>CM075662.1:24785000-29785000 GCA_037954105.1 Canavalia gladiata
TAGTCATAGTATAAAAAATTGTGTAGAATTTACTGTGATAGTATAGTACCCCCCCGGTGTACTGATCCGTTTTAAATTTAAAAAAGTTTTATATCATCCTTTCCTATTTCTTCTATACCGTAGAGTTAAAACTAAATAATATTTGTCGCTTTCCCTATGTTTTCTGACGTTTTCAACAAAACCCTCTCGTAAGAGTATTTTCACAGTGTTTTCGGTGATGTTAGTAAATGGTATTTGAACCATTCCTTTTCTATTCATGTCAGCATTTCGTATATAGGTTATTATGTCAGCGATGGTGTCCTTACTCATGATAAACGAAAATGATTGTTGCCCCTTACTTTCGATATAATCAACATGCTCCTTTTTCGATTTTTTTATTTAGATTATCCAATATATCTATGAAATAGATAATAATATGCTATTTCTAATATGCTATTTCTAATACTTATAATAATGACTACAATAATGACTACAAAAGGAAAAGGGATATGTGTGAGATATAATATATTAATTTATCTATTTTATTAAATTTATTAAAAAAAATATCCATATCACGGTTTTGTCTTATAGTCTTATAATACCTCGGGTGCTAATGAAACTATTTTAGTAAAATTTAACTGTCTCAATTCCCGGACGATTGCACAAAAGATTCGAGTTCCTTTTGGGTTTCCTTCTTTATCAATGACAACTGCAGCATTATCATCATACTGAATTATTATACCGTTGCTACGTTTGAGTTCTTTACAAGTACGTACAATTACAACTCTGATCACTTCTGATCTTTCTAAGGTCGTATTTGGTACTGCTTCCTTGATTACAGCAACAACAATGTCACCAATATAAGCATATCGTCGATTACTAGCTCCTAGGATTCGAATACACATCAATTTGCGGGCTCCACTGTTATCAGCTACATTCAAATAGGTTTGAGGTTGAATCATATCATTTTTTTGTTCTTTCAGTCCAAAAATGGAAGTAAAAAAAATATTCTGTGTTCAAAAATAAAGAACCCACAATTGCATTTTTTTGTTTTCATCCTAAAGACCTCTTTCCTTTGGTTCTAATTATTATCCCGAAATAATGAATTGAGTTCGTATAGGCATTTTGGAGGCTGCTATTGAAATAGCCTTTCTGGCTATATTTTCTGAGACCCCGCCCATCTCATAAAGTATTTTCCCAGGTTTAACGACAGCTACCCAATATTCGGGAGATCCTTTTCCCGAACCCATACGCGTTTCGGTAGGTCTTACTGTAACCGGTTTGTCTGGAAATATGCGTACCCATATTTGTCCACCTCGGCGAACATTTCGTGACATTGCTCGCCGTCCTGCTTCTATTTGTCTAGATGTGATCCAAGCGGGCTCAAGTGCTTGAAGCGCATATCTTCCGAAGCAAATATGATTACCCCGATAGGATATTCCTTTCATTCTTCCTCTATATTGTTTACGAAATCTGGTTCTTTTGGGGTTATAGTTGATGGTTGTTTCTCAATTCCATCTCTATTACAGAACCGTACATGAGATTTTTCATCTCATACGGCTCCTCGCGAATGAAGCGATTCAAATATATATAAATCGATTTAACCGAATAATATACACTAAGATACATATGTTTAATGAATAATAGAATCGCGGGATTTTATGAGATTTCATAGAATCTATTGGTCTATTAGAAATTTGTATATCTTGTTTTGATAGATAACTAAATATGTATTCTTATAGTTATAGACAATTTTTGCTATCTGTATATACCTAGATTAGATAATGTTGTTTTGTTATCTTATAAGGTTCTAACGAATATTTTTTTTTCTTTTTTTATTATCATATCAGATCATATCGGGTTGGCAAAAATAAAAAAATTTCAATAAAATTTTCGCGGGCGAATATTTACTCTTTATTATCAAATTCAGATGTAATGTAGGACACAACTCTTCTAAAATAAATGGATTCCTTTTTGGTTTGTTCCGCCATCCCACCTAATAAATAATTAAGATTTGTTTAAAAAAAATCTTAGATATTCGCAGGTTTCGTCGTTCCCATCGCTTCTCGATTAATGGTTAGGTCTGAATTCTACAATGGAGCCTCTCTAATTCCCTAATAATAATAAGATTTTATTTAAATACGATTTATTTTCCTTTTTCTTGAATCAACTTTCTCAGTTTTTATTGATTCAGAGCTCTTGATTGGTTTGTGTTAAGAATATATTCATTTATATATGGATTAATTCATATTGATGCTTTATTACACTACCTTTTATGAGATGACCCATAGACCTTTACATATTAGAATTCTATATCATATATTTTTTCTCTCTTTCTTTCACCCCTTCATTTATCTGTATATTCTTATTGCTTTACAACTCATAATCAGACAGATTCATTTTTCTTTCTTTTTTTATACCTTTTTTTTTATTTATACAATATTTGAGTTGCTATAATTATATCACCAATATATCATATCTTTATTTAGATTTTTTGTTTTGACTAGTTCTTTAGATCTAGATAATCCGAAGCGATGAGTTGGTTATTAGTTTTTTTTAATTAATTCATACTACGTAATTAATACTACGAGTCGGTTTCTTTTTTTTTTTTATTTTAACCACTCTAAAAAACTAACGAGTCGCACACTAAGCATAGCATCAATATTAAATTATTAATTGAATTTTTTATTCAATTTAATCTTATAAAATTTATCATTTTTTTTGGAAAAAAAAAATGGAATAATTTGTAATTTTTTGTTTTATAGAAACGTGAAATGTTAAGAAATGTTAAAGATAAGAAAAAGTTTGTTATTCTTTGTTTAGAAATATCCAAACTTTGATCCCTAATATCCCATAAATAGTTCGAACTGTATAGGAACAATAATCAATTTTAGCTCGAATGGTTTGTAGGGGAACCCTACCTTCTCTTATCCATTCGACACGTGCAATTTCTTTTCCGTCTATACGTCCTGCAATTTGTACTTGAACTCCTTTTGTACCTGCTTGTTCAGTTAATTCAATAGCTTTTTTCATTGCTTTACGAATCCTTTCTCCAATGATGACGACATCAGAGAAGCTAGCGGTCATACTACAAATCATCTTATCATAGAAGGATCCTGGAGTGTATCTATGAATAAGCTGACCAGTTCTTTTTCGGATAAAGGAGGTTGCACTTGAGCAGCTAACTCTCGCCATCGCTGGGCATACTGTTTGAAGGTCTCATCCCCTTTTTTTGGCCATATTCTGGAACTGAGTTCTATCAGGAGCCATCTCTAGATTGTACTTGTATTGCTTCAGGAAGGCATCAGCCAGATCCCTCCATGAACGAATATGTGTCCGTTCCAGCTGGGTATACCAGTTTGCAGCTGCCCCAGTTAAGCTGTCCTGAAAGAAGTGGATGAGGAGCTTATCATCGTGAGTATAGACAGACATTCTCCTGCAATACATAGTCAAGTGGTTCCTTGGACAGCTAGCTCCTTAATATTTTTCAAATTTAGGAACCTTAAATTTGGGAGGGATAACTACATTTGGGACCAAGCACAAATCAGATGTGTCTCTGGCATCATATGCACTTCCTTCTATTGCCCAGATCCTTCCTTCTAGGATTTTCCATTTATCAGCATTTTCATCAGAAGGATGGCTTGGGTATTCTCTCGGCATGTTGTGAGGATGAGAAGATGATATGTATATAAGGTGAGGCCCTTGGGTGAACATAGGATTCGTCCCCCCAACAACTGTTTGGTAAGCTTGTGAGGTGGTGTTTGGAACAGTGTAAGGAATTTCTATGGGGTTTGAAGGTGGGTTTTGTGTTTGGGTTTGTGTTTGGGTGAATAAGGGTGCATGCCCATAAGGAAACCCATAATGAACTCCTTCGGATTATGGAGGCATGGTTGACGGTGAAGGGTTTTGTGGATTGAAGCCAAGAGGATATGATGGGCGCATAGATCGTTCCGGAACATCCTTCTATTTGGATTGTTGGATGGTCTCCATCAGTTTGGCCACTTGATCTTTTAAAGTTTAGACCTCATTTCTTAGCTCCTCGTTTTGTCTTTCCAGCTCAACCATGACTCCTAACTATGATCGGGTCCTATAAGGATGTTGAGGAAGCTGTCTTTCTCCAATTTTTCTATTAAATTAAAAATTAATTTTTGAGAAACAGAGTGAATGCAAAAATCATGAATGATAAAATGTCAGTGTTTTCATAAAAGTGTATGAGATGGTTCTCAAAATCTCCTTTTTGATGATAAATTTATTTAATGAATGAATGAATGAATGCTATGCACAAACAATTTTAGAGATTGCAGGGTTTTGAAAATAAGTGAGTGTTGCTTTATTTATCCATCCTTGATTTTTAGCAACTTTAATTTTTATTAATTTTTGGTATATAAATATTTTTATTTTTCTAGAAAACCTTTAGTTTTGTTGAAAATCTTTTAGTTTTGCTAAGATTTTTCTAAAAAGCATTCTTTAGATTTTTCTGGATTTTCATTTTCTCCCATTTCATATATTTTCATTATTTTCAAAATTATTTTTCTAATTTTTCCTAGAAAAAAAGAATTATCTTTCTTCTTCTATTTTAATTTTCTTGATTTTTCGTTTTCTCTTTTAAGTTTTGGTTTATACATTTTTTGTTTTTCCTTGATTTTTTGTATTTCCCCAACTCCAGATCTCATCTCCCCCTCTGCTATCTTGGATGATTTAGTTGAAATGCTTGTCAGCGATATGTGAGTCTTGTATCATGAAAAGGCTGTATGCCCTCCTTGCCTCCTATATGGGTCACCTGTCCTAAGGGTTTATGACCTTTAATGCATGAACCTCTCAAAGGTTGTCAGTAGTCTTGAGGTGTAAGAGGTCACTAGAGCCAAGTTCCAGTTCATAATGCTTGCTACAGCAGTAGAAGAAGTCACTAGTTGTAGGGCATATGAATAAGACGTACTCTAGCCGGGGTTTTCGTGATAATCAAACAGAATGTACATCCGAAGTGACACCACTAGACCCCTCTATCCTAGGCTTCACTCAAACCCGGGTGTAGGGCCCCACTCATGAGATGAATCCATATATGTGAGTTAAAGAGCCCCACGATGGCCTACTGACCATTTGCCACTCAATCATTAGAAGCGGCCAATTTTGGCTTAAAAGGGCCTACTGTGGCTGATTTGAATTCAAGAGGCCCCTTGTGGCTAGCAAGACGACAAACTGTCATTGAAGTAAAAAGGCATAAAGCAAGAATCGAATCCCAGACTTGGAGGTGGCGTGCAATGCGCTAACCACTAAGCCAACATTCTAACCTAGATTTAATGATTATGAACTTGATTAATACTTAGAGACTGTCCTATATTACATGACTTTGCTGCATGACTTTGATATAGGGGTCATTCTCAGTTTTTCTTGAGCTCTTTTTGGGTCAATAAATGTATCTATTCTGGGCCTACCCGTTGCACCTTAATTCTCAGCTCATGAATAATTCTCCTAAAGAAAATATAGGCTCTAGTAGCTGCGATCATACCTCCGATTTATCACCAAAACATACGTCATTTCTGAGAATTTCCCAAACCAAGGATGAAGGTTAAGGGTTGGGCAACGAATACCCACGTGGTAGGGATGTAAAGACTAGCTGCATGCAAATTTGCTTACGTCCCAAAGCCACCTCCCGTTTATCTACCAAAAGAGTTTAGTGATGCTAAGCACACTCTTTGAATACCTGCTTCATGCAGAGGAGAAAAGCATTAGGATCTTCGTAGATATTGATGTCACCTCCCCACTTATAGACATTCTGAAAAATCAAGACACAGTTGCATGCAATCACCCAATTTCTGTAATCACCTGAGATAAATGGTCACTTGCACCTTTCTTTGTTACCTAACCGAGGCTAAATTCATTAGACCATGCATAGATCAAAGACCACTATGGCTTTGGCAATGGTTTTGACAATCAGTAGCATTATTACCACCATGGATTTAGGCTGATAAGTCTGTATCAATACTCACTTTGGTGAAAAATCCTAAGGGCTTAATGCATTTAAACCAAGAGCTTCATAGCCTAATATGCACCAACTCAAGTATCAGTCCTCTATGAACCCTCTACCATGTCTTCTGGATCAAGTCTAAATTTCTACTAGAATTAATAGTAGTTTTGTCACTCATGCCGCATGACGAAGATGCGGATGTCGCTCAAAGACTTGATTTTCTAAGTTTCTTTGTTTCACGTAATCAAATGAGATATATCACTGGATCTTGAGGTAGCCATATGAATCAATTAACTACAGTAGAATATATGATTTTCTCTGCCCCTGCGGCACTAATGGATTCAGTTTGGTCTGGTAAACTTTCCAGTTTTAAGTGACCTTCAGTTATCTCAACATCTATTGAATATCCTGACAATTGATATCCCATACTTGACGTCTTAGGATTAGGAACCACATGTCGACAATATCAAGTACCACTCTAGTCGTGACTTATGTTAGGATTAGTACTTTCCATTTGTTGGAGCAAACTTTTACTCAGCACTTCCGTCTTCAGCAGCTTTTGTTTTGCCAGATCTTTAACCGGCAAGTGATGCAACTCCTCTAAAGAGAAATGGTAGAATTACATGCACTTGAGTCAAAGTATGAGGGTTTTACGATATCCAAAGTTTCATGTTCCTCAATTTGAAGTCTTACACAACCTTATTGTCCCCATGGTAGCCTATGTATACATGACGAATCGATACGACGAACACTATGTAGGGTACCTTCAGAAATAACTTTCAATCTAGCCTCTCCACTCACACACCATTCAGTTTAATCAGGCACCCCACTAGTAGAACTTCACAGACAGCCATACGGTCGCTGGTAATAATCTCTGTGAAAGAAACCTAGCTAGCACAATAGAAGCTATGACATTTACTAGTTTAAATATCCCCATTGACTTGTGGCCAATCTTGAGAATTACAAGATTTTCCCGTCGAAGCTTGTACCGTGTTCAGGGGTTGAGGGAAGGAGAATTCAAACTATATGCCATTCTAGTGCAGGGGACAAATCAAGCTCGGATGATGATTAATTATGAACCTTATTTCCACACAGTAACGGAACTTAGTGCATGTTATTTATTTATTGTTTACCTGAAAATTCCGATCTAAGATTTGAAACAGAGATCAAAATCATCCATACATTTTTTGCTTTTCTTTATGTTATAATATTCATTTACTTTATGGAGTTGGCCAGAACGAAACTTGAAAAAGTTTACTAACTCCATTGCTTACCAAAGAAGGGAGGAATGAAAGTACTAACCTGAGCGAGATCAACTTCTTGAAGTATGAGTTTTCCTTCAATTCTGATCGGAGTGATGTTGAAGAGAGCTTCTTCTACTGCGATTTTGTCTTACCAGAGGACTTGACGAACAAGCACTCTCAGGAGCTTCCGAAGCAGAGAGGTCAAGAGAAAACCCCCCCTTTTTTTTCTCTCTTTCTATCCTCTTCTTTTTTTGTCATTTTCCATTTTCTTTTATATTCTGTTTTTCTGCTCATTTTTCTGTTTTTCTGTTTTTTTTGTTTATTAGTTATTTTTTTATATTTTTTTAATAATTTTTTTAATTTTAATTTTTATTATTTATTTATTTATTTATTTATTTATTTTTACTGTTTTTATTTATTTTTTTATTACTTTATATCTTTTTCTTTTTCTAGTTTGGTTATTTTTATTTATTTATCATTTTGTTGTTTGTTTCTTTTTTTTCGTTTCTATTATTTTTGTTACTTTTTTTTCATTTTTTGTTTGAATTGCTTATTTCTTATTGTTTATTAGTTATCTTATTTTTCCCTCTTTTCTTCTTTGTATATCCATTTTTATCATTTTCAATTGTTTCATCTATTTTTCTTCTTTTTTAATCTTTTTTGTTTATTCATTATTTAAATTATTGTTCGTTTACTAATTAATTTTAAAAATGGGGTCTTGGACATAATTGAGTGTTTACATTCTACTTGTAGTAAGGTACAAAAGGGATCAAATCATTTCTTGGTAGACCTTTTTATCAACAGGTGGAGTGTCTTCATCTTGAGTTAAGTAGCTGATGGATTCATAAGGGTTGGCATAGGTTTGTATCCTACCATTTTGTACTTGTTGAGTAGCCCCTTGGTATATTTGTGTTAATGTACAGAGATACATTGAGTTTCTTGTTTAACTAGTAGGCCAAGGAAGAATTTCACCCAACATACTCATCTCAAATCTATTTTGCATCATCTTATTAAAGTCCTTTCTTAGTTTGGTATAAGTAGCATAAAAAATAATATCATCAACATATATTTGAACTATGACTAGGTCAATTTTATAAGTTTTTCTAAACAAAATGATGTTTACTTAGCCTTTAGTGAAGTTATTTTTCATAAGAAAAGAGTTTAGTCTATCATACCAAGCATAAGGTGCTTGTTTGAGGCCATATAAGGCTCTTTTCAAGTAGTACACCAGTTTTGGAAGGGATTCATTTATAAAACTAGGGGGCTGTTTTACAAAGACATCTTCTTCAATTATCTTATTTAAAAGGAACTTTTGGCATCCACTTGAAAAAGAGTTATGTCATGTTGAGAAGCATATGCAAGCATAATCCTAATGGCTTCTATTCTAGTTATAGGGGAAAAGGTTTTAGTGTAATCAATATCTTCCTACTAATTATATCCTTAAGCCACTAACCTGGTTTTATTTCTAGCCATTTTTCCGTGTTGGTCAAGTTTGTTTCTAAGCATCCACTTGGTTCCAATGATGACTTTTCCAATAGGTTTGGGAACTAGCTTCCATACCTAAATTTTGTTGATTTAAGCCAAATCCTTTATAGCTGTAATCCATCCATCACCAAGAAGTGTATCATCTACTATCTTAGATTCCAACTTAAACAGAAGTGTCATATTTCCTTGATCTTTGAAACTAGATCTAGTACTGACCTTCTCTAAGGATTCTCAAAGAATCTAATCAGGTGGATGATATAGTTTGAACTTTATATGTTTCGCAACTTCAGAGTTTGCTGAATGGTTCTAAGATGGGTTAGAGGATACAAGGTAAGACACTTGCTAATTGGACACTTCATTCTTTGGTTCTTATGCCAACTAATTTCCATCATTCTTGCTGCTTGTGTCCATACTTTCAAGATCCTCTTCTATATTTGACAAATTGTTGTCAATTGACTTTCCATCATTAAATATAACATGCATTGATTCTTCGACAGCTAAGGTCCTTGTGTTATAGATATTGTGAACATTGAATTATGTTCGAGGATAAATTTAAAATCCAAAATAAACCATTTTATTTTTTTAGCCGAAAATCGATCAAAAATAAAAAAAATAAAAGAAGAAAAAGAAATAAAAAATAAGAAAAAAGAAAATAAAAGTGAGAAAAAATAAAACAAAAGAAATAGAAAAATAAAAATAAATAAATGAACAAAATGTAAAATATAACAAATCAAAAGAAAAAAAGAGAAAAAGAGTAGAAATAATATACGAAAACAAATAAATAAATTCAAAATATAGAAAAAAAGAGGTAAAAATAAAATATAGAATAATAATAAAATCAAAATAAAGATAATAAAAAATAAAACAAAAAATAATAACCAAACTAAAAAAAAGAAAGAAGAAAAATATAAAAAAAAAAGAAAGAAAGAAGAAATAATAAAGAAAGAAAAAAAGAAGTTCCAAGTTGGTTGAAAATTAGTTAGTTTGTTAAGTTAATGATTGTAGTTAGAATAAAAAATAAATAAAATAAAAAAGAAGGTTTTGGGGCCTGTGAATTTTTTTCTAAAAAGGGGGAAGCAATAGGAACTTTCTTTGGGGATATAAAAGAGTATCAAAACACTGGGAAGGGGTTCTTTTCACTTTTTTAATTTCAAAAGGGCTAAAAGGCGGGGGCAAGATTTTTTGAAAAGATCAGGGAGGTTCATAGAGTTCAACTAGTTGGTTCCTATTCTTGGCCTTGGAGATTCTGGGAAAAATTTTGGCTTTCGGCTACTAGAGGATCTTGGTCATTCAAGAATTCAAAATTCTTCTAGTTTTGCCTCGACTCTGGATCCCAATCGGTTTGGCAAAGTATCGGTGTTTAACTAAGCATAACCTCATCCCAAAGAAATTCAAGTTTTATGAAAATTCCTCATTGAGCCACTGCAAATTTCACCAGGAAAAGCTAATCACGTTTGAAATTCACGTTCTCAGGTTAGTGTTCTCAGTCCCTATTGCTTGTCTGCTTGAGATTTGAAATGGATGTCACTGAAATGTAGGAGATAAACTTACGTTTCCATTTGCGTGCTTAATTCTCGGCTTGAATTTTAAAGACGAAATGCACCATCGGTCCATTTGATTTGACATAAGGAGTTCGAGCAGAACAAAATCAGTGAATAGGTGTACTAAAAACTGAACTTAACGCATGTTGTATGTTTAGATATTAATCTGAGTGATAATAATTTGAATTTATCAAACGATCCGAGGAGTGTTCGGTTTACTCATATGCTGTTGGTCATCCAAATTCTGTGGACTCAACTCGGTCTGAATGAATCAGTTATAATTCCTTGCATTTATCGTTAGGTTGTAGTGTATAATGCAAATCGATGGTGCATGGTTACTGCTATTAAGTTCAAACTCCTTTTCCTTATTGTTAGTTAGCATGCTTAACAGAGGCGTATATGCACTCGAGGTGCTGCTCGATCATCCTTTTGGTTCTTAGGTATAATGCGGGTGTATTAAGTGAATGAAGTTATTGGTGAGGAGGCTTATACCCTGGTGATCCTAGGGCTTATCCCTATTCCTTTTTATTTGCATAATTCTGCAGACTTGTAGATTCCTATGCCCAGCCAAAATTGTAAATCACAGCAGGCTCCTCATCTAGTTTTAATTAAGAAAGTG
Source organism: Canavalia gladiata (assembly GCA_037954105.1). NCBI lineage: Eukaryota > Viridiplantae > Streptophyta > Magnoliopsida > Fabales > Fabaceae > Canavalia > Canavalia gladiata. The sequence goes on from CM075662.1 coordinate 24,795,834, forward strand.
AACCTAATTAGTTGCTCTTGAAGTTCTGTCATTTTCTGCAGGTTAGATTAGAATCGTTTGGTTTCATTTACAAAACCTGCAGATTTAATTCCTTCAATGCCTATGGACACAAAACCTGGTATATTGTGAAAGTGCAAAGAAATCTAAGTTTAGTTAATGACTGCATTGGGGTCCAGTTTTAGTTGATGATCTTCGTGAAAATGGTTAGCCGAACACTGCCTTTGTTAGCGTCTAGCACCTTGCTGCCTCATGGCCTAGCATGAGAGTGTTCAATCCAAAGCTTGAGAAAATCTATGATCGTTAAGCTTAGACATAAGTCTGCTGATGTAAGACTTGTCATTATCCAGGGGTTATGATAATCAAAAAGGAAGTTCCCAGTGCAGTGGCACCTCGTTATACACTGTAAAATAGATTTGCATATAATATAAGGCTCCCCTTATTAATGTTATCCTGGGCATCACCTTATTGGACATATGGATCTGGACTTGGGCGTTGACCAAACTACATGTACTCACTATAACCCAGTCACAATGCAGCTGTTAATATAGTCACTACGATTCCCCTGATACGATTAAAACTAGTTTGTAGTATTTGGACCTACCTTAGGCCTTTATCAATTTGGGCCAAAGTGCCATGGGCCATGGTAGTGGATTGAGGAGGCTAAGAAGATCCTAATCCTTGGTTCTTGTATAATTATTTTCAACAATAAAAGGATGGTGTTGAGAGAAATACATTCGGGTACTGTTCTCACACTGTATAGCGTAGGGGTATTGCATGGATACCAATGGATGGTGTTATGAGCTTTGCAAATAATCAACATTATTCCTACCATTTCAGATTTAGTGAATTTAGGCTTATGAGGTTTCCTTAAAATTAAATGGTAAAAGTGGACCATAAAGTTTAGTGCCACGTCAAACATAGAGAGATTAAGCCTTTTGGCCAATAATTCAATTTGATAAGACAAGTTGGCCGTTCAAAATTCATACGAACGTGGATTTAGGCCACTCGGTTAGATATTGAGATTCTAGGCCTAATCAAATTAAAAAATAGAAAAAGGGACGTGACAAATTTTCAAGATCAATTCTTTTCTATTATTAATTTGAAATGAAATTCTTTTGGGTTAAGCTCAATTTTTCTTTTAGTTTGAAATCAAGTTTTTATTTGTGACAAGCTTAATATTTTTAATTTTAAAATTAATTTCAATTTTTAATTTGGATAATTATCTTTCTATATAAATTCATTTCTTCTAATTTGGATCAAGCCTAATTCTTTTTAATTTGTAATCAAACCTTTTTTTCTAATTTTCACTTTTTAAATTTATGTTAAGCCCACTTCTTTTTTAACTTGTAATCAAATCCAATTTCCAAATTCAGGTCAAGCCCAATTCTCTAATTATTAAATCAAGTCCATTTATCTATAATTGGGGCAAGCCCAATTCTCTTAATCCAAAATTTATTTCTAAAATAAAATAATAGTCCATTTGTTTGAAATCTCCTTAATTTGGATCAAACCCAATCCTGTTTTTATTTGTGGATCAAGCCTTATTTGTTAAAAAAAAAAATATATATTGTTTACTAATTCTGCTAAAAAACGTCTGTTTAAAAAATCTATTTTTAATTTTCTAAGATTCATGCAACGGATTCTAATACGAACAGGCAGCCTTCTCTGTTGTCCCGTGTTTTAATGTGTGCGGATTCCAAATACGGCTTATGACGATTTGGATTTTGCAAGCACGTAATTTTAGAAAATCATTGTTTACTAACTTCGTTAAACAAACGTCTGTTTCCAAATGTCTATTCTTATTTTCTAAAATTCGTGCAACGGATTCTAATGCGAACAGGAAGCCTTCTCTATTGTTCCATGTTTTAATTCATGCAGATCCAAATGCGACTTACAATGATTTGGATTTTACAAGTCTGCAATTTTAGAAAATTACTATTTACTAACTCCGTTAAACAAACATCCGTCTCTAATTGTCTGTTATTATTTTCTAAATTTTGTGTACAAACAGGTAGTCTTCTCTGCTATTTCATATTTTAATTCGTGTGGATTCCAAATGCGGCTTACGAAGATTTGGATTTCACAAGCATGTAATTTTAGAAAATCGCTGTTTTGCCAACTCCATTTCAACAAAAATAAGTTTTTTCCAAGAGATCAAGTCTCTTAACCAGAACTACGTACTCTTGAGTTTCCCATTGCACCAGGGAATACGTAGGAGCAAGATCAAGTCCTATCAGGCTATTTTCCACCAACTTATTTATTTTATTCTGATTAAAGGGATAAAATTGTTTTCAAATAAATCCCACACTCAGTTTAAGGGTACCGTTTTTTAGAACAGGTGAGTAGGGTGCCTAACACCTTCCCTATTCGTAACCGACTCCCGAACCTAGAATTTCTTCCTCAAGTTAGGGTTTTTCCAAATGTTTTTTCTTAAATAAAAATTTGGTGGCGGCTCCACGATTCAAATTAAAATTCTTTTTCAAATTTTTAGCGAGTTCGTCGTCTCGTTGTAATTACGGTTACGACAGATATGAAAGACTTTAGATATGATTGAGGAGCTAAGGAATATTCCTTTATCTACTTTAGAATCACATTTTAATAAGATCATGTCCTGTGAAGACTCCTGATGAACTATGGAAACCCTAAACCCTAAACATTCACACCTGAATGGAGGAAAGTATGTGATGTTTAGTGTTTATCCTTTCCATAGTTCATCAGGAGTCTTCACAGGACATGATCTTATTAAAATGTGATTCTAAATATAACAAGTTGTGCTTACAGATTTTGCTCAGAAGTGTTTTGGAAGGGAGTTTTCACATAACATTGTCCTCGCCTAATAATGATCTGTTTTTCCTTTAGATAACCCTATTTCGTTGAGGTGTCCTAGGAGAAGAAAAGTTATGAGAGATGCCATGCTTATTGTAAATCCATATTTTTTAAAAGAGGTTTTGACTTGTTTTTATTTTTGACATACCTCACACATAATGTCCTTTTTGAAAGATACATTTGGTAGCCCTTTTACTAGGCCATATTTATGAAGTTTTGAAATATACTTCATATTTATGTGTCCTAACTTTTTGTGTCGAATCCATCTTTTGTACTCATTTGAGAAAGGAGAAGTTATTTTTTGACCATATAGTTCTTCTAGATCTATTTTATACAAATTGTAGATTCTTTTAGCAATAAAGATCCCTCATCATTCTTGACTATACATTGATTTTTATTTAAGAAAAAAATGTATCCACTATCACAAAATTGATTAATGCTCAATATATTATGCTTCAGATTTTCTACAAATAAGACATACTCAATAAATGATAGGATTGTCTTTACTAATTCTACCTTTTTCTTTCACCTTTCATTGTTGATTACCTCCAAGACAATACTTTGGCTATCATACAGCTCTAGGTCTAGGAATATAGACTCATTCACTGTTATGTGTCATGAGCAGTCATTGTCCAAGTACTATTTTGGTGTCCTTCTTCCCACTAATGATATTTGTAGCAAGAATGATCATATTTGTAGGTACCCATATCTTTTTGGGTCATTTGGTGTTAGTTCGTAGGTGTCTTAGCAACAAACTCTTGAGTTCTGTCTAGGCTTGTTATAAATGGAATAGAAAGAATGTAATTGAAAATTAAATTTGATTATCTTTTTATGGTAATTTTGAAAACCAACGCCAAAATTTTCTTTAGGGTATCTCCCTTTTGTTATATTTTGTTTAACTTGTCTAGGCATTTAGTGAACTTAGACATCTCTTCTTTTATTTCATTAGTTTTTGTAAATAGTTTAAGATTTTGTTTTAAAAGAGTTTTATTTTCATTCATTATTTTTTGAAGCTCTATATCCTTTTCAGAAAACATTTGCAAGACAATATATTTTGTTAACAAAGTGTTAAGATCACTAGTGTAAAAAAATGAATTCTACAACTAACTATTGCATTGATTGTTTGATAACCAATATAAAATAAAAAATAGTGATATTTTTGAAATTAATGCTAAATATATTACATTGGTTATACTTGTAACTAGTAAAGAAATTATTTTTATAAGATATTGATTCTATTTATAATCGGTGTAAAAAAACATTTTTATATCAGTTCTATCAACTACAGATGTAAAAAGTTCTATTTTTTGAGACATCTCTCGTCATGTTCAATGTTGTCATTCTCCTCCAACTTATCTTGTACCTCACTTTCATTTCTAAATACATCTAAACCTTTCTTTCTATCTTAAGCATAAGATTTTTTCCTTTCCAAAACTGGCACCTCTAAAGTTGTTGCTTGTCGCTTCCTCACTTTTAATGATGTCGCTATCCTTGTTGCTCTAATACTTCAAGGCAAGTTCCTTTAGGTTCTTGCATTGGAATTTTGCTATTTTTGATGTCCAAAGTTGAGGTTGTGAATACTCATTTAGTTCCTTTGTGAGGGCTCTCGTAAAACACATGAGGGCTCCTATTTCCACTACCTCCTCGTTAATCCACCATTTCTACTTTAATGTAAAAATCATCTTGCTCTTTCACTTCCACCGTAACCTTCTATCCTACTCTTTTTCCCTTAATTGCATGTTGAATCCTAGGTCTAAATATTTTATTTAGTTCCTTTTTTTATTGAATCTTGATGTTGTTTTCTATCTCTCTTTGATTCACAATATTAAGATAAGGGTTAGTATAGGTCTTTCATATTTTTTATTGGTTTTGATGACACCTTGCATGCTAGTTGGTTATTCACGTCTTTGCCAAAAATCTTTTTTCTCAATTGGTAGTTTAGGGTTTTCTTAGTTGGTTGGTTCTACAGTGCAAGAATTCAGTTCATTTCTCTGTTCCATGGTATTTTTCAAAGGAACTTTTCACTTAGAATCAGAACTAGAGCTCTCACTATAGTATAGCATTAGTTTATATGCAATATGCTATGGGTAGAATTCTTACTCCTATTTATAATCTTTCACCTAAAACATTGATTGTGTTTGGGTTCTTTTTTGAATATATATTACCATGGCTAGATCTACTTCATTATTGACAGGTTTTGTTTTTCTTTTTACGAGGATTTTCCTACTTTAACTAGTCATAATTTGATGTATTCTTTTACCCCTTTGAAAATTGTTCTTTTTGCTTTGGCTTATCTATTCACAAAACTAGGCCTTTCCATGGCAGCATAGCTTATTTGAAGTTAACCTAAGAGTTGTAGGGATTCAAGGAATTGAAGTCAAGAGCAAGTTATATGTTTCCAATTTGGACCATGGAGTGATCAATAAAGACATAAGGGTATATATTATGTCATATAATCATATGCTTTGTTTATAAACACCATTTCTAGCTAACATATCTCAAAGTTCTCTTGAAACTTGATTTGCAACTCAGAAACTTTTCTCCAAGCTTGGAAACTTGAAGCATTTTGTTGTTCATTATGACAAAAATGGATACCCAAGTGTAAGTATTGGATTTTGTATAGGTTAGCTTTCATCCATTGGTAGGAACTCCTTGCTTTCCTTTTTCATTAATCATTTACCCTTTATATGTGATCAGTAGAAATGATTTATATGCACATTGAATTGACTGAATAGGAATATAATTAGTTGTCGCTATATAAAGGCTAAGTGACAACACTCAGTTAATGCTCCTTATCTTTTGCTCATAAGCTTGTTCTTTATACAAGCATAGACAAAATATTCATTAAGAGATGAAAAGGTTTTGCAATTTATTCTACATGAACATTGAATGCATGATCTTGGTGTAAGAAAAAGAAAACTGCTTTTCATTAACTGTGTTTTATGCATTAGAAGCATTTTTACTTTTGTCTTTCGCTTTTCTTGATAGGACAATCTCTTTCCTTTATAAGTTAAGATCTCCCATGGGTACAGATCCTGATCGTTCTTCTTACTAGACAATGATACAGAAATAGCTTTTACATGTGAAGGGCTAGTTGGATCATCTTGCAGTGTACATCTCTTTTTTGGTTAAGAGAGTGAGACACTTCAAGGTATCTTCGAACATTTAAGCTTTTGCACCTATCTTCAAGTGTAAAAAATTTATGCAAAATTTTTTGTCACCAATCAAAATATTAGTAAATTATTTTATTTTGAGACTTGGTTCCAACATCATTATTTCAAACCCAAAAGCACACAACCTTCTTTTGGTGAGCTCAAAAGTTTGGATTCAAACTTCTCTTATAAATTATTGACATAATTTATGTAGGATCGATATTAAGGGTCTTAAATACCCTATTCTACATTCATGGGTATACTTAATGTGGTCAAAATTTGACAAAGAATTTTACACTCACATTTTGCATGTAACAATAGTACAAATCTAAGATGTTTAAGTGTAATGTTCAAGATTTTAGTTTTTTATGAGAAAAGAAACAAGCTCGCACTTTTGGAAGAGATCTAACAACACATAGTCATTTTAAGATAAAAAAAAAAAAGATTTTCAAGATCTTTTCAAATCTACCTAAAACATCTAAAATCATTTTTAAGAAGTTTTAATCAATTAAAATGTTTAAGAGATTCTATTAATAACTTTAAACCATTAAAGCTCCATCTTGGACTCTTAAAAATTAGAAATACTTATTTTAAAAGCTTAGAAAATTTTTAAACAAAATAATATTCAAGAAAGTTAGATCTTGGAGTTTGTAGAAGAGATCAACAAAGTAGAAAATAATATGCAAAAATAATTAAAAAAAACTTAGAAAACAAGGGAAGAACTTCATATTTGTTGAACCCTAAGGAGGGAAGCTTGATGGATTTAGTGATGTAGAATCACATCCTTGATAATTCTAAAAACAAACTTCTACAAAAGAAAAAGAGGAGTATTTCTTGATTAGTATTTGAGCTTAAACTTCAAAGATAGAAGCTTAAACTTGGTTATCTTTTAGTTTAGAAAAAAGTTGAAGGTGAAAGCTTGGTGTTGGAGATTTGACTAAATATTTTGGGTGAGTTTTTTTGAGATAAATATATGGATTTTACTCCATGTAAAATTTGGTCACTATAAGATACTTAGAGATTAAATTTCTAACCAAAAACAAAATAATAATTTTACTTATAATTTCATCTTTTAAAAATAATTCTAAAATAGTATATCTTTATCTTCTAAGACTAATTATGGTTTAGTTAACCTGACCATATGTTATCTTATCGATTTTGTAACATTTGATAAATCATAAAATGATCAACTAAGTCCTTTTATTTGATCGATCTGAGAAGTAAAAATTAAACTTTCTCTAGAATTCTCTTACTCATGGCGTCTTCCATACAATTTAGAAATACAAACAACATAAATAAAAAAATATACATGAGGTTAACAGAATAAGCATATACAGGTTAACAGAATAAGCATATACAGAACATTAATAAAAGAAATTAAAAACAATAAATAAGGACTTGTTACGCCTTCTAATCTTTCATGTTGTATAGGTTGCCTAATTAGTTTGGTCTCCTATGCTTGAAGGATATGTAGAATAGTAATTTCTTTTTTTTATTATTTAATCTGCATATAAATAGTGGTTTGTTCAATCCACTACTTGAATTTGTAATCTTCCACTCTTTTGTCAACTACTCTATGTTTGGTAACTATTATAATCTCTTAATTGTTGATCCTTTTTTAAATTTGAATAACTTCTTATTTTGTCTCTACAAATCGTTTAATGTTGATTGAGTCTAGATTTTCTTGATTCCATATCTTACTTTGGCCCTCAAGTATTTCTTAATTTTAATCTTTTCTTCTTGATTTATCAAGTTTCACAACAATGTTGCCTCACTTTTTAGTAACTTGATTACATTATTTTTTTTTGCTTAATATTATAATTTAAATTAATTTAACTATGGTTCATTTAATTTAATCATGATTAATTTTATCTTTCTTTATTAATATTTTTGTCTTTAAAAAAATTAAAAATTTGGATGACCCATAACTTCATTAATAACATGTCTATCCTCTTGTCAAATTGTTTGGAAACATAGAACGCAGGTCCTCTATCAATAATTTCTATCCTATCCAAGCTATATGAGAGGTGTTTTAATCATTTTCGGAAGTTTTCTAAAAATATTTCTAAACTTTCTCCATAAAACTTCTACTCTTTGATTAGTTTTTTTTTTTGTATATTTCTAAGCCGCTCACTTGGTTCCACGGATACTTATCGAAAAATTGAAGTTCTTTGTAAAATTTTTCTTTTTATTATAAATTTTCTATCTTTTATTTATGATTAGTTTACTATAGTAATATTGTTGTAATTATTGAAAAATTCTAAGGTTTTCAAAAATTTTTAAATTTTTATCCTAATATTTTTTTAAAGATTTCAAAGATATTTTAATAATTATAACAAGATCTTATTTTTTAAAAAATTTAAAAAAAATTGTAATTTTTATTTATAATTTATAATTTTTTTAAAATTTTTAATTTTTAATTTTTATTTGTAATTATTAATTTGTAAATTACAGAATAGAAAAATTTAGGATATTGCTCTGGCTGTCATCATCTTACATGATAACGCCAATAAAGGAGGTCCAACATGGATCGATCTCTATCGTAGCTTGTGATGTGCGAGAAATTTCTATACACTTTTTTTTTTTTTTTTAATCTTGATATACAATATACTTTCTTCACTGTGGTTTCTATATATAACAATTTATCTTTTAATTCTTACATAAAAAAAGGTTTTAAATTAGTCCTTATAAGAATTGGTAAAATTGGTGATCAACAAGAAATAGAATTGAAATAATTAAAAAAATGAATTATCGATAATAATAAAGAAATATTGTTCATCAAGATTTATTTTGTTATAATTATCGATAAATATATATATTATCGGTGGGTAGATTATTTTGAACATCGAATCCCTTGTAATTTAAATGTAAATGAATATATATACAGATAAAAATTAAAAAAATATTTTATAAAAAGTGACTATTACAAGTTTTATGTAAGTTAAATTAGTGGTATACTAATATTTCAACCTATACTAATTAAATATGATATATAATTAATTTCATTAAAACATACTCTGTTAAGTTTTTTAAAAAATAAATATCATATTTATGAGATAATACATTTATTAGGTGAACTATTTTCCATATTAATTAAATTATCAGGAAAAATTTATTTTTATACCAAAAGATAATATTATTGACAAATTATATAACTAGCACTAACAGCTCATCCAATGTAATATAAATAATGGAAGGGAAAGTGTTATATTAAAGGCTTAAAATATAATTAAATAAAATGTATGTTTATTATAATAATGAATAATTTTTTTTTAATTCCAAACATGATACTCTAATTCCCAAACCCTCAAGTGGCATATAATGAATGAATTTCAAAACACTAAATAATTATTTAATTAAGATGAATATGAAAACAAAAAGTTGTATTACTGATTAACATACATTAAATTTTAACATTATAATTAAAATTTATATTTATTAATTATAAAATATTTATTACATTAATAAAATTTTATAATAATAATAATATTTTTATAAATAAAATTATTAAAAAAATTAATTATTTCTATGTATATAACTAAAATTGACACCAAATTTTTATTTAATGTTGGGTTTATTAAATATAACGTTTTATTTATTTAATGCCAAAAATATTAGATTAAAGGTTAACATCAGAGTTAAATATTATATTTATCAATTTTAATATATTTATTAGATGAATGAGTATACATTTAAATAAAAATTATAAAAAATATTTATTATTTTACAAAAACTAACTATTACAAGTTGTATGTAAGCTCTCACACTAATATTTTCAACAATTAAATATGATATATAATTAATTTAATTAAAAATATTATGTTAAATGTTTTAAAAAATAATATTATATTTATGAGTCATATTAATTAATGATTTTTCATATTAATTAAATTATCAGGAAAATATTACTTTTATAAAAGAAAAAAGGTAAATACTATTGGCAAATGATATAGGTAAGATTAACCGCTCATTATTAATTAATGTTATGTTTATTAAATGTAATATAAAATAATGTAAGTGGGTGTTATATTTAGTGTTTAAAATATAATTAAGCTTATGTTTCTTATAATAGTATAAGATTTTCAAATTACTAAAAAATATTAAAAAAACATTTTTATCGAACAAAAGTATGTATTACTGATTTAAAACTTTACAATATAATTAAATTCTAAAAATAAAAATAAAATTTATATTTATTAATGATAAAACAATTTAGATTAATAAAATTTGAAAATAAGAAAAAATTTTAGAAAAAATTTATAAATAAAAAGTTAATTATTTCTATGTATATCAAGTAAAATTTATTGCGAGATTGTAATGTCTTATTTTTTAAATATAATAAATTATTAATTTGGTTCCATAAATGATAGATTAAATAATAATAACATAATTAAATATTATATTTATCAATTTTAATCTATTTTTTAAATTAATGACTTTACTTTCGATAAAAATTATCAAAAAGTTATTAAAAATGTAAATATTGTAAATTATATGTAACTTTAATTGAATCCGCATTAATCTTTCAACCTATAGTAATTAAATATACTATATAACTAATTAAATTAAACATATATTAAGTTAAACGTTAAAAATAATAAATATTATATATTTGTTATAATACGAATATTGGTCTTTCATATTAATGAAATTATTAAAAAAAATATTCTACAAAAAGTAAATATTATTATTTCCCGTGACTATATTTGGATTTATGTTAATTGGTATTGTTTGTGTTCCCAAAAAAGAATGATAGAGAATAAGTATTTTTTTTTCTAATATTTTAAGAGTACCCGTATCTGGTGAGAGTGTGAACTACTATAAACTATTTAATGGGAGCAGTTTAGTAATCTACCAAAAAAAACTATAACCTCCTTATAGGTATAAATAAAAGTAGTCTCTTTCATAACAAGCTATACATATTAAACGTTTAATATTAATTTTATGAATGTGATATATAAATAATTAAAATAATAATATTAAAATTAATAGATTAAATTATATTGATATCCGTTTAGATATATTAAAAAAATATTTAATATTCTTTCAGTTTTAAAATTTTTTTAATATTTATATGCATTTAATATTATAAAAAATTAAAAAAAATTATGTAAAATTACATAATTGAGAGGTATACGGTATCATGATTTTATATAAATTAAGAAAAATATGTGTAGAATAAAAAAAAAAGGGAATATCAGATGTTTTTTAATGAATTTTAAAGGATATCAATATAATTTTTCATATTAATATTAATTATTTATATTAAATAATTGATTAATAATAATTCATAAATTAAATAAAAAATTAAGTTTTAGTAATAATAATAATATAACAATCTTCTATTTAGATAATATTAATCAATTCTAAGAGATAAATAAATCATTAAGAATAAGGTTATAATTATGATCAAAACACCTATCAACCGTTAATATGAGCATTAATACTCCAAGATAAATATATGATAGAGATAAAAATTATATATAAAATAAAATTATATTTTATATAGAGAATAATGAAAAATGAAAAATTATAAAATTATTATAAAAAAAAATGCAAATTCAAAGAATGTACAAGCATCTTAAATGTTATAAGAGATATGATGACAAGAGTGATACTAAAACATATCTCAAAAAGGATAAAAACGATTCTATTACAAATTAGACTTCCACTAACCTAATTCATCAAAGACTCAACTACACCTATATGGATTACATGATTTTGGAAATATCAATATTTAAGCCGTAGGTGAGTGGATATATTAGTATTAATAAGGCATTCAATTCGAGTTTGAAGCTTAGTATTTTCTCTCAACCAACCAAGTATTTTGAATGCATAGAATTTATTACTTTGAGAGAGATGTTCAACACAAAGGGTCTACATATACTTTCAACAATATGAAAGTTATAAATATAACCCACATAAATCTTAGTGGATATTATAGTCCCATAATAAATACCAAAAGCAACTATAAAATGGGCTAAATTAATAAATACTCTATAATACTTGACATTTTAGTAATTCAGGATTTACTACAGTACTACATTAATCCAAATAGAATAAAAATTCAAGATCTAATTAGATAATGGAGACATTTAGTTTGAAAAAAGAACGTCTAGAATTAATAAGATAATAAAATGTCTAAAATAATAAAATGTCTAAAATGAGAAATATTTACAGTGATTACTCCAAATAATAAAACTTACAAGCAACTTAAAAATGCATAAAATTATACTCAATAGAAGTATTAACTTTATACATATAAAATACTTATAAGTTAGTGATATTAAAAACATGTGAAATATTGGTACAAGATAAGCATAATAAAATTATATGCTAAATGTGCGATACCAATAAAATAACCTTATATATTCTTAAGGTACCTTACTAAGATTTAATTAAAGTGCATACAAAAATATATAGTAATAAAGTTTTCATAAGAATACATCTCAGAACAATTGAATGAGACTAAGTATCAAGGTCTTTAAGAGCATTCATATGATCAAGTATGCATAAAAATACATGACAATAGAAAAAATTAAAGAATATATTATTTGAATACTACAAGTGTACATGAGAATATATAACAATATTTATAAGTCTTGAGACAAACAATTATGTGCATTCTCCCACTACTTTAATATATTATGATCTTAACAGGAGTTCTATTGAAATAAAGTAATATTAAAATAATCCAATGATATAATATTTAATAGTAAAATATAATTTTTATTAAGATACACATTATGAGTCTAAAGCACAGTCTTTCTCTCTCTAATAATTATACTAAAGCAAAGTCAACAAGGGGAGTGGTTACCAAATACGAATATGAAACTCAATAGAAAAAGTTAATAAGTGTAATATAAAATTGGGTTTCATAGTTAATTAATCACATACTTTGCATACATAATTAGAAAGATTATAAATGTCCATTTGACATTTTAAAAAACAAAATCTCCTCATAAGTTCTAAAGAGAATTTGATAAAGAATTTTAACCCATAATTTTATGAACTATGATGATTATTTAACAACTTGCTAACATACGAATGAGATTATAATCCCTAACATATTGAATAGAATATGGAATCACTTGTAATGTTTTAGCAAATCACTCATAAAAGTCAAGTGTTAATATAAATAACATCAAAATACTTGAATATACATTAGGTTACTAATAACAAAAGTAAGGGTGAAAACATGGAGAACTTACACTTAGTCATTATTGAAAATGTAATAATAGATAATCTCTAATTCTTACTATCACTAATGTTACAAATAAAATAATTGAAATATGATATTATATTATATTATATTATACATGCCCAATAAAATATTAAATACTTTATTATCTTAGAAGAATAATCAGGAACGTCATTGAATACAAAAGAAAAGAATAATAGTGCTAAGTACAAATTCTAAATTATTATAATTGGTTTTATTTGAGAATAATTTGAGTTTAGTTTGATATATTATCCAAAATAAATTAAAATGATAAATAAAATAGAAAAATATTCTCTTTAAATATTCATAAGCTAATTTATAATTTGTAACAAGGCTGTTAATTTTCAATAAAATAAGAAAGTCATATGAAGTTAATCATGACAATACAAGTTTCTCCCACTTTATAGAGATTAAATTAAAAGAATTTATTCAAATTTAAAATTTTAAGCTAATATTTAAATTATTTTTCTATCACACAAGGATCATGTAGGCTATATCATACTAATGAAATATGTCCATCACTTACATAATAAAAAAATTATATCAAGTAATATTATATTGATGGAATATTGTTCATTATCTACATAATTTAATACTAATTAGAATATGTTAAAACAATTATAAAAACCAAATAAATATTAGGTTGCAAAATATTATTCTTAATTAATTTTCCAAATTTTATAAAACAATATGTGCAAATAAAATGTACAATATTCTATAATGACATAGTACATTTTTATATTATATTAAGATTCAAAATTTATTATAATTTTGTGATTAAAGTATATATTTTAAGAGAATATTTAACAGATATTCATCAAAAAATTAAAAATAATATATTACAAAATTTTAGATCTAGATTTCAAGATTAAAGTAGAAAAAATACAATATTCAATTACACAAAATTTCTCATGGTTAAGCTCACAATTGTACAAAATTATAAATCATGTTTAAATGAACATTATAAAGTTAAAACAAGTAGGAAAATATATTAACATAAAATATACATAAATTAATTCAAATAAAAAAATTAAACTTAATTCTAAAAATACAACATCATAATAAGGAAAAGTACATGATATGTAATATACAAATGTTGTTAATCAAGTAAAATTATTAATTAGGTTATTTAAGTTAACATAAATTTTGCACAATTGTTTTCCATAACAAGAAAGGTTATAACTATACAAAAGAATAATAGTATCTATAATGTACATTATTCATGCATAGTGCACATGGAGAGGTAGATACGACCTCAATTAGATGGATCTAGATTTATAAGGTTTGGTTTAAATGTAGCCAAGAAGTTGCACAACTATACACAAATTTTGAAGGAGAAACAAGTACAAAATAAAGTAGAAAAAGAAACTAAGATTTAAAAGAGATTTAGGAAAATGTTAAGGCATCACAATCTCTATGGAAGAAAGGTTGATGGGCCTGCATTTAGCCACATTGGAGCACCTTCCATTGATAAGGGAAAACTTGAGTCTAAATATAACATCTTAAAAATGAATATCGTTTTTACGTCTAAGTCGCACTCTCGGTTTCATTAATAGACTATTATCTCATGTAGAACTTTTAGAAAATAATTATTAGTGAAAATTTGGTAAAATTTTTTTAAAACTCTTTACTTAAAATATTTGATATAAATGCAAACATCTTCAATTTAACGTTCTTAGCTAAATATAAACAAATAGGTATTCTCATGCACATACATATGTTAACATTACAAATTATTTCTTCCGTTTTAATTTTCTCTAGTAAACAGTAAATCAGTTCATCACAACTCAAACGTACAACATTCATACAACTTACAATTGTCTAGTCCTTAGTAATTGTGCAGTCTTTATTTATACATATATAGTTAGGTTAAGACATTACAACCTTTACACACTTATTTACATACATATCATTACACACTTAATTACATACGTAATTATTTCTATCATATTCACATTAACTATTCTACAACAACTTACTAGTAATTAGGATGCATTCCTCCATCTATTTACAAATTGAAGTTATCAGTATGACTTTATTTCTCTTTCTTCGAAAGTATAAAATTTTCACAACACTTTAGGACTGGTGATGGTACTACTCCAACCACAAAATCTCATCCAGAGCTATGAAAGCCCTATCAACCACTTCCTAAAACTCTTGGAAAGGATAGGTCCTGGGACACGAAGAATTGACTTGCGACGATCAGATGTATGAAGTGACATAGTACTGGGATGACATTTGCGGGTCGGTTTCCCCTTCTAATGATTAGAAGTCTTTTGTAGGAGCTACTGGTGGTGCCTGGTAGTCAGGTGAAGGTGGAAATCTCCTATTAGAGTGGAAGGCTTCCAGCGGTATAGTGAACTTTGTGTCGGAGAAATCTAGATTCCTCATTGCAAAAACAAACAAATGTTCCAAGGAGAAGTAAATCTGTATGTTGACTCAAGTCGTAATCATTAGCCTGTGAGTGTTCGCGAACAACATATGGGATGTCTGGGAAGAATTTTTTAAGAACCCTTTTGTCTCCTCTCTAGAAGGACCTAGCATCTTCTGAATGTGCATAAGACACATTAAGAGTAGTATTAAATTTTCATATAAGTTATGTCTTTAATGATCCTTTAATTACTTAGGTTCCTTTTAAATGCTTCTAGATAATATGCATGCGCAAACAATCCAACAATAGGCCATTCACATTTAGTCTCTACTTTTATACTACTATCACATCATTATCCACATATGATCATCATGTAAAACATCATTCTCAAATCATCCATAAGTAATACTCATACACTTCACATTACTCTTTATGTACTCATAAAGTGCTACAACAAATTGGCATAATATTCTCAAGTAAAGATTCATTTTTAATTCAAGAATTACATAGTTTAGCTTGAGGTAAATTCTTGGGCAGCACATTCACTTGGTTTCATAATTTGTCCAACTTGCTCAATTCTTAGAACTTATGATGAAGTACTCATGGGATGTAGATCACTTATCCTTCTAATTTAACTCTCAACCATTCCTTTTTTCAAAGGTTAAGTTCTTCTTAACACTTTTAATGAATTATTATGGTGTATAATTACTTCTTCTCTAAATGGACGAATGACCTTTATCATGGTTTACTTTTTGTGTTCTTCATTGAAAGTCTTATGAATAATTTATTTAATTCAAGTTTAAGTGTTACATGTTTTTTATCTCTTGATAAATAACTTAGCTAGTTAGGTTTTTTCCATTCATAAGCCTAATTATTTGTTTCTTTGTTCATAAACTTTAATTTTTCTACTCATGACTTATGTAATTATTCTTAAACATCCAAGTTACTCTATTTGCCTATTATTTCCCTAAGGGGTTGAATTCTTATCTCATAGTCCTAAGGCCTTACAGTTTAATTCTTCTTCACTTAGAAATATGACCTTCACTAATTAAGATTTAGGCTATTACACCAACCATAGAAATTTTTAATGTTTTTCTTCCTTATCTAGTGAGCATGGCCGAATGCCCTTGCTCCTTCCTCTACTCCATATTTAACTTCTAATCACCTCCTTAGTCTACCTTTCATCCATTTTTAAATGCTAGCAAGGTTGATTTAAGAGTTATTACTAATTGTATGCACATGACCAAATGGTACCCAACCATTACCAAACTCTTTAAAATTTAAGTTTATTCCTTAAACTTATTTAGGTTCTATTTTTCACCTTAATTAAAATTTTAAATTAAGTTTTCCTAATTATTGGGAGAGTGGACGAATGCCCTATTTGGATAAAATAAGATTCCTTTTCCTTAATTTGTTCTCCAAGCTTTTGGTGTTATGGATTTGATCATATTTTTACTCAATTTAACCAAAATGGCCAAATACACTCCTTAATAACTTCAAGTCCCTTTCAAAATTATAATTCCATAGTTCTACTTGATTAGGTTCCTCTTTATAGCCTAATCAAAATTTTAAACTCAAGATCTCTTAATTTACTAGGAAGTGGCCGAATGCTATAGGTGCTTGAACAAGGGTCTTTTTTCAATTTTCTTGCCATATGACCTTGGTGTTATGAAGTTTAGCACTTCATTCATCATAAGTCCTTAGATCCATGCATAAATTGTACTTACTCCATAGCTTTGGTCATGGTCATGGAAGGTCTTAAGTGATTTGTGCAACTTTGGATCCAAAATTCCCCCTTTACACCTAGTAGTTTTAAGTCCATGTCCATGTTAAGTTTATGTATCTTATTGCATAATTTTTCTTATTTCTTTAACGCTTTTATTTCATGAGTCCAGATCTGCACTCTTAGCAGAACAAAATCAAAAATAAAAATTTTAAGTAAAGACATAACCAAGTTACTAACTTTAAACATAAAAGTTTTAAAGAATGCACATTTTATAGTAAACAAGTGTGAATCTACTAGATCTACTCCAAGATCTACCAATCTCTTACTTTGAGCACTTTATAAATTTTCTCACAAACACTAAAATCTTCTGCCAAGCATCAAAATTGATTTTTAAGAAATTTTAAACGATTAAATTGTTCCTAAGGTTGCTAGGAGCACTTTAATCTATCAAAACTTCTCATTTTCTTTCAAAAATAACTAAAAATTTATGATGCCCATATTTAACCATTTAAAAGACGTTTTAAGCTCATAATAGTTCAAACAAAAAGAGATCTATATATCTTAGAGAAGGATACACAAAGAAGAAGAAAAATAAACCATTAATACAAGATAAAAGCTTATAAAAATACAAGGTAAAATCCTACTTGTTGAAGACTTTGTGATGGGTTTTTGGTGGGGCTTTAATGGATGATTTTGTCCTCCCTTGGTTGTCCACACAAGATCTTCTAGTGGTGGTGGTGGGGCTTTATGGTTTAGTCTTTATTTAACTTAAACTTTGTTACAAAAAGAGAATTGATATATTGAATTACTTGAGTAACAGGATACATGAGTTTTGGATTTATACATGCACCTATAGTGGTAGCTAACTGAATTCTGTTGCAACTAACTGATAAGATAAAAAATAGAAAACCAACTAACAGAAAACTACCTAACAGCAGAAAACTACCTAACAGAAAACTAACTATATATTCTAACATTGGCCCCTCAAAATCAGGTGGGTTGAGAAGTTTGGAAGAACTGATCAACAACTCTAAGTTTGGGTTTAAGTAGATGAAATCTTGTAGTTCCCAAGGCTTTGGTGAGAAGGTCAGCAATCTGATCATGAGACGGAATGTGAGAGACTATGAGACTTTTGTTAATGACCTTTTCTCGAACAAAGTATAAGTCCAGCTCCATATGTTTAGTGCGAGAGTGAAGAATAGGGTTGTGAGCCAAAGATACGGTGTTGAGGTTATCACAATAGACTGTAGGTGTGGTTGTAGGAATTTTAAGTTCCTGTAGCAGGGATTGAATCCACAAAATTTCAATGACAGTGGCTGCCAGGCTGCGATATTCTACTTCAGTACTAGATCGAGCAACCAGTGTTTGCTTTCTGGACCACCAAGATACTAGATTAGGACCAAGATAAATGCATGCTCCAAAAGTAGAGCGTCTATCATCAAGATCTGTAGCCCAGTCAGCATCACAAAAGGCCCGAATAAGTAGTTGATTTTGAGAGAATGCAGGCTGTAGTAAAAGACCATGAGAGATTGTTCCTTGTAAATACCTGAGAATCCTTTTAACTAATTTCCAATGATTGTCAAGAGGTTGAGAGAGAAATTGACACTTTATTTACAGTGTAGCTTATTTCAGGACGGGTGATGGTAGCATATTGTAAGGCACCAACGATGGATCGGTACAGACTTGGGTCTGATGCATAATCTGATCCATATTTTGATAATTTGGTATTGCTAGTCATAGGAGTGGCTATTCCTTTAGCAGTGGCCATGTTTGCACGATGTAGAATGTCACGAATGTATTTGGATTGAGATAAGAGAAGAGAGTCATTGTTGAGGTGTTTTACTTCAATACCCAAAAAATAATCAACAGGGCCAAGGTCTTTTAGAGAAAAAACTGAGTTAAGTTGAGCAATCAATTTCTAAATGTAAGTAGGAGAATTTCCAGTGATTAGAATATCATCAACATACACCAGAATATACACAGTAGTGGTAGGAGTGGAAAGAATGAATAAGGAGGGATCACAGCGGCTTGACTTAAAACCGAAACTGCAGAGTGTGGTAGTGAGCCTTTCAAACCAGGCCCTAGGGGCTTGTTTAAGGCCATAAAGTGCCTTATTTAGCTTACACACAAGGGATGAATCTGGGACTATGAAACCAGGAGGTTGTGCCATGTATACTTCCTCATTTAAGTAACCATTCAGAAAAGCATGATTAATATCAAGTTGTTGTATGCACCAGTGATTTGTTAGTGCAAGTGTGAGAATAATACGAATGGTGATAAGTTTAACAACTGGTGAGAAAGTCTCAGTATAATCAAAACCAAACTTTTGATGAAATCCCTTAGCAACTAAGCGAGCTTTGTAGGTATTGATTGTTCCATCTGGATTTTCCTTAACCCGAAAGACCCATTTGCATCCAATGGCAGTGCGATGAGGTGGAAGAGGAACAAGAGACCAGGTATTGTTAGCAAGAAGAGCCAAGTACTCTTTTTGCATTGTTGCAAGCCAAGAGGGATCTGAGAGTGATTTCTGAACAGTGAAAGGTTCAGCATGGGTTAAAAGCATAGTAGGGGGAAGTCTTTGCTGTATAATTCCAGATTTAGACCTAGTTTGCATAGGATGAGTGGAAACTAGTCTGGGTGAAGAAGATGAATGAGTGTCAACAGTGGAAGAGGTAGAGACATTCTCTGTTGTAGCAGTAGGAGGGTCAAATGTTGGACTTTCAATAGCTGTATGTGAAGTATCATCAAAGGTGGAGGGAAAAGTGAGAATAAGTGATGAGGGAACCATGCTGGATGAAGAAGATGAGGATGTATGTGGAGGAAATAAGGTGTGATAGGGAAAACTTCGTTCATTGAAGAGGACATCTTTGGAGATATAGATTCGACCAGAGGGAGAGAGACAAATGTATCCCTTGTGATTTGCTGCGTACCCAAGAAAAATGCACTCATGAGAGTGAAAGTTAAGTTTGTGAGGATTATACGGGCGTAGGAAAGAATAACATGCACATCCAAATGTGCGAAGAAAATGATAATCAGGTTCTATCTTAAAAAGCTCACTATAAGGCACCTTCCCATGAATAGATGCTCAAGGAAGATAATTGATAAGATGCACAACAGTAAGAAATGCATAATCCCAGAACTTGTAAGGAAGTGATGCATGAGCTAGAAGAGTAAGACCCATTTCGACTATATGTCGATGCTTTCTTTCAATAGTGCCATTTTGGTGGTGTGTGTGTGGACAAATGATTCTATGGATGATACCAAAGTCAGCGAGCATTTTGGTAAAGGGGCGAAACTCTCCTCCCCAATCTGTTTGTACAGATTTAATTAGTGTATTAAACTGAACTTCAACCATGCTTTTAAACAGTTTAAATACATGTACAGCTTCAGATTTTGACTTTAAGAGATAAATCCAGGTGTAGCGTGTATGTGCATCAATAAAAGTGATATAGTATGAAAAACCAGTAGTAGACAACATGGGAGCTGGTCCCCATAAATCGCTGAAAATTAATTGCAATGGTTAATTGTAGACAGAAATAGAAGGAGATGAGGGCAAATGATGAGCCTTGCCTAGGTAGCATGCATAACAAAAATCCAAGTCATCTTTATTAGTAAAAGCTACTTTACAATGTTGTAATACTGTCTTAAGTGCAGTATGGTATGGGTGGCCTAGCATGTTGTGCCAAACAGTGTAAGAGAGGGATGATGGAGAAGTAGATACAGCAGATATAGTAGGAATGGAAAACATATCAGATGGAGCAACATTTTCAGAAACATTAGTTAAATGGGAGAACTTATGTGGTAGCTGCATGTGGTGAAACTTGTACAACCCATCAGCTCCCAAAGACCCTTCAAGCACAGTCTCATGTGTGTCATGACATTTAACACAGCAATATTTGGGATGAAACTCAAAGTAGACATGATTGTTTTTGGCAAATCTACTCACACTAACCAAGTTCTTGGTAATAGAGGGAACTAGCAACATGTTTTTAAGAGCTAGTGTTGTGTGTGACTGAATAGGTGACTGAAAATAAGATTGACCAATGGAGGTGATAGACAAACCTTGACCATTAGCAGTGAACACCCTGATCTGGACCTTGGAATGAGGTGCTATGCTGCAGATTGGCAGGATAAGGAGTGACGTGGTGAGTTGCTCCAGAATCAGGGAACCATTCTTGAGAAGTGAGAGGATGAGGCATGGTTAAAAAGGCATGCAGATGAAGTGAGCTTGGTTGTGGTGGGACTGTTGGAGCAATTCCATAAGGAGTAGATTGTTCTGACTGTGTACAATAGGATGTTATGTCTCCAGGATGTGGGGACTGTGGAGGTCTATAGTAGGAAGTTGTGTAGGCACGATTGAAGCGATGATAGCAAGCAAGAGCATCGTGCCCAGGCTTATGGTAGACCTGGCAGGTTACAGAATAGCGAGACTGTGTATGACGACCTCGTCCTCGATAACGATTTTGGCCTCGATAACTACAACCAGATCCTCGAAACTGATTCCAAGAAGAATTTGGGTTATCAAAACCTGAGGTAGAGTTGTGGGTAGAAAATTGATTGTTAGTTGAAGAAGAGGAGGTCCAAGAATTCTAATTGGAAACATTAGAAAGATTTACAGAAAGTGCATCAGTCAAAGAAGCCTGTCGATTTTTCTCAAGTCGAGCTGTCACTGTGATATGCTCGAGGAATCGTTGGATCTTGGCATAATGATACGGGGAAATAGCCCCTGTTTCATGAATTTCCTTCTGTGAAACAGAGTCTTGCTCGGTGAGGAACGATCAACGTGAACATGATTGAAACCTTCCCAAAATTCCATTAAACAGGGGATGAGGTTGTGACCACAGGGTTTAGGGGAATAAGGAAATTCTCAGAAAACCATAATCGATTTTAGTCCTTGGTTCTATGCTTGTTTGGATCGGTTCTTCTGGCTTCCTCTTAACCTTTAGCTCTATCAATCCATAGTACCAAGATTTGATAATAGGGAACCAACCAGCACCCTGATGACATTTCTTGAAGAGTGGGAAGACGAGTCTAGGAAGCCACTTCAATATACACTCAAGACACCATACAATAAAATCCTATGTGCATGAGAAAAAAGCATTTTCAGAAATGTAAACCTTTCCTATCCCATTATCATGATCCATGCCCAGCCAAGATAGAGCTTACCATTTGCTTACCCTCACATGTCCACTCCTACTCAAACCTAATATCAATGAGGAACTGAAAGACTTCCCATACATATGCCAAGTTAAGGGGCAGTGTCCTTCTCCCAAGCACCGTTTGTCAAGACTCGACTCAACCAGGTACCATTGTCCTTTGATGTCTCAAGGAGGAAAAGCACCAGTTAATGGAGACCCATAAGCGTCACATAGTCATTGTCACTTATAGAAGTTGGCGTCATTCATTCCCGAGGATGCCAAATCCATCAAGCATCGGTTGTATCTCAAGAGGGGAAACAGGAGCTCAAAATTGGGGGGGTACTCACCTTAGTGCAGAAGGGAGTTAATTTAAGAGGCACACTCATGGCTCATATAGGTCTCACCTGGCTATTGCGTCATTTGCATGGTCATTTAAAAGGGGGTAGTGGATGCCATTCAAATCAGGTCCCTATAATCGATTGAAAAGGAAATGGTGAAGTAAAAACGAAGCTCGTCCAAAGAAACTTATACTGATATCCTAGAAGACGTTGCATGCAGAAGGAATAAAGTGATGTGGGGCCCGCCAGCAGGCACCAAAAATCAGAGCCTACGCCATCCCATGCTCTTGTATATTGGCTAAAGGAATAATGAAGAAGATATGAACATGCACTAGCCCAGTGGTGACATAGTAGGTTTGGTAATCTCGCATACGGGACTTCGAGTCCCACCACAAACCATTTTTAGAAAATGTCTGATTTAACCTGGGATCATCTTATAGCCATAATAGGCACGAAATTATAAACATATTTCGACCACCCTGCACTCTTGGGGCGAGGGTTCGATTCCGCCCGGGAACATTTCCCCTCCTTTTATATTGCTAGCCTCATGCCTGCTGGGTTAATGACTAAACTACCCCTGGTAAAACCCCAAAATTCCAACCAAGCCCTGTGCACATAATTCCGGAAAATAATAAAAATTCTAAAAATTAATAAAAATTCCAGAAAACTCAAAAAAAAAATTAATAAAAATTTCAGAAAATTCAATAATTAATAAATAATTCTGTAAAACCCCAAAATTAATGAATAATTCAGGAAATGTCCATGATTCCTAAACGATTCATAAATTCCTAAGAATCATAGGAATCCTAAAATTCCTAAATGAATTCACAAAATTATCAAGTATTTTCATAAAATTCCTTAATTGGTAAATTCCCTCCAAAATTTCTGATAATTACTTGTGTCTTGTCTTTTTCATTTATCGTTCTTCAAAAATAAAAATCTTGTTTTGTGATTCTTAATCTCACGCGACGAGCTCGAAGCACGAACTGGTAGCTTTTTCTGCTGTTCGTTGTTTAGAGATTCGTATGGGTCCAAGTGCAGTCGTAGTTGTCTTGGGCCTTGTGCATATGTGGATTAGGATTTCCTTTCCTTTTTACAAAAAAAAAAAACTTTGCTCATTTTATTATTTCATCGTTTCTAACAAAAATCTTGTTTTGCGATTCTCCATCTCACGCGACGAGCTCTAAGCACAAACTGGTATCTTTTTCTCCTGTTCATTGTTTAGAGATTCGTATGGGTCTAAGTGCAGCCGTAGTTGTCTTGGGCCTTGTGCACATGTGGATGGGGATTGCCCTTCTTTTTCAAAATAAACAAGCTATATTACTTTCCAAGTAGCTCCGAAGGTCAAGCCTTTGAGCACCCCTCAAACATTCTTTTAAAAGCTTTTGAAGGTCAAGCTTTCAAAACAACAAGAACTATGTAAGCCTTGAGTTTTCCATTGCACCAGGAAATACGTAGGAGCAGGATCAAGTCCTGTCAGGTTGACCATCATCAAGTATTTATCTTCACTCCAGTAAAAGGGATCAAACCATTTTCAAAAATCACACACTCAGTTTATGGGTACCGTTCTTCGGAATGGGCGAGTAGGGGTGCCTAACACCTTCCCCACTCATAACCGACTCCCGAATCTAAATCTCACCTTCTAGTTAGGGTTTTCCCAAACTTTTTCCCTCAAATAAAATTTGGTGGCAGCTCCACATCATCAATCCATTTCATTTTCAAAATTAAAGCGAGTTCGACGTCTTGTCGGAATTACGGTTGCGACAGATGGCGACTCCACTGGAGACATTAAAGAGTCAAGCCCAACAATTTGAGTGTGTTACTTCGATCCCTTTCCCTTTTATTTGTATGATTTATTTATCTATTTGTATATCTATGATTTATTGATTTGTTTATTCTTTGTATAAACCTTGGGATAGACGAATAATTAAATTGCTATATATATCTGCGCAATATTTCCCCAATTGCAGGTATCCCAAAATTGAAAGTGCCCTCCATGCATAACATATACATTTTATCATGAGTGGGGCCCTATACCTGGGTCTGAGTGCTGCCTAGGACTAGAGGGATCTAGTTGTGTCACTTTGGGGCTTACGTCCTGTTTGACTATCACGAAAATCCCAGCTAGAGTGCGTCCTATTCGTAATGCCCTACAACTGGTAGCTTTTTCTGCTATGGTAGCAAGCATTACGAACTGGAACTTGACTCTAGTGACCTCTTAAACCTTAGGACTACTGACCACTTTTGGAGAGGTTCATGCATTAATGGCCATAGGCCCTTAGGACAGGTTACCCAAATAGGAAAAAAGGAGGGCACGTTCTGCGAATTCAGGTTCATCTTTTATATTTCACTTGTGATGGGATGACTAAAGAATGGGGGAGTAGAAAAATTAAAGAGAGAAAAAGGAAAAAGGAGAAAAAGAGGAAAAAGTCTAGATAAGAGATGAACAAAAATGAAAAGAGAAAAAGAAAAGGGAAGAAAAGGGAAGAAAAATTAAAGAGAGAGAAAAAGAAAATAAAGAGAAAGAGAAAGAGAGAAAAAAAAGAAAAGAAAATCAAGTGAAGAAGAACAAAAAAAAAGGAGTAAAAAAAAGAGAAAGACGAAAAGTGGAAAAAAGGAGAAAGGGAGGGACATTGATAGGTTTTTGCACAAATAAAGTTATGTTTGGCATTCTATTATAATCTATCATGCATCGGTTCCATCTCGTCAAAAACCTAACATGTTTATCTTTGTTGTTTTGTTTTCTTTTTCTCTTATTATTGAGGGATCAGGTTCTTAGTGACATCTAAAGAAGAGGTGAAATGGAAATTAATGCAGAATCCGGGCAATTAAGAAAGAGAAAGAGGGTTGGGGTTAAGCTGACATATTTTGCCAGTCTAGAGGATTTCAGAAGCAAATTGACAAGTATTCAGCTAATGGCGTTCACCAAAAAGTATGGAAACATACTGAAATTACTGAAAGTCAAAGTGCAAGAAGGGGCCCTCACGGCGATGGTACAATACTATGATCCCCCTCTCCGATGCTTTACTTTTCCTGACTTCCAACTGGCACCTACTTTGGAAGAATTCAAGCAGATTTTGGATCTACCTTTGGAGGGAGCCCACCCTTACAACCATTTGGAACACCACACTTCGTTCCGAACTGCTGCTCAGGCTCTGGGTTTACAGGCAGACGACCGGTTGACAGATTACCAAGGGAAGAATCAAGTTAAGGGAAATACTAACCCTATGTTTCAAGGCCAGATAATTTTCAGTGGAATGCCCCACCGTCCCAGTGTGGTAGTCCCATTTCGCCTCTGGATTGTACCACTTTGGATATGGGGGTTCTAATGGCTTCATGGGGACCAGTGCAATTAAAGAGTTTTGAATTCAACAGGGCAAGAGCTCTAAGTAACTCATCGGGATCGAATCAAATTGCACTATCTTTCTTTGGTTATTATTGGTTTTTTGCTGAGGCGGGTTAGGGTTGGTGTTTTGGTTCCATGGCTTTGGTGGTTGTTGTTGAGGGAATTTTTGGGAAGGTGGGGTTATGAAGGTGGTGTTTGGCTGAAATTGAGTTGGTGGTGGGTTGTAGGTTGGTTGGTAGGCAGGTTGGGCGGTGGCTACCATGTGTGGGTGTGTAGGAAATTGCGGTTGATATGGTATTTGGTAGTTAGGTGGCATGGTGGGTGGTTGGTACATGGGTTGTGTGGTGGTTGGGCGGTTAGAGTCGGCTGAGACATAATGGGTCTCGGCTTCCTTCTTCTTCCATGGATTATTCGTCGGCTTCTTCGTGCTTACGTTGCCGACGGCGTTGTGTACAATCCTTCCTCGGCGTAAGCCGCTCTCTATGCGTTCTCTAATTAGTACCATGTCGGAGAAGTTGGCGGACACATTGCCCACCATTTTGTCGTAGAAGGGAGCGGGGAGAGTTTCCATAAAAGTACTGATCATCTCCCTATCCAACAGAGGTGGTTGCACTTGAGCGGCCAGCTCCCTCCACCGCTGCGCGTACTCCCTGAAGGACTCATTCTCCTTCTTGGTCATGTTCTACAATTGAGTCCTGCCAGGAGCCATTTCAATGTTATATTTGTATTGCTTTAGGAAGGCATCCGCCAAGTCCTTCCATGTACGGACGTATGACCTTTCGAGCTGGGTATACCAGCTAGGAGCTGCTCCAGTTAAACTGTCTTGAAAACAGTGAATAAGTAGCTTGTCGTTATGCGAGTGAGAGGCCATCTTTCTGCAATACATTATCAGATGGATTTTCGGGCATCCGATTCCCCTATACTTCTCGAATTCCAGTGTTTTGAACTTACGAGGTATTATGACATCCGGTACGAGGTATAGCTCGGAAGCCTCTACTACTCCATATCCATGCCCTTCGATGGCTTTAACCCTCTCCTCTAGGTGTTGCCATCTTCCGCCGAACTGGGCTTCTTGGTCCACGGGCTGGCCAATGTGATGAGGTAAGGTGTGTTGGCCCTCGGGTCTTGTAGTATGACCGTAAGGGTGTGGTTGGTGAGGGTTGGCTGGATGAATAGTAACCGGGACGGAATATGTGGGGTCCTCGACGACGGTCGTATTCATGTGTGTATAATCGGGGTTGATGTTACGTGGATATGTGGCTGGGGGATTAATATGAGGAGGGAAAGGCGTGTTTATGTGTGGAGGTAAAGCAGCGGAAGTGTTTGTGTTGTAGAGGTAAGGTGGAGGGTTCGTGTGTATAGGATATGAGTGAGGTGGATAACTGGTGGTGTTTGTAGGAAGAGGGTAGGTCGGCGGGTTTATATGGTGAGGGTGAGTGGTAGGGCTTGTGTGTGGAAGCCCAGCCGGAAGGTTTAGATGATAATGGTGAGCGGCAGGGTTTATATGGAGTGTCAGTGCATTGGGATTTCACCAGCGGTGATCCCTTGAGAACTTGGCCCATATTGGTGCTCGTAACCAGGCGGTAGCCTGTATGGCCATTCTTGCTCGGTGACAGCTTGAAGGGGCATTGAAGTAGCAGCAGCCCCTGTTGTCTTAGTTGTCGTCGGTCCCTCTGTGCCTTTCTCAAGTAGCTTCATGAGCTTAGCTACCTGATCTTTTAACTCAGCCACCTCGTTTCTGAGTTCCTCATTTTGCGTCTCTAGCTCACTCATGATTTTGGTTTTTGATCTAGTGTTGTCGAATGCCGAGGAAGCCGTGAGTCTGCAATTTTTTTATCTGTTACAAAAACATCATATTAATTAATTATTAATTGAAAATAATTTTTGACGTAAAATAAAGTATTGAGGGACCAGTTTCTCGTTGATCATTTATCGATTGTGTGTGCTTTGATCGTCTCGAGCGTGAAATGGAAATTAATGTGAAATCATAGATGGAGAGAAATCAACTTTTATTCAAGCAGACTGAATTTATTTTACATTTTGCCCTTTTTTTCCTGGCTAACACAATGTATTTGTTCATCCTTAGTATCAGATTTTTACAAAATAGAATAAAATCTTCAACTTCGGGAGGGGTGTGTAGCGGATGTAATGAGGCTTCGGCCTTCTTGAGGAGCGGCAGTACTTCTTCAATTGCCGTATTTGCTAGACAAGCTAATCTCCCAAAACATTTGGCCTAGTGTTCAGCTGTGTCTTTGTACCACTTACTCTCCTTTTGTATGTCCTTAATGCCCCTTTGTTGTATTTGAATTACCTCGATGACATTCCATTTTTCCTCATTTACCTTATTCTATCAGGCCACTAATAAGCCTTCGATTTGCCTTTTTGTGTCCTCCATTCGTTGTAGCAGCTCGTTCCTCTCTTCTATCACGTAATTTGCCTCCATTTGAACCTTTTTATTTGTGGCTAAGATCTGGTTCTTCTTTTCTCGGATGGTGTGGATCTTGGCCTTCATTTGCTCTAAGGCACCCCTCAGTTGGCGGTTCTCTTGGAGTGCGGCATCTCTTTCTTGCGCCCTTAGTCCAAGCTCTTTATTGGCCGCTTGCAAGTTCATGTGTACCCGGGAAGCACGCTCTCGCTCACCCTTTTGCTGATCCCTGATGGATGCTATGAGAGCTTTGTTTACTTCGTCTTCTTTTCTCCATGCAGCGCTCTCTTGCCG
Source organism: Canavalia gladiata (assembly GCA_037954105.1). Classification (NCBI taxonomy): domain Eukaryota; kingdom Viridiplantae; phylum Streptophyta; class Magnoliopsida; order Fabales; family Fabaceae; genus Canavalia; species Canavalia gladiata. Next base: position 24,824,672 of record CM075662.1, read on the forward strand.
AGCTTTCAATAATTCCTCTTCCAACCGGGCATTTTTCTTGGTCATGGCTTCTAGTTTTTCTTTCAAATTTTTAACGACCTCGTCTTCAATACCATTGGCGTGGCTGATTCTCGGATGGGGTGGTTGGAGGTTTGAACGGCAGTTTAATCTGTTGCACCCGATTTCTGACCCACTGTCTGTAATCTTCCTTGGCCCCACAGCTTCGGATCCCCAATTCTTTCCCTTTACGAGTAACACTCTCCCATGCTTCTCATACTTTGCGGAGGGGTTCAGCGAAATCTCCCTCATATTTCAAAAGGAAAGGTGTCACCAATTCGTCTGATGGAGGTGCCTTAATGGGATAAGCCAGTATTGGGTTGTAGTTGATGCAACCCCGAGTTCCCATGAGGGGTACATTGGGGAACCCCTTGCAATGGTAGATGACCTCCGTTCTCTGTTGCCAAGTGGGTTGCCATCGGACCTGTTCTTCTTTTAAGCCGGCGAAATGAACTCCCATTCTTCATTCTTCATCAATTTTATTTGATAGCACAATAGGTCGGATATAGGGCATTGTACTTTCATGCTCCATTTGAAGGCGTGAGCAGTTATCCATATATATAGCATTGGAAGACAACAAAGCAGCTTCTTTCCTCTCCCATCGTGGCAGAGATTCAGCGTGTAGTAGACGTCAGCCAACAAGGCGGTAACAAGGTTTTCAGTTTTATTCTTTCGAGCCAAGAATATATCCACTGCGTTTAGATCAACAAAGTCCTCTATGCCAGGAAAGAGGACCAGCCCGTAGATGGTAAGGGCTAGTACATCCATGTAGGTATCCCACTGACTGCTATCGGCTAGATGCTGCATGTAAGTTTCCAAAAACCCTCGGGTGAACCCCTTAGCTTGATTCTTCCCTTGGTAATCTGTCAACCGGTCGTCTGCCTGTAAACCCAGAGCCTGAGCAGCAGTTCGGAACGAAGTGTGGTGTTCCAAATGGTTGTAAGGGTGGGCTCCCTCCAAAGGTAGATCCAAAATCTGCTTGAATTCTTCCAAAGTAGGTGCCAGTTGGAAGTCAGGAAAAGTAAAGCATCGGAGAGGGGGATCATAGTATTGTACCATCGCCGTGAGGGCCCTTTCTTGCACTTTGACTTTCAGCAATTTCAGTTATACTAAACGTTTCTGTACTTGTGAAATTTGTTCTCATTACTTAACTTTATCTTTAGCTCACTGGTTTACATCGAACAGTAAATAATGAAATGGACATTACTAACAATAAACAATTATACATAATTTACTCATACAACACATAATATTATATAATTTTACAGTCCAATTTCATATTCAAGAGTCTTAGGCGATAAGGCCCTATCATACAATTCATTACAAATCATAATTTAAGTTTCTCATTTACATACATCTTTACTACATTCTATCATACATATATACATAGTATATCTCTACTCCTTATTGTCTAAGATGCTTGTATCCATTTATTCACAAACATATACATTACTGGCATGACATTCAAACTCTTCTTCCTTGAAACAGTAGTAGGATCCTCCAACCTCCCTCAGTCTAATGGTGAAAATGCTCCTACCACATGCTTGGGTCCAGAGACATAAAATTCACATTGGGCATCTCTTGGTAAGCACAGAAGGGATGTGGCATCGGGTAGGGTGAACTCCCTTGCGAGGACCATACGTGTGATGTACTATAATAGTGAGATGGAGTCTAGGGGTTTGTCTCCCCCTCCTAGGAAGCAGATTTCTTAGCAGTCATAGTCTGTTGCCTTTGATACCCGGGAGGTGGCAGAAACACTCTTTTTGGATGAAATGCCTCCAAGGAAATTGCAAACCTCATGGTGCTGAATTTTGGGCTCAAGACTTTTGTAATGAAGAGATGTCTGAGAGAAAAATACATCCTAACACTTGCTTGGGAAGTAATTAGAAGGCCATGAGGGTTAGTATTTCACTCCACATGGTAGCCACCGCCCAACCTGCCTACCAACCAACCTACAACCCACCACCAACTCAATTTCAGCCAAACACCACCTTCATAACCCCACCTTCCCAAAAATTCCCTCAACAACAACCACCAAAGCCATGGAACCAAAACACCAACCCTAACCCGCCTCAGCAAAAAACCAATAATAACCAAAGAAAGATAGTGCAATTTGATCCGATCCCGATGAGTTACTTAGAGCTCTTGCCCTGTTGAATTCAAAACTCTTTAATTGCACTGGTCCCCATGAAGCCATTAGAACCCCCATATCCAAAGTGGTACAATCCAGAGGCGAAATGGGACTACCACGCTAGGACGGTGGGGCATTCCACTAAAAATTATCTGGCCTTGAAACATAGGGTCCAGAAGTTGATTAATGCGAAATGGTTAAATTTCAAGAAGGATGCACCCAGCGTGGGGAATAACCGACTGCCAAATCATGGAGGAGCAGGGCCCTCTATAAACTGTATTGAGGTAGAAGAGGAGGCGTGCATGGTTGGCGAATCCTTTCCCGACCCTCCCAAACCACTGGTCGTCCGCTATACTGAACCAGCAGCTCTACCTACACCTGATGGGGTAAGACCAGTCACAATAAAGGTACCGAGACCTTTCCAGTACAACAGCAATAAGGAGGTGTCGTGGAAATACAACGTCGAGGTACTAGGAGGGAAAATCGAAGAGGATAAGAGTTCCTCGCTCGATGTGACCAACATAGACGGTATAGGGGGGATGACCAGAAGTGGTCGCATCTACACCCCCGCTGAAGACATAAGGAGACAACCGGCCACCCTAGACAAGGAAGATCGGGCTAGGCCCGAGCCCGAAAGCGGCAGCAAAGAAGTGGAGAAGGAGATAAAGAAGGTCGTTTCGGACGAAGAAGCTTGCGAGTTCCTGAAACTAATAAAACAAAGCGAGTATACGGTCATTGAACAATTAAATCGTATACCTGCCAAAATATCATTGCTGGCCCTAATGATGAACTCGGAGCCTCATCGGAAGGTGTTACTGAAGATCCTAAATGAAGCCTATGTAGTCCACAATATCTCGGTGGATAAATTCGAAGGGATCGCCAGTAACATAACCGCCAACAACTTCATAACATTTTCCGATCGTGAAATGCCGGAGGAAGGGGCGAGACACAACAGGGCCTTGCATATATCGGTCAAATGTATGGATCACATCCTAGCCAGAGTCTTGATAGACAATGGCTCCTCTCTGAATGTGATGCCTCAATTGACTCTGTCCAAGCTGCCACACGAGGGGGTCCACATGAGGACCAGCTCTACGGTAGTAAGAGCATTCGATGGGTCAAGACGGGAAGTTATCGGCGAAATAGACCTGCCAGTCCAAATCGGCCCGGTCGTCTTCAACATAACTTTCCAAGTTATGGATATTCAACCAGCCTACAGCTGTCTGCTGGGTAGGCCTTGGATTCACTCCGCCAAAGTGTTCCCTTCAACTTTACATCAGAAGTTGAAGTTCATCATGGACGACAAACTAATTATCGTCTCAGCGGAAGAAGAATATTTGGTCAGCAAACCCACCAATCCTCCTTATATCGAGGCTGCTGAAGAGGTCTTGGAAACTCATTTCCAAGCTTTAGAGGTTGCCAATGTCACTACAATTAAGGAAGGCGAAGTGGTTGATTGTGAGCTGCCCCTTAAAGCTCTGATGATGATGGCTCGAGTGATGTTAAAGAATAGGTTTGAGCCAGGCGGTAAACTGGGGCAAAACAATGACGGTTTGTCTCGACCATTGTCGGTGAACAAAAACAGGCAACGATATGGGTTGGGATATCAACCCACTGAAGAAGATAAGGTGATAAGACCCCGCTATAATAAGGTCCCTCTGTGCCACATATCACAAAGTTTTCGAAGTGCCGGCTTCGAAGACCTAGGCATGATCGCGGCCATAGATGGAGAGGGGACAACAAGTATTGAAGATCTGGTGACGCCTTGTCCCCCCGGACGAGAACTGACCAATTGGGAAATTTTTGATCTACCTCTGACTTTTGGTTCAGTTCAAATGTAATTTTGAAATTGTCATAACAAAATTTTATACATAAACATTTTGTACATATTTTTTTGACATATAATAAATACAGTTGCATTGTCCAAAATGCTTCCTTCTTTTCTCCCCCCAATTTACTTCCCTCTGCTAAATACACCTATCTTATTTCTTCATCTTATCCCAAATACACAGATCCGACAAAAAACCGCCTCGCGACAGCAGTGCTAGTATTGTATTAGGCGATTTCAATTGTGTTGCTGACCAGGCTGATGAAGAAGCAGAATTTGAATGCGAACCCACTGATGAGATGTTGAGATTGGTGGAGCGCGAATCTAAAATGATTGAACCTCATCAGGAACCCGTGGATTTGATAAATTTGGGGACCGAGGAAAATAAAAGAGAAGTCAAGATAGGCACGCTTATCGTTGGAGACAATCGTGAGCGGTTGATCTCACTCTTACAGAACTATAGTGATATCTTCGCCTGGTCTTATCAAGACATGCCAGGCCTAGATACTTCTATAGTGGAGCACAAGCTGCCTATGAAAGCTGGATGTGCACCGGTCAAACAAAAGCTGAGGAGGATGAAACTGGAAATGTCTCTGAAAATCCGGGAAGAAGTAAGAAAACAGTTGGACGCCAGCTTCTTGGTTGTTGCAAACTACCCTGAGTGGGTCGCAAATATAGTACCGGTCCCCAACAAAGATGGAAAGGTCCGGATATGCGTAGATTACAGAGATCTTAATCGAGCCAGCCCAAAGGATGATTTCCTACTTCCTCACATCGATGTGTTGGTCGATAACACTGCGCAATTTTCCTACTTTTCATTCATGGACGATTTCTCGGGCTATAACCAGATCAAGATGGCTGAGGAAGATAGAGAGAAGACCACCTTCATTACAGCCTGGGGAACCTTTTGTTACAAAGTCATGCCCTTTGGATTGAAAAATGCTGGGGCAACCTACCAGAGGGACATGGTCACATTATTCCATGATATGATTCACAAGGAGATAGAAGTCTACGTGGATGATATGATCGCCAAATCCCGGACAGAAGATAACCATCTCAGGGATCTGCGGAAGTTGTTTGAAAGGCTTCGAAAGTTTAAGCTGCGGTTGAACCCAACTAAATGCACTTTCGGGGTTAAATCAGGAAAACTATTGGGTTTTATTGTCAGCGAGAGGGGAATCGAGGTCGACCCTGACAAAGCCCGAGCAATCATAGATATGCCAGCTCCAAGAACTGAAAAAGAGATCCAAGGCTTCCTAGGAAGACTCAATTATATCTCCCGATTCATCTTTTAGTTGACAGCTACATGCGAGCCAATCTTTATGCTATTGCGCAAGAATCAACCCATGAGTTGGGATGAGGATTGTCAAGAAGCTTTTGAAAAGATCAAATCATATCTACAGAACCCACCGGTCCTGGTACCGCCAGTTGCTGGGAGGCCCTTGATCCTATACCTGGCGGTTACAGACCAATCAATGGGTTGCGTGCTCAGTCAACACGACGAATCTGGGAGAAGGGAGCAGGCTATATATTACCTGAGCAAGAAGTTCACGAGCGGCGAAGCTAGATATTCACTCTTAGAGTGAACTTGCTGTGCTTTGGCATGGGCGGCACACCGCCTAAGACAGTATATGCTAAGTCATACCACATGGCTAATATCCAGGATGGATCCGATCAAGTACATATTCGAGAAGCCTGCGTTGTCAAGACGAATTGCAAAGTGGCAAATGGTGCTTTTGGAATATGATATCCTGTACGTGACACAGAAATCTGTCAAAGGCAGTACACTCGCAAAATATTTGGCCCAACAGCCCATAGACGACTATCAGGTCATGCAGCCAGAGTTTCCTGATGAGGACTTAATGGCAATATTCAATAAAGAGGAAAAGACAGGGGAAGAGAAATGGATGATGTTGTTCGACGGTGCATCCAACATGATGGGCCATGGTATAGGAGTTATATTGATTTCTTCGGAAAGACAGTATATACCTATCACCGCCCGACTAGCCTTTGACTGCATGAATAATATGGTGGAGTACGAAGCTTGTATCTTGGGGATTCAAGCCGCAATCGAAGCTAAAGTGAAGCACCCAAAGGTCTTTAGTGATTCGGCTTTGGTCATCCACCAGGTCAGAGGAGAGTGGGAGACCAAAGACACAAAGCTGGTGCCCTATCAAGCGCGCCTCCAAGAATTACTGGAGCACTTCGAAGAGGTCACCTTCTCACACATACCTCGAGAAAACAATCAGTTGGCCGATGCCCTAGCCACATTGTCATCTATGTTTGAAATTGGGCGAGAAGAAGATATGCCTCTTATCCTCATCCAGCATCGCTCCAGACCGGCATTTTGTCATGCGGTCGAGGTGGAACCGGATGGAAAACCATGGTATCATGACATCCGGCAATTCCTGAAGAGCAAAGAATACCCTGCCGACGCATCTGAAAACGACAAGAGGACCCTACGGAGATTGGCTACAGGTTTCCTCCTCAATGGAGAAATTCTGTACAAAAGAAATCACGACATGGTTCTGCTCAGGTGTGTAGACGGAACAGAAGCTGGCAAGATCCTAAAAGAAGTTCATGAAGGGTCCTTTGGTGCCCATGCCAATGGACATGCCATGGCGAGAAAAATTCTGAGAGCAGGGTATTATTGGTTGACCATGGAAGCTGACTGCTACAAACATGTCAAGACTTGTCACAAGTGCTAGGTGCATGCGGACAATATCCACGTGCCGTCAACATCATTGAATGTGTTGTCCTCACCATAGCCTTTCGCTATGTGGGGGATGGATGTCATCGGCTCGATAGAGCCTAGAGCATCCAATGGACACCGCTTCATATTAGTCGCCATCGACTATTTCACCAAATGGGTCGAGGCTGCCTCATATGCTAGTGTGACTCGCAATGTGGTAGTCAGATTCGTGAAGAGAGAGTTGATCTGCCGATACGAACTGGCCAGCAGGCTCATCACAGAAAATGGCTCCAATTTGAACAATAAGATGATGTCTGAGTTATGCGGCCAGTTCAAGATCCAACATCACAATTCGTCCCCCTATCGACCGAAGATGAATGGAGCGGTCGAAGCGGCCAACAAGAATATTAAGAAGATAATTCAGAAGATGATTCTCTTATATAGAGAATGGCATGAAATGCTCCCTTATGCATTGCATGCATATGATACTTCTATCCGCACATCTATCGGGGCAACGCCATTCTCACTAGTGTATGGGATGGAAGTCGTACTCCCAATTGAAGTGGAGATCCCGTCCTTGAGGGTCTTGATGGATGCCCAACTGGAAGAAGCTGAGTGGGTCCAAGCCCGAATGGACCAACTGAACTTAATCGAAGAGAAAAGGTTGGCAACGATATGTCACGACCAACTATACCAGAGAAGAATGAAGAAAGCTTTTGATAAAAAGGTCCATCCTTGGGAGTTTCGAGAAGGAGATCTGGTGATCAAAAGGTTGTTGCCCATGCAGAAAACATTATAAGGGAAATGGTCTCCAAATTACCACGGACCCTACGTAGTTAAAAAGGCCTTCTCCGGAGGTGCCTTGATTCTAGCTGACATGGACGGCAAAAACTTTCCTAACCCCATCAACTTAGATGCTGTAAAAAAGTATTATTCTTAAAAGAAAAATCCCGCTAGGTCAACCATCCTCAAAATGATCTAGGAAAAATTTAGGGCATACAAACAAAAGCCCGCTAGGTCGAAAACCCGCATGGGCGGCCTAGGCAAAAGTTAGGGCAATGCAAGCAAAAAAGCCTGCTAGGTCAACCATCCTCAAAATGACCTAGGCAAAAGTTAGGGCATACAGACAAAAGCCCACTAGGTCAAAAACCCGCATGGGCGGCCTAGGCAAAAGTTAGGGCATACACACAAAAGCCCGCTAGGTCGAAAACCCGCGAGGGCGGCCTAGGGAAAAGTTAGGGCAATTCAAGCAAGAAGCATCCTAAACCGAAAACCCGAAAGGGCGGTTTAGATAAAAAACGGCATCGACAAGGAAGATTTGTTCCTTCCAATTAAGGAGGTTGGGAAAGGGTGACAGACAGTCTCCATCTATACTGAGGGCAAATCCATGGCCAAATCATGATCTGTGTCTTATACTGGGGCAAGAATTGGCAAATATCCACGGTTCTAGCAAAAGGTTCAAGACCGGTCTAGGGCAAGCTAAATAAACTGGGGCAAAATTTTGGCTTTTCAGAAGCTGGGTTGGCAAGACATGAAGACGTCGCCAAAGTACAATACTAGCACTGATCGTCTCAAGGGCATCACCGCCGGCCAGAATCATTTCACCAGACACCTAGTCATAAAAACACCCTACGACCTTTTGACTATCTTGTTAATTCCCCATCATATGCAACTGTATTTTCTTCTGTCAAAATATATATGCAGAATGTAATTACTCGAATTTTGAATGACAATTGCTGATTGCTAACGCTATTCTAGAATTAGAGTTATGTCAAAGTTTTCCTAATTACAAGTTCTTTCTGAACAAAGATCTTATCAAAATGGCGCGCACGACAAATATGCCTGTAAAAGCAAGAAAGGCACTAAACAGCTCATAGAGTATAGCTCACTCAGAGGTATACGGTCAGTGTTGGAAGAAAGCCGGGAAGTCAGAATCCGCAAGAAAAAACACAAGGTCTTCCTTTTTCTAGCCTATGTTGTCAGGCCATGGCATTGCATCCCTACATTCCTGCTCAATGGCTTGTGTTGTCAGGCCATAGCATTGCATTCTTACATTTACAGCTTTCAGGTCTATGTTGTCAGGCCGCCATCTAGTTAGTTTACTGCTTTCAGGCCTATGTTGTCAGGCCGCCATCTAGTTAGTTTACTGCTTTCAGGTCTATGTTGTCAGGACGCCATCTAGTTAGTTTATCGCTTTCAGGCCAATGTTGTTAGGCCGCCATCTAGTTAGTTTATCACTTTCAGGCCTATGTTGTCAGGCCACCATCTAGTTTAGTTTATTGCTTTCATGCCTATGTTGTTAGGCCACAATCTAGTTAGTTTACTGCTTTCAAGCCTATGTTGTCAGGCCGCCATCTAGTTAGTTTACTGCTTTCAAGTCTATGTTGTCAGGACGCCATCTAGTTAGTTTATCGCTTTCAGGCCAATGTTGTTAGGCCGCCATCTAGTTAGTTTATCACTTTCAAGCCTATGTGGTCAGGCCACCATCAAGTTTAGTTTATTGCTTTCAGGCCTATGTTTTCAGGCCACCATCTAGTTAGTTTACTGCTTTCAGGCCTATGTTGTTAGGCCACCATCTAGTTAGTTTACTGCTTTCAGGTCTATGTTGTCAGGCCGCCATCTAGTTAGTTTATTGTTTTCAGGCCTATGTTGTCAGGCCTCCATCTAGTTAGTTTATCGCTTTCAGGCCTATGTTGTCAGGCCACCATCTAGTTAGTTTACTGCTTTCAAGCCTATGTTGTCAGGCCACCATCTAGTTAGTTTACTGCTTTCAGTCCTATATTGTCAGGCCGCCATCTAGTTAGTTTACTGCTTTCAGGCCTATGTTGTCAGGCCGCCATCTAGTTAGTTTACTGCTTTCAAGCCTATGTTGTCAGGCCGCCACCTAGTCTAGCTTACTGCTTTCAAGCCTATGTTGTTAGGCCCTCCATACCTGAATTTCCTGTAATTTTAGCATCTCAACATACAAGGTTGACCCTCGTATGTCTCATCTTCGTTCAATTGTTATGTTTCTCCACACATAGGGTTGAAAACTCTGTAATCTCATGGGTGCGGCACCTCCAGGATTATTGCGGCACCTGCTTCGGACATAATTTGTTTACGTCTTTACCCATTTCTTATCACGATAATATTGAAAGTACTTACTTCCCATGTTATCTAATAAGAAAATGAGTAAAGGGGGGCAAACTGTAAACACCCAATTATGTCCGAGGTCCGTTTTTAAGACAATTAGTGGATAAACCTTAGTTAAAGACCTCAAGAAATTCAAAATGAACCATAATTCAACAATAAACAGAAAAACCTGGAAAATTAAAAGATATCAAAAATATATATAAAAATTAGAAAAATAAAAAAAACTAATAAAAGTTTTTTAAAAATTTTAAATCTGAAAAGTTAATAAAAAAGGTTAAAATCCAAAAATAATAAAAATCAAATAAAGAAAATTAAAGAATTAAAAATCTCGAAAAATTCAAACTACATTAAAAAAAGACTGAAATAAACAGATAAATAAATAAATAAAAGCAACAATAAGAAAAAAGAGAAGAGAAAATAAAATAACAAAAGACTAAAATCCAAAATAACAAAATAATTGAAATCGAAAATAATTTAGCCAATTAAAATAAAAATCAGAAAAATCGAAAACACAAAAATAATATTAGAATAATAAAAATGAGAATTAAAAAATTAAAATAAAAAATCAAGAAAATAATAAAAAAGTAATAAATTTTAAATAAAAAACTAGGGAAAATAAACCAAAATCAAAGAAGGAAAAAAACAAAAAATAAGAATGATAGAAAGTTAAAATCAGAAAAATAAAGAAATCCAGCAAACAAAAAAAAAGAGAAATGAATAAATCAAAACAAAATTTTATTAGGAATTAAAGCTGAAAATGAAAAGTAAATCTGAGAAAAAAAAATCAAATTAGAAAATAAAATAAAAAAATAAATAATAAATAATAGAAAAAAAAACGTAAACAGAAAAACAAAAAACAAAAGAATAATACCAATAAAACAAAATAGAAAATTAAATACAAAATCTGGATAATTAAAAAAAAAGGAAATTTAAGAAAGAATTTTAAAATCTGAAAATTTAAGAAAATTCTAAAATATGAAAATTAATAAGAAAAGAAAAAACCTGGAAATTAATAAAAAATCTTAAAATCTAAAATACAAGATAAAATTAAAAATCGGAAAATTTACTGAAAATTGAAATAAATAAAAATTCTGGAAAAGAGAAGAACTAAATAAAGGAAATAAATAAAAAATAATAAAAAGTTAAAATCTGGAAAATAAAAAAAAATTTAAATCCAGAAAATAAAAAATAACAAAAATCTGAAAAATAAATAAATCAATAATAAATAAAAACAAAATTTTATTAAAAATTAAAACTCAAAAAATTAGAAATTTTTATAAATTTGAAAAAAAAATTAGAAAATCTGAAATTCTGAAAACAAATTAATTAAAAGTTAAAAATCTAAAAATTAAAGTAAACAAAATTCAAAAAAAGTCTGAAATAAATAAAGCAAAAAGAAAATGCAAAACAAAGAAAGAGAAAAAAAACGAAATTACAAAAAAAGATAAAATTGAAATTTCAGAATTAAAAGAAAAAGAAAAAAGAAATAATAAAAAGCAATTAAAAAAAGGGAGGAGGGGGTTTTCTAAAAGCTATAAAAAGGGAGCAGAGAGGTTTTTGGGGGATTCCTTTTCTTTTTGGGTAGCTACGACCGAAAATTGACAAGGAAGAAGATCCAAGATTAAGGGAAAGAAGGCGACGACGTTCTCGGAATACGACAGCTAACGGTGAGGAGTCTCTGGGTTTCTAAGGCTGAGTTGGTAGGTGAACGACTTCGGAAGCCCCATTGTATTCACCATCGGCGAAAGGAAGAGAGGTCTTCTAGCAGGTTAGTTTTCCAAAATCGACCTCAAATCTTGATCAAAGAACATGTCAACCAGTAGAATTTTTCATGAATTGAAGGATATAAATACTTAGCGTTACTCTGCATAGGCCTGTTTTCAATTCTCTGTGCACGATTAATCAAGAATCGTTCTAAAAGAAGCTGTAAGTTCATAGAATAAATCTAAGGTAGCTTAGGTAGAAGGCATGTTGTGACATTGTCACTGTGATCTGCTCGAGGAATCGTTGGATCTTGGCGTAATGATACGGGGAAATAGCCCCTGTTTCATGAATTTCCTTCTGTGAAACAGAGTCTTGCTCGGTGAGGAAGGATCAACGTGAACACGATTGAAACCTTCCCAAAATTCCATTAAACAGGGGATGAGGTTGTGACCACAGGGTTTAGGGGGATAAGGATATTCTCAGAAAACCATAATCGATTTTAGTCCTTGGTTCTATGCTTGTGTGGATCGGTTCTTGCTGACTTCCTCTTAACCTTTAGCTCTATCAATCCATAGTACCAAGATTTGATCATAGGGAACCAACCAGCACCCTGATGACATTTCTTGAAGAGTGTAAAGACGAGTCTAGAAAGCCACTTCAATATACACTCAAGACACCATACAATAAAATCCCACGTGCATGAGAAAAAAGAATTTTCAGAAATGTAAACCTTTCCTATCTCGTTATCATGATCCATGCCAAGCCAAGATAGAGCTTACCATTTGCTTACCCTCACATGTCCACTCCTACTCAAACCTAATATCAAAGAGGAACTAAAATACTTCCCATACATATGCCAAGTCAAGGGGCAGTGTCCTTCTCCCAAGCACCGTTTGTCAAGACTCGACTCAACCAGGTACCATTTTCCTTTGATGTCTCAAGGAGGAAAAACTCCAGTTAATGGAGACCCCATAAGCGTCACATAGCCATTGTCACTTATAGAAGTTGGCGTCATTCATTCCCGAGGATGCCAAATCCATCAAGCATCGGTTGTATCTCAAGAGGGGCAACAGGAGCTCAAAACTGGGGGGTACTCACCTTAGTGCAGAAGGGAGTTAATTTAAGAGGCACACTCATGGCTCATATAGGTCTCAGCTGGCTATTGCGTCATTTGCATGGTCATTCAAAAGGGGGTAGTGGATGCCATGCAAATCAGGTCCCTATAATCGATTGAAAAGGAAATGGTGAAGTACAAACGAAGCTTGTCCAAAGAAACTCATATTGATTTCCTAGAAGACGTTGCATGTAGAAGGAATAAAGTGATGTGAGACCCACCAGCAGGCACCAAAAATCAAAGCCTATGCCATCCCCATGCTCTTGTATATTTGCTAAAGGAATAATGAAGAAGATATGAACATGCACTAGCCCAGTGGTGACATAGTAGGTTTGGTAATCTCGTATACGGGACTTCGAGTCCCACCAGAAACCATTTTTAGAAAATGTCTGATTTAACCTGGGATCATCTTATACCCATAATAGGCACGAAATTATAAACATATTTCGACGTGGTCCAGTGGTTAAACATATCATCCTGCCCTCCTGGGGCGAGGGTTCGGTTCCGCCCGGGAACATTTCCCCTCCTTTTATATTGCTAGCCTCATGCCTGCTGGGTTAATGACTAAACTACCCTTGGTAAAACTCCAAAATTCCAACCAAGCCCCTGCTTATAAATGACCATGAGGCCCCTGGTAAAACTCCAAAATGCCAACCAAATCCAGGTCTAGAAGATTACTAAAATGCCCCTAGGGAATTTGATTAATCCGTATTCTGTCCCTTGCCTACAAATGACCATGCTGCCCCTAGCCAATTCTCTCAATGCCCAGTCTGTCCTAGGACCATAAAAAATTCTAAAAATTAATAAAAATTCATAAATTCCTAAGAATCATAGGAATCCTAAAATTCCTAAATGAATTCACAAAATTATCAAGTATTTTCATAAAATTCCTTAATTGGTAAATTCCCTCAAAAATTTCTGATAATTACTTGTGTCTTGTCTTTTTCATTTATCGTTCTTCAAAAATAAAAATCTTGTTTTGTGATTCTTAATCTCACGCGACGAGCTCTAAGCACGAACTGGTAGCTTTTTCTGTTGTTCGTTGTTTAGAGATTCGTATGGGTCCAAGTGCAGCCGTAGTTGTCTTGGGCCTTGTGCATATGTGGATTAGGATTTCTTTCCTTTTTAAAAAAAAAAAACCTTGCTCATTTTATTATTTCATCGTTTTTAATAAAAATCTTGTTTTGCGTTTCTCAATCTCACGCAACGAGCTCTAAGCACGAACTGGTAGCTTTTTCTGCTGTTCGTTGTTTAGAGATTCGTATGGATCCAAGTGCAGACGTAGTTGTCTTGGGCCCTGTGCACATGTGGATGGGGATTGCCCTTCTTTTTCAAAATAAACAAGCTATATTACTTTCCAAGTAGCTCCGAAGGTCAAGCCTTCGAGCACCCCTCAAACATTCTTTTAAAAGCTTTTGAAGGTCAACCTTTCAAAACAACAAGAACTACGTAAGCCTTGAGTTTCCCATTGCACCGGGGAATACGTAGGAGCAGGATCAAGTCCTGTGAGGTTGACCACCATCAAGTATTTATCTTCACTCTAGTAAAAGGGATCAAACCATTTTCAAAAATCACACACTCGGTATAACGGTATCGTTCTTCGGAACGGACGAGTAGGGGTGCCTAACACCTTCCCCACTCGTAACCGACTCCCGAACCTAAATCTCACCTTCTAGTTGGGGTTTTTCCAAAATTTTTCCCTCAAATAAAATTTGGTGGTGGCTCCACATCATCAATCCATTTTATTTTCAAAATTAAAGCGAGTTCATCGTCTCGTCGGAATTACGGTTGCGACAGTCATCACCACCTTATAAGGTGTGAAGAAAGTGTTGTCTTTACAGTAGAAGGATTTTTGGAGAGCCTATATCTCCTAGGAGAACCATTTAGCCTCCTCTTCAGTAGAGCCCTAGGTGCCCTCTGGAACTAATGTGCATAAGGCACACAAGAGAGTAGATTAAGTTTTCATATAAGTTTTCTTTACTGATCCCCTAAACCCTTTAGGATTTTTTATGGCTTCCAAATAATCATGCATGCTCAAACAATTTCTAGCCAATATGATATGCACATAAAGATCTCAATTTCTATCACATCATTAATCATAATTTCTTCTTATACATAACATCATCCTTTCCTTACTTATGAGCATTTAACAATTTAACTTACATATATAGTGTGCATTCATGAAAGCATTACAAATCAACTAGTAAATCACATACATCATTTCATATTTCAAATACAAGTACAACCTATTTATCTCTTTGACTTTTTGTGTTGAATTATTCAAGTGACTTAATTCTCTCAACCTTCTAAGTTGTTCCTCAACCTTTCCTTTTCTCAAAGTTACATTAGTTTCATGATATTTTTACAATTTAAAATTTTGTTCTAACTGGCTGAATGACACTCTTTTAAGTTCTTATTCTTTGTGCTCTTCAATTGCTCAAGTCTTATGCATGTCCTACTTATACTAAGTTCAAATGTTCAACGTGAACAAGTTTTTAACTTGTTTGGGATATTTTACTTAAATATGGTTGAATGGTTGTCTATGTTTTTGCCAAGTTTCTTTTAAACTTGTAATTCTTCACTTAACATTATAAAACTTCTTAAGTTACCTAAACCAAGATTTCAAACTCCTTTCATCTTATTTAACCTAGGGTGGCTGAATGTGAACCCTAGGCCTCTAAGGCCTTTTATTTTATTTCCTCTTATCCTATGAATTTATTTTTGTCAATTAAAGATCAATTCATTAATTGCTATCCGATTTAGGAATTTTTAAAACTTCCTTTCCATCTTTGTAAGTCATGGTCGAATTGCTTAACCTAGCTCCCAACTTCATGTTTTAATTTCTAACCACCTATCTTATGCATACTTAGGTATAGGCTTGAATTATGATAACTTTTTAAATTTATTTTTACTACCTTAGTGATTAGGTCCAAAAGAATCTTTAACCTTTGTAAGACTTACTCCAAACTCGTAATCCCTTCTATTTTATTTCCTCTTATCCTAAAGTGGCTGAATGGACCCTTGGCCTAACATAAGGCTTTCTTACACTTTTAATCTATAATACTTACTTGCTAAGGACCATAGATTTAGTCAAGTTAAGAATTAAAACTTCTCCTTGGTTAATTTATTACATAGTGGCCGAATGCCACCTCCAAGGCTTTAGGATTTCTATTTTTAAACCTAGTTGACCTATGTTGACCATTTCTTGTGGTTAAACTTTAGACTTCTAATTTGACCAAGTCTAGTGGATTTTTAGGTATTTTTCCTGCTTAGATATCATGAATAAGAAATAAATGATTGTAAAACTTTTCCTTGAAATCTCTACGGAAATTAGAGAATTTTTGGGAAATGAAAAAAATGCCACTACGATTAGGCAACCTAAATAATGTGCAATAGAAATGTAAAACATAACTAAAAGACAACCTAAAGAATTAGAAAACATCATGGATGATCAAAATTAGTGATAAAAAAGTAGAAAACAAGAAGGGATGTGACATGAACCCCGATACCACCTTGCATGATCAAGTCAACCTAGAAAAAGACATAACTTGGAGACAAGAGTCATTCAAAAGAGGTAGGTTAAAAAAGATAAAAGACATAATTGGAATCCATGTCAATTCACTTTTAAAAAAAAGGTAGATAAGACTGATTTTTATGGATGCAAATTTGGAAGATCTCCACGAAAGGACTACAAGATTTAAGAAGATATTTTATTTATTTTACTAAATTTAGTTTTCAATTTTTTAGGATTTGTTAGATTATTTGACTAAGATTTGGTAAGATTTAACTGAAGATTTGAATAATATTATAGATAGATTCTATTAGGATTAATCATAAATTCCTCATATTAGAGGATTTCTATTAGGATTTAGTTCTAGTTTTCTTATATTAGTAATTGTACAAGTATAAGTAGTTCTTCTAGGAGCAATGAAAACATATCACACATTAGAATTTCTATTCACCTAAGAACATGTTTTTCTCTACTGTGAGAATCATATATTTTGTTTGCTCTTGTGAAACCATGTTTTGTCAATCTTCCTTATAAGGTTGGTGATTCAAGTTCATAAAAGTCATAGATTCATGCTTCAAACCAGGTGCATTGTTGTGTGGATTGGTTGTCTCATGTTCATGGTTAGGCAAGAGGTCTAAATAGTAGTTCATGTTCCTTATAATTTTGTTTGGGTATTTTCTCGTGTCAGGTCATTGAGCCATTTATTTTCTTTTCCTATCATTTAGTAATTTTCTTATTTAACCTACACCGTGAACATCAGGATCACCCCCATCGATTCATATCAAGTGGTATTAGACCTATTGGTTGACATGGTAGGAGTTTATTATTCTATATATTTATCCAGAATAAAAAATAGCAAGAAAAGGTATGCTGAAAAAAAAAAGAGAAAAAAATACTGGAAAAAAGTTGAGAAAAAATAGGGAAAAAAGTGGGGAAAAGTTTAATAATAAAAAAAGGAAAACACAAAAGCTTACCAAAAACGCAAGAAATCAACAGAGTCAACAAGGATTAAATACATTCCACGTACAAGCTTTTATGAGCCAAATTAAAAAGCTGCTTGATAAAAGATAACGGGATTTCTCCAACGTTTGGATGATATGGCGGATAAAGTTACAAAACAAAAAAGAAAAAATGGTCAAAGGATCAAAGAAGGATAAATGCAATAGAACCTATTAATGAAGGAAGAACTAAGGAAGAAGGAAAAAAATAAGGATGACGAGAAGATAATAATAAACACAAGTATGAAGATGTCATGTCTAATATGGTTCGACCAAGTTTACCTTTAGCTAGAAGGATAAAACATCAAATTTGTTTTATATTCCTAGTACAAGCACTTATAAGCCAAATTAAAAATTTGCTTGACAAAAGGATAACAGGACTTTTCCAATGTTTAAATCATATGGCTGATAAAGTCACACAAAAAAAAAATGGTCAAAGGATACAAGAAAGGCTAAATGCAAGAGAGCTTAATGATGAAACAAGAACTAAGGAAGAAGGAAAAACAAATCCCATAGATAACATGGAACAAAACAATGAACATCATGAACTAATACAAATAAGTATGGTTATAGAAGAAACTAAAGGAAAAGAAAAAGATAAGGATGATGAGAAGATAAATAATGAAAAGAAATATGAAGATGTCCTGTCTAATATGGTTCCACCATGTTCACCTTTCACTAGAAGGATAAAACATCCAATTGGTATTATATCAGGAGCATCATTACCCAATCATCCAAAATACTATACTAAACCAGAAGATACTAAAAAAATTCAAAGACAAGTTTAAGATTTGATGGATGAAGAATATGTGAGAGAAAATATTATTCCTTTTACAGTTCCAATATCACTTATCCTTAGGAAAGATAATAATGAAAAGTCGAGGATGACTCTATTTCAAGAAGGGGAGAATGATATGAACCCTAATACCACCTTGCATGATCAAGTCAGCCTAGAAAAAGACATAACTTGAAGAGAAGAGTCATTGAAAAAAGGAAGCCTCAAAGAGATAAAAGAGGTAATTGGAATCCACGTAAATTCACTTTCAAGAAAAAGAGGTTGATGAGATCGAGATTTTTGTGGACGCAAATTAGGAAGATTTCCACGAAAGGACTAGAAGATTTAAGAAGATATATTTTTTATTTTACCAAATTTTGTTTATTTCAATTTGTTAGGATTTGTTAGATTATTTGACTAAGATTTGTTAAGATTTAATTGAAGATTTGAATCATATTATGGATAGATTCTATTAGGATTAATCATAAATTCCTCAAAATAGAGATTGAGAAATTCTATTAGGATTTAGTTCTAGTTTCCTTATATTAGTAACTGTAAAAGTATAAATAGCTCTTCTATGAGCAATGAAAACAAATCATAGATAAGAACTTCTATTCATCTAAATGCATGTTTTTTTGAATTATGATAATCTTATCTTTTCTTTTCTCTTGTGAAACATGGTTTTGTTTATCTTCCTTATAAGGTTGGTGACTCAAGTTCACAAGAGCCCCTGGTTCATACTTTAACCCAGGTGCGTTGTTGTGTGGATTGGTTATCTCGTGTTTGTGGTATGGCATGAGGTCTAACTAGCAGGTAACACTACTTATAATGTTGGTTGGCTATTTGCTCGTGTCAAGTCATTGAAAAGTTTATTTTATCTTTTTATGTCATTTTGTAATTTTCTTATTTAACCTACCCCGTGAAGATTGGGACCACCCCAATAGATTCATATCAATTTGTATCAAACCTATAGGTTGACGAGATTGGTGTTTATTATTCCTTATATTTATCCAAAATCAAAAATCAAAAAAACTTATATTGAAAAAAAATGAGAAAAAATGAGGAAAAAAATAGACAAAAAAGGTGGGAAAATGGTTAAAGGATATAAAAAAGGTTAAATGCAAGAGAGCTTAATGATGAAGAAGGAAATAAGGAGTAAGGAAAAACAGATCCCATAGATAACGTGGAATAAAAGAATGAACATCGAGAAACATTACAAATAAGTATGGTTGTAGAAGAAACTAAATGAAAAGGAAAAGATAAGGATGACGAGAAGATAAATAATGAAAAGAAGTATGAAGATGTCATGTCTAATATGGTTCCACCAAGTTTACCTTTATCTAGAAGGATAAAACATCAAATTGGTATTATATCAGGAGCATCATTACCAAATCATCCAAAATACTATACCAAGCCAAAAGATACTAAACAAATTCAGAGACAAGTTCAATATTTGATGGATAAAGAATATGGGAGAGAAAATATTATTCCTTGTACAATTCCAACATTACTTATCCTCAAGAATGATAGTAATGAAGAGTCGAGGACAAATCTATTTCAAGAAGGTGACAATGATGTGAACCTCAATTCCACCTTTCATGATCAAGTCAACCCAGAAAAAGACATCACTCGGAGAGAAGAGTCATTGAAAAGAGGAAAGTTAAAAGAGACAAAAGAGGTAATTGGAACCCACATAAATTCACTTTCAAGAGGAAGAGGTAGATAAGATTTTAACTTTTATGGATGCAAATAAGGGAGGTCTCCATGAAAGGACTACAAGATTTAAGAAGATATTTTTTTTATTTTACTAAATTTGGTTTTCAATTTGTTAGGATTTGTTAGATTATTTGACTAAGATTTGTTAAGATTTAATTGATGATTTGAATCATATAATAGATAGATTCTATTAGGATTATTCATAAATTCCTCATATTAAAGATTGGGAAATTCTATTAGGGTTTAGTTCTAGTTTCCTTATATTAGTAATTGTACAAGTATAAATTGTTCTTCTATGAACAATGAAAATAGATCACAAATCATAATTTCTATTCACTTAAATACATGTAACTCTCTATTGTGAGAATATTATCTTTTCTTTGCACTTGTGAAACCTAGTTTTGTCAATCTTCCTAATAAGGTTAGGGATTTAAGTTCATAAAAGCCCATGGTTCATGCTTCAGCCCTGGTGCGTTGTTGTGTGGATCGGTTATCTAATGTTCGTGGTTTGGGAAGAAGTCTAAGTAGCAGGTCACATTCCTTATAATGTTGGTTGTCTATTTGCTAACGTCAGGTCATTGAACCATTTATTTGATGTTATTTTGTAATTATCTTATTTAACTTACGCCGTGAATATTAGGACCACCCATATCGATTCATATCAGTTAGTATTGGAGCTATAGGTTGACACGGTAGGTGTTTATTTTTCCTTGTATTTATCCAGAATAAAAAGAGAAAAAAACATATTGAATAAAAAGTGAAATAAAACTGAGGAAAAAATAGTGAAAAAAAGTGGGAAAAAGTCTCACAAAAAAGGCAAAAACAAAAGCTTACTAACTCGACAAGAAATCAAAAAATTCAACAAGGATTAAATACATTCCAAGTACAAACATTTATGAACCAAATTAAAAAGTTGCTTCATAAAAAGTTAACATGACTTCTCCAATGTTTGGATCATATGGCAGATAAACTTACAAAACAAAAAAGGAAAAATGGTCAAAGGACACAAAGAAGGCTAAATGCAAGAGAGCCTAATGATGAAGGATAAACTAAGGAAGAAGGAAAATTAGATCTCATAGATAACGTGGAGAAAAAGAATGAACATCAAGAAATATTACATATAAGTATGACTATAGAAGAAACTAAATGAAAAGAAAAAGATAAAGATGATGAGAAGATAAATAATGAAAACAAGTATGAAGATGTCATGTCTAATATGGTTCCATCAAGTTTACCTTTAGCTAGAAGGATAAAACATCAAATTGGTTTTATATCAGGAGCATCATTACCAAATCATCTAAAATATTGTACCAAGCCAGAAGATACTAAACAAATTCAAAGACAAGTTCAAGATTTGATGGATAAAGAATATGGGAGAGAAAATCTTATTCCCTGTACAGTTCCAACACTGCTTATCCTTAGGAAAGATAGTAATGAAGAGTTGAGAACAACTTTATTTCAAGAAGGGGACAATGATTTGAACCCTTATACCACCTTCTATGATCAAGTTAACCTAGAAAAAGACATAACTTGGAGAGAAGAGTCACTGAAAAAAGGAAGGTTAAAAGAGATAAAAGAGGTAATGAAACCCATGTAAATTCACTTTCAAGAGGAAGAGGTAGATAAGATCGTGATTTTTATGGACGCAAATAAACAAGATCTCCACGAAAGGACTACAAGATTTAAGAAGATATTTTATTTATTTTACTAAATTTGGTTTTCAGTTTGTTAGATTATTTGACTAAGATTTAATTGAAGATTTGAATCATATTATAGATAGATTTTATTAGGATTAATCATAAATTCCTCATATTAATGATTGAGGAAATCTATTAGGATTTAGTACTAGTTTCCTTATATTAGTAATTGTACAAGTATAAATTTCTCTTCTATGAGCAATGAAAACAGATAACACATCAAAATGTCTATTTACCTAAATACATGTAAGTGTCTATTGGAGAATCTTATCTTTTCTTTGCACTTGTGAAACCTGGTTTTTCCAATCTTCCTTATAAGGTTGGTGATTCAAGTTCATGAAAACCCCTGGTTCGTACTTCAACCCAGGAGCATTGTTGTGTGGATTGGTTATCTCGTGTTCGTGGTTGGGGAAGAGGTCTAAGTAGCAGGTCACGTTCCTTATAACGTTGGTCGGCTATTTGCTTGTGTCACGTCATTGAACAATTTATTTTATCATTTTGTTATTTTATTATTTAACTAACACCGTGAATATCGAGACCACCCTCATCAATTCATTTGAGGACAAAGACGATCTCAGAAAACCCCAAAAATGTCAAAAACACCCGTTGAAGCTCTATTTTCTACATAAAGCTAGTTAATTCTAAAAAAAAATAACAAATGACCTTAGATTAACATTAGAACAAACCAAAAGGTGTTATAATTTTCAGAGGAATAATTTGGAAAATTTTTCGACAATGTTAAGAAAAATTACGGAAACAGCCCTGGAAGGCTGGGAGGACAAGGAAGTGTGAGAAACAAGCCAAGAATGGGCTCCAAAATGGGCTGCACGAAAATTTAGCATGTTCAAGACTTGGTGGTAGCTCAACAAGCCAAGTCAATGCTAGTCAACCAGAAAAGACAAAAATAAATAGTAAAAAGATTCCTTTAACCATGGTTAAGACTAATTAACCTTGATTAATTAAAAGTTAACAATGATTAGTCTAAGTTAAACATAATTAAAGGTAAACTCATCCTAATTAATACTAATCAAAGCCTAAAAGGATAATTCCTTGAATTCTAAATTATTTTGAAAAATAGGAAAAATCCATGCAAAATTACCAAAATACACTTAAGGGGGAATATAATTCCCACATGTATAGGTGGACAAAATTTGTTAGGAACACCAAGGAGGGGGCTCATTTGTTGTAGCTCCAACCTTCTAAATGGAGAAGCTCTCAAAATTCTCTCAAAGCTTAATCCACCCAAAAACCTAAAGATTACACCTTAAGCCTAAACTTCCATCTTTGAAGTTTAAGCTAAATTAATACTTAACCACCAAGCCTCACCACCACACTTGGGAGCAGTTTTTTGGACCATCTAAGAAGGGCAAGATCAGCCTAAGGCACCCCATCAAAAACCAATCACTAAGTCTTCAACAAGTAGAATCTTTCAACATGTCTCTTTTAAGCTTTAAACTTGGTTTTTATGGTTTGATTTCTTTCTTTAATGGACCCTTTCTCTAAAATCCATGCATTTCCTTCTGTTTTCACTTGTGAGGGCTCAAGCCAGTATTTGAACTGTTCAAAATCAGCCCCATCATGTTTCATTTTGAAAAGAAAAATAAAGTTTGGTTTGTTTAAAGTGCTTCTAAGACACTTAGAAGAAATTTAATCGGTACATTTTGTTTAAAAACCCATTTTGATGATTTGATCAGTTTTGAGAACTCATGAAAAAAGTTTTTGAAGTGTTCTTTGTGAGAGAAGTATGGATCTTAGAGTAAATCTTAAGGATCTACACTTTGTTGTATGGAAAACATGTTAGGTTGCATGTTTTTATGCTTAAGTTTTTAAAGTTGAAATTTTTCTACTTGTGGTGGACTTGTGCAACCTCTGGACCAGATTTGAACCCCTGAACATAAGTGTTAAAAAGTTAAATAAAATTTTATGCAATAAGTCCCAAAACCTTGCTTTGGGCAGAGGTTTAAAAGTTACTAATTCAAGGTTGGATTTTTGAACCCAAAAATAGAATAGGCTTTGTATGATACCCAAGACTCGTTTTGGACATAACCTAAGATCTGGACTATGGATGAAACATGTAAGGACCAAGAGCATAAGGTTTTGCAAGGGTAAAAAACCAAAGAACCAAGGTTGAATGAGAACAAAATTTGGAAAAGTGACCTTAGCAAGCCAAGGGAGGCATTCGGCTATGCTACCATAATCAAGAATAAAATTTGTTAAAAATTTTTATATGTGACATAAACTATGTAATTAGGCTCTAAATGAATTAAATCAACCTTTGAATGAATTTAATTGGAGCAAAAATGGTTCAAAATCCTCTAGGTGTGCATTTGGCCACCCTAGAGTAATTTAAGGAAAAATAGGCTTAAAAATTAATTAATAGTGTATTAAGAATTTTCATTAAGTACAGATGTTAATTGGGGGCTTAATTAAAAATTGGAAGTGAAAAATTTCATAATAACCAACATAGGTAAATTAAGGTGAAATCCATATTTAGTATTTGATCTAAGCTTCAAGAAAACATGAAAATGGTAACAAGAAATAAATCATGACCTAGGTGAAGGAGAAATATAATTTTCACTGAAGATACTTATTAGTAGTAAAAAGACCTAAACATCCTCTAGACTTGGTCAAACTTGAAGTCAAAACTTCAACCACAAGAATTGGTTAACCTAAGTCAACTAGGGTTAAGAGTAGAAACCTTAAAGCCTTAAAGGTGGCATTCGGCCACTATGTAGTTAATTAACCTAAGAGAAGTTTTAATTCCTAAATTGGTCTAATTAAGGATCCTTAGAATGCAAACATAATGGATTAAAAGTGTGAGAAAGCCTAAAGATAGGTAAAGGGTCCATTCGACCATTTTAGGTAACTGGATCTTGGGTTAAAAATATGGTACCCTACGTCTAAGGAGTATCATTCGGCCACCATGGAATTAATTAACCAAAAAGGAGTTTTAATTCTTAATTAGGTTTAATTAAGAATTCTAGGTATGTAAGTATAAGGTATTAAAAGTGTAAGAAGGTTTTGACATAAGCTAAGGAACCATTCGGCCACTTTAGGGTAAATTGACCTAGGAAGAGATTTAATTCTTAACTACCTTAACTAAACACCCTTTGGTCTATAACTAGAAGAAATTACAAGTGGGGAGTAACTCTTACAAAGGTTAAATAGTTATTTGGACCTAAACACTAAGGTAGTAAAAAGGAAGTCAAAAAGTTATCATAATTCAACCTAAAACTAAACATGTAAAGCATTAGTGTATAGGAATAAAATATGAAGATTGGAAGATAGTTAAGGCATTCGACCATGACTTACAAAGATGGAAAAGAAGTTTTAAAAATTCTTAAGTTAGATAGTTGTAAACACTCAATTATGTCCGAGACTCAGTTTAAGTGAATTAGTGGATAAACCTAAGGTAAAAAACCCAAGAAATTCAAAACAAAACATAATTAAACAGTGAAAATAGAAAAAAAAAAAAAAAAAAAGAAGATGAAAATCAAGGTAAACAAAAGAAGAGGGAAAAACAAAATTTAAAATCTGAAAAAATAAATAAAAATAAAAAAATATAATAATAATAATAAAAGAAATAAATAAGAAAAAATTAAAATCTGCAACTAAATCTGAAAAACAATAGAAGTAGGAATTTAAAATAAAAAGATTAAAATAAAAAAAAAGAGAGAGAGAAAAATAGACAAAATTTAATTAATTAAAATAAAACCTAAAGAATAAATTTTAAAATTTGGGAATCAGAAAGTTAAAAATCAAAAACATAAAAATACTAAAAATCAAAAACATAAAAATACTAAAAATCAGAAAATTAAAAAATCAATTTTTTTTTCGAAAATATAAAGAAATTTGGAAAAATTTAATAATAATAAATAATGAGAATAAAGTCAAAAAAAATAAAAAATAAATAAAATTCTGGAAAAAAAAAATAAATATCTGAAAATAAATATCTGAAAATAGAAAAAAAATGATAAAATAAAATCAGGAAAAATTACAAAAACAAAAAGAAAAGAAAAACTGAAAAATAAATAAAATTAAGCAAAAATTAAAGAAAATTAAAAAAAGAAAGATAAAATCTGGAAATGAAAAAAAGAAAATTCTAAAATCTGAAAATTAATTAAAATCTGGAAATTAAAGGAAAATTGTAAAATCCAAAAATTAAAAATAGTGAAAAAGAAAAATAATAATAAATAAAGAAAATAAAATCAGAAAAAATTACTAAACAAAATCAGATAATCTAAAAACTAAAATCACAAAATTAAGAAAACAAAACTTAAAATCAGAAATTAAAATTAAAAAAAAAAGCAGAGTAAAAGAAAAAAAAGGGGGGTTAAAGGAGGAAAAGTCAAAAACCATATAAAAAGAGGCCTCAGACTCAAAACAAGGGTTGGAAATTTTCGAGGAAGAGAATCGCGTCTTTTTTTCTCTCAAAGGACTCGTAGGTGCTGGGGCTTGTTGCTTGAAGCAGAGATAGCGAGAGAAAGAACTCGGCGGAAGAAGAGAAGAGCGAATAGCCTCATGGCCTTCTGGGAGAAGAGAAAGATTCATCCAATCACTGATTCAATCCAGGTAGGTGGCTTCTCCTCTTGATCTTGGGCTCGAGAACAATAACTTGCATCATTATTAGACCCACTCTTGCATGAGCATTGATTCTTGATTAGAAAGAATTATCGCTGGTTAATGCAGCAATATAATTGGGGAGTGGATGGTAGAATGAGCCATAGGGAATTGAAATTCTAATAAGCGAACTCGCCAATCTTGCATGATGGTTATTCTGTTCTAGCTATGCCTGAGAATGAATCAAGTCAATTTTACCAAGTATGATGGCTTAGTGAGTAAAGGTCATATTCTTTGAGAGAGATAGATGAGTAGGTGTTTGAATCATGGGGAAGGGGAAGCTCTGGGGTATATTACTGAATATCCATAATCATCGCAAGCCTAAAATCCTAATAGCACCTCTAGTACAATTTCAGACCTGAAATAGAGCAAAAGAAAGATTGGCTAAAGAAAGGCATCGATACCATAGGTGGTTCTCGTCTCTCCTTACTATCCATCTACCAAACCCTCCCTTTAGGGTCTTGGCGACATTTAGGAATTGTAGGGTCGATGAGTTCATTCTGTTGCAGACCCGACATTCGCACTATTACGTCTCTCCCTAGAAAGTTTGTCACGAGTAAATGTCAACGTTCGATCTGCTCGTTATAAGGGTCGTTTGCATGGCTCTCTAAACCTCCCATGTAGAGGTAATAAAGGTAGGGATTTATCGTCCTATAGAAATGTTGTGCATAGGCTACAAGTGGGGTTTCCGGCACATTAAAGAAGTCACGCATGCTGATTATAGCTGCACCTTAACTCTGAAATCATCTCCATATTCAAGCAAGGTCATGTTATGATTGACCGAGTCATAGAAGGAGGGGTGATACCACCAATGGCCCGATACTGCTTCTCCCCTCGTTAATTTGGCAAACAGCTATTACTAACTCGAGGGTCTATACCATTGAACCAAACGTGACCTAGGTTAGTCCTTCTTCCCCTGGGTAGCACAGCTATCATACACCACGACCTATATCACCCACTGAAGCAGGATCGCAGAGTGAGGTAGGTCCTCCTTCTGGCTTCAGTTAGAGGCACGAAAGTGATCAAGGGGCAGGGAGCCCCTGGATGAATCTACAACCACATCAAATTAATTTTTCAACCCCTGGTCAAGACCACCACATGTCCTCGGCACCATATGAGCGACCCCGAGACAATTACAGGGGCATTCAAGATAGGAACATAAGCCTAAGCCAGAGCCGACCATGGAGCTCCAATCTAGATACCTATATCCACTCGTGGTAGTCCTCCCCTGCAGCCACCCACATATACTCGTTAGGTAACAAAGACTTAGTCATTAACTTTGTTAACCACGATAAAGCACAAGTCGAGACAGGGCAGTCCTGGTAGACATGGCCTCTGCCCTACGCCAACACATGATTCAAGAATCTCACAGGGTCACCCCAAGTCCAGAGGCCTTCTCGTCATGATCAAGTCCAAGTGTCTTGATTAGGAGGCCACAAGCAAACTACTACGGTACCTGTTGCTTCATCATCTAGATTTCCATTCGAAAGGTGTAATCCTATTTGTAGTCATGCATGGCGTTATCAAGTGTAAGAAGGTCCTCGTCAAGGATCGATTAAAAAGAGACTGGTGATTAATAGCGGTCTTGACCTTATGTAACTCATGCATACACTCACCATGTCTCAAGAGCTAGGTGAGCGGTGCCCTAGGTACGATATGAATCTCCTTGCCTTTAGGTCTTGGTCTTGTATCAAGTCAAAACCACACTACTCAGAAGCGCCTAATTTGGTCGGAGCTATGCATAGTTCTCGTAACTCAGGGATACGGATTTATGTTCCTCCCACAGTGTCAAATCTTGGGGTGGAATGGTAGATGAACTTCCAAACAACTATTCTGGCACGAAGCCGAAAGATTTCCTTAGGAGCAGGGTAGATTCTTCGAACGTTGGGGTGAGGAAATTTTCAAATAACCAATATACCCCGAGCTAGGCACACTGTTGATCACAAGATAGGTATCTCTTGCCCCTCCGATGGCGTCGATCGCATGCGACTCCTCTTGCCTGATGGATTTAATCCCCACCAGAAATCCGCTTTTACGAGCAAGGGTGCATTTTTCTGAATCCATGTTCTAAACCCAGAAAAGAGATGTGCATGGTAAACGCTGCTACGTGAGAGGATTCGTATGCAGAGGCTGAAATAAATTAAAGTGAGCATGGGGCCCACGGACGGGCCAGAGAGAGGATGGAAAGGCGTCCAAATGCCTTCAAACAAAATAGGCTTTTCATAGTATAAGCCTGAAAGTCCCAATAGCCCATGTGGTAGGGTGAGTGACTCGTGACTTCACCATCGCCCCTTCGAACCCTGGGGCGACGCTTTTTCTTTAATTGATGGATGATTTGCAAATTACTGTATTGTCCCTTCAGGAACTCATAAATACCCATCAGGTCCATGTTGTCCTGAATTACTATACTGCCCCTGGAAAATCCATAAATTCCCAACAGGTTCCAGCTTCATGAATTACCATACTGCCCCTAGAGAAATTCTAGAATACCAGCCATGCCCATGCCCCTAGAGAAATTCTAGAATACCAGCCATGCCCATGCCCCTGATAGCACAATTACCTTCCATCAATGCCAACATTACCCCAAGGCCAAAAATTACCATTTACCCCCCAATTTCATAAAAATTCCACAAATTATAATAATTTCATAAATTCATAAAATTCCTAATACTTACCAAATTACCCCAAATTCCAGTCGAAACCCAATTACCTTAAAACTCAAAAATGAAACTCTTCTCTCAAATTCAAGTTTCTTTTTACTCGAGAATCAACATTATTTGCAAACCATCTCTTTTCAAGAAATTTAAAATCTCTTTTTCTAAATATTTTGGGATTTTTAAGTCTCACGCAATGGACTCTAAATGGGAAGTTGGCGGTTCACCTGTTGTTCAACATTTAGTAGTTCGTATAGGTCCTCGTGCTGCCTTAACCACCTCGGGCCTTATGCATGAGTGGATTTACGGTCCTTTTCGAAACTTTAAAAAATCTCTCTTTCTAATGTTTTGGGTTAGAAATTTGTCTAGGAGTAGCATCCGTAGAAATAGAGATAGATGTTCTCCTAGTCATAATAGTCATAGAACTTCTAGGAATAACCGTAGGTATATAGATTCTAGGGTTAGGAATAGAGGTAAGAGAGAACATGGAAACTAAGAGTGATAGATGGAACTAAATTTAGAATTCCAAAATTTCAAGGGCTGATTAACTCTAAAATCTACCTATCATGAGAGTTGAAGGTAGAGAAAGTTTTAATATGCTATGATGTGAGGGAGGAACATAGGGTAAAACTAGCTAGTCTTGAATTTTCGAACTATGCTTTGATTTGGTGGGATAAGCTAGTCAGAGAGAGAGAGAGAGAGAGAGTAAGGTTTCATCCTATTAAGACTTGGAAAGAGATGAAAGTCATCCTTAGGAATAGGTATGTACCACCTCATTACCTTAGAGGGCTTCATAATAGGTTCCAAAGATTAACACAAGGTAATAGGACCATTGATGAGTACTACAAGGATATGGAGGTAGCCATCATTAGAACCGACATAGAAGTATGTGAGGAGGCTAGAATGGCAAGATTCCTTAGGGGCTTAAAGATGAGATTAGGGATGTTTTGGAACTCCACAACTATATGAGTTTGAATGAACTCTACCACTAAGCACAAAAGGTAGAACAACCACTCCATAGGAAATGAAAGAGTAGATACTCAACCTTAAAACCTTCTTAGAAGTAAAATAAGAGAAAGGGAGGATACAAGAATATTCCTTTTAAGCCCAAAGATCCTAAGGAAATAAAAAATCCCAAGAAAGAAAAGACCAACATCCCATCCACTCTAATGAAAAAGGAATCATCCATTAAGTGTTTCAAATGTGTGGGACGAGGGCACATTGCCTCTTAATTCCCTAAAAGGAAGAGCCTAATCCATAGAGATAATGGGCAAGTCTCATCTTTGGAATCTTCGAGTGAAAACTCTAGCTCTAGTGCCACTAGCTCTTCAAGTGAAGAAGGATTATAGCATGCCCCTGAAGGTGATCTTCTCGTTGTTAGGAGGTTACTAGGAAGCATGGTCAAGGGGGAAGATAAGAGCCAAGGAGAAAAGATCTTTTACATAAGGTGTTTGATTGGTGGGAAGACATGTTATTTGATTATAAATAGGGAAAGTTGCACCAACGTGGCTAGTGCTAGGCTAGTACAAAAGTTAGGATTAACTACTACTGCTTATCCTAGGTCTTACAAGTTATAATAGTTCAGTGACAATGGGGACCTCTTAGTGGATAAGCAAGTCTTAGTTGCCTTTTCCATAGGTAGGTATCTTGACCAAGTAACTTGTGATGTTATGCCCATGGAAGAAAGTCATGTGTTATTGGGAGGACCATGAAAATTTGATAGGAAAGTTCACCATGATGGGCGTAACAATAAGTATTCTTTTGTTTTCAATTCCCAAAAGATCACCTTAGTTCCGTTAGCTCCTAGTGAGATTTATAAAGATCAAGTCCAAATAAAGGAAAAGAGAGATGGAGAAAAGAAGGAACTATAGGGAAAAGTAATAAAGAAAGCAAAAATCCTAAAGAGTGAAGTGAAGATAAATGCCCTATTGGTTTATGAAGGTGAAGTAAAAAAAAAAACTCTTCTAGCTAGGCAACCCACAGACATTTGTAAAAAGGATATCCTAAATACTCAACAACACCTTTTACCTAATAAGTTTCAAACTAATCTAGAAGAGTTCAAAGATGTGTATTCTGAGGAGCTAGACCTAAGGTTTCCACCCATAAGAGGTATTGCACCTCAAGAAAACTTAGTGCCTAGTGTTTCTCAATTCCTTTCACCTATCATAGGGGTTGAAATGTTCTTCTTTACAAAGACTAGTCAAGAGATAGAACTAATGGAACTCCAACCCTCAACCAACATTTGGGGCACCATTGTTGCAAAATTTGTTAGAGATCATGTGTCTAGATCCATTTATATGCCTACATCGTCATCTCATCACATACACGTCATAATGATAGTGAATTCCCACATATTAAGGTCTCTAACATGCTTCAATCCTTGTTTTATGATAATGTGTTTAGGATGCTTAATTTGTTATTAATTACAAATATTCATAACTTTGTTGTTCCTTGCATGTCATTATTGTGTGGATTATATGATAAGATAGTTTGCAAATTTTATATACATCACATATTGGAAAGATTCAAGTATCCAATTCCTTGTTATGTGATAGTGTTTTATTGTTACATCATTATTTTCACGTGATAAGGTACCACAACTTGGGCAAATAACATTTCATAATAGAATTTTATATACGTTGTTCTCAAATCGATGCAGAAAAAATATGTTGCCATTTTTGTAAATAAAACTAAAACTTTTGTACTTTACATCGTTTCTCAAATAACCAATGTAGAAAGTACCTTCTAAATCAGTTGTGTTGAGAATCAATGTAGAATGTAGTGTTTTTATAATGATATTTTACATCAGTCATTACGGAACCGATATAAAAAAGCTAGCGATGGCATTTTTTATAAATAAATGGACAAATTGAAAAAGTATTTGCATCAGTTAATTATTTAACCGATGTAATAAGTTGTTTCGATGTTGGTTTTAATGAATAACCGATGTAAAATGTGCTTCCTTTTCCCTAACTGTTCGACATTTCTCGTCTTCAATCTCATTTTCTAAACCCCAATTCTGGTCCCTCTGTTATGACATGTTGGCCCCTCCGTTGTGAGCTTCAAACAAAACAATTGTGACTATTTCCTCATTTACCTCTCGCCATTGTCATGATTGTAGTTTCACTCGACATGCATTACCTCCATCATCATTGTGGTTTAGAATGTTTTGGAACTACTCTAAGGTATGAGCTACCTCTGCCAATTCAAATGAATGTAGTGGTTAGGGTTTCCTATCTCTAAAATTGTGTGCTCCTGAGAATGGTATCATATTGATTTGGGTGAGACTATGGTTTGAAAACATTCTGTTTAGCTTCTCAAGCTTGAGATTCCCTTTCGAAAGGTTTCCTTCCATGTTTGAAGCCTTAGATAGGAGTCCATCTCTACGTCCCAATTCTATGCCGAATGAAGGCCCTCCTAGTTAAGATAGTTTAAAATTATTGTAATGAAAATATTTTTTTTATGCAACAAACAGAATAAACAGTTAAATGGAGGTTATTACTTACCAAGCCTATAACGTCTCTCGTAGCAAGTGCCAAAATATCTACGAATGACACCACTCCAAGGAATCAAGCTTCCACTACTTGTTTTGCCCTTATCACTGTGTGAAATCCATCTGCTGGTAGGGAAAGATTTTCTATTTCATCCTTCTGTGCATCCTCATTTGGTGAAGAGATTATTACCAACGCATCACATCCCTGTGCCATCACAATTACATATTAATATAAGCCAACCCAATTTTTTCTTAAATTGAGTTAACTGGATTCAAAATTTTACATATCCCAGTTTTAATTTATCTTTAATTATGAAACTTAATTCAAGTCCTATTCTTAATCCGTGTTTTGTAGCATGTTCATGTAGTTGGTCAAAAATTCACTTGCTATTGGTTTCTTCTTGTTTTTTGTTTCTTAGTTTTGGTCTTTGGTTCTATGTGACTTAAAAATGATTTATATGATTCAATGTAGTTGTAATTCAAAGCTTTTTATAGATCGTTGTGCGATGGTTAGGTACAAGAAAGCACAAATGTATTAGATGGTTCATATTTCAGTTTAAATTTGCAATTTGATACTTCTTTCTGCATACTTATACTTATTTTGAAATAATGTACACTTTTTATTTGTATTCTATTAGCTTTGGTATTTGGTTCTATGTGACTTAAAAATGAATTATATGATTCAATGTAGTTGTAATTTGAAGCTTTTTATAGATTGTTGTGCGATGGTTAGGTACAAGAGAGCATGTACAAGAGAGCATGTACGTATTAGAAATGGTTCATATTTCGGTTTGAATTTGCAATATGATACTTTTCTCTGTATACTTATAATTATTTTGAAATAATTTACATTTTTATTTGTATGCTTTTGAGAGAGAATACTAAAATTCTATATGGGAGACCTACCATATTCTGATGCCATCTTCCAAGTTGTATATAGTAGTCATCGTAAATGCTCTACAGATTATTGTTTTAACTACTTTGATTCATTATAATGATATGGTTTTGGTACCTCTACCTGGAGTTGCTTCTCATCAAACTTTCTAAGTCTTATTCCCAAAATACTAGTTTTATAACTGTTGGCCACTAATCATTTTAAATATTCAAGCAAATGATTTCTAATGAATGTAAAAGAATATACTCTTGTCATGATTTTAGTTGAACTATCATTTCTTGTTTTCCTTTTCTCCCTCAATGAGATCTATTTAGAAGGAATATTTGTTTTCTATTTGTTTCCTGTGTGTGTGCTTCACTGTTAACATGTGAGAATACAGTTATGATAAAATTAATGCTTGTAATTACTAGTCTTAATGAAGACCTCTGATGTTTCTATCATTTTAACATTTATGCTTTAATATGTTTCTAATCCTAAAAAATTTGACTTAGTTTGGTTTTGGTCCATATAAATTTTTTTTTTTAAATGGTTCTTATTACCCTTTTGTAATGATATGTAAAGTAGCATATCTCACCATGTCACGTTAGGAACCATTGTAAGGTAGCAATCTTTTGTTTTGTCTTGCTTATGAAGAAACCTTCTAATACTCTTTCTCTCTATATATATATTTATCCTTGTTATTAATAGGAATTGGCATTTCAAGTTTCTGCTGGAACTCACCTTGTATCACTTTTTCCAAGAAGCTTGAAGTAGGTTAAGTCTCATTTTGAAGGGAGGATTACTAAGTCTGATATTCCAAGGTTAGTTCTCATATTTTATAAATGTTGTTTAGAAGTTTGGGTCTCATTTTTACTCAAAAGGACAGTTTAGAAGTTCCAATGTATGTGTTGTTTATGGTTGCAACTATCATTAGTTTGGGTTTTTTCATTAGTAGATAACACAATAGTTTTCTCGATTCCCCCTCCTATGTTGTAAGTTAAAAGTTCATAACACAAAAATAGAATATGACTTAAGCACCAAGTTGTGTTTGAATTACAACCCCCACACTTAAGGGAAAAAAAATTAGCCTAAAAGGAGCTGTTTTGTATGCTGTTTTCTTTTTCTTTGTTGTTCAACTCTAAACTGAAAATAAGATGGGCCTTATACCATACAATAACCTAAGCTTCCATAACTAGTTTTTTCTCATTCATTTGCTTGCGCCTTTATATACTTTGATGCCCAATCCATGTGTTAGCCATTGTCCACTGCATAGCGAACTATACTAGTTTTCTTTTGAGAAATGCCTAAATTCATATATTTCTTTTCATGTTAGAAGACAATAAGTAAAATTTTTACTTTTTTCTACCAATTTGACCTTTTTAGCTCAAAGAATTCAGTTGTAAACTTAGAAATATGTTAAAAATATGAAACAGAAACTTGAGACAACTAGAATAAGCCAAAAAAACTTATTTCTTTTCATTTCTACCTTTAATGGAAAACAAGAAAGATTAGCAAAGCTTAGAAGTTAGAATAGAGACAAAGTCCTTGTTTCCATATGAACTAGGAAAAGAAAATTTATTGTTACACTTGCTCACATAGACACACCTTTCCCTGGAGTTTTCCATGAAACGAAAATACATCATGTTGTCTATTATGATTTCAAACCCACAACTTGGAAATGACATAGATGTTTATCTTTCTCCCTTCATTGAAAACTTGTGAAATCTATAGGAAGAAGGTGTTGATGTGTTTAATGGGTATGCTAATGAAAATTTCAAGATGTGGGCCATGCTTTTTTCGCACTATTAATGACTTTCCAACATATGGAAATTTATACGGATACAATGTTAAGGGGAACAAAGCATGTCTTATATGTGAGCAAGGCACAAGTTACAATCAACTGTATCATGGAAGGAAGATAATTTATCTTGGTCATCGAAAATTTCTTAGAACTAATCATTTGTATGATAGAATAAGGAAAGATTTTAATGGGTTGCTCCGTAGGTCTTAACTTGACAAGAATTTTATGAACGGGATGAAAACATTAACATTGTTTTAGGAAAGACTCAAAAGAAGGTCACCAAGACAAAGATATGGAAGAAAAGATCAATATTTTTTAATCTTTCATATTGGTGCAATCTTAATGTTAGATATTGTATTGATGTAATGATTGTCCAAAAAAATATATGTGATAGCGTTATCAGAACACTTCTCAATATATATGGAAAGACTAAGGATGGTGTGAATTCTCAACTAGATTTGGTTCAGATGGGTATATGACAGCAGTTAGCGCTATAGTTTATGAGGAAGCGGACATAATTTCCCTCAACATGTTATACATTGTCAAAAACAGAGAAAATAAGTTTATATGAATTCTTACATGGGGTTCAAATGCCACAAGGTTATTCTTCAAACTTCAAAAGACTTGTCTCCATGAAAGATCTAAAGTTAGTTGGGTTAAAGTCTTATGATTTTCATGTGTTTATGTAACAACTACTCCTAGTGGTTATTCATTACATTTTTCCTAAAATGGTTTGACACACCATAAGTAGGTTGTGCTTCTCATTTGATGCAATATGTAGCAAAGCCATTGACCCTATGAAATTGGATAAGTTAGAAAATGAAGCTTTTATTGTCTTGTGCCAATTGGAGATGTATCTTCCTCCATCATTTTTTAACATTATGGTTCACTTGGTTGTTCATATAGTGAGAGAGATCAGGTTATGTGGTCTAATTTATCTACGATGGATGTATCCAATTGAACAATACATAAAATATTAAAAAGGTATATGAAGAACCCACACTGTCCCGAGGCATTTATGATTGAAAGATACATTTCAGAATAGGAAATTGAGTTTTGTACAAAGTATTTGTTAGAGGTGGAACCCACAGGACTTCCTAAGTCTCATCATGAGGGAAGACACGGAGATAAAGGTACACGAGGCATAACTGTGAAAAGCATGGGTTGGACAGAAGTCCTTCAAGCACATTTGTATATTTTGAATAATACAGATGAGGTTCAACCTTACTTATCTACTCACAAAATCATTATAAAGGAAAAAAAATATCCAAATGAACAAGAAATGGTTGTTGAATGAGCATAACAAAAGTTCTTAACCAGGTTTGATGAAACCATTATGATGGATGATGGTGCTTCTAATACATTGAATTGGCTAGCAAATGGCCTAAACTTCAATGTCATATGTTAGAGTCAATATGATATCAATCATTTTTCCTTTTACATAAAGTCTCAGGATGATAAAAGTACCATGCAAAACAGTATGGTTATGATGGTAACCGAGTTGATTCACTTTTCAAGTTCCAAAGATAAAAATCCTATCATGGCATCCATATCTTACTTTGTAGTGATTGAAAAGATCTGGGAGATTGATTACACCAAATTTAGAGTGCTATTTTTAAATGAAAATGGGTTGATAGTAACAGTGGTTTGCAAGTTGATGAATGTCGCAACCGTAATTACGACGAGACGACGAACTCGCTAAAATTTAAAAATAATTTTCCTTTGATAAATTGGAGTCGCAACCAAATTTTTATTTAATGGGAAAAAGATTTGGAAAAAACCTAACTCAAGGAAGAGATTCGAAGTTCGGGAGTCGGTTACGAAATAGGGAAGGTGTTAGGCACCCTACTCGCCCATTCCGAAGAACGGTACCCTTAAACTGAGTGTGTGATTTTTTGAAAATTGTTTGATCCCTTTAATTTAGAATACAAATAAATAGTTTGATGGAAGATAGCCTGACAGGACTTGATCCTACTCCTACGTATTCCCCGGTCCAATGGGAAACTCAAGACTTACGTAGTTCTAGTTTGTGAAGGCTTGACCTTCGAGTTCCTTGAAAGGAAAAGGATTAATTTGAAAATATCTTAGGGAGGAATCCTCAGTCCACTTATCCACAGGATCCGAGGCAAACACAGACCGCACTAGGATCTATATGAATCTTTAAATATCAAACAGCAGTGAAGACTGCCAGTTTCCCATTTAGAGCTCATTGCGTGAGACTTGTGATTCCCAAAAAGAATTAGTTTAAAAAGAATAGGGATAAGAAAAGAACTGGGTTTGATTTGAAATAAGAAATAAAATTGATTAAAATTTGATTTAAGGAAAAAGAACTTGATTTTGGAACGAACTTGATTTGAAATGAATTTGATTGAAAATTTGATTTAAGGAAAAAGAGTTGGATTTTGAATTCGAGAGATGGAACTTGACTTGAAGTGATCTTCATTTAAACTTGAGAATTCGAACTAAATTTGATTTGGAAAAAGGAATTGAATTCGTTTTGGGAATTGGAGGGAAAAGAATTAAACTTGAGTTGGATTTGAGAAAAGACATTGAATTTGTTTTGGAAATTGATTGAAAAGAATCAATTTTGAATTTGATTTTATTTTATTTGAAGAAAAGAATTAAGCATGATTTTATTTGAAGAAAAGAATGACACTTGATTTTATTTGAAGAAGAGAATTAACTTTGATTTTTTTTTAACATTGGATTGCACTTGATTTGAAGAATATGAACTTGATTTAAAAGCTTAAAGAAAAAGCCTTTTGGTTTGATAAAGAAATTGTTTTGAACTTGAAGAAAAAGGAATTTAATATGAATTTTGAAGAAAAAGAATTTGATTTGAACTTGAAGAATAAAAATTGATTTGAAATTTGAAGAAAAAGAATTTAGTTTTGATGAATAAGAATTGATTTGATTTGAAATTTAATATAGGTTTTGATTTGGATTTGAGGAGTTTGAACTTGATAAATATTTGAAAAGAGAATTAAATTCAATTTGAATGGGTTTAATTTTGATTTGGAGAATCTAGATAAATTGTAAAAGACCCATTTAGGAATTGCAAAGGGTGTAATTCTATTTATGAAATGGTCGCTTCCCCCTAACCAAGAATTAATCTACCTCTTAGCCAATAATTAACCATGGATAGGTATGTTATGCAAAACAATCAATTTGAGGCGTGCAACATGCAATTTTAAGAATTAATCTACCCCTGTAACCAAGAATTAACCGTGGATAGATATGCCATGCAAAACAGTCAATGCAATTTTATAATATGCAGCAAGCAATTTAATTAATTAGGGAGCATGCAATATGTCATGCAAAGCCGATTGCATGATGATCGTAGCTCTGGCGTGACTCCCCAGCGAATTCGATGTGGTTGGGTTAAAGAATGATAGGCATAACCCAATTGAGCATGTAAAGTGGCCCATGTCAAATAGTAGCTAGCTTGTAGTCCCTGCTGCCCAACAAACCAGATTTAACACATAAAGGATTAAAATAGCAACGTATGAGGTATCGAACCCAACACGCCGTGATTATATAAGATTTGGTACCCACTGAATTGGACTTCGTCTTAAGCTTAATAGTCTTGGACGTCAATTTAATCAAGATGGTGGGGCCAATAGATCCCTTGTGGGACAGACTGTAGAGCCAAATGTCCGCTCCTCAATGTACCCTGACCCACTATTCATAGAAACGGGGATTTAGCCACGAATTTACGTAAGAAGGCATGCATGCATTTCTCTTGTTTTATGTGCGAGCCTCAAGACTAGTCCTCTCCTTCTGTTACCGACGTAAGCTCAAATCTACATGGCATTTATGTAGCCTTCCTCGTCCACTTTGTTCCACCCTCTATATGGGAATGCATTTCATTTTGAGAGACTTAAATCTGTATGGGTCAACCGGATCCTGCTTACAAAGGATGTTTATAACCAAGTTGAGAGCCCGTGGTCATCCTCGTGCAAAGGTAGCTCCCTAAAATCTGCTGGCATGTGATATTTTTTTCTTTTTTTTATGCAGAGATAATTATGCAAGATTCGGTGAGGTGGAGCAACCATGTTTCAGATGAAGTGGACATGCCAATCTCTCTAGAAAAGGATGATGTAGTAATCTTATTTTGGAGAAATTATTTTTTTTTATAAAAGTGTGTAACGTGATTTAATTTTGGTATGTGTTATCTCAAAATAATTTAAGTATTGAAGAAAATAAGTTGGCTCTGAAAGAGAACAATGGTGATTATACGAACGCATTATTGACTGATATGGTAAATGTTTTTTAGATTGAAAAGTTTAATTGTTATGTTGTCTATGATTTAGTAATATTTGGTTGTTTGTATGTTATAATTAGGTTTTTCCTTCACTTGATGATTTATTAACTTGGACTAGAGCAGTGGGTAAAGCTCATGGATTTGTTGTGGTTATTATTAGATCTGACAGTGGTGGAATTGGACGGAAAACAATGTTAATATTAGGTTGTGAAAGAAGTGGAAAATATAGACAATACAAGAATGAATTAGCACGGAAGGTGAGTGGAACAAGAAAATGTGAGTGTCCATTTAGATTAAGAGGAAGGCCATTAAGAAGTGGTGAAGGGTGGAAGCTTAATGTTGTATGTGGGTTTCACAACCATGATGTAGCAGAAACATTAGAAGGTCATGCGTATGCTGGAAGACTAAGTGGTGAAGAGAAGTCTTTACTAGGTGATATGACAAAGAATATGGTTAAGCCAAAGAATATTTTGTTGACATTAAGAGGTCATGATGATCATAATGTGACTAACATCAAGCAGATCTATAATGCTCGCCATAAATATCGAAAATCAGAAAGGGGTCCTCGAACAGAACTCCAGCACTTGATGAAATTAATGGAACATGACAAATATGTGTATTGGTATAGAAGGATTGAAACGTCTAATGTTGTTTGAGATATTTTTTGGACACATCCAGATGCCATTAAATTGTTGAATGCATTCCATATTGTGTTGATCATTGACACCACATATAAAACAAACAAATATCGGTTTCCATTACTTGAGGTTGTTGGAGTAACCTCGACAGATTTGACATTTTCTGTGGGTTTTTCTTATTTGGAGTCTGAACGAGAAGATAATTTCACCTGGGAATTAGAAAAAGTTAGAGGTTTGTTTCTCAGAGATGAATTAATACCCCAAGTGATTGTGACAGATAGAGATATCGCCTTAATGAATGCTGTTGAATCAGTGTTTCCATCTGCAACACACTTGCTTTGTCAGTTTCATGTTTCTAAAAATGTGAAGTCAAAGTGCAAGTTACTAGTATCTCCAGTAGATGAATGGGATTGTCTAATGGATGCATGGGTTATTCTGATGGATTCGTCAACTGAAATTGAATATGAAGAGCGTTTTCTTAAATTCAAAACTAAGTGTTCAAAATTCCCTATTTTTTTGGATTATGTGAACAGAACTTGGATGAATCCTTACAAGGAAAGATTTGTCAGTTGCTGGATTGATAGGGTGATGCATCTTGAAAATACAACCACAAACAGGTATCTTTATTATTAAAATGAATTTTTCTAAACGATTTTTGTATGATATAAAAGGCTCATGACATCACCCTTATTTCTTTTCAGGGTTGAAAGTGCACATGCAAGGTTAAAGAGGTTGCTTCAAGATAGTAGAGGTGACTTGTGTTCATGCTGGGATGCAATGAATAATATGATAATAATGCAACATAGTGATATAAAGGCGTCATTTGAAAGAATCATGATCATTGTTGAGCATAGATTCAGCAAAGGTTTTTATGCCAAGCTACGGGGCTTTGTATCAAATAATGCTTTAGCCCACATTGCTAACGAATATGAACGGGTAAAAATTGTAGGTATTGACAGTATAACTTGTGGGTGCAGTCTTAGAAGTACACATGGATTACCTTGTGCATGCGAGTTAGCAAGGTATAGTGTGATGGGTAATTTTGTACCATTGGAGTCAGTTCATCGTCATTGGAAGATATTGACATTTGCTGATCAAGGAATGACAGAGAAATGGGGTGATTTGTAGTTACAACCAGAATTTGAAGCCTTGCAGAAACGATTCTCAGAGGTTGATGTTTGTGGAAAGATAACACTAAAGAATAAACTTCATGAGTTAGCATTCCCCGATACAACTTCAATGTGTCCACCTCCTGATAAAGTCAGAACAAAGGGTGCAATCAAAGGTAAGGCATTCCAAATGGAACGATCAACCAAACATGAACCATCCTTCTTTAAATATGTTGATGGTTTGTATTCTGTCCATGATAGCTCATCACCTCGATTGTCATCTGATGTTAAACGTCGCAACAACAAGCAGAAAAAGGTTATGCCTATGCTAGACTTGTTTCCTGTTCAGTTACATAAGTATATTGAACGCATTGTTGATGTTGAAGGTCATGGAAATTGTGGATATCGTGCAATTGTTGCATTGTTGGGAAAGGGTGAAGAGTCTTGGGCTCAAGTTCGAGTTGATTTAATTCGGGAGCTTGGTCAGTATCGTCATGTGTATTTGAATCTGTTTGGCAGTGAAGAAAGATACATACAGTTAAGGACTTCTTTGTTTGTTGGGAATGAAAAAATGGCTTCACCTGATAAATGGATGATGATTCCTGATATGGGTTATGTAATTGCGTCTAGGTATAATGTCGTACTTATTCATATTTCCATTCACGGATCAATGACATTTTTCCCGCTTAGAGGTGAACCACCACAATTGCTGAACCATCGTATTATTTGCATAGGATTTGTTAATGGTTGTCATTTTGTACAGGTATTCATCCACCTATCTATTATTGTTTAAGTAAACGTTATTTATATTTACATTGATCTAATGTATATTATCATTGCAGGTTTTTATGGTAGATGGAGCTCCAGTCCCTCCAACTGCTTTGCAATGGCATAAATATTGTGACGACAATGCTCGGATGTGGGAGTGGCCATATATTAGTCGGGTGGATTTATTTAATTCATTATTTAAAAACAATGTTGATAATGTCACATACATTACAGCTGATTAGTTGTAATATCCTTTCTAATGTTGATACTTTACATTATTTGATATGAACAGGCCCTGCTTATCATTTGACAATTTTGTTCAATTCAAAAATCATACAAATCACATGAACAGTAACCTGCTTATCATTTCCCAGTTTTGATCAATTCAAAATCACACAAGTCAAATGAACAGTAACCTATTTATCATTTACCAGTTTTGATCAATTCAAAATCATACAAGTCAAATGAACAGTAACCTACTTATCATTTACCAATTTTGATCAATTCAAAATCATACAAGTCAAATGAACAGTAACCTGCTTATCATTTCCCAGTGAAAGTGCAATTCAAAAGCTATATACAAAAAGCAATATACAACTACTATAAAATATAAAAATAATCATTTTTCAAATACATATAGTGTTTAAAACTATGAAATATACAAAAATAAATTATAAATCCCTAATATATGACATCAACTGCTTGGATGACTCCTCTTCCTCCGCTGGTAGGTAAGAACATCACCACGACCTCCAACACGTGCTATGTTCAAAGCCTGGCGTGCCATATCAGCTTCTGATGAATCATCCGGGAGCCTTCCTGAAGCAATGATGCCTTCTAGTAGGTCAACGATTCTATCAAAACGATCCTGAAAAATAAATTATATTAGTAACAATGTCATCTATAACATGATTTTTCAAATAAACAAATGGATTACCTGAGTAGAAAGTGAAACTTCTTCCACTGCATGAGATGGGCTAGCCTTTATCACCAAAACAGGAGGTTCAGGTTCACCCTCACCCACACAACTACTGGGTAAAAGATATGGGTGGGAGATCCTACGAAACCACTCCATGTATCCAACAACACATTGCCGAGGAG
This sequence comes from Canavalia gladiata, assembly GCA_037954105.1. NCBI lineage: Eukaryota > Viridiplantae > Streptophyta > Magnoliopsida > Fabales > Fabaceae > Canavalia > Canavalia gladiata. The sequence goes on from CM075662.1 coordinate 24,867,328, forward strand.
TGGTAGCAACAGGACCTCTAACCTCGTCTGCCACCAATGATAGTTCATAGTTTAAAAAACTATCATCAATGGACTGAGGACTTCCAACCATACCCAACCTATCAACAGTAGGCATGGGGATCCCCTGAACATGCCCAAACTGACACAGAACTCTATCAGGTGAATGAGGGTAGACCAAATCACCACATCTGATCAAACCTCTATACCAGCAAGCATTAGCGAAGGTTCGATGACCTCTGAACTCATCATATGGTGTCCAAATGATGTCATCCACCTGTATGCGATCAAGAGCCACCCTATATGGTCTCACATCCCCGGAACCGCGTAGCATCTTCAACCGCATCGTCACGGGCATATCTGGGGTAAAGTCATCCTTAAGCTCACGTCCCCCAATCCGTGGGAAATGCTCAACAATCCATGCCTACAGTTATATTATAAACAAATAAGTAACAGTTTATCTGGGGTAAAACCCTTAAATGATGTACGATAAGTGACATTTACCTGTAATACAGTCAAATAACCGCCCAGGCATTTAGTGTTGCGAAAACTCGCACCACTAAGTTGATCTTAGAGGTATGCCAGTGCAATAGCACCCCAAGCATACCTCCCGATGATGTGAACATCCCTAAATAACTCCAAATATGACACACTCACAAGGGTGCCACTCTTGTCAGCAAAAATAGTGCACCCAACCAATAGCAGCAGGTAAGCACGAGCAGCTGCATCCAACTGACCCTCTCGAATGCATAAATCACACACATCCTGCAGCCAACTGAACCTGACATACGCTCCTCGGGTGTGATCTGTCTCTGTGTTTGCCTCTGAAGCAGAAACACCAAGAAGATCTATCAGCAAGTGGCAATCGAAATCTTGTGTCAACGACTGAACAGAACACAGCTCCCATGTGATCAGTAGATGCAGCAATGAAGACACATCATCCAATGTGATGGTCATCTCTCCTATCGGCATGTTGAAACTACATGTGTGATGCGAACGTGGGCACCACGATAAGTAAAAGAGATCATCTAGGAGATTATCTACAAGGAATGGAAGGTCCTATGACGAGAAATAGGACCAAACGTATGAAACAAGCACTTGAAGGTCTCATGAAGGAAGTTAAAGAAAAATACTACGTGGATCCAAGCCTAATTCCAACATGGGTTAATTTATGTAGTCATATCATTGAAGATATTAAGTGATAAAGTTTATGATTTGCTATAGATTACATTAGGATTTGATATTTATCTAGAAGTTATTTGTTTTAAATTAGTTACAATTCAAATTGCAATCTAATTAGGATTTCTAATTTGTTATCTTTTTTTATTATATTTGGTTAGCTATAAATAGGAGTTAGGGATTCAGTGAAAAGACAGATTTTGGAGTACTAATCATATTTTCTCTCTGAGAGTTTCTCATCTCTGTGTGAGTTGATTCCCTTGGTTCTTGGGCAAACAACTACCTTTGATAACGTTGGTTCTTCCGACAGGTCGCGGTAAGGGTCACCTTCCTCTTGATAACTTCGGTGCTCTCCGGCAGGTCGCGGTTTGTATCGGGTTCTTTTATCTTATCTTATCGTAATCTTACTTTATCCTTTCTTATCTTATCCTGATTCTCAAGACGTTCCGTTATCGTTTCCGCATTCCGATTCATTCGCGTAGGGTGAATCATATCATTTGGCATCAGAGCTTCGGCTCTCGGAATCAGGTGTCATCTATCCTTTGTTTTAATTTTCTTGTGTTAAAGTTGCTATCTACCAAATATTCCAAAAAAAAAAGCAAGAAAAAATTGTGACAGAAATTCAAAAAAAAAGTTATGATAGAAATAAATAAAAACGAGAAAATTCAAGAAAATTGAAAAAAAAAAAAAGAAGTCTTCATTTAATATATATATTTTATAAGTTCTTAATTCTTGACCAATATTCCTTACCCTATTCATCTTGTGTACCCGTGACTCTTTCGTTATCTGTGGGAAAATCAACTTGTGAAGTTCTTGGTTCAAGGATTTATAAGGAGAATCGAGGGGTAAAAGGTAAGAGTTGGTTAGAGCATTATAGAAAAAGCCAATTCAAGTGTAAACACGAGTGAAGAGCGTCAATATTGAGGGAAAATACTAAGGGAGTGATTGGTGAGACTTTATTATTCTAATTTATTTATTTTGTTTAATTTGCAGCATTGCCAACATGAGTGGTGAACTCCATCAAAATAAAATGGATCTAAAAATATTCATAAAATTAGTTCAACATCAATTCCAACAGTTGAACAGGAGGTTGGATGATATGGAAGGTTGTTCGAGAGGGAGGTCTCAGGTTTCTCATCAGAGTAGTCCCCAAAGATTAATTCACTGTGATGAAGAAGGAGATTGGAGGAAGAACGTAGAATCAAACAGTGAAAGTTTAAGAGAAAGAAGACGATATCGAGAAAAGGATAACAACTTGGGGAGTATTAAATTATCCCTTCCACCATTCCAAGGAAAGAACGAACCTGAAACTTATCTAGAGTGGGAGAGAAAAGTGGAGCATGTGTTTGATTTTCACAATTACTCGGAGGAGAAAAAGGTAAGACTACCCAGTTATTGTTTTATTGATTATGCTAATATTTGGTGGGATCAATTTATCCTTAATAAGAGGAGATATGGAGAGACACTTATCCGAACGTGGGAAGAGATGAAAGTAGCCATGCGAAGAAGATTTGTGCCAAGTCACTATTACAGGGACTTGCACCAAAAAAAATTACAAAGTCTTACTCAAGGCGCCATGAGTGTTGAAGATTATTACAAGGAGATGGAAATTGCTATGATAAGAGCCAATGTGGAGGAGGACAAAGAAATCACTATGGCAAGATTTATTGGAGGGCTAAAAAGAGAGATAGTTGATGTGGTGGAGCAACAACGTTATGTGGAGATGGATGAATTGCTTCATAAAGCTATTCAGGTGGAAAGATAACTCAAATCTAGGAGCACTCGCAAATATCTCAAATATGCTTCTAATTCATCGTCGAAGTTTAATTGGTTCAATGAGAAAGAAGATCCTAAACCAAAGGAGGCTTATTTTGACCAAATGAAAAATTCAAAAGAATGTAAAATGAGAGAAAAAGAATTAGAAAATCAAGAAAAAGAAAAGAGAGATAAAATTGAGAGTGAAGAAAAAGTAGAAAGTCAAAAAAAGAATGAGAAAGAATTAGAAAATCAAGAAAGAAAAAAGAGAGATGAAATTGAGAGTGAAAAAAAAGTAGAAAAACAAAAAAAGAATAAGAGTGAAAAGAAAGAAAATTCAAAAAATAAAGAAAAATAAAATAAAGTTTGTGTATTTGCTCACAAAGGGAAGGTCGAGAATGTCTTAAGGGCAAAGGAACAAGTTCTTGTACTCATGTACAATGATATTTATCTTACTAACAATCATAACTCTTCTTTTCCTAGTGTGGTTGAATCTTTGTTGCAGGAATTTGATTATGTATTACCCAGAGAACCACCAAGAAATTTACTTCCTATAAGAAGTATTAAACATCAAATTGATTTTATCCTCGGTGTTGCGATTCCAAACCGACTAGCCTATAGAATTGTTCCTGAAGAGGCCAAGGAGATTCAAAGACAAGCAGAGGAGTTGATGCAGAAAGGCTTTGTAAGGAAAAGTCTTAACTCATGTAGAGTTCATGTTATCTTGGTACTAAAGAAGGATGGAACATGGCGCATGTGCGTGGACTGTAGAGTCATCAACAAGGTTACGGGAGTTAGTGTTGATGAAGAAAAGGTTAATAAAACTAGAGGATGGCCCACGCCTACAAATGCTAATGAAGGAAGAAGCTTCCATGGTTTAGCAAGTCTTTATGGGAGGTTTGTACAAAATTTTATTTCTATAACTACCCCTTTAAATAAATTTGTTAAGAAGAATGTTAATTTTAAATGGGATAAGAAACATGAACAAGCTTGTAATTTGCTAAAGGATAAGTTAACTAATGATCCTGTGGTAAATTTACCTAATTTTGATAAAGTTTTTGAGATTGGATGTGATGCTTCTAGAGTGGGTATAGGAGTTGTTTTAATGCAGGATTCCAAACCTGTGGCATATTTTAGTGAGAAACTTAATGGAGCAATGCTTAACTATCCAATCTATGACAAGGAGCTCTATGCCTTGGTGAGCGCTTTACAAACTTGGCAACATTACTTTTGGTCGAGAGAATTTGTCATCCAGTCTGATCAATTCAGCTTGAAGTTTTTAAAGTCTCAAGGTAAGCTTAACAAAGGGCATAGCAAGTGGCTTGAATTTGATGAAGGAAAAGGGAAAAGGGAAAAGAAAACATTTTAGCGGATGCGTTGTCTCGAAGGTTTGTATTACTTATGACTTTACAATCCAAATTACTTGGATTTCAATTACTAAAAACCATGTATGCGGATGATATTGAATTTGGACAATTGTGGAAAGCGTGTTTTGACCATGGATTTGATGACTATTTTAGGCAAGATGAATATTTGTTTAAGAAAAATAAATTGTATGTACCTAAGTGTAGCGTAAGGGGAATGCTTATTAAAGAGACTCGTGGGAGAGGATTAATCGTACATTATGGCATTCAAAAATCTTATCATATTTTACATGAACATCTTTTTTGGCCAAAAATAAAGCATGATGTTAAACTTATTAGTGAAAAATATATTACTTTCTTACAAGCAAAATCTAAGGTAATGCATCATGGCTTGTATACACCCTTACCTGTTCCTAAATATCCCTGGACTGATATTTCTGTGGATTTTGTACTAAGGCTGTCTAGGACCTCAAAAGGAAAAGAAAGTAATTTTATCGTTGTAGAGAGGTTTAGCAAAATGGTACATTTTATTGCCTGTTCTAAAACTAATTATATCACTCATATTGCTAATTTATTTTTCAAAGAGATTATATATTTTCATGGCTTACCTAAAACTATTATAAGTGATCGAGATGTTAAATTTCTTAGTCACTTTTGGAAAACCTTGTGTGGTAAGTTGGACACTAAATTATTGTTCTCTATTGTGGCTTATCCACAAACAGATGGACAAGCTAAAGTTGTGAATAGAACTTTAGGCACCTTATTACATACTATAATTCAAAATAATTTAAAGGATTGGGAGAATTGTTTGCCTTATGTTGAATTTTCATATAATAGGGTTTTTCATACATCTACTTCCTTTTCACCTTTTGAGATTGTATATGAATTTAATCCTTTATCATCTTTAGATGTTTATCCATTTTATACTAATGACTCTCTTAATGTGGGTGAAAAGCAAAAAGCTGAATTTGTGCAGAAATTCAATGTTAAGGTTCGCGCTAATATTGAGAAGAAGAATGCTCGGCAGGCAAACAAAGGGTGCACCAAAATGATCTTTGACCCTGGTGCTTGGGTGTGGGTTCACTTGCGAAAGGAGCGGTTTCTAAGTCAAAGAAGTTCCAAATTACATCCTAGAGGAGATGGTCACTTTCAAGTGATTCAAAGGATCAACGATAATGCCTATAAAATCGATCTTCCAAGTAGCTATGGTAATGTGAGTGCCACTTTCAATGTTTTTGATTTATCCTTATTTGATGCAGATGACCATCAAGATTCGAGGACAAATCCTCTTGGAGAATGAGGGAATGATGTAAACGTGGGCACCACGACAAGTAAAAGAGATCATCTAGGAGATTATCTACAAGGAATGGAAGGTCCTATGACGAGAAATAGGATCAAACGTATGAAACAAGCACTTGAAGGTCTCATGAAGGAAGTTGAAGAAAAATACTACGTGGATCCAAGCCTAATTCCAACATGGGTTAATTTATGTAGTCATATAATTGAAGATATTAAGTGATAAAGTTTATGATTTGCTATAGATTACATTAGGATTTGATATTTATCTAGAAGTTTTGTTTTAAATTAGTTGCAATTCAAATTGCAATCTAATTAGGATTTCTAATTTGTTATCTTTTTTTATTAGATTTGGTTAGCTATAAATAGGAGTTAGGGATTCAGTGAAAAGACAGATTTTTAAGTACTAATCATATTTTCTCTCTGAGAGTTTCTCATCTCTGTGTTAGTTGATTCCCTTGGTTCTTAGGCAAAGAACTACCTTTGATAACGTTGGTTCTTCCGGCAGGTCGCGGTTTGTGTCGGGTTCCTTTATCTTATCTTATCCTAATCTTACCATATCCTCTCTTATCTTATCCTGATTCTTAAGACGTTCCGTTATCGTTTCCGCATTCCGATTCATTCGCGTAGGGTGAATCATATCAATGTGTCTCTATGCCATCTCTCCGCAAAAGCAGACAGTAAGCCCTTGTCTGCTATCGAGTGACTGCACCGTACTAAGTCGGCTAATCCACCTTCTTGTATGATACTCTGGATGTAAGGCTGATCTATAGCAGTCACCTTTCTTTCATGGGTCAACACGTTGAGAGCAGGATGATCCTTGATCTATAGCAGTCACCTTTCTTCCATGGGTCAACACCTTGAGAGCAGGACGATCCTAAAATAACATTCAGAGAAACCAAAACAATAAATTAAATAAAAAAATATTAACAAATATTTCTTATAATAATGTCATATACATATACAGTGATGACACTCACCTCTCTAGTCCATATGTAATATGTTATATGCTGCCTGTATGATCTAAGTACAGAGACATCTGTTGGACCACCTGGGAATGTCTCTTCTTCATGATGAATATCAGCTCCAGCATCAACATGCTCCTCATCATTGGCTTACCGAACACGTCGACTGCGAGCAGAGGCAGTTGGTCAAACGCGTGCATCCTCTGCATGCGAACTACCACCTCTGCTATGTGAACCTCTAGTCCTGGCCATATCTAAAATTCACCAAATAAAATACAGTTGATTAATTACTTAACCACACTTTCTCACTTTAACTTAAAATCTAAACTTAAATCAATTTATCAATAAATTAACATAATCAACAAATTAACATAGAACATGCTTTTTGTATTTTGTAAACCTTTTAAATAAACTTAAATAATGAATTCTTAAACCCTTAAAAACATAAATTAACTAAATAAATCAACTTAAAAGGTAAATATACAAAATTAATTTTGAAACTAATACATTCCGTAAACTAGTTTGCGGAATACATCTGATGCATTCTGTAAACTAGTTTGCGGAATACGTCTGTGATACAATCCGCAAACTAGTTTACGGAATGCATCAGATGCATTCCGCAAACTAGTTTACGAAATACGTCTGATACATTCCGCAAACTAATTTGCGGAATGCATGGGGTCGTCTTCTACCTTAGGATTCAACCATCGCAGTACCCTAAAATCTATATTTACCCTATCCAATGGACTACCAATAGCAAACGAGTTTAGGGTTTAGGGGTGCTAACCTAAATGTGGAAGCTTTGAGCTTGGATTGTTTCGTTTGGCTTGAGTGCAGAACTGAAGCAGAACCTGGGACTTGGTTGCGGAAAAGTGGTAAAATGCGGAAGATAGGTGTTTTTTGCGGAAAAATCAGTGGGTAAGGGAGGGAGGTGTTAAGGGTAAATGTAATAAAAATTTTACAAAAAAATAAGGAGGTGTAAAAAGAAAAAAGAGGTAAAAAAAGTAAGGCCCATCTCAAACTCTGTACTATTTTCTTGATCCAAATTTGTCAGTAAAGATAATTTATGGGCTGGACCTAATTGATTTCATAAGCTGGTAAAATTACATTTTATGATAAATTTTTGGGCTAATTGGCTGAAAAATTTGTTAACTCCTCTGGCCTAAATTAGATACACGTATATTCAGTAAAGAGTCGGCAGATTTTGATAAAGGGATAATAATTATTAGAGTAATAATTTATTTTTTAAAATACGTTTAATATTGAATTAATAAACATTAAACAAAAATAAATATATTTAACTCGGCAATATTCAAAAAACATTTCATCATGAAAAATATAAAGGGCACTTTTGAGATTTACACGCCGATGTCCTTCAACCATTGATTTAGTAAAAGAAAAAGAAAACAATTGCAGGGACGGAGTTAGGGAAATTGGTTTTGTGGTGGGCAAATTAAAAGATAAAAATATTATTTGTAAAAATAATACATTAAATTTAATCAATAATCAAAATATATATATTTTTAAGTTTTAATAAATGTAAACGCAAATAAACAAAATAAAGAATAACCTACGACAATCGTTTGATTAGAAAATTTAAGGTCGACGGCGTTTGTTGAATTCAAGTTTATTAATAATGAGCTTTATAGTAAAAAAATTCATCATTCATTTTATTTAGGAATCAGAATAAAATAAAAGAAAAAGAAAGTAAAAGTTAAAAATTGAAGAATAATAAAAGTTAGAATTAAATGTATATATATTATAAATAAAATGGAAATTTTATTTTATTTTTTAAAATATTGAATAGTTTATAAATAAATTTAACTATTATATATTTTCTAGAATAATTAAGATTTCAAGACTATCCATTTAATATTGTTGGAGATATAAATACTAGAGAATCCAATGAAATTCCCTAATTATATATTTTTATAATTCATTTTTAATTATTATATATTTTTATTGTTTAACAGACATTAAGTATATTTACTTTTAAATTTATTATTTACCTTAAATTACAAATCACTTGTTAAATAGAAAATATAAGTGAAGAATGAATTATGAACTTATGATTATCTTCATTATATGAAATTTATTATTAGGAAAGATTTGGATTTTCATATGATTAAATTGGATTTTTTTAAGCCATTAAAATTGGTTTAATAATAAGAGATTGATTAAATTAATTTTATATAAAAATTTTGAGTTAACATTTCATTACATTTCATATTGTGTTCAAACAAAATTTTACTCTTTTTTTATCTAGATAATAAATTTTTTTTATCATTTTTCACATTAACATCAAATAATACACCCACTTTTAAAAGTTTAATTTTTAAATTAAGAATTGTTGTCAAACAATTTTAATGATGTAAGAATGAATAATAAAAAAATAGAAAATATTAATCACTTTTTTAATAAAGTTACTTAAAAATCCTAACATCTTTTAAAATTTTAAATTTTAAATCCCAAGAAAATGTGAAAGTAATTAAAGGTAAGGTAATGTAGGGTACCTTGATCTGTGTCCTTTCATGAAATCTGGTCCTTGTGTGAGAAATCCTAGACTCTCCCCAAACAAAGGCCAACCCATTGTTCCTGCTGGCATTCCTTTCCTTTTGTACCTTACGCTATTCCATTTCAGCAGTGCAAAAAATGCACAAAACGTCAAGCCAGGGCATAATAGAATACACTTAACATGATTGATGTTCAAATGCAGAAGAACAAGATAGAATATTCAAATGCTACATAGGCCTATATATATGTGTATGAAGGCTAGGCCGTTAGCTATGTTTGGTTAGTGAGTATATTCGACGTGACAGATATAATTAAGAAGTTAATTTAAGGTAGAAGAAAAATTAACGATACATGAATACTCATTTTTGAAATCAATACATTTCCCATGGAATATTAAGAGAGACAAATCAGAGATTTATTTAAATGATATGTACCGAAAAGGAAGAAAATGATTAAAAGAATAATGAGATTGAAAGAGGAATGTAAACTTTGTATTTGGATGGGTAATTTTAAAATTTTAATAATTTTTAAATAAATAATAAGTATTTATTAAAAAATTATATATGAATGATAATATAAGAAAAAATTAATATAGTTGAGAATTTTAAATTTTTTAAATGGGTATTATTTAAAATTTTTTATTTAACATAAAAGTATTCAAATAAAAATTTTAGAACATTTTTAAAGTTTTTACTATTTAAATATATAAAAATTAATAATTTTAAATTATTTTAACCAAATAGATGGAAAGTGAAGAGAAAGTGAAGATGTAAGAGTTTATTAAAGTTACGTATATTGTTTATCTATTTATGATTTTATTTTATTGTATGTGAATATTTTTAGAGATTTGCAATTTACAACTTTGATATAACTGTCAATCACTTAAAATAGTACTAAAAAAATCACTTAAAAACTGTCAAAGACAAAAATAGCTAACGGAAATAGATTGAACTTGCCTTCCATCTTCCATCCATATAAAGATTTATCATTTAAGTTAGATAAGTTGGACAATCCGTTAATATAGGCGACATGTGTGATGATAGTTTTTCCTAATAATATTATCTGAAAATGAGGTTTCTTCTAATTAAAATTTGTCGTCACACAGAACGAAAAGGTGAAAAAATTCTATTAATAAATAAAAAGAACAAACTCAATCTAACAATCATTAATTATAGTAAATTAAACAATAGTTTAATATGTGTTCCTTCCATTAAATGATCACTCATACTAAAAAAGGATAATCATATTAAAAATTTTGATTTTTTAGATTATTTATTATTCTAAAAATTTAACAATTCAATAATTAATTTAATTCTTTCGCTATTTTCATTTAAAAAATATAAAAGCATTACTGTAGCAAGAGGATATAGTAAAGTGAACTTATATTTTTTTAAAAAAATTGATAATTATGACTTTTTTATTTTTTTATAAAATATTAAATGATAACTTATTTTAAAAGAAATAAGTATCAAGCAATGATAAAAGAATTGAAAATATTAAGTGGTATTTAATTTTAGAAAATATTTTTTTATTTTTTATTTTTATCATTTTATGCAGAATGAAAATAAAAAAAAATTATTTTTATTTTTTGTTTTTACTTTTCATTACAAAATTCTATTTTTATATTTTATTTTTACTTTTAAATACAAAATTTTAAAAATATAAAATAGAATAAAAATAAGGTTATATTTTTGTAAATAAAAATAAAAATAAAAAATATTTTCTAAAAATAAACGGTCTTAATTTGTCGAAGAGTATATTTCATTAAAAATTTATACACAGCAATTTAGATTCGATAAAACTACATATACCGATAGAAGTGCAATTTTTTTAAAAAAACATTTCTCATTGATGAAAGAATATATAATGTGGATACACTTTATATGTTTGTGTATCAATCATCCATTAAAATTTGATCGGATTCTTAAATAATTTTAAAATATATGTGATCCAATTGAAGAAAAAAAAAATTACACACAGATTTGAATTGCTTTAAAAATAATGTAAAATATGAATCAATTTAATTCATTTTTTTTAGATTTAGACTCGATTGATGATTTTATTTTTACTTATTTTTTATAAAATAAAATAAAATAATTAGGGGTTAGATATCTATAAATTTTTTATTGGACCATTTAATTAATTTGTAATTTGTGTTAGGGGTTAGTAATGGAAGGTTTATATGAAGTGGAGAGTCAAGAATTGCATAAGCAATGCAAAAAAGGAATGAAAAAGTGAAATGTCACGGTAGACATCAAGTTGTTATCAGAGTTTTAGGATCTAAAAAGAATCCTGAAAGTCTTACTATGAATGTCTAAAAATAAAGGTAAGAGGTTTTATTTGTTTCGAGTTGCATTTTTTTATTTTGAAGAGTTGTTTTAACACTTGAAATGTAATGTGCAAATGAATGAAATATGTGAATTTTTCATATGGTTTAAGGATACTATCGGAGAAAACAATGAAATTATACGATGAATGTTGAATGTAATGATAAAGAATAAATGAAGAATATATCAAAGAAACTTAATGATTTAGATAATAAAGTTATAATACTAAATATGATACTAATGGTGGAGGTGGGCTTGATGGTCTTTCTGGTTAAATTTTTCATGAGATTTGTTTTTCAGCATTAAGTTGAGATGAGTGTGTTGATATATTTGTAATGTCAATTTTTTTAAAAAATAAATGTATTATTTAGTGATGTTTTAATGTAAGAATGACACACCTTTGAATAAGCTTGTTTATGTTTAATATTTTTTGCATAATTTTTTATTATTGATGAAAATACATGAAAAAAATATCTTAAATTGATAAATATATAATCGCAAAGTTTTAAATATTTAAACATATAATCCATCATCAATGACGAGAGTATACAAAGTTGGTGAAGTGACCCAAAGCAACCATAGTTGCAAACAGAATGAGCACTGATATATATGCATAAAAATTTACATAGTAGAAACCATAAATGATATACATTACAAAAGGATAAAAGTAAACAATTTAAATTAAGATCTTGGATCCCTTAAAGTAGGTATTGGCATAAATTTGGTTACTTTGTTAGATTCATCAATCTGTGCATGAGAAAAATTTAGAGGTGGGCTTCTTTGGCCAGGTTGTAAAGCAACCTTTGCAAGCTATGTAGCATCTACTCAAATAATGGGCCAACCTTCCTAATTTTTAATTTTGGCTTAAATAGCTTATTGGAAGATAATTTTTCAAGCCCAATAGAAGCATGAGATCCTACTCCAATTGGCCCAACATCAACAACAACACTATAAGTTGACACATCAATAGTGGCTAAATTACCAATACCTAATCCACCAATAGCTTCCCTTGAACCAACAATCTCTAATCCACTAGCACCTCCATTTGACCCATTATCTACATCAACTAACTCACCACTAAACCTATCCATTAACATAGTAACACCTAGCTCAACAGCACCTAGCCCACCAACACCACCTGGTCCCACAACACCTGGCTCACCAGTAAGACTTGGTCCAGCAGTACCCGGCCCACCAACACCACTTTGGCCAGCAACAATAGCCTCTCATTGGGCTTACATATGTTCCAACCTTTTCTTTTTGGCCATAGGATGCCTTTGTTTGTTATGGTTTGATTGACCATAAACCTATATGTAAAGTCTTTTAATTTCCTCTTCAGTTTATATAGCTTGACATTTTCCTTACTAGTGTCCTTTCTCCTTTTCTTTGTAGGCCTTCTTTTAATGCACGATGGAATTGGTAGTATTTGATTAGTGTCATCCCAATACTTCTGGCCAAGCAAGGCCTTAATGTGGTTCGCATAAGTGGCTTGGTTTGAGGTCATTATCAGCCAAGCGTGATAATGATCTTCAGGTTTTTCATTCTTATATGTTATAGTAATCATAGCATTCATACAAGGAACTCCTACAATATATTCAATACAATCTTTTGATCAGAATATATTATAACATGCATTAGTCAAGGTATAGTTATTAACTTGTTAGCTCCCAAAATTGATATGTGCAACTTTAGAGTCCTATATTAATAACAACTTTATGTGGTAAAGAATGGATTTTAAACTTATTCTCATCATCATCTACTACATTATTAACCAATTATGTAAGATGAAATAAAGAAAAAACAAAATATGACAGTTGAAATAACAATACATGAGCACATAACTGCCCATTTATTAGATTCTTTTTTAGTTTTTCCAATCTACTTTGTTGAATTAGTGGTAAGTGGCCAATGTGTCTCACCAATTTAAGCTTATTTGTGGTGATGGTATTGAAGATCAGCATCCTAATTTTCTCCAACATTGAAATTATAGGATTCTTCCTAGCTACTATGATTTTTTGCATTAAAGACTTCACAATTGTTATTGCAAATGTTGTCAACTTTTGGTTAAGGTGAAAAGTATGTTTTGGTCCAAGATTCTTTTGACTTTTCAACCAAAATAATCATGAGTTTTTGGGTTTGTTAGCTTGATTGAGTTCATATTCCTTGGAACTGGTGAAGCTTACTTTACCTAGCATATTCCCACAAGAGAAATCTCAACTTCTTATCCTTCCATTGTCATGAAAAATTTTCCCACACATGCTACACACAGAATCTATGTGGAGCAACCGACATGGCCTCATGTATAGCTTATCTTAGACCCTATTATGATATATTAAGTTAGTCCCTAAAAAATTTAAAAAGTTGCATATATATCCCACACAAAGTTCTATAATTAGTCCCTATAAATTTACGTACATAACATGCACGGAAATTAGGTACCTTCTGCATGTCTGAAATAAAGTTCCATCCATATTGTACATGGTCTCCCAAATCTTAATGCAACAAATCCAAGAACCAACTCAAATTTTCCTTATTTTCAACATCCACTACAACATAAGCAATCACCCAAATACAGTTATTTAAGTGTTGACCAACAACAAGGAGCAGTTGTCCACCATAATATCCTTTCAAGAAGGCACCATTAAGGCCTATGAGTGGCCTATATCCATCTTCAAAACATTTTTTGCATCTAGTAAGGAAAATGTACAATCTACAAAATTGAAGCAAACTATCTACCTATGGTATTAATTTCATCTTAACAATGGGTCCTAGATTCCAATATAATAATTCAGCATAGTAGTCCCATAATCTAGCATATTACTCTTGTTCATTTTCTTGTAGGATAACTTTGGAATGCTTGACTGACCTCCAAACTTTTTTCCTATCCACACGAACTCCAAATTTTTGTTTATAAAGTAATAAATGATGTCATCAAGCTTTATATCCTTGTCCTTTCTCAATTTTTTGACAAGTTTTTCAATCACCCAACTTTGTAATGTTTGCTTATTTTTAAACACCCTTCCACGAGTATGTTCACTCTTATAAGTTTTAATTTGAAAGCAGTGCATGGCAATAGCTACAAAAAATCTCCCACTTGCATATTTTCTCATTACACTTTGTCCTAGCTCTTACCTTGTCATTTTTTACCCATGACACTTTCCTACCTAGTTGAATTATGTGATCCTTCATAGCCTTCTTGAAGGATTCAGTAGTTGGAAATTCCATTCCAAGTTCCAACTAAATATGTCCAAGGTTGACTTCTCATTCCATTATGGGCATATCTCCTTTCTCTCCATATTCATCATTTGAGTCATTTAGAATTTTCATTTCCTCCAATTTCCATGAAGAGTTTTCATCGTTGTTATCAAATCTAATTTCAGGCACAAATTCCATATCATGATCACTGTCATCAGATACTTCATATGGCAAAAATTGAATATCTTTATCATTGTTGTCAACAACATCATAAGTAAAAGGAACTTTATCCTCAACAATACTTTTCATTTCCTTTTGTTAGATTTTTCTACTACTCTCACCTCATATTTTCTTTTTTCCACTCCTTTCATTTGTTTGCCTTTAAACTTTTTTTCTATTATCCCTTCATTCATCCGCATGACTTTTTTTTTTCCTGCACTACTTATTTGCTTTTCAATTATTTTCCCTTTATCTTTTACTTCCTTATCAACACTTTTTGTTTTTCTTGTAGGACTCTTTATTTTTTCAACACTTTTCCCTTTGCGCTTACTTCCTTAGCTAGACTTCTTGTTTTCCTTGTAGGACTTTTTTGTTTTCCAACATTTTTCCTTTTGCTCCTTACTTCCTTAGCAGTACTTTTTTTGTTTTTCAACACTTTTCCTTTTGTCTCTTACTTCTTTGCTAGGTCTTTCATCTTGTCCTTCTGCAAATTTCTTCCTCATCTCCCTAGTCATATAAGTTCTCATTTCACTCACATAAGCACAAGTATCAAAGTACACAGCCTCAAGAGCAGCTTCAACCTCACCACCCTCAACTCCTTCACCCTGCATACCCTCAGCACCACTATCTAAACCACCTCCACCCTTACTTGCAACCTTTTCACCCTCACCAGCAACCTTTCCACCCTCAATATCAGCAACATCACTAGCATACTCCTCTTTAACCTCAATTTCAGCATCCTATCCACCATTTTCACTCTGTCGCAACCAAAATCACAACAAAATGACGAACTCCCTAAATATTAAAAATAAATTAAATGATCGTAGAGTCGACACCAAATATTTATTTTAAAGAGAAAATATTTGAAAAAATCCTCACATAGGAAGAGTTCTAGATTTGGAAGTCGATTACAAATAGGAAATGTATTAGCACCCTACTCGCCCGTTCCGAAAAACGATACCCTTAAATTGAGTGCGTGATTTTAATATTTTGAAAATTGTTTGATCCCTTAAATAGAATAGAAATAAATAGGTTTATAGAAAATAACGTGACAGGATTTGATCCTGCTCCTACATATTTCTTGGTGCAGTAGAAAACTCAAGGCTACGTAGTTCTAATTAAGAGACTTGATCTTTGAAAAACAAAGTATTTAAAGAATTGAAAATTTATGAAAATATTTTGGAGCTTTTAACCCACACATGCATAAAGTCCCAGTTAAGCGAAGGTTGTACCGGGACCTATGTGATTTTCAAATACAAAACGGTAGAGAATACTATCAGTTCGTATTAAAAACTCGTTGCGTGAGATTAGAAAAATTAACGGTAAAAAATGCTTTCAAATATTGAAGTAGTTTTAAATAAAACTTTATTAAACTAGAAAAAGGATTAAATATGATTTAATTAATCCTATTAAAACTCGCATGTACATAATGTTCGAGCCAACCAAAGGTTGCACCAGAGTGTACAATTTTTTAAAAAATACAAAACGGTAGAGAATGCTACCCGTCCGTACTAAAAACTCCTCATATGAGATTTTAGAAAATTTAACGGTATTAAAAAATACTTTTGAACATTAAAATAGTTTTAAACAAGATTTTAATGATATAGAAAAATGATTAAATATCATTTAATTAATTTTCTTAAAAAATGTGTGTGCACAAGGTTCAAGTCAAGTGAAGGTTGCACCAAAGCCTTATGATTTTTAAAATACTAAACGGTAGAAAATGTTGTTAATTCGTATTAAAAATTTCACCTGAGGTTTTAGAAAATTTATAAAAATTTACAAATTTTCTTTGGGATTTTGAAATAATTTTAGCAGAAACCTTTTAAAAAATTAATTTCCAAAAATAAGTTTAAATATGGCTTTTGTTTTAGAAAAAACTTAAATATAATATTTAATTAATTTTCCTAAATCCATATATGCATAAGGTCAAGGGCGAATGAAGGTTACACTGGGACTTATACCATTCTTGAAATATAGAATGGTAGGGAATGCTAATCGTCTGTATTAAAAGTTCATTGTGTAGGATTTAAAATTTTTAAAAAATATATATAGATTTAGACTTTTCAAAAATATATTTTTTGTTTATACCAATTTAGAAGCCATGGGATTAAAAGAACCATTAAAATTAACTTTTATTAAAAAAAACATATTTAGAGAACCAGGCTAAATTATACGTAATCTCTAAGTATTTCTGGAACTCAAGGTTTTCACTTAAACAATACAATAGGAGGTGTGATAGGATAACGAGTGATAATCCTTTATTAACGAGATCAGGTTCTTAAAGATAACTTTATTAAACAAATAATTTATTGGGACTATCTGCTTTAGCGTTAGTAGGGAACTCAATATAGCTTGCCTGCCATTTATTGGGGGACCCTTGTTGAGTTCAGTTTATTGAATACAAGTTTTAGCAGTTGGGGATGAACAAATCGTTCAGCGCTCTGAAGTTTGGCTTCCTCTCACGAGGCACCATCAGCCCAATTGTTTTTAAGCCTACGCGCCTAAAGCCCCCATCCCTCTCCTTTCTTTTTTTTAAGAGAATTAAAGCTTGTTTAAGACAAGCATTAAGGAGGTGGGGCGTAAGTGGCTTGACAAAGGTAGCACCCTAGAAATCCACCAATTTTCATGGTGATAGAACGACAGCTGAACGGAAGCCTCCTCTAGGAGCTTATGAGCGTCGTCCTGAGCTCTGCCCTTTGCGGGTACTGGTCCTTGGAGAAGAAAAGTAGAGCAGTAAAGGGTGAGCCAACAGTGATAAGGTTGGGAATTTTTTGGCCAGCAAGCACTAGTGCGGGTAAATCATGACTTCCGACTACCAGCGGATGTGATCGATAGATACCACGGCCTTAGGGGCTAGCAGGAAGGAGAATAAAGAGTGAAGTATCAGAGGCTACAGCATATGGTGATGGAGGCGTAGTGGCCCAAATGGAGGGAGACATAGCGACCCTTAGCATAGGAGCTAAGGAGGATTCTCTGTGAGGTAAGAAAGCAAGTCTCTATTGGTTCTAATCGCTTGGCCTCGGGCTAACAGGGTGTTCGTGGGATGCGTCAATGAACTTCCGCTGAAAGCCAACTTCAATAGCCACCGGTGATGGAGCTAACTAGCCTCACCGGTGGCCAATCTGACGCTTGTAAAGACTATTATAAATGCATAATTAAAATTCCCTCTAACCTCATTTTATCCCTTTTTCACTACAATTTACCTAAACCTTACTCACTTTTGTTCATTCAGGGGGACTCCCACTAATTCAGGTGATAGAATGGCTTTGATTCCATGACTATAGAGGGAAAACGAAGCTTTAGATCGAAGAATTAACTCCATTACATTTTTCAAGCAAATTACAGTGGACTTCTTTATGGTTTAGTTTTGGGAGTAGATTGAATCAAATCACAATGTGATGATATTATTATACAGATTAAGATAAAATCCAATTAATTCTTAAAAATCGAGTTTAAACCAACAAGAAAATTCCAGCGCATCATTTTTCACTACAATATTTCCATAACATGAATATATCATGGCATTTAGCTCAACGAGGTAGATTCTTTGAAGCAGAAAAGAAGTGAAACTAGTTTAGGATGAATAATCATTTGAAGGGAGAGTCTCGAACATAAATTGATATTCTCAGTTTGCCCCTCTTTACTCAATTTTTACTGAATAATATAAGGAGAATTGTCTAAATTCTTATGGTAAGAAGTGAGTAAAGATGTGAACTAATTTTGTCCAAGATGAGAACAAAGTATAGGGAACTTGTAAGACCGTGAATCGTGAAAGATTATTGTGAAATTAAGTTAAATACGAAGAATACACCAATAATGCCCTATATGGTAGACTAGGAGACAGAAGACTACAAAAATTAGATATGTGAAGGCTTTTTGTGGTAAGTTGATAGAATTTAAGCATGTGATGCCCTATGTAATAGGCCTATGTGCAAGAAATTAAAATGCAGAACATGTTATGATAGGATAACAAAGTATAAACATGCTAAGTCCTAATGTGATAGGCCAAGATGCAAGAAATTAAAGTGCAGAGCCTAATGTGATAAGCTGACAAAATTTGAACATGTAAGGCCTTGTGTGATAGGCCAAGGGGCGATAAATTAAAATGCAGAGCCTGAGATGATATGTTGACAAAATTTAACAATGTTAGGCCCATTATGATAGGCCAATATGCAAGAAAATTAAAATGTAGAGCCTGATGTGATAGGCTAACAAAATTTAAACATGTAGGGCCTTATGTGATAAGTCAAGGGGCAAGAAATTAAAATGCAGAGCATAATGTGATAGGCTGACGAAATTTAAACATGTTGGGCCTTGTGTGATAAGCCAAGGTGTAAGAAAATTCAAATGCAAAGCCTAAAGTGATAGGCTGGAAAAATTTAAATATGTAGGGTCTTATGTGATAGCCCAACGTGAAAGGAATTAAAATGCAGAGCTTGAAATGATAGGCTAACAAAATTTAAACATGTAAGGTCTTATGTGATAGACTAAAATACGTGAAATTAAAATGTAAAGTCTTGTGTGATAGGCTTAGGGAAATTAAACATGTAAGGCCTTATATGATAGGTCAAAATGAGAGAAATTAAAATGTAAAGTTTGGTATGATAGGCTAACAAAATTTAAACATGAGGGACCTTGTGTGATAGGCCATATGTAGAGATGTCTTATTATTGACAGGAAAGATGCAGGCGTGTTATGACGAGAAATATGTAGAAGATGTCATGTTGACAGGAAAGATGCACACTTATTAAGATAGGTGACATGCAGAGATGTCTTGTTATTGATAGGAATGATGCAGACCTGTTAAGATAGGCAATATGTAGAAATATGTCTTATTGTTAACAGGAAAGATATAGACCTGTTAAGATAGGAAATATATAGACATATCTTGTTGTTGATAGGAATGATTCAAAACTACAAAGATAGGCGATAGGTGGTCTTATTAGCATAGGTAAGGTGACGACTTCTTGAGACAATACTAAACTTAGAAATAAAATTAAAGGACCCTCGTGTGATAGGCCAAATAGAACTAGAATGCTACCCGCATGTGAAAAGATCGTGGGGAAATAAATGCAAGCCTTCTGTTATAGGTTGAGAAAGAGTAATTGCGAAAAATATGTCGAAGAGGAAAACCTAAGGAGATTAGTAGTATGCAAAGAAGAAGACCTATTAAGATATGCTGGTGTGCAGAAAATACAAGACCTACTAAGATAGGCTAGTATGCAAAAAATACATATCTTGATGAAACATGCAAGGAAAAGGATTACTTGTGGTAGTATGTAAACTGGGAATGACCTGTTAAGACAAGTAAAAAATTAAAAAAAAATTGTGACTTGTAAAACTAAGCAAGATGAAATGGAGAAGATTTTTAAGACAGGAAGATGTAAAATGGAAAATATTTTCTAAGTAGAAAAAAGATGATCTGTTAAGACACACAAGATGTAGAAATAGAAGACTAATTATAGAAAATCGAACGAGAGTGCGAATAAATTCTTGTTAATACAAGGATGCAAATCATGTTGCAAAAATAAAAGATGGAGAAGTGATGTGACCTAGAAATGCAGGCACACTACATCAATCAATGAGAAATTGGTGATTGCCTTAGTTTGAATGGTTTGGGCAAAAAAATTCTCAATTTTGAGTTTTTTAGGCAATTGGCAATTACCTTTATTTGAACTAATTTGGATAAAAACTTTGCCCAATTTTCAAGTTTTTGTTGAGAAATTGATGATTACTTTAATTTAGAATTAATTTAAGCAAAAATTTGCCCTAGTTTTTGAAATTGTTTTAGTGGTTGGTAACTGCATCAATTTGAAGTGACTCAGGCAAGAATTTGCTCCAATTTAAATTCTTTTTTTAGCAATTGGGGATTACCTCAATTTGAATTTTTTCTGGCAAAAATCTGCCCCAATTTTAACATTTTTGAGCAATTATTGATAATCAACTTAAAAATTTTAACTTTCTTAAAACATTTATGGGATAACTTAACTAAATTTTGAAATGAGTTATACAAGGGTGTGATCATGGTTTGAGGAATATGCGATGACGAGATGCTTTAACTTATTTATTGCTTTATATTTTTTTTCAATACAAAGATTGGTGATGCCCGAAACAACCACTTAATCAAATATCATAGAATAAAGTTTATGGGATAAGGTAATCCATGCTATGAAGTAGAATGATCAAGATTGATGCTATGGGGTGATTTGGATGATTTTATTTTGTTCCATTTCTATTTTATTTTTTCATTTATTTTTCTTTACAACCTTACAATATGTGTAACTAGCATCAAGACTCGGGATGAGTTGGAACGACCTTCCTTCTTGGTTTCTTAATCAACATTAAAATTTTCTTCTTCGAAACCCTTACAATATCCTCAAGAACCAAGGGTGATCAAAATTTTCAAATGAGATAGAGTCCTTTCTATTCTAGTGACATTATTTCTAGAAAGAAGATAATTATTTGGAAATAGTCATGCCATGTTGTAACAATTGAGGATTGCATCAAGTTTATCATGACTTTTCAAAATTAATCTTTTATTTTTACATTTTTCATATTTCCTTATGACATATACACTTGTGAGATGAAATAATTTTGGATAGTTAATGGGATGACATAGAGTGTTCTACAAGTTAAGTTTATGGTAATATATTTGGGAGAAAGATAAAGAATGCAGATTTGATTGTCCAAATGGCACCTTTTGGTGAAAAATATCAATGATGCTTTTCATAATTTTGATTATTGAATTAATCAAACTGGAGAAATAGAAAAAAATTTCCCAATCTCTGAATGTGCAGGAATTTTGATTTATTTTATCGAGATTTTTTAAATTATCTTTACATCGCCTTATGCTAAGTGATGTACTCCTTTAATTTTTCTACCCCCCCCCCTTTAGGAGACTTGCATTGTTTCTTTAAATTTTATGGGTTATTCTATTTTCTTTAGATCACCATTCTGGATTTTCGACCCATCAATCTTTTTTACTGATCCTAATTTTTGTTTGGACTGCTCTTTTGAGTTTTCAACCCAATGCATTGCTCTAATTTTTGCCTAGATTGTCCTTTAAAGTATTCAACCTAGCGATATCTTTTTCTTTGGCCTTAGCTTTAGCTTGGATTTATTTTGAGTTTTTTTTTTCATCCAGCAGGCTCTTTGTTTTTATCCTAATTTTTTATTGAATTTTTTTTTTGGAGTTTAATCCAACAAGACTCTTTTTAACCATAACTTTGTCTGAATTGTTCTTTGAATCTTAACCCTAATCTATCCTGGATTATCTTCTAGATTTTAATCTAGCAAGTTTTCTCTTTTTCGACAATTTAGCAGATCTATTTTCCATCCCTAATTTTTTCCTGGATTGAACTTTTGATCCAGCTAGATATTTTCTATTTCTCTATGTATTTCTTAGATAAGATATTTCTTGAGAAAAATTACAATGAAGGGTCCATTGTGATTTGGAACCTTTTTCCTTGGTAACCACATATCTCACTTTCCTTCTTATATTTGAATTTCAATCTTCTTTATTCAGCTTCCTTATTTAATTTTTCTCCTTGAGTTTGATTAATGAGATGCTTAAAATTACTTATTACAGCACTAGTATTGTCACCACCATGTATTTATTATTCAAATGTAGGATAAGGGGTTGAGCGATATAAAAAGAATGGCGAATTGTAGAGATAAAGTTCGTATTCTACGGTGCATACCAAAAGAAATAAAACAAATGTAATCTCTGTGTGTGTGTGTGTGTGTGTGTGTGTGTATGTGTGTGTGTGTATTGAGGTTTGTTTACAAAGATATATTTTGAAAAGTATGAGAATCTTGGATATTTTTTCTCAATATTTAAACTCGGCTCCCATAATGCACATATTCATCATAATTTAATTCTTGCCCCATTTTCCTTTAGTTAGGTGATGGATCCTCATGATTTAACAATGGATTATTTCCTACCTTAGGAGAAAAATTCTCGAAATCCAACTCTTTCACATCAATTAAGTTTTGCACCTTATGCTTCAAAGCTATACAAATTTATGTTGAATGGCCAATGAACCCTACATGATAATCGCATTTGGAAATTGCATCATACCATGTAGGATATGGTTGTTCTAAAGGTTTCAAGGGATAAGGAGAAACTAAAGAGTTTTTTATTAAGTGAGGTAACAACTCAGTGTAGGTCATTGGGATAGAGTCAAATTTAAACGGTTTTTTCTCATGTATATTTTTCTGGCTTTGGTTGAAATTTTGGCTTATGACTTGTGTTTAGGTCGTGAATGGTGTTGGTGGTCGAATTTGCATAGGACAGTTATGAACTGGAGGGAAAGGTGTTTGGTAGGTTGTGGCAATGTAGGGGTGTGAATAACTAATTTTTTCCGTATTTATAAATATTTAAAAATAAAAATAAAAATAAAAGATAAAAAATTTTGATTAATTAAATAAAATAATAGGATAAAGGGAGGTTATTTTTTCTTATAGGTAGGGGATAGTGGCAGTCAGTTTTTGTTTAGTAGGGTAGTGGAAGAGCAGTTACATAGGAAGTGGGGGAGTGATTACAGTGAGGGGATAATGGTAGAGTACTTTTAGGTAACAGGGAAGGCATATAAATAAGAGGGAACGTATCAGAAAAAGGCACATACATACATGTATACAGAGATACACAGGGACACACGTGAGAAAGAGCACCAGACAGAACGCACGGAGGGAAAACCTAAAGAAGACGTCATACATAACAAGAAGAGAGCAACAAGGGATGAGAAAATCATATCCAAGCTTCGAAACTAGGTAATATCTTTATCCCGTTTTGTAGCCTGTTTCCCCAATTCCCAATTCCGACATGTAAAATATGCCCCTAATATCCATTCGTTGTCCTCTTTTTGTTTTGCCTCATGTTTTTTTAATTTCATGATATATAGAATCTACCCCTAATATCCCATCTGTTTCCTTATTTGTTTGTTTCTCAACATGACATATATGTTCCCGATTTCCAAAACTGATACGTGAAATTTCCCTAATATCCTAATCAGTTTAAAATTAACTTGCAATGTCTCTTTGTGAATCCTGATTGATTATTTTTTTCTTTCATATGAGGGGTCAAGCGGTGTTAATTGAGTGGTTGATCCACCTTTGACACCGTTTGATTTGTAAGGGTTTATTGAGTAGCCATTTGCTACCTTGAACCCTATGCATTTCCTTTCAAAAATTTAAAAAGAAAAAAAATAGATTTTCTAACTTTTTCTTAAATAAATTTTCAGATCTTCTTTTTCGTTTATTTCATAAAACAAATAAATAGAATTTTTTTTAACTTACATATTAACAACACAAATCAATAAAAATGTGTTTTATTTGAGTGAAATAATTTTTTTTGAAAGTTAATGGTATCCGTATATAATTAATCAGAAGGTAACCATTTTAATGGACATCATAGGGTGCTAATACCTTCCCTATGCGTAAATAACTCCCAAACCTAAACTGGTTTCAAAGATCATAATTTTTAAGTTTTTCCAAAATTTTCTTTAATAAATTTTGGTGGCGGCTCCTCTGTTTTTTTAATTAAAATTTTTTGTTCGTCATCCCGTCGTGATCCCGGTTGCGACAAGGGGTATGATGTATAAGGAGCATAAGTTGGTTGTTGAAAATCGGTTGGTCCATAAGGTGCCATCTAAGGTGTGTGTTGGCTTTGAGCAAAGATCGCATTATAAGCTTCTCCTGTTTTCTTCTTTCCAAACCCAGCAAATGCATTAATTGTCCCTATAGACTTGTGTACAATCCTTCCACTATACTTGTTATCTTTATCTCTTTCTCCTATAATGACAACATTAGAGAAACTAGCAGTCATATTACCAGTCGTCTTGTCATAAAAAGGGTCTGGGAGTGTATCAATGAACATGATGACCATTTCCTTTTTAGATAATGGGGGTTGCACCTAGGCAGCTAACTCTCACCATCGTTGTGTGTATCCTTTAAAAATTTCATCTCCTTTCTTAGTCATATTTTGAAGTTGTGTTTTGTTAGGAGCCATCCTTAGATTGTACTTGTACTGCTTCAGGAATGCCTCAATCAGGTCTCTCCATGAACAGATATGTGTTCATTCTAGTTGGGCATACCAGTTTGCAGTTATCCTAGTTAAACTATCTTGAAAAAAGCGGATGAGTAGTTTATCATCATGAGCACATACAATCATCCTCCTGCAATACATGGTTAAGTGATTCCTCACACAGCTAGTTCCTTGATATTTTTCAAATCCAAGAACCTTAATTTTGGGAGGAACGACCACTCCTGGAACTAAACACAAGTTAGATGCTTCTCTAGTGTCATATCCATTTCCCTCTATTGCATGTATCCTTTCTCAGCATTTCCAGCAAAAGAATTGTTTTCATATTCTCCCATTATGTTATCTGGCTAAGAAGATGATATGTATATAGGATGAGAGCCTTGGGTGAACATAGGATTTGTCACCGCAGCAGATGTTTGACAAGCTTGAACAAGTTCGAGTGAGGTGGCATTGGAATTACGTGAGGGATTTCAATGGTGCTTGAAGGTGGATTTTGTGTTTGGGTTTGTGTATTCCTTTTGAATGGGGGTGCATGCCCATTAAGAAACCCATAATGAATCCACTCATCTTATGAAGGAATGGTCAATGGAAAAAAGACTTCTGGATTAGGGCCAAGAAGATATGATGAGCCAATTGGTTCTTCTAGAAAGGATCCTCCAATGTCCTTCTATTTTGACAACTAGATGGTCTCGATTAATTGGGTCATTTGATCCTTCAACAATTACACCTCGTTTCTCAATTCCTTATTTTGTCATTCCAACTCATCCATGATTCTTGACGAGTCTTGTAAGGGTGCCCAGAAAATTGTCTTCCATTTTTATTCTTCTGTTGAATTTAAAATTCATTTTGATAAAAGGATGAATGCAAAATCATGAATGACAAAAATACCAATGTTTTAATGAGTACCAAAATGAAACAAACATGGGATAATTCAATTAAATTGTTTAGAATAATTTTCTTGTCGTTCTGTTAACCCATGTTAATCTTTAAAATCTCTCTCTTTTTTTTACAAAGATACTGTAAAACAAATTTATTTAATGAATAAATGGATGTTATGTTGAAGTACATAAACAATTAAAAAATTTTAAATTTAAATGATTGAATGATCTTTTGCTTCATTAGTTTGGTTTTCTCTCTTCAACAATTTTTATTTTCTAATAATTTCTTTAAATATTTTGCTTCGCTAAAATTTTCCAAGGTTTTTTTTATATTTTAATTTCTTCTCTCTTTCCCATATTGAATGCAAAATTATTTTTAAGATTTTCTTTCAAATTTTCTAATTTTTCTTCTTCCCTCTTTTATTTGGATATTTTTATCTTTTTCTTTATTTTTCAAAATTCTGCTAATTTTTATCAATTTAATTTATTAATGTGAGAAATTATTCTTCATTTTTATAATTTTTCTCCAAATTTTCTAACTTTTCTTCTTCTATCTCTTTTTGGATTTGTATATATTTTCTTTATTTTTTTTTTAAATTCTGCTAATGTTCCTCAATTTAATTTATTAATATAAGAAATTATTCTTAAAAAAATTTCTTCATTTTTTCTAATTTTCTTTCTCTAAGTTAAATCAATTTTAAATCTTAATACTTTGTGTGTTTAAAATAAATATGTCCCTTTAGTGTCCTAGGTTAGTTGTTGTGTGATATAGATCTAAGGTCCTTCTAATACATGAATCTCACATAAGGTGCCTTGTAATTCTAGGTGAATGAAGATCACTGGAGCCAAGTTCTAATTCTTGGTGCTTGTTACAATTGTAGAGAATACTATCAGTTGCAGGGCATCATAAAAAAGACACACTCTAGTTGGGGATTTTGTGATAATCAAACAAGATATGCATCCCAAATGACATCACTAGACTCCTCTATCCTTGGTTTCGTTCAAATCCAGGTGTAGGACCTCACTCATATTATGCATGCAAGAGTAGAGTGTATGTAGAGGCCATATAAATATTTGAATTTAGGTCCTTCAAATGAAACACAATAGTATATACAAATTTTCTACCCTAGAGTGAGAAACATACACTGTTGAATTAATATTAGCATGAGGATAAGGAATAAATAAGAGGAAATAAATGATATGTGAATAAATAGAAAGGGGATCAATATGCATTACACACACAATTTGGAACACGGCTTTACTCTTGAAAGTCTCCAGTGGAGTCATCATCTATTACAACCGAAATCACAACAAAATGACAAACTCGCTAAATATTAGAAATAAATTCAATGATCATGGAGTCGCCAACAAATTTTTATTTTAAAGGAAAATATTTGGAAAAATCCTAAAAAAATAAAAGTTCTAAGTTCACGAGCTAATTACGAATAGGGAATGTGTTAGCACCTTACTTGCCCGTTCTGAAGAATGGTATCCTTAATTTGAGTGCGTGATTTTAGTATTTTAAAAATTGTATGATCCCTTAAATAGAATAGAAATAAATAGGTTTATGGAAAATAACCTGATAGAATATGATCATGCTCCTACGTATTCTCTGGTGTAGTGGAAAACTCAAGGCTATGTAGTTCTGGTTAAGAGACTTGATCTCTGAAAAATAAAGTATTTAAAGAATTGAAAATTTGTGAAAACATATTGGAGCTTTTAATCCACACATGCACAAAGTTCTAGTCAAGTGAAGGTTGTATCAGGACCTATACGATTTTAAAATACAAAATGGTAGATAATGCTACCTGTGGACTAGGAGGTGTGATAGGATAACGAGTCATAATCCTTTATTAACAAGATCAGGTTCTTAAAGATAATTTTATTAAATAGATAATTTATTGGGCCCACTACTTTAGCGTCAGTAGAAAACTCTATATAGCTTGCCCTGCCATTTGTGGTGCGACCCTTGTTGATTTCAACTTATTGAATACAAGTTTTAGTAACTGGGTATAAATAGGTCATTTGGCCCTCTAAAGCTTGACTTCCTCTCGCAAGGCACCATGGGCCCAATTGTTTTGAAGCCTAGGCACCTAAAGCTACCATCCTTCTCCTTTCCTTTTTTTCTTTAGAGAATTAAGGGCTTTTTGGGACAGGTATCAGGGAGGGGGTGCGTAAGCAGCTTGACGAAGGAAGTGCCCCAGAAATCCATTGATTGTTGTGGAGGTAGAACGGTGACTGAACGGAAGCCTCCTCTAAGAGCTTATGAGCATTGTCTTGGGCTATGCCCTGCATGGGTACTAGTCCTCAGAGAAGAAGAGTGGAGCAGTAAGGGGTGAACCAACAGCAATAAGGTTGGGAAATTTTCAGCCAGGGAGCACTGGTGCGGGTGAATCGCAACTTCCGGCTACTGGCGAACATGATTGATAGACACCATGACCCTAGGGGATGGCAGGAAAGAGAACAAAGGGTGAAGTATTGGCAACTATCGCGTTGGTGATGGAGGCATGGTGGCCTAAATGGAGGGAGACGTGGGAGTTGTTAGCATAGGAGCTAAGGAGGATTCTCTATTAGCTGAGAAAACGAGTCCCTACTGGTTCCAATCACTTGGCCTGGGGCTAACCGAGTGTTTGTGGGATGTGTCAATGAGCTTCCGGTGAAAGCCACCTTTTACGACAACCAATGATGGAGCTTCGTGACCAATCTAACGATTGTCAAGACTCTTATAAATGCATAATTAAAATTCCTTCTAACCTCCTTTTATCTCCCTTTTTCACTACAATCTACCCTAACTTTACTCACTTTTGTTCATTTAGTGGGGACTCACTAATTCAGGTGATAGAATGGCTCTGATTCCTTGATTATGAGGGCAAACGAAGCTTTGGATCCAAGAATTAACTCTATTACATTTTTTCAAATTAGATTACGATGGATTACTTCATGGTTTTGTTTTGGAGCAGATTGAATCAAATCACAACGTGGTAATATTATTACATAGATTAGAATAAAATTCAATTGATTCTTAATAATCGAGTTTAAACCAACAAGAAAATTCCAACGCATCAATTTTCACTACAATATTTCCATAACATGAATATACCATGGCATTTAGCTTGATGAGGCAAATTTTTTGAAGCAAATAAGAAGTAAAACTAGTTTAGAATGAATAATTACAAAAAAGTTTTATGAAAAGTAGCTGAGAATCAGAAAATTTGAGTTGAGAAAAGAAGAATTCTCATATATCTTTGAGAAAAAGTGTCTTTGATCTACCTTTTGCATTTTATTAATTTTATATTCATTTTGCTTATTCAACCCTAACCCACCTTTTTAACTAAATCTATAACCGATAACTGACTTTTAACAGAAACAACTAATTCTAAAAACTTTCCTCTTCCTTTTTAGTTGGGACTAGCTTCCCATTTTCTTACAAGAAAATTTCCTTTTTCGTTTGCTTTTTTTATTTGGGCTTAAGGCACAAATTATTTTTCTTCTTTTTTTTTACTTTATTATTATCATGTATACATTCTCTCTTGCCTTTTTTTTTTAATCAAATAACTTTAATCATTAGAAGGAAGGGTCTTGAACATAAATTGATATTCAAACACCCTCAATATCAGAACCACCATGTCCACATTCTTGCTATCCAGCTGCATTACAATCAAACTCAGTACCACCTTTAGTTCATGAATATCAGCAGCACCTTCTCCACCCTTTACTTCAGCACCACCCTTTTCGCCTTCAAATTCTCCAACACCCTTCCTAGTTTTAACTTCTTATTAAATTTATAGCAAAATTTGTACATCTGTAGCATCATTCACTGAATACTCATAGTAGATATCCATTTTCCATGTATTTCTCTTAGCTACCTTTACCATATTGACCAAAAGTTCTAAAAGCTTAAGACCATCACCAAAACTCAATGTAGGATCCAACTAAAAAATATTTTTAACATTAAGATAACCCAATAAAACAACAAATTCTTAAAACTAAATACACCCAAAGTGTACTCATCAAACTCCCTCCAAACATTCACATTACCCTATTTATATTTCATTTGTTCACCTTTCTTAACAAAGTTACCATCATGATAACTAAATAAAGTTAAGTTCTACACTAAGTAAATAAATAAACTTCAAAATGCAAGATCATATATAATAAATGCATTTTAAAGCTGATAATGATGAGGGACTCAAGAACCACATACATTAAAAATGAATTACCACACAATATAGGATCACATGTATAACAATCTCAAACACAAACATTCTCATCCACCAATGTCAAAAGTTTCATTCCCAATATTAAATAAAAAATTCTAAAAAAATTCTCCATTCCTCAACAATTAAAAAAAAACCTAACCTCCACAAAACCTACAATAATTATCAAAACAAAACAAATTTTATTGTGAAAGTTAAAAAAAAATACTTATTCCATTTTGACTTCAATAATAACAACTCTAAACACAAAATTATTATTTTCTTCCTTTCTTCAACTAATAAAAAATACAATTCTCAGACTAAAAATATATTTTTCTTTCAACTAATCATAAAACATCACAACATTAAGAAAATATAAAATCATAAACTAACATAAAACATGAAAAATAATATAAAAGACTAATACCTTAATTTTTTTAAAGTCGATAACTAAAGTGAAGTTCGTTAACAAAATTAAAAAAACAATACACTTCACTTAATTTCATAACTATTTCTTTTGACCATAATTATATTATTTTTTATTTATGTATTTTGTCTGGCTTGAACGCAAATTTCAAGGCGTAAATTAATCAAATACATTCTCGTAACACCTCCACTAAGTAAGGAACAACCACCTTGTAATTTATACCATCCAATGAGGATGAGAATGGGGTACTCATTCTCAATGCAATCCAAATATTACTATGAGCCAAATGGTATGAATTCAACCCCAAAGGTATCCACCATTGGTGGTGCCAATACAAATATATCTTCAGTGAATGCTTCTAGAATAAGTAGCTCATCTAGAGAAGTTGATCGCTTTGGGGATCTATCAATTAGCAATGCTAGTGACATGGATGCTGAATTTAACCCCCAAGGTGTCCACCATTAGTGCTGCCAAGACAAATATATCTTCAATGAATGCTTCTAGACTAAGTAACTCATCTAGAGAAGCTGGTCGCTTTGGAAGAACTATCAATTAGCAGTGTTGGTGACCTGAATGCTTAATGGGTTGAGCATAATAAACCTAGGATTTACATTAACACGAGCTCTTTTAGGTGGTAAAGAGGAGCTTAGACAAAGTTCAGGTATTCTTGCTACCCATAATTATATTTAATATAAAAGTTTTAAGTTATTATTGAAATGATAAAAAATAGTTTTAGAAATATTATAAAACTTTAATTGAATAGTTTTTATATCATGTAAATGAAATTTTAGATTACATATGCTTAGAGAAATTTTGTAAAAAAATTTATTTTACATGACATTTTTAAAAGTATCATTCATAATTTTTCTTTCATAGTTGATTCTGTTTTTAATAATTATTTATTGATGATTTTAAATTTTAAAATTTTCATCTAAATAAAGAAATAATTTTAGATTATCTTAATTTTACAAAATTGATTTGAGTTAAGAATGGGTTGAAGTGAAAAGTTTTAATGTTGCAGAATTTTCTTGTCAAAAAGTATATTGGGAGAAAACGTAGAAAGCATTTAAGTAATTAAATTAGTAATATTTTTGTTAAATAATAGATAATTCTTAAGTTTGATTGTGAATGTGAAGTTCATTGAAATAAGTTAAAAGTTGAAATAACTAAAAAACTATATGAAAAGAAAATAAATTACTTTTAACACTCCAAATAAGTTTTTCAAAATATTATTGTAGTATAAAATTTTCAACTAAATGCAAAAACTATTTTTTTTATCTAGTTAAATATCCTTTTAAAAGCAAACTTAATTTTAATTTATCATAACTAAGCATAACATTCTTGTTGTAAAATTATATTTTACATTGTAATCTAAATTATAATAAAATGATGAATTTATAAAAAAAAATTATATTTAAAATATATTAAAATGGAGTCAATCATAAAAATTTATATATGAGAAAAAATGTTAAAAAAATTTATATTTTAAAATTTATTATAAATAGAGAAGATATTATCATCTTATTTCTCCATTCAATAAAGATGATACCTTAAATTAAATATGTAATTTTAGAATAATTTTAAAAATAAATTTTTTAATCTATTTAAAAATATAAAACAAATTACATAATATTTATACATATATAAAAATAATAAATAAAATATAAACTATTATTCTATTAATTTATTTGTAAAAAATTAATTATAACTATAGAATAATTACTATTCATTTATTGTAATTTTATCTAAATTTATTTATTTATTTATTTTAACAACAATAACACAAATTTTGAATCCAAAATAAAGTACAAATTAGATTAGAAGAAAAGAAAAACATAAAAGAATCAAAAGCACAATGATTTCCTTATTTATTTTTAAAATGGTAACGTAAACATTGAATCCGAAAGAGTATAAATTAGGTGAAAAGAGAATAAAAAGAACATTAGAGACAAAGCCACGAGGAAATGACAAAAACACTCTGATTTATTAATTGAATTTTAAAAAAAAAATTATTAAAAGAAAACATGGTTATATCTTTTAGTAAAGATTAGTTTTAATTTTTTAACCAACAACTTCAGAGGAATGATTAGTATTCCTCTATAATTATTAATAAATTCACAAGTTTCTTCTCCAACTATTGACCAATGCAAATTCATTTATTATATCTGAAATCTGATTGTAGAAGTTGCAAGTTGGATGCTTAAGAAACCAAAGGAGAGTAGATGCATTCTTTGTATCCAATTTCAGCAGTTATATAATTTACACCCATTACTTATAAGCTGTGAGAAAAAAATTACTACCCTAACTGACAGCTGTTAAAGATAGCCCAAAAAGGTAGAAGTGCAAGTAACACCCATTCTGACATCTGATAGCCTATAACGGGACATTAAAAAGCAATAAAAACATAGATTAAGCAAATTAATAAGAAACACCACCTCCATATTTTGTAAAGCATCAACAGGCACCCCTTTGATGAATCTCACAAGTATTGTTCATGTATTCGGGCTCGGTTCTCTTCCCACCACAGTCTAGCATGCATCTCCCCAAACTTTTCTCGACTGCACCACATACGAGGAAACACCAAGAAATAAATTTCACACTGCTCTATATCAGAATACATGCAACTATAGAAATAAAAGATCTATGCGCATCTCCATTCCAAGAATGATGACATGGTTGTGATACTAAGACACTTGGGACTTGGGTGACTAGATTGACTGATATTAAGAGACAAATCAGAATACAATATAGAAAGACCAGAATAGTAATTTGAATTTTGAAGTCACTTAGGGATTAAAATTGAGTCTAGTCTGATTTTAAGGATTTTTACTATGATTTTGGCTCTGGCATCCGTACAGTTTACACAGAGGTATGATCAGACTAAATTATTTGCCAATTAATCAGAAAATCCCGAGTTCTATTCAACATGATATTGCTTATCGGTATCAATTAAGCAGTTGTGAAGGATTGCACTCTAAGCCATTTCAGGATATAGATAGTTTATCCGGCCTTTTAGTGACACGATCAATTCAATGTTGTAGAAGGATATATCAACCAAATTTGTAGGATAGTTCGCAAGAGGATTGACCAAATTTGTAGGATAGTGTGTTAAGATACCATTAACTGCATGCTCAGAGGAAACTAGAATTGGATTTGAACAGAAGGAAAAAAACTGAAATGCATTAATTAAATTATTGAACACATTGGGAACGTTGAAAAACCCCCAACGACTAAAACTGAAAACTAACAGTAAACGGTGTAATAGAACAAGCATAAAGTGATTTTGATTTCACATTTTTGATCTAGTCAAGCGTTGCCTGGTAGCCTAGACTTTATGATCTGTGAATTTCTATGAACCATCAATGTCAAAGGCCATCGTTTCAAAAAAACTTAAACTGATGCATGAACCATGCTTACCTTAACTTCAACTTTAGTTTCATTTTGAAAAATGGGGGAGCTTTATGCCAAATACCAATTTGTAGAGACTCAGAAATGATTTTATATCTCTAATAACATGGATAACTATCTAATAGTAGCTTCAATTACTAAGAACCTCCGGTATTGATGATCTTAGATGATCTTGATTACCTGCATTACCTAAGGACAGTTGTCTAGGAAAGCATGCTCCCATGTGACATGAAGGATCATATGTAAATTGTGTATATCTATTTGTAGGACTCCACTAATTGTTTATCAGAAGGAAATAAATAAAATTTGCACATGATCTAATCATATGAAATTCAAACATAAAAAAGGATCTACTCTTAAATTGTTTAGCTATAAATTGCATGTTTGTGGGAGTGTTTCGACTTCCCAAAAGTGTGCTTATTTGTGCAAACCTTTTTTGACAACAAGAATATTATGCTTTGTTATGATAAATTAAAATTAATTTTGCTTTTAAAATGACATTCAACTAAAATGTAAACAAAAATTAGTTTTCGCATTTAGTTGAGAATTTTATACTACAATAATATTTCGAAAAACTTACTTGGACTGTTAAAAGTAGTTTATTATCTTTTCATAAACTCTTTTCAGCTATTTTAACTTTTAACTAATTTTAATAAACCTCACAATCAAACTTATGAATTAGCTCTCATTTGACAAAATTTTTATTAATTTAATTAAATAGTTTAGTCAACCAAATCCTAAGTTATGTTCCTAATGTACTATTGACAAGAAAATTTTGAAACATTAAAACATTTCACTTCAATATTTTTAACTCAAATCAATATTGTAAAATTAAGATCATCTAAAACTATTACTATTTGGATGAAGAATTTTAAAATTTCAAAGATTGAAAAATCAACAATAAATGATTATTAAAAACAGAATTAATTATGAGATGAGTTATGAATAATAATTAAAAATCGTCAAGCATAACAAATTTCAAAAATTCATCTAAACAGATGTAATCTAAAATTTCATTTATTTGATATAAAAACTATTCAATTAAAATTTTATAATATTTTTAAAACTTCATTTTTATCCTTCAAGCATTTATATTCAAGTAATTTAAAACCATTCTATCTAAATACAACATTAGGTGGCAAGCATACCTGAACCTAACTCGTCTAAGCTCCTTTTTGCCACCTGGCAGAGCTCTAATGGTGATGTACACACCAGGTTCATCCTGCTCAACCCATTCAGCATCCAGGTCACTAGCATTGCTAATTGATAGATCCCCAGAGCGATCAGCTTCTCTAGATGAGCTACTTATTCTAGAAGCATCCATTGACGATATATCTGTCTTGGCAGCACTAATAGTGGACACCTTTGGGGTTGAGTTCATACCATTTGGGTCATAGTAATGTTTGGATTGCATTGAGTGATGATCAAGGGAATCTGAGGATGAGTACCCCATTCCCATCCCTGCTGGATGGTATAAATTACAAGGTGGTCGTTCCCTGCTCAGTGGAGGTGTCACAGGAATGTCTTCTATTGATTCACGCTTTGAACTCTACATTCAACCCGGACAAAAGGCATATATGATCAAAAGATAGAGTTGCAAAATTTATAATACAAATTTATATAATAATTTCTACAATATTTTTTTATATTTTTCCATCATATCATGCATCACATTACATGTTTCTTTATATTCTGTTTCTCTCTTTTTTTATTGTATTATTTTTTGTATTTATATATTGCACAAAAAAAAAATTCTTCATAAGAGAATTACTTCTACCATTTATATTACAACACTTTCTATAATAATAATAAATTAAAGGCTGCCAATATGTCGTAGATCCAAGGATAAAATCTCTGAACATATATTAATAAAATATAAAATGAATTGAGGAAATATAATAAATCAAACTTATTTTATAAGTATATACATCCTTTTCAAAAACTCTTATTTAACTTTTTTATAAATTAAAGTATAAAATAATTTTAATTTATAAAAAATTAATTCATTTTATTTTCTTCTGCTATAAATATTTGGTCAGAAATTTATACAGTGTGACTTATATATTACAAAATAACTACTATTTTTATAATAAATAATTTTATAAATTAAAATGATTTTGAATATTTAAAAGTATATTTTCATCATTAAATGTAATCTTTTCACATTGAGAAACTATTAATAGGCCTTGACTTGTGAGCATTGTTATTTGCACAACTGCCACCATGTTGCATCTGCTTCTAATCCAAGTGATTGAAGTGAGTGTAATGCAAATACAAATTAAATTTGTATTAATAACTTACATGACAATGTCCAGAAGAGGTACCTAAATTCAGAATTTACCTCGTCCTCAGACCTTGGTGGAGTTGGAAGAGGGAAAGCTTGGCGGTTTAACATTTGAACATTGTAAAGTTCCATGACCTTGTCATAGTTCTCTGCCCACCATCGTTGAGCTTGCCATTTGTTAAATATATCGCGACTATAAATAAAAAATAAACCACAACTCAATTCACTACTCGGTCATGAGGTCATCATACGAGCTATAAATGAGAGGATGGAGCACTCAAATATATAGCATCAGAATTTTGGAAAAGAGTAATGAAACCGTAATCAAATTAAAAGTAATGGGTTAAAAAATGACAGCTGAATGGTTCCTTTAGTTCATTTTTTGTCTTTGCCACCTCTATTGTCATTGTTTTCTTCTTTATTTTTCTTCAATGTTACGAATATTATCCAGCTTTTCTCTATATTGGAGTGGGCGGCGAGACTCTACGCTTGAAGCATCCAACTAATTCTAATTTGTTATTATTATGATTATGATTACGTTATTTTGTTGACCAAATTTTTCTTTGACGAATTTTTAATTTTCCGTGGTGTATGACGCTACCTGTTCTCAATTATGCTGGGTCACCCAAGTAGATGCTTTTTGACAAAGAATTCTCATATGAATAATTAAAAGCAAACCCGGTCATTCTGTGCGGAAAATAAAGTTGTTGCAAGGCCAACATTGACCTTACAGTGGAGCTGCCTAAGCAATCGTGGGTCCAAACTTTAGTTTCAAATACATCACTAATTGCACCAAACAATGAAATTATTTACTAAATGTTTCAGTAGGTTTTAGTATTAGCTTTAGACCTATGTCTGAAATTTCTGAGCTAAAATTAGAGGGGGGAAATAGAGAAGGAGAAAATCATTTATGCATTGGCCCACCAGTATTGGTTGAGATTGCACCACAAGTCACCAAGTAGGACCAAAATACACTGATACCATGGATGCTTTTATCCCACAATATTTAAAAAGAAAGACAAAAATAAGAAATATGGCAAAAAAAAGGACAAGACTAAAAACTATATTATTATCTACCCGTAACTTTGCTAGGTCCCCACCTAGTAGAGGTTCACATTTTGTCTTGTATATAGTTATGGAGTGGAAGATGATGGAAGCATTCCCCCAGCAAATTGCAGATTAAAAGACAAAAAACTGTTATAGGAGGAAGAAAAGTCACCAAGAATCAGGCATGAAGATATTAAAGAGAAAGCAGAAGAGCTTCCCCCGACCAAACGACCAGACCCAGTTTTAACGGTTCCCAACACAATTAACACTGACCCACAACCACTTTCAAGCCACAATAGTTTTACTTTTGGACCCATTTTTGGATTGCTTTTGCCAAAGGCGTGAAGTTACAGGAGAACGTGGGCCCCACCTAAAACCTTTTGTATATACAGAGGAGGATTCTTACTAATCAATTATGGCTTTGAGAAATTGGACTATGATGCTCCACACTGAGGTGGTGCTGAGTGAGCAAAATTGATACTAATATTGATTAGAAATGGGCATGTGTCA
Organism: Canavalia gladiata; assembly: GCA_037954105.1. Taxonomy (NCBI): domain Eukaryota; kingdom Viridiplantae; phylum Streptophyta; class Magnoliopsida; order Fabales; family Fabaceae; genus Canavalia; species Canavalia gladiata. Next base: position 24,904,934 of record CM075662.1, read on the forward strand.
AACTTGTTACCTCTTTTCCAATCCAAGTTCCATTCTAACCAAAAACAAAATAGACAAAGCATTTTGTTAGCCTGAGGATTGCTTCCGCAAACAACTAATGTGGTAGGATCATCACTCACCTAAAATCATGTATCACAAGACGTATGTACGTGGGTATATTCCAGATACTATTTAATCTAAATATGAACTTTTAAACCAACGAATCACGATCAGACGACACTAATCAGTAAAATATATTTTTTTACAAAATAACTAAAAAATATACCATTCATTACACCAACAATTTTATTTTAAGAAAAAATTAAATAATACAGTAAAGTGAAAAATATTTAAAATTATAAGAAATATATAATTAACTTAGGTAGAATCTTAAAAATATGTCGTAAAAGAGCAAAAATAATTAGAATCATATAAAAAGGAAATAAACAATTAGCTAAAATTAAAGTTAAAATTAATATAAAAGAAGAGAGGAATTGAGCATGACGTGTCATTCTTTAAAGAGGAAGAAGGATCTCAAGAAAATACGCTTTAATTTAATATAAAATAGTACATTAATGTATCATCCGGATCAACGAATAAAAAGAAACCATGTGATCAAGATTTTAAAATATTGTTCAGTTTTTTCTTATAACAATGTATTCAATCTTTATTTCAGTACTATATTTTTTATTTTAATTATTGTGTTTTCTGTTATCTTTTGACTAATGCAGCCCTACACAAATTTTGAGAAACAAAAAAAATTAAAATATTTGTTTAGAGTATTATTTCATCCACATTCAAATCATTATTATATTAATATTTTTTTAATGTAAATTCATGTCCAATCTAACCAGACTGTTTATATTTTTTTCATTCTTTTTAAAACAATTCTAATATTTTCCTGTCAATTTTCCTTTTGTATCGTGAAATAGTTATTTCTATATACTAAATGAAAATGTGAATAAACATCTAACTCCATTGTATTTTCACTAACATATATCAGATGTTCAAAATAAAAGAAAAAAAATTAATAAATATACTAATAAGTGAGTAAACAAACCCTTAATTTAATTCAAGAATAAATACATCTTTAATTATACACTTTTAAAATCAAAATCTGTTTAGATGCTTTTTTTTCTTTGGTCGACAAGAAGAAAAAGACTTAAAACTCTCACATCTATAATTTGTCATACTCTACTCATTCGATCACTGAAGTTAGATACTTTCTTTCAATTTCAAAATACACGTTATTTAAAAGCAAGAAAATAAAATAAAATCCATGCATGGAAATTAACAAATCCTTACTATTCTTCGTAGAAAAAATAAAAAATCCCTATTACTCGCTATTGACCCAAAATACAAAGCTCAAAAAAAAACTCACCGCACTAACTTGAAAATTTAATTTAAAGAAATAATTTGTTTTATATTTTAGTGAGAGTTTATTTTAAAAATAATAATAATTTCAAACATAGGCTAAGAATGAAGGGTCTGTATAGCATAAACCTTGGTACAACGACTACACAAGGAAAGTAATTAAAACCAAAAAAAAAAAAAGGAGGCAGATAGTGATTAGGGAGGGTGTGAGAAATTGACGGTCCAGAAATAGCGAAAGATAGGCACATATTGTCTGTCATTATCACTAGGTTAGGGGCACTGGGCATAGCCAGAATCAAAGTGGCTCGGTCCAGCATTGACCAACAATACACACTGTTGTCTATTGTAACACAGTCACAGTCCAAACCCTAAACGGCACCGAAAGCAACGAAACGACAGAGAGTGACGTGCGTACCTGAATCGTATCCGCTTGAGATGGTTCCCGCCACGTGGAAGCGACACGAAGGTGATCAAAACGCCAGGCTCCACCTGCGCCACCCACTCCTTCGGCTCCTCCTCTTCCACCAGCACCACCATCCTCCTCCCACTCGAACTCGGCGTCCCCTCCCCGCTCGATATCACCCTCAGCCTCGCCTCCATCTCCTTCCCCCATCTCCGAGTCCACCGCTCCGATTCCGAGTCAGACTCGCCCGCACCACTCCTGAGTCGACTCTGCACCGCGCACGGACCGCACTGTTTGTACGCTCCCGACGCTTTCAACGCCATCTCCTTTATCTGACCGGTAAGCGACTTCACTCCATGGCTTCTCGCGTCCGACTCGTCGCCACGACTCGCCGATTCGCCCCCGAGTTTCTTCGGACGTGCTATGCATGTAAGCATTTTTGTTTTTTTTGGATCGAGTTTGGGGAATGGATGTGGAATTGGTTTGGATCAGAATGAGATGATGATTGGATTAGATGGCGCGAAGAGCGAGGAAGAGGCACGAGAAGGTGCCATGCGGAGATCAGAGATTCTCTGGAGGAAGCAGCAAAAGAAGAAAAAGAATTTAATATTTAAATGGGAACAGAGTACGTGGTTTCTGAAAATAAATAAAGGAGAGTTAAAGTGATTTAAAAATGAGAGAAGGAAGAAAGAGGGACCATGTGCTCGGTCTCGGTGTAATGGCGGATTCTGGTAGTGTGGGGCGAAGGAAGTAAGAGTGTGTGTTTGTTTTCTCTTTCGCTTTTTGGTTTGGTTTTTGTTAACGTTACATGGGTAATGGCTATGATGGGAGAGGAGAGGAGACGAATACAGTTGCGTTGTGTTGAGGTTCTTACAAGTTATTGTTAATACTTAATAACAACGGATTTCCTATTTCTTCTTTATTTAGGTCCATATAAAGGTATGGATTTTTCTTCCCTATACGGATTTATTTTTTTCAAGGTTCGATTTGGATTCGGCCTCTGCCCATATTAAAGAAAGGGTGGCTAACAAAAAAAAGATTCGAGACATTGACCACAAATACCATTGCCATTGGGCTCTAACCATCTTATTTATGGGCAGGACCACGCAAAATGATAAAACATTAAACATAAACCCAAGTGTATTTTATGCTAATGCCGGGATATCTTTAGTAAAAATAAATTACTTATATAATTATATAGGAATTATTAAAAAATTATATTTTTATTTAAAAATTTTATTTTGTAATAAAATTACTTATTTATAATAATAACATTTAATGATGAATATTTATCTTTTTTATTTACATCAAAATATCTTCTCATTTCATATGTTTTTATGTAAGGATTACATAATCATTATTTAAATTTTTTTATATATTTAAACCTTGTTCTTTGAAATAGTGTAGAAAATAAGAAAAAGTTTGAATTGTGTTAAAAAAAATTGTAAGCTTTTTTGTTTGAAATAAGTTTTATAAAAAGAGTAAAGTTAAGTTTTTTTTTAAAGTTTGTTAAGAGTTTATATGTCTTTATATGATTTCATAAATCTTTTATAAAGTAGTAAAGGAAAAAAAAATTTATTTTTATAAAAGCATCGCATGTCCAAATTTTTCATAGTGTGAACAGTAAGAAAATATAAGGTTAAATAGTTTCTTAACATTCTAACGAGGATTCTTCTTTTCAAACTTTAATTTAGTTTTTTCGTTTGGATTTCTTATATTTTTTAAGTTATGTCTAGTTCTTATTAAATTCAACAATAATTTTTTTAGAGAAAATACTTAAAATCAAAGTATTTTTAAACAAACTTTTTCAAGCTAAAAATTTAAGTATATGAAAGAAAAAATTATTATCAAGAGATGATATAAAAGAAAAAAAATAATAGAAAATAAGTCTTGGTTTTATATATAATAATTGAATAAAATATTTAACATACGTAAAAAAAATAATAAAGAATAAAGATTTGAAAATTTTTGTATGATGTAAATGAAATGCAAATTTTTTTTGTTGTCTTTTTTTTAATACACTCTTTTTATATAAGAAAGACAAAAAATAGTTATTATAAAATAGATTAAGATTTCCAACATTTTTTTTCTTCCATTTAATGTATAATTTTGTTTATAGAGCATAGTTATGTTTTTCATAATCATTTTCATGCTGGATTTATAATTATGCTCTAGATGTAGTACTTGCATAGAAATAATTTTTTTTTTTTATAATTGTATGTACCAAAAGTTATAAATTTATTTTGTATGGTTTTGTTTGAATATAAGGAAACTTCTTAGCAATCTCTTCATTTTTACTTTGGTTTGTTTGTTTCAATAAAAGCAGACAAGGCTTTGAATTCTTTATGTCCCAGAATATTTTTCTACAAGTATACTTTGAATCTATAAACACCACATATCTAAATTATCCTTTAAGTTCCTTTCTTTAAGTAGACTATTTAGCACTTATTCAACAAAGTTCTCTATGTAATTATATTGGATCTTACACGTTGAACAAACAAAAATTATATACATAGTTAAAGTTTGTGTTAAAATAAATATTTTGGAACTTAAAAATTCTAAGCTTTCTATGTTCTAATAATTTTATTAAAAAAATTATTTAAAATTTTTTTAAATATCCATAATTAATATTCTTGTTTATTAATTTTCATTTCTTGAATAAAACAAAAAATAAAATTTAAAATTGAAAGAAAAAACTCAATATCTAAAGTGATGAAAAATACATGAAATTAATTTATTTGGTTTGATAGTCAAGTTTAAGTTTAAAATTTTGAAAATTAAATCAATTTTTAGTTTTATGTATTTTAGTTTCAGATTTTAATGCTTTTTAATTTTCAAATTATAATGTCAAATCTTAAATTCACATTACAAAAATCACTTCTTAGTCTTATTTGGTTATAAGGAAAAAATGGTTGGAGTAGTTACTATTATCAAAATAAATAACAGTTACTATTACCAAAATGAATAATTTTTCTCCTGATATTGATATAATATTTAATTTTAGATTATACCTAATTATGAAGAATTAATCGTAGATTTCTTTTATGCTTAATGAAATACCAAATAAGAGAAATTCTACTCACAAGGAAAGATTTAGTTGTTGAAATACCGAATAAGAGAAATTCTACTTACAAGGATAGATTTAATTGCATGCAGAATTTGGTACTTATCATGGTAAGTCCTCTCTAAAGGTATTTGTATAAAGATGCAAACACACATATCTCTCTATAAGCCTTGTTTCTGCTCTGCAATATGTGGATGATGACCGATAACAAGTAATGTAATTTTACTACGAACATTTGAATCATTTGATTCCATTTACTTAAATTGTTAGACAATGGTTGAATAAGTCCCTAAAAAATAATATCATTAGTAAATAATAGAATATTTATTTTTTCAAGTTTGAATAAAAAAAATCTAAAAAATATTAATACATTTAATTCTAATCTACCGTGTACATACATATAATAATAAAAAAGAATTACATTATTGAAAAAATATTTGATACTTTTAATATCATTAGTAAATAATAGAATATTTATTTTTTCAAGTTTAAATAAAAAAAATCCTTCATATTAATACATTTAATTCTAATCTACCGTGTACATACATATAATAATAAAAAAGAATTACATTAGCACATTCAAAAATTTATTGAAAAAATATTTGATACTTTTATTTTTATCTTACATAAATCTTTCTTAATTTATATAAAAAAAATAACATCATATAATTTTCTCAATTATACAATTTTATGTAAATTTTTTCTAATTTTTTTATAATTTTATATACATAAAAATTTAAAAATATTAAAAATAGATAATCATATTTTTTTACTAAATTTTAAAATTATTAATATAATTTATCCTAATAATAATAAATACTATATTTTTCATAATAGGAAATAACAAACACTTTTCATTTCACCTTGAAAAATAAATATTTGAAGGTCTTAATGTTGTAAGCAACATTGATAAACAAAATTTAACATCTACAAAATCAACCAATGTAGATGTTAGATTTTGTAGACATTAGATCAAAGTCAATCGTATATATCACTAGAACTTAGCTCTCTATATCAAATTTGCGACCGATATTACTATTACTCTCAACCTTAAGACCATATTTCCGATAATGGTCCCAGAAACACACTTTTACTACTAACATTGTTTTTCAGAAACCCATTGTTCCCACCTTACATTAGATGATTCACATGATCAAACAAGGCACCTATGACATCAACCAACAAATTAAAGATTCAACCATATTTTAGTTTGTTACCTGTTAGTTGGGCACAGCAAATGTTAAACATGTGTAGGTAAGATTCAACCGAAGACAAATGCTTTAGATGATGAATAGAGCGACGACAATACCACAATCACAAACAAAACCAAAAGGGATGGTTTTTCTAACTTTACCAAAGGAAACATGTAACTGTTTTGTCTCTTATTGTGGTATCTATCGTATCATACTTGGGGACTACATTCTAAATAATGGTGAGGAATACGGTCCCATTCATTTTAATCTATTTTAATTTAATGGTTATAATTTAAAATTAAAATTGAACAGTTAAGAAATTAAATATATATAGATGAACATATACCATGCAGATATACATTTACCATTTTCTATATAATGCTTGTTGTTGCATTCATTGGAACCAAATAACTACAAACTCGTTTATAAGTATCGGAATAAATAACCTTTTTTTAAGTGCAAAATAAATAACCTTAAACCTGCTATTCCCTATAAATGGCACATCCCAGACTATTGTAACAAGTCCTTGGACAGCCCAACATAACTTTTCATATAAAAATAAATATAACAAGGTTACTTTTTTTTTTGCAATAAGGACTAGCCATGAATAAACTTCTCCTATTGGATCAAGTATGAAAAAGACCACAGCACTTCATTCTTTTTTCAAATATATCTCTCTTTCTTTAGATACATGGGTCATTTTATTTATTTTTTTTCTTATGACTATCAATGATTATAAAGAAATTCTCAACATTGCTTTTTCAAGTTTAAAATAAAAATGATTCAGTTAAGGTATTTTGCTCATATTTTGGTGTTCCAAATTGTTTAATGCCATGCAACGACCGACATTCTCGTACTTAATTTAATATGTATAAATTTTTAGAATTTTCCTTCTTTTACAAGATGGAACCTTATCCTGGACCGATTCCTAGTTAATTATATGTATTTAATTCTCAGATACTTAGCGCAACGCTTTTATATAATTATTTTCTCATTATTTATTACAAATTTTTAGAGAAGCTAGTTGATCTTTGTGTTTGGTGGTTGTACATTGTAAGCCAAAAATAAATTGTACACTTACATCATTTCAAATTGGAATTCTTAATTTAGTTTATAAATTGATCTACGAATAATAAAAATATAGACAAATAAAGGAGATTTTAAAGAGTTTATAAGAAGTTTATGTTTCTCGTGTCATTTTTACCTTGTTTCAATAATTTTTTTGGTATAACTTATCAAAATAAGTTTTTTAATTTATTTCAATAAATTTTATGATCAAATTTATAATACAAGTTTTTAGTAAATAAATATTTACTTAAGTTGTGTACCCAAACGCGTCCAAATAAAATTTATAAAAGAGACATTTTCTTCAGTTTTAAAAAATAAAGTTAAAGAATAACGTGGTCAAGAATATGTGCTGAGAAATATTGTTTAGAGTAAAAAATATTGAGAATTTTTTATACCCTGTAGAAATACCATTTGAAGTCTTGTGGATAGAAAATAATATTGTCAAGTAAAGATTCTAACGAATGAAAATAACTTGTTAACCAAATGCCTTATAGTAGTAACAAATATTAATTCACATGGATACAATTGATTAATGAATAAAGGAGGGGATGTGATAAATAAATATATATATATATATATATCAATATTTAAAAATATTTTTTAATGTATAATAATGTTATGAGAATAGATGTAATTTTAGAATATTGAGTAAGAAATTAAAAGTAAAAGATTTCAATAAAAAAAATTGTTAAGGTAATCCTATGGTAGTTTTGAATAAAAAATTATTTACTATTTCTTTATTAATATTTTTAAAACACCTGTTAATTGGGATTTATAATATTAATCATATAAATAATTGATATTACATCTTTTACATTTATTTACTCAATTAAAGTTATGCCCCTTTATTTTATGATTAATATGTTATATTATGACAACAAATCCACATCTATATGACACATTTGAGAATTTTATTTTATGTGTGTGTGTTTTGAAATATTTATTTTTAAAGAAAAATTTTCAAAATTTATTTTTTAATTTTAATAAATTTTGATTTATTTTACATTAAATATTTTGTTTTTTATTTATAATTTTTATTCCTTTTAAGTAGTCTTATTTAATTTAAATTTAAAATTGAATCTTAATTCACTATAGTATGTATCTTATTCCTTTTACTTATATAAATTATACTTAAATTTAAAAGTACATATACAAAACCTAAAAAATTTACTAATTTAAAATATGTACTTAACTAACATTAATAATAAAAAATAAAGTACAAAATTATATTAATAACAAAATATGTGTGAAACTGGGAATTAATATCCATTTTAAATTAAAAATAAATATGCACAAGCATGGAATGGAAAAAAGAAATATCTGACGCTAGTAAAAAAGTTCTTTACAAAAAAATTGTTTTGCATGTAGTTCAAAAGCATATTGATTATAGGACAAATAACTGCACAATAATTTTATGTATTTATTAGTAAAGATTCAATACGTTTGTTAGCCTTAAATTTTTTCTCACAGTGTTTGTATTTTCTTAAAACTCTACATAAAGGAGCTATTATTATGAAAAAGATAACAAAAGTATAATTAAGAACGGACACAACATTTATTTCTTTTTTATATGTTTTCTGTACATTTAGTTATTCTAGCTGAAAGGATTATTTAGTTTTCGAGAGAGATTTTTAGCTTATGGTATACTTTTTATATTTTACTTACAGATAGAATTTGAAAAGGTTTATTTTATAAAATATTTAAAATTTATTTGAAGAATACATTACATATCTAGTTAGTATTTGTTATATCTATAAATAGTGAAAATTTAGTTTTGTCATATAAATTAAACATATCTTTTTATGATTTAAAAATGAATCAGCATAAATATTTTGTATTATATTATCTTTTGCTATTACCTGTTTATTTATATAATGAAAGGGATTGTTCCGTAAATTTTTAATAAAATCTATTCAAGAATATTTCAAGTATGTAGGTTAGAGTGTAAAGAAACAACATCGAAAGATTCAGACAATTCTTTTGTAGAGAACAATCTAAATTTCAAAAAGCTCCCTTTACATGTTGATACATATTTTTTTTACTTTTTTAAAAAAGTATATTTTAAACACACAACTTAAAAAAATATAAAGTTTAGGTTGTAAAATTTAAGATCCAAATAAATTCGAGAATTTTAATTAAGCACACATCACATGTGGATTCAATTTAGATCAGCTTACATAGTCTTTTAATTGGTCACATTTTCCTACTCCAATATTTGTTTTCTCTTTCTCTCTATATATTATACTAAAATTCAAATATATATTCTATGGCTTTAAACAATTTTTGTTAAACTCGTTTAAATTTTCATAGTGAATTTAAACATTTAAGTTTTTTTTTACTAAATTCAAACTTTACTTTAGTAGTATTTTAAATTTATATACTGTTAGAGATGAAAATAGTTAGATTGAATTAAGTTTTGTAAGATTTGAACATCACCTTTTTAGAATTTAAGACTTAAATTTAATTTATGTATCTGATATAGACTATGTTTTAAAATTTGATGATATGTTTTAAAGTTTGATGTAACTTTTTTAAAACTTTATTTTAGCCTAAAAGCTTAATTTATAATATACTTTTAAATAGGTTAAAATTTTATTTTTGGATCAGTTAATAAACTTAAATTTATATGTAAATTGATAAATTTAAATCTTTAAATATAATGAATAATTAATTTTAAAATAATAATAATAATTGTTCAAATAAGTTTTTCAAAGAAAAACATTTTGAATAATCTGAAATTTAATTCTTAACTAAATAAACCTTTTAAAAATATTAATCTAACCCATTTAATAAATCAACTTAACCTATTTTTAATTTAATATAAATTAAATTATAAAATTCTGAGAAATAATCTACCTTATTTCCATAAATAATCAGTAATTCTTGATTCGAATGATCTCATACTTTCAGTAGACAATTTTTTTATTTAAATTGTAAATATCAATCACTATTACCCTAATACGATTATATATAAAATTAATGTGACATTTAAGAGTCCTTTTCAGGTATTAATAAGTGGCATCCAATATAGACCTCTCTTGATCATTAGCAAAAAGAAAAAAGAAAAAAGAAAAAGAGAAAGACACGTTTACGTTATCACCACTCAAAATTTTGACGAAAGCAAATGAAAGAAACTATAGTCTGATATTTCAAAAAGTTGTCTGATTAAAAAATAAGAAAATATTAAATATAAAAAATTAACATCCGTTGATAAAATAAATATCTTTTAAATGAATTTTGAATCTTAATATTAACAAATCTGGTAAGAATGTTTATAAAAAGTTTGTAAAAAAAATACAAAATATGAAAAAAACTTAAATGCAAATTTATATATGCTTTTTATTTATTATTTAATTAAAATTTTATTATAACAACTAACGCAATTAAAAATTAGAATTATAGATCCTGTTCATCAGTAAGATAAGATTTTAATTTTAATTTTAAAATACTACTTAAAACATGTATGAATTGTAACTAAATTTTGTCGAAAAAATATTTTAAAAGAAGGGAAAAAATATTGGGCATTTAAGACAACACTCCGCCATATGTCACCTAAGGAGAGAATCTGAAAGGTGAAGGGACATCTTCGAAATTAAAGCCATTGACGAGGTCATTTGAAATCAATTTAAGTCGTGTTTTTTCCAAGGATAACTCGAGCTTCGTGACACGCGCAAAGGTAGAGCGTGCAATAAATTTTCCGTCACGTAACATTGATCGTACGGTGAGGGTAGCGCGTGGAAAATAAGCGCGTGAGTTAGGTTGAACAGTCAAGGGCGGCTAGGAGCTTTAGTAATGAAAAACGAAGGCCCAAGGCCCAAAGGCTGAGGAACTGTGAAGTGTGAAGTGTGAAGTGTGAAGTGTGAAGTGTGAAGTGTGTCGATGACCCACCAAGAAAAGGACGTTAAATAAACGAATAGAGACAAATGTGAAGAGAGAGAAAGAGAACAGGTGTGAGTTGGTTGTTACCGTGTGAGTATTTATGGGTTTGGATGTGTTTGTTTCATCAAAGCCAAAAACAAGCAACTCAAGAGAGAGAGAGAGAGGGAAGGAGCATTCTAGATAGAGTGTGAGACAGAGAGAGAGAAAGAGAAAGAGAGAGCTTCAGTTGGTGGGTGTGTGGGTTGGGGTTTCAAGAGAGGAGACATGCCCAACTTGAACCCAACAATTCAAGTACTTGCTTCTTCATACCTTACCAGATCCCAAAGGTACTCTATAGTACCCTCTTCTCTTCCTTGTTTTTCTCTCTCTTTTTTGTTTATTCTGCCTTATCCTCTTTGCTTCTCCACTACCAACCTTTTTCACTTTCCTTCTTAACTTCTCTTTCTCTTTTTTAATTTTTTTTTAATTTTTTGCTGTCTCTTTTCTTTTGTTTTTTTAGTACTTTTTTGGCTGTGAATTTTGATTTATTTAATTGTATGTGGAATCCAAGTGGTCATGTTAAAATTTGGTGTTTCCCATTTGCATGTGGAGTTTGAGGTCAGCTGATGTTGTTTAAGGTCACTCACTACTGACTTAGGATATCGAAAGTGGTTGTTTGGGGGGTAAAGCTTTTGCTGCGTCTTCTTTTACTTCTATTTTGCTTATTCTATCCTCAGTTTTTAGTAATGGTCATTGTGGATGGGAAAAAAGGTTTGCATTTTTTATTTAAAGAAGAAACAATTCAGGGTTGATCTAGTTCTTGGTTTTAGCTTGTTTGATTGACTGGCATGTGTATATCTTATTATTGTTATGAATGATCATATTATTCATCTACGTTTGAGTTTCGTGACAAACATGGCTGTTGGGATTGTCTCCAATTTCTTTTTATTTTTTTGGTTTTATTTTTTATGAAGGACATTTGTGGCATTAATGATGCTTTATTAAATTTTGGATTTATATTTTATTGGCAACGATTTCGATAAGATTGAGGCCAAGTGGAATTGAAATCATAAATATCTATATTTTTGGATTGGTTCATCATTTTTCCAACAACAGCCAGACAGAAAATGTTGGATTCGAATTCTGTGGTAGACTTCATGTTTGTTGATCTTTATAGGCTTTATATCCAGTTCGTTATCTGGCTCCATGAACTTGCCTCCGGATAAGAACAATCCCTTGTAGGTTCTTGTGATCATTTTGTAGGAAGCAAATAATTGATGAGTCATATTTCATTATCACCAAATAAAATTTGCCATTGCCTTAAAATTATCTTTTATTTAATTTTTCAATACAATGTTGTGTACATTGTAAAATACCTACTACAAATTTGTCCTTGTGGTGATTTTCCATCCGAATTATCCTACTAAATAATGATGTGTCACCATGAAATTATTTCCAAGATTGCCAGCCATGGAACAATATCTTATCGTAGACTTGTCATAATTGAACAAAGAATTTGGTAAGAAAATATTATGAGGAGTGAGGACAACGATGTATTTAAAGTAAGGTACTAAAATGGAATTAATTGAAAGGACTAATATGAAGGTGGAATGAAAATATAGAATTAAAGAGTTAAAACTTAATTAAGCTGGCTTAAATTAACTAAGCATGCATGGTTTATTTTCCTATTTCATGACTGAGCGCATGTAGATGATGCATTCTGTAATGATCTCTCTTTCCTCCTTTCTCCATACATCTCTGATTGGGAAGATGAGGAAGAACCCTTTTATTTTCTGACCTAAATTTCTTCAAAATATCACATCATGTGTTAGGAGGCTAAGAGAAGCCTAGTAATTTCTTAGTACTATGTTCTTTTGATTTTATGACAATTAAAATTTAAAATTGATTTAAAATTTAGTACTATGTTTTGTTCTACATGAGTGTTATTGTATATGTGTATATGTGTGGCTTTCATGGCTTGGCTTATGTTTTGTAAGAACTTTTAGGTGAAGAAACTAGAATATCATCTTTGATTTGAGAGCAGCTAAGCTGATTATCACTGTGGTTTTAATGTCCCTGTCAGTTAAATTTATTGTTTGGTTTCTGGTAGGATTTTTCATTGAATATGTTGGTTGCTGATGCAGCCTTAGCTACTTCTCATTTGAGTGCTTGTAAATCCTTGGGAATACTGCCCTTTGGCTTATTTAGTTGGAGGGGAATGCCCTGTTCTCTTTTTAGTAAATGTGCTTCTCTTGGGTGTAATTTTTATGCTGTTTGTTTTCTCCCTCACAATTATGAGGAGGAGCTGATAAAGTTAGTGTTATTGATCTTCTTTTGATTTCTTTATTATGTTATGTAGGATTTCCTTTCCTTCACTTTACATCTAATCTTTTTTTTTTTCACTTTCTAGTGAAGTAATTTTTCTATGTCTCCTAAAATAGTATTAAGAAACAATGAATTTTGTACAAATTTTTATGAGCTAAGGGAAGATGAATTCTTTGAATGGTTTCATTTTCATTCCGAGAGATTAATAAACCATGATATTTAGTGAAGGTAACTACTATTATCAGTCTAACCCTTTTGGCAACTTGCTGATTGAGTATAAATATGTTCTTAATTGATGACTATATGTATGGTCTGTTCCTTGTGATATCTATTCTTTGAACATAATTTGTAAGAATACCTCTATTTTTTCCATTCTTTCAGAATATATGCTGTGTTGTAGTTCGTGTGGTGTGCAAGTTAGGGGTGGTAAAATTCCACTGCATGTGGGTAACAACTTTGATCCCCATCCCCATACCTGCTGGATATCTCAATTCCTATAGTCATTTCCATTACCCACAGTTTAGTTAACTAAAATGTAATCTTTTGTCCCCTTTACTAGTTTTTTACAATCTAATAAATATACCATTATAAAATGAAGAACATTCATTAAAATCATAGTTCTAGGCTTTCACTATTGAATTTCAAAGCATTAACTTAACTAAGTTTTACTTTTAATCAGAAAAAATATAAAACTTTAGTTTTAATTTTAATTATACATTTACTATTTATATATATAGTGCTGCAAAATGGATATGGATACTACAGTATCTATACTTGTATCCATAAATTTTTTTGGATATTTACTCATACCTGAACCCAAACGCATCAAGTGGTATTTATCCTATCCATTGTGGATATTTTTTGCAAGTAGCCAATGGGTATTGGACCCATTGCCAGGAATAGTGTAAATATGAACTTGTACTTTTGTGTTGTTCTTCTTATATATCATGCCTGATGCCAACTTTGTTTTATTTGTATGTGATATTCCTTGCCTCACTTCACCTCTGGGCCTGTCTAATTTGTAAAATTTTCCCAGGTCAAGATCTGAATATTGAGTAATGACTATGTTGAAGGTTACATGAAGCCATTTCTCGTTTTGAACCATCCTGATACCGAGTTCAATTGTTCACAATTTAGTTGTAATCACTCAATGGTATGGGAAACTTCTGTTTTTGGATTTGTTGCTTGCATTTTGAGTGACTAACTAGCTATCCTCTTTTAGGCTCATGCATCCTATCCTTTTGGCGACCCAATTTTTGCTTATGGACCACAGGCTATTGTAAGTGTTATGTTCAGTACATCTTTTATATGGATGCTCTTAATATTTAGGTCCATTTTATACTGGATGATTTTGTCAAGGTGAAATTCTTGTTACATTTTTTTATTGATGAAGGGAACTTTTGTTTAACTTGATTTTGTGGTATAATGTTTTAATATATGATGTTACTGTCTTTTAATATGTTTTAGAATCAACCCCAAATGTTACCTCAGATGCTAGGACTAGCATCTACCAGAGTGGCATTACCACTTGATCTTGCAGAAGATGGGCCAATTTATGTCAATGCGAAACAATACCATGGTATACTGAGAAGGCGACAGTCACGGGCAAAGCTTGAGGCTCAGAACAAACTTATCAAAAGTCGTAAGGTATGCTCCTTATGATGGTGATACTTTGAACATTACCTTTCCTAATATGGCAAGTAAAATCCTTGTCTTTTTTTTCTTGGGAGGGTGGTGGTTGGGACACAAAACCTACAAGGTGTAAAATTATATTTTATAAAATGTAAATCTTCAAGTTAGTCCTTGAGATTGTATTGTTGAGCATTTTAGTTCCTGAGGTTTTAAAATCATTTTATACAATGACATTTAATTCAGTCCTTTTTAGGCTAAAATGACAGTGTAAAATAAAGTGGAAAAAGACAAAAATGAATTATGTCTTACAAAGTCAGGACTATGGGTTTTTAAAATTTTAGGGGGGACTAAATGTCTGACCTACACAATCTTAAGACTTGATTTGAGGGTTTACTCTTTTATAAAATTATAACTAAAACCTAAGGGGAAATTTTGCATTTTGTATAACACTCCAAGGGTGAACTTGTCCTCTAACCTGGTGGGAAAGGTAGAATTATAACAGGCCTATGCTACAGAAAGATTACATGTTAAGTTACAGGGAAAACTATTTGCAAGTCTGTGTTGTAATCTCTTTAAACATCAAAAGGAATATTTTAGAACTAACAAATGAATCTGTGATATAAGTAGACTCACCCACATGTTGCATTATTATGTAAACAATTTATAATTTTACTATGTTGAAATGTTGAATCATATAGCTAATGTGTTGCCTGCTATTTTGAATCTGGTTGGACCTAATGAAATGTAGCAACTTTGCTTAATTTCCTCCTCCTCTAATTGAATCCAGCCATATCTTCATGAGTCTCGGCACCGCCATGCATTGAACCGGGTTAGGGGATCTGGAGGGCGATTTCTCAGCACCAAACAGCTTGCACAGTCCAATGCAGAATTTGTCACTGGTGCACATTCTACCTCTGACCCTGTCAACATATATCAAAAGGAAGATCCATCAGAGATGGAAATTCATTTGTCAAAATCTGGAGATAATGCATCCTCCATCACAACCTGCTCCAACCGAACATGTTTATCCGGTAACAGTGTCGATTTTAGGCAGCCGGAGCGCATGTTTTTGGGGAACTCTGCTAACATGGGTGGAGCACCACAATGCAGTGGAGGACTCACATTTGGAGGAACAAAGCAACGTGCTTCAGTTGTCCGGTGAGTGATGGAACCCAGTGGAATCTATTTCTCACCGTTCAGGCAAATCATCCTTGGCTTAGTCACTTTTTGTTTGTGTTTTCTCATGTGGTGTTACAAACTTTCCTTTTTGCTTTCTGCATTAGCACTAAGACCTTTCCCTGTTACTTTGCCATGTATTTTAATGTTGCTATTGCTTACACTGGATTTTGAACTGAATTGGGATAGTTTTTGCATGAAACTTTACGTTTGTGATCCACATATAATTTACTTTTGGAATTTCCTTGCTTTACAATGTGTGATGTCAAGCAAGATGTAGTAGACATATGTAATAGGCTTGGTTCATGTTTGGAAAATGTTAGATGGTGTTTGGTATGTAAAAACGTTTTCTTTATTTAACTAATGAAAATAAAAAATAGAAAAGTTTTTTTTTGTTTTTTTATAAAATGTTAAAAATAAAAAATAAAATAGTATTTTTGTAAATAAAATT
This sequence comes from Canavalia gladiata, assembly GCA_037954105.1. Taxonomy (NCBI): domain Eukaryota; kingdom Viridiplantae; phylum Streptophyta; class Magnoliopsida; order Fabales; family Fabaceae; genus Canavalia; species Canavalia gladiata. The sequence goes on from CM075662.1 coordinate 24,921,457, forward strand.
GAAAACTGAATATTTTTGCAAATCAAAGATTGAAGCTGAACAAAGATTTCAGGTTACTTGATTTACAAATTATATGAATTTTTGCTATTCTCCTCTCTCGCCCTCTCTCTCCCTGTTGGCCATAGACCGTTTTGTAGTAGTTTCGTTTAATGAGTTGTTTGGACAATAAGCAAAGTGAGTTAGGTTGTCATGATCCTACATGAAACTTGAAAATTCAGCAAAAAGATAACACACTTAAAACACTTACAGAAGGAGTTGGACTGATCATTTTTACTTGTGACATTATTTATTAAAATTTAGAACATTGCAAAATTCTCTGGACTTATATTTATATACTTCAATACACTCATTTGGAAAATCTTGCATGCTTCATCTTGTGATATATTGTGTACTTGTCAAATAAGGTCACAGTTTTCATAGATTTTAAATTTCGCTTATTGTATGTATTTTGTGATTGATGTTTTTTTAAAAAGAAGTTAAATGTTTTAAAATTTAATTTGACTTTTAAAAAACAATCAATTACGTTGGAGAATGTTAAAAAATGTGTCTTTGGAACGTTCTTAATTTATATTCATGCAATTACATAAAAACATTTTTATAACTAAAATTATTAAGTATTTAATTAAAAAAATGAATATGTCAAATAATGTTCTTTGTGATTTGATTGATTTATTATTTTAAATGAATTAAAATGTTTTAAAATTAAATTTAATTTTTTAAGAAAATGATTCAATTACGATAAATAATGTTAAAAATGTGTGTGTAACGTTCTTGAAATGGGTTGTTAAATTATTTATCCAACCAGAGCGTATGAATCAAATGATGAGAGTTGCTCTACTTAACCACTAGTGAGGTCTGAATATGTAATTACATTAGAAAAACAAACTTACAGTGATTTTATGTGATTTGAACAATATTATTTTTCATAAAAATTTATCTATAATATATATATATATATATATATATATATGTGTATATATGTATGTATGTATATATATATGTATGTATTTAAGGATGAATTCCTAAGTTGGTAAGTAAATTGGCAACTTATGGGATGAAAACTCTACTACGACACAGGTTAAACACATACTTTTAATTAGAGTTGATCTTTGTTTTTGTTTAGACTTCAAAAGTAATTTTTCTTAAACATTGTAAGAAAAAAATAATATTTATTTTTAATAATTGAATCAAACATGTAATATGAAGGGAAATTTTTTTTTTTATTATCATCGGAGGTTATGTTTTAAACTTAATCTTTTTAATTTTTTTAGTCATGTGATTTTTTACATTGGTTTTAGTTGGAACTTTAAATTATAAGTTATGTTATTTATATAACCATATTTATTGTGGTTCTAGAAAATGCTCTATGTATTTCTGTAGGATATTTTATCTTCATAAGAAAATAAGGTTTTTATCTTTTTTCAAAAATGATAATTGTGATGAAAGAGGAGAAGAGTCTTGAAGTGTCTTAAAACTATTTTTGCTATCAAATTTTTCTTCTCTGAAAATAAAATTACTTGTTTTAAAAAAAAATTAAAAGAAAATTATAATGGATTCCTAAACAAAGTTCAATAAAAAATAAATTTAAAAATAAAAGAAAATGAAATTTAGAAAATGTAAAATGTGATCAAAGAAAAATTAATACCTAATGATAATAAGAAAGGTTAAAAAAAGTAAAAATTCTAGAGAGTCTTAAGTTTGAAAAAAAAAATTTAATACCTAATGATGATAAGAAAGATTTGAAAAAAAGTGAAAGTCATAGAGATTTCAAGTTTGAACAAAAGAACTTGAACCTTCACAAAATCCATAACTTAGGGTAGAAAAAGATGAAAATTTGCATAAAGGTAAAATCTTGAAAAAATAAAAAAGAAAAAATATGCAAATAAAAAAATTAAAAAAAAATTAAAACATGCAAAAAAAGATTAACCATTTGAAAACTTTCATTTAAATACCTAATAATATTGTAATCTTTTAAAAAATTGATAATAATAAAATTGAATGTAGCTAATTCATCCATATTATAATAACATAAAATATAAAAAGATTCACCAATAAAAATATGCCATATGACTTATTAATGCAACCAATTGCATATTAAAAAATCATGTCAAAAGCAAAAACATCGTCCAAATATTAAAAATCCCAAACCAAATTCAATAAGTATTCTTTAAATCTAAAATATGAGAAACCTCCTTCAATAAGATTTTCAAAAAATTAAAATTGGTAAGTTCCCATTAGATAGCTTCAAAGAATGTCATCAAATATAATTTAACTAACGAATATAAAGAAAAAATACATAACCTATTAAATATCTAAGATATAGAGATGAAAATGAGTTAAAGTCCATAAAAATTTTCGATTTGACTTATTTAAAAACTAATTTAACTTAATTTGTTTAATAAATATATAATCCTAGGCTGGTAAAAGTACTTTTTAAAATAAATAGTCAAACTTAAACTTATAAAAAAACTTATTTAATCTATTCAAAAATCTATCAATCTTTATATATTATATATTTATATTTTTTATATTTATTTTAATATTTTATATAATATTTGATTTAATATATATTATATTTATATAATTTGTTAAAAATTAAATTTTTTAATTTTAAATAAAAAAAATTAAATAATTTTTTTTATTCTCAAAATAGAATCTCAGATAACTTATTTAAATTATATATATATATATATATATATATATATATATAGAGAGAGAGAGAAAAAAAAAAAGATAGAGAGACTTCAAGCCTATTTAATATTTTTTTTATCTTGTAGGTCTTTTTAATCAATCATTTACATAAATTTTAAATCTATTTATTGATCTTTTTATATTATAAATTTTTAAATAGACTTGTAGGTTTGATACACTTTAAAGTAGTTTTGGTGTTGACAACAAAAAATTCTATGACAAGTAACAAATCTAGACACAGGCCTAAATTTTTTTTAAACAAATTAAACTTAAATGCTTAAAACTTAACTTGTTTCGATTTATTTTCATCTCTATTTGGGTGGTATACAAGACAACATTCTACAACTTGACATTTCTCTCTATGCTCAAGGCACCAAGGTGAAAGTTAATGTTTAAGCATTAAATAGAAATTTTTTATACCCTCACATAAAGTATCTAGAACATCAACTTATGTAAACTTTAAAAACAATCAATACTTAACGATTAAGGATTTCATAACCATGTTAGGTTCATTACATGGATATAGTGCCCTTAACTATGACTAATCCATTTTCTAGTTTTTACATAAATGATATTCATACAAAACCTAAAGACGAGACACGATATTATATATATTGTTATTTTGTAAAAATTGCTACTAACTTAGTTGTCGAGTGTTATTGCATGTATCCTAATCTTTTTCTCAAGGTGTTTTGCCAAAGTAAAAATTTTCTTCACCTTTTCATCTTAATTTTTTCCTCTTCATTTTATTTTTTTATATTTTTTTTAACATATACATTTAATTTCACACATATATCTTCTATTTTCATTTTTCTTTAAATTAAACCTTTTCATTAGTTCTATAAGATCTTGGTTCATTCTACCACCATAATAGCTTTCTCTATCTTCTTTAAAATTTAAATTTAGTTTGTAAAATTTTTAAAAATTATTTCAATTGATACTTTAAAAAATAATATAAAACAAATACTTTAATTATAGTATAAATTTTTTGTTCTATAGATTGTTTTCATCATCAATCTACAACATAAATAAATTTGTATGTTGTTTAGTTTATACTATACAATATTTCTTTTAATCTTAAAAATATATAAAAATATTATAATATTATATCGTATATAATTATACATATTATAAATTAAATATTATCTATTTGTATTAAATAGTAAATATAGAATGTTATTTTATATATTTATATGTTTATGATTAAATACAAAGAGAGATATGTTGATTAAAAAAAGCCTAAAAGAAGTATAATTTTAAAGTTTTGTTCTGTTTTGAATATATTATTCCATATTTTTATTTTAAGCAAATCAAACGTGTTCCAAAAACAAAAAAAAATCAATAATAAGGAAAAAGAAGTTAAATAGGACACAACAAAATAAACACATTTTTTTTATATATCATATCAAACTTATATACATATGAAGCAATAAAAATGAGCGTAATAATCTTTATATACATCTTATTCAGTCAACTGAAATAACTAACACACAAAAAATAGAAAGAACGAACTTATAACAACTGAATAAACTAACTTAATCATTGTTTCAACCACATTAACGGTAATTAATAATTCTTCAATTATTAAAAATTAAAACGTGTGTAATAATTGTCGAAATTTTGAAGACTAAAGTGTGTACTGAATAAACTAACTTAACCATTGTTTCAACCACATTAATAGTAATTTATAATTCTTCAATTATTAAAAATTAAAACGTGTCATAATAATTGTCAAAATTTTGAAGACTAAAGTGTGTATTTACTTTTTATATATAGCTGCACACATGATCTACTATAAAATTAACTTGATTTATTAAATAATATTCAATTCAATTTCTTTAAACAAATTTACATTTATGAAAATTTGTTCTATATTCACTTCAAATTTTCTTTTTAATACTAAAAATATTTTACATCCACACGTTTTTTTTAAGTAAAAATGGGACATTAACACCATTAACTTTTTTTTTATGATTTTTTTTTTCAATGGACTCTTAATAAAAACTATGGTGTGTTTGATAAAATTGATAAATTAACTAAAAATTAAAAAAATTAAAAAAATAATAGTAGCTAAAAGTTGAGAATTGAAAATATATTAATTAAAGTAAAAAAGTATTTAATAAAATAAACTTTTAAATTAGAAAATAAAATGTTATTATTCGACTTAATTTAAGTATTATAATTTTTATTAATTACTAATTTTAATATTTTTATTTTAATAAAAATAATTTTAATAATTTTAATCTATTTTTATTTATATATATTTTATTAAAAATATTAAATAATAAATTTATATTTATTTTAAATTATATATAAATAATATTTCGATAAAAAATATTTATTTATTTTAAAATTTTAAAATAAAATTTAAATTTTTATTAGAAATAATTAAAATAAAATATTTAATAACTAAATTAAAAATTATAATATTAATTAATAATATAAAAAATAATATTTTATTATATACAAAATATTATCAAATATATAAAGTATAAAAATAGAATAATTATTTTAGCTTGTAATTGAAGATGTAGCGTTAAAAAAAAAAAACTACTTATCTTATTTAAGTTTTGTTTGGATAGTTTTTAATTTTTAGGTCTAAAAATTGAAACTTGTTTTTATTTTTAGTTTTAAATTTTTAAAAGTTATTATAAAAGAAAAGAATTTTTTTTATCAAATTAATAAAAAATTTAATATATCAAACTAATACAAATTTAAAATTTTAAAAATAATAAAATTAATTATTATTATTATTTTTATAATACTGATAGGTATGATAATAAAGATAATAATAGTGAAAAAATAATAGTATGTTTATAAGATAATGGTATTAGTATGATAGTTATTATATAAATAATATTATATGATTATATAAATTTATATTTTATATATTATTTGATTATCAATATATATATATATATATATATATATTATAATATTGAATTACAAATAATTATATAATATAAAATTATATTATAATATTATAATTTTAATATAATTTATATATTAAATAATATTATTTATTTTTTAATATTTAAAAATTATATACATAAAATTTAATGTAATTAAATTATTTTAAAATAATAAAGTAAATTATTATTATTATAATGATTGTAACAATGATAATATTTGTATATAAAAAATATTATATAATTCTATAATTTTATATTTTATATATTATTTAATAATTAATATATAAAATAAATAATTTTATATATTATTATTATATTTTTATATTATTTAATATTTATTTTACATAAAATAATATAAATTATATTACAATATTTTTATAATATAAAATTATATTAGAATACTATAAATTAAATATATTCTTTTATATATAAAACAGTATCATTTATTTGTTAATTAATAAAAATTGTTAAATAATTAAAATTAAAATTATTATTATTATTATTATTATTATTATTATTATGGTGATGATGATAATAATGATGATAGTAATAATTATACAATAAGATTGTGTTCATAAAATAATAGTAATTGTAAAATGGTTATAGTAAAAAAATATATTATATAATTATATAAATTTTAATTTTATATATTATTTAATTATAAATATTTAAAATAAATAATTTTATACATAATTATAATATTTTTTGTATTTTTAGTATTTATTTTAAATAAAATAATATATTATAATGTTATATTATAAATAGTTATATAATAAAAATTATATTATAATGTTATAAATTTAATATAATTCATATATCAAATAATATTATTTATCTTATTTTTAATATATAAAAATTAGATAAATAAAAACTTCATTTATTTTAAGATATAAAAAATTAGAATAATAATAATAATAATAATAATTATTAGTATTATTATTATAGTAGTGAAGAAGATAATAATGGTAATAATAATAATAATGGTTATAATATGATGATGATGGCGGTGAAAAAAATGGTTTAATAGTTATCATGATGACCATAATTTAGTGATGGTAGTGATGATATAATTCGGTACATTTAAAAATAAAAATATTTTAAAACTAAAAATAGTTTTCAATAAATTTATTTTTTATTTTAAGATTTACATTAAAAATATTTTTAAAATGTAGTAGAAACTAATTGAAAATTATTTTTGATAATAAAATTTATTTTTAAAATTAATTTAAAAATAAAAAATTGAAACTCGCAATCATCTCAAATAGAATCTTAGATTCTATTTGAGAAAGTCAATAGTTTTCAGTTTTGATTTTTAAATTAATTTAAAAATAAAACCTTTTTAATAAAAATGATTTTAAACTGGATTTTAATACATTTTTAAAAAAATTTAACTCAAATCTTAAAATAAAAAAAGTTTATCAATTTTTATTTTTAATTTTAATATATTTTTATTCTTAATTTTTATTATTTTAAAATAATTTAATTATTTATCTATTTTTATAGATTAATAAATGAATAATAGTATTTGTCATATAAAAATTATATTTAATTTATAATATTATAATATATTTATATTATACAAAATTTTTATAATATAATATATATTATTTTATATAAAATAAATATTTAATAATATAAAAAATATTATAATAAATATATAAAATTATTTTTTATATTAATTTATTAAATAATATATAAAATATAAAACTAAATAATTATATAATATTTCTATATTATAATCAATATCATCAATACAACCAACACAACACTATTATCATAATTATCATCATTATTATAATAATAATAATAATTTATTTTTTATTATTTAAAAAATTTATTTTTTATTATTTAAAAAATTTATTTTTTATTAAATTTTTATTTATCTATATTTTATATATTAAAAAATAAATAATATTATATCATATATAAATTATATTAAATTTATAAAATTATAATATAATTTATATTATATAACTATTTATAATATAATATTAGAATATATTATATTTATGTAAAATAAATATTAAATAATATAAAAATATAATAATATGTATATAATTATTTATCTTAAATATTAATAATTAAATAATATATAAAATATAAATTTATATAATTATTTAATATTTTTTATATTATAACTACTATACCACAATTATTACTTTATAAACATTATTTTAATTTTTGTTACTATTTTTGTTATAACTATTATTATAATAATAATATTTAATTTTATTATTTTTTAAATTTAAAATTTATATTATTTTAATATAATTTAATTTTTAAATTAATATTTGTTATTTATATATATTTTTTAAATTTATAATAAAATGATAGAATTAAATAAATTAATTTACTTTTACAATAATTTTTAAAAATTAAAAACTAAAAATAAAATATAATTTTATTTTTAAAATTAAAAATAAAAATTTACCTCAAGAAAAACTTTAATTATCAAAATAATTATTATATGAAATGAGGTTGAAATCATCTTTAAAATTTTTTTAAGTAACTATTTTATTTTTTATTAAAATAAAATGTCATACCAAATATATTTTAATAGTATTCATATAGGCTCAACAAAAAATTTAAACTAGGGATTATTCATTTCCATTGGTCAAGGCCAAGTCTTCAGCCGACCGGTCAACTCAATTGTTCACGTTCGTTTATGGAATTGGGAGGGTAAATCACAGAGAATGATTTAGCTAAATACAATTTTCTTTAATCGTTTGATCAAGAGAGTTGTTGTGCGGAGTGACTGAATTAAATTTTGAAGAAAAAGTTGACATAGAAATTGAATATTTTAAAGAAAATTTTAAATTTTAAAATTAATTTTTATTATTTTAATTTTAGATATATTCATTATTTATTGATTATTTATTTTAAAATATATTTTTTATCAATTTTAATTAAATTATGATTGATTGATTCAAACATAGTTTAAGTTATAATTATTAATTTTAAACGTTTACATTTATTGATGAATTTTAATATATTTATAGCTTGTTGTTAATGTTAATTAATGCTAATTTATTACTAATATTAATTATCATTTAAGTTTTAAATTTTAAAATAAAATAAAAATTATTTAATTGATTTTAAAATATGTAATAAATTATATTTATTAATTAATTTTATATTATACAATTTAATTTCTATTTATATATTATATAAAAATTAATTAATATAATAATAAAAGGTTGAAGATTAAAGTAGTTTAATATGAGTTGGGTTTAAATTTCATTATTTTTTATATTTAAAAAAAAATATTACATAGAATTTATATTTAAAATACTTATATGTTAAGTCTGTTAATATAACTTACCATTGTATAAAAATATTGTTCCTTTCATTTTTGTTTTGATTTTGTCTTTTTTAATAAGTTAAGATAAAATAGATGTTTTCCATAAGTTTATTATTTTTTTAATTTTTTACCTATTTTTTAGTCTATTTCATTTTTTATTTATTCAAATATTCTATTATCTATTTTTTATTATTTTATTATTTTATTTAAATAGAATGAAAATATTATCTTTTATTTATTAACATGAAATTAGAAAGGAAAAGATGAAATATTTTTTGGAAAAGTATTTTGTAAATCTATCTACCCATAGATATTTAGTATTAAAATTAAATTTAAAAAATATATATAATATCTAATAAAATAATATCTTATATTTATATGCTTGATTTTAGAACGTTAAATAAAACTTTTAGATAGATTTATGAGACTATTATTATCACATAAAGCAAGTATATTATTCTAGAAAAAATAGTAATCTTTAACTTGATATTTTATCCAAAATTGTTATGAACAACAACTTGCAATTGATATGTGTTATGCTTCTATAATTGATAGTGCAATTAAATCATGCTTCTTGTTGGCCCAAGTGTTAGACAGTATCTAATGATATGCTTCACCGGTATTCTTTCTATGTATATAATTCCTAACAAAGTTAACATCACAACATCATATTAATTTAAAAGAGTTTACGTGCTTATACCATAGGAAAAGGTTAGTAATACTATTTAAATATCTAAAAAAATATTTTAAAAACTTTTAAATGATATTGTTTAGAATTTGATTCGAACTTAGCATATAAACATATACTAAAGATAATGCTTGACCTCTAAAAATAATATTCAATCATGCCTCTAAAAATTGTCTAGTTAATAGTCTTACCACTTTCATTCTTTATCCAAACACTTGATGGATGTATTGAAGTTGTCATAGGTTTACACTGGGTTATATTGAATTTCTTTAAGAGATCTTTGATTTATTTTTGTTAATGAATGAGAATTTTGTTTTTCGTGTGATTTGCAGTTCAAAAAGAAATCTCAATTCTTTTATTATGCTTATCTCGATTTTTTTTTTATAATATTTGAAACTAGTTATCAAAATAGCATTAAGTATCCATATTTCGTTAGAACAAAAATATTAAAAATAATTAATATATAAAGATAACTAAATAAATTGTTAAATAACATACAAAAATTTTAAATATAATTAATTGGAAATTCTCATATAAAAAATATACAATTTTATACTTTTAATATGATGATATTATCTTCTTAAAAAAGAAAAGAAATTTAAAATTCTATCCAAATAAAAAAATATACTAACAAAATCTAAAATAATTAATAAATAGTTAAACCTTTTAAACATATTAAGTACGATTTGATTCTTAATCTTATACATAGAAAAAAAAAGTAACCAAATGAGATTTATGATATATTTGAATAGAAAAAAAGGAAAAAAAATAATATAAATTTTTTTCGCTGTTTATTTATCTATCAAAATAAAAAAAGAAAATATTTTATATGAGTTTCACATAAATTTTGTTTCCCTTAAATAAGAGTGGGTGAGGAAAGAAATTTTTTATTTTATTTTAATGGTTAAAATTATTATATTATTTTTAAAAAATTTAAAATAAATATTATATTAATAAAACATATAGTAAATTTTTAATTTTTTAAATTTTATGTAAATTAAAATTTATATTAATAATATATTTTTTTCTTTTTTTCTTATAATTCAAAAAAAAAATTTACATTTTTTTCTTTTTTATTTTTACTCATTTAAATAATTTTTTTAAAATTTTTTTCTCAATTTTTTTTTTTCTATTTTATCCGTCATCCGCACTGAGAGTTAAGAAGTTTACATATCACCCGGGCAAGAAGAGAATGGCGCAGTGACTATCTAAAAAAGAAAAGAAAATAAAAATAAAAATAGAGAGAAATTAAAAATTATTGTTATGTTGTAGTAATGATAATGGGAGAGGGTGAGGGTGGGGATACGTTACTGGGGTAGTATTATTAACAGCAGCGAAGGGAACCATATTTGAGTCCACATTCAACACCTATGTATTTTTGCCTTAACGGCTTCCCTCTCATTTTAGCAGCTGCAAATCCTAATCTTACTTTGTACTTAACCAAAATACCCCTCACCATCACAATTTCTCTATTTATTTCCTCTTCACTATTCCCTTTCTTCTTCTTCTTCTTCTACATTTCCCTCTTTGCATTGCCATTCTGCAACAAAGCAAAACCTGAAAGAAAGGAGTGATGGACAGTGGAGCACACTACAGCCTTCGCACCGTCGAAGAGGTTTTCGGTGACTTCAAGGGCCGCAGGACCGCCATGATTAAGGCCCTCACCACTGGTCTCTCTCTCTCTCTCTCTAAATTCTTTCTCTCTATTTTTTCGCATTCCAAAAGTTTATTTATTTATTTATTTATTTGCAGATGTTGAGGAATTTTACCAGCAGTGCGATCCTGGTTAGGGTTTCTCTCCTCGCCTTTTACGCTCCTTTCCTTATCTGTTTTTACGTTTCTTAAGTCTCGAATTATGAATTTTCTTTTTTCAAAAAGCGTTTAGTGTTTGGTGGTTACCTGTTTTACTGCATTGTGTATGAGTTATGAAAACTGCTATTTTTTATTTTCTTTTTTGAATTTTAATGACGATGAAGTAAGTTCCGCTGTGTTTTATTTGGTATGAAGTGACTGTGTGAACTTGTTGAAGTCACGATTTGCTGAAATGCCAAATTGAGTTGCAGAAGACGCCACGTTAGTCAAGGTGGCTTCTTTGTGCTTTAAGAGAAAAATTTTAGTGGTTAGAGGTTTTGTTTAAACTTGTTGGTTGCCGGGTGTGGTGCATCGATGCAGTGCCGGGGAGGACTTGTTTTGCCACTGTCTTTGATCTCTATGAATGGGTCTTACCATCCTAGACCTTTGAATTCGAACCAAACTAAATGGAATAAATGTTTACTTCTTCTGACCTAAGTCTTAGCTATATTTGATGTTCTGATTGTTTTAAACTGTTTGAATTAACTTATTTGGTCCTTTTCTTTGCAGCGAGCCCACTTATAAATCTGTTTAGGGTTTATTTTTCATTTGCTAGATGTCGAACCTATGAAAACAAGCCCATGCAAAAGCTTAGCTTAGGCTGTACTATAGCTGCTTCATAATAATGTGGGGTGGACACATTTGATAAGTCCGTAAAAGCTTGGTAAAAGCTCTTCCAAACACCTCCTAAATCAATATTAATGAACTGTCAAAGTCCATTCTTGCATGCACCCTTCAAAGGGTCTGTCTGTACAGGCTTATTTTAAACCTGTGAAGTGCTTATTTTCAGATGATTAGTATTGAAGGCCCCGTTATAAGATTCTATTTCGATGCTGTCCAATTCAATATTTAACATGTAGATTTGTACAACTCATTGTGCTGTGGTAGACTTTGTAGGATCATGAGAGCGCCAAATCCAGCAACATCCCAGCTCAATCCCCAAAAAAGGAAAAAGAAAAACCCATCGAATCAATCCTTCATCTATTCTAGAATGCTACTGAAACCAGAAAATCCTTTGGCCTTGGCTGATGTGACACAGGACATAGTAACTACACTATTGACATGTATATGACAAATTTTAGAATTAATAAGACATGAGACATGCACAGCTATGGTATAACATGTAAAAATTAATGTAACAGCACAAATTTTAATTAAAAGAGAGAATTAATGTCCTAAAAGTTAATATTTGTGAATAAAATAGTATCATTTATCTAATTATTATAGTATTTCCATTTGTATTTGTACAAAAATAAGAATTTAAAAAAATATAAATGAAGGTAAAGTATTGCAAAATGTAGTTAGGAGAATCCAAAGTGTCTACACAGATACATGTTGAAGATGGATATGGTGCCTGTGTTGAAGTGTTCGTGCTTTATTGGTTGGAGCCATGACTTGGGTGCTAAGAGGATCGGGTACTACAATACCCTCGGTTATGGGTGCTGCAAGTTCTCTCTGTAAATGCTGAGGGCTAAACTATTTTTTGGAAATGGAAGTAGGATTTTGGTTCATGATAGATGAGGCTAGGTGTTGACGTGTTGTTAACTTATTGGGTGAGTATGATAGGGTATAAATGTGTGGATATTTGGAATAATTAATGGCACAAATACTATGTAAAACTCACTTTTTTGATTTTTTTTCTTCCTATGCTTCCTTTTGCAATTCAAAGGCAGAAAGATCTGTTGGAGGGGAGAGAGGGAGACATAAAAAGTCCTTTACGCCCATAAAAGCCCCAAAACTGCATTGAGCAGGGGCAAATTTGAGTTTTTGTAATCCATTACCATTGTGCCATTATCGTGCCCAACAGAGCTGGGATTTGGGCTGCAGTTTGACTACGACACCCATGATGATGAAAACACCCCACGATAATGTCCCTCTAGCTGCCAGCTGCTTCTCTGTGCCACGAATGTGCTATAGTGCCTCCTTAGCTTCCTATTTATAACTATTGATTTACTTCTATTTATGACTCTGGGACAATGAAAATTTGGTAGAACAGGATTTTTATATTTTTTCTATTTTGCTTTCAATTAATGAGACTATTTCCCTAACTTATATATTATTGGTTTTAATAACCGGAGCTAAATATATTCTTTGTTTTTTGTTTCATGCTTATTATTTAGCTGCTTCATTAACTTAGTAATTCTCAAGTTAAAACTAGATGTTTCTTTTCATTGTGTAATTGTATTTACTAATTATTTTTTGCACGTAGCTCAAAAAACTACATGCAATCCCGTGTTTTTCATTAAGCAAGTTTGTCTATTTTTTGTTTTTCTTCCTCTCTTTCCTACACTCAAATTCTTGTATTATGTCGTAAATGATAAGAAGAGTGGAAAACATTAATAGAAATAAACTACATTGTAAAATTTATTGATGCTTTATTTGTTTACCTGTTCTACATCAGAAAAGGAGAATCTTTGTCTGTATGGATTCCCCACTGAACATTGGGAAGTTAATTTGCCTGCTGAAGAAGTTCCTCCAGAACTTCCCGAGCCTGCATTGGGCATAAATTTTGCTAGGGATGGGATGCAAGAAAAGGACTGGCTATCTTTAGTTGCTGTTCACAGTGATGCATGGCTACTGTCAGTGGCTTTCTTCTTTGGAGCAAGATTTGGTTTTGATAAAGCTGACAGGTATAATAGTTCTTTTCTCCTATCCATTATGTTATTCTCTCAGCTGTCGTCTCCTGCATAGGAAGAGAACATGTTTTGATTGCATGCCATTTTCCTTTTGTTTCTTATATGGTAGTATTGATTTGACTTAATTTGTTTGCTTATGGGTTTGGTTCAGTTTATTTTAAATATTAAGAAATAATTGTTTATGTTTTCTAGTCTCTTGACACAGCTTTAGGAAAATAAGCTATTATTTTCCAACAACAATCATTACCAATAAGCTATTATTTGTTTGACTTAAATTATGATGCCTGAATAAGTACAATTTATATGGAAAGATTTTCAGTTAACACAAACTGCCATGACATGACAAGATCTGTCTACCATTTGTAGGTTAGCACATTGCTTAATTTACACAATAGCAGAAGGAAAAGCATCATTGAAAAAGGCATAAGCAAGGCTACATTCTTATGCATGTTTCCTTCCCTATCTTTCCTTTGCTTATACTAGATCGAAATGGCTTTTTCAATGCCGCATATTTGTAAGTCATATCTCATATATACTTAGCAGGAAGGAATGATCACTCCCTACTGGGGATTTGCATTTGAGATTCTAAGGTAACGTTTGGTTTACAAAAATGTTTTCTATTTTTACCTTTATTTACAAAAGTGCCACCTTATTTTTATTTTCTAAATGTATTGGATGTAGTGAAAGCAAAAAATGAAAATAGAAAACAACTTTTTCTTATTTTTCATTGTTTCTTGTACAAAATGTTGAAAATAGATAACAAATTGAAAATAAGGTGACATTTTTTTAAATAAAAGTAAAAACAGAAAATGTTTTCGCAAACCAAATGCTACCTAAGTTTCTATCTTTATGGGAAACAAGGGGTTTGAGTCAAATTGTTATTGAATCGAGATTTGAATCGTGAATCGAATTGTGTTTTGAATTGTAAAATACATGATCATTAATTAAAAATAGCACACACACATATATATATATATTCACATAAATTTAAATCATAGAAATATTAGCATTTTTAAGTCAAACAAATGAATAACCCATTGCATAAACGTGATATATCATACTTGAACTTCATATTAATCCAATTATATCAAAGTCATGACAAAAAGTTCAGTCCCTCAAAAAATATTAAGAATTTAGCAAGAAGCTAAAAAAAAGGAATAGAGCATGTGGTATTGTGGAATGGAGCAAAACAATAGTTAGCATGGAATGAATGCTAGATAAAAAAAGGAAAACATGGTGAGGCAAGTGGGAAGTTAGATCAACACATCACTCCTTGAGAATTGGAAAAGAAAAGAAAAACCACATCTTAG
This sequence comes from Canavalia gladiata, assembly GCA_037954105.1. Taxonomy (NCBI): domain Eukaryota; kingdom Viridiplantae; phylum Streptophyta; class Magnoliopsida; order Fabales; family Fabaceae; genus Canavalia; species Canavalia gladiata. Next base: position 24,936,846 of record CM075662.1, read on the forward strand.
ATATTGCATTAAGATAAAGAAGGAAGATAGAAAAGGACTGAACAACCCTAAAATTTAAAAAGATTTTCTTTAAAAAAAATAGAAAAGACCTTGTGTTGGTCTATTCCTAATAAATTTCTAAAAAAAGAATAATTTGAGTTTTTTAAAGTTGGGATCATGCATCATCTGACCCTGTTTTGATGTGTGATCCAATTTCCTCCATCATCCCTTGTATCACTTGATACAACTATGAACCTAATCGCACAAATTGTTACAATTCATGATAGATTTAGATAGGCAAACAAATTTGTATCGTTGGGAGGTTAAACTGAATCGTATTGTGTATTGAATCGTAAGAGATTCATGGTGGATTTAGATACGCAAAGAGATTTGTAATGATGGAAGGTCAAACTGAATCCTATCATTTATCGAATCACAAAATTCATGAGATACTAATAACCAATTTGACACTTTCCATTGTTTGTGTGGATCTGCATGGCAATTTATTGGCAAGAAAATTTGTGTATGCATGGTCTAATAGTTATCCGTATCTTATGATTCGATAACGATACGATTCAGTTTGACCTTCCAGCGATATGAATTTGTCCCCGTATCTAACTCTGCCATGAATCTTACGATTCGATACGATATGATCAACATTTGATCTCCTAATGATAAGAATTTGATTGTATCGAGCAATACAAGGGATGACCTAGGAAAGCAGATCATACACCAAATCAGATCGGATCATGCATGACCCAATTTTAAAAAATTTTAAAATTGTTTTTTTTATTCTTTTGGGAATGGGCTGACACAAGGCCCTGTTCTATTTTTTTAAAGAAAACTAATGTTAGGGTTGTTTGGTCCCTCTTTTATCTTCCTTCTTTGCTTTAATGCAATATCTTCAACACGGTTTCTTTTTCTTTTCCACTCACTCATCTTCATGACTTTGATCTTCTACAAGTGGATTAATTTGAAGTTCATTTATGATATATCATATTTATGCAATGAGTTATGTTTGACTAAAAAATGCTAATATTTATATGGTTTAAGTGTTTCTATACATGAATATATATATATATATATATATATATATATATGTACAGTATTTTTAATTTATGATCATGTATCTTACAATTCGATTCACGATTCGAATCTTGATTCAATAACCATGGTCTACATGACAAACTGTTAGAAATAAAAATTGTGAGTGTGTATCTGTGTGCATTGTCTACATAACAAGCTGTTAGCAATAAAATTTGTATTGGAATACAGAACTTATGTATGTATGCTGGAATTAGCAAGATGAAAACAGAACATGTAGTTCATTCCAAGCAAATATACCTATGATTTATATCCTGATCGGTGATTGTGTGTAATTCTTCATTCAGGAAACGTCTGTTCACTATGATTAATGATCTGCCCACAATATTTGAGGTTGTCACTGGATCTGCAAAGAAACAGGCAAAGGAGAAATCATCAATTTTGAACCACAACAACAAATCAAAGTCTGGTTCAAAAGTGGTAAAAAATCTTGTTACTTCCAATCATCCTTGTATACAATTTTTTGTTTTTCTCTAATTAGTTTTGTATCATAATTGCATTATTCATTGTTTGTACTCTGGTCAAGTATCAAAACTAGCTTTCTTACTATTGTAGATCCTTATATTTGGTCTGAATAGAGATAGGAAACGTCTTATAATAATATACCTAAAAGAGTTGCCATGCTGTTTGCTTGTTCATTTATTTGCTTCATAATGTCATTTTGACATGACTGTCTGCTCATTTTAACAAAATAAAAATAGCGAGGATCCGAATCTGGAAAGTACTCAAAGCAAGCAAAGGATGAGGATGAGGGATTGGACGAAGAAGATGAGGAGGAACATGGGGAGACATTGTGTGGCGCCTGTGGGGAGAACTATGCATCTGATGAGTTCTGGATTTGTTGCGACATATGTGAGAAGTGGTTTCATGGCAAGTGTGTGAAGATCACTCCCGCCCGGGCTGAGCACATCAAACAGTACAAGTGCCCCTCATGCAGCAATAAGAGAGCACGGCCTTGATACCATAGGGATGTGGGTTGGTTCTCACCCCTGTAAATCGTGGACTGCTAACTAGTTAGTTGCTTAGGCCTCAGCCATTCTGTGTTGTGCCATGTTGGTGCATCGCAGTTATTCACTAGTTTGGTCTTATCAACTTTATGTGGATATAATTATTTACTATTGAATAGTTTGCGGGTTATGAACGTCTCCAACGTTTGCCCTGCATTGGAATATTTATGTTCTTAACACCTGATTACCTATTTGTGCAGCAGGCTTCATTTGTGCTTATATCTTATTCTTAATTTTCTTTCATCTTTGCTAGCATGCTACATTGGATTGATCAGATTTATGATCTAGCTGTGTGGCAGCATAGCATCCGCTCCAGTCTCCAGCACTGGAAAGACTACCGCAAGAAAGGTTCACAATATTGATATTTTTTAGGTAGCATTTAAGCATTATATGTACTTACTGCTGATAGGTTCTTTCTAGAACCGCTGATAAAGTACTAGAACATGTTAAATAAATGGTAGTGCTTTTGCTATCACTTGAATGGAGAGGAATTGGTCAAATAATGGATGACTCGGAAAAGGATTATGTTACATGCTATGGGTTTTCCATAATTAAGGTTCCAATGCTATAAATCTTGTAACTTGTAAATGAGGTACAGCGGGGAATTCATTGAATACACTAATATAAGGATTTCATTGGAATATAGTGTGACATTTGAATGAATTTTAATTAGTTTGACATTATAAATTTTTTTATATTATAGTATATTAAAATTAAACTTTTAATATTGATTAGAAGTCTGATGCTTCAAGCGCTGGCCGATGTGGTAGCAAGCACCGTGGGGGGAGGGGAAGCGAGGTCGGCGAGAATGATGAGAATACATTGTGTGGTATAATGATTTGTAAATGAACTTCTAATTTTCGTTATTTCACTTCTCATTGTTGTGGTAGGTCTTAAGGGTGATAACACAACATTATGCTCCCGAATCACGGCAACTCCTTTGATGACGCCAATTCATCAGTGTCGTAAATTCAGATGTCTTTCCGCAATGGTGTATTCTCATACTGATAATTATCTGTGTCTCGCGTTGGTTCAAGTTAGCGTGAATGCACAATTCTTCACTCTCTAATGCTCCACAACCTGAAACCTTGGTTACAAATCGAGTCCTTTTATAATTTTTTTGGGTCCACAAGTTTATTGAACCCATACTTTTTTAAACCAGGTTCTAACAATGTTTTCAAAATCAAAATCAATAGACGCATTGATTTATTTCAACCTTAAACGTAATATTTATAAGTTTGTGTGACGGTAATATATATATATATATATATATATATATGTATATATGGAATAAAATAAAATATAAAATGGTTATCTTTATGATTATGGGGGTGTCAAAAAGAACTTATAAATTTTAATTTTAATTTAATTTATTAAGTTTTACAGTGAAGCTTATTAAAATATTTTTTATTTCAGTATTAAAGAAGAATTTATCCATAAGCTTGAGTATAAAAATAATTCAAATAAGTTTTAAAAAATTGTTACAATAGGAAGAAAAATTGGTTTGATAATTTTCTTTATGAAATTTATTGAAATAAGTTAAAAAATAGTACGTTAGTTCCATAATTTCAAATAAGCTCTTCCCGCCTCCCTCAGTTTATTTCAATCTTGGCAGTCCTTAATTAGAATTTGTTTAGTAATGGTGCATAGAGCCTGTGTGGTCAAACTTCAAAAACAGATTGTTAGTTTACATTTTAAGTTCGCCTTCATTTGAATTTTGAACTGGTTTAAACAAACGCGGTGTCCAGCTAAGACAGCTTTTTGTGTTTTTGTTTTTGTCATGATCTAAGACAGACTTGAGCGTGTTGTTTGTAGAGGCTTGTCCGCATGATAGCCTTGGGGCTTCTTTGTTTTGTTCCTTTTGTGTTGTGGATAGAATAAAGCAACCCGATTCTGTTCTTATTCAACGGTTATACACCGAATTTTTAACATATCAATTTGAATCCTATTCAGGGCTAAACCATTTAACCAGATTTAGTTGGGTTTTCGAGAAAAAGGAGCAACATGAATGAATATTTAAATTAGATAATTTGATTGCTTTGTTGCGTCCATTTTCTTTATCTCACTAGACGAAATTAAAGTAAGATCATATAAATTAGAAGTTTAGTTACTATTTCCAAATATGTAATATTTAAGTAGTTTTTTATTCTTTATTTTTAGTGTAAATTATGTTTTCGTCTGAGAGACATATTTAAACGATACTTCTCACTTTTGTTATTTTAAAATATTTTTCTTCCTTAAGAGATGAATACATGTAATGTTTGAATTATTTTTAATGTAAATAATTTTTAATTTTTTTTCTCTCTGATTGTTGACATTGAATGTTAACTAGTTCTGAACATATATTATTAATTGTGTAACTTTAAAAGATGAAATGTAAATTTTAGATGAAATTCTAAATCTCATAATTGAGATTTTTAAAGTTTCATTCTAACTTCTAAAATGCTAAAAATAATAGTAAAGTATTTAAAATTAGTTACCGATGATACTAAATAAAGTATAAATGATAATATGATTCAAAGGTATATTCATGGTTATTTTGTTATGTTAAAGGATTTGTTTATATTAAAATAAAGGTCAAATTACGCTCATATTTCTTGAAATTCTTCAAAAAAATTTATGATACCTCTCTTTTTGGTAAATCTACAAAAATTACCTTTAATTATTTTGTCCTCCTTACACTGTCTACCCATACGAAAAATTGGTTTGTTAACTTAATACATTTTTATGGCACATGATCCCAATCATGATTTTTTTTCCGAACTTATCCTTCCCCTTTTAAAATGTGTTAATTTTTTTTATTATTAATTACTTAATATATGAAATAAATAGTTATTCAAAAATTTTAAAAAAAGTTGTCTATACAATTGCAGGAGTTTCTTTTTTGTAACCCCATCAATAAAAGAGCTTCTCCTCCTTGAAACCATTCAAAAAGGATTTTCTTTTTGCAACCCCCATCAACAAAGGAACTTCTCTCCGTTGAAACCATTTAAAAAGAGCTTCATTTTTGCAACCCCATCAACAAAGCCCAAATTGAGCACCTCAAACATTCCCTTTCCTCCATGCTTGCCTTCTTTCCACCCCTTATAGGTCGTCTTCCGCACCTTCTTGTCATCATCCAACATTATCACAATATTGTCTCCTTCCACATTGTATGCAACAAACATGGGAACCCTCTTTGACCACGCTATTGCACACCACATCATTCTCGCTCATGTCCTTCGATCCAAATAAATTTGACCCAAATATGTTTGCCACTTCAACTTCAACTTGAATAAACCTGCAACTAAGATTCTCTCAACATCAACTTCAAGTGATGATAGTATGAATAATCAAGGGTAACTTAATTTTTTTATAAGAAACTTTGACAGACTACTACTATAGTTGAAGGTAAAGGTGACAACTGTAATGGTAAGAGAAAAGAAGCATCATGTATTTGAATGTAGCTTATCTTAAAACAAATCAACGTGTAACACATTCATGTCTGATAAAGGTAGAATATATATTTTAAAATAAAATAAAAGGTCAGAGGAGAATATAATTTATTTTCAGATAAACTATACATACATGTTAAACATGCATGTTATACAGTACTTATTTGTTAATCGGCGGCGTTAATTGACTTGACGGTTGGTTCCCGTAGCTGGAATTTGTAACCGACGACATAATAAGATTGTTAAATAAAAAATGTGGAACGATTGTCACATTGGTCCAAGAGTTGCTTTCAGTGGAGAATTTTGCGGGGAAAATTTGAGATGGATGCCATATAATGTTTTCGATAACGTTGGGGATAAGAACTTGTAATTCCCTGAAAACTACTTCTAGAAACTCTCCTTTTAGAAAAAAATCTACATTTTAATTTTTAAACTTAAAAAACAGAACAACTTCGAACTATTTTAATTTCTTATTTTCCACTTATTATTATTTCTATTCTTCCATCTTTCTTTTTTTTTATCTTTTTTCATTTATTTCTTTTCAATTTCCTCTCAAAAAGTTTTTAAAATTTATTTTATAAAATTTTTAAAAACTAAAAAAAAAACACAATCAAACACCCCCTGAAATATTTCAAAATAGTTTTCAAAACTAACCAGACATGCATAATGGTTTTTCGAAATCATAGACCAAAACGTAATTACCAGCATACATTTTTATCACATGGACGAGACCACAAGTGTGCAATCTAATTAACATTTTGTGCAAGAATACAACACCTAAATGTGGACTGCAATATACAAACAATGATTCCAGAGGACACATACAACAAATGCATGCAAAAGTTACAGGTGACTTTACAGAAGAAAAATGTGCCCACAATTTTGCTATAAAATTCATCATGTTTTCTCCATATCTCATACATTGCAATTATTCAAGGGCCAGTCCAATTTCATTGATGATAACAACCTAACAATCCCCAAGCACAGGATTCTGAGTGAAGATGAGTTCAAAAATTAACAACTCCAAAAGATAAGAGAAATCTGAATTTTGGACTTCAACTAAGTCTTACAGTGTCATTTGGTATAATGACGTTGGGGTTTCTTATATGAGGTTTTAGTTGGGGTGTATTATATGAGGATTTAGCGCTTCCATTTTGCTCCACTGCCATAAATTCGAGATGATATGCTCCACAAGGTGTCACCAGGTTGCACCTTTGTGGTAACTGGGCCACTTGATTTAGATGCAGCCTTTGACTTCATCAATGAAAGCTTATTATTATTGCCCTTTCCCATTCCATTAGCAAGCAACCAGCGTGAACCAGATTGTTGCTGGCTTGGAGTGCCCCAAAGTTTCTTTTTTTGAGGCTCAGGCTTCACACCTGCCACATGGACTTCAGTAATTTTGAACTGAGGGATACCCTCTTCCTCTTCAGAACTTTTCTCCTCTTTCTTGGTGTCCTTCATCTCCACCTTTGCTACTATTTCACTCTCATCATCATCCTTCTTGTTGTTCCTTATCTCAAACACACTGCTGTAAATTTTTTGCTTTGGGAGGATGAACTCTCTCTCAACTTGTATAAGAGCAAGCATTGGCATTCCAACCGACTCATAATTTCTCAGAGGATCACGGAGTTGCACCATTAATGCTACTGTGAAATTGTTTCCGAGCAAACCACATTTTCTGCTTTTGCCTCGTCTCCTCTCTCCTTTAGAACTCCCCCGAATGAAGTCAAAAGAGTTGGCATGATGGGCTGCAAGAAGTTTGGAAGTATGTTCACTGATATCATCTATATCATCGATCTCACCCGAATCCAGTTTCATCCATTCATCAAGAGTTAACGATAGGCTCATTATCCCATCAACTCCATCACCACCATCTTTTACATCCATCAACTGCAAGCCAGCAGCTCCATCAAGACCAAGGGACCCACCGATATCAATCCCCTTGCCCTGAAGAGCTGAAATATCCCCAATGGACTGTGCAATGATGTTTGACGGTGCTTCTGCCTCTGACATGCCAGACTGTATTCTTAAACCTTCCATTGAAAGTGCTTCAATTTTATCCATAGCCAATGGAGCAAGATCTTCCAATGAAACAAACTCTGAGCCTGTTTGGTTGGGCACTGAACTTGAACTAAATTTATCAGACTTCGGTCTAGATGGTGTTCTTTTTGAGTCCTTTGGCACATACGTGCTATCTTGACCTGTTATTGAACCATGCTGCAAATGGCATTCTCTACATAATGCAAAGTAAAATTCAACCAGTAAAACATTTAAGGAATTGCTAACTAAAATCTCGCTCCAAGACCAGTGATACAAACAAGATAGACTAACCTCTCTGTTCCTTCTAAGGCAGGCATAGCTTCCCATGCTACTTGCTGCATTGTCTTCCCAGTGATATCCTCCAGAGGCATTAACTCCTTTGCCTGCATTGAGAGCTTTTCAATTCCCACTGAAGCCAAACACTGCAAAACCTCCGTTATCCCAGAACCCATTTCTGCAGGTACCACAACAGGGTTGGATACCTGCATGATTAAGCTCCCACCACTTTTAGCATTCTTGAAAAGTGAGGAATTCATAGACCGTAGAAAACCACCATCTTTTGTCTGAAGAAAAGGGCCCAACCCCTCAGCAAGAGGAGGCAATGTTGGAGCCTCTTCAGGTGGTGAATTAATAGGACTTCCAAAACCAGAACAATCTTTAGGTGGAGAATGATGGAAAGCATCCTCATTCAAACCCCATTCACGCATCAAGGCTTCTGTCTCCAAGTCTTCTAGCATCTGAGCCCTATGTTTGCCCCTCACGTCTTGAGACTCAACTTGATGCCCCTCCTGCAGATCTTGCAAGAAGGATGACGAGTTAACACCTCCAGAGAAGTTCCACAGCTCGGATGCAGTAGAAGCATCATAGCCATCATCTGCTTCGTCATCATCATCCATGTCAAAACCAAACAAAGAGAAGCCCCCATCCAAAGCCTCCTTCTCAAATTGTCTTAAAAGGAGCTCTCTTGGAGACTCAGGCTCGCTTTCAGAAGTCATGCCCATTGGACCATGGTCTATACCTAACATGCTTAAAAATTCACTGGCAACTGATTCAGTAACATCATCCAAGCTAAGTGACTTTCTCCTCTTATGTTCAAATTTTGCTTCTGTAATTTTAGGAGATTCCAGAGCCACTCTCTCCAAATTTGAGACACTATTTAAAGCAGATTCTAGTTCTTGCAGGAGCAGCTCGCTGGTATCTAAACCATCCTCCTTGCTAACAAACTCCTCTGCGACAGCCTGATCCTTGGAACTATCATTTGCCTCATCTAGAAAATCATGTTTAATGCTGTCATCAGAAGATACTTGTACACCTGATATACCAAGGTCAGAGGTAGTATCAACTGCAGAAGCATCCTCAGAAGTCTTTATGACGAATTCCTCTAGTTTAACAGGTTCTTCGGGTGAAGGTTCTATGCCCTTATCAACAACAAAAAATTCATCACCTTGACACTGCTCAGAGTCTTCTTTTGCAGAATCAGGTAAAGGATAGTCATCTGGTTTAACTGTCTCCAGGTTTTCTTGAAATAGATAAAGTTCAGGCTTGTCATGCACTGGACATGCATTTCCATCATTACTGTCAGGCTCTTGAGGCCTTTCTTTTCCAAGATCAGACGAAGCATAGGCATCTGGTTTGATTGGCGCAATATTTTCTGTGAATGAATCAAGTTCCGGTCCATCATGCAGAGGACGACATGTCTTTTCTTCATCAAATTTCTGATATAAGATGTCTATTGAGCTGGCTAGTGCTGACTTAGATGATGGCAACACCTCATGAAGATCCTTCACCTCATCCACAGCTCGAGATGAGTGCTGACTGGGAAGGCCATGCAAATATCCGGAACGTCTCATGCTGCTACTTCCATCAATATGTCTGGATTTAACATCTGTCTTCATCAAAGTAAGACTATCCTGCCTCAAAGTCAATACATTAGGAGCATTGTGGCTGTCTCTGGTAGCATTAGCATTATCACCAACCACCATATATCCAAAACTGACATTCATCACAGCACCCTTAGCCATTCCTGTTAATCTAAAACTAGTAGTCCACTTCCCCGAGCTCTTCTCCTCCTCAAGCTCTTCCAAAGTGAGAGGAAGCAATCTTGTGAGATCCACCCGGTGCTTCCCCAAATCAAGCTCCTGCGCATTGAGAAGAGAAGCATAGAGCAAAAAATGCTTCGCTTCATACTTTGCAGAATGGTGAGGTCCACTCCTACTGCCATAGACCGAGCAAGTGTAAGTCAACTTCTCTTCAAATTCAGCCACAGACTGAATCACCTTTGCGGGACGAGTCATGAGGACCCCATCACGCCTCTTCCAGTACACAGAAAGGCTAGCATCATCAAAAGTGGAAGGCAACCCTTCAATCAAATGGACCTGAAGATAAAAATTACAATTGAACCTCTTATTGCGGACATGGGAAAGCGCCTTCAGTGGCCTCCAATTCCATATAGATTTCTTATCCTTCTGAAAACTACCATCATCATTATTATAACTACTGGCTTTAGACCTTGATTTTGGGTCAGGTAACAAGGATTTCTCAGAGGATTTAGATCGAGAATTTGCACTAGATAATATTGAATTCCTTGAAGTGTTTCTATCCAAGTACAAAGCTTTGTTTATGGTTTCAACATCCTTTAACAACTTCTTCTGGCTACCAGAACCCCCACCACTCTTCTTACCACCTTCCATTCTGGACAGCATCTTTTACCCGGAATAAATAAATAAATAAAGTAAATTAACGTGAATTCAAATGAAACAGAACACATACCAGATTTTATGTTTTTGATAAATAAAAACTAAACAGGTTCTTAATAAATTATATAGCAAATTTTAATCTAAATAATTAAAAAGGGGTTAATAGATAGATTGAGTACCGGGTGGCGTTGGAAATGAACGAAAGCACGAGAAGAAACCGACCGAAGACAAATAGTTGAGGTCACCAAATCTAATTCATGAGTACCCTCCTCGTCAAATTCAAAACTGAAACTCTCTAACAAAAAAAGAACCCATTTTTCACTCGAAAGTCAGAGAGAAACCAATACACAGAAGAAGAAGAAGAATAAGAATGAAAAGGAAGTGAGAACGGAACCTTACAGAGAGTTGCGTTTTCTGATGAGTAGTGCTTGTTATCTTCTTCGCCAATCTCTCTCTCTTAAGAATTGCCGCTACCTCTTTCAAAACAAAAGAATAGAAGAAAATAGACAAATATATCTAACTTTAATTTATTTATTTATTTATATGTCATCTCATGCGCGCATCTGTCCCAATTAGGCAATATTATTATTTTCTAAGTTTGAATTCTTTCTATTTCTCCATCTCGCACACCGATTCCCATATTCTTTTAATTTTTCCCTTTCGTAATTTTAGCGCTAATTGAATAATCGTTCAGATTTTTTCTTTCCTTCTGCTTCTTGATATTCCTATTTTTCACTCAATTTTGCAGTACGTAAGATTTTATATGATTTTTTTACTTTAAAAAATTATAAAAATGAAAAACACTTGAGAGTATTACTGAATTTGTACCTAACATTCTGTAAAATGTAGTAGGTGGATGAATTTTCTCAATCTTCCTATCAAATTAAAACTAACATATTCATTGATTAGTTTTGCTTTTGGTAAAATTCGTACCAAATATATCTCTTGTAAATAGAAATGTTGATATCAAGTACCATTATAACGAACAATAAATTCAATTTACTCTTTGAAATTTATTTATTTTTTACTTACATTTTTCGTTAAAAATAGTCTTATTTAAGATATAATTAGATACTAGGAATTTAAAAATCTCTCAATAAGATACAAATCATAGTTTCATACTTACTAACTTCTTCCACTAATCCATCTGTCAAATGATAATAACATGTATAATTTTAACTCACTAAGAAAAATATATATTAACAATTTGATATTAAAGTAGATTTTGTCAGTATGGTTTAATAAAAATTAAATTATTAATATAAATATTACAAATCTACACTAGTTATAATTAGTATATTATATATAATAATAAATAATTTTATTAACATAAAAAATTAATATATAATATTAATATATTATATAATATATTTATTATATCACAGTATAATATTTATACTCATAATTTAATATCTGTTAGATTTATAAATAGAATTCTAGTATATCTAATATTTTTTATATGCTAATAAATGATGTTTTGTAAAATATTTTGTTATTCAAATTTGAATTGTTTTTGGACGATCATAAGATGGTTACATGCTAATTTAGAACTAAACAATCATAGAAATAAGTGTCACCTTCTTTTCTCTTTTATCTATTCATAAAATACATTATTAATTAATATCGGTGAGTGTATATATTAATTGGTAGAAGTTATTTAGTTAGTAATTTTAAAGTTAAATATTAAAAATATAATTCTATTAAAATTTAATAGAAAAAAAGTTTGTCATCTCAGTATTTTGATCCAATTCGAACATAAATAAGATCAAACCATAAAAGTACATTAAGTTACTATATTTATCTAGTAATAAAAGATATAGAATTGAAATAGTTTTAGATCAAAATTCTAACTTAAAACAATAACAACTCAATACAATACACCATTTTATCATTTTACCTTTCTAAACATATTTTTCCAGTTCATAATTGACTTCAAAGTGATTTTGCCTTTTGTTAGCCTTAATAATTCTTACTCCCGCACGCTCTTGGCCTTATATGAGTAGAATATATAAAAAGAGATGTACTTAATTCCTATACTCAAGGAAAAAAATACTTGTTCAAATGACTTTTTTTTTTAAAAGAAAATGTTAACCTCATTCTTTAGGATTGAATTTTAAAAGTGATAATTTTTATTAAAAATAAATATTTATTATATTAAAATTGAAAGTATAATAAATTTTTAATAAAAACTATTCTAAATACTTAAAATCAGCTAGAAAAGTTGAGATTAAAAAAAATATTTTTAATTAATGAAATGTTTTCTCTCATTTAATTTCATTTTAAAAAGAGTAAGTAAATTACACTAATTAAAAATTAGATATCATTAAAAAGCACAAAGTTGATATGAAAGGTATCTTTAATGTTTTCAGGAGAATTATATAATCTCGATTAAGGTAATAATTCACCCAAAAATATTTATTATACAAAAAAGAAATAAACAAGTAAGAAGCCAACATTTGTGCAATATGTCTTATTTAAGAAATTTGAAAAAAAGAAAATAAAAATCTAATAGCATATTTGTTGGTATGAATTTATAAATATTTTTTTATAGAAAATAATTTTATTTAATAAACAATACATATTCAAAATTTAAACCATAAATATACCACATCACTAATTAATCTAGGTACTTGATAATAGATGCAATTGGTGGTATGTGAAGCAAAATAAAAAGCAATAATTACATTATGGCAAAATACAGGAATGTCGTATTGTAGAATATTGGAGGCCTATAGTCTCATACATTAAAAGGCTTAGCTGTCCAATATGATATTCCTTCTTCAATGTGCAAAATATACTTAACGTTGGATCTACACCACATTGTGTAAGTAAGTATATCAACTACCATCAATATCCTTTCTCTCCATTCATTGAATTTAATAATCCATCACTTCTCTCCCATATTCTCGATCATATTTTTTTATTTTTATTTTTATTTTGATTCCCTTGCATTATGTATTATCTGCTGGAGCTGTCAATAATTCTAAATTTTAAATACATTTTTTTGGTACATAGATTTTTAAATATATTAAAACACAAAAGTTACTGCTTTTCGAAATTATCCCATCTTATGAAAAAAAGACACATCTCAAACATGGATATCAAACTCTCCATGGACTTCTTCCTCTAAAGAAAAGGTCAATCTGAGACTAATATATACATTTATCCTATAAAAATCTCGCACACAACAGAAGTATATTAATAATCTGCTTATATCATTATATGGAAGAATTTCTTTTAATTATTAACATTAATTTGGGAGAATAAAATTTTATTCTCTTAATTTTAGACTGTATTTTTAACATAATTATAAAAATCAGATTAAATCAAATAGATGAGATCATCTTTTTATATCGACAAACTTGCAAAATTAGTTTATATATAAAATAATATTATTTTAAATTTTAAAAAAATTTAAATTATATTATATTTAATTTTATATGTGTAATTTAAATTTTAAAATAATATGTAATTTTTAATTATATAAAATTGTGATATTAATATATTATATTATTATATATATTTTAATATATTATATATCATAAATATTTTTAATTAATATTAATTTGATTATTAAATCTTAAACTAATATCTTACGGTTAAATGATTATTCTAATTTTAAAAATCTAAATTTTCAAAATATTAATATATAAAATATAGAAAAATATAAATATAAATAATTATATATAATAAGACATATAGTAGTGATTCTTTTTATTTTAAAAAACTGTTTAAGAAATTTGGCCACGACAGGTATAGGACCAGCCTGTCGTTTACAAAAGATGATGATCACCGTTAACGGGTTATAAATTATTCTGTCCTGTGAGAATCATGTGACATAAATTTAAGAACAGGTTTTAATCTAATAAGAAATTTGACATAATCCATCTTATTTTTGTATTATTTAACAACTAACCGCTCTTTTAATAGGGCCGATTATGTGGACTTGTCCACATTGTCTTCCATCGCTTTACTCGGCCACAATTTTACGGACAGCCTGGACTAGCATGCAAAGAATTTGGTTTTTTCCTTCAATCTTTCTTTAAAGGATAACAAAGATAATTTTTTTTTTAAAAAAATATACTGATTATTTTCTATAAATTAGCAACAAAATTATTTTTAAAGTCTCATATCATACATTTAATCTCTAATAAAGTATCATAAATTTTACACAACATAAAATAATCATTTAACACTACAGACTTAAAGATAAATAAATTTAAGTTTATTAGAGCTTATTGAAAAAAATATAATTTTTTATTTTAAAAATAAAAATTTTATATTTAAAAAAATTATATTAATTTTAATATAATTTTAAAATAATTTATTTTATTTTATTTTAATTATTATTATTATTATAACAAAAATTATTTTAATATTCTCATCATCATTATCAACAACATTTTCATAGTTATTATAACAGTTACTCAATTTTATCTAAATCATGTAATCGAATCAAACCAAATTAAAAATTAATATTTTAAAAATTATACTTTTATATTTTGATTTATTTTACAATTTTCTTTTATAAAATTAAATTAAATTAAATCACATCTAATTTTATATATTTTCAATTATATATTATTGAATTGTTATCCTTTTAGTTAATACTTGTTGTATAAAAGGTTTTTTAAATTTTTATCATATATGTTATCTTAAATATTTCATTTTTTTGATATGTTAAAATTAAGTTATCAAAATATAACTAAATTCATCAATAATAATTTAATTCATATACCTTATTAATACTTTTATTATTATTTATTTATTTTTTGTTTAATTATTTTTTAATATTTGGTATAATATATTTATCAAAATTTTATTTTAAAATTTGTTGAGTATGAATATTATTATTATTTTTATTTAATTAATATTAATTTTCAATTTTTAAAAATTATTTTTTTATTAATTAATATTTTTTGTTAGATTTTTAAAATAAATAAAAAACTAAAATTTTAAAAAATAAATCAAACTAAACTTCAAACAATTAGTTTAGTTTGATTTTCTTAATATATTTTAATTAAATTGCTAATATTTTTTATAATTAATTTAAATGCTTTTTTTTTCTAAAATTAAATTAAATCGTACCATAAAATTTTTTAACTATTACTACTATCATCATTTTTAATTTATAATCAAACTTTTTATTTTTATTATTTTAGAAGAATATATTTTTATTTTTATTTTAATTAATAATTTTAATTTATCTATTTTTTATGAGTTAATAAAAATAAGGTAAAATAGGATAAATTAACTTACTTTTGTAATAACGTTTTTAACAATTAAAAATTTAAACCATGTTTGATTCCTGTTTTTGAGAACATAAAAAAACTTATTTGATAAATGAAATTTTAGAAAATTATATTAAAAAAAAATATATTCAGTTTTTAAAATTAAAAAATCAAAATAATTTTAATCTATTTTTTGTTTCTTATTTTTGGTTTTGTATTATTATTTATTTTTTTCTACGTACGAATTTTTTTTTTCACTTATTCCTTTTTATTTTTATTTGAAAAATATTTTTCAATGATATTTTATAAAATAAAATTTAAAATTTAAAAATAAAAAAGTAAAAACATCTTTTTAATTTCAAAATTAATATTAAATTTAATTTTTAAAAATTTTAAAATTAAAAATAGCTTAAAAAATCTTCATTTTTACTCAATATGTGTTTATCATGTTTAATTAATTAATTTAAGTTATTTATACATGCAAATTAAATGTGTTACTTGCAAATAGTCCATCCAATATTCAAATTGAAAAAAAAAAAAAAAGTATGAACTTTGAAGGTTAACGTGTGGACCAAAATTTATATACCCACTTCTACTCTTTAACCTTGTATTTAGATGGAAAATTTTAACATTTTAAAAAATTTGAAGAACTTAGAAATTTAAATTCTTTAAATTTAAATACTTTCAGTTTAAAAATATTTTGTTTGAATAAAAAAATTTAAATTTTAAAAAAATTTAAATTTTTTTATTTGGATGGTAGAATTTAAATTCATTAAATTTTATATTTTCAAAATTTTTATTTAAATTAAATAATTTAATTTTTATTATATACAAAATTTATGTTTAAATATTTATATTTATCTTAATTTTTTTTTACTTTTTTTTCATAACAGAATTTAGATATATAAGTATTTTTATCGTACAACATATTTAATCACAATAATAATCAAACAAATGTACATAATTAAAATGATAAAAATATATAATTATATTATTTGATATTAAAAATATTATGTCTAAATATGATAGATGAGAAAAAAATATAAGAGAACAAAAAAATAAATAATTAAAAATAAAGTAGTACAAATATAAAATAACGAGAGAAATAAATATAAAGGAATTTTAAATTTCATCTATTTTTGGAGAAATTGGAAATTCTCTTGTTTTAATTAGTTAAAATATCCTCTAAAAATCGCTTCAATTCAAAATTTCTTAAACAATAGGCAAACAAGATATTTTAATTGCTAGAATTTTAAATTTTTTTAAAAATTACTTTTTCTCCTAAAATACTTCATCCAAACACAAGGTAATAGATTTCTTGTTCCATTTTCTTTATTTAGGAAAAAAAATTTAATGCTGCGGGAAGTACATGTTGTTTCCCTTAAAAAAAATATCTGGTTAATTTTTCTTCATTTAATTTTTTTTAAATAAAATAAGAAAATTACCAAATTAACAAAAGGTATAAATGAGTAGCTATTATATCAATACAAAATATTTTCTCCTTATAAAAAAAACTTTTTTTATGTAATAAGAAAAAAGCATAAATAGTAAAACCTTATTTTTAATAATAATAATAATAATAATAATAATAATAATAATAAGAATAATTACACTTATTAAAATCATTAAAAAATATAAAAAACCATACTAGTTGTATCTATTTTTATTAAAATTAAATTATCCTTTTAATTATAATTATGTCATTTTTATATTTTAATAAATACTTTAATTTTTTATTTATAATTATTTTTATTTTATGTTATGTATAAATTGTGTATACAAAGTTTTATCAGTAAAAAATCTATTTATCACAATTAGAAAGAAGTATCTAAGATCTAATATTATTTTTGTAGAAACTATTTTAACAATTTGAAAATTGGTTAAATTAAACTTTTGAACTTATCATTTTTTTTGAAAATATAATTAAAATAAAAATAAAAGATAAAATTAAAAATAAAAATTTAAAAACAAACGAACAATTACAAATATAAAATTGAGTATGGAAAATATGAAACTTTGGTTTTTTCTTATAATTTTATTCAATATCATCCTAAACTTCCTTACGAATGATAAGAGTTAATTATGAACTATTCGTTTTAAATTTATTACTATCCAATGGTCATGACATAGTAACATTTTTTCCCTTAGGTTATTACTCCCATAATCATGCAAGAAAAATAAAAAAAATATAAAGAACATTCGAATTTGTTAATTTAATAAGTGGTTATAAACTCATCTTCCTTTAATTTAACTCAAGGTGGTCGAATGCCCACACAAGAGTCCTAAGACATTCTAATTCTCTTTCTTTAACTCAAGATAATTTTTATTAATTAAAGTTTAGGTCATATGAGAAGAAATTTCGAGAAAAATGACTTTAGGTGCTCAAAGTGAGCATTCGCCCACCTTCACTAAGTATGGAGTAAAAACTCTAAAAATTCCTAAGGATGGCACAAAGTATAAGATTAAGTCTTAAACGGTGTGAATCAACTCTTAAGAGAAGACAAATTGAATCAAAATATCATAAAACCAAGAGATGTGCATTCGACCACTTTTGGGAAATTAAGAGAAAGTGAGTTTAAATTTTTTATTATGTAGTTCTAATAACCATAACTAAGAAAGCTTTGAAAGTGGTTAGGCTGACAATTCGACCATAATGGCCAATGGAGGAGAAGTCTTAAAAATTTCTAAGTTTGGTAATGTTTAATGACCTAAACTTTAATTAATAAAAATCATCTTCTGAGTTAAAGAAAGAGAATTAGAATGTCTTAGGACTCTTGTGTAGGCATTCGACCACCTTGAGTTAAATTAAAGGAAGATGAGTTTAAAACTTTAACTAAGGTCTAATAAGGATTCTCACCATGTAAAATAAATGGAATAAGGGTTTAAGAGAGACTAGATAAGGTTATGGTGTCATTCAGCCATATGTGACTAAATAGATGCAAGTAAGTTAAAATCTCGTTAACACATAACCCTTAAACCTAATTTAATTAGGTTATGCATAAGACATGAAAATTAAAGTACACAAAGAGGAAATAACTCAAGAAGTGTTATTCAGGCACCTAAATAAAACTTCTGAATTTTATGAAATTATATGAAATAAGTTGACTATTGAGAAAAGGGAAGGTTGAGAGATAACTTAGAAGGATGAGTGAAATAAGCTCTCATGAGTGATTTATCATAAAACGTTATGAATTAAACAAATTGGATATGTATGGGTATATGTGCTTATGTTTTCCAAGAACAAATGATAAGCATAAGTAAGTCTTAATGTAGAATGCAATTATATGCTTGAGGATGTTATGCCAACTAGTCATAGTGCTTTATGAATGCATAAAGAGAAATGTGAAGTGTACGATGACTACTCATGGATGATTGCAAATTGATGCTTTATATGATAATCATTTGTGAATGTTGGTGTGAGAATATGCATGGTATATTGGTTGAATTTTGATTGAGCATGCATGATTATTTGGATGTTTTTTTTAAAAAAGAACCTAAATAATTAAGAGATCACCAAAGAAAAATCCTATGTGAAAATTTAACACACATCTCTACCATGCCAAGTCACAGAATTTGTGATTATATGGAGGTCACATGGCCTACCATATGAAATCCATAGGGCTCCTATAAATTATGTTGGGGATGACCATGTAGAATGAACTCATATTCTAAATCATAAGGTAGAGTTTGTAGGAAGTGAAAGATATTGTTTGACTAAAGAAAGAGAATGATTTATGAATAAAGCATGAATGAATATGTCTTCAATTAAATTGTCACTGAAAATGTGACTTAAGAATGGACATGAATTATGAATAAGGCATAAATGAAAGATAGGAGTTATAAATAACATACATCTTTATTAGGGAAAGTGACAAGACTTGTGCACATATGGAGGCCATAGGGCCTAAAATCTGAAAGCCATAAGGATTCTATAAATTTTGATGTATGAAAATTATAATAAGTGCCTTGTATGATTGTAATAGAGGTTATTTTTTATAATTTTAAAGAAATTCACTTTAGATAAAGGTTCTCTAAAAAAATAAAAACTAATCCTGGATGCATGACATGATTTCAAATAAATTGAAATGGATGAGATGAAAATGATATCATTAATATTAAAGTAAAATCCTATTAGGAAACTTAGTTTCTCATCCTTACTCCGACTATTTTCTTCTTAGACACCCTAGACGCTGTTCGTGATGGCAGGAATTCAAGTACTTAAAGAGGATGCGAGACCTACTTAAGGAATTCAATTACATGTTTTAATTATATGGATGAATGTATGTTAAGTAATTAATATGTAGAAATAAATATAAATATAATTAAGTTTGTGTAGAGGCCCTAATGCCGGAGACTAACTATGTATATGTAATAAGGATTGTATAATTATATGAAGTATGAATGTGTATGCATGAGTTATGTTTGAATTGATTTATTTTTGATTAGAAATAATTAAAATGAAAGAAGTAATTTGTGTTGGTAATAACGCATACAAGCATAAGAGTGACTAATTATTTATATCTTGTTACAAACGCTATATCAACCAGGCTTGCAATTGATATCAAAATGTTTTAAAAAAAAATTGACTATATTTTCTCCAATAAATATTCTCTAAAGGACTCTGCATCATGAGATAATAATATATTAATAGAACCAAACATACAACTTAAACATAAAAATGATATTCATTTTTAGGATGTTAAATTAGAACTATTGAAAATTGGGACTGAGTTTTAATTGGAGATAGTTTCAGTATGTTTTGATCTTTTGGGATGAATGGTGATGATGTGATTGGCTTGTACTTAGTGTCCATCTTTAGATTAATTTATGAATATGAATAAAAATATTAAAAAATAAAAGGATAAGAAATTATGCATATTTATTGATAAATTAGTATTTATTTGTAGGTTGATTCCTTCCGAGTGTTGTAGAAAGTTTGAGAGATAAGAGAATGAAACTGTTTTTTTCCCCTAATGAGCACCTTGATAGACATGTCATTTGAATTGTCTCAATATAACATATAATGTGTTATTTTTATGTTATTACATAACAGAAAACAACAACTTATTTACTAGTAAAGATTAGAGACTTTTCTACAAGTACTAATTAAAGTATTCTATCTCATCACAGGATACCAATACTAAAAATAAAAATAAAAAATTTATTGTTTAATTAATCAAATTTAGCAAATAAGAATAAATAAAAAAATAAAAAAAATAAAGAAAATAAAAAATAAAAATAATAATAATAGCAAAAAAATAAAGAAGAGGAAAGAAGAAAAAACAAACAAATAAAAATAAAAAGAAAGCTAAAAAAAATAGTAATAATAGCAAAAATAAAAAAAAATAAAACAGAATAAATAAATAAAAAATAAAAAATAATAAAGTAAAAGAAAAAAATAAAAGAAAGAGAAAAAAAAAACTGTTTCAAAAGTTAGTTAGGGCGGTTAGAAATTTGGTTGGAGTTAGTTACCCCAAATTCAGACTATAAAAGGAGAAAAGCAAATTGGCGGGGAACGGGGAATTCACTTCTCCAAATCCAAAAAGCAAAGGCTGCTGCTGCTTGGAGTTTTCTCTCCCTGTTTCCCTCTACTCCGGAAGCGTTCTGAAACTCCTCTTAGCTTTTTTCTCTGCTTTTCTCTTCAAGAGCCATACCAAACTTCTTCCGCTCCAGTTGGCGAGCTGTTGGTGACCACTAGAGGAGTTTGGATTCCATGATTGTGAACCGAAAGGTTTGCGCGCCTTCTCACGCATTAGAAATCACAGAGGAACTTTAAGAATCCAGTACATTAGGAGATTGTTGATCAAGGATCACCCTAAGCTCACCAGGTAAGATCATGAACCTCAAAGCTTTCTTGTATACTTGTGTTTTGAATCATGGTGTTGTCATGCAATGAAAATAAGTTTTTGAAATATAACTAGATGGCATATTGTGATAGCCGTAGTTCATATGATTCTTCTCACAATCGGAAAACTTCTCATTGATTTAGTTTCTAAATTTTTCTATCTTCATTATCTTTGACTGATCTGAAGCAGAGCAAAAAATTTTGGTGGAAACATAGATAAAATCCTTTGCGAACTTGTTAAATCTCAGATCTTTTGCTTTCATTTGACCTCATTCCATGTTGTAGTCTATTGTAGACTTTTTCTGGTCTTGTTTAGTTGAATTTGATAATGCTCCACTGAGTTCAAACAAGATTTGGAATGAACATTTGTATGGAAAATCTCTTATGCCAAAAGTAAACACACGAGAGAAAAAAGCTGTAAGTTCTTGGTCCGTATGTGATGGATGGAAGAGAATTCAGAGGGAGAAGATAGTGTGATCACTAACCACCGCAGTAACAGAATTAACAAAATTAGGTCCACTGATTAAGCAATATATTTTGAGGCTGGATGGATTCTCACTAATGTTACTTGTGGAATATCTGAATACGTATGAATGGTCATCGAGCATGGTGTTGTTCCCTTTGCTTATGCATCTGCTTGTTTCCACCAGTGAAGATATTAGAGAACAGGCTATCACCGAGGCCAATATTATCCTTATTCCTGTTCATATTCTGCGGTATACCGAATTTAACATCAAGTGGGAGGTAGCCTGAGCCATCTTCAACGCCACTTCTGCAAGATTTAATGAGAAAATCAAGTTCCTGACAAGTCATGGCAGCATTAAGCCAGTGCATGATTGGCCAAGAATAGCAGAATTTTTTGCTTGTCTGCTTTTAATAGGAGGAAATGAGTCATAAGATGGTACTTGATGCTAAAGCTAATGAGTCATGGTTGCAATCCCTGCCTTACTTGTGACAGCAACATACCTTTGACCCTTTGGACTGTATTACTGTTGGAGTACCACAACACAATGCATGGCTACCCATCTCACACCCATTACTCCTCCGAGTAGAACGATGATAGCTGCAACCAAGACCACTACAATTAAGCCTTTGGTTTCAGTTACTAAGGCTACAGTTCCTGCCACTGAGAGTGCTATAGGGCCTGCTACTGAACCCACTATCAGCTACTAGTGAAAGAATTTCAAATAATGTTATACAAGTACTTGTTCATGTAGCAGCTGAATGGCCTCTCACTGAAATGATGGATAGTTCGAACAAAAGTGATAAGCTAAATGGTCTGACAACTGGATAAAATTGGTTAAATCTGGATGATCAGGGTTGTAAGGATTATATCAGCAACTAGCAAGGCAAACCTGAACTGTAAATTGCATCTATATCAATCATGATGATGTGGCAAAATTTAATCATATCAGCAGCTTTGGGTTTTGGATTTAAAATATATATGCCTTGGCACCAATTATAATAACATAGCTACTACCAGCACTGGATTCTGCCTTGTATGCATAGGCACATAAGTTATTATCATTGACCCTCGCTTGCTCTATCCGAATGAGTTTCAGTGGGCCAGCTACGTCTGAGTATAAGATAACTTCTCAAGCAAAATACACATTATGCAGAAATGAAAACTAGCTTCTTGTGGAGATCCTAAATTTTCTGAATCAGTATTTTCAGCCTTGTGGAAATTCATTGATTTTGGCGACAAGGAACTGATAGGACATTGTGTAAAACTTGCATCTTAGAAGCCTTGATCCCAACTAAAGATTCTATGACAGATGCTAAAATTGCATTATGTAAGATGCATTCTGAATCAGTGATATGGAGGACTTGGTTTTCAGCTTCGCTCAAAACTGTTAAGCGTAAAGTGGAAGGCCAGTTTGGTGGTTACCTAGTTGCACATGACTACTTGGTTCCAAGTTCAATTCCCACATGCTGCCATTTTATTCTTAATTCCCTTGCATGCCAATATGTATTTTTTGGGCAATAGTGGGCCAGCTGTTGATGGGCAAAAACCAGGCCAGCTGTTCCTCAGTTTATGATCCTCAATTTAGGCTAAACTCCTTGGATGGCTATGATCAGGCCAACTGCTTCTCAATTTGGGCCTTTCATACAAAATGGGCCACGCTGGCAGCCCTTACAAATAGGCCACGGTTGGGCCATGCTAGTAGCTGCCCTTTAATTGGCCATTCTAAAATCAAACCAAAATTTTTAAATAAGAAATATTAATAATTTAAATCAAGTCCAAGTCCATTTGTTTTGGATTAAGCCGAATTCTTTTTTTTATTTTATTTTGAAATTAAGTTATTTTTTAATTTGGGCAAACCCAATTTCCTCTTTTTTTTTTTTAATTTGAAACCAAATCCTTTTTTTTTAACTTGGGGTAAGCCCAATTCCTTTTTTAATTTGAAATCAAATTTGTTTTGTTTAATTTGGGTCAAGCTCAATTCCCTCTTTTTTAATTTGAAATCAAATCCATTTTTTTAATTTGGGGCAAGTCCATTTCCTTTTTTTAATTTGAAATCGAATCCATTTTTATTAATTTGGGTCAAGCCTAATTCTATTTTTTTTTAATTTGGGTCAAGTCCAATTCCTTTTTTATTTTAAAATCAAGTCCAGTCTCTTAATTTGGGGTCAAGCCCAATATATCTCTTAAAGCAAAACTAATTTTTCTTAAGGTAAATTAAATTTGGGAGAGCCCCTTATTATTTATGTTCGATTTTTGTTGTTCTACACTTTTTATATTTGCTTCGTAGTTTAGACTCATTATTACTTATTTTTAAAATGAACCTTTAAAAATCCTAAACCTCACACAATGACCTTTGAATGCAAACTGGTAGCATGCCTTACTGTTCGATATTCAGAGAATCATATGAGTCTCAGTGTAGCCCTTGTCTGGCTCAGACTCGGCATATGTGGATCTGGGTAAATATTTGAAAATCAAGATTTCAAAATACATCAAGCATTTTAATAATCTCGGATTTCACGCGATGAACTATAAATACGAACTGGTAGCATACCGTACTGTTCGATATTTAGAAATTATATAGGTCCCAGTGCAACCCTCGCTTGTCTTGGACCTTGTGCATAGGTGAATCTGGGAAATCATCCAAATATTACTTTCTCACCAATCTCAGGAATAAATTTCAGAAAATACGTTTTCAAACACGTAGTCTCATGCGCTGAGCTCTAGATACGAACTGGTGACATACCCTATTGTTTGGTATTTAGAGATCATATGGGTTCTAGTGCAACCCCCGTTTGGCTCGAACCTTGTACATATGTGGACTAAGAATTTTTCAAAAATATCCTAAACTCTTTCAAATCATCTCTCAATTCGATATAAACCTTACTTTTTACCTCTGAAGATCAAGTCTTCAAACCAGAACTATGTAACCTTAAATTTCCCATTGCACCAGGGAATATGTAGGAGCAGGATCAAGTCCTGTCAAACTATTTTCCATAAACCTATTTATTTAAAGGGGTCAAACAGTTTTCAAAGATATCCAAATCACACATTCAGTTTAAGGGTACCGTTCTTCGGAATGGGCGAGTAGGTGCCTAACACCTTCCATACTCGTAACCGACTCCCGAACCTAGAACTGATCCTCAAGTTAGGGTTTTTCCAAACATTTTCCCTTAAAATAAAATTTGGTGGCGGCTCCACAATCTATTAAATTCTCTTTCTAAAATTTTAGTGAGTTCGTCATTTCATTGTAATTATGGTTACGACAATATTATTATACATATATCAAATATACATAGCATACTATTTCTTACTAATATTTAGGATGCTTGCATCCACCTATTTACAAACATACACATTATTGGCATGACATTCAAACTCTTCTAGTTCCTTGAGAAAAATTGGGAGACCTGCGAACCTCTACAAGCCTAACAGTGGAACCGCTCCATCCACATGCTCGGATCTAACAAAATAAATTTTCCGTTTGACATTTCTTGATAGGCCTAGAAAGGGTATGGTATTGGATACAGAGAGCTTCCCTGCAAAGACCAAATGTGATATGTGCTGTGATAGTGGGATTAGGTTTGTGGATTGGTTTCCCCTTCAGAGGAAGAGGAATCTGCAGTTGCGGCTATCCATTGTCTTTGGTAGCTAGATGGGGGTGGAAACATTCTATTAGGGTGGAACGCCTCTAAGGAAATTGCGAATCCAATAGTTATGAATTTTGGACTCAACTTTAGTGGTGAAGAGATGACCTAACGAGAAATAGATTCGAAAATTGGCTTGTGTTGTTAGTAATAGACCATGCAAGTTTGTAGACCAGTCGACATTGCTAATGTCGACAGATACCACTGTTGTTGCGAAGGAAATTATTGTCGTCTGGGAAGAAAATGGAAAAGAAGGAATGTGAAAATAAGTTTCTCAATAGGTTTCTACTCTATTTTTAATGTCATCACTTTTACCCCAACCACTTCTGTTTATTAGAAAAATCATTTCATGCATATAAGATTGCTTTTAATCCTTTAGAAACATCCTACTGAAGTGGCTTATTTTTACAGAGAATCATCTTATTATTTATGTATATATCTATTTGATTTACATAAGTCTGAGATCATAATAAAGATATTATTTGACATACATATTATCCTATGTCTTAGACTTTATCTCTGTCATTTCTCTAGCCCACACTTTAGGAAAATTATGATCCAATCCCACAACTTCAGGGAAAATATTTAGACATAGATATGCATTAAAATTGTCAAACAATATCTTCTCACTAACTATACTCTCACCTCCTATTACCAAGGATATGAGCTCATTCCTAGGTGGTCATCACCATTTTATATGATGTGAAGAACCTGTTGTCTTCACTGTAGAAGGATTTTTTGAGAACCTAATGTCTCCTAGGAGAACCATTTTTCCTCCTCTTCAGTAGAGCTCTAGGTGCCCTTTGGAATATGATGTGCACAAGACATAGATAGTAGCTTAAAATTTTCACATAAGTTTTCTTTAGTGATTCCTTAACCTCTTTAGGTTCATTTTTAATGGCTTCCAAATAATTATGCATACTCAAGAAAATTTCCAGCTAATATGATTTGCATATATAGATATCAATTTCTATCTCATCATCAATCATAAATACTTTTCATACATAACAACATTCTTTCCTTACTTATGGATAGTAAACAATTCAACATACATAAATAGTATGCATTCATGAAAGCATTACAAGTTGACTGGTAAATCACATAATATCGTTGCATGTTTCAAGTACATGTCCAACTTATTTATCACTTTAAATTTTTATGTTAATCACTCAAGGACTTAATTCTCTCAACCTTTCCTTTTCTCAAAGTTACATTAGTTCCATGAGATTTTTACAACTTAGAAGTTTACTTTAGATGGCCAAATGACACCTTTTATGCTTTTATTCTTTTTGTTTTTCAATTGTTCAAGTATTATGCAAGTCCTACTTATACAAAGTTCAAATGGTAAGTGTTTACAAGTTTTTAACTTGTTTAGGATGTTTTACTTATATATGGCCGAATGGTTGTCTATGTTTTTGCCAAACTTCTTTTGAAATTTTAATCCTTCATTTAAAATTATAAGGCTTCTTAAGTTACTTAAAGCAAGATTTCAAACTCTTTTCTTCTTATTTAACCTAGATTGGCCATATGTTCACCCTAGGTTTCTAAGACCTTCTAGTTTATTTTCTATTGTCTTATGAGTTGATTTTTGTCAATTAAAGACTAATTCACTAATTGATATCTAAGTTAGGAGATTTTAAAACTTCCTTTTCATATTTGTAAGTCATGGCCAAATGGTTTAACCTAGCTCCCAACTTCATGTTTTAATTTCAAACCGCCTACCTTATGTATACTTAGGCTCAGGTTTGATTTATGATAACTTTTTGATTTCATTTTTACTACCTTAGTAATTAGGTACAATGACTCTTTAACCTTACTCCTTCTAGTTATAGATCAAAGGATGTTTAGACAAGGTGGTCAAGAATTAAATCTCCTTGTAGGTCAATTTATCCTAAAGTGGATGAATGGTCCCTTAGCTTATGTTATAACCCTCTTACACTTTTAATACCTTATACTTACATGCCTAGGATCCTTGATTAAACCTAGTTAAGAGTTAAACCTCCTTTTTGATTAATTAATCCCATGGTGGCTGAGTGCCACTCCTTAGACTTAGGGTACCATATTTTTTTAAACCCTAGATCCGTTTACCTAAAGTGGTTGAATGGACCCTTGGCCTACCTTAAGGATTTCTTACACTTTTAATCCATTATGCTTACTTGCGAAGGATTCTAGATTTAGTCAAGTTAGAAGTTAAAACTTCTTGGATAATTTATTATATAGTGCCCGAATACCACCTTCAAGGTCTTGGGATTTCTTTTTCTAATCCTAGTTGACTTAGGTTGACCAATTCTTGTGGTTGAAGTTTTGACTTCAAGCTTGACCAAGCCTTGTGGATTGTTAGGTCTTTTTCCTACCATTAAGTGTATTGGCTGAAATTTACATTCCCCTTTACGTAAGTCATGGTTCAATCTAGTTACCAATTTTAGGCTTCTTTAAGATTTTGACCAAATACTAATTATGAACTTCACCTTAATTTACCAATGTTGATTATTATGAAAATGGTCAATTTTAGGTGTCGCTGATAACTTTAATTAGTCAATTTATCAAATAAATTCCTTAATACACCATTAACCAACTTTTAAAACTATTTTCCTTAAAATTATACTAGGATGACTGAATGCCCCCTAGTGAATTTTAAACCATTTTTGCTCCAATTATTTTCATTCAAAGGTTTATTTACCTCGTTTAGAACCTAATTACATAGTTTATGTTACTAATAAAAATTTCAACAAATTTTATCCTTGATTATGGTAGCATGGCTGAATGCCTCCCTTGGCTTGCCAAGGTCACTTTCCCAAATTTTCTTCTCACACAACCTTGGTTATTTTGTTTTGTGAACTTGTAGCACCTTATGCTCTTGGTCCATAAATATTTCATCCAAAGTCCAGAGCTTAGGTTATGTCCAAAATGAGTCTTGAGTGTTATACATAGCTTTTGCCATTTTTGGGTTCAAAATTCCAACTTTAGCTTAGTAATTTTTAGATCCATGCCCAAACAAGCTTGTGGGACTTAACCTCAATTTTTCTTCCAATTTTTAACATACAAGTTCATGGGTTTAGATCTGGACAGAATCATACACAAGTCCACCATAAGAAGAAAAATCACAACTTTCAAACTTTAAGCTTAAAAACATGCAACATACCAATTTTTTTTTCAAACAACAACGTGTATATACTTAAAATCTACTCTAAGATCCATACTTCTCCCATCAAGAAAACTTAAAAAACTTTGTTCATGAGTTCTCAAAACTGAAAAAAGCCTCAAAATGGGTTGAAAAACAATTTCCACCAATTAAATTTCTTCTAAGTTACTTAAAAGCACTTTAAATCAACCAAACTTCATTTTTATTTTCAAAAATCACTAAAAAATGGTGGAGCTGATTATGAACGTTTCAAATGTATTTTTGAGCCCTCATAAGTTGAAACAAAAGAAGATGCATAGGTTTTAGAGAAAGAATCCACAAAAGAAAGAAACCAAACCATAAAAAGCAAGTTTTAAACTTTAAAAGACAAAGTAAAAAGATCTTACTTAATGGTGACTTTGTGCAGTGATGGTTGGGCTGTGATGGCTGCTCCTTGTCCCCCCTTTGGCTGGTCCACAAGGTTCTCTAAGTGGAAGTGGTGGGGTTTAGTATTTAAGGCCTTGTTTTAGCTTAAACCTCAAAGTTCGAGACTTAGGCTTAATGTGTAGAGGATTAAGATTTTTTGGACTTAGATGGATTTGGAGATATTATGGGGAGTTAGCTGAGTGTTTTAGGAGATGAAAATTGAACTAAATGAGGCCCTAAATCAGCTAAGTGAGTTCGGCCAAGCCTAGACATGTTTGGATTAATTTTACACTAAGGGGTATTTTGGTAATTTTGCATAGATTTTCCTATTTTTCAAAATAATTCAAAATTCAAGGAATTATCCTTTTAGACATTGATTATTGTTAATTAGGCTGGGTTTACAACTAATCATGTTTAACTTAGTCTAAGCATGGTTAACTTTTAATTAATCAAAGTTAATTAACCTTAATCATGGTTAAAAGAATTTTAATATTATTTATTTTTTCTTTTTATGGTTGACTTGGGTTGAATTGACTTGGTGAGTCACCAACAGGTTTTCCACATGCTGGATTTTGTGCAACCCTTTGTGGGACCCACTTTTGGCTTGTTTCTCACTTCTTTGCCTTCCCAACCTTCCAGGGACATTTTTGTAATTTTTTCAAAATTGTCGAAAATTTTTCCAAATTATTCTGTTGAAAATTATCAATTTTTGGTTCATTCTCATGTTAATCTAAGGTCATTTTCTATTTTTATCCCTTCTTGGTTTTCTAAGTTTTTCTCATTAATTTTGATCATCCATGGTGTTTTCTAAGCCTTTAGAATATATTTTACTTAAGTTTTACATTTCTTTCAGTTCATTATTTCAGTTGCCTAGGTGTAGGCGCATTTTCGTCATTTGTACCAAACTTTCTAATTTCTCGGTTTTTGGTTCCTAATCCTACTTGGTTTCGCTCTAGGGATTATTCATGGCTTTAAAATTTCATCATAAAAAATAGGGGTATTAAAAATAAGACACTCAATTTGAGTGTAAAGATTTTAAAATTTTCTCAAGGAATCAAGTATTTTGAATATAAAGGATTTATTATTTTGACAGAGATGTTCAACACATACAACCTATGTATTCTTAAAACAATACAGAATTAAGAATTATAATCCATATGAGTCTAAGTGTTTATTATAGCATAAAAATAAATACCAAAAGTAATTATAAAATTGGTCAAATTAATAAACACTCTATAATGCATAACATTTAATGAACAAGTGCCTACATTAGTTCAAATAGAATATAATATCACATTTAATGAACAAGTGCCTACATTAGTTCAAATAGAATATAATATCATATTTGATTGGATAGTGTAAATACTTAGTTTAGACAAAGAATATCTTGAAGTAATATGATTATAAAATGTCTAAAATGAGCAAGCATTTGCAATTATTAGTTAAAATAATAAGACTTGCAACCAACTTAAAAAGCAGGAAATTATACTGGATAAGAGTATTAACTTCATACATATAAATACTTATAAACTAATGATCTTACAAACATGTTAAAAATACTAGTATCAGACAAGCATAATAAAATTTTAGGCTAAATGTGAAATACCAATAAAATAACCTTAACATTTACTTAAGGTGCCTTATTGAGATTAAATTAAAATGTACACAAGAATATATAATAATAAAGTGTGCATAAGAATACATCTATGTATAATGAAATGAGACTAAGTAGCAATATATCTAAGAACATGTCATATGGTTAAGTGTAAGAATATATGACAATATAAAAATTCAAAGAATATGTTATTTGAATACTAAAGTACACACAAAAATAAAGAAAAATATTAATAGGTCTTTAGACAAACAATTATGTGCACTCTCTCACTAATTCAATACTCTAGGATATTGACAGGATTTCCATTAGAATCTACTAATATTAAAATACTTTAATAGTATAATATTTAATAGTAGGGTCATATCTTTTACTTAAGTACTTATTATGAGTCTAAAGCTCAGAACATTTCTCCTAAGAAACATCATGTAATGAACATCATGTAATACATCATTCTCTAAACAATCAAGAGTGTTTTCATACACTTTACATACATCTTTGTGTACTCAAAAAATGATACAAGTTGGCATGATGTTTTTATAGGAACTAACCGTTTAATCAAGAATTTATTAATTAAATTTGATGTTACGTTCTTGGACATCATGTAAACTTCCTCCAATAGGATCTTTGTCCACTCATCCTTCTAGGTTACCTCTCAACCTTTTCTTTTCCCAAAGATTAAGTTCATCTTACTGTTTATAATGTAATATTATGGGATATAGGATTTCTTCTGTAGTTGGTCGAATGTCCTTTTTAATTGTTTACTCTTTGTGTTCCTTAAATTGAATGTCTTATGCACAACTTAATTCATTGAAGTTTAAGTGTCATAAGTTTTATGCTTTTTAACTAATCACTTGGCTAGTTAAGTTTGATCCATTAGTGAACCTACTTGCTTGCCTCCTTGCTTATGAATTTAAATTTTCCTGCTCATGTCTTATTTAGTTATCTTTTAACATTCAAACTAGCCTACTTTTCTTATTTATTACCTAGGTGATCGAATTCACATGCTTTAGTCCTAAGGTGTTATGGTTCAATTTTTCTTCTCTTAAAAGCTGATTTACACTAAATAAGACTTAGGCTATTAGGTCATACCACTCTTAGAAATTTTTAAGGCTTTTCCCCCTTGATTTGCGTGAGTGGCCGAATTCTTATCATCCTTTCTTTACTCCATAATTAATTTCTAATCTTCTCCTTAAGCATATTGAGATGCATCCTTAAATTTTAGTAAGATTTTAACATGTTTCCCCAATTTCAACCATTATGGCTGGATGATCACTTCACCAATTCTAAGTCTCTTCCAAATTTATAATTCTTTTGTTACACTTGATTAGGATCCTCTTTACATCTTGATTAAAGTTTTAAACTCATGTTTTTCTAATTGCATGGAAAGTGGCTGAATGGTATAGGTGATTAAAACAAAGGTCCTTTTCTCAATTTCTTGTCACTCGACCTTGGTATCATGAAGGTTAGCACCTTGGAAGTTTAAACTTAGTATAAATTTTTGGGTTTTAGGAGTAGTTTGAGTTTTTAAAAAGTTTAGAGGATTTGACTAAGTTTTTAGGAGATGTAATATGAAGCAAATGACCCATCCAAGGCTTAAGATACCATTTGGCCATTCTAGGAAAATTTGGGAATTAATTTCTCACTTATGGGTATTTTGGTACATTTGCACGTAATTTCTATTTTCTAAAAAATATAAATGTAAAGAATTATCCTTTTAGGATTAGTTTAATGCTAATTATTCTAAATTTATCACTAATCAAGATTTACTTATTTTAAGCATGGTTAATTTTAATTAATCAAGGTTAATTAACCATGGTTAATTTTATCTCTCTTATTTGATATTTTTGCCTTATATGGCATTCATGAAGTGATGACTCATATGGTGAGTCACCACTTCATTTTCCACGTGCTTATTTTCGTGTTCAAGTGGTGGGGCCTATTTTCTTGCCCAAATTGTTCTCCCAACATTTTTATCACTTATTGGTTCATTCCTAAATCATTCTTATGTCGTTTTTCATTTTGTTGAGAACAGTTTAGTCTTTATGGAAGACAAATGTTCCTAAGGGAGTTTTTAATATTTTCGAAGTTTGCTTGTGGCTTTTTCATTATTTATTTGTTTCTATTTATTTTTTATGACTTTCTAGCCATCATTGATGTATTCTAACCCCTTAGCAACATTTATTAGTATGATCCTAATGCAAGGAGATTTTCATTATTTGTTAAAAAAGTTTAATTTCTCTGGTTTTTCTTCTTATTTATACTTTATTTCTTACTAAAGGATATTTATAGCCCTAGAGAGTCCATTATGAGGGATTATAGATGTTACAAAATGCACACATGTCGTATACCTTATCATATTGTATTTTGAGAGTCGTATAGGTTTAAGTGCACCCTTCGTTTGTCTTAAACATTGTACGTTTGTGGATTTGGAATCTTATTTAAATATCATAACAAACCTTTTTCAATTAAACTTTTGAAGATTTGTTCAAATCATTCTATTTTCAAAATCATTCTTTAAACCAGTCAAATCTTTTTTCAACCAGAACTTTGTAATCTTGAGTTTTCCATTGCACCATGGAATATATAAGAAAAGGATCGAGTTATAGCAGTCTATTTTCAACAAATATATTCATCATTTTATAAATATTTATTTCTATTTAATAGATCAACTAGTTTTAAAAATACTAAAATTACACACTCAATTTAAGAGTACCATTTCTTAGAATAGGTGAGTTGGGTGCTAGCATCCTCCTTCCTTATAACCGACTCTTGAATCTAGACCTCTGTCTTTGTTAAGAGTTTTTCAAATATTTTTCCTCTTAAATAAAATTTGGCGGTGGCTCCAATTTCTAAAAATAATTTTAAATATCTAAATGTTTCAAATTTGTCATTTTTTTATAATTTCAATTATGATAAATGGAAACTCTATTGGGGATTTTAGAGAGTAAGGTCCTATTCAAAGCTGAGTATGTAATTCATGTTGGTCCCTTTCTTTCTTTTTTCTTTCATTTATTTTCTTTTATTTATTTCATATTCTTTTAATATTTGTTTGTAATTATATGCTTCTAACCCTAGGGTAGAAGATTTTTATTTTGTATATATATCTATTATGTTTCTCTTGCAGCAATTAAATTCAAAATATTTATATGACCTTTATGTACCACATTGATGCATGCATTGTAACACTCTAATAGTGACAGCCTTCCTATGCTTAAGTTTATTATATAACTGTTGATGATTTATTGTTACTTTATTTCTAATTAAAGTAAAAATAAAAATGAAAATAATTTTTATTTTTATTATTTTTATATAAAATAGAAAAAAATAAAAAATAAGATAATATTTTTTAAAACATAAAATATTTTCACAAACCAATCACAACCTTAAAAAAATAAGATATTATTAAAATTAAAATTATGATAAAATGATGAATTTTAAGAATTTAAAAATGTAAAATAATTTTTAAAAAATAAATTTATTATCAAAGTTTATTTATCAGTTAATATATTTGAAAAAAAATCTAGATTTGTGCAAACTAATTATAAAAAAGAAAGATGTTAGCATCATGTTTTCTCAATTTTAAGGAATGATTGTTGGATAAATAACCTACAAATACAATTTCTTCAATTTATTTATATTCATAAAATTTATTTTGTAACGTCAGAAAACAATGATATTATTGTGTTATTTTATTATATAGTTGTTGATAATTTGTTGTAGCTTTATTTTTAGGTAAAATAGAAAGTAAAAATAAAAAATTATTATTTTTTATACATATTAAAAATAAAAAAATAAAATTAAGATAATATTTTTTTAAAATAATTAAACATAAAATATTTTGACAAACCAATTAGCATCTAAAAAATAGGATATGATCACATTTTAAATTAAGACAACATGACAAATTTGAAGAATTTAAAATAATTTTTTAAGAGTGAAGTTATCACCAATTTTATTTATCCGTCAAGATATTTTAAAAAAATCTTAACAAAGAAAGAGATCTACATTTGCCAACTGGTTACGAGTTAAGAAAGGTGTTAGTATTGTAGTTTTGTTCCTAATTAAAATAGAAAATGAAAATGAAAATAATCTTTTTTATTAGCTTTTATACAAATTGTTAAAAATAGAAGAAATAAAGTTAAGATAATATTTTTTAAAAACAATGAAAACATAAATATTATTCACAAACCATGATCTTAAAAAGATAGGATATTATCATAATTAAAATTATGATAAAATGGTGAATTTGAAGAATTTAAAATTTCAAAATATTTTTTAGATAGTGAAGCTATTATCAAATTTTATTTATCAGTCAATATATTTGAAAAAATCCTAACAAAGTAGGAGATACATGTTTGCCAACCGATTATGAGTAAGCAAGGTGTTAGCATCGTGCTCCCCCAATTCCAAGGAATTATGAGTGTGTTACTTTGTGATGTGGAACTATTTTATAAAATATTTATATTGAAAATATGGTGCATATTTTTTTTAAAAAAGACATTTGTTAAAAGTGAGAGCCTTATTGTAATAATTAACTGAGCAGTTAATAAATGTTAATATGTTGTCACTCACACTAATTTTAAAAGCTCCCATTCATTTACTTAAGATAATATACATTCACATATACAACCATATGTGCATTATTATTTATACAAATATTAGACATTGGCAATTCTAAGGCTCGTAACGAGTCCTTTTTAACATAACAAAGGAATCAATGCCCATTATGAGTTATAGTCATCCATAATGAAGCACACAAAATACATACGAACAAATTAAAATCCTTTTTAAAGATTCATGATTTATCTTCTCTATTAGCATATTCTCCTTCATTTGTTCCAACCCATGAGTGCTATAGAGCCGGTCCATTCCATGCAGTTTGAGTTAGATTACTGTTGTCACGAATGATATAATTAAGGTTTAGAAGAGAAAAGAGGTAGGGAATTGAGAAATTGTAATTTCTTGTAGGCATCTATCCTAAGGTTGGTGATATAATTTCTATTCTAGCCACTTCATTTTATTTA
The DNA here is from genome assembly GCA_037954105.1 of Canavalia gladiata. Lineage (NCBI taxonomy): Eukaryota > Viridiplantae > Streptophyta > Magnoliopsida > Fabales > Fabaceae > Canavalia > Canavalia gladiata. The sequence continues at coordinate 24,972,481 of CM075662.1, forward strand.
TGACAATGTGTCAAGCATAAAAGTTCAATTGATGTCCTTTTTAAAAAAACACTCATATGAAGTGAATTCTTTTTTAAAAAAAGGAAAGAACTGAATCTCATACAAGCATGTAACTTACTAATTTCTTAAATCATCTTTTCATGAAATTTATCATGGCATAGAACTTATTCATTCTTTAGACCACTTTCTCATCATATCAGAGATATTATTTGACTCTTGCTCATTTTATGATTTAATCATAATGATTCTTCTTCTCTAGTCACTCTCTTAGTGACAGTTTCATTAAGGCATATCATTAACAATTTAGTCAAACAATATCTTCCACCCATCTACTACTTTATCTTCTATTCTTAAGACAAGAGTTCATTTCTTGATGGTCGTCACAATCATAAAGTTTTGAAGACCTACGGCTTCACTATAGAACAACCTTTTCCTTCTGAGTATGCACAAGTCCTAGACTTAGCAAACTAAGATTAGTGTTAAGTCTTCACATAGGGTTCTTCTCTAGTGATCTATTGATTTATTAGGTTCCATTTTAAATCTTCATAATAACATGCATGTTTAATATCCAGCATTATGGAATGTTCGTATAACTTCCAAATCATTCAATTCTCACATAATCCTTCAACATATGGAACCATAATTCACATCAATTCTTTAAATCAATTAAGAGAGCACCTAGCACACTTACGCATAAATAAACATGCTCACAAATTATCATGATAATTATACATAAATAGTTATCCCAAAACTCACTCCATTATTAAAATCCATTTCTTAAGCTCTATTTTTGGGGACTTCGTTGAGTGTTTTGATGAGTGTTTTTGAAGACAAATGAGGTAGATTTCACCCCTTAGTAAATTTAGCCACCATGGTTATCTACAGATTAAATTTTTAACTACCACATTTATCTACTCCTTAATTATCCTAGAAGAACATGCTCAAAGATAAAGACAAGCTACGAGTCTCTACGACAGTTTTGGCTTGCCTTGGTTGTTAGGGACATTTTTGTCATTTTTCAAAAATTTTCCAAAAAAATTTAAAAATTTCATTTCCAAGGCTTGTATTCCTTAATAGTTCTTCCAATTTTGTTTTAAGGTAATTTTCTTATTTTCTAGGACTATTTAACACTCACTACAAAACTTGGGTTCTTAGTCAATTCTCTAAGAATTTCATTGTAAAATCTTATTTTTATCTATTACTCGTTTCTTTCAGTGGTATTACAGTAACTGTTTATATGTTCTATATTTCGTAGAGGTTTATAAGCTCTTTTCCTAAGCTGCATATGCTTTATTTGTTGTTAATTCCAACTTAGAGGTATTTTCATCATTTCATAAAAAGATTTCTAATCTCTCTAAATTTCAATTTTTATTTTTTTCCCTCTTGAAAATATTAGTTCATAAGTTATAGACTTTATCATGGAAATTTCTTAGGTGTTACATCATGCAAGAAACTCCAATTACATATATGTATCGTATCTTATCCCCTTATTTAAAATTTGTGTGTACATTGATTTAGAGTCTTATCTAAACATTAGAATAAATGCATAAGTTTAGCCAATTGAGACTTGGGGTTGAGTCATGGGATGGCCATTTTTATATTTTAATAGGTTTCACATGGTTTAGACTTAGAAGCTTTGAATAATGAGCCTAGTCCTATTTCTGGATAATAACAAAATAAAAAATTTCTAGGTTATTTGTGAAACATAAAATGATTTTCAAATCTATATTAATTACATAATGATATTTATGTTCTCTCTCTTTAATAACACTATATTATATTCAAATCTAACACAACGAACTCAATATATATATATATATATATATATATATATATATATATATATATATATATATATATATATATATATATATATATATATATAACATACTCTATCATTGTTTACTTAGAGAATGGTATAGTTTCAAGTGTAGTCTTTGGTTATCTTAAACCTTGTGCCTATATAGGTTTGGAATGTTAATATTATAATAGATTTTTAATTCTAATTTTTTTACATCTACCTTTACTTTTTTTTGGTTTTGTAATAAACATTATAATTTTAAATTTTGTGTAACAAATTCCAAATGTATATGTGTAGCATGTCTTATCCTCTTGTACTTGGAGAATCGTATAGGTTTAGAGGAAACTTTCATTTGTTTCAAAACCTATGCATACATGAATTTGGATTCTATTCCAAATACCATAATAAATGTATAAGTTTAACCAAGTGGGACCTGCGTTTGATTCTTCGAATGATCATTTAGATATTTTAATAGGTTTCAAATGGCTTAGGCTTAGACGCTTTTAATAATAGGCCTAATCTCATTTAAGGATAATAAGAAATAAAAAATTGCTAGCCCATCTGTGAAACATAAAATGATTTTTTCAAATCGATATTAATTACATAATAATATTAAAATTCATTCACTTTAATAAAACTATATTAATTTTAAATCTCATGCAAAACACTTCAAATACATATGTGTAACATACCTACTGTCTTTTATGAGGAGAATCATAAAGTCTGAAGCGTAGCCTTTATTTTCCTTGAACCTTGTGCATTTGTGGGATTGAATGTTATTTAATATTATAAATTTTCTAATTCCAATTTCTTAGTTTACCTTTAATTTTTTTATTTTGTAAATAATTCTTTAGCTTCAAATCTCAAGCACAAACTCCAAATGCATATGTGTAGCATACCTTATCATCTTGTACTTGGAGATTCATATAGGTTCAAGTGCAACCTTCATTTATTTGAAACCTTATGCGTTGGTGGATTTGGAGTCTTATCCAAAATGATAACAAAAGAATAAGTTTAGCTAAGTGAGATGTAGGTTTGATTCTTAGAATGACCCTTTTTCTATTTTAATAGGTTTCACATGGTTTGGGGTTAGAAGCTTTGAATAACGAACCCAATCTCATTTTTGGATAATGAAAAACATTGCTAGCCCATTTGTGAAACATAAAATGATTTTTTCAAATCTATATTAATTACATAATAATATTCAAGTTCATTCTTTCTAATAACATTATATTAATTTCACATATCACGTAGCAACTCCAAATACATTCGCGTAACACTCTTCATTGTCTTTTATTAGCAAAATCATACATTTTCAAGTGTAGACTTCATTTGTTTGGAATGTTGTGCATGTATGGGTGATGATTGTTATTTAATATTATGATAACTTCTAGTTACAATGTTTTAGATTTAGTTTTACTTTTTTCATTTTGTAATAAAAATTATAATGCCAACTCTCATGCAAAACTTTTAAATGTATATATGTAGCATACCTTATCATGTTGTACTTGGAGAATCATATAGATTGCAACCTTCGTTCGTTTGGAGTCTTATCTAAATATTATAATAAACATATAACTTTAGCCATGCGAAACTTGGATTGTTTCTTGGGATGACCATTTTGCTATTTTAATAGGTTTCACATGGCTTGGGCTTAAAAGCTTTGAATATTGGGCTAGTCTCACATTATTGGATAATAAAAAATAAAAATATTGCTAGCCTATTTCTAAAACATAAAATGATTTTTTCAACTCTATATTAATTATATAATAATATTTAAATCCATTATCTTTAATAACACTATATTAATTTTAAATCTCATGCAAATAACTTCAAATACATATGTTTAGCATACCATATTATATGTTATTTAGAGAATCATATAATTTGTAGTGTAGCTATCATTTATCTTGAACTTTGTGCATACATGGATTTGGAATGGTATTTAATATCATAATAATTTTATAAATCCAATTTTTTAGATTTACCTTTACTTTATTTTCTTTTGTAATAAATATTGTAAATTCAAATCTCATGCAATAAAGTTTAAATGCATATGTATAGCATACCTTATCATCTTGTACTTCAATAATTGTATATATAACACCGTAAAAATAATAACTGATTTTAAACTTAAGTTATCCATTCAATTCCATTATTAGTTTGTAATCTCATGATACAGAATCTTTGAGAAATACATGTTAAAGAAAATATGATAAATTATTTTTCAAACTGTCATTTTAAATTGCGAGCCTCATCGATATAGTGTATGTGAAAGTAAATAAGTTACTAAGTGTTCTTGTGCGCATAAATAATATTATCATCATGTATCATTTTCTTTACTCCATTTATCTTTGATCCACAATAAATAATTAAACATAACCTATTCACATAATATATAACATCATATAATTATTCAATCCATTTACATGTTTACAGCAGTCTTAGGCACCAAGGGTTTTCATACACTTTATTACACATCATAATTTACATACATATTTGCTACACATTATAATACTTATATTATACATTATCTAGCATACCACTACTTACCAATAACTGGGATGCTTGCATCCAATTATTTACAAAAATTTACATTATTGGTATGACTCTTTAGCTTCTATTTTTTTGCAAACGAACTGTGGGGCAAGTGAATATCCCTTACCCTAATGATGGAAATGTTCTAGCCATATACTCTGATCCAAAGATATGAACATCCAGTCAAACATCTCTTGATAGGTTTGAAATAGGTATGGTATCAGGTATAGTGAGCTCCCTTATGAGGACTATATATGTGATGAATTGTGGTAGTGGGATAGAGTTTGGAGGTCTGTCTCTCCCTCTGAGGAAGATGAGTCCTCTATAGTGGTAGTTCATTTCCTTCGATAGACGGGAGGAGGCAAAAAGACTCCGTTGTGGTGAAAAGCCTATAAGGGAATTGCAAAACCTGTTGTGGTGAAGTTTGGGCTTAAAACCTCTAAGAGAAAAAGATGCCCTAATGTGAAGTAAATCCTAACGTTGGATTGGGCTATGGTGAGTAAGCGATGAGGGTTTATCATCTAGTCCATATTGCTAATGTCTATAAAGACCATCATTTTTGCGAAAGACATTATGTTCACCGAGGAAGAAAGTGGGGAGAGAAGGAGTGAGAAATTAGGTTTCTCAGTAGGTTTCTACTCTACATCTAGTGTTATAACTTTCATTCCAACCACTTCAGTTTATTAGAAAAATCATGACATGCATAAAATATGGCTTTTAATCTTGTAAAAGATACTACTGAAGTGGGTTGTTTTTATATAGGGAATAACTGTTATTACATAAGCATACATCTGTCTTAGACTTCATAAATTTGGGATCACAATATAGATATTATTTTTAACTCACATTTTATTCTTTGTCTCACACAATGTTTCATTCATTTTATATTCCACAACTTTGGGGAATTCTCTAGACATTGACATGCATATTATAAATATTCAAATAATATCTTCTCAGTGGCTCTGCTACTCTACCTTCTATTCTTAAGGATATGAGTTCATTTCTAGATAGTCGTCACCATCTAATAACAAGTGAAGAACCCTTTTGTCTTTATAATAGAAGGAGTTTTGTAGAACCCTTTTGTCTCCTAGGAAAACCCTTTTGTCTCCTTTCTGTAGGACTCTAGGCATCCCCTAGATATGCACAAGACCCATTTAGAGTAGATTAACTTTTCACATAAGTTTTCTTTAGTGATCCTTTAAACTATTTAAGTTCATTTTAAAGGCTTGTAGATAATCATGCATGCTCAAACAATATTCAACCAATATGCTATGCAAATTTAGATACAAAATTCAATCAGATTATTAATCATATAAACTCATCATACATAACATCATCTTTTCAATACTTATGAGTATTCAATATTTAACTCACATTAAACAAGGTGTATTTATGAAACATCACAAGTTGACTTGTAAATCACATTTGGATAATATAAATTACATGTAACCAATACATGTCCAACTTATTTAACTCATTAACTTTTTATGATGAATCATTTAAGGGAATTAATTCTTTCAGCCTTCTAAGTTACTCCTCCATCTTTCCTTTTCTCAAAGTTACATTTGTTTTACATGATTTCTACAAACTTCGAAGTTTTTCTCTCGGTGGTTGAAAGGCACCTTTTAAGTTTTTATTCTTTGTACTCTTCAATTTGCAAGTCTTATGCATGTCCTATTCATACTAAGTTTAAAGATTAAGTGTTAGCATGTTTTTTTACTTATTTAAGTCAATTTAATCATGCATGGTCAAATGATACACATGTCATTGCCAAGATTCTTTTAAACTTTTAATCCTTTACTTTTACATAACAAGGCTTCTTAAGGTACCTAAACGAAGTTTTCAAACTCATTTCTTCCTAATTAACCTTAAGTGCCTGAATGTGAGTCCTTGGTTCCTAAGGCCTTCTAGTTTACTTTTCCTTGTCTTATGAGTTAATTTTTACCATTTAAAGTCTAATTCATTAGTTAGTAGATAGCTTAGAAATTTTTAAGAGTTCTTCATTCTTGATAGTCATGGCCAAATGGTTAAGTGTAGTTTTCCAACCTCATGGTTCATTCCTAGTCACTTAATTTATGCATGCCTAGGTTTAGTCTTGAATCATAGTGAATTCTTAATTTTCTTTTACTAACTTAGCTAATATGTCCAAAAAAGTCCCTTAAGCTTTTTAAAACCCACTCTCAAATTTTAATCTCTACTACTTATATGCCAAGGATGTTTAATTAACTCTAGTTAAGAATTAAATCTCCTTCTTGGTCAATTTTTCTTGAGGTTGTTGAATGGGTCCTTTTATTATTTTAAAATTTCCTAACACTTTTAATACCATATACTAACATGCCAAGGATCCTTATTTAAACCTAGTTAAGAATTAAAGCTCCTCCTTGCCTAATTGACCCTAAGGTGGCTAAATGCCATTTCTAAAATTCAGGGCATCAAATTGCATCTCTAATTAACCTGGGTTGCCCAATTCTTCTAGTTGAAGTTTAGACTACAAGTTTAACCAAGTTTAGTTAATTTTTAGGTCTTCTTCTCTAATCCTAAGGGTCATGGCCGAATGACCACTCTCCTCCACATAAATCTATGGTTCATTTACAATTACCAATTTATGCTTTTGAGAAATCTAGATTAAGTATATGGATTTCACTTAATTTTTATTTACTTTAGTTATTATAGACTTTGCCACTTTTAGAATTTACCTACCCCTTTAAATCTTCCATTTACCTAATGAAAATTCTTAATACACCATTAATCAATTTTAAGCTCATTTTTCCTTAAGTTACACTAGGGTGGCCGAATACACATCTAGTGGTTTTTAGGCCATTTTAGCTTAAGTTATCTTATTATAAAAGTTGTTTCACATCATTCAGAAATTATTTACATAGTCTGTATTACTTTTAAAAATTTTAATAAGTTTTATTCTTAAGTTCTCAACTATGACCGAATGCCCTCTTTGACTTTTTGAGATCACCTTTTCAAATTTCCTTCCCATACAATTTTAGTTCTTTAATTTTGTGCACTTGTAGCATCTTAAGCACTTGATCCATACAAGGATTGTCCAAATTCCACACCTTGGGTCATGGTCAAACTGATTCTTAAGTGTCTTGTGAGGCTTGTGCCAATTATGGTTCCAAAGTTTCAACTTTTACTTAGTAGCTTTTAGATCCATGCCCAAAGCAAGCTTTTAAAAGTTATAAATTAATTTTTCTTTCACTTTTTCATATTTAAGTCCATGGGTTTAGATCTAAACATAATATTACACAAGTCCACATAGTAAGACAATCAACAACTTTCACGCTTTAAATATAAAAAGTGCAAGATAGCCTTTTTTTTTTCAAACAAAAAAGTGTAGATCTACACGATCTACTCTAGGATTCATCCATATCCTACCAAGAAAACTTAAAAAATTTACTCATGACTTCTCAAAACTTTCCAAAGTATCAAAATGAATTTTAAAATAATTTTCACCGATTAAACTTCTTCTAAGTTACTTAGAAGCATTTTAAACCAAACAAACTCATTTTATTTTTCAAAAATCACTAAAAACTGATGACGCTCATTTTGAATCGTTTAAAGGTAGCCTCGAGCCCTCATGAGTAAAAAAAAAGGAGATCTATGGATTTTAGAAAAAAGATCCACAAAAGAAAGAAAACCAACCATAAAAAATAAGGTTTAAAGCTTAAAAAGACAAAGTAGTAAATCTTACTTGATGGTGACTTAGTGTGGGGTTATGGTGGGGCTGTGGTGGATGATCTTGGTCCCCCCTTGATGGTCCATAAAGATATTCTTGGTGAAGATGATGAGGCTTAGTGCTTAGAGCTTGATTTTAGCTTAAATCTCAAAGATGGAAACTTAAGGTTAAGGTAAAAAGGTTAAGATTTTGGACTTGGTTCAACTTGAAGAGAGTTTGGAGAATTTTGCTTAGTGTTAAGGGAGTAAAAACTAAACCAAATAAGGTCTCTTTGTAGCTTAGTGAATTCGGCCAAGCAAGGGTAAAGTTGGATTAATTTTTTACTTAAGGGTATTTTGGTAATTTTGCATAGAATTTCTATTTTCCAAAATAATTCAAAATTTAAGGAACTATCCTTTTAGAATTTTATTAGTTTTAATGAGGCTAAGTTTATTATTAATCATGTTTATCTTTTTCTAAGCATGATTAATTTTAATTAAATCAATATTAATTAACCTTAACCATGGTTAAAAGAATCTTAGCATTAATTATTTTTGTCTTTTATGAGTTTACTTGTGTTGACTTTATTTAGTGATTCATCACCATGATTTTCACATGGGAATTTTGTGAACACCATGTGGGGCTCACTCTTAGCTTCTTCCACACACTTTCTTGCGATCCTAGCCTTCTAGGGATGTCTTTGTAATTTTTTTTCAACATTACCAGAAAAATTCCTAAATTGTTCCACTAACAATTCTAACACTGTTTGGTTCGTTCCCAAGTTAATCTAAGGTCATTTGATATTTTGTCATTACTCTTGATCATTCTTGATGTTCTCTAGTCCCTTAAAATATCTTTTAACTCTTGTTTAATATTTCTCCTACACATTATTTGAGTTACCTAGATGTAAGGGCATTTATGTCATTTGCATTAAACTTTTTAATTTCTCTATTTTTGGTTCTTAATCTTACTTAGTCTCCTTCTAATGCAACATTCGCTTGTGTTAAACCTTGTGTGTACGTAGATGTAGAATCTTATCTAAATATGATAATAAAGCCATAATTTTAGCCAAGTGGGACTCATGTTTAATTCTAGGGATGGTCATTTTTTTTTTTATTTTGATAGGTTTCACATGGCTTAGGCTTAGAAGCTTTGAATAATGGGCCTAGTCTTACTTTTGGATTATTAAAAAACAAAAAATGCTAGCCCATTTGTGAAATATCAAATAATTTTTTCAAATATATACTAATTACATAATAATATTTAGGTTTATTCTCTTTAACAACATTATATTAGTTTCAAATCTAAATAAAATCCAAGCATATACGTGTGACATACCCTATCGTGTTCTATTTGGAGAACCATATAGTTTCAAGTGTGGTCTTCATTTGTCTTGAATCTTTTGGATTTTTTAATTCCAATTTTGTAGATTTACCTTTACTTTTTTTCGTTTTTGTAGAAATATTGTAAATTAAAATCTAATGTAGAGGTTCCAACTATAAAGGATTCCAATTGCAGATATATTGGGCGTGTGGAGCCTCATACAACATGGCCTATTAGGCCTCATGCACTAGAATCGGATTGAGCCAATTTTCTTGTACTCTAGGATCTTAAAGGGCTCAATTATGTATAAGCTTGGACCCAATTTCTATGCACTTTAGCATAGGATTTTTAGGCCTACTCTGACCCAACTTGAGGTTGTATGAAGGAGTTAATAAGTCATCCTGATAGGGCTCACATCCAAGCCCAATTCGAATTACCATATGAGGGTCCATTCTCCATATCCTTAGCACCTCCTCCTAGCCTATATATAGGCATCGCTATTTGTAAAATAAACCTTTTGAAGTCTTAATTCAGATTATACTTGAGTGATTAAGAGTTTTCTCTTATCTTTTCCCCCCTTTTCTCTAGGTTAAAGTGGTGGTGCATTCCTTATCCTTGGCTCTTCCAAGTTGGTAGAAGTGGTGGAGGCTTATCCTAACTAGGTGACACCTTCCTTGTGTCTTTTTTCATTCGGGGGTAAATTATTCTTCTTCATCCATATTCATTACCTCTATTTATCACAATCTCCTTCAACATGAATCCACATCAATGGTCATCAAAACATCTCATGGAGGTATGATCTGTAGCCATCAACTCCTTTTATTCAGCACATAACCTCATCTTTATTCCATCTTTCTTCTTCAATTTGATCAGTCCAATGATCTCTAATTTTAGTGATTTTTGTTCCTATGAATTCATCTATGTGTCTAGTTTCTATGTCAATATATTTTTGTGCCATTTTATTGGGTAAATGTCAATTCTTTGATCTATGCATACTCTATTTTGGCATCAAATAGCACCTAACTTGAATGTTTTGGTCATATATTGTTTGATTCTTGCTTAAATTTCTTCAAAAAAAATTTAGACGTTTCTAATGTTACAGAGCTCATAGATAATCCTACTGATCTTGGCAAAGCCATGGCTCAAAGAACCGACTCTATCTCTTTCAATCATACATTTTTGTGAATTACTCGAAGTACTTCTGTAGGATGCAGTTTTGGTTTCAATTCAAGAATTGATTTAATCATGGATTTGGCTATTTTAATAGGTTTCACATGGCTTAGGTTTAGACGTTTTTAATAATGGATCCAATATCATTTAAGGATAATAAAAAAATAAAAAATTGCTAGCCCATCTCTAAAACACAAATAAATTTTAAATCTATATTAATTAAATAATAATATTTAAGTTCATTCTCTTTAATAATACTATATTAATTTCAAATCTTACATAGCAAACTACAAATACATGTAACATACCTTATCATTTTCTATTTGAAGAATCATATAGTTTCAAGTGTAGTATTCAGTTTCCTGGAACCTTGTGTATCTATGGGCTTGGAATGTTATTTAATATTATATTTTTTTAATTACAATGTTTTACATTTACCTTTACTTTTTTCATTTTGTAATAAATATTGTAACTTCAAATTTCAAGCAACAAACTCTAAATGCATATGTGTAGGAGACCTTATCGTCTTGTACTTTGAGAATCGTATAAGTTTAAGTGCAACCTTTGTTTCTTTTAAACATACGTGGATTTGAAGTCTTATCTAAATATTATCATAAACACACAAGTTTAGCTGAGCGAGACTTGGGTTTGATTCCTGGGATAAGCATTTTTCTATTTTAATAGATTTCGCATTGCTTGATGTTAAAAGATTTGAATAATGGGCCCAATCTCATTCTAGATAATAAAAAAGAAAAAATTTGCTACCCCAATTATGAAACATAACATGATTTTTTGAAATATTTATTAATTACATAATAATATTCAAGTTCATTCTCTTTAATAACACTATATTCATTTCAAATATCATGCAACACACACTAAATATATACGTGTAACATATTCTATCATCTTCTATTTGGAGAATCGTATAGTTTCAAGTATAACCTTTGTTTATCTTGAACATTGCACATATATGAGCTTAGAATGTTATTTAATATTATAATAATTTTAATTCCAATTTTTTAGATTTACCTTTACTTCTTTTTTTGTGATAAATATTGTAATTTCAAATCTAATGCAATGAAGTCCAAGTGCATATGTGCAGCCTACCTTATTATTTTGTACTTGGAGAATCGTATAGGTTTAAGTGTAACTTTTATTTTTTTAAATCTTGTGCGTGGATTTAAAATCTTATCTACATATTATAATAAACCAATAGTTTTAGCCAAGCAGGGCTTGAGTTTGATTCCTGTGATGACCATTTTGCTATTTTAATAGGTTTCACATGACTTGGGCTTAGAAGCTTTGAATAAATGGCTGTAAACACTCAATTAATATGTCCGAGGTCCCCTCTCCTAAAATTAAATTAGTAAAGGAACAATTATTTATATAATAAGAAAATAAATAAGTTAAAGGAAAGAAAAGGAGAGAAAAGAAAGAAAATGACAAATAAGCAGAAAATAATAAAAGAAATATATATACAGAAAACCAAAAATAATAATAAAAAATATACAATAAAAAAATAAATAAAAAATAAATATAATAATAATAAAGAATAATAATAAAAATAGAAAAAAGAAAAAATAATAATAATAAGAGCACAAATGAAAAATGAAAAATATAATAAAAAATAGGAAAATAAAAGAAAAAGAAAATAAATAAAGAAAAATAAAAATCAGAATAAAAAAATAATAAAAAATAAAATGTAATAAAAAGGAAGTAAAGGAATAAACACATTAATGAAGACAGAAAAAGCTTGATAAGTTAGTTAGCGTGCTGTTAGACGGTTAAAAATTAAAATCAAGAAATGATTAGTGCTAATGGTGAGGTGGATTGAGTGATATAAATAGGGAAGCTCGACTTGGAAAAGGTTTGGTTCTCTACTCTAAGAATTATGGGAGAAAGGCTCGGAGGAGAGAAAAACACTTCCCTAGAAGACTCTCTAGGTACGATTTCCAGATTTCCTTCAAAAAACAAAGGTCCGGCTCCGATTTTCTCTGCTCACGTCCTACTTCAGGCCAGTGAAGAGAATTGATTGCGTAGGATTTTGCGAGAATCTCCAAATTTCGTTGATCGCGTACAGGTCAGTTACATTTCTTCCTCCACCTTTAGATCAAATTGTGCATGAATGTTTGTTTAGATTTTAGCCGAAAGACTCTCTAGGTACGATTTCCAAATTTCCTTCAGAAAACAAAGGTTCGGCTTCGATTTTCTCTGCTCACATCCTACTTCAGGCCAGTGAAGAGAATTTATTGGGTAGGATTTTGCGAGAATCTCCAAATTTCGTTGATCGTGTACAGGTCAGTTACATTTCTTCCTCCACCTTTAGATCAAATCGTGCATGAATGTTTGTTTAGATTTTAGCCGAAGCAAGTTGTGAGCTAATATATGTTTATCAATGAAGACGCTAGCACATGCGTTTGATGATATTACTATGTGAAGATTCGGTTCTTTACATTCACATATGATTGAAGGATATTTGAGCGTTTGTTGAAAATTTTAAGTCTCTGTTAAATGCTCGAGAGAGTAGTATGAATTTGAAGATAATTCCCCTTAGGTTAAAAGTGGATTGATCGGGAACTTGACTACATTTTTCTCATAGATTAGAAAAAGTCATAAGCTACGGTTTTTGATTCGAGTAGGAAAATAATCTCCACGAGAACTCTTTCATTCCATTCCGAATCTGTCCTGTCTCCATAATCCTCCATAGGCAGAGTTTTGATTGGTTTGCGTTAGTTCCCCTAGGCCAGAGCTTTCGATCGGTTTGCGTCAGTTGACTTGTCTTAAGCCAAGGAGACCCTGAGTGCATAGTGTTCGGGTAGAAGCTGTACATCGTAGCTCGTGTGATTCCTCTCTAGCCTAGTCATTATAAATTTTGGCTTGCTCTCTCGAGGCACGCATGATATACCACCTGCACAAAATCTCTCTACCCAGGCACCTGCTTGGGTTTGAATCCGGGGAAATCACCCATGCATAGACATGATGACAAACTTCGTGAGTTTGTCATGGTAGAAGTCCGTGTAGAAACGCAACGGAGGGCAAGAATCCTGGATTATGCATGACTGTTGACACGCTCATCGCAAACGCCCAAAAATAATTTCTAGATTTTCACCAACTATTGGTATAGTATAAGGTACAACCTAGGTCATCTCCCAAAGACCATTTCAGATTCTTAAGCAAATTAGGAGAAAGTTAGAACAAGGGGATTTTGTAAAGATGTGATATTAAGTTCTAAGTACAAAATACAGAATGAAATTAATTTGACTCAACGATTATCAACTCAAGGAATTCAGAGGCTATTTTTTTAACAAATCATTGATCACTAAAATCATGCATTATGTTTACCAACCTTGGATCATCTGGAACCCATAAAATGATCCTTGAATTCTCTATTGAGAAAACTCTCAGGATTCAATCAATTATGATCAATAAGATTTAGTAACCACTTAATCTTTGATTAGATCTAAACCAATTTGATAATCAGAATTCAGTTGAAATAAGTAATAAAATGAAAACCTTCAATTCACTTACTTAATTTCTACTCTTCAAACTTTTGGAAAATGATTTACCAATCAAAAATCAATTAGAAATCAATTATGCATTAATCAAAATACGTCAACCGAACAAACTTTGATTAAAAGAATAAAATTGAAATATATAGTAAAACACAGTAGAAATAACTTAATAAGCATGTAAATAAAGATCAAGACCTCAATAAAATGAAAATAGGTTGAATCCTTGAATTGAAATTACAAACTTTGCCTTCCATGAAGGAGGCAAACTAACAACAAAGAAAGAAAGATGGAAAATGGTATTGGAGTTAATATCCAAGGTGTGTCTTTCTCCTCTTGTAAACCCTTCTATTTATAGAGGATTTTTGAGGCATCATTTTCAGAAGGTCACCAACTAGCTTTTTTTTTTTCCATCCTTTTATTGCTTTCACATGGGCTTTGTTGAAAATGCAAAACACTTTTGACTTTTTGTCACCAATCAGCACAACAATTTTGACGTTGATTGTAGTGCAATTTCGGATATTCACATGTCCGGATTAGAGCTTTAAGTCTGAACAAAAGTTGTAGCCCTGGATTTTATCTTTCCAACGGATCTAATTTCATCTCAATATGACTTTTGTATCTCAAGATATGATCAGATCTTTGCACATTGTTCAGGTTCAGTGATAGCAACACTATCTCATCTTTTGAGATAATTTCGGAGTCCTATACATCCCATTTAGAGTCTGATCTTGCTTTGTAACCGTGGGCACTTATTTAAGCTTTCATTCAAGATAGATTTCATGATTTTTGGATGTCTAAAACTCCTATTATGCTCAAAATACTATAAGTGTCATTTTAATCGGTTAAACAAAGAAATTCAATTAAACTCCATATGAACCCAAACTCATAAAATATGAAGAAGACCACTTAATTGAACATATAAGAAGTCTTAATGAGCTAAAAATGAGAGATAATTATTTATGAAATTTATGCTTATTAAATTCCCCCACACTTATCTTTTGCACGTCTCTGGCAAACTTAAGTTAAAGATTGGTGACTCAATTTTTTGTTTTGTTTTGTTTTTTTTTTAATGAAATAACATCAAAGATTTGAGTTGATTTCTCAATAATTCACAAAAATTCATGAAGCATTCTTTCATCACATTTTTGAAATTACTTAGAAAGGCAACTTTAATTTGAAAAACATAGATTGAGAAAGATAAAACCTCACATGATATACTCTGAATCTCTCAAGTGTTTGATTTGGTAAGTATTTCTCTCAAATTCAATCCATGAAGGATGAACTATCATAGGCTTGCATATCTTCTACTTCTCTACTACTATGTACACATGCAATGCACAAATCAAGAGGTCTTTATTTTGGTTATAACGGGATTAGAAAGATGAAATGGTATATTAAAGAGATATAATGTTAGACCAAGGAAAATGGTGAGGATTGAGAATTGAATCCAAGTGCAAGTGTGAGAAACAGATATCACTTTTTTTTTTCAATGTAATAGTTTATTTATTTCTTCAGTGTTTTTTTTCTTTTCAACCATCATATTGATGAACACAACAATAATCTCCCCCACACTTATTGAAACACTTATGGTATGATAAATCCAGTATTCCTCACCTTCTATGGTCAAACAAAGTTGTTTTCTTTTTTTTCCTTTTTTTTTGGTTTGTGGTGAGCTAAAAAGAAGAAAAGACTAATCGGCTCAAAGGGCTGATAAAAGAATAAAATTATATGGGTTGGTTATTTGGCTAAGTTGTTTGCTCAAGAAAAACAATGCCTCAATCATTTTTGTACAAATCATGTGAAAATGTAGCTTAAAAAAGAATCAATGCAAGTTCTGAAGTAACATATTCCATGGATGAAAATCACACAAGAAAGAAAGTAATTAATAAGGCTCAAAATCTCACAGGTAATATATTTATCAAATCTAATCTATCCAGTTCAAATATGTGTTGCCAAACTAATTAATCTCGAAATGTAAATCATTTTGCTTCAATTATTTTATGAAATCTAAAGAACAACATACTTCCACATTCAAATTTTTTTTTTAATCATAAGATGCGTATCAAGTGTCAAGTGTAACTCCTTACTCAGCCATCTTACTCAAAACAAGTTTATGAATCTAACCTAATTTTTTTTTTGGTTTTTTTTATTTTATTTTTATCGGACCATCCTCCCCCCAACCTATCTAAGACATTGTTCCCAATATCTTAGATGGAATTTCATATAACAGGAAAAGAAATGTGAGAAAACCACCAAAGTAAGGAAAAGTTATAACCGAAGAGTGGTATCTGGTTCTCTTTTGTCTCTGTCATCCTGATTTGGTTGGTTGACTAGCTGCATTGCTTGACTGAGCTCAGATGTAGGATTTTGCAAATTCTCAAGTAGCTGTTCAACAATTGAAGTAGATACTATGATGTTGTGCATGGATTGTGGCATGAACTCCTGCTCTACTGCATGATCTAAAAAAGATAACAAACCATTATAAAAGCCATTAATATTCAATAAGCCCAAAGGTTTTTATGAAAATTCCGATAGGCCCAAAATATGATAGTAAAAATTTCTTCCATTGTTCCAAGACCACCAGGTAATGAAATAAATGCATTAGAATTAATCAACATGTGTCTCATACACTCATGCATGGTTGCAACCTTCAATTCAGTACCCAGGGTGAAGTAGGATGTGTTCTCATTTTTTAAGACAACACCTAAGACGTTACATCCCCTTGTGAGTGCAGATCTTGCAATACATCCTTTTAAACCCTAAATCCTTCCCCCATAAATAAGATTGATTTTTCTTACAACTAATGTCTTACCAAGGTTATAAGCTGCATGTTGAAATTCTCCATCCTTTCCAAGGTTAAACCCACCAAAAACACAGATAGTATTGATCCTATCCATAAACGGTGTTTCTGTCTCTTTTGGAAAAAAATATATCATAGAGGTTGATAATTTATAGGGGCTCAATATCAGACAAGGAGATCGCTTGAATAGTGCGGGATCGGGATTTGGTAGCAGAAGTTTGAATTTTTTTTCAAGGAAAAGGTGAATGTCAGAAAGGAAAGACATTAAGCAGGGGCGAAAATTTCAAAATACATGATGGCCCAATAAATTGAAAAGACAATGTAAATGACAAACATACACGCATGAGAATGAACAGTAGTTGTGATTGTGGCTCACATCTTCCTTTGGTTTTACGTCCAGTAACGGCTGAAACGCCTTCTAAGAGTCGAGGATGTGCTTCCCATTCAGTTTTCTTGTAAACTAACAACAGGGTCTTTTAAAGTCAGATTCCCAAAACTATAACGTGCTTTTTCCTTACGGAACAGTTCAAACAAATCAAGAAGGACTCCTTGAACATGCCCACTAGGATGCATCTCAAGAGTCTGAATGATATCATCCAATGACTCTTTACTCAGTCCATCCTTTATGAATTGAATTTTTTCCTCTCGATTTCTTGAAACCATTCCAGGGTTCTTGCATCTTGTGTTACAAGTCCATCTTGCACACTTGTAGCAAAATCCAATTCTGTTTGCCCTTCTCTTCTTTGCATAGGAACTTCTTCCCATACCTGGCATGTTTTTAACAAATGATTCTTGAAATTCACTTGCTAAACGTACCTTAGCTTCAATGATCCAACAGACATCTTCTAGAAGGCCTAAGAGTGTTAATGCTCTTAATCGTTTAAGTCTGCAATTGTAAATGCCTTTAAGAAAATTTCTGGGGAGAGTAGAGAACAAAATTTTGATCCTGGTGAGAGCTTTCTCCATTTTTTTCTTAAAACACTCAAGTAATTATTCCTGCAAGCTCAATATGGTGTAATAGTTGGGATGATTTAAGAGATGAAGAGAGGAAGTTGAGAGATTAGTTAAAACTTGTAAGCGAGGAGTGTGAGAGGGGGAAAGAGAGAAAGAGAGAGAGAGAGAGAGAGAGAGAGAGAGAGAGAGAGAGAGAGAGAGAGAGAGAGAGAGAGAGAGAGAGAGAGAGAATAAAATTCCTAACCCTAGATCCTTCCCCCATATTTTATATTATACTTGTTCTAATTATCAAAAACATTAGAAAGTCAATGACTTTCATCATTAATAATTATGGAACAAGTAAAATAAAAGACATGAGAAGGGGAAACTTCTCTTGAATTTATTGCAAGTATGTGGCATTGTGCAAATGCACTTCTTCTACCGTGTGCTCTTGAAAACCTTCGAAAAATAGTTTAAGACGATGTCCATTCACCTTGAAGGTTTTTGCAGTTACCTCATTTTTTATTTCCACTGCACCATAAGGAAAAACATTAGTAACTACAAATGTTCCTAACCATCTAGAGCGTAGCTTACCAGGCATAAGCTTTAGTCGAAAATCGTAAAGGAGGACTTTTTGTCCAACGAAAAACTCCTTTCTTGCCAACTTTTTGTCATGAAGAGCTTTGACCTTTTCTTTGTAAATTTTGGAGTTTTCGTATGCTTCTAATCGAATTTCTTCAAGTTCTTGCAATTGAAGCTTCCTATGGATTCCTGCTTGGTCTAGATCCATGTTACATTTTTTTACCGCCCAAAATGCTCTATGCTCTAATTCAACTGGAAGATGACATGCTTTACCAAAGATAATGCTGTAAGGAGACATGCCAATGAGTGACTTGTAGGCTGTCCTATATGCCCACAAAACATCAACAAGGCGCAAGCTCCAATCCTTCCTGTTAGGCTGAACTGTTTTCTCTAAGATTTTTTTGATCTCTCAATTAGAAACTTCAGCTTGACCATTTGTTTGAGGATGATAGAGGGTGGAGACTTTATGCATGACTCCATATGTGCGGAGTAGAGCTTTCATTGTGCAGTTGCAAAAATGAGTACCTTGATCACTAA
Source organism: Canavalia gladiata (assembly GCA_037954105.1). Classification (NCBI taxonomy): domain Eukaryota; kingdom Viridiplantae; phylum Streptophyta; class Magnoliopsida; order Fabales; family Fabaceae; genus Canavalia; species Canavalia gladiata. Next base: position 24,991,347 of record CM075662.1, read on the forward strand.
TTAGAGCTCCAGGAATGCCAAACCTGCTAAAAATGTTAAACCTGATAAAACCTGCAACAACTCGAGCATCATCAATACGAGTGGCTTTTGCCTCCACCCATTTTGAAACATAATCAACATCTAGCAAAATGTAAACAAAGCCAAAAGAGACAGGGAATGGACCCATAAAGTCTATACCTCATACATCAAATACCTCACAAAAGAGAAGTGGTTGTTGAGGCATCTCATTTTAGTGTGAAATACTCCCTATTCTTTGGCACTGCTCACAAGTTATGCATAATCTGTGTGCATCATGAAATATTGTAGGCCAGTAAAAACCTGAGTCTAGTACTTTTCTAGCTGTCTGTTGTGGCCCAAAATGTCCACCACACGCTAGGGAATGGCAAAAGGTAAGTACAGATTGAACTTCATGATCTGGAACACATCTTCTAATGATTTGATCACTACATGTCTTCCAAAGGTATGGTTCATTCCATATGTAGTGTTTGGCATCACTTTTCAACTTGGAAATTTGCGATTTGGTGAAGTGTTTAGGTATTTCTTTAGCAACCTGATAGTTTACCAAATCTGCATACCAAGGATCCTTCCCGTGCAAATGATAGAGATTCTCTTTTGGGAATGAATCTGCAATTGAAGTTTCTTCACAAGGTTGTTGGATTCGACTTAAATGATCTACTATAAGGTTCTCTGCACCATTCTTGTCTTTAATCTGTAAATCAAATTCTTGCAACAAAAGCATCCAACGAATCAGTCTTGGCTTAGCATCTGCCTTCTTCAGCAAGTATTTTAAAGCTGCATGGTCAGAGAAGACAATAACTTTAGATCCAAGCAGATAGGAGCGAAATTTATCTAATGTAAACACAATTGCCAAAAGCTTCGTATCAGTAGTTGTGTAATTGGATTGGGTTGCATCTAGTGTACGAGAGGCATATGCAATGACATGAGATCTCTTGCTAACTCTTTGAGACAGTACAACACCAAGGGCATAATTAGATGCATCACACATTAATTCAAATGGAAGCATCCAATTAGGTGGTTGAATGATGGGAGTGGTTGTCAACCGTTTCTTTAGTTCATCAAACGAATCCATGCATGCTTGATCAAACAAAAATTTGGTATCTTTTTGTAGTAGTTTAGAAAGAGGTTGTGCAATCTTGCTAAAATCCTTGATGAATCTTCTATAAAAAACCTGCATGACCAAGTAAAGAACGTACTTCTCGCACAGAAGTGGGGTAAGGTAGAGAAGTAATAATGTATATCTTGGCCTTATCAACCTCTAAACCTTTGCTAGATCTTAGATCTAGCAAGGAATGGTGCACCTAGATCCAGCAGTGCATCACCAAAGGTAAAGTTTCCTATTGTGCAAGGAATGGTGAAAGTTCCTGGATCTTTACATTTCTAAGGGAGGTTGGGTTGAATTAAGGCAGAAACATTGTGTCCCACACTAATCTTCTCATCCCCTTTGAGTCTTCTCTTATGCGTGCACAAGTCCTTTAGAAATTTGGCATATTTGGGAATTTGCTTGATAGCATCTAGAAGTGGTATGTTGACTTCTACTTTTGCTGAAAGTATCTAGAAGCTCCTTATCTAATTCTGCATGAACATTGGGCTTGGATTGGACCATTCTATTTGGAAAAGGTAAAGATACCTTCTAATTAGCACAATTTGGGGGTTTTGTCTCATTAGATGCTTCAAGTGCATATCGTTTATGGCAAGCTTCTTTTTGTTGATCATTCAATGTCTTATCAAAAGCTGGTGTGAACTTTTTTCATTAGACTTTCCCTCTGATTCAGATGGCTTATCAGAGATGTCTCCAGGTGTAGAGATAAATGCTTCTTCTTGGTGTGGATTAGTCTGATTGAAGCTTTGTTGCTTTAAAATTGTAGGGTCTGTTTGCACTTTCTTGCCACTTCTTAGGGAGATGACACTCACGCTTTTGGGATTTATGACAAGTTGAGAAGGTAATTGACCAGAACCTTAAGATTTCAATTGGTTGACATTGGTAACTGCCCAATTTGCGTTTGTATATCCTGAATTGCCCAATTTGAGTTTGTATATCCTGAATGGTAGAACTTACATTCTGTTGAAACTGAAGATTATTGGTTGCTAATTGCTTCATCAAATCATCAAGAGAGGGTTCAGAAGCATTAGAAGGTACAGATTGCTGCATATGTTGTTGTTGTTGTCTAAATGGCAGTGGTTGGTATTTATTTTGGGAGTCAGATGTTTGAATCCTTTGTTGTTGTGGAGGACCATATCTCAAGTTAGGATGGTTTCTCCAACTAGGATTGTATGTTCCAGAAGGTGGTTTAAACTTCTGTAGCTGATAATGTTGAGGAGGCCTGTATTGTTGTCCTATGGCAAAAATACCATTAACTGTAGCATCAGGTGTCTCACTTTCTTACAATGTTGGGCTTGCATCAGTAGGATGATCTGCAGAAGTGCAGATGCCACATGTTTTGGTTTTATCAACAACATTAAGTTGCTGTTGTTGTCCAATGGCTAACTGTCTTACGATGGAGGTTAGTTCTTCAATTCTATTCTCCAATCGTGTATGGTCTGTCTTAGTGGTCATTTCATGGACTCCTTTAGACAATGAATTAGTTCGAGAATTGAATTGCTGAAAATTTTCTGCCATGTTGGAAATCAAATCTCGAGCTGCTGTAGGAGTTTTATCCATAAGTGCTCTACCACTAGCTGCATCAACCATGCTTCTACCCATTGGCATGAGTCCTTCGTAAAAATACTAAATCAGTAATTGATCACTGATTTGATGTTGTGGACAAGTGGCACATAGTTTCTTGAATATCTCCCAATACTCATAGAGAGTTTCTTGGGAGTTCTGTCTGATGCCACAAATCTCTTTTCTGATAGCTGCTGTTCTGGATGTAGGGAAGAATTTCTCCAAAAATAATCTCTTTATATCATTCCAGCTTTTAACAGATGTTAGATGTAGATAGTACCACCAGTCCTTAGCTCCATCATTTAAGGAGAAAGGAAATGCCTTCAACTTGATATGATCTTCAGGAATTCCTTGTGGCCGCATTGTGGAACACACAATGTGAAATTCTTTCAAATGTTTATGAGGGTCCTCGCCTGCAAGGCCATGAAACTTAGGTGGCAAATGTATTAATCCAGACTTCAGTTCAAATGGTGCATCAACATCAGGGTATTGAATACACAACGGTTGATAAGCAACATCAGGTGCAGCTAACTCTGTTAAGGTTCTATCAGCCATGCTCTTAGCAAAATATTTAAAACCATCAAAATTTAAAGATGAAAAATCACTACTATTACTTTCTTGGTTATTATTGAATGAATTCCTTCTATGTGTTCTTTTCAAATGGTGGAATGTTCTATCAATCTCAGGATCATATGCATATACATTTTTAAGATTGGATTGGGTCATACACAACAAGGTGAATTCATACAGAAAATCCAAGAATAGTATACCTAAAATAAAAAAAAATGTTAGCAAGGTTAAAAGTTTTATACAAACTCCTAAATATGCCTCGGAAACTAAAAAGAATGGTACCCGGCAACGGTGCCAAATTTTTGACACGCTCGTCGCAAACGCCCAAAAATAATTTCTAGATTTTCCCCAACTATTGGTATAGTATAAAGTACAACATGGGTCATCTCCCAAAGACCATTTCAGATTCTTAAGCAAATTAGGAGAAAGTTAGAACAATGGAATTTTGTAAAGTTGTGATATTAAGTTCTAAATACAAAATACAGAATGAAATTGATTTGACTTCAATGATTATCAACTCAAGAAATTCAAAGGCTATTTTCTTAACTAATCATTGATCACTAAAATCATGCATTATGTTTATCAACCTAGGATCATCTGGAACCCCTAAAATGATCCTTGAATTCTCTACTGAGAAAACTCTCAGTATTCAATTGATTATGATCAACAAGATTTAGTAACCACTTAATCTTTCATTAGAAGTAAACCGATTTCATAATCAGAATTCAGTTGAAGTAAGTAATAAAATGAAAACCTTCAATTCAATTACTTAATTTCTACTCTTCAAACTTTTGGAAAATGATTTACCAATCAAAAATCAATTAGAAATCAATTATGCATTAATCAAAATACGTCAACCGAACAAAGTTTGATTAAAAGAATAAAATTGAAGAATATAGTAAAACAGAGTAGAAATAACTTAATAAGCATGTAAATAAAGATCAAGACCTCAAAGTTAAAATAGAAATAGCTTGAATCCTTGAATTGAAATTACAAACTTAGCTTTCCATGAAGGAGGCAAACTAACAACAAAGAAAGAAAGATGGAAAATGGTATTGGAGTTAATATCCAAGGTGTGTTTGTCTCCTCTTGTAAACCCTTCTATTTATAGAGGATTTTTGAGGCATCATCTTCAGAAGGTCACCAACTAGCTTTTTTACTTTTCCATCCTTTTATTGCTTTCACATGGGCTTTGTTGAAAAGGCAAAACACTTTTGACTTTTTGTCACCAATGAGCACAACAATTTTGACTTTTTGTCACCAATGAGCACAACAATTTTGACGTTGATTGCAGCGCAATTTTGGATATTCACACGTTCGAATTAGAGCTTTAGAAAAAAAGTTGTAACCCTGAATTTTTGCTTTCCAACGGATCTGATTTCATCTCAATATGACTTTTGTATCTCATGATATGGACAGATCTTTGCACACTGTTCAGGTTCAGCGACAACAACACTATCTCATCTTTTGAGATAATTTCGAAGTCCCATACATCCTATTTAGAGTCTAATCTTGCGTTGTAATTGTGGACACTTCTTTGAGCTTTCATTGAAGACAGATTTCATGATTTTGGATGTCTAAAACTCATATTATGCTAAAAGTACTATAATAGTGTCATTTTAATCGGTTAAGCAAAGAAATTCAATTAAACTCCATATGAACCCAAACTCATAAAATATGACAAAGACCACTTAATTGAACATATAAGAAGTCTTAATAAGCTACAAGTGAGAGATAATTATTTATGAAATTTATGCTTATCAGCTCTAAATAGGAAACTAGCAGTTTCATTGTTGTTCGACATTTAGAGATTCGTATGGGCCCCAGTGTAGCCTTAGTTGCCTTGGACCTTATGCATAAGTAGACCTAGAATCCTTCCCGAATACTAAAAATGCTTTCAAATCCTTTCTGCCTTGGAGGTCAAACCTTCTAACCAGAACTACGTAGGCCTTGAGTTTCCCATTGCACCGGGGAATACATAGGAGCAGGATCATGTCTTGTCAGGCTATCTTCCACCAACCTATTTATTTTCATTCTAAATTTAAGGGATCAAAAAATTTTCAAAGAATAACAAAATCACACACTCAGTTTAAGGGTACCGTTCTTCGGAACGGGTGAGTAGGGTGCCTAACACCTTCCCTATTCGTAACCGATTCCTGAACCTAAATCTCTTCCTTAAGTTAGGGTTTTTCCAAATATTTTCCCTTAAATAAAATTTGGTGGCGACTCCACAAAATCAATAAAATTCTTTTCTAAATTATTTAGCGAGTCCGCCGTCTCATCATAATTACAGTTGCGACAATGGCCTAGTCTCACTTCTGGATAATAAAAAATAAAAAAATTACTAGACCATCTATGAAACATAAAATGATTTGTTAAAATCTAAATTGATTACATAAGAATTTTCAAGTTCATTCTCTTTAATAACACTATATTAATTTCATATTTCATGCAACAAACTACAAATAAATACATGTGACATATCCTATCATCTTCTATTTGAAGAATAATATAATTTGAAGTGTAACGTTCATTTGTCTTAAACCTTGTGCACATATGGGTTTGGAATGTTATTTATGATTATAATAATTTTTTAATTCCAATTTCTTAGATTTACCACTACTTTTTTTGTTTTGTAGAAATATTATAATTTCAAATCTCACACAAAGAACTCCAAATGGAGATGATTAACATATCTTATATTCTTGTACTTGGAGAATCATATAGGTTTAAGTGCAACACTCATTTGTTTTAAACCTTATGCATACATGAATTTGGAATCTTATCTAAATATTATAATAAATGCATAAAATTTGGTAGGCAAACCCTCAATTTGATTTCTGGGATGACCATTTTGCTATTTTAATAGGTTTTACATGGTTTAGGCTTAAAAACATTGAATGTTGGGCTCAATCTTATTTCTAGATAATAAAAAAATTGCTAGCCTATTTTTTAAGCATAAAATGATTTTTTGAAATCTATATTAATTACATAGTATTATTCAAGTTCATTCTCTTTAATAACACTATATTCATTTTAAATCTCATGCAACAAACTCCAAATACATACGTAACATGCCTTATCATCTTCTATTTGAAGAATTGTATAGTTTTAAGTGCAGTTTTCATTTGTCTTAAACCTTACGCATATATGAGTTTGAAATATTATTTAATATTATAATAATTTTTAATTCCAATATTTTAGATTTACCTTTATTTTTTTTTATGAATATCGTAGTTTCAAATCTAATGCAGCAAAGTCTAAGTGCATATGTGCAACATACCTTATTGTCTTGTACTTGGAGAATCGTATAGGTTTAAGTGTAATATTTGTTTGTTTTAAACCTTTTGCACACGTGGATTTGGAGTCTTATCTAAATATTATAATAAACCCATAGGTTTAGCTAAGAGAAACTTGAGTTTGATTCTCTGCATGACCATTTTTCTATTTTAATAGGTTTCACACAGCTTAGGCTTAGAAGCTTTGAATAATGGATGCAGTCTCATTTTTGGATGATAAAAAATAAAAAATTTCTAGCCCATTTGTGAAACATAAAATGATTTCTTCAAATCTATACTACTTACATAAGAATATGAAGTTCATTCTCTTTAATAACACTATATTAATTTCAAATTTCGTGCAGTACACTCTAAATAAATACATGTGACATACCCTATCGTTATATTTGGAGAATCGTATAATTTCAAGTATAGCATTCATTTATCTTGAACCTTGTACATATATGAGTTTGAAATGTTATTTAATATTATAACAATTTTTTAGTTCCAAATTTTTAGATTTACCTTTATCTTTTTTGTTTTGTAGAAATATTGTAATTCTAATTCTCACACTAATGAGCATGAATAAATTGCCCTTGTATGTCATTTATGCAATAATTCCTCACTATTGGCTTAGTATGTGACCAATTTCTAGGCATAGAAAGTTAATTTTGTACTTAAGTATTAACGCCAAAAGGATTGAATTAACACATACTAAAATGAAGCAACAATTTTTGTCCAAAAATTGAATTTCTCTTGAACCTTTTGAACTAGGATGGAACCCTACTATACATATTGTAAATTTTAAATGTAGAGATTCTAATAATTTTAAAGTCATTCTCATATTACCTTGAGATTCACATGAGTATTTTAGAAAGATTATTTAATCTTCCATAGAAGGCACTTTTTACCTTCTTATTGACATATTTATTCATATAGGTATCACTATTAAATGCATCTATCAAGCATTAAGCGCTTTCTCAAAAAAACACTTTCGCACATTAAAATTATGAATGACCTTTTACTTCATTATTTATTTTAAAAGTTTATTAAGTGCATCTCAAAAGCAATCTTACAGAAACATCAAGTGCGTCTCAATAACACTACCATAAAAAGTTATATATCTCTTTTAAAAGAAGTGTTGCTGCAAGTGAATCATTAAAAAAAACTATTTTATAGATACATCAAGTGTGTCACAAAAGTACTACTACTAAGGGCTATGTAATTTTGTTAAATGTCTTATAGATACATCAAGTGCATCTTAAAATCACCACTACTAAGGACTATGTATCCTTTTTTAAAAAAAAAATTAAAAGACTTATAGATATATAAAGTGCATCTTAGAAGCACCACCATAAATGACTATATATCTTGTTTAATGAAATATTACCTCACACCATAAGGATGAAAATGCAATGCATAAAAGTTATCATATGACTTAGTTTGACCAACCATTGGGTATCCATCATACTTTCCTCATATTCAAGGCTTAAGATTTATCACCTTGATAAATCCAGGACCACTTTACTGGTTAATCCTTTAGTATAAATATTAGCAAGTTTTTTCTTTCCATTTTTTTACATATTTTTAACCTTTCTTTTCCGGTTTCTATATATTTTTTACTTTTCACATATTCAAGAAAAATTACACTATTTTAATCAATCATCTAGCAACCATATATAACGCATGTGTCTTCTCTTTCTATTATAAGCATAGTTATCAACAACTCCAACTACTAGTTGTGAACCATAATGATGGTGTAGATATTTCTCGTAGAAGTATGTATACTAACAAGACTTCTTAGAGATTTTTCTTCTTGCTTTCTTAAGAGCAATAAACTTATTTCATAATAGAATGTGTTATACAAGTTAATTTGCATACTACATCTCTACCTAAAGTGAAAACATATCGACTAATAGAACTTACCTCATCTTTGTTTGAAACTTAATTATTATCACAAAATCCTTCCAATATTTAAGGAAAATTAGAAAAATGCAAACCTCAATTCATAATACCTTTCAAGTAATTCAAAAGATAATGTAAAACATTTCATTGTTCACCATTTGGGTTATAAGTATACGACTCAACGTGTTCATAATATACGCAATATCAAATCTAGTATAGTTCATTAAAATTATGACACTACCAATAATTTTTGCATACTTAGATTAACACACACTCGCATTATCAATATTAATTTTTTTAAGGTACAAACTCACATCATATGAAGTTTTAACACATATTATAACTATTCAATTTCTTCAATAATTTCATAATATAATATGATTTTAGAAGGAAAAAAAACCATTTTGTTTTACTTATTTTTATTCTCAAAATCATACCAATTTCTCATAAAGTCTTTCATTTCTAATTTGCAATATAAAATTGGCTTTTTTTAGTTATCATGTTCAATCAAGTTTTAAATATCAATATATCAGTCATGTACAAGAATATTATAACATAATCATTTTAAATAAATTTTTTATGTACATATATATTGTGAACACCGAGTTATGTCCAAGGATTCAAAACCCAAAATAAATTATTTTATTTTTAGCCAAAAGGTGATTTAGTCTAAAATAGTTCAAAAAATCAAAATAAAAGTAATGCAAAAATAAAATAAAAGAAATAAATAAATAAAAATAGAAAAAAAAGAGAAAAAAAGAAAAGAATCAGAAAAAGAAGAAGGATAGAAAAGGGAAAAAGGAGAGAACCCACAAAAATTAAAAAAAAACAATAGGTATATATAAGGGGAGAGGGGAAATTTGAAAAAAGGAGGAATTCAGAATTTTTCTAAAGAAAGCACCTAAGAGACTCTCTACTTCTGCATCCAATTCAGCCCTTGGCCTACATTGAAGCAGTTCTTCATCATCTTTAAAGGTGCTATCAAGTGGCATTGGGAGCACAACAATGGAGGTTAGATCCAACTTTTATTCCGCTTAATTTTTTTGTTTCTTCTCGAATTTCCAAGTTTATTTTAATCTCTGTTTTCGTTTTAATTTTTGATCAGTCAAATGATCTTAGATTTCAGTTATTTTTGTTGCATTCTCTTCTTCTTTCTCTCTAGTTTCTGGAATGATATTATTTGTCTAATTTGATTCTGAAATGAAATTTCTATTGCTTGATTACTGAAGCATGTTCGTCTTGGTGTGCAAATGAACCTAGCTTGTTTGATTTGTGCATAAATTTCTCATTTCTGATTTGATTTTTGTCAAACTTGTTTTTTTATTACTATAATCCATATCTTTCAAATTTTCAGTTTTAATTTTTCAGATCTACCACAAAATATTTTCGAAAAATTTTGAGATTTGAATTCAAATTTTGGCATCAAAATCTCTTGTGTTCTTGAGGTTCATCTTCGTCTCTGTTTTTCATTTTCATTTTCGATTAGTCAAATGATCTCCTATTTTAGTGATTTTTATTGTGTTCTCTTTTTCTTTCTCTCTAGTTTCTATAATGATATTATTTGTCTAATTTGGATCTGAAATGAAATTTCTATCGCGTGATTACTGAAGCATGTTCGCAATTATTTTCCTCAATTTCAAATCAAGTCAAGTTTATTTTAAATCAAGTCCAATTCAAGCCTAAATTTCAAATCAAGTTCATTTTATTTTAAATCAAGTCCAATTCTTTTCTTCAATTTCAAATCAAGTCATGTTTATTTTAAATCAAGTCCAATTCTTTTTCTCAATTTCAAATCAAGTCAAGTTTATTTTAAATCAAGTCCAATTCAAGCCTAAAATTCAAATCAGGTTTATTTTATTTTAAATAAAGTCCAATTCTTTTTCTAAAGTTCAAATCAAGTTTAGTTTATTTTAAATCAAGTCCAATTCTTTTCATCAAATTCAAATCAAGTTTATTTTATTTGAAATCAAGTCCATTTATAATTTTAAGTCTCACGCAATGAGCTTTAAATACGAACTGGTAGCTTCTTCAACTATTCGGTGTTTAGAGATTCATATGGATCCTAGTGCAGCCTTAGTTGTCTTGGACCCTGTGCATATGTGGACTAAGAATCCCTTGTAAATAATAAAATATTTCAGAAAAATATCGTTTTGGGAATCTCAAGTCTCACACGATGGGTTGTAGATACGAATTGGTAGCTTCTTTTGCTGTTCGATATTTAGAGATCCATATGGGTCCCAATGCAGCCTTAGTTATCTCAGACCCTGTGCATATGTGGACTAAGAATTCCTTTTAAACAAAAAGATATTCTAAAAAAGACCATTTTTAATAATTCTAAGTCTCACGCAATGAGCTCTAAATACGAACTGGTAGCTTCTTTTGTTGTTCGATGTCTAATGATTCATATGGGTCCTAGTGCAACCGTAGTTATCTTGGATCTTGCGCATATGTGGGCTAAGAATTATTCAGAATACCTAAACTGCTTTTAAAATCCTCTTTCAAATTATTTTAACATTTGAAGATCAAGTCTTCAAAACAAAAAAACCAGAACTACGTAGCCTTGAGTTTCCCATTGCACCAGGGAATACGTAAGAGAAGGATCAAGTCCTGTCAGACTATTTTCATACAAACTTATTTATTTTTATTCTAAACTAAAGGGATCAAACAGTTTTCAAAAATATCAAAATCACATGTTCTTTGAACTAGGTGAGTAGGGTGCCTAACACCTTCCCTACTTGTAACCGACTCTCGAAGCTAGATTCTTCCTCAAGTTAGGGTTTTTCCAAATTTTTTTCCTTAAATAAAAATTTGGTGGCAACTCCACATAATAAAATAAAATTCTTTTTAAATTTTTAGCGAGTTCGTTGTCTCGTTGTAATTACGGTTAAGACATATATCAAAAGGGTTTACATCAAAATCATGCTATGTCAAAGCACTATTATGTTTTTTATTATTTTTTTTTAACTAATTTCATTAATCATATTTAAGTAAATAATCAATTGAAATTATAAAATATTATTTATCCATCATATTTCACAAACAATATGGAAATGCTAAATTCCAAGCATATTATACTGATTATACATATAATCATATTTTCAATATCAATAGAAATATTCAAATCATATGTCATCAAAAGGATATTCATAAATAATATGTTTAAAAAATATTTAAATCTTAAATATATAAGAATGTTATGTATATAAAAATTAAAAATAATAGCATGCATCAAATACTTTACAAGTAATTTCCTTAATTAAATATACGATACTCTTACTTTCTATTATTTGATAAATTAGTATAAATCACAACACTAAGTTTGGGCAACATTTTAATCTAACATGATAAAGTTCATACTGTAACTATAAAAGGATTCATTTTTTCATCATAATATAATTATTTATAAAAATCTCATCTTATTTAGAAGAAAGGAAAAGAAATTCTGAAACTATTAAATTTATATAATAGTATCACATATCTTTTCAAGTTATAAAATACTTGGACTTAATTTCTCACAAAATCATATAGATCCACAACAAAAATAAAGATAATATTTTCTTCAAATTTTATGAACTTAATTTCATATTTTTTATTCATGATTGTCGCAACCGTAATTCCGACGAGACGACAAACTCGCTAAAATTTGAAAAATAGGATTTATTTGGATTATGTGGAGTCGCCACCAAATTTTTATTTAAGGGAAAAAGATTTGGAAAAACCCTGACTCGAGGAAGAGATTTAGGTTCAGGAGTCGATTACGAGTGTGGAAGGTGTTAGGCACCCTACTTGCTCGCTCCGAAGAACGGTACCCTTAAACTGAGTGTGTGATTTTTGAAAATGTTTGATCCCTTAATTAATGTGAAAATAAATAACTTGATGGAGGTTAGCCTGACAGGACTTGACCTGCTCCTACGTATTCCTCGGTGCAATGAGAAACTCAAGGCTTATGTAGTTCTGGTTTGAAGGCTTGACCTTCGGAAATGCTTTGGAAGGAAGAAGATATCTTGAAGAGAGTTTTATTTTTTTTTGGAGAAACCTTCAATCCACTCATGCACAACCTCTGAGGCAACTAGGGCTGCATGGGGGCCTATACGAACCCAGGTTTGTAAGTAATAGAATGTGATTTTGCATTCTGTTCTGATATGCGTTGACAACACAACCGAGACCGCGTGTCCAACACAAACTCACAGCATATGCTGACTCAATGAGTGATCAACATAAGTTAGTGAAAGTGAAGCTGGACCAGCAGAAGCAACAGAAATGACAGGTTACATGCCCAGAATTTCACAGCTTGGCACACATGTTCCAAACCAAGGACCTTGGCTAACCTAACCACTTGGTGAGATCTTTCCAAATGGTTTTAAACAGTGAATTGTGCATTAGATCAATGAGTGAACTCTAACTCTAACTCTAACTATTGCAGTACTGTTTGAATGTTGATACATCAATTATGCAGAATTTAAAATGAATTCACATGAATATGCATTCTACCCAGTTGCGTTGCCAACGTAACTAACCCTTGCGTGCCCAACGCATTTGGGCTGAGTGAAGCACCACATTGCTATTTCATAGCGAGTGCTAATTTCACTCATCTGATCACCAGAGCACACTCATGCACAGTTTCACCCACTTAATAAGCACAATGCAGGGGTTCTCTCAACCCCAGCACTCAAATCAACTTTGACATCATTCCTCTTCCCTCTCCAATAAGCATCAATTGTAATATAACTTCATTCTCCACAGCATGGAGAGATTGCACAGTCCCTAATTGTTCATTTGCATGATGCAGAATGTAGCATGATTGAATGAGAACTACTTTTCTGTTCTGCTATGATTTGCAACAATTAGTTTATGATTCATGTTCTAGGCTTGTACAAATTGCCTGTGAGCGGTTGGACCTCAACACTTATTTCTTTTGTGTGTGCATTGTCATAAATTAAGTTTCATTTCAGAACTTGCCCTGTTTCTTAGTTGAAATCCAGTATCACATGCTTACATAAACAGGATTAAGGCACTTCTTTGATATGCACCTACTTGACCAAATGACCCAACTTGCATTCTTGTCCATTGTTTATCCCCTTGAGCCTTATACCCAATTCTTTGTGTTTGATTAGCTCATTTCCAGCCAAGATTGTGAAAAACCATGAATATGCCTAGCTAAAGGAACTAGGAGAAGGTTGCTTGTATGTGAGGTTGAGTTTTACACTAAGTTCAACTTTTTTATATACTTTTACTATTTTATTTATGATAATGCTTTCTAAATGGATGTACTTAAAATTTAAGGAAAAAATCATATAATCAATAATCTCAAATAAATTAAATTGTAAATTTCAACTTTCCTTCTTATTTAAATTATATTAATTTTAAGCCTATCCATATACAGGAAAATTACACATGAATTAACATCAGGATGACTACCCATTATGAGTCATCAAGTCATAATGGCATAAAAGACAAAAAATGTTGAGGGAAAATTACATTGACATCCCTCGAGCTTTATTGAAAAAACACCTAATATCCCTTCATTTCTTGACCCTACATAAACCTTCCTTAATTTATATAAAGACATAACACTGTATACCCCTCTAAATTATATAAATCTACTTAAATCTTTTCTAATTTCTTATGATATTATATGCATAAAGGAAGGTAAAAAAATGTAAGAAACGAAGGGGTATCGAGTGCTTTTTCGATATATCCTAGGAGATGTCATTGTAATTTGCCAAAATATTTCTGAAAAAAGATAAAGATAAGCATGGTTAAGTTAAAATCTAACTATGATTAAGTTAAATAAACCATGATTAGTCTAAGTCGTACACACAGTTGTATTATTAGGTTGTTACTTCATGATGGGAATTTCTACCTTACAATTTTTCTTAGTCTTTTATTATGAGATTTTGGCTTATTCTTCTCATTCCTTTGTGTGTAACACCCTAAAAATAGAGTTTGTTTTATGCTTAAGTCATACACACAGTTCCATTATTAGACTATTACTTTATGATGCAACATCTTTAGAAAATTACTATTAGTGAAAATATGGTAAATTTTTTTTAAAATACCATGGTACAAAACGCAAGCCTTGTCGTAGTAATAATCGTAACAGAAAATAAATAATAGAATGTCCTCACTTATGTCAAATTAATAATCCATCTATGTTACTTGTACTGGTTTACTAGTTCTTTCTATTGTGAAAAATTACAAGTTGACATAAATGTAGATATAGCAGAGGTTATACAAACTTTATAGTTATATAGTCCATACTTATATATGCTTAGTTAAGTTAAGTTAAGGCATATATGCCTTTACACACCTAATTACATGTACATCTATTACTACCATATATATGCATCATATCTACTATAGTACAAAACTACAAACTACATAATTAAAGTACAATCATTCAACTATATACAAAATATACATTATCGGTATGACATTAAATCTTCTTATGCAAAAACAACTATGCAAACACTTTAGATATAACGGTCACAATGTTGCAATCATAAGCTTTCATCCAAGGCAACAAACATTCCATCTAACATTTCCTAAAAAGCTTGGAAGGGATATGGTCTAGGATAAGGTGAGCTTCCCTGTGACGATCAGACATAAGAAGTACTATAATAGTGGGATGGTGTTTGAGGATCCCTTTCCCTTTCCGACAAGGAGGAATGTATAGATGGTGTAGTAAGAGGTACCTGATAGCCAGGTGATGGTGGAAACACCCTATCAAGATGGAAAGCTTCCAGAGGAATGGTGAGTTCAATGGTTGAGAAATTTGGGCTCATGATACCAGACATGAATAGGTGACCCAAAGAGAAATAAACTCGCATGTTGGCCTGGGCAATAATGATCAGTCTGTGGGCATTTTTTGACCAGTTAACATTATTGAGCTCCACAAAGATCATCGTAGTCGCGAACGATATTTGGAGCATTTGGAAAGAAAATAGTGGAAAAGAGGTGAGAAACTAAGTTTCTCAATAGGATTATACCCTAGGGTAGTGACCACACTTTCAACCTAACCACTTCAATTTACTAGAAAACATGACATGCATACAAGTTTATTTATAATCTTTCAAAAACTTTAGCTGAAGCAAATTTCTTTTACATACAAAAGAACTAGTTTCTAATTAAGTATTCAAGTTACATAGCCTAAATTATACAAGTCTTATATATCTTTGGAATCACATCACAGATATCACTTAACTATCATTTCACCCATGCTTAGCATAATTCTTCTTATTTCTCTATCATTGTCTTATTGATAATATAAGACATAGGCATATAGTATTACTTGGTCAAATAATATCATTTCATTGGTTCTGCTACTCTGCCTTCTATTCTTAGGACATGAGTTCATCCCTTGATAGTCATTACCATCATAAACATTGAAGACCTGGCGCTTCGTAATAGAAGGATTTTTGGAGAACCCTTTTGTCTCCATCTTAGAAAGACCTTTCTCCTTCTGAATGTGCACAAGGCACACTAAGATGAGTATTACCTTTCATATAAATTCTTTCTTTAATGATCCCTTAGTTAATTAGGTTCCTTTTTAAAGCTTCCAGATGACATGCATGATCAAACAATCCAACCAATATGTCATGCACATTTAGTTTCTATTTTCAAAATACTTTCACATCATCATCCATATGTGAACATCATGTAATACATCACTCTCTAAACAATCAAGAGTTCTATCCATACACTTCACATTTATCTTTGTGTACTCATAAAACAATACAACAAGTTGACATAATATTTCTAAATAGAAACTAATCTTCTAATCAAGAATTTCTTAATTAAGCTTGATGTTACTTTCTTGGGCAACATGTAAACTTCCTCCAATAGCTTGTCCATCTTGCATTATTCATAAGATTTATGATAAATCTCTCATAGAATCCTAGTTCATTCATCATTCTAAGTTTCCTCTCAAACTTTCCTTTTCTCAAATATTAAGTTTTTCTAATTTTTTAGTGTAAGGTTATGAAATATTGAATTTCTAATCTAGTTGGCCAAATGGCCTATTTGATTGCTTACTCTTTTTGTTCATTAATTTAAATTTTTTATGCACAAATTACTTAATTCAAGTTTAAATGTTAGGAGTTTTATGCTTTTTAGCTAATAACTTAACTAATTAAGTTTGATCTACTAATAATTCTACTTGTTTTCCTTCTTTCTCATGAATTTAAAGTTTCTTACTCACGTCTTATTTAATTATCTTTAAACATCAAAACCAACCTACTTTTCCTATTTATTACCTAAGTGGATGAACCTACATCCCTTAGTCCTAAGGTATTATGGTTCAATTTTTCTTCCCTTAGAAGGTGATTTACATTAGTTAGGACTTAAGCTATTAATTCACCCAACCTTAGAAATTTGTGTAACCTTTCTTCCTTGTCTAATGAGTATGGCCGAATTTCCCATCACCCTTTCTACATTCTATGATTAATTTCTAATCACCATCTTAAAAATGTTTAGGTTCATTCTTAAGTTCTAATAAGGTTTTAACATGTTTCTATCTATTTTAACCAATATGGCTGAATGGTTACTCCAGCATTTCTTAGTCTCTTTCAAATTATAGTTCCTTCATTATACTTGATTAGACTCCTCTTTACACCTTAGTTAAGATTTTAAACCTATGTTTCTCTAATTACTTAGAAGGTGGTTGAATCTACTAGGAGATCCAAACAAAGGTCCTTTTCTCAATTTCTCCTCAATCGACCTTTGTGTTATGGATTTTAGTGCTTGGTGCATCACATGTCCTTAAATCCATGATGATTTGTCCTTATTCTATAGCTTTGATCATGGTCATGGAAGGTCCTAAGTGGCTTGTTCAAGTTTTAGTCCAAAATCCCACCTTTATTTTTAATAACTTTTAAGTTCAAGTCCAGATTAAGTTTATAGATTTTATGACATCAATTTTATTATATTTAAAATATGAGTTCAAATATGTACTATTATCAAACTCCAACATCAATATTAAAACTTTTAAGAAAAGGTATAAACAAGCTTCCAACTTTGAACACAAAAATCTTAAAGAAAGGATTTTTCAAGGAAAACAAGTGTAGATCTGCTAGATCTACTTTAAGATCTATCCATCACTTACTTTGAGCACTTCAAAATTTTTTTGACAAACTCTCAAATCTTTTCTAAAGTATCAAAAATCAGTTTTAATAAATTTTAACGATTAAATTGCTGCAAAGGTTGCTAGAAGCACTTTAATCCATCAAAACTTCCCTTTAACTTCCAAAAATCACTAAAAACTTTATTATGCTCATATTTAACCATCAAGGGAAGCTTTGAGCTCCAAAAAGTTCAAACAAAATGAATCCATAGATTTTAGAGAAAGATCCACCAAAAAGAAGAAAATCAAACCACAAATACAAGATTAAAAGCTTAGAAAAAAAATTATGGTAAAGATCCTACTTGTTGAATACTTTTATAAAGGTTTTGGTAGGTCTTTAAGGTTTACCTCCCTCCTCCTTGGTGGTCCACACAAGATCTCTTAGGCTTTGTTTGGATGAAGAGAATTAGGAGGGAAGGAAAGGGGAGGGAAGGAAATAAAGAAAAAAACTTCCTTCCCTTTGTTTGGTGCATTTTGTCTTTAGTGGAGGAAATTTTTTTTTCTGCGAGGCCCACACAATTTTGTTCCCCCCTCTTCAGCCGTGAAAACATGAGGGGGGAGTTTTTTTTTGGTGTTTTTGATTTATTTTAAATTATTAAAATTATTATTTAATTTTAAAAAAATTAAAAAAAAATAAAAAATTAATAAATTCTATTTGTAAAAAAGATATAGTACAAAAAAAATATTTTAAAATTTTATATAAAATAAAATTTATACTATTAATATATTTCTTTCCCTTCTCTTTTCCACTCATCCAAACAAAAAAGGAAATTTTTTTTCTTTTCTTTTTCTTTTATTTCTACTCATCCAAACAACTCACTCTTCCTTCTTATTTCCACTTTCTTTCTTTCCTTTCTCTTTCTTTCCTTTCCCTTTCTTTCCTTCCTATTTCCTACGTGATCCAAACAGAGCATTAGTGATGGTGGTGGAGCTTGATGGGTTTGTTTTGATTTAACTTAAACATAAAAGATGAAAGTTTAAACTTAATGTAAATTTTAGGATTTGGGGAGTAGTTTGAGTTTAGAAAATTTTTCCAAGTGTTTAGGAGGTGTAATATGAATCAAATGAGCCTTCTAAGGCCTAAGATACCATTCAGCCACTTAAAGGTTATTTGAAAATTAATTTTCCACTTAAGGATATTTTGGTACATTTACATGTAATTTTCATTTTCTAAAATAAATATAAATATAAGGAATTATCCTTTTAGGATTAGTTTAATGCTAATTATACTGAGTTTGTCACTAATCAAGATTAACTTATTCTAAGCATGGTTAATTTTAATTAGTCAAGGTTAATTTACTTTAACCATAGTTAATTTTATCTCTTTTATTTAATATATTTGTCCTATAAGGAATTAATAAAGCGATGACTCATATAGTGAGTCACCATCTCATTTTTCACATGTTCACTTTCATGCTCAAAGGATAGGGCCCATTTTTTGGCTTATGCTTCTCATTTTCTATCCTTATTAACCTTCCAAGGGTATTTTAATAATTTTTATGAGAATTTTCTAGGAGGTTCCCAAATTGTTCCTCCGGTGTTTCTAAAATGTATAGGTTCATTTCCGAATCATTCTTATGTTATTTGCCATTTTTTGGGAACATTTTAGCTCTTATGGAAGAAAAAGCTTTCTAAGGGTATTTTTGGTATTTTTGGAATGTTTTGATGACTTTTTCATCCTCTCTTTATTTCTATTCTTTTCTTACAACTTTCTAACCTTCATTGATGGATTCTAATCCCTTAGAATATCTTTTAACTTTTTTTTAGGTTTTCTGCATATTTATTTGTGTTATCCTAGTGCATGGAAATTTTCATCATTTGCTAAAAGTTCTCTAATTTCTCTAATTTTGTTCTTATTTCTGCTTACTTTCTTACTCAAGGATATTTATAGCCTATGAAGTCTATTATGAGAAATTATGGATGTTATATTGTGGATCCTTCTATAAACTCTATGGATCTAAATTTCTTGAGCATGTTCTTATTCAAAACTATCCTGGTTTGGTTAAAATAAATATCACTAAGTGTTTAGTGATTTTTGAAGGCCAAGAAGAATTTTTAATGTATTAAAGTGCTTCTTGGAGCTTTTGGAGAAATTTAATCAGTTAATATTTCTTAAGAGTGATTTTTAAATGCCTTGGGTAGATTTTGGAGGATTTTGTTAAGTGTTGTAAGATGTTCAAGTAGAGGATAATTAGAGCTTGGACTAGAGCTTGTGGATCTCAACTTGGTTGTCTTGAAAAAATGATGTTGTGTGGTCTTTTCTTTTTCAAAGTTGCAAGCTTGATTCTATCTTTGTGAAAAGTTCAAATCTTTAACTTGGATTTTAACAAAAAAAAAAAGTGCAGATCTAGACCCATATAATCATAACTCAAAGGACTCAAAAAAGTTAAGTTAAAAGTTAAAACTTTACTTCACAAAAATTGGACCTTTATGGTTATAAGACAAGAAATGAACTTAGGGACTTAGAAGATAAAGGAAACATCTCAAACTCTTCATAATTATGACCAAGACCATGAACTAAGGACACTATTTTGATGAAACCAAAAGAAAATTGTGTGATTTTGTGTCCTAAACTAAGATTCACAGGTTAAGAGGGAAAAATTGGTAAAATTACCATTAAAGGGCCAAGATGGCTATTCAGCCAAGTCCTCTAAATTAATGGACAAAGGAGTTAAGATTTTCATTAAGATATATAATGAATCCTTCTAAATACAAGATGATAATTAAAATTTTAATTAAGATGTTTTGATAAGTAGGAGACCATTCAACCATATCATGGTAAATAAGGAGAAAGATCTTAAAATTATCAAGATAAACCTATCTAACAATCTAAGTCATAACCTCACAAGAACCACCTTTCAAAGATATGAAAATTTGACCATAGAGCCTTAGGAATAAGGAGTATGATTCAGCCAAGATTTAGGTAATTTCATAAAAGTGCTTAATAAATCTTAAGATGATTAGTGTAGGTGTTTAAATATTTCTAAGAGAATTTTTTTCAAATCAATGAACATGGATTCTTAAGTAAAATTTACAAACAAATTAAATTAATCTAAACAATTTTTTTTGGCTAATTAGATCAATAATCAAGAAGTATAAAATCACATTCACTAAAGTTTGGAATAAGGTGGTTGTTCATAAAATACCTAAATTAAGAAACACAAGGTAAGTTAAACCAAAATAGGCCATTCAAACAAGTAAGTCCATGGTTCATCTTTTCACAAACTTAAACTCAAGAATATTGAGAAAACTTAGCTTATGAGAAAAGGAAAGGTTGAGAGACAATTTAGAAGGTATGAGTGATTTAGGTTTCCTATAAGAAACTTATCATAAAACTTAGAATCATGCATAAACAAAGAATTTTGATAAGTGAATTTTTGAGTAAATGTTTATGTTTATTTATCATAATAACTTTTGAGTATGTGTACTCAAGTACAAGTGTACTGTATGCTTGAATGATGCATGAAAGTTAATGTGAATATGATTCCATGAGCGGATGAATTATATAAGAAATTGGATGATTTGGATGCAAAATGTGCATACCATATTGATTTAATATTGAGCATGCATATTATTATGAAAACTTAAAATGGAAGCTAACAAGTCAAAGGATCAATAAAGAAAATCCTATATGAAAATTTAAGACACTACTTTTACCATGCCAAGTCATAGGGCTTGTGCACATATAGAGGTCACAAGACTTTCCATATAAAAGCCATAAGGGTTCAAGAAATTATGATGGTGATGACCATCCATAATGAGCTCATATCTTAAAACAAAAGACAGAGTATGTGGAAGTGAAAGATATTGTTTGACTAAGATTGTTGATGATATGAG
The DNA here is from genome assembly GCA_037954105.1 of Canavalia gladiata. Taxonomy (NCBI): domain Eukaryota; kingdom Viridiplantae; phylum Streptophyta; class Magnoliopsida; order Fabales; family Fabaceae; genus Canavalia; species Canavalia gladiata. The sequence goes on from CM075662.1 coordinate 25,012,741, forward strand.
TTAAATTAAATTGTCACTGAGAGGGTGAATAGAGAATGAGAATGATTTATTATTAAGGTATGAAGTGAGTAAGATTCAAATAATATCTGTGTTATGATGAGAAAGTGATCTAAATAATGCATGAGATTAATGTCTATGAACATTTTTTTTATGAAAAAGGGATTCAGAGCATGTATAAGTTATATGCTAGTGATAAATGGAAATGTTGCCATTATAAAAAAAAATCCACCTTGGATGAGAATTTTTGTTAAACAATAATTGAACTATCATGCTTGTCACATTTTCTTGATAAATTAAAATGATTGGAATCGAAATGATGTCACCATCCTTAGGATAGATGCCTACTGAGAAATTATGATTTCTCATTTCCTACCTCTTGTTTCTTTTCCAAACCTTGATTATGTTGTTAGCGACGTGAGTAATATACCTCAGGTGGTGTATTGCAACCTGGCTCCTTGGTGCTTAAGGACGAAAAGAATCAGGGAAAGAAAATCTATCGATTACCGAAAGAAGGTTTTATTTGCCCATGTATATGATATGTCTATGATGGATGATTGTAATCTATGAAAGGGCATTGGTACCCTTGTTGTGTTGTAAAGGACTCTTTCAAAGCCTTTAACTATATGTAATTGGTTTACGTATGATACATAATTAATAAAATTACATTTGTAGGTTATTTATCCAACAATCATTCCTTGGAATTGGGGGAGCACGATGCTAACACCTTGCTTACTCATAATCGGTTGGCAAACATGTATCTCCTACTTTGTTAGGATTTTTTCAAATATATTGACTGATAAATAAAATTTGATAATAGCTTCACTATCTAAAAAATATTTTGAAATTTTAAATTCTTCAAATTCACCATTTTATCATAATTTTAATTATGATAATATCCTATCTTTTTAAGATCATGGTTTGTGAATAATATTTATGTTTTCATTGTTTTTAAAAAATATTATCTTAACTTTATTTTTTCTATTTTTAACAATTTGTATAAAAGCTAATAAAAAAGATTATTTTCATTTTCATTTTCTATTTTAATTAGGAACAAAACTACAATACTAACACCTTTCTTAACTCGTAACCAGTTGGCAAATGTAGATCTCTTTCTTTGTTAAGATTTTTTTAAAATATCTTGACGGATAAATAAAATTGGTGATAACTTCACTCTTAAAAAATTATTTTAAATTCTTCAAATTTGTCATGTTGTCTTAATTTAAAATGTGATCATATCCTATTTTTTAGATGCTAATTGATTTGTCAAAATATTTTATGTTTAAATTATTTTAAAAAAATATTATCTTAATTTTATTTTTTTATTTTTAATATGTATAAAAAATAATAATTTTTTATTTTTACTTTCTATTTTACCTAAAAATAAAGCTACAACAAATTATCAACAACTATATAATAAAATAACACAATAATATCATTGTTTTCTGACGTTACAAAATAAATTTTATGAATATAAATAAATTGAAGAAATTGTATTTGTAGGTTATTTATCCAACAATCATTCCTTAAAATTGAGAAAACATGATGCTAACATCTTTCTTTTTTATAATTAGTTTGCACAAATCTAGATTTTTTTTCAAATATATTAACTGATAAATAAACTTTGATAATAAATTTATTTTTTAAAAATTATTTTACATTTTTAAATTCTTAAAATTCATCATTTTATCATAATTTTAATTTTAATAATATCTTATTTTTTTAAGGTTGTGATTGGTTTGTGAAAATATTTTATGTTTTAAAAAATATTATCTTATTTTTTATTTTTTTCTATTTTATATAAAAATAATAAAAATAAAAATTATTTTCATTTTTATTTTTACTTTAATTAGAAATAAAGTAACAATAAATCATCAACAGTTATATAATAAAATAACTAGATAATATCATTATTTTTACGGTAATAAAACAAATTTTATAAAACTATTTATCCAATAATCATTTCTTGAAATTTCGAAAACATCATACTAACATTTTCTTACTTATAACATAGTGGTAAATTTAGATTTTTTTTAGAATTTTTTTAAATATCTTATTTAGTAAATAAAATTTAATAATAATTTCACTTTTTAAAAATTATTTTAAAATTTTAAATTCTTTAAATTTATTATTTTATCATAATTTCTATTGCAACATCCTACTTTTCTTAAATTGCTAAACATATTTTATGTTTTAATTTTTTTAAAAATATTATCTTATTTTAATTTTTCTATTTAACATTTTTTATAAAAAATAATAATAAAAAATATTTATATTTTCTATTTTAACTATTTCGAGTACAGAATTTTAAAAAAAATATATATATATTTTTCTAGATAAAAATAAATTTTTTTTTTCGTAAAATAAACTTCTCCACTTTTCTCATAAATAAAAAAATAAATCTGATGTGTTAAGAATGATCTCGTGTTATCCGTTCGAATCTGGTTCCTCATGCGTGATTCATTTGTATGAGTATTTGTTTCCTATATGTATTTAAATAAATTATATATTAAATATATTAAAATATATAAATTATACATAAAAAGTTTTAAAAAACAAATAAAAAAGTTTAATATTTTTATTTAAAATTTATTATAATTATTAAGATGAATTTGAATCGAATACAAAGCAAGCATATATCCCGAATCCAATTTTATCTTTATAGAACAGGTTTAAATTTCCGAATCTAATTTTATCTTTATCGAACAGGTTTAAATTCAAACTCGAATCACAGTTAGAAAACACAAGTTAAAAATTTACTATCATAACTAAAATAGATATATCCATTCATAAATTAGCGGAACAGTTCTCATAACTTCCAGGAATCTATGGAACGTGTGGGATTGACTAAGAATACGTTTCTTCTTGTTCGCAGGTTTCCATGTTGTGAGATATGTGGCGCCCAGTATCCTAAAATTCTTTGTTGACACTTTTGTCCTTTTGATAGCGTCCAACCTTTTTCTGCCAAATGTTCCTTTCTTTCAACTCACATTGACGCGTGTCCGTGCCTTTGCTTCTTAATCATATTGTTGATCTTCCTTTCATCTTTCCGTTATAAAAAATTAATATAATCATCGATAAAATAAAAATTTTATTTAATAAAAATAACATATTTATATATTCTTGATAATAAATTAAAAAATTATATATATATGAAAGATAGATCTAATAAAAATAATTTCTATATTAAAATAAATATGAAAAATAAGAAATATAATTATATATAAGTAATCAAAATCAAAAATTAATTTATAAAAAATTCAAAATAATTTTCATATAATATTAACTAATTAAAAATTATAATAAATATGATTTTAAAATAATTATTATGTAAATTAATATTGTTCTACTATGTGATGATTTATTATTAAATAATAGATAAAATATAAATACATTATAATTAATTTTAAAATAATTTATTTTATTAAAAATTATGTTAAAAATCATGCTAAAAATATTTTAATCAAAATTTTCATTTTTAATTTACTGGCCAATATGTTAAGGAACAGGTTAACATTTCTGTGTTTTTAAATCCTAGAAATCAAAATTAGAAATGCATATATATAGTCGGATGTAGAGCAAAGAGGCTATGCATGTTTCATTTTCATTAACAGAATTCTGGTTCTGCGAACAACACCATCTTTTGATTGTCTGAATCGGAAACGGGTCGACAAGAGAGTATGTCTGATAACGAAGACTATGCAGATTACACATACAGCGAATCCTCTTCAAAGTCCAAACGTAGGTTCAGGGACAGGTCCAAGGTACGTTACCTTCAAACCATCTTTTTTTTTTTTATTTCCACACATGACTATATCTGTTTTTTTATTTGAATAATAATGTGGGTTTGTTTTTATTTTGGCTGAAAACGAAGGAGGTTCTTTCCAAACAAGCCGTTAAGATAGCCAAACGAGCTGAAGAACATGAAAGGTTCATCAACAAGGTGGGCCTTTTCTACTTTCTGTTTTGTGTATTTAGTTACGTGTTTCTTTTTTCCATTATTTATGGCTATTTGTGTGTGTTAATATTGAACAAGGTTCGATTTTGATGTTTTTTTTTATGCTCTTTGAAAATGTTCAGGTGACTCATCTTCTGGGGGTTCTTAGCTTTGGAGGGTTTTGTTTTCTCTTAGGGGCAAGTAAGCTGATTCCGACTAATACAGTAATGGTTTTTCTTTTTAACAAATTCAATATCTGGTTTATTATTGTTCTTCAGTTTTGTTGCCTTTTTTTTACAGGACCCCAAGACATTCCCTTAGTGTATTGTTTGTTCTACGTTGTCTTTGTTCCTCTTCGATGGATATATTATAGGTTCAAGAAATGGCATTATTATCTCCTGGTAAATGAGATATCTCGGATTCTGTTTTTTAAGTTTATTGTGCATCAATGAAACAATTTGCTTATAGGAGCATATATATTTTTATAAGTTTTTGAGGAGGGTTAACACTAGAGGGGATGTTACATGTGCTGTTAAAGAGTGCATTTTTTTAAGTTGAATGGTGTCCAAAGCTAAGGGTTGAAAAATCGTTAGAGGAGGGCTTTGTGTATCTAAGCATTGTTTCAATACCCTTGCTAATTAAAATCATAGGAGCTGTGTCTCAATGTTCTCAACTTTTCATTATCTTAAGGATATATTTATTAGTTTATGTGTTGCCGCTATGGAAATGCAAGTAATGAAAATAAGGTAGGTAAGAGATTGTTCATGTGTTTCAGGATTTTTGCTATTATGCCAATACAATCTTCTTGGTTGACCTCCTTTTTTATCCAAGGAATGAAAAGCTTTTTCTAGTTTGCTTTTCATTTGCTGAGGTAAGCATGTTATCCCTGGTAATTTGACATCTTGGCAGAAGAATGCTTCATTTGTCAAATTTATGATTTGTTTAAGAACTGTTGCAGGGGCCATTAGCATGGGCTTTGATCGTTTGGCGTTGCAGCTTGGTTTTTAGTTCCGTTGACAAAATTGTCAGTGTTCTAATCCATCTTTTACCTGGTAAATGATACCTTCATTTTTCTGTATCCTTCTCTTCTTTCAGCATGATAATATAATTTTGGAAAACCATATGCTTCTACTATCATCATTGTGGACTAGTACTTTCTATGGTCAAATCCTGGGATGGGAATATCAGCCAAAAATTTATATTGGGTGTAGGTGTTGTCTGTATAGCATACATTATGGTAAATTATGATGCAATATCTCCCAGTAAAACGTATTTTACTTGCTTTGTGCTCAAATTGTATTATCTTCATGATTTTTCTATTCAGAGTTAAAGATTCTGGAGTGGTACTGGGTATTGGCCTTTGGTGTAATTAACTTTTCTGCACCTAGATAGACCTTCATGTTCTTTATATGCCAGAAGTTTGAATAACTTTACTATTCAAGAGTTTCATGCTACAAATAGAAGTCATAAGTTTAGTAGTAGAATTCATACTTGAACAACTTTTGCTAGATTGTTCAGTAATAACAAAAAAAATGAGGTTTCCTGGTCAGAAATTTAAAGGTCGACAATTTTGTACAATATTTGTCTTAATATTCTATCTGTGTAATGCGCACAGTTCATGCTTAAAGTTAATAAGGAAAATATAAAGAAGCTAAAAATGCCAGAATATGTGCTTATAAAGGAATGTGATTGTGCAGGAAAATTAGGACCTTCTATCGATATCATCCCGGATCATCAACATCAAATAAAAAACATAATATTTTGGTCTAATCTCTAATGTTTATGGAGTTTGTGTATAACATCATATTTTCTTATTTTCTACTTCCATTTGTGCCATGAACTTGAGTCTTGCTCCCCATCCCCTCCTAAGAAAAAACCATCTTCACTAGGGAATTTTCGTTTCTTTCTTGTTGATCTCCGTCATAATAGTAGTTCACCCAAGTCCTATTTCTGCTGAAGATACTCCTACCTATTTTTGGATGTCTTCATTTCTATGATCATATTACTTTATCTATTACATATAAAACCCATTTTGGAGCTTTCACCTAACAATATCCACCTAATCCTTACATTCAATCACTTTGTTTTATCCTGTATATTATGAAAATATGATTTTAATATTTGTGTCTGTCGAACAGTTTGATCTTCTACACAGAAGATTAGAGAGATTCTACGATTGGATTGGAATGAACATGTGATAGACATGTCAACTTTATGTTTCTTATTGCATCCATTTTTGTTTTTATAATGCAATTAATTTTTTTTTTAAGTTTTTCAGGATTGGTTTTCTTTACCATTCGATGGTGGAATCCTGCAACCTTAGAAGCCATGCAACCAGAGGGAACTGCTGGAAGAGATTCATGGCCTTATATTGAAGACAAATCCTATCTCTGTACATGGTTGTTTCTGGTTCCCTTAGTAGTTTATACACTCTGGCAGGTTCTATACTTCCTCATTGTCAATGTCTTGCGTAGGCAGCGGCTTTTAAGAGATCCTGAAGTCATGACTTCCTACAGGTAATTATTGAGTATTCCTACACTTTTTTTTTTTAATAAACAATGGAGGTTATGGGGTTTGAATTTTCAACCTCATCCAAACAATCTCTACCACTGACTTTAGTGGCTCTAGTACTCCTACACTATTTTTAGAAATGCCAAAATATAATAGCATTATAGGAGTACTAGAGGTACTCAAAATTAGAGTTAAGAGAACCTATCTATAACATGGATAGATAATTCTGGACTATGGAATACAATTAATTTATTACCCTCCAAATCATCCTAACACCTCAAATGGTCTTTTAACCACACCTCTGTTTAACAGTAACCTCTATGACATGTTAGGACTATCCCTCATATTCAACATCCAATTTGAAAAGGAGTAAAAGTGAGGACTCTTTGCCATGATCCATGATCAGGATCTCAATTGTATCATTTCCACTACCTTGTTACTATGAAAGCCTTGTTAAATATCACTACATTACGTGCAACCAAAATGGTCGCAAATCATATGGCTTGCCATTTTTGATGTCTCTGTTCTTTTCTCTGCCAGAAAGCGAATAAATTGGTGGAAATAACTTTTTCCTTCGCTTGTTAATGCACTTTGTATTCCGCACCACTTCAGACATGCCAACCATATTTCATAGGTCCTCACAAACGAAGAATAAGTGTTGGACAGTTTCCTCCTTCATGTTGCTTAGGTGACATTGGATCATCTATTGTGGTACGATGTGATGTTTCAATAGTTCTGATGCAATTGGCAGTCTTTGTTACAGACATTGCCATGCCAAAATCTCAACCTTGAAAGGTATTAACTTCTAGAAGTCATGGAAAAACCCGTTCTGTGTTGTGTTAGCTTTAGATACCAAATAGTTATATGCAAAGTTTACCGAGAACATCTCTTTTGTATCTTCTCTCCATACCCACGAGTTTTTTACCCCCTCCTTCAATATTGCCTGAGTTAAGCACTTCTATACTTGCTACCCCTTTTGCAGCTCAACTTCACTTCCCTCTTCCTGTTTAGCAAAATGTTTACAACATACTTTTTCTTGGAGGGGTAGGCTAAATCATTCTTTGACATTTCTCATTTTATTAACTGTTTCATAGGGAACTCTCAAAAAAAGCTCAGAAAGCAAACAATACATGGTGGCGCTTAAGTGGCATACTTGGGGATCAAAATCGCATGTTAATGTACATTGTTCTTCAAGCCATATTTACTGTGGCAACCATGGCACTGACTGTTCCCATATTCTTGTCATATGAATTGTCTGTAGTTTTTCAAATACTGAAGGTTTCTGCAGCAGTGTGGAATGGGGGAAGCTTTCTGTTAGAAGTAATGCCTAGGCAGGTAATTCTCAAGGAGAAAAAGAAATCAGAGATGCAACCCATTCAAAGTCAAAATGATAAGTGAGATGGTTATGGAAAAATTATAGGTAGTTCAACGAATCTGTTGAGACATCCTGAGTCCTGATGCGAATTAATTATCGATCTAGTTGTACCATACTAATCAGTGTATTACAGCTTACAAACTGACCCCGTAGTGTTTGCCTGCTATGATTCACCAGATGCAAATAAAAGTAGGATGCACCAATATATAGTCCTTTGTCTTTCAATTCTATGTTCATTAATTAAATGGGCACTGTGTAGAGAAGTCTTGAAAAAAGTATAATATCTTGCTATGGTTTTCTCTTCACCTCGAATTTCAATGAGGAGTTTTTAAAGTACAATGAAATCGATAAATTAAATAATTAAATCCTATAAGGGAGGCATCATCAACGCAGGAAAGGTCAAAATAAGAGTTTTATTCCTGAAGGCAATGCAAATTTCATAAGTATGACAAGAAAATGGTATTCCTCTATATGTTAATCATCCAATTAGCTTAGAAATGAAATATTAAATGTAATAGTTAAAACTTGAATAAATAAATAAATGGATGAATGGAACTCAATTAAATTATATATTTTCTATACACCCCTTTTCATTATGACTCAGCTATACAATAAAAGAAGTGAACATAAAAATAGAAATTGTACCAATTAAATACAAAATCGCACTAGAAAATACAAATAATGTCCTAAATAAATATGAAAGAATCAATTTTTCGTACATTTGGAACTTACATCCGCATACATCTTAAATTTAACAGGTATAAATTTTTTTCATTAATGAAGATTAACGGGATATATCTGAATGAGCAGTCTGTGCAGATGTAAAGCTATCTTTTCCTATATAAATATATCAAGAGTCACTATTCACTAATTAAACCCACCTGTAACAACTGAAAAAGGTTTATATGAAAATAACCTCGGGGAGTGATCAACACCAACCTCTGCCTACAACCGCCATGTCACATCAACTAGGGCTGCTTGACAAAACCCCCAGCTGTTGATGGAACAAGTGGGGTAAAAATGAATCAACCCGGCAACAAATCAATACTAGAAGCCTCGGTTGGTGAAAATATACTGCACAAAAGATAACAATGAAAGTACATGCACAACTTTCAGTTTCAGCGCTTGCAACTTTGTGCAGGGAATAGCTACAAGTTAGTGCATCCAAAGGTAAAAATCGCTGATTATGGAAATCACTCTGAGCGTGCTAATAAGAACCCAAATCTTGAATTCTCACGTAACAAAGGAGGTGGATCTATGTCTGCTAAGTCTACTTGTTGTATTGATTTGGAAATGTCATCCACAGAAAATGGAATGCTACATCCATTTTCAGTTTTAAGAACAAACGCTGCAGTTAAAAGGCAGAGATATCCAATGAAATATTAAATTGTGTGATGAAGTTTATACCATACCTAGAGTCATCATCTAACAGGAAGGAACTGCTGATAGCATTGTTCGAGTCCTCAGACATCATCACTCTCATGTTTGTTATAACCTGCATAATCAGGAGAATTGTTCAATGTTCATTTTTATTACATTCACGTGAATTTCTCCTTGAGAATTCCAGAAAATATGTGCATATTCAGCTAGAAAAACACCATCAAGAGATCAGTGTCATAAAAATCAGCAATATTAACTTACGTCTGTAGACACTGTGTGTGTGCCATATTTATCATCCCAGTACATTGTACTGATTCTGTATAACTGTTGTATACTGAGAACCTGCGTCACCATAACATCATACTTAGGAAGATAATCAAACAAAAACTGATGATCTTAGTTTAAAGAAAGAAATATTAAGGAATCCACGGGAAATAGCTCCTTTGTTATTTCATTCAAGGTCTTTTTGGGTTTTTGATGTAGTACCTGCAATGTAAGATAGACAGTCGGTCAATGTGCGAGTAGCTATATTGAAAGGAATTTTAACGAGTTTCTGTCAAAATGGTTCTTACTAGGAATCCAATAGCCTGCCTGATATGTTTCAGTTCCTCCCAGGCAGAGCCAGCATACTGCCCACGACAGATTCAGGTGAAAACACAAAAATGGAGAAGTACAAGATTTCAAATGATTTGGTTGGTGCTCACCTCCTCTGTTGCCTTGTTGCACCACTTTTCTAACTCACCCAGACCTGTCTTTACATACTCCCCATTACTGAATGAACAACACTCCCGACGCAACAGAAGACTGGTAATGATCACATCAAATCCATCAAACTGACTGCATTCTAGCTGCAGTAATACTCACTGGACATATAATATAAGGAAAGACAAATAGACAAAAAGATGCAGACACACATAAGGAGTGGTTACCTGTTGAATAATTGAACATTAATGAAAGAGAATATTTGAGTAAACACTTTGCGGACCAAGAAAGGGGGAACCTATAAGCCAGAACTATTTTAGTAAAGATCATATTCAGACAAGAAGATGAAACATTCAATGTGAAGCTTTAGAACTCACATAATTTGCTTTCAATATCATTAGATAATTATTTAAACTGTTGACAATACTTTGCCAGTGGGCAGTTAAAGCTTTCTGAGCAGCAGCATTAGCATGTCCACGTCCTTTTACTAAACTTTGCCTTGAGGTCCTTGGAGCCTACAATTGTTTTAATAAGAATAAAAATTAATAAAACCCAGAGAATTCTTTTCAATTGGAAGTGTAACCCATAATATGACTACTTGCATAGACAAAACACACATCCGTGAATGATGAGAGTAATAGTAATTTAGGGATTACTCAAACAGATTTTTCTTTCTTTTAAGAAAACCAAAGAAGGGAGTCCAGGAGCAAAGTAGTAGACGAGAAGATTGCATATCAATGAATTTCTTTCTTATTTATGTAAAGAGGAAAAACATTTTGCCTTCTAGTTAACGCTCTTTCACAGTAACTACAGGCCTCATGCCTGCTTGCAATATATACCCTATATTTGATCTATCCTATCAACAACTTTTATTTTCTCAAATTTGGATACAATATGGAGTATTATTTTTATAAATAATATATAAATGATGTGATATTAACTTAAAACCCGCATACGATAGTTCGATTGCCAAAACATCTTAACCATAGTGAAATACTCCTAATTTTGATTTCAGTTTCCTATAGCATCCATGTAATGAAGAATAATTTGTCATACATAATCTACCTGAATACACAATCCAAGTAACTGAGATATCTCCTTTTTTATGTTGTATCTTATCATTCCATATATTTTTTCAATAAAGGCAGTGAGCTGTTGTTTAAACAGAAGGGCTGGATATTTTGCTTCTACTTGCCGTAAATCATCAAATTTTCCTAGCCCTTGAAATGACGCAGCATTTTGGGGAGATGACCTTAGCCCCTAGAATCACACAAGGAAAAAATTTATAGGAAAAAAGAAATATATATAAACAGATAAAGCTTCTTTAGAAAGGATAAGTAGTTGCTTCATACTTGAGACATTCTTCCAAATAGAGAAGATGATGCTGTTCTTGGCCGTTGGGGTGTTAAGCTAGCCACTCCACTAGCTTTGAGAGTTCGTTGGAGTAGCCACAACAAAGTAGATGTATTAGACAACCAATAGGCTAATACATCAGTATTATCCTGAGCCTTCAATAGTGCAGAAGTTACAATTGTTAGTGAAATATTTTTGGTGTTTCAGAAATAGACAGAAATACTTTTATATGCAAAAGCACTTCATCATGGATAATATACAAAGCATCCGGAAAAGTATAAATTACCTCAACAATTGAAGCAACTGATATGATACGCTCAAAGACACTTGTTCTTTCAACTTCAAATGATCTCCAGTGAAGAAGGCATTTATATATAACACATGCAGCAACAGGTTTGCCCCCAGAAAATCCCAAATCTTGGGATATACACTTGATCACCAAGTCTTGATTCTCTTGAACCCAAAATCAAATGTAAATAAGAATAAACGAGAAAAGAAAAAAGGTATTAAAATTTGCATAGATGATTGACGTATGCATCATGTCTAACTAGGCACTCACTTGCTGCTTCTCATTGAGAGATTTTTGTGGCTTTCCTCCAGATTCAGGCTCACGTACATTTGATACAGCAAGAGCTATATCCTAAAACACATAGAAGGTTAACATTTTACAAATTAAACAAAATCTTCCACAGCCAAAGTATTGCTGATATATATATTCATCAAAAGAACAATTCCTTCTTACAGATGCAACTTTTGCTCCACCATTCATAGCATTCCCATTTTCTGGAGTCCTCTGCATATTATGCACAAAATTATCATTGCAAATCTCGTTTCATATGCTACAATTTTTATTTTTGAGTACAGATATGTTTCTTACTGGACTAATCACTGTCTTTGGTCTCGTAAATAGAGCTTTTCCAGTAGGAGATACAGCCAGGGCTTGCTGACGAAGAATTTGATTTTCTAACTCTGCGTTGGAAATTTTGTCCTCTAACCTGGACCATAGGGAGTGTTGTATTTAAGATAAGTTAATGGATTTTTATCAACGAAGGGGAAGATGGTTACTAATGGGGGAAGGACAGAGCTAGAAGGGTATTATGCATCCAGAGGCACAGAAAAGAAACGTACTCAAAAGAACAGATGTAAGATAAAACAATTCCTACCTAGGTTTGCATCAAAAGCTTAAGCTTTAGGAATAGTTTTTCTTTGAAAAAATGAAATACGGTTTGGGATTTCTAAGAATGGAAACTGATACAAGTTTAATTGGAAATGATGAACCCTGACATACTAAAAATTCCTACACCCTGGAAAGTATTTAAAAATACAACTTTCATTTAACTCCTTTATTTTCTTATTTTAGAGGTCTATCTGAACAGTAGTTACTGAAGAAATGTGACCACATCAGAAACCACAGCCCTTTTATAAACCCCACTAGAGAATGGATCGTTGACATTTTAGTTCACTGGAGAATGGAAATTTCTCATTGACATTTTAGTTCAATTTGTGGAAAATAAAGGAGGATGGATTTACAGCATCAGACTCCAGACTTTTAGCTTCTTCCCATGGAAAGGTGTAAAAAGCATGCAATTGCAATGCAACTAGAAATCACTAACTAGACAGATCTTTAATCCAAGCAATTCACTAACCTCTGAACCAATTCTTGGAGTTGATCCACTTTATACTCATAATCTTCAACATTCTTAACCAGCTCCTCATTTCTGGCCTCAGCCTCAGCCTGAGCTTTTCTGGCCTCTTCTTTTTCCTTTCTTTCCAATAGCAGTGATTCCTGTATGATTAATAAGGAAATTAAACAGGGAACTCAAACAAGTTATCGGTCATTCGTAGCTAATAAATTTTAAGATTTCTAATAACAAGTTTACAACCAACTAAAACAGCTTTTTCTTTTTATCTTTTCTCTAGGTGCAGAGGTTGCCTTGGATCCCATCCAAGACAAAATCAATAAATATGTGACAAGAAGCTAGATCATTCATTTTGGTCAACCTCACCTATGTCAGCATGAATGATCTGCTTATGATTATGTAAAATTATAATTACTCACATTCATAATTTCGGGAGATGAATGAGATCCAAGGATTTTTCAGACGTTGACATAACCAATTAGAAGAAAAAAGGTTAAATTAATAAGTTGGTCCCTTCACAAGACTCCACTCTTCATTTTAGTTCTTACATTGAAAAAAGAACATTACATTTTTGGTTCCTATAAAAAATGCATTTACAAATCCATCGCTACATTTGTTGAAGTTATAATCACAATTTTGTTGAGTTGTCTTTCATGCAAGAACTAAAATGTAGAGTTATTCTATTTGTGAGTAGAGACCAAAACAAAGTGCAGTTTTTTTTCTCTTCGTGTGGGTCTAAAATAAAAAATGGTGTCAAGTAAAAATAGCAAATTTTTAATTTAAGCTAGCCAACTAAGCTAAATCTAACACTGTTATAACATGCAGCAAATGTAAAGGACCATTGTGTAAACTTTTTTCAAGTAGAGACCAAAATGTAGGGTGTTTTCATGTAAGAACTAAAAATACAGTGTCTCATGTGTAGGAACCAAATTATTAATTTAAACAGATATAATGTCCAGGGGGGAAACGTGATACAAAGTAGAATTATTCGTGTTAATGTCAATTGATAGTTTGCCAACTTGGTTAAAGAAAGCATCCATTTGTCTCTCCACACAGAACTTTTTCGTGAGAAACCACCCAAAAAGTGAAAAAACTCAGCTGATGGCAGTAAAGAATACAAATAAATGGTGTATTATCTATATAATCAAAGATTAGCTACCTCCAAATTGTTGAGTTCAGCCATCAAGGAATTAATCTTTTCACTATCTTGAATGATAACTGGAGTGTCCTTGATAACTGGAGGAGTTTCTTCAATGGCTTTCTGAGCTGCCTCATGCTCTTTGATGACCTTGGCAGTTGCTTCTTCCCCTTGTATTTGCTTTGCATGCAAAGCATTGTGAAGCTTAGCAACTTCTTGTGCCTTTTCTTCTTCCAAATGAGTTTGTTAATTGGATGAAAACTATAAGAGAAAGAGATTTTATGAATGTGTGTGTGTCTAAAGTAGATCACACAGGTAGTATTTATATAGCTTTATGAATAATTACACATGATTACAAATAATGAGAAATAATGACAATTAAAGGACCGTTATGATTCTTTCATATTCTATGGTTACTAACACTAACCCTCAAGCTGGAGCATATAGATTGTATGCACCAAGCTTGTTACAAATAAATTCAACTCAGGTCCCTTTAAGAGATTTGGTAAACATGTTTGCCAGTTGATTGTTGGAGTTGACAAAATCAGTTGTAATTTCACCAGTAAGGACTTTTTCTCGAATGAAGTGGCAGTCTATTTCTATGTGCTTGGTTCTCTCATGAAAGACTAGATTGGAGGCAATATGAAGTGCAACTTGATTGTCACAAATCAACTTCATCTCCTTGGTATCTCCGAGTTTTAGTTGTTGAAGCAACTGTCGGAGCTAAGTTAGCTCGCAAGCTGTGACGGCCATTGCACGATATTCTGCTTCTACACTGCTTCAAACAACTATATTTTGTTTCTTACTTCTCCACGAAATTAAGTTTCCTCCAAAAAGTACATAGTATCCTGATGTGGATCTTCTATCATACGGTGAACCAACCCAATCAACATCAGAGTAGCTCACAATGCTAGAATCACCTTTATTTGTGTAAAGCAAACCTTCACCAGGAGAGTTTTAATGAATCTGAGAATGCGGATTGCTGCATCCCAATAGGCATCACATGAAGCATTAAAAAACTGACTTACCACACTTAATGCAAAAGTAATGTCAGGTCCAGTGACTGTAAGATAGTTAAGTCTGCCAACCAATCGTCGATATCTTTCCGGGTCTTTCAATGCCTCCCCCTGACTTGAGAATAATTTTATATTGGGATCCATGGGTGTATCATATGATTTACAATTGTGCATGCCAATTTCTTCTAGAATGTCAAGAGCATATTTGCGTTGACTAAGAACAATACCCGAAGTAGATTGTACAACTTCAATCCCCAAAAAATATTTGAGAGGACCCAAATCCTTGGTTTGAAATTGGTGAGACAAATAGGCTTTGAGTCGATTAATGCTGTCATGATCATTGCTAGTGATAACAATATCGTCAACATAGACCACCAAATAAAGACAAGTAGTAGGAGATGAGTGGAGAAAAAATACAGTGTGATCTGTTTCATAATGAGTCATGCCAAACTCTTTTAATGCAGCACTAAACCGACCAAACCAAGCACGAGGAGATTGTTGCAGGTCGTAGAGGGAGCGACAAAGTCTACATACATGATGAGGAGTATCGCGAGCAACAAAACCTGGAGGTTGGGCCATATAAACTTCTTCTTGCAACTCACCATGTAAGAATACATTTTTAATGTCAAGCTGGTGTAAAGGCCATTGGTGGATAGCAGCTAATGCTAGGAAGAAATGAACTGATGTCATTTTTGCTATAGGGAAAAAGGTATCTGCTTAATCCAGACCAAAAAAATTGAGTGTAACCTTTAGCAACTAGACGTGCCTTCAATCAATCAATGGTACCATTAGAGCCAATTTTGATCGTATAGATCCATTTACAACCAACAATGGTCTTCCTTAAAGGGAAAGGAACAAGATACCAAGTGTTGTTGGAGTGCATAGCAGTCATTTCATCAATCATTGCTTGGCGCCATCCAGGATTAGATAAGGCCTCACCTAGAGTCTTAGGAATTGTGACAGAATCCAAGGAGGAAACAAATGTATAATATGAAGGTGATAAGCGATGGTAAGAGAAAGTGCAAGCATAGAGAGGTTTAGAGTTTCGAGAGGACCTGGTATCTTTGCATAGAGAAAGTGCTTTAGGAGACGGAGTTGGAGTAGCTACTACAACACGTGATGAGTTTAGAGGAGCTTGTATAACAAGCAGAGACTCAGCAGATCGGCTACGACACTGATATGTGATCAAAGGAGGTGGTGTCACCGGAGGAATACTAACCGGGGTAGGAGCAGTGGAACTTTCTGGTGGTGAAAAAGTCTCGAAAGCAAGCGAACAATCTGATGAGGAAGAGAAAGGGCAAGTCTCAAAGAAACTAACATCAATTAAGACAAAATGTCGTCTGAGGTCTGGAGAATAGCATCGATAGCCCTTTTGTGTACGAGAGTATCCAAGGAACAAACATTTTAGAGACTTGGCCTTTAGCTTGTCTCAGCCTGGAGTGAGATCATGTACAAGATAGGTACAACCAAATACGCGAAGTGGAAGAGAGTACAATTGTTGTTTTGAAAATAGTACAGAATATGGAACTTTGTTGCCTAGAACTATGGAGGGCATGCAGTTGACGAGATAACAGGCAGTGATGATAGCATCACCCCAGAAAGATTGTGATAGAGGGAGGTGGAGCGGATGTGGGATCAAGCTCAAGTGGGAGACCGACCAAAGGAAAAGTCATGAAGAATCTACTACATTGCTCCGCATGGGTATCGGAAGACATCATGCCGACGAAAAGGGGCAGCAACGGAAAAGAAAATGGCCATTGAGATGTTGCTACTATTCACAGCTATAGTTGCATGGAAAAAAGGAAGAAAAAAAAATAGCGGATTTGTCCAGCTCTGATACCATATAAAAGAGAGAGAGATTTATAGTGCCTTTAAAATAATTACACATTATTACAAATAATGAGAATTAAGGGACCGTTATGGTTCTTTGATATTCTATGATTACTAAGAAAGGCCAACCAAATATATATAATATGAGGACAATTCTCAACTCATGAGCTAAATTTTGGAGTTGAGTTAGATCTATACTTAATTTTCAACATGATATTAGAGTCTATCAATCTATTCTAAATTTGTTATTGGAACATACACAGATGTTTATTGCCTTATCTCATGAGTAACTTTTGGGTTGAGATGCTGGCCCATTAGTTTGGGAAGGCAGTTGTGAAAGTTGTTACATGTAATAGTGAGAGACTTATAAATAGGAAAAATGGGGAAGAAAATGGCATTTGGTTAGACAGTTGGGACTTGGTAGGACAATAACAGGCTCTCGAATTCCTGTTGGTGCTTACTGTACTCACTCATCTTCTTCCTTAGTCTTGGGTGTTTCTTTTCCCGACTGAGTATATGCAACAAAGATACTATTTTTGTAATCAGGGGATTCAGGAGGGAATTTAGGAATTTTGGAGGAATATGAGGTAGTATTCAGAGAACCACAAGGTCTACCACAACCAAGGAGACAAGATCATGATATTATGTTGAAGGAAGGAGCTGAAATTCCCAATCTGAGGCCAAGCAGGTATCCTCATTATCAAAAGACTGAAATAGAACAGTTAATAGATGATATATCGGTTTGGGATATCATCAGTCCTAGGTAGTCCCCACTCTAGCAATTATTCTGATTAAAAAGGACAGGTGATGGAAATTTTGTGTAGAGTATAGGGATCTAAACAAATTACAATTCCAGATAAGTATCCAATACCCATCATTGATGACCTCAACCTCTACCTCTAATATTGACAATGGATATAGAACTTCAGGCAGGACCGACAGAGGTCATAGCAGCTCGCAACACTCCTTCTGGACAAGTTGAAGTTCTTATCAAATGGAGAGATCTTCCACATTTTGAAGCCACTTGGGAATTATTTGATGTTATACAGGAGCAATTTCCACAATTTCACCTTGGGAACAAGGTGAAACTTTTGGAGGAGAGTATTGCTAGTGGCAAACCCTCAATTAGGAAAGTTTATTTTAGAAGAGGGAAAAGGAATGAGATAGATCAAGGCCCAAAGGATTAGAATAACCAAATCTGTGTAATAGCCCAAGACTGATAAATAGGAAAAATGGGAAAGAAAGTGGCATTCGGTTAAACAGTTGGGACTTGGTAGGACAGTAACAGGCTATAGAATTTCTGTTGGTGCTCACTGTACTCACTCATCTTCTTCTTCAGTCTTGGGTGTTTGTTTCCCGACTGAGAATATGCATTAAAGACACTTTCTGTAATCGTCCATCTCCTATATTTGATCCGGTTCAGCTTATTAACTGATCTGGTCCAGCTTGTTCAAATATCATCTCTGACCACAGTTTCAATGAGGTAGGAAAAATTTATGAAAGTCTCATTCTTTCTCATCTCCCATTCACTGAAGTAAGACAGTCACAATGACTTTTCTTAAGCCGTTTCATAACAAAGTTTGTTTTACTGGAAATATCATGCAGGTATCAAAACTCACCTTGAATTGTTGTTTCTAATTGTTTTTGCATTGCCAAATGCTTCAAGAACTGGATTAGACTGCATGTAATTAATACATAAGTAAGAATGAGGAAACAGTTTCCATGCTCTTTAGAAGACCCTACATATCTAACAAAATCTGCAAACAAATGAAATAATATAAAAGAACTAAAAGTTTATTTAATCTTTCCATCCTGAAAGACATGCAAAAGGATGAAATATCTAAGCCAAAAAGGCTGCTCCATTATACTTCTAAAACTTGTTCAACAGTTCGCCCTTCTACTCCAGATCGGCCTACAAGGTAAGCAAGATAACGCATGAGCATCTTTGTTGTCTCTGTCTTACCAGCTCCACTCTCACCACTGACCAGAATTGAGTTGCTTTTACCCTCATTGATCATTGCCCTAACAAACATAAGCATGTAAACAAGTGAGCCATAAGAAAAGAATGCCAATGACATGGACACTCATTGCTTACCTGTATGCAACATCTGCAACTGCAAAAACATGAGGACTCAACTCCCCAAATGCAGCTCCTTTATATTGTTCCATCATGTGAGTATCATAAAGATGTGGTAACCTTTGAAATGGGTTTACTGCAATCAGGATATTGCCAGTATAGGTCTGCAACAATGTTGGAGCAGTGGCATGGTTCTTAATCACTATTTTCAACTTTCACAAAAATCAAAAATAATTTTAGCATTAACAGAAATAATAAAATTGTCAGTATCTTACATAGATTTCATTGAGTTCCTATCTAGCTTCTAAGTTGTGCAGAACTCCTGGCTCATGCAAGTAGGAAAGTTTTGTCATGTCGTCTACACCTCCAGGAGGAGCTTCATCATCTTTGGGAAAAACCTTTGAGATATCAGTGCCAACCTGCAACCATATTTCATGCTGTTAAAAGCATATTCAAAAACCTTAGGCACTCTTTTTAATTTATGGTCAAACATAAAGGACATGGTCATATCGATAATAAGGATGAAATAAGCATAGGACTCTGTACTAAAGATGTGAAATAAACATACATGGCACAGTTTAATTGGATTACACACTATATTTCAGATATTTATATAATTCCTGAAGGTACTTTAACCCAGCTAGATTCTCAGAGCGTGTACAAGAAAAAACAGCTGCAGTAACCTATAAACAATATATAGAGTAAAGAATCTATGCAAACAATTTTCAGACACACACTGTACAGACAATCGGACTCACTGTCTTCCCATCTCTGGTGTGAACATGGACCTTTTCACCATTGATTTTATAAACTTCTCCACCAATCCATGCCTGCATTTTATCTTCCACCCAGACATGAGAACCTATAATGATGTTCACTGGTGCAGACTGAAAGAAAAACAGAGGACGTTCATAGCAAGCATGTAAATTCAGAGGAATGGTATTGTCATTTCACCTTATCAAATCGATCACTAATGATACATTATTTTGAAATAAGAAACAAACATTTCGTAAAATAGATATTCAGAACATGTCATTTGCAAAACATTATATAATTTCCCATTAAGCTTAATATCCTTAGAAGATATCCACAAAATGGTAAAGATCAAGCAGTGGTCAAAAGTAACTACAGCTAATATAGCAATATACTTGTATACAAGTTATTAAGTAAAGTTGACACAGGAGTAAAGGAATGCAGGGAAATGTGCTCATCATCAATCCTAATTATTTAACATACAAGAGTATGCACATAATGACATGACATTGAACTTCATTTTTCAATAGCATGGACAATGATGAAGACAACATGAGAAAGAACAACAACAAAAGAATATTTAAATCATTAGAAAAAAGATAAAGTAACAAAAGTAGTCAGATACAAATTTAATTAAATGAAAAATGATCATGTATGCAATTCAACAATTTTGGGGAGATTCAGCATAAATTAGGATAGCATTGTCATCTGCAGCATTAGAATCTGACATTACATCTTGATGATCCATATGTCGATGTCGATGTTGATTTTATTTTATATTAATTATGTTGGGTTGCGCAGTAAAGGATAAGTTTGCCCTGGATTGCATGTCAACCAAGAATAAGTCCCCTCCCGATGTAATTGCAAAACTTCAGCCTCATGCATATAGGAGAATTAATCCCTCCAAAGAGTTGGTCAAGGTTTTGAGCCAAGCAATCAAGACAAATTATATATTGAGTTCAACATTCGGCAGTGTTATCATTTTCTTGTGGTGTTGTCAAATATTTTATGCAAAGGCAAGCAAGAAGGTTGACAATTATAAGAGTATACATTTGTGTTGGTCTGTACTGTCAGTGTGACAGTTATGCGGAGTTAGCAAGGTGGAGAGGGGTGTTAAGATATGTCCCCCATTGGTTAAGAATATGACCAGAATACTCTTTATAAAGGCTAGGACAATAATTTTTTCTTGAGCTAATTTTTTAGAATGAGTTATGCCCAATTTTCTATTATGATTTCAGAGCCTATATATAGTCTTAATGTTAAATCATCCACAAATGTCCAATTCTACTAACTTCACTTATTAAACATCCAGTCCCGGACATGCATAGCGTATGTCCCACATTGGCTAGAAATAGAATCAGAATACTCCTAATAAGGCTTGGGGTAATTTTTATTTTTGAACTAGATTTGCTAAGAGGTCTCTAATATACTTGGCTTGAGACATCAGCAAAAAAAACCATATGCTTTACTTCTAGGCCAAGAAAATAGTCAAGCTTACCCAGTTAAGGCAAACATGGTGTACAGTTGAGTGATAAGCAGCTGAATAAGAGAAACTAGAGCTACCTGTGATGATGATATCACCAACATACACTAAAACATATATAGACAAGGCCTGGAGCTAGTCAAAATGATTGAAGAGGGGTCATATTTGCTACTTCTGAACTTAGATTGAGGAGTGTGGGGCCCAGCTGCTCAAACCAAGCTATAGGAGCTTGTTTGAGTACATAAAGTGCCTTATGCAACTTGCAAACTAGTGTTTTGTCACTGGATTCTAAACCTGGCGGCTACTGCATGTAAACTTCCTCCTCTAAAACACCATTGAGAAAAGCATTGCTCACATCCCACTATTGGATGTTCCACTCATGAGTAAGAGCCAAGGTGAGAATTGTACAAACTGTGATGGGTTTGACCGAAGGTGAGAACGCCTCCATGAGGTCAAACTCAGTTTGTTGATGAAACCCTTTTTCTAACAAATGATCCTTGTACTTATTGATGTCACCATCAGGGTTTTCTTTGATTCGGAATACTTGTAGTCAAACGCTTGTTGGTGGCCTGGTAGATGGACCAGAGATCGGCGGCATTCGGTTGGAGAGCATCATATTCAGGTTGCTGGCTGCTTGCCAATTGAGATCTGTAAGAACTTGATTTATTGTTTTGGGTTCTGAATGAATGAGAGACAGTGTGGGGCACAATCTAGGTTTGTGTATTCCAGACTTAGAGTAAGTGTGCATACATTGAAAGTTTGGAGGTCTTGGCAGAGGATCAGAGAAAGGTTTGGGAAAGTGAGACAGAGGAGAGTATATAGTGCTTAGCAGGACTTATACTGGAGGTTTAGTAGGTAAAGTGGAGGGGTTCTGAGAAGTGTTGGGAAAGAGGTGAAGGTATGGCATTAGAGTTTATTAAAAATTACATTTTAGACACAAATATTGTACCGAGTCAAACCACCTGCGTCAATAACCCAAGAAGATACACTCTTTAGAGTGATGGGACAATTTGTTGGGATTGTAGGAAGAGAAACAAGCACACCCGAAGATTTAAAAGACTTGAATTTGGAGTTTGCTTGAACAATTTGGTGTACGGAATATCAAATGCAAGGCTGTTGTGGGTAGCCTGTTTATGAGGCAAACCACCGGAAGAAATGCTTGTATCAACTGAGAAGTGATTCGGAATTGCAGTAAAATAAGAGAATGGAAGAGAGGGTGCAGAGATCATTGTTGTTGCGGAGTGTGGGCATCAATGACAAAGTGTGTTTCATGAGAACACTTTGAGCCTAGCCTCCTGCGCAGGGAGAGATTTGATTTCTGTAACTGTGAGAGGCTTCCATACAACTTGAAACAGTTGTAATAAAAATATGTATGTCTCTTGAAGGCCACCAAGAATCGCATCAACATGATCTTGACACAAGACTGGATTGCCAAAGGAGGTGAGCAACTCGACTATAGCATTGATGCGAAGAAATTCTGAAATCAACTGTGAACCTTCTTTGTTCTGAGCTCCAACAGAAACTAAATAGATTTCGCATGAGTGAGGGCACGAAAATGACTGTGAATTTCATTCCCAATATAGGAGAGACAAATTCCAACAACACAAGCTAGGACAGAGTCAGAGACTAGCAAGCACAACGGCCAGGAAAGGAGAGATGCATCATTCTGATCCCGCTCCAGATATGCTGAATTTACATTATCTTCAGCTCAAACTTCTTAGGTAGGCTATCTTGAAGAAATGCAATGATTCACAACAAAATGCTGAGGCTTGTACCCTTAGATTACAGCATCAACTTACTGTTGCCATAGCAAGAAGCTCTTCTCATCAAGTTTAATCGAAAGAGAATGTCATACGTGCAGAAGCAGGACTGAGTTTATTAGCAGAGAGAAAAAGAAAATTTATGTGGATTGAAAAAAAGATGTATATTTCTCTCTTGGTTTCCTTTTATGTTCTCACACTTTTTTGCACATTTTCTGATCATCTAAATCTAACAGCATTCATCAAAATCATTGTCATACAGTAGAGACATCCAAAATAATTGTCATACAATTTATTTACAAGACATAAACTGAACTACTACAAAGCACAGAGCTAACATTGACAATTATTGATAGTCATACGAATGTCTTACCTAAGCTTTTAATGACTAGAAAACAATAGGAAATTTTGAAATTTGAAATGAAGAAAAAAAATGAGGAGGAAATTGCTAAATTTTTACTTTTTAGAATCTCCTTCCCCCTTTACTTTTCCCTTTATCCAAATAATAGAAATTTTCTATTTTTTAAAAATTCTTTCCCTCTTTTTTCTTTTCTCTCAAAACAAATATAGGGTTATGGTTTTGTCTATATACTAATCACTTAGTTTGAAATAGCACCATTCATGAATAATTTCATATAAATCTGTTCCAAAATTCTAGTAAAAGATTGTACATTAAATTTCTTTTATTTGATTGGGGTAGTTTTTTTTTTTTTTTTTTCACATTGGAGGTGAGAGCACCTGATAGGGGAAGACGATAGGTGGCATTTTGAAGGATCAAATGTTCAACATTAAAAATTACACCCAAGTCTTAAGGATTTGGGCCAGTGTCAATTGAGCTCAAAGCTCGTTGACAGATACTTGTTATTGTCGGCCTACCATTGACAGAGTCAAGTCATCCTTGCTAAGTAAATCTGCGACAGTGTTTATATTCTGTGGCATTTGGCGGAAGGGGGGAAGATTCCTGGTTAATATAATTTGGTTCAGAAAGAAAATTCTACAAAATCTAGAAAATACATAAATCTTATGCCAGTCTTTCTTACTTCAATACCAAGTATCTCCCTCTTTATCCTAATGGAAAGCCTCGTTCAATTTCATTACCATTAAGCACAAATTCAAACGTAATGCACACACAGCCACCTCGATTCCAAGCCAGTTCTTAAATTATAGTATAGTATTATAGTATATATGCTGAAATGAAAATATTTTCTTTCTTTCTCCCCTTTAAATTAAATTTCAATTTCCCCTCCAATCCAATGACTTATATTTGTTGTAATAGTCAATTATATTCATCAAGCTGCATCTTTATTTTTACTTTTGTTTCTAAATTCTAGATTCTCAAATTGTGTGCTCTGCTAGCCAATCTTCTTCACCACCAACATTTCACACGATCTTCTAGCAATGCATGGAATCCACAATTACACAGGTTAACCTCTTGATGAAAATCGAAATTCATGAGAAACACGCTAACGTCAAACTAGTTTCGAAACAAAATTACATGTCGCAATCACACGTGACAGTTCCAATAACAACAATAATAAATATTGAAAATGAAAAAACTACGAGTACGAGTCCACCAACGTCAAAGGAAAATCAAGCACCTGAGTGAGAGAGAAAACGGAATGTGTCGTTGCAAGAGTTACCATGGCGATTATCGTGGAGCGATCTTCCGAGTTAACTCATCCGAGGCCACACAGAGTCGAGCTGGGGAACGGAACTCGGTGAGTGAGATCGGAGAATGGAGAATGTAACGGAAATTAAATTCATATAGAGAGAGAAGGTGAAAATTTTGAAGTTTTGGACAACACTATAATAGAGGAAAACAGAGTAATGGACAGAGAGGAATGTTTGTTGTGAATGGTTTTATTTACGTGAACACTGTCGCATAGCTTGAGCTCCTCTCTCTAAAATGCTGCGTCTTTCTCTCTCGTTATCATAATTTTTACTATTGGATAAAACTTACATTTTAGTAGGTCCGTTGTTTTTTGGTCTAAATTAGATTCTAATACCAATAACTCACATAATAAAAATCGTTAAAAAAATCTTTTACTGTAAAAATAAATTTCTGAAATGAAAGAACATATAAATTAGTTGATAAGGAAAGTTTAAATTTAAATAAAAAATTATGCTTTCTTAAAAACAAAATTTCAATTTTAATTAAAAATAAATATAAACATTATCTTAATGACAATTTTAAGATTTTTACTGCAATTTTAAGTTCTGTGTTTTATTATTTATATCTTTGGAAAAAAATATTAATAGAAGTGTAAAAAAGTCAAATAAAATTATATATTTGAAACTTAAGTTTTGACTTGTGAGGAAAAAGATGTTTAGCTTTATTTATTTATTTAAATGAATCAAAATTGAGTATTTAAAATTTAAGCTTTGATTTATTTTAAATAAGAAGTTTAATCATGATTTATTTGATTTATTTATAATTTATTTTTTTATATTTATAAAAATGTTCTTCATTTATAAGTTTAGTTTAATGTGATATATTATTTTAAATTTAAATAAATAATATTAATATTCAAGTTGTATAAAATTTTATAAAATATTATCCTAATAATATCATATGAATTAACGATCTTATTTATAAAATTAGCATTTAATAAAAGAAATTGTTAGAAATATCATTTTGTTAAATTTAATATTTAGTATCATTTGATTTCATTCCATATGTTTGTATGTGTTTTTGTAATTTGCTTCTAAAGACATAATAAGAAATTAATAAATAATAAAATTTTATTTTAAAATTACAGCATTTAATATTATGAATACATTTGATTATATAATTTTTATTAAAAACTTACTTTATATAGGTTCATATTATGTGTTATTGAATACACATTAAAAAAATCAATATACCTTACGGATATCACATGAAAACACGTAGTTACATTGAGGAATGAAAGGCTTTTTGAATAGTAATTAATATATATATATATATATATATATATATATATATATATATATATATATATATATAACATTTTAAAGTGATTACATAATAACATAATCATTTACACCATCATATTTAACTTCAAATTTAAAATTTTATTTAATTAAACAAACTAATTTTATCAATCATTTAATATATTAAACTCGTAAAAAGTTTATTCACAATTATTAATATCAAGCTTATAACATTTGAATTATTAAATTTAACTCTAAGTTTAAAGTTTTCATTAGTTTTATAAATAAATTTCATCATATATTTAACTTGTGATATTTGCCTATACTCTAATGATGACATTAATTAATTTCATCAAATATTTTTTTAACTTGATTGGAATATATTAAAAAGGTTAGTTAAAAATTCTTAAATTAAATGATAAAGTGTTAAAATAATTTACATAAAATTTTAAATTTAAATTTCATTATTTTATTGTAAATTTAAAAAATTAAAAACTTTTAGTTAGCAATAATATATGAGCTAAAAAATTATTAAATAGGAATTTATTATTTATTATTTTTATTTATGTTTTAGTCTTTATGATTTATTTTCTAGGTATTTTTTTATTTTTTAATATTTTGAATTTTATTTTATGGTTTGTTTTTTTCTATATTTTTATTGGACGAAGATCAACTTATATGTAACTCGTATTAAAATTACTCTATTTAATAACTTTTAAAAACATTAAGTTCCATCATGTGTAAATTGTAATACCCATAATTTATCATAATAGACTATTTAAGTTAAACTTTAACTCTAAGTAAGAAACAAAGTAGAGATAAGATAAAAAAAATAAAAAAATTAGAAAATTTTGTACAAATAACGAAAATATCGCTACACTAGGATAATCCAAATAATGTGCAGAAAAAATATAAAATAAAAGATAAAAGATATTATACAAAATTATAGTACATCAAGGATGATTGAAAAGTTATGAGAAAAGAATAGGAACAAAGAAAGGACGAAAAAGTCATCAGAAATATCCAAAACATCCTTAGAAAGCTCTACTTTCCGTAAAGGCTAAATGTTCCCAGAAAAATATCAAATGATATTAGAATGATTTAAGAATAAACCAATAATGTTTTGTTTGGCTCACAAAGAAAATAGGAAGGAATGTAAGGGAAAGGAAAGAAAGAGAAAGAAAAGAGAGTAGAAATACGAAGGAAAATAGAGTTGTTTGGATATGTTGAAACAGGATAGAAGGAAAGGATTTCTATTGTTTGGATGTGTAGAAAGGAGAGGGAAGGAAATATATTAGTAGTATAAAATTTAATTTTTTTATTATGTTTTTATATTAATATATATTATATTTTTGATATTTTTATAAATATATAATAATTTTAATAATTTAAAATTAAAAAGACAAAGGATGCAAGTTTCTTCTTTCCCTTTTCTTACCAATTTAGGAAAAAATAAATTTTGGTGTGATTCGTAGAAATTTGTTCCTTCCTCCTATTTCCATGCACAAACAAATGGCGGAAACCTTTTTCATACCTTTTTTTCCTTCCTTCCTATTTCACCCCATCCAAACAAAACATAAGTGTTAGAAATGTTAAACAAACAATTTGAAAACTTTCCGAAAAATGCTGAAAAAAATTACCAAAATACTCCTAGAAAACCAGTAAGACAAGAAAATGTGAAGTAAAAACCAGGAAGTGAGTCTTACACCTTGTGCACAAAGATACCATGTGGAAAATGTGGTGGTGACTCATCATATGAGTCATCACACCATTAAATACATATAGGAAAAAATTAATAAATAAAAGATAAAATTAACCATAAATAAAGTAAATTAGCATTATTTAATTAGAATTAACTATATTTAGGATAGGTTAATCTTGATTAGTGATAAATTTAAAAAAATTAAAACTAATATAATCTTAAAAGGATAATTTCATACATTTAGATTTATTTTATAAAATAAAAATTACATGCAAATGTATTAAAATGCTCTTAAGTGAAAATTTTCATCGGGGGAAATTCTTTAAAATTCATTTGATGCTTTGGAAAGTTTTCAGGGGTTATGATAGGAGATGGATGGATCTTGGAGTAAATTCTATGGATCTACACTTTGTTGTTTGAAAAAATATGCTATCTTGCATGTTTTTATGTTTAATTAAACTTTGAAAGTTATTGGTTTATTTACTATGGTGGACTTGTACAATAATATGCCCAAATCTGAACTCATGGATTAAAATATTAAAAATTTTAAGAAAAATTAATTCATGAGTTTCAAAAACTTGCTCTGGGCATAGATCTAAAAACTATTAAGTGAAAGTTAAAATTTTGGGACCAAAAGAGGGAACAAGCTCCATGATGTAACATCCCAGTTTTTCTATGATGATTATTTGAAAGCTATAAACAATCCCTAGAGTGAAACTAAGTAGGATTAGGAACCAAAAAATAGAGAAATTAGAAAATTTGGTCCAAATGACAAAAATACCCCTGCATCTGGGCAACTTAAATAATGAACTAGAGAAATTAAAAAACATTATGGATGGTCAAAAGTAGTGAGAAAAACCTAGAAAACCAAGAAGGGATGAAAACTTCCTTAGAAAAATTCATAAATGACCAAAATACCCCTAAGAGCTCTACTTTTTGCACAGAGCTAATCAATTTTCAGAAAAATAGTAAATTACCTTAGATTAACATGAAAACAAATTAAAAAAATATTAGAAATGTTAGAGGAATAATTTGGGAAACTTTCTAACAAAGTTGAGAAAAATTATGAAAACGCTCTCAAAAGGCCGAGAGGGTAAGAAAGTGTGATAAGTAAGCCAAAAGTGGACTCCACACTTTCTTGCACGAAAATAAACATGTGGAAAACTTGGTTGTGAGTCACCAATTTCAAGTTAATCAAGTCTTGCATAAAAGACAAAATACGAATAATAAAAAGATTATTTTAACCATGGTTAAGACTAATTAACTTTAGTTAATTAAAAGTAAATCATGCTTAGATTGAGATAAACAAAATTAGAGGTAAAATAAGCCTAATTAATATTAATCTAAACCTAAAGGTATAACTCCTTAAATTTTGAATTATTTTGGAAAATAGAAAAATCTATGGAAAGTTACCAAAATACCCTTAGGTGTAAAATATCTCAAACTTACCCCTAAGTGGCCGAATCCACTAAGCACTTGTGGGACCCCATTTGCTTCTATTTTTACAGAGAAAACACTTAGCCAAACTATCTTAATTCTCTCTAAGTTCATCTTAACTCAAAGGCACCCTAATCTCACACTTTAAGCCTATGTCTCAAAATTTGAGACTTAGCCAAATCAAGGGTTCTTTTTCAATTTTATATGCAGCAAAGTCATTCACCTTTTGAAATTAGATGAGTTGGAAAATGAAACCTTTATTATCTTGTGCCAATTAGAAATGTATTTTCGTCCATCATTTTTGGACATCATGGTTCACTTGGTTGTTCATATAATGAGGGAGATCAAGTTATATGTATCCAATTCAACAATACTTGAAAATATTAAAAAGGTATGTTAAGAATCCACACTATCTTGAAACATCTATGATTGAAAGATACATTGTAGGATAGGCTATGGAGTTTTGTATAAAGTACTTGTCAGCGGTGGAAGTTATAAGCTTCTTAAGTTTCATCACGAAGGAAGATATGGAGGTAAAAGTACATGATGAGGTTCAACCTTACTTATCTACTCACAAAGTAATTATTAGGGAAAAAAAAACCTTCGAATGAATGAAACATGGTTGTTAAATGTGCATAAAAAATCTTTCTTAACTTGATTTAATGATACCATTAAGAAGGATAATGATGCTTCCGATATGTTGAAATGGCTAGCAAATGGTTCTAACTCCAGTGTCATATGTTACAGTAGATATGAAACTAATAATTTTTTCCTTTTACACAAAGTTTTAGAATGATAAAAGTACAATGAAAAATAGTAGGTTATGATGGTAGCTGAGTCCATGCACTTTTCTAGTTCTAAAGATAAAAATCTTGTTTTGAGATCCATATCTTACTTTGAAGTGTGATAAGCATAAATTTCATAAATAATTATCTCTCATTTATAGCTCATTAAGACTTATTATATGTTCAATTAAGTGGTCTTTTTCATATTTTATGAGTTTGGGCTCATATGGAGTCTAATTGAATTTCTTTTCTTAACCAATTAAAATGACACTATTATAGTATTTTGAGCATAATAGGAGTTTTAGACATCCAAAAATCATGAAATTTGTCTTGAATGAAAGCTTAAAGAAGTGTCCACAGTTACAAAGCAAGATCAGACTCTAAATGGGATGTATAGGACTCTGAAATTATCTCAAAAGATGAGATAGTGTTGCTGTCGCGGAACCTGAACAGTGTGCAAAGATCTGGCCATAACTTGAGATACAAAAGTCATATTGAGATGAAATCAGATCCTTTGGAAAGCTAAGATCCGGGGATACAACTTTTGTTCAGACGTAAAGCTCTAATTCGGACACGTGAATATCCGAAATTGCGCTACAATCAACGTCAAAATTGTTGTGCTGATTGGTGACAAAAATTCAAAAGTGTTTTGCATTTTCAACAAAGCCCATGTGAAAGCAATAAAAGGATGGAAAAGTAAAAAGCTGGTTGGTGACCTTCTGAAGATGATGCCTCAAAAATCCTCTATAAATAGAAGGGTTTACAAGAGGAGAAACACACCCTTGGATATTAACTTCAATACCATTTTTCCATCTTTCTTTCTTTGTTGTTAGTTTGCCTCCTTCATGGAAGGCTAAGTTTTTCTTTGTTGTTAGTTTGCCTCCTTCATCGAAGGCTAGGTTTGTAATTTCAATTCAAGGATTCAAGCTATTTTCATTTTAACTTTGAAGTCTTGATTTTTATTTACATGCTTATTGAGTGATTTCTACTCTGCTTTACTATATTCTTCAATTTTATTATTTTAATCAAAGTTTGTTCGGTTGATGTATTTTGATTATTACATAATTGATTTACTAATTGGTTTTTGATTGGTAAATCATTTTCCAAAAGTTTGAAGAGTAGAAATTAAGTAATTGAATTGAAGGTTTTCATTTTATTACTTACTTCAACTAAATTCTGATTATGAAATTGGTTTAGATCTAATGAAAGATTAAGTGGTTACTAAATCTTGTTGATCATATTCAATTGAACCCTGAGAGTTTTCTCAGTAGAGAATTCAAGGATCATTCTAGGGGTTCCATATGATCTTGGGTTGATAAACACAATGCATGATTTTAGTGATCAATGATTAGTTAAGAAAATAGCCTTTGAATTCCTTGAGTTGATAATCGGTAAGTCAAAATTAATTTCATTCTGTATTTTTCATTTAGAACTTAATATCACATCTTTACAAAAATCCCCTTGATATAACTTTCTCTTAATTTGCTTAAGAATCTGAAATGGTCTTTGGGAGATGACCTAGTTTGGGAAAATCTAGAAATTATTTTTGTGCGATTGCGACGAGCGTGTCAAAAATTTGGCGCCGTTGCCGGGGACCATTTTAGTTTCCTAGTCTTATTTAGGAGTTTGTATAAAAATTTTAACCTTTCTAACATTTTTTTTATTTTAGGTATATTATTCTTGGATTTTCTGTATGAATTCACCTTTTTGTGTATGACCCGATCTAATCCTGAAAATTTATATGCATATGATCCTGAGATTGATAGAACATTCCACCATTTGAAAAGAGCACATAGAAGGCATTCATTCAGTATTAACCAAGAAAGTAACAGTAGTGATTTTTCATCTTTAAATTTTGATAGTTTTAAATATTTTGCTAAGAACATGGCTGATAGAATCCTAAAAGAATTAGCTGAACCTGATGTTGCTTATCAACCTTTGTGCATTCAATACCCTGATGTTGATGCACCATTTGAACTGAAGTCTGGATTAATACATTTGCTACCTAAGTTTCATGGCCTTGCAGGTGAGGATCCTCATAAACATTTGAAGGAATTTCACATTGTGTGTTCCACAATGCGGCCACAAGGAATTCCTGAAGATCATATCAAGTTGAAGGCATTTCCTTTCTCCTTAAATGATGGAGCTAAGGACTGGTTGTACTATCTACATCCAACATCTGTTACAAGCTGGAATGATATGAAGAGATTATTTCTAGAGAAATTCTTCCCTGCATACAGAACAACAGCTATCAAAAAAGAGATTTGCGGCATTAGACAGAACTCCCAAGAAACTCTCTATGAGTATTGGGAGAGATTCAAGAAACTATGCGCCACTTGTCCACACCATCAAATCAGTGATCAATTACTGATTCAGTATTTCTATGAAGGACTTATGCCAATGGACAGAAGCGTGGTTGATGCAGCTAGTGGTGGAGCACTTATGGACAAAACTCCTACAACAGCTCGAGATTTGATTGCAAACATGGCAGAAAATTCTCAGGAATTCAATTCTCGAACTAATTACTTGTCTAAAGGAGTCCATGAAATGACCACTAAGACAGACCATACACGATTGGAGAACACAATTGAAGAACTAACCTCCATCGTAAGACAGTTGGCCATCGGACAACAACAACAACTTAATGTTGTTGATAAAACCAAAACATGTGGCATCTGCACTTCTACAGATCATCCTACTGATGCATGCCCAACATTGCAAGAAAGTGAGACACCTGATGCTACAGTTAATGGTATTTTTGGCACAGGACAACAATACAGGCCTCCTCAACATTATCAACAACAGAAGTTTGAACCACCTTCTGGAACATACAATCCTAGTTGGAGAAACCATCCTAACTTGAGATATGGTCCTCCACAACAACAAAGGATTCAAACATCTGACTCCCAAAATAAATACCAACCATCGCCATTCAGACAACAACAACAGCATCTGCAGCAATCTGTACCTTCTAATTCTTCTGAACCCTCTCTTGATGATTTGATGAAGCAATTAGCAACCAACAATCTTCAGTTTCAACAGAATGTAAGTTCTACCATTCAAGATTTACAAAATCAAATTGGGCAGTTGGCTACCACTGTCAACCAATTGAAATCTCAAGGTTCTGGTCAACTACCTTCTCAACCTGTCATAAATCCCAAAAGTGTGAATGTCATCTCCTTGAGAAGTGGGAAGAAAGTGCAGACAGACCCTATAATTTTAAAGCAACAAAGCTTCAATCAGACTGATCCACACCAAAGAAAAGCATTTATCTCTACACCTGGAGACATCTCTGATAAGCCATCTGAATCAGAGGGAAAGTCTGATGAAAAAAGTACACCAGCCTTCGTTAAGACATCGAATGATCAACAAAAAGAAGCTTGCCATAAACAATCTGCACTTGAAGCATCTGATGAGACAAAAACCCCAAATTGTGCTAATCAGAAGGTATCTTTACCTTTTCCAAATAGAATGGTCCAATCCAAGCCCAATGTTCATGCAGAATTGGATAAGGAGCTTCTAGATACTTTCAGGAAAGTGGAAGTCAACGTACCACTTCTAGATGCTATCAAGAAAATTCTCAAATATGCCAAATTTCTAAAGGACTTGTGCACGCATAAGAGAAGACTCAAAGGGGATGAGAAGATTAGTGTGGGACGCAATGTTTCTGCCTTAATTCAACCCAACCTCCCTCAGAAATGTAAAGATCCAGGAACTTTCACCATTCCTTGCACAATAGGAAACTCTACATTTGGTGATGCATTGCTGGATCTAGGTGCTTCCATTAATGTTATGCCCTCATCAGTTTATAAATCTTTGAATCTGGGAGAACTGAAGCCAACTGGTGTGGTGATTCAATTAGCCAACAGAAGTACAGCACATCCAGCCGGAGTACTTGAAGATGTGCTAGTTCAAGTGAATAAGCTGATCTTTCTAGCTGACTTCTACATTTTGGATATGGAAGATGAGTCATCCATCAATAGAGCAACCTTGATCCTAGGGAGACCTTTCCTTAAAACGGCAAAAACAAAGATAGATGTGCATACGGGGACTCTCTCTATGGAATTTGGAGATGATATCATCCAATTCAACATATTTGAAGCCATGAAGCATCCCATAGAGAATCATTCACTCTTTCAACTTGATGTCATAGATCTTCTTGCGAATGATTATTCTATTGACAATCTACTTTTTGAATTTTTGATTTTGATTTAGATTACTTAGATAATTTTACTTGTACATGTGATGAATTTGATCTACGTATTGTGTGCTCCAGGATTAATGCTGCAAACCAAACTTCGTCGAAAGATGACATGTTAGACGCAAGTGTTGCAGACATTTCAATCTCAGATAGATCCCTGCCTTCCATAATAGAACCACCTCCTTTGGGGTTGAATCCTTTGCCTGAACATTTAAAGTATGCTTATTTGGGGGAAAATGAGAAGTTTCCCGTCATTGTAGCAAAGAACCTTCTACCACAACAAGAAGAAAGGTTGCTGCAAACCTTAAGAAGCCATAAACAAGCAATTGGATGGACTTTGGCTGATATTCCAGGCATTAGCCCATCTACTTGTATGCATAGGATATTGCTGGAGGAAAACACTAGACCTGTTAGACAACCACAAAGGCGTTTGAATCCAACCATCCTAGATGTGGTAAAGAAGGAAGTAGGTAAGCTTTTGGCAGCTGGTATCATCTATCCCATCTCAGACAGTGATTGGGTAAGCCCGGTGCAAGTAGTTCCTAAGAAGACTGGCATGACTGTAGTCAAAAATCACAATGATGAACTAATCCCTACCAGAATACAAAACAGTTGGAGAGTGTGCATAGATTATAGGAAGCTTAACCAAGCTACTCGCAAGGATCACTTCCCTTTGCCCTTCATAGACCAAATTTTGGAAAGATTAGCAGGAAAATCTCACTATTGCTTTCTAGATGGTTTTTCAGGTTATTTTCAAATACATATAGCCCTAGAAGACCAGCATAAGACCAACTTCACTTGTCCTTTTGGTACTTTTGCCTATCGAAGGATGCCCTTTGGTCTGTGCAATGCTCCTGGAACCTTTCAAAGATGCATGGTAAGCATTTTCTCTGATCTCTTAGAAAGTTGTATGGAAGTGTTTATGGATGACTTCACCGTATATGGTTCTTCTTTTGATTCATGCTTAGAAAGCCTATCTAAAGTTTTGGACAGATGCATTGAGACTAACCTTGTTTTGAATTTTGAAAAATGTCATTTCATGGTAACAGAAGGTATAGTCTTAGGACACTTGGTATCTAGCAAAGGTTTAGAGGTTGATAAGGCCAAGATAGACATTATTACTTCTCTACCTTACCCCACTTCTGTGCGAGAAGTACGTTCTTTACTTGGTCATGCAGGTTTTTACAGAAGATTCATCAAGGATTTTAGCAAGATTGCACAACCTCTTTCTAAACTACTACAAAAAGATACCAAATTTGTGTTTGATCAAGCATGCAAGGATTCATTTGATGAACGAAAGAAGTGGTTGACAACCACTCCCATCATTCAACCACCTAATTGGACGCTTCCATTTGAATTAATGTGTGATGCATCTAATTATGCCCTTGGTGCTGTACTGTCTCAAAGAGTTAGCAAGAGATCTCATGTCATTGCATATGCCTCTCGCACACTAGATGCAACCCAATCCAATTACACAACAACTGAGAAGGAGCTTTTGGAAATTGTGTTTGCATTAGATAAATTTCGCTCCTATTTGCTTGGATCTAAAGTTATTGTCTTCTCTGACCATGCAGCTTTGAAATACTTGCTGAAAAAGGCAGATGCTAAGCCAAGATTGATTCGTTGGATGCTTCTGTTGCAAGAATTTGATTTAGAGATTAAAGACAAGAGTGGTGCAGAGAACCTTGTAGCAGATCATTTAAGTCGGATCCAGCAACCTTGTGAAGAAACTTCAATTACAGATTCATTCCCAGAAGAGCATCTCTATCATTTGCATGGGAAGGATCCTTGGTATGTAGATTTGGTAAACTATCTAGTTGCTAAAGAAATACCCAAACACTTCACCAAATCGCAAATTGCCAAGTTGAAAAGTGATGCCAAATACTACATATGGGATGAACCATACCTTTGGAAGACATGTAGTGATCAAATCATTAGAAGATGTGTTCCAGATCATGAAGTTCAGTCTGTACTTACCTTTTGCCATTCCCTAGCTTGTGGTGGACACTTTGGACCACAACGGACAGCTAGAAAAGTACTAGACTCAGGCTTTTACTGGCCTACAATATTTCGTGATGCACACAGATTATGCATAACTTGTGAGGAGTGCCAAAGAATAGGGAGTATTTCGCGCAGAAATGAGATGCCCCAACAACCACTTCTCTTTTGTGAGGTATTTAATGTATGGGGTATAGACTTTATGGGTCCATTCCCTGTCTCTTTTGGCTTTATTTACATTTTGCTAGTTGTTGATTATGTTTCAAAATGGGTGGAGGCAAAAGCCACTCATACTGATGATGCTCGAGTTGTTGCAAATTTTATCAGGTCTAACATTTTTAGTAGGTTTGGCATTCCTAGAGCTCTAATTAGTGACCAAGGTACTCATTTTTGCAACCGCACAATAGAAGCCCTACTCCGCAAATATGGAGTCATGCATAAAGTCTCCACCCCATATCATCCTCAAACAAATGGTCAAGCTGAAGTTTCTAATCGACAGATCAAGAAAATCTTAGAGAAAACAGTTCAGCCTAACAGGAAGGATTGGAGCTTGCGCCTTGTTGATGCTTTATGGGCATATAGGACAGCCTACAAGTTACCCATTGGCATGTCTCCCTACAGGATTGTCTTTGGTAAAGCATATCATCTTCCAGTTGAATTAGAGCATAGAGCATTTTGGGCAGTAAAGAAATGCAACATGGATCTGGACCAAGCAGGAATCCATAGGAAGCTTCAATTGCAGGAACTTGAAGAAATTCGATTAGAAGCATACGAAAACTCCAAAATTTACAAAGAAAAGGTCAAAGCTTTTCATGACAAAAAGTTGGCAAGAAAGGAGTTTTCTGTTGGACAAAAAGTTCTCCTTTACAATTCTCGGCTAAAGCTTATGCCTGGTAAGTTACGCTCTAGATGGTTAGGACCATTTGTAGTTACTAATGTTTTCCTTATGGTACAGTGGAAATAAAAAATGAGGTAACTGTAAAAACCTTCAAGGTGAATGGACATCGTCTTAAACCATTTTTCGAAGGTTTTCAAGAGCACACGGTAGAAGAAGTGCATTTTCACAATGCCACATACTTGCAATAAATTCAAGAGAAGTTTCCCTTTCTCATGTCTTTTATTTTACTTGTTCCATAATTATTAGTGATGAAAGTCATTGCATTTCCAAAGTTTCTGATAATTAGAACAAGTATAATATAAAATATGGGGGAAGGATCTAGGGTTAGGAATTTTATTCTCTCTTTCTCTCTCTCTCTCTCGCTTTCTCTCTCTCTCCCTCTCTCACATTCCTCGCTTACAAGTTTCAACTAATCTCTCAACTTCCTCTTTACACCTCTTAAATCATCCCAACGATTACACCATATTGAGCTTGTAGGAATAATAACTTGAGTGTTTTAAGAAAAAAAAAATGGAGAAAGCTCTCACCAAGATCAAAATTTTGTTCCCTACTCTCCCCAGAAATTTTCTTAAAGACATTTACAATTGCAGACTTGAACGATTGAGAGCATTAACAATCTTAGGCCTTCCAGAAGATGTCCGTTGGATCATTGAAGCTAAGGTACGTTTATCAGGTGAATTTCAAGAATCATTTGTTAAAAACATGCCAGGTATGGGAAGAAGTTCCTATGCAAAGAAGAGAAGGGAAAAAAGAATTGGAGTTTGCTACAGGTGTGCAAGATGGACCTGTAACACAAGATGCAAGAACCCTGGAATGGTTTCAAGAAATCGAGAGGACAAAATTCAATTCATAAAGGATGGACTGAGTAAGGAGTCATTGGATGATATCATTCAGACTCTTGAGACGCATCCTAGTGGGCATGTTCAAGGAGTCCTTCTTGATTTATTTGAACTGTTCCGTAAGAAAAAAGCACGTTATAGTCTTGGGAATCTGACTTTCAAAGACCATGTTGTCAGTTTACAAGAAAACTGAATGGGAAGCACATCCTCGACTCTTAGAAGGCGTTTCAGCCGTTACTGGACGTAAAACCAGAGGAAGATGTGAGCCACAATCACAACTACTGTTCATTCTCATGCGTGTATGTTTGTCATTTACATTGTCTTTTCAATTTATTGGGCCACCATTTTTTGAAATTTTCACCCCTGCTTAATGTCTTTCCCTTCTGACATTCACCTTTTTCCTTGAAAAAAAATTCAAACTTTTGCTACCAAATCCTGATCCCGCACTATTCAAGTGATCTCCTTGTCTGATATTGAGTCCCTATAAATTATCAACCTCTATGACATACTTTTTTTCAAAAGAGACAGAAACACCGTATATGGATAGGATCAATACTATCTGTGTTTTTGGTGGGTCTAACCTTGGAAAGGATGGAGAATTTCAACATGCAGCTTATAACCTTGGTAAGACATTAGCTGCAAGAAAAATCAATCTTGTTTATGGGGGAGGGATTCAGGGTTTAAAAGGATGTATTGCAGGATCTGCACTCACAAGGGGATGTAACGTCTTAGGTGTTGTCTTAAAAAATGAGAACACCTCTTACTTCACCCTGGGTACTGAATTGAAGGTTGCAAC
Source organism: Canavalia gladiata (assembly GCA_037954105.1). NCBI lineage: Eukaryota > Viridiplantae > Streptophyta > Magnoliopsida > Fabales > Fabaceae > Canavalia > Canavalia gladiata. Next base: position 25,051,262 of record CM075662.1, read on the forward strand.
CATGCATGACCGTATGAGACACATGTTGATTAATTCTAATGCATTTATTGCATTGCCTGGTGGTCTTGGAACAATGGAAGAAATTTTTACCATCATATTTTGGGCCTATCAGAATTTTCATAAAAAACCTTTGGGCTTATTGAATATTAATGGCTTTTATAATGGTTTGATATCCTTTTTAGATCATGCAGTAGAGCAGGAGCTCATGCCACAATCCATGGGCAACATCATAGTATCTGCTTCAACTGTTGAATAGCTACTTGAGAATTTGCAAAATCCTACATCTGAGCTCAGTCAAGCAATGCAGCTGGTGAACCAACCAAATCAGGATGGCAGAGACAAAAGAGAACCAGATACCACTCTTCGGTTATAACTTTTCCTTACTTTGGTGGTTTTCTCACATTTCTTTTCCTGTTATATGAAATTTCATCTAAGACATTGGGGACAATGTCTTGGATAGGTTGGGGGGAGGATGGTCCGATATAAAAAAAATTTAAAAAAAAAATTAGGTTAGAATCATAAACTTGCTTTGAGTAAGATGGCTGAGTAAGGAGTTACACTTGACTCTTGATACGCATCTTATAATAAAAAACAAAATTGAATGTGGAAGTATGATGTTCTTTAGATTTCATGAAATAATTGAAGCAAAATGATTTACATTTCGAAATTAATTAGTTTGACAACACATATTTGAATTAGATAGATTAGATTTGATAAATATATTACCTGTGAGATTTTGAGCCTTATTAATTACTTTCTTTCTTGTGTGATTTTCATCTATTGAATATGTTACTTCAGAACTTGCATTGATTCTTTTTGAAGCTACATTTTCACATGTATTGTACAAAAATGATTGAGGCATTGTTTTTCTTGAGCAAACCACTTAGCCAAATAACCAACCCATATAATTTTATCCTTTAATCAGCCCTTTGAGCCAATTAGCCTTTTCTCCTTTTTAGCTCACCACAAACCAAAAAAAAAAAAAACTTTGTGTGACCGTAGAAGGTGAGGAATAATGGATTTATCATACCATATGTGTTTCAATAAGTGTGGGGGAGATTATTGTTGTGTTCATCAATATCATGGTTGAAAAAAAAATGAAGAAAAAAAAAATTGAAGCAATAAAAATAAATAAATAAACTATTACATTGAAAAAAAAAAAGTGATATCTGTTTCTCACACTTACACTTGGATTCAGTTCTCAATCCTCACCATTTTCCTTGGTCTAACATTGTATCTCTTCAATATATCATTTCATCTTTCTAATCCTGTTATAACCAAAATAAAGACCTCTTGATTTGTGCATTGCATGTGTACATAGTGGTAGAGAAGTAGAAGATATGCAAGCCTATGATAGTTCATCTTTCATGGATTGAATTTGAGAGAAACACTTACCAAATCAAACACTTGAGAGATTCAGAGTATATCATGTGAGGTTTTATCTTTCTCAATCTATGTTTTTCAAATTAAAGTTACCTTTCTAAGTAATTTCAAAAATGTGATGAAAGAATGCTTCATGAATTTTTGTGAATTCTCGAGAAATCAACTCAAAGCTTTGATGTTCTTTCAAAAAAAAAAATTAAAATAAAAAAAAAATTAGTCACCAATCTTTAACTTAAGTTTGCCCGAGACGTGCAAAAGAATAAGTGTGGGGGAATTTGATAAGCATAATTTCATAAATAATTATCTCTCATTTGTAGCTCATTAAGACTTCTTATATGTTCAATTAAGTGGTCTTTTTCATATTTTATGAGTTTGGGCTCATATGGAGTCTAATTGAATTTCTTTGCTTAACCAATTAAAATGACACTATTGTAGTATTTTGAGCATAATAGGAGTTTTAGACATCCAAAAATCATGAAATCTATCTTGAATGAAAGATTAAAGAAGTGTCCATAGTTACAAAGCAAGATCAGACTCTAAATGGGATTTATAGGACTCCGAAATTATCTCAAAAGATGAGATAGTGTTGCTGTCGCGGAACCTGAACAGTGTGCAAAAATCTGGCCATAACTTGAGATACAGAAGTCATATTGAGATGAAATCAGATCCTTTGGAAAGCTAAGATCCGGGGATACAACTTTTGTTCAGACGTAAAGCTCTAATTCGGACACGTGAATATCCGAAATTGCGCTGCAATCAACGTCAAAATTGTTGTGCTGATTGGTGACAAAAATTCAAAAGTGTTTTGCATTTTCAACAAAGCCCATGTGAAAGCAATAAAAGGATGGAAAAGTAAAAAGCTGGTTGGTGACCTTCTGAAGATGATGCCTCAAAAATCCTCTATAAATAGAAGGGTTTACAAGAGGAGAAACACACCCTTGGATATTAACTCCAATACCATTTTTCCATCTTTCTTTCTTTGTTGTTAGTTTGCCTCCTTCATGGAAGGCTAAGTTTTTCTTTGTTGTTAGTTTGCCTCCTTCATGGAAGGCTAGGTTTTTAATTTCAATTCAAGGATTCAAGCTATTTTCATTTTAACTTTGAGGTCTTGATTTTTATTTACATGCTTATTGAGTGATTTCTACTCTGCTTTACTATATTCTTCAATTTTATTATTTTAATCAAAGTTTGTTCGGTTGACGTATTTTGATTATTGCATAATTGATTTACTAATTGGTTTTTGATTGGTAAATCATTTTCCAAAAGTTTGAAGAGTAGAAATTAAGTAATTGTATTGAAGGTTTTCATTTTATTACTTACTTCAACTGAATTCTGATTATGAAATTGGTTTAGATCTAATGAAAGATTAAGTGGTTACTAAATCTTGTTGATCATAATCAATTGAACCCTGAGAGTTTTCTCAGTAGAGAATTCAAGGATCATTTTAGGGGTTCTATATGATCTTGGGTTGATAAACACAATGCATGATTTTAGTGATCAATGATTAGTTAAGAAAATAGCCTTTGAATTCCTTGAGTTGATAATCGGTAAGTCAAAATTAATTTCATTCTGTATTTTTCATTTAGAACTTAATATCACATCTTTACAAAAATCCCCTTGTTCTAACTTTCTCCTAATTTGCTTAAGAATCTGAAATGGTCTTTGGGAGATGACCTAGGTTGCACCTTATACTATACCAATAGTTTGGGAAAATCTAGAAATTATTTTTGTGCGTTTGCGACGAGCATGTCAGAGTGATTGAAGATATTTAGAAGATTGATTATACTACATTTAAAGTTCTATTTTCATATGCAAAATGGGTTGATAGTAACAATGGTTTATAAATGGATAAATTATGCTTTACATTGTTGACCTTAATAAAATATCTTATAAGGATGATCTTTTTATCATGGCTCATCAAGCAAAATAAGTATTTCATGTCAAAAATCCTTCCGATAAAAGGTGGTTAGTAGTTCCTCAAGGAAAGATCATGATTGGTACTGATGACATCATCGATATGACAAATGTTGATATTTCTCAAACTCCTTCCTTATCAATAATAGCTATTGTTAATGAAGAAAATGAAACCAATGATGTTTGTACTATTCAAGATGATCATCATGAAGGGATATGGAAAAATGTTGTTACATGAATGTAACAAGTGAATTATTTTATTTTATTTCAAATATTTAATGAATGTTTATTGATATTTATTTAACAAAAAGATTTTGTGCTTATTTTATATTGATTGAAGTTTTTAACTTATATCTTTTACATGTTTAAGCAGGTACATGGTTGACCCATCTGAGAACCCTCCTTCATAGAGTGGGTCAGGTAACCCATCTAGACAAAAGAAAGGTAGACGGGTCACACAATTAAAGGAGTTAACCCTCAACTAGAGTAGTGATAAGAGATTTTCCATAGAGTTTGATCAGACAATTGAAGATTGGAAAGGCTTCAAGACACATATAACTAGTGTGTGTGTGTGTGTGTGTGTGTGTGTGTGTGTGTGTGTGTGTCCGAGCGCGTGCGTGTGTGTCTCCTTTTTTGGAATATCAATTTCTTGATGATGAGATTCCTTGTATGTATCTTTACATTTTTATATTTATTTTTATTTGAGTCATCAAAACTTTTATTTTTAATTGGTTTGATTTCTCATGATAGGAGAAAAAAAAAAGGCTCAGGAAATTTTTGTAAAGAACTACTACCCCTATATATTATCTCATAGGAGTTATGAGTTTTCTAAAACAAGAATTATACATCAAAATTTAAAATAATGTAGACAATTATCTCAAATAGACCCATCTACATTTTTTCCCATTATCTCCATCCACACACCATGAAAAATAGAAGAGAGCATGACAAAAGCCTTCATGATAGTATACATCTGAGTCATCTTGCATAATCGTTGAGAAGATTGTAAGTAATTATGAAATTAAGAAATATATTTATAATTATACTTCAAAAATATATATTACTAAGAATGATAATTTATATTTCGTAAGATTCTTTGGTCGAATAAAGCTTGCAGGGAGCCTTTGTTTCTATTGGACAAGTAGATATTCTTTATTGGGTAACCGAAGCATCCAAGTCATGTTCTTGTTGTTGAACGAGGTGTAGGCATACAACAATGTTTTGAATTTTCTTCCACTTGACATGGCTCTAAAGAAGGATCGGTATCAAAAGATAAGTTGGAGACCATTAGAGAAGACATGAGATAAGAACTTAGTCAACTACTTCGACGGGAGATTGACTAACACATTGGAGAGGAGATTCAGTATCAGGTCAAGGAGGAGTTCAGACAAGAGTTCAAGCTGAAGATTAGACGGTAACTCAAATCAGAGCTTTCATCTTTGGGACTTTTCCAAATTCCTTATACATAAGCTCAGTCTTCTAATTATCCTAAACAAGGAAGATATACCAAAAAAGGATCTTGTTACTGTTGTAGATGATTATTAGTTATATGTAGATGATCCTTTTGTTTAGTAGCCTCTGGGAAAATTTATAACTTGGGTTCAGTCATAAGTCATAATAAAATTGATGATGATAATAAGATTAGGATGGTGGTTGAATAGGTTAAAGATGTAAACATTTCTATTTCTGTATCTACTAATGAAGTTCATATAGTGGGGTAAGCCCTCAATCATTTCATTTTATGATCGACAAGACTTGTGCATTAAGTTCAACCTAAAGTATTAAATAATTCTTTTTATAAATGTTTAATTATGTATTTCTTATATTACATTTGATCTATATATCATTTTTACTAACATTTTCTAAATATTTTTTAGGGCATTGATGTTGGTGCTAAAAAAGATATTTCACCCAACAAAAGAAACTTAAAGTTTATCTGCTTACATGTTTGTGCATTATTTCTATGAAATTAGGCAACCACTCTTTGCAATTAATTATGAAAGTTGATGTCACAGGAAAGGTAGTTATATACCCTTCTATATTACTAAGAAGGATAGTTATGGGAAATAATTTGATATGTAGTTGTGGGTAATAATTTGATATGCTTACCAGTTCTATAATTTTTCTTGATGTAAGTAAACTTTTAAACTTTAATTAATTTCAGTATCAAATTCTAACATTTAGAATTTATTTAAAATATTAGGTACCTGCATTATATCTATTACAAAGCGGAAACGTGAACTTGTATGGATTTCTAGATCTTGTTCATATCTTGAAAATCAGGAACAAGCCAATTGACATATAAGGTTATATTTAGAGTAGAATAGAGAAATGAAAATGATGTTAGCATCTTATTTTCATTCGTAAGTCAAAACTTGCAAGTTTTACTTAATATCTTTAATTCTGTTGTTGATGTGTAAGTTGTTTTGTCTTTTTTGTATTTATACTTATTGATTTTATTCTTATATTTTCTTTGGTTCTTCTTTTATTATAGAATAGTGAATGTTTGTCTTCTATTAAAAGTATGGATGAAAATGAGTCAGATTGTCTAACAAGGGTCTACTCTTCGACTTGTTTAAAGTTTAACTTGACTTAACTTATTTAATAAATAAACAGGCTTAGACTTGTTAAATTTTTTTTTTAGATAAACAAGTGAAGTTTAAGCTTATTAAAAAGCCCGTTTATTATATATTTATATTTATTATATTTATTTAATATATTATATTTATATAATATTAATATATTTATATAATTTGTTAAAATAAAACTTTTTATTTTTAATTTCAAAAAAAAGAAAACCTATATTTGTGAAAATTTTAAATGCTTACCATAAAATTTATGTACATTACTATAATTTTAAAATAATTTCTTTATGTTTTATTTTAACTTTTATGTGTATCTAAATTTGTGTGTATGTACATGCTTATATTTTTTTACATGTTATTGTATTTGTATATAATTAGTGTCCAACATACATGATCTAAAATTATATTATTAAGCTTACGAACCTTTTATCTTATTGACTTTAAAGTTTACATTGTTTTAATCAATTATTTATATATACTTTAAGTTTATTTATTAGCCTTTTTTGTATTATAGGCTTTTAAACAGATTTGTACACCCTGTAGGGTTTAAAATAAGTTGACAACAAAAAAAAGCATATGATAGGTAACGGATCTAGATTCAAATCTCAACATTTTTAAAGAAACCAAACTTGAATACTCAAAACTTAACTCGACTCAGACTATTTTCATCACTAATTAAAAGGGATACATTCAACAATTATAAAAAAAATTTGCATAAATAATTCTACGTGTAAGTAGTTTCTTTTAAAATTGTTCAATTATTCTTATATTTTTATAGTTATATTATTTGTTAATTATATTTTTTAATATTTTTTTATAGTGTAAAAACAAACTAGAGTAGCAAATGTAAACATTATATTATCATACATATGTTTTATATTATCTAAATATCTATTATTGATTCACGAAGTAAGATAAATACAATTATCAATACTTTGTAATTTCATTTCAATTCATAATATAGTTATTTTATTTACAACATTTTAAAGATTTCGAAATCTACACTCTTTAATTAAATAGAATATTGATAATGTTAGACGATGTTGGAAGAAATATATATTAAAGATAATCAAAACATATAATTTAACTTAATATTTTAGGTAATTTTTTAATTATTTATTTATAAAAATTATATATGCTAACTTATGAATTTTAATGTTTATAATATATTTAATTTGGATAATTATTAAATGTAGCATGATTTTAGCTATATGCTGCTGTAAAATTTCATGAAATGAATATTTTTATATTCAATTTTTGATGGTTACCCAAATTTAATTTATTATTTAAAAATATATTTTTATATTGATTATAATCATAATTAATATAAAAATTGAATTATAATATTAGTTATCATCAAAACAAAAATAGAAAGGATTATTTTTTTCATTAATTAAGGTTAAACCTAATAAAAAATTAAATTTTTATAAGAATCGACGTAGAAAATCTAATTTTTTATATCTTAAAATTTATACAACTTATAGAATTGGTATAAAAAATGAAAAAAAAAATATGTTAAAAGTTTTTTTTTCATTAATACATTCCAAAATTTAAAGAATTAATAATTTCTATAAATTTATATTAAAAATAAATTATAAGAATAAAAACATTATTTAAACCTTTTCTCAAAAAGCCTTTGTTATATATTTAATTTTTTATTTATTAAAATAAGCATGACTTAATTTCATCTTTTTAAAAAGTATATACTGGTAATATATATTAGGATATTTGGTTATAATAGGAAATATATTTTACTAAAATGGTACTTCATATATTAGTTTTTATCTTTTTAAAAAAAGAGTTAACAAATATAATTAATATTATTAAATTTTTAAAAAATTATTAATTTTTCTAATTTAATTCTTGGTAAATTTTATTTTATTTTTCTTTATTTAATATAAATTTAATTTCTTTCTCATATAAAAATAGTGAAAATATTAGAAATAATAATTTATTACAATTGATAATAACTAGATAAATATAAAGATGTATATAAAAAATTAATATTCTGCTTAAAAAATAGCATATAAATGAAAATAATTTTTTATTCTCCTTTTTACAAATAAAAAGAAACGAGAATCATATCTTAACTGAAACATGAAATGCCTTATGATATTCTTCATAATATGATAAGAAATAATGCTAATTGAATGAATGAACTATATAATTAGAAAAAATAAAATAAAAATTATTAAATAATAAAAAATATTTGTGATATATATCAAAATAATGACAAAATTGATAAATTGATTTGAATATATGTATATATATATATAAAGAAATCCATTTAAAATATTAGTAAAGAGAATCATTATAAATATATGAATGATTTCGGATAGAATTATTAAAAAATTTCATGATAAAAGTATTTTTTTAAATTTTTTTAATTTAAACAAATAAAGTTGTGTGATTCACATAACAAATTTCATTAGAAGAATAAGATTATTTATGTTATTTATTTGGTTGTTTATTTAAAAGTTTTACCTAAAATAAAAAGTACTCACATAATATGTAAAATAATGTTTTGGAATGACAATAGATATAACTTAGATATGTAATTATTATATCTGTATTCACAATCATATTTTTTAAAACAAAATTTATGTATATAAGCAGAAACTTTAATATTTATTCCCTTAAGTATTAAATACTCATGACAAACATATATTTAAATTAATATTTAATTTTTTTAATAATAAGGATAATTTTTTCACCAACATTTAGAAAGGATAAATTAGTATTTTTTCTTTAAACAAAATTTTTTTATATACTAACAAAAATAAAATCTTTTTTCAACATATTCAAAAAATACAATTATGATTAAAATATAAATTTAATTGCTATATATATTACGTGATTTTAAGTAGTTTTTATTGGTAAAAAAAAATTAAATTTAGCTATTATACATAACAAAAATTTTAAAATAAACTTAAATATTATAATTATAATAACATTGTTTCTTTTAAGTGTCATGATTAATGATTGGGAACGTAATAGTTATAATTTTTGAAATATGTTTTAATCATTATCCATATTATACATTTTTAATTTGATGCTTATAAGTGTTATACAATTTAAGTTTAATTATTACATATAATTTTTTAAATTAGTTTTATATTTAAAAAATTTAATTTAGTTCTTCATTCCAGTAATAAAAAATGTACGCAATACATAATATTCTTTTTGGGACTTGGTAATTATAAAACATGGATCTAAATTACTTTAATTTATAATTTTGATAAAAAAAATTAATATTATATGCGGTTGAATATTTTAGATCCATAAATAACTAAATTAATTTATATATTATTCCATAAAAAATAAATAATAACGATTTTAATTTTTATTAAATTTTTTTATAATAAATCTATATTTATTAAAAATTATATATCGAAGGATATTTTAAATTATAGTTCAAATGATATAACCATCAAAATTTAATATATTTGGTATAATATATTTTGTATCAATTTATATAACTTTCAAAAAATATTTCAAAAAAATATATTTTTTTTTAATGTAACGATTTAAAATATAAACTATTATTGTAGTCCCAAAAATGTTACTCATATTAACTTTTAAAAGATAAAAATTAATTTTTCATTTTTAAAAGATAATAATTTGTTTATTTTAATCTAAAATAAGTAATCTAATAAGATTAAAATGAAAATTTTTTATATTTTAGGATGAAATTATTAACTTTTACAAATTATAATATTAATGAGGGTAAACTTGTTGAATTTTAAAAATCATAATACGTATATTGATAATAGAAAAATGTTAATAAGATATTTTTTTAACATACTTTTCAATATTATGTGATAGAACCATTCTATGAAAAATTACATAACCTTTTAAAAAAGTCAATATAAAAAACAATTCTTTTAATTATTTTAAAAATAAATAATTATAAAAAATATATTAAAATAATATGCTCCTAATATTTCTGATTTATAGTATTTTTACCTCCTTTTTAACTAAATCAGATTTATTTATTTTTATTTTTTCTTCTTAACTTTTAGACTTGCTAAGTCTTTTTTTAGAGGAAGCAATATTTTTTATTTTCTCTAAATTTTTTTCAATACTTATGAGATATCAAAACTATTAGATATTTGATTAAATTGTAAGTAAAAATTTATCCAACTTAATTTGCATGCTTTTGTTTAATTTAAATTTTTTAAATTAATTATTTTTTGAAATAAATTTTTTTGTGATATTTATAACTCTAAAAAAATTTTAAAGTATAAAAAAAAAAGATTAAAAAATAGTACAACATACCATTAACAAATAATATTTAATTGTATCGTTAATATCTACTTGTTAAGTAAGGGAGGAAAAATGATGTTTTAAAAACTCAAACATTATGAACTATTTTTTTTAAAAAAAGCTACACCTAACAAAACTAAGTTAAAATTTACTTATAAAACTAATTAAAATTTTTATAATATAATTTATTTTTTTTATTTTATTTAATTTAATTATGTTCTCTCATAATATATTTGTTTGTTAAACTTATAACACCTTAAAAATAAGTTCATTTTATGCTTAATGGTATCAGCAGTTTCATTATTGGACTGTTATCTCATGATGCAGGATACTTTTAAGAAATTATTGATATGAAAAATATGGAAAAAAAATTATTTTAAATTTTTTTTTCTAAAGATGTGACCCTTGTCATAGCGATTAAAGTGACTTAAAATAAATATTGGAATGTCTTAATTCACGTCAATTTGATAAATCGACCATGTTTCTTAAGCACAACATACAACCATACATGCATTACATGTACATATTACTTATAGAGGCTTAATTTTTGTTACAAATACTTAGGTTCAAAAATTAATGCAAACATTTATATAACATGAATTGTATAACATTATAGTCACACAGTCTATTAGGTTAAGAGAAACCTAAATTAATGAATCAATACCTTTAATACTTACTTATACACATTATATTACAATATTACATATCACTTATTTATTATACATTCATCCTTAACTATATTACAGAAATATACATTATTGGGTAGAACAAAAACTTCAACTTCATCAAGTTCAGTAAACACTTCAGTAGTGGGGACCTCAACGCTCTAATCACAAGCTCTCATCCAAGGCGTAGTAGGTTCCATCTCTCATCTCTTGATAAGCTTGAAGTGGTACGACCTGGGAAAAGGGGAGCTACCGTGTGAAGATCACACATGGGAGGAATTGTAGCAATGCGAGGGTGTTTGTGGGTCGTTCTCAATGAGGAGACATCCATGTGTGCTACATTAGGGTGAAAATCCTCTAGGGTATGGCGAAATCAGTGGTAGAAAAGTTTGGGCTTAGAACAGTAGAAAAAAAAATATGACCCAACGAAAAATAAATCTTCACGTTGGCTTGAGTTGTGATTACTAACTCATGAGTGTTAATCGACTAGTTGACATTGTTAAGCTTGACGAACACTATCATCGTCACGAAAGACATTTTTAGTGTCTGGGAAAGAAATGGTGGCAGAAAAGTAAAAAACTAAGTTTCTCAGTAGGATTCTACCTTATAGATATTGTTAACATTTTCAACCTATCCACTTTAGTTTATTAAGAAACATAACATGCATACAAGTTCACTTTTAATTTTTAGAAAATATTTGGTTGAAGTGAATTTTTTTTTACAGTTTTAGAAAACTAACTTCTATCATAAGCATACAAGTTACTTATTTTAGATTTCATACATCTTATATATTCTTGAGATCATATTACATCATATCGCAAATATCATTTGACTATCATTTCATTCATTCCTTAATCATAATTCTTCTCATTTCTCTATTACTTTCTTAAAGATAATCTATATCATAGGCATATCACACATTTTAGTCAAACAATATCTTTTCACTAGCTTTGCTATTCTACCTTCTATTCTTAGGACATGAGCTCATTCCTTGATGGTCATCACCATCATAATTATTCAAAATCTAACACTTCATAATAGAAGGATTTTTGGAGAACCATTCTGTTTTCACATTAGAAAACCTTTTTGCCTACTGAATGTGAACAAGGCACATTAAGAGTAGTATTAAATTTTCACATAAGTTCTTTCTTTAGTGATCTCTTAATTAATTAGATTTCTTTCTAAAGCTTCTAGATAACATGCATGCTCAAACAATCCAACCAATATGCCATGCAAACAGTTTCTAATATATTCAAGCTTCACATTCATTATTCACACATAAGCATCATAGAACACATCAGTTTTTGTAAATAATCAAGAGTATATTTCATATACTTTACACATATATTTGTATACTCAAGAAGAAATTTCTTAACCAAAATTTCTTAATTATGCTTAATATAAATTTCTTGGACAACATGCAACCTTCCTCTAAAAGTTTATCCATCTTGCTTTATTCCTTAATTTTTATGAGAAATCTCTCATAGAAACTTAGTCCACTCATCCTTCTAAGTTACCTCTCAACCTTTCATTTTCTCAAAGATCAAGTTTCTCTTAATATTTTTAATGTAAGGTTATAAATGGTGAGTCTTAGACAAGTTGCCCGAATCACCTATTTAGGTTAATCTTCATTGTATTCATCAATTTAGATGTTTAATGCACAACTATCTCAGTTCAAGTTTGAGTGATAAAGTTTTATGTGTTCTTTGACTACAATCTTAACTAATCAGGTATGAACCACCAACTTAATTTTTCTTGTTTGCCTCCTTTCTTATGGATTCAAGTCTTCTTATTCCTCTTTCACTTTAATACTATTTGTTGTAACCGTAATCGTAATGAGACAACGAACTCGCTAAATTTTTAGAAAGAATTTATTTAATTTGTGGAGCCGCCACCAAATTTTTATTTAAGGAAAAATATTTGGAAAAATCCTAGCATGAGGAAGAAATTCTTGGTTCGGGAGTTGGTTACGAATAGGGAAGGTGTTAGGCACCCTATTTGCCCGTTCCGAAGAACGGTACCCTTAAACTGAGTGTGTGATTTTTTGAAAATTGTTTGATCCTTAAAATAGAGTAAAAAATAAATAGGTTTGTATGAAAATAGCCTGACAGGACTTGATCCTGCTCCTACGTATTCCCTAGTGTAATGGAAAACTTAAGGCTATGTAGTTCTGGTTTTTGTTTTGAATACTTGATCTTTGGAGGTTAAAATAATTTTGAAAGATGATTTTAAAAGCAGTTTAGATATTTTTTTTTCATAATTCTTAATCCATATATGCATAGGATCCAAGACAACTATGGCTGCACTGGAACCCATATGAATCTCTAAACATCAAACAATAGAAGAAGCTACCAGTTCGTATTTAGAGCTCATTGAGTGAGACTTAGAATTATATAAAAATGGTTTACTTCGTAAAATAACAAAATAAATTGGAATTGGACTTGACCCAAAATTAAAGGAAACTTGATTGATAAATAAAGGAAACGATTTCAAATAAATAAAATGGTATTGAGTTTGACTCTCATTAAGAAGGGAAGTTCGATTCTAAAAGAATTGGGCTAGACCCAAAGAATGAAAATGGAATGCATTTAACATTAAAACCGAAATTAGGCTTGACCTAAAAAAACTTAAAAAAAGGATATTGTTGCTATTTCTTATTTTGAAAAAAAATTATTAACTTTGAATAAGATTTTCTTTAAGAAAGGCTAATTTTAACTTTTGAGGCAAATTTGGCTAGACGGATTAAAGAGTAAAAAACCCCAATTCGATATGTGATGCACTGGAGGCACGCATTTTGATATAAAGCAAGGCCCAACGTAAACTGAATATGTGAGGTGCCCATGACCCAATTGATAATGCACTAGCTTTCTATTTTTGTATAAGAGGCCCAATATGGAAGACCATGAAAGGAGAGATAGCTAGCTTAATTTATGCCCATTATCATCCAAGAAATTTGGCCCAATCATCATAACATAATTAACTTGAATTAAGGAGAGATGTTGTGACTGATTTGAATTAATTCCGCCCAAAGGACTTGGCCCAATCATCATAACAAAATTTAATATTGGAAACCCATAAACTGCTATTGGAATAAAAAGGGTCCAGGGGAAATCGAATCTCGGATGCAGAAGTAGCGTGCCATGTGCTGACCACTTAACCCAAGTCCTAATTGAGATTTGATACTTGTTATTTTAGTTAAGATGAGAAGAGACAACCTGCATCAAATCCTAAATGTGCAAGCATGTGCTGCCCTAGCCCCTGAACGCTTGCCAACACATGCTCCACCCAGAGAATAATCTAGAATTAATGTATATGGTGCAGATCAGATATTGAGTGGACGACATGGACAACATGAACCGATGGCATTAGGATCAAGAATTTGGGCATTGAACAACACTGAAAATTACCATATGATGTAACTGGGCTAGAGGCAGCAACCATGTACTAGTAATTGACATCACTACGTTGATTAGGTTGCTCCAACATCTTCTCCCCTTCCTTCCCAAGTTCACAGTGCTGTGCAACTAACTGGTCATGACCAACCATACCTTGCCCACATGCATAACAAACTTGTATCTTTCTAATATTCAAAAGTATGCAGAAGAGACTTACCTAGCTGGAATTAGTGCACTGCTTCCAGACCTCTGATGCTAGAACGATTACTAGATATAATTGTTTGCTAGTCGTCGCAATTTTCATGCATTTAGTGAGATAACCATCAGAACGTCCACTTGGATGATCATGCCAATAGCATTCATATGTTTGATTAATTCCCGAAGCTCCATGTGAAGTAAAACGGGTGGACCAGAAATAGTCAAGCTTCTAGAGCTTCGTAATGCATGGTCAATGAGATTTCAGATTCCTCTATAATGGAAGATGGCCCACGAATGAGACCCGAATTAGCTTGGTGCAGTCGTGGTTCCTTTTTGCATGACCTTCTTCTATAGCTCAATGATCATCATAGACACGTGATGCAGAATTTTCCAGGTTCAGGTGCATGCAAACCGAAAGCTTCAACCATGGGCGACAACTGTAGACCCTGAACCAAATATTCAGTGATTCCAACGTATAGCATGAGAGGTTGGGTGGAGAAAATATCTTGATCAGTGTAAGGTTGTACTATAACAAGCATGTGAAGCTATGGTATCTTCATCTGCTGCTCAAGAAACCTAACAGGCCCCTCGAAGGATGGCTGATGTATTTTGGGTGTTGTAAGAAGATTAAAGAGTATATAGACCGACCGAGTGCTAGAGATCGTACATCCAAGTAACACAAAGAGAAATTCTCTCCAAGATCTAGAGGTTCCATGATGACGAAATCTATAATATGGTTGCTTAAACCTTGATGCTCAATTTGAACCATTCTCAAGGTTTTCAGATGGGATTTTCAAGAGTAGTAAAGTGATCATAATTTAGTATCATCGAAGGAAAATGCAGTTTTTGTTTCTATCATGACAGACTCTCTATGCCAATGCTCGTAAATATAGGACCCTAGCTTACTATTCAGATTCATTTTAATTCCATGATCATATTATTAGGCCACAGTCACATGAACGAGCGTTAGGATCTTACCTGGTGAATTCGAAGGGAACTTTGATGTCAATCTTGCTTGGATCACTGCTTGTTGTTCTTTTATCACTATAAGATTTAGTTCTTCAGGTTTCTCTCTTGCCTAAGCTTGTGACTTTACCATGAATCTTGGTGTCAATTCCTTCGAACAACCAACTTTGCCCGAGTTGTTGGAAATTGAAATTCTCCAATGCTTCCAATGGGTTCTGAATAGTGATGCAAGAAGATCTCTGGAGCCCCCCGTTCTCTTAGGTGAAGGAGATGTATTCTTGGAAAGAGAAGTCCAGAAAAGATGAGAAACCCCCCCAAAAAAAAACTCCTCCTCGTAGCAGAGAGAAGATGAAGGAATTTCTAAAAGCTTTCAGTTTCTCCCCTGAGAAGAATCCTCTCCAACCCTCATGCATGCCTCTCCTTTCCTTTTTTTTTTTTTTACTTGAACCCTTTTTTTCTCTTTTCTTTTTGTTTTCTTTTTTTTCTTTTTCTTTTTCTATTTTTGCTTTTTTTTCTGTTTTTAATTTTAATTTTGTTTTTATTAGTTATTCTGTTTTTTAGTTTTAATTTATGTTTTTATTAGTTATTCCGTTTTTTATTTTTCTTCTTCTTTCTTTTTTCATTTATTTATTATTTGAATTATTTATTTCTTTCATTTTATTCTATTTTTTTATTTCTTCTCCTTTTTTTGTTTATTAATTTTTTCTGTTTTTCTGTTTTTTTCTTTGGTTATTTGTTATATTCTTTATTTTTATTTCTTTTTGTTATTTTGTTATTTTTTCATTTTTTTAGCTTTTCATTTAATCTTTTTTTTTCTTTTTTTCATTATTATTATTTTTTTTTGTTGTTGTTTGTTTTTTGTTATTTCAATTTTTCCTTTTCTCCTCTTTTCTTTTTCTTATTTTTATTTATTCTTACTTTTACTTAAATAGTTTAAATTAAACATTGTAAACACTCATTTATGTCCGAGGCCCTAAGTATTAAAATTAATCGAGAAACCAATACTAATTTAAATAATAAACAAATAAATATCAATAAAAGAAAGGGGGAGAAAATGAAAAATGCAAAAAGAATATCTTGGAAAGATAATAAACGGGATACCAGAAAACAAAAAAGAAATAATAGAAAAAAAGAAGAATGAACAAAATAAATAAATAACAAAAGCGGGATAGAAATAAATAAATAAATAAAGTAGAAAAAATTAAAATAAAAAAAATATGAAATTAAAGATTTCAAAACAAAATAAAAGCAGATAACAGAAAGAAAAACTAATAACGGAAATCTGAAAATTAAAATAAAAAGGAATTAACAAAAATCAAAAAGAGGGTCGAGTTAACAAATTAACTAGAAAACAAACTAACTAAAGAAGAATTAATAGAAAAAAAAAGGAAAAGGGGAAGCGCAAGGCTTGTTGGTTTTGATAGTATAAATAGAGCCCCTTGGGCTTAGAAGTTTTTTTTTTTTTTGAAAAAAAAGGAAAGGGAGTCAAGGTTCAGACCAGAGAAGGATTGAAAATTCTCTCGTTTATCTAACTTTGGCTCTAGAGTGAAGATCAAAAAAATGAAATTGAAAGGCGACGAGAAGATCCTCAAGTGACGATTTCCTCTGAAAATCACCAGGTAGATTTTCGAATGCTTCAATTATATTTAGGCATCTCAACAATGTTCTTGAATCTTGATTCGGATTTTTGCATGCAATTATCTGCATCGATTCATAACCTCCAATTCTAGATTTGAATTAAGTTTCATGGAATAAACCTAGCAATCTTTCGCACTCCATAATGATACTACTAGATCTAAGAGTTTCAATTCGTAGCCGGAATCCTAGTGTGATGAGGTTATGTCAAAAACATTAAGCAGAAAGATCATGAAACGATAGTCGAATCCGCGTTCGGTTTCTTTGACAATGGTTCATATGATAGTCGGTAATTCGTTTCCTCCATTCTTGAGTCCAAGATCGACTGCACAATAATGTCACATAAGTCTGCGTATCCCCCTGTTTCTCTAGCAAGAATGATAACACAAGAATTATTCGAGTCTGGGTGCGCTGCAGGAACCGCCCCTCATTCTAAGCCTCCGTTCAGATAGCATGTTCTTCGTAGGACTAGAACATGGAATTGCTAGGAGAGTTTTAGATCAGGAGGATCCAATCCTAGCTAAGGGTAGTACGTCGATCCAATATGTTGACCCGGAAACAGAGGAATGCTCGTGCCATGAATCCTTCTCCTTCCTTCCCTTTCATTCCCACACTTCTCTCCTCCTTTGCATCATTGATCTAACGATCTTCCGAGAGTCATCTAGGGGTAGTTTACTAGCCCTCATTTTCGTATATTTTTCGTCACTTTGAACCCATGGTCACGATCCCATGGATCTCCGTATCTGAATCCTCTATTTCATCGTCCAACTATTTCCCCTTAAAAGAGTAAAGGAAGGTAAAATTATCGGTGACCCGATGGCTCGGATGTGCATAACCAGGACCTCATCGTCGTGCATGGGGATTTTTAAAGTGACAACATACTTACCAAGGGTTGTCGAAGGTGGAATGGTGATCCGTGCTCTGCTCCGTGGTCCTTAAACATGTTCACAACGTCTTATAGTCAAGCATACAAGCCAAGGAACATGGTTACGAACATATTATCTGATTAGTAGCTCGCAAGGCCTATTTCTTTGTTAGAATGGTGCATGAGCACGCTGAGGCATGGTCTAATGATAAGGGTCCAAAGGTTAATAGCTTGTGACGTTACCATATGAAGGATGTGAGCTTTGGGAGAGCTTGGTGACATGCTCGTCGCAAACGCCCAAAAATAATTTCTATATTTTCCCCAACTATTGGTATAGTATAAGGTGAAACCTAGGTTTATTGGTATAGTATAAGGTGCAACCTAGGTCATCTCCCAAAGACCATTTCAGATTCTTAAGCAAATTAGGAAAAAGTTAGAACAAGGGGATTTTGTAAAGATGTGATATTAAGTTCTAAATACAAAATACAAATGAAATTAATTCGACTTCAACGATTATCAACTCAAGGAATTCAGAGGTTATTTTCTTAACTAATCATTGATCACTAAAATCATACATTATATTTATCAACCTAGGATCATCTGGAACCCCTAAAATGATCCTTGAATTCTCTACTGAGAAAACTCTCAGGATTCAATTGATTATGATCGACAAGATTTAGTAACCACTTAATCTTTCATTAGATCTAAACCAATTTCATAATCAGAATTCAGTTGAAGTAAGTAATAAAATGAAAACCTTCAATTCAATTACTTAATTTCTACTCTTCAAACTTTTGGAAAATGATTTACCAATCAAAAACCAATTATAAATCAATTATGCATTATTCAAAATACATCAACTGAACAAACTTTGATTAAAAGAATAAAATTGAAGAATATAGTAAAGCAGAGTAGAAATCACTTAATAAACATATGAATAAAGATCAAGACCTCAAAGTTAAAATGAAAATAGCTTGAATCCTTGAATTGAAATTAAAAACTTAGCCTTCCATGAAGGAGGCAAACTAATAACAAATAAAAACTTAGCCTTCCATGAAGGAGGCAACTAACAACAAAGAAAAACTTAGCCTTCCATGAAAGAGGCAAACTAACAACAAAGAAAGAAAGATGGAAAATGGTATTGGAGTTAATATCCAAGGGTGTGTTTCTCCTCTTGTAAACCCTTCTATTTATAGAGGATTTTTGAAACATCATCTTCAGAAGGTCACCAACCAGTTTTTTTACTTTTCCATCCTTTTATTGCTTTCACATGGGCTTTGTTGAAAATGCAAAACACTTTTGAATTTTTGTCACCAATCAGCACAAAAATTTTGACGTTGATTGCAGCGCAATTTCGGATATTCACGTGTCTGAATTAGAGCTTTACATCTAAACAAAAGTTGTATCCCTGGATCTTAGCTTTCCAACGGATCTAATTTCATCTCAATATAACTTCTATATCTCAAGATATGGCCAAATCTTTGCACACTGTTCAGGTTCAGCGACAGCAACACTATCTCATCTTTTGAGATAATTTCGGAGTTCTATACATCCCATTTAGAGTCTGATCTTGCTTTGTAACTGTTGACTTCTTCAAGCTTTCATTCAAGACATATTTCATGATTTTTGGATGTCAAAAACTATTGTTGTGCTCAAAATACTAAAATAGTGTCATTTTAATAGGTTAAGCAAAGAAATTCAATTAAACTCCATATGAACCCAAACTCATAAAATATGAAAAAGACCACTTAATTGAACATATAAGAAGTCTTAATAAGCTACAAATGAGAGATAATTATTTATGAAATTTATGCTTATCACTTGGTCGTACCTCGTGTTGATTGATCAACACAGCAGTAGGCCAGTCATGGCAAGAGGAACGACGACTAACCAAAAGAACTCCATCTCTGAGTCTTAAGAAAACCCCTTGAATGGTTGATGGTTACGAGGAGTGAATTCCGGATCATAATGGCTAGCCAAAATGAAGAAGAGCGAGAGTCCAGAACTAGGAAAATCTTGCTTGCTCGCTCTAGATCCACTGTGGCGAGAGAGACCCAACAATGAGGTAACGGTTGACCGGAATTAGATGGTAGGATGTGCCCCCGACCCAACTGAAGAGCAGAGCTCAAGTTTCTACTTCTCTCGGACCACACATGCATGTACAGAGAAATCATACTTCGACGTGTGTGTGCATGGCCTAAGTCGCGTTTGCCTCTCAACGATCCCGATTGCACTCGCTTCTACCACGTTGCTGAGCATATAATAGAAGGCCAGCTCAGCTGGCTAAGTCGATGCACCCTGTCCCTTAAACCATCAGGATGTAGGTTACATATGCATGCAAAGACCGATTGGGTGGCATCGCGTCTTGACTAGAGGAAGAAGGATTAAGACGAAATTGGTTGATACACATCTGATATAGGGTGCCCGAATTCTGGGGTAAGGTAAAGTAGCTTAAACGGGGGGGGGGGGGGGGGTTTAGAGAGCATTTTGGCAAGTGACTCATCTGGACAGAACATGTTTAGCTCCCATAATCTCCACCTTCATTGAGAATGGCCTGCAGCTTAGCCCATTGAGCCTTTATCCGAATAATGTCCTCTCAATTGGAGGGTATCTTCTCCAAGATTATACGATCGAGACTACCAGGGAGTAGTAAGACGAAGCGGGTCAGTCGAGTTACTATCCAAGAATTGCCTCCAAATAATTGAGCTAGTCGAAGCGGTAGGTCTCAATACTTCATAATTTACTTTGGACTACCTTCAACCTCTGCCAAGCACGAGCCTCAAGAGGACCATGTCCAAGTACGCATTTTGAAGGCTCCGATCCGAATGCTTGGAGGTGCCCCCATGACTTTGCCAAGGCAAGGAGGGCGATACATAGGGTCACGAATCCCATCCGAACATTGGTCGTCCGCTCCAGACCCCATGCAACCCCATGCAAGTCATGAAGGTTTGCTTCAAATTCAATGTTGAGCACCCCAGCCCCAACTAGGCAACTTCATGAAAGGAGTAAGAACCATGCAAGAGAAGAAAGGATCCTCGACGTAAAAATCTTTGTCCCATGCTAAGAATTAATGCCACTTAAGGAGATCAAAGGGCCCGCCAATGAGTTGGGGTGAGAGAAAAGCAACTTTTCCTTACAGGTATATATACTGACCAAAAGGGGATAAGGATGGCAAAAGTAATTAGCTCAAATGGTTGAGCAATTGGCCTGTAACTTCAGTTCCCTCGCTTCGAACCCCAAACGCCACACCTTTTTCTTCATTAGGAGAAAAACGTTTCTCAAAATTTAAATTCAGGCCCCCAACATCCTAAAATTGTAATTTAACCCCCATACTTCTCATAATTTAAATTTAACCCCCATACTTCCCATAATTCAAATTTAATCCCTATACTTCTCAAAATTTAAATTCAGCCCCTGAACCTCCTAAAATTTCAATTTAACCCCCATACTTCTCATAATTTAAATCTGACCCCCAAACTTCTCATAATTCAAATTTAACCCCCGAACTTCCCATAATTTAAATTAAACCCCTGTATTCCCTCTTCGTCTCAAGTATAATCAATTCACCTTGTTACCACTGCGATTTCAAAAACAAAATTATTTTCAA
Organism: Canavalia gladiata; assembly: GCA_037954105.1. NCBI lineage: Eukaryota > Viridiplantae > Streptophyta > Magnoliopsida > Fabales > Fabaceae > Canavalia > Canavalia gladiata. The sequence goes on from CM075662.1 coordinate 25,072,741, forward strand.
ATGCTTTGGGATCTACGATCTCACACGACGAGCTCTAAAGGGGAAATTGGCGGTCTACACTGCTGTTCAATGTTTAGTAGTTCGTATAGGCTCCCGTGCTGCCTTAGCTGCCTCGTACCTTGTACATGGATGGATCGAAGGTTCTTCTTTTCAAATGATTGGGATCTACGGTCTCACGCGACGAACTCTAAATGGGAAACTGGCGGTCTACACTGCCGTTCGATGTTTAGTGGTTCATATAGGCCCCCATGCTGCTTTAGCCGCCTCAAACCTTGTGCATGAGTGGACTGAAGGTTCCTAAAAAATAAAACTCTTTTCAAAATATTCCTTTCCTTTTCAAGCAATTCGAAGGTCAAGCCTTTACAAACTAGAACTACGTAAGCCTTGAGTTTCCCATTGCACCGAGAAATACGTAGGAGTAGGATCAAGTCTTATCAGGCTAACCTCCATCAAGTTATTGTTTTTTTTTACATTAATTAAGGGATCAAACATTTTCAAAAATCATACACTCAGTTTAAAGGTACCGTTCCTCGGAACGGGCGAGTGGGGTGCCTAACACCTTCCCTACTCGTAACTGACTCCCGAACCTAAATCTCTTCCTCGAGTTAGGGTTTTTTCCAAGTATTTTCCCTCAAATAAAAAGTTTATGGTGAGACTCCACATCATACCAAGATAATCTTCATTTGTAAATTTTAGCGAGTTTGTCGTCTTGTCGTGATTACTGTTGCGACAGATGGTGACTCCACTGGGGACCTTAGAGAGTCAAACTCGTTCAATTGAGTGTGTATCGTACTAATCCCTTTCCCCTTTATTTGCATGATTTATTTATTTACTTATTTATTTGTGATTTATTTGTTTGTTTATTCTCTGTACAACCTTAGGGTAGACGAACGATAAATTACTATATATATCTGTATGATTTCCCCAATTGCAGGTATCCCAAAAATTTTGTGCCCTCCATACATCGCATATGCATTTTATCATGAGTGGGGCCCTATACCCGGGTCGAAGTGTTGTCTAGGATTAGAGGGATCTAGTGGTGTCACGCTGGGGCCTACGTCCTGTGTGGCTATCACGAAAATCCCAGCTAGAGTACGTCCTATTCATAATGCCTAGCAACTATTGGCTACTTCTACTGTTGTGGCAAGCATTATGGACTGGAATTTGGCTCTAATGACCTCTACACCTTTAGGATTACAAACCACCTTGGAGAGGTTTATGCATTAAAAGCCCTAGATCCATAGGACAAGTCACCTCACTAGGGCGTGAGGAGGGCACACTCTGATCACAACGTCTATTTTGCATTTTTATTTACCTGCAATTGGGAATGGATAGGAATCTTAAGATCAAAGAGAGAGAAAAAAAAAGGGAGAGAAAAGGAAAATTGAAAAAGGAAAAAGAGAGAAAAGAAATGAGTGAAAAGAGGAGGGAAGAAAATAATAAGAGAAGAAAAAGAAATGGAAGGAGGAAAAGAAAAGAGAATAGACAAAATAAGGAAGGAGCAAAAAAAGGGGGGAGAGAGAAAAGAAAAGAAAAGAAAAAGGAAAAGAAATATCTATAGAAAAAGAAAAAGACAAAATAAAAGAAAGAAGAGGGAAAGGAAAGCTGGTGATGAAAAAAAAAACTTAACCACATTTATTGTTTTAATCCTTTATGCATCATGCATTAACCTTGTTCGTCCCGAGTCTAACATGTTTACTTTGTTTCCCTTTTCTTTTTCTTTGGGGGACCACAAATTCTCAGTGACTGTCGTGAAAGAGTTGAAATGGAAATTAATATAGAATCCGAGCAGTTGAAGAAAAGGAGACGCATTGGGGTCAAGGTGATAGACCTTGCAAGCTTGGAAATGTTTGGGAACAAGCTGTTTAGCATACAACAGATGTCCTTCAGTAAGAAATATGGCAACATACTGAAGCTATTGAAGGTCCAGGTACAGGAAGGGGCCCTCATAGCTATGGTGCAATACTACGACCCCCCACTTTGATGCTTCACATTCTCAGATTTCCAGCTGGCTCCTACCTTAGAGGAGTTCGAACAGATCCTGGATCTGCCCTTGGAGGGGAGTAGGCCGTACCATCACTTGGAACATCACTCTACCTTCCGAGTTGCCGCACAGGCCCTGGGTCTACAGTCTGGAGACCGTCTGACAGGTTACCAAACCAAGAGCCTAATCAAATGGTTCACCAGGGAGTTCTTGGAGGAATATATGCAACACTTGGCCAGCAGCAACCAGTGGGCTGTGTACATGGACATGCTAACTCTCACCATCTATGGGCTGGTGCTTTTCCCTTACATGGAGGACTTTGATGATTTGAACGCGGTCGATATATTCTTGGCGAGGAGGAACAAAGCTGAAAACCTGTTACAGCTTTATTGGCAGATGTTTATAGTATGCTAAACTTTTGCCACGAGAAGAATAGGACAAGGATGATCTGCTGTTTTCCTGTGATGTATGTATGGATAACCACCCACATCTTCAAGAGGAATGTAAAGATACAATGTCCCATATCAGATTTGCTGTGCTACCAGATAAAGCCCATGAGCAATGAAGAATGGTCGACTCATTTCGCTGGCCTGATTGAAGAACAGATTAGATGGCAACCTTTGTGGCAACAAGAACAAGTATCATCTATCATTGCAAGGGGTTCCCAAATGTACCACTCATGGGAGCTAAGGGTTGTATCAACTACAATCCGATACTGGGGCAAAGACAACTAGCTTATCCCATCAAGTCACCACCATCAGACGAGCAAATGACTCCTTTCTTTTTAAAATACGAAGGAGATTTCACCGAGAGTCTCCGAAAGGTCCGAGAAGCTTGGGAGGATGTCACTCGCAAAGGAAAAGTGGTGGGCGTTCGAAGCTGCATCGCCAAAGAAGAGTACAAACAGTGGGTCAGGGATAGAGTACAGCAGATCAAACTACCGTTCAGATCTCCGGTCATCCCTTCTGGAAGTCAACCTCCACCCACGATATTCGAAGATGAGGCTGTGAAGAACTTGAAGGAAAAATTAGAGGCCATGACTAAAAAGAATAGCCAGTTGGAGGAAGACCTCTTAAAGGCCTAGCAGGAATGCGCTGCATTAAAGAGAGAAAACCAGGTGAATGAGACTGTCATAGAGAGCATTCGAGAACAACAAAAAGGTGAACGTGAGCACGCCGCCCGGGTCCACCTAAATCTGCAAACAACCAACAAAGAGCTCAGAATAAGAGTCCAAGAGAGGGACACCGCGCTCCAAGAAAACTATCAGTTGAGGAGCGCTCTGCAACAAATGAGGGCCAAAATCCATACAATCAGGGAGGAGAAAAATCAGATCCTAGCCACAAAGAATAGGGTCCAAATGGAGGCGGGTTATGTGATAGAAGAGAAAAACGACCTGCTGCAACAGATAGAAGATATGAAGAAACAGATCGAGGGCCTACTTATAGCATGGCAGAATGAGGTGAATGAAGAAAAATGGAAGGTCATCGAGGTCATACGAATGCAGCAAAGGGGCATAAGCGACATACAAGATGAAAACAAGTGGTACAAGGACACGGCCGATCACTGGACCAAGTGCTTCGAAAGGCTGGCCAGCCTAGCAAACACGATGATAGAGGAAGTACCACAGCTGCTTAAGAAGGCAGAAGCGTCGCTACATCCACTCCACACCCCGCTTGAAGTTGAAATTTTCATTCAGTTTTGTAAAGACTTGGCCTTAAGAATGAATAAGTATGTTGTATTAGCCAAGCAAGAAGAACAAAATGTAAAATAAACCTTGTCTCTGATTGAATAAAATGGCTTCCTCTCTGCACATGATTCCATATTAATTTCCATCTCATGCTCGAAGCACGAAAGATGCGCTTGATTGACAAACGATGTTCAACGAGATTCTAGTTCCCCCGTATTTAGTATATACCCAAATTTTGTTTTTCTAACCTATTAGTTAATAACTTTTTCAGATAACAAAGATAGCGGACTCACGACTTCCCCGACATTCTTATAGCACTCGATCGAGGACAAAAATCATGAGTGAGCTAGAGACGCAAAATGAAGAGCTCAGAAATGAGGTGGCCGAGCTGAAAGACCAAGTCGCCAAACTCATGAAGCTGCTGGAGAAGGACACAGAGCCTGAGTTTGAAAAATACAAAGGAACCGGCTGTCTAAGGAGTCACCTGACAATGTATTTCCCAAAGATGGCCTCTCATTCCCACGACGACAAGCTGCTCATCCACTATTTTTAGGACAGTCTGACTGGAGCAGCGGCCAGTTGGTATACCCAGCTGGATAGGTCATACATTCACACATGGAAGGATTTGGCTGATGCCTTCCTGAAGAAATGAAAATATAACATTGCAATGGCCCTTGATCGGACTCAACTGCAAAATATGGTCAAGAAGGAAAATGAGTCCTTTAAGGAATATGCTCAGCGGTGGAGGGAACTAGCCGCTCAAGTCCAACCACCCCTGTTGGACCGAGAGATGATCAGTACTTTCATGGAGACCCTCCCTGCTCCTTTCTATGACAAAATGGTGGGCAATGTGTCTGCTAACTTCTTCGATATGGTACTGATCGGAGAATGCATTGAGAGCGGTCTGCACCGAGGAAGGATTGTACATAACTCCACCGGTAGTACAAATGGGAAGAAACCGACAAATAGCTTGTGGAAAAAGAAAGAAGCTGAAACTCACCATGTCTCAACTGACTCCAACAGAGCAGCCACAACCCAACCTACATACCAACCAACCATCATTCCACCTAGCTACCAAACACTATATCAGCCACAATTCCCAGCACCCCCGCATATGGTGGCCACAACCCAACCTACATATCAACCAACTTATAACCCCCCGACACCTTTTCAGCCAAGCCCTCCATTCATGACTCCACCCCCACAAACGTTTCCTTAACAACCGGTATTTCCTCCACAACCAACATTCCCTCAACAACCTCCAAGGCCATGGACCCAAAACACCAACTCTAACCCACCTCCACAAAAAACAAACAACCAAAGAAAGATAGTGCAATTCGACCCTATTCTGATGAGTTACTCGGAATTGCTACCCCGGTTAATTCAAAATTTACTGATTGCAATATGTCCCATGAAGCCATTAAAACCCCCATATCCTAAATGGTACAATCCTGAGGCTAAATGCGAGTATCACGCCGGAATAGTGGGGCATTCTACAGAAAATTGTTTGGCCTTGAAACATTGGGTCCAAAAGTTGATCAATGCCAAGTGATTTAATTTTGAAAAAGATGCATCGAGTGTGGGGAGCAATCCACTACCAAACTACGGGGGACCGAGGCCCTCAGTGAATTGCATCGAAACAAAGGGAGAGGTGCACATGGTCAATGAATCTCTTCCGGGGCACCCCAAGCCACTGGTTATCCGGTACACCAAAATGCTAGCCCTGCCAACACCAAAAGGGATGAGACCTATCCTAATAAAAGTCCCTGGGCCTTTTCCATATCAAAGCAACAAAATGGTGGCTTGGAAATATGATGTGGAGGTGTCCGGTGGTAAAGTAGAGGAGGAACTAAGGCTGGAAGCTTCGATTAACTCAACCCCTAACGTGGTGAACATAGTCAGGGTCGTAGGCATGACTAGGAGCGGTCTCATCTACACTCCTATTGAGGAAAGGAGAAAGCTACCTTGCGGCGAGGCAATATTGACAGGCCCAGAACCAGAAGCCAGTAGACGGCAGGAGGAAAAATAACTGAAGAAACCCGTCTCCGAAGAAGACGCCTGTGAATTCCTGAAAATGATCAGGCAGAGTGAGTACATAGTAATTGAGAAACTTAACTGCATACCCGCTAAAATTTCATTGCTGGCACTTATGATGAACTCTGAACCCCACCGAAAAGTGCTACTAAAGGTGCTGAATGAAGCCCATGTGGTCCATAATATATTGGTGGACAAGTTTGAAGGAATTTCCAGCAACATTACTGCTAATAATTTCCTCACCTTCGTCGACCGTGAAATTCCAGATGAAGGGGTAGGACATAACAAGGCATTGCACATATCTGTGAAGTGTATAGACCACATTCTGACCAGAGTTTTGGTAGACAAAGGCTTATCTTTAAATGTGATGCCTCAATCGACATTGTCTAAACTACCACGTGAGGGGGTCCACATAAAGCCAAGCTCCATGGTAGTAAGGGCTTTTGATGGGTCTAGACGGGAGGTCATCGAAGAAGTGGACCTACCGGTCCAAATTGATCCGGTCATCTTCAATGTGACGTTCCAAATCATGGACATCCAGTCGGCTTACAATTGTCTGTTAGGGAGGCCCTGGATTCATTCCGCCAAGGCGGTACCATCGACCCTGCACCAAAAGCTCAAATTTATCATAGACGATAGGCTGATTATCATCTCTGCGGAGGAAGACTACCTGGTCAGCAAACCCACAAATCCTCCATACATTGAGGCCGTAGAAGAGGCTTTGGAAACACATTTCCAAGTCTTGGAAGTTGCTAATGTTACTACCATTAGGGAGGGAGAAGTGGTTGACAAAAAACGGCCCCCCAAAGCCCTAATGATGATGGCCCGGGTGATGTTGAAGAACGGGTTCAGGCCTGGTGATAAACTGGGGCAAAATAACGGTGCCTTGTCTCAGCCGTTGTCATTAAGCAAGAACAGATGATGGTATGGGTTGGGATACAAGCCCACAGAAGTAGATAAGGCAGTCAGGCCCCGATTCGGCAAGGTCCCTTTGTGCCACATTTCTCAAAGTTTTCGAAGTGCCGACTTCAAAGACCCTGGCATGATCGCAGCCATAGACGGAGAGAGGAGGATAAGTATTGAAGATCTGGTGACGGCCTGTCCCCCCGGAAAAGAACTGAACAATTGGGAAATTTTGATCTATCTCTGACTTTTAGTTCAGTTCAAATGTAATTCTGTAATTGTCATGACAAAATTCTGTTTCAAAGCATAAACATTTTTTACATACTTGTTTTGATAAAAGATAAATACAGTTGCATTACCAGAAATCTTCCCTCTTCTTTCCCCAATATATTTCCCTCTACGAAATATACATCTTATTCCCTTTTTCAAACCTCAATCTGCAGATCCGATAAAAAACTGCCTTGCGACGATAGTGCTAGTATTGTATCAGGCGATTTCAATTGTATTGTCAATCAGGCCAATGAGGAGGAAGAATTTGAATGCGAACCCACCGAAGAGATGTTGAGATTGGTGGAACGCGAATCCAAAGTAATCGAACCCCATCAGGAACCTGTGGATCTGATAAATTTGGAGACCGAGGAAAGCAAAAGAGGTCAAGATAGGCACGTTTATCATTGGAGACAATCGTGACCGATTGGTCTCACTCTTACAAGATTATAGTGATATCTTCGCCCGGTCTTATCAAGACATGCCAGGCTTGGATACCTCTATAGTAGAGCACAAGCTGCTTATGAAAGTCGGGTGTTTACCAGTCAAACAAAAGTTAAGGAGGATGAAGTCGGAAATGTCCCTGAAAATCCAGGAGGAGGTGAAAAAACAGTTTGATGCCGGTTTATTCGCTGTTGCAAATTACCCGGAATGGGTAGTGATCATAGTACCGGTCCCTAAGAAGGATGGTAAGGTCCGGATGTGCGTAGACTATAGGGATCTCAATTGAGCCAGCCCGAAAGATGACTTTCTGCTCCTCCACATTCAATGTGCTGGTCGACAACACTGCACAGTTCGCCTACTTTTCATTCATGGATGGCTTCTCAGGCTATAATAAGATCAAAATGGCCGAAGAGGATAGAGAAAAGACCACTTTCATTACGGCCTGGGGAACCTTTTGCTACAAAGTTATGCCCTTTGGATTGAAAAATGCGGGGGCAACCTATCAAAGGGCTATGGTAACACTGTTCTATGACATGATTTATAAAGAGATAGAAGTCTACGTGGACGACATGATTGCCAAATCCCAACAGAGGGTGACCATCTCACAGACCTCCGAAAGTTATTCGAGAGACTCCGAAAGTTCAAGCTGCGGTTGAACCCAGCCAAGTGTACTTTCGGGGTAAAATCAGGGAAGCTGCTAGGCTTCTTTATCAGTGAAAGGGGAATCAAGGTTGATCCAGATAAAGCTCGAGCCATCATAGACATGCCAGCTCCAAAGACTGAAAAAGAGATCTGAGGCTTCCTTGGGAGGCTCAACTACATCTCCCGATTTATCTTCCAGTTGACGGCCAGATGCGAGCCGATCTTTAAGCTCTTGCGCAAGAATCAACCGATGAGTTAGGATGAGAATTACCAAGAAGCTTTCGAAAAGATCAAGTTATACTTACAGAACCCGCCGATCCTGGTACCGCTAGTCTCCGGAAGACCTTTAATCCTGTATCTAACGGTGACGGACTAGTCGATGAGTTGTGTGCTCGATCAACATGATGAATTCGGGAGGAAGGAGCATGCAATATATTACCTGAGCAAGAAGTTCACAAACTGTGAGGCCAAATATGCTCTCTTGGAGCGAACGTGTTGTGCTTTGGTATGGGCGGCGCACCGCCTAAGGCAGTATATGCTAAGTCACACCACGTGGCTAATATCCAGGATGGATCCGATCAAGTATATCTTCGAGAAGCCTGCATTGTCAGGGCGAATCGCGAAGTGGCAAGTAATACTTTCGGAATATGATATCCTGTACGTGACGCAAAAGTCTGTCAAAGGCAGCGCACTCGTCGAATATTTGGCCTAACAGCCCCTAAACGATTACCAAGCTATGCAGCCAGAATTTCCCGATGAGGATTTGATGGGAGTATTCAGTGAAGAAGAAAAGATAGAAGAAGAGAAATGGACAATGTTGTTTGATGGTGCGTCCAACATGATGGGCCACGGTATAGGAGTTATACTGATTTCCCCAGAAAAACAGTATATACCTATTACCGCCCGACTAGATTTCGATTGCACTAACAACGTGGCAGAGTATGGAGCTTGTATTTTGGGGATTCAAGCCGCAATCGAAGCTAATGTGAAGCGCCTAAAGGTCTTTGGTGACTCAGCTTTGGTCATCCATCAAGTCAAAAGGGAGTGGGAGACCAGAGATGCAAAGCTAGTGCCCTATCACGCTCATCTCTAAGAGTTACTAGAGCATGTCGAGGAGGTCACCTTCTCGCACATACCTCGAGAAGACAATCAGTTGGTTGATGCCCTGGCCACCTTGTCATCTATGTTCAAAATTGGACGAGAAAAGGACATGTTTCTCATCCGCATTCAGCATCGCCCCAGACTGACATTCTGTTAGTCAGTAAAGGTAGAGCCGGACGGAAAGTCTTGGTATCATGACATCCGACAATTCTTTAAAAATAAAGAATACCTCGCCAATGCGTCGGAAAATGACAAGAGGACCCTACAGAGATTGGCTATGAACTTCCTCCTCAACGGGGAAGTTTTGTACAAAATGAATCACAACATGGTTCTGCTCAGGTGCGTAGACTTCGCAGAAGCCAACAAGATCTTGAAAGAAGTTCATGAAGGATCCTTCGGTGCTCACGCCAACGGACATGCAATGGCGAGAAAGATTCTTAGAGCCAAGTATTATTGGTTAACCATGGAAGCCGATTGCTACAAACATGTCAAGACTTGCCATAAATGCCAAGTATACGCGGACAATATCAATATGCAGGAAACTTCGTTGAATGTGCTATCATCACCCTGGCCATTCGCTATGTGGGGGATGGATGTCATCGGCCTGATCGAGCCTAAAGCGTCCAATGGACACCATTTCATATTGGTTGCCATTGACTACTTTACCAAATGGGTCAAGGCTGCCTCATATGTCAGCGTGACTCGCAATGTAGTGGTCAAGTTCGTGAAAAGGGAATTGATCTGCCGATACGGATTGCAGCACACTTATCACAGACAACGGCTCCAATTTGAACAATAAAATGATGAAAGAGTTGTGCGGCCAATTCAAGATCCAACATCACAATTCCTCCCTATATCGACCGAAGATGAATGAAGCAGTCGAAGCGGCCAATAAAAATATCAAGAAGATCATCCAAAAGATGGTGCTCTCATACAAAGAATGACACGAAATGCTCCCTTACGCACTACATGCATATCGGACCTCCGTCCGTACTTCCACTTGGGCAACTCCCTTCTCCCTCGTGTATGGGATGGAGGCCATACTCCCAATCGAAGTAGAGATCCCTTCATTGAGAGTTCTGATGGATGCTAAGTTAGAAGAGGCCGAATGGGTCCAAGCCCGAATGGACCAATTGAACTTGATCGATGAGAAAAGGCTGGCGGCGATATGCCACGACCAACTATATCAAAGGAGAATGAAGAAGGCATTCGATAAAAAGGTGCATCCTTGGGAATTCCAGGAGGGTGATTTGGTGATTAAAAGATTACTCCCAATGCAGAAAGCGTTACACGGGAAATGGACCCCGAATTATCAGGGACCTTATGTAGTTAAGAAGGCTTTCTCTGGAGGTACCTTGATCTTGGCAAACATGGACGGGAGAGACCTGCCAAACCCTATCAATTCAGACGCAGTGAAAAGATACTATGCGTGAGAAAAGGCCTGCTAGGTTGAAAACCTGCAAGGGCGGCCTAGGCAAAAGTTAGGGCAATTCAAACTGAAAAAGGCCCTCTAGGTCGGAAACCCACAAGGGAGGCCTAGGCAAAAGTTAGGGCAATTCAAACAGAAAAAGTCCCGCTAGATCGAAAACCCGCAAGGGCGGCCTAGGCAAAAGTTAGGGCAATTCAAGCAGAAAGAAGTCTGCTAGGTCGAAAACCCGCAAGGGCGGCCTAGGAAAAAGTTAGGGCAATTCAAACAGAAAAAGGCCTGCTAGGTTGAAAACCCGCAAGGGCGGCCTAGGCAAAAGTTAGGGCAATTCAAGTAGAAAGAAGCCCGCTAGGTTGAAAACCCGCATGGGCGACCTAGGTAAAAGTTAGGGCAATGCAAACAGAAAGAAGCCCGCTAGGTCGAAAACCCGCAAGGGCGGCCTAGACAAAAGCTAGGGCATTTCAAGTAGAAAAAGGCCCGCTAGGTCGAAAACTCGCAAGGGCGGCCTAGGAAAAAGTTACGGCTATTCAGACAAAAAGGCCTGCTAGGTTGAAAACCCGCAAGGGCATCCTAGGCGACAGTTAGGGTAAGGTGGAAAGAAAGTCAGAAACTTGTTAAGACGACACTAACAGGGTGAACAAGGGAAAAGTTGTCCCCTTTAATAAAGAAGTCTGAAAGGAACGACAGTCGACCTCTGTCCATACTGGGGGCAAATCAGTGACTAGATGACGATCTGGGCCTTATACTGGGGCAAAATTGGCAAGTATCCGGGGTTCTGAAAAAGCGAAGAACGGAATCAAGTTCGGTTGTGGTTAAAGCAAAAGGTTCAAGACCGATCTGGGGCAAGTCGAATAAACTGGGGAAAAATTTTTCTTTTTCAGAAGCAGGGTTGATAAGACAGCAGACGTCGCCGAAATACAATAATAGCACTAATCGTCTCAAAGGCGTCCAACCAATCAAAATCATACCACCAGACATCCAGTCATAAAATGCCCTTCATTACTTTGACAATCTCGTGGATTCCTTACTATATGCAACTTTATTTTTCTTTTGTCAAAATATATGTGCAAAATACAATTACATAAATTTTAAATGACAATTACTATTGCTAATGCTGTTCAAAATCAGGGTTATGTCAAAATTTTCCTATTTGCAAGTTTGTAATGATCAAAAGATCTTATCTCCTAAAAGAGTGACACGCACAAAAGATGCGCCTACAAAGCAAAGAAGGAAGCAAGCGGCTCACAAAATCTAGCTCACTCTGAAGAACACGGTCAGTGCTAAAAGAAAGCCGGGAAGTCGAAGTCTGCAAACAAAATTGCAAAGTTTTCCCACTCAAGCCTACTAGTAGGCCGCCATTTCGCATTTTAAAATTCCTGCACTTCGACCTATGTTGTCAGGCCTTTGCATGTTTAAATTTCGGCACCCCAGCCTATGATGTCAGGCCCTGCATTTTAAATTCCTGCACTTCGGCCTATGTTGTCAGGCCTTTGCATGTTTAAATTTTAGCACCCCTACTTATGATGTCAAGCCTTGCATTTTAAATTCCTGCTCTTCGGCCTATGTTGTGAAGCCTTTGCATTTTAAATTCCTACACCCCAGCCTATGATGTCAGGCCTTGCATTTTAAATTCCTGCACTTCGGCCTATGTTGTCAGGCCTTTGCATGTTTAAATTTCAGCACCCCGGCCTATGATGTGAGGCCTTGCATTTTAAATTCCTGCACTTTGGCCTATGTTGTCAGGCCTTTACATGTTTAAATTTCAGTACGTCGGCCTATGATGTCAGGCCTTGCATTTTAATTTCCTGCATTCTAGCCTGTGTTGGTAGGCCTTGCATGTTTAAATTTTTGCACTCCAGCCTATGATGTCAGGCCTTGCATTTTAATTTTCTACTTTTCGGCCTACGTTGTCAGGCCCTGCATGTTTAAATTTCAGCACTCTGGCCTGTGATGTCAGGCCTTGCATTTTAATTTCCTGCATTTTGGCCTATGTTGTCAGGCCTTGCATGTTTAAATTTCAGCATCCTGGCCTATGTTGTCAGGCCTTACATGTTTAAATTTCTGCATTCCGGCCTATGATGTCAGGCCTTGCATTTTAATTTTCTGCATTTCGGCCTATGTTGTCAGGCCTTGCATGTTTAAATTTCTGCACTCCGGCCTATGATGTTAGGCCTTGCATTTTAATTTTCTGCATTTCGGCCTATGTTGTCAGGCCCTGCATGTTTAAACTTCAGCACTTCGACCTATGATGTTAGGCCTTGCATGTTTAAATTCCAGCACTCTTGGCCTATGTTGTCAGGCCTCTTCAAGTTTACTTTCCAGCACTCTTGGTCTATGTTGTCAGGCCACATCAAGTTTACTTTTCTGCACCTTGGCCTATGTTATCAGACCTCATCAAGTTTATTTTTCTGCACCTTGGCCTATGTTGTCACGCCTCTTCAAGTTTACTTTTCCGCACCTTGGCCTATGTTGTCGGGCCTCACCAAATTTACTTTTCTGCATCTTGGCCTATAGTGTCAGGCCACCCTCAAGTGTTCCCTTTCTGCACGTTCAAGTTTTCTTTTTCATTCAAGTTTTCTTTCCTGCATTTTGGCCTATGGTGTCAGGCCATCATCAAGTTCATTTTTTTTACATTTGGGCCTATAATGTCAGGCCTCGAGCATGGTTAGATCGCTTTACCTCGGCCTATGTTGTCAGGCCACATTGTACATATCGTACATTTCAGGCAAGTACACCTACCTGTCTTGACAGATCCTGTTTCCTCCTCACTTTGCCTGTCATAACAGGCTATTCTTTTCTGCCGTGCCTACTCTAAAGCTTTCTTCATTTCACCTTGCCTCTCCAAACAGGGCATCCCATTCTCTGCCCACGTTTGTCCTCACGGACCTTTTTCACCTCACTTCGCCCGCACATCACCAGTTGTTCATAGCCTAATTAGGCTATGCAACTAGGCCTTGCACATTGAAGCTTCGTCGGCTCATCAAGCTGAAAATGTCTTTTTCCAGGCATCCCTCTTCAAGCTCGAGGGTCTTTACATCTTTCGGACATCCCCGAAGTTTGCCTCGGACATAATGTGTTCACGTCTTTACTCATTTCCTACTACAATAATTCAAAGAATTGCTTCTCATATTATCTGGTAGGAAAATGAGTAAAGAGGGGCAAACTGTAAACACCCATTTATGTTCGAGGCCATAAGCGTTAAAATTAATCGAGAAACCAATACTAATTTAAATAATAAACAAATAAATATTAATAAGTAAAAAAAAGGGGGAGAAAATGAAAAATGGAAAAAGAATATCTTGGAAAGATAATAAAAGGGATACAAGAAAACGAAAAAGAAATAACAGAAAAAAAAGAAGAATGAACAAAATAAATAAATAACAAAAGCGGGATAGAAATAAATAAATAATAAAAAAAAGTAAAAAAAATTAAAATAAAATAAAAAACAAAATTCGAAATTAAAGATTTCAAAACAAAATAAAAGTAGATAACAGAAAGAAAAACTAATAACAAAAATCTGAAAATTAAAATAAAAAGGAATTAATAAAAATAAAAAAAAGGGGTGAGTTAACAAATTAACTGGAAAACAAACTAACTAAAGAAGAATTAATAGAAAAAAAAAGGGAAAGGGGAAGCGCAAGGCAAGTTGGTTTTGATAGTATAAATAGAGCCCCTTGGGCTCAGAAGATTTTTTTTTTTGAAAAAAAAAGGAAAGGGGGTCAAGGTTCGGACCAAAGAGGGATTGGAAATTCTCTCGTTTATCTGACTTTAGCTCTAGAGTGTAGATAAAAAAAAATGAAATTGAAAGGCGACGAGAAGATCCTCAAGTGACGATTTCCTCTACAAATCACCAGGTAGGTTTTTGAATGCTTCAATTATATTTAGGCATCTCAACAATGTTCTTGAATCTTGATTCGGATTTTTGCATGCAATTATCTGCATCGATTCATAACCTCCGATTCTAGATTTGAATTAAGTTTCATGGAATAAACCTAGCAATCTTTCGCACTCCATAATGATACTACTAGATCTAAGAGTTTCAATTCGTAGCCGGAATCCTAGTGTGATGAGGTTATGTCAAAAACATTAAGCAGAAAGATCATGAAACGATAGTCGAATCTGCGTTCGGTTTCTTTAACAATGGTTCATATGATAGTCGATAATTCATTTCCTCCATTCTTGAGTCCAAGATCGACTGCACAAGAATGTCACATAAGTCTGCGTATCCCCCTGTTTCTCTAGCAAGAATGATACCACAAGAATTATTCGAGTCTAAGTGCGTTGCAGGAACCACTCCTCATTCTAAGCCTCCGTTCAGATAGCATGTTCTTCGTAGGACCAGAACATGGAATTGCTAGGAGAGTTATAGATCAGGAGGATCCAATCCTAGCCAAGGGTAGTACGTCGATCCAATATGTTGACCCGAAAACAGAGGAATGCTCGTGCCATGAATCCTTCCCCTTCCTTCCCCTTCATTCCCATACTTCTCTCCTCCTTTGCGTCATTGATCTAACGATCTTCCCAAAGTCATCTAGGGGTAGTTTACTAGCCCTCATTTTCGTATATTCTTCGTCACTTTGAACCCATGGTCACAATCCCATGGATCTCCGTATCTGAATCCTCTATTTCATCGTCCAACTATTTCCCCTTAAGAGAGTAAAGGAAGGTAAAATTATGGGTGACCCGATGGTCGAAGCGGTAGCTCTCAATACCTCATACTTTACTTTGGACTACCTTCAACCTTTGCCAAGCACGAGCCTCAAGAGGACCATGTCCAAGTACGCATTTTGAAGGCTCCAATCCGAATGCTTGGAGGTGCCCCCATGACTTTGCCAAGGCAAGGAGGGCGATACATAGGGCCACGAATCCCATCCGAACATTGGTCGTCCGCTCCAAACCCCATGCAACCCCATGCAATTCATGAAGGTTTGCTTCAAATTCAATGTTGAGCACCCGAGCCTCAACTAGGCAACATCATGAAAGAAGCAAGAACCATGCAAGAGAAGACAAGATCCTCGACGTAAAAAGCTCTGTCCCATGCTAAGAATTAATGCCACTTAAGGAGATCAAGGGGCCCGCCAATGAGTTGGGGTGAGAGAAAAGCAACTTTTCCTTGTAGGTATATACTGACCAAAAAGGGGATAAGGATGGAAAAAGCAATTAGCTCAAATGGTTGAGCAATTGGCCTGTGACTTCAGTTCCCTCGCTTCGAACCCCAGACGCCTCACCTTTTTCTTCAGTAGGAGAAAAACGTTTCTCAAAATTTAAATTCAGCCCCTAAACCTCCTAAAATTTCAATTTAACCCCCATACTTCTCATAATTTAAATTTAGCCCCCATACTTCCCATAATTCAAATTTAACCCCCATACTTCTTAAAATTTAAATTCAGCCCCTAAACCTCCTAAAATTGCAATTTAACCCCCATACTTTTCATAATTTAAATCTGACCCCTAAACTTCTCATAATTCAAATTTAATCGCTGAACTTCCCATAATTTAAATTAAACCCCCGTATTCCCTCTTCCTCTCAAGTATAATCAATTCACCTTGTTACCACTGCGGTTTCAAAAACAAAATTCTTTTCAAATGCTTTGGGATCTAAGGTCTCACGCGACGAGCTATAATGGGGAAATTGGCGGTCTACACTGCTATTCGATGTTTAGTGGTTCGTATAGGCCCCCATGCTGCCTTAGCCGCCTCAAACCTTGTGCATGGGTGGATCGAAGGTTCTTCTAAACAATAAACTTCTTTTCAAATGATTGGGATCTTCGGTCTCACGCGACGAACCCTAAACAGGAAACTGGCGGTCTACACTGCTGTTCGATGTTTAGTTGTTCGTATAGGCCCCCATGCTGCCTTAGCCGCCTCGAACCTTGTGCATGAGTGGACTGAAGGTTCCTAAAAAATAAAACTCTTTTCAAAATATTCCTTTCCTTTTCAAGCAATTCGAAGGTCAAGCCTTCACAAACTAGAACTACGTAAGCCTTGAGTTTCCCATTACACTGAGGAATACGTAGGAGCAGGATCAAGTCCTGTCAGGCTAACCTCCATCAAGTTATCTTTTTCTTTTTTTACATTAATTAAGAGATCAAGCATTTTCAAAAGTCATACACTCAGTTTAAGGGTACCGTTCCTCGGAACGGGCGAGTGGGGTACCTAACACCTTCCCCACTCATAACCGACTCTTGAACCTAAATCTCTTCCTTGAGTCAGGGTTTTTTCCAAGTATTTTCCCTTAAATAAAAATTTGGTGGCGACTTTACATCATACCAAGATAATCTTTATTTGTAAATTTTAGCGAGTTTGTCATCTCGTCGTGATTACGGTTGCGACAAACATGCCTAAATATTGTTTATTTATTAATTAATTGGAAAAATGGGGTCTCAGACATAATTGGGTGTTCACACTCTCAAGCATCCAATTTAACTCATCTTGTAAGTTTATTTATGGGTTGGGCGAATTGTACTTGTGTCCCCAAGACATCATGGTTCATTTTTTTTTTTCATTCATTTAGAAGATGATTTGTACTAGTTATGACTTGGATAATAAACTAAACCAACTTAGAAATTTTTAAGACTTTTTTTTCTTACTTACTAGGCATGGTCAAATGACCCTTTAAACTCCCACAATCCCATAATTGAGTTTTTAATCACCACTTTATGCATGGTTGAGTTCATTTTTAAGTCTTAACAAGATAATAACTTACTTTCACTAATTTTCCATAAGTATGGTTGAATGGTTAGCCAAAACATCACCAAGTCTTTCTTAAACTTTTAATTCTTTTCTCATACATGGTTAGACTTCTTATTATACCTTAACAAAAATTTTAAACTTAATTTTCCTTAAATATCTTAAGGTGGACGAATTTACACCCTTAACCAAGCAAAGGTCATTTTCTCAATTTCTTCTCACTTGACCTTTGTATCATAAATTTTAATACTTGTTGCATAATTTTGTTTTTGGCCCATCAAGCTTTGTCTTTTCTCCATAGCTTTGGTCATAATCATAGAGGGTTTTAAGTGTCTTGTTCAATTTTAGTCCACAAGTCCACCCTTGCTCTTACTAGCTTTAAGATCTAATTTTAGAGTTAAATTTATAAGCTTTGGGACTTAACTTTTGTAGTATTTTAGGATTATTATCACATGGATCCAGATCTATACTTTTATCAAATTTTAAGTTCTAGATTAAAGCTTTTAAGAGGAGACATAAGAAAACTTACAGCTTTTATCATAAAGATCATAAAAAAATATTTTCCATGATAATCAAGTGGAGATGTACTAGATCTACTCTAAGTTTTATCCATCCCTTCTAAAAATTATTTAAGAGAAATTTTAACTGATTAATTTGCTCCAAAGGTTCAAGAAGCACTTTAATCCATCAAAATTTACTTTTAACTTCCAAAAATTAATAAAAACTTGGTGATGGTCATTTTTAACAACCAAGGATAGTTTTTAACTCCATCATGCTTAAGAAAGTGGGATCCATAGAATTTAGAGAAGGATCCACCAAAAAGAGAAGGAAAATAAGCCATATCACATAAATAAAAACTTAAGAAAAGTGTATGGTAAAAATTCTACTTGTAGAAAACTTATATAAGAATTTGGTGGGTATTTTGAAGTTTATTTCCTCCCCTTTATGGTCCAGACAAATGCTTAGTTTTAATTGGTGGGTAAAAATCATGGTTAATTTATCTTAAGAATGTTTAGTTTAATTAATTAAGGTTACTTTCATTTAATCATGGTTAATTTTATCTCTTCTTATAAGTATTTTTGTCTTATATGGTATTAATGGTATGATGACTCATGGGGTGAGTTATCCATCCATTTAAAACATGTAAAATTTCATCTACAAGGATAAGCTTCAAGTTACAGATCTTTGCTTTGTAGTTTCCAACCCTTCTGACCTTTCAAGGGAATTTTGGTAATTTTCTGAGAATTTTTCAAAAAGTTTCCAAATTGTTCTTCCGATGTTTCTAACACTTATTAGTTCATTCCCAAATATTTTTTTTATGTAATTTACCATTTTTCTAGAAACAATTCAGCCTTTATAGGAGATAGAGTTCTTCGAGGATGTTTCATATGGTTTTGATGATGTTTTCCTTCTTTATTTTTTCTAATATTTCCTCATGACTTTCTAATAATTATTGAAGGATTCTAAACCTTTAGAATATTTTTGATGTTTTGAGTTACCTGCACGTTCGTCTGTGTCATCTTAGTGCAGGAGCATTTTCATAATTTGTTAAAAATTCTCTAGTTTCTTTAAGCTTTGTTCTTATCTATGATTTACTTCTTATTAAAAGATATTTTTAACTTAAGGAATCTATCATTAGAAATTGTGGATAATAAAAAATTAGTAAAACCTAAATATTATTATATTACTAATACAAAATACAAATAAACATTAGCATTAATAAAAAAAATACAATATATAACAATTTTAAAATTATGTATAGATAATTTAATACCTGGTTATATAATAGTATAGATAAAATTATTTAATTTAATTAAAAATTAGTTAGTATTTTTGAAATTATATTTATAAAATATTTCATAGATAATTATTTGTATTTGGATCCAATTTAAGTTATTTAATTGATAAAAGTATTTTATTGAAATTAATTTTAAGATTATTGACTAATTGAATTTAATTATCATCTTTTAATATTTATTAATAAATTTAAGATATTCCACGATTCATCCATATATTATCTTTTATGTAGTAGTATATTTTAATAAAAAAAATTATCAAATTCAGGTAAGTGTAATACAAATATAAGTTACCTGCAATGAAATACCAAATAAGTTATACATATAATGTACAAAATTTTAAATAAAAGTTGTATATCACTAATATGATTTTCTATTTTATTTGTAATAAATTATTTTTAATCTAGTATATTTTTTAAAATATAAAAAAAATTATAAATTATCATAAATATACTATATTAATTTTTTATTTAATTTCATAAGTATCAGACAACTTGCTCTTTGATTATAAAATTGTGTGTATCTTTTATAGAAGATAATTCACTCAAATGTGATAGAATTATTATAGATAATAAAATTATTTTTATTAATACTTAACATTATTGTATATCTAAATTTCAACACACACTACATGAAAAAGGAAATTTTGCAACGATTAAATATACATTTAAGGGCAGTTAAAACTACCATAAATTTTGTAGTGATTACAGAACAATGTTGTGGAAAGTTCTGTTAGTGAGTGAGCTTGAGCTTAAATTTGTAGTCTAAAAATATTTAAAAAAACTAAAAAACTTATGTTATTTCTAAAGAACTAACATCAATAGATATTTTCATTCAAACTACAAGTTAAGTTCTTGCTTATATGTATTGAAATGGCTAGTTACCAAGTTATTACTTAAGAAAAATTACCTATTCTTCCAAATTTCATAATTTACAACTTTTTTTAAACCTTCGTGTTTTGTAACTTAATTTTCTTCTTCAAAATTGTTATTCTTTCTTTACTTTTACTATAGTTTTATTTTTAGCTAATTCAACATGGGAAGATACATGGAAGCTCCTTTGATTGTAAGTGATTCTAAATGTTTAGAGGAAAAAACACTAAATCTCATAGCTTGCATAGATCTCAAGGTTCTTTTCTAATAACCTAACATAAGTATCCTCCTCCAAACTTGAGTCATTATTTTTTATATCTAATAGTTTCTAAAAATAAAATTAAGTAATATATAATTAATCAATGATGTAAATAATCATATCCAAAACATGAAGAACATATTAAAAAATGTAATTATCTACTATTAATCCAATACACATGCCCACCATAAATTCAAAGAAGAAGAAACCAATTTAATCTTCTCAATAAAAAAAATTAAAATTCATCACTACAACTGACCAAATTTTTATCACCAAAATACATAGAGCATAATTTTTGTTATCATTTGAATAAGGTAAAAATTAAACCAAAACCATTTGTATATTTGATAATAAAGAAAAAAACAAAGTTTTAGATCAAAAATTTATTAAATAAAACATGTTAAAAAATGCATTATAAACATTCTTATTTTAAAAAAATATAAAGTAAACAACTAATCCAACAAACACCAAGTTTCTTTTAAAATCTTTCTTCCAAATGTATTTATATGTCCTCCTTTGATTTTAATATTAGAATCTATCCCTTCTCCCACAAAAATAAAGAAAAAACTCAATGTTTTTGGAAAGTTTGTGTAACATCCTAAAAATAAAATCCGTTTCTATGCATAATTCGTACACATAATTCCATTAATAGACTATTATTTCATGATGCAAAATCTTTAGAAAATAACTATTAGTAAAAATATGGTAAATTTTTTTTTAAAACCTTAGTTGAAAATGAAAGCCTGGTCAGAATAGCTGTCGTAGTGAAAAATAAATAAACTGACATTCTCGTTCACGTTTAATTCATTAATCGTGTATGTTACTTTTACTATTCTATACTTCCCAAATAAGCATAATATAGCTTATCACAAGTACAAACATGTTAGAAATCATGAAAAGTTATAATTATACAGTTCATAATTATACATATTTAATCCATACAAGTTAAGTAAGAAAAGACATCTACGCTTTTACACACCTAATTACATGTAAAATTACTACAATTATATACATACATTACATATATTATGATACAAGCTACATACTAGTAATTAAAGTACAATCTTCCAAAGATTTACAAAATGTACATTATGGGTAAGACTTTGACTTCTTTCTAAAAAACAAAACCTTGCAAACACTTCAGGGTTGGTGGTGATAACACTTTGACCATAGCCTTTCATCTACGGTAATGAAGATTACTGCAGTCACGAATGATATTGGGAGCGTCTAGGAAGAAAATGGTGGGAGAGGAGGTGAGAAACTAAGTTTGTCAGTAGGATTCTCTCCTAGGATTAGTGACATCATTTTCATCCTAGCTACTCCAGTTTATTAGAAAACATGTCATGCATACAAGTTTATTTTTAATCTTTCAAAAACATTAACTGAAGAAGATTTTTTTACATTGTCCCAACCGTAATTACAACGAGACAACGAACTCGCTAAAATTTTAAAAAGAATTTTCTAAATGTTGTGGAGCCGCCACCAAATTTTTATTTAAGGGAAAACATTTGGAAAAACCCTAACTTGAGGATGAAATTCTAGGTTCGGGAGTCGGTTACGAATAGGGAAGGTGTTAGGCACCCTACTCTCCCATTCTGAAGAACGGTACCCTTTAAATCTAAGAGTGTGATTTTGATATTTTTGAAAGTTTCTTGATCCCTTTAGTTTAGAATGAAAATAAATAGGTTTGTGGGAGATAGCCTGACAGGACTTGATCCTGCTCCTACGTATTACCTGGTGCAATGAGAAACTCAAGCCTACGTAGTTCTGGTTTAAGAGACTTGATCTCTTGAAAAATATTTTTTTTTGGAATGGAGTTGACAAAATAACGATTTTCAAAAATTATGTGCTCGCAAAATCCAAACCGTCGTAAGCTGCGTTTGAATCTGCACGGATTAAAACATGGAACAACAGAGAAGGCTTCCTGTTCATATTATAATCCGTTGCACAGATTTTAGAAAATTAAAACAGACATTTTGAAACAGACGGTTTATTAGCGAGGTTAGTAAACAGTAATTTTCTGAAATCGCGTGCTTGCAAAATCCAAATCGTCGTAAGCCGCATTTGGAATCCATACAAGTTAAAATATGGAACAACAAAGAAGGATGCCTGTTCGTATTAGAATCCGTTGCACGAATCATAGAAAATTAAAAATAGATTTTTTTAAAAGACATTTTTTAACAGAATTAATAAACAGTGATGTTCTAAAATTACGTGCTTGCAAAATCCAAATCGTCGTAAGCCGCATTTGAATCTACATGAATTAAAATACGGAACAGTAGAGAAGGCTGCCTGTTCGTATTAGAATCTGTTGCACGAATCTTAGAAAATTAAAATAGATGTTTTGAAACAGACGTCTTTAACAGAGTTAGTAAACAGTGATTTTCTGAACTTGCGTGCTTGTAGAATCCAAAGAGTCGAAAGACGCATTTGGAATCCACACGAATTAAAAGACAAAATAGCAGAGAAGGATACCTGTTCTCATTAGAATCCATTGCACGAATCTTGGAAAATTAAAACAGATATTTTGAAACAGACGTCTTTAACAGAGTTAGTAAACCGTGATTTTTGAAATTGCGTGCTTGATCCAAAAAAAAAATAAAAATGGACTTGATTTAGTGTTTAGAGGAAAGAAATGGGTTTGATTTAAAATTAAAGAAAAGGATTAGGTTTGATCTAAAATTAAGAAAAAGGATTGGATTTTTATTTAAATTAAGTATGATTGGATTTGATTTAAATTAAGAGTGATTGGATTTGATTTCCAAAATTAGAGAGAAATTGGGCTTGATTTAAAAATAAAAGAATTAGGCTTGATTTGAAAATAAGAATTGGGCTTGACCAAAAAAGAATTAGGTTTAAATTAAAAAAAGCAATAAAGAATTGGGCTAGACCTAATTCAGAGTTGGCATTTTGGCCCAATTGAAGAAGCTGCTAATACGGCTCAATTGAGGGACAGGCCTAATTGCATATGATTAGTGGGCCCAGTTGAGAGGGAAATTATGTGGCCCATTTTCAAGGTGACTTGGGTCCATTTGAGACGCAGCCCTTTGAAGAGAAAACTCGATTTGGCATAATTGTGGGGGCTTAGTTATACGCGACCCCTATTTCCCACACAATGCAGATTGGCGTGCAAAGGAATAAAAATAGAATTCTAGTGTGAGGGAATCGAACCAGGGGCCTAAGGATGCTAAATAGCGAGCCAACCATTTGAGCCAGCCTGTTGGTTTGTCCTTCATATACATGGATATTTATTTAGCAGATTAAACAATAGTAGTTAGTGAGGGGAATTTATTTAGCAAAAGTGATCGTGGTAAGTCTCGAACCCAGGTCTTGGGGGATGCAAGCAGCGTGCCTAGCACTAGGCCCAGCGCCTGGTTGAATTTTATTTGGCGCAACTCCAATTAAATGCGGGGTTGGGAATTTATTTGGCCTTTGGATAAAGACTAGGCTCGAGCCTAAGGACCTAAGGCAGTGAGGGACCTTTTCTTTTGTTTTTAGGCAAAAATTCCTTAGTGGCCCCCACACCCCTTTGCTTTATATTCGACTCCTTTTTTTTGCATGGTTTTATTGCACATTGAGGGATCCAACATGCATGGGGTAGTTATTATTACTTTTTGACCAAGCTTCAAATATAGTGCCCATTAAATAGGTAAGGGGAAAATGCTTCGATTTTAATCTGCCTTTAATAATGTCAAAGGAGAATCTAAAAGCGTGATTGAATACATGATTGTGGTATAGACCTATATTATACGTCTCCTCTATGGGATCTGGTTTTGGGTTCATTGAATAGGAATGGGTCCATATCTATTAATGCTGAAGGTTTCTGGTGGTTTTGGAAATGAACTTTACAGATCAAGCATCTGTAATTACTATTGAAAAACATATCAGCAATCCACTGCCCAATCATTTTAGAATCCCAGTGAATGCTAACTCTAGGCAACTTGACAGACAAATTACTAAGGAAATCTGAATCATACATAAGCAACAACGCAGCAAATATACTTCCAATCTTCAGTTTCTCTCATGTTTTTTTCACACAGCATGTATCTCTCCTAGGAACTTGAGGCAGGAACCAGTACCCAAGGAAAAATTCTAAAACTTAACGCCTACCAAGGATACTTTTGACTCTCCATTCTCAATTAACTACTTCAAAATATTGGACTTACCTTGTTTTGGTACACAGCTCAGAAACATAACATGCGGATTCTTCTTAGCGTTCTACTGCATGGCTATAGATTTTGTGATTTATTACTTGGATTGACTCATCACTAGCAACAGTAGAAGCATGCTTAGTTTCCGAACTTGCGGTGAAGGGGTGTGCCATGCATGGCAGGCGGACGTTGGGTTATTTAAACCCTGTGAACCTATATTATTCTCTTTCACAGTGAGAAGAGTAGGGCCATTATGAAGCTTTCGGTTGGCAAAGCTTGGACCTACTGTACAGATTGAAAGAAAGATCATGCAATCCAATGCAGATAAAAGCAAACAATATTCAGGATCATGATTCACATGCCAGAACAGCGAGCACACATGCAGTGACTAATCTAGTTGCATGCTTACTAATTCATAGGATTCTCATAGCACATTAGTCGAGCACATGCAGCTTCTAATTAAGGACTATGAGTCCAAATTCGTGACAAGAATCCTATTTCTCCTGTGAACTTACTCATTTCAAAGGATATAGATGAGGAGCACTGCTTCAGACTCCACACCTCAAATCTTAGAGACTTTCTCAAGAATGGAGAAATGAAAGTACACAAAGAATGCAGTAACTGAATTCAATTATGCCACGTCTTCATTGAAGATTCATTCCGATCTTAAGGTACATTGTACAGAGCAATATATGAGGAAACTGACCTGACTTTCCCAGAATCCCGCAAAGTCCGATCTATAACCCTGAATTCAAGAACTAGTCCTTACACCTGATGACTGAAGCGCTTGATGTTGCTCTCTAAGATCCAAGATGCTAGCCTCCTCATTGAACTGAGCAGATCCTAGTTCTTTGAAGGAGACGTGACTATAGAGGATTGTGGGACTGAGAGAACACGAAGGAGACTCCAGAACTATCAAGAAGCTCTAGGAATTTTTGACGCAAACTCAGAGAAAATGCTTGGATCCAGAATTCTTGAAAACCACCGAGAGAGGGGAAAGAAGAGAAAGAGAGGTCTAGCTCTAGAAAAATCCCAGAAAAAGCCCATTCCAAGTTTCCTTTTTCCCTATTTATATATTCTTGAATGCACTAACTTCCCTCCAACTAACTAACAAACCCAAACCTGCCAATTAATAGAACCTTATCAATTATTCTACTATTATTTTTATTTTTCTTTTCTTTTCTTTTCTTTTTTTTGATTGTTTTCTTTTCTTTATTTTCTTTTCTGTTTCTTTTGTTTTATTTACTTATTTACTTTTATTTTTTGTTATTTTTCTGTTAGTTTTTCTCTTCTCTCTTTTCTTTTTTTTTTTCAATTTTTCTCTTTTCTTATTTTTATCTTTCTTTTATCTTATTCTTTTGATTTTCCTATTTATTTATTTATTTCTATTTTTATTATTAATTCTGTTTTTTTTCATTTTTTTAGTTTTTTGTATTTTCTGTTTTTGTTTTTTATTTTTATTATTTTTTACCTTTTTATTTATATTTTTGTTTTTGCTTTTGTTATTATTCTCTTCTCTTTTTTATTTTTTGTTTTTATTGAAATTCCTTCTTCTTCTATTTTTTGTTTTTTCTTCTTTTTCCTTTTTCCTTTTGTGTTTTTTATTTATTTATTTTATTATTTATTTTGCTATACTTTAAATGGATTTGGAACAAAAATTTGCATTATAGATATGATTTTAGTCTCGGACAGAATTAGGAGTTCACATACATAAAGAAGAACTAGTTTCTAATTAAGCATACAAGTTACATAAGTCTCATAAACCATTGGAATCAAATCATAGATATTATTTGACTAGCATTTCATCTATACCTTGACATAATTCTTTTCTTTTCTCTATCACTCTCTTAGTGATAATCTAAGGCAGGCATACAATACTACTTAATCAAACAATATTTTTTCATTGGCTTTGCTACTCTACCTTCTATTCTTAGGAGATGAGCTTATCTTTGATAGTCGTCACCATCATAAACATTAAAGACCTGGTGCTTTATAATAGAAGAATTTTTGGAGAAGCCTTTTGTCTCCACCTTAGCCCTTTTAACTTTTTACATAAATTCTTTCTTTAGTGATTCCTTAGTTAATTACGTTCCTTTTAAAGGCTTCCAAATAGCATGCATGCTCAAACAATCCAACCAATATTCCATGCACAAATAGTTTTTATTTCTTAAACTACTTTCACATCATCATCCATACATGAACATCATGTAATACATCACTCTTTAAACAATCAAGAGTGTTATCTATACATTTCACATTCATCTTTTCATACTCATAAAACAATACAACAAGTTGGCATGAGATTTCTAGATAGAAACTAATCTTCAAATCAAGACTTTCTTAATTAAGCTTGATGTTACATTGAACAACATGTAAACTTTCTCCTGTGGCTTGTCCATCTTGTACATTTCATAAGATTTATGATAAATCTCTCATAGGATGTTAGTCTATTCATCCTTCTAAGTTACCTCTCAAATTTTCCTTTTCTCAAAGATTAAGTTCTTAATATTTTTAATGCAAGATTATGGTATCTAAGATTTCTTATGTAGTTTGCTGAATGTCCCTTTTAGTTGTTTACTCTTTATGTTTCTTAAGTTGAATGTCTGATGCGCAACTTACTTAATTGAAGTTGAAGTGTTATAAGTTTTATGATTTTTGACTAATAACTTGGCTAGTTAAGTTTGAACTACTAATGCACCTACTTGCTGGCTTCCTTACTCATGAATTTAGAATCTTCTACTCATGTCTTATATAGTTATCTTTAAACATCCAAAATAGCCTACTTTCCTATTTCTTACCTAGGTGACCGAGTTCATATGCCTTAATCCTAAGGTGTTATGGTTCAATTTTTCTTCTCTTAAAGCTTGATTTATACTAAATATGACTTAGGTTATTAGTTCCTACCATCCTTAGAAATTTTTAGGACTTTTTCTCCTTGCTTCGTGAGACTGGCCGAATGCTCCCTCTTTTCCTTCTACTCCATAATTAATTTCTAGCCACCATTTTAAACATATTTAGGTTTATCCTTAAGTTATAGCAAGGTTTTAGCATGTTTTCAACCAATATGGCTGAATGGCCACTCAACCATTTCCAAGTCTCTTCCAAATTTATAGTTCCTTTCTTACACTTGATTAGAATCCTCTTTATATCTTCATTAAAGTTTTAAATTTATGTTTTCTTAATAGTATGGAAAGTGGCTGAATGCTCTAGGTAGCCAAAACAATGTTTCTTTTTCTCAATTTGTCATCTCTTGGCCTTGATGTTATGGATTTTGGTTCTTGGGACATCACTTGTCCTTAGGTCCATCATGATTTTTCTTCACTCTATAGATTTGGTCATGGTCATGGAAGGTCTTAAGTGATTTGTCCAACTTTTGGTCCAAATTCCACCTTTACTCTTAGTTGTTTCTAAGTCCAAGTCCAATTTAAGTTTAAAGATTTTATTACATAAACTTTCTTAACCTTTCAAGACTTTGAACATATGAGTCCAGATCAGGACGTCTACCAAAGATAGCTTCATCATCAAATCTTTTAAGAAGAGGTATAAATAAGTTTCCAACTTTGAACACAAAGATCTTAAAGCATTTTTCAAGGTAAACAAGTGTGGATTCACTAGAGGTACTCCAAGATCTATCCATCCCTTACTTTTAGCACTTAAAAATTTTTCTCACAAACTCTCAAATCTTCTTCAAAGCATAAAAAATCATTAAGAAATTTTAACCAATTAAATTTCTCCAAAGGTTTCTAGAAACACTTGAATCCATCACAACTTTTCTTTAACTTTCAAAAATCACTAAAAACTTTGTTATGCTCATATTTAACCATCAAGGTCATATTTGATCTCCAACCAATTCAAACAAAAGGTATCCATAGATCTTAGAAATAGATCCACCAAAAAAAAGAAAATCAAACCATACATACAAGATTAAAAACTTAGAAAAACATATGGTAAAACCCTACTTGTTGAAGATTTTTATGATGGTTTTGTTGGGTTTTTAAGTATGACTTTCCTCCTCCTTGATGGTACACACAAGATCTCTTAGTCATGGTGGTGGAGCTTAAAGGATTTGTCTTGATTTAACTTAAACCTCAAAGATGGAAGTTTAAGCTTAGTGTAAATTTTTGGATGTTAGGAGTAGTTTGAGTTTAGAGAGTTTAAAGGATTTTTCTAAGTGTTTAGGGGATGTAATATGAAGCAAATGATCCCTCCAAAGCCTAAGATACCATTTGGCCATTTTAGGGTAATTTGGGAATTCGTTTTTCACATAAGGGTATTTTCGTAAATTTGTATGTAAATTCCATTTTCTAAAATAAATTAAATGTAAGGAATTATCCTTTTAGGATTATTTTAATGCTAATGATTTCGAATTTATCACTAATCAATATTAACTTATTCTTATCATAATTAATTTTAATTAATCAAGATTAACTTACTTTGACTATGGTTAATTTTATCTCTTTTATTTAATATTTGTCTTATATGGAATTAATGAAGTGATGACTCATATGATGAGTTACCACCTCATTTTTCACATGCTTATTTTTGGGCTCAAGGGATGGGGCCCGCTTCCTGGCTTCTGCTTCGAATATTTTTGCCTTACTAGCCTTCTAAGAGTATTTTGGTAATTTTTCTCAAAATTTTCCGTAAGGTTTCCAAATTGTTTCTTCGATGTTTATAACACTTATTGGTTTGTTTCTGAATTATTCTTATGTCATTTTCCATTTTTTCGATAATAGTTTAACCCTTATGGAAGATAAAACTTTCTAAGGATGTTTTGGACATTTTCAGATTTTTCTGATGGTTTTTTCTTCCTATCATTGTTTCTATTCTTTTATTATAATTTTATAGCCATCATTAATGTATTCTAATCCCTTAGAATATCTTTTACTTTTAATCTAGGTTTTATTTCTTAATAAAATATATTTGTAGCCTAGAGAGTTCATTACAAAAAATTATAAATATTACAGTTTATCTATTCATCGAGTAAGCCTAAAAGGAAAATGACAAATTAGTGTTTTTCTAACTTTCCATTCATTAAGTAAGTCAACAAGAAAAATGAGAAATTAGTGTTTTCCATATATAATATTAGAATAATTTTACATTTTATTCCAACTAATCTTTTTAATTAAATAATAAAATCTTAAATGTTTTTTTTATATTTTTCAGATAGTAAATATATATAATTTTCATTTAATATTATACAATAACATAAATTATCATAAAGATATAAAAAATATAACAAAATTTAAAATATTAAATAAAAAATTGTAACAAAATATGAGAAACTTATGAACATAACGTTTATATTTTCTTAACCTTTTTTATCTTCTTTAAATAAAAACTATATAACTAATTAAAATAAGCTCTTTTTAATTTATTTAAATAAATTTCATGATTAAATTTAGAAAAAATGTTAACTTCAACCTTTACACATCCAAAAGTGTTATATTTTTTTTGAAAAAATGCTAAAATCAACCTTCAATTTTAAATATTTCAAATCGACCATAAAAACTAGAATTAAAAAAATTCAAATTTATACCATAATTTTTTATAAGATAAGACTTAATTAATTTTTTTTTTCTCAAGAATACTCTAAGTATATGAAGTTAACAAAGTTTCTCCCTAAATTTCCATTAGGTTCTAAAATAATAACAATCAAGACCAAAATGAATGCAATGGTAACCTCTATAAAAAATAAATATAAAATATTATTTTAATAAAACACATATAAAATTATTAGTTAATTTTTATTATAGTTATTAAGATAAATTTAAGAAAAATTAGAATATATATATATATATATGTGTGTGTGCGTGTGTGTGTGTGTGTGTGTGTGTTTGTGTGTGTATGTATGTGTGTGTATATATTTCTAAGTACATATTATAGCCTCCAGATTACCTACATTTTTTTAACATTATAACATTTCTCGCATATACAAGTAAATAACCAACAATTGTACAATCATGATGTACATGATTCTCAAATCATACACATATTATAGCATCTTAACATTGAATAACATTTTTACACTTAAGTCACACTCTCCATTTCATTAATAGACTGTTATCTCATGATGCAGAAACTTTAGAAAATAATTATTAGTGAAAACACGGTAATTTTTTTTAAAAGAACTTTATTTAAAACTCTTTGATATAAAATGGTAGCTTCGTCGAATTAGCCTTCGTAGCAGAATGTAAACAAATAGGCGTTCTCATGCACGTATAATTCGTTAGCAATACAAATTATTTCTTCGATTTAATTTTCTCTAGTAAGCAGTAAACCAACTCATCACAAATCAAACATACAACACTTATATAACTTACAATTATACAATCCTTAATAATTGTATAATCTTTATTTATACATACATAGTTAGGTCATTATAGCCTTTACACACTTATTTACATACATATCTTTACACACTTAATTACATATATAATTATTTCTACCATATTTACACTACAAATTACCTACTAGTAATTAGGATGCATTCATCCATCTATATACAAATTGTACATTATCGATATGACTTGTTTTCTCTTCCTTCAAAGATAGAAACTCTGCAGAACACTCTAGGACTAGTTATGGTACTGCTCCAACCATAAGCTCTCATCTAGGCTACGAAAGTCAAATTAGCCATTTCGTGGAACAACTGGAAAGGATAAGGTATGGGATACGAGGAATTGCCCTGCGACAACCAAATGCGCAAAGTGTTGTAGCAGTGGGATGACATTTGTGGGTCGATTTCCCCTTTTAATGTGAGGAATCTTCTATAGGTGTTGTTGGTAGTGCCTGGTAGCTGGGAGGAGGTGGAAACACCCCATTAGGGTGGAAGGCTTCTAGAGGTTTAGCAAACTCCGTGGTGGAGAAATCTAGATTCATCATTGCAAAAACAAACAAATGTCCCAAAGAGAAGTAAATTTTCATATTGGCTTGAGCTGTAATCACCATCCCGTGAGCATTTGTAATCCAATTTACATTACTGATTTCCATGAAGACTACCGCATTCGTGAAAGATATGTGGAGCATCTGGGAGGAAAATGGTGGGAGAAGGAGTGAGAAACTACATTTTTTAGTAGGATTCTAACTTAGGGTTAATGATATTACTTTCATCCTAGCCACTTCAATTTGTTAAAAAAACATGTCATGCATACAAGTTTAATTTTAATCTTTCAAAAACTCTACCTGAAGTGGATTTATTTTACACAAGAATAGTTGTCTTTAATTAAGCTTATAAATTACTTAAGCATCATAAATATTTGCGATCACATCATAGATATCATTTGACTATCATCTCCTCTATGTCTTACATAACTCTTTTCTTTTCTCTATCACTCTCTTAGTGATAATTAAGATATAGGCATACATTAATATTAGTCAAACAATATCTTCTCGCCGACTCTACTACTCTATCTTCTATTCTTAGGACATGATCTTATTCCTTAATGGTCATCACCATCATAAATATTGAAAGACCTAATGCTTCATAATAGAAGGATTTTTGGAGAACCCCTTTGTTTCCTCTCTAGAAGGACATTGCACCTTCTGAAAGTGCATAAGGCACATTAAGAGTGGTATTAAAATTTCACCTAAGTTCTTTCTTTAATGATCTCTTAATTACTTAGTGTCCTTTTTAAGGTCTTCCAGATAATATGTATGTTCAAACAATCCAACCAATATGCCATGCGCATTTAGTCTCTACTTTCATACTACTATCACATCATTATCCATATATGATCATCATATAAAACATCATTCTCAAATCATTCATAAATAATATTCATACACTTCACATTACTCTTTATGTACTCATAAAGTAATATAACAAGTTGGCATAATATTCCTAAGCAAAGATTCATCTTTAATTCAAGACTTACTCATTTTAGCCTGATGTTAATTCTTGGACTGTATGTTCATTTACTTTCATAACTTGTCCATCTTGCTCATTCTTAACATTTATGATATAAAACTCATGGGATCTAGATCACTCATTCTTCTAAGTTACCCCCTCAACCTCTCCTTTTCTCAAATGTTAAGTTCTTATTAACACTTTTAATGAAAGATTATGGTATATAATTGCTTCTTCTCTAGATGGTCGAATATCCTTTATCATGGTTTACTTTTTGTGTTCTAAATAGAAATTATTATACATCATTTGCTTAATTCAAGTCTTAGTGTTACATATTTTATGCCTCTTGTCAAATAACTTAGCTAGTTAGATTTATTCCATTCATAAACCAAATTATTTGTTTATTTATTCATAAACTTTAAGTCTTCTACTCATGACTTATGTAATTATCCTTAAACATCCAAGTTAGTCTATTTGCCTATTCCTTTCCTAAGTGGCCAAATGCTTATTTCATAGTCCTAAGTTCATATAATTCAATTCTCTTTCTCTTAAAAAGGTGACCTTCACTAATTAAAACTTAGGCTATTACTTACACCAACCGTAGAAATTTTTAAGGCTTTTCTTCCTTATCTAGTGAGCATGGCAGAATGCCCTTGCTCCTTCCTCTACTCCATATTTAACTTATAATCACTTCCATAAGCTACCTTTGATCCACTTTTAAATGCTAACAAGCTTGCTTAACTAGTTCTTACTAATTATGTGCACATGACCAAATGGTATCTAACCATTACCAAATCTCTCTAAACTTTAAAATTCATTCCCTCAACTTGTTTAGGTTCTATGGTGTACCTTCATTAAAATTTTAACTGAAGTTTTCATAATTAATGGGAGGATGTTTGAATTCCCTAGTTTGCTAAAAAAGGTTCCTTTTCCTTAATTTTTCTTCCCATGGTTTTGGTGTTATGGATTTTAGCATATTTTTACCCAATTTAACCAAAGTGGCTGAATACACTCTTTAATAATTCCAAGCCCCTTTCAAACATATAATCCCATAGTTATATTTGATTAGGTCCCACTTTATACCGTAATCAAATTTAAACTCAAGATCTCCTAATTTACTAGGAAGTGGCTGGATGCTATAGGTGCTTTGAACAAGGGTTCTTTTTCAATTTTCTTGTCATACGATCTTGGTGTCATAAAGTTTAGCACTTGGTTCATCATAAGTGCTTAGATTCATCCAAAAATTGTCCTTACTCCGTAACTTTGGTCATGGTTATGGAATGTCTTAAATGATTTGTGCAACTTTGGATCCAAAATTCCACCTTTACATTTAGTAGTTTTAAGTCCATGTCCAAGTTAAGCTTATGGATCTTATTACATGATTTTTCTTATTTCTTTAAGTCTTTTATTACATGATTCTAGATCTGGACCCTTAGCAAGAACAAAGTCACAAATAAAAATTTTAAGTAAAGACATAACCAAATTACTAACTTTAAACATAAAAATTTTAAAGAAAGCACCTTTTATAATAAACAAGTACTCTTCTACTAGATCTACTCCAAGAGCTACAAATCTCTTACTTTGAGCATTTCAAAACTTTTCTCATAAACACTCAAATCTACCATAAAGCATTAAAATTGATTCTTAAGAAATTTTAACCTATCAAATTGCTCCTAAGGTTGCTAGAAGCACTTTAATCCATCAAAACTTCTACTTTTCTTTTAAAATATCACTAAAAGTTTGTGATGCTAATATTAACCATTCAAGGAAATTTTTAATCTAAGAAGAGTTAAAAAAAATAATAGACCTGTTGATCTTAGAGAATGATCCACAAAGAAGAAGAAAAATAAACCATAAATACAAGATTAATGCTTATAAAAAAAATACAAGGTAAAATCCTACTTGTTGAAGACTTTGTGATGGATTTTTGATGGGGGCTTTTATGTCTGATTTTGTCCTCCCTTGGTGGTCCACACAAGATCTTCTAGTGGTGGTGGTGGGGCTTGGTGGTTTTACCTTGATTTAACTTAAACTTCAAAGCTGGAAGTTTAAGCTTGGTGTATGATTTTGGGTTTTTGGGGTAGATTGAGTTTAGAGAGGATTTGAAGAGTTTCTATAAGTGTTTAGAAGATGGAGAATTAAGAAAACGAGCCCTTCCATAGCCATTATGGAATTTGGCCACTTAAGGTTAGTTTGGGAATTAATTTCCCACTTAAGGTCATTTTGGTACATGTGCATGTAATTTCTATTTTTTAAAATAAATCTAAACGTAAGAAATTATCCCTTTATGATTATATTAGTATTAATTGTTCTTAATTTGTCTCTAATCAAGATTAACCTATCCTAATCATGGTTAATTCTAATTAAATAAGATTAATTTACTTTAACTAAGGTTAATTTTATCTCCCCTATCTATTATTTTTATCCTTTATATTTTTAATGGAATGATGACTCATATGGCGAATCATGACCACATTTACCACATGGTAATTTTGTACATAAGGTGTGGACCCACTTCCTAGCTTTTGCATCGCATTTTCTTGCCCAACCGAGCTTTCTAGGGTATTTTGGTAATTTTCTCAACATTTCCTAATAGGTTCCCAAATTGTTCCTTTGACATTTCTAACACTTATTGGTTCGTTTCCAAATCATTCTAAAATCATTTGATATTTTTCTTAGAACAGTTTAACTCTTGCGGAAAAATAAAGTTTTCTAAGCATGTTTCGGGTATTTTCGAAGTTTTGTTATGGTTTTTTCTCCCTTTGTTTGTTCTTATTCTTTTTCTCATGACTTTTAAATCATCCTTGATGTATTATAATATCTTTCAATGTGATTTACCTTTTGTTTTATATTTTTATTGCACATTAAATAATGCAAGGGAATTTTCATCATTAGTACAAAATTTTCTAATTTCTCCATCTTTGCTCTCATCTCTACTTTGTTTCTTACTAGAGGTTTTTTGTAACCTAAAGATTCCATTATGAGAAATTATGGGTGTTACACACATAAGAACAATTAAACTTCTTATACACATGTATACATCATTACCAAAGCACATTAGTTTGACATTTCTCAAATATAGATTGTTTGGATAACTATAACAAGGTGATATAAATAAAATATAAAATATGAAATCACACCCAGAAATCAAATAAAAACTAAAATTTCTTATCCAAATACAACCATCAAGACTAAAAAATATTTCTTTATCTAGTGCTTGCCTTTAATAGTGAGAAATTGCTCATTATCTTACTAATAATGGGAAAAGTTTGAAATCTTAGAGGGATCTTCATCAACATCATCATCATCATCATCATCATCATCATCATCGTCATCATCATCATCATCATCGTCATCATCATCATCTCCTTCATCTTTTTCCTCTCTTCCATTATCATACTCCCTCTTTTGATGGCTCAAACACACACAAGATGGACTTGCTTAGTCATATTGAGGAACAATCTAAGAAAACTATTGCAATATTGACTTCCTTGCAGTTTAGTGGTAGAGAGGTATTCCGCGAGAAGCAAGAGTGGGTTGCATGACACAAACCTTGGGAGTATTCTCTACAACTAAGGGTGGTCCATGATATTGAGGAGTGTTTCCTAATGATGTTGAAGTAGAAGGAGGTGAACTTAATCTCCTACGATACACTTTCCTAGTAATGAGTACTATAACATTTGCATGCATAAGCATCAAAACTGCAATGGAGTATGTATTGGAGAAGATGCATCAATCATCCAGATGGTCATCATGCCTCTAAAAGTACTCTTATAGTGACTTCTAGCATCGGATGGGTGTCGAGCCCATTGCCCACTCTCCTCATCTATCTCAACATTTATGTCGAGATTAGGTCTTTCCATCATATAGTCTCACTAACATGGTCAAACGTCATATATAGAAAGATAATTGTAAGAGAGAGATGATTCATTCAAGTAAAAGTGTGACTAGGACTAGTACATATATCATACCTAGCAGAAGAAATATATAAGGTATTTTATATCTATAAAGAAATATAATCAAAAGAACCATCATATCAATGTATGAATATTTACTCTATCATTTCCTTCAAACACATCTATTATGACAGACTCAAGATTGGATTGTGGTATATTGCATCCTATATCATAATAATCCTGATTAATATGGGGTTGGTCATCCTTACAATATAACACATTCATATAGGCCCAAATCATCATCATCAGATTATCAAAACAATGGGGATACTAGGATCCAATTCCCACATTAATAGTGTGCCCATGAAAACACTTAAATCATCATCATCATTTTACAAATCATAAAATTGCTCAACCAATAATGATAGTCTTTAAGATCTCATTAAGGTGGTTAAGTCTGACCATAGCGGTCTTGATTACACGAAGTGATTCCAAGTCGTTGGAGAGGCTCAAACCTAGCACACGTATCCTCTGGACTTAAAAATTCCTATTTCTCATGAGTTATGGTCTATTTCCAAGTGAGCCAACCCTTGGTGACATAGAGTTCCCATTGGGCCATCACCATAATAAGAGCCAACCAACTATAAAAGGAGGTGGAGATCTTCTTGGACCTTTAAGAGGAGCACCCTTGAGACCAATCCATCTCATCCTTGGCCTTTCACATGGTAGAATAGGGTTTATGTACTTTTTATATTCTAGGAACTAGTAGGCCCAATATGTATAACATTTGGGCCTAATTCCCTATATTTTAGCTTAGTCTTCTTGGGATTTCTCTGGCCCAATATAAGGTTGCATTGAGGAGTGAAGAAGACACTATTTTTAGGCTGAAACTCAAACCCAATTCGGATTCAAATCTATCCCCTCCTTCCCTCCATTTTGCACCTCCTCCCTTTTATCAATATAAAGGCATCACTTGTGTAATTTTCAACATTAGGTTCATTTTGAATGAAATTATGAGTTTTCACTAAGATTTTTTAGAGAAATTCTCTCCCTATCCTTCCTCTAGAACCAGACTTGGGGTTGAGAATCCCCCTCATTCGTGGTTGTTTATGATGTCGGAGAAGTAGCTCATCCTCCATAAGAGGTGGCACTTCCAAGTCAAGGCATAATGCAGCTTAATTCCTCTTCCACTCTCAACAAATTTGCAATCTCCATTACTCCAGAAAAATCACCTCCTTCCCCCTCTACATTGACTAGTGTGAAATCTCCACCAATGGTGGTTAGATATGTTTCTTGATTCCTATGCATTTTCTTCCTTCTTCTCGAATTTCCAAGTTCATCTTCATTTCTTTTTTCATTTTCACTTTTGATCAGCAAAATAATTTTCAATTTTAATGATTTTTGTTGCATTCTCTTTGTATCTCTTTCAATTTCCAACGACATGTGTGATCATGTGCATGCAATCTAATGCTACCTAGACTTGAATCATGTATCTTCTAAGCACTTAAGGCTAAGTGCTTAAGTGTAAGATTAATTAAAATCTTAAGAAAAATAAAAGACACTTAAACACCTTTATAACTTCTATGACCTGAGCTAGATTGGGAGACAAATTGGACAAACATACTTGACTTAGATTTCCCAACCTTGGTAAGGAAGGGTGCATATGCACTAGTTGGATTATGGGACTTAAGATTATGAAAGAAAAAGCCTATGCAAAGACCATTGGAGGATTCTAAATTTTGAACTTGAGTCAAGAACTAGACACAAAAAAATCAAAACAAAAGAGTAAGAAAATACAAAGAAACTTGAATAAAAGTAAAGAAAAACCAAATGAAAGAACAAGTAAAGCATATAGGAAAAATGCATGTGTATAAGGTCCATTATTTGAGTGAAGTATGCTTGTATATTCATGAATTCATGTTCATTCATAGGGTTTCCAAATTAGGTCTTAATACTTAGTTTGTTTGTGATTCATATAGCTTGGCCAAATAGCATTCATCCTTTACATGTGCATGGGCATGCTTCTCTTAGGTTTCTAGGATTCCTTTTGTGTGCTTACCTTTAATTTTAACTTTAATTCTAGTTTGTCTAAATTCTTAGCTTTTAAGTTGTCTTACTTAAATTCCTTTTTAGTGTACTATTTTTATGCTTAGCTTTCTTGATTGTCTATAATTTCCTCTAGTTTTGTGACCTATCACCTATAGTTACATGAGCACTCCTTCACCACCTTGTTGATAGCATGCACCATGAGCTTGAGTTGAGTTAATCCTTGGCATTAATTATGGTTTGGAGGCTGTTTGTTGAGAGTGAAGTGGTGTGAGAGGACTGGTTTCAGGGTAAGGACATTAAAGGGAGAGAATGGAAACACTTGGCCAGGTTTAATTGATTTTAGGCTTAATTTTGTAACATTAATCGAGTAGGGGCAGCAAGTTACCTTTTTGTGTGCCTAATTTTGTAGGTCA
Source organism: Canavalia gladiata (assembly GCA_037954105.1). Taxonomy (NCBI): domain Eukaryota; kingdom Viridiplantae; phylum Streptophyta; class Magnoliopsida; order Fabales; family Fabaceae; genus Canavalia; species Canavalia gladiata. The sequence continues at coordinate 25,111,204 of CM075662.1, forward strand.
TTTGGCCTAAGTACAAGGAAAGGTTATTAAGGAGCTCAAGGAACAAAGGATTGAAAACTTGGACTTTGAGACCAAATTGAACACTAAAGTGAAGGCTAATTGTAACATTAAGCATTTGGTTTTGAACTTGTAAATTTTAGGTTGAATATTTGTAATTAGGTTTGATTTGAATTGTAAATCCTAGTAACCTATAGTAGGATTTATTTTAGGTGTAATTCAAATTTTTCCTTTGCAATTTTCTTGTAAGAAGGACTTTGGACTTTGGACTTTTCACCTTGGTGTAGAATATTCACCTAAGGTCAATTTCTAAATTTTTTTGTGGTTTGTGCATGCAAGAAGTATAACTGTGTGCTAAATGTTATGTGAATTTTCTTAGGACTATTTGGTAGCACTAATCTTGTCTTTTTTTGCAAGGTCAAGGGAGCTAGGTATTCTACTTAACCTTTGTGTTGTTGTGTGCCTCAGAGCCTAGTTTGCTTGCTAAGTGTTTTTAGGCTTGTGTGATTCAATTTACTTAGCCTAGCAATCCAGCTGTGGTAAGAAATTTTCTACTTTGCAAATGAGTGCTCACGAATATTCACCTAGGAATCAAATGAAGCAACTTGCTTCAATATTTTAAAAGGTAATACAAACTTAAATAAGAGCATTTCAAGATTTCTTAGGCAATTTAGAAAGAATATGCTCAAATAGGCCTAAATAGAACCCTTAGGATAATTGAAACAAATTGGTCTAGAAATGAGGGATATTACAATGAGGAGGAGACATTAAATGATGATGTTAACTTTTTTGTGACAAACATATATCCAAGGGAAAATAGAAGACACTCTCTACAAATAGAGGCCATCTTCAAAGGATAGGCCTCCCTCACAAAGGGCACCACACCTCATGACATCCACAAGGGTAGATAGATAGAAAAAAAGGTCATAGGCATAGGGAATCTTCAAGTCATAGAGAACCCCCTAGGCATATCACCCATAGGATTAGAACCATAGAGATAGAAGTCGAATCTCTTCTAAGGATAGCCTAGAAGATAGGAGTCATAGAAGTAGTGTTAGAAATAAATACCTAAGGGAAAGAGAATACATAGAACTACCTAAGGTAAAAAGGTCTAAGTTCCAAGGGGGGAATAATCTAGAGCCATGCCTAGATTTGGAATTCAAGACATTCCATTAGGGGAAGACTTAAGGTGAGGTTAGACGCCTTAGAGTTTACTAATTATACCCTATTATTGTGGGATAGGCTTAATAAGGAGAGATATAGACCCTTGAGTGAGTGAGAGGAAACGAAGCACATAATGAAAGAAAGACATGTACCTACCCATTCTTTAAGAAAGGTCCACAATAGGCTAGAGAGACTCTCTCAAGGTTACAAAAGTGTAGATAAATATTGTAGAGAAATGAAGGTTGCAATGATTAGGTATAGCTTGAAACAAAGTGAGGAAGCCACCATGGCTAGGTTTCTAGATAGACATACGCATGATATTAGGGATGTGGTAGAACTCCATCAATACCGAAGCCTAAGTGACCTTTACCACCAAGCTCTAACGGTAGAAGCCCAACTCACTAGAAGGGGTAAAGTGAAATTTAATATGTACAAGTCATCTACACAAGACATATGGAAAGATACAAAAAAGGGGCCCAAAAGACTCTAACTTTAAACCTAGGGAGTCCAAAGAGGGTAAAGAATCCAATGAGTCTAAAGGAAAGATTCCAAATTTTTCCTCTGGCAAAGAGTCTTCAATTAGGTGTTTCAAGTGTTTAGGTAGGGGCACATTGCTTCCTAAGGAAACCATGGTCCTTAAGGACAATGATAATTATTCCTCATTAGAGTCTACTAGCTCTAGTTCCTGTTCATCTTGACCTAATGATGAAGCATAGAGTATGCACTTGAAGGCGACCACCTAGTGGTTAGGAGGTTACTAGGTAGTGTTATTAATAGAGAAGAAGAAACTCAAAGAGAGAACATCTTCCGTTCTAGGTGTTCTATCAAGGGGCACATCTGCTCCTTAATTATTGATGGCCTGCACTAATATAGCTAGTACTAGGCTATTTACCAAACTAGGGTTAGCAACCACTCCACATCCTAAGCCATATAAGCTTCAACTTCTTAGTGATAAAGAAGACTTGTTGGTGGATCAGCAAGTCCTCCTCACATTCATAATTGCGAGGTATAAGGACAATGTTACTTGTAATGTTATCCTCATGGAGGCCAACCATGTGCTTATGGAAGGGCCATGGAAATATGATAGGAATATCCATCATGATAGATAAACCAATAGGTATTCCTTCCAATTCATTTCCCAAAAAATTACCTAGCGCCTTGTAAACATCCAATTATGTCCGAGACTCCTGTTATGAAATTAATTTGTGAATAGACCGTACTTTAAATATTAATGAGCAGAAAAATAAACAGAAAGCGGAAAAACAAATAAATAGAGGCAGAAGAATGGAAAATAATAATAATAAATAAATAGTAAATAAAATAAAATGAAATGAAATAAAATAAAAAAATAATTAAAAAAACAAAAATTACAAAAATAAAAAAGGAGAATAACAAAATCAAGGAAAACGAAAAATAAATAAATAAAAAATAAAATTATAAAAATAATAAAAAATTTAATGATAATAATAATAATAATAATTAAATAGATAGTAAAAACAAGTAAATAAGCAAAATAAAATAACAAAGCTAATAAAAACAAGAATGGAGTTAGAAAAAAAATATGGAAAAAGAAAATACGTAGTTAAGAAAATAAATGAAGCATGAAGATATTAAAAATGAGGAAAAGTGGAGGCCCGGGAAAGGTAATTCTGAAGTTATAAATAGGGTCCTTGGGCTGAAGAAAAGGGTCTTGGTTGAAAATCAGGGGGGGACTCTTTTTGGGATTTTCTCTCTGGATTTGGAGGTGCAAAGAGCTCGAAGGAAAGAATTGAGTTCCTTGGTTAGGAGAAGTTCTCTCTGGAAGCTCCTCGAAGTCTCTTCTCGTGCATACCGCGGGTGACCGATTGCTACGTCCAGCGGCTTCATCTCCAGCGCGAGCACGTCGCTGCTCTTCTCCGCCGCCGACCTAGTTTTCTGCGGATACAATCATAACTACAGATTTGGCCGTAGTTCATCACGTTTGAAGTATCCAGTTCTGTGCTTGATAGCTCTGCTTGTTGAGGTTAGCATCCAGTCTCTCTTAACCCTTCCAATCCATTTCTTGGATTTGTCGCATTTCTACTTATTGTTCGATGAAATCTGCATGCAAATAAACATGGATAACCAAGCCGCGTCATCGATTCACTCAATGCCTTGTTGCTTGTTGTATATATATATATATATATATATATATATATATATATATATATATATATATATATATATATATATATATATATATATTGTAATAAATGAGATTTCCAATACATAGAGTAAAACGATTGGCATATCCTTCACAAATTGACAATCGAACGCCTGTAACATCAGACATAGAGGTGAGGGATGGCCATGGGATGCGTTAGTTCAAAATATTGCTCCCGATTATGGCTTCGAGATTGGGAGCACGTTGCACGCGCTAAAGCACGTTGCATCTGGGAGCACGTTCACGCGCTGACATGCCTGGTTAGGACAAGCACATCCCGTTGCTCAAGTGACCCGAGATGGGTAGTAGAGGTAAGGAAGTGGAAGCCACCCTACGTCTGGGTCGCAAGATGCCCCATAACGTGAGATGACACCGTCGTCTGGGTCAAGAGAAAGCGAACGCAATACGTGCATTCAAATCATGAGCATCATATGACGGCAAGCTTCGAGTGAGACGCCTTACATGGTGGCCTAGGTCAGTGACCCTGGAGCTCAAACCAGATATCCGAGAGGTGCGTGACCCATAAAGCCTCAAAGGTGTCACAAGGTCACTAGATCACGCTACTAGATCATTAAGCTTTGATCAATTCCCTCGACCTCCTTAAGCTTCCGAGAAGGAGGTGACACATTAAAAGCCTCGTGAGCCCCCAACAGTGCAACGCAGGAGTGGTTAATGGCCATTGTAATGCATCGGTGGGTGGCAATGCCTAGGTAGCATACTTGCCTAACTCTGTGCGGACGCAGCCACAATAGCGGTGACAGGGTCAGCCACGAAACAAGGAAAAGGCCTCCGTGCGCGAACTAAGCATGACTGATGGGTCCACGTAGAATTTTCGGACAGGGCAAGCGTGCTAGGCTCCAACAGTGCCTTAAGTAGGGAAAGGGACCTCGCCTTATGGCACACGACCTTGGCCCCTGGATGAGCGGAGCGATAACCAGGCTGGTGGATAGTGCAGGAAGTCGAACAAGTATACCTCGTGCTCGAAGATACCAAGAGCTGACTTTACACGCCTTTCCAACGGGCAGTGCCTAGGCGATGGGATCTTTAATTGGAGAGACTCAATGTTTGGGTCATGAGCGCAATGGAGGAAAGGATAGACACGCCAAAGGCCATTGACCATAGGCCAAAACCAGGCCCTATCTGACCTTCAGACAACGTCCAAAGCTTGAAGAATGAGAGTGTTTCTATAATTGGGCAGTGCGCATCGCCTGGAGCTTGACCCCGTTCTGGTAGCCAAGGGCTCACAGGGGATCGAAATGGAAAAATAAGCCATATTGACCCTATATTGAAGCCATGCAAAGCCGCAGCAACACCTAGGGGCATGGGGGACCCACCGCGCACCTCAAGAAACTCTCATTGCCTAAACGTGGGCAATTAACTAATAAATCCCTATACTTCCAGTTACTGCAATTAAGCCCCTGAACTTCCCAAATTACAACTAAGCCCCTGCATTTTCTAAAATTCCAATTAAGCCCCTAAACTTCCCAAAATTCCAATTAAGCCCTTGAACTTCTTAAAATTCCAATTAAGCCCCTGCACTTCTAGTTATTCCAATTAAGCCCCTGAACTTCCCAAAATTCCAATTAAGCCCCTGAACTTCCCCAAAATTCTAATTAAGCCCCTGAACTTCCCCAAAATTCCAATTAACCCCCTGAACATCCCCAAAATTCCAATTAAGCCTGAACTTCCCAAAATTCCAATTAAGCCCCTGAACTTCATAAAATCGTAATCAAGCCGCTGCATTTCTTCTTATTCGAATCGAGCCTCTATATTCTCATATGCTCCAAATCACACCCGATTTTATCATTTGTCGCCCCAAAATAAAAAAAAAAACTCGTTCTGCATTTCTCAATCTCACGCGACGAGCCCTAAGCATGAACTGGTAGCTTTTTCTGCTGTTCGATGTTTAGATATTCGTATGGGCCCAAGTGCAGTCGTAGTTGTCTTGGACCCTATGCATATGTGGATTGGGAATGCCCTCCTTTTTAAACCGAGGAAAAACTCATTTTGCATTTCTCAATCTCACGCGACGAGCTCTAAGCACGAACTGGTAGCTTTTTCTGCTGTTCGATGTTTAGAGATTCGTACGGGCGCAAGTGTAGCCGTAGTTGTCTTGGACCTTGTGCATATGTGGATTGGGAATGTCCTCCTTTTTTAACAAATGAGGAACTCGTTCTGTATCTCCTAATCTCACGCGACGAGCTCTAAGCACGAACTAGTAGCTTTTTCTGTTGTTCGATGTTTAGGGATTCGTATGGGCCTAAGTGCAGCCATAGTTGTCTTGGACCCTGTGCATATGTGGATCAGGAGCACTCTCTTTAAAAAATAAAAGTCCATTTGGCATTTCTTAGTCTCACGCAACGAGTTTTAAGCACGAACTGGTAGCTTTTTCTGTTGTTCGATGTTTAGAGATTTGTATGGGCCCAAGTGCAGCCGTAGTTGTAAATGGGGTGACAAAGAGGGAATAAAAACAAAAAAAAAACAACAAAACAAAAAAAATAAAAAATAAAAATAAAAAGTGCAAAAGAGTAAAAAGAAAGAGAGAGGAAGAAAGAGGAAAAAGGGAAGAAAGAGTGTAAAAAGGAGAAAAAGAAAAAGGAAGTTTGTAACATTCGCACAATAAAGTTATAGTTGTCATTTTTCTTTTTTCATACATTAGTTTCATTTCGTCAAGTGTTCTAACATGTTTATTTTTGTCATTTTCCTTTTTCCTTTTTTTTGAAGGACCAGATTCTCGTTGACTTTCAAGAGAGGTGAAATGGAAATTAATGCGGAATCCGGGAAATTAAGGGAAAAAAAGCGAGTTGGAGTTAAATTGGCAGACTTTACTAGTCTAGAAGCCTTCAGGAATAAGTTGACAAGCATTCAACAGATATTGTTCGTCAAAAAGTGTGGCAATGTACTGAAGCTGCTGAAAGTTAAGGTACAAGAGGGAGCCCTCACGGCAATGGTGCAGTATTACGACCCTCCTCTCAGGTGCTTCACTTTCTCGGACTTCCAGCTGGCACCCACCCTCGAAGAGTTCGAACAGATTTTAGACTTGCCCTTGGGAGGGGGCAAACCTTATAATCATCTAGAGCACCATGCCTCGTTCCGAACTACCACACAGGCATTGGGTTTACAATCGGGTGATCGGTTAACGAACTACCAAGGGAAGAATCTAGCTAAGGGGTTCACCCAAGGGTTCTTGGAAGCCCATATGCAGCATCTGGCCGACAGCAATCAATAGTACATCTACATGGACGTGCTAGCCCTTAAAATTTATGGGTTGGTCCTTTTTCCTGGCATAGAGGACTTTGTGGACCTGAACGCTGTTGACATATTCTTGGCCCGGAGGAACAGGGCTGAAAACCCTGTCACTGCTCTACTAGCTGACGACTATTACACGTTGAATCTCTGCCATGAAAGAAGGGGAAAGAAGTTGCTTTGCTGCCTACCGGTATTGTATATATGGGTAACGGCTCACTCTTTCACGAGGAATATAAAGGTGCAATGTTCGATATCTGACTTATTGTGCTATCAGATAAGACCCATGAACAACGAGGAATAGGCGGCTCACTTTGCTAGTTTGACAGAAGAACAGGTCAGATGGAAACCCGCTTGGCAACAGAGAACGGACCTGACCTACCATTGCAAGGGGTTTCCGAACGTACCACTCATGGGAGTCCGAGGCTGCATTAACTATAACCCGATACTGAGGCAAAGGTAGCTGGCCTACCCCATCAGAGGACCCCCATCAGATGAGCTCTTGACCCCCTTTCTTCTAAAATATGAGGGAGAATTCGCCGAAGGTCTCCGAAAGGTCTAGGAAGCATGGGAGAATGTTACCCGCAAGGGAAGAGAATTAGGAGTCTGAAGTTGTGCCGCCAAGGAAGAATACAAACGGTGGGTCAAGGATAGAGTGCAACGGATCAAGCTACTGTTCCAACCTCCAGCCATCCTAGTCGGAGGCCAATCAACAGCGGTGGCATTCGAGGATGAGGCTGTCAAAAACCTAAAGGAAAAGTTAGAAGCAATGACCAGGAAAAACAGCCAGCTGGAAGAAGAATTACTGAAATCACGACAAGAATATGCTGCATTGAAAAGAGAAAACCAAGTGAACGAGACCGTGATAGAGTGTCAGAGAGCAATAGAAAGGCGAACGTGAGCATGCTTCCCGAGTTCATCTAAACTTACAAGCAGCCAACAAAGAGCTTGGAATGAGAGCGTAAGAAAGGACGTCGTGCTCCAAGAGAACCGTCAACTAGGAAATTCCCTAGAGTAGATGAGAGCCAAGGTCCGAATGATCAGAGAAGAGAAGAACCAGCTCCTAGCCACAAAGAATAGGATCCAGATAGAAGCAAATCATGTGATATAGGAGAGGAATGACCTGCTGCAACGAGTGGAAGATATGAAAAAGCGAATCGAAGGTCTACTGGTAGCATGGCAGAATGAGGTAAACGAAGAAAAATAGAATGTCATTGAGGTAATCCAGATGCAACAGAGAGGCATCAGCGATATACAAGATGAAAACAAGTGATACGAGGACATGGCCGATCATTGGACCAAGTGTTTTGAGAGACTAGCCAGTCTAGAAAACACAGCAATCGAAGAAGTGCCACAACTGCTCAAGAAGGCGGAAACCTCATTGCACCCGCTGCATACCCCTCCTGAAGTTGAAGATTTCATTTAATTTTGTAAAAACCTAATATTGAGAATGAACAAATATATTGTATTAGCCAAACAGGAAGGGAAAAATGTAAAATGAATCTGGTTTGCTTGAATGAAGTTGATTTCTCTTCGCATATGATTCCGCATTAATTTCCATTCCACGCTCAAGACGCCAAAAACGCACTTGATAGATAATAATGGTCAACGAGGAACTGGTCCCTCAATATTTATTTCGTGTCCAAACTTTTTATCATTGACAACTAATTAATTGGATTTTCCAACAGATAACAAAATAGCGGACTCATGACTTCCTCGGCATTCATATAGCACTCAATCAAAAGCAAAAATCATGAGTGAGCTAGAGACTCAAAACGAGGAGCCAAGAAACGAGGTAGCCAAGTTGAAGGACCAAGTCGCCAAACTTATGAAGCTGCTGGAAAAAGGCATAGAGGGACCTTCAGGGACTGAGGCGCCCGGGGCTGCCGCCGCATCAATGCCTTTTCAAACCGTCATTGAGCAAGAGTGGCCACACGGGCTGCCACCTGGCTATGAACCTCCTTACGGGCCAGGTTCCCAAGGGATTTCTACTGGCGAAAATCTTATTGTACATCCACTCCATATAAACCCTACCACCCATCAATATCATCCAAATCCCCCTATTGGTCCTCCACACACAAACCCAACCACCCACCCTCACCACATTAACCCGCCGACTTACCCTCCTCTTATCAACACTTTCGACTATCCACCTCACACTCACCCAACATACATGAACCTGCCAACCTACCCTTACCACACAAACATTTCCTCTGCCATCCCACCACATATAAATTCATCTTTCCCTCCTCACATTAACCCTCCAACCACACACCTGCACAACATCAACCTCGACTACACCCACATGAACATAAATGTCACCAAAGATCCTACATACTTCGTTCCTGTCACAATCCATCCAATAAACTCCCCACCACCCACATCCCTACGGTCATGCTACTAGACTTGAGGGACAATACACCTTACCCCACCATACTAGCCAACCCATGAACGAATCCTGGCCAAGGCCGGCTGATCCGGAAACTTATCTCAGTGGAAGATGGCAACACTTGGAGGAAAGGATTAGGGCCATCGAAGGGAGTGGTTATGGAACAGTGGAGGCTTCTGATCTTTGCCTCGTTCCCGATGTTGTCATACCACCCAAATTTAAGACTGGGAATTTGAGAAATATAAAGGTATTGGTTGCTCAAGGAGTCACCTTATAATGTATTGCAAGAAGATGGCTTCCCATTCTCATAATGACAAGTTGCTCATTCACTGTTTCCAAGACAGCCTGACTGGAGCAGTTGGTACACCCAGCTGGAGAGGTCACACATCCACACATGGAAGGATCTGGCAGATGCCTTCCTAAAGCAATACAGGTATAACATGGAGATGGCTCCAGATAGAACCCAATTGCAAAATATTGTGAAAAGGGAGAATGATTTTTTTAAAGAATACGCGCAAAGGTGGAGGGAGCTGGCCACCCAAGTCCAACCCCCACTGATTGAACGAGAGATGATCAGTACGTTTATGGAAACTCCCCCTGCTCCTTTCTACGACAAGATGGTGGGTAGTGTTTCCGCCAACTTCTCCGGCATAGTGTTAATCAGAGAACGTATAGAAAATGGCCTACGTCGAGGAAAAATTACGCACAATACCGTTGGCAATGTAAATGTGAAGAAGCCGACGAACAATTCATGGAAGAAAAAAGAAGCCGAGGTACACTACGTTTCAGCCAGCCCAAACCACCCAACCACTGCACCACTTGGCTACCAAACACCATACCACCCACAGTTCCTAGCACATCCACATATGATAGCCACGTCCCAACCCACATACCAACCAACCTATAACCCCCCAACATCCTTCCAGCCAAATGCTCCTCTCACCACCCCATCGTTGAAAACATTTCCCCAGCAACCACCAAAGTCGTAGAATCAAAGCGTAAACCCTAACCAACCCCAACGGAGATCGAATGAAAGAAAAGTTGTTCAATTCGATCCTATCTCAATGAGTTACTCTGAGTTGCTGCCTCGTCTAATTCAAAATTCCCTAATCGCCTTGTGCCCCATGAGGCCATTGGAGCCTCCATATCCTAAATGGTACAATCCTGAGGCCAAGTGCGAATATCATGCAAGAGTAATAGGCCATTCTACATAAAATTGCCAAGCGTAGAAGCATAAAGTCCAAAGTTTGATCAACGCTAAATGGTTGAACTTCGAAAAGGATGCACCGAGTGTAAGGAGCAACCCCTTGCCGAATCATGGAGGGTCGGGGCCCTCAGTAAACTGCATCGAGATAGAGGGAGAAGTAAACATGGTCGGTGAATCCCTTCTTGGGCATCCCAAGCCTTTGGTCATTCGGTACACCAAAACACTAGCTCTGCCAACACCAAGAGGGATGAAGCCCGTCACGATAAAGGTCCCTGGGTCATTTCCATACCAAAGTAACAAAGAGGTGCCCTGGAAATATGATGCACAGGTATCCGATGGCAAGACAAAAGAGGGACAGAGGAAGGAAATTTCAGATGACTCAACTCCAAACATAGTAAATATAGCTGGGGTTGGAGGTATGACTAGGAGTGGTCGCATTTACACTCTCGCGGAAGAAAGAAGAAGACCGCCTTGTGGTGAAGCGATATTGGCAGGCCCGGAACCAAAAATCAGAAAACCGCTTGAGGGAAAGGAACTTAAGCGACCCGTTTCTGAAGAAGAGGCTTGCGAATTTTTGAAAATGATCAGGCAGAGTGAGTATAGGGTGATCAAGCAGTTGAACCGTATACCTGCCAAGATATCATTGCTAGCCTTAATGATGAACTCTGAACCACACCGAAAAGTACTACTGAAGGTGCTAAATGAGGCCTACGTGGTCCATAACATATCGGTGGACAAGTTTGAAGGAATTTCTAGTAACATTACCGCCAATAATTTCCTCACCTTTGCTGATCGTGAGCTTCCGGATGAAGGGGCCGGACACAATAAGGCATTACACATATCGGTAAGATGCATGGACCATATTCTAGCCAGAGTCTTGGTAGAAAATGGTTCTTCTTTGAATGTAATGCCTCAGTTGATGCTGTCTAAGCTGCCACATGAGGGGATCCTTATAAAGCCAAGCTCCATGGTGGTAAGGGCTTTCGATGGATCAAGGTGGGAAGTTATAGGCGAAGTGGATCTGCCGGTCCAAATTGGTCTGGTTATCTTCAACGTCACTTTCCAAATAATGGACATCCAGCCGGCCTACAGTTGCTTGCTAGGGAGGCCCTGGATTCACTCCGCCAAGGCGGTACCATCGACCCTACATCAGAAGTTGAAATTCATCACGGACGATAGGCTGATCATCGTCTCAGCAGAAGAAGATTATCTAGTCAGGAAGCCCACCAGTCCTCCCTACATTGAGGCGGCTGAGGAGGTCTTGCAAACACACTTCCAAGCCTTGGAAGTTGCCAATGTCACTACTATCAGGAAAGGAGAAGTGGTTGACTGAAAGCGGCTCCCCAAAGCTTTAATGATCATGGCCCGAGTAATGTTGAGGAACGGGTTTAGGCCCGATGATAAACTGGGGCCAAATAGTGATTGTCTGTCTGAGCCATTGCCGATGAACAAGAACAGATGACAATATGGGTTGGGATAGGAACCCACCAAAGAAGATAAGGTAGTGAGGCCCCAGGTCAGCAAGGTCCCTCTGTGCCATATCTCCCAAAGCTTCCGAAGCGCCGGATTCGAAGACCCAGGTTTGATCGCAACCATAGATGGAGAATGGACGATGAGTATTGAAGATCTGGTGACAACCTGTCCCCCCGGACAAGAATTGAATAACTGGGAAATCATTGAACTACCTTTGACTTTTGATTCAGTTCAAATGTAATTGTGTAATTGTCATAATAAAATTCCTTTTTCGAACATAAACATTTTGTACATCTTTTTTGATGAATGATGAATACAGTTGCACTATTCAGAAATATTCCCTCTTCTTTCCTTAATATATTCCCTCTACAAAATAAATATCTTATTCTTTTCTCATACCACCAATCTGCAAATCTGATATAAAATCGCCTTGCGACGGCAGTGCTAGTATTGTGTCAGGCGATTTCAGATGTATTGTCAATCATGCCGACGAAGAAGCATAATTTGAATGTGAACCCACCAAGGAGATGTTGAGATTGGTGGAATGAGAATCCAAACTAATCGAGCCTCATCAGGAGCCCATCGATTTGATAAACTTGGGGACCAAAGAAAACAAAAGAGAAGTCAAGATAGGCACGCTCATCACATAGGACAATCGTGAGCGGTTGATCTCACTCCTACAAGACTATAGTGATCTCACATATGCCAGGCTTGGATACCTCTATAGTAGAGCACAAGTTGCCTATGAAAGTCGGGTCTTTACCAGTTAAACAGAAGTTAATAAGGAAGAAGCCGGAAATGTCCCTTAAAATCAGGGAGGAGGTGAAGAAACAGTTTGATGCCGATTTCTTGGCTATTGCGAATTACCCGAAGTGGGTTGCCAATATAGTATCGGTCCCTAAAAAAGATGGCAAAGTCCGGATGTGTGTAGACTATAGGGATCTCAATCAAGCCAGCCCAAAAGATGACTTTCCGCTCCCCTACATCGACGTGCTGGTTGACAACACTGCGCAGTTCTCTTACTTTTCATTCATGGATGGCTTCTTAGGCTATAATCAGATCAAAATGGTCGAAGAAGATAGACAGAAGACCACCTTCATCACGACCTGGGGAACCATCTGTTACAAAGTTATGCCTTTTGGATTGAAGAATGCTGGGGCAACTTATCAAAGGGCCATGGTAACATTATTCCATGATATGATTCATAAAGAGATAGAAGTCTACGTGGACGACATGATTGCTAAATCCCGAACAGAAAACGATCACCTCATAGATCTTCAAAAGTTGTTCGAGAGACTTCAGAAGTTTAAGCTGCGATTGAACCCGACCTAAGCTGCGATTGAACCCGGCCAAATGTACTTTCGGGGTTAAGTTAGGAAAACTGTTGGGTTTCATCGTCAGTGAAAGGGGAATCGAGGTCGATCCTGATAAAGCTCGAGCAATCATAGACATGCCAGCTCCGAAAACTGAAAAGGAGAGCTGAGGCTTCTTAGGAAGACTCAACTATATCTCCCGATTCATTTTCCAGTTGACACCTACTTGCGAGCCAATCTTCAAGCTCTTGCGCAAGAATCAACGCATGAGTTGGGACGAGGATTGCCAAGAGGCTTTCAAAAATATCAAATCATACTTACAGAACCCGCCGGTCCTAGTACCGCCAATCCTCGGAAGGCCTTTAATCTTGTACCTAACAGTGACGGACCAATCGATGGGTTATGTGCTCGGTCAACATGATGAATTCGGGAGGAAGGAGAAGGCAATATATTATTTAAGCAAGAAATTCACGAGTTACGAGGCCAGATATTCCCTTTTGGAGAGAACATGTTGTGCTTTGGCATGGGCGGCACACCGTTTACGGAAGTATATGCTGAGTCACACCACTTGGTTGATATCCAGGATAGATTCGATCAAGTACATCTTCGAGAAGCCTGCATTGTCAGGACGAATCGCAAAATGGCAAGTGATACTTTTGGAATATGATATCCTGTACGTGACGCAGAAATATTTGAAAGGCAGCGCGCTCGCCGAATACTTGGCCCAACAGCCCCTAGATATTACTAGGCCATGCAACCAGAATTTCCTGATGAGAGTTTCATGGCTATATTCAATGAAGAAGGGAAAATAGGAGGAGAGAAATGGACAATGTTGTTTGATGGCGCGTCCAACATGATGGGCCATGGTATAGGAGTTATACTGATTTCTCCGGAAAAACAGTATATACCTGTTACTTCCCGACTAGCTTTCAATTGCACTAACAACGTGGAAGAATATGAGGCTTGTATCTTAGGAATCCAAGCTGCAATTGAAGCTAATGTGAAGCGCTTAGAAGTCTTCAAGGATTCAACTTTGGTCATCCACTAGGTCAAAGGAGAGTGGGAGAACAGAGATGCAAAACTAATGCCCTATCAGACCCATCTCCAAGAATTATTAGAACACTTTGAAGAGGTTACCTTCTCGCACATACCTCGAGAAGATAATTAGTTGGTTGATGCCCCAGCCACCTTGTCATCTATGTTTGAAATTAGACGAGAAGAGGTCATGCCTCTCATCCGCATTCAACATTGCCCCAGACCAGCATGCTGTCAATCAGTGGAGGTAGAGTCGGACGGAAAGCCTTGGTATCATGACATCCGGCAAATCCTGAAAAATAAAGAATATCCTGCCAATGCGTTAGAAAATGAAAAGAGGTCCCTACGAAGATTAGCTATGAATTTCTTCCTCAATGGAGAAGTTTTGTATAAAAGGAATCATGACATGGTTCTGCTCAGGTGTGTAGACGCAGCAGAAGCCAACAAAATTCTGAAGGAAGTTCATGAAGGGTCTTTTGGTGCCCACGCCAACGGACATGCTATGGCAAGGAAGATTCTTAGAGCTGTATATTATTGGTTGACCATGGAGACCGATTACTATAAACATGTCAAGACCTGTCATAAGTGTCAAGTGTACGCAGACAATGCCCACACGTCGTCAACATCATTGAATGTACTATCATCGCCATGGCCATTCGCTATGTGGGGGATGGATGTTATTGGTCCAATCGAGCCTAAAGCGTCCAATGGACATTGTTTCATATTAGTCGTCATCGAATACTTTACTAAATGGGTCGAGGCCGCCTCATATGCCAGTGTGACTCGCAAAGTGGTAGTCAAGTTCATCAAAAGAGAATTGATTTGCTGATATGGATTGCCCATCAGACTTATTACGAACAACGACTCCAATTTGAATAATAGAATGATGACAGAGTTGTGTGACCAGTTCAAGATCCAACACCATAATTCTTCCCCGTATCGACCAAAGATGAACGGAGCGATCGAAGCAGCAAATAAGAATATCAAGAAAATCATCCAAAAGATGGTACTCTCATACAAAGAGTGGCATGAGATGCTCCTTTACACACTACATGCACACTGGACCTCCGTCCGTACTTCCACTGGGGCAACTCCCTTCTCCCTCGTGTATGGAATGGAAGTTGTACTCCCAGTCGAGGTAGAAATCCCTTCACTAAGAGTTCTGATGGATGCCAAGTTGGAAGAAGCCGAGTGGGTCCAAGCTCGGATAGACCAATTGAACCTAATCAACGAGAAAAGGCTGGTGGCAATGTGCCATGGCCAACAATACCAAAGGAGAATGAAGAAAGCATTCGATAAAATGGTGCATCCTCGGAAATTCCAGGAAGGCAATTTGGTGATTAAAAGGCTACTGCCAACGCAGAAAGCATTACACGGGAAATGGGCTCCAAATTACCAAGGACCTTATGTAGTTAAGAAAGCTTTCTCTGGAGGCGCTCTGATCTTGGCAAACATGGATGGGAGAGACCTTCCTAACCCTATCAATTCATATGCTGTGAAAAGGTACTATGCTTGACAAAAAGCCCGCTAGGTCGAAAACCCGCAAGGGCGGCCTAGGCAAAAGTTAGGGCAATTCAGATAAAAAGGCCCGCCAGGTCGAAAAATCGCAAGGGTGACCTAGGCAAAAGTTAGGGAAATTAAAAAAAAAGCCCACTAGGTCCAAAACCCGCAAGGGCAGCCTAGGAAAAAGTTAGGGCAATTCAGACAAAGAGCCCGGTGGGTCGAAAACCCGCAAGGGCGGCCGAGGTAAAAGTTAGGGCAATTTAAATAAAAAACGGCCGCTAGGTCGAAAACCCGCAAAGGCGACCTAGGAAAAAGTTAGGGCAATTCAGACAAAGAGCCCGCTAGGTCGAAAACCCGCAAGAGCGGCCTAGGCAAAAGTTAGGGCAATTCGGATGAAAAATCCCGCTAGGTAAAAAACCCGCAAGGGCGGCCTAAGCAAAGTTAGGGAAATTCAGATGGAAAAGCCCGCTAGATCGAAAACCTGCAAGGGCGGCCTAGGAAAAAGTCAGGGCAAGGCGAAAGGAAAATCAGAAATTTGTTAAAAAACTACTTCGATAGGGTGAACAAGAAAGGAGTCACTTTCCTTAAAAAGGAGCATAGCTAAAGGATGGAATAATAGAAAAAGACAATCGATCTTTGTCTATCTATACTGGGGAAAATTAGTAGCCAAGATGATAATCCGAGCATTATACTGGGAAAAAGGGCGAATACCTGGGGTTTCGAAAGAACGAAGAACAGAATCAAGTTGTTTTTGGCTAAAACGAAGGGTTCAAGACCGGTTAAGGGCAATTCGTATAAACTGGGGCAAATTTTGCTTTTCAGAAGCAGGGTGAACAAGACAGAAGGCATCGCCGAAGTATAATAGTAGCACTAGTTGTCTCAAAGGCATCCAATCAACCAAAGTCATATCACCAGATATCCAGCCACAAAAATTGTGACCATTCCCTTGAACTCACTACCATATGCAACTATATTTTCTTTTGTCAAAATGTATATGAAAAATGCAATCATATGAATTTTGAATGATAATTGCTTTTACTAATACTGTCCGAAAGTCAGGGTTAGTTCGGAATTTTCCTAACTACAAATTCTTACTAATCGAAAGGTCTTATCTCTCAAAAGGATGGCACGCGCAATAGACACTTCGGTAAAGCAAAAGAGGAAGCAAGCAGATCAAAGGATCTAGCTCACTCTGAAGATCACGGTCGGTGCTAAAAGAAAGCCAGGAAATCGAAGTCTGCGAATAAAAACACATAATCTTCTCTCCCAAGCCTACTAGTAGGCTATTCTTGCATTTCATGTTTACTTTTCGCACTTCGGCCTATAGTGTCAAGCCCTGCATGTTTACTTTCCGCATTCCGGCCTATACTGTCAGGCCCTGCACGTTTACTTTCCCCATTCCGACCTATACTGTCAGGCCTTGCATGTTTACTTTTCGCACTCCGGCCTATACTATCATGCCTTGCATGTTTACTTTTAGCACTCCGGCCTATACTATCAGGCCCTGCATGTTTAATTTTCGCACTCTGGCCTGTACTGTCAGGCCCTGCATGTTTACTTCCCACATTCTGGCCTATACTGTTAGGCCCTGCAGGTTTACTTTCTATATTCCGGCCTATACTGTCAGGCTCTGCATGTTTACTTTCCGCATTCCGGCCTATGCTGTCAGGCCTTGCATGTTTACTTTTGGCATTCCAGCCTATACTGTCAGGCCTTGCATGTTTACTTTTCGCACTCCAACCTATATTGTTAGGCCCTGCACTCCGGCCTATACTTTCAGGCCCTGCATGTTTACTTTGCTGCACTCCGGCCTATACCGGTAGGCCTCGCACGTTGCAATTTCACACCTCCGGCCTATACTGTCAGGTCTTGCATGATTCATTTTTCCATACCCAGGCCTATGCTGTCAGGCCTTGCATTCCCGAACTTCCCCTTACGGGTCTTTCCTCATTTCACATTTGTTTGTCCTAACAGGCCCTTCAATTCCTTTCCATATCTGCCTTGGCATGCCATTATTCAGTTTATTTTGCCTTTGCATGTCACCCTATGAGCCTGATTAGGCTATGCAGGCTGCATTCCGACCTACCCCGTCAAGCCTAGCCTGTTCAAACCAAAATCTTCCAGGAGTGGGTTTTCAAGCTAAAGGTTTTTTGGGCGCTAGCCTCGGACATAATATGTTCACGTCTTTACTCACCTCCTACCACTATAATTCAGAGAATTATCTCTCGCATTATTTGGTAGGACAATGAATAAAGAGGGGCAAACTGTAAACACCCACTTATGTCTGAGGCTACTGTTCTGAAATTAATTTGTGAATAAATCGTACTTTAAATATTAATGAGCAGAAAAATAAACAGAAAGTGGAAAAACAAATGAATAAAGGCAGAAGAATGGAAATAAATAAATAAATAAATAGTAAATAAAATAAAATGAAATAAAATAAATAAATAAACAAAAATTACAAAAATCAAAAAGGAGAATAACAAAATCAAGGAAAACGAAAAATAAATAAATAAAAAATAAAAATTTAACAATTATAAAAAATTTAATGATAATAATAATAATAATAATAATAATAATAATAATAATAATAATAATAATAATAAGTAAATAGATAGTAAAAATAGGTAAATAAGAAATAAAATAACAAAGCTAATAAAAACGAGAATGGAGTTAGAAAGAAAAAGAAAATACAGAAAAAGAAAATATGTAGTTAAGAAAATAAATGAAGCATGAAGATATTAAAAATGAGGAAAAGCGGAGGCCCGGGCAAGGTAATTCTGAAGCTACAAATAGGGTCCTTGGGCTGAAGAAAAGGGTCTTGGTTGAAAATCGGGGGGGGGGGAGGACTCTTTTTGGGATTTTCTCTCAGGATTTGGAGGTGCAAAGAGCTCGAAGGAAGGAATTGAGTATCCTCGGTTAGGAAAAGTCCTCTCTGGAAGCTCCTCGAAGTCTCTTCTCGTGCATACCACCGGTGACCGATTGCTACGTCCAGCGGCTTCAACTCCGACGCGACCACGCCGCCGACCTAGTTTTTTGCGGATACAATCATAACTACAGATATGGCCGTAGTTCATCACGCTTGAAGTATCCAGTTCTGCGCTTGATAGCTCTGCTTGTCGAGGTTAGCATCCGGTCTCTCTTAACCCTTCCAATCGATTTCCTAGATTTGTCGCATTTTTACTTATTGTTTGATGAAATCTGCATGCAAATAAAAATGGATAACCGAGCCGTGTCATCGATTCACTCAATGCCTTGTTGCTTGCTATGTATTTATATATATATATATATATATATATATATATGTATATATATATATATGTATATATATATATGCGAATAAAAAGAGTATTGTAATAAATGAGATTTCCAATACATAGAGTAAAACGATTGGCATATCCTTCAAAAATTTACACTCGAACGCCTGTAACATCAAACATAGAGGTGAGGGATGGCCATGGGACGCGTTAGTTCAAAATATTGCTCCCGATTGTGGCTCAGGGATAGGGAGAAAGGTACATATATGTTCATTGCTATTTTAGGTTCTACTTAGGTCCGAATTGCAGGATCTCCCTATAAATTAGGAATAATTAAGTGGATTAAAAGAATAAACAAAAACAAATAGGTAATAGTCGGAGAGAGGACCAAAGGACATGAGCCCTCTTACTTGAAACCAACAGTAGGCAAGCCTGGGGTGAACAAGGCCAGGAGACGATCGTCACCAAGGGCCTGACCACTGCTTCCTCTTAGTCTACCATAAGGGGACCGCATCCAGGCTTTGTGGCTATAACCACGAGTGACTAGGGAGAGCCACTCTGTTCGGCCCAAAACAAGATCATTCGTCACGTCCAACACTGAGACCCTGGGTCTCCCTGGGAAGCCACACCAAAGGAGGAGGCCTTGATCGAAGTCAACAAATTAGAAAAGTGAGAGACACCCGAAATACAACCTTTTGGTGCGATGAGCCATGCACTTTGACACCCATTAAAGCACGTTGCATCCGGGAGCACGTTCACGCGCTGACACGCCTGGTTTGGACAAGCACATCTCATTGCTCAAGTGACCCGAGATGGGTAGTTGAGGTATGGAAGTGGAAGCCACCTTGCGTCTGGGTCGCAAGATGGTCCATAACGTGAGCTGACACCATCGTCTGGGTCAAGAGAAAGTGAATGCAAGACGTACATTCAAATCGTGAGCATCATATGATGGGAGGCTTTGAGGGAGACGCCTTACATGGTGGCCTATGCCAGTGAACCTGGAGCTCATACCAGATATCCAAGGGGTGCATGACCCATAAAGCCTCAAAGGTGTCACAAGGTCACCGAATCATGCTACCAGATCCTTAAGCTTTTATCAATTCCCTCGACCTCCTCAAGCTGCCGGGAAGTAGGTGACACATTAAAAGCCTCGTGAGCCCCCAACAGTGCAACACAGGAGTGGTTAATGACCATTGTAATGCATCGGTGGGTGGCAATGCCTAGGTAGTATACTTGCCTAACTCTTTGCGGACACAACCATGGTAGCGGTGACAGGGTCAGCCACGAAACAAGGAAAAGGCCTCCGTGCCCGAACTAAGCATGACTGATGGGTCCACACAGAATTCTGAACAGGGCAAGCGTGCAAGGCTCTAACAGTCCCTTAAGCAGGGAAAGGGACCTCGCCTTATGACACACGACCTTGGCCCCTGGATGAGCGGAGCGATAACCAGGCTGGTGGAAGTCAAACAAGTATACCTCGTGCTCGAAGATACCAGGAGCAGACTTTACATGTCCTTCGGACGAGCAGTGCCTAGGCGATGGGATCTTTAATAGGAGAGACTCAATGTTTGGGTCATGAGTGCAATGGAGGAAAGGATAGACACGCCAAAGGCCATTGACCACATGTCAAAACCAGGCCCTATCTGACCTCCAGAAAACGTCCAGAAATTTAAGGAGGGCGTTTCTATAACTAGGCAGCGCGCGTCGCCCAGAGCTTGACCCTGTTCTTGCAGCCGAGGGCTCACAGGGGATCGAAATGGAAAAATAAGCCATATTGACGTCATATTGAAGCCATGCAAAGCCGCACACACAGCTAGGGGCATGGGGAACCCACCGCGCGCCTCAAGCAACTCTCATTGCCTAAACGTGGGCAATTAGCTAATAAATCCCTACACTTCCAATTACTGCAATTAATCCCCTGAACTTCCCAAAATTACAACTAAGCTCCTGAACTTTCTAAAATTCCAATTAAGCCCCTGAACTTCCCAAAATTCCAATTAAGCCCTTGAACTTCTTAAAATTCCAATTAAGCCCCTGTGCTTCCAGTTATTCCAATTAAGTCTCTGAACTTTCCAAAATTCCAATTACGCCCCTGAACTTCCCCAAAATTCCAATTAAGCCCTGAACTTCCCAAAATTCCAATTAAGCCCCTGAACTTCTCAAAATCGTTATCAAGTCGCTGCATTTCTCCTTATTCGAATCGAGCCTCTATATTCTCATATGCTCAAAATCACACTTGGTTTTATCATTTGTCGCCCCAAAATAAAAAAACTCGTTTTGCATTTCTCAATCTCACGCGACGAGATCTAAGCACGAACTGGTAGCTTTTTCTACTGTTCGATGTTTAGAGATTCGTATGGGCCCAAGTGCAGCCGTAGTTATCTTGGACCCTGTGCATATGTGGATTGGGAATGCCCTTCTTTTTAAACCAAGAAAAAACACGTTTTTCATTTCCTAATCTCACGCGACGAGCTCTAAGCACGAATTGGTAGCTTTTTCTGTTGTTCGATGTTTAGAGATTCGTACGGGCCCAAGTGCAGCCATAGTTGTCTTGGACCCTGTGCATATGTGGATTGGGGGTGTCCTCATTTTTAACAAATAAAGAACTCGTTTTGTATCTCCTAGTCTTACGCGACGAGCTCTAAGCACGAACTGGTAGCTTTTTCTGCTGTTCGATGTTTAGGGATTCGTATGGGCCCAAGTGCAGCCGTAGTTATCTTGGACCCTGTGCATATGTGGATCAGGAGCACCCTCTTTACAAAATAAAAATCCATTTGGCCTTTCTTAGTCTCACGCAACGAGCTCTAAGCACGAACTGGTAGCTTTTTCTGTTGTTCGATGTTTAGAGATTCGTATGGGCCCAAGTGCAGTCGTAGTTGTCTTGGACCCTGTGCATATGTGGACTAAGGGTCTCCTTAAAAAAAAATTTGCAAAATACTCTGTTCATTTTTCAAACACCTTCGAAGGTCAAGCCTTCAAATGAGAACTACGTAAGCCTTGAGTTTCCCATTGCACCGGGGAATACGTAGGAGCAGGATCAAGTCCTGTCACGCTAACTTCCATCAATCTATTTATTTTCACTCTAGTTAAAGGGATCAAACTATTTTCAATAAATCACACACTTAGTTTAAGGGTACCGTTCTTTGGAACGGGCAAGTGGGGTGCCTAACACCTTCCCCACTCGTAACCGACTCCCGAACCTAAATCTCATCCTCGAGTTAGGGTTTTTCCAAATCTTTTTCCCTTAAATAAAAATTTGGTGGTGACTCCACATAAAACAAAACATTCCATTTTCAAATTTTAGCGAGTTCGTCGTCTCGTCGGAATTACAGTTGCGACACGCCTCTATCCTATAGTAGTCTATCCAGACAGATGCAATGTGAGCCAAAAAAAAAAGGCTAAGAGAAAGGGTTTTAAAAAGAAATAATTGAGGAGATAAAAATATTAAAAATAATAAAAAGAAATAAAGGCAGGATAAAAGAAAGGTAAGTGAGGATTTCCACTCTCTTATATAGAGGATGAAAATCAACTTATAAGGAAGGATAATGTGAGAAACATCCTTCTAATTAGGAAACCTCACCCTCTAAATACCATTACCATCAAACTAGTGGTTGGGATAGAGTCTAGTATTTCCTTCGCCCTAATAATGGAACCCTTTCCTCTACGAGAAAGTTAAGAACAAGGCCTTATAAAGGCCCATCCCTACTAACCATTCATAGTTACTTATGGCACCATTATTACATGGCATGATGGGTATGATATGAATAAAGTTGTTCAATTGACTAAACCCTCATATTTTTGTGTACCTTATAGGGTTGTAACTATTCAATTCCCTAGCATGCTTCAATAATTGTCTTATCCATCTACATCTAGGTTAATGGAAGATTCTATTATAAATGACTTAGTAGGTAAGCAATCTAATTTCTTGGTTAAAAATTCATCACTACACCACCAATCTTAATCACTTTATGAAGGGGTCAAGAAACCCCCTCCACAGATTGGTGGATATCATATCCCCCCCAGAGTAATGCTAGACATAAGTCCAATAGATAAATCCCAGGAAACATCCAAGATATCTTTTATAGAAAAATCAAGGACAGGAACTCAAACTTATTTACACTCCCTTTTCTTCTATTTTACTCTTATAGAGGTTATTGGTTTATGAATTTCTACTACCTCTTGTGTCTATTTGTCATGTTATATATTGTTAAAATTTCAAGAGATTGGTATTTGATCCTGATATTAGTCTTGTTTTTCCATTATTAATAAAAGTCTCCTCTACCTACTTATGTCCTTGATTTGCAGATATTTTTAAGCCTACACATTCGAGGACGAATGCTTTCAAAGTGGGAGGATATATGTCAAATTGGGCTTATTTTCCCTTTATTAATAAATTTCCCTCCATTTTACACCTCCTTCATTTTACCTATATGAAGGAATCACTTGTGTAATTTTCAACATTAGGTTCATTTTGAATGAAATTGTGAATTTTCACTCAAATCTTTTAGAGAAATTCTCTCCCTATCCTTCCTTTAGAACCAGACTTGAGATTTAGTAACCTCATCATCCATGGCTGCGCATGGTGGTAGAGAAGAAGTACATCCTCCATAAGAGGTGGCACTTCCAAGTCAATGAATAGTTTAACTCAATTCCTCTTCCATTCTCCACCAATTTGCAATCTTCATTGACCAGAAAAATCACCTCTTTCCACCTCTACATCACTTTGATTTCCTAGCTGCCTCACTTAAAGAGCCTTACAGATTATTCTCCATATTGATCATTTACAAAAAAATCTTTAGGCATATGATGCATGATTAACAATCTATTTTAACTACTTCATTCATCATTCTTGACTATACGCCTCGCCTTCTCCTCAATATCTAGGACCAAAATGTCCTCTTCTACCCATCATGTGGATACTCATTTCAAAACTTCAACAAATTAAGTACATAATTATTTATACCTTCATTTTCTATTCAATTCATCTAACTATAATTCACATTGCTAAATATAGACTTCTCGTCTGTTCAAGACAAACATGTATGATCTTCAATCTTCAAACTCAAAACAAGTTGTACGCCCTTGCTTGATATCTTGCATGTCTATATCAATGCAAGATTGTATAGTCGTGTGGAGTCCAATATACCATCATGTTCTTGCTTTGCATGTCTATGATGATCTTTGGTGAGTCTATGTTGATTTATAGCATGCTTGTATTTTCCTACTTCTTGCTTGCATTAATCTTCATCACTTAGCAAGCCTGGCTTAAAGTGCACGTGCCCATGCTCATGCATTTAGTAGGGCCTTGCTTAATCATTAAGTAGTGTCATACCCTCTTGTTTTACTCTTAGAACGACTGGGCTAAATTTCAGTATAGCTATGCTAAATTTCAAAAATTAAAAATTCATGATTTGACTTTAGCACAACCATGCTAAAATTAAAACTTGAAAATTCATACATTTTTGTTCTTAGCACAACCATGCTAACTATGACTACAACCATGCTAAATCCTAATTCCAGAAATTTGTATAATTTGTTCTAAGCACGACTGTGCTAACTATGAGTAGAATCGTGCTAAATCCTTATTGCAAAACTTTGTATGTATTTATTCTTATCACGACCGTGCTAACTATGAGCAAAGTTGTGCGAAGCCTCTAAACCCATAAATTCATGAGATTATTCTTGGCACAATCATACTAAATATGAGCATAATCATGGTCTATAATGCAGAGCCAAAATAAAATATTTGGGAGTATTTAAATACCTCATTATCTACCAAATTTAACATAAAACATATAATCATGCTTAAAATTAAATTTTAAAAATCACTTTGCATTAATACTAATTTTCTATGAATCAAATAAATTTTATTCCAGAGCTAACAATGCTTTAGAACTACTCTTAATTCTTACTGGAGTTTCATACCTTAGCTAGAATTAAATACATTTGTAAATTGTTTTTTTTCAAATGCTCCTCTGCAATTAATCTTTCAATCTTTATCTCAAATTGCTTAGAATTTGATTAAAATTCCTTCTTTGAGCATGACAGACTTCTCCTAGCTTTTTGACCTCTCTTCCTTTAATATTCCTAATTTCCTTTTTTTCTTGTTGTAGCCAAACTGAATGGATTTTTATTTATCAAATGCCTTTGTGCCAATTTCATGCATGCAATTGACTCTTGCCTCTATTTTTTTTTTTACAAAAATAGTTTTTATAATTATTTTGCTATTACAGTTCTTCTTCCCAAAAAAGAAAAAAATTGTTCCAGAAATTTCTCATAGCGGAATAGACGTGATTATAACTCCCTTATCCTATCCTTGAGTTCCCAAATTGCATTACCTTTTTCATTCCATTTAACCTTTACAAACTTTAATGTTCTTCCTCGCAATTATTTGATATCCTTTTCAAAGTTTCAAATAGGTAATACTATATAAGTTAAATTATATTTTCACTGTATAGAATGATTTTCTATGATGTGCTAAGGATTAGGAATATACTTCCTAAGTTGGGACACATGGAAAATGTCATGAAAATTGGACAGAGAGCAAAGGTAAGGCTATTTGGTAGTTTATTGAACCAACTCTCTTTAGGATTTGGTATGGATCAATATATCTAGGACTAAGTTTGGGAAATTTTATTACTCTACAACTCAAATTAGAGGTGTGACTTTCAAAAATACAGGATCACTTTCTTTAAATTCAAGAGGTTTTCGTTGTTTATCAAAATAATTCTTTTACCTATCTTGTGATGTCTTCAACTTTTTCCAATCATCTTAATTTTCTCTATAATTTTTTTACCATCTCTGGTCCCAACATGAAGTTCTCGCCTACCTTGTACCAACATAGTGGTGTTTTACACTTTCTCCCATATAGAGCTTCATAGGGAGAGATCCCTAAGCTTTAGTGGAAACTATTGTTAGGAGTAAATTTAACCAATGGGATAAATTAATCCTAGCTTCCTTGATATTCCATGATGAAAGCTCTTAACATATCTTCTAAAGTTTAGATTGTTCTTTTTAATAGTCCATCTGTTTGGGGATGATATGAAAAACTGAGTCAGACGTGATGGATGAAGGCACTCCATGCAATTTCAACCAATCGGAGAAATTGATCCTAGCTTCCCAGAATCATAATGTGAATCTTGGGTCTTTATTAAGAACGATTGATGAAGTCACTCCACGCAAATGAATTATTTCCTTGATATAAAATTATGCCAGCTTTTTCAAAGAACTCTTCATATTAATGGATAGGAAATGAGAAATTTTTGTAAATTTGTCCACAGTTACCTATATTGCATCGTGCTTCATACATGTTATTGGTAATCCCATCATGAAGTCCATGGATATGTTATCCCAATTCCATTCGGTAATTTCCATATATTATAATTCTCTGGATGATTTTCGATGTTCAATCTTCATTTTCTGGAAGATGAGGCAAGCTCGTATTATTGAAATATTTATTTCTTCATTCTAGGCCACCAAAAAAGTTTCTTAAAGTCCTGGTATATCTTGGTTGAACCTGAGTGAATGCTCATTTTGATTTTTGTAAGCTTCCTTAAGAATCATCCTTCTTAGTTCCTCATTATTCCGAAAGCAAATCCTATCTCTAAATCGAAGAGATTCATCGCTCCCTATTTGAAAGTCTTCTTCCTTTTTGGATGAACTATTTTGATCTTTAAGGCCTTGATCCTTCAATTTTTCTTCTTGGATCACTCTTAAGAATTCATTGGTGATTGTCAACCTTTCAAGCATAATGGTCATTGGTTGAAACTCTTGCCAGATTGAGATCTCAAAATTTCTCAACAAGCTCGATCTCTTTTACCATTATCATAGCAATATGAAACAACTTGTGACTCAAAAAGTTAGCTACAACATTAGCTTTTCTTGAGTGGTACAAAATATGAAAACCATAATCTTTAAGAAATTCTAACCACCTTCTATAATAGTCCTCTAAACCACCTACTTAGATTTCAACTCATTCAATAACGTAGGAAATCAAAATTGGTGTTACTTATGCAGAAATATTAGATTTACCTTTGAAAATACGAGGCTGAAGTCATTAAATATCAATCATGAGCTCCATCACTCCTTGTAACTTCATGTCACCCACACTATGGCTTCATTTCACCATAGTTGCATACATCCTTAGGCCATTTGACTATTCTGTATTCCTTAAGTCAACAACCATCTCTATGTCAAGCTAGGACTCTCCATGTCATAGATCTACTAGGAACATAGTTTCATACACAAGAAAATAGTAAATAGAGAGTGAAACACACCTTTCAAGTAGTAATTTGAATTGGAGTAGTGTATCGATAAGCATAAATTTCCTAAATATTTATCCCATATATTTATCTTATTAAGACTTCTTATATGTTCAATTAAGTGATCTTTGTCATGTTTTAAGAGTCTCGGTTCATATTGGACTTAATTGAATTTCTCAGCTTAATTGAATGCTCATGATAACAATTACACTACTATAGTATTTTGAGTATAACAAAAGTTTCAAGCATCCAAAAGTTATGAAAGTTAACTTGGAGGAAAGATACAAATAAAGATCAAAGGTTAAATTGGATGTATAGAACTTCTAAATCATCTCAAATGTCATGTATTATAAATAATTTAATATAGACAACACATAAGTTCTTTGACTTTCGTAAAGAACTATCTTAACAACAATCATGGTATGCATTGTATATACATGATTGTTTTTTCATTCTCTTTACAAGTTATACACATCAATAAATTGCATACGTAAACAAATAAATTTCACTATCTAATACACAAACCTCAATTGAGGCTAAAATGAATGCAACTAATGCACAAGAACTATTCCACACTCTCTTCTCAAATCTTTATGATGGCAGACTCAAGGTTAAGTAGAGTGAGGTCTGCTGCGTCCAATACTACAATACTCCTCACTAATCCAGAATTGGTCATTCCTATGATATAGGGGTCCAAATCATCGTCATCATATTATCAAAATAATGGTATGTACTAAGATCCAATTCCCATATCAACAATATTACTATAAGAACCCTCAAATCATCATCATCATAATCATCTTCATTTAATAAAATCCATGAAATTTTTCAATGGATAATGATAATTGACAGGGTCTTATCGAGGCAGCTAAGTCCGACCAGAGCAGTCTTGGCTACGAGGAGCAACCCTAGGCCATTGGAGATACTCAAATCTAGCTCACATATCTGCTAAGATTGGAAGTTCACAATTTTCATTAACTATGGTCAATTTTCAAACATAATTACTTTGAAATCATCGTTTTCCTCTACGAGAATTTCATCATTGTATCACTTTTCTACACAACCATTAGTTATCCTTCTCAAGGTTTATTAATTAACCGTATTAAATTTATTTATGTTTCATAGTCAACGTTTACCTTATACTTCTTGATCTCTCAAAGTTTCTTATAGAAATATTATTTTTTTTATAAGACCCTTAGGATCTATCTAAGGATATCATAAGACAATAGTCTTGTCTATAGTAGTCTCATCTGATCATATCATCTAATTTGAAGTAGTCTCATTTAATATGATGTGATTATGTTTGGTCTACGACATCCTCTTCTAATCTGAACCAGCATTGTCTAGCCTACAACATTATCTTTATTTACCACAGTGTCTATAAGAAACTTGTCTATATACTTGTTTGTAAAAACTCATGTACAAACTTGTCTATAGGAACTCATTTAAAAATTCATCTATTGGAACTCGCCCGTACGAACTCTTTCATAAACTCATCTAATCTACACTTGTCTACTCACTTGTCTATAGTAACTCATCTGCAGACTTGTCTACACTAACTCATCTATTAACCCTATCCACTGTAACTTGTCTATAATGTCATTGATAGTAACTTATCAGTAGACTTTTCTATAATAACTCATTTAAAAATGACATTAGAGAGCATTTAATTCTAGAAACATCATTTTAGCATCCAAGAACTCCAATTGCACTTAGCTTACAAAGTGGAGTGTCTAGAACCTTATAATTGGTTATAAACTTCAAGAATGATAGGGTTCCACTATGCCAAAGCATCAATTAATAATTTAAATTCTAGAGCTGAGGGAAACTCTACACTACTACTAAATTTTTACTTAATCTTCTCTCCCTTACCTGGATTAAAGGTTTATGCATATTTTACTATTCTTGGATGCTTCTTAGTTGACCTTGCTCCTTGATCCAATGCTTGTTTGAAACTTATAGCACTCAAATTATTGTAAAATGAAACTTTGGTTGCATGAATAAGGGAGGACGGGGATGAAGTTCAATTATGGAATTTCGGATCAAATTACTTCTTGACCAACAAAGTAATAGAAAGGATGACAAAAGATGCGTGCAAGAAAGAATTCTCCCATTTTTTAAAATTTGTATTTTTTGAAACCAATTTTAACTATTTTGTTTTAATGGTTTTCCATTAAATCTTTATGTCACCTATTATTTGTATGTGGTAGTTAAGAAACATATGCATGTGATTCTCATTAAATTTAAGTGACATGCCTCTCCCTTTTCTTTAAAAAAAATGGAATATTACATTTCTTCATGCCAAAAGAAAATTTTCAACCTCAAAATTTGTCTTAGTGGAAGATAAGGCTATATAACTCTCACATCTTATCCTTAAGTTTCCAAGTTACATCTCCTTCTTCATTGCATGAAACTTTCATTTATAGTCAAAACATCACAAGTTAAACTCTCAGAGGATATTTCCTTTACAAAAGACAAGGGTCGAATCCTCCATCTATCAATCCTTGTGCATCAAGTCCAAAACATAATTTTGATCAGTCTTAGTGCTATATTACTGTACTTAGGAACCAATCCTTAATAATTCCACCAACTCTACCTTCTACCTTGTATTCTATCTTCCAAAATCTCAACATCAAGTGTCTCATTAATAGGATTAACATTTACTGAATGATATTGAATTCCATTATAGATAAAGAATTCATAAAAAAGAAAAAATGATTTCAAGAAATATTATTGAATCTCAAGGAGAATTCATATTATTTAGATATTAACAAAGAAAATTTTAATATTTTCATAGTCAAAATGGGTCCTACATAGATCCAAGAATTTGAGGAAGTAAAATCTCACATGTAAGGACATTTTGAATTCATCAAAAATTAGCTAGACCACTATAACAATCTAAGAAAAGAAACTCATAATTTGAAAGTAATCAAAGCTAATCTTTAAATTACCATGAATTTTATAAGTATCTCTCTTTATTGTTTAGAACAGTCATCAAAGGAAAACTTGATCAGATTAATAAATAGTTCAATTGAGAGACAACATGTCATTTATAAAGATGAACCAATTAGTTTGATACAAAATTTTAAATTAGGAGTGTAAAGGCTAACGTCAACATAGGATCTCAATTTTGACACAAGAAAAATTCAAATATGTTGGAAGGTTAACAATAAAAATGATTACTGAGGCAAAGCAACACACTAACAATCTTTAATAATTACAATCGTATTTTCAAGATCACAATAACAAAGGAAGTAATGTACCAAACCAACATTACCCTTCAAAAGAGACATGATTCTTAGGACACTTACCTATATTAAGTTATCTATTAGAAAAACTTAAATGCTTACTAGCATGGTCATACTTATCTATTATCTTCTAGTTCCCATATCTTATAGTCATTGTCATAGTTATGGTTGTCAGTGTGATCTCTATCATTTCCTCATCCCTTGAGATTTATCTCATCACATTTACAACGTGAATATTTTAGTCTCTCACACTTACGTTAACTGCAACTCTTAGACCAAACAATCCCTTTAGCAAAGTATACTTCTATAGTTGAACCATCGCACGATCGAGTTGCAAGTCATCTACAAAGACTAAAATAACATCTTTACTTTTAAACATTTTTCTTGAGTTAAAATAGGTATTGATATAATTTTTTCCTCATTGACTTTAATCCCTTCTCTCAACACTTTATCATTATCTAGGCTCAAAATTTTCATAGTCGAGATTCTTTTCCATTTTCTCTATTACAATTTCCTAGAAGTACAAGCTTTGAACATCACATCCTCAAAGCGTTAAGTTGTGAGCAAGGAAAAGATCTCTTTAATTGATAAATTTTTTAACTTTAAGCTAAAATATAACTTCCATTATTCATTTTATTGGTAGGTCAAAAATATTGACTTCTTAGATAAAACACCTTTGCACGTATAAGCTTGCAAAAGGATTATGACCATCAATTGTCATAATTCCTATGGATTTGTGTAGTATTCACTTACTAAATGTAGAATCAATCAAATCAAATTGTATAGTAATAATAGATAAGTTTGGTTGTTTAACCTAATTATAAGTGACTAATAAATAGGTAGTACTCGAGTTATATATATTACACTCAAAGATCTTTCCCCTATAAAAAGAGTTATCTTGAATTACATTTTTTACTTAAGTAATCTGTTCTTTGCTCAAGGAAAAGATTTTCCTTTGCATTCTTGAATTCTTTACTTGTCTATTATTGTTCTTGATCTATCACTATTACTATGGCAATCATTATTGTTAAAGTTATCTTTGTGAGGATTTTCCTTCCTCATCTCTAGATGTTCTCAAACATTATGACTGAATTACCAGCATTTATAGTAGAAAATCTAACCTTTTGAATACTCTTTAGAATGATGTAATCTTTCATAAGCAAAAAACCACTTTGGATTATTAGTATTTATTCCTAACCCTCCAGTCATTGAGTTGAATAACTAGGACTTCAAAGGAAAACTACTTAAGAACTTTGACAGTTTATAGGAAGGCTTTCTTTCCTTTAATGCCTCTACAATCCATATCTTATAATTGTCGCAACCGTAATTCCGACGAGACGATGAACTCACTAAAATTTGAAAATGTTTTTTGATTGATGATGTGGAGCCGCCACCAAATTTTTATTAAGGGAAAAAAACTTGGAAAAACCCTGACTCGAAGGAGAGATTTAGGTTCGGGAGTCGGTTACGAGTGGGGAAGTGTTAGGCACCCCACTCGCCCGTTCCAAAGAACGGTACCCTTAAACTGACTGTATGATTTTTGAAAATTGTTTGATCCCTTTAATTAGAGTGAAAATAAATGGTTTAATGGAGGTTAGCCTGACAGGACTTGATCCTGCTCCTACGTATTCCCCGGTGCAATGGGATACTCAAGGCTTACGTAGTTCTGGTTTTATTTTGAAGGCTTGACCTTCAAAAGTGTTTAAAAGAGTGTTTGAGAGGTGCTCGAAGGCTTGACCTTCGGAGCTATTTGGAAACTGATATTCGAAAATGACTTGATTATTCTGAAAAATAAGGGATATCCCTATCCACATATGCACAGGGTCCAAGACAACTACGGCTGCACTTCGACCCATACGAATCTCTAAACAACGAACAGCAGAAAAAGTTACCAGTTCGTGCTTAGAGCTCGTCGCGAGAGATTAAGAATCGCCAAACAAGATTTTTATTTTTAAAAAACGATGTAAATGAACAAGGTTTTTATTTTGCAAACAGGAAGGGCAACCCTAATCCACATATGCACAAGGCCCAAGACAACTACGACTGCACTTGGACCTATACGAATCTCTAAACAACAAACAGTAGAAAAAGCTACCAGTTCGTGCTTAGAGCTCGTCGCGTGATATTAAGAATCGCAAAATAAGATTTTTATTTTGAAAAGCGATGAATAATAAAATAGGCGACACATAAGAAAACATAAAAAGGTTATGGCGTGTGCTTAGCATTAATGGAAATGAAATTTATGGATTTAATTTGTAATCAGAAGGACTTTGAGAAATTAAAATGCGATTAGGAGAATTTTAGAGGTATGAATTTGGTATTTATTAGAAATTTTGGGGTAAACTAACAATTAAGGAGTTTTATGTTTTATGGATTTATTTAAGAATTTTGGATCTTTTATGAATTATTTCGGAATTTTGGAATGTTCATGAAATTTTTAGTAACATTTATTAATTTTATAATTTTTATGAATTACAGAATTTGGGGACAGAATAGGGATTTTGTGGACAGATCAGGGGCAATAGAGTAATTTGACACTTGGGTTTAATTGAGAGGAAAATGTAGAATGGTCCTAACAGGATTCGAAGAATGGACATGGGAGACGCCCTCGAGCGCTCCAACCACTGAGCCTGACGTCCATTTGGGTTTATGGTATCCAAATTTAAATGTAAAGTGATCTTTACGTGGCTTGCATGAGGCTGCATGGTATTTTGACCCACAGAGCGACATATCTAGCTCATGCTCACATTGGGTGGCCTTCTGTATATTACTTTAACTTTTTCTTGCAAGGGAATCCCAACTCGAATCTATTGAGATAAATCAAATGCTGGGAAGACCTGGGTATCACACTGGCAGCGGGATTAGACGATGTACTCCTTTGCTGCTCTCCCTCCCTCATCCCTTGCTACTAGCTTCTCTATTGTTCAGACAAGACTTGGGATGCACCAACCAGCGTCTATCCCATTCGAGGGGGTCATTAAAGTGGGTGTCCATTGCCCTTATTGGAAGGATCCTACTATATGAAGGTGGAAATGGCACCAAATCGTTCACATATCTGGACACTAATGAGCTATATGATGCGTCACTTATAATCACAGGTGGGCTCTCTGGAAGACCGAGGGCTTGAGACTTTCGAATCCACTCCAGTTGTACTCGGAGGGGAAGGGATTATACCAAACAAACCAGATGATGTTAAATCAGGGGACCTAGAAAGAGTGCCCATAAGACTAGCAGCAGCACCCCTATTAGGATTTGAGCCATCAGTATCAGTGCATGAAGGAATACAGGTGAGGCTTAGGATTAGCTAATGCAGGGGATCAAGAAACCTTGAGAAAGACAACATGTGTTCAGGTTAGGGGAGGTTTCTTTGATGATACATGTTGAGCCCGATCAACCATTGACTCCACTCCCGAGAGTTCTAATTGATGTTTGGTTTCGAATGATCTTCTTATAATCTGTTAGGACAGATCCAAAGTGGCGATGGCATATGTGTTTCTTCCAGGGACGCACGTTTGTCAGGGTACCCACAGGATAGCTCTTTACTCTGTTTCATGTAGAGTAAGTGGTCCAAGTCTCCTACCACTGGATCACGTCTGGGCGCCCAACAATTAACCTGATGATTTCAAAAGGTAATCCGTGCCTTCTGTTCAGTTTGAGGTCATCCCAGATTCACTCTCAATTGGCTATTTCTAATTAAATCAAATTCGTTTTATCTATTTCCTAGTTAGTAGTAAGTTTTTGGTCATTGTACTGCCATCCCCAGATTCTAATTCATGAATTTCTTAGCTCCCTCACTCTATTTTTTGGTCTCGACTAAGCTTACTTTTGAACGTCCAACCAATTGGTAGCATCATGCAGACCATGCACCTCTCATACCTATGGCCGAACTAAACATACACAGAGAAGCAAAGCTAATTACTCTTTGGGGATTTCGCGACTATTGATTATTGAAAGGTTATTATGGTGAGTGGCTAACCAGAATCTCCTATGCCTAACTAAATTTTCGGATCTTGATCCTTATGAGAAACTCAGTATGTATGTAGAGGAAATCAAGATTTACCTTTCGATTTTATCAATCTTACATGCACATCCTAAACAAGACTCTTGAAACCAGAACAGGGCAATCATATCAAAACATAGGGGGAAGCAGGGACTCTCATTTCATGATCGAGTACAATTCAATTACACAAGCCCAAGATTGAATTCCTGGACATCCATACTCCTCAAGCATTACACAGATCGTAGGCAAATTAACTTAAGCACGTTCAATTAGCAATAAATCAAGAACTTCATGCAAGAAAAAATTCCTCACTTCACCCTATTGAGCTACGGTGTTTCAAGAACAAAATGCGTCCAAATGGCTAACAAATCCTTGCTATGCTAACCTGTTTGATGGAATCTGATCGTGTCTCTGCACCAATTCAATGTTCTGAGCCTCCAATTCCTTCGTCTTCCCCGCTGAGACCACAGTGCTCTAAGGGATTCTTGCAACTTTCTCCATTCTGTTCTTTCGTTCTTCCTTCTGCCTTTCTCTTTCAGCAGTCCTTCGAAATCTCTTCTTGATTCTCCAGGGAAAGAAAGTCACCAAAACCCAAAAGCAGCCCACAAATTCACTCCCTATTTTGTTTTAATATCCTCTCGAAAACCTTTTTCTTTTGGATTTCCATTTTTTTTTCTTTTTCGAATTTTTTATTTCTTTAAATTTTCAAATTTAAATGTTTTTCAGGTCTTTCAATTTTAATTTTCTAGATTTTTCTCCATTTTTCAAGATTTTTCTTTTATTTAATTTAAGAATTTTATTTTATTTTATTTTCAGATTTTAATAATTCTATTTAACTTTTTCAGATTTTTTAATTTTCAATGTTTAGATTGTCAGAATTTTATTTTATTTTTTCCTAGAATTTTGATTTTCTTTTCCTTTTAATTCAGAATTTGATTTTTTATTATATTTGTCATTTTAGATTTTCTGATATTTTAATTATATTATTATTTTTTTCTGATTTTATTTTTATTATTATTTTTAATTAATAATCTTTATTTTTCAAAAAAATTTATTATATATTCTTTGATTTTAATTTTTAATTTTGTTATTATTCTTATTTTCTGATTTTGTTTATTTCTACTTTTTCTTCTTTTTTTCATATGTATTATTTTTTTATTTTCTTAATTTTTAATGCATTTTCCTATTTTTTCAGATTCTACCTATTTTTTGATTTTTGATTTTCTTTAATTTTGCTTAATTTTAGTTTTTTGGTTTTTATGATGATTTTTTTTAAAATTTTTTTATTATTATTTTTTACTTTTATTTTATTTTTATTTTATTTTTTCCAAAATTTCTACTTTTATTATTTTCATGTTTAGTTTCAAATTTTAGTTCTTTATTACTATATTTCTTTTGTTATTATTCTTTATGTTTTCTATTTTTTCTATTGTTGTCACTCTTTTAATCATGCTTTACTTTGAATTTTTTGGGATTTTTTTAACTTGGGTTTATCCCCTAATTGACTTGAACCGGGCCTCGGACATAATTGAGTGTTTACAGTTTTCCCCTCTTTACTCATTTTCTTTTTAGATAATATGAGAAGTACTCTCTATATTATCGCGGTAAGAAATGGGTAAAGACGTAAACAAATTATGTCCGAGGCAGATGTCGCGATAATCTCGGAATCACCGTACCTTCGAGATTACAGAGTTTTCAACCTTATGTGTTGAGAAACCTAACCATTGAACGAAGAAGAGTCATATGAAGCTTGTCCTCACATGCTGAGATGCTTAAATTACGGGAAAGCAGTACGGAGGGCCTAGCAACTTAGGCCGAAAACAGGAAATTAAACTAGGTGGTGGCCTGACAACATAGGCCTGAAAGCAGTAAACTAAACTAGATGGCACAGTAAACTAAACTAGATGGTGGCCTGACAACATAGGCCTGAAAGCAGTAAACTAAACTAGGTGGTGGCCTGACAATATAGGCCTGAAAGCAGTAAACTAAACTAGGTGGTGGCCTAACAACATAGGCCTGAAAGTAGTAAACTAAACTAGATGGCGGCCTGACAACATAGGCCTAAAACCATTAAACTAAACTCGATGCCAGCCTGACAACATAGGCCTAAAAGCAGTAAACTAAATTAGATGGCGGCTTGACAACATAGGCCTGAAAGCAGTAAACTAAACTAGATAGCGGCCTGACAACATAGGCCTGAAAGCAGTAAACTAAACTAGATGGCGGCCTGACAACATAGGCCTGAGGTGCAGAAATGTAAAGTGGTAGGCTTGAGAATGAAAATTATCTGTTTTTGTTTGCAGACTTCGACTTCCTGGCTTTCGTCTAGCACTGACCGTATTCTTCAGAGTGAGCTAGATTTCGTGCGTCGTTCACTTCCTCCTTTGTTTTACAACATATCTTTTGCGTAGCCAATCTTTTAAAAAATAAGACCCTCTTGTGAATAAGAACTTATAATCAAGAAAATCTCGATCTAACCCTGATTTTTGAACAGCGTTAGTAACAGCAAATTGTCATTCAAAATTTATATAATTGCATTTTGTATATACATTTTGACAAAGGATAGTACAGTTGCATATGGTAGGGAATTAACAAGATAGTCAAAATGACGTGGGGTATTTTATGACTGGATGTCTGATGGCATGATTTTGATTGGTTAGATGCCTTTGAGACAATTAGTGCTAGCATTGTACTTCGGTGACGTCTACATGCCTTGCCAACCCAGCTTCTGAAAAGCAAAATTTTGCCCTAGTTTATTTGACTTGCCCCAGACCGGTCTTGAACCTTTTGCTAGAACCACAGATATTTGCCCATTTTTGCCCCAGTATAAGGCACAGATCGTAATCTAGTTATAGATTTTCCCCAGTGTAGACGGAGACTGCCTGTTACCCTTTCTCAACCTTCTTAATCCGAAGGAACAATTCCTCCTTTATTTGTTTAATCTATGCCATTTTTTTTTCTTGGTTTTGTCTAATCCGTCCTTGCGGGTTTTCGGTTTAGGAGGCTTTTCTGCTTGAATTGCCCTAATTTTTTCCTACGTCGCCCTTCCGGGTTTTCAACCTAGCAAGATTTTGTCTGTGTGCCCTAACTTTTACCTAGGTCATTTTGAGGATGGTTGACCTAGCGGGCTTTTTTTTTTTTTTGAATTACCCTAACTTTTTCCTAGGCCGCCCTTGCGGGTTTTCGACCTAGCGGGCTTTTCCTTTACGCATAATACTTTTTAACGGCATCTGAGTTGATGGGGTTAGGAAAGTCTTTCCCGTCCATGTCGGCCAGGATCAAGGCACCTCCGGAGAAAGCCTTTTTTACTACATAGGGTCCGTGGTAATTTGGAGACCATTTCCCTTGTAATGTTTTCTGCATGGGCAACAACCTTTTGATCACCAAATCTCCTTCTTGAAACTCCCGAGGATGGACCTTTATATCAAAAGCTTTCTTCATTCTTCTTTGGTATAGTTGGCCGTGACATATCGCTGCCAACCTTTTCTCTTCGATTAAATTCAACTGATCCATCCGAGCCTGGGCCCATTCGGCTCTTTCAAATCAACATCCATCAGAACTCTCAATGAAGGAATCTCGACCTCAATTGGGAGTACGGCTTCCATCCCATATACTAGTGAGAATGGCGTTGCCCCAGTAGATGTACGGACAGAGGTCCGATATGCATGTAATGCATAAGGGAGCATTTTGTGCCATTCTCTGTATGAGAGAACCATCTTCTGAATTATCTTCTTGATACTCTTATTGGCCGCCTCGACTGCTCCATTCATCTTCGGTCGGTAGGGGATGAGTTGTGATGCTGGATCTTGAACTTACCACATAATTCCGACATGATCTTATTGTTGAGGTTTGAGCCATTGTCCGTGATAAGCTTGCTGGGCAATCTGTATCGGCAAATCAACTCTCTTTTCATGAATCTGACTACCACACTACGAGTCCCACTAGCATATGAAGCGGCCTCAACCCATTTGGTAAAGTAGTCAATAGCCACCAGTATGAAACGGTGCCCATTGGATGCTTTAGGTTCGATTGGGCCGATGACGTCCATCCCCCACATAGCAAATGGCCAGGGTGATGTTAGCACCTCCAACGACGTTGATGGCACATGGACATTGTCCGCATATACCTGGCACTTGTGGCAAGTCTTGGCGTGTTTGTAGCAGTCGGCCTCCATGGTCAGCCAATAATACCCTGCTCTCAGAATTTTTCTCGCCATGGCATGTCCGTTGTCGTGAGCACCAAAAGACCCTTCGTGAACTTCCTTTAGGATTTTGTCGGCTTCTGCTGCGTCTACGCACCTGAGCAGAACCATGTCGTGATTCCTTTTATACAGAATTTCTCCAGTGAGGAAGAAACCTGCGGCTAGTCTCTGTAGGGTTCTTTTGTCATTTTCTGATGCGTCGGCGGGGTATTCTTTATTCTTCAAGAACTGTCGGATGTCATGATACCAAGGTTTTCCATTCGGTTCCACCTCCACTGCTTGACAAAATACCGGTCTGGAGCGATGTTGGATGCGGATGAGAGGCATGTCCTTTTCTCGTCCAATTTCAAACATAGATGACAAAGTGGCTAGGGCATCAGCCAGCTGATTGTCTTCTCGAGGTATATGCGAGACGGTGACCTCTTCAAACTGTTCCAGCAGTTCCTAGAGACGAGTTTGATAAGGCACTAGCTTTGCGTCTATGGTCTCCCATTCTCCTCTGACTTGGTGGATGACTAAGGCTGAATCACCAAAGACCTCTAAGTGCTTGACGTTAGCTTCGATCGCAGCTTGGATCCCCAAGATACAAGCCTCATACTCCGCCATGTTGTTTTTGCAATCGAAGGTTAGTCGGGCGGTGATAGGTATATACTTTCTTTCCGGGGAAATCAGTATAGCTCCTATACCATGGCCCATCATGTTAGACGCACCATCGAACAACATCGTCCATTTCTTTCCCCTTATCCTTTCTTCTTCACTGAATACTGCCATCAAGTACTCATCCGGAAACTCTGGCTGCATAGCTTG
Source organism: Canavalia gladiata (assembly GCA_037954105.1). Lineage (NCBI taxonomy): Eukaryota > Viridiplantae > Streptophyta > Magnoliopsida > Fabales > Fabaceae > Canavalia > Canavalia gladiata. The sequence continues at coordinate 25,150,487 of CM075662.1, forward strand.
GTAGTTGTCTATGGGATGTTGGGCCAAATACTCTGCGAGTACACTACCTTTGACAGATTTCTGTGTCATGTACAGGATATCATATTCCGAAAGCACCATTTTCCACTTTGCAATTCCTCCTTACAATGCAGGCTTCTCAAATATGTACTTGATCGGATCCATCCTAGATATAAGCCATGTGGTGTGACTTAGCATATACTGTCCCAGGCGGTGCGCTACCCATGCCAAAGCACAGCAAGTTCGCTCCAAGAGAGAATATTTGGCTTCGCAACTCGTAAAATTCTTGCTCAAATAGTATATCGCCTGCTCCTTTCTCTCGGATGCATCGTGTTGACCGAGCACGCAACCCATTAACTGGTCTATCACCGTCAGATACAAAATCAAGGGCCTCCCAGCGACTGGCGGTACCAGGACCGGGGGTTCTGTAAATATGATTTGATCTTCTCGAAAGCCTCTTGGCAATCCTTATCCCAACTCATGGGTTGATTCTTGCGCAAAAGCTTAAAGATTGGCTCGCATGTAGCTGTCAACTGAAAAATAAATCGGGAGATATAATTGAGTCTTCCTAAGAAGCCTCGGATCTGTTTTTCAGTTTTAGGAGCTGGCATATCTATAATTGTTCGGGCTTTGTCAGGGTCAACCTCGATTCCCTTCTCACTGACAATAAAGCCCAACAGCTTTCCTGATTTAACCCCAAAGGTGCACTTAGCCAGGTTCAATCGCAGCTTGAATTTTCTAAGCCTCTCAAACAATTTCTGTAGATCTGTGAGATGGTCGTCCTCTGTCCGGGATTTGGCAATCATGTCGTCCACGTAGACTTCTATCTCCTTGTGAATCATATCATGAAATAGTGTTACCATACCCCTTTGATAGGTCGCCCCAGCGTTTTTCAACCCGAAGGGCATGACTTTGTAACAGAAGGTTCCCCAGGGTGTGATGAAGGTGGTATTTTCTTTATCTTCCTCGGCCATCTTGATCTGGTTATAGCCTGAGAAACCGTCCATGAATGAAAAATTGGAGAATTGTGCAGTGTTATCGACCAGCACATCGATGTGAGGTAGTGGAAAATCATCCTTTGGGCTAGCTCGATTAAGATCTTTGTAGTCTACGCACATCCGGACCTTTCCATCTTTCTTGGGGACCGGCACTATGTTAGCGACCCACTCGGGGTAATTTGCAATAGCCAAGAAGTCGGCGTCAAACTGCTTCCTTACTTCCTCCCGGATTTTCAAAGACATTTCCAGTTTCATCCTCCTCAGCTTCTGTTTGACTGGTGCACATCCGGCTTTCATAGGCAGCTTGTGCTCTACTATAGAAGTATCTAGGCCTGGCATGTCTCGATAAGAACAGGCGAAGATATCACTACAGTCTTGTAGGAGTGAGACCAATCGCTCACGATTGTCTCCAGTGATAAGCGCACCTATCTTGACTTCTCTTTTGTTTTCTTCAGTCCTCAAGTTTATCAGATCCACGGGTTCTTTATGAGGTTTGATTATTTTCGATTCGCGTTCCACCAAGCTCAACATCTCATCGGTGGGTTCGCACTCAAATTCTGTCTCTTCATCAACCGGATCGACAATACAATTGAAATCGCTTGATGCAATACTAGCACTGTCGTCGCGAGGCGGTTTTGGGTCAGATCTGCGTATTGGGATGAGATGAAGAAATAAGACAGGTATATTCAGCAAAGGGAAGTAAATTGGGGAAAGAAAAGAAGAAATATGTTGAGTAATGCAACTGTATTTATTATGTCAAAAAAATATGTACAAAATGTTTATATGTAAAATTTTGTCATGACAATTGCAAAATTACATTTGAACTGAACCAAAAGTCAGAGGTAGATCAAAAATTTCCCAATTGGTCAGTTCTTGTCCGGGGGGACAGGGCGTCACCAGATCTTCAATATTCATCGTCCCCTTTCCATCTGTGGCTGCGGTCATGCCTGGGTCTTCGAAGCCGGCACTTCGGAAACTTTGTGATATGTGGCACAAAGGGACCTTATTATAGCGGGGTCTTATTGCCTTATCCTTGTCAGTAGGTTGATATCCCAACCCATATCGTCGCCTATTTTTATTCACTGACAACGGCCGAGACAAACCGCCATTATTTTACCCCAGTCTACCGCCTGGCTCGAACCCATTCTTCAACATTACTCGAGCCATCATCATCAGAGCCTTAGGGGGCAGCCCACGGTCAACCACTTCGCCTTCCTTAATTGTAGTGACATTGGCCACCTCTAAGGCTTGGAAATGAGTTTCCAAGGCCTCTTCGGCAACCTCAATATAAGGAGGATTGGTGGGCTTGCTGACCAAATAATCTTCTTCCGCCGAGACGATGATTAATCTGTCGTCTATGATGAACTTCAGCTTCTGATGTAAAGTTGAAGGGACCACTTTGGCGGAATGAATCCAAGGCCTTCACAGCATACAGTTGTAGGCTGGCTGAATGTCCATTATTTGGAAAGTTATGTTGAAGATGATAGGGCCGATTTGGACCGGCAGATCTACTTCGCCGATAACCTCCTGTCTTGACCCATCGAACGCTCTTACCGCCATAGAGCTGGGCTTCATATGGACCCCCTCGTGTGACAGTTTGGATAGAGTCAATTGAGGCATCATATTTAGAGAGGAGCCATTATCTATCAAGACTCTGGCTAGAATGTGATCCATACATTTAATCGATATATGTAAGGCCTTGTTATGTCTAGCCCCTTCCTCTGGGATCTCACGATCGGCAAAGGTTATGAAGCTGTTGGCAGTTATGTTACTGGTGATCCCTTCAAATTTATCCACCGAGATGTTGTGGACTACATGGGCCTCATTTAGGATCTTCAGTAACACCTTCCGATAGGGCTCTGAATTCATCATTAGAGCCAGCAACGGTATTTTGGCGGGTATACGGTTTAACTGCTCAATTACCGTATACTCGCTTTGCTTTATCAATTTTAGGAACTCGCAAGCCTCTTCGTCCGAGATAGCCTTCTTCATCTCCTTCTCTGTTTCTTTGCTGCGATTTTCAGGCTCGGGCCTAGCCCGATCTTCCTTGTCTAGGGTGGCCGGTTGTCTCCTTGTATCCTCTGCAGGGCCGTAGATGCGACCATTTCTGGTCATTCCCCCTATACCGGCTATGTTGGTCACAACGACCGAGGAACTTTCTATCTTATCCTCTTCGGTTTTCCCTCACAATACCTCGACGTTGTACTGGAAAGGTCCCGACACCTTTATTGTAACTGGTCTCACTCCATCAGGCATAGGCAGGGCCGATGGCTTGGCATAGCGGAAGACCAGGGGTTTAGGAGGCCCCGGAAAGTATTCGCCAACCATGTCTACCTCCTCTTCTACCTCGATACAGTTCACAGAGGGCCCCGCTCCTCCATGGTTTGGCAGTGGGTTGTTCCCCACGCTGGGTTCATCCTTCTCAAAGTTTAACCACTTGGCATTAATCAACTTCTGGACCTTATGTTTCCAGGCCAGACAGTTTTCAGTGGAATGCCCCACCGTACCAACGTGGTAGTCGCACTTCGCCTCAGGATTGTACCACTTCGGGTATGGGGGTTCCATAGGCTTCATGGGGACCAGTGCAATTAAGGAGTTTTGAATTAAACGGGGCAAAAGCTCCCAGTAACTCATCGGGATCGGGTCAAATTGCACTATTTTTCTTTGGTTATTGTTGGTTTTTTGCTGAGGCGAGTTAGGGTTGGTGTTTTGGTTCCATGGCTTTGGTGGTTGTTGTTGAGGGAATGTTTGGGAAAGTGGAGTTATGAAGGTGGTGTTTGGCTGAAATGGAGTAGGTGGTGGGTTGTAGGTTGGTTGGTATGTAGGTTGGGCGGAGGCTACCATGTGTGGGTGTGTAGGAAATTGTGGTTGATATGGTATTTGGTAGTTAGGTGGCGTGGTGGGTGGTTGATACACGGGTTATGCGGTAGTTGGGCGGTTAGGGTCGGCTGAGACGTAATGCGTCTCGACTTCCTTCTTCTTCCATGAGTTGTTCGTCAGTTTTTTTGTACTTACATTGTCGACGGCATTGTGTACAATCCTTCCTCGGCGTAAGCCGCTCTCTATGCGTTCTCCGATTAATACCATGTCGGAGAAGTTGGCGGACACACTGCCCACCATTTTATCGTAGAAGGGAGCAAGGAGAGTCTCCATGAAAGTACTGATCATCTCCCTATCCAATAGAGGGGGTTGAACTTGAGCGGCCAGCTCCCTCCACCGCTGCGCGTACTCTTTAAAGGACTCATTCTCCTTCTTGATCATATTCTGCAATTCAGTCCTGTCAGGAGCCATTTCAATGTTATATTTGTATTGCTTTAGGAAGGCATCTGCCAAGTCCTTCCATGTACGAATGTATGACCTCTCGAGCTGGGTATACCAGCTAACAGCTGCTTCAGTTAAACTGTCCTGAAAACAGTTAAACAGCAACTTATCGTTGTGTGAATGGGAGGCCATTTTTCTGCAATACATTGTCAGGTGACTTTTTGGGCATCTGACTCCCCTATACTTCTCGAATTCCGACGTTTTGAATTTATGAGGTATTATGACATCAGGTACGAGGACAACTCAGAAACCTCTACTACTCTGTATCCATTCCCTTCGATGGCTCTAACCCTCTCCTCTAGGTGTTGCTATCTTCCGCCGAACTGGGCTTCTTGGTCCACGGGTTGGCCAATGAGGTGAGGTAAGGTGTGTTGGCCCTCGGGTCTTGTAGTATGACCGTAAGGGTGTGGTTGATGAGGGTTGGCTGGATGAATAGTGACCGGGACAGAGTACGTGGGGTCCTCGGTGACGGTTGTATTCATGTGAGTATAGTCGAGGTTGATATTGTATTGGTATGCGGTTGATGGATTAAAATGAGGAGGGAAAGACGAGTTTATATGTGGAGGGAAAGCAGCGGAAGTGTTTGTGTTATAGGGGTAAGGCGGAGGGTTCGTGTGTGTTGGGTATGAGTGAGGTGGATATCCGGTGGTGTTGGTAGGAGAAGGGTAGGTTGGTGGGTTTATATGGTGAGGATGAGCGGTAGGGTTTGTGTGTGGAAGCCCAGCCGGAAGGTTTGGATGATAATGGTGAGTGGTAGGGTTTATGTGAAGAGGAAGTGCATTTGGATTTTCACCAGCGGTGATCCCTTGAGAACCTGGCCCATATGGAGGCTCGTAGCTAGGCGGTAGCCCGTATGGCCATTCTTGCTCGGTGACAGCTTGAAGGGGCATTAAAGTAGCAACAGCCCCTGTTGTCTCGGTTGCCGTAGGTCCCTCTGTGTTTTTCTCAAGTAGCTTCATGAGCTTAGCTACTTGATCTTTTAGCTCAGCCACCTCGTTTCTGAGCTCCTCATTCTGCGTCTCTAGCTCACTCATGATTTTGGTTTTTGATCTAGTGTTGTACGAATGTCGAGGAAGTTGTGAGTCCGCAATTTTGTTATCTGTTATAAAAACATCATATTAATTAATTGTTAATTGAAAATAATTTTTTGGCATGAAATAAAATATTGAGGGACCAATTTCTCATTGACCATCTATCGATCGTGTGTGCTTTGAGCATCTCGAGCATGAAATGGAAATTAATGCGAAATCATAGACGGAGAGAAATCAACTTTATTCAAGCAGACTGAATTTATTTTACATTTTGCCCTTCCTGTCTGGCTAACACAATGTACTTGTTCATCCTTAGTATTAGATTTTTACAAAATTGAATAAAATCTTCAACTTCGGGAGGAGTATGTAGCGGACGTAATGAGGTTTCGGCCTTCTTGAGGAGAGGTGGTACTTCTTCAATTGCCGTATTTGCTAGACTGGCCAGTCTTCCAAAACATCTGGCCCAGTGGTCAGCTGTGTCCTTGTACCACTTACTCTCATTTTGGATGTCCTTAATGCCCCTTTGTTGCATTCGAATTATTTCGATGACATTCCATTTTTCCTCGTTTACCTCATTTTTTCAAGCCACTAATAAGCCCTCGATCTGCCTTTTCGTGTTTTCCATTCGTTGCAGCAGATCGTTCCTCTCTTCTATCACATAGTCTGCCTCCATTTGAACCTTTTTATTTGCGGCTAAGATCAGGTTCTTCGCTTCGCGGATGGTATGGATCTTGGCCTTCATCTGCTCTAAGGCGCCCCTCAGTTGGCGGTTCTCTTGGAGTGCGGCATCTCTTTCTTGCGCTCTCATTCCAAGCTTTTTATTGGCCGCTTGCAGATTCATGTGTACCCGGGAAGCACGCTCTCGTTCACCCTTTTGCTGATCCCTGATAGATGCTATGAGAGCTTTGTTTACTTCATCTTCCCTTCTCTATGCAGCGCTCTCTTGCCGTGCCTTCAATAGTTCCTCTTCCAGTCAGGCATTCTTCTTGGTCATGGCTTCTAGCTTTTCCTTCAAATTTTTAATGACCTCATCTTCAAACACCATTGGCGATGGTTGATTTTCAGATGGGGCGGTCGGAGGTTTGAACGGCAGTTTAATCTGTTGCACCATGTTTCTGACCCACTGTATGTACTCTTCTTTGGCTTCGCAGCTTCGGATCCCCAGTTCTTTCCCTTTTCAAGTAACACTTTCCCATGCTTCTTGTACTTTGTGGAGGGGCTCGGCGAAATCTCCCTCATATTTCAAAAGGAAAGGTGTCACCAATTCGTCTGATGGAGGTGCCTTAATGGGATAAGCCAGCTGCCTCTACCCCAACATCGAGTTGTAGTTGATGCAACCCCTGGTTCCCATTAGGGGTACATTTGGGAACCCCTTACAGTAGTAGATGACCTTCGTTCTCCGCTGCCAAGTGGGTTACCATCGGACCTATTCTTCTTTTAAGCCAGCGAAATGAGCTGCCCATTCTTCATTATTCATTGGTTTTATTTGATAGCATAATAGGTCGGATATAGGGCATTGTACTTTCATGCTCCTTTTGAAGGCGTGAGCAGTTATCCATATGTACAGTATTGGCAGACAGCAAAGCAGCTTCTTCCCTCTCTCCTCATGACAAAGATTCAGTGTGTAGTAGACGTCAGCCAACAAGGCGGTAACAGGGTTTTTAGCTTTATTTTTTCAAGCCAAGAATATATCCACTGCATTCAGATCAACAAAATTCTCTATGCCTGGAAAGAGGACCAGCCAATAGATGGAAAGAGCTAGCCGTCGATGTAAATGTCCCACTGATTTTTGTTGGTCAGATATCGCATATAGGTTTCCAAGAACCCTCGGGTGAACCCCTTAGCTTGATTCTTCCCTTGGTAGTCTATCAACCGATCGCCTGCCTATAAACCCAGAGCCTGAGTAGTAGTTCGGAACGAAGCGTGGTGTTCCAAATGGTTGTAAGGTCGGGCTCCTTCCAAAGGTAGGTCCAAAATCTGCTCGAATTCTTCCAAAGTAGGTGCCAGTTGGAAATCAGGAAAAGTGAAACATATCTGAGAGAGGGATCGTAGTATTGTACCATCGCTGTGAGGGCCCCCTCTTGCACTTTGACTTTCAGCAGTTTCAATATGTTCCTGTACTTTTTGGCGAACGCCATTAACTGAATACTCATCAGTTTGTTTCCGAAATCCTCCAGGCTAGCAAAATCTGTCAGCTTAACCCCAACCCTCTTTCTTTTTCTTAATTGCCCGGATTCCGCATTAATTTCCATTTCACCTCTTCTTTAGATGTCACTGAGAACTTGTTCCCTCAATAATAAAAGAAAAGAAAAAAGCGACAACGATAAATATATTAGATTTTTGACGAGGTGGGATTGATGCATGATAGATTATGAACAAAATGAAAAACATAACTTTACTTGTGCAAAATTTACCAACATTCCTCCCTTTTCTTTTTTGCTCTATTGTTTTTCTCTCTTTCGAACTTTTCTTTCTCTCCTTTTCTTTTTTTCTTCTCTCATTTGAACTTTTCTTTTTCTTTTCTTTTCCTCTTTCTTTTTCCTCTCTTTCTCTCTCTCTTTAATTTTCCCCTATTGCTCTTGTCACCTCATTATATATAAAGAATAAAAGATGGACCTGAATTTGCAGAATGTGCCCTCCTTTTGTCCTATTTGGGTAACCTGTCCTAAGGGTCTATGGCCATTAATGCATGAACCTCTCAACAGGTGGTCAATAGTCCTAAGGTATAAAAGGTCATTAGAGCCAAGTTCTAGTCCGTAATGCTTGCTACAACAGCAGAAAAAGCTACCAATTGTAGGGCATTACGAATAGGACGCACTCTAGCTGGGATTTTCGTGATAGTCAAACAGGACGTAAGCCCCAAAGGGACACCACTAGATCCCTCTAGTCCTAGGCAGCACTCAGACCCGGGTATAGGGCCCCACTCATGATAAAATGTATATGTTATGCACGGAGGGCACTTTAATTTTAGGATACCTGCAATTGGGGAAATTGTACAGATATATAGAGCAATTTAATATTTGCCTATCCTAGGGTTATACAAAGAATAAACATACAAACAACAAATAGATAAGCAAACAAATAAATCGTGCGAATAAACAAAAAAGGGATCGTGCAAATAAACGGGAAAGGGATCAATATGACACACTCAAATTGTTGGGCTTGACTCTATAACTCCCCAGTGGAGTCGCCATCTGTCGCAACCGTAATTCCAACGAGACGACGAACTCGCTAAAATTTGAAAATGTTTTTTGATTGATGATGTGGAGCCGCCACCAAATTTTTGTTAAGGGAAAAAAAACTTGGAAAAACCTCGACTCGAAGGAGAGACTTAGGTTCAAGAGTCGGTTACGAGTGGGGAAGGTGTTAGGCACCCCACTCGCCCGTTCTAAAGAACGGTACCCTTAAACTGAGTGTATGATTTTTGAAAATTGTTTGATCCCTTTAATTAGAGTGAAAATAAATGGTTTAATGGAGGTTAGCCTGACAGGACTTGATCCTGCTCCTACGTATTCCCCAGCGCAATGGGAAACTCAAGGCTTACGTAGTTCTGGTTTTATTTTGAAGCCTTGACCTTCAAAAGTGTTTAAAAGAGTGTTTGAGAGGTGCTCGAAGGCTTGACCTTCGAAGCTATTTGGAAATTGATATTCGAAAATGGCTTAATTATTCTGAAAAATAAGGTCAATCCCCATCCACATATGCACAGGGCCCAAGACAACTACGGCTACACTTGGACCCATACGAATCCCTAAACAACGAACAGCAGAAAAAGTTACCAGTTCGTGCTTAGAGCTCGTCGCGTGAGATTAAGAATCGCAAAACAAGATTTTTATTTTTGAAAAACGATGTAAATGAACAAGGTTTTTATTTTGAAAACAGGAAGGGCAACCCTAATCCACATATGCACAAGGCCCAAGACAACTACGGCTGCACTTGGATCCATACGGATCTCTAAACAACGAACAGCAGAAAAATCTACCAGTTCGTGCTTAGAGCTCGTCGCGTGAGATTAAGAATCACTAAACAAGATTTTTATTTTGAAAAGCGATGAATAATAAAATAGGCAAGACATAAGCAAACATAAAAAGGTTATGAGGTGTGCTTAGCATTAATGGAAATGAAATTTATGGATTTAATTTATAATCAGAGGGACTTTGAGAAATTAAAATGCGATTAGGAGAATTTTAGAGGTATGAATTTGTTATTTATTAGAAATTTTGGGGTAAACTAACAATTAAGGAGTTTTATGTTTTATGGATTTATTTAAGAATTTTGGATCTTTTATGAATTATTTAGGAATTTTGGAATGTTCATGAAATTTTTAGTAATTTTTATTAATTTTAGAATTTTTATGAATTTATTAATTTTTAGGATTTTTATTAATTACAGAATTTGGGGACAGAATAGGGATTAAGTGATTTCCTAGGGGTAGTAGAGTAATTTGCCACAGCAGGGGACAGAATAGGGATTTTGTGGAAAGATCAGGGGCAGTAGAGTAATTTGACACTTGGGTTTAATTGAGAGGAAAATGTAGAATGGTCCTAACAGGATTCGAAGAATGGATATGGGAGACGCCCTCGAGCGCTCCAACCACTGAGCCTTACGTCCATTTGGGTTTATGGTATCCAAATTTAAATTTAAAGTGATCTTTACGTGGCTTGCATGGGGCTGCATGGTATTTTTACCCACAGAGCGACATATCTAGCTCATGCTCACATTGGGTGGCCTTCTGTATATTACTTCAACATTTTCTTGCAAGGGAATCCCAACTCGAATCTATTGAGATAAATCAAATGCTGGGAAGACCTGGGTATCACACTGGCAGCGGGATTAGACGATGTACTCCTTTGCTGCTCTCCCTCCCTTATCCCTTGCTACTAGCTTATCTATTGTTCAGACAAGACTCGGGATGCGCCAACCAGCGTCTATCCCATTCGAGGGGGTCATTAAAGTGGGTGTCCATTGCCCTTATTGGAAGGATCCTACCATACAAAGGTGGAAATGGCACCAAATCGTTCATATATCTGGACACTAATGAGCTATATGATGCGTCACTTATAATCACAGGTGGGCTCTCTGGAAGACCGAGGGCTTGAGCTTTTGAATCCACTCCAGTTGTACTCGGAGGGGAAGGGATTATACCAAACAAACCAGATGATGTTGAATCAGGGGACCTAGAAGGAGTGCCCATAAGACTAGCAGCAGGACCCCTATCAGGATTTGAGCCATCAGTATCAGTGTATGAAGGAATACAGGTGAGGCTTAGGATTGGCTAATGCAGGGGATCAAGAAACCCTGAGAAAGACGACATGTGTTCAGGTTAGGGGAGGTTTCTTTGATGATACATGTTGAGCCCGATCAACCTTTGAATCCACTCCCGAGAGTTCTAATTGATGTTTGGTTTCGAATGATCTTCTTATAATCTGTTAGGAAAGATCCAAAGTGGCGATGGCATATGTGTTTCTTCCAGGGACGCGCGTTTGTTAGGGTACCCGCAGGATAGCTCTTTACTCTGTTTCATGTAGAGTAAGTGGTCCAAGTCTCCTACCACTGGATCACGTCTGGGCGCCCAACAATTAACCTGATGATTTCAAAAGGTAATCTGTGCCTTCTGTTCAGTTTGAGGTCATCCCAGATTCACTCTCAATTGGCTATTTCTAATTAAATCAAATTCGTTTCATCTATTTCCTAGTTAGTAGTAAGTTTTTGGTCATTGTACTGCCATCCCCAGATTCTAATTCATGAATTTCTTAGCTCCCTCACTCTAGTTTTTGGTCTCGACTAAGCTTACGTTTGAACGTCCAACCAATTGGCAGCATCATGCAGACCATGCACCTCTCATACCTATGGCCGAACTAAACATACACAGAGAAGCAAAGTTAATTACTCTTTGGGGATTTCGCGACTATTGATTATTGAAAGCTTATTATGGTGAGTGGCTAACCAGAATCTCCTATGCCTAACTAAATTTTCGGATCTTGATCCTTATGAGAAACTCAGCATGTATGCAGAGGAAATCAAGATTTACCTTTCGATTTTATCAATCTTACATGCACATCCTAAACAAGACTCTTGAAACCAGAACAGGGCAATCATATCAAAACATAGGGGGAAGCAGGGACTCTCCTTTCATGATCGAGTACAATTCAATTACACAAGCCCAAGATTGAATTCCTGGACATCCATACTCCTCAAGCATTACACAGATCGTAGGCAAATTAACTTAAGCACGTTCAATTAGCGATAAATCAAGAACTTCATGCAAGAACAAATTTCTCACTTCACCCTATTGAGCTACGGTGTTTCAAGAACAAAATGCGTCCAAAAGGCTAACAAATCCTTGCTATGCTAACCTGTTTGATGGAATCTGATCGCGTCTCTGCACCAATTCAATGTTCTGAGCCTCCAATTCCTTCGTCTTCCCCGCTGAAACCACTGTGCTGTGAGGGATTCTTGCAACTTTCTCTATTCTGTTCTTTCGTTCTTCCTTCTGCCTTTCTCTTTTAGCAGTCCTTTGAAATCTCTTCTTGATTCTCCAGGCAAAGAAAGTCACCAAAATCCAGAAGCAGCCCCCAAATTCACCCCCTGTTTTGTTTTTATATCCTCCCGAAAACCTTTTTCTTTTGGATTTCCCTTTTTTTTCTTTTTCGAATTTTTTATTTCTTTAAATTTTCAAATTTAAATGTTTTTCAGGTTCTTAAATTTTAATTTTCAAGATTTTTCACCTTTTTTCAGGATTTTTCTTTTATTTAATTTCAGAATTTTCTTTTATTTAATTTTTAGATTTTAATAATTCTATTTAACTTTTCCATATTTTTTAATTTTCAATCTTTAGATTTTCATAATTTAATTTTCTTTTTTCCTACAATTTTTATGTTCTTTTTCTTTTAATTCAGAATTTGATTTTTTTTGTTATATTTTTCATTTTAGATTTTCTGATGATTTTTTTTATATTATTATTTTTTTTCTGATTTTATTTTTATTATTTTTTTAATTAATAATCTTTATTTTTCAAAAAAAAATTATTATATATTCTGATTTTAGTTTTTAATTTTGTTATTATTCTTATTTTCTGATTTTGTTTATTTTTGCTTTTTCTTCTTTTTTTCATATTTATTATTTTTTTATTTTCTTAATTTTTAATGGATTTTCCTATTTTTCAGATTCTATCTATTTTTTGATTTTTTATTTTCTTTAATTTTTGTTTAATTTTAGTTTTTGGGTTTTTATGATGAGTTTTTTTAGAAATTTTTTTTATTATTATTTTTTACTTTTATTTTATTTTATTTTATTTTATTTTATTTTATTTTTTCCAGAATTTCTACTTTTATTATATTCAGATTTAGTTTCAAATTTTAGTTCGTTATTACTATATTTCTTTTGTTATTGTTATTTATGTTTTCTATTTCTTCTATTGTTTTCACTATTTTAATCATGCTTTATTTTGAATTTCTTGAGATTTTTTAAACTTGGATTTATCCCCTAATTGACTTGAACCGGGCCTCGGACATAATGAGTGTTTACAATAATTACTCGTGACGTCTTACTCTCTTGCTTTAAGTCTAAGGATTTTATCTTCTTTTTATTCTTGATGACATAACAAAATACTTTATAAGTAATTTATTCTTTAAATAACTTTCAACAATTTCTCTAAGCCTTTAACTTCTAATAGTTTTCTTTATACTAAGATAATGTTAATGGAAATGTTCAAATCTCCCACAGTTGTATTATGCATCTTCCTTAGTAACACAATATTTGATTAGACGAGAGCCTCCTTTTTTAACATTTCTTAATGGTGGGTAGTTGCTTATGTTAGTAATACTTGAGCAATACTTTTCATTTCTTGGCTATTCCTTTATGTGATTGAATCAAGCTAGAATGTGATCTTCTTTCTGGAATTATCTTCTTCCTCCCAGTACATTACCTATTTCTGTATTCAAGTCCTTATTGTTCTTAATATAACTCCCTTGAAGGTTGAACTTTTATCATCTAACTCTTGAAGTAACAAGTTGCCGTTAGTATTAGTATCATAGGGAAAAATCTCTTTCTTGAGTCTAGTTCCATTCGAAGACAACATTCTAACTCTTATTTCTATTTTATGTTCCTTTGATACTTAAGTCATTTCTTGAAAAATAATCAATCATTTTTATATCTAGAAAATCCTTTGTTTCATATGTCTAAGAACATATCCCTCTATTCCTTGTACCTTTCTTATTTTATTCTTCATTGTCTATAAAATTCCAAACCTACTCATGTTAACACCAAAATTATTTACTTCCATATACAATTTCATATGTCTAAATCCTTCTTATCAATTTTGTTTCATAACCATTATACGAGTAACATGTAATCATTTTTAAACTTAAGAAATCAATTATTCTATTGAATCGTAATCAGTGTCTTAAATCATAATTCTCTATAAAATTCCATGTTTCTTCTCTGCCTTAGATTAGTTTCTTATATTTAATTCAATATTTATGACTCTTATAATTACAATAAATTACAAACTTAAATCCAATTTTAAGATCCTAAAATTTATAAGGTAACCACCATAAAAGTCACTTCTTAAATTTCAAGTGATGGATAGGGCTAATAATCCTCATATGAATGTATTTGCTTTGATGACTAAGTTACAGTCTTTCTATTTTCATCAATATATGTCACAGTCCCTTGCTATAAACATTACTATAATCCTGAAATCTTTTAACAAATTCCCATATGGCCAACACAAATGGGTAGTTAATCTAACTGTTAATCCTTAAAAATATTTTCATATTTTCCGTTCCATACCAAATATTTTCGTTTTCTATTTAATTCAATCATAAATAAAAGTGACCATGAATTATCTTAATTAACTTCCTGTAATATCCAACGAACAAATAAACTCCTAACCTCAATAATATTCTAAGTTTTTTCTTCTTATTTACTACTTTAATCCTTACTAGGATTTAATAAAATTCTTTCCACAAGAGTCATACGTCCAAAAATTTTACCTCAGATATCTAAAACTATTGAATCCACCTAATAATTTGTTGTAACTGTAATTAAAACGCAATGACGAAGAACTCGCTAAAATTTTAAAAAAGTTTGGGATGGATTGGTGGGGGCACCACCAAATTTTGTTTTAAGGAAAAACATTTGGAAAAGCCCTAACTTGAGGAAGAAATTCTAGGTTCGGGAGTCAGTTACGAATAGGGAAGGTGTTAGGCACCCTACTCGCCCATTCTAAAGAACGGTACCCTTAAACTAAATGTGTGATTTTGATATTTTTGAAAACTGTTTGATCCCTTTAAATAGAATATAAATAAATAGGTTTGTATGAAAATAGTCTGACAGGACTTGATCCTGCTCCTACGTATTCCTTGGTGCAATGGAAAATTCAAGGCTACGTAGTTCTGGTTTTGAAGACGATCTTTAGGGGTAAAAAGAGATTGAAAAACGATTTTAAAAGCAATTTTTTACATGTTTCAAATAATTATTAGTCCACATGTGCATAAGATCCAAGATAACTACGGCTGCATTGGAATCCATATGAAAATCCCTAAATATCGAATAGTAGAAAAAGCTACCAGTTCATGTTTAGAGCTCATTGCGTGATACTTTAGAATTATTAAAATGTGGTTTTCTGGAATCTTTTATTTTTAAAAGCTTTTGGGGTCCACATATGCATAGGGTCCAACACAACTACAACTGCACTGGAACCCATATGAATCTCTAAATATCGAACAGCAGAAAAAGCTACTAATTCGTGTTTATAGTTCATTACATGAGACCTAGAATTTATAAAAAGCCATGTCCTTAAATTATAAACTTATCTTGAAGAAAATTAAGCTGATTTGGTATAAAGCAGTTGAGCCCAAATTAACCAGGAGAAATGGGCTTGATACAAATTAAATTTATATTATAAAAAGGATATTCTGTTTCTAGGAAGCATGTGGGGCTTGATCCCAAAAAAACATTTTGACCCTAAAAAAGCATATTGGGTTTGACCCAATTTAAAGGAAAAAACTCAAAATCAAAGATTTGGCTTGATTTAAAATTGAAAAGAATTCGGCTTGACCCAAATAAAAAGGAAATTTTGGTTATGATTTGAATGGGAGAAAAATCAAAATAGGGCCCTTTATTTGTTTGGCAAACCATTTATTTGACAGCATTTGGGCCTACTTAACATTTGGCCCAATAAGAATATGAGTATAAAAAATGACTATCTGGGATTTGAACCCAAGACCTAAGGGTACATGTAGCCAAGCTACCATTAGGCCAAGCTTCAATGTTTAATCAAAATCTCTCCAAATATAACTAAAAGTGTTAATAGCTATTTATTAAGAAAAAGTTTCAAGCAAGGCTCAAACTTGTGTCTCTGACGTGCCTAGTTCGAACCCAACTTCTCCAGCTTTTAAGGATATGCTAACCACTGGACTAGCTCTTGCCACTTAATAGTACTTTTTGGATGAAAAATGCATTGGGCAAGTTCAAACTTGAGTCTTGGGGTTATATGCGCCACAAACTAACCACTACGCCAACCTTGGTTTGAGTTTCAAACGCCCCTAATTAGATTTAAAGCATGCTTTCATGGATGAAAGACTATAAGCCGCATGTGATCTGCATGGACGAAGCTTATATGTAAACCATATTATGCTAGAGCAGGGAGCCAAATTATGGATCAAATTCATCAGGTTGTCCTTATATGAATATAGATTATTTTCTTTGGATATAGTATGCGGTAACTCAAACATATACTCCTTTGATTTGCCTAACACCAAAGCACTTCAGCAGCCTTCTTCTTTTCCTTCTCGGCTACCCATAGTCACTTGCATCCCAACTTGGTTTACCTGCATCTCAAAAACTAGTAAGGAAACAACCAAAGTGTAACAGGGATCCAGGATTTGTTTCATCAATTTTGGTCGCGATCTTGAGAGGATTTTCAAGGTTCTTTAGTTAGGTTTTTTTTTTTGTACATGGGTCTATCAATCAACTGACTTTTCACAGCCACGACATGTCTCTTAAATGCTGATTTACCAAGATAATTTGGCAGTATCAACGAAGTGACGACAAACTGGATCTCTTGGGGCCAGCTAGAGAGGCTAATCTTACTATGCCTCGTGGATGCGACTAGCCAACCGATGCAACATAGGGATAAGCTTTGAGCAAGTACTGACCCATACTTTGTCCAAATTTACTTCTTGTACTCTACATGCATGTGCTGCATCAACCACTTTAATTGGCTTTAGTAGTGGGGTAGAACATTGAGTTCATGCATGAACCACTCACAAGGCCCAACCGACCATCTATTAGCAACAAAATTTGCAACAAGATATATTGATCCATGTATGTAGTGAGATTATCATCCTTTTGTCTTTTCTATTTCAAAGGTAAAAAAAAAGGATTTGGATCTTCCTGGTGACTTGAAAGACGTACTGATCTTTAATCTTAAGGTAAAATAAGACTTGCAGGAGTAGGAGACTTGAACTAATAGCAGTGGTGTGCATGTAATTTGACCAATGAGACTTTCAAGCATTGTTGACCTTACTCCTATTATGATTGCCTAACTAATTGATCTCTCACCTAGCAGTTACCAATTACAAGCCCATAAAGGAAAGGTTACACCAGAACTCTACTAACAGTTGACAATTCCTGCAAGATCCTCAATGGAACTCTCTTAAGACATCGTTAGTATGGCACTATTACAGTTCATAAATACTTTAAGCGTGATCTACGAAGACGATGAATGTAATCCAGCAGAGAGGTACCAGCAGAAACTAAGATGTTCAACAAAATCAATTCTCAACTAGTTTTGGATTGTATTAAGAACCAAATCTTTACGCAGCATTGATATCACATGCATTTACTAACATCAACTTATAACTTTTGATCCAAATATGATCTAAACAAACCTACGCAAGGTATTTCATTCAAATGCAATAGAGGAAATGCGGTTAACTTAGAGATTCTACGAAAGCATGCAGTGTCTAGTGAATCTCTCCAATCTGTTCTTGAGATTGTGAAGTCAGGGAAGATGCATGGTTGCAGAACATTTCTATATTTGTGAATCTTGAACGATGGCCGAAAAGAAAACCCCCGCACTTGGCGATTTTTAATGAACTCATTACTCGCTACTAGTTCTACAAGAATAGAGACGCTAGAGGACTTCTAAAAGGTCCTCCTTCTTCTTCGGCTGGAATTCCCTAGACGTTCTTGGAAAAGCAATTGATGATATCCCCCCTCCTAAAACCCTCAAGAATGCTTTCGGATTTCTCTTTTCCTTTTTTCCAAATTTTTTTCCTTTTTTCCTTTTCTTTCCCACAAAGTTATCCCTTTTTCATTTTTTTCTCTTGTTTTGTTTTTCTCTCAACTCTTTTCTGTTTTTTCAGTTTCTTTTTCCTTTTTCTGTTATTTTTGTTTTTATTCGTTTCTGTTTTTGGCTTTTTTAGTTTTTTATTTTTGTTTTCATTTATTTATTTATTTATTATTTTGCTGTTTTCCATTATTATTATTTTTCATTCTAACTACAATAACTAACTTAACAAACTAACTAATTTTCCACCAACTTGAAACTTATTGGTTTTGCTTCTTTTTTCTGTTTCGTTTATTTATCAATCTTTTATTTCTTAACTTTTTTTCTTGATTTTTTTCTTTTTTCTTGATTATTCATTTTATTTACTCTTTTTAATTTTTCCCTTTTTTTCTATTTATCTTTCTTTTTTTTGGATTCTTTTATATTTTTGATTTTATATATGTTTTTATTATTATGATATTTTTTATATTTATATTTTAACTTTAAGCATCAACTTTGAGAAATGGCATCTCGGACATAATTGAGTGTTTGCACAATTCATTTTTTGGTTCAACATTTAGATTATTTCCTTAAAATAATATTCATATTCCTTCCTATTCATAGAAGAAATCAAAGTATTATATACTCTAGAAGATGGGGTTCCTATCCCTCATGACAACCTTTTTCACATACTAATAACCCACATATAAGCTCGTACTTTTGTCCTTCTCCTTGGTAAATAAAACTAGAGAACTCTAAGGCATCCACTAAACTTTATAAATTCCTTTTTTAAAATTCCCACTGCTTGTTTCTAGGTCCAAGTAAATATTTTAATGATAGGTGCTATACTTTGCTTGTTTTGAGTTATGAGATTCAATATGTACGACATCTATAATTTAACCTAACATCCAAGGTAAAACCAATTGAAGCTCAAAATTAATCCCTACAACACAACCCTATATTACTATCTTACTTAGAAGATAGTAATATAATGGCACAAGAACAAGCATGTCAAGACTTTTTCCTTAGGCCTATTAGAAAAAACTACTCCAATATTGTTAATGTAACAACCCCCAAAACCACCTAAATAGATTCAAGTCATTCAAGAACGTAAACGATCTAGGTTAATGTTACTAAAAAAAACACAAGACTTGCCTTTGAAAATGGGAGGCTGAACTGAGCGAATAACGACCATCAGCTCAATCATTCCTCATGACTTCTTGTCATTCACACCATGGCTTCACTTCACCATAGTCACTTACATCTTTACAGCGTCCAATTATTCTCCATTCCATGAGTCGAAAATCATCTCATTATCGAGTTAAGACTCACCAAATCATACATCAAATAGGAGCATAGTTCATAGATCAGAAAATAGTAGATGGGGAGTGAGACATTCCTTTCAAGTAGTAGTTTTAATAGGAGTAATGTATTATAAACAATTTAATAAAGATAATACATAAGTTCTTTAACTTCCACAAAGAACTATTTTAACAACTACCATGATACGCATTGTATGTACCTAATTATTCCATCATTCTCTTTACAAGTTCAATATATCGATAAACTACATATGTAAATACAAAGATTTCTTTATCTAATACATAAAACTCAACCAAGGTTAAAATGAATGCAACTAATGCATATGAACTATTCCATATTCTCTCCTTAAATCTTTATGATGATTGTAACACTAATTTTCTATGATCACTTTTTAAGCCACAAATAATCCCTAGAGTGAAAAACCAAGTAGGGTTAGGAACCAAAAACAGAGAAATTAAAAACTTTGCTGCAAATAACAAAAATGTTCCTGCACTTAGGCAACTCAAATAATGAACCCAAGAAATTTAAAACGTAAATAAAAGAAATTATAAAGGTTTTGATAACATCAAAGATGACCAAATGTAGTGAGAGAAACTTACAAAACCATGAAGGCACAAAAACGTCCTAAAAAAACCCTGAAATGCCCAAAATGCCCTTAAGAGCTCAACTTTCTACACAGAGCTAGTCAATTCCAAGAAAATAGCAAATGACCTTAGATTAACATGGGAATCAATCAAAAATTGTTAGAATTGTCAGAGGAATAATTTGGGAAATTTTCCGGCACTGTTGAGAAAATTACAAAAGTGCCCCTTGAAGGCTGCACAAAAAATCAACATATGGAAGATTTGGTGGTCACTCACCAAGTCCACCATAAAAGACAAAAACAATTAATATTAAAAAAAATTTAACCATGGTTAATCAAATTTACAAAAATGCCCTTAAGTGGGGAATTTAATTCCAACATGCGAAGGTGGACGAAAATTGTTAGGAACACTGGGGAGGGGACTCATTTGTTCCGGTTCCAACATTCTAAATACTTGGAGAAGCTCTCAAAATTTTCTCAAAGCCTAATCCACCGAAAAACCCACAGATTACACCTTAAGCCTAAACTTCCATATTTGAAGTGTAATTTAAATTAACACTTAACCACCAAGTGTCACCATCACACTTGGCAGTAGTTTTCTGGACCATCAAAGGAGGGAAATATCAACCCAAGAAACCCCACCAAAAACCAATTACTAAGTCTTCAACAAGTAGGATCTTTCTACTTGTCTCTTTTAAGCTTTAAGCTTTCTTTTTATGATTTGATTTATTTCTTTTATGGATCTTTTCTCTAAAATCCATTCAACTCTTTTTTTTTCACTAATGAGAGCTCAAGACTGTATTTTAACCATTCAAAATCATCCCCCACCATTTTTTAGTGATTTTTAAAAAGAAAAATAAAGTTTGGTTGGTTTAAAGTGATTGTAAGTAACTTAGAAGAAATTTAATTGGTGCAAATTGTTTTTGAACCCATTTTGATGCTTTGATCAGTTTTGAGAACTCATGAACAAAGTTTTTGAAGTGTTCCTGGTGGGAGAAGTATGGATCTTAGAGTAGGTCTTAAGGATATATACTTTGTTGTTTGAAAAAAATGGTATGTTGCATGCTTTTAAGCTTAAAGTTTGAAGGTTGTGATTTTTCTTCTTATGGTAGACTTGTGTATGATTATTTTTAGATCTGAACCCATGAACTTGTATGCTAAAAAGTGAAAGAAAAATTAAGGTTAAGTCCCACAATCTTCCTTTGGGCATGGATGTAAAAATTATTAAGTAAAAGTTGGAATTTTGGACCCAAAAATGGCATAACCTAAGCTCTGGAATTTGGAAGAAACGTGTATGGACCAAGAGCATAAGGTGCTGCAAGTGCACAAAACCAAAGAACCAAGGTTGTGTGAGAAGAAAATTTGGAAAAGTGACCTTGGCAAGCTAAGGGAGGCATTCAGCCATGCTACCATAATCAAGAATAAAGTTTTTTAAAACTTTTATAAGTGACATAAATTATGTAACTAGGTTCTAAATGAAGTAAACCAACCTTTGGATGAAGTAAATTGTAGAAAAAATGGTTCAAAATGCACTTGGTGGGAATTCGGCCACCCTAGTATAATTTTAAGGAAAAATAGGTTTAAAAATTGGTTAATGGTGTATTAAAGATTTTATTTGATAGATGGACTACTTAAAGTTATAAGCAACACCTAAAAGTGACCAATTTCATAATAACCAATATAGGTAAATTAAGGTCAAGTCCATAATTTGTATTTGATCTAAGTCTCAAAGAAGCCTAAAATTGGTAACTAGAATTAAACCATGACTTAGGTAAAGGGGAATGTAAATTCAGCCAAGACACTTAATGGTAGGAAAAATTCCTAAAAATACACTAGGCTTGGTCATGCTTGAAGTCAAAACTTCAACTACAAGAATTGGTCATCCTAAGTCAACTAGGGTTAGAAATAGAAACCCCAAAACCTTGAAGGTGGTATTCAGCCACTATATAATAAATTAACGAAGAAGAAGTTTTATTTCCTAACTTGACTAAATCTAGGATCCTTAGCAAGTAAGAATAATGGATTAAAAGTTTAAAAAATCCATAAGGTAGGTCAAGGGTCCATTTGGCCACTTTAGGTAAATGAATCTAGGGTTAAAAATGTGGTACCCTAAGTCTAAGGAATGGCATTTGGCCACCATGGGTTTAATTAACCAAAAAGGAGTTTTAATTCTTAACCAAATTTAATAAAGGATCTTAGGCATGTAATTATAAGGTATCAAAAGTGTGAGAAGATTATGCATAAGCTAAGGGACCATTCAGCCACTTTAGAATAAATTGACCTAGAAGGAGATTTAATTTATAACTACCTTGACTAAACATCCCTTGATCTATAACTAGAAGAAGTTACAAAGGTTAAAGATTCATCGGACCTAATCACTAAGGTATTAAAAAGGAAGTAAAAAAGTTATCATAATTCAAGCCTAAGCCTAAGTATGCATAAGGTAGGTGATTAGAAACTAAAACATGAAGTTGGGACCTAGGTTAAACCATTCGGCCATGACATAAAAAGAAGGAAAGGAAGTTTTAAAAATTTCTAAGTTAGATAGCAATTAATGAATTAGTCTTTAATTGAAAAAAAATCAACTTATAAGACAAGAGAAAATAAACTAGAAGGTCTTAGAAACCTAGGGTTCACATTCAGCCACTCTAGGTTAAATAAGAATAAAAGAGCTTGAAATCATTGTTCAGGTAACTTAAGAAGCCTTATAATGTTAAATGAAGAATTAAAAATTTTAAAAAAAGCTTGGAAAAAACATAGACAACCACCCGGCCATTTTCAAGTAAAAATTCTTAAACAAGTTAAAAACATGTTAACACTAAACATTTAAACTTAGTATAATTAGGACATGCATAAGACATGAACAATTAAATAGCATAAAGAATATAAACTTAAAAGGTGTCATTATACCACCTAAAGTAAACTTCTAAGTTGTAAAAATTTCATGAAACTAATGTAACTTTGAGAAAAAAAAAGTTGAGGAGCAACTTAGAAGGTTGAGAGAAGTATTCCCTTGAGTGATTCAACATCAAAAGTTAAAGACACAAATAAGTTGTACATGTTCTTGAAACATGTAATGATGTATGTGATTTACCAATCAACTTGTAATGCTTTCATGAATGCACGTTGTTTATATAAATTTAAATGTTGAATGCTCATAAGTAAGGAAACGATGATGTTATGTATGAGGTATTTATGATTGATGATGTGTTAGAAGTTGAGATCAACTTGTGCATATCATTTTGGCTAGATATTGGTTAAGCATGCATAATTATATGAAAGCTAATAAAAGGAACCTAAAGGGTTTAAGGGATCACTAAATCAAACATATGTGAAAATTTGATCTACTCTTGTGTGTCTTGTACACACTAGTCCTAGAGGGCACCCAAAGCTCTACTAAAGAGGAGGCCAAAAGGGTTCTCCTAGGAGATAACAAGGTTCTCCAAAAATCTTTCTTTTCTGAAGATAAATCTTCACCTATTATAAGATGGTGATAGTCATCTAGCAATGAGCTCATATTCTTAAAAAACTAAGAGGTAGAGTAGTAGAGATTGAAAAGATATTGTTTGACAATTTTAATGCATGTCTATGTCTAACTATTTCCAAAAGTAGTGTAACTAGATCTATAAATTCCCCAAAGTTGTGGGATAGAATTACGATAGAGATAAAGTTTCCAACATAGAATAATCTATGAGTGAACTAATATCTTTAGTGTGATCCTAGACTTATGAAGTTAGGACAGTTATATGTGCATAAACAATAAGATGTTTCTGTATAAAAAAATAAATAACCCACTTCAGCAGGGTGTTTTAAAAAGATTAAAAGTAACCTTGTATGCATGTCATGATTTTTCTAATAAACTAAAGTGCTGGGATAAAAGTGATGATACTAAAAATAAAGTAGAAAACCTACTGAAAAACCTAGTTTCTCACTCCTTATCTTCCTGCTTTCTTCCCAGACAATGTCAATGTCCTTCGCAACAGCGGTGGCGTTTTTCGATATTAGTAACGTCAACTGGTCAAGGAACCCACATCAAAACGTTTCTGTCATCGAATCCAAGCATGTGGAAGGAGCGATTCCACCATTAGGCATATAGGGTTTTGTGGATCTCCTCGTTTCTATAAGGAACTATAAGTTAAGAAGTCATGCCAACAGTGTACATTCTGTGGATAGATGGATGCAAGCATCCTATATATTAGTGAGTAGAAATATGCTATGAATATATATATATATATATATATATATATAATATGTATGATAGAAAGTAGTAAGTATGGATGTAAATGAGGAATGTAAATTATGGTTTGTAATAAATTGTATGACAAGGCCATAATGCTTAAGACTTTTGAGTATATAAATGGACTGTTTAATTATATGATATTGTGTGTTGTATGGACAAGTTACATTTAATTATCTATTGTAAATCAATTGATAAATGGATCAATGTGAATAATACATATTCATCATATTTTGTACACATGCAAGACACGTCTAGTAATTTATTTACCACTACATACGTTTTATCAACAAGACTCGCAATTTATAACAAACAGTTCTAAAAAAATTATCGTATTTTCCATACAAGTATTTTCTAAAGAATTTTGCATCATGAGATAACAAACTAATAATGGAACAAAATGAACGAATTAAGCGTAAAATCGGTATTCATTTTTAGGGTGTTATAATGATAGACTCAGCTAGGCTGAGGTCTACTACGTCCTATACCACAATAATCCTTACTAACTTGAAGTTGGTCATCCCTATGATATACACAGGCATATGAGCCTACATCATCATCATATTATCAAAATAATGGGAGGTACCAGGATCTAATTCTCACATCAACAGTATGCTCGCAATAAAACTTAAATCATCATCATAATCATTGTAATTTCATAAAATCCACTAAATTGCTTGACTGATAATGATAATCGTCAAAGTTTCGTCAATACGGCTACGTTCAACCAAAGTAGTATTGGCTATAGGGAGAAACCCCTAGCCATTAGAGAGGCATAAGCTTAGCTCATATACTCTCTTTGCTTGGAAGTATCCATTTCTCTTGAGCTATGGCTAAGTCCAAGCCTTGTATTTTAGAACTCTCTTTCATAGAAGAGCTTGCAGATTATCCCTCACTTGATAATTCACAAAACATTCTTTTTGTGCATATGATGCATGACAACCAATCACTTTATTTTTCTTACTCATTTCAATCGAAGGCCTCACTTGCTTCACAATATTAAGACCTCACCATCCTATTCAGTTCAACATATGTATAAACTCCACTTAGGAGTAGTTTATATTAAAAGCACTTAAGGCCTTACATGAGCTTCTCAACCTCTAGACATCTATTCATCTCATCCAGAACAATCTGCACACATCAATGATTGATATAGTTTAATCCTTAAACTAATTACCTTGGAATCATTATTTCCTTCATAACATGTGTAGGATTGTATCACTTTTCTACACAACCATAGATTATCCCTCTCAAGGTCAATCAAATCACCGTCTTTAATTTAGTTATGTTTCATAGTCGATGTTTAGCATATACTCCTGGATTTACAGATTCCTTATAAAACATAATTTTTTAAAAAAACTCCTTGGGATCTATCCAAGGATGTCTTAAGACAATAGTCTCATTTGATTGTGTAATGTATCGTCTCATCTACAACAATCTTCTCATCATATCATCTAATTGATGTAATTGTGTTTAATTTAAGTCATTGTGTTTGGTCTAAGGCATCCTCTTCTATTCTAAACTAGCATCATCTAGCCTACAACAATATCTTATTTACCATAGTGTCTATAGAAAACTTGTTTATGGACTTTTCCCTAAAAAAATTATCTACAAACTTGTCTATAGGAACTTGTCTATAAGAACTCTTCTACAGACTTATCTAATCTGGACTTGTCTACAATCTCGCCTGTAGTAACTTGTCTACAATAATTCATTTACAGAATTGTCTACTGTAACTCATCTACAAACTCATCTACAGTAATTCTTCTATAAACTCGTCTACAGTAATTCATCTACAAGCCGGTCTACAATAGCTTGTCTACTGTAACTCGTTTATAAACACTTCTACAATAACTTGTATATAGACTCTTTTACAGTAACTCATCTAAAAATGATGTCTAAGAGAATTTCAATCCAAAAACATAATTTTTGCATCCAAGAACACCAATTACTCTTAGTTTACCAATTGAAGTGTCTAAAACCTTCTAAATAGTTCTAAACTTCAAGAATGATAATAGATGAGGAAAATTTCACAATTTCAAAGAATCAATTAATATTTTATATTCTAGATCTAAGAAAAACTCTAGACTACTCCTAAATTTTTACTTGACTCTCCTCCCCTTACTTGAATTTAAGGCTAATGTAGATTTTACGCTTCTTAGATACTTTTTAGATGACCTTGCTCCTTGCTCTAGTGCTCCCCCATTCCAATCTATGCTTATTTGAAACATGTACAACTTAAAGTTGTACTCAAACGAAATTTTGGTTGTATGAACTAGGGAGGACAAGGATGAAGTTGAATTATGGAATTTGGGATAAAATTGCTTCATGAACAGAGAAGTAATAGAAAGGACAAGCAAAGATATATGCAAGAAAGAATTCTCCCTTTTTAAAAATTTTTATTTTTCGTAACCCATTTTAACAGCTTTGTTTTAATGGCTTTCCTTCAAAGCCTTATGTCACCTATTATTTGAAAGTGGTATTTGAGAAACACATGTATGTGATTCTCATTCAATTTAAGTGAAAAGTGTCTTCTTCTTCTTTTTTTGAAAATCAAGATATTACATCTTCACTACCTCATGTTCAATTCTTTCTGGTCTAGAGATATTTCAAACTCTTATGCTCAAAAAAGATATTAAACCATGCATCATACAAACAGTGTCTCCATATCTTCAAAGTGAATATCACAACAGTTACCTCTAGATCATGTGTTGGGTAGTTCTCTTCATGGGATCATACTTGCCTCAAATCATAAACTACAACTTATCCTTGTTGCAGAAGCACACATCCTGAACATTGTTTTAACATGTCATAATACTACTCAAAATCTTCCTCGGGATTGGAAAGAATTAGAACAAGGGAAGTGGGTAAATTCTTCAATTCTAGAAAACTTGCCTCACAGTTGGTAGTCCACATGAAAAGTTATCCTTTCTGCATTTATCAAGAGCGAGAGAAAATTTATGTGTGAGAATCATTCGATGAATCTTTTGTAGTATCCAACTAAACCAAGAAAACTTCTTATCTTAGTGATCAACCTTGGTCTTTTCCACTAAAGTACAGTCTTAATTTTGGTAGGATCTAAAGAAACTACCTTAGTGATCATATGTCCTAGAAATTTCACTTCTTCAAGCCAAAACTTGCATCTGTCTACCCTCGTGCATAATTGTTTGTCCTTCAAACTTGTAACACAGCCTATAAATACTCCTCACATTTTTCATGACTCTTGGAATAAATCAGGATATCATCTATAAAAATAAGCATAAACTTATCCAAGTAATTATGAAATATCTTATTCACGTAGTCTAAGAACACTATAGGTGCATTGGTCACACCAAAAGGTATAACTAAATGTCAATATCGTGTTCAAAAAGTGATCTTAGGGATATCTTCAGACTTAACTTTGATTTGATGGTATCCCTGTAACATCCCAAATTTCCTGCTTAGGTTGCATGACTAAGAAATAAATGATTATAAAAATTTCCCCTGAAATCTCTAAGGAAATTGGAGAATTCTAAATAAATGAAAAAAATGCACATGCATCTAGGCAACCTAAATAATGTGCAAGAGAAATGTAAAACATAAGTAAAAGATATCCTAAAGGATTAGTAGTGAGAAAAACATAGAAAACAAAGAAGGGACGAAAATGCGCTGAGAAATCTTTGCTTTCTGCACAAAGCTAGTCAATTCCATGAAAAATAGTAAATGACCTTAGATTAACATGGAAATGAACCAAAAAGTGAAAGAATTGCCAGAAGAATAATTTGGGAAATTTTTCAGCAATAAAGAGAAACATTACAAAAATTCCCCTAAAAGGTCGGGAGGGAAAGAAAGTATGAGGAACAAGCCATGAGTTGGCCACACATTGGGCTGCACAAAATTCAGCATGTGGAAGACTTGGGGGTGACTCACCAAGTCAAGTCATCTCAAGTCAACCGTAAAAGACAAAAGTAATTAATTTTAATTCCTTTAACCATGGCTAAGATTAATTAACCTTGATTAATTAAAAGCTAACCATGTTTAGACTAATTTAAAAATGATTAGTGGTAAACTCAACCTTATGAACACTAATCAAAGTCTAAAAGGATAGTTCCTTGAATTTTTAATTATTTTAAAAAATAGGAAAATCTATGCAAAAATACCAAAATACCTTTAAGTGGGAATTTAATTCCCACATGCCTAGGTGGACAAAATTTTTTAGGAATACCAAGGAGGAGGCTCATTTGCTGCCGTCCCAACCTTCTAAACACTTGGAGAAGCTCTCAAAATTTTCTCAAAGCTTAATCCATCCAAAAACCCAAAGATTACACATTAAGCCTAAACTTCCATCTTTGAAGTGTAAGTTAAATTAACACTTAACCACCAAGTCTTACCACCACACTTGGGAGTAGTTTTGTGGACCATCTAAGAAGAAAAATATCAGCCCAAGAAACCCCACCAAAAACAAATCACTAAGTCTTCATCAAGTATGATCTTTCTACCTATCTCTTTTAAGCTTTAAACTTGCTTTTTATGATTTGATTCATTTCTTTTATGGATCCTTTCTCTAAAATTCATGCAACTCCTTTTTTTTCACTTATTAGAGCTCAATACTATATTTTAACCATTCAAAATCAGCCCCACCATTTTTTTAGTATTTTTGAAAAGAAAAATAAAGTTTGGTTGGTTTAAAGTGCTTCTAAGGCACTAAGAAGAAATTAAATTAGTGGATTTTGTTTAAAAACTCTTTTTGATGCTTTGATTAGTTTTTAGAACTAATGAGAAAAGTTTTTGAAGTGCTCATGGTAAGAGAAGTATGGATCTTAAAGTATAACTTAAGGATCTACACTTTGATGTATGGAAAAAAAAATGGTATATTACATGTTTTTATGCTTAAGTTTTTAAAGTTGTGATTTTTCCACTTGTAGTGAACTTATGTATTCTCTTCACCAGATCTGGACCCTTGAACATAAGTGTTAAAAATTGAAAGCAAGATTAATTACTAAGTCCCAAAAGTTTGATTTGGGCAAATGTTTAAAAGTTACTAAGTAAATGTTGGATTTTTGAACCAAAAAATGGCATAGGCTTTGTATGACACCCAAGACTCATTTTTCACATAACCTAAGCTATGTACTTTGGAAGAAATATGTATGGACCAAGGGCATGTGATGATGCAAGTGCACAAAACCAACGAACCAAGGTTGTGTGAGAAGAAAGTTTGGAAAAAATGACCTTGGACAGCCAAGGGAGGCATTCGACCATGCTACCATAAGCAAGGATAAAATCTTTTATAAATTTTCTACGTGATATAAACTATGTAATTAGGCTCTAAATGAATTAAATCAACCTTTGAATAAATTTATTTTGAGCAAAAATGGTTCTAAAACCTCTTGGTATGCATTCAACCATCCTAGAGTAATTTAAGGAAAAATAAGCTTAAAAATTGATTAAGCATGAATTAAGAATTTTCAATAAGTAAAGAGATTAATTGGAGGCTTAATTAACACTTAAAAGTGACCAATTGCATAATAACTAACATATAAAAATTAAGGTGAAACTCATAACTAGTATTTAGTCTAAACCTCAAGAAGCCTAAAATTGGTAACTGGTATTAAACCATGATTGAGGTTAGGAGAAATGTATGAAAAGTGTAAGTAGGTTATGGCATAAGCTTAGGGATCTTTTGGCCACTTAGAAATAAATGGATCTAGAAAAAGATTTAATTCCCAACTACCATGAACCAAACATCCTTGTACTATAACTAAAAGAGATTAAAAGTGGAAGTAAGCCATACAAAGCTTAGGGAACCCATTTGGACATATTCACGAGGGTAGAAAAAAGAAAGTCAAAAAGTTATCATAATTCAAGCCTAAATCTAAGCATGCACAACATTGGTGTTTAGGAATAGAATATAAAGTTTGGAAAATAGTTTAAGCCATTTGACCATGACCTTTAAGGATGGAGAAAAGTTTTAAAAATTTATAAGTTAGATGGAAATTAATGAATTAGTCTTAAATAGTTAAAAATCAATTCATAAGCCAAGGAAAAACAAACTAGAAGGCCTTAGAGACAAAGGATTCACATTCAGCCACTCTATGTTAACTAAGAAAAAAAGAGTTTAAAATCTTGGTTTATGTAATATAAGAAGCCTTATAATGTTAAAAGAAGGATTAAAAGTTCAAAAGAACATAGACAAAGTAAAATATCTTAAACAAGTTAAAAATTTGTTAACTCTTAACATTTGAACTTAGTATAATTAGGGAATGCATAAGAGTTGAACAATTGAAGAGCACAAAGAAATAAAACTGAAAGGGTGCCTTTCGGCCACCTAGAGCAAACTTCTAAATTGTAAAAATATCATGGAAATAATGTAACTCTAAGAAAAGGAAACGTCAAGAATCAACTTAAAAGGTTGAGAGAATTAAATCCCTTAAGTGATTCAACATCAAAGGCTAAAGTGGTAAATAAGTTGGACATTTACTTGAAACATATAATGATGTTATGTGATTTACCAATCAACTTGGAATGCTTTCATGAATGCACATTTTTTATGTAAGTTGAAATGTTGAATACTCATAAGTGTTAAAAAGATGATGCTAAGGAGGATGAGTTTATATGATTGATGATATGAAAGAATTTGAGATTTAAGTGTGCATGACATATTGATTGGGGTGATTAAACATGCATGTTGTTACTCTTGATTTCTTTGAGAGTAATGTATTATGTGATCTGAGTACATAATGAAGAATGTAAATTGTATGGATAATGTTCTTTATTTTTTAAGAGAATGATGTAAAACACGATGAGATGTGAAAATAAAATGAATAAACACATACTTGAAAAGTGTCAAGTCAAGGACTTGTGCATGTGTGGAAAGTGTGGGACTATCCATGTTAAAAGTCATGGGGCTTCGAACTAAAATAAACTTGACAAGAACATACTTGAAAAGTGTCAAGTCAAGGACTTATGCATGTATGGAAAGCCTAGGGATATCCATGTTTGTGGTGACGACCATGTGAGCTCATATTCTAATAATAATAATTGTTGAGTATGTGTATGAAAGAGCTAATAACACTTGAGAAATATCTAATAAGGTACCATTAAGAAGTATAATGGTATGGCAATAGATATTAATGTGTTAAGCAATATCTTGATGTTATGTTTGATATAAGCATGACTATGTGTATGGAAAGATACATTAATGTGTCAAATAGTATCCTCATGTTACGATGCAACATAGTGATAAGGTGAGAGTAGAGACAATGAGAAGATATTATTTGACAATTTTAATGCATGTCTATGTCTAAAAACTTTTTCCAAAGTTGTGGGACTGGATCCATAATTTCCCAAAGTATGGATAAAGAAATGACTGAGACAAAGTCTAAGGCGAAGAATAATTTGCAGTTCAAATACTATCTTTATTATGATTCTATACTTATGAAGTTAAGACAAATATGTGCTTAAACAATGAGTTGTTTCTGAATAAAAATAACTCACTTTAGTAGGATGTTTCTAAAGGATTAAAAGTAATGTTATGCACAGGAAATGATTTCTTTAATAAACTGAAGTAGTTGGGATAAAATTGATGACATTAAAAATAAAGTAGAAAACCTATTGAGAAACCTAGTTTCTCACCCTCTCTACCTTCCCATTTTCTTCCCAAACAACAACCCCAACGTTGTTCGTGATGGTAGTAACTCACGTACTTGAAGCGGATGCCAGACACACTTCATCTCTAAGATTTACGTTACACCGATACTGAAAATAATTGGATGCAAGCATCCTAGCTATCGATATCTAGTAGTAAGCTAACTTATTTATATATTGTAATAGGATGTGTAGAAGGTAATTATGTAAAACTAATTTATGTATTACGATGCGCAATAAGTATATATAGGGCCTAAGTGCCACAGACTCTGATGAACGTGTAAAATGGATTGTATAAGTATGTAAGGTTTGTATGTTATGTGAATAGTATTTGTTTGGTTGTTTACTGATGATTAGAGACAGATGGATTAAAGCAAATGTTAAGTAATGAAAACAAACTGTACGCATACAAAGACGCTTAGTAAATTGATTTACCGCTACATACGTTTTATCGATGAGGCTTGTAGTTTATAACCAATATGTTTTTTAAAAAAATTACCGTACAAGTATTTTGTAAAGAATTCTATATCATAAGATAAAAAACTAATAATGGAACCGAATGAACAACTTAAGCATAAAATCGATATTCATTTTTAGGATGTTATAATCCTAACTTCACTTTTATCTTCAAAAATACTATTATTCCCTTCAAATGATCCATTAGATTCTATATCCTAGGTAATGGAGACTTTTCCTTAACCATCACATTGTTAAGTTGTTATTAGTTCATGCACAATGTTATGCTACTGTATTTATTCTTTCACAATAACACGGAGTGCCACACGAAGATACACTCACACAAATCCACTATTTCTCCACCAGTTCCTCTAACTATTTCTTCAACTTAGTGCTTTAAAAGAGAAATGCTTTAGGATCTATTAAGATAGCTCCAGTTCCTGGAACCAAATCTATCAATAATTCCAATTCTCTATCTAAAAGTAAACCAAAAGTATCATAAGAAAATACTTCTGGATATTCATAGATGACAAGCAGGTTTTCAATGCTAACATTTTTCTTTCCTTTCGAAGAAAATAGAATCATGTATAAATGAGCTTCTTCTTTTAAAGAAGCATTAATTTGGGTAGCAAAAATAAATCTGAACTAATCTAGATTCGGATTTTTATTACATCCAAACATAATGATTTTACCATGACAATATTAGATTAGATAGTTTAGGTATAACCAGTCCATACCTAGAATCACATTAAGGTCTGTCAAAGAAAGACACATTAAGGTCAAGACTCTTTTCTTATCATTGGAGCCTCCAATGTGCTGTAGACTTATCTTATCCTTCTAGCTTCCTTTAGCTAGTGGAGTGGCACTTAGTTTAGGATTCTTCTCTACACTTTACATTCAATCATTTACTTTCTTGCAATTTATATTTCTTGTTCTTAATTTATATCTTAAATTTCCAATTTCTTTCTTCTATAATTCTTGTCATTTTTCGTTTTTTCTTTTTTCCATTTTAGCACTTTAATTCTAGCATTTAATTCTTGCAGTCACCTTCCCCAATTCCTCTTTACTTTTGTGCAAATTTATGTTTTATTTCCCTTTCATTTTTATGCACAATTTTGTGCTACATTGAACACAAATTAAATACCCCTAGGTCCAAACTGCCCAAAATTTTAGCTTCATGTCCACCTTAACCTAGGTCCATTCTCCTCCTCCCAAGTGGGTTATATTATGTGGTATGAAGATCATGTTTCTTGGAGGCAACTTTTCTCACTTTTCTCCTTCATTTTTCAACATCTTCTTATCCTATTTTCGTCTCTATTTTTGCATTAATTTTTCTACATATTTGCTGCCCATTCTTGCTTGAATTCACATGTCATTTATGTTGCTTTAAGTAATATGTTGTTGGGTCTTTTCTTAAACATCAATTTAATCGATGAATTTGCTCAAAATTATATCAACATGTCAACAATTTCAAGAACCCCTTTTGTTGTGTTATTCTTGGGTATCCTTTTCCAGCAAGAACAACCCATATTTTTATCTCAAATACTTTGATGTATGTGGGCTTTTTTTTTTAAATTTTTAACTTGACCATTGATGCCTCAAAAACCCCTCAATTATTTTGGTAAAATTCTAAAAAATTGTTCATCATGTTCATTATTGATCTTCATGTGTTCTTAAGGAAGTTTTTGTTTGATCTTTGAAAAAATTGTTGTTCGGTGTTTAAATGTTAACCTACTGCTTTTTTTAAGTGATATAAGAGTCCATTATACTGTCCTAAAAGATACAATGTAAAGAGAAAAAATCAACAAAAAATAAACAAAAAATGAAAAAAAAAGTGAAGAAAAATATAGGTAAAATTATTTTTAAAAAAAAACAATTTGGTAGAATTGAATGCTCTTGAAGTTTCACTTAGTGTATTTCAATTGTAATATTTAAGTTAGATATAGGATTCTATCAATCAAAGTGTGTTGAAATGTATGAGTTGAATTTATCCTCTTGCATGCACCATGATGCATATGAATCATTTTCTTTCAAAGAAAGGTTAAGTTCAATTTTAAGAACAATTCACATAAGTTTGTAATCCATTCATCCTTCTTGAATTCCATTTAAGTGCCTTTTTTTAACCACTTAATTGTTGTTTGTGTTTTTCAAATTATAGTTTGTCACAATTTTAATCCCTTTGAGTATAGCTAATTTTTGTGATAAGATTTTCTTGTTTGTCCCCAAAGTTCCTATGTTTTTTCCATTCTTGAATTTCTTGATGAGTTGAGCTTTTATCACATTGGAAACATCAAGGCCTCTAATTTAAGTGAATAAGAGTGGAAAACACTTGAGAGGAAAGGAAACATTCTTTATTTTAATTATGCTAACAATTTCTTGATTTGCAAAGCATTCTTGGTTTAATTTAGCATGCAGCCCTGAGGAAGAAATCTTGTTGATTTGAAGTTTAACTTGGAAAGGACTTGGAACTTGAAGTTTGGCTTGAAGAATTAAACCATTTTTAATATATTAGAATTTATTTTACTAGGACCTCCTTTTGAGGACTTTGGTTGTAATAGGGCTATAACATTGTAATCATTTTTTATTACGATTTTACTTAGGAATTTTTCTTGTAACTTTTTTAGTAATTGTGTGTAAGTTTTCAAGGTCTTTGTATGGTTTTAAGGAGTCACAAGGGGGATTTTAAGTGTGCTTGTCAAAAGGTTATGTGAACATGAGCACCACATTAAGAAAAAGAAATAGGAATGGGAGGTGACAAGAAATAGGACCAAACGTATGGAACAAGCACTTCAAGATCTTATAAAGGAAGTTCAAGAAAAGGGCTACGTGGATGCAAACCTAAATCGAACATGGATTAATTTATTTGGTCATATTATTGAACATCTTAAGTGATAAGGTTGATAATTCGTAATTGATCTGTTGTTAATTGCATTAGGATTTTATATTTATTTACAATTTATTTGTTTTAAATTATTTTCAAATCAAATTAAGATTCTAGATTGATTTACAATTTAATTAGGATTTCATATTTGTTTTCTTTCTATTATATTTTCTCCACATTTAAGTCAATTAGGGTATCTATATAATAGGAGCTAGGAATTCAATTAAAAGATAGATTTGGACGAATAATAATATTTCTCTTTGAGACATTTCATCTCCGTGTGAGTTGATTCTAGTTTTTCTTAAGCAAAGAACTACTATTGATAACGTTAGTTCTTCTGGCAAGTTACGGTATGGGTCATGTTCCTCTTAATAACTCTTATGCTCTCTAACACGTCGTGTGGTTTGTGTCGTGTTTTCCTTAGTTCCTGGCAAAGAACCACCCCTTGATAACATTGGTTCTTTCGGCAAGTCGTGATAAGCATCACGTTCCTTTTTTTATAACTTCGATGCTTTTCGGCAGGTTGCGATTTATGTTGAGTTTCCCTTGGTTCTTGGGCATAGAGCCATCCCTTGAAAACATTGGTTCTTCTAGCAGGTCGCGGTAAGGTCACGTTCCTATTTGATAAATTTGACGCTCTTTAGTAGATAGCAGTATATGTCGAGTTTCTCTGGGTTCTTAGGCAAAGAACCACCCCTTCATAACGTTGGTTCTTCCGGCAGGTTGCAGTAAGGGTCACATTCCTCTTTCATAACTTTGGTGCACTTTAGCAAGTTGCGATTTGTGTCAGGTTCCTTATCATATCCTAATTCTCAATATGTTTAATTCACATTTTCCATATTCTGATTCAGTCATATAGGGTGAATCATATCATTTGGCATCAGAGTTTCTACTCTTGGAATTAGGTGTCATCTATCCTTTATTTTAGTTTATTCATATCTTTCTATTCTTCCACTATCCTTTTTATTCATGTTCACCTTTTGTTTATTCTTTTCTTTTTCTAACACCTATCCCAAAATTCTCTTTAAGAAAATAATATAACTATATCTCTGTCTCTTGCAGCATTAAAGTTCCTATCTACAAAGTATTCCATAAACAAGTGAAAAAAAAACAGAAGCAAAAAAAGAAGTTGTGATAGAATTCAAAAAAAAAGTTCCACACAATTTGATCAAAAAATTCAGTCTCTGTTTAATATAATATTTCAGTTCTTATTTCTTTTACTAGTATTACTTGCCCTATTCATCTTCTGTATCCATGACTCTTTCGTTTTCTATCAGAAAATCAACATGTGAAGTTCTTGGTTCAAACGCTTATAGGATAATCGAGAGGTAAAAGGCAAGATTTAGTGAGAAGATTATAGAAAAAGCTAATTTGAGTGTAAACACAAGTGAAAAGCGTTAATATTGAGGGTAAACACTGAGGGAGTGATTGGTGAGGTTTTATTATACTAATTTATTTATTTTATTCAATTTGCAGCAATGCCAACATGAGTGATGAACTCCATAAAAAAGAAACGGATCTAAAATATTTATAAAATTAGTTCATATCATTTCCAACAGTTGAACAGGAGGTTGGAACATATGGAGGGTTGGTTGAGTAGGAGGTCTCGGGTTTCTTGTCGAAGTAGTGCCCAAAGATTACTTCACCCTGATGAAGAAACAGATTGGGGGAGAACTTAGAATTAGACAGTAGAAGTTTCAGAGAAAGAAGATGATATCGAGAAGAAAAGGAAAACTCCATCGGGAGTATTAAATTATCCCTTCTAAAGATGAACCTGAAACTTATCTTGGGTGGGAGAGAAAAGTGGAGCATGTGTTTAATTTTCATAATTACTCGAAGGAGAAAAAAGTAAAACTAGTCACTACATCTTTTAAAGATTATGCTAATATTTGGTGGGACCAGTCTGTGCTTAATAGGAGGAGATATGGAGAGAGACCTATCAGAATGTGGAAAGAGATTAAAGTATCCATGAGAAGAAGACATATGCCAAGTCACTATCATAGATACTTGTATCAAAAACTACAAAGTCTTACTCAAGGTGCCATGGGTGTTGAAGATTATTACAAGGAAATGGAAATTGTCATGCTAAGAGCTAATGTGGAGGAGGATAGAGAAGAAGACACTATGGCAAGATTCATTGGAGGCCTAAAAAGAGAGATAGTTGATGTGATGGAGCTACAACACTATCTACAGATGGAGGAATTGCTTCATAAAGCTATTCAGGTGGAAAGATAACTCAAATCTAGGAGCACTCACAAATATGCTTCTAGTTCATCATGGAAGTCTAAAGATCCTAAACCAAAGAAGGAATCTTAGGAAAAGTCAGCAGTACCTATTTTTGAAGGTAAATTTGAAACTAAATCCTCTTATAAGTCAAGTCACATTCATTGCTTTAAGTGTACATATTGATTCTCAATGTCTAAACTAAAGAACCATCATCATTCTTGACAACGACGAAGTGGAGAGTGTGAGCTCGGAGGAAGAAGAAATGTCAAAGTTGGAGGGCTGTAGTGATGTAAAGGTAGCAAAACCTTATGCATGGAGACATCTTGGTCACAAGACATGCATTAAACATTCAACCAATGGATGAAGGAGATTCAGAGCTAAGGGAACATATCTTTTATACTCGTTATGTCAATAACAAGGTATGTAGTATGATTATAGATAGTGGCAGTTATACCAACGTTGCTAGTACCTTGCTAGTGGAGAAATTAAACTTGCCTACTAAGAAGCATCCTAATCCTTATAAGCTGCATTGGATGAATGATTGTGGGGATGCAAGGGTTAGTAAGCAAGTCTTTGGGTCCTTTTCTATAGGCAATTACAAGGATATGGTATTATGTGACGTTGCCCCTATGCATGCAAGATACTTATTGTTAAGACATCTTTGCCAATACAATAACAAGGTTACGCACCATGGATTTAAAAATAGTTATTCTTTTGTAGTAGATAATTGAACAATTGTAATGATCCTATTAAGGCTTATTGAGGCTTATTTTGACCAAATAAAAATTTTAAAAAAAATGTAAAATAAGAGAAAAAGAATAAGAAAATCAAGAAAGAGAAAAGAGAGAGAAAATTGGAGGGAAGAAAAAGTAGAAAGTAAAAAAAAAGTGAGAATGAAAAGAAAGAAAAATAAAAAACTAAGAAAAAGAAAAGAAAGTTTGTGTATTTGCTCATAAAGGGTGGGTTGAGAGTCTTTTGAGAGCAAATGAGCAAATTCTTGTACTCATATACAAGAATATTTATTTTACTAACAATCATAACTCTTTCCTTAGGGCAGTTGAATCTTTGTTACAGGAATTTGATGATGTATTTCCTAAAGAACCACCAAAAAAGTTTGCCTCCTATAAGAGGCATTGAACACAAAATTGATTTTATCCCCAACGTTGTGATTCCAAACCGATCTACCTATAGAACTACTCATGAAGAGGTCAAGGAGATTCAAAGGCAAGTAGAGGATTTGATGCAGAAAGGCTATATGAAGGAAAGTCTTAGCTCATGCAGTTCCTGTTATCTTAGTTCCAAAGAAGCATAAGACCTGGCATATGTGCATGGACTGTAGAGCCATCAATAAGATTATGGATTCCAAACCTGTGATATATTTTAGTGAGAAAATTAATGGAGTAACACTCAACTATTCAACCTATTATAAGGAGCTCTATGTCATGGTGAGGGCCTTACAAACTAGGAACCATTACCTTTAGTCAAGGGAATTTGTCATCTATTTTGATCATCTCAGCTTGAAGTTTTTAAAGTCCCAAGGTAAGCTCAACAAAATACATGCGAAGTGGCTAGAATTTTTTGAGATGTTTTCCTATGCTATCAAGTATAAAAAAGGAAAGGAAAACATTGTAGTTGATGCTTCGTCGTGAAGGTGTGTATTACTTACAACTTTACAAACCAAATTACTTGCACTTGAATTACTAAAAAACATGTATGTTGATGATATTAAATTTGGAAAATTGTGTGAAGCATGTTCTAATCCTGGTTTTGAAGACTATTTTAGGCAAGATAGATATTTATTTAAGAAAAATAAATTGTGTGTATCTAAGTGTAGCATAAGCGAAATTCTTATTAGATAGGTTCATTGGGGGAGGATTAAGGGGACACTTTAGCATTGACAAATCTTATGATGTTTTATATGAACTTTTTTTTTGGCCAAAAATGAAGCATGATGTTAAACTTATTTGTGAAAAATGTATTACTTTCTTACAAGAAAAATCTAAGGTAATGTCTCATGGCTTGTATACACTCTTACCTATTCCTTAATATCCCTGAACTGATATTTGTATGGATTTTAGGCTAGGACTACCTAGGGAATTAAAAGGAAAATATAGTATTTTTGTGGTTGTAGATAGGTTTAGCAAAATGGCACATTTTATTGTTTGTTCTAAAACTAATGATGTCACTTATATTGCTTATTTATTTTTCAAAGAGATTGCACGTTTGCATGGCTTACATAAAACTATTGAAAGTGATCAGGATGTTAAATTTCTAGTCACTTTTGGAGAACCTTACACGGTAAGTTGGGCACTAAATTATTATTCTTTACTATGGCCTATCCATAAATAGATGTATAAACTAAAGTTGTGAATAGAAATTTAAGTACCTTATTACATGTTATAATTCAAAATAATTTAAAAGATTGGGAGAATTGTTTGCCTCATGTCGAATTTGCATATAATATAGTTCTTCATACATCTACTGCCTTTTCCCCTTTTGAGGTTGTATATGGATTTAACCTTTTACCACCTTTATATTTTTTTACAATTTCCTACTAATGACTTTCTTAATTTGGATGGAAAGCAAAAGGATGAATTTGTGCAAAAATTACACTTCAAGGTTTGCGCTAATATTGAGAAGAAGGATGAACATTATGCTCGACACATAAACAAAGGACCCACAAGGTGATCTTTGAACCCAGTGATTGGGTGTAGATTCACTTGCAAAGGGAGAGATTTCCAAATCAAAGAAGTTCCAAACTATATCCTAAAGGAGATGGTCCATTTCAAGTGATTGAAAGGATCAACGATAATGTCTATAAAAATGACTTTTCGAGTAGCTACGGTAATGGGAGTACCACTTTCAATGTTTCTAATTTATCTTTATTTGATATAAGCGACCTTTAAGATTCGAGGACGAATCCTCTCGGAGAAGAAGGAAATAATGTGAACGTGAGCACCACGTTAAGCAAAATATATCATCTAAAAGATTCTCAACAAGGAATGGGAGGTCCTATGATGAGAAATAGGACCAAACGTATGGAATGAGCACTTTAAGATCTCATAAATGAAGTTCAAGAAAAGGAATACATGGATCCAAACTCAAATCTAACATGTGTTAATTTATGTAGTGATATTATTGACAATCTTAAATGATAATGTTAATGATTTGTAATTTATTTGCTATAGATTGCATTAGGATTTGATATTTATTTACAAGTTATTTTTTTTAAATAATTTCCAAACCAAATTAAGATTCTAGATTGATTTTCAATTTAATTAGGATTTCATATTTGCTTCCTTTTTATTAGATTTTCTCCATATTTAGGTCAGTTAGGTTATCTATATAATAGGAGTTAGGAATTCAGTGAAAAGACTGATTTGGATGAATAATAATATTCTTTTTTAGAGTTTACATCTTCGTGTGAGTTGATTCCCTTTGTACTTGGGCAAAGAACTATCCTTGATAACGTTGGTTCTTCCGGCAGGTCAGGGTAAGAGTTACATTTGATAACTTTGGTGCTCTTTGACAGGTCATGATTTTTGTTGGGTTCCCCTTAGTTCTTTGGAAAAGAAGCACCCCATGATAACATTGGTTCTTTCGGCAACTCGCAGTAAATGTCACATTCCTCTTTGATAACTTCAATGTTTGTCGACTAGTCGTGGTTTGTGTCAAGTTTCGTATCATATCCTGATTCTTAATATTTTCCAATTCACATTTTCTATATTCTAATTCATTCACGTAGGATGAACCATATCAAAAAGAGTAATAAGGAGGTTCCATAATTGCTAGATTTACAACTTAGCCTATGTTACTACCTTTTACTTATCTTTCCTTATCTTGGACCTTGGTTTGTGTAAGAAGCCAATTAACTTTTTGCATTTTAATTTCAAATTCTTAATTGCTCAAATGTTTATGTGGTAGGAATTTGTATTTAGAATATTTGTAGTCTTCTTAATTGATCTTTCGTATCTTGATCATTCTCTTGAGTGGAGAGCAACATGAGCCAAAGCAATTATTCACCTAACTTCAACAGGTTACAACTAGAAGCCCTTACCCAAACCTTTGAAAAAATGTTAAGAAAACAAAGTGAAAAATTTGAAGATTGTTTGTATGAATTAGAAAAGAGAAATGCGACTTTATTTAAAAAGAAACACAATGAAGGGCCTAGTAGTTCTAAGAAAAATAAAAATAAAATTGATTCACCTAGGGAGGAACCTTCATAAGAAGAATACTATGAATCCCCTAGAAGAAACCAAAGAAATAATCAAAGGGGTAGGAATCAAGGTATGCATGAGAGTGATAAGGAGCCCTCTAGGTCTCCACACAGGGTTAGAAGTTCATCTAGGAGTAGGATCCATAGAAGTAGAGATAGATGTTCTCCTAGTCATCATAGTCATAGAAATTCTTCTAGGAATAACTGTAGGCATATGGATAATTCTAGGATTAGGAATAAAGGTAGAAGAGAAAATGGAAACCAAGAAAAAATAGATGGAACCAAAATATAATTTCAAAATTTTACGGGTTGAATAACCCTGAAATCTACCTATAATGGGAGTTCAAGGTAGAACAAATTTTTATATGCTATGATGTGAAGGAGGAACATATGGTAAAACTAGCTAGTTTTGGATTTTCAGACTATGTTTTGATTTGGTGGGATAAACTAGTCAAAGAGAGAACAAGGTTTCATCTTACTAAGACCTGGAAAGAAATGAAAGCCATCATTACAAATAGGTATGTACCACCTCATTACCTTAGGAAACTTCATAATAGCCTCCAAAGATTAACCCAGGGTAATAGGACCATTGATGAGTACTTTAAGGATTCGGAGGTGGTCGTCATTAAAGTCAACATAGATGAATGCGAGGAGGTTAGAATGGCAAGATTCCTTTAAGGGATTAAGAATGAGATTAGGGATGTTGTGAAACTCCACAACCATATGAGTTTGAATGAACTCTACCACTAAGCCTAAAAGGTAGAACAATAACTCCATAGAAAAGGAAAGAGAAAATACTGAACCTCAAAGTTTGGAAGGAACATAAGAGGAAGAAAGGTCACAAGGATGTTCCTTTTAAGCCTAAAGATCCTAAGGAAATGAGAAATCCCTAAAAGAAAAGACCAACACCCTATCCACTCCAATAAAAAAGGAATCATTCATTAAGTGTTTCAAGTGTTTAGGACGAGGGCACATTGCCTCTCAATGCCCTAGCAAGAAGAGCATGATCCTTAGAGATAATGGGTAAGTCTCATCTTTGGAATCCTCAAGTGAAAACTCTAGCTCTAATGTCACTAGCTCTTCTAGTGAAGAAGGATTAAAGTATGCCCTTGAAGATGATCTTCTCATTGTTAGGAGGTTACTAGGAAGCATGGTCAAGTGGGAAGATAAGGATCAAATAGAAAACATTTTTCACACAAGGTGTGTGACTGGAAGGAAGACATGTTCTTTGATTATAGATGGAGGAAGTTGCACCAACGTGGCTAGTGCTTGACTAGTACAAATGCTAGGATTAGCTACTACCCAACATCCTAAGCCTTACAAGTTACAATAGTTGAGTGATAATAGGGACCTCATAGTGGATAAGCAAGTCTTAGTTGTATTTTTCGTAGGTAGGTATCTTGACCAAGTAACTTATGATGCTATGCCTGTGGAAGTAAATTTGTTCTCTTAGGAGGACCATGAAAATTTGATAGGAAAGTTCACCATGATGGGCGTAATAATAGGTATTTCTTTCTTCTCAAATCCCAAAAGGTCACCTTAGTTTCCTTAGCTCCTAGTAAGGTTTGTAAAGATCAAGTTCAAATGAAGGGAAAGAGGGATGGAGAAAAAAAGAAACTAAAGGGAAAATTAATAAAGAAAGCAAAAAGGCTAAAGAGAGAAGTGAAGAAAAATACCTTCTTGGTTCATGAAGGTGAAATTAAAACAAACTCTTCTAGTTAGGAAATCCATAGATTCTTGTAAAGAGTATATCCTAAATACTCAACAACACCTTTTAACCCAATGAGTTTTTAACTAATCTAGAAGAGTTCAAAGATGTGTATTATGAGGAGCTAGCCTTAAGGTTTCCATCCATAAGAGGCATTTTCACCTCAAGAAAACTTAGTGCCTAGTGTTTCTCAATTCCTTTCACCTATCATAGGGGTTGAAATGTTCTCCTTTAAAAATAGTAGTCAAGAGATGTAACTAATGGAACTCCAGCCTTCAACCAATATTTAGGGCACCATTGTTGCAAAATTTGTTAGAGATCATGTGCTTAGGTTCATTCATATGCCTACATCGTCACCTCATTCTCATACGCTTCATAGTGATAGTGAATTCTCACATACTAAGGTTCCTAGCATGCTTCAATCCTTGTTTTATGATAATGTGTCAAGGATGCTTAATTTTTTAGTAATTACAAATATTTATAACTTTATTGTTCCTTGCATGTCATTATTGTGCAGATCATATAATAAGATAGTTTGTAAACCTTATACTACATCACATATTGGCAAGATTCAAGTATCCAATTCCTTGTTATGTGATAGTGTTTCATTGTTACATCATTATTTTTCACATGATAAGGTACCATTATTCATGCATTCACAATCCATGGGCATTATAACTCAATACCTAAGGAACATGGAAAAATGAATCACTTCAAAATAACATCAAAGGAATACCATCAGTCATAACACTAAAATATCTTCAGGGAAAATAAAATTGACCGAAGCTCATAAGTTTACTTAGGTCATGTTTGTTAATAACTATGAGCTTGTAGATCGAATCAACCTTTTGTTCCTAGTCAAATTTGCTTTTCTGTTTTTATGAATATTTGAAAAATTCAAGAGGTTTGTATTTAATCCTAACATTTTCCTTAATTTTCTTTCCTTTATAAACATATATACTCTTCTACTTTTATATGTGTCTTTGGTTTTGCAGCAATTATTGATTGTCATTCGAGGGCAAATGCTTTTAAGGTGGAGTAGATGATGTGAGCATCGAAATTAGCTTCCAAGAGAAACATATGGAGTTTACATTTTAGCTTAAGGAGAATAAATTTGAAATTTTTTATAATTTTAATTTGGTTGTATTTTTCTTTAAGTTGTAAAAGTAGAAATATTTTATTCCAACATAAAATAAGACTAGGCTACTTAAAATAAAAATAATTTTAATTTTAGAGTTTAGTTGGCTAAGGACAACCCAAACTCACCACCAACTAACCCCTTTCCTTTTTTCCCACACATAAGGGCCAAGTGTAAGAAAATTCACCTTTGATCATTTACACTTGAGTGGAATCTGAAATTTCACATTAAGAGAACCTTCTTTCTCTTTTCTTCTCCTCTTGCTTAGTTCTTGAGGTCAAGACTCTTTCCTTATCATTAAAGCCACCAATGTGGTGGAGACTTAGCTTATCTCCTAGCTTTCTCTAGCTAGTGGAGTGATGCTTATCTTAGGATTCTTTTCTACACTTTACATTCAATCATTTACTTTCTTGTAATTTGCATTTCTTGTTCTTAATTTATGTCCTTAATTTCCAACCTTTTTTCCTTTTAATTCTTATCATTTTTGTTTTTACTTTTCTTCCATTTTAGCACTTTAATTTTATCCTTTGATTCTTGCAATCACTTTCCCCAATTCCTCTTTTACTTTTGTGCAAATTTATGTTTCATTGTCCTTTAATTTTTATGCACAATTTTGTGATACATTGAACACAAATTGGAGACATCCAAACTGCCAAGAATTTCAACTTCATTTCCACCCCCAACTGGGTTCATTCTCCTTCTCCCAAGTGGGTTGTATTATGTGGTATTAAGAGATTGTTGCTTAAAGGTAACTTCTCTCACTTTTCTCCTTCATTTTCCAACATCTTCTCTCGTTTTTGTCTCTATTTTTGCAGTAGTTTTTCTACATACTTGCTGCTCATTATGCTTGAATTCACATGTAAAACACATATGCAATGGCTGAT
The DNA here is from genome assembly GCA_037954105.1 of Canavalia gladiata. NCBI lineage: Eukaryota > Viridiplantae > Streptophyta > Magnoliopsida > Fabales > Fabaceae > Canavalia > Canavalia gladiata. The sequence goes on from CM075662.1 coordinate 25,195,383, forward strand.
TTATGGACTAAAGGACCTGGACTTTGAAGATCAAAGGACCTAAGACAAAAAGAAGAAAAATAAAAACAAAAGAGTAAAAAGAAAAAGGAAAAAAAGTGAAAGAAAAAGTAAAGAAAATTTTGTAAAACGCATGCATGCAATGGTCTTGTTTGTTTGTGCTTAATTGTGTGTATTATTCGTGATGTCCATGCTAGAAATTTGAGTTCTAATTTTGAGTTTTAAATGCTTAGTTGATGCATGATTAGGATCATTTTCATTTGGCTAGTGTCATTAGTCATATATGAGCATGTGCATGCACATTGTTCAAGTCTCTAGGAATTCACTATGTGCCTTCTCCTTTCATTGCCTTAATTTTAGTTTGTCACTTTTTGGCTTCATTTTATTATCTTGATCAAACTTATTTTAGTGTTCTTTCTTGTTGTAAGATTTTCTTACTTATCCTAAAGTTTTTCCTTGGTTTTATCATGTGCTACCTCTCTTCTACTCTATAAATCTCTCTTTATTCTTCATCTTGGAAACATCAAGGAACCAAGGCCATAATTTGAATCAAACCTCTTTCTAGCTTGGTTAGAGGCAGATATATGTGTGATTAGTATGAGGAAAGGGGTGGCCTAGGTAGTGAGACATTTTAGGGGAAGGAGTGAAGCATTTGATGAGGTGTGAGAAACTTTAACCGAATTTTTAATCATCTAACCAAGTGAGGGTAGCAAGGATATCTTCTTTTGTATGATTTTTTAGGTTATATTTGGGGGAGAAACTCAAGGAAAAATAGGTCAAGAAAGATCTTGGAACTTGAAGCTCAAATACTTGATACTTAATTGAAAAATAAGCTTGTTTTTGTATAGATCATAAATTTGGGTTTACATTGTAATATTTAGGTTGAAAATTTTTAATTAGAAACCTTTTAATATTCAACAAACCTATGTCGTTTAGGATTTGCTGCAGAGGTGTTCGTAGTACCCCTATTGTTCTCTGATTCTCTATCCATCCTACACATCATACCCTGCATGACAGTTTCCATGTCTCCCAAGGTGGCACTCAAATCCCCTAGGACTTCAGGTGTCCCTGCATTTCTAGTGTAGCCTCTACCTTGACTTGCCTCTGCCATTGGTTCCTGAACACACGTGCACAGAAATTGAGGTGATCAAGCTCAATCCTAAAATTAAGCATGTCAGCAACCAACATTAGAAAGCACAAGGCAGTAATGCACTAACTTAACTAACTAGTTTCCCAGCATGACTCAATTTCTATCACAGAGATCTTATGCATACTCAAGAAGCATAATTATACCATCCTCGGGCTCCTTAAGGATGAACTACTCTAATACCATAATATAATAAAATGAATACCGTTTTTACACATAAGTCGCAGTTCCGTTCCATTAATAAACCATTATTTCATGATGCAGAATCTTTTAGAAAATAATTATTAGCAAAAATACAGTAATTTTTTTTTAAAATAAACACGTTGATATAAATTGCAAACCTCGTCAGTATAGCGTTCATATCGAAAAATAAATTACTAAGTGTTATTGTTCGCAAATAAGTTATTACCATTAGAAAATGTTTCCTTTGTTTTAATTGTCTCTAAATAGTAGTAAAGCAATTTAAACATAAGTCAGACATATACATTCAAACTACATACAAATATATAGTCCTATTACATGTACATAGTTAGTCTCAAGAACTAGGGCCTTTACACATACTTAATTACATTTATATTTACTTCTACATACTAATTACATAACATACATTCGTCCAATCTAATTACAATATGTACATTATGGGTATGATGCAAATTCTTTTCTTCCTCAAGGAGATCTCGCATTGGCTTTAAGTACGTGAATTCTTTCCATCATTAACAGCATCTGGGGCATCTAGGAAGAAAATAGCAGGAGTAAAGATGAGAAGCTAAGTTTTCCAGTAGGATTCTACTTTAGTGTTAGCAATATCATTTTTATTTTAGCCACTTTAGTTTATTTGAAATCATGTCATACATACATAATCACTTTTAATTCTTCTTTTTACAAAATATTTAGCTGAAGTGGATATCTTTTACAATTATAAAAACTAACCTCTATTACAAGCATACAAGACACTTATTCTGATTTACATACATCATAATTTATAGATGCCCTATGGCTTTCAGATGGTAGGCCCTGTGGCCTCCATATATGCATAAGTCCTATGACTTGGGCTGGTAAAGATGTACGTTATTTATAATTCTCATAACTTCTATCATTTCATTTATGTCTTACTCATAACTCATGCTCATTCTTAAGTCACTATTTCCGTGATAGCTTAATTAAAGACATATTCATTCATTCCTTATTCATAAATCATTGTCTTTCTTTAGATAAATAATATCCCCCACTTCCTGTAAACTCTATCTTTTGATTCAAGATATGAACTCATTCTAGAAGGTCGCCACCATCATAATTTATAAAAACTCTATGGATTTCATATGGTAGGCCTTGTGACCTTCATTTGCACACAATTCCTATGACTGGGCATGGTAGAGATGTGTGTTAAATTTTCACATAAGTTTTTTCTTTAGTGATCCCTTAACTGATTAGGTTCATTTTAAAAGCTTTCAAATAATTATGCATGATCAATCAATATTCAACCAATATTTCATGCACATATTCATAGCATCAGTCACACAATTATCATACATAATATCCTTCTTTAAACATTCATGAGTAACATCATTCATCTCATATTAAACTTTATGCATTTATAAAGCAGTATACAAGTTGGTTTAACATTCTTAAGCATATAATTGTCTTCTACATTAAGATTTTATTATGCTTATCATTTGTTCTTAGGCAACATATGCACTTATACCCATACATGCCCAACTTTTTAATTCCTAAAATTTTATGATGAATCACTCATGGGAGCTTATTTCACTCATCCTTCTAAATTATCTCTCAACATTTCCTTTTCTCAATGGTCAAGTTATTTCATATAATTTTATAAAGCTTAGAAGTCTTCTTTAGGTGACTGAATGGCACTTCTTGAGTTATTTACTCTTTGTGTACTTTAATTTGTATGTCTTATGCATAACCTAATTAAATTAGGTTTAAGGGTTATATGTTAGCAAGATTTTTAACTTCTTGTATCCATATGCTCACCTATGGCCGAATGATTCACAGACATTTGCTAAGTATCTTTTAAACTTTAATCCATTTCTTTTACATGGTGAGCATCCTTACTAAACCTTGATTAATGTTTTATACTCATCTCCATTTGATTTAACTCAAGGTGGTCAAATGCAAACTTCTTATTCTTACTCTATCATCACTCTTCAATCATCTCCTTAAGCTTACCAAAATCTATTATTAATTTTTAGCAAGCTTTTAATCTAGTTTCATTACCTACTTCACAATTTCTCCCTTAACTTTCTTAGGATCCTTTTTTTACCTTAATAAAGACTTAAACTCAAACTTCTCTTAATCCTTCAGAAGTGGTTGAATGCATGAATAAGGTTCCTAAGGCCTTCTAGTTCTCTTTTCTTTATCTTAGAAGATGATTTCTACTAATTGAAGTTTAGGTCATTAAGAGAACTAGATAAATTTGATGCCAGGTGCCTCTTTTCCTAATAGGACACAATATAGGAGTAGCCCTAAAACGACTAAAAAGATCCAAAAAAAAGTAGGGAAACTTCTAGCTAAGGGGTAAAGTCTTAGCTCATGTGTTGTGCTTGTACCTATATTGTTTGTTTCCAAGAAGGATGGTAGCTGCAAAATATGTGTAAATTATAGGGTCATCAACCAAATTACCACTAGGTATAGGCATCCTATACCTAGGATAGATGACCTCCTAGAAGATCTCCATGGATTATGCATCTTTTCAAAAGTTGACCTTAGAAGTGGCTAACACTAAATTGGGATGAGAAAGGGGATGAGTAGAAGACAGTATTCAAAATCAAGTTTTGGTTGTATGAATGGTTAGTTATGCCCTTTGGAATAACCAATGCTCCTAGCACATTCATGAGATTCATGAACCGTATGCTACGAAACTTCATTAGAAAATATGTAGTAGTATACTTTAATGATATCTAGGTATACTCTAAAACCCAAGAGCATCATATTTGGCATGTTAGGCAAGTTCTCTTAGTCTTAAAGGAAGAAAAACTATTTGTAAATCTAGAAAAATGTTCCTTTTTTTTACTATATGGTCTTCCTAGGGTTTGTTATAAGTGAACATAGGATCCAGGTCAACCAAGAGAAGGTCACAGCCATTCTAGAATGGCCAAATCCCTAAAATGCTTGAGAAGTCAAGCGTTTACATGGGCTGGCAAGCTTCTATAAGAGGCTTGTCAAAAAAAATTAGCATCATTACTTCTTCACTTAATGATATAGTAAATAAAAATGTTAAATTTGTTTGGGGATAGATAACAAAAAGCCTTTGGCACTCTAAAATAAAGGCTTATTAAGGTACCAGTTCTTACTTTACCTAACCTTGCAAAATCTTTTGAACTAGAATGTGATTCCTCAAACATAGGGATGGGAGCATTCCTTCTCTAGGAAGGACATCTCATTACATACTTTAGTGAGAAATTGAAGGGAATGCTTTTAACTAGCCTATTTATGATAAGAGCTTTATGCTCTTATCGAGATCCTACGTACTTAGCAACACTACTTGTTGTCAAAAGATTTTGTAGTCAACAATGATCATGAATCATTGAAATACCTTACAGTCCAAGGTAAACTCAACAAGAGACATGCCAAGTGGGTAGAGTTTCTTAAGTAGTTCTATGTTATTAAACATTAGAAAGGAGAGAGTAATAAAGTAAAAATTTTCCTCTATAGGAGGAATACTCTTCTAACCTCCTTGAGTGCCAAACTACTAAGGTTTAAGCATTTTCAGAAATTTTACATAGGTGATGTAGATTTTGGGAAACTCTACAAAGATTGTGAGTCCAAGGCATGAGAAATAAGTATTTTAGGCACAAAGGCTTATTATTTAGACATAATCTTGTATGTATGCCTAAATGTTCAATGAAACATCTTTTTGTTAAAAAGTCTCATGAAATGTAACATTTTGGCACCCAAAAAACCTTGATGATCCTTAAAGAAAATTTCTTTTAACCGCATATGGACAAAGATGTCCAAAAGTATTATCAAAGATGCATTATTTGTAAATAGATCAAATCAATTACTAAGCCTCATGGCCTGTATATCCCCTTACATATTCCTAATTCTCAATTGGTAGACAAAAGCATGGATTTTGTCCTAAGACTACCCAAAATCCAAAGAGGAATAAACTTTATCTTTGTGATATGGATCACTTTAGTAAGATGGTCCACTTCATTCACTATCATAAAGTAGATGATGTTAGTCTGGCAGTCAAGCTCTTCTTTAGGGAAATTGTGAGGTTGCATGGCATCTCCAGGAGTATAGTGTTTGGTAGATACATTAAGTTCCTTAACCACTTTTGGCATACCCTCTAGGATAAATTAGGAACTAAAATCCTATTCTTTATCATTTGTCATCCCCAGGATGATGGCTAGAAAAAAGTGGTAAATAAAACCTTTTCTACCCTCCTTAGAATCATGGTGAGTACAGGACACGGGAGGAGTGTCTTCATCATGTAGAGTTTCTAAACAATAGGGTACCTCATTCTACTACTAAGTATTCATCTTCTGAGGTAGTGTATGGGCTTAACCTTTTAACTCATATAGATTTGTTACATATCCTTAACCTAACTAAATATCATAATAAAGATGATACTCAAAAGATTAAATTTATTTAAAAATTCCATGTGAAGATCAAATCCATTTTTTAGTTATTTTAATAATTTAAATCAATCCAATGGATTAATACTTAATTATTTTTATTTCATTCTAAACTAAATTATAATATTATTTTTAAAATTATAAATCAAATGGATAATCCATTAGATTTTTAAAAATTTCAAAATAATTGTATAAAAATATAATATCCATAACTATTTTATTAATTTAGGTTAATTATTATTAATTAAAATTAATCATATTTGTATGTAAAAATAATAAAAAAATTTATATTTTATTTTTTTATCAAATAATTAATAACATTTTTATCTTAATTATAAAATATAAATATATTTTTAAATATGTTAATTATTAATTTTTTTCATATTTTTATTTTATTATAAATTTTATATTAATAAAATATTTATTTATTTATAATACTATCAGTTTAAATATTTAATATTAGTATTTTTTTTTGAAAATTAAATTAGTAACATATTATGTATTTTTATTAATTTTCATAAAATAATTTTTTATTTTTTATAAAAATTTAAAAAAATATTATTTTATGTAAAGTATATTTTTATTAATTTTAATAAAATAATTATTTATTTTTTATAAAAATTAAATAAAATATTTTTATGTAAATAATAAAATATAAAAAAATATTTATTGAATCAAATAAATGACTAAGATTACTACAATTAAAAAATAATAATTATAAATTTAGAAGTAACAAAAAATCACTGGTGGAAAATGAACTTTTTACATCGGTTGTTATGCACTTTTTATATCAGTTATTTAGGCGGTGTTGAAGTGGGCGACATAGAAAATAAGATTTTTTACAACGGTTTTGGAGCCGATGTAAAAAATATGACTTTTTACATCGGTCCTAACCGATCTAAAAAGTACACTTTTTACATCGGTTGTGGGCATAACCGATGTAAAAAGTATAACTTTTTACATCGGTTAAGGCTATAACCGATGTAGAAAGTGTACTTTTTACATCGGTTGTAGGCCCAACTGATGTAGAAAGTCCTTTTTTTTTTAATGTTCATTTTGTTTAGGCATACTACCGTATTATTTATTCACAATACCTGCATATACACACAGAATCACCAGGCAGACAATACAGAATTCACATAATCTATATATTTAAACTAAATACATCAGTATTTATTATCAAACTTTAATTTACAAATGAAATAACTTAAAATTACATTAAACAAGTATTGAAAGTTGAAAACAAATGTAGTAATCAGTCATGTACCTGTTGAAAGCAAAGAAAAAAGATGTTAAAAATTGTACTAAATATAAAAAACGTAATAAACATTTTAAAATAAGTTAAAAATAAACATACAATAATGAAATAATTAAATAAATAACTAACTTGTATCATGTACTAATATTTTCTCATATTCCTTCATGATGATCATCTCGAATAGCATGTACATCATCTATTTCATTTTCTTCATTGATACTAGATATCCTTGATGATAAGGGAGTTTGAGAAATATCAATATTTGAAAGATCATTGGTGTCATCACTAACGATTGTTGTCTTTCCTTGAGAAACAACTGACCACCTTTTGGAGCAAGGATCTTGAACATAAAACACTTATTTTTCTTGGTGGGTCATGATAAAAGGGTCATCCTTGTAAGCTATTTTTTGAAGGTCAACCAATGTAAATCCCAATTCATCCACTTGCACACCACTGTTACTATCAACCCATCTGCATTTGAAAACAGGCACTCTAAATTTGGTGTAATCAATCTCCCAAATCTCTTCAATCACTCCAAAGTAAGATATGGAAGCCTTTACAGGATTTTTATCTTTAAAACTTGCAAAATGCATCGACTCTGCTACCACCATAACCCCACTATTTTGCATGGTACTTTTATCATCGACTTTGTGTAAAATGAAAAATAATTGATATCGTATCCAATCCAACATATGACATCAAAGTTTGGGTCATTTTCTAGCCACTTCAATGTATCAGAGGCACCTTCATCCTTCTTAATTGATTCATCAAACCATTTTAAGAACGTTTTGTTATGCTCATTCAACAACCATTTCTCGTTCATTCGAACATTCTCCTCCCTTATCATAGTTTTGTGAGTAGATAAGTAAGGTTGAACCTCATCGGTATTATTCAAAATATACAAATGTGCTTGAAGGACTTCTGCACGACCCATGCTTTTCACAGTTATGCCTCATGTACCTTTACCTATGTGTCTTCCCTCATGACGAGACTTAGGAACCCCTATGGGTTCTACCTCTGACAAATACTCTGTACAAAACTCAATGGCCTCTTCTGCAATGTATCTTTCAATCATAGATGCCTCGGGACGGTGTGGATTCTTCACATGCCCTTTTAATATTTTCATGTACATTCTATTGGATACATCCACCTCAGATAAACTGGACCATATAATCTAATCTCTCTCACTATATGAACAACCAAGTGAACCATAATGTCAAAAAATGATGAAGGAAAATACATCTCCAATTGGCATAAGATAGTAAAAGTTTCATGTTCCAACTCATCCAATTTTAGAGGGTTAATGGCTTTGCTACATATTTTATTGAAAAAGAAGCATAACCTACTTATTGTATGTCTAACTTTTTTAGGCAAAATGTCACGAATAACCACTGGAAGTAGTTGTTGCATCAACACATGACAATCATGAGACTTTAACGCAACTAACTTTAAATCTTTCATCGAGACAAGTCTTTTAAAATTTGAAGAATAGCCTTGTGGCACTTTAACCCTATGTAGGCACTCACAAAAAGATATTTTCTCTTTTTTTGACAATGTATGACATGCCGGGGGCAAATATGTTCGTTTTCCTACATTTTGTGGAGCTAACTGATGTCGAATACCCATGTGAACCAAATCCAGTCGTGAATTGACTCCATCTTTAGTCTTGCCCTGTATATTGAGAAGTGTTCCAATGATGCTATCACACACATTTTTTCCACATGCATCACATCAATACAATGTCTAACATCAAGTTTGCACCAATATGGAAGATAAAAAAATATTGATCTTTTCTTCCATATCCTTATCTCAGTGACCTTTTTTTGAGTCTTTCCAAAAATAGTTTTGATGTTTTTAACCCGATCATAGACTTGTTGTCCAGTTAAGGCTTTTGGAGCAACATCATTTTCTGGCAACCTATTAAAAGCTTTCCTTAATCTACGATAAGGGTGATTAGTCTTGAGAAATTTTCGATGACCAAGATAAACTGTCTTCCTTCCATGATGCAGTTGATGGTAACTTGTGTCTTCTTCACATATAGGACATGCTTTGTACCCCTTAACGTTGTATCCACATAAATTTCCATATGTTGGAAAGTCATTAATAGTGCAAAAAAGCATTGCCCGCATCTTGAAATTTTCATTACCATACGCATCAAACACCTCCACACCTTCTTCCCATAGATTTTGCAAGTCTTCAATTAAAGGAGCAAGATAAACGTCTATGTCATTTCCAGGTTGTTGTGGACCTGAAATCATCATAGACAACATGATGTATTTACGTTTCATGCACAACTCCAGAGAAAGGTTGTAAATTGTCAAAAGTACAGGCCATGAACTATGTTTACTACTTAAATTACCATACAGATTCATTCCATCTGTTGCAAGTCCAAGCCTTAGGTTTCTTGGCTCATTCCCAAAATCAGGATATAGTTGATCAACCATCTTCCATTGCAAACCATCAGCTGGATGACGAAGTTTTCCATCAATCAATCTTTCATCTACATGCCATCTAAGGTTCTTTGCTTCATCTTTATTACAAAACAATCATTTGAACCTTGGAATTATTGGAAGATACCACAACAGTTTGGCTGGAGGCCGCTTTGTGCTCTCATTGCAAATAGAATCACTATCCTTCAGTTTATAACGTGAAACTTGACACACAGGGCATTCATGTAATCCTTCAAACTCATTTCTGTATAGTATGCAATCATTGGGGCAGGCATGTATTTTCTTATACTGCATACCCATCGGACACAACACCTTCTTCACCTTATAATTACACTTTGGTAATGTGTTACCTTCCGGAAGCATCTTTACCAACAGTTCAAGTAATTCGGTGAAACTTTTATCACTCCACCCATTCCTTTCCTTCAGAGTGAATAATCTTAACATTGCTGACAATCGTGTAAACGTAGTGCATCCCGGATACAAAGGTTTCTCTGAATCAGTAGACAAGTTACCATACAAATTTGCCCGCTCAAATGACGCATGCCCTACATCATGAATCATATCCTCTACCCTATCTTCCATATTTATATCAACCTCCACCATCTGTGACATACTTGACATGCCTAATAACTTACCATGCCATGTCCATTTTGTATAACTTTTTCAAAATCCATCATAAAGAACATGCTCTCTAATTTGACCAACACCCAAACGTCTCTCATTTAGACAATTAACACACGGACGGTAAAATTGTCCATTACTCTGAGGTAGATTTGTCTGCGCAGAATTAAAAAACACTTCGACCCCATTCTCGTACTCCTCGCTCGTTTGTTTAGCAGTTATCCAACTACGATCCATACTATACAATAATCATCGACACATGATTTAGGATTAACCTTGTCACTCATAATTGTTAATTTATTATCCTCAATATTGGTAAGGTCCTATCCTATTTGAGAAAAAAGTTTTTTATTCATCGATTAACACACTTCTAAAATCTTGAATATTACTTGGTGAAATTTCGGCAGCATTTCGCATCAGTCTCCAAGTACATAACTTCATTGTGGTTTCATTTACCATAATCAAGCATGTACCCAGAGACAATGCAAAATGAACTAAACCAAAATTTCATCAAGTACAATTTACAAGATTTGTGAAGAAATTGTTAACCATTGAATAAAAAACTTTAGTCCCAAAATGTCCAACTTGGACAATTCAAGATTTAATATAATGAATGATTTACTTATTTAGTAATATACTCATTATATTCAACCTTGAACGGGAAACTAAAGGTATGCTCATATTTGAACTCAAGAAAACAAACTAACATATTTAATCTCAAAATCAATACTATAACATACATAAACCGTAAGCAAACTTTCACATCTGAAATCACAAAGTAAAGGTGCATTGAAGATACCTCACAGTCAACACAACAATGGTTGAGCGGTGGCCCAGCGGTGTCCAAACGTAGGCACAACGGTAGTTGAACAACGACACAGCATGGTAGCCAAATAAGAAGCTTGAAAATTACAGAATACAATCAAAATAAATGTAAATTTCAACCATAATAACAGAATGAGATGCATAAATAACGACAAAGACGACTTCGAACCTTAGGATGCGCGACGATGACTTCGAACGGACAAAATGGTTGCAACGGTGACGACGACCATAAACATAAGCATAGAGTAAAATGACGAACAACAAGGATGTCGATAATGGCTAAGACTTAAACGAAAATAGAGAGAACAGACCGAAATGAGAAACTAGGGTTTTGGAAAATGAGGTTAAACACGAAAAGCGTCGAAAAATAAGTGACAGGGGAAGACATTCTACATCGGTTGTTTCTCAAAACCGATGTAGAAAGTATTTTCTACAGCGGTTGTTTCTATAACCGATGTAGAAAGTTAAAAAAAATCTACTTTCTACATCGGTTATAGAACAATCGATGTACTTTCTACATCGGTTGTTACGTAACCGATGTAGAAAGTTCGAAAAAAAACTCACTTTCTACATCGGTTCTTTTCTCAAATGATGTAGAAAATTTACATTTATTTACAAAAATGCCACCGCATTTTTATTTATATCGATTTTTTAAGAACTGATGTAAAATTCTGTTATAAAAATTCATTTTTGCACTAGTGAATTTATGCATAATTTTTTAAATTTAATAAAAAAGTAATAATTATAAAAAATAAATGAGAAATATTTACCATATTAAATATGTATGGATATATATATAAATATTTTAATAGTTTGAATATCCTAACCTAAAATTTACAAAGTAGAAGAAAAACTACCAAAATTAAAAGGTTGAGTTGTATGCGGCCATGCCTATTGATAAACGAGATCCATAAAACTAAAGTTTAATCTTAGGTCAATTTTGAGAAAAAAAAAGGAAGCTTAGGCCAATTTAAATAGATTTTTCTATGGAAGAACTTCGTTTTTTAACGATGAAATTTAGTGGTTTGGGTTTTGTTTGCATGAAATTGGACCCGGAAAGCACATATTTGGCTGGCCAAGAGATCCAAAGCAAAGACTCTTTGTGGAAGTGGTTCTATTTAGGCCTTGAAAACTACAGTAAGTACATGAAAATTGAAATCTTTCTTTCTTCTTGATCATCCTTAATTCTTTATATACCTAGTCACCATTAAAATGTCTGCAAAAAAATTTTTTAATTTCTTTTATTTATAGAAAATAAGAATAATTTTTAACATAATAGTTTTAATTTTATTGATCATTTAAGATGAAATAGTTTTTCATGGAACAATTAAGACAAATTTACTATAAAAAAAGAACCATATCTAACAAGTCTTCCTTGTAGAATTCAGCTCATCGTGTACATATCAGAATATCAAATCACATCTATTATTCAACAAATACAATCATGTTGCTCCCAAAACAAAGGAGCATTAGAGAGATCGCTTTAAAAAGATTAAAAAAGGACTCGATTCATAATATATCACAGAAATAAAACAAAATGACAAACCAAAGTTGGTACTCCCAATAAATTTTCTAGAGGCTCTATTAGGACATCAAAAATAGAATTAGAGCCCAATTATCTTCCTATACAAAATATGTGTCATTGATAAAGTCTAATGCATCTTTACGACCATAACAAAAAGTCATGAATCAATCTCAAATTATGTAAAAATAAATCATAACAAACCCAAACCCAAGACGGTGAATCATTATTATACTTCAGCAGGCTCTAATAACTGAATTAAAAAAACCATAATTAGAGCCCAATTTTCTTCAGTCTTCTTTACAAAGTGTAACCTCTCACAGCAACGAGACATTGCTTTTCTCCTTCAAGGAGTTGAGTTTTTCAAGCCTCCACTCTCCTCTAAGCCGAGCAATGAAGGTTGCAGCCTTAACATTCACATCGGGGCTGGGACAGAAAACGGACCCACCCACGTCACTGTTATGTTCCGTAACGGCGTCAGTGCCTGCAGTTTCGGACGAATCAATGTCCTCACGTTCTGGCGAGTTACACCGCGAACTCTGGTTGCTACCAATCTTAACGTAATCCCCGCGAACTGCGAACTTCATCGCCATCATCTTAAACGGAGGAGGGGGCGGTGGAACGGGAATCAGGGGCGACTGGTTGCGGGCGTTGACCATCTCTTCGTTGAAATTGACGGTTCTATTCGGCAACGGCGGCCTTCCGGACTTTCGACGCCGGGGAGGTTCTGGCGGAGGAGATGGTGGCGGATGGATCTGGCTCCTACGCTTTAACCACCTGTTCGCAGGTGGTGGAGGCGGTGGTGGAGGCGGCACTGTCACGGAGTGGATTTTCTTGTTCTTTCCTTGTCCCTTTCGGAATAAACTTTGAAAAACTGACGGTGGAGGCGGCGGAGGGGGTGGTGGCGGCGGCGTTGACGGTGGTTGTGTCGTGCTAGTTGTTAATTCATCATCGTTATCGTAATGGTCACTGTGATTATTCTTTGTCCTCGGTTTCTTCTTTTTCTTTCTCTGATTGGACAGTACCGAAGCCCAAACCTTCTCTATCTCCCTCTTCACATTACTCTTCTTTCGCTCACTCTTGCCTTGCTTGCGCTCCGATCGTGTCTTCACCGACGGTGGCGGCGTCGGAGGAGCCGGCGGCGGAGACCGGGTGCTCGGGATCTCGCGATCATCAGGCTCAGTAGTTATCTCACTGGTACGTTCCACTTTCTGATTCCTCCGTCTCGGATTACGACGATCGGATTCCGGCGGTGGAGGAGGCGGTGGAGGAGGTGGAGGAGGTGGCGTAGGTGACTTCAACGGCGGCGGAGAAGGACGAATTTCGAAGGTATCCACCGGAATTTCCTTAACTTGAACTTGTGGCGATTCCGTCCACCGTTTACGGTGGTCCACGGCAGGGAACTGGTCCCTTGCCGGCGAGCGGGATTGCTTGTCGATTTCGAAGTCATCATAGAAACGGAATTTGTAACGGTCATCGTCGGTTTCCCACTGGCGCAGATCTGGGTAGGAGCTGCTACTTCTTCGCAACCGGGTAACGCCGGTTGCCGGTGACTGGAACCGGGTGAGAGGGGCATTGTTATCGTACACCTTCTTTTCATCAGAGAAAGTGAACCATTGACCTTCTAAAGGCACTTTTCGGAACGCAGTGTTTCGATCGGAAACGTCGTTGTCTTCGTTATTGTTTTGGGACGGTTCGTCGTCGTTTCGTCTTGCAAAAACGCCAAACAGAATGGCAAAAACGACGAGGAGAATGTTGAGGGAGTCCCAGCTGTTCTTGACGGAGGCTGGTCGAACGAGGCGGGTGGTGGCGGAGAGAAGCGGCGGCACCGTAAGGAAGAGGAGCGTTAAGGTTGCGATGGGTAACAGAATGATGAGTAGTGGAGGGCTGATTAAGGGTGGTGAAGAGTGCCACGGGCGACGGTGGGGCATGGTTAGTGTATTATGGCCTTTCTTCTCTGTGGGGGTGAGACACTGCCAGAAAGAACTGAGAGGTAAGGGTTCCTTGTCCTCTCTCTCTCTCTCTCTCTTTTGGGTCTGTTTGTTTCCTTTTTGGTTTTGGATATTTGATAGATAGATAGATAAAGGCGTAACGTGAATCAAATTCTTTTATTGGAATCACAATGTAGCCAGCTCTTATAATCATCATACGACAGATAATATATACTTGGAGTCACAGTTACTTCCTATAATTTTATGTAAATAGATTATAGATGTAACTTATAAAATTCCTCCACTCCAACAATCCCTTTATCTTTCCTTTATATTGTACTAGATCTGAAAATATTTTTTAAAATAAACTAAATCTTAAATTTACTATAACTTTAATTAATATTAATTTAATTTGTTAAATTTTAAATTTTTTATCATGATATCAATAAAAGTATCAGTTCTTATTTTATTAGTTTTTAATTTTAACATCAACCTTTAAAAAATTATCCCTTTAATTTTTATTAATAATTAATAATAAAAATATTTATAATAATATTTACTTTTTATTTATATTAAAAATACCCATGCAATACATAAATAATGTTTATTTGTGAATGTACTCGAATTTCAAATCTACAAATAAATTCATTTAGTTACAAATAGAAATTTAAAATTCAAGAAGTTTTAATTATTTTATTCAAATAAAAATTTTAAAATACTATATCTAAATAACATACTTTTAAAATAAAAATATTCAATTAAAAATAATTATAACTTCATATATTTTAATTTTTTAAAATATTAAAATCTTCCATTCAAATATAAGATAAATATATTTTTTAATTTTTTTTCAATATTTTAATCCTTCAAAACATTTTCATCAAATTAGTTTTTTCAAATTTTAATTTATCATTAAATTAATCCTTCAATTTTTTTATCTCCGCTCTATTAATCATCCACAAAGATTTAATATAGTGACATTTGAAATTTTTGAAAAATTAGTTTGATAACAAAGGAATTTTTGTGAGATCAATTTAGAGACAAAATTATTAAAGAACTGATACAACATTAATTTAAATCTTTAAAATTAAATCAATAATTTAAATTTTTTATAAATTTAATTAAAATACACTAATAATGTAAGAAAAATTTACACTCATTTATAAAATGTTATATCATTAAAATTTATTTTTTATAATAATTATTTAAAAAAATATACTTACTGTAATTTTAATTAGTTGACAATGTAAAAATTTTACATTGAGAATATTTTCAGATTACGAACATTTTTTTATAGTTATAGATTTTTATATACAGATTTCTTAAAATAACCTACATTCAAGAAAATTTACTATTTTAGGAATGAAAAATCTCTCTTTAAAATAAACGCTTTTTTTTTTATTTTGGTAATGAAAGCTGAAGAAAGAAAATTTATCTAGGGTGTGTAGATTAAACTAATAGTTTAAATAATAATTTTAGAATTAAAAATAGCGAAAAAAATATTGTAGGCCTTTTGTCAATTGAGTTGCATAAAAGTTATAAATGCTTCCTTGAAAAGCAAGTATGGTTATGCGTTTGTATTGAAGTCGAATTCCTTTGTGGGGTTGTGCTTGACGTAACAAGACAAGGATATAGTCAAAATCACACTGAAATACATAAAATCTTAAAAAAACTATTTTTTAAAACGTTAAAATTTTTATAATTAGATGATTGTATAAAAATTTACACTAAAAATATATTAAAATTAAACTGATTAAAAATTTATTTATACAAAAATTTATTATAAACTCATTTTTAATTATAAATTTAATTTCAATTTCAATCAAAATTAATTTTATAACATCTAAATCATTCAAAAGTCAGAAAATATCGAATATTTTCTTTAGCTTATTCGTTGAGAGTCTTCCAACAACTAACTATTTTGGTTTTATTTGTCTTGCTTCTTACTATAGGCGAGTCTTGCTTCTCAAGAATTATTTCTTTATACAATCCTAGTTCATCCAAATTTAAAAAAATTAAATTATTTTGATCTAATAAAAAAATTAAAAATTAAAATAGTTCAATATAATAGTTTGAAAATTCGATCTCCTCATTTTATACATTGCAAAAAGATAAAAAAAAAAATTAAAAGATATTACATTTCACATAAAAACAGATTCTTTTTTTTTTTTAGAATTAAAATGATAGCGCTTCGATTTATAAGAACATCTATAATACTTGACTATGGGTCTCTTTTTTTATTTCATGTTACATAATTTTAAAATAAAAAATATTAAAAAAATTTATGATGTTAAATGGATGAATGACATATTCTCAACCAAATTTATATTTTTAATCAATCGAAATTTTTGGCTCAACAAATTATGCAAGGATGGAAAGGAAATTTATTTAGTGTCCACTTGCAGATTTTTTTTTTCCTTCTAAAATTAACGTGGGCGGTAGCTTCTATAGAAAATCCAACTAATCTAACTTTAATGGTGTTATTTGAAATTAGTACCGAGAATGACTTATTATTTTTTAAAATTTTTAGATATAACAATAAATATAAACTTGAAGTTCTTGAAAAGTAAAATATTATAAATATTTGAATATGTTTAATAATATATTTTAATTAGATAAAAGATGAAATAATTAATTAAATATTTTTAAAATTATTTCAACTCTTTTTTAGTATGATAATTGTTTTTATAATTATTAATATTTTAGGTTATCCATACTAGTATTTAAGATTTTAATTACTAATCCAAAGTCATCATTTGGGTTTTAATTTTAATATATTTTGATAATTTTTTATTTATTATGAAATATTAACTTTTTATATTAATATTTAATATTATAATATTTAATTTAGTTATTAAATATTTTATTTAAATTATTTATAATAAAAATATATAAATTTTTATAAAAAATTTTAAAATAAAATAAATATTATTATATAAATAATTTTTAAAATTTATTTACAAAAATTAAAACTTATTTTTAATTTTAAAAGAATATTTATTTAAATATTAATTTTAATAAAAAATAATTATAAATAAATAAATTTATCAAAATTTTTTATAGTGTATAATTGATAAAATAATTATAAATTTATTTATATAAATTTTAATAAAAATAAATTAAAAATATTATTCTTATTTTAATATAATAATTTAATTTAAATAATAAATATTAAAATTTGTAATTAATAAAAAATTATTATGTGTAAATTTAAATTTAATGATCTTATTTTTATTTATTATTTTATTTCTATCAAGTAATTTAAAAATTAATTTTACCAAATAATTTTTACTTTTAAATATATTTAATAAAATTAATAAATAAGATAACTGAAAATTGAAAAAGATAGCTTGATGCTAAAATGATAAGTAAAAATTAAAAAATTAACTAAAAAATAAAAGGTAAAAAATTTAGAAATTAAAATAAAAAAATATTTAATAAAATTAATATTAAATACAAAAAAGAATATGATCATTAGATTCTTAAGTTTAAGTATTATAATTTTTATTAATTATAAAATTTAATATTTTATTATTTAAACTAAATTTTTATATTTAAAACAAGGATAGTATTTTTAATTTATTATTATTTATATATTTAATTTTATTAAAATTATTATGTAAATAAATTTATAATTATTTTGATGATTATATATTAAAAAAAATTTTATTGATTTCATTTACTTATTTTATTATTTATGATATATTTTTAATAAAATATATTTTTAAATAAATAATTTTTTAAATTATAAATTTTTATTTTATTTTTTATTAAATAAATTTTAATAATATTTTATAAAAAAGTACTTATTATATCTTTAAACTTTTTACTAACAAGAATCAAACATTTTACTATAAATAATTTAAATAAAATATTTAAGAATTAAATTAAATATTGTAAAATTAAAAAATAATATTAAAATAATATTTTATGATAAATTAGATATTATTAAATATATCAAAATAAAAAATAAATGATAACTTTTAGTCATAGAAAATAATTTAAAAGTTAGTTTAGACAACATTAAAAGAAATAATTATTTTATCTAATTATTAAAAGAGTTATCATATTAAATAAAATTGATAAGTTTTTGAACTTTTAATTTTTAGTTAACTTTTCAACCTTATATGTAAATTTCATTCCAAAAAAAATTTCTCTTTAATGCTAAATGAATTCAATCATCTCCATTTTTATATTTTCATAATGGATCATATAAAAAAAATTATATCTTATAGTTCAAACCTTATATTCCAACACACTTTATAAAAAATATATAATTAACAAGTGGTTAACTAAAAAAAGGAGATTTTTCTTAATTATAGATTTTATTTATCTCTCTGTTGCTGTATTTTATTTTCTATTGATAAAAAAAAAAAACCCAAAGTCAAGTTTATAAACATTCATTCTAGTACTATATAGCGATAACAAGCACCATGAACATGCATGTTCAAATATTGGAAAATATATCAATCTTATTATTAGAATATGTGTGTTTAATGGAAGTTGTTTCATAACCATATTATTAGGTACCTATGTAGATGAGGAAAATAATATCTAGCACAAGCACAATTAGAAGCTACTTAAGTTAAAATAAGTTTATTTTAAAAAATCGTATATATTTGAAAAGATAAAAGAGAATGAAATTTTGGGTGTAGAAGAATTTTTGAAAATTATTATCATGTCACATTATCATACTATTGATCTAAATTATCATTGAGATTCCCATTGTTCGGCACTTGGCCCCCAACTTTTCAAGCAAACTTTTATATTATTTTTTTTCTCCTTTTTCTTTCTTTCTAACATGAACTTTTCAAGCGCTTGCTATAATTATGCATTGCACCTGCAATTGTGTTTGTGGACAATAATATATTGATCTTCATTGGTATAACATTTATCAAACGAATATTGGACAACAAGGGTATACTTGTTCAAATAAATTCTTTTTTTTTCTTTTTGAAATTTATTAATTTTACCTTATAATTTGGAATAGGGTCAAGACAAAATTTTATATTGAACTCAGTAAATGTATTAATCTTTTACTTAAAACTGAGAAGCAGACTCTTTTATTACATTAGCCAACATTACTGCCTCTACAGTGATTGATATCATAGCCTTTACCTGTCATTTTAATAGTGTCAATCATGAAATCGCGATTCATGTGTGTTATAACTCCATCGGATCGGTTTGAGGGTTTTGTCGTTGGGTTTGGGTGAGTGGTTGAATCACAGGTGAAGTAATTTAATCGAGAAAATTATATTTTTTTTAATTATGTACTATATAAAAAGTTATTTTAAATAAAATATAACTTGATTATGATATTTAAAATGTGCATGATTTAATATTGTACTTAAATATAATATAATAGATATAAAAAATTAAATATCTTAATAAATAATTGACTTACAAGCTAATATGTAAAGATGAAAAATATTAAACAAAATGAAAAAGTTTCCCGCCTAGAATAAAGTAAACAAAAAATACCATATATATTTATTAATCATGTTTTTAATAAGAACCAAGTGTTACGTTCATCCCAGCTAATATGGTGATCTGAACTTAATCAAATTAGGATAAAAAAACATTGCAAAATCCTAATTCCTTTTGTCAAGTCATTTTAAAATTTTAATCAAATCAGTTTGTCAAAGATCACACATATTAATTTTAAAAAAATTATTCTTTTAAAATTGTTTTTTTAGAAAAGATGAAAAATAATTATTTCTTAAAATAAATTATTTTAAAAAATAAAAAATTGGACATAGATATATACAATATATTTATTTAAATTTATTTTTTAAAATGAACCTTCTATTTTTTTAATAACAAATTAAATTTAAAATTTATACAAATGTAAATTATTATAAAATATACAAATATCATTTTTTTTAAAACTGTAACTACTTTTGTTCTTTTTTTAAAACAATTAATCATTTTAAAAATTATTATTATAACATAAATTAAACATGCGTGTTAAAAATTAGATTGACCCTAATTCATTTTTGTTGAATTGCAAAACTGGAGACCTATAAGTGATTCATTAATAGACTAAAGTACAATAACAAATTGAAAATTAAACTTCAACCGAACTTAATCTAAAAATTAATTTATAAAATAAAAATTATTCTTAATATATAATGTAAAACTCATAATAATCCACTATGACAAATATTTCAATTGTAGCAACTTGTTGGCATAATAACTATTGCGATATCCAACTAATGCATTCAATCAAACGCAATATTCGATCCATTAAAATTTACCTCACAAAATGTTGTCATAATTTATGTGGAATTTTAAATTTAAATTTTATTATTTTTATAATTATAAAAAATCAAACAAAACGCCTTTGCTTGTTCCAATCTCAATTTATGTTTTTATCTTTCAAGCAATTTACGTTATCTTTACGCGTCCAATTAATCTATGCATTTCAATTCTTTAAAAAAAAAAACAAAGAAGAAGAAGAAAGATTGAGTGAAAGAATAAACAAAGCAAAAAAACAAAACCCATTTTGCATCAATCTCTTATTTTGTCTACAGGTAACTAATATTTTCTATGTATATAGATATTAGGTAAGTCCTTGTTCTCTCGTGTACATTTGTTTTTGTGTATTTTTTTCGCAACTAGTGAGTTAGTGTCACGTGTCATACGACAATGAAGTAGTTCCAATTAGTACTCCTACAAGTTATTTTTGCTTACCCTGAATCATTGGAGCGTGGCTGCAATGATTGAAACTCTCATTCTTTACACCAAACCTCACTTTTCGGGAGCGCACTTAGTCAAAACACGAAAACCCAAACCATACTTTTTATTCAAATTTTTACTATTTGACTGGTTGTTGCTAAAAGTGTTCAATGTCTACCACCAGACAAACCTATTCTATCCATTATAATTGCTCTACACTGTATTCTAAAGTCTAATCTCTCTCTATTTTTATCTAATTAAAGTATGTTCTAGATAAAAAAAAATTAATTGAAATGTAATGTCATTTCTGATAATTTAATATTATTATTTAATTATAAATTGTTGATTTTTTTATTATTTCTAAAATTATATTTTTTATCTTTTAATTGATTCATAATATAATTTTTTTTACACTAATATAAAATTCAACTCTTTAGGCATATACCTTTGACCCGTTTTTCATCTATATATGTTGCCAGAACCATATTTTTTAACTTTTTGTTCCCTTTTCGTTTAACCTAAGTAAAAAAGCAATGAAAGAAAGTTAAAAAAACTGCAAAAACCTATTTTCATCGGCATGCATGCAATTTATGCTGCCAAAGCAAACTTTTTTCTTTTTTTTTTATTGAATGAGGAGTCACTAAAGCAAATAGATTATGTGCTTAAGAAATGAATGTGATTTGATAAATAAATAAAAGAGAGGATTTAGTAATTAAATAAAAGGAGATTAGCTTAATAATTGAATAAAGGGGCGTGATTCTGGAGAAGTGAATTTTTAACCACCAATTCTTTGGTGGAAGCAATATTATAATAGAAAATGTGAAGCTTAATTGTTAAGATATTTAAATATTTAAAAATGACATGTTTTTTATTTAAAATGAAAACATTTATTATAATAAAATATAAAATATGATAAATATTTTTTAATAAAATTTTATTATTTTGAATATTTAAAATTAAATTTAAAAATTAAGGTTAACAAAACCAACAAGCTTAAGAAACAATTTTTTGTCTTTATTTTATTTTTTATATTTTTAATAATTTTAAATTATTATTTTATAAAAATTTATGGTTTGATTTCTATTTTTTTAAAAAAATCTATTAAGCGATAATGTTATTTAATTAAATATTGTTTAACCTCTAAAATTATATTGTATATTTTTTTAGTTCACAATATTTCAACGTGTATAATGTGATATTAATATGATTATATTTTAATCATTTTTTCATAAATTAAAATATAAGCAACATATGAACAAACTGTAAATAAATTTAGTATATTTAAAAATAAAAAATGTATAAATTGATATTTTTTTTAATCAAGTAATACCTTAAAAGATTAAAATGTGTGAAAATAAATAAATTAGAAATCAAATTATACACCGTGATATTTTTAAAATTAAAATTATAGAAAAATTTAATGAGGATGATCAAAATCAACAAATTTTATAAAATATAAAATAAAAAATAAATATAAAATTATAGACTAAAAATTTGATTCATTACCAAAATTATTTATATGAATCTAAATATAAACAAACTAATCCCTCTTTCTACTTATTAAAGTTTCTTTCTACTTTTCTATAAAGAATAAAGCAGGTCAATAGAAGGATGAACGTTCCTATTTCATGTTTTACAATTGGAAACATTTGTTTAGCAAAAATTCTGAACACTCAATTTTTTTTTTCTTTTTGTGTTATTGATTCATGAATATGTTGAATAAGAATCTTATGAAACACAGAAACAAAGTTAGCTTATTGTGTCTTGATAAAGTCCTAATGGTGCGTGACAAATACTATTCTCATTACAAATAGTACCCCGCACCAAACAAACATCAAACACTGTTTTTTCTTGCGAACCAAAAAAGTTAGAAGCACAAGGCTTATCTACTCCATTTTGCCTACCTGTTGGGGCCTTGAAGGTTCCATTCCTATTATCCTATTCCTATGGATATTTTATAGAAAAAATATATGATCAAATATATACATGTAGATGTACTATTCTAACATGCATTTATTATTTTTCTATTTTATATTGAGTTTTGTTTGTATCCGCATAATATCATTCATCTCTTACACTCGTGATTGGATAAATGAAATTTTTAAAAAAATCAGATTCTTGTGCAAGATTAAGATTACTTTTTCCGATTTATATATGACTAGAGTACGACATAGGGTCATCATTGGGTATCCGGGTAAACGACACCAACACTTGATCTTAAAAATATGAAAAAACATTGTTTGCATCAATTGAGTGAGTACGTGGCTAACACACAAACAAAAGAGGAGTGGAATTGGGTATTATCTTTTTGAGGTGATAGATATTATTTAAAAGAAGGATGAAGAGAGAGAGAGACATGTTGGGTTGGGAAGGGAAAGCTTAGCTACACCTAAAGCCAAAGAACCCACTAAGTGACCCCTCAAGTATCTCCCATTCCAAGCCTCCAACAGCTAGCTTCCATTGCACACACCCTCTTACTCCCTACCATCGAAATTTTAATTGCTATATTTTGCATTTGTTTCCTCTTTATATTATTAATATATATAGTACTATAATAATTACAAACTATTTTTTATAATAAAATAATAAAGTTAAAATCTACAATCTTATATAAATTACTCAAACTTTTATATTTAAGTTAATTTTAATGGCAATTATTTAGATGATTTTTTTATATATTAAAAATATCTTTCTATTGACATGTAAAAATTATTATTTTTAAATATTAAGATAATTAAATTGTATATTTTAATAAAATTTTATTCTTATTACATTGGTGAAGATTTAAACATGTGTTAGCATATTATATATATATATATATATATATATATATATATATATATATATATATATATATATATATATCAATTATATTGAATTTTGTTGGTTGATCAATTTAGAGCTTATGGACACAAGATGTTAAAAGTTATATATATTAGTAACCGGCAAGAATCATGCACGCGTTACGTAAAGAAGGGTAATTTACTTTTTAAAAGTTGAATTAAGAAGCTAGCTAGTGAATATGACTCATTGAACAAGGAATATGGATTTTTGAACTTTAATACATATTTGACATCCCTTGGACGAGATTCCATGCATGATTAAAGAATTGACCTCTCTATTTCCATTGAAGGTAAGATAACAACACCATTATTTACCAAGGAATCTCCAACGCGTTTATATTGTTTTGCAAAGGTCAAATCAAATCAAATTCAAAAAGGACTGGAAGGGGGAAAATTGCTTTGCCCAAAGTTTGTACAAACATATTTAATTTTGGCAACATCATGTTTACTAAGCGGATCCACAATTTTGAGTATATTCATGTATTATTCAAATTAAACTACCTTTGAATATATACAAGATAAATGTGTCATTAGTTCCCTTATAATCTAAATTAAATACACTCATTTAGATACTCCTTTTTGGTGATTTATACAGTCAAAAAAATATTTAAGAACTTCCGCAGCACGATGACACTTGATGTTGTATAAAATTACTTTTTGTAATTTTAGAATAATTTACATTCATTGATATATGATAAATTATTGGGTTTTTATAATTTTTATATAATTCAAAAAGATCCACGGGTTATTAAAAATTATTGACTTGATGCATAAAAATGATGTTATAGTATCTAATAGAAAAATTCACACACAAGTGACATAAAATAAAAGCTCTTTATTAGCGATCGACCACGTGTTACATGGACAGATGTGACGTTTTCTTATAACCGTACCAATTATATATATATATATATATATCGTTTAATTATTTGCTGGGTTTCACAACTTCGTGCATCAATATTTAATGTTTCATTATTTAAAAATAATAAAAATAAAATGTAACGTTTTACATTTAGATGTAATCAAATATAAAATCTGTTCATATATAAACCGATTTTTTCTGCTGATATTATTTCTCAATTGACTATTTTACTTTTATATTAAAAATGTTGATTTTTAAAAATTTATTAGATTTCAATTGAACTCGGTTTATTTATCAAAATTCAAACTTACTTCATTGGGAAAATCTTATGTAATATTTGCAGATTTTAGAAAATCATGTGTACATTTCGCCAGTATATATAGAGGTGTTGTATTTTTTCTAATATTCCAATACGAAGTGCAGAATATATACAGATCTTCAGAGAACAAACTCTTTAAATTACTGCAAGAAATCCTCTTAATCGGTTTTGCCTAAAAACACTCCTAATATAGCTTGATTTGATTTCCTAAATATTTACCTACAAATATGTACATAATTTATTACATCTTTCATAATTTCCCGAATAAATGCAGATATTGATTTGCCTAAAAACACTCCTAATATAGCTTGATTTGATTTCCTAAATATGTAGATATTTCCTAATCCGTAAATATGTAATTACATAATATTTTCCTAATACAATGAAATTTAAGAATTTTTTTACTTAATTTTTTGTATAAAGGATTAAGATCTTAATTAGAAATTAGTGATTTATAATTATCTATTTAACATTCAAGCAACTTATTAATTAAGCAAGTTAAATCGAGAAAATTTGTAGTTAAATTTTTATTATTTATATCATTAGCAAATTATTAATACAAATATAATGTGCAATATATTTAAGATTAAACATATTTTTAAATTTTTTAAATTTTAATTTTAATATTTTATTTTTAAAATAATTAATTTTATTTTTTTAAAAAATATATTTTTTTAGTTCAACGTGGTTACATATAAAATATTGATATATATATATATATATGTATGTATGTTAAATATTAATTATTTTATGAATTAAAAACAGTTTATTTAAAAAATATGGATAAAAATTATTATTTTAAAATTAAAAATTAAATTTTAAAGATTTAGAAAGTTTAAATAAATACTTTAGCATGTATTTACTATCCATAGAAGAAAACTACTAGTTCCTAGTAAGTGGTAGTTGGCCATGTGTTGAAGTTCAACTGGTTGGTGGTGTCATCACACTCATTCTCCTATTGTTGTCCAGCTAAATCTGATTGAATCATTGTGAAATCAACAACCAAATATTTCATATATAAACTTTTACAATGTGGGATTCTTAAATTCTCATAATTCTAAAGTAGGGACAAAACCCTAACCTTATCTTAAACTCAAAATCTCAAATTAGCTAAAATTGCCAAGCAAGTACTGTTTTGATTTTTTCCCAGCATCCTCTTTGTCATTATCTCTCATTCTGCATTATGAAAATCGAAAATTTGACAATGAGGCATGTTTTGGTTTCAATAAGAAGAAACGAGAAGCAACATCACCTATCCATATAATCTTATTATAGTATCTCAATTATATTGAAATGTATAATTTGTATTGTGTAATTTGTTGATAATTTGATATTATGTTATGCGGTTGTCAAGCGTTGAAGTGATGTGTTTGGATCAATTGGAAAAATATATTTCAATAGTTGATTATGTTTGTTATAATTAAATATGTAAAATAAATTTTATATTTAGATATAGAAGATACAAATAATTTTAAAATATTTTAATTTATTTGAATTGTTTATAAAAATTATTTGTTAGTTAAATTACAAAATAAAATATAAAGTTATTTATATTTATATTTACATTTAAAAATATTAAATATTAAAAAATAAAATAATAAAATAAAAATAAGTTAATAAATTTAAAAGAATTATTTTTTTCTTTGCTTTTGAGATGGTGAGAACTAACATTTGGAAGTGATACCGGTCAGCACAAAATACAATGTTCTTAATTATTTGGATTCATGTTTTATTGTTAATGGATCATCCAAACATCTCTTATTTCTTTCAGTGGGCCACCAGTACGGTTCAAAAGGTTCTTTCAGTGGGCCACCAGTACGGTTCAAAAGGCCCAGCAACGCATTGAATGGGGGAACTTTTGCATTCCCTTTTCTATTTTTCCATCCCTTCTGTTTTTTTTTAATTTATTTTTTAATAAATATATTTTATATACTATTTTATAAAATATAAAAATATATTTTACAAATTAATTTAAAAAATATATATTTATACTCTGCAAATTAATTTATGAAATATACTTTTATATTTCATAAATTAATTTTTAGAATGTATATTTTTATATTTTATAAATTAATTTATAAAATATTAAAATATATTATATAAACCGCATTCTATAAATTATTTTATGAAATATAAAAATATATTTTATAAATTTTTTTGGAATGTATATAAAAAATGATAAAATAAGAATAATAAAAAAAATTTTAAAAAAGAAGGATATGAAAAAAAAATGTGAAGTGTAAAAATTATGGATCATTGAATGGTACATGTATCAAAGGTCTCAAACAATTTTTTATATCAAAAATTGACTCATACATTTTACACCTTCCATTTTTTTTTACACCCATCTTTTTTTTTCTTTTTTTTTTTAAATTTTTATTCTTTTTATTTTGTCTTTTTCTATTTTAATATACATCCCAAAAATTAGTTTATAAAGTAAAAAATATATATATTCCACAAACTAATTTATAAAATATATTTTTACATTTCATAAATAAAATATATATTATACAAACTAATATGCATAGTGTAAAAATATACATTATGTAAATTAATTTATAAAATATGAAAAATATATTTCACAAACTAATTTATAAAATATATATTTTTACATTATGTAAATTAATTTGAATATATTTATAAAAAGATAAAATTAAAAATAAAATTTTTTAAAAAATGAAAAGAATAAAAAATAAAAGTACAAAAATCAAATTTCCAAAATTTAGATGGAAAAAATGGTGCTCCAATTCAAGTAAGAAAAAGTGAAAATTTTCTATTTATAGAAAATTTATACTTTTTTTTTTCTTTTGTTTAGTGCAGACTAAATCTCTCAACTTATATTATTTTATTTTGATTCAATCGTTGTAAATAACGAGGCTTTTATACTCATAATAAGTAACTTGTTAATTGTGATTTTATATATTAATAATAAAGAAATCAATAAAAAGATACATAAACAAATTAGCCTATAAAATAATTACATTAATGAAAAATCCATGTAAACTTATTAACTACTTTTTTAAATTTAAATTTAGTTTTCACAAATGCATTTAATTACATGGAAAATGTGGTGCAGAATGATAATATTTTTTTATATTATTATTATTGTAACATTCTTAAATTTTGATTTTTATAGATTTTTAGTCTAATTTTTATAATTAGAGTTAATTTTTATTTTTTAGCGATAATTTTTTTTTTAGAAATTAATAGAAGAAGAAATATAATGAGGTAGTTTATACCTATTTTATTAGTGTATTTTTATAAGATTTTAAGTAAATTTTAAGTTTAGAAAAAAAAAATTTCAAAAACCATCTATTTGATAATTTTATGTACATTTAGTACAAAAGAAAGATGGAATTTTTATAAATAGAAGGATGAAAAATTGAAAGTAGTTTTTTTTTACAAAATTACTTGTATTAATTTTTATAAATTTTATATAAATTTTATTTTTGTAAAGTAATACTTTGAAAATGGTTTATTCAAGGCCAATTAGGGTTTATAATTATAAACCACTACAAAAAAAAAATACAATATTTGTAGCAATTAAAAATAAAGTTTGTGGCGGTTGAAAATGGCTACAAAAATTAATACCAGCGCTTTTAAAAAATGCTAGAGTTACGGATACTACAAATGTTTCCGGCGATTTTCTCTTAACCGCGGGTAGAATTGCCAAAAAATAAATGTATTTACTGGTGGTTAAAAACCGCTACAATATTTTTAAAATTAATAAAAAAAATATATTTATTAGTGGTTAATAAAAAAATCAATCTTCCTCTAATTGTAAACTATGGTAGAGCATGCAAAAAATATTGTTGTGAACAACATTCTTTAGGGAGAAGAGGAAAAGAGAAGGGGAAGGGGAAGGAAAAGGTACCTATGGTAAAATTTATAATGTATACAAAACTTGTCATAAATATTAGCTAATAAAGATAGGAATAAGCACTGCAAAACAAGTTCCTAGGGCAACTGTGTTTAAGGCTACCAATAGTTAGTTCTACCAAAAATCAAACACATGTCATTCTTTAACCTTTCTTGACATAAAAAATTATCATAACAGTGGTTAAGAAAAAGAAATTACATATCATATTCTTGAGAAATAAGTTATACATTGTGTATGTATTTGAATTTGAAATCCTTTGCAGTTGAGAGTAATTAGCAGGGGTGTTGTACTCTATCTCTACTACTAGCAGGTTGGTCCCACTTGCCCATAGAGAGAAAACAAAGAGAACAGTATCCTTATGCTCTTTCAATCAAAGGGGACCTAAATTCTATTTTCTCAAACCTAGATTACAGTACTGGTAGCCTAAGAAAATATTATAATACTGTTTATCCTTAAATGAAATCTATACAGAATATGTAAAATACAAATTAATAAATAATTGTATCATGCGCATGGCGCAATTTAAGTTACCTTACAGATGAACCTATTTATTGATAGCTTTGAAATTTTTGTGGGAATTCCAATTGGCTCACCAAATTTGCCATCCTGAAGCACAAATGCACAACATATTTAGAAGGAAAAACATTAGCACTGGCAACCAAAAAATAGTGAAAATAACATGAAAAAGGAATTTTTGCTAAACTATTTTCAATTTAATAAAAATAAACACTGAAGTGGTTAATTAAGTCAATGATGGGTCATTCATTAACCTTTATTCAAAGCTATGAGCATCCAGTTGAGTGATTAAAGGTTTCCAAATTCCCTAAGAATTCCTTTTTGTGACTTTTCAAGAAAAGATATTACACATGCAAAATAATCCCCCTACTTCCTTCTCTCTACATGATACAATCATAAACTTGGTCCTATCTAACAATACCTGATTGATGCCCCATCCACCAACCAAAAGAAATTTTTTTAATAAATACATAATATCACATGTACCAATATTTTATCCTATACAAGAAATGGTCAAAAAATTTGTTGAACACAATCCTTAACAAGCTTTAATGGCAATAAAAAGTAATGGATGATGAGAGGCCACCCTACATCTAGCAGTAGATTGGTAGTTAAATCAAAATATACACATTTATTGCTTATTCAGTCCTCATTTTGAATGTGCTACCAGTTCAACAAAAATTTTCACATTTAATGGAACCATTTTGTTCTAGTTTGACCTAGATAATTAGGTGTATTATAACCTCATATAAATCAAAAAAATGCCTTGAACAGTATAAGCAATATGACAAATTGATAATTTGCAGATTCTTAGAAAATAGTACTAGAGCCTTTAGCGGATTGCACTTCTCATGGATTTCAAATCCAATATTAGACTACCTAACCCTTCCTCCACGAACAAGTGCTTGTAACTTTACAATCTCATACATACAGTATAGTGTAATAACTGCTTGTCTCCTAACCAAGTGTCCACGAATAAGTGCTTGCAGCCTTATTATGCCTTTTAGGGCCCTAAATGCCCTGTGAGCCTTCACAAGAGATTCTTCCATTAGCTAATATCAAGTATTATGATTTACATTAATACAGTACAATCAGGATTCCACAAAGATAATTCCAATTTGCTAAAATATGTTCATGCTAAATAATCAAAATAACTCAAACAGGGACATAACCAATCCTTTCATTTTAAAACTATTATCAAAAGAGAACTTCAAAAGTTGTGATCATTATTAACAACAATCTAATACCTCGTCGACACGGTGTTCTTCATTCGATGGAAGGTGTGACGTAAGCCATTGAATTACAGGGAAAAGTGCCTCTATGTCGAGATCTTGGACATGAGAGGATCGAAAAAGGTATGAGATTGAGCGTTGAAAAAAACCCTAACCAAAATGATTGAGAGGGAGGAAGAAAAAGATACTTGCATTAGGGTGGCGGTGCACCAAGAAAGGTTACCGACAATCTTCTAAGTAGTGCTGTAAATTAAGCCCCTGGCCTAGGGGCTGATCCACGTGGCCTTATATAATATTTTTTTATAATTTACCCATTTGATAAATAGGACTTTTATAAACCCTGCCCTATATGGTATCTATTTTTATGGGTTAGGGATGGGTTCAGCTTAAAAATAAATAATTTTATTCAAATAGTTTTAATTTCCAAATTAAAAATTTAATTTTAAAAATTAAAAAATTTT
Source organism: Canavalia gladiata (assembly GCA_037954105.1). NCBI lineage: Eukaryota > Viridiplantae > Streptophyta > Magnoliopsida > Fabales > Fabaceae > Canavalia > Canavalia gladiata. Next base: position 25,226,523 of record CM075662.1, read on the forward strand.
AATTTCTAGTTTTTCAAACAAGATACATATCAATTTTAAAATTTCTTTTTCATTTTTCATTCAAAACTAAACCCTATCAAAGAAGAGCTTAATTACTTCTGCGAAGTAGAGCATTGAGAACTGCGAACTGCGAACAGAGAACATTATGAACTGTGAACTACGAACTTGTAAACTGCAAGAGAGGATAACTCATTCTTCAATCAACCAATGAGGTATTTTTTTTCATTTTTGGGGATTTTGTTCTTCGACAAGTTCATTTTGCTAAAAATTATTTAGCGGTTAAGGGTGTCTTTGTGAAAATTTCAATGAGTAAAAGGTGACATTGTCTCTGTGAAAATTCCAGTGGGTAAAGGATGAGGTTGTCTCTGTGAAAATTCCAGTGGTTAAAAGGGGTGTGGTTTTGTTCAATTTGCTGATAGGTACACTTGTGGCATCTCTTAACTTGACATAGATTATAACTTGACATGAAGGGGTAAAGATGTTTGGGCCTGAATATGTGTTATAGTCTAGAACCAGAACATGCACATTCATTTTCATTCTTATCATTTTAAAGAAAAATATAGCTGCTGGATTGGGATGAACAATATTGTACTGGTTCGAATGTCATTCATTACTCATTGATTATCATGTGACTGATTGTAGACCTTTGATGTTGGGTAACCCTTGATACAGTGCATGAAAACGTGGTAGCCTATTAACTTATTAAAATTTGTCAACACCATATGGAGTAAAAAAAAAATTATTCTTATTCAGCTATGTTAGTTGTTGAACTTTTTTTGACATTCTTTTGTCTTCACATTCGCAATTGGGTAGCTCAATTTGTTGTTTATGAGGCCTGAAGACAGAGGGATCACTGAGTTTTATCTGCATATATCACTCAATTGGGTAAGTCATTCTCTTTTTAAGTATTTGAAGATGGATATCCATATTGTTATGAATTTGTGTTTTTATTATTAATAGATCATAATAGATAAATAACTGGTAATTAATACTACATGGATAGGACAAAAACAAATACAAATAACAGCTAGAAAATGCATCCAACAATACTAACGGGTTTCTTTCGACCCCTCCTTCCAACATATGTTTATGGGCAGGGAGTTGAATAATTAATTAGGCTTGTTGCTATTCTAAGCCCAAGGCCATAAATGGGTTGGCAATATGTTGGAAACCAATGGAATGGACCAGCTGTCCACCATATAATTATTGTGGTTCTGTAGAGATTAAAGAACAACAAAATTCAAATAAAATGTTGTTAGGATACAGTTTAATCCCTCTTTACATAACATGATCCTTTTGATCTTATAATGTTTTTGTCAGTAATTACAACAACTTCTAAGATCTCCCAAAACTTATCAAAATAAAATCCCAGAGAAAATCTTCTATCAACATGTGGCTCTACTGATTCTTGTTCATTATGGCAAAGAAAACTCCTTGATTTTCATACCGATGTTTCCTCAAATTCCACGATGAAGATTCCCTTAATAAGAAACTTAATCAATAGTAATCAAAGGTTGAAAATATAGTAAGTAAAAGCAGAGAAATAGAACAAACCAAAAAGGGAAAGAAAAGGAAAATAAAAAGGAAATTGCCCAGCAAAATCCAATTAATTATGCAATATTTATCCATATCATATATAATATAGTAACTTAGAAAACAGGCAACAAAATATGTCACAATGAACGTCTTGTGGTACTTATTAAAGTTGGTTACAGTACACAGAAGCGTGATTTTTTTATACAACAGTAAAATGAAATTTAAAATTTAAAATATAATACATTTTTCTTTTTTACTCCAAAAGAAAATGTAACAGTATTTCTTAAATTATTACTATACTAAACTTGATTTTTTAACTGCCGAAGATAAGATTAGAAATGTGAAAGACAAGTTGAAGAAGCTTTATGAAGAATATGTTAGCATTTTTCCTATCCCAAGTGTTTCTCTTTTCCAAGCATCCAATAAAGTTATTTTATTGCCTAAGTTAAGCGAAGAAGGAAATAAGCCTAAGAGATCAAGAGTTTTTAGTGTAAGTTTTTTATCCTAACTTGGCTTTTATGTCTTTCATTTTTTTTTGTTTAACTAATTAATATTTTATATATTGCAGGATTATAAAATGCATAAGAATGAAGCTAAATCATTTAGTGGTAAGAATGAACTTGATGTCTATTTGGATGAATCACAAGTAGATGTTGATGATAGTGAGGACTTTGATGTCCTTCACTATTGGAAGATCAATGAGAAAAAATTTCCCACTCTTTCTATTATGGCACGTGATGTGCTCAGTATTCCAATTACTATAGTAGCATCTGAGTCTACTTTTAGTATTGGAGGATGTGTTCTTACAAAATATAGAAGTTTTACTCTTCCTGAGAATGTTCAAATGTTAATTTGCACTAGGAATTGGTTGCATGACTTTTGCTCAAAACCCTAGTGGTAATATTTTGTAGAATAATTATTCATTACTATTCCTTATCTTGCTTAATTATTTTACAATTGTTTCTTTAATCATTTTCTTTGGTTGAGTTTTAAATGATGAAGATGAGGATAATATTTTTGATTTTGAGATAGTAATAGGGGAATCTAATGAGCATGGAGAATTTAGAGACTAATTGTAAGTAATTTTTTATTTTATCAAATTACAATGATCTCTTGATGAAATTGAATAACGAACATTCTGTACTTTATTTACTTTTATATCTCACGTTAAGTAGTTAAAATTTTTAAGATAATTTGGTTTCATTTCAGATTGCTTTATGCTTGTGCTAGGACCCAATTGTTTAGTCTCTGAATTTTATCAAGTAAATTTTTTTTATTGCATGCTAGGATCTGAGTTTCTTTTCCATTGACTATATTGATATATGAATGTGACATTTAAAATGAACATGTAAGTTGTTGATTGTCCACTTTATAATTCAATATTTTGTGTTCACAAACTATTCATGTAAATTTGTTACTTTATCTTTGGCTTGCTTTGCATAAATCAAGTTCTGGGCAGTACTCCTAAACATGAGATTCATTATTCTTAATCTTATAGTGGAGTAATGGACACTGTAATTATGCATGGCTTGTTCATATTGTTGCTTGCTCCTTTTATGTAGATCATGTATCTTGTTATTGGTGGAAAAATTTAAAGCTAATAGGTTATATAACAATTTTTAAATATTTTCACCCCATGGGTTGACCCTAGCCCATAGAATTTAGTGGACCTTTTGACCTTATGGGTTTTGCAAAAGTGGGCTTTATGGATCTATGTACTATTTTAACCCTAGCCCACGTGGGCTAGTATTGGGTTGGGTTGAACGGGCTAAATTGACAGCTCTACTTCTGAGACGGTGGCGCATCGGAACTTGTGGCGTCGATGTAGCCAGCTGCGTAGAGTAAATCCAGAATCCGTTCAAGAGTTATTGAGTCTTTGTCATCCATGCTATTGCTGCTATGCTTTACTTGCTTTGCAATTAAGATTTATTACTTTTGATAGGGGAAATAGAGGGTTTAGAAACAAATTTTTGGGTCAATGAAGCCAACACTAATTTTAAAATTTTTGACGGTTTATTAAACCGCTAAAATAAAAACAATACAAAAAACCCATTTTTTTTGTAGTGAACACTGATAAGATTTTATAGAAAATATGCTAGAAAAATTCTGAAAAAATTCTTATAGCATAGAAATGATTTTATACTAATTAAAATATTTTTTTATAAAATCTATCTCATAGTATTCCATTTTTTTTCAAAATTATGGGGCTTAATTGGACCCGAAATGTACGTAAGCTTTTTCTCTTCCAAATTATTTCCTACATAAATTTTTATGAAAATTATCCATCCTAAATAATTTCTTGATACTTTTAAAATAATCCAAAACTTTTTACTTTAAATACATGAATTTGGTCAAACAGAATCCAAATAACTTAAAATAATAATAAAATAATATAAATATATAATTATATAAAAGGGGTAGGGTCTTCTTCATTTCAACCTGAGAAAAAATTATAGAACCATTGTCCCTCCATTCATAAACTTCAAATTCAAATTACTTTTAATCTGTTCAATTGTTTTTAAATTCAATTTAAGGTTTACTTCATCTATTGGTAAAGAATATTTAGACACCATTTTTTTTTGTGAAAATTTTCATATTTTTCTCTCCTTCTCTCTTATTGGACCAAAACTTTCATGTGGAGAAAAAATTATTTTTCTCCAATTCTTAACTTAAATTGGTTTAATACTAACCTATATTAGTAATTCTTGCTATGGAAGGCATACTTGGAGGTGAAATTTTTGGATTTCTCCCTCTCCACACCTCAAGGATACCTCAACTTAGAGAGAAAGGTGTGAACACTAATTTTAGTTCGAGACCTCTCTAAATTAAATTTAAAAAAAGAAAGGAAAAATTAGGAACAAAAATAATAACAATAATGATAGCAAATGTATAAAAAAAATCAGGCCTAGCAAATGGCTCAGCAAAAAAAAAAAGAGAGGAAACAAAAAAGGAGAGGGGAGACAAAGTTGGGCCAAATGGCCCAACTGATAAAAAAAAGGCAGAAGAAGAGAGGAAACAAGATTAGCAAAAGAAAGCTGTTAAGAAGCAGTTAGGAATTGGTTAGTCAGTTAAGCAAGGTTAAAAAAGGAAACTACGGTTAATCAATATTAACCAAGGGAGGGTTAGTTGAATTAAGAGAAATATAAATAGAAGAAAAGGAGGGAGAGAGGGTTGTTTTTTTCATTTTTGGTGGAAGAGACTTATTACCTCCGCAAAATCTTTTTCTTCAATTCTCTTGGTTGTTCTCTACTTCGCCTAGTTTTCTCTCAGCTTTTCTTGGTTTTTTTTTCACTCTCAGAAGCGTTTGGGAATTTTGCTCTGTTTCTCTTTGCTGCTCTTGCTCACCACAAGTAGCTATACATTGATCTAGAAGAGAAGAAACCTCCATTGATCCTAGCACATTGTTCAGGCTCGTGCACTATGTTTAGCATTGGCTTCTTACTGGTTAGTTATCTCTAGGCTCTCTTCTATCACTTCTAAACTTAAAGCTTGCATCAATCCGATTAGGTTTTAGTCATTTCTCTAGGATGAATGAAAATAATGCTATTGCATGAGAGATTTGTTACGAGTGCAAGTACATTGATCAATGAAACTCGTAGTTGGTTAGGAGTCAATTTGTTATGCATTGCTGGATTTTCATCATATAGGAATGGTTAAATTCCAAATAGTTTAAGTGATTTTCAGCAAACTTCCTTAACTGATGCTATACAGCTTTGTCCATGGGTCCACAGAATCCTTCTATAAGATATCTTAAATCCAAGGTCCAGGATTAAGTGGGGAGGGAGAACATCCTTATAAATTCTACAGTAGTAGAACTCTATTCCTGTAATAACTTAACATCACAGAGTCAAACTCGGACCTCCAATCATTATCTAAATGGAGTATGGAGAATTAAGAGTTTAGTCCTTTCTTCCTCAAAATCTTGGGCGATTCTCTCAAGTGGTTACTTGGCCGCTTAATCATAAGAGAGAAAAGCCACTAGTTAGAGGAATGTAGGTTTGGATCATCACCTTCCATAATCAAGTTTGACGTTCTGAGCCAGATCTTGTGATTACTGGTACTGCAGTTATAGGAGACCAGCAAACATTGTAGGTGCTTAGCTCATGTAAAATTGGGAGAATCCAAGAGTATTAGATGGATTGGAATCTCTTTGTGAGTCCCTTGAAGTATCTGCGGTCCTTGAGGAACTAGGAAAATCAAAATGACTGCTTAATGTTAAAGAACCAGTGCTAGTCCCAATTGTAGTAGTTTTAGACTTAAATTCTTCTGCTGTTCACATGAATAACATGGTTCATTTTGTTGTACATTAGACAGTAGACTCTGCAAATTTTTCTCTAGGTATTTAGTAACTTCTCCAGTATGTGTTATCTGATGAGGATTGCTAAGGAACTTAGCTATCAAGTAATCACTAACCTCAAAATCCTTATCCAATACTCGTTTTCTCATAAACCTTTCTGTCATATCAACATCAGTTCCCAACCATTAGAGAAATTTAACTAGGAGAGCTTAATAACTCTGCATAACCCATCTGATGGCCCATACCAACATTAGATTCAACACTTAGTCCTATACACGGATTTAATAAAAAAAAATATTATAAGCCTCAAATCAGACCACATGTTAATGGAAACTTCTGAATTAGCAAAATGCCATGATATTGGTCATATTGACCTGATTACCTTGGTAAAATGCTCAGCATTGTTAACCTCATGGCTGCTGGTGGAATTTTACTAGTTTGGCATAAGGGCAAACTGAGTGTAGGCATGAGAGAAGATCTAGGAGCTACAACCACCAGGAGATGGTAAGTCTAATCATTTGCGACTGAAAACTTTAGGATAAGCCTGTCGCAACCGTAATTCTGACGAGACGACGAACTGGCTAGATTTGAAAATAGAATTTTTATTGGATTATGTGGAGTCACCACCAAATTTTTATTTAAGGGAAAAAAGATTTGGAAAAAACCCTGACTCGAGGAAGAGATTTAGGTTCGGGAGTCGGTTACGAGTGGGGAAGGTGTTAGGCACCCTACTCGCCCGTTCTGAAGAACGGTACCCTTAAATTGAGTGTGTGATTATTGAAAATGTTTGATCCCTTTAATAAAAATTTGGTGGCGACTCCACATAATCCAATAAAAATTCTATTTTCAAATCTAGCGAGTTCGTCGTCTCGTCGGAATTACGGTTGCGACAGATGGCGACTCCACTGGGGAATTCTAGAGAGTCAAGCCCGTTCAAATTGAGTGTGTCATATTTGATCCCTTCCCTGTTTATTTGCGCGCTTTATTTATTGCATGATTCATTTATTTGTTTATATATCTGTTGTTGTTTGTTTATTCTCTGTACAAACTTAGGGTAGACGAACAATATTGCTATATATACTTGCCACGATTTCCCAAATTACAGGTATCCCAAATTGGTGTGCCATCATCACATGTACATACATTCATCTCATGAGTGGGGTCCTATACCCGGGTTTTAGTGCAGCCTAGGATAGAGGGATCTAGTGGTGTCACGCTGGGGCCTACGTCCTGTGTGGCTATCACAAAAATACCAGCTAGAGTGCATCCTATTCATAATGCCCCGCAACTAGTGGCTACTTCTTCTGTTGTGGCAAGCATTATGGACTGGAACTTGGCTCTAGTGACCTCTACACCCCAGGATTACTAACCACCGTTGAGAGGTTCATGCATTAAAGGCATTAGACCCTTAGGACAGGTAACCCACATAAGAGGCAAGGAGGGCACACACCCCTTTTATGATACATGGTTTATATGCTAGTCATGTGCTCGAGTAAACCGAATCATCCAAGATGGAAGAAAAGGAATCTGAAGTTGGGGAAATATAGAAAATCAAGCAAAAGTAAAAAATAAAATTCAAGCAAAAGGAAAAAATTAAAAAAAAAATCAAAAGGAAAAAAATAGAAAATCAAGGAAAAGGAAAATAAAATTCCTGGGAAAAATTAGAAAAATAATTTCTGAAAAATACTGAAAATATAAAAAGATTCAAAAAGAGAGAAAATGAAGTTCAAAAGAAAATATAAAGAACGTCTTTTAGAAAAACTAAAAAGGTTTTCAAACAAAACCAAAAGTTTTCTAGCAAAATAGAGAACAGAAAAACTCATAAAAATCATAAAATGGCTAAAAAACAAAACCAACTTTTAATCATTTTCAAAACCCCCAAAACATCTATAATTATTTGTGCATAGCATGCATGCATTCATTCATCTATTCATAAATTTATCAATGAAAGAAGGAGATTTTGAAAATCATCCCATTCATACTCATTTTGCATCAACATTTTTATCATTCATGATTTTTGCATTCAAATTATTTCTCAAAGAAATTAATTTTTAACTTTAACAGAAAAATTAGAGAAAGACTTCCTCGACATCCTTATAGAACCAGATCACAATCAGGAATCATGGATGAGCTGGAGAGACAAAATGAGGAGTTAAGAAATGAGGTCAAGACTTTGAAAGAGCAAATGGCCAAGCTCATGGAGGCCATCCAATTGTCAAAATAGAAGGACCTTCCAGGAGAGCCAAATAACTCATTATATCCTCCTAGCTTCAATCCACAAAACCCGACACCATTAACCATACCTCCACAAATCGAAGGAGTTCATTATGGGTTTCCTCATGGGCATGCACACACACTGACACAAACACAAACTCAAACACATACCCTACCTCCAAACACCACTTCACAAGCTTACCAAATAGCCGTTAGGGGAACGGACCCTATGTTAACCCTGTGTACATACCATCTTCTCCCCACCACATGCCTGAGGGATACCCAAACCATCATTCTAAGGAGGATACAGAAAAGTGGAAAGTACTAGAAGACAAAATCCGGGTAATCGAGGGGAGCGCTTATGAAGCCAAAGATACATCTGATTTGTGCTTAGTTCTTGACGTGGTCATCCCTCCCAAGTTCAAGGTCCTTGAATTTGAAAAGTATCAAGGGACTAGCTGCCCAAGAAACCACTTGTCCATGTACTGCAGGAGGATGTCCCCCTGTATGCACGATGATAAGCTGCTTGTCCATTTCTTTCAAGACAGCTTAACCGGGACAGCTGCCAACTGGTATACTCAGCTAGAGCGGACACACATCCGTTCATGGAGGGATCTGGCTGAGGCTTTTCTAAAACAATACCAGTACAACGTGGAGATGGCTCCTGATAGGACTCAGCTCCAGAACATGGCCAAGAAAGGAGACGAGACCTTCAAACAATACGCTCAACGATGAAGAGAGCTAGATGCTCAAATACAACCTCCTCTATCTGAGAAGGAATTGGTCAGCACGTTTGTAGACACACTCCAAGATCCTTTCTATGACAAGATGATTCGTAGTGTGACTTCTAGCTTCTCCGATTCATCATTGGAGAAATGATCGAGGGTGGCATGCGCCGTTAAAGGATCACACACAAGTTCGCAGGGACAGTTGATGCCTCTATAGAAAGGAAGAAGACAAGGGAGACTTATAATGTGCTTTCTGGTCAAGGTCTATACATTCCTCAGGCGGCACCTTATGGTCCAGTTGGCTTCCAACCACCACCATACACACCATACTTACCATATCCTTACATCTCCACGACCTACCAAACACCCTACCATTCAGCTTACAACCATCCAATGCAAATCCGACCACCCACACCATACACAATCCGAACACAAGGCGCAAGCCAAAATCATGACCAAAGCCAAAAGAAGGAGAAGAATCCTGTCCAGTTTGATCCCATTCCAATGACCTATAATGAGCAGCTACCTCAGCAAATCTAGAATTCCTTGGTGCTCCCCTATCCGCTAAAACCTTAAGAACCACCATACCCTAAATGGTATGATGCAAATGCCATATGTGACTACCATGCGGGGTACATTGGTCATTCTACAAAAAACTGCCAGGTTCTCAAACGTAAGGTGCAAAGCCTGATTGATGCTAAACGACTAGATTTTGGAAAGATTGCTCCTAATGTGGGAAATAATCCAGTGTCGAATCATGAGAGCTCATCAATGGGATAAGAAATGGGAGCAGCTCATGAGTTGCCTTGTACAAATTGATCTATCGAGGAAAATTATCCAGGATTTGTCATATTTTTCAAAATCAATCTTTTGTAAATAAATCTCAATAAATAATGCAAAAATTACATTTTTCATATTTCTTGAGCACGTGATTCACATTATTGGCTTTACTTCTAAAAATTTTACCATTCTTTTTATCCACTCAGCCCGTTTCTTATCCTACACCAAAACAATAAATACCTGTTGGTGGCAATTCCAGTGCTGTAATGAATGATCTTGAACGTCTGATTAATCAAGCTTAAAGGAAAAAACCAAATGAGGAAGTAGAATAAAGTAGAATCCAACCAGAGATTCCAAATAGACCATCCATTGTGATCCTAAAATCAAGAAAATGTCTTGTCAAAATATCCCGCTGGAACAAATTTCGAATCCAGGAAAAATTCGGGATGCAAAGTAAGATCCGCTGAATTGGAAACCAAAATGATCCCGGCAAGATCAATATGTGACTACATAAAATTGAAGAGAAAGAAGAAAACACGCTGGATTAAAGTCAAGGAAATAATCGAAGCAAAATCAGGGTAAAAATTCAAAATTCAAAAAGGAGAAAAACCTGCCGGATTAAAAGCCAAAAATAATCCAGGCAAAAGTAGGGTCAAAATTCAAAAAATAAATTGACAAAGTCATGATCAGAAAAGGTCTTGCTAGATTCCAAAAACAATTTAGGAAAAATAAGGATCAAAACAAGAGCCCACTAGGCCGAAAACCTATAAGGGCGACCTAGGAAAAAGTTAGGGCATCAAACAAAAAGCCCGCTAGGCCGAAACCCCGCGAAGGCGGCCTAGGCAAAAGTTAGGGCGTCAATCAAAAGCCCGCTAGGTCGAAAACCCTCAAAGGGCGGCCTAGGCAATGGTTAGGGCATCCAAACAAAAAGCCCGCTAGGTCGACAATCCTAAAAAATGACCTAGGCAAAAGTTAAGGCATAATCAAACAAGAGCCCGCTAGGTCAACAACCCTCAAAACACGACTTAGGAAAAAGTTAGGGCACAATCAAACAGAAGCCCGCTAGGTCGACAATCCTAGCAACCTAGGCAAAAGCTAGGGCAAAATGAAGGGCTTGCTGGGTTGAAAACTCAAAGGAATAACCCAGGAAAAAGTTAAAGTCAAACCAGGAATTCCACAACAATCTAACATGTCTGCACCTCACCTTCCCTGCAACTAAGGCAAAATTTTTCCATTTCTCAAGTTTGATTAATTTGACAATCAAGATTATGAAAAGTAGTACTGACATTTTTCATCAAAAGGTGCCATTTGGGCAATCGAATCCACATCTTTTGTCACCTTCCCTTCCAAGTACACTACCTCCAACATATTTTGCAAATCTTCTCTATTTCTTCCCATTGACCATCTAGAACCACTTTTCACACCCCAATAGTGCACATGCCAAAAGAAATGTGAAAAATGTAAAAAAAAAATAAAATAAAAAGAAGGATTAATTCTGAAAAGTCATGACAAGTCGGATGAATCCTCGACCATTGCAACACGACATGATTGTTTCCCAAAAATCATCCTCCGGCCACCCATAATGCTACCAAACAAAAGGAGTGTGTCGTATTCAATGATGCTGACTATTGAAGGGTCTCAAAGATCTTGGAAAGAAAGTTCCAACATTGACCAAGAAGCCTAGAGATAGAGTCGATCTAGCTCGTCTTGATTCCTGATTTCCTTCACACTACTATGAGGTTGTCGAGAAAGGACATGTCAAAGAAAAATCAAATAAAAAATCAAGAGAAGCAAAAAAGTTTTTTAACCACATCATGGCATGCATTCATCCCACAGCATCCATTTCATCAAATAATTATTTCAAGCATCAAAAAGCAGTCAATAAGATTAAAACATTGTATCCTTTCTATTCAAGCACCACAAAATTTGCAGCCCCATCCATTCATTCAAGTATCGCAATAAGCATTCATTCATTCAAGCATTTCATAGCTCATTTCTCAAAACTAATTAAGACATGGGAAAAATTGCCCGAATTAGTCATAATTAAAAGACTCCCAAGGATCAAATCCAAGTTGGGGCAAACGTTTTCCCACAAAAAATTCGATTTGAGGTCACCCTCAAATTCTCAGTCAAGTTCAAACTGGGGCAAACGTTTGCCCACAAAAACTTCGATTTGAAGTCATCCTCAAATTCCCAGTCAAATTCAAACTAGGGAAAACATGCGCCCAGAAAGTCAAGTCGAGGCAATCCTCAATTTCCTCAAGCTCCCAACTAGGGAAAACACTGGCTCAAGCTCCCTTCAAATCAAGACGCCCTTCAATTATCAAGAATTTTCTAAACTGGGGCAAAATGGTTGCCCAAGTTTTTTCAAGAGAATAATTATCAGGTGCTTAAAAACCTTCAAGTTCAAGGTAGAATAAGCAATTTATTTTAATTCAAGAAAAACAAATTTCAAAATAGCTTGTTCGAGGCAACTGACGACGAAGTCCATGTTCCGCCCTCACAGGACACCTCACACCATTCTTTCCCACACCTGCCTTGACAGGACCTGTACATTTTACCTGTCTTAACAGGTCATTTGTCATTTTCCTTTGCTTGTCTTAACAGGTTTTCACCTTTGCCTGTCTAGCAGGCTTGCATTTCTCCTGTCAACAACATGAGTCCATCTATATTTATTCTGTCTTAACAGGATAGTTTTTGTCATTTACTTTTCCTGCCTTAACAAGGTTTGCTTCTTTCCGGTCTTCACAGGTTCTTTTCATTTCGCTTTGCCTGTCTTAACAGGTTTTCACCATTCTGTTGTGACTGTCTTAACAGGCGTTTTGCCTCCATCTTGTCAACAACAGGACTTTTACATTTTTTCCTGTCTTAACAAGTCATTTTCATTTTCCTTTGCTTGTCTAGCAGGCTTGCATCTTTCCTGTCATCAACAGGACTTTTTCTGCATTTCACTTGTCGTAACAGGTCATTTTTCATTTATCATGACAACAGCAGGATTTCATCATTTGCATTTATCCTGGCAACAACGGGATTTCATCATTTCCATTTTTCCAGCAACAGCGGAACCTCATTTGCATCTTTCCTGTCAACAACAGGACCTCAAGCATGTTTAAATTCTATCCACCTATCTTAACAGGTTTGCATTTATCCTAGCAACAACAGGATTTCATTTTCATTCTTCCCGGTAACAGCGGGAACTCATTTGCATTTTCCTGTCAACAACAGGACATCAAACATGTTTAAATTCTGTCCGCCTGTCTTAACAGGTTCGCATTTATCCTGGCAATAGCAGGATTTCATTTGCATCTTCCCGGCAACAGCGGGACCCCCCCCCTTTGCATTCCTTCCTGTCAACAACGGGATTCCCATCAAGTTTACTTTTCTGCATCTTGGCCTATGTTGTCAGGCCTCCTCAGGTTTACTTTTCTACACCTTGGCCTATGTTGTCAGGCCTCATTAAGTTTACTTTTCTGCACCTTGGCCTATGTTGTCAGGCCTCATCAAGTTTACTTTTCTGCACCTTGACCTATGTTGTCAGGCCTCATCAAGTTTATTTTTCCGCACCTTGTCCTATGTTGTTAGGCCTCCTCAAGTTTACTTTTCTACACCTTGGCCTATGTTGTCAGGCCTTCTCAAGTTTACTTTTCTGCACCTTGGCCTATGTTGTCAGGTCTCCTCAAGTTTACTTTTCTGCACCTTGACCTATGTTGTCAGGCCTCCTCAAGTTTACTTTTCTGCACCTTTGCCTATGTTGTCAGGCCTCCTCAAGTTTACTTTTCCGCACCTTGGCCTATGTTGTCAGGCCTCCTCAAGTTTACTTTTCCGCACCTTGGTCTATGTTGTCAGGCCTCCTCAAGTTTACTTTTTTGCATCTTGGCCTATGTTGTCAGCCCTCATCAAGTTTACTTTTCTGCACCTTGGCCTATGTTGTCAAGCCTCCTCAAGTTTACTTTTCTGCACCTTGGCCTATGTTGTCAGGCCTTGCATGTTTAAATTCCAGCACTTCGACCTGTGATGTCAGGCCTTGCATGTTTAAATTCCCGCATTCCAGCCTATGATGTCAGGCCTTGCATGTTTAAATTTCAGTACTCCGGCCTATGATGTCAGGCCTTGCATGTTTAAATTCACGCATTCCGGCCTATGTTGTCAGGCCTTGTATTTTAAATTTCCGCATTCCGGCCTATGATGTCAGGCCTTGCATGTTTAAATTCCAGCACTCCGGCCTATGTTTTCAAGCCTTGCGTTTGAACTTTCAGCACTCCAACCTATGATGTCAGGCCTTGCATGTTTAAATTCTAGCACTTCGGCCTATGTTGTCAGGCCTTGCATTTTAAATATCTGCTCTCCGGCCTATGATGTCAGGCCTTGCATGTTTAAATTTCAGCATTCTAGCCTATGATGTCAGGCCTTACGTGTTTAAATTCCCGCATTCCGGCCTATGTTGTCAGGGCTTGCATTTTAAATTTCCGCATTTTGGCCTATGATGTCAGGCCTTGCATGTTTAAATTTCCAGCACTCCGGTCTATGTTGTCAGGCCTTGCATTTTAACTTTCAGCACCCCGACCTATGATGTCAGGCGTTGCATGTTTAAATTCCAGCACTCCGACCTATGTTGTCAAGCCGTGCATGTTAAATCTCAGCACTCCGGCCTATGATGTCAGGCCCCCCTCAAGTTTATTTTTCTGCATTTCGGCCTATGTTGTCAGGTCACCATCAAGTTTTGTCTTTCTACATCTCGGCCTATAGTGTCAGGCCTCATCTAGTTTACCTTTCCGCATCTCGGCCTATAGTGTCAGGCCTCATCAAGTTACCTTTCCGCATCTCAGCCTATAGTGTCAGGCCTCCAACACGTTCAAGTTTTCTTTTTTCTTTCTGCACCATCAAGTTTACCTTTCTGCATCATGACCTATAGTGACAGGCTACCATCAAGTTTACTTTTCTGCATCTCGGCCTATGATGTCAGGCCTCCCTCAAGTTTCCTTTTATGCACATTCAATTTTTCCTTTCCGCACGTTCAAGTCTTCTTTCTAGCATGTTCAAGCATCCCGCATGTTCAAGTTTTCTTTTCTAGCATGTTCAAGTTTTCCCTTTTCTGCACATTCAAGTTTTCCTTTCCGCACGTTCAAGTCTTCTTTCTAGCATGTTCAGGCATCCCGCATGTTCAACTTTTCTTTTCTAGCACGTTCAAGTTCCAGCATGTTCAAGTCCAGCACGTTCAAGTTTTCTTTTCTGCATACTTGGCCTATAGTGTCAAGCCATTCTCAAGTTTACATTTATTCATTTTGGCCTATGATGTCAGGCCTTTCTCAAGTTTACTTTTCTGCATTTTGGCCTATAGTGTCAGGCCACCATCAAGTTTTCCCGGTCCGCACGATCAAGTTTTCTTTTTTATTTCTACACCATCAAGTTTACCTTTCTGCATCATGGCCTATAGTGACAGGCTACCATCAAGTTTACTTTTCTGCATCTCGGCCTATGATGTCAGGCCTCCCTCAAGTTTCCTTTTCTGTACCATCAAGTTTATCTTTCCGCCTCTTGGCCTATAGTGTCAGTATGTTAAGTCTAGCACGTTCAAGTTTCCTTTTCTACTCATTCAAGTTTTCCCTTTCTGCACGTTCAAGCTTTGCTTCCTGCATGTTCAAGTTTCCTTTTCTGCATCATCAAATTTACTTTTCTGCATCTGGGCCTATGATGTCAGGCCTTAAGCATGGTTGGATTTCTATACCTCGGCCTATGTTGTCAGGCCACCTTGTACATACCTCACATTTTAATTCCTGCATGCCTTCCTGCCTTAAATAGGACATCTTTCACTCGACTTTGCCCGTCGTAATGGGTCATTCTCTTTTGCTTTGCCTGTTTTAACAGGCCATTTTCATTTTGCTTGCATTCCATGCTTATCCTAACATGCCCTCATTCATTTGACTTTGCCCAATTAGGCTATGCCATCAAGCCTTGCATATTTAAACCCTATCAGCACACGAGGCTGGTAAGGTCATTCAATCGCCATCATCCGGACATCAATGAGGGTTGTTTAAAAAGCTTCTAGTGCTGCCCAAACTTTTTAAAAGCCTGCCTCAGACATAATGTGTTCACATCTTTACTCATTTCCTACCACGATAATTTAGAGAATCATTTCTCACATTCTCTGGTAGGAAAACGAGTAAAGAGGGGCAAACTGTAAACACCCAATTATGTCCAAGGCCCCTTAGTTTTAAAATTAATTAGTGAACATTTAAATAAATTAATAAAAGGAAAATAAAAAAAATAATAGATATAAACAGTTAAAAAAATGATAAAAGAAAATAGGAAAAAGAAAGTTTGAAGCAAAAGGAAATAGAAAAATATAATCTAAAAAATAAATAAAAAAACAACAAACAAGAATGAAAATAAAAATAAAAAATAGAAAATTCAAAAAATATGAAGTTAATAAAAGATTAAAAAACAGAACATTTAAAAAATAACAAAAAAAGAGAATAATAAATAAAGGAAAGTCGAAAAAATAAAAAATAATAAAATGATAAAAAATAATACAATAAAGTAATAACAAAATGAATAAAGAAAGGATAAAAGGAATAAAAACAGAAAAATATTAAAACAGAAAATGAAAAATTAATAATTAAATTATTAAAAGAGAAAAAAAGAGAGGTCGAAAAAACAGAATAATAAAAATTGTAAAAACAAGGAAAAAAAACAAAAAAAAAAACAACAATTAGAAATTAAAAAGAAAATGCAAAAAAATATATACAAAACAGAAATTAAAAGAATTTCAAAAGAGAAAAATGGAATGAAAAAGAAAAGACGGGGGAAAGCATTCAAATTTGGAAACGAATCAAGCAAAAAAAGGAGAGAGTATAAAAAGAAAAGAGTCCATTCAAAAGGGGAAGAGTGAAAACTTCTGAGATTTCTGGATTTTGCAAGGGAGATATTCAAGAGGGAGGATAGGAGAGCTCTCTCGGTTTCCCTGAAACCCTCCACCGAAACTTCGAAAACCATCCCTTTCACACTAGCAGATCCTAGTCGTCTTCGGTCTAAAATCCTTGGAATCAATCCACAAGAAATTTTCTCAGCAAGATTACAAGTAAAACCTCAAAATTCTGCAATTAATTTCATGCATGGAAACGAACTGCTTGAATCATAATTCAGAGTCCAACCTGCATGTGCAAGAGTTGATTCAACGAAATGTTAGAATCGTGCAAATCTCTTGAATGTATGTTATAATTAGATTCGCTGAGCGATGAGAGAGGTTGACAAATCATGAAGCGAACGTTGAAATTGCATCGTACTTTGATTAACATTACTTCTTTTGGTTCTCTGTGTTTACTCTGATATAGAAATACTTCCATTTTTCACTGCCAAGAAAGCATACATTCCACTTCCATGTGTATCAAGAAGTTGTTTTAGGATTGCTGAGATAGATAGGTACAAGTGATATCAATGTCTGGATTGTTGTTAAAGATTAATTGTGTCTTGCGGAAATATTGCCAATAATTTGTGAATATATATGATTGAAAGAAACAGAGTTGACTCGTGAAACCATGATTATGCCAAATTAGTAAGGACTGCGTCATTTGGAACGAGAGGTTGGAATAATTCCTGAAGATGACAAATGCTTTTGAAATCGGCTGATCAATATAGGCCCTGAGGAATTCGAGCCATGACAGTTTCAATACTCAATTAAAACCAAGTGAGGACTAGTGCGGAATCAGACTTTGCGAATTCCAAAATCCCCTGGATCTGCATAAAGGTAGAGGAAGGCCTTCCTCTGTAATGAGTGTAGCCATGTTTTGTGAGCTCAACTGAAAACCATTTGGTCCAGCTCTATAGGAATTGAGAGTTTGTAATGGGAACGACTATATTCAAAGCTACGAGTTCAGACCTTTGTATTGAAAATTCTGGCAAGCCATTCTGCTAGCACAACGAACGCCTAAGCATCCATGACTACAGGTATAGCTTCTACCACATAAGATGATGAGCTAACTGCCATCACAAACAAGACAAGACGAGAGCGACGTAGAAAAAACGCAGTCCATACTTCAAATTCTGTTATGATCTGAAGAGATGAACGTGAATAGTTCAGAGTATGACTTGTCTCTTATAAAAATAGCTACGGGTTCTCCTGGGCCCTTGACTAGGGAAGGGTGGTTCTATGATATATAGGTGTGTCTTCTGATCTTGACAGATGGTCAGTATGGGCTGGTTAAGGCAATGCACGCATAGTTGGCTAACAGATACATTGCTGAGTCAGGTCACCAAGGCTTCTCGTTAGAACTTAATTCCTTGCGCCAAAATTCAATTCAATCAATGCCTTTGGTTGATGATGCATCACCAGAGCATGCGGTTGTGTGTCCACGCCATCCATGCATGCGTCGTGCAAATTTCCCAAGCATCAAGGTCATTAGTCAAGAAACGGATTACTGCGTTCTGGCAAGCAGCATAGCCTTCATAGTGATGCAAAATTTGCCTGCACAAGATGACATGGAATGAGGTTGCTAGGAATGACACCATTACAGAGAAATCCATGTCCGATTATATCACGTGAATACATTTAGCTGGACAGTCACAACGCAAGCATTTGAACACAGTGGATTCGTACGCGTGCATGAGTATAATGGTCTATGACCTTGCACGGCTTCAATAAAGTGGGGTGGTAACTGCCTCTAATATAAACATACCTAGTCTCTTCGTCGACGATTTCATTGGTTTAAATAAATTCGAACAGACTTTGAGTCTTAAATGGCAGCATAGCTAGGCGGTTGGCTCGTCGCGCGTTTATGGCCGCACCCTGGGTTCGAATCCCATTGACGACGTTTTCCTGTAAATCATCCCCTAGCCTTAGGGCCTTGACATAAAACTCAGAGAGGCGAGTTCATGACTAACCATCAACATAGCCCAGTGGTATCGTTTGTGCTACGCAATTGCTGAGGCACAAGGTCAAGCCCCCTGGAATGCGTTTCTATTTTTTAAATAAATCAAAGCCAAAATTGCAGTCAGGCCCCTCCATTTCCTCTAATTGCAATCTGACCCCTAGACTTTCCATGATCCAAATTTAACCCCATACTTCCAATAATTCAAATTTGACCCCATACTTTCTATAATTCAAATTTAGCCTAAAAATTTTCCATAATTCAAAGTTTGCCCCTATATTCCTCAAAATTCAAATACCACCCCTACACTTCCCAAAAATTAAATTAATTTCTTTTCTCCCAAAATTCAAATAAAGTTCCATTTCTTCAAAATTCAAATTAACTCATTTCCTCAATATTCAAATTGAAATTCTTTTCTTCAAAATTCAAAATTCTTTTTTAGTTCTTTTCTTCGAATAAAATCAAATCAAACTCAAATTAATTCTCTTTCTTTCAAATTCCTAAATCAACTTCAAATGCCTTTCCTCAAAATTATAAAGTCTGAGTCAAGCTCATTCTTGATCAAGTCAAGTTTCATTTCTCAAAACTCCAAAACAAATTCACTTCAAAACAAATTCCTTTTTCAAATCAAGTCATTTCTTTTCTTATCTTTATTATATTCAAACTAAAATTCTTTTCAAATGTTTTCGGATCTTTGGTCTCTCACAACGGACTCTAAACGGGGAACTGGCGGTTCACTTGCTATTCGACGTTTAGTAGTTTGTATAGGCCCTCGTGCTGCCTTAGCCGTCTCGGACCTTGTGCATAAGTGGACCAAAGGTTCTTTCTAAACAAGAAACTTCTTTTCAAAATGTCGCATTCCCTCTAAATGCCCTTTCGAAGGTCAAGCCTTCAAGACAAACCAGAACTACGTAAGCCTTGAGTTTCCCATTGTACCGGGAAATACGTAGGAGCAGGATCAAGTCCTATCAGGCTAATCTCCATCAAATTATTTATTTTCACTCTAATTAAAGGGATCAAACATTTTCAAAAATCACACACTCAATTTGAGGGTACCGTTCTTCGGAACGGGCGAGTGGGGTGCCTAACACCTCCCCCACTCGTAACCGACTCCTGAACCTAAATCTCTTCCTCGAGTCAGGGTTTTTTTCCAAGTATTTTCCCTTAAATAAAAATTTGGTGGCGACTCCACTTAACCAAATAAAATACTTTTTAAAATTTTAGCGAGTTCGTCGTCTCGTTGGAATTACGGTTGCGACAAAGCCAAACTGGGTTGCTAGCTGCATCAATCTGATATCTACAGATAAAATCATCTGGAACTTCCTAGCAAGTTGGTAGATATTCAATAGTAAAGCTTGCACTTGATAAGTAAAAAAAACTCTCTTGGTCAATTATAACATGACTTGTTCCTCACTAAGGTTAGACTAACATAAGCAGAACTTGAGATTCATTGCAGCTCACTAGTCTCATGTAATGCAATTTCGATTAGAGACCAAGAGTCAGGATCTACTCTAGGTGAAGAATTGAAATTAATTTTGTGAGGAGATATTTGATTTCGTAGATTCGGTGCAGATGGTAGAAATATGTTACATTTAATGCTTGGGCTGTTGGTCTTGAAAACATTGTTGTTACTTGTGAGGCCATAATTTGCTAAGTTATGGAGGTGTTGTGGCTTGAATAAGGTCAATTGATCTCAAACCAATCATTATTTAGAGGCAAACTAGTTAGAATCAATGCCTATCTAGCTAAAGTTCTGCACGAGAGCACTTTACAGCAGCTTTCCACTAGAGACGAAATTAGATAAGAATGTTGCAACAACCTAAACAAATTAGATCAGAATGTTTCAATAGCTTAAACAGAAAGTAAATTATAAAACCAAAGAATTATGGGAGAGAGTGGTAATAATTCTGTATACCCCTTTCTGTCAAATCTGTCATTCATATTAGCCATAGCATATTTGAATTCTGTGTTCAGCTTTGTTAGAACAATAGGAATTAGCACCCAGGCCTATTGGGAAAAGGTCTCAACCAGTAGAGAAATAAAACTCAGAAAGCACTAATTATCAGTAGCCTAATACTTGTTTCCAGGTCTGATAGCCCCCACTAATACCAGGTCACTAAACTGAATATGAAAAGCAAAACTATAGTCTATATAAATTGTAGAAGCCATGAGTGGAATAAGAATTGAAAAGGCCAAGAGAGACCTCAAAAAAGCTAGCAGAAACGCTCCTGATTCAGCAAGCAAGCAGCATATACTAAAGCACAGACAGGAGGCTGAGGTAATCTCAGGTTGGATATAATACCAGCTCCAGTTTTAAGTTCCATACCTCACCTTAGGTTAGATAGAAAACAAGCTAGCCCAAAGAGAGGGACTCAGGCTTGAGAGAGTCTGTTTATCAGTTTTGTTTGCTGCTATAAAATAAATAGGCCAGTTCTGTCAAAACACTAAAAGGTCCTTTAGTTAGCTAACAACACATGATTAAATAACATTTAGCCTCAAAACTTGAAATGGAAAGAAGCTAGTACAGATCCAGTCTAATATGATAGAATCAGCAAAAACTGACAACATGAATAGGGTAGGTTCAGACAATCCTTTTGGCTCACCATAATAACCAATCCTTCCTCTCTAATTTGTAGAATTATGCAGATTGATCCACCTGATGCTGGATTTATGACTAGGCTAGATAGCAGTAAAATCAGCTTCATAGGATTCCTAAGATGAACAAGGATTAAATTAATTTGAAGAATCCCAAAAGAGAAACTGATAATGAATCTTGTTAGAATAAATACTAAAGTAAAGGTTAAGAGGAACTGTGCATAGGATTTTTGATGGGGGGGTAGCCAGAGATAGCTTGGGCCCTCTCCCTTCAAAGCCATCATAATTATTTGCAAAGGCAAGAAGAAGTAATAAATTGTGAAAGTTGCAACATCAAAAGCCTAAAGTCAGTAGATGAGAATTACTTGTCATTTATTGATTAAGGGGGACCAAGTAAAGGCTAATGATAAGAAATTTGGGTAGAAACAACGTATAGAAATACTCATTAAGAGCTGAGCTGAATTGGAAGTGTTAACAGCTAAAATAGAAAATAGAAAAAGGAAATTCAGATCAATCCTTGCCGTTGATATATGTCTGGAAAAGTTAGACGAGTAACTCTCCACCACCGAACTTGTTATAATTGTAAGCTTAACACCAGTTTATAGACCCTGTTATTCCTTAGCCAATAAGGTTTGGATCAGCTTAAAGAAGTGCGAAACAGAGGTCCAAAAAGAATCTTGGGGTGTTTGAATCTTATCCCCTGGAGTTTCCATAACAACAAAGCACGCACTAGATCGTCCCTCCTATGATTGGAACCAGCTGAAGGATATCCAAGTTAGGGGAATTAGAAGCTCTTGGGTGTAGTAGATCATTAACATGAGATTGGAAACACGCAAAACCAAGTAAAGGTTAGAGCAAGACTGCAAAAAAAAAATATAATTAAAGACCTACGTTCTTAGGCCTCATAGAATACTAAAGCTGATTTTCAAAATACGTCAAACATTTTAAAAAATCCTAGATCTCACGCGATGAGCTCTAAATATGAACTGGTAGCATACCCTACTGTTCAATATTTAGAGATCATATGAGTCTCAGTGCAACCTTCGTTTGCCTCAGGCTCTGTGCATATGTGGGTTTGAGAAAACATTTTCAAAATACGTCAAGCGTTTTAAGAAATCCTAGATCTTACACGATGAGCTCTTAAATATGAACTAGTAGCATATCCTACTGTTCAATATTTAGAGATCATATGAGTATTGAAACCCTTGTTTTCCTTAGGCTCTATGCATATGTGGATTTGGGAAAATATTCAAAAATTGAGTTTTCAAAATACAACAAATGTTTAATAACCTTAGATCTCACAGGATGAGCTCTGAATATGAACTGGTAGCATACCCTACTATTCATCATTTAGAGATCATATGAGTCTCAGTGTAACCTTCATTTTTCTTAGGCTCTATGCATATGTGGATCTGGGAAAACATTTAAAAATTAAGTTTTTAAAATATGTCAAGCGTTTTAATAATCCAAGATCTCACGTAATGAGCTCTAAATGTGAACTGGTAGCATACCGTATTGTTCAATATTTATAAATAGTATGAGTCTCAGTGCAACCCTCGTTTGCCTCAGGCTTTTATGCATTTGTGGATCTGGGAAATCATCTAAATATTATTTTCCTATCATTCTCAAAAGAAAATTTCAAAATATATTTTCAAACACTTTAAGACTCTAAATCTCACGCAATGAGCTCTAAATGCCAACTGGTAGCATACGTTACTGTTTAGAATTTAGAAATCATGAGTTCCAGTACAACCCTGGTTTGTCTTAGACCTTGTGCATATGTGGATTAAGAGTTTTTCAAAAATATTCAAAACACTTTCAGCTCATTTCTCAATTCGGTATAAATCTTACTTTTTCAATTACCTCTGAAGATTAAGTTTCTGAACTAGAACTACGTAGCCTTGAATTTCCCATTGCACCATGGAATACATAGGAGTAGGATCAAGTACTGTCAGACTATTTTCCATAATCCTATTTATTTCTATTCTATTCAAAGCGATCAAATAGTTTTCAAAAATATCGAAATCACATACTCAGTTTAAGGGTACCGTTCTTCGGAACGGGCGAGTAGGGTGCCTAATACCTTCCCTACTCGTAACCGACTCCCGAACCTAGAACTTCTCCTCAAGTTAGGATTTTTTCAAATATTTTTCCTTGAAAAATAAAATTTGGTGGCGGCTCCACGATCAAATGAAATTCTTTCTAAAATTTTTAGCAAGTTCTCCATTTCGTTGTAATTACGGTTACAACAAAAGATAAGGAGAAGGAGAGTTTATTCATGTACTTATTGAATTCAAAGGTATAATTTGAGTTCTCCTAACTCAATTTAGGTTTATTCAGTTAAAATTGACCAAAATTTTAGGGGAATGTACTGTGGGGGTGAAATTTAGCCATCCCCCCCTTTTTAGCATTTAATTGTTAAATTAATTATTTAGAACAATCTTTGATAATCATATAGTTAATTATGAGTTAGGAAAATTAAGTAAAACATAGGTATTTAGCCTCAAAAGTTCAACTTGAGCCAAAATTAACTTATCAAAATAGTTTGACTATCCTTTGAATGGAGAAAAGTTATAATAATTAGTTTAGAAATGACTCTGAGGATATTAATTATGTTGATAATTTATAGGATTATGCATAGTCAATATATTTAGCTCTAAGTGTTGTAATTGATTGAAAATTGCTTGTTGGGAGCAATTTGGAGTAACTTTGATATTTGAGAGTATATTAAATATCATCTATTAAGTTGTTGTAAACTTTTGAGGATGCTGAATTATATAAAAATTATTTGTTTGAATGAATCTAAATTGAGATATTGCATGTTTGGCTGCATAGAGCCTAGTTGAGCCATAGATTGTGATATTTCAACCTTTTGAACAGGAATATTTCACATTATATGTGAATTGTGATATATATATAAATATATATACATACATACATACATACATACATATATACATACATACATACATACATACATACATACATGTATAACGTTGACTATATCCTTAGTTAGTGGAGAAGGTATTTGATAGGGAAATTGTTTATATGGAATTGTCTTGAATGATTCCTATGTTGATATGATATTCTTATAAGAAATAAAGTAGTGTCCGGATACAAATGAAGTCTGCTGGAATTTTTCTAGGAACCACTAAAGGAATTTAACTTGAAGGTAAAAAAGAAAGTGGGTTATGAATATGTGAAGTATTGAATGAATGTATTAAATTTATTGTAACCATGAATCATGCATATTAAATGTAATAAATCTGAGAAGTCACAATTATTATATCGAGAAATTATAGGGGGCTGGTTGTTTAAGAGCCTAGAGGGTTAGTGGTTGAGTGTGATGACCTACAGGGGACCTAAGATAGCTCTTCAATGTCGAGGTCGTCATGTTTCGCAAACTTGGTCACCTTGATTTTCCTCAAGGATTATCATGGTCTGCTGATTTTCCAAATGGGTGTTAATCTTTGGTTTAAGAAGACTTCCAATAGATTTGATGAATTGTAGTGAGAAACTGCGTGGAAATTTGGGGTCTTAACAACTTTCCAAGATATTAGACACAGGCTCACATTCATGACATTTTGAGTCTAAGATAGATTGAAGTTTTAAGAAGACTCAATGATAGTTGCTATAAAGTTGAGTTGTCTAAGAACATGAAGGTCTATCATGTGCATTCATGCATGACATAAACATTGTATTAACCTCTATATGTTAATTGTTAAATTAACTTTACTCTTGATGACGTTAGAATGAGCACTTATGTTGGTATGATTATAGATACTCTAACCTTATATTCTACTATCATGTACAAAATATTTAAGAATTCTTACTCCTTTTTTTTTTATTGTTACCATTTAACTCAATATAGTAGTTGTCCACATCGAGGAACATGACTTACCTACCATTCCACACCCAAGTGGATCTGTGTGTTAATGATTGAGTAATTACCAGAAAGCAAAACAAGCTTTTGTTTTGGAGAAACTAAATAATATGTTTGTGTGTATATATATATATATATATATGTATATATATATATATATATATATATATATATATGTGTGTGTGTGTGTGTGTGTATCTACTTTGGTAATGACCTTTAGTGACTAGTCAGGTTTCTAGGATTTCGTATCATTTTTTGTTTTTTATTAAATGCTGGAGAATTATATATATAAGTGATGTGTTGAACACTTTCTTATACATATATATATGTATTTATGTGTATGGTTAGTATTTTATTATATTTGTGGGATAAAAAATATGGTATCCCCTATTAATATGGAGAAGCACACACTTGAATCTAAGGATAATTATATGATGAGTAGGTATTAAAGTAACAACCATATGTTTTTATTGGTTATACGTATAAGCACTTTATATGGTTAATAGAAAAAGGTGTCATATTTTGGTGGTATCAAAGCAGTTCTTTTCTACAAGTCTAAGAAAAGGCCTAACTTGCTTGTGTGTATTTCTTGTGTTATTATCTTTGAAAGAAGATGATAAATAAGATTGGAAATTGAGAACTTAATCATAGGACTATACTTGGTTTATCACCTGACATGTTAAATGAAATTAATCATTTTCCTTAGGTACAGAAAATTATGTCCAAAGATAATCATGATTAGGATATGACCGCTGCCTTGATAAGGTTAGAGAAAGTGTTGGAGAGAGATAGAGGACAGGCAAAGATCCCAGAACTTAGGGGATTGGACCTGATCGAGAAAATGAACCCTCGTAATTTCAAGGAAGGATTCAATCCTAATGGTGCCCAAACATGATTGCATGAAGTAGAGAAAATAGTTAGGGAAATAGGTTGGAATGATGTCCACAAAGTCACTTACGGAACCTATGTATTACAAGATGATACTGAACACCGGTGGGATAAAGCCAAAGCAAGACTAGAGACTGAAGGGTGAGAGATCAAGAAATTTATAGAAAAATATTTTCCAAAGGATATCAAGAACCAAAAAGAGATAGAGTTTTTGGAATTAAAGCAGGGAAGCATGTCCCTAGGAGAGTACCGTAGATGAACGACCCAAGTGTTTGAAGTTTGAGAATGGGTTAAGACCCGAGATTTGAGAGATCATTGGTGTGCAGGAGATCTGTCATTTTCCAACACTTGTCAATAAGTGCCAAATTTTTGAAGATCATAATCAAATAAAGATTGCTCAATCCAATGACTTCAGATCATGGAAACAATTTAAGAGAGGAATAGACAAGATGAGCCCTTACCAATTTTCTCCTAGATTTCCTAGTTCTTCATCTAGACCTCAGAAATATTATTCATTCACTGGTGGTTCTAATCCTACTGCCCCAAACCGTATTCGATGCTTTAATTTTGGAGGTCCAGATATAGTAACTCAAACACCACCAACCAAAATTGTTGTAACAATGGTAATAATAATGGAGGTCAGAATGGAAAACAAGTTGGAAGGCCTAAGATGTAAGGAAAAGTTTTTGCGATGAGTGGACAAGAAGCTTCCTAAGCTGGAAATATGATTCAAGGTAAGTGTTTTATTGGTGGAACTCTCTTAAATGTGCTTTATGACTCAGGAGCTTCTCATTCTTTTATATTTGATTAATGTGTGAGGTAGTTACAATTAACTGTGACTCCACTACCATTTGATCTATTTGTTTCTACTCTTAATAACATCCCCGGTATTACTTCTCGTGTGTGAACACCGAATTATATTCGAGGATTCAAAACTCAAAATAAATTATTTCGTTTTTAGCCAAAAGCTTATTTAGTCTAAAATAATTCAAAAAATCAAAATAAAAGTAATGGAAAAATAAAACAAAATAAATAAATAAATAAAGAATAAAAAAAGAAAAATAGAAAAAAGAAAAAGAGGAAAAAAATAAGAAAAGAGAAAAAGAAACCTCACACAAAACAAAATAAGAATTCCAAAAAAGGAAAGAAAAAGGGAAAAATTCTCCAATGTGGGAAAGAAGTCCCACATTGGATAAGAAGGAATTCTTTAATCCCTCCTCCGTCTATATAAGGAGAGATCCTTCACCAAAATGAAGGGGAGCACTTAGGGGAAGAGGGATTTTCAGAATTTTTGAAGGGAGGACCTAGGAGACTCTCTACCTCTACCTTCAAACTATTTTTTCATCACCTTCCAATCGAGGATAGATCCAACCTTTATTCCGCTTAAGTTTCTTGCTTCTTCTCGGATTTTCGAGCTTATTTTCGTCTCTGTTTTTTGTTTTCATTTTTGATCGGTCAAATGATCTCCGATTTTGATTCTTTTTGTTGCATTCTCTTTGTATTTCTCTATAGTTTCTGGAATGATATTATTTGTCTAATTTGGATCTAAAATGAAATTCATATCGGCTGATTACTGAAGCATGTTCGTCCGGGTGCGAAAATGAACCTAACTTGTTTGATTTGAGCATAACTTGCTCATTTCTGGTTGGATTTATGTAAAACTTGTTTTTTTTATTCCTATGATCCATATCTTTCAATTTATTGGTTTAAAGTTTTCAGGTCTACCAACAAATATTTTCTAAAAATTCTGAGATTTGAATCCGAATTTTAACGCCAAAATCTCGTGTGTTCTTGAGGTTGATCTTCGTCTCCGTTTTTCGTTTTTGTTTTTAATCAGTCAAATAATCTTCGATTTCCGTGATTATTATTGTGTTATCTTCATATTTCTCTCTAGTTTTTGGAATGATATTATTTGTCTAATTTGGATCTGAAATGAAATTTCTATCGCCTGATTACTGAAGCATGTCCTTCCTGATGTGCAAATGAACCTAACTTGTTTGATTTGTGTATAACTTGCTCATTTCTGGTTGTATTTATGTCAAACTTGTTTTTTTTTATTCCTATGATCCATATATTTCAATTTATTGGTCTTATTTTTTCAGATCTACCAAAAAATATTTTCTAAAAATTCTGAGATTTGAATTCAAATTTTGGCGTAAAAAACTCTTGTGTTCTTGAGGTTCATCTTCGTTTCAGTTTTTCATTTTCGTTTTTAGTTGGTCAAATGATCTCTTATTTTGGTGATTTTTGTTGTGTTCTCTTTGTCTTTCTCTCTAGTTTCTGGAATGATATTATTTATCTAATTTGGATCTGAAATGAAATTTCTATCGCTTGATTACTGAAGCATGTTTGCAATTCTTTTCCTTAATTTCAAATCACAGCAAGCTTATGTTAAATCAAGTCCAATTCAAGCCCAAAATTCAAACAAAATTCTTTTGCTTCAAATAACGTCAAGTTTAACTCTTTTCTTCGAATAAAATCAAATCAAACTTTGAGTTTAATCCCCTCCTTTCAAATTTCCAAATCAACTTCAAATGCTTTTCCTCAAAATTATCAAGTCCGAGCCAAGCTCATCCTTGATCAAGTCAAGGTTCATTCCCTAAAACTCAAAATCAAATTCACTTCAAAACAAATTCCTTTTTCATATCAAGTCATTCCTTTTCTTATCTTTATTATATTCAAGAATATAGTTCTTTTCAAATGTTTTGGGATCTTTGGTCTCACGCAACAGACTCTAAACGGAAAACTGGCGGTTCACCTGCTGTTCGACGTTTAGTAGTTCGTATGGGCCCCCGTGTTGCCTTAGCCGCCTCGGACCTTGTGCATGAGTGGACTAAGGGTCCTTTTAAAAAATAAAGTTCTTTTTTCAAATGTTTTGGGATCTTCGGTGTCACGCAATGGGCTCTAAACGGGGAACTGACGGTTCACCTGCTGTTTGACGTTTAGTAGCTCGTATGGGCCCCTGTGCTGCCTTAGCTGCCTCGGACCTTGTGCATGAGTGGACTAAAGGTCCTTTCAAAAGTAAAATTCTTTTTCAAATGTTTTGGGATCTTTGGTCTCACACAACGGACTCTGAACGGGGAACTGGCGGTTCACCTGCTGTTCGATGTTTAGTAGCTCGTATGGGCCCTCGTGCTGCCTTAGCCGCCTCGGACCTTGTGCATGAGTGGACTAAAGGTCCTTTCAAAAATAAAGTTCTGTTTTCAATGTTTTGGGATCTTCGGTCTCACGCAACGAACTCTAAATAGGGAACTAGCGGTCCACCTACTGTTCAACGTTTAGTAGTTCGTATGGGCCCCCGTGCTGCCTTAGCCGCCTTGGACCTTGTGCTTGAGTGGATTGAAGGTTCCTCCAAAAAATGAAAATCTTTTCGAAATATCATATTCCCCTTAAACACCTCTGAAGGTCAAGCCTTCACAAACCAGAACTACATAAGCCTTGAATTTCCCATTGCAGCGGGGAATACGTAGGAGCAGGATCAAGTCTTGTCAGGCTAACCCCATCAAGTTATTTATTTCCACGCTAATTAAAGGGATCAAACATTTTCAAAAATCACACACTCAATTTAAGGGTACCGTTCTTCGGAATGGGGGAGTGAGGTGCCTAACACCTTCCCCACTCGTAACCGAATCTCGAACCTAAATCTCTTCCTCGAGTTAGGGTTTTTTCCAAATCTTCTTTCCCTTAAATAAAAATTTGGTGGCGACTCCATATAATCCAATAAAAATTCTATTTTAAAAACTAGCGAGTTCATCGTCTCGTCGGAATTATGGTTGCGACATTGTGCTTGCTTGGATTATCTCATGATAATTTAAAATTGGGGTTTCTCTTTAAACTTATTTTGCTTACTTTTATTTGGATTAGATGTAATTCTAGGATTGGATTGGTTGTCTTCCAACCTTGTCCTCTTGAATTGTTATACCTGTAAACACACAATTATGTCTAAGACCCCATTTTTAAATTAATCAGTAAACTGAGAATAATTTAAATAATAAATGGTTGTTAAGGTTAATAAATAGAAAGTAGAAAATAAATAACTAGAAAACAGAAAAACAAATAAATAGAAAGCGGAAAAAGAATAATAAAAAATAATAAGAAATTAAAACTAGCTAGAAATAATAAAAAAGGAAAAAAGAAAATAAAATGGAGAAAATAAAGATAATGAAGAAAAGGAAAATTAAAATGACAAAAATAAACAAATAAGCACAAAAATAAAACAAAATGATAGGAAAATTAAAAACGAAATTGAAAATAAAAAATAATATAATAATAATAAAATGAAAATAATAAATAAATAGAAAGATTTAAAATAGAAAATGTGGTAAGAATAATTTAAATAAAAATAAAAACAAACAGAAAAATAAATAAATAGATAAGTAAACCAAAAAAAAAAGAAAAATAGTGAAATAAATGAATATTAAAAAGAAGAAAAATAAAATAAAATAATGATAAAATTGGAAAAAACAATGAAAAAGCGTAAAACTGAAAAATAAATAAAAGATGAAAAAATAAATTTAAAATAATAAAATGAAAAAAAAAATAGAAATTAAAAAAATGAGCGAAAAATCATTAAAACAAAAAATGAGTAAAAAGAAACTAAAAACTGAAAAAAAACTAACAAAAGAAAAAATAGAAATTAAAAAAAGGAAAACTAAAAACAGAATATAAAAGGAGGAAAAGACATGCTCGAGGGGGATTTCTCCTGGGGGTTCTTGAAAAGGCTCTCACCAAAGGAGGAGGGGAGAGAACTGGAAAGAAAAGGGGAACAAAGGATAAGAAAAGGAGGGGTTTACGTGCAGGGAAAGGGAGGAGGCCAAGCATATTCCTAAAGGAGAGGAGGAAGTCGGTGGGATGGAGATTTTGGAGGGGGCACTTAGGTTTGCTGCAACCTCCAGGGAAGGAAACTTTAGAGAAGGGCGAAGAGAGGTTACTTAAGAAGAAGAACCAGTAGAAGAAGGGGAAGGAGAGATCGTGAAACGCAAACCATTTCCCTCGCTTCAAGATCTCAAGAATAGAATGAAAGGGCATACAAGACGTTGCATGATATTGTAGGATTTCCAGGTAAGCTCTCGTTTATGGTAGTTTTCATGCATGGACAATTATTGGTTGAATAGGGACAATCATAGGCAAGCATGGTTAGACTTTGCATATCGACTTCTCGTTAAAATTTATAGTTCGAACAAGCTTGAAAGCATTCAAAGTCTATGTAAATAATATCATAACCATTACAAGCGGGTTGCAACCTTCTGATTATTGATCATCGTGTAATATGCCCGTCGAGGGGTAGAGGCTCGTGCTATGTTGATCACTATTTTATGATAACAAAGAACCCAGTCCTTGGCTGGTATGCATGAATGAATGAATTGACTTAAGGGAACCCAGGTGGTGGTTAAGATGGCGCATCTCATGGCAAAGTGGTATAATTGCATATTGGAGGGTGCAGTTGCTGGACATAGGCCAAACTTGATTGTTGAAGGGGAGGTGCAAGTCACTTCCTCGATCAATACCAACAGGAAGTGTAAGTCTGGTTGGAGCCTTTTACATAAAAAAAAAGGGCAAAGCTTGTACATGCATACAAACACGATAGCCAGATTCAATCACTTCATAACCTAGGGGACCAGTTTCTTTGCCATGCACACTTTGTTTACAAGAAACTCAGGCTCGCTCAGCCACTATCTAGCCTACGATGCCACAGAGGCTGGAAATACCATTGGGTGAAGATGCTACTTAATGATTCTAGATATGGAAACATGCGTCGAACCTGGAGAGTTTTTGCATCACGTGATTAATGAGCTACACCCCCTAGCCATGGAGTTCTACAAAATGAACCCATGCAGATTTACATATCTTAACATGAAGTCAATCCCATGCAAGTAAAACAATCCAACACATTGAAGCCACTCTGATCGAAACTATATGTGATGTGCATAGTACTCCAACAGGCAAACACTGAAGTTGGCTAATGATATTTGAATGGTGAAGGCACGATTTTTGGAAGAGTTTAGCGCGTATCCCGTCAAGAGGAGTCTCAAGGGTTAAGTCATGGCGTACCCATAGCTTCAAGATCCTTTTGGCAACAAGGTCGGAGTTCGAGAGGCCCCCGGGTTCTTGGCTTAATACGCAATGACACACCTGAATTCATGAATATGCTTTCATAGCTTCAATTCGAGCATGTGATTGAAGCCAAGAAATCATGTTGTCAAAGCCATAGTTATCCAAGAAAAGTTTGAAAGAGCTGAGTCGATCTATCCAAGAAGACAAGGCAGCTAGCCTAGCAGTTCAGGATCCGATGTCTAAATTTTGGGTCTCTCTATGCAGCTGCGTTGTAAAAATATGCTCAGAGAGTGAACAAATTTGGCAGCAATACACATCTTCTAAAATACCATTGGAGTTGGAGGACCTTTTTGGATTGCACACGGTCATTCCTAACAGGGTTCAGGGCATCATCAAATGCCATTGCTGTTATAGGGATTCACCCCATGTTGTCGTCATGCTTCAGTGTTAGCAACGTTGAGAAGGTTAGGGAAGTTTGGAGAAATCGTTTAGCTTTAGGCTCCCCATGTGAAGCCAAAACGCATGCCTACATTGTCAATTTGAATGAGCATGGAAGCTCGTTAGTCGGATAAGTGAGCCAGATGCTCCCATGACCTTCAAAGGAGTCACGTGATAGTTATCTCGCTAATTCCTCCTTCTCTCATTTTTAATTAAGTTAAGGAGTGATATTATGAATCGATCACACAACTCAGGTGACGAGCTCCCTGCACATAACCTCCAGGACTTGGATTCGACTCCCGTGTATGACGACCATGCATTTTGTATAATTCTAGTGCCATACATTCGGGCCTTTTCTTTGTGATATGCAACACACACTCCCTTGAGCATACATGGGCCCAGCATATGAAATGTGGGCTGCACCACATTTCTAATTTCAAAGATCAACCATGCTGTTTATAATACGAAAATATCCTTCTCCAATTCGTTTTCTCTTCAAATTTAATTCTTTAAATTAAAATCATAGTCTTTTTCTTCAAATTAAAGTCAAATTCAATTCTTCAAAAGACAGATTAAATTTTTTTTTCCTCAAAAGTCAAATTAAATTCTATTTTTCCTCAAAAGTTAGATTAAGTTCTTTTTCCTCAAAAGTCAAATGCTTTTCTTCTTCAAAAGTCAGATTAAATTCCTCTTTTCTTCAAAAGTCAAATTAATTTCTTTTTAAAGTTCAAATCAAGTTCAATCAAAATAAGTTTATCTCATTTAAATCAAAGTTAATTCTTTTAAACCCAAATGGCAACTTCATCTCAGTTAAGTCGAGTCCCATTTCTTTTTAAATCAAGTGTTTTAGTTCAAGCCAAGTTCAAATTCTCAACTTTCCTAATTTTAGAATCAAAAATCCAATTTTTTTCTTGAGTAGAGTCAAGCCCAATTATTTTCTCCCTTCCATTTTAAATCAAACTCCATTTTGGAATTCCTAGTCTCACGCGATAAATCCTAAGCATGAACTGGTAGCTTTTTCTGTTGTTCGATGTTTAGGAATTCGTATGGGTCCCAGTGCAGCCGTAGTTATCTTGGACCCTGTACATATGTGGACTAAGAATCCGTTTATAAATAATTTCAAGAAAAACTTCATTTTGGAATCCCTAGTCTCACGCGATAAACCTTGAGCACGAACTGGTAGCTTTTTCTGCTGTTCGATGTTTAGGGATTTGTATGGGTCCCAGTGCAGCCGTAGTTGTCTTGGATCCTGTGCATATGTGGGCTAAGGCTTTCCTTCAAAACATTTTCAAAATACTCTATTCAAACAACTCTGAAGGTCAAGCCTTCAAACCAGAACTACGTAAGTCCTGTCAGGCTATCTTCCACCAACCTATTTATTTTCATTCTAATTAAAGGGATCAAATAGTTTTCAAATAAATCACATACTCAGTTTAAGGGTACCGTTCTTCGGAACGAGCGAGTAGGGTGCCTAACACCTTCCCTATTCGTAACCGACTCCCGAACTTAGAATCTCATCCTCAAGTTAGGGTTTTTCCAAATCTTCCCTTAAATAAAAATTTGGTGTCAGCTCCACTAATAAATTAATAAATTATTTTTAAAAATTTTTAGCAAGTCCGTCATCTCGTCGTAATTACGGTTGCGACAATACCAAGACAATGATATTTGATATTTTCGAGGATATTCATGTCTGCTAACCAAATCATTGCTTCCTTAAGAGAGGGAATGCAAGCTTATGTGTTGTTGTTTTTAATGGAAGTAGAGAAGAACTGTAAAATAAAGGAACTACCCATTATTTGTGAGTTCCTAGATATCTTTCGAGAAGATATTCCGAGATTACCACCAGAAAGAGAAGTAGAGTTTTCTACAGACTTAATTCCAGGGACAAGACCAATCTCAATTGCTCCTTATTGGATGTCTTCCGTAGAATTATCCGAGCTGAAGAAGCAACTCAAGGAGTTGATGAGGAAAGAATTTATTAGGCCAAATGTATCTCCTTGGGGTGCTCTGGTATTGCTGGTGAAAAAGAAGGATGGAAGTATGAGGCTATGCTTTAATTACAGACAGCTAAACAAAGTCACCATCAAGAATAAATATCCTTTGCCGTGAATTGATGATTTGATGGATCAGTTGTAAGGAGCTATTATTTTCTCAAAGATAGATTTAAAATTAGGTTATCATCAAATTCGTGTTAAGTCAGAGGACATTCTCAAGACTGCCTTTTGTACATGTTATGGCCATTATAAATACTTAGTGATGCCTTTCGGAATGACTAATGCTCCTATGATATATATGGGCTATATGAACCAAATATTTCATCCATGCTTTGACAAATATGTTATGACCTTTATCGGCGATATCCTCATGCACTCCAAGAGTCATAAGGAAAACGAAGAGCATCTTAGATTGGTACTAAGTACCCTGAGAGAGAAGTAATTGTACGCCAATTTATCAAAATGTAAATTTTGGCTGGAGCAAGTAAATTTCCTAGGACACGTGATTAGTCAAAATGCAATTTCTATAGATCCTACAAAAGTAAAGGCAGTTATAAAATGGGAAAGGCCAAGAACTATTACTAAGATTTTAAGTTTCTTGGGCTTGGCAGGTTATTATCGACGATTTATTGAAGGACTCTTCAAAATAGCATTACCATTAACAAAGCTGACACGGAAGAGGGAGAAATTAAGAGACATGAATTTAGCAACGAAAGTAAATTCTAAAAGTGTTAAATTTGTAATGATTCGAGTTACTAATGACTTTTTGGGAGAAATTAGAACAACCCAGATGGAAGATGAAGACTTACAAGAAAAGATAACTCTCATGAGACGAGGAAAGGAGTTTGAATTTAATGAGAAGATAAAGGGAAGTTTGAGATTCAAAGATAGAATCTGCATACCTAACTATAAAGATTTGAGGAAAAAAATTATCCTAGTGCTACTAAAATGTATCAAGATTTGAAGAAAATGTTTTGGTAGCCAAGAATGAAGAAAGAGATAGTTGAGTACATGACATCATGTCTAACCTGCCAAAAAACAAAGATCAAGTATCAAAAGCCTTCAGGGACCTTGTAATCTCTAGAGATTCCTAAATGGAAGTGGGATAGTATAGATATGGATTTTATAGTTAGTTACCAAAGACTCCTACAAGTTATGATTCAATTTGGATGATCATTGATCATTTGACAAGTTGACTCCCTACACAAGTTGACTCAACTTTATATAAAAGAAATGGTGAGGCTACATGGAGTACCTTCAAGTATTGTGTCTGATAGAGATTCAAAATTTACATCTTAATTTTGGAGAAGTTTACATGAAGCCATGGGGACAAACCTCAGACATAGTTCTACCTACCGTCCCCAAATCAACAAACAATCTAAAACAATTATTTAATTGCTGAAAGATTTGTTAAGGGCTTGTGTTCTTGAACATCGAGGAAGTTGGTATCAGTTCTTATCACTTGTTGAATTTACCTATAATAATAGCTTCCATACAAATATAGGCATGACACCATTTGAGGCATTTTATGGGAGGAAATGTTAAACTCCCTTATGTTTGTATGAAACTAGTGAGAACTTGATACTTGGACCAGAAATCATTCAGCAGACTACTGATAAGATCGAGATGATTTAAGAGAAAATAAGGATTGCACAAAGTCTACAAAAGAGTTACTATTATAAAAGAAGAAAATCACCCATATTTCAAGAAGGAGACCATGTTTTCTTGAAAGTTACACCTATGACTGATGTCGGTAGAGCAGTGAAATCTTATAAACTTACGCTGCGTTTTATTGGATCCTATCAAATCTTAAAAAAGATTGGACCTGTTGGATATAAGATAGCTTTGCCTCCATTTCTTTCTTATCTCCATAACGTGTTTCATGTTTCCCAACTTTGCAAGCACATACTTGAACAAAACTCACATGTGATCCAACTAGACTTGCTTCAGTTGAAGGATAACCTTACATAAAAGACATTACCAATATAAATTGTTTATCAAAAACTTAGGAATCTAAGGAATAAGGAGGTTTCCTTAATGAAAGTAGTATGGAATTGAACTGGTCGTGTGATGAAGATGTGACCTGGGAATTAGAAGATAAAATGAAGGGATCTCATCCATAAATTTTCAATTAAGGTACTGAAATTTTGAGGGCAAAGTTTACTTTATGGAGGAAGGAATCGTAACATCCTTAAATTTTGATCCTTATAGACTTTTAGTTCACCATTTATAATTAGACTTAATTGTAATTTTTTTAATGACAAACAAGAAATTTTAAAAATTAATAGAGGAAGAAATATAAAGAAGTACTTTATACCCATTTAATTAGTACATTTTTATAAACTTTATATAAATTTTAAGCCTAGAAAAGAAAATCTCTAAAAGTCACTTATTTGGTAATTTCACGTATATTTAGTATGAAAGAAAGGTGAAATTTTTATAAATAGAAGATAAAATTGAAAGTAGTTTCTTTTTACAAAATTATTTATATTAATTTTTAGAAATTTTATATAAATTTTATTTTTAGAAAGTAAAACTTTGAAAATGGTTCATTCAAAGTTAATTAGGGCTTATAAATGCTGATGAAGATTTTATAGAAAATATGCTAGAAATGATTTTATATTAATTAAAATAATTTTTATAGAATCTATCTCATAATATTCCAGTTTTTCCAAAATTAAAGGGCTTAATTGGATTTGAAATATACATAGACTTTATTTTCTCTTCTAGATTATTTCCCACATAAAAATTTTATGAAAATTATCCATTCTAAATAATTTCTTAATACTTTTAAAGTAATTCAAAACTTTCTACTTTATCAAATATACGAATTTGATCAAATCGAATTCAAATATATTAAAATAATAATAAATAATATAACATATATAATTATATACAGGGGTTGGGGACCATCTTCTTCATTTTAGCTAGAGAATAAATCATAGAACCATCATCCTTCCATTCATAAACTTCTAATTCAAATTACTTTTAATTCGTCTGATCGTTTTCAAATTCAACTTAGGGTTTACTTCATCTAGCGGTAAGGAACGTTTAGACACCATTTTTTTTTTTTTTGAAATTTTTCATGTTTTTCTCTCCTTTTCTCTTGTTGGACCAAAACTTTCATGTGGGGAGAAAATTTATATTTTCCTCCAATTCTTAACTTAATTGGTTCAATACTAACCTATGTTGGTAATTCTTACTATGGAATGTTTAGGAAGCATACTTGGAAGTAAAATTTTTGGATTTCTCCCTCTCCACACCTCAAAGGTACCTCGGCTTAGTGAGAAAGGTAAGGAGGGGGAGAATTTATTCATGTACTTGTGGAATTTAATGGTAGAATTTGAGTTTCCTTAACTTAATATAGGCTTATTCGATTAAAATTGGACAAAATTTTAGGGGAATGTACTGTGGGGGTGAAATTTAACCATCCCTTTTTATTTTAGCATTTAATTGTTAAATTAATTATTTTAAGGCAATCCTTGATAATAATATAATTAACTATGAGCTAGAAAAAGTATGTAAAATATAGGTATTTAGCTTTAAAAGTTGAACTTGAGTCAAAATTGGGTTACAAGAACAATTTGGCTATCCTTTGAATTCAGAAAATTTATAATAATTAGTTTAGAAATGGCTCTGAAGATATTGATTATGTTGATAATATAGGACTATGCATAGTAAATTTATTTAGCTCTAAGTATTGTAATTGACTGAAAATTGCTTGTTAGGAGCAATTTGGAGTAACTTTAATATTTGGGAGTATATTACATCTCGTCTATTTAGTTGTTGTAAATTTTTGAAGAATCTAAATTATATAATAATTATTTGTTTTGATGAATCTTAATTGAGATATTGCAGGTTTCGCCACATAAAGCCTAGTTAGGCTATAGATATTAGGATAAGAGACCACTAATGGAATTTACAACCTTTTGAACAGGAATATTCCATATTGTGTTTGAATTGTAATAATTAAGGCATCTTTAGACTCTTTAAGTGTCTAAGTGTCTTAAGACATTATAAGTGTCTAAGCTTCTTCTTCTAAGAAGATTTCTAATATATCTTCACCTTACGTGAATGAATCGAAATGCAAAAATGATAATAGAAAGGCTTGAGAATCAAAATAATATAAGAGAAAGGAGCTCAACACAAACCGCGACTTGCTAGAGAGCATTGAAGTTATAAAGAGGAACGTGACCTTACTACGACTTGCCGGAAAAACCAACGTTATCAAGGGTAGTTCTTTGCCCAAGAACCAAGGGAATCAACTCATTCAAAAATAAAAACTCTTAAAAAGAAGTATTATTATTCATCAAAATCTTCTTTTTCACTAAATTCCTAACTCCTATCATATAGATAACCTAATTGACCTAAATATGGAGAAAATCTAATAAAAAGAAAATAAATATGAAATCCTAATTAAATTGCAAATCAATCTCGAGTCTTAATTTGATTTGAAAATAATTTAAAACAAATAACTTGTAAATAAATATCAAATCCTAATGTAATGTATATCAAATTAATTACACATCATCAACCTTATCACTTAAGATCTATAATAATATGACTACATAAATTAACCCATGTTGGGTTTGGATCCATGCAGTCCTTTTCTTGAACTTCCTTTATGAAATCTCGAAGTGTTTGTTCCATATGTTTGGTCTTATTACTTGTCATAGGATCTCTCATTCCTTGTAAAAAATATTTTAGATAATCTCTTTTGCTTAACGTGGTGCTCATGTTCACATCAAATACTTAACAAGCTTGTTTCATTGGCCTAGAAAAAGGATATGCTTTTTCAATATTAGTACAAGATAAAAAGCAACTATAAAATAATTAATGAAAAGCTGACTTATCTTACCAAAAGAAAAAATAAAAAGTAAAAGCTACCTTGTCATAGCAGCTGCCTGCTTGTCTCACAACAATTAACAACTTTTTTGTCTCACAGAAACAACTTTTCACCTAAACTAAGACTATTCATTTAATATGTGTGTAGAAGATGTTGGAAACGCCTCTCACCCTCTCAATGGTTACATTGTCCATCTATATATAAGTAGAGAAGATTATGAACAAGAGATAAG
This sequence comes from Canavalia gladiata, assembly GCA_037954105.1. Classification (NCBI taxonomy): domain Eukaryota; kingdom Viridiplantae; phylum Streptophyta; class Magnoliopsida; order Fabales; family Fabaceae; genus Canavalia; species Canavalia gladiata. Next base: position 25,265,872 of record CM075662.1, read on the forward strand.
AGATATAACCAATCTGAACCTAAACTATCTTTTCGTTTAGGTGTCCTATCTGTTCATAAGGTACTATAAATTTCATATTTGTTTGTTGTATTCAACCTGTATTTTGAAAATTCGAATAGCTAGATAGGAAGCGTTTAGTATTTATTCCTTGGATATATTAAGCCCAGAGAGGGTTGTACAAAAATGTTAGGAATTATATTTTTGGAAGACTGTACTGTATTATAATAGTTAAAATACCTATTGTGTGATAATAGGGACTAAATGTAGCCCTTGGATTGATAAGGGTGAATTGAAATAACTTTTTCTATGAATATTTTTCTGCCTGTATCTAAATTATGTTGGACAAATAAGTGTCTTAAGACACCTCTTACAGTAAAACTGTTTTTATAAAAATCCTTAGTTTTTCTATGACATCACATTCAACCTCCCTTTTGTATGTTATCTTTTTTCTTACAAAGTGTTCATTGGTTTTTTTTATATATGATATTCTAGTGTAAATCCCTTCATGGTCCTATCATATACAATACTTAGCTATTCTAAGGCAACATTCTTTGTTTGCAAAATTAGCTAAATGCTCATTTGGCATGACTTAGGTAAATTACTTTAGCTGTATGGTGTAAGGGAATGAAGTATCTATGGACTGTGCAAAGGTGCAAGCTATTGAACAATGGCTTCCTGCCAAAGATGTTAAACAATTAAGAATATTTTTGGGTATCACAAAATACTATAGATAATTTATTAAAAGTTATGAAAGCATTACAACACCTTTAATTGATTTATTGAAGAAATGTGCATTTAAATGGGTCCGTTTAAAGGAGAACATATTTCATCAATTAAAAAAAGAAATATCATCTACACCTATCTTGGCTCTTCCAAATTTTACACAACCATTTATATTAGAAGAAAATGCTTGGGGTACTAGTATAGGGGCAATTTTGAGCCAAGGAAATCATTTTATAGCTTATTTTTCAAAGAAGTTATCTCCAAGAATGCAAAAATAATCAACATATGTGAGGGAATTGTATGCCATTATTAAAGCCTTATAAAAGTTTCGACACTATTTGTTGGGACATTCTTTTGTTATTAGGATAGACCATGAGAGCTTGAGAAGCTTAGCAAGACAATCACTTCATACACTTGAACAACAGTATTGGCTCCAAAATTTTTTGGGGTATGATTTCAAGATTGAGTATAAACTGGGTAAGGAAAATAAAACTGCTGATGCTTTGTTTAGATAATTTTTTCTAACCTGATCTGAACTTAAAGCACAATCTTTTAGTGGAATTAAACGATGCAATAGCTAAGGATGCCAGTTCGATGAAAGAAATTAAGAATTGCGAGGTTGGTTCTGCATCAGACTTAAACTTTAAATGTTAAAGATAATCTATTGTATTGGCAAGATAAATTGGTAATTCCCAAGGATCTGCCCTTGATCACTCAAATCTTTCACATATACCATTCATCTTCAATTAGGGGCCATCCTGGCATTGTTAGGACCTTAGCAAAGATAGTTGGTTAATCTTATTAGTCAGAAATAAAGGTTGGTATTGTTGACTATGTTAAGTAGTGTGCAATTTGTTAGCAAGTGAAGACAAGCATTGTTATGCCTATGGGTTTGTTACATCCATTTCCTATTTCTAACCAAATCTGGGAGGATATTTCCATCGATTTTATAACAAGATAACCCTTATCCTTTGGATACACTATAATATTTGTGGTGATTGATAGACTCTCCAAATATGCTCATTTTGTAGCATCAAAGTTCAACTACACCAACAAAACAGTGGTTGATTTATTCATGAATAGTATTGTAAAATTACATGTTCTTCCTAAATCCATAATTTCTGACAGAGCAAGGTATTTATAAGCAATTAATGGCAACATTTATTTAAATTGCAGGGGACCACACTAGCTATGAGCTTAGCTTACCACCCTCAAATGGGTGGTCAATCTGAAGCCCTTAATAAGTGTTTTGAAATATGTCTAAGGTGTTTCACAACAAGAAATCCTAGAGATTAGTTTAAGTTTTTGGCTTTAGCTAAGTATTGGTACAATACATCCTTTCACACTAGTATAGGAACAACTTTTTTCAAGATGGTATATGCTAAAAACTTTCCATCCTTATTGTGATGCTCAACTAATAGTGAAGATTCACATTCAATATAGAAATGGTTACAATAAATAAATATTATTTTATCTACCCTTAAAAGTAATATGCAAAGAGCACAACAAATCATGAAAGTACAAACATATAAGAAAAGATAAAGGTTCATTACGATGTGGAAGATTTAGTTTTAGTTAAATTGCAACAACATTCACTTGCGTTATGAAAACATATAAGAAAAGATAAAGGTTCATTACGATGTGGAAGATTTAGTTTTAGTTAAATTGCAACAACATTCACTTGCGTTATTAAAAAACTAGAAGATGGTAATGTGTTATTTTTTCCTATTCAAAGTCACAAAAAAATTAGTGTTGTAGTTTATAAATTACAAGTTCCTTCCACAACCAAAATTCATCTTGTATTCCACTTGTCACAACTGAAACTGTTTAGGGGTAATATGCTGCAAAACTTCATTCTCTTACTATTAATTAGAAATGAACAAAGTCTACTAATACAACTTGAATGCATTGTGAACACTAGAATCATACTAAAAGGAGCATATTAAATTTACAAGTGTAACATCCCAATTTTTCTATGATAAATATTTGAGGCTACAAATAGTTTTTAGAATAAAAATAGGTGAAATTAGGAGCCAAAAGTAGAGAAATTAGGAAGTTTGGTGCAAATGACGAAAATGCCCTTGCACCTAGACAGCTCAAATAATGAGCCAGAAAAATGGAAATACAAGTATAAGGCATCTTGGAGGGATTATAAACATCATGTATGGTTAAAAGTAGTGAGAAAAATTTAGAAATCTGAGAAGGGACGACAACGCCCTTCGAAAACCCTGAAAATGACCAAAATGCCCCTAAGAGCTGTACTTTTTGCACAAAGCTAGTTAGTTCCCATAAAAATAGCAAACGACCTTAGATTAACATGGGAACGAACCAAAAAGTCTTAGAAATATCAGAGGAACAATTTTGGAAATTTTCCGACAATGATGAGAAAAATTACGAAAACACCCCTGGAAGGCCGGGAGGGCAGGATAAGGTGATAAACATGCCAAAAGTGGGCCCCACACTCATGTGCACGAAATGCAACAGCCGGAAAGGTGGTGGTGAGTCACCAAAATGAAGTCAATCAAGTCTTCCACAAAAAGACAAAAGTGAATAGTAAAAAGGTTATGTTAACCATGGTTAAGACTAACTAACCTTGGTTAATTAAAAGTAAAGCATGCTTAGGTTAAATTAATCATAATTAGAGGAAATATCAGCCTAATTAACACTAATCTAAGCCTAAAAGGATAATTCCTTGAACTTTGATTTATTTTAAAAAATAGAAAAAATCTAGGCAAAATTACCAAAATACCCCTAAGTGCAAAACTAATTCCACTTGGCTCATAGGAGTCCGAATTTTTTGGGACCCCATTTGCTTCAGATTTTTCAGCGTAGAAACTCATCAAAATCCTCTCCATTCTCCAAGCTTGCCATAACTCCAAAACACCAAAAACTTACACTTTAAGCCTAAGTCTTCATCTTTAAGACTTAAGCTATATTAAAGCTATAAACACTTAAGCTCCACCACCATCCTTTGTCCACGTCCAGAGCAGACCAAAGGGGACCCAAGGCAGCCTTTAAAGCACACAAAAACACTAAGGAGGTCTTCAACAAGTAGGATCTTTCTACTTGTCTTTTTATGCTTTTAACTTGCCTTTTTAAGGTGTGTTTGTTTTCTTTCATGCATATTTTCTCCAAGATTTGTTTTTCTTCTTTTGTTTTCACTTGTGAGAGTTTAAAACTGTATTTTAACCATTCAAAATCAGCCCCACGCATTTTTAGTGATTTTGGAAAAGAAAAACAAAGTTTGTTCGGTTAAAAGTGCTTCTATGGCACTTAGAAGAAATTTAATCGGTGGGTTTTGTTTAAAATTTTTTTTGAAGCTTTGATCAGTTTTATGCTCTCATGAGAAAGCTTTTTAAGCTTATTTGAAAGAGGATATGTGGATCTTGGAGTAGATCATGAAGATCTACCCTTTTAATGCTTGAGAAAAGTGATGTGTTGCTTGTTTTCATGCTTGTTTTGATGATTACATTTTAATATTGTGATTTATCTCTTGTGATGATTTATGTTCTGGATCTGCACCTCTGATTATGTAAGTTAAGAGGTGAAATAAAGTTTTTTAATAAGTTCCAAAGGTTTCCTTTGGATTTAGTTAGAAAGCTACCAGGAAAATGATGTAATTTGTAGCCCAAAAGTGGCTAAATCCTTGTATGGCACCCACGACTCATCATGACCAACACCTAAGCATCACAACGTGAAAGAAATAAGCATGGACCAGAGGCTAGAGGGGCTGAAAAATCACAACACCACTAAACCAAGGTGGTGTGAGGTGAAAGCTTGGAAGAAATCACCTTGGCTAACAAGGAGGGCTTTCGGCCACCACTCCAAAAGCATAGTTTAACTTGGATAAATTTTTTTATAAGCAAATCAAGCACTGAAATTAGGTTTTAAATTAACAAAATCAACCTTTGAACAAAGTAAATCAAAGCAAAAATAGGTAAAAAACCTCTAGGAGTGCATTCGGCCACCCTAGAGAGATTTTGGCAAAAAAAATGCGCTTAAAATGTGATTAAGGAAAAATCAAGTATTTTCAACAAGTAAATAACTTATTTGGAGGTTTAATCATTATTTAAAAGGTTGAGTTTCAGAATATATGGCCTAGGTAAGCTTAGGGAAAAATCTCAAAATTACTAAGTGATAAAATTTCCAAATAAGCTTAAAATGGGTAACTAGGAAATCTACCATAACTTAAGCAAGGGTAAATGTCAAATTCGGCCATGCCATTAAATTTTAGGTAAAAATAATTAATATTAACTTATAATATGTCAATTCTAAAGTTTAAACTTGGCCCCTAAGTAAAGGTCAATTAGGGTTAAGACTTAAGTCAACTAGGGTTAGGAAGAAGGAAACCCTAAACCTAAAAGAGTGACCTTCGGCCACTTAGTAGTTAATTAACTTAAAGGAAGTTTTAATTTTCAATTAGGGTTAATTAAGGACCATTTTTATGTGAATAGGACAAATTTAAAGTATGAAAAAGTTTTAAGGTGGATAAAGAGACCTATTGATTTTTTTTAGACAAATGATTTTATGGTAAAGAAGGAAATTGTGGAAACCTAAGTCTAGGAGGTTGGAATTCGGCTACCATGCTTTAAATTAACTAAGAATGAGTTTCAATCCTTAACTACGCCCAAATAATGATCCTAAATATGTAAGCAAAATATAATTAAAGTGTATGAAAGGTGGAATTTGAGGAAGTAGGTCATTCGTCCATTTAGGAATAAATTGTCCTAGAAGATTAATTAATTTCTACTTAGATATTATTTGGTTTGGAATAAAAGAGACTTTAAAAGTTTAAGAGTCAATTAGACCTAATTATTAAGGTAGTACAAAGGAGAACATAAGATAATATATTTCAAAGGTTTTTTAGAGGCATGATTAAGAAGGGTGGATATGACTTAAACTTGAAGTTAGAAGTTCACTAAGTAATTTGATCATAACATACCTTAATGAGAAGAAGTTATAAAAGATTTGTGAATACTTAATACTTGAACTTAGAATAATTAGGATATGCATAATACTTGAAACAAAAGAGAACACAAAGAGAAAAGAACTTGAAAGGTGTCATTCGACCATCAAGATTGAGATGCTAAGACGTAAAATCTTAATGAACAAATATAAATTTGAGAAAAGGAAAGGATGAGAGGTAACTTAGAAGGATGAGTAATGTAAGTCCTTTGTGTGATTTCAACATCAAACCACATTGAAGCATTAGATTGGTGGTCTAAATGTGACATTATGCTATGTGATTTACCAATCAAATTTCATTATTAGTTATGAATGCTCACTATCTATGAATGAATAAATGATGGATGCTCACGAATGAGAAAGGAAGATGATCATGTATGAGATTGTTATATGTTGATGATTGAGATGAAAATTTGAAACCTATATGTGCATTCCATATTGGTTGCAATTTGTTTGAGCATGCATAATTATCTGGAAGCTACTAAAATGAACATAAAGAAATTAAGGGATCACTAAAGCAAACATTATGTGAAAACGTAAAGCTACTCTCTTTGTGCCTTATGTGCACTAGTATCCAGAGGGCCTTAAAAAGCTCTACTGAAGAGAAGCCTAAAGTTGCTTCTAGGAGACTTAAGTTTCTCCAAGAAATCCTTCTACTGTGAAGACTTAAGTTTCTTCACCAAGTTTTAAGGTGGTGACGACCATCCCGGAATGAGCTCATATCCTTAATTTTTAGTAGGAGGTGGGAGTAGAGTCAGTGAGAAGATATTGTTTGACAAATTTAATACAAGCCTATGTCTTATTGTTTCTCCCTAAGGTGGTGAAACTAGATTCATAAAGTGTCCCAAAAGTTGGACAATGGATTGATAAAGACAAAGATAAGTAATAAAGAATGAAGTTTAAGGCATAGAATAATTGTATGTCAAATGATATCTTATGTGTGATCCCAAAGTTATGAATGTTAATGAGAATGTATGTTGAGATGCCACAGTTTATGAATGATAAGAGAAATGCATATTTAAGCACTCAGATGTATGTTTGATAATAAAATGTATCCGCCTCAGATAAATGTTTACAAAGAATTAAAAGTAACCTTTTATTCAAGAAATGATTTTTTGAAATAAACTGAAGTGGCTGGGATTTAAGTGATGACATTAGAACTAAGTAGAAAGCCTACTGAGAAACTTAGTTTCTCACCTCTACTTCTTCCCACTTTCTTCCCAGACATTCCGGATGTTGTTCGTCACGGTAGAAAATCACGTACTTGAAGAGGATGCGAGACACTCTATTTTGAAGAAGGTTTACATCGTACAAATATTAGCAGTAGAATGATGCAAACATCCTAGATATTAGTTAGTGAAAATTTTCTATGTATTTACATATATAATGTGTATGATAGAATATAGTAAATATGTATGTAAATAATAAAGGTTAACTATGTTTGTAATAACTATATGATAAGGCTCACGGGCCTAAGACTTATGGTGTATATGATATGTTATGTATAATTATTCTATGATATGTATGATATGCTAGAGTCTTGTGTATCCAATATATGCAAATGATAAACAAAAAGAACAACTTAAACGCTTAGTATTCCTAAGGCTTTAAACGTACGTAGAAATCTGCTCAACGATTTATTTTACCACTACGCACGTTTTATCGACGAGGCTCGCAATTTATATCAAACAGTTTTAAAAAAAAAATTTACTGTATTTTCATATAAGTATTTTCTAAAATGAATTCCGCATCATGAGATAACAAACTAAAAATGAAACCAAATGATCGACTTAAGCGTGAAATCAATATTCGTTTTTAGGGTGTTATAACAAGTGTTAGTTAAGTGGAAAGGGTTGTCTTTAACTAAAGCAACATAGGAAGATTAGTCAACATTTCAATAAATTTATCATAACCTCAACCTTGAGGATAAGGTTACACTTAATGGGGGTGGTAATGTTACGAATTGGATAAAATGAAAGGAAATGGGTTTGGTAAGTCACCAAAAGGTGAAAGTGAGTTAGTTAGGAAGGAGGAACAAAATTGATCTTGATATTTTGGAATTGAGGAGTCTCAAGAAAAAGAAGCTCAACCCAAGGTTCAAAGAGTTCGTTACAAGCTCAGAGAATATATGAGAATGAGAGAAGTGATAGGATAGGATAGGTTGTTATATTGAGTGAATTCTGATTTTTTCTTTTTCGGTATCTTTTATTCCTTCTTTCTTTCTTTCTATTTTTCTATTTTTTATATTAACCTTTCGTATTGTAAACTTTTAAATAAGTTTATAGATTTGGTAGATTTTAAAACAAATCAAACTTTAATAAATAAAAAATTTAAAATAATAGATCAAGATTCAATTCTCAAAATTTTTAAATAAATCAAATTTAAACATTTAAAATATATATTCACTTGATTTATATTATTTTTATATAAAAAAAATTTTAACCTATTTTTTATTTAACTGTTATGAACATTTAAATTTATGTAAATTGTGTGGAGTTTTTAATTTTTTTATGAGACAAGCAATTTATGCCTTGCCATCATAATATTAGAATGATTGTCAAAAAGTTAAAAATACCGGTAGTTAGAATTATATGAGATTCGTAATACCTTGAGAATTCTTTGGTATACATTTAATACACAAATTTATCATCCTTCTCTCAATTTGCAGTACAGCCAACAGGTATCTCGAGTAGACTTTAGTCCACCAACAATCTTGAAACTTCTTTTTTCTTCATATTTTATTATGTATATGTTCAATTGTTTCTAAATTTTCACTTTATTAGTGGAAGTACCATCAGAGGGACCGCAACAGAAGCATTGCTCCTATGATTAGGAGTGCTACTGAGCACAGTAAAGCCTGCAAGAACACAAGGGCATTCAGAAAATAAAAAAGCACAGTGAACTATAATAATACGCGTAGTTTGGGCACCGTACTAATCAACCAGGATGATTAGAATATCTATAAAGAAGAGCAATCCACACTGAAGAGCGAATTTGGACTAAATTTTTTTTATTAACTTCTAGATACTAGTCAAAATGATTTTATAAATTTCAGGTTACTTATATATATAACTTTATCAAAATTTTAAAATAATATATTAAAAATAAAATAATTATGGGAATTTTAAAAATATATAAATAAAATTTTAAATGTTCTTATCTTTCATATTTATTCCTTTTTTAAATATTTTTTCTATTTTATTTTATTTTTATATTTTTTTATCATCTTTTAAAACACAAAGTAAAGATAAACTACTTACTAGATAGTATACACCATAATAACTAACCCTAACATAAAGAGAGTCCAAAATTACAATTGAGTTCAAAATATAATTATTATAATAATTTAAAATAAATCAAATTAATGTGTATCCCATATAAAAATAAAATAAAAGAAAAAAAAATTATGAGATCTAGAATAATAATTATCATCATTGTAAAAATAAAACTAATATATAAAAGAGATTAAATAATTTTAAAAGTAATTTTATTTAGAATTATTTTATTTAATAACTCTCATATATAATTATATTTCATCAATCCAACCGTTAAATTAATAAATTATATTATGTAGATTATTTTTGTAAAATTTTATAAAATTTAAAAATATTTAATATTTTATTAAATAAATTTAAATTAACAGATATTATAAAAGATATATTATCTGTTAATTTAAATTTATTTTTTGAAATATCAAACATTTTTTAAATTTTATAAAAATTTGTTAAAATGATCTATATAATATAATTTATTAATTTAACGGTTGAATTGATGAAATATAATTGTATATAAAAATTATTAAATAAAATAATTTTAAGCAAAATTACTTTTAAAATAACTTGATCTCTCTTTTATTTATTTATATATATATATATATAAATATAAAATATCGGAATTTTATATATAGTAAATAATAAAGGAAAAGGATCAATTTATTTTAAAAATAATTTATATTAAAATTATTTTATTCAATAATTTTTATAAAATATAAATTTAATAAATTTAATTTTAAATATTAAATTTATTCAATTATTAATTAAATTTGATTATTAAAATATTAATATAATAATTATATATATTAAATTATAAAAAATTCAAAATTTGCTGTTATGTAAGTTTATAATTAATATTTATTTTAAAATTTAAAAGATATATATATTATATAAAAGTAATATTATTTAATATATACAATAAACATTTTTAATTTTAAAATTAAATTTATTAAATTCCAGTTTGAGGGAGCTCTCAGCTCTCACTCCTTACATGCTATGCTACTGTCCAGAGCTACTCCTAAAAAGAGCCATTGCTTTGTTCTAAGCTCTTCCTCAAGTTGAGAAAAATTTTATGTTCGACAGCAGAAACCTTGCTTGTAAAGTCTTATAACGGATACCAATAAAACGATAATAAATATTAACTTAAACTTTTAAAATGATAAGAAATAAAGGAAGGAAAACTATGGGTGCAAACCCGCAGTCTTCACTTGACTTTTGAACCGGGATAATGCTTTTTACCTTTTTTTAAAAATAAAAATTTATGGCTGTTGACCCGTACAAGAAGGTGTTTTTTTTTTTTAAATATAATTTTATTTTATTTTAAATAATTAAATTTTAATTTTAATTTTAATTTTTAAAATATCTTATTATAATTTCTAATGTGATATAAGTTATATTGAAATAAAATATATTAACCACTATTAAAGTAGTATAGTGAAAACATTAAAAAAAATATCAAAATTTACTTGAAGGATGGTTAACAAGTCAAATATCATAATTAAGTAGTTAAAATATTTTTAAAAATATGAGACTTAAATAAAAAGTTTTAAAATCAAAAAATTTAGAAAGATTAAGAATTATTTAATTTTTTTTAAGAAAAAGAAAATTTTGTAATTGTTGAACTGAGATGTATTAGACAATGCAGGACAGAAGAAAGTAAAGAAGTTGAAACAGAGAGGGTAAGAGAGAGAAAGAGAAATGTTACAGCAAATGCAGAGGCTCCTAGCCCTGCCCGTTCCCTAGGATCCTTCCGATAGAAATTTCCAAAATATAGCATTGTTGCATAATACCACATAGGTGGACATAGGAATCCAAAAAGAAATCTGTAATTAAACGGAGAAAACTAATTAGAGAAGAAGAAGAAGAAATTGAGGAAGAGTGTAGATAAATTACTTACGAGAACCATCCAATTCCACATCCATAACATGGAAGAGGTTTATCATAAATTCCAATTTCTAAGTCCTCTGGATCTCTAATTAAGCTATACTTTCCCTTTTCATGCTCTACACCATCTGTTGCTTGACCTGTCACCACCATCAAATTTGTCAATACTTAGGACACAACTTGTTTAAATAATTTTAGCCATGAATATAGAGACATAAATTTGTTGTGATACTACTATTATGCCAAAAAAAAGGACTTAGCGTTGTCCTTATGTGTTTTTCATCGAATCAATCATGTATATCATTAATGGATTCTTTATCTAGTCATGGATTGGGTCTTGTTCTTCTAGGAGGAGTTGCTTGGTTAAAAGTTACTAGCATAAGTCATGATAAAATGGTAGAGTTAGTTCTTTAAACTAGCATTGAGAGGAAAGTGTAAGATTATAAAGGGATTTGCCTAGCTATATATAATACAATTGCAAATAATGCTAATGAAAAATAAAATAAGAATGATGATCATTACCTTCAAAATGATACAAGGAGAACAGATTTTTTAGCATAAAACTGACAAGTCTAAATATGAAAATTACATGTACTATAGTCTGCTGCATCCATTCCAAAAAAAATGGATAACCTGAATCCTTTGAAGCTATAGGCTTATTAATCCTTACTATATAGTCTATAGGCTTATTAAAGCATGCAAACAAATAATGGATGAAAATTTGGAGACAGAGTAAAACAAACAAAAAGTAGAATTTAATTTTTGAATTTCAGGTATTTTGAGATATCTTCATTTTCAAAGACAGTCATTAGTCATTACCTCTAAAAATTGAATAACGCCTGAGAAGGTCAAAGTGCTTATCAGAGACTGATGTTGTCAATTCCACACCATTTCCCAATTCACCAGTCTCTTCCATACCAGAATCTGTAATCATACAAAATCACAATTCAAGGTAACTGGTAAATAAGTGCACTGTTTCTTCTTGAAATCCATATGCCTTATACATGTCATGAATGCAATTATAATCTCATGGTGGAAAATCAACAAGCATATGAACCTGCCAAGTAAAGGCAACAAAGCTTGTTTCCATGAAAAATCATTCTGTCCATGGTAATTTAATTTTGTATATTATAGCCCAATAACAGAATAATCATCCTTCCTTGCAAATTTGCTAGATAAAGGATGAATTGTCAACAAGTTGGTTAGAAGGAATTATTATATCATGAAATTTTTACATTTTTTTTAACTTGTCAACAATAACAGTAAGAATTTTATTCTCATAGAAACATTAAAACCTAACCTAATTTTTCAAAGGACCATATAACAATTTTGAAGACTTTGAAGCTCAGCAAACCTTTAAAATGTATGATTTAAAGAACTCAACTGACTGAGTTCTGCGTAGCCTCTTAGAACTCAGTCACATAATTTTGTGAAAATATCTGATCTTTTTTGTTACAAGAGGCAATAGATAAATGACATCAAAGAAGTAACAAAATTTTCAAGTTCATTCATCTTTTCATCTGTTCCAAGAATAGGAGAATTATAATATTCTACTTATCCTTTAGCATGCATCAGGATTGTAGAATGTTACTAAGAACCATAGAATATTTGACTATGGCTCCCCCCACTCAGGGGCAGAAAAAACTATGAATTGTAATGTTTAACATTTATGAATTATGAGATCAAGACCATTTGAATAAACAAAAACTATTACTCATCTAAAACCCCTCAATCATGACAATTAAAAAATTGCAAAAAGCTAGCCAAAACATCTCCCAATTCAGAATTTCAGCTCACACAACCCAATGAAAGTCTATGACATGACAAAATATATAGGAAAAATAATAATAATAATATCCTAAATATATATATCAGAAATTTATTTAATCTCCTTCCTCCTTTTCTGTGAATCAAATAAGTTGTCATTTCCTTTGTTAAAATCCTTTCTCTATCTTCCTTTGGAACCAAATAGTAGTTTGAAGAAAAGAAAAGGCTCATGGCAAAGATACACCAAAAAGGAAGCTTTTATGCATCACAAGGAAAAATGGAATAGCCAATAAGGAAGAGCAAACATCAGAAAACAGAGAATCAAGAAACACTTGCCTTGGAGGAGCAACAAGAAGTTCCACTGATCAAAAGGAAGAAAGAAACAGAAAATAAATTTTATAAAAAGTGTTGCTTTGTATACTCTTGGAGAGGTTTTCAAACACAATAAGCATTAGCAATTTGTGCTATCCATTCTCTCTCTCTCTCTCTCTCTCTCTCTCTCCCTCTTTTGTATTATAAGGGATGACTCCAATCTCACATAAACGTTAAGACTGCTCCAAGCTGAAGAGAATTGACATTTGACAATGTCTTTGTCTTCTTAAATATGAGGACTCTTAATTTGATACAAGATTTTGAATGATAGATAAAAATTTTCTTATTTTTTGGAAATAAAAATTGTCTTTGACACAGTAAATTCTGCATTTCTTTTAAAAATGTCATTTTATTTACTTACGCACTCTTCTTGCCTTGGCTGCTCCTTCAACCTTTTTTTCCTTAATTTCTAAACATTTGAAACTAAATTGTAGTTGACTACTATTAAGCCACATTATTTGACTCTACGCTTTTATTCTTAACAACAGTGTCTTTTGATTGGTCAATGGTCAGCACTGGCTAGTGCTTGGTGGTAGTAAAATCATTTTATTTCCTATTTCCTTTTTTATGAAAAATTTAATATTGTAATATAGTAAATAATTAAATAATAATTCTAAGAAAACAAAAAACTATAATTGTCATTGCATATGCGTTTGGTGAAAAGACATTTTAGGAGTCTCAAAAGTCAAACGTTTCTTTTAAAATAAAATTATGATACTAGTAATTAGCTATAGAGGCACACATTGAGTGCATAGCATTTTTTTTAATACAGAAGCCCTTCTTTTTCTTTTCAACCCTTCAAACTATTTGGCAAAATAGAAGAATATTAGTTAGATCTAACACATTATAACATATTAAAATAAATTAGATATAAGAGAGTTAAGATCATATTGAATAAAATTATAAAGCGAACCAAAATCTTGTAATTTTCTACCATATCAATTTTGTACTTGTAATTTTTTTTCTTGTTCTTGTTTTTATTTCTATTTTAATATATTCTTAAAACAAAAACTGTTTTTTAACCAGTTAAAAATGTATTATACATCCTATTTATTCTTACGAATGCACTTGTCATAAATAAAACATCGCACACATAGTTTATGCATAATGGCACATTCTTGAATCTTATAAAATGAAAGGATTGTCCCACCATATTCTTCTTTGCGGGTACAAACACACTGAGCATTACCCCAATGAGTAAATAGAAAAAAGAAGGAAAGTTTGTAAAATAATAATTAGAGATATCTTCTCAGCACCTTCGAGCCTCCATCTAAGTTCCGTCCTAGGTTCCTTATATTTAATCTGTACTTAATCAGTATCAATTTATTTATTTTTTTGTAATTTTATTGACCTTGAAATTGAATTCCTTAACTTGGTTATACTTACATTTCTTTTATATAATTTCTACTAAATCTGTACCAATTTTTTTCTAATTTTATTGCATTATAAATTGATGGAATATGATTCGATTATTATGTTATATAGTTTTTCTGGTTAATTATTTATTTTATTTTCTCTTCTTATTTTCTTTGAAATAATTAATTTGAAAAGCAAGTAAAATTGGCTCACATGTAATTTATTTTAAAATTTCTACACAGTTAATATTTTTTTGTCGTGTTGTAGTGGATAAAATAAGTTTTAAATCCCTTCAAATTTTTGAAAGATTGATTTTTTAATCATTTATTTTTAAAATGATGAACTTTGATCCTTTTATTTTATAAATTTCATCATTTTAAAAATAAAAGTTTAAACTAATATTTTAAAAGTAAAATGCTAAAATTAAAATTTCTAAATTTTTAAAAAACAATTCTTTTTGTCCTATTATAGTTATATCCAATATTATGTTGAAGTTAATTTTTCTAAATAATATGTGAAGTCAATTATATTTATAACAACAACAGAATATATTACATATTGGTGGATTCATATTAATAGTCTGTTACAAGTATAATTTTTATAATAACCGGTTGTTGTATATTATACTTACAACAACCTATTAATACGAATGTAATAATTTACATTTGAAAATATAATATTTATATTATCAAAGCATGTACATCATGTAATTTTTTTTGGATGATTCATCTTTTTATATAAAATATAAATGTTATTAATGAATTGGTTAATTTCAAAATCTATATAGTTTTAAAATTATAAATTTTAAACAAAAGTTAGATATAATTTTTAAATATTCTATTTATTTATATCCATAAATTTTCATGCAAAACAAATTAGATTTCTAATTTTGACACTTTCATTTATTAGTGTTATTCTTTTCTAATGATTTTAATCTTAAACTAACTACATGTTGATTCTATAATTATATTGGATAATGCAATTTTTATATATGTTTTAATTAAATATTATCCATTTTTTCTAAAATGAATTCAAACATAAATTAAAGAAATTAATTGACTCGTTAGGTTTTTTAGATAGTATATTTATTTATTTTTTGATATTTTGTATTTTAATATTTTTCCTTTATACATAATTTTTTATTTTCAATATTTTTCCTTTATCTATGTTTTTCCTATTTTACTCATTTTCCTATATTCAAGGGACAATATAATTAGTAATAGATTAATTCATCCCTTTGACTATATCAATACAAGTTATTATACATACATTGTTGAACATTTATAAATAATCATATGTAGGATATGAATAGTTATAAATTAAGTTTAATAAAGATATATAACAAAAGGATAGAGAAAAGTTCTTAATTGATAAAGAAAAATAAATACATTTTTTTAAGCGAAGACTCGTAATACGGCTTATAAGAGATTAAATATAGAAAAGACTCACAAAAGGGTGAAGCGCATTTTGGAGATTCAAATTTGTACACTCACAATTCATATATTGCAACTTAACTGTCGATTCCAATAAACACTAGTAAAATTTTATCAAAGCTATTACATATTAAATAACAATAAAATAATAATAGTTCATAAATGTTAAAATATCAAATTCATTTAGGGGGGGGGGGTTAAATAACTTTAATATGCTAAAATGCGAAAAACTTCAAGGGCTCAAACTAGCTTAGGTGGCAACTTTACAATGTCACATAATACTCAATAATCTAAATTAAATAAAATAACAAAGTTCTTTATGTCTCAGTTATCTATATTTTTTTTATTATGTCCTGGATTTGTATGGTTGAATTGTATTCCGAAAAAAGCATCAGGCTTGATTTAATATTAGATAAGTATGCGATGTAGTAGTTGGTATGCAAATTTGAATTTTACTAATATTAAAAATTAGGTTTATTATAAGATGAAATTTACCTTCATATTCTATATTTATGGTTGGCTTTAATGTGGAACTATTCTAATAATTAATGCATCAAAACTTTGTAAGTAACGTCATGTTGATGAATTTCTTAGTTCCAATAAATGATTAACTTTTTTATTAGGCAACAAAATTAATCAAGATAAACACAAACAAACATGAAATTGTGTTTAGAGAAAAAGTGTATCATTCATTCATAGATTAATATATAGTATGAGGCAGAGTCTGTGGAGATGTGGGTTATTTTCATGCATAAAAACAATATAGTTATGACAAGAAAAAGAAATGAACCTCAATTTATTTATGTAATGCTATAATCTTATATATTGAAGATTTTATTGTTATAATATGGTCAATGGATGAGGCAGGGAGGGATAAACATCCTTTGAAAATGAAAGAAACGAATATAATAGTAGGGTAACTTAACACGTTTCTAAGTTGCTGCACTTTAACGTAAATGTGGAATCTTCCTAAATATACTCACCAGAATAGTCGATCCAAACCAAGGGTCTTATAGTGCATTTGACGTCTAAATTTGATTTGTAAACTGAGACATTATTTAATATTTTTTTTTATCTAAATAAGTTAAAATAGCTAGTTTAACTTATAAAATTTAAATTTAACTTTCAATTTGTTTTTAACGCAATTACTATTTTATCAATTTTTATATTTTTAAAGTTTATTAATTCAATTAAAAATATATTCATGACAAGAGATGAAGCAAACATAAATAGACTGCAAAAACTCCGTAAACGCTAGTGTTAAGAGAGTGATAGATTAACATATTAGTAAAATTATAAGTATTTAAAAATTGTACTTTATTATAACAATATAAATCATTATTAATTTTTTATGTAGTAAGTCATTATAGTTATATTTCTTTATTTGAAATTTTAATTTCTTTTGTAAATTAATACACACATTTTTATAAGTTATATATGCATGTTTTTAATAGGAAGTTCATAAAAATTTACCTTAATTAAATTATAATTGAGTATGAAATTTAAGGTTGAAGTTAAATTTTTTTATTTACAAATAATTAAAATTATTTATATCTGTATTTGAATTAGATTAAAGAAATTTATATATATATATATATATATATATGAAAAGATTAAATTATTTTTAGTTAGAGTTATTTTATTTAATAATTTTAAAAAATAATTAAATTTTATTAATTTAATTATTAAATTAATGAATTATATTATATAAATTATTTTTATAAAATTTTATAAAATTTAAAAAAATTTGATATTTTATAAATAAATTTAAATTAACAAATATTATAAAAAGTATATTATCTGTTAATTTAAATTTATTTTTTAAAATATCAAACCTTTTTTAAATTTTATAAAATTTTATAAATATAATCTATATAATATAATTTATTAATTTAACAATAAAATTGATAAAATTTAATTATTTATAAAAATTATTAAGTAAATAATTTTAATTAAAATTACATTTAAAATAATTTGATATCTCCTATAATATTATAGAAACATATAAAGTTTTCATAAAAGTATCGAAAATTAACATTATATAAAAGAAATAACATCATCATTATGTTTTAAAATATTATAAATTAGTAGAGAAACTCTAACTACTAATAGGATATAAGTTTTTATCTAATTTTTTATTTTTAATTTTAACATTTTTTTTAATAGTAAAATTATTATTTTAAAATTATCTTTATATTTATGTTTATTGTTTTATTTGCTACTGTAGTTTAAATAATTTTTAAAGCTTTCACTTTATAATATATTTTTTTAATACGGAAATTAAATTTTTGGAATATTTTTTTAACATAAAATTAAAATTTTAAAATTTATTTTTGTATTTTCAAAATTTTAATTTTGAAATATACGTTGAAAAATTAATCTTAAAATTTAATTTTAAAATGAAAATTTTATTATTTTAAAATTTTATTTTTAAAATATATTTTTAGTATTTCATAATTTTAGTTTCAAAATATATATTAAAAAATATTTTAAAAGTTTAATTTTAAAACATAAAAAATATATTTTAAATTTAAATTTTAAAAATATATTACAAATAGAATCTAGAAAAGAAAAATAACCAAAACAATTTTTTCATTTCAATTAGAAGACACTGAGAAAAGTAAAAAATGGAGGTGTAAAAAAAATTTCTGAGTCGATCTAATTCACTTTTTGTCAATATTTATATGATCTTGTTTAAAATGGATCTAATACATAAGCATATTCGGTTGCACACATTTCCATAGACAAAATATATTTAATATTTTATTAATTAATATTAATTAATATATATTATATATTTTAAATATACATTAAAATCTATAAATATTTAACTAAAATTATTAATAATAGTTAATAATTTTTAAAGTTTATAAAATTTTACAGTTTTCATGATATGAATAAGAAATATTTTATTTAATAATTAAATTAATATAATTTAATAATTTTAAAAATTATTAAATTTTTTTATAAATTACTTCTAAAATGAATTAAATTATATATATATATATATATATGAGAGATATTTTCTAAAAAATAAATAATGAAATATATTTTTTTGTTAAATTAAGAAAATTTTGTATTTATAAAACATTAAATTTGGAGTAGCTAATATACTTTAGATTTTTTTTATAGAAAGAATATTTTAAGAATATATATCAAAATTTTAGAATTAAAATGTTAAACTTCATTTATATAATGATTAAATAAGTTAATTTATTTTGTAGTTTTATTTTAAAAAGTAGTATTTTTATTTTTTTTATTTTTTATTTATTGTTCTTTTAATATAATTTTTTTATATTTTTTTTTCAATCTTTTATCTTTGCATCGTTAATGTCACATTAGTGTAGTTATGTTAATATTTTTTTCCTATGATTGAAGTTTTGTATAGTTGAATGAAAAAGTGTTTATTTTTCAACAAATTTGGAAGAAACTTGAAATCCTTTTTACCTTCAATGTTTGATCTAGAGTTAAACAACTTAAGATTCAACTTAAATTTTTTTAAAAATATTTTCTATCTATTAATGTCTATCTTTTGGTTATTCAAAAAATTGTTGATTCTTTTGATGCTGCTAGCCACGTTATTTTTGCTAAAGAACATATTGAAGTTATTCTTGATGGTTCAAGTGTAGAATATGGTTCAATTCATTACTATGGTAATTTAGGAACTAATCCATATATTGTTGATGAAATTGTATCTTTTCTCATAATTCAAGATAAGTGTCTTGATTATTATTGAACTTAGAATATTCAAGCCAACATTGCTCACACCTAACATCTTAGAAGAACCTGGAGTGGATCTTCCTTTAGTCCTAGTTACAACTCCTTTTTTTTTTTTTCATGGCATCCCATGTGGTATTTTTTGTGGAGAACGTTATTCTCGCAGTAAAAATTACACCCTTTTTCATAATAATCCTTTCATAAAATGCCAACTTTGTGAAAAGATTGGTCACGTTCCTTAGGAATATTTCTACTAATATAATTAGCACTTTCCTAAACCTTTTACTACCTTTAAATTCCAAAATTTTCCCATTAACAACCCCAAATAATTGTATATTGCCACCATTGTTTCTTCTTCTCAGTCTCCTTTTATACTTCCTTCCCAAGATGGTACTCACTTACCTCATTTTCAATTTGACCATCACTTGTACCTTGACTCTGGATCTTTGATCCCAAATACTTCTAAGTTTCACCATAGTACCCCTTATTAAGGATATGACATTGTTCATATAGGTAACAGAGAAAGTATGTTAATTAAGATTATTGGAATTTCTATTCTCTTCATCCCTTATGATTCTTTCTCTTCTCATATGAACCATCTTCTTCATGAGCCTAACCTCATTAAGAATTCCCTTAGTATTTCTTAGTTTTCACAAGAAAATGATGTTTTTTTTAGTTCCATATCTCATTGTTTTATAAATCTCATACCACCAAACAAGTTCTTCGCCAAGAAAAAAAATTAAAGACGACCTTTACATTTTTAATGACTTTCTTGCTACCACTTTGATTTCTTCTCCTTTTTGTCTTTCTCACTTAGTTTATAGGAAAATTACCTTATTTAATTGACATAATCTTCTAGGACATGTTTCTTTTTCCACTTTTAAATGCATTCTTTCTATGTGCAATATATAATATATTTCTTAGAAATTGGGTTTGATCTTAACTCAATCCCAAAAGTTAGCTCATGAGGTAATGATTCTCCTCACCTAATATATACATGCTTAACCATATCTCTAATCAATGTGAGACTCTAACATAGCCTCACACCCAAGATTGGACACCTAAAACATGGATATATCTGGGACTGGATCCATTACAAGACTGAACATCTATGAGTATCTTAATAACAGATCTAGGATAAGCTCTAATATCAACTAGTCTTCTATATCTCTTCATACCTGAAAATGGCTCCCCCTGTCCTAATAGAAGTTTAACATTAAGATCCATTAGAACGTCAACAAGTTTAACACTCATCAATGTTGTTGTTTTTTATAAGATGTCTATTACATACTTCTTTTGAAAAATCACCATGTCATTCTTGGATTGTGTAACTTTTATCCTTAAGAAGTATCAAAGTTTTCTAGGATATTTTGTTTTAAAAATGATGGAAAAGATATTGTTTTTCCTTTGCAATGGTAGGATAATCACTACTTATGATGATGATATCATCTACATGCACTATTAGGTAAAAGCACCTTATGACTGAATGATTAAACAAAATTGAATGGTCGGCTTCACTTTGAGTTAATCCAAACCACTGAACCACAATACTAAATCAGTCAAACCAAGATCTTAAATATTTTTTAAGACTTTATAATGATTTTTGAAGATGACAAACAAGTCTTGAAAACTCCCCTTGAGTAATAAATCCAGGAGTTTGTTCCATATAAAGTTCTTTAATAAGATCACTAGGAAGGAAGACATTTTTTATGTCAAGCTAGTGTAAGGCCAATGACAAATAACAACCATAGATAAGAAGAGTATGTGTCATCATAATCTAAGCATAAGATCTATGTGTAACCTTTAACTACTAGATGAACCTTGAGTTGATCTACCTTGTTGTTAGGATCAACTTTAATAGCGTATATTCATCTACAACTAATGACCGACTTACTACGAGGAAGAAAGACTAATTCCTAAGTATCACCATGTCGAAGAGCGCTTCTCTCATCAAGTATAACTTGTTTCTAACCAAAATGAGAAAAGGTCTCTGCTACATACTTAAAAATAGAAATAAAAGATAAAAAGGAGAAACAAGTGTAATTGAGAAAAGATAAATGATGGTAATGATATGGCGAGAGAAAGATTACAAGTAAAATATATACCTTTACAAATCATAATAAAAAGATCAATTGGAGGAGGTAAGGATAGAACAGATGAATAAGGTGGCTTTGAAAGTGAGTAAGTATTAGTGTTATCAATTGTTAGTGATGATGTCAAATATGATTGTAAGTGTTGATAGACCTTTGTGAGACAAGTTGGTCGTGCTAGGGACTTTGTTGAAGGATAAAAGTGAACAAATACCAGAGAAGAGATAATGTAGGAAGCAGATATAGACATAGAACTAAAGAACATGTCAAACTAAAAAAATATAACATTAAGAGAGATAAGATAACAATGAAAAGTAAGAAAATAACACTTATACATTGCCTAAGATCTCAAGTAACCTAGAAAGATGTATTTGTAGGAAGGAGAAAAAAATTTATTGACCTTAAGATTAATATTATGAACAAAATAGGTAGATCCCAAGATTCAAGAATATAATGGATGGAAAGATTGATGTGGATACAAGACCTAATATAAAATTTTTCTACCCATAATAGAGAAAGGTATCTAGTTGATAAGATAGTAAATTAAGGATGATATCATCCTAGATTTTAACAATTATTTTGAAATAAATATTATCTATTAAAATTTTCCTACCCATAATAGAGAAAGGTATCTAGTTGATAAGATAGTAAATTAAGGATGATGTCATCCTAGATTTTAACAATTATTTTGAAATAAATATTATCTATTATTATCTATATGTATAAATATTTACGGTAAAAAAGTATTTGTAAAAATAATTAGATATATAATCTATAAATATTTTGGATACTATTTTTTTAATTAAAATTAAAACTTTTTCTTATAATAAACATTAAAAGTTGATACACATTGTCCAAATAAAACACGAATGTTAATTAAAAAATAATTAAAAAAAATCTATGATATCATATCTAAATTATCCTATCGTAAATACTAACAAATGCTAATTACTTCAACATTGTATGCATCAAAACTCTTCATGACTTGTCTAGCTCTAGGAAACTCGATTAAAATAGTTTCCATTGCAACCAACTTCACTGACATTACTTTTTATTTTTAAAATGGAAAAATATAATAACATTATAAAAATATCATAAATAATTACTGAGACTTTATTAAACATTACTTCCTTCAGAGCATTAGTGGCTCCCCCAAACATCTGAAAACACGTCATAGTCCACTCTTTCTCTTCACAACGGCAAGATCAGCTGCTCAAGTAGAACATTCTAGCATCACTGGATCCTTGCATTCAAAACACCATCACAAGTGCCAAAACCTCATGCTGTTTGGTAAATCCTAGAGATTCTATGCCAAACAAGTCACTATATTATATCATGGCCAACAAAGTGTTGAAAGCACAAAAGTCTTTTCTGAATACATGTGTGATATCAAGTTACATGCTGATGAATTAGCTGTTATCTCGATCAGCCAATTCCCAATTAAGAGTTAGGCTTTGAATTACACTTTGAAAGTTTAAACCTAACCTTACTTTTATATTTAAAACTCAACTCCTGCTTATTTATTTATTATAAGTCATTTTTTTAACATCTGGCCTTTTTAAAAGTTTATTAGCTTTATATGTAAATATGTTTAAAAGTTTATTTAATAATAAATTTTTTAAATAAATTTAAATTATATTCTTAAATAGGTTAATGTATGTAAATTGATAGATTTAACCCTTTAAATAAGATAAATATATAATTTTAAAATATTATATCTATGTTTATTATTATTATTATTATAAATTGATTATTTATTTACATAAGTTGGCTGATATGTCAATTTTTTTATAGTTTTAAATTTGTGAGCATGATTAAATGTCTCTTCAATTATTCAAGTTGCATAGAAGTGTCGATTTATGTGTCCAAGCCAACAAAAATTATTTTTAATTGGACATTTGTTGAGAAGTATCCAACACTTGTTCACATGTTGGTAAACAAGAGATGTGTCCGTGCTTCATAAGAAAAGATAGATCATAACCATCCAATGTCCTCATAGCTTTAAGGAAAACAGAACATTACACTTACCACAATAAGAAAATAAAGAAAAGGAGTTATTATCGTTGAATAATTTCAGTTTGGCCATTTATGCTAAGGTACGGTTTTAAATGAACTAAAATAGATAACCACAATCAGTAAAATTACCATTGACTTATTCCTTTCTTTAGTATTTAATTAAAGCTTGGTGTCCAATTGAAAGGAGAAAAAACATAAGATGTTTAATATGTCCAAAATGCTCATTTGGGGCAAGTCTATTCCCCCGTTCTCCAGAGGAATCTTCTAAACCATCCAAATTCTCTTCAATTGGATCTGCTTTCTATGAGCTATTTCAAATGGATAAAGACAAAAGCCTTTCAGGTTTTTGCTTGCTTACTTTGAAGAGTGCTAAGGGAAATAAATGAAACCTAGTGTTCAATGCCATCATAATGGTTGTGAAAGTTTTCTTCTAGGATAAAGGGAAAACAAATAATTCATAGAAAGAGGTAGAATGAAGTAGAAGAATATGAGAATACATCTTCTTAGTATGAATTTAAAATACACGGAACATTAGATGCACTAAGATTTTTATATGCAGAACACCATACATGACAAAGAAAGAAAGGAAGAACTATAGCCAATATATATATTGACTTAATCGTAAAGTCTGCTTCCACTCCAAGGAAATTTTAAAAAACTTCGTAAATTTTGCGTTCTCCTTGATATCTTGACACTTTCTTGTAGGTAAAATCTCTTAATTTACTTTGCACCTTAGTACTTGCAGTTGAAGCTAGTCCCAACATTCTTGAAAATTCCATATGAATTTATTCCAATAAACACTTCAAGCAGCTGAATTATGCTTAAACAAAATTGTATTTCCAGAGATTTTAACAACAGGAATAAATCAACCCTGTTATTGAATCCTAACAGTTATCTTCTAAATTTTATCTTAACCCCAAAGCTGGCAGTGAACTGTGATTGGCACACATTCTTCATATTAATTTAAGATTTTTATGATTGTTCTTTTATAACCGTAATCGGGGATTTTGCGTTCTGCTGGTTGCAGAAGATTGATTGTTTGGACAGTGTTATAGTCTTAGAAATGCTTTAACTTCAATTGAAATGTATGACAAGCAGCTGGAAAATGCCATTGAGCAATTCATAACTTTCTTGATGACAGAATTATGTAAATATCGATATATTTCAGCTGTTTTACTTTCCTTTTTATAGATTTCTTAATGATCACACTAGTAGGTGAATTTTGTGAGGAATAAATTTTTGACTTCAAAATTTGATCCTAGACACCTTTGCTTTTTGTACTTGTTTTTTAGTTCTGGTATCCTTCTTGGAAGAAAGAAACCATGATGATACTGGGTAGATAGATATGCATGCCATGTACATTAACCTCTTATGAATCATTCTCATACAATCTTTAAAATTTCCATCTCAGGAATCTGCTACTTTTGTTTTTATGTTTTGTGACGAGTAAATGAATGTTTCTGGAAAGTGCAGTTACAACTTCAATTCTCTAATGGAAACCCTAAATTCAACAGAACCTCACTATACCAGATGTGTGAAGCCGAACAATGTCCTCAAGCCTGCCATATTTGAAAATCTCAACATTATCCAACAATTACGCTATGGTGTGAGTACAGAATGGTGTTCTTTTGTTGCCATTGGCTTTACTTAATTGAGCTTGCAAAGAAACAATGTCTTGGCATCTATTTAGACTAGGTGATTTTTTGTCTTATTGTTATTTGCTTTAGAGTGTTCTTGAGGCAATTAGAATCAGTTGGGCTAGCCTTTTGTGAATTTCTTAATCGATTTGGTGTTCTTGCCCCTGAAGTTTTGGATGGAAAGTAAATTTCATCTCCTTTGATGCTGTTTTTGTCTTCAAATTAACCTGTGGATTTTCTGTTTTGCTTCTAAACATATTTATCTGAACTATCTGAATTTCAGAGGAAGAACTATACTGTTTTGATAATTGATACTGGTTTAAGTCTCAGCTTCTCTTGCCTGCATATCACCCTTATCCCCTTCCAGTTAATTATTTCTGTTGTTCTTTTTCAGTTTCAGATCCTGGATAAAATTGTTGTGATAGGATATAAACTTAGTTCTTTCATTTTATTAATTATTTCTAATGTGTCAACTGGCTAGGTTTATTTATTCATAGACACTGATTTTAGATTGGCAGATTAACAAGCTTTATGTCATTTAAAGCTTCATTAGAGTAGAACCTATATGATACAAATTAATAATACCAAACTTACACTCAACATGATTTCTTTTGACATTTTAGGAAACCCAGCTAGATCCTGAAGACCTACTAATTGGTGTATCCAAATATGTATTCTCATGGTCATTGATCATGTTTGCAAAGAGTCATAAGCACCATAACATAAATAATAAAAAGAATTATTCTTGTTTAATCTTCTAGTGACACCAAAGTGTATGTCACAAATGAAGTGTACCATTTAATATTTGGAAATATGGCGATGTCACTGTTATTGGAAATTTCTGATATGGCGTTAGTGATTCTATGGAAGCAAAAGCAAAATTGACCTATCAAGTGGTTGAAAGTTGAAAAGCTAATTAGCAGGGAACGTGTAGTTGTTCCTTGTGGTAACATAGATCAGTTCTGAGATTGTAAACTATACTGACAAAAGGAAGCTCTGTGGCATGTGCTACTTTGGAGTATAATTGATGAATAAGGGGTTAAGGAATTTGAAGCTATTTTGGAGGTCAAAAAGTGAAGTCACGAAAGTTGGTTGCCAAAAATCTACATAAGCTATAGCTATTGATTATATTCTCTAAACTTCCTATATTTCATCAACACCCCTAGTTTGGTACAGTGTTTGTGGCATTTGAGATTTTATCCAATGTTTAAATTGTTAGCTTTTGTTCTAATATTAAAGTAGGTTTCTTTTTGCATATGGGTTGATTTATATAAACTGCATATCATAATATGATACTACAGATTCTTATGGTGCTTTTCAATAATAAATAGGCATATTAGCTCGGAAGCTCTTTGTGCAATTGCGATATGAAGTAGTAGCTGTGAAAATAGTAAAGAACTTCAAAGGATACACCGCCAGGAAATCTTACATAACAACACAATCATCTGCCATCACATTACACATAGGTTTAAGGGCTATGAAGGCTCGTGATGAATTTAGATTAAGAAAGCAAACAAAGGCGGAAATTCTTATCAAGGTGCTCCTGTTTGGTATTCTTAATAGTTTATATACTTTTGAAAATGTTTTTAGAACTACCCATTATTTTCTCCTTTCATTTTTTCTTCTTTTTTGTTTTTTTAAATTTGATTAAATCTTGGTCAAATAAGTTGTTACGGTTGTTACAATCTTATTGTTATCTTATTGCTAGTTTGTTTGTAGTTTGTTACTAGCTGATTTTTCTATTATTCCTAGTACTATAAATGTAGCTATGAATGAAGGAAATAAATGCATCTTCCACTCCCATAACCTTCTTCCCTTTTGTTTATGTATCTTACTGCTTTGAAAACAACAATCGGTATCAAGAGCTTTATTCTTGAGGGACAGAAAAAAATTTGAACGTTTTTCAAGTGTGTTGAGTGCCACCAAACACTAGTCTTCAACACCAAAAATTCAGGCATGGAAGGAGACTCAAGTTTCTCGGTAATAGCATCTCATATCTTCCATGGAGAAAATTATCAGATATGGATAGCATGGATGGAAGCCTACTTAGATGCGTTGAATCTATGGGAGGCTATTGAAGAGGACTACGAAATCCTTGCACTACCCGAAAATGCCACGATGACTCAAATTAAGAATCATAAGTACAAAAAAACTAGAAAATCTAAGGCAAAGATGTGCCTCTTTGCGGTAATTTCATCAATAGTCTTCACACAAATCATGTCTCTAAAGTCAGCTAAAGCTATATAGGATTATCTCAAAGCATAATATGATGGAGATGATCGAATCAAAGGTATGCAAGTGTTGAATCTTATTAGAGACTTTGAATTGCAAAAAATGAAGGAGTTAGAAACCATCAAAGAGTACTCTGAAAGGTTTTTGAGCATAGCAAATAAAGTAAGATTGCTTGGTTTTGAATTTAAAGATTCTCGTATTGTTGAAAAAATTCTAGTTACTGTACCTAAAAGATTTGAGGCTACCATAACCACGTTGAAAAAAACCAAGGATCTATCCAAGATCTCCTTGGCAGAGTTGTTAAATTCCTTGCATGCATAAGAAAAATGAAGGATTATGAGGGAAGAAGACTTTATTAAGGAAGTCTTGCATGCTAAACATGAAGTTGGTGGGAGATACAAAAAGAAGAAGCACAAGAACCAACAAGCAAATGGAGAAGGTGTTGTTAGCAACAAAAGCAAATCGAGAAGCTCAAAGGGAAAGTATCCTCATTGTAAGCATTGCAACAGGATAGGTCACTCTCCATTCAAATGTTGGAGAAGGCCCGATGCTAAGTGCACCAAGTGCAATCAACTTGGGCATGAAGCTATTATTTGCAAAAACCAAAATTGGCAGCACCAAGCAGCTCAAGTTGCTAATGAAGAGGAGGAAGATCAACTTTTTGTTGCAACTTGCTTTTTCAACAATGTTTCAAGCGAATCTTGGCTAATTGATGGTGGATGCACCGATCACATGACTCATGACAATGAGCTCTTCTAGGAACTGAAACCCTCTAAAATCTCAAAGGTAAGGATAGGTCATGGTGGTTATATTCTTGCAAAAGGAATAGGAACCATTTCCATTGAGACACACTCAGGTACTAAAACAATTTCTGATGTGTTATATGTACCTAACTTAGACCAGAACTTTTTAAGTGTTGGTCAACTGGTAGAAAAGGGTTCAAAGTATTTTTTAAGGATAATTACTGCTTGATCAAAGGTGCTATAGGTCAAGATTTATTTCAAGTAAAGATGAGAGGTAAAAGTTTCTCGCTAGATCTAGCTCAGGAGGAGCATGTAGTTCTTTCAATGAAAGAAAATGTTGCTGATTTATGGCATAAGAGGCTTGAGCATTATCACTACCAAGGGCTTCTAAAAATGCAAAAATATGAAATGGTAAAAGACTTGCCTAATTTTGAGTTGATCTTAGTAGATTGTCATGCTTGCCAATATGGGAAGCAAAGTAGACTTCCATTTCCAACAGGCACTTGGAGAGCAAAAAAAAAAGTTGTAGTTGATCCACACTAATGTAAGAGGTCCTCAAAGGAATCCTTCATTTAAAGGTAATCGTTACTATGTTATCTTTATAGATGATCTAACCTAAATTTGCTAGATTTATTTTCTGAAACACAACACAGAGGTTGGAAGCATTTTTTGGAAGTTCAAAACAAAGGTGGAAAAGGAAAGTGGCTGTAAAATTCAGACTTTAAGGTCTGATAATGGCATGAAGTATACCTCACATCAATTCAATTCTTTTTGTGAAAGAGTAGGAATTGAACATCAATTAATAGCTCCTTATACTCCAGAGCAAAATGGAGTTAGTAAGAGAAGAAATAGATTTATTATTGAGATGACTAGATTCATGTTGTATGAAAAGGATCTACCAAAGAAATTTTGGGCAAAAGCAACAAGTACAACCGTTTTCCTTCAAAACAAGCTTCCCACAAAGGCAGTGAAAAATAAAACTCTTTTTGAAGCATTTTATGGATACAAACCTTCAATAAATTCTCTTAAAGTGTTTGGTTGTCTTTGTTTTACCTATGTTCCATAGGTTAAACGAGATACACTAGACAAAAAGGTTGTTGAAGGAAATTTCATTGGATATGAAATGGTATAGTTTCAAAAGCTTATAAAGTTTTCCAACCAGAAACTGAAACTATAACCTTAAGCAGAGATGTGCATTTTATTGAAAATAAAAAATGGAACTCGAAGACTCAAAGACTTGTGTCAAATTCAAGCTCATGGTTAGATGAAAGGGAGGATGATCCACTAGTTAGAGGCACTCAATTGCTCTCTGAAATATATCAGAGATGCAATGTCGCAATATGCGAACCTGCTACCCTTGAAGAAGCTCTGAAAGACTCAAAATCAAAGAATGCAATAAAGGAGGAGTTGTTTATGATTGAGAAGAACAAAACCTGGGAGCTTGTTGATAAACCTCAAGGTAGAAAGGTAATTGGGGTAAAATGGGTATTTAGAACAAAACAAAATGCTGACGGTTCAATCAAAAAGCATAAAGCAAGGCTTGTAATTAAGGGTTATGCATAGATTTTTGGTGTTGATTACTCTAACACATTTGCACCAGTTGCCAGGCTTGATACAATTAGATTAGTTCTTGATATTTCTACACAACTTGGTTGGAAAGTGCATTAGATGGATGTCAAATCAGCATTTCTTAATGGATTCCTTGAAGAAGAAATTTATGTTGAGCAACCTGAAGGCTTCATTGTGGAAGGCAAAGAAGACAAAGTCTATAGATTACATAAAGCTCTTTATGGCCTAAAATAGCCTCCAAGAGCTTGGTATAATTGAATAGATGATTATTTGCTTGGTCTTGGCTTTAAAAGAAGTCTTTTAGAATTCACACTTTAAGTTAAAAACAATAACAATGAAATTCTTGTTATTTCTCTTTATGTGGATGATCTTTTGATTACATGGAGTAGTGTAAAGCTTATTGATGAGTTTAAACTAGATAAGATGCAGGCAGTTGATATGACTAACCTTGGTTTGGTGACTTATTTTCTTGGAATAGAGATCAATCAAAAAAAAGACTTGGTTTTCATTTGCCAAAAGAAGTATACAAAGGAGATACTCAAAAAATTTAGAATGGAGGACTACAAAGAGATGAGCACTACAATGAACCAGCAGGAAAAATTAAGCAAAGATGATGAAGCTAAAAAAGTAAAGGAAAGATACTTTAGAAGTCTCATTGGATGTTTGATGTATCTTACAACAACAAGGCCTGATATATTGTATGTTGTAAGCATTTTGTCAAGATTCATGCATTATCCAAATGAAATGCATCTAAAGGCAACAAAAAGAGTTGTCAGGTACATCAAAGGAACCATCAACTATGGAGTCAAGTTTCAAATGTCCAAAAAAAGTCAAAATCTGAAATTGTTTGAGTACTCTGATAGTGATTGGAGGTGGTTCCTTGGATAACATGAAGAACACTTCGGGATATTGCTTTAGTCTTGGCTCAAATTTTCTCATGGTGTTCAAAAAAATAGGATGTTGTGACTCAATCAACTGCAGGAGCAAAATTTATGGCGGAAACAACAGCAGTAAACCAAGCTTTGTGGTTGAAGAAAATCTTGGTTGATTTATATATGGTGCAGACTAAAGGTATGAAAGTGTTAGTTGGTTGTTAACTTGTTATTAAAAATCTTAAAAATTTATTAGCAATGAATGACCCAGAACTTATTTGAGTTCCCAGATTTAATTTCCTTATTAATCATACAAGAATCAATGCTATGGAAAGAAAGGAAAAAGAAGAGGGCAGAAAAGCTCATGCTGAGGCTGAGGCTAGAAATGATGAGCTGGTTAAGAAAATTGAAGATTATGAGATAAAGTGGATCAACTCCAAGAATTGGTTCTGAGATTAGTAGAAGACTTGGGGGTTAAAGATCTGTCTAGTTTGTAATTTCTAGTTATATTGCAATTACATGCTGTTTACACCTTTTCAATGTTCTCAAATTGTACAAGTAAAATAACCAAAAATACTCTTAGAAAATTACATGGTCACTAATATGGAAAATTACATGTGTAATCCAATCGCTGTTCTTCTCTGAGTATCTACGTGTGATCTTCAAAAGATGTTTGGTCAGTAAAATTATTTTTATTTTTATTTTTATTTATAAAATTGTCACATCATTTTTAGTTTTTTAAAAAAAGTTTATATAGAAAACTAAAAATATATTTTTCTGTTTTATATATTTCCTTTTAAAAACTTAAAAACAAAAATAAAATGTAATTTTTATAAATAAAAATAAAAATAAAAATTATTTTTACAAATCAAATGATGAGTTGAATCTGATTTTTGATAGTTATTTTATCTTTTGATGTGCTCGTCTTTCCATAGAATTTTACTTATCTACATTGAGATTATCGTATACTCATGATTTTATGCAGTTATTATTTTATGTAATTATTTTTTGAATAATGATTGATTTATATAATTTATCTATAAATTTAATCGTTGATAATTTTTTTTTTAAAATATACGTATGACAATTATTTTATTTATTTATTTTTAACGTGTTTTCAATTTTAGAAAGTATATTATTTAAGTCAAAATGTAATGGGGTATAATACAAATCTTCGCCATGGCTTCCTAAGAATAACAAAACGAAGAAGTAAAATGAAAGCTCGGTTTTCGGAAGCTTGTAACGTTGAATTGAAGAATAGGGTCTGGTGATTAGATTGGTGGTGAGAAGCTTAAATTGTGTTAGAGAAGACCTTAGAAAATAAATAAAAAATTATAACAAAATTATGGAATTTTGAACTCAATAAATGTTTGTATTAGTAAAGCACATGCGTCCGAATGAGATTGGGCCACAGAAGAAGAGTATAGATACCCTCTCAAACTTGTGGGTACCAAAGAATTCACTGACCAAGAATTGCACGTCCATAGCAAATCTAATTAGGTAATTAGTTTTGATAATCTTAAAATTGTTCTTTTGTTAATAAGGCTAACTACTATGCACAATTTGTTCGTTGAGTTCGAGTGAATGTTTCGACGTGCTTAGAGCACTCATTCAAGGACACTTTCTCATTATTCATTTTAAAGATTTTTTTATTGGAAAGTGAGGTGAAAGCCGACCAACAGTGGTGTAACTACTTGGAGGCTGTGGGTTGTATAAAATTATAGAAAATTATTATCATACATATTTATATTTTAATATATTTTATTTTTTTATATTTTTTATCATGTTATAAATATTTTTATTTTTTTTTATTTTTATCATTTTATGCATCTCAAAATAAAATATAAAAGTATCAAAATTTTAAATTATAAGATGAATAATATCTAAGAAATAGAGATGATGATGATATGATGTTGAAAAAAGAAAGAAAATGATAATATTTCTAATCATAAAAAATGAATTCACTTAAATATCTTTGACATGTAGTTATAGCATTTAAACGTTGTTTGAGTTTTTTTTTTTAAAAAAATTAGAGGATAAAGTTAAAATACTTCTTTTATAAAAAAAATTGGAGTATATTAACAAAATTTTTAAAATTTTATTTATTTATTTCATAATTTTTATACTTTAAATATTAATAAATTAAAATATTTATTTTAAAAAATTATTTTTCTTTCAAAAATTATACTCATAAATATAAATTTTTTTAACAAAATTTACTGATATTTAATTAATTTATCTCAAGTTCGCTTGAAATTAAAGTATTATAAAACTTAAAAATTGATCAAAATTATGATAAAAACCTAAATCATCACTTTAATTTATATATTTTAATCATATTTTATTTTATTTTATTTTTATAAATTATTATTTTAATTTATAATTTATTTAAATATTGTTCAAGTTAGTTAATTAACCTTATTTTATTATTTTATTTATAAAAAAATTATTTATAATTAATGTGTAATAAATGATTATTTAATAATATTTTTTTCTATTTTTTAAAAATGATCACACAAGTAGAGAATTAGAAATTATATAGATTTTGACTAAAAGAAAGGTAAAAAGGATATAAAAAGATGAACAAATAATAGAAGAACAAAAATATCTCTTAGAAGAAGGCAGCACGATAGTGTTGGCTATGCAAGTTTTCACAATGGACCAGAATTATCGATAGTCATACAGACTTGAGCACAATTGTGTTGAATGAGGACCACAACTATACAAACCTAAGCATAGCTTGACATCATCTTCAATTTTTGAGACAACTATACACACTTAACCATGGTCATGTCAACTTTAGGAGGCACCAGAAATGATCGAGTCATCACTAATGATGTCAGAAGGGATCCTAGTGCAGGTGACCTAGAGTAGCCGTGTCGGCTGAAGGGATGCTTTGGTCAACCCAATTCACTATAGATAGTCTTAATCCATGCCTATAAAAGGGAGGTCATACCTTAAAAGAAAGACACTTCATATGATTTAGATGCTGGTTTCAACACACTTGACATTTTGAGGGGTCGTTTGACCCATCTCTTTCTTCTCATTTCTCATCTTCATTTTCCTTATTTCCATTTCTCCTTCTAGCAACCCATGTATGATCTTGGCGAAAGGAATCCCTTTGCAGTGCAAGTTGTAAAATCTCTTGTTAACCTTTGTGGCACTACAGTTTTGTATTTCCTATCTTAGGATTAGGATTAAGGATAATTTTTTTTCGATTACCTTGTTTTCATTTGTCTTCTTTATGAATAGTTATATATTTTTATTATGAATTCTTTATTTAATTATGTTACTTTATTGCACCTAATCCATTAATAAGAATTAAATACTTCTTTTAATCTGTAAGTTGATTAGGGAGCAAACAATTGTACCATTTTCCAATTGATGAAACTATAAAGTAACTAAGTCTAAGGGTTTTGGAGGATCAATCAAAATCATATGCTTCTAACCGATTATTAACTTAACAAATCTCAAGTGTTTTACATTTCTCTTATCTATTTACCTTGCATTATCATTTAGGATGGTACTTAGGAAAAAGATTATTACTATTGTATGATCATTGAGTAGTAACAGCATTAAAATGGGTGGTTATTAATTCATGTTTAAATTAGTCCTAAGGGAATTTAGAGGTAAAAATAGGTAAAGTTATAAGAGAATCCAAAGTTTCACACCTACCAACTCCATACCCTTCCCCATCTTTGAAAACCTTTACAAGTGGACCCTCCTTGATGTTATTTTCCTCAAGATTTTCAAATCCTTGACTGACAGTGAACGAAGGAGACTGTATTTCAGGCTCAGATCCAAGAACCACGTCAACAAGCTTGACTAAATCGGAAACCTTGCAGCCCTTTGGTCCTCTTGAATTCTTTCCATTAATTTTAGTAGAAGCTGAAATGTCACCAGATGAAATGTCTTGGTTGTGTATATGAGAAGTTTCAGGAATATCTCTAACATTGTCAATGTTCAGCACATCTCTGGTGATGTCCTTCAATAATCCAACTTGCTGAGAAGACTCTCTAGTTGCTTTCCAACATCCCTCTGGGCCAGTTTCAACTAAGTCACTTAATGACAAAGGATCGCCCATAGTTACAATCTTTCTTGCTTGAGATACAGCTTCTGCTGCTAACTCAACAGCCCTCACAATGGCATCCATATTTTCAACTCTTTTGGTGGCAGCTGAAGTAGCTTCCACTCTCCTTTTAACAGCTTCTTTTGCTGCAACGATTATAGAACTAGGACTATTGGCTCCATTAGCACCCTTCAAGATTGAAGCAAGGGTAGCTTTTGCCAAGTTATTTGCACCCTCAGAAAGATAAATTTAATTACTTTGGCTGGAATTATGATAACTAGATGAAAGCAATGCTTCATCAGCCATCAGTTTTGCTTGAAGAGCAGCATTTGATGTAACACAATAACCAACCCATGCACCAAAATAGGAATTCGTTTGTCCTCGGAGCCTTGTCGCGAGCTTACCATTCGATTGAAACTTCCATATGGCTTGAACTTGACACCTTTAGAAAAAAGAGCCTTGTAATAGTGACATCGTTGATCCAAACTTTGAGACGTAAGGCATAACCACGCGATTCCTCAATAGTCAAAGAGTGTCAAACAAAACCAGATTCCTAACCTATTGTACTTTCTATCTGATAGCAATTGTAATAACAATGTAGGATAAATATGGACACCTATCAATTCTCAACCAGCCATGGATAAGACTCAAACTAGTTTCATGCGAGATAGCACTTTCATGGAGGTCAATTCGTACGTAAGCCAATCAGCACTAAGATTTGGGATCGATAGAAGAAAGTGTCACTAACATGTGTGAAGCCAAGGAAATGTGCTTGAGGAAGCCAATGCTCGTTTCTACCAATCTTGCCTTCTTCTCTCTCTCTTTTATTTGGTGAGAAAACTGTAGGTAGGTGCCCCTTCTTTTCCAAGGATCCTCCGATCTTCTCTCTCGGAATTTCAATCTTCGAAGGAAGTAATTTTTTGCAACCCCAAGCTCCTCCCCCTACCAAGAGCCTTAGTGTCCCTCAAACTGAACTAAGAGGATTCAGTTTTTTATTTTGCCCTGGCCCCTTTTCCGACGTAGAGACCCTTTTATTTTGCCTCCCCTTTTGCATGCCTTCATGTACCCTTATGTCAAACCTTTTTTTTTTCTTTTTTTCATTTTTCTCTTTCTCTTTCTCTTTTTTTTTCTTTTCTTTTTTTTTTAGTTATCGTTTTTCAGTTATTCCTTTTTATTTTATTTTTTTTAGTTTTTTTTTTCTGTTTTTTCAGTTATTCATTTGTATTTTTTTTATTTTTCCGTTTTTAGTTTTCTTTTTATTTTTTCAGTTGTTCACTTTTATTTTTTTATTTGTTTATTTCTGGTTACTTTTATTTATTTATTACTATTCTATTTTTGTTTTTTGTTTGTTTTTTTATTTATTCTATTTATTTCAAATATATTTTTTTATTTTACTTTTTTCATTATTATTCCCTTTTTCATTTTTTATTTTATTATTTTCGTTGTTGTTTTTTTTTCATTATTATTTTTTTACTTTGTTCATTTTTTACTTTTCTATTATTATATTTTATTTTTTGTCTTTTTCTATTATTTCTTACTATTCTCTCCTTTCTTTCTTTTCCTTATTTCCTTCTTTTTTCTATTTTTCTTTACTTTTTCTTTTTTGTTATTATCATTTTTCTTATTTATTTATTTATTATTTAAACTATTTTTATTTACTAATTAATTTTATAAATGGAGCCTCAGACATAATTGAGTGTTTACAAGAATTATGTCTCGAAAGTTAGCTAAAGTTATATGGGATTATCTCAAAGCAGAATATGATAGAGATGATTGAATCAAAGGCATGTCAGTGCTGAATCTTATTAGAGACTTTGAAGTGCAGAAGATGAAGGAGTCAAAAACCATCAAAGAGTACTATGAAAGGTTTTTGAGCATAGTAAATAGAGTAAGATTGCTTGGTTTTGAATTTAAAGATTCTCATATTGTTGAAAAAATTCTAGTTATTGTACCTAAAAACTTTGAGGCTACCATAACCATATTGAAAATCCTAAGGATATATCCGAGATCACCTGGGTAGAGTTGTTAAATTCCTTACAGGCACAAGAACAATGAAGGATTATGAGAGAAGAAGACTTTATTGAGGAAGCCTTGCATGCTAAATATGAAGTTGGTGGGAGAAACAAAAAGAAGAAGCATAACCATGTTGGATGAGGAGCAGAACCATGCAGACCTAAGCATATTCTAACATCATCTTCAATTTTTCGAAACGAGTGTACACACCCAAGCATGGTCATGTCAACTTTAGGAGGCACCAGAAATGACCCAGTCATCCCTAATAATGTAGGAAGGGATCCTAGTTAGCCCTAACTACGCTACAAGTGACCTAGAGTAGCTGTATTTATTGAAGGGACAACTTAGGTCAACCCAGTTCACAATAAAGATAGCCTTAATCTATGCTTATAAAAGGAGGTCACGCCTTGGAAGAAAAACACACTCCATATGATTTAGATTTTGGTTTCAACACACTTGACATTTTAAGGGATCGTCTGACCCATTTCTTTCTTCTTATTTCTCATCTTCATTTTCCTCATTCTCATTTCTTCTTCCGGTAACCTCCTAAGGATCTTGACAAAAGGAATCCTTTTGCAGTGCAAGTTGTAGAAACTCTTGTCAACCTTTGTGGCACTATAGTTTTGTATTTCCTATCTTAGGATTAGGATTAAGGACAATTTTTGTTGGATTATCTTGTTCTCATTTATCTTCTTTAAGAATGATTATATATTTTTATTATGAATTATAACATGATTTTTTATTTAATTGTGTTGCTTTTTTGAGCCTAATCCATTAATAAAAATTAAATACTTTTCTTAATCTGTAAATTTGTTAGGAAGTAGACAATTATACCATTTTCCAATTGACAAAACTATAAAGTAACTAAGTTTAAGGGTTTTGGAGGATCAATCGAAATCGTATGCTTCTAACTGATTATTAACTTAACAAATCTCAAGTGTTTTATATTTTTCTTACCTATTTACCTTGCATAATCATTCATGGTGGTATTTAGAAAAAAAAATTATTACTATTGTATGATCATTGAGTAGTAACAACATTAAAATGGGTGGTTATTAATTCATGTTTAAATTAGTCCTAAGGGAATTTAGAGGTAAAAATAGCTAAATTATAAGGGAATCCAAAGTCTCACGTTTATCCATAACTTCGCATTTGTGTTCTTCACTTTTATTTTTCTTTAAACTTGATTTTTTATTCTTATTCCTTGCACTTGCAACAAAATTCCTTTTTTGATGAGGTGAAAAGTTGAAATTGAAATTTTCTCTATAGATTGTTGAGCTTGACCCACTTGTGAAGGTAATTTAACTTCTCATATGTCTACCAATAAAGAAAAAAAAATACAATATACATATAATCTTTGTATCACATCATATACCTAATATACATATATCCATATTTGATGTTTCTTACAATGAATAAATAAGTGACTCTTCTAGAAAAATTTGTCCTAGATTTTCTCCCAACTATTTGCATGTCTTTCAATCATGGACATAATTTTTCTATGGAAGAAAGGATATAATAGTGACTTTGTCAGATATAATAAATGGTTTTATAGGTTTTAAGTTGATGGTGTGAGTAAGTTTCTTAATTTTTAGTTAGCAGCTACAACATTTTGTGTAGTTTAATATTTTGATTTCAACCGGTCTAAAATTTTATTAATGCCTATATGTAGATAAATATCATTCTCTTTACAAAGTGTGACAGCGGTCATTACATTCTCTTCATCCATGCCTTTTGTTTCTGAGGGATTCAAAAATCAATGTCGGTATTTTTCTATTTGATGACAAAGTTTCCACAATTTGAGGTACTATTATTTTTTGCTTGTTTTTTTGGAGCATGTGAAGTTTATGTTTATCATTAGTAATATTTGTTCATTCTCAAGTGAAATGTGTATCAATTAGATAAATATGAAAAATCTATACTCCACAGAAAGATTAGTTGTTCTCTTGGATATATCATATTCTATAACTATAAATATAATCAAGATAAAGATATCATATTTCAAAAGTAGGTATATATTGTCTTATAATTTTTACATAGTAACTTTCTTTTTTAGATTACGGGTAGACATTAAGCATTAAATAAAATTTTAAAAGGTGGTAATTGTATTTTCATATCTCTAATAGAAGATTGGCGCCAGAAATGAAGAGAAAATAATTAAATAATCTTATCTTTCGCGTGTCATTAGTCTACCATAATTAGTTACGGTGAATGGATTCTAATGACCTAAATCATTACTTAGTTTAAGAATAAAAATCTCATTAATACGTTGAGATCAGTTTGTGCATTCAGCATCATTTTTTCTTTCATCAAATTCATCTAGACCCATAAATTAGTTCATTACAATAATATATATTAATTTAGCTATTATTAATTTTAAACATTGATTTTAAATGGATACCAATGAATGATATTTTAATGTTGGTGTACACTCTTTCCAAAATATTTGTTATATTATTTAGTTAATTATAATCTATTTAATATTTTATAGCTATTTAATATATGTGATCACTGATTTGCTTATACATTATCATTTATACATGTAAAAAATATCTGAAGATAAAGCTATATATATTGTGATATTAAAAAATGGGGTTGATTCTAGTCTTGAATTTTTCAGGTAGTAAAAAATTGAAATATTTGTTGGATAGTGATAATGGCATGCTTGGATGAACCAAATTTATTGACTTTTATGGATATTATTATTGTTTGAAACTTTTTGAGACTTTTTTAATACACAAATGAAATAGTCTTTAAGACTTCAATGAATTATTTGGAATTTACTTTTTTTTTCTAAATATGAGAATTGTTGGAAAATATATATTTTAAAATATTGTGGCAACTAAAACGGCTAAAATGTTTTTTTATAAATTTTTTCTACGAACTATATCAGTTATATGGTTAACAAATGTAAAAAAATAAATTTTCTACACCAGTTATTTTACACAATTGATGTAAAAAGTTTTTTTTACATCGCCCTGTCAACCACCAATGTAAAAAGTTTTCAGATTTTATATCAATTGTTTCTATATTTGTTCCATAACCGATGTAAATAACCAATAACAACCAAGGTAAAATATATTTTTTCTAATAGTAAATAGTCTTTGAAATTTAAATTTTTATTACTTGAGACTTCTATATACATATTATAAAAAAATAAAATTAAAAAAATAAAAACTAAAAATTTTTAGGATATCCTTGTACAACTATTTTTTGTGTATGTTAACTCATTGTCGAGCCTGTAATTTGTAGTTTAATACGAAAATAAAAAGAATAACTTAGAGATTAAGCTAAGAAACTAAAGTAAAAAAGATGACAGTACAATGATGTAGAACATTAGTGGATTACATGACCCTTAGTGATAAGGGTCAAAGGAGCAATATATCTATCCAAGTATTGGAAAGTGTTCCCAACTTCGAATTGAAGTTCACCCTAATCAACATGATTTAAAACTTTTTCAATTTAGAAGGACTGCCTTAGAAGATCCACATTTCCACAAAAGAAAGTTCTTGAGGCTAACGAACATCATCAAGATGAATGGTATCATTTAGGATGCCATATGACTACAATTGTTTCTCTTTTCTATCATGGAGAAGGTGAACAATTGGCTAAACTCTTTACCGGAGGCGTCCATTACTATCTAGGAATTCTAACATCTATTTCTAATGCAATATTTTTCACAATCCATACAATATGGGATCATAGTTGAGATCGTTAGTTTCACCTAGTTTGAGAATAAGTCCCTGCATGAGGCTTAGGACTGATTCCATAATATTCTCCAAAGGTGCCCACATCATGGGTTCTAAATATCCCATCTTTTGCATATCTTTTACAATAATCTTTCCTATGCCAATTGAGTTGTTATTACGCAACTTCAGGTGGGGGCATCCTACATAGCCTCCTAGAGGATACATAGGAAATCATAGGAAACTTGGTTGCTAATAATAACCAATGATGATCTATGGATCAGCAAATAAGGAAGAAGAACTCTTCAACTACTAGGAATGAACTAGGTGGACCACATTGCCATGATAGTCTGTTAGGTAGAGGCCTTGAACGAAAAAATAGAGCTACTTATGGAGGCAAAGGCATAAGCTACCCTATCAATCCAAACTCCAATTGCATTAGAACCTAGTCCATGTAACCTTAGTGGGTCCATAACCTACGATGATGGATGACGTGTGGTTGAAACTCATATGGTTAAACAAAATAAGGAGGACAACTTTATGAGAAAAAATTATAATCCCACTTGAAAGAATCACCTCAATATTTATTGGAGAGGGCATCAACGTGATAATTTTTCTAATAGCACTCAAAATTTTTACAGGTTTCCTCATATATAGAACCAAGAAGGTTACTGGAAAGAGTGGAAGGATCCAAAAACAACAAAATCACAATTCAAAACACATGGAGGTACGACTTTAGAATATAGAGACACAGATGTCCTAGGTTCGAAACATGGAAACTAGGTAGGACATATCATTAACCTTTTGTCATAACAAATGTCTGGGACCTTGCCCATCCATCTTGAGGTGAACCCAAAAGAGCAAGTCAACATAATAATTCTGAAAAGCAGGTAAGAATTGAAGATTCTTGTAAGGAAAGAGAAGGAAAAGAAAGAGGTGGTTATTAATGGCCACCTTGAGGTTACTAACAACCTCTTTAATCTTATTGATGGGAGTTTGAAAGAAAAGATGAAGGAAAACGATAAGACAATAGAAAGGGCTCCAAAGACACCTCATGTGGAGCCATATCAATCAAACACACCCTTTTATCAAAGGTTAAAAGGAAATAAAGATGATTGCTAATTTGTAAAATTTCTAGACTTTCTAAAGCAACTGAGGATCAATATCATCTTCATGGATTATGTAAGCATCACCATCATAGAATCAACCACTAGATCAAGGGTCAAAAGAATTAAACAAGAGGTGGAAGCATTGCTTCTCAAAGGGAAGGAACATCATGAAAAATTTCTTTCATAGAATTGTCCTTCGAAAAAATTTTGGAGTTTACCATTTTAACTTAAGAAGAATAAATTTAAAATTTCTTTTTTTAATTTTAATTTGATTGTATTTTTTTTTAAATTGTAAAAGTAAGAATAGCTTGTTCCAACTTGGAATAAAAATAGGCTACTTAGAATAGAAATAAGTTTAGCTTAAGAGCTTGGTTGGCTACGGACGGTCCAAATCCACCACCAAGCATCCTGCTTCTTTTTTTTTTCCAATGAATAAGTTCCTAGTGTAGGCAAATGGACCTTGGTCAGTGACACTTGAGTGAAATATGAATTTTCAAACTAAAACAGTCTTCTTTTCTCTTTTATTCTCCTCTTGCTTAATTCTTGAGTTCAAGAACCTTTCATTATCATTGGAGCCTCCAATTTGGTAGAAAGTATGCTTATTTTCCTAGCTTCCTTTAGCTAGTGGAGTGGTGCCTAACTTAGAATTATTTTTTGCATTTTACATTTAGTCATTTACTTTCTTATAATTTACATTTTTGGTTCTTAATTTGTGTTTTTATGTTCAGTCCTTAATTTTCTTT
Organism: Canavalia gladiata; assembly: GCA_037954105.1. NCBI lineage: Eukaryota > Viridiplantae > Streptophyta > Magnoliopsida > Fabales > Fabaceae > Canavalia > Canavalia gladiata. Next base: position 25,308,140 of record CM075662.1, read on the forward strand.
ATTTCTTATGGCATTTACCTTCCAAGTTCTTTACATTATTGTCTTTAATGTTTATCTCCTTTCCCCTTTAATTCTTATCATTTTCGTTGTCTTTTCTCCCAATTTAGCACTTTAATTTCAACCTTTAATTCTTGCAATCACCTTTCCCAACTTTCCCTTTACTTTGTGCAAGTTTATGTTTCCTTACTCTTCCATTTTTATGCATAACTTTATGCTACATTAAACATAAAATGAAGAGCCCCAAATTGCCCTGAATTGGATGTTCTGAGCTTCATTTCCACCTTCAACTAGTTCATTCTCTTCCTCCCAAGTGGGATGTATTAATAGAGGTCATTTTCCAAATGTCTAAGTACATAAAATTATTGAAGGTGATTTTATGCATTAAAAAGAAGCTTGAGGAATATATGACCATCAAACTCAATAAGGAATGTTTTGCCATTCTTTCTACGAAACTACTAGCAAAGCTTGAGGATTCAAGAAGTTTCATTATACCATGTACTATTGGTAAATATTATTTTGATAAAGCATTTTTGTGACCTATGCACTAATGGTATTAATCTAATTCATTTATCTATTTTTTGAAGGTTAGGTATGAATGAGCTCAAATCCATCACAATATTTTTTCAGCTTGTAGATAGGTCTATCACGTATCCAAGAGGAATAGTGGAGGATGGCTTGGTAAAAATGGATAAGTTCATATTCCCTAGTGACTTTATTATGCTTGACATGGAAGAAGATAAGGAAATTTCATTAGTTTTGGGAATATCCTTCTTGGTCACAGGGAAAGCCATGATCGATGTGTAACAAGGATAGCTCACTGAGGCTAGATGATAAGGAAGTGGTGTTTAAAGTTTTGAACTCTTTAAAACATCCAACTACGTTTGCCTCTTGTAATTTTGTTGATTCCCCTAGAACCTATTCTAAATTTTCCTTCTATGCGGGAACAACCTGGAATAAAGGCATATAAGAACCCATGGCTATGTGATATGATTCACCTTACACGAATGAATCGGAATGCAGAAATGATAACGGAACGTCTTGAGAATCAGGATAAGATAAGGTAAGATTAGGATAAGATAAAATAAGATGAGATGAGATAAGGTAAGATAAGATAGGATAAGGTAAGATTAGATAAGATAATATAAGGTAAGAAAAGATAAGATAGGATAAGATGTGATAAGATCGGTAAGATAAGGTGAGATAAGATGAGATAAGATAAAGGAACCCGATATAAACCGCAACCTGCCGGAGAGCCCTGAAGTTATCAAGAGGAACATGACCCTTACCGCGACCTGCCGAAAGAACCAACATTATCAAAAGTAATTCTTTGCCCAAAAACCAAGGGAATCAACTCACACGGAGATGAAAAACTCTCAAATAGAAAATATGATTATTCCTCAAAATGTGTCTTTTCACTGAATCCCTAACTCCTATTTAATAGTGAACCTAATCTAGTAAAAAAAAGATAACAAATTAGAAATCCTAATTAGATTGCAATTTGAATTGCAACCAATTTTAAAACAAATAACTTCTAGATAAATATCAAATCCTAATGTAATCTATAGCAAATCATAAACTTTATCACTTAAGATCTTCAATGATATAACTACATAAATTAACCCATGTTGGAACTGGGCTTGAATTCACGTAGTCTTTTTCTTGAACTTCCTTGATGAGACCTTCAAGTGCTTGTTCCATACGTTTGGTCCTATTTCTCGTCATAGGACCTTCCATTCCTTGTAGATAATCTCCGAGATGATCTCTTTTGCTTATCGTGGTGCCCATGTTCACATCATTCCCTCCTTCTCCAATAGGATTCGTCCTCGAATCTTGATGGTCATCTGTATAAAATAAGGATAAATCAGAAACATTGAAAGTGACACTCACATAACCATAGCTACTTGGAAGATGGATTTTATAAGCATTATCGTTGATCCTTTCAATCACTTGAAATGGACCATCTCCTCTAGGATGTAATTTGAAACTTCTTTGATTTGGAAACCGCTCATTTCGCAAGTGAACCCGCACCCAGTCACTAAGGTCAAAGACCACCTTGGCGCATCCTTTGTTTGCCTGCCAAGCATAATGTTCATTCTTCTTCTCAATATTAGCGCAAACCTTGGCATGTAATTTCTGCACAAAGTCAACCTTTTTCTTTCCATCCAAATTAAGAGAGTCATTACTAGGAAACGGTAAAACATCTAAAGGTGAAAAAGGATTAAATCCATATACAATCTCAAAAGGTGAAAATGAAGTAGATGTGTGAACAACCCTATTATATGCAAATTCAATATGAGGCATTACAATTCTCCCAATCCTTTAAATTTTTTTGAATTATAGTACATAATAAGGTGCCTAAAGTTCTATTCACAACTTCAATTTGTCCATCTGTTTGTGGATGAGCCATAGTAGAGAATAACAATTTAGTGCCCAATTTACCCCACAAAGTTCTCCAAAAGTGACTAAGAAATTTAACATCTCGATCACTTACAATAGTTTTAGGTAAGCCATGCAAACATACAATCTCTTTGAAAAATAAGTCAGCAATATGAGTGGCATCATTAGTTTTAGAACAAGCAATAAAATGTGCCATTTTACTAAATCTATCTGCAACGACAAAAATACTATCTTTTCATTTCGAGGTCCTAGGCATCCCTAATACAAATTCCATAGAAATATCAGTCCAGGGATATTCAGGAACAGGTAAGGGTATATACAAGCAATGAGACATTACTTTAGATTTTTCTTGTAAGTAAGTAATACATTTTTCACAAATGAGTTTAATATCATGCTTCATTTTTGGCTAAAAAAAATGTTCATGTAAAACATCATAAGTTTTTTGAATGCCAAAGTGTCCTATTAATCCTCCCCCATGAGCCTCTCTAATAAGCATTTCTCTTATGCTACACTTAGGTACACACAATTTATTTTTCTTAAATAAATATCCATCTTGTCTAGAATAGTCTTCAAAACCATGATCAGAACATGCTTCCCATAATTGTCCAAATTCAACATCATCGGCATACATGGTTTTTAGTAATTCAAATCGAAGTAATTTAGTTTGTAGAGTTGTAAGTAATACATACCTTCGTGACAAAGCATCAGCTACAATGTTTTCCTTTTCCTTTTTATACTTGATAACATAAGGAAACATCTCAATAAATTCTAGCCACTTGGCATGCCTTTTGTTGAGCTTACCTTGGGACTTTAAAAACTTCAAGCTAAGATGATCCGAATGGATGACGAATTACTTCAACCAAAGGTAATGTTGTCAAGTTTGTAAGGCCCTCACCAAGGCATAGAGTTCCTTATCATAGGTTGGATAGTTGAGTGTCGCTCCACTAAGTTTCTCACTAAAATATACCACAGGTTTGGAATCCTGCATTAAAATAGCTCTTATACCCACTCCAAAGGCATCACATTCAATCTCAAAAACCTTATCAAAATTGGGTAAATTTAATACAGGGGCATTGGTTAACTTGTCCTTTAGTAAATTAAAAGCTTGTTCATGTTTCTCATCCCATTTAAAACCAACATTCGTTTTAACAAGTTCATTTAAAGGGACGGCTACAGAACTAAAATTCTGTAAAACCTCCTATAAAAACTTGCTAAACCATGAAAACTCCTTACCTCATTAACATTTGTAAGTGTGGGTCAATCTCTAATTGCCTTAACCTTTTCTTCATCAGCACTAACTCCCTGAGAACTTACAATAAACCCTAAGAAGACAACTGATTCCATACAAAAAGTGCACTTTTCAATATTAGCATGCAATTCATGGCTTCGTAAGGCAGTACACACAGCACGTAAGTGGTCTAAGTGTTCATGCATTATCTTACTATATATTAAAATATCATCAAAATAGACAACAATAAATTTTCCAATAAAAGTTCGCAAGACATGATGCATTAATCTCATGAAGGTACTCAGTGCATTAGAAAGATCAAATGGCATAACAACCCACCCATATAACCCGTATTTTGTTTTAAAAGCAATCTTCCACTCACCACCCTCCTTTATACGAATTTGGTGATATCAACTTTTTAAATCAATTTTAGAGAACAAATAAGAGCCATACAATTCATCTAGTAAATCATCTAACCTCGGAATAGGATATCGATACTTTACGGTAATCTTGTTGACAAGCCTACAATCCACACATATACGCCAGGTACCATCCTTCTTTGGTACTAAGATAACAGGAACCGCACACGGGTTAAGACTTTCCCTAACATAGCCTCTCTGCATCAACTCCTCTACTTGCCTTTGAATCTCTTTGGCCTCTCCAGGAGTAGTTCTATAGGCTGGTCGGTTTGGAATCGCAGCGTTGGGAATAAAATTAATTTGGTGTTCAATGCCTCTTATAGGAGGCAAACCCTTTGGTTGTTCTTTAGGAAATACATTATTAAATTCCTGCAACAAAGATTCAACCACACTAGGGGAAGAGGAGTTATGGTTTTTAGTAAAATAAATATCCTTGTACATGAGTACAAGAACTTGTTCCTTTTCTCTCAAAACACTCTTAAGCTCCCCTTTGTGAGCAAATACACAAACTTTCTTTTCTTTTTCTTTAATTTTTTATTTTTCTTTCTTTTCACTCTCTCTTTTTTTTTTACTTTCTACTTTTTCTTCACTCTCAATTTTCTCTCTCTTTTCTCTTTCTTGATTTTCTAATTCTTTTTCTCTCATTTTACATTCCTTTGAAATTATTATTTGGTCAGAATAAGGCCCGTTACAATTGTTCGATTACCCACTACAAAAGAATATCTATTTTTAAATCCATCGTGCATAACCTTCTTGTCGTATTGCCAAGGACGTCCTAACAATAAGTGCCTAGCATGCATAGGGGCAACGTCACATAACACCTCATCCTTATAATTTCCTATAGAAAAGGACACCAAGACTTGCTTACTAACCCTTACATCCCCACAATCATTCATCCACTGTAGCCGATAAGGATTAGGATGCTTCTTAGTAGGAAGGTTTAATTTCTCTACTAGCAACGTATTAGCAACATTGGTGCAACTACCACTGTCTATAATCATACTACATACCTTGTTGTTCACATGACAACGAATATAAAATATATGCTCCCTTTGCTCTGAATCTCCTTCATCCTTTGGTTGAATGTTCAATGCATGTCTTGTGACCAAGATTTCTCCATGCATAGGTTCTGCTATCTCCATATCACTACAATCCTCCAACTTCAGCATTTCTTCTTTCTCCGAGCTCACACTGTCCACTTCGCCGTTGTCACGAATGATCATAGTCCTCTGGTTCGAACATTGAGAAGAAATATGTCCCAGAATTTGACACTTAAAGCAACAAATGTGACTTGACTTATTAGAGGATTTAGTTTCAAATTTACCTTTGGAAATAGGTACTGCTGATTTTCCTTGAGATTCCTCCTTTGGTTTAGGACCTTATTTCTTGTTGGACCAATTGGACTTCCATGATGAACTAGAAGCATATTTGTGAGTGTTCCTAGATTTGAGTTGTCTTTCCACCTGAATAGCTTTATGAAGCAATTCCTCTATCTGTACATAATGTTGTAGTTCTACCACATCAACTATCTCTCTTTTTAATCCTCCAATGAATCTTGTCATAGTGCCTTCTCTATCCTCCTCCATATTGGCCCTTATCATGGAAATTTCCATCTCCTTATAATAATCTTCAACACCAATGGTGCCTTGAGTATGTAAACACCCAATTATGTCTGAGGCCCCTTCTCCAAATATATTACAAAAAATGAATGAAATAAACAAAAATAAATGAAGAGAAAAATTAAAACAAAACTAACTAATAAAAAATAAATAAAAAGAACCAAAAATGATAAAGAAAGGGGGTGGAAAAGAGATAATTAGAATAGGAAAATATAGGTATAAATATAAAAAACAAAAATAAATATAATAAAAATAAAAATAAAAATAAAAATAAAAATAAAAATAAAAATAAAAAATAAATAGATAAAAGAAAATCAAATAAAAAAAAGAGAAAAAAACAAACAGAAATTATAAAATAAATAAACAATAGAAGATTAAATAAATAGGAAAAAATGTCAAAAACGAAAAAAGAAAAGAAGGAAAAGGCGGGAGAATTCTTTAAAAAGGGGTATAAAAAAGGAAAATTCCTAGTGAAGCGAAGGGGGGTTTTCGGATCTTGGAGAACGGTTGGAAAAATAGAATTCAAGAAAATTTCTCTCTCACTCTAAAAGATCGGGGGAATGAATTGCCAAGGACTCTTCTTCAAGATCACCAATCTGATCCACTCCAAAAGAACATCAAGAGCAAGATTCTCGAAGAGACCTCTATCTCCAACAAGAAATTTCTCTTCCTTCGCTCGCTTCCGCCAGGTAAAATGTACATGGATTCCCATTAATTTAGTTCCTAAATTTCTTTTTCTCATTGGTGTTTCTACTGCTTTAAAGTGGAGCCTGTATGAAAAATAAGAAAAATTCTATGTGAGCTCGGTTGAATCTCAGAACATTGGTAGTTGCTGGTCATTTGTGCTTTGCATCATATCATATTTTAACTCCATTTGATTAAACTGAACAATGATTAACCAAATTCGAGTACGATCGGCGGATGGAAACAGAATCGCCTAAGTAAACCACAAGTGAATGGTGATTGCATTGTCATAATGATTGTGTGGTTTCTTGATTCGGTAAGGCTGGGTTGTGTGCCTAAATATTGGTGAGATTCTGCACTAAGACAGGCTTAAATCACCTCTAGCATAAATGCATCGTCCTCAATTCATATAAGTTAGAATGTGACTTAACCATTCAATGTGAATGCGCGACCATTGACAAGACGAAAAGCGTTATGGACAATAGTACAATCTAACACTTTGGTTAATGTATGCAATATGGAAGGATTCGTGTGGCTTGCCCAAAAAAGCCGATAGGCACTCATGACATTCTTCACGAAGAGAAAACAGTTGGTGCTCTTGAGTTTCTTGCTTCGTAGTGCTAAGAAACCAGACGAGAGGTAGCCAATGACATATCTGTTTTAATCAATGGTAGCTCTCCCAAAAAACCTGGGCAAAGTGGGCATGTTCAAGCATTTGCAAGGGGATGCCTTGTGTGCTCCAGTGAATACCTCAAATGGTCAAAACCATATGGTTGATACGTGATAAAACTTCATGAGTACGGGTAATAATATCAATGATCACTTAGCAAAGGTATCCATCAGATTTGAACCCTGAAATCCAGCTTCTAGGAATTTTGCAGTGCATGACGGCTCCATGGCCTCGACGGAGTTAGTGGATCCAACAGAATAAATATAATACTAAGTGCATTCATCAACGATTGAGCCTGATATCGATGCAGTTTCAAGGGTAGTCTTAACATGTGAGGGATTTACCGCATTACTGGCCGACAAGATTTTATGGATGAGGTTCTAATTAGTGGTCCATTGATGGGCTCGCATTCTAAGGTTAGAACCTGAAAGCTACTCACTTCATTGAAGTCTCACTCAGAAAGTGACGCTTGATAAACTGAATTCTAGCCCAAAGGAGTATCTGGAAATTGATTTTGAGCGCTACATGAGTTATGGTGTTGGTTGTCTCATGATATCTTTTTTGACACCCTAAATGTGTGGCACTAACCTGGGGAGCGATAGTATAATGAAGCCAAATTATGACAATCGAATACTAAGTTCATTTGTGTTCAAAAGGGGATGATTATTCCATTCGAGCCCCTCATTCACCCAGATTGTCCGCCAAAAAACCAAGCGTCGGTTTTTGCCTTGAGAGACAGATCCACGAAACCAATCCGCAACACACATCGCTCGAGTCCTGTTGTAGCTACAAGGAGGTAAAAAACGAGAGACCTGGCAGCACTATGTATGAATACACGTTCTCGTCTTGACATGAATATGTGTGATAAAGGCTTTCTTCAAGATATGGGAAATTAAAGGACCAAAAAAGCCAGAGCTGAATTATGGGGGCATAAGAGATGTCCCTGTACGTAAGGTTGCTTGTAGTTCATGTAATTTTCACATCCATATGCTTTAAATCTAACAGAGGCACTAGAAACTTAATCGTAAGCGTGGCCTAGTGGTGTTGTTGATGGTCTACGACTCACAAAATGCGAGTTCGAACCCCACGCCATACTATTTTAATTTCAAAGCCCCTTCACACGTGCATCCGACATGCTGCCGCGTCATGTGCACCCCATGTGCCTATAACTGCCGAGCCAGGTAAGTCGAATGAGTCGTTAAGCTACAGGCGAGCAGCAAGCCAGCCACCATTAAATCAAGCCATGAGACCCAACCAGGATAAGGCTAATCTAATTTGAGCCCCTTTTATTTTTATTTTCATTTTTTTTACCAAATTCAAATTAAAAATAGATTCCTTTTTCTTACTCAAATCTAAAATCAAAATTCTTTTCCTCAAAGACAAATAATTTCCTTTCTTACTCAAATCTAAAAGCAAAATTATTTCCCTCAAAGACAAATAAAATCCTTTTTCTTACTCAGGTCCAAATTCAAATTAAAAATAAATTCCTTTCTTACTCAAATCTACAAAATTCTTTTCCTCAAAGACAAATAATTTCCTTTTCTACTCAAATCTAAAAGCAAAATTATTTTCCTCAAAGACAAATAAATTCATTTTTCTTACTTAGATCCAAATTCAAATTAAAAATAAATTCCTTTTTCTTACGCAAATCTAAAATCAAAATTATTTTCCTCAAATCAAAAATCAATTTTAATTCCTTTTTCTTAAATTCTCCAAATCAAATCAAGTTTATTTCTTTGCTTCCAAAAATCCTAAATCAAGTTTAAGTTCTCTTTTTCTCGAAGTTAAATTAAGTTCATTCTAAATCAAGTCCATTCCATACCAAGTTCATTTTATTTTAAATCAAGTCCCATTCTTTTCTTGTCCTTATTACTTCGATAAAAATTTCATTTTAGAATCGCTAGGTCTCACGCAATGAACTCTAAGCATGAACTAGTAGCTTTTTCTGCTAGTCGATGCTTAGGAATTCGTATGGGTCCCAGTGCAGCTATAGTTGGCTTGGACCCTGTGCATATGTGGACCAAGGATCCTTTTGTGAATAGTTTCAATAAAAATTCTTTTATCCTAGGTCTCACGCAATGAACCCTAAGCACGAACTGGTAGTTTTTTCTGCTTTTCGATGTTTAGGAATTCATATGGGTCCTAGTGTAGTCGTAGTTGTCTTGGACCCTGTGCATATATGGACCAAGAATTCTTTTGTAAACAAGTTCAATAAAAACTTAATTTTAGAATCCCTAAAGTCTCACACGACGAACCCTAAGCACGAACTGGTAGCTTTTTCTCCTGTTCGATGTTTAAAAATTTGTATGGGTCCTAGTACAGTCGTAATTGTCTTGGATCCTGTGCATATGTGGACTAAGGATTCTCCTTAAAATATTTTCAAAACACTCTAGCCATTTTCAAATACTCCTCTTCAAGTATTTTCGAAGGTCAAGCCTTCGAGCACCATTCATTTTCAAATACTTCTTTTTCAAGCACCTCTGAAGGTCAAGCCTTCACAAACTAGAACTACGTAAGCCTTGAGTTTCCCATTGCACCGGGGAATACGTAGAAGCAGGATCAAGTCCTGTCAGGCTAACCTCCATCAATCTATTTATTTTCACTCTAGTTAAAGGGATCAAACTATTTTCGATAAATCACACACTCAGTTTAAGGGTACCGTTCTTCGGAACGGGCAAGTAGGGTGCCTAACACCTTCCCCACTCGTAACCGACTCCCGAACCTAAATCTCATCCTCGAGTTAGGGTTTTTCCAAATATTTTTCCCTTAAATAAAAATTTGGTGGCGACTCCACATTAATCCAAATAAATTCTATTTTAAAATTTTAGCAGGTTCGTCGTCTCGTCGGAATTACGGTTGCGACAGAGTAAGACTTTGCAATTTTTGGTGCAAGTCCCTATGACAATGACTTGGAACAAATCTTCTTCTCATGGCTACTTTCATCTTTTCTCACATTCATATAGGTCTTTCCCCATACCTCCTCCTATTAAGGACAAATTGATCCCACCAAATATTAGCATAATCGTTAAAAGATACAGTGGCTAGTTTTACCTTTTTCTCCTTTGAGTAATTGTGACAATCAAACACATGCTCTACTTTTCTTTCCCACTTAGGATAAGTTTCAGGTTCATTCTTTCCTTGTAATGGTGACAAAGATAATTTAATACTCCCAAAGTTGCTATCATTTTCTTCTCGATATTGTCTTCTGTCTTTACAACATCCGGCGTCTGATTCTAAGTTCTCCCTCTAATCTATTTCTTCTTCACGGTGAAGTAATTTTTGAGGACTACTTCTACAAGACACCCGAGACCTCCTTTTCGAACAATCCTCCATATCCTCAAACCTCCTGTTCAACTGTTGGAATTGATCTTGAACTGTTTTTATGAATATTTTTAGATCCATTTCATTTTGATGAAGTTCACCACTCATGTTGGCAATGCTGCAAATTGAACAAAATAAATAATTAGAATAATAAAACCTCATCAATCACTCCCTTAGTGTTTACCCTCAATATTGACGCTTTTCACTCGTGTTTGCACTCAAATTGGCTTTTTCTATAATGCTTTAACCAACTCTTGCCTTTTACCTCTCGATTTTCTTATAAATCCTTGAACCAAGAACTTCGCAACTTATTTTCCCACAGATAACGAAAGAGTCACAGATACACAAGATGAATAGGGTAAGGAATATTGGTCAAGAAATAAGAACTAAAAAAAATTATATTTAATGAAGACTTTTTTTTTCAATTATCTTGAATTTCCTTTTTTTTTAATTTCTATCAAAACCTTTTTTTTTTAATTTCTATCACAATTTTATTTTGAATTTTTTTTTGAAATATTTGGTAGATATCAACTTTATCACGAGAAAATTAAAACAAAGGATAGATGACACCTGATTCCAAGAGCCGAAGCTTTGATACCAAATGATATGATTCACCCTACATGAATGAATCGAAATGCGGAAACGATAACAGAACGTCTTGAGAATCAGGATAAGATAAGATAAGATAAGGTAAGATTAGGATAAGATAAAATAAGATGAGGTAAGATAAGATAGGATAAGGTAAGATTAGATAAGATAATATAAGGTAAGAAGAGATAAAATAGGATAAGATGTGATAAGATAGGTAAGATAAGATAAAGGAACCCGACACAAACCGTGACCTGCTAGAGAGCACTGAAATTATCAAGAGGAACGTGACCCTTACTGCGACCTGCCGGAAGAACCAACGTTATCAAAGGTAGTTTTTTGCCCAAGAACCAAGGGAATCAACTCACACGGAGATGAAAAAATCTCACATAGAAAATATGATTATTCCTCAAAATCTGTCTTTTCACTGAATCCCTAACTCTTATTTATAGTGAACCTAATCTAGTAAAAAAAAGATAACAAATTAGAAATCCTAATTAGATTGCAATTTGAATTACAACCAATTTTAAAACAAATAACTTCTAGATAAATATCAAATCCTAATGTAATCTATAGAAAATAAAAAACTTTATCACTTAAGATCTTCAATGATATGACTACATAAATTAACCCATGTTGGAATTGGGCTTGAATCCACGTAGTCTTTTCCTTGAACTTCCTTGATGAGACCTTCAAGTGTTTGTTCCATATGTTTGGTCCTATTTCTCGTCATAGGACCTTCCATTCCTTGTATATAATCTCCGAGATGATCTCTTTTACTTATCGTGGTGCCCAGGTTCACATCACTATGTAAGGAAAAGACAAAGAGAGGGCACCCCAAACACATTTTTAAACATGAGTTCTGAATAGGCAAGAGATTGTTAGTTTATAACTTACAATTTCAGGTGTTTTTAGGCAATAACTATTATAAAGTAAATGCAGTTCTCCCGTATGGTGAGATGAAACCCATAAGAGAAAAAAAAAAGAGATACTAAAGAAAAAAGAGAAAAGAGTTGAATAGTATGAGGAAGGTGCGTCAAAAGATCACACCATTGTACCAATGGAAAAACCATAGGTAACCACTCATTTCTTTTCCTAGCCACTGGGTGCAGGTACATTAGGCCCGTAACATAAAACAAGTGCTTACAATAGACAACTTGCATTTTGATATGTAAATGAATAAATTTTTTAAGATAAAAAAATGGAGGGGGAAAGGTTGAACATGACTGTGTATGACCTTCAAATAACTTTAAATAGAAAGGAAGATAACTTTACATGTCACTTAGTCAAAATACTTTTTATTATTCACCTCGGCTTCTACTTACCTTTCTTCAAATCTCTCTCTCGTACTCAAGTATGCCATAAGCATTAAGTTTGACATTTTTTATTATTGAACTCTTGCATAGACTTGCCTAATTTTTGGCATGCCTAACTTGATTTGATCCAACCATAGGTTAGATGACGAAGCAAAACTTGTTAATTAACTAGAATCACCTTATCAGCATGGTCGTGCCCTTGCTTACACGGTCATGTACATTCATAATTTTTAGACTAAACATGAGTTTAGCATGACTGTTCCTGTCTTGCACGATTGTACTCATTTAAAATTGAATATATTTGCTCATGAGCATGATCATGACCCCATTGCACAATTGCATGACTATGCAAATTCATTAAACTTTGGGTTTTTATCAAGAGCATGGTTGTGCCCTAATATGTACGATCGTGCAAACTCATACATTTTGAACTTTCATCGTGATCATGATCGTGCTCCTGTTTTCACAATCGTGCTACTTATCATTTTCTAGTTTGCATCATGAGCACGATTGTGCAAAATTTTAGTTTGAGAATTTCATGATCAGCACAGTCTTGCCTGAGTCTACATGACCGTTCATTATATGGCACAATTATTTGCCTGAGACTGGATTGTTAGACTCATACACTTATAAATATGCACGGTCGTACTCACAATGTTAAGTTCCAACTTTACACATTAAGTGTCAAAATTTGTTATATAGGAAACAACAAATAATATTATTTTTGTAAAAAGAAACACTAAACTCATTAAAATTTTAAAGGTGGTTAAAAAAGTATAGAAAGATAAAAAAGAATCTTTGCTTCAACCTAATGAATCCAGAATTGTAGAGTATCGAATGATTTGACCAATCATTAGTACAAAAATAAGATTTTATAACTACTTTTTACATCTTTTGTGCTAGAATCGATTTAAAAAAAATGGAGTAGCACTTTTGTGAATAAAATTGGTATGTATTATATTGATTCAATAGGTAACCAATGTAGAAATTTTTTTTTACATTGGTTGCTTTCTAATTAACGTAGAATATATTTCTCACATTGGTTTCTTTTCTAACCGATATAAAAAGTGCATATTTTACATTAGTTAGACTATCCAACCTATGTAAAAGATATTATATACATTGGTTGTTTAGAGAACTAATGTAGAAATTATATTTTTTAATTAGGTTATCATCTTTGTTGCACCATTCTCCTTCTCAAAATTTTTGTTTATGCCACCATCATTACGCCTTGTTGTCTCCCTATTATCCTAGGCCATCACTCTAAGATTATTCCCTTTCATTTTCATCCACAAATTAAGTTGACATTCGTCATTTGTGGACCATTTTCAATCTCAGCATTATTCTCCATTATCATTTTCCATTGTCATTCACCATGGTAAGTATCATCATCTCATTATAACTATTACCTTTTTTATTCAACATTATGGTTATGAGATTTTTTTATTTTATTCTAGGTATTTGTTCAACATTTGTTTTCATTTTCTCTCTTTCATCGTCCTTTAATCATCATTGAATTCATAATTTGTGCTTCATGTCGAAGGTAATGAATTCATTAATCTCACTGCGCTTAATTGGACTATTACTTCATTCATTTTTTTCGTTTGAATTAATTGTCTAAACTTGATTTATTTTTCATGTGTGAGCACTTGTTTGAGCCAATATATTCTTACCATACCTATATAATTTATTCGATTTATATTTTTTGTTTTTATCTCTATATCCTTGCTTCCTATATATATTCATGGTTCAAGTATATTTTATTAGTTTAGTTTTTTATGGTTGTGTCTCAATATGTATGTAAGAATGTTTTATTTTGGAATGTTCATATTTGGTGGCATTCTTGTCATGTTTCTAATTGTTTTTATTTTTATTACCATGAGAAACTAAAAGAAACAAGGTAGGGTGAGAGTATTTAGTGTTTGAGATTTATGACATGTTGCATGTTAAATGCATCCTTTGTCATTCGAAGGATTTTATTTTAAATTACTAATATATAGGAAAGGAAGAAGTGTTTAACTTACAATATAAAGATAAACAAGAGTCACGTAATCCATGAATAAAATATTTTTCCTAAGATTGAATAGATAAATTATATTGAAAATGGTCATAAAACCATTACACTAATGAAGCATCCTTTAGAGTAAAAAAAATTATCTAATTAAGTCTAATAAAATGCTTGAAGAATGATAAAGAGAATATCAAACACTTTCCATGTTTTTTATTTGTTGAAATTACTTTAAGATGTGTTTACCTTTTCTCTATCATGGTAGTAAATGGATGTTTGACTTGAAGCAACAATTTTTTTGCTTATCAAATGTCGCAACCGTAATTCCGACGAGACGACGAACTCGCTAAAAATTTAAAATAGAATTTTTTTTATTTTATGTGGAGCCTCCACCAAATTTTATTTAAGGGAAAAGATTTCGAAAAACCCTAACTTGAGGAAGAGATTTAGGTTCGGGAGTCAGTTACGAGTAGGGAAGGTGTTAGGCACCCTACTCGCCCGTTTCGAAGAACGGTACCCTTAAACTAAGTGTGTGATTTATTTCAAAATTATTTGATCCCTTTAATTAGAATAGAAAATAAATAAGTTGATGGAAGGATAGCCCGACACGACTTGATCCTACTCCTATGTATTCCTTGGTGCAATGGGAAACTCAAGGCTTACGTAGTTCTGGTTTGAAGGCTTGACCTTCGGAGGTGCTTGAAAAGGGACAGAGTATTTTGAAAATATTTTAAAGAAAATTCTTATTCCACATATGCACAGGATCCAAGACAAACGAGGGCTGCACTGGGATTCATATGAATCTCTAAATATTGAACAATAGTGAAACCGCCAGTTCTTATTTAGAGTCCATCGTGTGAGACTAGGGGTTCCAAAGATGAAGTTTCTCTTGAAATTATTTGAAAAGGATTCTTAGTCGACATATGCGCAAGGTCCAAGACAACTACGGTTGCACTGGGACCCATATGAATCCCTAAACATCGAACAGTTAAAAAAGCTACCAATTCGTGCTTAGGGTTCATTACGTGAGACATAGAATTAGAAAAAAATTTGAAAATAATAAAGATAAAAAAAGGAGTGGGCTTAGGTAGAAAAATAATTAGGCTTGATGAAAACTAAAGATGAACTTGATTTACAATGAACTTGATTTTGAATGAACTTGATTTAAAACGAACTTGATATGAACCTGATTTGACTAAAAATGAACTTGATTTGAATTTGAAGAATTGAATTAAAATGGGTTAGAATGAACTTGATTTGAAATGAACTTGATTTGAAATGAACTTGATTTTGAATTTGAGAAATTGAACTTGACTTGAAATGAACTTGATTTTGATTTTGAGATATTGAACTTGACTTGAAACGAACTTGATTTTGATTTTGAGAAATTGAGCTTGACTTAGTTTGCATTGATTAAAAAATGAAAGAATTAAACTTGAATTGAATGAAAACAAACTTGATTTAAAATTTGAAGAAAAGAATTAAACTCGATTTAAATTAAAAGGAAACTTGATTTGAAATTGGAGGAAAAATAATTAAACTTGATTCGAACTAAAATTGACTTGATTTGAAATTTTGAGGAAAAAGAATTAAACTTTGAATTTGAAAAAAATGAACCACATTTGATTAAATTTAAAATTGATTTTGAATTTGGAGAAAAAGAATTAAATTGGATTTAAATGAACTTGATTTTGAGATTGGAGAAAAAGAATTAAATTTGATTTAAACGAAATGACCTTGATAAAAGATTAAATTAAAACTAGAAAAATTAATTGTAAAAGGATTGTTTAGAAATTAATTGTAAAAGGATTGTTCAGAAATTAACGTGCAGTTTAGAGTTATGATATGCAGCAGTAAATATATGGGTCTGAGGGATGGCCCAATTGGATGGCCAATTTTATGATCTGCAGTGTGCAATGAATCAATTTAGAGTTTATGGCTCAATTGGATGAGTATGTAGCCTGTGCATAGTTGGAATTGTATAGCCCAATCAAGTAGAGAGAGGCTCACTGTGGTAGTTAGGGCCCAATTGGATTGATCGAAGTCTACTTTTGGCAACAGAGTCCACTAGTGCCCCTACAATCATGAACCAACTAATGAGGATTTTAAAATGATAGTGGCACGCAATTTCTCCTGTAACTTTTTTGCTGGATATTCACAAAGTTTGATATTTTATCATGATTTAACTTGGAGATCCTTGGGAAACCCACAACGCAAGAATTTAGCTTATTAGCAGCACATGTGTAATCAACCAACTCCATGTAAGCTAAGGTGTTGTCATCAAAATTCAATCGACTTGCATTAGAAGAGGGCAAGGACAAATTTCTTCACATGAGGATAATTTGACGTCGTTGAGAGACAATTAAGATTGAGCTAACTCAAACTCGGTCCCTTAATTGTTTATCTCGTATAGATTTCTTTTGTATTTGGCTAACACCATGTTGTGGGGTCCACCAGATGTCACTCAAATTCAAAGATCAAGTATGCATGGGCAGCTGCTTGACAGATTCTTCGAGCCAATCGTAATTCATTCTCATGCTAACCTCTTGGCAGCAAGTACAAGTCCCATTATCCTGAAAAGGACTTCACTCTCTAGGTTGCATAGTAATTCAGTGGTATAGCCCCCTTTGCAGTTCCCATGAGCAAAAGTTTGCATGGCCTTTAGCATGGTTCTTTACTGCCCCCAAGAGCCAAAACTTGTATGGCTGTGCTATCTAGTAATTATAACATTTTGAGCTTGACAGAGACTCAGCTTGAAGGATTGAGATGATGCACTTGGCTTCGAGCAGTAACGAGCATATCCACTAGATGACCGAAATGAATGATTCAGCATGACAAGAAGACATTCCAAGAAGGAAAATGCCTTCTGAAATTTCTGAACCCAGAACAGTTGTAGTGGCAACAGCCTCGTTGGCAGCCCCAGAAGGTAGTGCAACGACTACTAACAACCTGAATTTGCAGGTGCCTGCTGGTCTGGAATGTTTGTATACTGGCTTACAGTTCCATATGCCCTTGCAGCCATTTCAAACGATTGTGCAAGAGGGGTGTGTTTGTGAGTGTAGCCATCAAGCTAAGTACAAGGGCCACTAGAAGAAGACCTAGCAGGCTAGTAAACCAATGTAGTGTGAGCATCAGGTAACCTCCGTCACAGCCAGGGAACAATAGGATCATCGGATGCATGTCAGAGGCCAAAGCCAGCAGCAATTAACTCCGTTGTTGCCACCCGAAACTTATATTTTGCTCTCTAGCTTAAGGTGGGCGACAATCTATGAAGGTGATGAGAAGGCATATGGTGGAACAATACGCGATACAGAACATAGAACAAATTCTATGCATATCTCTCTTCTTAGTTTGTCCTCACAATATTTGATTCCTTCCACTCTTCCAGATCCATGCACACTCACCACTATCCAAGTCTGGGGATATAATGAGATGAGGGAAGTTTAAGAGGTCAACGTACTTATCTCCAGGGCAGCACTCGTCGCCACATCGTGGCTTAAATACAGAAATTTCCCCAAAGAAGATATGCCATACTGTACCACAACATCATCATTTACCAACGCTATGTCGCTGAGATATGGAAACAGCTTAGGGATATAGATGTGGATGCGTTTCAAAATGCAAAGGCTGTCGGTGGTGCAGTCCTTTGTGAATAATATGTCGATGCTGCATCGGGACTTGGCCAAGGTTTCAATGAATTCTATAACTCTTGTCACTCCAGATTCTACCCCAAGGCTTTCTAGCACAGGTGGACGTGTGCATGCAAGCATCACAAGCCAATCATATTCAAGTACCTCCAATGGTGCTCCTAGGAGGAGTTGTCAGCGTTCATGCATGGCACCATGTCACCTTTTGCAGCTGCCAGAAATGAACAACACAGTATTCTCATGTCTCGATTTTCCAAATTGAAGTCCAATATCCCATGATTTGGAGGTAGATGTCCTTATTAAATGATTTCAGCCGAAAACAGAGTCATCCAAAATTGAGAAAACTCAGCTTTCCAGCAACCATATTTCGTAAGCGAAAGTTTAGTCACAAGATGTCATTAATAGGACTAAATCATAATTTCACCCATGCCACCTATTCCTTTTGCTAAATGACCAGCAATTCAGATCTTAAGCGTTTTATAGTTTCTGCCTCACAGGCTTATGCCAATTATGCAATAGACAAGTTAAGTTACAGCGATCATGTTAGTGGTGAAGACGGTATCAGATCTACAGAATCCTATGCAATTAATGGTCCTAATCTACAACTAAAATTCCAAAACAGCAAAAACTATCCTATGCAATCCAAATTGGAACATGACCGAATCATTCAAGAATTTGCCAAGAAAGCCATTTAACACTGTAAATGATGGTTACGAAGAATCCAACCTGGATGAGATTAGCTTCGAGGACTAGAATCTTCTTGTCTATTTAATTGCAGCCAAAACTATTGTTGTGATTGATTCTTAGAGGGAGAGCCTTTCTGGAAATGCGAGGAGGAACTTCTACAATTTGTGTCTTGTATCTTGAGAAAACAAGATTGGAATCAAGATCGATGACCTAATCTTTTTCCAATTCAGAGAACTTCTACCTCTCGAGGATAAGCCAAGGTCATCATTCTTCTAAAATTCCATGCATTATTGGAGCCTTCACTGGAAGCTCGATCAGATCTTTTGCTTCCCGAGGGCGATTGTTTGGAGCCCCAAGATAGGGAGAGGGAGAGAAGGAGTGGTAGAGTTCTTTGAAAACTTCCCACCCAAAAAAAAAGACCCCGCCAAATCTCTTTTTCCTTATTTATAGACATAAATTTGAATCAATTAACCCTTAACTAACTTTACCGACCGTAACTAATTTTTAAGTAATTACATTTTCTTTTTTCTTCTTCTTTTTCCTTTTTTTTCTTTTCTTCTTTTTTTTTTGTTTTCTCTTTTTTTCCTTATATTTGTTTTATTTTCTCCTCTACATTTTTTTTATTATTATTCTGTTTTTTTTACTTCCCCCTTTTTATTTTTTTCAGTTGTATATTATTTTTTATTCATTTTTATTCTTATTTTCATTTATTTATTTTGTTTTACTTTTTTTTGGTTTTTTCTCAATTTTATTATTTTTGGGTTATTATATATATATATATATATATATATATAATATTTATTATTCTATTTTTATTCCTTTTTTCTGTTTATTAGTTCTTTTCTGTTTATTTATTTTTCTACTTTCTGTTTATTTTTTTTTCTGCTTTCTATTTATTCGTTTTTTTCACTTTTTTCTTAATTTTTTTATTTTAATTTAATTTTTTTGTTTTTCTTCTTTAATTTCTCTTCTATTTGTTTCAAATATTATTATTTTCTTTTCTTCAATTTTTTATTTTGTGTTTATTTTATTTAAATTTTTACTAATTAATTTTAAAGTGAGATCTCGAACATAATTGAGTGTTTACATCATAAAATTGAGCAAAGTTACATATGCTTCTCCAACTAAATGTGTCATAAACATATAGTTAATCAGTTAACAAGAGCCAAGAAAATATAGACAAGGTGACATAGAGAAAAGGTAAGTAGAGTTGATAAAACGGTATAAAAGGATATGAAATTTTGTAGACTCCTAGTAAAGGCAAATTAGATATCATTCTTCATCTTAAACTAAGATGGAAGAAAATTAGAAACTAGTTTTAGAGAAATAGGATTATAGGGGTTAAAGTCATTCTCGTTATTTTTTGTTCACTATGTTTAATTTAATCCTTAGAAAATAATTATGGCACATTATTAGAAAGCGATGCTAAAATCAAAATGCTTTGGGTTTCTACCCTTTAACATCCTTAACTTATGAATCACTTACAACCATAATTAATTTTTCTTGTATTTAAATTGGTAGAATTTTGATTTTTGTTATCATAATATGCTTGATATCACGAATTTGTAACTTAGATATTTAAAGATAATTTGGATAACTTTAGTATCAATGAGTATAATCTTAGTTTTTCATCTGAAATTTAAATAATGGATAAACCACTCAATGAATGAAAAACACTTATTATATTCAATCCTAAATTATCTAGGTTAAACAGTTTGAAAATAAAATTTCTCATTTACTAGTTACTAGTTTCTACTCAAATCTTCTATATTATACTTGATTAAATTTTAATTTAGGACATTTCATATTATCTCTGAGTATATATGTGTATGTTATGTATGTATGTGTGTGTGATAGTTGAGTGAAGACATATTTTTTCTTAACCTTCCTATTTTAGAAATATTTATTAATTTTATTTATAATTAAAAAATATTTTGATAATTCTTAAATATAAAAAATATGAACCATATAGTTTAATTAATTGTTATGATAGTAGAAGAATTGCTTGCAAGGATAATGGAAGGATGAATTTCTTTTTATTTAGTAAGATAATGCATTACGTTTAGCTAAGAAGAATCAATTAGTTTGTTAGATAGTATATTAGGCTTAACCCAACAAATATTAACACAGAACAATAATATTATAAAAAAATATTATAATTAAAAAATTATATGAATTGCATTGATAAAGATGCTCTAAATAACAACAACTTATGCTAAAGAAATATGAAAATTTAAGATTGTGTGATTTAAATTGAGAAGCTTTAATAATGTTATAATCACGCACTAGTTATCAAATAAAATTTTAAAAAAATAAATTATCAAAATATTTTAAATTAAAAAATTAATTAAAACTTGAATAAAATTATTAAGATTTTCAAAAATCAAATCAATCCAATTTAAACCATACAACCAAATTGAATTAAATAGAAAATAAAAAATTAAAATTTTTAAAAATTGCAATTTTTTATATGATTTGGTTTAATTTGTGATTTTCTTTTGCAACATCAAACTAAACTAAAACAGACCACATACAATTTTACATATTTTTATTTTTATGTTATTAAATTTTTATCTTTTTAGTTGATATTTTTTATCTAATTTTTTTAAAATTTTTATCATATATTTTATATCCTATATTCTTTTATTTATTAAAATGATATTTATCAAAATATAAAAAAATTTACGTATAATTCTTTAAATTTATATATCTTATTGATATTTTTATTGTTAATCGTATTTTTTGTTTAATTACTTTTAGTATAGAATATAACATAACATACTCATCTAATCTAAATTTATGGTAAATCATCTTGAATATTAATATTATTATTTTTTATATTTAATTAATGTTAGTTTTAAATTTTTTTAAAATTATTATTTTATTTTTTTAGTAACGTATCTTTATTCTTAAATTTAATTTAATTTTTTCAATATATTTCAACCAAATCAAATTTGTAATTTTTTTTATAAGATAATGGAAAAATTTTTATCTTTGTTTTTGTTTATTTCTATTTCTTTATCCCTTACCTATCTACCAAAACTCACACTACAAAGAGATAGACACTAATTTAACCCTAAAATAATGACTTAGAGCTACGTGCCTTAAAATTTAAAGAGATGCGTGCCTTAAGATTGGATAGTGGAGGAGCTTTCCGATCTGGGGGGTCCTATAGAACGCCACGTTGGATAGCACTCTTTCCCTCTGGAACCTACACACGTCAGCTTCTTTCCATTCTTTTCTTCACCCTTCTTCTCCTTCTCTCCTTCTTATTCGTACAAATTTAGCGTTTGAGGTGCGATCTTGTATTTAAATTTACCTCCACTTCTCAGCTTCCTTTGTTGGCAAATATGGGAGAAGAGGTGAACGCTACCGTTTTCCGTAACCAAAACAGAGAAAGCGATAATCAGAACCTTGAATTTGATATTTACCCTTTGAGTAGTTACTATTTTGGATCCAAAGATGCCATTCCCTTCAAAGACCACTCCTTATCCGATCGTGTTCTTAGGATGAAGTCCAAGTTCGTTTTCTTTGTCCCCTCTATTTTTTTTTATTGTTTATTTTGCAATTTAAATTTGGTTTTTCTCTTCTTTTACCTTATCTTTTTCTATATTTTTTATGTTAGCTATGCTGTCCATGGAATACGAACTTGTGTGGAAGCTGTCTTATTGGTTAGTCATTACTTTAGCCATTCGCTTCTTGTTTTTTATTTTATTTATTTCGATTTCATGTATAAGTTTCTCGGATCATAAGCCTTGCAATTTGTATGATGAAAAAGAGGTGTGTATTCACGTTTGATTTAGTTTAAAGTACTTCATCATCTTTTTAACATAACAAAATTTAAGATCACAGTAAAATCAAGAAAACTGTATGATACTGAAGTATAACTCCCTCTTTGGATGTTCGAGAGACTTGCTCTCCCTCCAATTCGTACTCCTAGTCTAAAACATGTACACTAATTTTCCCTCCTATTATTTATACCCTGTCTAACCAATTAACTTTTCCAGTTGATTAAACTGCCTACTTTTTAATTTGGGATCTGTTGATGAGCAGCTTTAGCATTGAGTGTGAATGGCAATGATTGTGGTCTCCTCATATGTTTCACCTGTGCTTGCATTTTGTAATTGTATTTGTAACTTAAAGTAGAATATTTTTTTAATATATAATTTTATATGTGCTTATGTATTCTGCGAAGTGAAAGTAAGTCTTATGAACTATTGCCTAATTATCAAGGAGAAATTCTTGAATACCATGTAGGGTTATAAATCATGTAGTTATAAATAATTAATTAAAAATTAAATTATCTTAACCGAAGTTAACTTTTAACCAATCTTAACCTTGACTATCTAATTAATTTATTATGTTTGGTTAAGAATTAATTTTGGTTAAGGTAATTTAATTTTTAATTAATTAAAAATCTAAGTTGACAAGTTTTAATTAGATGGTTCATACTCTTTCGTAGTGAACCTGATGCACTCTAGAATTTCTTAATGGTCAAGTAAGTCTTATTAGTTATTGCCCAATTGTGAGACACGCTGCACATGCACATACGCGTGCATACACACACATATGCTATAAAAAGCAGCATTTGGTGGTTCACGGGAGGGGTTCCATACAACTATTGACCTGACAAAGGCAGATGGTTTACTTGTAAGTGCGTCACCCTTCTAGATGCTAGTTGAAAAAGTTATATACGTGATTGAGTTCAGAATATTACCTTTTTTTTCTCATTCTGTCTCCCTGATTTCTGTTATTAAGGCATTTTTCAGGTTCAATAACTATAAGAACTAATCAAGGTTGCTTTTACGACTACCCATGCTACAATAAAATCTGAGTGCCCCACTTCCTCACCCCCTATCCCCCTTTTAGTTCTGGACATCCTTCAAATCTTTGTTATATGGAACCTAGACTATTACTTCCTTGTCACATTGTGTCCACTTTCCATCATTCTTTGTCTTCCCAATTAGATTGTGAGTGTTACACGAAAAATGCCTGGTGTTCTTTTGAGACCAGCTCACTGGGATTGAGCAAATAGTAGTGCATTTTGCAATATTTTGGGTTCTCTTTCAAGATATTCTTCCATTGCCACTTTAGGTCTATTTTCTGGTCCAAACATCCTTTTGCAAGTCAACTTATGAAATTTCTTCTTGAAGATTGAGATTGGGGAAGGCATGATTGACTGAATTCTACTTGAACATATTCAAGAATCATGATCTTCATCTTAGATATTGGGCTTTTGGTTGTGTTGCCAAAGTGCTAGATATTGTCAACTCCCTTTGTGACATGAGTCAAAGTTTTGCAATACGATTCTTAACTGAGAACGTAATTGTTCCTGTATCAGGTTGAATTGTTCAAACATCCACATCTGTTGCTATTGCAAATAAGAAATTCCATCTATAAACTTCCCGGTGGCCGCTTAAGGCCAGGTGAATCAGGTATCAGAGGAAGCTCAAACATTGAAATGGAAAGCTTTGGGAATATATTTGTGATTTTTTGCTGAAGATTAAATTTTGTGAATGTCCAGATACTGATGGATTAAAACGTAAGCTGGCAAGGAAGCTTTGTGTTAATGAAAGTGGGGATGGGTCAGAATGGGAGGTATTAAACATGTCTTTTTTATTTGTGATTGCAACCTCACAACATATGGAGCAGCTGAACTGTAAGTTACTTGGTTTAGGTGGGTGAAAGGCTTGGAATGTGGTGGAGACCTGACTTTGAAACATTACAGTATCCTTTTTTGCCACCTAATGTAAAACAGCCAAAGGTATGCAATTCCAATGGCTTGCTTATATAAGTTTTGATAGGAGATACTGTAGTCTCATTAGTCTTGCTTTATGGTGTAGGAATGTACAAAAGTCTTTCTCGTGAAGCTTCCAATGAGTCGAAAGTTCATTGTGCCAAAGAACATGAGGTTGCTTGCTGTCCCATTGTGCCAAGTTCATGATAATCACAAGGTACGGACTAAGAGTATTCATTGATAAGGAAAGCATTCAAGATTTTAGATATATTAAGCCTTCACAGAACTATTTGAAATTAGCATATGTGGCTACCCGGTGTTTATCTATTTGAGTTCATTCATGTTTACAAATTAAGACCATACCTTAGGATAACATGGTCAAACTAAAATTATTCAAGGATAACCTCCTTTTCTTTATTTTCTCATTGGTGTGATTGTGGTTAAGTTCACCTGGCACCACTGTTCTGTTTTCCTGAAAGCTATAAGGACATTAGATGGTTATGGTCTGTCTTATCCCATAAAGCATGGACACATTTCCTATTTGAAGTGTTGCAGTGTTGGACATGTTTTTGACACTGATCCCTCTGTGACACTTATTCAACACATGTTGAACACTTCTCAACAAGTGTCCAATTAACAAAATATTTTTTGCCTAGGACACCTAAGCCATCATCTCTACACAGTTTGGATAGTTGAACTGACATTTCAGCATGGATGAACACTCACTAATATTAAAAAATATTCATTTTTTTGCAAATTTTAGAAAAGTTAGTTTAAAATATAATATAAGATATTAAAAATAATGCTTCTATATTTTGAAAGACTCATTATCATAAAAAAAATATAGAACTTAATATGTTGGTTCAAGACGGTAAATATATCTTTTTGGGAAGATATAATTTCATCTTTTTTTTTTCAAATTTTTTTGGAAAGAAATCAAATACTTATGCTATATAATAATGTCTCTTTATAATCTTTTGGGAAGCTTCTATGCACGTGTGTATATATGTATATATATGTGGTGTCTGGCTGTCCTATTCTTTAGACATTAGCTGTCTTGGAGTGTCTGTATTGTGTCTGGTGTCCGTGCTAGAGTCCATGCTTTTTACCTCTGGTTAGGTATACTGGAGTTTTGAGTTGATTATTGGATTGATGCCTTTGCCTAATTACCTGTGCATTTTGCAGACATATGGGGCAATTATATCAGGGATCCCACAGCTACTGTCAAAATTCTCTTTCAACATGATCGAATCTTAATACCTGACTGTAACCTGTTTATCATCCAGGTTAAAATCATAGTCTGCGAACAAGGCTTTGCCCCTTTGCGTCCGTTCCTCATTGGTGTCTGGACAGAGATTTGTATATATCATAGCTTTCTATACAAAAAATGATACTGTAATGTTGAAAATAGCTAGCTATTTATGTCATAAGCATGCTTTAGTGTGAAATTTTCTTCAGGAGTTGTGATCGGTTCTTTCAATTTTTGCTTTTGTTTTCACTTCATGTCATGCCATGATGACACAAACTTCCGTAGACATCATATAATTATTAGCATTAGCATTTTGCTTCTAAACATCTTAGAAAACATAAAGGTAAGGAGTTAAATATTCATTATGAATTGGCTGATCGAGAGAACGGCCAATTCATCAGCATGTAACTTTATACCATACATGAATTCAGTAAAGACTTATTATTTTGACACTTTGTTGGCGATGACACAATATGGTGATGACATGTTGGCATAGAAACTAGGATTTACCTAGCAGCATGTGAGGATTTGGTACTTGTGATGGTGTTTCGGATGCAAGGATCCAGTGATGCTACAATGTCATACTTGAGCAGCTGATCTTGCCGTTGCGGAGAGAAGAGTGGACTCTGACTTGTTTTGACATGTTTTGGAGGAGCCCCTGGTGCTGTGAAGGAAGTAATGTTAGTAAAGTTGGCTGCGATGGAGGCTAAGATCGAGCTTGATAGAGTTTTGTACACAATGTTGAAATAGTGAGTCTTTGTTAATATTTATAGGTAGGATAAAATTTAGATATTTCTGTTGTTGTTTTATTAACATTGGAGTTTTATTATAGTAATGTGTATGGATTTTTAATGCTAATCTTGAATTCTGGTAATTTGATCAATATCAAAATTATTTACAGTATTTTTCATGGATGTTTATACACATGGATTATAATAGATAATATTTATTTCTGTATAATTGCTAAAAATGAAGCTAAAATAAAAATATAAGTTTAATTTTGATATATTATTATTATAAAAAAATTTATATTGTTAATCAATTCAAAATTATAATATATATAATTGTCAGAATAATTAATAAAAATTAATAAATTTTAGTATGTCAATCCTATTTTTTAATATTAGTGTTGCATTTCCATTAAATTTAAGAATAGTGAAATAAGAGTTTTGTCAGAAATTTGCGGATACTGCAGTTTTGTCAAGTGGGGTGGTTTCAGTTGCATTCGCAGATGATTCGGCTTGGTTTTGGGTTTATTCTTATACAATCCTATCCTCAACTTTGTTTTCACTTTCCGCAATCAAATATTACAAACTCCGTAATAATTTCCTAATATGTTAATTCCATAAACAACCATGAAAAAATTAAAAATTAAAAAAAAAAAACTCTGGTTTGTTGCTGAGTTGGATTGGGGCCTCCGGAGTGAAATGGTGTGTGGTGTTGCATCAGAGAGATTTATTGTGGCTAGGACATAAGAAAGGTGACCTAGTGACATAATTGTGGGGATACTATTGCAAATTTTACCTCTCCTTTGGCATTTATTTGTCTATCCACCATCGTGATGATTTGATTGATAACAATATGATTGTTGTCAAACAACGGTGGTTTTCCTTTGCACCATCAAAGGAAATAGACCAAGAAAGTGATTGAAGGGCTCATTATCTGAATCAGAATTCAGAAGAGACCATAAATAAAGTCAGTCTTTGAAGTAATATTCAGAGTCATCCATAGTTTCCGTTTTCTATTTTTTTTCCAACCATGTGCTTCATTGTTCTTTTCCTCCAAAGGTTCTTTACACACTATATTTCCAATGTGAGGCCTGAAAAATAAATTTATATAAACGTGGGGCCTAAAAAAATTGTAAGCCTTGAACAATTATCTTACTTGTCTAGCCATAACACGCCCTGTTTCTCCCCTTAGGTTTTCAACTGGTTATTTATCCTATCATGTTGCAATGAAATTACAAAGGCAAAAACATTAAGAATCAGTTCATTTAAGCATAAAAAAGAGATTTTAAGAATATATAATAAAATAATTTCTTTTTAGACATTTGTTAAACCCAGTAATAAACATATTTTTCATTTTAAAAAGTAGTTATAATTATAATTTTTTTTTCAAAAGCTACTTGATGTAAATTTTCAAATAATCATAATTTTGTTAATTCTAATTTTTGAAAGTTTTAAAAAATAAGTTAAAAATCTATTAAAAGTAATTTTTAATGAGAAAAATATGAAATAAATAGACTCCAAAATTTTTTGCATAAGCTCTTACCAAAAACATTGTATAAGATTAATTCTGACTGAATAACAAGTCGGATTGAAGAACAAATGTGAACCACTTTTTTTTTCTACTGTGTGGTGTTTAATAATATAAATCTCCACTCGTAGAATATTTTTTGGGGTGGATTATTCATAATCTTCTAATGACCTAAGCTTTTAGGTCATGACACTCGACTTTAGTAATCAACCATGTCCATACGTAAAATAGAAAGAATTGAACATTGAAACGTGAAATAAATAAAGTATAAAAAATCTGGGTTTGTGTTCACAAGGAAAGGAAGGAACTATATAAAAAAATAAAAAACGTGCTCTCTTTGTTAATGTCAATTGGTTGACTGTATCGTAAACTATTTTATAGTCTGGTACATATTTTTACAAAAAAAAAATTAAAATATTTGATTTATATAAAGTGAGAGGAACGTTTTCAAAGTACAAGTCTGAATTTATAATCATTGATTAAAACAATAAAAGATACGTCCTAACGTAAAATATAAGTGTATGTACTTTATTATATTTTTAATAAACAAATTTTCAATTAATAGTAATATAACATTTTTGTTCTAAAATATACCTCCCATTCCCATATTAGAAGAATCAAACAGCGTCAACGATGCAGCTTCTTGTTCCTTTTCCAATCAATAGTATAAAAAAATAACCCTAATGGTTAATACATCTAAGCAGTACAGCGTTGAAAATATGGGCAATATAGGAAATAATTATGCATTACGTGGATGATGGATGAAATAAGGAGAAAAGAAATAGAAAAATAAAAATAAAGTAGAAACAAGATGAAAACATATGTTATTTGAATAAATAAAAATAAAAGGATTTTTTTTAAAAAAATCTATTTATTTGGATGAGTGAAAATGTAAAAAAAAGTTACATAAAAATTATTTATAATAATTATAAAAAC
Source organism: Canavalia gladiata (assembly GCA_037954105.1). Taxonomy (NCBI): domain Eukaryota; kingdom Viridiplantae; phylum Streptophyta; class Magnoliopsida; order Fabales; family Fabaceae; genus Canavalia; species Canavalia gladiata. The sequence continues at coordinate 25,336,902 of CM075662.1, forward strand.
TTAATTTAACAAAAAAATTTAAAATTTTTATTATAATATTTTATCATAATAAAAAATTATTTCTAATTTTTTAGATAATTTTTTCTATTATATAAAATAAAAATAAAAAAAAATTGTCACCTCATTTCTTCCCACTTTTGAGAATTTTCTAATGTGAATCCCATTAAAAATAAGTTCTCTCCTTCATAATTTTACCTAAACAAATAAATTATTTATTTTTTAATTTTCCCTTCTAGTTCATGTTAAACAAATAAAAACTTAAATAATAATAACATTATTTGATTGTTGAATATTTTTTTTAATAAGAAATAGATATGATCTTTGTATTCACAAGTAGCGTCTCCTCTCTCCCTCCCTCCGCCAAGGATTATAATTTCTCCCATTTATGAATCTATTCACAGGAAATGTTGAGTTTAAATGTTTTCATCTCGGGAAAATAAGACGGAAATAGAGATAAAAAAAAAAAAGTTTGCCGAAGTAGATTCAGTAACGGAGATAACAAATTTTAGTTTCCTTATATACAAATATAAATAAATTTTTAGTTTTATTAATAATGAACGTATAGATGTGTTTTTAATTTTTCATTGATATAATTTAATATAATTTATTTTTTATAATTTTAAATTTATTAAATTCTTTATTTTTATTATTCAAAATATTCTATAATTTATTATTATAATTTTTTAATGTAAGGAACTGTGCAAGAACTTAAAAATTAGAGAATAAAGATAAAAAAAATTAATATGAAATAAAAAATGAAGAGAAGAATGGGCCAAACTTTGGGGATCCGAAACAGAGAGCTTCCATCACATTCGAATGTCATCCTTACTTGCCAAAGCACGTTTAGAATGTAGGAATGTTAAGGGATGTTCTTTTTTTTTTTTTCAATGTTGTATAAAGGAAACAATGAAAATAATTTTGTCTTATTTTTACTAATTTTTGTATAAAATTTAAAAATAGAAAACAAGATTTTATTTTGTAAATAAAAATAAAAATAAAAAATATTTTCACAAAACAAATATTACTTATATTTTTAAGAAAACTATGAGCATTTTCTTTTTTACTTAAACATATACCAAAAAGAGATTTGATCAATTTTAAATTAAGAAAATAGTGTAAGTCACCTAAAATCTTTATTGTGAAGCATTTTTCTAGTGTAAATTGAGTTTGAGTAAGTATTTTTTTGAAAGGGTTAGAAAAAAATGATGTATTTACATAAGAAATAGAGTAATTAAATAAGAGATATTATTCAAAGTGAAGAGAGAATAATTACTTTTAAACAAAACCATTTTTAATGAAAACAATGTTAAATTTTATAAAATCATTATTGTGATGTTTGTCTAAAGATCATAAAATGATTTATGTAGTTTGTACACCAAATTCTTTTCCTTGTTGTCATAATCCAATGACATGTTCCTATACAACTCCTTAAATAACTCTTTATTGAGAAAGACATTATTTACATTAAGTTATAAGAAAGACCAAACTTTCACCATAGCATTGAAGAGAATGACTCAAATTGATGACATTTTTGGTGTTGGGAAGAAGGTATTCAAACAATCGATTCTCGCTTGTTGTGTATATCCCTTAACAACGCGAACTTTATATTTATCCACTTGGACATGTTGATTATATTTGACCTTATAGTTTCGCTTACAATCATGCTATACTTGTTTGAAGGTAATGAGACAATAAACTAAGTATTGCTCTTACCATGATAGTAAGTATCCTCATTATCCATTATCTATGAATAAGCATTCGTCCAAAATTATATTAGAACTTTTTTATTGGAAGAATAATACACGTGATATATTGAGCAAATGTTGATAGTTTCTCTTAATGATTAAGTTTTGCTAGGATCTTTCCACACAATAGAAATGATGGAAATATCCTGTTCATGAAAAAAAAATAAAAAATGCCTAACATTTTAATCTTATGAGATTTGACATGTTTAATCTATGAATAAAACTTTGTTTCAATCAAGTTGTAAAAGTGAATCATGAATGAAGAAGTTTTAGACTTAGCATGTAACATGTAAATCCATGCAAACCAAGTATGATCATCCACAATGGTAAAAAATATCTCTTATCCAGACCCTTAAATATTACAATGAATAAGATCAAAAGAAAAATTATACATGTTAATAGACTGAAAATATAATATGCAAAGTTTATCCAAAGAACAAATAAGTACTATTGTTTTTATCAAAATGTATGGGAACATTAGATATATTAGAATTTATTGGAGTGAAAATTTTATGTGATAAATGTCCTAATCAAGCATGTCATATGTTACCAGTTACATGAAAAATAGAAATGAATTATAATACAGGTGTATAGGAGATGAAGAAAACAAATTTCAAACATATAAATCATAAGGTGATTATCCCTTCTAATCACCTTCTTGAGTTGAGGATAAAAAATTTAAAATTGAGTAAAAATTTATCATAAAAATAGAATATACAAAACATTATGTAAGGATAATGAGTTAGAAAGCTTAACAGTACCAATGGAATAAATTTTGACTTTAGCATTATTAGTGAAAGTGATATAATGATTATGTAATTGTTTACACTTAGATAAGGAAATATTGACATTGAGTGATATATAAGGTAACATCATAATCTAAAATTTATGAACTATCTTGAATATCAAAATTCAAGTTTCATATGGTAAAATCATACTTGCAAAGACAACATTGGTCAGAGGCCCTAAGGATTGGAGGTTGTGAGCTTGGAGAATTTGCATCGACTAAGGATTGGAGGTTGTGAGCTTGGAGAATTTGCATCGACTGCTCATATTGTGTGGGAGTGAGATTAGGTTGGTAGAGGTGATAGGTTGGCACATTGGACTTTGAATAGCTAGGTGGATATCTATGAAACTTATGGTAGTGATCTATTGTATATCCTCGTGTTGCACAATGTCCATATAAAAGGATGATATTTCTTCCTTGATTTTTTCTTAAAAAGATTCTTAATTTGAGAATGAACATTTCTCCTAACAAAAACAACTTGAGGAAGAGCCAAGGATTGATGTGACAAATCCACAACTCTCTACTTCTCTTCTTGCAAAACTAAGAAGAATACCTAAATGGAAGGAATAGAATCAAGCAACAAAATCTAAGGTCATTCAATTGCATGAGAAAATTCATGATATCTTCCATTTGGAGGTATCCTTGCAATAGTCAAGAATTACTACAAGTGTAATAAAACAAAGGTTTTAAAGAACTTAAAATAATTTTGAGTTAGATGAAGTATTGAGTAAAAAATAAAGAACATTGATAAAGGTTAACGAGGTTCTTCCATAATTTGAAAATACGAGGACATTACTTTGAGAAAAATAATCTTCAAGATCCTTCCAAATGGAAAGAGTAGAATGAAAATAAATGAATGCTTGCAGCGATATTCTTGGATACTAAATTTAATAACCAAGTGCTTATGGTAATGATCATCCAAGGATCAAATGTAGGATCATGTTAATCTTGAAGTTAAGCATTATGTGCATGAATCGACTTCAAGAGGCATTATATTCGGCTAGAGAGGCTAAAAAATAAGAACAATACTACGATAATCAAAAGGATGAAAAATATAAAAATAATGTAAATCATGTTAAGTCACATAACAAAAATCATAAAAAAATATTCTAAAAAATAAGAATGCAAAAATTTATTGAAAAATACCTCTTAATATATATAAGAGTGAGCGAAAAGAAAAAAAATTATACCATGTCAATTCAAATAGATTTAATAAAAATAATATATATTTCTCACAAATTATGGATAAAAAGAAAAAATTAATTTACAACAAATTAAAAATTGACTACTAAATTTTAATTTACTAACATATTAGAAATTATTCTAATATGCAGAAATAATTATTATACTTTTATTAATTATAAATTATTAAAATTAATAAAAATTAAGATCAAAATATTTATCCAAAAGTAATTTTAAAAAGTAGAATGAAGATAATTAGACTAAAATATTGATGTGATAATTATACCAATAAATATTACTTCAATAGTAAAAATTTATGTGCTATAAATAAATAATTCACTTAATATCTAAAGATTTTGTAACTTTTACAATTTTGTTTTAGGTTAGTGACATGTGAATTTTACTTAAATGCTCTTAACATGTCTAGTATAAAAAATTATAAATCATTTTAACAATGATTTAATGTTTGTTTTTTTCTTTCAATTGGACACCAAAATTTTAAATATTAAAGAAAGGAATAAATTGTTGGTAATTTTACTCATGAATTTGAATAATATATTTTCATTAGAGTGAAATATCAGCAATCTTCAACATTATTTAAAAGATAAATTTTTTAAATCATTATAAAAATTAAATTAATATTAAAAGAATAATTAATTGAATTTATTATTTTTAAAGATAATAATAATTTTTAATTTTTGAATATTAATTTAATCAACTTTAAAGAGAAAAAATTAGAATGAAACTATCAATTTTACCTTTAAAATACTAAAATAAAACTATCAATAGTTACTGCATATAAATTTGATAATTAAATTAACCGCCTCTCCATTGAATAACTACGCCCCACTCCCATTCTATTCATCATAGTAAAGATATTTTGCTTATCTTAATGCACCTTCATAAGATTAATTAGGGAAATAGAAGATAGTTTTCCCTTTGATATCTTTTACACACATCCTAAGTCAATTATTCCTTTAAAGATTATATTTTTCCTTTAGTAATGTGATGTGGGTGCTAAAAAAATATCACAACAGCAGGAGAAGAAGGAGAAGAAAAAGACGAGAGAGAGAGAGAGAAAGCGCATGAGACGCGGGTAACAGAACGTCCGAAAAGTCAATGCAAGTCATCACCTTCAAATTTCAAACCTTATTGCTCATTTCTCAGCTGTGTCAAACCAACCTATTGCAAATAAAACTTTAGTATCACCATCCTTCAAAATATTAAAACCTTTCATTTTAACTTAAACACTTGCACACACTATATAATATAATCAATTAGTTGCAGGAATGTTTTAATTATATTAATACATAATCTTACTATATATAGTTTTCTCTTTCTTTCAAACCAGAGCTACTAGGATCATATAACCATGACAAAAAGGTGCTTAAACTCCGGGCTCAAACTCACTGTTCCTGCATCTGATCAGCGTTCTTTTGCCAAGTTCTTGTGAGTCTCTTTTTTTGTGTGAATGTGTTTGTTTTGTGTATGGTTTGGCTAATTGCAATTGTTTGTATCTTGGTGTGTGGTAGGTCTGAAAGCGGAACATTTAAGGCTGGGAATCTTCTTGTCAATAAAGAAGGAGTTCGAATTGTCTCTGAGAATGAAGAGGAATCAGTAACATATTTTTCTCAAATTTTATATGTGATTTCGCCCACTTGTTTAGTTGTTTATTTTAATCTTTAATCATCATTGTTTATTTTTCTCATTCTCACGAGGAAATAGGTCTTTTCATTTGAAACGTCTTGTGTGTATATGTATATTTTTAATTGGATTGGCCAATTGTTTATCTTTTTTTATTTGATCTTTTGAAACTGTTGAAATGTATTTTGTGAAAAGAAGGGCTTCCTGAATTTTCTGAAGTTTGATTAGTTTCAGGTTTCCAAACCAAAATGGAGCACTGTTGTTTAGAAGAAGGAAAAATAAAAGTTCTTATAAGATGGGTTATCTGGTGTTTTGCCCTTACAGTAAGATATTCATTTGAATATTTTCATTAGTAAAAGAAAAGACTTATGGAGAGAGAGAAAAAGGAGGGGGATTTGCAAATTGATTCATACTTTCCCTACCTTTTGTTAATATTTTGGATCATATCTTGTTTACGAATTTAATTTCTGGTTTATTTTCTCCTCTTTCTTTGGTTTTGTCTATAAAAGAATGGAGGATAAGCTGCAAGCTGAGAAAGTAAGATATTGTTCTCAGGAGAGACTATCCACTTTTTGAACTAGTATATAATTTAAGTTTTAAATTTCGCTTCAGTTCCATCTGAGAAAATAAAAACGTTGCGTGTTTTATAGACTCAAGAAATTTTTTGTATAAATTCCTATGCTTACTTTTATCGTGGTAAAAATATTTTCAAAATAGAATCACTTTGATAATAAATTACTAAGCTATATCACCAAAAATAAATTAATGAACTGATTGTACAATGACATTGATGTTTGAATATTGGACTTCCTGTACAGTAGTATTTTATTTGGTCACTATACTTTTCAAAACAGATTAGATGCAGAATGAATTCTGATAAATTTTTAGTTGTTTGATCTTTCTGCTATTTTCAGCTACCCCCAATCAGGCCACTAGACAACCAGTTAAGTTTGGCAGACATTGATACAATCAAAGTGATTGGAAAGGGAAATGGTGGAATAGTGCAATTGGTGCAGCACAAATGGAGTAATCAGTTTTTTGCATTGAAGGTATACTTGCTACATACCTTAGCCCTTTTGTTTGAACACCATCTTGCTCGTTCAACATTAGAAATTTTAATTTTGCTGAACATAAATGATTGAGATGCGGATCCCTTTCTTGAGAACTGTTATATTTTAGTCAGTTCAATGAGACAAAATTTAGATTATGGTCAAAAGACTCAGAATAAAGATGGCATCTGCTGTGGTCATAATTATATATGTTTAAATACTTATTTTTTTTATCCCTGTAGGTTATCTTGATTTTATTTTAGTCCATATACTTTAAAAGTTTGATTTTTGGTTCCTACAGTTTCATTTTATTTTGGTTTTAGGCCCCGTTTTGAAAAGTTTATAGATAAGTTTCTGGAACTAGCTTACTAAAATAGGATCTTTTCAGCTTATTCTAATAAGTTTCATAGTCAAATTTATGAATAAATCTTTATATGTTAAGAGCTTATTAAATAAATACTTAATTAAGCTGCTTATCCAGATGCACTCTTAATCCTTATAGTTTTATGCTGATTAGGTTTAGTCCCCATAGCTTACTAGACATTGGTCTCAATGGTTGTTTCTTGAAGGGTATATATGTGGCTGTATATTATTAGTAGGAGGTACCATAATGAATTGAAATATAATAACTGAAGGCCAAAATTTTAAAATATAGGGATTAAAAATAAAATCAAGATAAACTATAGGGATTAAAAATATATTTATGCCTAACTTTTTTTTCATTCGTTGTACCAGTGATTGGAATTACAGCGTTTTGTATATATGTGCTTGTTTACTTGAACAATGTGACTTTTATGAGCTTGAAAATATTCTGCATCTGTATCATTATCTTAATATAGGTTCTTATACTTATAAACTGATATCCTCTTATCCGATAGGTTCCCAATATAAATTCAATCATGTAATTCCCAATCAACTTTGTTTCTTTCTAGCTTATGAAGTGTTCATAATTCAGGAAATTCAAATGAATATTGAGGAGCCTATATGCAGGCAGATAGCTCAAGAGCTAAAAATTAATCAATCAGCACAATGTCCTTATGTTGTTGTCTGCTACCAATCATTCTATCATAATGGTGTCATATCAATCATCTTAGAGTACATGGATGGAGGGTCTTTAGACGATCTTCTGAACAAAGTTAAAACAATTCCAGAGCCATATCTTTCTGCCATCTGCAAGCAGGTTAGGAATAAGACAATTCCAGAGCCTGCCTTCAATTCACTACAACCTGGCACCTTCAATTCTTTTTTCTGAGTGCATGCCTAACTAAACTCTACCCTTTTCATATTTTAATTCTACAATGCAGGTGCTGAAAGGATTAATGTATCTTCACCATGAAAAATATATTATCCATAGGGACTTAAAACCTTCTAATCTGCTGATAAATCATAGAGGGGAAGTAAAGATTACTGACTTTGGTGTGAGTGCAATCATGGAATCTACATCTGGTCAAGCAAATACTTTCATTGGCACACACATCTATATGTCTGTGAGTAAAATATGCAAGTTTTTTATTTATTATTTTCCTATAGCCAACGACTAGATGTGCCACCATTGCATGGAACACTACTTATCCATGCTCATTTTACAGCCAGAGAGAATCATTGGTAACCAGCACGGCTACAACTACAAAAGTGATATATGGAGCTTGGGACTGGTGATGCTCAGGTGTGCTACAGGGAAGTTTCCATATACACCCCCAGATCAAAGTGAAGGATGGGAAAATATTTTCCAGCTTATTGAAGTCATTGTGGAAAAACCTTCACCTTGTGCTCCGTCAGATGATTTTTCTCCTGAATTTTGTTCATTTATCTCAGCTTGGTAAATATTTAGATCGCTTCACTAACTAAATCATATAATCTCAAGAATCTTGACCCACCAAAAGAAAATGAAAACTGAAATTAATTGGTATACTTGAGGAGCCTACAATTCAAAAACTGAATCCGTATATAGACAAAACATATAGTCTATCTAATTGTGTGTTAAGCCTTGTATCCATAAGATTTAAATATATTCTTATTTCCTATAATTTACAATGATTTTTCTTTTGGTTCCTATACTTTAAAAGTTCATTTTTTGGTTCCTATAATTTTAAAAATTTTGATTTTAGTCTTGGCTACCGGCAATATGCCAAAACATGTGCTTTGTATGGTACAATCATTTGAACTAACGTCTAGTATAGTGGAGGAACCAAAATTGAAATAGAATAAAACATACAAACCAAAATCAAATGAAATGAAATTATAAGGACCAAAACCTAAACTACAGGAACCAAACCTTCAAAGTATAAGGATTAAAACCAAAATTGAGACAAATTATAAGGCCATATTTTATTTCAAGATATAATTTCATGGAACGAACCTCCTACGGTGGCTGTTCTGTTATAAATTTTATTTCACTACATTTTATGAGACTTTTAATCTTCAATTAATCTTCTCTGTGTTTAGTTTACAGAAAAGTCCAAGGGATAGACCGTCGGCTCGGGACCTTATAGTATGCATAAATCTTAACTATACGAGTATGCCATATAAAATAGATTAAATAGTCGTTCTTACATTATATCTGATTTGAATTTCAGAAGCATCCTTTTATCATCATGTACGAGGACATGGATGTGGATCTTTCAGCTTATTTCTCCAACGTGGGATCTACACTTGCAACCATATAAAACATAGTATATTCCAATTTTGGAGTTTGTTCAAAGGTAAAAGATTATGCTAATTCGCACTATGTATCACTTCACCAGGTATTTTTAAATGTAGATCACTATACAAACAAAATGTGTTGATCGGTAATGAACAGAAGGATTTTTGCTTCTATATTGAAGGAGTGGTTTGTTATTGTAAACTGTAAACACTACAGATGATCGTGCTTTGGTGCTAAGTTATATGACTGATTTCTAATTTTATCGGTGTATGGTAAACAACTTGATTAAACACCTGTTCAATAAGTTTTTATTATATAAGGACTGAAGATGTAAATTTGATCATGAAATTTATTGAAATAAGTTAAAACTACACCAAGAAACTTATTGAAATAAGCTAAAAAAACTTATGAAAGTCATAAATTATTTTTATTAGCTCCCCCAAACCTTTTCATGCACTGACTAAAACGATCCTGTGTTGAAAGCTTGTATTACTCCATTTATGAGATTCGAATATTCTTCTAAAGCCAATATCATACATTTGTCAGAGATATTACCTAAATTACAAGTAATAGTGGGATATGCTCCTTAAAATAAACACAATTCTGAACAGTGAGTACTATGTCAACGTGGAAAGTACTATACATTTTGCAATTGGATTCCTTTATTTGTATGCAATTGGATTCCTTTATTTGTAGAGTCGCCGGTTGCATATGACCAGAATTTGCAGAATGGAGCCAAAGAAACAAGCTTCCAAAATTATTAAAAAAAATGTGTTTTGTTGTTAAGATACAGTCATAAGATAATAATACAAACTTTTAAGAGAAATTCATGCCTGTTCATTTGAAATATGGTGGCTTTGGGTAGGAAACTTGAACATTTTACATCATTATTAATTGAAAAATAATTAAATATCAGATGTGAGCAGCTCTCACAGTGATACCTCATCTTAACCTGAGGTATCATGTCTGTACACTACAAATTTTAGTATACATAATTTAGCCCTGGTTAAAAACTTAAGGGCTAATAAATATGGTATGAAATGAAAAATAATTGGAGAAACAATAGAATATAAATCTGACAAATATTCCAGATGAAGGGTATCTATTATTCTTTTCTCTTAAATTTTCTCTGAGCCTTCAAGTCTATAACAATAACAGAGATGTTATCTCTGCTTCCCCTTTGGAGAGCAAGTTTAGAAAGATACTCAGTAGCATACTGAGCTGCAGGATCAACTCCATGATCATGGCCTTGTTCTGTGTTGGTATTCTTCTTATGCCAAAGAAGGATTCGTTTTCGTGCAATTTGACATGCTTCTTCATTTGTGATGACATCCCATAAACCATCACTGGCTAAAATGAGGCACTCATCGTTTTTGTCTCGATGGACACACTTCACTTCTGGGTCTGGAATTATCCATGGCTTCAAGTACCTATCTCCTGTTGGTGGACATGAAGCAAATTTACACTTCATTCAGTAAAGATGAGTAAAATAATCTTATCAAACCAAAAAAGTGTTGTTGATGGACAAGAAGAAACTTTACACTTTGGTAAAGATGACAACAATCTTATCAACCAAGAATGAAGTAGAATAAAACATTACTAGAATCTCATATAACATCGATGATAGATATTAAGAAAGGGCACTCAGAGTCGTTCCATAAAAGAGGGTAGGGACTAGGGAAGGATTACCCTTCCCCCTCTTTTTCTTTCTTTTTATTCAATATGATTTTTTATATAGAATTTAATTTTTTAATGTAATAAATACGTACTTTTATAATTTATTAATTAATATAATTATATATGTTATGTTGATCTTCATATCCTTTTTTACATGTTTAATAAATCTGTATATATTGGGACATGAATACATCAGGTGGCCTAGCACGTTTACCATTTAGACCAAGATTAGGCTTAATGAACGTTTGGTTTGATTTATTCCAAAGAAAAATTGCTTATTTGTATTAGCTCGGTGAATTTTTTTTATAAATAAGCGATTACTTATAAAAATTTAATCGTTTCTAAGCATCTATTATTTTGTTTAGTAAATAAGATGGGTAAGAATATTTTTTAAAAGCTTGTTTAATTATTATTATTATTATTATAATTATTAAATAATTAAGTTTTTAGTCTTTAAAAAATTCATAATTTTTCAGTTAGTTTTTTATTTTTATTTTTTAAATTAAGCACTTTATAAAACATTTTTCTTCATCAAATACTCCCTTTTAGTCTTATGATAAGTGTAATTTTCATTTTTTATTTTCCATTTAATCTTTTAAGATATTATAAATTTCTCATTTAATCCTTCTAAATTTTTTTTTAGATTGATCTCTCTAAAGTTTAAAGTGGAAGACTAAATGAAAAATACATAATCTTTGAAAAGATCAAATGAGAAAAAAGTTGAAAAATAATAATAATGAAAGAATCATTTGAAAAATAAAATAAGGGACCTAATAATAAAATTCATGAATTTATTAAACAAAAGTTAATCAAGCCTTATTATTATTACTCCTAAGTGTTGACATTTAAATAAACTTTGCTAATCTATTTAAAAATCTCGGCCTTTGAACTTACTAAAAGCCTTGGTAGGCTATTTAAAAACATATCCATGAGATAAATATGTCAAATTCAAACCTTATCTAACAGATATGTCAGATTAGTTTAATGAAAAGCTTGGCTTGAGCCAGCTCTTTCCACCTTTATAAATTGCCAAAAAATCTTCTAAAATATCATTATTTGTCAAGAGTGCTTTAGGATCCCAAAATCACGGATCCCGTGGGGAAAACTTTAAAAAGATTGCATTAATAATGAACAGAAAATAGTGTTCTCCATTTCATCAATTTGACTGCAAAGAAGCCATGACAAATGATAGCAGCAAGATTTACAGGGAAAAAAACAGCTAAATAAATTGATTTGTTATTAAAAGAAAATGTAATACAAAACAACATCGGTATTATTTTTATTAAGGGACAATGTTATATCAACAGAAAACATTTACATTGTCATTGGATTCTATATAAATTTGTGTAGAAATTTTTTGACATGGCAATGCAAAATCTAACAATGACTCATAATTGACCATAATTTTTCTTGGTAAATTGAGAATAAATATTTGTACCTGTATAAATTGGTGCTCAAAAACAATGAAATAAACACATACCTAAGGACCTTGACACTGCCAAAACACCTAGAACTCTGTATCCATTCCATTGTATGACCTTTCCTCCTGCAGCTTCTATCCTTGTCCACTCATCCTCCCTATTTGGCTGCAAAAACAGCAAATAAAGTTTCCTCTATTAAATAACTTGAGCTTCTAACTAAAGTCTATCAAACAAACTGAAAAAAAATGCCTTACTTTGTGGTCATCAGACAAAGGAAGTGCTTCTCTTCCGCGACACAAGACTGCTCTTGAATCTCCACAGTTTGCAACTATTATGTGTGTTTGACTCAAAATGGCAACCACAGCAGTGGAGCCAACAGTCTCAGGAGAAAGAAGTTCAACACTTGCACCATTTTCTGCACCAACTCCTCCAACCTCATCATCTACTTTATGAAAGCAATTGGAGAATGCTTTTTTCCATTGGTCCTCCCAGTTGCCTCTCACATTCTTTTCATCCAAACTTGATTGTGCAGCTTCTATCTCATCAACCAACACTGAATGAAGATGTTCACGGCAGTAATTCGCAACCTATGAAAACATCACCCTCTTAGTTTACCAACATAGAGGACAGCAGGGTTAAAGAAGGAAGATAATCAAACAAGTCATGTGTTATTAGTTATCCACGGATATGCTTGAGTAACAGTTTAATTAAGCGTTTATTCAATAAGCTCTGTTTATATGAGGAGTTTATGTCATTAAATTTAATAATGAAAGTTATTGAAACAAGCTGATAAGAGCTGATTTTGATAAACAATATCAAGATAAAAAAGTCAAAAAAGCTTATAGAAGTTATAAGCTATTTTCATAGTTCTCTATAAGCTCTTCCAAAACATCTGTCCAATGAAATGGATCAACTTAAACAATATAATAAATTATATGATTGACATGATGGATGTTTAAGGCATACCTGACAGCCCCCATGTCCATCATAGACACCAAAAAAGTGGGCCGGTGAGTGTTTTGTGTCTTCACTCACATGGTCATCCATTACCATCCATGAAGGGACTTGAAATAGTTGAGGCTTAATAGCAATAGCATCTTCCATCTCCTCTCTCCTTCCACAAACTGATGAGAAACCCCAAAGTGGGGTAGTATTAGTTGCACCACTCAATTCCAAGCATGTTTGCTTCTCTGGCATCTCACAAAAGGCAGTAAATAGTTTTGGATCAGACCCATCTGATCCACTTCCATCTTCACCCTCAAGTTCCATAGCCACAGAACCCATGTTCTGCACCGGCTCTAGCTCGGCTTGGGGCTTGGTCAAACAGGACCTACCATGAATGATGTTCATGTTATCATCAACCTTGATGGTAATTGGTGAGTTCATTTTATAACAATTAGTCCTCAAAATTGAAGATTCCTCCCTACAAGGACTGTTTTTGTCACTAGCAGCAGGTTGAGAGATACGCATACAATGAAAATCCTTAGCAAACATGGATTCATCTTTCTTTCTTGCTTGGTTATGGTTTTCAGTCAGAAAACAGTTACTGTCTCCTTGACTAACCATTTCTGACCCAACCGGATTCTCTTTTCCCTCTGCAGACACTGTAATATGGGGTTCTGGACTAATAATATCTTTGCAGTTTTCACTTCCAACAGGGTAGGATTCACAACCCTCAGTTGCAGAATTTAATATCAAAGCTGATGCTGTATTTGACATAAGCTTTAGACCAGTTATCTCCATGTGGGTTGCCACTGCTGACTCCTTTTTGATCAAATTCCCAAGTGTGAATGGCACTGCAACCGCCGAAGTTATTTCCTCCATAGGTTTTAGTTTGCTTTGTAGCCAATAGCCTTATCCTCTAAAATCTTATAAATGTTAACCTCCCTCAAGCCTCTTCTCTATGACCAGTTCAACTGGCATATAAACAACGAGAAGAATTTCAATTTAGAGTTAGAACCAATCCCCTCTACAGTTTAACAAAACCCAATTTAGACTTCAAAAAATTTAAAATCAAGGGCTATATTGAAACAGTGCAGCTAGATGCTAAAATAGCCCTCTAGATCCTTTCTCAATTCACCTGTTTTGGACTCTTATATTTAATCCTAACAGTCAACTGGACACAAGGGGTGTTCCAAAATCTTCTATTTCTCTACCCCCACCAATCCTTTGATAAATCCCTGAAACATAAGGCAATAGATGATTCAAGAAACCAAATCCAAATAATTGCCAAAGTCTGTGCCTTGTCTCTCTCTAGCAAACAAAGGGACAAGGGAAATGGGGTCATCAAAAAATTTTAAAAAAAAAAATCAAAAACAAAGAAGAAAACAAAGACAACAACAAATAGTACAAATAAGAAGAAAGGGTTCCTTGGATCTGAGGGAACCAACATGTACCATTGAAATTTTCCTGAGTTTATTTTTTCTGTTCCTTTCATGTGTCCACTACATCATGGCCACCCATCCTAATGTCAACTCCCACCTACTTTATGCCATTGCTATCTATAATAATTGTGCCTAGATTTCTTTTCTGAGTGCATTGAGATTAATCTCTTGAAACAGTAAAAGCACAGAGAGTAATCCAGAGCTGCTTACCTTCACAAAAATTATGAGCGATGAAAGGGAACATCAACAACAAGTAGATGCCATTATTGGTTGTTTGCATCACACTTTAGAACTATTTGTATTTTCTTTACTGAAAAATATAAGGACAAACCAATACATGAAGAGATGATTGATTGCTTTTTATCTTTAGAGGGAAAAAAATTCTTACACAAAATCTTTTCTTCACCAACCAAAAAGAGAATAGGAGAAGAAATTGTACATTTGTTCCCTTTCTTAATAATGCAAAGTTTGACACGTAGCACTTTCGTTTCGTTTTTTAGTTGGTCGGTTAGGTTTGGTTACATCATTCCCTAACAAATATCTAAAAGGAACTCTTTTCTTTAATATCACCGTTACCAATACAAGATTTCAGACGTGAAAGTCATTCTAATCTCATCCATTTGTTCTTTCACAAACGAGCTTATTTTATTATATACAATATTATAATATTCATATAAGAAAAAATGTATGAAAAATGGTTAAGACGAATAGAAGGAGAGCACGTAAGAGAGAAAGATGAGTTTGAGGACATGTGCGTGAAGATCAAGAGAAGATCCCTCAATGCCAAGGGGAGATGTACAAAGGCAACAACCCAAGGAATAGAATAGAGTGATTAATCAAATTACATGTGGAAGACATGATCCGGTTATATTATTACTAAATTTGCTTAGAGGTCTTCAAACTCTCTTATATATATATACATATATCAGATGATTTAGATGAGAATATTGAATTATTATAAAAAATGAAAATAGTGAATATAGATTATTAAATTTTATTTAAATGGGTAGAGTTAATATATATATATATATAAAATATCTTTAAATGTATAATTATTAATTTATTTTTAATTTTAACTTGTATGATATACACACACTCTCTCTATATATATATTATTTAGTTTATTTTAAAATAACATTTTTAGGTTTTTGAAAACAAATAATAATAAATAACTATTCTATAAATTTAAAGAGAAGCAAACATTCTATAAATTAATCTTCACATCAGTAAGCATGAATTAAAGTTATTAAAAATGCGTAATTTGTAATTGTCATATTATATGTACATTAAGTACATATGTGGTAAGGAAATTTCTTTTCTTCCTCCACCTTTATATTCTTCTTAATATGGTATTTTTTTTTACCTCAAAGTATAGTATGTTCTCTTTTTCTTTTACATTTATTTTTAAAAAGCTAGGGAAATGCTACAAATTAGGAGTGTTCAAAATTAAACTAAATTGTTTTAAACCATCAGGTTGATTAAAAAAAACAATTAAATAAAAAGTTAAAAATCCTGATCACCACATGTTTTTTTATTACAGTTTAGTTCCATTTGTGATTTCTACTCTTAAAATCAAACTGGACAAGTTGAAAAGAGAGTATAAATTACTTTTTACATTTTTTTTTTACTTTTTGCATTCCTCTCCTATAAAATGACTATTATACTTTTGTAGGGGTGTATTAAAGATTTTTTTTTATGAAAAATAAGATTTTGAAAATAAAGATTTGGAAGCCATATTTTAAATTTTGAATTCTTATTTTTGTAAGATAAAATATACATTTCGAAAATAAGAATTCATAAGTCATATTTTGATTCTCTGATTCTTATTCTCAAAAATCAAATATAAATAGGCAATAATTAGATTTTAAGTTTCTTATTTTTAAATTCTTTTTATAATTTTTATATGCAATACTCTTCTGTTATGTAAGAATGCATTTAAGGTAATTATCCATGCAATACTCTTCTAATTTTTTTGATTTTTATGCATTCAAATTTTATTACTATATATTTATATTTGACTTTTAAAAATAAGAATTTAAAATTTAAAATATAATTTTAAAATTTTTATTTCTAAAAACCTACTTTTCATAAAAAAAAACCTTCCATGCACCTCTTACAAAAATATAATGAACATTTCATAAAAAGAAAGTGAAAAAAGAAAAAAAATATATGCAAAAAGTAATATCCTGTTTATACCTTTTCCAGGCTATACTAGCCCGGCCCATAACAAAAACTAATTCTTTTGTTGACTCTAACAATCCTTCGGAGAACGTTAAGTGCATTATTTCAGCATGCTCTAAGATTCTCACTCCTCTTCTCTCATTGAAATATTCTTTCTCTTCTTTACTACCAAATTTACCTTTCTTTCATAGTTTTATTCATCTCTAGTTAATATCTTTTCTCTCTATTTTTTGATCTCCTAATAAACTCATCTCAGTTTTTATCCTCACTTAGTCACTATTCTTTTATATAAATTAAAAATTATGTAAAAATAAATAATTATATAAAAATAAAGATAAAAAACTGAACAAAATCAATTCATAAAAAAATATGTTTAATTTATTTTAATTTTAATATTATATTTAAATTGAAACAAATCAAACTGGATATTATTTTTATGTTTGGATGGTTTAAATAATTATTTATACATTTTGTTTAATTTAGTTTAATTTTAATATTATATTTAAATAAAAAAAATTAAAATAGATATTTTTTTTTTGTGTTTGGATGGTTTAAATGATTGTTTATGTGTAAATTAAATAAAATTGAATAATATTCTTATTTTATATATATATATATATATATATATATATCATTTAATGGATTCTCTATTATTAAATAAAAGTCACATAAAATTTTCGAAATCTTATAAACCTTATCTCCAATTAAGTTACTATTTGGATTGGAGTATGTGTTATGGTATATTTCAAATAGATGGAAAATGAAATAATTAATTATTTTTTAATATTATTTTATCTCTATTTGACATGATAACTTGATAATTGGATGAGATAACTATTATTTTTTAACCTGCTTCTACCGGTGCTCAATAGTTCAGCTAATAGTTGATTTTTTTTATCTTTAATATATTTTAATAATTCATTATTTATCATGAAATATTACTTTTTTTATATCATTGTTTAATATTATAATAATTAGTTTAATTATTAAATGATTTATTCAAATTATTTATAACAAAATATTTTATTTTCTTGATAAAATTTTTAAAGATGAAATAAATATTTTTTTATAAAAATATTATTTAAAGTGTATTTATAAAATTTAAATAAATATTTTTTATTTCATCAAAATATTATTTATTTAAAAATATAATTTTTATCCAAAAATACATCATAAATAATAAAATAAATAAATAAATAAAATTATCAAATTTTTTTTATATACAACCATTAAAATAACTATAAATTTATTTATATAATTTTTTAATAAAAAATATTATCTTTATTTTTAATTTAATAATTATGTATTTATTTATTATTTTATTTTTATCACCTAATTTAAAATCTAATTTTACTAAATATGTTCTTATTTTAATTTTCTACTTTTTTTTTCAGTTTCAACTAACTTATTCATTAATCATACCTTTAATGTAATGGTAATAAATTAAGATAATTTATACGAAATTGTAGATTCAAACATAATTTTTTTATATATAATTTTTTTATTTATTTTTAGTTTAATAAAACTTATTTATTTATAAAATTTATATAAATTTAACTAATAATAAAAGTATTTAAATATATTTTAAGATTGTTGACCAACCCTAGAAAGGATAAACTATAAGGCCTGGAGAGTGTCATTTTCCAGTGTTTTTTTTTTTTTCAACATAAAAAGCTCATGTTCCCACCTAAAATAAAAGGGGAAAAGTGTACAAATACAGGAATAATGAGAAGAGTGGTACTACTGAAAAGCTTCTTGCGAACAATGTTATGTAGAAAGACTTAAGATGATGGTGTACGTCAATGAAACAACTCACGCCGTTTGGAAAGGTCATCATCACTATGATTGATTCCCATTGCCAGAATA
The DNA here is from genome assembly GCA_037954105.1 of Canavalia gladiata. Taxonomy (NCBI): domain Eukaryota; kingdom Viridiplantae; phylum Streptophyta; class Magnoliopsida; order Fabales; family Fabaceae; genus Canavalia; species Canavalia gladiata. The sequence goes on from CM075662.1 coordinate 25,355,482, forward strand.
ATTCCAAGAACATTGTAGCACTTTCAACTGCTTACTGAGCATAGCAAGTGTAACTTTAAGGGAGGAGACTAAGAAAAGCGTTATTTTTTTTCTTGAAAACCTTTTTAAATTAAAAAAGAAAAAATATTATCACAATATAAGAATTAATATTAAAAAAATAACACAAAACAAAGTTAGATAAACATTCTCATTTTTAATTATTTAATTTATATATTTTATTAAATAAACAAATAAATATTTTAATTAAATCTAAGTAAAAAACTCACTTTTTATAAAATAATTTAATAAAAAATATTATATTTATATTTTTTGAGATTGATCGAAAAAGTATCTATATCTTTATTCTTTTTACTTGTTAAATATGTATTTTTATAATAATTTTTAGTTTGTTTGATCTAGTTTTGGTAATATGTAATTTATAAATTTTACGAATTAGTTTTTAAATTTTTTAAAAAAATATTTTTTTTTATTTTTTGATTATTTTTTTTTATTATTATTATAAAAAAAAAAAAAAATTTGTTGACATTTATTTTCTAGCGGTTATAAGAAATCCATTAAAAAAATTTGTACTTATTTCTAAAAAAAATTATATATCTTAATTTTGTATTTTTTTCTTTTTTTCATTACAAAAATTCATTTAACTACGCAAACTGAGGGAAGGGAAGTGCAAGGAGAAGGAGTTTTTGCCTCCAAATCGAAGGATCAGAAACAATTCAACGACGTTATTGACAAATAATTCGAGCGATCCTCTCCCTCTACTTCTTGCCCCATTCGCACTAAAAACACCAATATAGGAATCTTTACTCCTCTTCTATCTAAAAAAATCCCAAACTCTTTGAAGAATTTGAAAATTGATATCGAAGAGTCTGATGTGAGTAGTTCTAATGGAGATGACACCTCTTGGATCTCGATTCTTCAATCTGGGGGATAATGAATTCTTCTGCAAGGTTGAGGACGATTACAAAGTCAGGTCCCCTACTATGGTTACACTCTAATTTTCTCAATTTAATTCTCGATGTTGAATCCTTCCATGGTAATTCTTGATTAGTCTCTTAGAATACAATTTGAGGTTTCGACTAAATGTACTCATTGCATGTGTTTATTTGTAATTTGACAATCAAATAAAACACATTATGTATGCTGAACTAGGCAGTAGGCAGTAGGTTTCTTGCTTCACTTTTGTTGGATCAAATGAGAAGTTTTTACCTATTATTTTAATCCTTATAATCTCTTGACCAACAATATCATAAATAAGGCAATGTTGATATTGAAAGGATACTTAAATCCTTTTTCAACCAGTTGACCTGCACTTAGCAAGTTTTGGTCAATGTTAGGAACATAAAGAACATCCGAGATTATTTTTGTACTTGAACCTATTGAAATTACAATGGTTCCTTTTTTCTTTTGCAAATATATAACCATCATTCCTATTCTAACCTTAGAGACTTTATTTATAATTTGACAATCAAATAAAACACATTATGTATGCTGAACTAGGCAGTAGGCATTTGATTTAATTAGTAGAAAATCTTGTTTATTTTCCATCTTTCTAGTAGCTTCTATAATTTGTGTTATTTTATTTTTCATGATTACACAAATAAACCAATGAATTTGACTTTGAATTCCAAATCTCATGTAGCAGAAAAGGTTAGGCTGGAGTGTGGATGTGAATCGAAATGTTAAAAGTGACAAATGTAAGATTCATTCTCTTACTAAGGATACTTTTTCCTTAAACATATATTATTTCATATGCTCAACTGTGGTGCTTTTATTTTTTTTGTCTTGTTTAGTATATAAGTAGGACATGCCTAACAGAAGCAGTTTTGAAATGCAACCTTTGTGGGATCCTCCCATGTCAAGGGTAGACATAATAACAATGTAGAAGTAAGTTTTTATAATAAGCATCTTGGTGTCTTTTATAAAAATAAACTTTTTTAAAACTTACATCAAGAAGTTTCATGATTTAATTTATGTCATAAGTCTTTTATGTGATAGAAGCTTATTGAATATGTGTTCAGTATTAAGTTGTTTATTTAACTTCAATAGAGACTATATTGAAAAATCGTCTTGATTATTTTCCTCTAATTTTGGTGGATACTAACTTGCCTAAATTTGAATGGGTTAAGAGAAATGCATCATCAACCAATTTGTTTGCAATGACAATCAGCATTGGTTTGCAATGACAATGGGCATTGGTTTGCAATGACAATGAGCTTGAAGGAGAAGGATCTTGTGAACAGAATGGTCATAAAGGTTATTTAATAAGTTTTGTACACATTGTTCACTGCAAATGCTCTATGTTATCCATGGGACGTGACCCTCTTTCTACACCATATTATAGTTTCTAGTAAGTAATTTCAGGGTCATACTCTTCCATTGTGATGGTGTTGTTGACGCATGGAAAGGTTTTGAGTGGAGTGATTATGTCATTCATGCATTGGCAATGGATCAAAGCAAATCGTAGGTGCCTAGGTGACTTCACATTCCATTCTAACCCACATTAATTAATTTCACTTATCATAAATATGTGTTGTATTGAACATGTTTTCAGTGATCAAATGGTTTGCTAAACATTTCTTACACCCAAAATAGTTGCAGAATATGATGATATTTTCCTTGGGGATGAGGACCTAGGAGTTGAGTATCTGCACTATGGAAATAAGTACTTAATACTCTAAAGTTTGACTTAATTATATATAAGTTATAATTAAATCAATGATGCATTTTCTTACTAAGTTATAATACTACTGTAGGAGTATACATGGATGGTTCTATTTGGAAGAATGATAGAACTTCTGTCCAATCATCCAACCATGTGGTAGATTTTCTTTTCTTATCAGAAAGGTGTTTGGTATCCAAAGCAACCAAACAATTGATGGAGCTAATTCATGAGATATGAGGTCACTGGTTCGAATCCCCTCTACCACATTTTTGTTAAATTCCCCTTCCCTGTTAGGTGCACCTCACATGCCAGAGTCAAACCAAGCTAGGTGAGCCATAGTCAACCCGAGCCGCATGCGAGCCATTAAGCCACATGAGCCGCCCCAGCCATTCCCACATGAGCCAGCCAAGCAGGCCAAACTCCATAATTCTTAATTTCAATCAGGCCTACACTTCCTCTAATTGCAGTTTAAGCCCTACACTTCCAGATATTGCATGCAGACCCCTAGACTCCTAAAAATTCAAATTTTGCCCCCAGACTCCTAAAAATTCAAATACTGCCCCTACACTTTCCAAAATCATAATTCGACTCCTAAACTGCTTAAAATTCCACTTAAATCCCCAAACTTCCCAAAATTTAAATTAAATTCCTTTCTCCCAAAATTCAAATGAAGTATTTTCTTCAAAATTCAAATTAATTCCTCTCCTCAAGATTCAAATTAAAATTCTTTTCTCCCAAAACTCAATCAAGTTTAATTTTCTATTCCAATCCAAATTCTATTCTCTTCTTGAATCTTGAATTGAGTTCATTTCTTATTTCAAATAAAATTCTTTTCAAAATATTTTGGGATCTATAGTCTTACGCAACAAACTCTAAACAGGAAACTGGCGGTCCACACTGTTGTTCGATGTTTAGTGGTTTGTATAGGCCTTCGTGCTGCCTTAGCCGCCTCAGACCTTGTGCATGAGTGGACTAGAGGTCCTTTCAAAAATAAAACTCTTTTCAAAATGCTTTGGGATCTACGGTCTCACGCGACGGACCCTAGACGAGAAACTGGCGGTCTACACTGTTATTCGATGTTTAGTGGTTCGTATTGGCCCCAGTGCTGCCTTAGCTGCCTCGGACCTTGTGCATGAGTGGACTAAAGGTCCTTTCAAAATAAAAATCCTTTCAAACAACATGTTTATTTTTGAATATTTGTTTTCAAGCACTTTCGAAGGTCAAGCCTTCAAACAAACTAGAACTACGTAAGCCTTGAGTTTCTCATTGCACCGGGGAATACGTAGGAGCAGGATCAAGTCCTGTCAAGCTAACCTCCATCAAACTATTTATTTTCACATTAATTAAGGGATCAAACTATTTTCAAATAATCACACACTCAGTTTAAGGGTACTATTCTTCGAAACAGGTGAGTGGGGTGCCTAACACCTTCCCCACTTGTAACCGACTCCCGAACCTAAATCTCTTCCTCGAGTCAGGGTTTTTTCCAAGTATTTTCCCTTAAATAAAAATTTGGTGGCGACTCCACATTACTAAATAAATATCTATTTTCAAAATTTTAGCGAGTTCGTCGCCTCGTCGAAATTACGGTTGCGACAATGACTCAGTGGGGATATCATAATTATCACCCCTATCTCTCAACACATGCAGCTACCTTATAATCATTGAAAACTGGTCTACATCCCCTAGGTTAGTATGTCGACCATTCTCTTCATTTCCCATTTAGGTCGTGGTGTGGCTACATTCATTTTGAAATACATTATATCTTATTAAAAAACACAATTTATAAAAAATAATAAAATTAGTCCAATATTCAAAATCTTATAGGTATGTCTCATACTATATCATACATCATTTACAATATGCACCTCATATCATATTACATAAAGTGAGTATTGGATCTTTCACAAAATTTTACTGTACTTAAATATTAACATGAAACCTTCAATACATCTAAGCAAAATAAAATAGGTACCTTTGAAATTTCAATAAAACTACTTTAAAACTTTTCTCAAAACTTAGTAATGTGAACGTGATTTCCCTTTTAAGAAAATGAGATCATCTAAAAGATTCTCTACAGGGAATGAAAGGTCCTATGACAAGAAATAGGACCAAACGTATGAAACAAGCACTTCAAAGTCTCATCAAGGAAGTTCAAGAAAAGGACTACGTTGACCCAAACTCAAATCCAACATGGGTTAATTTATGTCGTCATATTATCGAAGATTTTAAGTGATAAGGTTTATGATTTATAATTGATTTTCTATATATTGCATTAGGATGTGATATTTATTTACAATTTTAGGGTTTGTTTTAAATTATTTTCAAATCAAATTAAAATTTTAGATTGATGTGAAATTTAATTAGGATTCCATATTTGTTTTCTTTTTATTATATTTTCTCCCAATTTAGGTTAATTAGGTTATCTATATAATAAGAGTTAGGAACTCAATGTAAGTACAGTTTGTGTTGAGTTCCTTTACCCTATTATATCATGATTATCAAGACGTTCCAATTATAATTTCTGCATTCTGATTCATTCACGTAGGATGAATTATATCATTTTCCATCAAAGCTCTGACTCTTGGAATCAGGTGTCATTTATCCCTTTCTTTATTTTATTCATGTCTTTGTTGTTTTCTAATATCCTTATTGTTCTCATTCATCTTTTGTTTATCCCTTTTTTCCATCAGCTACCCCATAAATTCTCTTTAAAGCAAATATAACTATATTTCTATCTCTTCCAGCAGTAAAGTTTGTCTACAAAGTATTCCATAGACAAGTGAAAAAAAAAATAAAAAGAAATTGTGATATAAATTCAAATTAAAAAAAAAAGAGTTCAAGACAATTTGATATAAAAAAAAATTCAGTCTTAGTTGAGTATAATATTTGAGTTCTTAATTCTGGATTATACTAACCCTTATTTTTTTACCTAGTATTTCTTACCCTATTCATCTTGTGTATCCATGATTCTTTTATTATTTGTCAGAAAATCAACTTGTGAAGTTCTTTATTCAAGGGCTTATGTGGAGAATTGAGAGGTAAAAGGAAAGAATTGGTGAAAACATTATAGAAAAAGTCAATCCAAGTGTAAACATTAGTGAAGAGCATCAATATTGAGGGTAAACACTAAGGAAGTGATTGGTGAGGTTTTCTTATACTAATTTATTTATTTTGTTCAATTTTAGCATTGTCAACATGAGTGGTGAACTCCATCAAAATAAAATGGATATAAAAATATTCATAAAATCTGGTCGAGAAGGAGGTGTCGGGTTTCTCATCAAAGTAATCCCTAAAGATTACCTCACCCTATGAAAAAGAAAATTGAGGGAAGAACTTGGAATCAAGTAGTGGTAGTTTCAGAGAAAGAAGATGATATTGAGAAGAAAATGATAGTAACTTGGGGAGTATTAAATTATCCCTTCCACTATTTCATGGAAAGAATGAACCTAAAACATATCTTGAGTGGGGGAGAAAGGTGTAGCATGTATTTGACTATCACAATTACTTAAAGGAGAAAAAGGTAAAACTAGTCACTATATTTTTTAATGATTATGCTAATACTTGGTAGGATGAGTTTGTACTTAATAAGAGGAGGTATAAAGAGAGACCTATCCGAAAATGAGAAGAGATGAAGGTAGTCATGAAAAAAAGATTATGCCAAGTATTACTCAAGGTGTCATTGGTGTTGAAGATTATTACAAGGTGATGGAAATTTCCATGGTAAGACCTAATGTTGAGGAGGATAAAGAAGCCACTATGTAATGATTTATTGGAGGGTTAAAAAGATAGTTGAAGTGGTGGAGCTACAACATTATGTGGAGATGGATGAATTGTTTCATAAAGCTATTTAGGTGGAAAGACAACTCAAACCTAGGAGCACTCACAAATATTCTTCTAGTTCCTCAAGGAAGTTTTATTGGTCAAATAAGAAGGAAAATCCTAAACTGAAGGAGGAATCTAAGGGAAAGTCAGTAGTACCTATTTCCAACGGTAAATTTGAAATTAAATCCTCTTATAAGTCAAGTTACATTCGTTGCTTTAAGTGTTAAGGTTTGGGGAATATTTCTTTTCAATGTATAAATCAAAGAACCATGACCATTCTTGACAACAGGGAAGTAGAGAGTGTAAGCTTGGAAGTAGATGAAATGTTGGAGTTGGAGGACTGTAGTGATGTGAAGGTAGTAGAACTTGTGCATTGTGACATCTTGGTCACAAGATGTGCATTGAATATTCTACCAAAGGATGAAGAAAATTTAGAGTAAAGGGAACATATTTTTTATACCCGTCATGTGAACAAGGTTTGTAGTATGATTATAGATAGTGGCAATTGCACCAACATTGCTAGTACCTTGATAGTGGAGAAACTAAAGTTTCCTACTATGAAGCATTCTAACCCTTATAAGCTACAATGGATAAATGATTGTAGGGATGTAAGAGTTAGTAGGTAAGTCTTAGTGTCCTTTTCTATAGGAAATTATAAGGATATGGTGTTGTGTGACATTGCCCTTATGCAAATAGGATACTTATTGTTAAGACATCCTTGAGAATATGATAAGAAGGTTAAACATGATGGATTTAAAAATAGACATTCTCTTGAAGTAGATAATTGAACAATTGTATTGATCCCATTAAGGCCTATTGAGACTTATTTTGACTAAATGAAAATTTTAAAAGAATTATAAAATCAAGAAAGAGAAAAAAGAGAGAAAATTGAGAGTGAAGAAAAAGTAGAAAGTCAGAAAAAGAGTGAGTAAAAAGAAAGAAAAATAAAAACATAAAGAAAAAGAAAAAAAATTGTGTATTTGCTCACAAAAGGGAGGTCAATAATGTTTTGAGGAAAAAAAAAGCAAGTACCTGTACTCATGTACAAGAATATTTATTTTACTAACAATCATAACTCTTGTTTCCCTAGTGTTGTTGAATCTTTGTTGCAGGAATTTGATGATGTATTTCCTAGAGAACCACAAAAAAATTTACCTCCTATAAGAGGCATTGAACACCAAATTGAGTTTATCCTTGGCGTTCTGATTCCAAATCGACCAACCTATAGAATTAGTCTTGAAGAGGCTAAGGAGATTCAAAGGTAAGTAGAGGAGTTGATGCAAAAAGGCTATATGAGGGAAAGTCTTAGCTCGTGTGCAGTTCTTGTTATCTTGGTACCAAAGAAGGACGAAACTTGACACATGTGCGTGGACTATAGAACTGTCAACAAGATTACGAAATTACATACCAAGGTTTGTGCTAATATTAATAAGAAGAATAAACATTATGCTTGAAAGGAAAACAAAGGATGCACCAAGGTGGTCTTTGGACCTGGTGATTGGGTGTGGGTTCACTTGTAAAAGGAGTGATTTCCAAGTCAAAGAATTTCCAAACTACATCCAGGAGGAGATGGTCCATTTCAAGTGATTGAAAGGACTAACGATAATGCCTATAAAATTGACCTTCTAAGTAGCTACGGTAATGTGAGTGTCACTTTCAATATTTCTGATTTATCCTTATTCGATGTAGATGACCTTCCAGATTCGAGGATGAATCTTCTCGGAGAAGGAGGGAATGATGTGAACGTGAGCAGCACTTTAAGCAAAAAAGATCATCTAAAAGATTCTCTACAAAGAATGAGAGGTCCTACTATGACGAGAAATAAGACCAAACGTATGGAACAAACACTTCAAGGTCTTATCAAGAAAGTTCAAGAAAAGGACTACATTGATCCAAACACAAATTCAAAATTTGTTTATGATTTGTAATTGATTTGATATAGATTGCATTAGGATTTGATATTTATTCACAAGTTATTTTCAAATCAAATTAAGATTTTAGATTGATTTTCAATTTCATTAGGATTACATATTTATTTTCTTTTTATTATATTTTCTTCCAATTTAGGTCAATTAGATTATCTATATAATAAGAGTTAGGAATTTAGTGTAAAGACAAGTTTTGATGAATAATAATACTTCTTTTTGAGAGTTTTTATCTCTATGTAAGTTGACTCCCTTGGTTCTTGGGCAAAGAACTACCCTTGATAACGTTGGTTCTTCCGACAGGTCATGATATGAGTCACATTCCTCTTTCATAACTTTGGTACTCTCCAGCAGGTCATGGTTTGTGTTAGATTCCTTTACCTTATCATATCATGATTCTCAAGACGTTCCAATTATCGTATCCATATTTTGATTCATTCATGTAGGGTGAATTATATCACTTATAAATAATATTTTCACAATTGAAACATAATTATAAGATTCACTACTATTGTAAGAATTATTTTATAAAAAAATTGATAAAACTTAATGTTCCAAAAATCTTCACATACTATGTAAAAAATCCTTTTGTAAAGACAATATAATAATATGTTTCACTAAACATAATTTGGCATAAATCGCCACTTTAAAAGAGGATGAGTAAAACTTAATGAATCTAATAAAATATCTTTGAATTCCATCATAATAGGCTTTTTGAGAGTAAAGGTAAAATAATTTATAAACTAACTAGGTGTTTGTAGCGGTTAGTTTCAAGTGGTTATAGGTCAAAAAATCAAGAGTTGGCAAAAAATTGAACAGTTAATAACATAGATTACTTCAAACTGAAAAGTATGATGGTTTATTTGGTTTTCAATTTTGTGTTGATGACGAGTTATACGAGTGTGTTTAGTCAATTTTCCATTTTCCAATGGACGCTTGTGTTTTTCGGTGACAAGGTTTAAAGATGATGATGGTTCAAAAAATAGAACATGAAACAAGACTGAAACTTCAAGATTATTACGTCCTTCTTAAAAAAATAGAGCATGGAACAAGAGCACAGAGTAAAGATTGCAACTGCCTCCCTCTGCTCCTTCAACATTTCATTGTCACGTAAACCAAAAATAAAACAAAGAGCGTGAAGACGTGAGTCAAGCAACACTAGATAACTTAATGTTCGAGGTCAGATTCAAACAAAATTTTAGTTCAAACCCATCTACGATCGATGTAATATATATTGAATTTTATATATCTACTCACACAATCTAAAAATATGTTGCATTGTTCACATTGAATATGCTTCAATTAGATCTGGTTCGAGTCAGTGGCAAGTACATGCCCACCACTAATACTAACATGAGACTAATGATCATGATTCATATCTATCGTTTACAATCACACCATCATATATTTTGTTTCATGTTAAATAAATTTTTAAAGGTTAACTAAACATTATGTAATAAAGCATGTCATTCATATTTTTAACATCACATCCGACACATATTTTATAACGATAGTACTCGATCCATATACTTCATAATCAGGTCATCTAAAGCTCGACAAAATAAACATCATTCGAAGGGATTCAATCCTCACAATAGCCAATTCAATATACGTTAATATCTTTCAACATAATTCAATCAATGTAAAAATAACTAGAGGGGACATCAAGGCTAATAATGTATTTAAACTATAATTTTCAATGACTTAAGTTATTTTGTTACGAAATAAATGATAATAAATCCACACGGATCATTATATCTATTTTTAAAATATATATTTTTCAATTTTTAAATAACCTTCAACAAAGGTACCAACTTTGGAGCAATTTCACAACAAGATCATTCTTCAATACAATATAGTAAAATTTTAAGGAATTATAAGAATTCTTTTGACATGAAATCAATGAAAAATTTTAAGGAATTATTTATCTACAACTATTATAAAAAAATTGAGTGTAAATTTAACCTTCATTATTCTCAAAATTTAATAGGAGTAACATCCACAAACTAATATAGATTTCAAATTCAAAAATAAATTCTAAGGTTCCAGGAGAATACCTCCTCCTTAATGGTTAAAAACTCTCTAAAAAATGAAACAAGGTCATCCCTTACCTTAAAGATAATCAAATGCAGTAGATAAAGGAGAAGAAACCTTCTGAAACTTTTTCTTTCAACAACATAAGTTCCATAATTAGGGATAGAAATGAGTGAAGTCTTCGAACAGGTAGGGATGGAAATGAGTTAGTTCATCTAACAGGAGACTCCAACTTGTCTTGTTTAAAGCCTAAGGTTTTCTTGTTTAATAAATAGATACGTTCAGACTTCTTAAAAAGTCTTTTTAGATAAACAAAGCAAGCTTAAACTTATAAAAAAAAGACATGTTTAGCTTATTTAAAAACCTATTTATCTTTATAATTTATATATTTACATTTATTATATTTATTTCAATATATTATATTGATATAATATTTATTTTAATGTATTATATTTATATAATATTAATATATTTACATAATTTATTAAAAATTTACTATTTTAATTTTTAATTTCAAACAAAAGGGATCCTAGATAATTTTTTTCTATCCTTAAAATAGAACCATCCTCTGTCATTTTTTATCTACCTCCATATTTCTAGAATTCCACTCTACACATTCTTAATTTTGCGCAAGATATTGTTCTACGTCCACTCAATCCCTAGTTCTTGAGGTAATCTTGTGCAACAAAGGTATGTCATCTAAGACACATCGCCTAGTGTAATATTTTAAAATAGATAATTATAAAATTCTCTAATGCTTCTTATAAGTGTTGTGTACATTACTTAATTTTAGAATAAGTGCTCTATATTTTAATTTAATTTTTATGTATATCTAAACTTGTACATACATGCATGCTAATTCTTTATCAAATTTGTTATGATACTACAAATAATCTATCAATATGGTATTTATTTTCACATTTCTATTTATTATATTTTGTTTTATTGTATATGTGATGCAAATGATAGTGTTATCTGAATTTAAAATGATTTATTGAATTTATTATTCATTAGATAATTTTGATTTATTTTTTGTACAAATGCTACTAGTAAGAGTTGGATTAAAAAACTCTACAACTTAAAAAAAATATTTAAATGTATTTTTATAAAATACTTTAACCTTGCAAACTTTTTAGATAATTTATATATATATATATATATATATATATATATATAGTTTTTAGAACTATTTGATGGCCTTTTATTTTATCTTGTAGGTTTTAAACTTGTCGACCTTTTTTGAATTGTATAATTTTAAATATGCTTGTAGGCCTGGTAGGATTTAAAATAGGTCAAGCCTTGATAACATAAAAAGCCTCTGATAGCTAACAAGTCCAAGCTCAAGCCTCGTAATTTTTAAATAGATGAAACTTGAACATTCAAAGTCTAACTCGACTCGATCTGTTTTCATCCCAAATTATGGATGACCTAAAATGAAGGTAATGAATTTTTAGTTTAGTTTGAGTATTTCTATCATTGTGGTGTTCTATGTTTGTCAACGTCCATTGTTTAGGTAAATGAAAGATGTTCCAACAAAGGATAATTTTGGTGTTGGTATTGAAGCAACATAAATTAAGAGGAATCAAAGAAGTTCTCAAGAGGAGGACCTATTTAGGATTGTTCCTATGAAACTGATGAATCTAGAGAGAATTTAGGAGACTGAATTTAATATTTCTTTCTTGGATGGATTTATGATCTCTATTGTGTAATTTTTCTTTGAATTTTTTTTAAAAATTAAATGGCTTATTGTAAAAATTAACCTTCATTTGAAGGTTGTGTAATGTAACGTTGTTCACTTAATGTTAAATGAAATTTCATTTGAAGAATGAGTTAACATAAATTGTGTGAAATTGTTTGCAAGATGCTAATTATATAATATATCAAATAAGGAAACAAAAACATATAACTAATGTTTCTTAAAATTGATCTACAATGAATATAATCATGATGATCAAATTGACCACATGAATATAAGATAATAAATAGATTTTGAACATTCATACTTTGATAATCATCAATAAAGTCATCATTAGCATAATGCTAAACCAAAGTATTATTAATAAAAGTTATTCTGAACAGTTAAATAAAAATCATAAGTAACATTGAAATTGTATTATGAAATGCAACTACTTTAACAAGAACCATAAGTAACATCATACTTGTTCTTTGGAATAACACTATTTGAATAAAACAAAAACATAATTATCAATAAGAACTTGTGTTCTACAACAAAAAACATAAATGAAATGTGTATGTCTACTACCTTCTTAAGATTGGAGTTGGCATAAACTTGAAAGCTTTTTGAAAGTCATCATCATGTATAGGTGAAGTAGGTGGCAGGCTTCCTATTGAGCTAGGTGTTGGATTCATTCCTTCACCTGAAGTAACTTGGGTAGGTACTTGTGCGTCTATAGGAGCAGCTATTTGTGGATGTGCAGATTGGTCAGGCTGTTAAGCAACTATGGGTACTCATTTCCTTATCCTCAACTTAGATTTAAGAATCATTGAATGCTTTATAGGTGTGATTGAATAAAATCTATTTCATCAGGAATAGAAGCACCACCACCATCACAAACACCAGGAGGACCTTTAGTAGGAGTAGCAGCAAGTTAACCTCCATCTGCACCTTGTCCAAAAGCACCACCTGCAGATTGACTTGCTATAGTAATAATTGTTTGGGCTTGTAATTCCTTCAACCTTTGCTTCTTTTCCACTTGACATGTTTATTTATTATGATTATGTTCTCCGCACACACTAAACTAAATTTTTTTAACTATATTTTTAATTTATGAGCTTTCATAGTCTCTTTAGTAGTGTCTTTCTTTCGATTCTTCTTTGGTCTTCTTGTTGTCTTCTTAAATGAAGGTGGTAGTGGTGGTACCCAGTTTGTTTTGTTCCAATATTTTTTCATTGGCAAAGCTTTAATATGGTGTGCGTTTGTTGCTTGGTATGATGATATAGTAAGCCATGCATGAAAATGATCTTTTGGACATTCATTTTTAAAAGCTATAAAGAAATTGCATGCGTGCATGACATTTCTATCAAATCACATATGTGCAGGTTTGGGTACCATGATAGACTGCACCTTTATTGACCAACAATGAAATTCGAATTTATATCCATCATCATCCCTCGCAATGTAAAATAGGTTACTAAAATTTTTGTCTAATTTCCTAAAGAATAGATAGCATGAAAACACAAACATGTAATAATGAAACATTACCTGGTCATGTTGTTGTCCACATGTTGTTTTCCTTCTTCTCCTTTGTTAACCTATTCCACTGAACTAAGGGCAAATGTACAGTTTTCCTTGCAAGCTTGAGTTTATTAATGGTGATCAATGAAGGCCTTTGTCCAACCCTTATTTGGTTTCTCTGTCATATACTGACAAGCCTTGGAGTTTGTAAGTTTTAGTGTATTTAGGTTCCTATTGGACTGTTGTGGAGTAGTTGATCTAGCATATTCCTAAAGCAAGTTTTTCAACTCTTTATCTTTTCACTCTGAAAAATTTTGTCGTAGTACCTTTTGCATTTTTGATATATAATTTCATTTATTTTGCCTATAATCTTGTTGTAGGGATCCATACAAAAGCTTCCTCAAAGCATGCACCAAATCACTCCACTACTCCAAGCAAGACACTTAGATCCATTGGACCTATCATTAGGGCCATGGCCAAAAAATGCTGACAGAAGTGGAAATCTTCTTGAGCCTTCAAGAGGAGCACCATTAGGCCCAACCCACTTCATTTTTTATGCTACACATGTTAGAATAGGACTTAGGTTATTCTTGTACTTTAGGAATTAGAAGGCCTACATGTGTATAGGATTGGGTCTGTTTCCCAGTAACTTTTGCTGAGCTTTTTAGGCCTAACTTGACCCATTTCCTAGCCTATCTCAAGGAGGAATGGGGGACTCCTTTTGGACTCCATGAGAGGCCCAAAAATTAAGTTCCATGCAACTCCAAAAAATCCGTCCCATGTCATGTACACCTAGGTACCATTTGACCTATATAAAGGCTTTCCATGTGTAATTTCCACACTTTTGAGTCATTAGTGAAATTCACTACAAATTCTAGAGAGAATCCTCTCCCTATTTTCTTTCTTCTAACTGAGATTGGGATTGAAGAACTTCCTTATCCATTGCATCCTCCATGGTGCCAATGAAGAGGCTTATCCTCCACAAAAGGTGGCGCCTCCAAGCATACCCTTAAATATGAAGATTCATTACCATTCCTTCCATGTTATTTAGCCTCCACTGTCCAAAATCATTTCCTTCACCAGTCTCTGCATCAAATCTCTTAAGTCAACATGCAGCAACTCTAGGAACTATCTTTAATTTTCCTTATTCTCGATGTCTACAATAACATAAGTTACAGCTCATATGTGGCTATTAGCATCTTGTCCAATTGCTAATAGAAATTTCCTTTCATAGTAACCTTTCAAAAAAACATTATCAAGGTCAATGAGTAACCTACAACCATTTTTAAAACCTTTTTTTAACAACCTTCTAGGAAGATATACAAATTTTGAAGAAATGGTGTACCCTCTGGCTGGGGTATTATCTCCATTTTGATGGTTGACCTAGAGTTCAACTTCATAAGCTCAACACAATAATCTTATAGCTTAGTATATTGGTCTTTCTCATTACCTTATAGAATATTCTTGACATCCTTCATTTCCCTCCACATTTAGGTGTCCTCCATTTGGACACCAAACTTGTGTTTTGAACCACTCTACAATCTCATTATGCTTCATAGCCTTCTCCTTTCTCGGTTTCTTGTTTGTTCTTAAACAATCTTCCATATGTATGTTTTGATTTGAAAGTTTTGATTTGAAAACAGTGTTCAAAATTATTGTAATCATAATACACCTCCCAAGTACATGTTTCTTCCTTGGATTTGGCCTTAGCTTTAATTTTATCATTCTTGAGTCATAAAATTTCTCTCCCAAGTTGAATTGTGTAATCTTTGAGTCCTTACTTAAAGGCATCAACGATGGAAAATCCATTCCTAGCTCAAGTGTAACATGTCCAATGTACCACTGTCATTGAATTATGGTAATACATCCTTATATGGTGAAGACCTCATCAGAATTTCCAAGAGACCACATCTCTTTAGACCTCTAACTATCAAAATATTCATTAGGGTGAGTGGGAATTATGTCACCATCTTTATATAAGGAAGAAGGTTCTTCAACCATGATAGTCTTCTCTTTGTTGCTATTAACACCACCCCCCTCTTAAGGTACCTACAACATCTTTTTGTTTGGAGACTCTTTCTTTTGCTATTTTTTTTAAGCACATTCTTTGATTTTTTTTTTCCTTCTTTTAATCTGTTGAGCTTTTCGTTGATCCACATTCATTTCAGCAACATAATCACCTCTTACATTCACTTCTCCAGCAATAACATCATGCCTTAAATCCATGTTTTTTGCAGCACCATCATCTTATAAATATAACATCCTAAAAATGAATAGCGAGTTTACGCTCAATTAGTTCACTCAGTCCCAATATTAGTTTGCTATCTCATGATGCGAAATCTTTGGAAAATACTTTTTAGAGAAAATATGGTCAAAATTGTTTTTTAAAACAATTTCTTTGATATAAATTGCGAGCCTCATCAATTTAGTGTACGAAGCTGAAAATTAAATTACTAAGCATTCTTGTATGCGTACAATTTTTTTCATTACTTATCATTTGCTTTAATTCATTTGTATCTAATCAACAGTAAACAACTAAGCAAATACTATTCATATAGAATACAAACCTTACATAATTATACAGTCCATTTTACATGTTCATCACACTCTTTGGCATTAAGGCCTTTACATACATATATTACTCACCTTAATGCACATACCAAATTTACACACTTATTTGCTACTCATCATAATACAATATCTACACATAAGCTAGCTTAATACTACATATTAATAGCTAGGATGCTTGCATCCATCTATTTACAAGCATTTACATTATTGGTATGACTTCAAACTCTTCTTCTTCCTTGAGACAAGCAGTCGGACCAACAAACCTCCCTAAGCCTAGGGGTGGAAATGTTCCAACCACATGCTTTGGTCCAAAAACATGAACATCTTGTCGGACATCTCTTGATGAGCTTAGAATAGGTATGGCATTGAATATGAAAAACTCCCTTGCAAGGACCATAAATGTGATGAACTGTGGTAGTGAGGTGGAGTCTAAGGGTCAGTCTCTCCCTCTAAGGAAGAGGTCTCCTCCGTTGTGGCAGTTTGTTGTCTTCTATAGCTAGGTGGTTGCAGAAAGACTCCATCGGGATGGAAGGCCTTTAGGAGATTCGCAAAACTTGTCATGGTGAAGTTCTGGCTCAAGACTTCTGTAAGAAAAAGATGTCTTAAAGAGAAATATATTCTAATGTCTACGTATACTACCGCCATGACAAAAGACATGGTCTTCATCTAGGAAGAAAGTGGGGAGAGAATGAGTGAGAAAGTAGGTTTCTCAATAGGTTTCTACTTTACAACTAGTGTCATCACTTTCAACCCAATCACTTCAATTTATTATAAAATCATGGCATGCATACAAGGTTTCTTTCACTCTTTTAAAAACTTCTACTGAAGTGGATTATTTTTATACAGAGAATAACACTTATTGAATAAGTATACATCTGCCCTAAACTTCTTAAATCTAGGATCTCAATACAAATATTATTTGACTTGCATTTTATTCTATATCTTATACATTGTCTTATTCATTCTCTATTCCACACCTTCGGAGAATTTTAATTTCTGTTCCACACCTCCAAGGAACTCTCTAGACATAGACATACACATTATAAATAGTCAAACAATATCTTCTTACTAGCTCTACTACTCTAGCTTCTATTATTAAGGATATGACCTCATTTCTAGATGGTTGTCACCATCTCATAATAATGTGAAGAGCACCTTCAATCATTTACAATAGAAGGATTTGTGGAGAACGCTTCGGCCTCCTAGGAGAAACACCTTCGAACTCCTATTCAGTAGGACATTATTGCCCAATGGATGTGCACAAGGCACAAAGAGCTTATTACCTTTTCACATATCTCTTTTCTTTAATGATCCCTTAAGACATTTAAGTTCATTTTAAAGGTTTCTATGTAATTATGTATGCTTAAACAATATCCAGCCAATATGTTATGCACCTTTAAATCTCTACTTCTATCATATTATCAACCATGTATACTCATCATACATAGCATCTTATTTTAGGAATTTATGAACATTCATCATTCAATTCATAGTAAACAGAGTGCATTCATAAAATAGCACAAGTTGGCTTATCAATCACACTTGGATAACATAACTACTTGCATCCATACATGTCCAACTCAAGTAACTCATTAACATAACATGATGGGTCACTCAAGAAGTTTAGTTCTCTCATCCTTTTAAGTTACCCCTCAACCTTTCCTTTTCTCAAAGTTCAATTTGTTTCATATGATTTTTATGACTTAAAAGTTTTTCTCTAAGTGGCTGAATGACACCTTTTAAGTTTTGTTCTTTGTGCTCTTCAATTTTTCAAGTCTTACGCATATCCTATTCATACTAAGTTCAAGTATTAAGTGTTAGTAAGTTTTTAACTTATTTAAGTCAATTTAATTAAACATGGTTGGGTGATACCCATGCCTTTGCCAAGTTTCTTTTAAACTTTTAATTCTTTACTTTCAAACTCATTTCTTCCTATTTAACTTGGAGTGGCTGAATGTGAGTCCTTGGTTCCTAAGGCCTTCTAGTTCATTTTTCTTTGTACTATGAGTTGATTTCTACCAATTGAAGACTAATTCATTTATTGATACCTAACTTAGAAATTTTTAAGACTTTTTCTCCATTCTTGAAAATCATGGCTAAATTGTTTAGATTAGTTTTCCAACCTCATGATTCATTCCTAGTCACTTAATTTATGCATGTCTAGGTTTAGTCTTGAACCATGGTGAATTCTTAACTTCCTTTAAATAACTTAGCTAATGTGTCCAAATGAGTTCATTTTTTAAACTTACTCTCGATTTTATTCCCTTTTATTTAGTCATGGCCAAAGGACATTCTTCTCTAATTAAATCCATAGTTCATTTTTAGTTACCAATTATGCCTTTTCAAAATCTAGATTAAGTATTAATTATGGATTTGACCTTATTTTATCTATTTTGGTTTACACTTTTAATTAATCCAATTACCCAAAAATTCTTAATACACCATTAACCAAGCTTAAGCACATTTTTCCTTAAGTTGCATTAGCGTGGCTAAATGCACACCTACTGGTTAGGTCATTTTAGCTCAAATTCTCTTCATCCAAAAGTTGTTCCACATCATTTAGAACCTAGTTACATGGTTTTTATCATTTTTAAAAATTTTAAGAAGTTTTATCCTTAAGTTTGCAAGAATGGTCGAATGCCTCCTTTGGCTTGCCAAGGTCACCTTTTCAAATCTCCTTCTCATACATCCTTGGTTCCTTGATTTTGTGCACTTGTAGCACCTTAAGCACTTGATCCATACAAGGCTTATCCAAACTCCATAGCTTAGGTCATGGTCAAAATGACTTTAAGTATCATATGAGGCTTGTATCATTTATAGATCCAAAGTTTCAAGTTAATTATGCTTTTGGGATTGATAAATTAATTTTTCTCCCACCTTTTAATATTTAAGTCCATGGATTCATATATATACATAATAATATACAAGTTAATCATAAGAATGAAAACCACAGCTTTCACGCTTTAAGCATAAAAACATGCAAGGTTGCATTTTTTTTTTTAACAACAAAGTGTAGGTCTACAAGATCTACTATAAGATCCATCCATCTCCTAACATGACCACTTCAAAAAATTTCTCATGACTTCTAAAAACATCCTAAACTTCAAAATGGATTTTTAAAGAATTTCCATCAATTAAATTCCTTCAAAGTTACTTAGAAGCACTTTAAACCAACCAAACTTCACTTTATTTCTCAAAAATCACTTAAAAATGGTGATGCTCATTTTGAACTGTTCAAAGGAATACTTGAGCCATCATGAGTCCAAACAAAAGGATATCTTTGGATTTTAGAGAAAGAAACCACAAAAGAAAAAAAAATCAACCATAAAAAGTAAGATTAGAGCTTGAAAAGACAAAGTAGAAAATCCTACCTAAAGGTGACTTAGTGTGGGGTTATGGTGGAGCCATGGTGGCTGATCTTGGTCCCCCCTTAGATAGTTCACAAGAGTCTCTTAGTGAAAGTGGTGGGGTTTAGTGTTTAAGGCTTGATTTTAGCTTAAATTTCAAAGATAGAGACCTAGGTTTAAGGTTAAAGGTTATGATTTTTTGGACTTAGTTCTACTTGCAGAGAGTTTGGAGAGTTTTTCTAAGTGTTTAGGAAGTAAAATATGAACCAAATGAGGTCTCCCATGAAGCTTAGTGAATTTGGCCAAGTAAGGGTAAAGTTAGATTAATTTTTTACTTAAGGGTATTTTGGTAATTTTGCATGAAATTCCATTTTTCAAAATAATTAAAAATGTAAGAAATTATCCTTTTCGACTTGGATTAGTTTTAATGAAGCTGATTTTGTTACTAGTCATATTTAACATACCCTAAATATGGTTAACTTTTAATTAATCAAGGTTAATTAGTCTTAACCATGACTAAAGGAATCTTAGCATTAATTATTTTTGTCTTGTTGGGGTTTACTTATGTTGACTTCATTTGGTGACTCATCATTATCATTTTCACATGGGAATTTTGTGCACACAATGTGGGGCCTACTCTTAGCTTTTTCCTCACACTTCCTTAACCTCCTGGTCTTTTAGGAACGTTTTTGTAATTTTTTTTACCATTACCAAAAAAATCCCCAAATTATTCCTCTAATAATTATAACACTTTTTAATTCATTCACAAGTTAATCTAAGATCATTTGATACTTTTATGGTGACCAACTAGCTCTGTGCAGAAAGCAGAGCTTTCTAGGGACATTTTAGATATTTTCAAAGTTTTCCGATGGTGTTTTTGTCCCTTCCTTATTTTTTTAGTTTTCCTTATTACTCTTTATCATTCTTGATATTTTATAGTCTTTTAGAATGTATTTTATTCTTGTTTTACATTTCTCTTGCACATTATTTGAGTTTCCCAGGTGTAGGAGCATTTTCATCATTTGCACCAAACTTTCTAATTTCTCTATTTTTGGTTCCTAATCTTATTTAGTCTCTTTCTATAGATTGTATGTGGGTTCAAAACTTCATTATAAAAATTTGTGGGTGTTATAATAAATCCACCTCTTGAGCAACAACATCACCCCCCAGAACCATTTCTTTAATAACAACATCACCCTCTAAACCTACCACTTTAGTAGCAACATGATTGCCTAAATCCACCTTTTGTTCACCATCAAAGCTTTGTTTACTCTTAGTAGGAAAACCCTCCCTCATGTCCTTCATGGAAATCATCACATCCCTCAATATTGGTTTATTATTACCTTCACCCATCTCCATTATACTTTCCTCTATTGGTTTGTCTACCCCCACTCTTATTACAACATCCTCATCCATAGCACCAACATCATTAATAACACCAGCATCAACATGTTCCCTACCCTATAGCATCACTTCAAGGTCAGAAAACTTATCAACACCATGCTTATAATACATATTTATTTGGCCATCATTCTTCTTCACCACAACAACTACGGCCAACAAATCAATATAACACTCCAATGGCTTAAGCCTTTCAAAAAACATGTAAGCAATGTCCAACCAAAACACATGTTTCACGTTTATATTTCCTAAATACTTAGAATATTTCTTGAAGCTAAAGACATCCAAAATATCTTCATCACATTCCTTCCAAACTTCAACTTTACCTTTTCTATACGTAGTCTTTCCTTTGTTATCCTCTATGAAATTTCTTGCATGGTGAATATATATATATATATATATATATATATATATATATATATATATACATATACATATAAATCCTCATCTACATTAATATATAAAATACCAAAACTAAATAACCCATTACTTTATGGGATCACAAGGGCAAAAGAAAAACATAATCTGACATAATATGATAATTGGGGGACTAATTTTCTTCAAAAACCTATTTCATTAAATTCATATTTAATATGGAACCACAAACACCTCCAACACAGTAAAATATTCAATATTTACCAAATATCCATAAATGAAAACCAATTCCAACCTATAAAAAGTGATACCTATTTTACAACATAGCTATAACAATCCAATTTTTTTGTTAAAAAAAATATAAAACACACTCACACATGACTTGACTCTACTTAAACTATCCACTACATTTCATTTGTGTGATTCTCACTTAAAGGTGAGACTTTAGATTTAAAATTTTTGATGCCTTGCATGTGTATTTATGCACTATGTCCAAATTTTTGCCAGTATTAAAAATATCTACAATTTATACAAATTTTAGAGGTTATAATACTTAAATCTAAAATTGTTACAAAAAGTTCCTAAAATAGAACCCATTAGTAGTTTTAAAATTATGTAAACATATTTTCATATAATAGGTATAAGGAAGTATTCAATTAAAAAGTTTCATGAAAAATTGAGTTACTTACTATTTTATGAAAATGTTTGAAATCTAGTGATTTATAATAATAATTCCTTTTTCCTCTAATCTATTCTCAATATTTAAAAAAATATAGTTAGCATTTAATGACTTATTTTATATATAGAAAACTTTATATTTAAACCTTAATATATAAGGATACAATATGAAAATGTTGGAGTAATTTTGTATTGGTAATTCTTTTATAAAATTATTATAAGTTAACTTGTTAGCTTATCTTATAACTATATAGCATTAGAATAATTAAGTTTTTATTTCTTATAAATGATTTCCTAATAAAATTATAAAAATAGTAATTTAATTCTAGACTCTTAAAGAATAATTTCTATAAAATTTTGGTCTATACTTTAAGAAATGTGCTACATAAATTCTTGAAGGACGAAAAGTCCTATTAGACTAATCCTAATGTGCTGGTTTCAAAGTAAAAAAAAAACATATATTTATTAGAGGTTAGGAACTTCATTTGACGTTTTAGAAAGTACTTAATTAAATTTTAAAAAGATATTGAGTTTAATAATAAGATAATTGAATAAGGACTATGAGGTCTCTAAACTTTGAGAAAAAGGCAAGACCTTTGCGTGAAGTAGAAATGATAATTGGAGATATTAATTGACATGCATCATATGCATAAAAAAAAGTGTTTTGTAAATCGTAATGGAGGATAAATTGCGAGTCCTTCTATGAAAAGGAGTTGGGAAATCTAAGGATTGACTCACATGAAATTAGACTAGAGTTCATGATAAAGAAAATTTTCGAGCCTAAGGGTACATGAGTTAGGTTTGAGCCTCCCAATGGCCTAAGGCTGCTCCTTGTAATCGAAATTGCTCTGATCTGACTTAGCCACCTCAACGAGATCCTGTAGATTATTATTACTGATTGAGAAATTTCATGGTTTTTTGAAATGATGATGATGATGATTTGAGCATGCCAAAGGCATACTATGGTTTGAAATTGGATCCTGGTACCCCCATTATTTTGGTAAGTGGTGATGATGTTGAGGCCTACATGCATTTGTATTTTATAAGAATGACCAACTTTAGATTAGTGAGGATTAGCACGATATAGGACATAGTAGACCTCAACTTAATCCTGAGTCTATCATCATAGAAACTTGTGAAGAAGATGATATGGTAATCTCATTCATACATTACATATAATGATTGTTCTCTGATAGTTTTTTAAGAAGGTTAAAGAGCTTATTTGTTGTTTATATTAAAGTATGACCTAATGTACTACTTCTATTCTTACTCTTACTTGAATGAAGTGTCTCATTTCCCTCTGTTATATTTCTTGCTATGTAACTATGATTCTATAAGGAGCTTGCAACATGGTGCACCCTCTTCTCAACGTTTAGGTGAGCATCAATGTAGAGGATAGATAGTGGATCTATCACTTCATGATCACCAGCAACGGCTATGATGTAGGACTACCAGTTTGAATAAAAGAAGTGAATCCTATAGTCTTTAGTTTAAGTAAAATAACTTATTTTTGTACGTATCTATCTTATCACCTCAATCATAATACTTTAGATTACTTATATTCTGGAAATATGGAACTGAACCTTTGATAAGGATGTATATATATCTATAAGAAGTTTGTTTATTTAGATATATGCATGATTTGAGAAATCAGATACATCATGAACATACAATTATTTTATAATTAGTACGTACATGTAAACATAATATGCGAGTAAGGTTAAGAGAATATAGGTAATTTGAAGGTTGTGACAATAACCTCCCAAAAAATACTTAAAAAAGACAAACCAAATGGGAAGTGAATCCCTTTAATAAACCGTAAACTAAAAATTAATCCCAAATTTAACTTAGTTATGGGAAATCTATGCATTACCTTAGCTCCCATTCCAATGCTTTAGGTCTTCAAATCCTAGAAAATTATAAGAGCACTTTTAATTGCAGGAGTAGTTCTTTCTTTTTTCGATAACTTCTCACATAAATAAATCATGACTTTTCCTTCAATAGGTTAGTTATTTGCTTCCAAACTTAATTCACCATCACTGATCACCCTAGACAACATTGTATTCTATGGAAACACCTACATGGGATTTTAATCCCAAAATGATGTTGTTTTGGTCCAATAAAGCATCCTACATGGAACTTAATGTTCCGCATAAGCAAACACTTGACAGGAAATGGGTGCAAGGATGAATTTGAATGATAGAGTAATAAGTTGGAGGCTTTTTTTGAGTTTCTTTAAGTTGGGATTGATTTGTAGAAAATAAATAAGTTAAGGATGAATTTGTTCCTTCAATCAAATTAAAAAGCTTCAACAAATAAATAAGATGAAGACTAGAATCAAGAAAAACAACTCTAGCATGATTCAAGCAAGGAGCTTCATCTTTTTTATGAACGAATCATCTTTCTTCCTAAAGGTGTGCCACCACATGAACCACCTTCATGAGTATGACATATGGCATGAGGACAAGAAAGAACCTTGTGATTGTTGATCAGGCTATTATTAATGACAATCACCATGAGGTTATCATGGACAACAAGTGGATTTATGGAGATTGTAGCAAAGGTAGACGGTGACGGTTGAGGTGCATGCCTTATCAATTTTTCCACATACATTTTTTATAACCAAATTTTTGAAGCATTGGTTTGATTTTTAAAACCATGATTTGGATATTATAAAGTAGGAAACATGAAATGATACACGATGGAATGATAGAAAGGGTGAAATAAAGTAAATTTTTATATTATTATTCAAATTTTTAATGTTGAAAAGAAGAAAAGTTCTTATTTTTCTTGTTTCAAAATGTAAAAATAAATGGAATGATAAAAATTACAAATTATTCATTCTCATATTGTGTTTTTCTCCACCACATCCTTACACCTTCATTTGGAGAAGAAAAATGAGAAAAATATAACTTAATGAGGTATGCAATCTTTTACATCTTAATTTAAAGGAAAAGAAAAATGAATAATAAAAGTATGGAAGAGATAGTTTTTGTTGCATATTAAATAATCATCAACAATAATATGTGGATACCAATTGAAAATTATACATGGATTTAACTCAACCCAAAAAGGTAGCTCATGAGCCTCGTATATATTTTATTGGTCATTTCTCTAATTTATGTAGGATTCATGGACACATCTATGAAAGGACCAAATTGGAGAAATAGATATATGTAAATATTTCAACAACAAACTCAACCTCAAAAGTTATCTTATGAAGTGAGGATTGCCCTTAACTTGTATATTTTTGGTCAATTATATCTCTAATCTAGTAAGACTTTAACATTATTGATATTTAGAAGAAAATTTTATCCAACTTTAAGTGATTATTAAAATAGTAAAATAATATTTTCAATAAATTTCTATCAAATAGGAATTTATTTAATCTAAAGGTTAAATTTAAACTTTTTCATATAGTAAGATAAGGTTATAAAATTTTACATAATTTAATTCCATTTTATTCAACATTGTGATAGATTATTTAGGATATAAATAAATAGCTACTGTTTGATTTCATAATTATAAATGTTTAAATTATATAAAAATTTAAATACAAGTTTATCAGGATAATATGATATGAATCAAATGATGGATTTAGTAATTTAAAAGATATATCATCTTATTAAGTTTGATCAACTTAATTTAACTTTTATTAAAATTAATCTATTTAATAATTCTATATAAATATTAATTTTCATTAACCTACCTATTAAAATGAAAATTTTTATTTTATGAATAAAATTTAAAAATTATTAAATATTTTATCAAATAATTTTAAGTTTATGTATATTTTTTTAAAACTTATATAAATAAATGACGCTATAAAGTTGTATATTTATAAAATTAAGTTTTTCTAAAATTTAATTTACAAGATGATCATATTATTTAATAATTAAATTTTTTAAATTTTATCCTATAAAAAATTAAGTAAAATAATGGTAACATAAAAAAAATTTGAAGTTACCCCACCTCCTTCTCTTTATTTATATATATATATATATATATAGGTCCGTTGATATGAGATATGAAATTTTAACATTTACACCAACTTAATAACTTTATATAGAATCAAAAATTCACTAATCCAACCATTGAATCATGTCATAATATCTAATAGGTCATGTATATAAAAGTTCATATAAAATAAAAATTGATAGATATTTCATCTAATAACTCTATTTTAACAGTTCATATATTATTTAAATATATATAAATATCAATAGTTGAATAACATACATATAGATTTCCAAAACTTTTGAAATTTTATATACATGATTTATTAGATATTATAATACGATTCAACGGTTCAATTAGTAAATTTTGCATTTCATATAAGGTTATTAAGCTTGTGTAAGTGTTAAAATTTAACACCTAGTATCAACGAATCCTATATATATATATATATTGTTATATATTTATAAATTTTTAAAAATTTAATTTAAAATATCATTGTATTATTTAATGTGATTTCAAATTTTTTGTATTTTTGAATTTTTCGAGAATTACTTTTCATTTTAGATTATATTTGAAAAAAAAACTATAATATATTTACTCTTTTTTAAATGAGTTTCAAATTTTTACTACTCTTAATTTTATATTTTTGAAATTTTGGGGAATTAATTTTTCTTTTTAGGATATTTTGGACAAGAAAATGATTAATCAACTAACTTAAAACTATTTTATATTTGAACATTTCCAGATTAATTTATAAATTAAAAATGTTTGGTAAAATTAATTAACAAATATCAAATAATATAAAAACATATTTTTATTTTTATTTTATATAAAATATTATTAAATTATTATAATAGTAGGATTTTTAATTAATTTTAAACTATTATTATTTTTTTGTACAAAAGATACTCTATGTAATATTTAAAATAAATAATAATATTAAAGGAGAAATTTAATTAAAATGAATATTATAATATTAATAAAGGTAATAAATGATGATTTTTATTAAATAATTAAGGATAACAATGGATAGAATAGTAAGTTCCAAACTAAAAGTTCAAATACTATTCAAATAGCGTATGAAAAAATTAAGCCATTTTTATTTTATTGAAATATAAGTTCAATATTATTTGTAGGAATGGTAATAGATCAAGTCAAGGTAGATTTTGGATATTTAAGTTTAACCTGTTTAAAAATTTTGTTTATTTTAAAGTTTACTTGGTCTACAAACTTGCGTAAAAGCTTACAATACAAAAAAATTTAATAGATAGGCTTAAAGCCTTTTATAAAATATAATTTAATAATATTTTTTAACTTGTAGAAGTGTTAATCGAACCTTTACCAGTACCGCCTATACAAAAAATTAATCAAAATAACTTAATGAATAATGAATCCAACATATCATTACAAATTCAAAAAACAATATAACTTGCATAACCTGTACTAGGCAATGTGTCACATATGAATATACTTTTCTTGCACAACATCACCTCAAGTATTAGGGGTTGAATGAAGGTAGATCACATGAACTATATCTTGCATGAAATTGGGAATGTGTGCAGTGAAGTTCTAAAACGGTGGAGGTAGACGAATATGACTAAGGAAGGTTTTATTTTGAGAGTAAGAAAAAAGTTGTACAGGGTTCCTTTTATTTGAAACTAAAAATTAAAAATTTTAACTTTTAACAAATTATGTAAATATCTTAATATTTTATAAATATACTATATTAAAATAAATATAATAAATATAAATATATATATATATATATATATTTATATTATATAAATATAAACAGATTCTTGAATAAGTTAAATATACTTTTTTATAAATTTAAGTCTAGCTTGTCTAATTAAAAGACTTTTAAAAAAGTTTGAATCTATTTGTTTATTAGACAAAAGACCAAGTTTGACTTTAAACAAGTCAAGTCATAGGCCCCTATCAAATGGTCTGATTTATTTCCATCTATCGCAATCGTAATTACAACGAAACGAAGAACTCGCTAAAAGTTTAAAAAGAATTTTATTAATTATGTGGAGTTGCCACCAAATTTTTATTTAACGGAATATTTGGAAAAAACCCTAACTTGATGAATAGATTTAGGTTCAGGAGTTGGTTACAAGTGAGGAAGGTGTTAGGCACTCTACTAGCCCGTTCCGAACAACAATACCCTTAAATTGGGTGTGTGATTTTTTTTTAAATTGTTTGATCCCTTTAATTAGAGTGAAAATAAATAGGTTGATGGAAGGTAGCCTGACAGGACTTGATCTTACTCCTACGTATTCCCTGGTGCAATGGGAAACTCAAGGCTTACGTAGTTCTGGGTCGAAGGCTTGACCTTCAAAGGGGATTGAAAAAGCCGAGTATTTTGAATATTTTAAGAAAAATCCTTATTCCACATATGCATAGGATCCGAGGCAAACGAAGGCTACACTAGGACCCGTATGATTCTTGAATCTCTAACAACAGGGTATGCTACCAGTTCGTATCCATAACTCATCGTGTGAAGCTTAGAATTATTTAAAACATATTTAGTTTTTACACATGTTCTTGGACCCAAAGCCGAAGGCAAGTGAAGGCGGCACTACGACTCATATGACTCTCCGAACATCGAAAGACAGGATATGTTGTACTTTCAACTTCAAAGTTCATTGCGTGAGATCTAGGATCGTTGAAAGCCTTGAAAAGTATTTTGAAAAAGGTAATTTGGAAGGGAGATCTTCGATTCACATGCACAGATTCGAAGGCAAGCAAAGGTTTCACTGCGACTCATGATTCTCCGAACATCGAAAGACAGGGTATGCTACACTTTCAACTTCGGAGTTCATTGCAAGAGATCTCGGATCTTTTAAAGCTTTGAAAATTATTTTGAAAAAAAGTAATTTTGAAGAGAAAGATTAAAAAAGGGAGATCTTTGATCCACATGCACAAAGTCGAAGACAAGTGAGGGTTGCACTGTGACTCATATGATTCTCCGAACATCGAAAGACAGGGTATGCTGCACTTTCAACTTCGGAGTTCATTACGTGAGATCTCAGATCTTTTCAAACTTTGAAAGTTGTTTTTTAGAAAAATGGAGTTTTTGAAGATTTGATTTAAAAAGGAAGACATACAAACACAAACAAATCAGAAATAAATACATATAGAAGGGTCCACACATGAAAAATAATACCTAAACAAGGCTAAAAGAACAAGATCTACATCACAACTTCAGGAACACAAGTGATTTTGGCGTTGAAATTTGAATTCAAATCTCAGAATTTTTTCAAAGACATTTTTTGTTAGATCTGAAAAATTAAAACCAACCAATTAAAATATATGGATCATAGGAATCAAAAAAACAAGTTTGACAAAAATCAGATAAGAAGTGAGCAAGTTATGCACAAATCAAACAAGTTAGGTTCATTTGCGCACCAAGACGAATATGCCTTGACAATCCGACGATAGAAATTTCATTTCAGATCCAAATTAGACAAATAATATCATTCCAGAAACTAGAGAGAAATAATAAGAGAACGCAACAAAAATCACTGAAATCGAAGATCATTTGGCCAATCAAAAACGAAAATGAAAAACAGAGATGAAGATGAACCTCAAGAACACGAGATTTTGGCGCCAAAATTTGAATTCAAATCTCAGAATTTTTTGGATATAAATTTTGGTGAATCTCAAAAATTAATACCAATCAATTGAAATATATGGATCATAGGAATAAAAAAAACAAGTTTGATAAAAATCAGACCAGAAATGAGCAAGTTATGCACAAATCAAAGAAGCTAGGTTCATTTGGTGGATCTGAAAAATTAATACCAATCAATTGAAAGATACGGATCATAGGAATCAAACAAAACAAGTTTGACAAAAATCATACCAGAAATAAGCAAATTATGCACAAATCAAACAAGGTAGGTTCATTTGCGCACCAAAACGAACATGCTTCAGTAATTAGGTGATAGAAATTTCATATCAAATCCAAATTAAACAAATAATATCATTCCAGAAACTAGAGAGAAAGAAGAAGATAACGCAACAAAAATTACCGAAATCAGAGATCATTTGACTGATCAAAAATGAAAATGAAAAGTAGAGATGAAGATGAACTCGAAAATTCGAGAAGAAGCAAGAAAATTAAGTGGAATAAAAGTTGGATCTCACCTCCATTGATGTGCTCCGAATGCCACTTGATAGCACCTAGGAAGATGATGGAGAAATGGTTCAATGGAGGTCAAGAAGTAGAGAGTATCTTAGGTGCTCCTTCTTTTAGAAAATTCTGAAAATCCCCTCTCAAAGTGCTCCTCTTCCCTTACATATACCTCTTTTTTTTAAAAAATTTTTGGTGGCTTCTCTCCTTTTTCCCTTTTCTATTCTTCTGACTTTTCTGATTCTTTTTTTTTTTCTCTTTTTTTCTGTTTTTATTTATTTATTTATTTTGTTTTATTTTTTTCATTACTTTTATTTTGATTTTTTGAACTATTTTAGACTAAATCACCTTTTGGTTAAAAATAAAATAATTTATTTTGGATTTTGAATCCTCGGACATAATTCGGTGTTCACACCATCCCTACATGTAATAGAGCTTACCAGGATTCCTTTTTGAACTAGAGACCTTAACTATAACTTTATAATTATGCAAACACCTCACACCTTTAGTACCCATATTATGTTGGTGTGAAAAACTAGAACCAGTGCTCCAAATATCCTTTCTACAACTCTTCATTGTTGGTCTTAAAGTGTCACTTCTGCTAGATTCAGAGGGAAGGAATAAGGACAACCATCTAGCACCACTCTACCAGACAAAATAAACAAAATCTTATCAAGAAATACAACATAAAGCATGGGAAAGACGATGATAAGGTCATCATTTTGGATAAAATAATCCTCCAAATCCATATTTAGTTTAAGCTAACATTGTTATTAAACCACGATTTTCCCTCCAAATAGGTTAATTGCTAAATCAAATTTAATCCACCATAATTGACCACTCGAGATGACGTTGTGTTTGGTGGTAATGGCTTGCACTGCATATTAATCCCAAAACAATGTTGTTTTTGGATCCAAGCTAGGGTTTACATGGCATTTTAATCCAAAAATGGTATCATTCCAGCATCTCACATGACACTTAACATTTCACATAAAAAAACACTTGGTGAAGAATAAGCAGAAGGGCTAGTTTAAATGACATAGAAATAAGTTGAAAAAAATAATTTTAAGTTTCTTTTAGTGAAAGTAATTTGTAGAAAATAAATAAATTGAGAATAAATATATTCCATCACTCCTTTTAATTTTACCATGATTTTTCTATTTGGTAAATTTGGCAAATAATTTTAGATTTATCGTGGAAGTGTAAATTTATTACAATGCATACGCCTTTGTTGTTTGTTAATTATATTAACATATTTTTTGCCCATTTTACCTGTTATGTTATTTCTAAGCTATGAATCAATTTTCTTATGTGATATATCTGTAATCCATAATGTAATAAAACTGCCCAAGCTTTCAACAATGTTAATTTCTCATAATTTAGCTTTAAATTGATAAAATAAAACTTACAAATCAATACAAAAGTTATAGTTTACCACATCAACTCATGTAAGTTTTCAAAGAAAAATAATTATATACTCGATTTATAAATTCTTAATTGATCCCATGATTGCAAAAATTAAAATAAGAAAGTCAATAAATCATATGGTATTTCCCATATAAAATTGTCTATGAAAAATCTACAATGATGTGAAGGGATCACATTTTTACACTTAAGGAATAAAGCTTTATGCATTTAAATAAGCATCAAACTCAAGAAGGCAAACCCAATGGTTAGACCAAAAGGTAGTTATGAAGGGTGCTTAGAGATAAACTTACTTTTAGTTACATAGTGATCTCATACTAATCATTAAAAGAGTGTACATTAGAAGATATAAAGAAAATATGTCTTAAATAGAAAGGCTCAGCTGATAGGCATAGCAGTTAGTTATTTAAGGAAATGGTTATTTGTACAAGGGAAAAGGGAGAAGTGAATCAGATGAGAAATCAATTAGTTGAGGATAGAAAGGAGCCTTTCGAATTACTCTTAGCATTGTATTTGATTTCTACCTAGCTTAGTCATTGGGATTAGGACTGAAACCCTTTTCTTGAATAAACATATATTCTTTTCACTTTTTTTCTATTACCATCATATCAACTGGTATCAGATCTTTTTCCATGGAAGTTGTGGTTACATTTGAGAAGATGGGGGTCACTAATCGAGATTTAGATATTCAGTTAGGAGCACTACAACAACAGGTAGATAATCAACATCAGGATATGGAGAACCAGCATCGTCATTGGGAAAACCAGTAACAGTGGGTAGAAGAATCACCTTTGGAGAATTTATCTACGATTGAATCTTTGTAGAGGTTGATACAAGAAATGTAAGAAATCAAATAGGGAGGGAGATCGAAGCAAAAACATCAAGCTCCAAAAAAGAGGAAGAAGTTGCATCTGAGAAAAGATGGAAGAACAAAAGGTCTAAGATGATATTCACCTATTTTGACGGCACTGGTATAAAGAATGGCGAGCTAAATATGAGCAACTTTTTTCTCTAGAATTTGTTCCAAAGGGGCAGTAGACTAAGTTGTTATTGATGAGTATGGAAGGGCGGGCTTTCTTGTGGCAGAGATATTACATAACAAATAAGATCGAGAAAATCTCAAATGGAGGGAAATACTCTCAGATGCAAGTTTTAGATTTGATGATGGGTAATATGATGATCTATTGTTAAAATTAATAAAACTGGAGCAAATAGGTAGTTTGGAGGATTATTGGAGTCTTTTGATGAATTGTTAGCAAAAGCAATGGTAGAGGCTTTGAGTATATTCATAGGTGGACTAAAAAGTTCCTTAAGGAAAGCAATGAGGATGCACATACCCCAATTGGTGAAAGAAGCAATGAGGACGGCACGATTGCAAGAAAGGTTTTTGCTAGAATTAAAAGGGGAACAATTAGACATTTGACCAATGAGATCATTAGAGGTAAGAAGTTCCTGGAAGTTTGTGACAATTAGAATAAACAATGGTATAAAGATTAACAAAAAATCAAAAGGGGGCTATATGGGAACCTTGGGAATGGAGAATTTCAATGGTAAACATGTAGAAACCATAACAACAAATACAAAGAGGTAAGAATGCTACCAAATGCTAAATATAGAGAAAGAAGGAGGAAAGGTTTATATTTTACTTGTGAGTAGAATTATACCTCAGAACATGCATGCAAAAATAATCAATTTAGGGTGATGATATTATAAGATACAATTGAAAAGGATGACGAGATCATGGAGCAAAAGGATGAGAAAAAAGAAGGATTGGCTCAACTGAATTTCCACTCTATGGCAGGATTGACATCAAAAAGATCACTTAAGATGTGGGGAAGCATACAAGACAAGAAGGATACCATCCTTATAGATAATGGAGTCTCTCATAATTTTGTGTTTGAAACATTGGTAAAGGAGTTTGGACTTGAAATACATGATACAACACGGTACATGGTTAAGAATGGGGATGGATATACCTTGAGAACACAAGGGGTTTGTAGAGCATTAAAAGTGATGATCCAAGGGTTGGAGATACAACAGGATTTCTACTTATTTCCTTTAGATGGGGTTGATTTGGTTCTTGGATTGGAATGGCTTCAGGAACTTAGTGAGATCAAGAAAAACTTTAAAGATTTTACCATGAAGATGAAGAAAGAAGGGAAGGAATGTGTATTATAGGAGATCCAGCCCTTTTTACATTAATGGCTTCCTTAAAATCTTTGATGAAAGGGGGTAAGGAAAGTAGGAATACTTTATAGTGGACTGTAGAATAGTTTATATAACATCTGTTTTTATTTTTAAAAAAATCTGAACTTAATTTTAAAATGATGGCAGAAAAAAAATTCTTTTAGTCCACCAAGTTATCCTTTGTAGTTCCACATATCCTTATATTTAGCAATTAATGTCATTTTCCTTTGTTACAATGTCAATTGAAAACATTAATTTATTCTTTAGCTTATTCATTTTACAAGTTTGCTTTATACTCTCCATGTGTTAAATAATAATAATGATAATAATAATAATAATAATAAATATGTCTGCTTTTAAATAAATGATAACTTCACTATTTCATGTTTAGTAGTCAACATTGGGAACACTTTTGTTCTTTCGGATAGCCTCCGTCTCTTTCTTTCATGTGCAATCTTCTTATTCTCTTCATGTTTCTTATTCTTGAAATTTTCAAAGTTCAACTTCAAGTAACATCATCATTTATTCCCCTGTATATTAATGGACTGAATATGTATTTGAATGGGAAGATTAATTACGTGGTAAGATTCAGAAAATTAAAGAATTACATCGATCTTCAATTTCAAGTAAGAGGAGAAGACTCAAGTTGGATAGAAGAGTAGTTCTAAAACTCCCTTACTCTACAATGAAATTTATTAATTGTTTGATAAATTTAAAATTTATATTTAATTATATCTAAATTTAATTTTGAATAAAATTTAATTGTTGATAGGAGTAGTTCTAAAGTTTTCTTACTCTAAAATAAAATTTAACTAATTGTTTGATATTTTAAAATTTATATTTGATTATTTTTTAATTTAATTTTGGATAGAACTTAGTTGTTTAAGAAGTAGTTCTCGAGTTCTCTTACTCTAGAATAAATATTTACTAATTTTTTGATAGTTTAAAATTTATATTTGATTATATTTGAATTTAATTTTGGATGAAATTTCGTATTATTTATTGGTGATTGGATTAATTAGAAATTAAATTGATAAATTATCTAAATTAATGTGAGATAGTATACTCAAAAAATAGTATATTGAAATTATGAATTTTATTTGTTTGATTCTCCCTTATAGGTGAGATTGTGAAAATAAAATATTAGGTTCTCAATTATATTTATTTATGGACTACGTCTACAAATTTTTGCATGTATTATAAATTTATACAATTTTATATAAATTTTAAAAGTTATAATACAAATGTAGAATTATTAGAAAAAATTTCTAAAAGAGAAACTCATTTAATATTTTTTAAATTATACAGATATATTTCTACATAATAGACATAAGAAAGTATTTAATTGAAAAGTTTGGTAAAAAATGAAATTATTTATTATTTTATAAAAATATTCAAAATCTAATACTTTATAACAATCATTTCCTTTTTTATCCAATATATTTTTAATATTTAAAAAAATATAGTTAGCATTTAATTCATTTGTTTTATATATAGAAAATTTTATATTTAAATGATGATAAAATATAAAAATTTTGGAATAATATATATTAGTAATTAATTTATAAAATTGTTATAAGTTAACTTGTTAGATTGTTTTATAACTAGATAGTGTTAAAATAATTAATTTTTATTCTCTAAAAATGATTTTATCATAAACTTAGAGAAAATAGTAATTTAATTTTAAACTCTTAAAGAATAATTTCTATAAAATTTTTATCTAGACTTTAAAAAATGTACTGTATAAATTATTGAAGGAAAAAAAAAGTTTTATTAGACTGATCCTGATATGTTAGTTTCAAAATAACAAAATGTTTATTGAAGATACGAAACCTTGTTTGATTTATTAAAAAGTACTTAATTAAATTCTAAAAAGATATTAAGTTGAATAATAAGATAATTAAATGAGGACTATGAGATCCTGAACTTTGAGAGAAAGGAAAGACCTTCAAGCGAAGTAGAAATGAGAACTAGACCAATTAATTGACATGCATCATGAGCATAAAAAATAAGTATTTTGTAAATCGTAACGTGGGATAATCTGTGAACCCTTTTATGAAAGGGAGTTGAGAAATCTAAAGGTCAGCTCATGTGGAAGTAGACATAAATTCATGGTAATGAAAACTTCAAGCTTGGGGTACATGAACTAGATTTGAGCCTTCCAATGGCCTAGGGTTGCTCCTTGTTACTGGAACTACTCTGGTCAGACTTAATCGCTTCAATAAGACCCTGAAGACTATCGTTACCGATAAAGCAATTTTGTGATGTTGTGAAATGATGATAATTTGAGCGTTGTCAAAGGCACGTTGTGGTTTGAAATTGGATCCTGATACCCTTATTGTTTTGAAAAAGTGGTGATGATGTTTGGACTCACATGCATTTGCATATTATAATGATGACCAAGTCTAGATTAGTAAGGATTGTTATGGTATAGGATGCAATAGATCCCAACTTAATCTTAAGTCTTTCACCATAGAAACTTATGTAGAAGATGATAGAATAATCTCATTCATACATTGCATATGATGATTGATTTATTATAGTTCTTTGAGGAGGTTCAAGAACTTATTTGTTCTTTATATTAAAGTATGATCTAATGTACTACTTATATCATTACTTTTACTTGAATGAAATGTCTTACTTCCCTCTGTTAATTCTGTGTGTAACTATGATTCCTTAGTGATCCTACAACATAGATCACCCTCTTCTCGACGTTGAGATGATCATCAATGCATAGAATAGACAAAGGACCTATCACTTTATGATAAAATGCAACAACTACAAGGAAGAAGTACTAGTTTGAAGAAAAGAAGTGAACTTTGTGGTCTTCAATTTAGGGACGTACTCTATATTATCTATATTTTTAGAATGTTGAAGTGATGTACTCTTGATAAGAATGTATATATGTCTATGAGAAGTTCGTTTATTTATATATATGTATGATTTGATAAATCAGGTACATCACAAATGTACAGTTATTTCATAAATAGTAAGTACATATAAGGAGTAATGTGCGAATAAGGTTAAGAGAATGTAGGTAATTTGATAACTATGACAGTTACGGAAGAGGAGCAACAACCAACATAACAAATATCAAAAGAAATTCATAAACTATTAGTTGGATTTAAAGATGTTTTTCAACAACCATAACGGCTGCCTCCTCCCAAGGAACAAGATCATGCAATAACCTTGAAAGGGGGAGCTACAATACCTAACCTAAGACATTATTATTACCCCTACTACTAGAAACCAGAAATAGAATAAATGAAGGAAATGCTTCAATATGGGATAATCAAACCTAACGTAAGTCCTTATTCCATCCCCATTATCCTAGTAAGGAAGAAAGATGGCAGTTATCGATTTTGTGTGGATTACCGAGCCTTAAATAAAATCATTGTCCCTTATAAGTTTCCTATCCCAATCATTGATGAATTATTAGATGAACTTGCTAGATCTGTTTGGTTTTCCAAGTTTGATTTAAGGTCTGGATATCATCAAATTTTCATGAAGGTGGAACACATGAAGAAAACGACATTCAGAACCTACGAAGGCCATTACAAATTTTTAGTGATGCCCTTCCATCTTACAAATGCTCCTTCTACATTCCAATCTTTGATGAACAAAGTTCTAAATCCCTTCTTAAGAAAATTTATGTTGGTTTTCTTTAATGATATACTAATCTATAGCAAAGATGAAGAAAGTCACTTGATGCATTTAAAGAAGGTGTTGGACACTTTAAGACGGAATCAATTATTTGTAAACAAAAAGAAATGTTTGTTCGGAGTTTCAGAAGTGAAGTATCATGGGCGTATTTGCTAAAGTAGTGGAGGCAAGCCCAAAGAAAATAGAGGCGATACAAAGGGGGCATGTTCTGAAACATATCAACATATTAAAGGGATTCTTAGGTCTAACCGGATACTATAGAAAGTTTGTGAGAGATTATGAGAAGCTAACCAAACCCCTAACTGAATTGCTTAAAAAGGATACATTTTACTAGTCCAATAAAGCTTACCAAGCCTTTGAGTATTTAAGAAATAAGATGTCATCTTTTCCTGTATTGGTTATCCTAGATTTTTCTAAGGAATTCATGGTGGGAACAAATGGATCTAGCAAAGGCTTAGGAGCAATTCTGTCTCAAGAGGGTAGACTAGTAGCATTTCTCAACCAAACACTCTCAGTTAAGGCTCAATTAAAATCAATATATGAGCAAGAACTCATGGCTATTATGATGGCAATGCAAAAATGGAGGCATTACCTTATGGGGAGGCATTTTTTCAAAGGATTCCCAATGAGGTGCAGTTCATATGGAATTCAAAACTCCTAGGATTTGAGTTCGAGTAAAATATAAACAAGCAGCACTAATCAAGTAGCGGATCCTTTGTCTAGACTGATGCAATATGTTTTCATTTCCCAAGTCATTTATAAGCATTTCACTAATTGGGAGGACAAATTGACGTAGGATTAGAAATTACAAAAAATAATGGGAGATTTGTTAGCAAACCCCTTATCCCATCCTAGGTACATTTTAGTTAAAGGAAAGTTGTTCTATAAAGACAAACTTGTCCTATTCAAACAATCTTCAAGGATCCCTCATTTATTGGAAAATTTTCATTCTTCTACCATAGGAGGTCATTCACACTTGTTCTGCACGTACAAAAAGCTAGCTACAGTGATGTTTTAGGAAGGCATGAAACATGACATCCAATAGTTTATTGAGCAATGTAACATCTGGCAAAAGAACAAATACCAACCATTAATTCCAACTAAACTTCTACAACCGCTTCCTATCCCAACATAGATACATTTCAATGGATTTCATCATTAGTTTGCCTAAAATTAGGGGTAAGAACACAACTTTAGTGCTTGTTGATCATTTGACCAAGTACACACATTTCATCATCCTTAGTCATCCTTTCACTGCTAAGGATGTAGCTCACCTTTTCATTGATCAAGCCGTCAAACTCCATGAATTTTCGGCTTCAATTGTAACAAATTGACATCAGTTATTTCTTATTGGACTGGGCTATTCAAACAAGCAGGAACCAGACTCTGCACAGCCTATCACCCACAAACAGATGGGCAAACAAAGGTTATTAACAAATGCCTTGAGACATATCTAAGGTGCTTTTTCGATTCACACCTGAAAAAACTGACCACATTGGCTTAACTAGGAAGAATATTGGTTCAATACTAACTACAATAGTTTCACCAAATGACCCCTTTTCAGTCCTTATATGGTAGGGATCCTCCTCTTCTGTGTAAAGGAGATACATAACCCTCCAAGGTTGAGGAAGTGACACGCATGACTAAGGAATGCAATATGATGCTGGACAGACTTAAGCACAACTTGGAGAAGACCTCAAAAAGCACAACTTGGAGAAGACCTCAAAAAGGATGAGATAGCAGGTAGATAAAAAAAGAAAAAGTGACATTTCAATTAGGAGATTGGATCTACCATAAGATTCAGCCTTATCAGTTGAGGTCTCTAGCCAAGAAAAGAAACAAAAACTATCTCCTCACTGCGGACCTTACAAGATTTTACAAAGAATCAGAGCAGTTGCGTATCAACTGCAACTTCCAGATCATAGCAAAGTCCACCCCATGTTCCACACTAGTTTACTCAAGAAGGCAGTTTCAAGAATATTCGTAGCCACAACCATTACCACCATTCTTATGAGCTGAATAGGAAGTTCAAGTGCAACTAAAGAAACTTCTTCAACTACAATACATTGTTACAGAAGAGGCAAAAGTCCTAGTACACTGGACAGGTCTTCCAGACTATGAAAATTCTTAGAAATATTTTTTCCCTTGAAAATAAGGTGAATGTTTTGGAAAAAAGTATTGATAGCAGACCAATCATTAAAAGAACGTACACTAGGAGATATAGAGGAAATGGATCTCAAGTAGAAAAGTCCAACTGACACGTATGGCAGTTAGATAATTAAAAAAATGATTATTTGTGGAAAGAAAAAGAAAGAAGTGAATCAAATGAGAATTCATATAGTTAATTCAAATAATTAAGGAAAAAAAAGAGCCTCTTAAATTGCTATTGGCAATGGTTATTTGTATAGAAGGAAGGAAAGAAATGAATCAAATGAGAATTCAAATAGTTAAGGAGAGAAGGGAGCCTCTTTGAATTGCTATTGGCATTGTATCTGATTTCTGCCTAGCCATTGGAATTAGGCCTGAAACCCTTTTCTTGAATAAACGCATTCTTTTCACTTTTTTTCTGGTACCATCCTATCACATAACAACTAAAATATTAAATCCAATCACCAGTCAA
This sequence comes from Canavalia gladiata, assembly GCA_037954105.1. Lineage (NCBI taxonomy): Eukaryota > Viridiplantae > Streptophyta > Magnoliopsida > Fabales > Fabaceae > Canavalia > Canavalia gladiata. The sequence continues at coordinate 25,395,486 of CM075662.1, forward strand.
TTTTTTTCAGTGCATACAAATTTATTGAATTGGACGATGTCCCTCAAAAATTGAAACATATCAATGTTAAAACCACGAACGGGAAGAAATTCAATTTTCACATAAACTGAGTAAATAAAGCAGTACCCTGGCTCTGCCAAGGAAAAAATTATATCAGCATAGAGGACAGCAGGCTTAAAGAGGAAGATAATAATCATCCATGGATAAGATCCAAGTTATTTTAATTACATCCAAGGAATTTTACTGTAAGATTCTTGAAATAAAAGATGAGTCAGGAAGGCCAATAAAGATTCAAAGCTTGCCTCCCTAAGTAAAAGGAACAGCTCAATTCAGTTTCAGTAATGTAATTCCTTTGCGTATTAATTGCTCGGAAAGGTGGATTGTATCAAGGACGTTGAGGTATGTTTCAACAAGACGCCCTTGCCATCTTCAGAAGTTCCTCTGCACAACCTTTTACAAATAGATTATTACAAGATCATGAGAAAAATAAAATAAGAGTGAGCTGGAAATGCAGCTAATAAATCAGGCATTAAATAGCCAGAATCTGTCTCATGCAGATCATAAGCAGGACAACAACTAGACAAAGAACAGAAGCAGTACTCTATCTGATGAAGCACACAAAATGGTTACATTTCTATCAGTTACCAAATTTCCCCTGAAAGCCTTACAGGGAAATCTGCATGAACTCCTGAATGAACAGGAGCAAATAACTGGAGCAGCATCATGCCGAGGAACCTGAACCTGCAAAACTCAAGTACCAAAATAAACTGCAGGGGAGGGGGTTAATCGCCAGCAGGTCATTTCAGTAAGTGAAAGCTGATTTTATTAATAATATATTAAATGTATGTACAAAGGCCTTGTTCTCTGATTTGTAAGAGCTACAACCAGGATAGTGTTTGCTAACATATAATCACCAGGAATACTAACTTGTACCTAGAACAAAAAGATCTTTACAGTGGAAGTCACGAACTTCAACATGAGAAAAATCCAAAACAGCTGGAAAGGTCACTCAAACAACTTGGAGAGGGGTCTACCAAAGAATCTATATAACCTAATTGGGGACAGGATTAGCCATAAAACCCTCCTATGTAACTACTCATTTTTTAAAGGTACTTTGTTTCCTTTGTCATTGGTATAATGAACAGTACTATACAAAGAAAGCAGTTTCAAACCATCATATTCAAGTCTGAAAGGTCGTCCATGGGAATTTCAAGACCCATAAAATCATGATCTTGCAATCCATCGTCATCAATATTCAACCATGAACCAAGATCCTGACCTTGGTCCCCAAGATCATCAGGAACACCAAGCACATCCATTCCAGGCAGCTGCAGGTTGGACAAATCAATAGGCTCATGGTCATCCAATTCACCAAAGCCAAACTCATCCTTGGCATTGCAGTTAGTAGACATTTCATTGGACTTTGAAACGGAAGGCAAAGCTGGTTTAGGTTGCTCTGACAGCTTGCCAAGCAGGCCATTTACAGAAACAGAATGCTGAGTTGCTTTCTGCTTAGGCTTTGTTTTGGGTTTCCTTTCTCCCTTAGTACTAGATAATGCTGGCCGACCAACTTTGGTAGTTCCATTTCTGGATAGCACTTCCCTGCTCTGCCCTTTTCCATCTCTGTCTCTCTCACTCCTCTTTCCTTTTGCACTATTTGATAGAGAACTACCAATGCCTGATGGAGCATTCAAACTACCAATACCGCCAACATCATCAAGGGACAATTCCCTTTTCTTCACCCTGTTTGACCATAGATCTTCCTTCCCACTAGTTCGTTCGGATGAACTATTTCTAGCAGGAAGAATATCAGATGAATTGAGATCATGGTTATTCATATTCTGACTAAATTGTGAGGGACTCTGCTGTGAACCCATGGAACCTGCAGACAGAAAAATATATGAATTAAATATCAAAATACAGCCTGTACTAAGGAGAAAAGAGGGGAAAAAGAAAAGTTGATGATACAGTTCAGATCAAGAAGGGATTCAAATTATCTGTCCCCTCCCCATGCCCCCAATCCTATACCCAATAAAATATTGGCCACTAAAATAAAAAATTACACTTCACTCTTAGGTGGCAGTACTTTTTGCTTTAGTTGGCAGTATTTTGTTGTGCAAAGAGGATTGGAGACAAAGAATTCGAATCCACAGAGATGGCATATAAAGTGAAAACCATCAGAGAATTTTAGCAAAAATACTCATACAGAACACGGCTAAATAGAAAACATTAGAATACTTAATCAAGAAGGAAATGGGGACGATACCTGTTCTTGCTTCCAGAGAAAAGGAAGAAGCATAGGGTTTTATGGATTCGGCTTCCATCCCATCTAATTGCCGAACAATACTCAGCTGAGATGAAGCAGCAAGGAACATATCTTTGAACAAAGGCTCATTGAAGCAGCTGTTGCCTGTATCTTCAAATTGATGGCACCGTTCCAATGTTCGTTTAACAAATCCCAATGCAGCTTGCTTAGCCATTTTGTTTGCATTTTTCCCTCCTGATGGGCTAGGACCCCAACAAGCCTGCAAAACAATTATTGTCAATTCATTCTGCCTATGTGACCTGTTTTAAAGTAGATAACACTTCTAATATGATAGCATCTATTAAGGCAATGGAGTGTTCAACTTCTCTTCCTAGACAATTTAAATGACTTTACCAAGAAAATAAGGCAGAGAATGGAGTTTGATTTCTCTGATAAAACACTAGAATAAAAATGTCAAAAATGTCACAAGTCTGAATTAAAAAGGTAGAGTAAGACACCATAAAGAGTGGCTATTTCCAGTTATGAACAGTAGGTTTTCATGCTGTTGTACAAGTCTTATTAGGACATTAAGATCACAAACATTTATGTGCGTATGATACATTCTAGCAGCTGTCTTTAAGGATACTACACAACAGAAAATAGTCCTGTGCCCTTTTTGGTGTATGTCCTCTATCACTTTCCTTATATTTAAAACTGAATAACCAGAATTATAGACCATCTCCCCTACTGTATCAATACTATGATACTATCCATTAGTCTTGGATAAAGATCCCCAGCTTTTTCAAGTACTGTAATACAACTGTTGGTCCAGGAGACAGTTGATTGGAATGCTAAAATTTTATTTGAAAACTGAAAACCTGATTACATACCAAAGTGACATTGAACGATAAATTACCATGTATTTCTCATAAGCCATCACAACAAGTTTGTCAAGAGCACGTTGTTCAAAATCCCTGTTAATCAAAATTCAAAATATTGTATTTCCATTTAGAACAATGCACCACAAAGTTTAAATTAAGAAAATAATCAGGGAATAAATGGTTGAGCACTTACTTTTCTTGAAGTTTGTTTGTCACTGTAGCAGATTTCAATAATCCATCTAGCAAACATTTCCTTTTGGACATCTATGACAGATATGAAAATAAAATCAAAAGGTGAATTATATAAGATAAAAAATAACTTCATTAAGTTCTAAATTATATCTATAAATCAGATGTCTGGTTCTTAACCTGATAAGTCTATTTATATAAACATGTAAAGCAAAATGTAAATATCTATTTTCTGAAAAGTTGCATAAAAGATAAAGAATATTGGAGGGGAAATATTTAGATAATTAGCAGTTAGAACATTATTATAACATGGCTTCAGCATTAGTTGGTACCTGTCCTTGGTAATGCTCCTCTAACCTAGTGATATCCTTACAAATTCCTTCATCATCTGTTTGCGACATTTCAGGCTTGAAAAGCAAAAGTAAAAACAATAAGTATCACAAACCAACAGCAGATTAAACATAGCAGATAGAACATCTTGAAGTAAATTTATTACATCTGTTGATAAGTAGACAGCTGAAGGAACTATACAATAAACCAGAACAAAATAGTTTAATCAAATCTGGTATTGATTCATAGTTCCTAAATAATAAGATTTCATGACCAATGGCACAAAAATTCTTAGGTACATAACTAACCACTGATTCTGGGGCAACTCCAATACTTTGGAGCTCCAAGAGAAGCTTTTCATTCATATCCAAGGTATGATATTGCAAATCTGAACAGATCAAGGTAGGCATGTTCTGACTTGAATCCAAACCAGTTGATGGGATATCAACCATATCACTTTCAGTCTCATCATGTCCTGACTTCCTAGTTATCCAATAACCATTATAAGCAGAATGACAAGCAAGATGAGAATTAGATCGAGAGTGGGGATCCAGACTGCTCAAATCCAACTCTCCATCTGTCTCAAATTCAGTATCATAAATATCAAACTTGATATCATCACTTTCACTGCTACACTCCTCTGAAATTAAAGCAGATATTAGCCTTTGACAGAGAGGAATTCCATTAGGATCTCCTTTAGTTAGTTGTAACTGATCTGCTACAGTTCCAGCACCCCTTTGAGCACTAGGTCCAAAATCCTTTTCATGGCTGGTCAACCCAAACCCATTAACAACAGCTTCAGAATCATCTATATTTGAAGGAACAGGAGTTGGCGTCAATCCACTTGATTCAAAATTGACCTGAAAGATGAAGGAATCATTAAAGAAATTTGAATAATTTATTCCCATGACAGGTATGTTTAAGAAATTTAGATCAATTAAATCAAGCTTTAATCATCAGTATTAAGATAAATATAATTTATACAAGATTGGTTCCAAACTATTAATTTATATCAAACAATAAAAAAAAAGATAGAAGGAATAAAAACAGAACCATACAGCATTGGAGATTCAGGGCATAGAAACATTTATAGTAAAAACAATAAATTCTAACTCCAGAATAATCAACCAATGGATGCATCAGGGATATAATATTATGGACACCAACATAAATCTGAAGCATTGTTAAACCACCTTTTCTTACATATGAAAGCACCATAACTTGAGTAAGTATGACAAGAGTCACGCTGATTACTGATCCAACACAAACTTTTTAAAAAAACAAAAAACAAATAATTATCACTCCTAATCATCAATAAGGCAAAGATTAATACCTTCTTTTTCCAGTAAGAAATCTCTTCCTCACTTATCAAACCAAAGAAAGGCTCCATCTGCCTCCAGAATTGGCTGGAAAAAGCATGAGCTGCAGTGATAAGAAAATACAGATCTACTCCATCAGATAAAAAGTATTTAGGCTACACAGTTAGATAATATTTAGTATGATTCATACCAGAGTTTATAACACCCTTTACAGCAGCCAATAGTTCTTCATGTCCACCTTCTGACCCAACTAAAACAATGAACCCAAAAGCAATAAATGATATACTTGTATTACATACAAAAAGTTAAGTTTGTTATTCTTTTCTAGAAACTGAAACTAGTACCAAGAAAATCTGCTGATGCACCAACTGCTGTATGTTTCTGACGTGCATACGCCTTACGATCAGAAAGTTTCCTGGTAGGTGGACGACCTGCCCTGCTGCATGGAACTCAGAAACATAAGATATTAATTTGTGTGCCCAAACAAATTGTCAAACCTAAGCAAAAAATTTAGATATAAGTATGTTAACCTTTCACTCTTCTCAAATCCTAGTCTTGAACTTCTAAGCTGTTTTACGGTCCCTATATTTCCAAGCTTCTCAGATGTTATTGGCATCAGCGACCTTGTGGCAGGAAAATTGCGTCCTGTCCTCCCTTGCCTCCGAACACCATCTCCATGTTCTTCGCCAGAGACAAGCTTATTTTTCCTTGTTGGAAGGACCAAGCTAGAAACCTTTTGAACATTTTGTCCAGCTTTCTGATCTATCTCTTCTTGTTTCCTTCCCTTCTCTTTAGGTTTAATCTCAGCCACCCCTGACTCTTCACTTTCAGACAAGGCAGCTGAAGATAAAGAATCACCTTTTAATTTAATTTGCTGGGGAGAATTGCCAGCCAAACGTCTGGTAAATGCCAATCCAAGATCATTACCAGTTACATCAGACGCAGAATCCAAAGCAGGGGAATCATCATTACTTGACACAATGGGAACAAAATTTGTTCTTCTCGCAGTACGGGAGCTCTTTTGTGGCCTCTGCCAGTGGACAACAGGTGGGGAAGATGACCGTGCTGAACCCACACGTTTGCGATTATTAGTGCCAATACCGGCAGAGGGTTTGGGCGTACAACGGGAAAGCTCCCAATCATTAGGAACAGCTGCTCTATGAACAACTGGTGACAACTTGGGGGCAACTCCAGAACCTGATCGTGGTGCCCTAATAGAAGTATTCATTTTTGTACTTGAATTAGAGCTTGCTGAATTAAATTCATCGCGAACAGTTCCCCTGGGTATAGAATAATTAGAGGCAAAATCAATTATCAATTATAGAATACATTTTTTATTAAACAGTAAATTTATTGAGTCAGAAGAAAACAAAGGGAAAGTAGGATAAGAAATCATCCTTAAAAAAAGAGAGAAGAAAAGGCAAACAACAAATAATAAACATCAACTTTGTAAAGCTACTCAATCCTTCATCATGTTTGTGCGAGATACCATACAAAGATCACATGCTTTACAAAGAAATCATCCTTAAAAAAGAGAGAAGAAAAAGCAAACAACAAATAATAAACATCAACTTTATAAAGCAACTCAATCATTCATCGCATTTGTACGGGGTACCATAGAAAGACCACATGGTTTACATCATATGCAAGCCAAACATCTAATCTTATCCTAAAGCAGTTGGTGACCCAAAACACTAAATCAATTATCAATTACAGAATACATATCACCACGAAGAAGAGAGCTTTGAATACTGATCATAATTCATTAGGATCCATAACACAGAGTCAGAGCAAATGAACTAACCCATCAAAGTAAAGAAATTGAGGAGAAAGCAATATGAAGAAAAAGACAAGGTTTCCAAGGATAAATGAAATTTTCTTTCTGAAAGCAATAAATCATAATAATAATAAGAAATAAACTCCAGTGTACTTACTTGTTAATGGCTCTGAAATTCACCTTTTCCTTGTCTGAATTAACAGGACGATCCCGCTTATCATTGATGACAGAATTATTATCTAGGTCACTTCTAGCGGTAGAGACACGTATGCCCAACCCAGTTTGTTGAGAGACACCATCTGATTTTCCAGCTCCGACAGTTCCATTAGGAATCCCTGACCTAAACAAAAGATTCATGAAAGTATTACAATATAGCCTATACTGAAGAAAGATAATCAAGAGTCAAAAAAGCAAAACGAAAAAAAAAAAAAAATTGTATATGATCCATTGAAGATCCTTGAAATCAGAAAATTTAGCAGAATCCTCAGAACAATTTTCTCTTGTTACTTCAGCTACAAATGGGTTTGAAGCCTTTCACCATTTAACACTAAAGGTAGGCAAATCCCAACGGCTCTCAAATTATTTTCTTTCATTTTGATAGGGACTGGTACCCAAGAACAGTGAAAAAAGAATGAATCTTTATTACTAACCCCTCCTATGATTCAGCCTCAACCCTACCAGAATTGAAATACAGAGTTTGGGGAAGAATGTTATAGCAATCCTCACTAATTCTGAGTTTTCGAGAGACCCAGGGCACTCCAATTACAAACTTCTCAAAATTATCCCACACCTTACTCTATCCTCTTACCTTTTATTTATAGGTTTCATTTCTTAAGCTAGTTGTCTGTTATAGCAACTAACTAACTAATATAGTCTTAATTCTGTTAGGTTTTATTTCTCCTACTATACACTTGTCTAATTGGGGGTCTATCAATACCCTCTCGTATGAGTTGCACCTTGTCCTCAAGGTGGAATCGAGGGAAGATTTCTTGAATCCTTGCTGCAGATTGCCACCTATTTTTACAGGTAGGTAGTTGTCTCCATTGGATGAGGACTTCTAAGTCTCCTGATTCTGTTTTCTGTGTATCAAGTACTTGTTCTGGTTCCATCTGTAACTCCCAATCTTCTATTAACCCCAGGGGTAATGGTTGAGGGGTCACCTGTTCTCCAATGACTTTTTTAAGCAATGAAACATGAAAAATTGGGTGAATGCGACCGTGTTTTGGCAACTCCAAACGATAAGCCACCTGATCAATCTTTTCTAGCACTTTATAGGGCCCATAGAACCGTGGACTCAATTTTTCATTGATTCGTCTAGCCAAAGATTTGAGGCGGTAAGGTTGGAACTTCAAATACACCAAGTCTCCTTCATGCAATTCAATTTCTCTTCGCTGCTTGTTGGCCTGTTGTCGCATTTTCTCCTGTGCTTTTGCCAAATTCTCCTTCAACTCTTTCAAAACCGCATCTCTTTCTATTATCAGTCTTCAACCTTAGAGGGTATGGTGGTCCCTTTGAGAAGGATGGGAGGGTCCCTGCCATATAAAGCCTTAAAAGGCGTCATTCTAGTAGCAATATTGTAATTTGTATTGTACCAAAACTCAGCCCAGGCTAACCATGTTGGCCATTGCTTTGGTTTAGACCCTGTGAGACATCGTAAGTAAGCCTCCAAGCCTCAATTCGTCACCTCTGTTTGACCATCCGTTTAAGGATGGTAAGTTGTACTATACTTCAGTTTGGTCCCTGCCATTCTAAATAATTCCTTCCAAAAATTGCTTAGAAATAATTGGTCCCCATCAGATACTATGGATGAAGGAAAACCATGTAACCTCACTATTTCCTTCATGAATGTTGCAGCAACATCCTTTGCTGTATAAGGGTGACTTAAAGGAATAAAGTGTGCATATTTGCTAAGCCTGTCCACAACAACCAGAATTGAATCCACACCTTTAGCCTATGGTAGACCATCAATGAAATCCATAGTAATGTCTGACCATACTTGATCAGGTAAAGGCAAGGGCTGCAATAGGCCAGCAGGTGATAAAGCCTCATACTTATTCTTCTGACAGACACTACATTCTGAAACAAATTTCTGGACGTCTCGTTTCATTCCCTCCCAATAAAGTACCCCAGCTATTCTCTTATAGGTGCGGAAATAACCAGAATGCCCACCCATTGGAGAAGCATGAAATTCTTCTAGTAATGTAGGTATTCATGGGGAACTCTTGGGTAAAACCAACCTATTCTTATAGTATAGACGATCGCCTTGTCTACTGTATCCTGGGTGTGAATCAGGATTTAAGGTTAGGTCCTGAAAAATGTTCCTTAACCGGGCATCCTTGTTAATTCCCTCTGCCCATTCTTCTATGTCTTGCACCCTCCTGGTGGTCATTGCTTGAAATTGCATCCTTCGAGATAAAGCATCTGTTGTTGGATTCTCTAATCCAGGTCTGTAACGTATCTCAAAATCAAACCCAATTAACTTTGAAGCCCATTTAAATTGCTCTTCATTCAATAATTTCTGTTCAGTCAAAAATTGCAAACTTCTTTAGTCTGTTACTATGGTAAATCAAGTCCCCATCAAGTAATGACACCACTTTTGCACCGCTAGTACTACTGCCATCAATTCTCTCTCATAGATTGACTTCCTTTGAACATGTTCTGAGAAAGCTTGACTGAAAAATGCTATAGGCCTAACTTGTTGGGACAAGACAGCCCCTATACCCTTGCTTGAAGCATCTGTTTCAATTATAAAAGGCTGTGTAAAATCAGGTACAGCCAGTGTTGGTAAAAGAGACATAGCTGTTCGTAATTCTTCAAAAGCCTGTTGTGCCTCCTTACTCCAGTTGAAGTTATCTTTCTTTAGTAATTGAGTCAAAGGTTTGGCTATTTTTGCATAATTTTTCACAAATCTACTATAATAGCCTGTAAGACCCAAGAACCCTCTCACACCTTCGATATCCCTCGGTACAGGCCAAGAATTCATCACCTCTATCTTTTTTGGATCTGCGGAGACTCCTTCCCCTGAAATAACATGCCCCAAATACTCTAATTCAGGTTGTGCTAAGAAACATTTCTTCCAATTGACATAAAGATGATGCTCCCTCAAAACATTTAATACAGTAGCAAGGTTTTCAACATGTGATTCAATATCTGGACTGTAAATCAGAATGTCATCAAAGAATACCAACACATATCTCCTCAAAAATGGCCTTAAAACTTCATTCATAAGTGCCTGGAAAGTTGATGGTGCATTGGTAAGACCAAAAGGCATTACCAAGAATTCATAATGGCCTTCATGTGTTCTGAAGGCTATTTTCTCCACATCAGAAACCTTCATCCTACTTTGGTGATATCCAGATTTAAGATCCAACTTAGAGAAAAGTTTAGCTCCTCCAATTTCATCCAACAACTCGTCTATCACTAGAATAGGAAATTTGTTTCTTATGGTGATCTTGTTTAAAGCCCTATAATCAACACAACTTCCATCCCCCATCTTTTTTCTTTACCAGTATGATTGGGCTAGCATATGGACTGATACTACGCCTTATAAGTCCTGCTTCTAGCATTTCTTTTACCAGTTTCTCTATCTCATCCTTTTGGGTATGGGAATACCTGTATGGTCTCAAATTAGGGATGTTGGCTCCCTCCTTTAAGTAAATGGCATGATCCTGAACCCTTTCAGGAGGTAGCCCTTTTGGATGCTCGAAGACTTCTGCATATTGCTGCAAAATTTCCATAATACCTGCTGGAATCTCTTGACTTACTGCCCTTGCTTCTGCATATTCAATCACATATCCTTCCCCCTCTTCTTTTAAGGCTTTGACCATTGATTTCAAGGACGCTTGTCTTTTACTAAGTGCTGGATCACCCTTGATGATTACAGCATCTTCTCCCTTCCCTATGGTGAGGGTTAAGGCTCCAAAATCAGTCTCTACTTTCCCTAGCCCTTCCAACCATGCCAGCCCCAAAACATCTATGCCCTTCAAGTCATATATGAAAAAATGTTGCAGTATCTTTTGCCCTTGTAACTCCAATGGAACCTCCTGACATTTGCCTTGACTTCCTATCAACTGTCCATCTCCCACCTCTACAAGAAATGGGGAGGTTGGTGTCACCTTGAGCTTAATCTCTTCTACTAAGTTCCGAGAGATATAGTTGTCTGAAGCTCCACAATCTATGAGTACTATCACCCATCTACTTCCAATTTTCCCCCATAATTTCCAGGCTTTCTTTGAAGTCAACCCCATCATTGATTTCAAGGATAGTTGTAATAAAGCTTCCTCATTCTTGCTGTCTCCTAAAACAGCCTCCTCCTCTTCATTTTCTTCTTCAAGATCATCTTCCATTAACATAATTCGGAGCTATTTGAATTTACAAATATGCTTAGGCCCAAATTTTTCATCACATCTAAAACAAAGTCCTTTTGCCTTCTTCTCCAACATCTCTTCATATGTCAAATTCTTGAACCCTTCATTTCGGCTCCCCTTGATTTCTCCTTGCTTTCCCCCAAGATTAGATGATCCAGCAGCATCTACCATTGCTGGCCTAAAAGAAATAGCTCCCTTCAATCCCACATCAAAATCTGCCCTTCTTTGAAAATTTTGGGTTCTTGCACCCGCTAGCAATCTTCCACCTTCATGGCCTCCTTTCTTGAATATTGCTTGGTTTCTTCCATCCAACCTCTGTGCTTTAAGCATTAGTAACTCAAGGGATGCGAAGTTCTTCATCTCCAATTCTGCCCGCAATTCTTCCTTTAGCCCATTAAGAAAAATTCCTTTGAGATATACCTCATCTGCATCCTTTAAAGGGCCCATTAGGGATTCAAATTTTTCCCTATAATCTGCAATAGATCCTGTTTGCTTTAACTGCATTAAGGGTCCAAATGGATTACCAATAGCTATTGGTTGGAACCTTTCTATTACTGCCTTCTTGAATTCTCTCCATGACAATTGAGGGGTCTTAAGCTCCCACCACTGAAACCAATTAAGAGCTCTTCCTTCCATTGCTACCAGAACTGCCTCCATCTTTTCTTTGTCATTAGCAGCCCTCAATTTGAAATACCTTTCGATTTTATGCATCCACCCGCAAGGATCATCCTCATCAAACAGCGGAATGTCCATCCTTCTCCATTTATCATTATGAACATGATGATGTCTAGATTCTGACCAAGATTCATCATCTGTAGAAAAATGCACCTCACCTTCTTCCTCCCTCTTCCTAGGACCCCTTCTATTCTGTAGGTTCTGTATCTCCTTCATCAAGATCTCAAACCAATCAGCCACCTCTTTTCTAAAATCTTCTTGGCTAGTCCTGCATTCTAGTATGCTTTGCTCCAAAGAATCCAATCTAGTTTCCATTTTTGTGCTCACCATAGGAAGCTCCCAAGATCGGGAGCTCTGATACTAGTTGATAGGGACTGGTACCCAAGAACAGTGAAAAAAGAATGAATCTTTATTACTAACCCCCCTGTGATTCAGCCTCAACCCTACCAGAATTGAAATACAGAGTTTGGGGAAGAATGTTATAGCAATCCTCACTAATTCTAAGTTTTCGAGAGACCCAGGGCACTCCAATTACAAACTTCTCAAAATTATCCCACACCTTACTCTATCCTCTTACCTTTTATTTATAGGTTTCATTTCTTAAGCTAGTTGTCTGTTATAGCAACTAACTAACTAATATAGCCTTAATTCTATTAGGTTTTATTTCTCCTACTATACACTTGTCTAATTGGGGTCTATCACATTTCCATAATTGCGTTATAATTATAGAAGGCAGAGATTCAACAAATTACCATTGGTAGAACAACGGAGTTATATCAAGTATTTTTAAAATTTGAAATCTTATTGTCTAGCATTAGATGTGTATAGCACCAGTAATAAATTGCAAATCCTTAATAATGATACTGGAGAAACAGGTAATTTAAAATTTACACTTGCAAAATACAAATCCATTAACAATAGTTGTGCATTGTTATAGCGAGTCTAAAATCTAAAGCACAAACTTTTGGCGATAGTTGTTGACACAAACAACTCCATTAATTATGCTTTTGTTATTTAATCTACATAATGGCATTGGATAAATAAGACATAGACAACAAAGGCATAATCGGTAATTACAATTGATTAGTAGTAGTACCATCTTTGTCGATAGCACACATTTGAGGCACTTTCATGGTGGTCTGTGGCAGAGCAGTAGTCAGCTGCCACAGAAATTGCATTTTTCATTAGTAGCTATCACAACCACTTTGGTGACCAAAAGCTGCATTTCACAGTGCTATAGCTCCATGATAGAGGAACTAAGCGGGACATTCCAGGGGCTTTTAAGGACAAAGTTGTCTTTTGTGTTTTTCCAGAAAAATTAAAAACCATAACCTAAACTTTCTTTTCTTCTCACACTTTCTCTTCTCTCTTCTCTGTTTAAGTCTTGAGACCTCTCTTCTCTCCATTCTGCCTCTGTTACCAAAGTGGCAGAGCCACCCAACTCCAACATTTTTCCAACGAGACCCAACCTTGACTCTTCCCTCCATTTTGCAGTTCTGCTGCTTCTTTACTGTTCTCTGTTGTTTCCTATCTACTGTTTCCTCTCTGCAACCTTTAAGATATCTGGTTTCCTTCACATTTTTGGATTATTTACTTGTATTTTTTGTTTAAACCTATTACTTTTTATTGGTAACTTTGAATATGCCATTTTGAATATTTTTTTAGCATTATATAACATATGACACATGTCTTGCATAAAAATTTTAAAACAGTGGTGGTCCTCATCCCACAATGCGCTATCCCTCTCTAGCATTTTGGGGTCACTATCCAGGATTGATAACTATGATTAGTATACTCACGATAAGGCAATACTTGAACCTGCTCTGCAATGAGATTTAGCCAAGAAAACCTCGATCCTGAGAACATACACTGAAGCTTTCCCCTCAAGAGTTAAGTTCCAAAGCAAATCATAATTATTTTTATGGTGTGAACAAAGTATATACCCTAGCTAACAGCTAAAGACTAATCCCTTCAAAATGTAGAAATCCTTGAAATAGGTTGTCTCTTCCACCCAAGTCTCTTCCATATACACAACCAGAAATTGTACCTGATCAGCATTCTTAAGGGGCCCAATTACCTACCAATTATGCCAAGCTTTAATGGTATATAAATAAATTTATTATGGTTAAATTAAAATTTTGTCCCTACACCTAACACTATTTTTCATTTTAGTCTCTATTTGAAAAAACCCCCACATTTTGGTCCTAGATGAAAAATATTTACAAAGTAGTCCCTACCATTTGCTAACATTAATAATGGGGTTAAATTTAGTGCCTTTACTTAACAAATCTTTATCATTTTAGTCCGTACATGAAAAAATTTTACACTTAATTTTGATCCCTATATGAGAACACTCTACATTTTAGTCCCCACACTGGGCACACCATTTTTGTTTTTGGTCCTTTCTTGGGAAAAAAAACTCGAGACTGTTATAACTTTGGCAAATGGCAGGGACTCCTTTGTAAATAATTTCTTTTAGTTAGGGGCCAAAATATAGTTATTTTAAGTAGGGCCTAAAACAAAGAACGTGTCAAGTTTAGGGACCGTATTTTTTATTTAACCTATATTTATTTATTTATTGCTACATGAATTACAATCTGGACATGGATAATGAAGCAGAAAATTTATTGCTATAAAAACAAATAAATGGAAGAAAGTAATAAGTAGATATTCCCCATATATGTGTGCCACACTACAAACCTAAATCCCCAAAGCTTTTACTCTTTTTGCTTTTGCTTTTCATTTTCATTTTCAGATATAAAGACCATGAATTCATTTATTTATCATTTTGCTGATTAATATATTACTATACAGAAGCAAAAGAGCATATATAAGCTAATTGAATGTCTAAAACAGTAGTATAAATGGATACAAATACATTCATACCTGAAAGAATGGGAATCATTATTCAGTTTTAATCGAGCATCAGTGGCTAGTCTTTGTTGCATTCCTTGTTTAGTTTCCTGGAAAACATTAACAGGTTTTGTCATTGCTGTATTTGGAGGCCCATCTGGTTTGATGCCAGAACGCTTCTTCTTCATTTTGGATTTTTCCCACCCATCACCACCAATTGGTAAAGTTCGTTCCTCGCCCTGAACTGCACCACTATTGGCAATCCGTAACATTTCTTTATCCCTATCTACAGTCCCAGATTGCCTGACAAGAGAATTAGTCCGCACATCCATCTAAAATTTAACAAACCCAAGTCAGTATTGCTCAACAGATTTTACAGCAAATCAAGTTAATCTGAAATCGGACTCTCCCACATAAAGAGAAGTGAAAACAGTTGCAAAGCCGCAACTCAACCACAAGATATATTCATATGCTTTATTACACCAGAAAAATTGTACAATAAAACAGAATATTCTGTATTTTAACAATTTCAATGAAGCAATGAGACACACATAAAAAACCAATAGTTCATGAAAGACATGCACAACTTACATAATAAACATATATATACAAAAAAGGTCATAACAGATTCCTATACAAAAGGTGGTATTTCTACCAATGAACTGAGGGAAATTGTTCTAGCAGGCAACTTTTGCAAAAGCAAAATTGAAATAGGTCTCCACATCACACAAAGATATAACAATAACAACACTTTGAAATTTATAACTAAGGGGTGTATATATTGTAATATACTATTTAAAACCATGAAGTATTTACATGAGAGCAGCAAGAAACTGAATAAGTAACATTAGGAGGCATATAAAGAAACGCAATATTGTGTTGAAAATAGAAAACAAACACAAAGAAAACAAAGACACATACCCCCAAAGAAGTTCTAAGGCGCTTGTTTGGAACAACATTTTTGGTTCTTTCTTCCAATTTTTGCTGCTCATGTTCGAACCCACCTGCAGCATGACCTTGAACTCCAACCTTACCTGTGCTAGGCCCCAAGACTGACCTATCACTTAATGTGAAACTGGAACGTTCATTAGAGAAAGTTTCGGCCCGAGATCTCTTCTTTGAAGTTATGTTTTGGAAATCTTTGTTGAATCTAGACAAGGCTTCACTGAACATTTTAGCACGTCCCCTGTTGAATAATATTTTGTAATTAAATAGCTCTAACTTCAATGCCAGTAGTAAAACATACAAACAAACTACCTTGCCCTCCTATAATTTGCATGTAAACCATCCTTGAGTCGTTTGATATCTTCTGGTACTGGGGAAGGTAGTTGCTTGCCTTTGGCAGAACTAGATGGGGATTCATCAGGTGAAATTCCAAGAGCAGCACTGACATGTCGTTTATAATCTGTTTGACGATTAGGCTTATGCTTTAGATCAAAAGGCACACAACTGAAGAAGCTCACCACATCCCCTTGTGTTGCTGAAGAATTGCTTCTTGACATGCTTGGAAGAGAAGACAAAATTGGATTTTCCATGCTTTCACGGAAGCTACCCGATCTATCTAATGAAGGAGCTATGTGGGATCCACGCTGCCCAGTGTACAATGGTCTATCTGGGCTGCTAGAAGATATATCAAACTTGGTGGATGTTGCCATTGCATTAATTCCCACAGGTCTCTTGAGTCAAATACACAGAACAGAGAGTGGTGCATGACAAAGATGTGGCACTACACTCACTATAGCACATAAAGGGCAAATAAATATTACAAGGTAACAATTGGACCATGTACCTGAAAAGGTCAAGATGATAATGTATAAAAATCAAACCTCATTGGCAGTAATGTAGAGATACTCATGTGCATACAAAAGGATTGGGATAATAAACCCACATACATGCTCAAAAGCACCTTAAATTTGTATAATGAACACACAAGTTTTTCAAATTTATCAAAACCTAAGGGATTTGTAACATACAATATAGAGTTTATAACTCAACACTATATCATTATCCTAGTCCCAACTCCTATACAACAAAGTAAAAAGGAATAATAATGTTTTTGACATGTAAACTAATTAACAAAATCTCATTTTAATAAAAACATACCCTTGACTGATCATACAAAGACTTCATAGCACATCATCCCTCTTCTAGATGACTCGTACCATACCAGGTATAGTTTAATAAAGAAAGATTAGGGTAGAATTTTCTTTCTTTGGGCCAAAAGAAATTATCAGATTTAATATATTTATATTTAGTCTTAGTGACAATTACTGCCATTAGACATCCTTTTGATATAGAGTAGACATTTTGAAATAGCGGATTATTGAATGAAGAAAATGTGGAATTGACATTATGTAAGAAATTTTAAATTTTACCTGAGCCAGCAATGTGCTTTAATGGCAAGCAAGTTCATCTCAACTTTCTACCAAGTTAATTGGTTGTAACCAAATTCATATACAAGACATAAACAAACTTGTCATATGCAAGTCAGATTTATTGTTCTTTACCAAGCCTAATTATCACATAAAGAAATATAATTTAATAGACATACAAACTCACTGTTGCATCAAGATTCAAGATGAAGTCTATATTTTTGAGTTATGAAAAATGCTACGAAGATTTTCCCAACAACATACTATATGCAAACCAATTACTATAATTTACTGTCTCAACTTCAAGACCAGTTGCTACAACTTATAGTCTCAACTTCAAACGCCAATTACTATTAATAATCTTCTGGACTTCAGACACCAATCTTGGCCCCATGAACTAGACATCATTATCAATTTATCATAATCTCAATATAAACAGGTAGTCAATACACAGCTGAGATTGTGACAACTACTATTTCTTTTAATTAGAAATAATCAATTTCTAACAGTCACTACAAAATTAAGACCATCAAGACAATTGAGTTTACTCCCTGAATTTGTCAGCAAGTATTAACAGATGCACATCATTGTTTACATATATTCCTTCCTACACACACTTCAATCCTACTCCCGCTCCTATGTTAACTTCCTCAATTCAATGCTTTGTCAGCTAATATACAGGAAATGGCCGAACAGAAAAAATAAAATAAAAAATCTATGCCTCTGAACTCCAAGTACACATTTTGTCATTTTAAATTTTAGTACATCAAAATATTCTGATAAAAAAGCCAAAAAAAAAATGACTTTTAATAATAATAGTAAAATAAAATAAAACAAATTAGAAAGATGTTTCCATCAACAACATAACTTCTCTTACTACAAGTTCTGGCTACTCCATGCAGATACTCTCTCTCTTCTACTGCCTCAATCTCATTTCGTTCAAAAGCTCAACAGAAAAACAAAATTAGAAGCCAAACACAGACAGAAAAGTAAGAACATGAAGAAACCCTAATGGTTGAATCAATGCAAAAACCGAAAAATTGAAATCACGAACCATCCTATAACGCGGAAAAGCATTAAGAACTCCAAAATTAAAACCCTAGAAGTTGAACAAGAGATGAAGGAAACAACAGCAGACCAAAAAATTTCTGTACAGCTATATATACCTCGAATCTTGCAATGGTGATTGTTATTGGTTTTGTGAAAAGCTGAGAGAATTGGGAGAAGAATCGAAGGGCGTGTTAGAATTTGATATTGGTTTGAGCTCCAAATCGAAGTTCGTACGAAGCCATGGTGGACGAGGAAGCGCACGGTGTTTTGATCGGCAATGAATGGGACCAAGGTGGTTTTACGGTTCTGCCCATGGTTTTGTATTTTTGAGAAATTAGAACCCGCGTTTTCACAGGGGGGTTATCGTCAGTGCAGTTTCGTTACGGTATGACAGGCATTGAGCTACATGCGATTATGTTATCATCAATAATGTACTGTAAATACAGCCAAAATAATAATAATAATAATAATAATAATAATAATAATAATAATAACAATAATAATAATAATAATAATTGTTATTTCTATTTTTATAATTTACTGCATATTATATCTTAACATATAAAAGGATGAATTAATTACATTTTTCGTCCTTGTATTTTGGTTTATATATAAATATGATTTTTTATATTTTAATTATTATATTTAATTCTCTTAAATTTTAAATTTTTATATTAAATTTTTTAACTCAATTTTATCTAATAATTAATAAAAATATAATATAAATATGATATTTTATTAATTTATATAGATCAATAAAAATATATAAAATTATTTAATGAAAAATAAAAAATATGAAATATAGTGAAAATCATTTTATTTTTTATTTGAATATTTTGTATGTTTTTTTAAAAAAATCATACAAATTAATGATATATCACACTTATATTACATTTATGCTATTGAATGAATTTTTTGGGGTGAATAGATCAATTTAAATAGTTGAGAAACTATGAAAATTTAATAACAAGAATTAAAATTAAAAGAACTAAAATTGTATAGAAAATAAAGAATAAGGACTAAAAGGCAATTAGACCTAAAAATAAATTAGTGATTGCAGTCTTAGGGATATTCATTATATTTAATATTCATTATATTTTCTTGTGCTGCATTAAAAAAAATAATATTTAATATTTAATTATATTTAATTAGATTTTTTATAATAATGATTCTTCCGATCAAAACTTAAACAAGTTAGAGGTTAATATCAATCATTGAAACTTAAAAGAGGCTAAGATATGTTAAAGATAGTGACTTGTTGATATTTAGTTATTTTATTTTTAATGTTTTATAGCAAACATCAAAATAATTTTTAGAAGAAAAATTTTCTATTAATGTAATATTATTGGAAGACTTTATTAATTTTTTCTCACCTAAACCATTGTGCATTTTATTATTTTTTTAATGTTTCACTATGGTTTTACTTTCTAACATATGTAATTTTTAGGTGGCTTGTGGTGAAAATATTTTTGCAACAATATTTTTGGCTTCTATGATGATTTTTTCATATTATCTCTATTTCATGCTTAGTCTTTGTATTGTACCATTTTGATTTCACTATCTATATTCTTTTGAATTTTCTACATGTTCATGCTCCTCTCTTTGGGATATGTGGATTGGAGGAGTGCACACATTACAAAGAAATAATCATATCTAATCTTTTGATTATTTTTGAGATATTTTTTAGTAATTAAAAATTAAAGTTGTTTTTTTTATTAAAAATACAAAAAAAATCAACATTTAGGTGGCTTTATTATTTTTCTTAGCTTAAAATATGAATGATTCTGTAATGCAATTTGTAAAATTGTTCTTTTTAACAGAACAATTTAGCTCCATCGTGAAAAATTTAATTTTCTTGTTGCGAGGTACAAACTTAAGAATTAGAATTGCTTTTCATTTTTTATACTGTTGGGATTTCATAAAAAAAAAAAGTTTTCATTTTTTATACCGTTGGGATTTCATAAAAAAAAAAAGTCCAACATTTATATTGAGCATATCATTTTCATTTTATGGATAGCTATGGACATATCTTCTAATCTCACCTAGTTTGGCATAACACCAGTAGTAGTTATATATGCTAGTGTAAAATCAATATTAGATATTCCCAGGATCCTTGAATATTTGGTACTCATTTACTTTTGTGTTGATGTTACTGAAACAATTATTATTCACTTTATAAGACCAATGAGTTTTGTAGCACTTTTATTACAGAATCAAGTGGCAGCACTTTTATTACAGAATCAAGTGGCAGCACTTTTATTACAGAATCAAGTGGCTATAAGGTATATCATAAGAAAAGACATGACATATTTAAAGGGATTGAACGTGCGGTCGTAGAAAAAGTATGGCTTTTTCTAAAAATCGACTTTGCAAGAAATTCGAGGTATCCTAAGATACTTATTAGTGCAGAGAATAAGGAAAGAAATATTTACACAATAAATTAAACTGGTTCATCCTTAACAATCCAAGGGCTACGTTCAGTCCTTATAAAGAAGAAGAAATCTGGTATGATTCCTTATATCTTTCCACTAGACAAGTCGTCACAAATATATTTATAGTTGGAGATCATCTATTACTAATATTATGCTAACTAACTATTCCTAAAATTAGGCCATGATAGTTACAATAATATCTCAACAAATATTTACAAAATAATCTCCCTAAAAATACCAAATCGGATAATAACAAGAAAAAGATCTTACACAAATTCAATATCTCAATATCCTCCCTCAAGTTGGAGCAGATGGATTACAAATGCCCAACTTCGAAACCATGCAGTCAAATTGAGTTTTTCCTAAAGTCTTAGTCATGATGTTTGCCAACTATGCATGTGATAGCACATGACATGTAGCAATAGTTTCTCGCAGCAGCTCATCACAAACAAAATAGCAATCTACTTCGATATGTTTGGTACACTCATGGAAAACTGGATTAGTAGCAATGTACAAGGCAGCTTAATAAAGTTTAATAGGTTGATAATGAGCAATGTCATGATAATAGTTCCTTTAGCCATTTAAGCTCATAAACAGTAAAAGTCATAGAGCGATATTCCGCCTTTGCGGATGAACGGGACACTGTACGTTACTTCTTAGTTTTCCAAGAAATAGGAGAATCACCAAGAAGAATAAACCAGCCAGTCAAAGATCTCATAGTCAAAGGACAACCAGCCCAATCTGAATCACACCAAGCAGAAAGCTGCAAATTATAGTCTGTTTGCAACACACTTCCTTCGTCAGGATTACCTTTCAAATAACGCACAACACGGAGAGCAGCACCCCAATATTCTTGTTTCAGTTACTGCATGAACTGGGAAAATGTATGTACATAATAAGACAAGTTTGGCCTGGTAACAGATAGGTAGATTAATCTGCCTACTAACCTTCAATAGCATTCTGGATCTGTAAGGATATTGGATATTGACGTTCACTAGAGATAGATGATGATTGGGATCCATGGGAACACTAGTAGGCTTAGCTCCCAACAATCCTACTTCAGATATGATATACAATGCATATTTGCGTTGACACACAAAAATTCCAGCTAAGTTTCGAGCCATCTTAATTCCCAACAGATATTTCAGCACTCCAAGATCTTTCATATGAAAACATTCACTTAAGTATGCTTTGAAGATTCTAATGACATCACTATCATTTCCTGAAATCACAAGATCATCCGCATAAACCAACACATGAAGCTCCACATCTGCACGTTGTAGGACAAAGAGTGAATGATCGGAGGAGGATTGTGCAAATCCATACTATTTCAAAGCATATGCTAATTTGGCAAACCAACATCGTGGAGATTGTTTCAATCCATACAATGACTTGCATAATCTGCACAATTTGTCGGTTTGTGACCGAAATCCTGGGGGAGGTTTCATATACACCTCTTCTTCAAGATTACCATGCAAAAAGGAATTATGAACATCCATTTGATGAAGCTCCCAATTTTTAGTAACGGCTACAACAAGAAATGTCCGCATAGTCACCATCTTAGCTACAAGAGCAAAACTTTCATTGTAATCAACACCTTCAACTTGATGATTTCCGAAGATCACAAGTCGGGCTTTAAAACTCTCAACAGAACCATCAGAATTATACTTGATTCGATAAGCCCATTTTCACCTGATAGCTTTCTTTCCAAGTGGCGGTGACTCCAAAGTCCAAGTCCCACTATTTTTCAATGCCTCTATTTTAGTTTGCATGACTTGACGCCATCTTTCATTTGTCATGGCCTAGGCAAAGGATCGTGGTTCAGTACCTGCATTAACAACTACCAAAAAATGTCAGTGTTGCATGGAGAAGTTATCATAATTCACGTAATGTGTTATAGAGTAGGGCGTACCTGAGTAGTGAAAGGCAACAGGAGAACTTGGAGAGGGGTCTATTTTGCAGATGGTGTTCGTCACAAAATTTTTTAGCCAGGTGGATGGCTGCTTAGCACCATGTCCACGTCTCAAGGGCTTCCTATCAACATTAGTGCCCTCCCTTACTTCAATAGTAATCTTAGGCAAAGAAACATCACTCTCCACATGTTCAAAATTACCCATATTTTAAGTGTTGGCTTCGATCTCTGAATCTGATTGTACAATCTTTATTTCAGAATCATCATCAAAATTAACCACACTATTGGATTGCATTGGGCTTAAGTGAAAAAAAATGGTTAATTTACAAATTTTAATGACTCTTGACCTTTGTTCATTGCACAGGTCATATCTTGGGCTATAAAATTGATATTGAAATGATTCCAGAGGCATTAGAAAGATGAGACAAAGCCCTAAGATAAAATGTATTCCTATATGGTCCAACCTCAATGGATCATAAACTTAGTTGGGCCGAACCGTGACTCAGAGCTTTTATCTAGACAACCCAGACATGTTCCAATAAAATGAGCATATCTAGGGCTACAAAAGTCATTTTCAGATGCGGTTAATTTCTAAAGCTGAAGGATACAATTTTCTACAACATTTTTTCAGAATGAAAACCTTAATTTGGCCATCAACACACTCAAAAAAATTTGGAAAAACAGACGTGAGATAAGGTCTCATATTTCATATATTGAATTCAAATGACAAAGTCAAACAAGAATTCAAGTTCAAACCTAGAAGATCAAGGAAACCAACTCAGATTTTATTTTTATTTTAAATTTTGAATTTGAATTTGAATTTTGAATTAGCAAACTAGGTCTATAAAAAGGGAAACCCTTACACATTGTAGACACACCGAAACTTATTCACAATTTTCAATAAAGTTTGAATTCTTACCCTCATTCTTATTCTCATTCTTCTTCTTATTATTTCTTTCATAAAATGTCTCATGGAAGACTAATTTCCTTAATTGGTTCGTTGGTTTTAATTCTATAAGTAAGGAATTTTGAGGTTTGTTTTTAATTGAATTTTTGTTACGATTTATTTTTCTTTCCCTTTTATATGTTGGAATTGATGTTTGTAATGATAAAATTAGATGCTTAATTTAATCTCATCTTACATGAAGAAATTCTAAAACTAGGGTTTACTTAATTCTCTAGTTTATAAGTAAAAATGGGGTTATAGGGTTTCCTATAAATTTGGTGATTTCAATTCTTAAAAAATTAATTTGGAGACTTCGGGTGATGCTTAATTATCTGAACATGAATTAATTTAAATTCTAGTGTTATTCTAGTAGGAAATCAAGAATTTAATTGACACTTGCTTGATTGAATTCAAACCAATTAAGAATAAAAAAATTATTTTAAAATTTTTTTTTTAAACCTATGATAACCTCGCTTATGAATTGAACTAATGAGTTAATTGGTTTTTAATATTATAAATTCATTAAGTTTCATTTTTCTTTTACCCAAGTTAAATTATAAATCCCCAAATTTTTTCTAAATTTGAATTCAATCAAATTGTTTTCCAAGGTCCTTGAGAGATAACCAAGGTTGTGCCTTGTACTGCATTTTTTTTTTATTTACCTTTACTTCATTTTGATCCGACCGCGACATCGGTTATCAGTCTTCCAAAAATATAGTCCCTAATATTTTTGCGCAAGCCTCTCGAGGTTTAATATATCAAGGAATACAAATTAGACACTTTTTATCTAGCTATTCTAATTTCCAAAGCACAACTTGAATACAATAAACAAATATGAAATTTCTGGTATCTTATACACAAATAAGATGCCTCGACAAGTAGATAGTTTTAGTTCAATTTGGTTATGTCTCTTATCTCTTGTTTATAAGCCTCTCTTTTTATATATAGATGGACAATATAATCATTGAGAGGGTGAGAGAGGTTCTTCAATTAATATTTGATAGCTGCTTTTTGCCTTGCCCCAGCACTAAAAAAGCATATCCTTTCTCAAGGTGAGTTGGATGACCTTGTTGAGTATTCATAGAATAAGATGATAAGACACTTAGATGCCTGAACAATCTAAGACTCTTTTCTTTTGTATCTGTCTAAATATACAATTATATATATATATATATATATTATCATTAGTATTATATATTACTAGAACCTTTTAATAAATATTTAATTAAATTCTAGGTTCCAACAATACTCCATTTTTAATGATGATAAAAATCCTTAAATATTTTTATAAATACTTTAGACAGATTATGAAATAGATAATTAGATATAATCATTTCAACACATGATTCACATTATAACATATAAATCAAATAAAAACAATAATCCAACATATTTCTCCCCCTATTTTTGTTAATCAATCAAAAACTAACGCCTAAGACACTTAAGATATGCTTAAGCTGTCTTAACCAACTCAATGTGAAGCGTTTAAAGAGTTTTATCCACATGACATTTAAGAGGCTTAAGAGAATCAATTGTACAAATGGAACATTAGACGAATCTACATCCATTTGTTTCTTTATTATAAAATCTTGGGACTTCCCCTCAAAGGAATCATGTCTCTTATTAAAAGATAATGTAGAAAAGTGGAAGTGGGGTGCTTGAGGTGTCTTTATTAAGAAGAGAGAAAGTGAGTGATTCCCCATAAAAGTGACATGTCCTATCACTTGAAAAAAAATCATCTCTTAGGTTTTGAGAAAATAATGATGAGTGTGACAGAGGGTTTAAGATACGTGGCAAAATAGGAAAATTTATACTTAAGATACTTGGGTCTATTACAAGACAATTTTGGCATAAGACTTTAAGTTTTTATAAGACACTTTTCTGGTACCAATGTAAGACAAGAGACATGGCAAACTAGAAAGATACATATGCTTTGAGTGGACCAAGTGTCTTTAAATGTTTTCACATAAAATAAACATTATGCATGTTTAAGATAACAAACAAAATCAAATAAGATTAAAAAAATAGCCAAGTTTCACATATTAGACAAGTACTAGTTTGAAGATCCATCATTTGGTTCTAACAATAATTGGTCTGTTTAACTTTTATCATTAATGTTCTAACATTTTCCTTGTTGGTTGCCACCAAAGACCATGCTATCTTCTTCATATAATTTCAAAGTCAAGGAGCATCAACTTGTCTCTCATCATGTTTCTTGAGCAGCCACTGTCCATGTACTATTTTGATGTCCTGCCTCTTTTAACTAAGGATATCTATAAAATAAATGAAAGTTTTTTGGTACCCATATCTTTTTGGGTCCTTATGTGTTAGTTCAAGATGTCTATAGAAACACATTCTTGAGGTATTTTTA
This sequence comes from Canavalia gladiata, assembly GCA_037954105.1. NCBI lineage: Eukaryota > Viridiplantae > Streptophyta > Magnoliopsida > Fabales > Fabaceae > Canavalia > Canavalia gladiata. The sequence continues at coordinate 25,421,205 of CM075662.1, forward strand.
GACCTGTTACAGATGAAGTAGAAAGAAGGTAATTGAAAGGTAAATCGAGTTATCTTATTATGATAATCTTTAAAACCAATACTGGATCTGTCTTTAGGATGTCTTCATTCCTTTATATTTTTTTTTAACTTTTATGAGCTCTTAGTGAACCTAGATATATTTTTTTTATTTCATTTATTTCTATGGATAATTTAAGATTTACTTTTGACACATCTTTATTTTCATTTAAGGATTCTTACAACTCTTTTTCCTTTTCAGAAAACTTCTTTTTTTACAATATATTTTGTTAGAAATGTGTTTAGATAATTCAACATATTTTTATAAGAATTTTACGAGATATTGTAGTTCAGGTGATACCTCAAGTTAATATCTGTCATAAAGCATATTTATGTTGTTTTTATTGTCTCATCCTTTGAACTACTGCTATATAAATAATCCTATGTTAAGATAAGACATTTCTTTCTTCTTGATTTGGTAAAATTTTTATCTTTCTTGAGGTTAAGACATTTTGTTTTCTTATGTCCTAACTTCTTTCATTCATAGTGAATGATATCAAATTTTTATGTATTATCAGAGGAAAATCTTTTACGATTGTTTGATTTGAAAGGTTTTTCTTCCTTTCTTCTTTTGTTCATGATGCTGTTTTATTTTATAGATATCGTGATAGTTCTTTATCTATTCTATCATCATCACTTATCTCCTCAAAACTAGATATCTCTTCTACTTTCATGGCCTTGAAAGGAGTGTCTTGATTATGGTGTCTAGACTTTAGAACAAAACCTTTTTCTTTCTTATTTGTCTCATCTTCATTTAGCTTAACCTCATATATACTAAGAAATTCATGGAGCTCATCCAACTTGAGTTTGCTCAAGTATTTTGATTCTTCTATGTCAGTTTTCTTTATCTTCTATCGAGGTGAAAGACTTTTAGGAATCTTTATCATGGTGCCCTTGTGATCATAAGTCCTTCCAAAGGTTTTGAGTCCATTTGTCACCATTTGAAATCTTTCAATCATTTCATTAATGGTTTCTCCTTCTTTCATCTTGAAGTTCTCTTACTAAGACACAAGATAGCTTATCTTAGATTTCTTCACGTGGTTTATTCCTTCATATACAAACGCAAGATTGTCCTAAATTTCCTTAGTTGTCTTACAACCAAAGATTTTATTGTACTCATTTTTGTAAAGAGCATAGGCTAATAGGAATCTGACCTTAATGTTGTTCTACATTTTCATTGTTTGATTATCATTCCATAACGTTTTGGTATTTCAACTCTATATTCATTCATAGGTACATAGCCACCGTTGGTTATGATGTTCCAGAGATTGTATTGAGTGGATTTGGTGAACATCTTCATCTTGTCTTTCCTGTAGGCATAATCTTCCCCAAGAAAGGATGAGAAACAAGTAACAAATGCTCTTTTAGGGATAAACTATTTTTTGGATTTTGCCATGAATTGTTAGTTCCTTTTCACTTGTTAGTATTCTCAACCCAAAAGGATAAGCTTTGGTACTAAATGTAAGAAAATACATAACACACAAAAGAAGGGTTAAATGTGGTGTCAAAGGAAAACTATGGCTTTTTCTGAAAAACAGCTTTACTGTAAGATACTTTGAGGTGTCTTAAGACCTTTATCAACATAGAGGATAAGGAGAGAGATATTCACATCAAAAGTTATATTGGTTCACCCTTATCAACTTAAGGGCTATGTCCAATCTCTGTTATCACCAACATGAATTTTCACTATAGTAAGACATTGCAGCCTTCCAAAAATACATTTCCTATTATTTTTACACAAGCCTTTCCAAGCTTAATATACCCGAGGAGTACAAACTAGACACTTCCTATCCAGCTATTCTAATTTCCAAAATACAACTTGAAGACAACAAATAAATATGAAATTTACAATGTCTTCTGAAAAGATAAGATGTTTGAATAAGTAAATAATTTTAGTTCAATTTGGTTATGTCTCTTATCTCTTGTTCATAAGCTTATCTCTTTATATATAGATGGAAAATGTAACCATTGAGAGGGTGAGAGAGGTTTCCAACATCTTCTACACATCCATTAAATACATGGTCCTAGTTTAGATGAAAAGTTATTAGTGTGAGATAGAAAAGTTGTTGTTATTGCTAAGAGTTTTTTCATTTTTACTTTTTACTTTGTGTAAGACAAGTTGGTTCTTCATTAAATGTTTGTCAAATACTTTCTATCTTTTGCTAGTACTGAAAAAATATCCTTTCTTAACATGAGTTGGATGAGCATGTCAAGTACTCCTTCGAGAATAAGTTGCTAAGATACTTGAAGTGTCTTTAAGACACTTAGGTGCCTAAACAGTCTAAAAACTTTTTTCTTTTATACCTATCTAAATATATAATTTTGTATATATTTTTGTCATCATTTCCTCGTTGTGGCAAAGGTATATATAGTTCAATTTCTTTGCTGTTGTTATAAACTTATATTCCAATTTCTTTTTTTTCTAACACAATTCATCTTCTCCTAACTTAATGCTAACTTTTGTTCCTCTCCTATCTTCAAACTTAGAAGTTAGGTTAGTTTCACTATCACATTCTTCAACCCAAGATGCATATGCATTATTTTCATCATGATTATCATTATCAATTTCCTGTAATGCATGATCATATCCAAACAAATTATTATTTACCTCTAACTAGTAATTTCAAAACTAGGTTGGCAACACATACATATAGGAACCATTCATTGCTCTATATACAACATCTATTTTTTTTTATGGCTACTATATGTCTCTTTCATATTGATTACCTTTAAGTTATTTATTAATATTAGAAATTGAGATTAAATCTAAATCAATTCCAAAAATTAGATTATAGGAAGAGGAATGTCTATAATATTTCTGGATAATGTAGGACTCTAATACATTCTCTCATACCTAGGATTAAACGTTTGAAACATAAAATTTGCAAGTCTGGACATCCACAAATAACCTTCTAGAAATCCTACATGATCTAGTATGACCAACCATGCATATAGATACTAAAGGTAATCCTCATCCTATGAGTTAAATTTTGAGATTAAGTTAGACTTAATTCAACTACTAACATTTAACTTAGTTAACCCATTATTTAAGTTTCTAGCAAGTATTTGATTGTAAAACCAATTATAATATTTATGATATCTAACTAACCTACTAATTCTACATTTCAAATAAATTTTCATGCCTACCTTAAAAACAAAATAACAAAGTATAAATAAATTTAAAAGTAAATGCGATTCATTTATATTACAAAGCTTAAACAAAAAGATTTTCAATAATAAAATATATTGTTCAATCTCTTATCCTTACTAAAACTAGCAATAATCAACTTATAATGTATAATTGGATATTATATTAGAAATTTTAAAGCTATAGCTTTCAACTATCTTTAAAAAAAATTAATTTTTATTTCTCTTCTCATATAATTAAATAAAAATAGAACTGATTAAAGATAAAAAAATATATATAAAATTTTTATCAAGTAATCGAAGCTCGCATCATATGCTTAACACATGGCATAATCAATATTATACATAGAATTAATGTTTTAATGTTAATTTAAATTTACGTGATAATAAAAAAAATATAGAAAGTATTTTGAGAAAGTATAAAATAAAGAGAAGTATAATGTAATTTATTTTTAAATATTAGTACAATATTTTACATTGAAGTACATACTAATTATACCTTTTTTAATTATTGAAATTTAAATTTTTTATTTTTTTTTAAAAGTTAGGAAAATTTATAGAACTTTTAAAATTTTGACAAATAAATACTTATTATTTATTATACTTTTACATTGAATTACAATTAGATTGTGTAGTATATATATAAAAAATGAATTTATTTTATTTGTAATATAGATTTTATGGTTTTCAAAAGCTTGAAAAAAGACTCTAATATAAATAAAGGAATTATAGGAATGATTTATTTATCAAATAAAAAATCATTATTTAAATCTAAATATAAAATTTCTACCAAAATTTTGAATTATTAATAAATAAAAGCTCATGCATGTATCAAGAAAAAGTAAATGAACAACATTAAACTAAAATATTACCTGATCAAAGATTTGGTGAAAAGAAATGAGTTGCATGATAATAAATCACAATAATAATGCAAACATAAATAACAGTAAAAATGTTGAATAAAATTGCAAATAGATCTTAATTGCATAATAACAAAACTAATAATGATCTCTTATTTAATATTGGATGATAGGTGAGTTAAGACTTTCATTTATAAAAAATATATATATTTGAATTAGGAGGTTTAATAGGTTAATTCAACTGTATTCTCAAAAAAAGTGTTATTAAAATTTATTTGCCTTTTTAAATGTAAATGATAACACTTTATAAGAAATCAATATTAAATATTAAATATGTAACATCCTTTTTTTAGTTTTTCACATGTAAATAATATTTTTTTAAAAAATATTTTTATATAATGTTAACTAGATATAATCTTTAACAAGAGAAATAAAAAGAAATAGAAATTATTTCTTTATATAAAGTTAATTAAAACAGTTTAAAAATTTTTATTATATTTTTAACTACAAAATTGAAAACTTTAAAAAATATCTATTTAAAAACGTGATAAAATTATAAAGATATTAATATAAAAAATAATTGTTAAGAGATTAATAAAAAATATTATAATAATAAAAGTAATTTTTTAAGTGAACTTTTATAATTTTAAATTTTTGTTTGAATAATAAAAATTGAGAAAGGATGATGATTTTTACTAAATGTTCAATACAAAAGAAGTCACATAATTTAATAAAAATAAAAATAACTTCTAAAATATTTTGTCAAAAACAAAGATTGAAATTTATAATATATAAATAAATTTAGATTAAGAAAAAATTATACAATTCTTTTATATTTATAAAGATAAAGATACATTGATACATGTTTAGTTTCGAATATATTTTGAATTTAATTAAAATAAATTATTATAAAAATTTTATATTATCATTTAACTATAAATTATCATATTTTAAAAAACTGTTGATGTTTATAATAATTTTTTTAAAAGTCATACCTACAGTTTTTAATTGGTTGATAATATAATTTTTATATGAATAATATATAAAAATTAAATTTATATTTTAAAAAAACACTTATTTTGTGTATTTTATTAATAAAAATTTAAAAATTAGTATATGATTAATATATCTTTTAAAATTATACCAAACGTGTTTTGTATCCTCCCCGCAGAAGCGACTCCAAAGAACACTATTTCAATTTTGACATTAATTAAATTAAATAAATCAACGACGTTTCTCAACTCCTTCCGTTGCTTCGCGCTTATTTTGAAGCTTTTTCTTCGTCCGAACCCCAGTCCCAAAAGCGAAATTTCTCCACACCCCTTCCATTCTGACTCCACTTTTTCTTTCTCCAACTTTTTACAAACCCACAAAATTCCAAAACAAACAACCAACTTTTTTTTTTTAAAAAAGAAGCCTCCAAACCAATCAACCCAACCGCGTAAAATCCCACGCTTCCCCAAACACACAAAATCATTGTTTTATGCTTCCAAATCCAAATCTCCCATGTCACAGTCACAGTCAAAGTACCCCACACATCGCGTTCACACTCGCACACACGCTTCCTTCTCCTATAAATCTCCCAAACCCCTTCTCCTTCCCCTTCACGCGCATTCTTCAGTGTTCACACTTCTCAAACCATTTCCCATAAACACTAAGAAAACTCTTCACCACAAATAGATTTCATTTCATACACTACATGGAACTCGGTCCCGTCCCATTTTTCACCCAAGAAGACTACTCACACTTCTACAACCTGTTTCCAGATATGGACTCCAACGACTTCAATGTCAACAACGGCAATAACAATAACAACAACAATAAAAAAAAGCGTAACAGAAAAGACGACGAAGGAGGAGGAAAAGGAAAAGGGCAAAATGGTAATAACAACGATGATAGTAATAGTAACTTGAAGGACATGCTTGCTTCTTTGATTCTGTTAGAAGAGGAAGAGAACCAAGAAGAACAAAACAGGGTGGTTGAATCCGAACAACACCGAGCCATGTTAAATGCCAGTTACGACAACCAGGCCCGGGCCATGAATAGCTACATGGCCCAATATCAAGCCCATTACGCCCAATTAGACGAGCTCGACCATAAAAGAGCCAAGAGAGAGAGAGCTCACCGTGCAACGGTTGCAACAGCGACCGGTTCGGTTTTAGATAAGTCCTGTTCGGTCCAGATCGGTTCAACGGTTCAGAGTCAACAGCAACAACGGAGACTCTGGGTGAAGGACCGGTCGAAGGACTGGTGGGAGCGGATCAACCAGCCGGACTTCCCTGAGGAGGAGTTCCGGCGGTGGTTCCGGATGAGCAAGAGCACGTTCGACATGATTTGCGACAAGCTCGACGCCGCGGTGACGAAGAAGAACACGATGCTCCGCGACGCGATTCCGGTTCGGCAGCGCGTGGCGGTCTGCATATGGCGGCTCGCAACCGGCGATCCGCTCCGGCTCGTGTCGAAGCGGTTCGGATTAGGAATCTCCACGTGTCACAAGCTGGTGCTTGAGGTCTGTTCCGCGATACGAACCGTTTTAATGCCCAAGTTCCTGCAGTGGCCAGACGAGGAAAAAATTAAGGCCATTAAAAAGGAGTTCGAGGGCATTTCGGGAATTCCAAACGTCGGGGGTGCGATGTACACGACGCACGTGCCAATCATCGCGCCGAAGATAAGCGTGGCAAGTTATTTCAACAAGAGACACACGGAACGGAACCAGAAAACGAGTTACTCAATAACGGTTCAAGGAGTGGTTGATCCGAAAGGGGTTTTCACGGACGTGTGCATTGGGTGGCCCGGTTCAATGCCCGATGATGAGATTTTGGAGAATAGTGCTTTGTATCAGAGAGCGAGTATGGGAAGTTTAAATGAAGTTTGGATTGTGGGGAATGCAGGGTATCCTCTTATGGATTGGGTTTTGGTGCCGTACACGCACCCGAATCTGACATGGACGCAGCACGCTTTTAATGAGAAGGTTGGGGACATTCAGAGCGTTGCCAAACAGGCCTTTGCCAAGTTGAAAGGGAGGTGGGGTTGTTTGCAAAAGAGGACGGAGGTTAAGCTTCAGGACTTGCCTGTTGTTCTTGGCGCGTGTTGCGTTTTGCATAATATTTGTGAGATGAGGAATGAAGTGATGGAACCTGAGTGGGGGGGCTCCTTTGAGCTTTTCGATGATGAGATGGTGCCCGAGAATAGCATTCGCTCTGCTTCTTCCATGCAGGCTAGAGATCACATTGCTCACTATTTGTTGCATCATGGCCGTGCTGGCACTAGTTTTTTGTAGCTCTAGATTTTTCCTTTTTCCTCTCATTCTTTTATAGTCAAATTGGATAAATAACATCCTTTAATTACGTAGAGTGAATGTGATTGTGTATAGTATAGATTGTATGTATTGTAGAGGATTTTTTTCCCGGCCAAAATAATTAATGGATCTGTTGCTTGCTACTTATTCTTCTTTGCCTAAGCTGTAAAGTTATTAGTGATTTTCAATTCAATTTGTCATTGATCTTTGAATCGCTTTGTTTGACTGAGAAAATAGGAAAGAAAAAAAAAAAAAAAAACAAAAAGTAAAAAAAAAATAAAAAATAAATATGTTAAAATAAGAGAAAAGAAAAAGATTTATATTATTTGAAAGTGTAGAAATTTTTTTTAATATTTTTATAAATATATAATAATTTAAAAGTAAAAAAAAATAAAGACTTCCTTCCTTTTTTTTTACTAATTTAGAAAAGAAAAATAAATTTTGGTGAGGTCTATATAATTTTATTTTTATTTTTATGTACAAATAAGTATACGAAAAAATTTTCATATATTTTTTTTTCTTTCTTTTCTATTTTATCTCATTTAAATAAAATATTAATTTTACTTGTGCAGTTGCATGATAAATGTTGCGCTTTGACCCACAATGTCTGACACAAAAGATTCGATTTGTGCTTTTGACTTTTGTCTGGTGAGTGTTGTTGGGACATGGGGGGAGGGGATCGATCGCACCTGACTTGGCAATCCTGTCTCTTACCATTGGTGCAAACTCACTTCAATGAACTTGTTAAAATTTTATTTATTTAAGAATTCATTAGCTTTATTCTTCCTTTGTGGGAGCATTTTTGTATTTGGAAAATTTGGTCTTATCTCGGAATGCTTTTTGAACTGTTGTTCCTAGTCCTACTAGAAAATTCTGCCAGTTCTGCTGATTCTGCTTCATCCTATGTCTCAAATTTCTCCTTTTCACATCAGAAGCTTAAGGTTCTTTGAAGGAGTTGGAGATTAGATTTGTCAGCCATAATGAAATTTTGAATGGCTTAGCTTCCTCAATTCTATATTTGGGAATTGAAAGATGACAGGTACTGAACATTGAACTTGGCAAATTTCTAGTTACTAATTGGACGAAGTGCTTGAGTACTGCTATGCCAACTCAATAAAAACATGACATAGGACTGATGTATGTATCATGTATGATACAATATAAGTTTTTTATTTTATAATATTAGGAAAACTCATTATTAATTCATCACCAAATATAATTTACCTGCACTGTTCAAATTAAGTCCCTGCTTAAAAATAATAAAAAATAAATAGTACATTTTATTTTTTCCTATTTTTCCATGGTGTGAGTTGAAACATTAAATTCTGTTTGACATCATCAACCAGGAGATATATTTCTGAAAAATTTCTTTATTAAAAAAAGGGAAAAAGAGAAAGCAATGATTGAGGTTATCAAGAGGAATTAACAAAAATGGTATTGGAAGGATATGGTACGGAAGTTCCCACCCGAGAAGAGTTAATCTGGTGGATGTTGTAAACCTCGGATTCATCGGCATGAGGGACCGTAGGATCACGGTTTGAGCTACCAAACATAGTCCCAATCATTGCTGAACACTTGTAACAAAGAGAGGGACACGTTACATAGGTCTCTCTCCCTCCCCTTTGGTGCGTGTCTTTTGACAATTAGAAGGTCTCTTTCTGGTGGCTTGGCTTCCTTGTCACAATCGAGCCATAGAGAAAAGAGAGGGAAGGGCAAAGAAGAGAAAATAGTGAGAAAACGGGGGGTTTTGGGGTATGGAGAATCGCGAGGAGAAGGAGGGGGTGGTGCATGTGAAGGAGGAGGATGATCAGGTGGCTGGGGAGGAAGAGGAGGATCAAGGGGAGGTGGGTTCCACTTTGACCTTAGAGAGGGTGGCTGCGGCTAAGAAATTCATTGAGAATCATTACAGGGCTCATATGAAGCACATCCAAGAGCGCAAGGAGAGGTAACATGCCATGCACTTTTCTTCTTATCATTGCCAAGCCTTTTTCTTAATTTAATTTATTTATTGGTTTGGCTGAGATCATTACTATTTCATTGCATGTTTAGGGGGATTTCTTAGTTGTTTCTATTGCGACATTTGATTTATGGTGGAAATGTCCTGTTGGAATTTCTTCTTTTTTGGCCTTTTTTTTAGCTCGTTTTCAATGAAATGTGCACTTAATTGCCGTATTTATTAATGTGAATTTGCTGATCCTAATAGGCTAATACGTGTAGTGAGGTTTGGCTGTTTGAAAAATCGTTACACCTCTTAGGTGTGATTAATAATGTTGGTGGCTTCTTATGGTTTTATTGATAAATTTGGCTTATGAGGAATGTTGCAGTTCTTTTACTCTAGCGTGTTGTATCAATGGTCTGCAGGAGAATGCAGCTTTTCTGAGACATTTTGTTTTTCCTTCTTTAAAAGAAAAGGTGAATTGTCTTTCTGAGCACTATAACGTGGACTCCCAGGACCATTTAAGCCGTTCCCTCTTCCCACTTTCTGTGATGCCACAAAATGTTTCATGTATCTATTGAGAGGGCATTAATAAAATTTGAGTTTCAGTGTATCATATCCTCATAATTTCTGTAGATAATCACTGTCGCCCATGCCCCTTGCTTAATTATGTAGTATTTTGTCAACCTTTGGCAGAGTCTTAGTTCAGACAGACACATGCACTTGCACTCAACACACACAAACAGCTTTTAATTTTTATGGCCTTTTGGCAGTCATAATTCATTGACAGATAGACACACAAGTACATGCATGCACACAAAAAAATGATTTCCGTTATTGCAGTATACTTTTATAGGAAGCTTTGTTTTCCATACAAGTTGTTTCTTTTTCTTAGAAAATAGTAATGCATTCAATGAAGAGACTTGCATTTATTTAGTCATCTTGTATTGCCTTATATTTTTCAAAATATCATGGTGAGCTAGTGACATGATTTTATTATTTGCAGGCGTTCAGTACTACAAAAGAAGTTAGCATCTTCTCAAGTACCAGAAGAGGAACAGATCAATCTATTGAAGGATTTAGAGCGCAAGGAAACTGAGTACATGCGACTAAAAAGACATAAGATATGTGTTGATGATTTTGACCTTCTAACCATTATTGGCAGGGGAGCGTTTGGGGAGGTAGAAATATATATATCATCATATTAGATGATCAGTGCCTTCTTTTTTTCTTTTCTTGTGTTCACATTTAAAAGTGGTATAAATGTAAAATGGTTGGTGTTAAGGCGATAATTCAATTTTACTGCATAGTTGAAACTGTTAATAGAGAGAAAATGAAAATAATCCCAAATTTTGGAGAATGAATGCCTGAGTGACTCAGTCCCTGAACTCTGTTTTTATTATTCAGAGAGAGCATGCTTGACAGCTACTACAAGCTAACAAATTGCAAAAGGGTATAATGCACAAGAGAGAAAAATATGTGGCCGAAAAGCAAAACTTATTTTAGATTTTCTCTACCTAGGTTTAGTGATACCATGTTGAGATACAAGAGATCATGGAGAAACTCTAATATGTGTGAATGAGTCGGTGAAGTTACACTAGTCTCTGATATCCTATTTGCATCTAAGTAGTATAGCAATACAAGGCAAAGTACAATAGTACAGTAATTAATATCCATAGAAAAGGAAATAAGTAAATAAAGAAAATGCTCATATACCTATCTCTGTAATAGTAATGATACTGGAACACTATCCAAGGGTAACTAATATTTATGTAACAGAAGTGATGTGATTGAGGAACTTAAAATCTTCAATTATCACTGTGACAAAAGAATCAATTATTCTTATTAGTTCAGAAATCTTTTATTAAAATGATATCATGTTATTAGAACAAAAAAATGGGGAAATAAAAACTGTTTCAGTGAAAACCTACTATTTCTTTATGCTTCTCTACTATCCCAATACATTTGGGATTCTCTAAATACGATAGCTAATCATGGATGCTATAAATCAAACTTACAGATTCCTAGCTATTTACATGTACAAAAACAATGGTTTGATTTGACTTTTGATTGTTCTTTAACTAATGCCTTTGCTTGAAGTTCTTCCTTAATTTTGTGCCATTCCATTGTCATATTTGTATCTTTACTTTCTTCTTGAGTTGCAATTGATGAAAAGTTGATCTTTGGTTATGTATGGCAATCATAAGTGACAGAATGGTTTGATTACCTCTCTACTGTGAAATTTTTTGAGTCCTTGTGCCATATGATTTCACAGGTAAGACTGTGTCAGGAGAAAAAATCAGGTAATATATATGCCATGAAAAAGTTGAAAAAGTCTGAAATGCTCAGCAGGGGACAGGTGATTTTTCATTAATAGAATGAAAATTTGTTCCTTCCATACTTCAGTTAATTATTAGAAAAAAATGAAAGTTCTTTCTTCTATTATGTTTTAAGTTTCATCATCTGGGCTAAATTGTTTTCTAATTCATTGGGTTCATTTCCATCACAGGTTGAACATGTTAGAGCTGAAAGAAATGTACTTGCAGAAGTTGCCAGTGACTGCATTGTGAAGCTCTATTACTCTTTTCAGGATGCTGAACACTTATATCTCATAATGGAATATTTACCTGGTGGTGATATAATGACTTTGTTGATAAGGGAAGAAACTTTGACTGAAACTGTGGCTAGATTTTATATTGCCCAAAGTGTTTTGGCCATAGAGTCTATTCATAAACACAACTACATTCATAGGTTGGTATTGTAACCTCTTAAACAGCATTATGGTCTCATTCTTATAAACCATAATTTGCATTCTTAAGCTTCTTCCTGTTTTCCCCAGAGATATAAAACCTGACAACCTTCTATTGGACAAAAGTGGTCATATGAAGCTGTCTGATTTTGGTCTTTGCAAGCCACTTGACTGCTCAAATCTGTCATCTATAAATGAAAATGAAATCTTAGATGATGAAAACTTGACTGATACCATGGATGTTGATGGAGCCAACCCAAATGGCAGAAATGGTAGGTGTTGGAAAAGTCCACTTGAACAACTTCAACATTGGCAAATAAACAGGAGGAAGTTGGTAATTGCCTTCTGCCCACATCCAGAAGTAGTATTTGATGCTTATCTGGTTCTTATTTCTGTTTTTTTACAAATTTATAATGCCAAATGTAATTGATGTATAATAAAAATGATAATATATTTAACTTAGGGGTACTAAAACAAATGTGCCATCTGTTGCATGAGCACACTAACCCCAAGATAGCACCATTCTTGGACATTTTAGTCAATATGCCATCCATGTAGAATGATGGATCCAAGTAAAGAATGAAAAATTTCTAATTGTTTATTTTGCACCAAGTTATTGTGCTTAATGGTAAAATTCTTAGCTCTGCAGAGAAGATTCCTTTTTCTTTCTCTATTCAATAACATTGCTCTGTGAATTTGTGCGACAATTGTTAATTGTCTCACCAATGCACAAAATATTGATTATGATTGCATTTTACCTCTTTGAACATGTTTTTGTTTGCTTGCATGAATATCCTTCTCCAGCGTATATATTCATTTCATTTGCAGGCTTTTTCCACTGTTGGAACTCCAGACTATATTGCTCCTGAAGTGCTACTGAAAAAGGGATATGGTGTGGAATGTGACTGGTTTGTTAATATTCTTTTCTTATTTTCTGTTGCATGAGTTGCATCTATCCATTTTCTGTTTTAGTGGTTTTGTCATTTTGAGGTTATTGCATATGGGATAGGCTGGACGCTTATATGCTAAGTAGCATAGGTTAACAGGAAGAAAGTTAAACCAGAGTTCAATCGATGAAGCCCCTTACATTGTGTGGGGCAAGAATTAGAAAGCATAAATTGTTACGTGGCCACTTTATTTGATTTTTCCAAACAAAAATTAAAAGCTAAATCACTTCAGATAAAAAACTTTTCTGTCCAGTTATAATAATTTATCATGACCTTTTGGATTTTATGTGCATATTCCAATCCATAGGGATTGTGAACAGGGATCATCTTGTCATCATTTTCAAAGGAGTTGAAGCATTATAAACCTGAACTTGGAATTAGGAGCACTGAAAATAGACCTGTAAATATCATCCATCTGAAACTTTATGTTTGATCTAATGAACTGTTCATATTCATTCAAAGGAAACTTTATATAGGCATATAAATCCAACTATGGAAACACTTTTTGCTGTTGATTGTCCTAATCTTACATAAAAGGCAAGATGCTCGTAGACTATCCTAGTCTTAGAATAGTCAGTATCAAGTTCAGCAGTTGGATCTTTGTGCAGATCTAAAAAGGATAACCATTTGAACACAGAATTGGCTGATTTTCTATCTCTGATATAAATATTCTTCCAGTTTATGTTATTCTCAGTAGGAACCGAGTTCTGTTTAGTGAAAAGAAGGAAGAAATATTTGGATTACTAGAAAAATGACAACTAGCAGAGACAAAGATTTTCTACTACATTAATTGGATGCTGAAACTAAAAATAAAGGATATTGATTCCTTGGTCATTCTTACATGTTTGATTTATAAGAAAAGTTTATTCAAGACTGGGTTCACCTGATTTGAATTACAAAAAATTGCCTGATTGGTCATATTTATTGGTCAATTTTGCCTTCTTTTCATTTTCATAGTTATTATACTAGGCCGGCCTAGAATGATTATGTCTGAATTTTCTGCTGTGTTTCAAATGAAGACAATTATCATTGTGTAATCTGTTTCATTATACATAAAAATGTTGTACTGGTTTTTATCATAGATTATTAGTATTTATAGTTGCTTTTACCTGAAAAAAAAGATATTTGTGTCCCATGTGAGGATATATTTTGCTTAAAGAGAATAATGTCCTTTTTGGATGAAATATCTTCCTTGTTGCTTACATGAGTTCTATCTTGCTGCAGGTGGTCTCTTGGTGCTATAATGTATGAGATGCTAGTTGGTTATCCTCCATTTTACTCTGATGATCCCATAACAACATGCAGAAAGGTTTCTCTTTTCCCCCTTCGTCCTCCCTGCTTAAACCCTTCCTATTGGGCCTCTGAATAGATGTTATAGAAACTAATTCCCAGGACCCTTGACCAAACAAGAAATATTTTACTATACCTGATTAATCTCATTCTCTATACCATAGATTTTCGTAAGGATCCAAAAGCAGCTTTATGGGTTTCAATTTGACTATCAATAACTAATTCTTGGATAGAGATTACTTTTGTTAAGGTTGCTTTTTGGTGATTCAAGGGTCCTCACCATCATAAATACTTACAACCTTTCAATTATCTAGTTTGTCACTCTATTTGTTATATCCAGATAATCATACTCTGCCACTAGATTAATTGTTTTTGGAGAAGTTCTACATTCATAGGCTTTGATGAATCAAAGATGCATGATTTTAAAATGAATTTGGACTCTGAGAAAAGTGCACACATATAAAGAGCACATTTCTCTTGTATAGTTCTTATTTCCTTTGTCTTGTATGGTTTATTGAGCATTTCAATGGACTTTTCTAATTCAAACCAAAGGATAAACTCTACTAATGGGTACTCTGTCTTTCTAATGCTTATTTTTGGTCATGGTGGAATTCATTGTCAAGTTGTGTTGATCTTCATTCATTTTGATGGCTTAGGTGTTCACTTATAGTATTGTTTCTTAAATTTTTGTGTATTTCTCTTATGGTTATTTTGTTGAATTCCTTGTTCTCACTATAATTTGCCATAGTATTATTAGCATTGATTTAGTGCCTTATTTTTCCAGAAGCACTAACTGTAACAGTTGAAATTCTGTTATATTCTTTTTGCCTTGGTGATGAGTATCTTCAGATTGTGCATTGGAAAACTTACTTAAAATTTCCAGAAGATGCCAGATTGACACCTGAAGCCAAGGATCTAATATACAGGTTGCTTTGTGGTGTTCCACATAGGCTTGGTACCAGAGGAGCAGATGAAATTAAAGTGTGTAAAATGTGGTTTTCTTTCTCTCTCTCCTCCCTCTATATTGCTTTACTGTTAAACCACAATATTCCTTGATAATATTACCGGTCCTTAATTAACCAGGCTCATCCTTGGTTCAAAGATGTCGCATGGGACAGGCTCTATGAAATGGAGGCAGCATTTAAACCACGAGTCGATGGAGAGCTTGACACTCAGAATTTTATGAAATTTGATGAGGTAAGATATGATTTGTGAATTCTATTTTATCGTGTCTTTTGTTTACACCCATGGTATATTTTGTATCTATGAATTCTACAAAATCTGACTTCATCCTTCTAGCCTGTTCCTAACGAGAAAAGTAGGTGCTATTGAAGGCTGTGGTTGAGCTTATAATGATTTATGCATTATTTGTTGTACCTATTTATTCCCTCGACAAACAATGAACCACAAATTTTGTTTCTAATCTATTCAGACAGATGCAAATTTAATCATAGTTTGTATGTTAAAATAAAGATTTTTTATTGAAAATAAAACAAGGCCAAGTCACTTTTTGTTGTCCACCTACAATGCTTCATGATGCATTCAGCCTGTTCTATCTTGTCAATAACCTTATTGTAGTAGGATGGGAATAGGAAGCGTGTTCATAATAAGCGAGTAGGTCTTCTTAATGACCAGCTTTGTTGGTGTTTGCTGTAGCCTTGGCTATCTTCATCTCTGATCTTCCTTGCATGTCTGTCTATCAGAGATGTAGATGATAAGCTCTAATCTTTTTTATATGGTTTTTACCTTTCCCTTTCTTCATGTCTAAGTAAACAATTAAGTAATGAAATGAAATACATTACTCAAAGTCCCCATTCATCTTTCAACACGAGTATATTAGCCCCAAATCTTTTTGCATTGCTTGCAACTCCCCCCCTCAAAATGATCCAAAACTAGGCATATTTAGGCAGATTGGATTAGCATAACTGATAAATAACTGACAGAAATGTGCTAATATCTCAATATTGTGCCAAATTCTCAAACATTTACTTGCAATCACACTACCCCAATTTGTCACCATACCTGCACAACATGGATACATATAATACTTAAGTAGGAATCTGACATGATTGTAATTGTGTTGTTAACAGGTTGAACAACCAAAACCAACTAGATCTGGATCTGGACTCATCAGAAAGGTAGACATTTTATTTACTAGAAAGAAAAATAGGATTTGTCAGGGAATAGTCAATCACTTGCCTCTGATGTTTGCTTTTACGTATCAGTCACTTTGAAGTGGAAAATTTCATCCCCTTTAGAATATTTAATAATCATTATAACCTTTGAGTCTTCCATCTTTAAATCTGTAAATACTCAAGTCCTCATCCAACTGAGTTGCAAGAATAACTGCATGAATATGTTTTGATGGAACTTACACCACATTTAGTTCCATTTCAATCATAGTAATGTTGCTAGAAGGGAACAATACATCTCAATATTTTTCTTTCTCTAATGGTGTGGCATATTTTTCAAGGTTGATGATGCTTTAAAGAAACTATTAATAAATTAATAATCCATTTGCTTTATGTGGCTTTCCACTAATTCATAAGCTCCTACTCCCTGGTTGACTTAATCAGTTCTAGTATACCTAATCTGTTCCAAGCTAAATATAAATCGATGTTGTAGTACTCTAATCTTTATTTTCACTTTGTAGATGCTCTTAACTCAAGATCTCAGTTTTGTTGGTTATACATATAAGAATTTTGCTGCTGTCAAAGGGATGTATCGTCCTACTGGTAGGAATTTTTTTCTCCTGAAGTATAACTTTACAATTCCATCTCCCTTATCATGCACTAATCTTTCTATTTGTTCACAAAGATCAGTTCATTAATCTTATCTGCCAAAAACGACTCTTGTATATATGCATTACAAGTATCATGATCTGCTTCAGAGACCTAAATAACAAACTAGTGCATGCAATGTAACCAAGTCTGTTTTATGCTGTTTTGAAATTCAGATATAGAGCATCTTTTGGTGATTGGCAACATTCAGCTTGCAATAAATACAGGACTTGTAATGTTGGGGTTTAATTTATTTTTCCTAATGACTTCGAGAATGACTGCTTCTAACGAGTATTTTTCAACACGCTAGAGCCTTTGAATCTGAACCCAAGTTAATAAGAGGCAAACTAGTTTTAATTAAAAGTAGATTCTTCATGCTTCAAGTTTGAGTGTTTATTCAACCTCTGTGTTTGTAAACTTCTAATGATTCTAAAAACAATGAGGAAATGAGTTACAAGTTTGGGCTTGTCACTAAATGTTAAAGAAAGAGCAGTATTTCCATTTGTATTTTTTATTAAGTAAATACATTGGTCCCCTATTTATTGCAACGTCAAGGTTATACTTCAGTATCACCAAAGTGGCTATGTACTATCAAATTGGTTCCTAGGTGAGCGAAATTAATGGCACTAATTGACATGGATTGGCCAATTTGATGTTGCCCTTAAATGGAGGACTAATGTGAGAATTTCTTTGTAAACTAAAATATGGATGTTACTCTATTTTTTTCGTTATTGTCAACTACATGCAAACTTGTGTTAATGGGATATAGGAATGATTGCTACATTGAGCTTTTTATTGATTAAGTAGTTGAATTGACCTTTCTTTTCCGAATTCCAATAGTTTTCCTTTTATGACAATGACAACTTCAAAATGAATTCTATGGATAGAAAGTGATCTTTAAATATGTAGTGGATATTTCATTTTACACTTACTTTTCTGTTTAGGCTTGAAGCTAATAAATATTTTACCCCTTTTTTTTTGACGTAATACAGAAAATGGGAGCTTGTCACCAAAGCAGTCATCAGTTGACTCCACACAGTGTAATGGGAGCTAACTTTGATTACTACTCCCCAATTTATTTAGTTAAACTGTTCTAACCGAACCATTTTGCTCTAGGTGATTCCATCTGATAATGGACAGCACAAAATCATAGATGGCTGCACCCTTTGAGAATGCATTTTCGTTTGAGAACAGTGACCCAACTTTTGTCTTTTTTCATGTATAGACCTTCTTGTGTAGCAAATAGATGGACCTTCTCTGATGATGGGTGGTAAGCCTGCATATTTTTCAACTGGGTTGCCTACTTTCCATGCCCAGAGCCACCTGTCATGCAGAACTTAGTGTACAGGGATATCTGAGTCACTGGCAGCTCTAATATATGCGAAAGCTTTGAAGTCAAAGTAGATATATATATTTGTAAACTTGTCACTGGGTCATGACCACGAGAACCCAGGTTGGCAAAGAAACATGTGCCATCACTTGTGGCAAATTCTGACCCCTTTCTCTCATTTCACCTTTTTCTGTAGTCCAGCAAGCTAGTTATTCCCCTAATGGTACCTTGACTCACCACCCTTTTGCTTCCAGCAATTTTGATGAAGTACAAGTTATGACAAAGTAATATGATGACATAATAACAAAATTAAGTGGTATCAACGGCAACTTTGTTCTAATTCTGATTTGTTTGTGATTGACTAGTTGTTACATGAAAATCCTTATGTATCCACGTTTGGTTTCATTGGCTTCACTCAGATTTATTGTTTTTGCTGCACTTACCAACAAAAGTATCCTTAGTGTAGATTTTATCTCATTATATAGAAACTTCTTTCTATTTGTTAAACATACATAAAAATCCCTTCTATAAATACACCACAATTAAATCTTATAAAAAATAAAATAAAATAACAAATAATAAATATTTTATATTCAAAATAAAAAAGGTTATTTTAGAATTTTTGTAATATAAAATTTAATAATCAATTATTAATAAGATGGAAGAAAACTACTTTTTTTAAATTTATTTAAGAATTAAATTAAAAATAATAATTTACTCATTTAATTATTAATAATTCACATGATTGAATGTGTTGTAACAATTTTGAAATAAATCTTGTCATTGATAATTTTGTTATTGATACTCTTTATAATTTAATTTTTATTTAAAAATAAAAATTTTCAATTTAAGTGTATTATATTATATTTATAAAATAGAAAAAGAATTGTTTTAAAACTAGAAAAGATTCTGCATAAAACATTCATAATAAAAGAAAGTTAGAATAATTTACTAAAAAAACGATATCATGATCTTTTTATGGACAAATCAAGGCGACGTGGCTGAATAATGAGTGGAAAAAACAATGGACAGTCCCCATTCCCCAAAAAAAGAGAAATGGAAATAGATGAGATAATCTTCTGGCTCTGAATCTACCACCAAGAGTTACAAGAGTAGCATACAAAGTAGACATGTGCAGTTTACGTGCAGAGGGGATATAAAAAACATAACATATTTGGTTTCAGTAAAATATATGTATACACAAGAACTTGCTAAATTCTATTATGACTTCTACTGTAATCTAACCTGTCTCCCAATACCAGATACCTAACATGGGGAAAAAGTTATAGAAACGTACTATATAGTTAAGTAAGTCTTTATCATAGTTGCCCCAGTAGGATCTGAAATCAGATGTTTGACCAGACACATTCTCAAGTTGTTTGGTGCTATTATGAACATGTAGAAAGCAAATAATACAAGATCGGTAGAGGAAAGAGAGGAACCAAGAAATCCCTGCCACATCCTGCGAGGAAATAACATTTCATAATCACACATAAACAGTTTCTATTACTGTTAAGTGGAGGGGGAGAGGGGATTAAGCAATGAGCAAAGTCAGGATTGTCACACGAGAAAGCAAACTGGTTTGTTTTATTCCAACAAAGTAAATTCTCTAGTTAGCCCTTCAAATTGTATAAACTGACCATTTAAATATAGGTAAAATTTATAATTTTATAAAAATTATTTATTTTATTTTTTTCATTGTATTTTTATTATCATTTTTGTACTATTTTATATTAAAAATTTAAAATAACGGTCATTTTATAAACTTAAAAACTAATAAATTTTTTATATATTTTAAATTAAAATGTTTGATCTGTATAATTTTAAAGTAATTTAAAAATTTATTAAATTAAAAAAAAATTAGATGTCAATCTATGTCATTCGATCAACCTTAACTAAATTACACATTTTAGGGTTACATGATTACATTCAATGGTTTGCAAACTCCTATTTATCTTAAAGTTTACTTGATCACATAATAGAAAGGAATGAATTATTTTTTATAGAATTCATAAAACAGAATTTTCTTCCAAATAAAAAAATTAAGAAAAAAGTTACTTTATTTATTCTGTTTAAATTATTAAAAATTAAAATAAAAAATATATTAATAAAATAATAACATAATAAAAAATTAAAATGCTTAAATTTAATTAATTTTTTTCACTTTTTTTTAACTATTTATTTTTTTATATTTAAATAATTTTTATTTTATTTTATTCTATACTTTATCTTTTTATTTCTTATAATTTTATTTTTTTCTCCCTATTTTTTCCGTAATGACTAGACTGCACAAAAATTATTGCTCTAGATTTTAAAGTAGTCATTGAAGAATATAGAAAAAAAGATAGATTACTTAATAAATTAAAGAATAATTTTGTCTCATCATGTATTATATTATTATAAAGATAAAAATACCCAAATTAATCCCTCACTGTCTTACTCTTCCATGTGAAAACTACCACCATTATTTTCATTATCATTATAATATTGCTGTTCCTACTGATACCATCATTACTGTCACACAATCCGTTGCACCCATATAAAAGGTATCATAGAAAAATTTACAATGCCAGTGCGTATCAAACACCAGAGCAGAAAAAATGTTTGAGCGTATGCACTGAACATCAAACAAAATACAAAACCAAAGTTATGTTTTATTTTCAATATTTATTTAGATAGTAAGATGTGATATATTTATTTTATTATTTTAAATTATGCTTTTATTCTATAAAACAATTAAATTAAAAATAATAAAATAAGATAATGTATTCATTTTTTTACCTGAACAATATAAAATATTAAAATAATATTAATAATTATAAAAAATCAAATTTAAAAATATATCTATAATAAATTATTTAATTTAATATCTCTTTTAAATAGTTAAATTAATTTTTAAATTAATAGATTTTATTGTATAAATTATATTTATAAAATTTTATGAAATTTAAATTTTTAATATTTTATTAAATATTAGGGTCTAGTATAAAAAATATATTATTTATTAAAATAAAATAATATATAATATATTAGTTTTTAAATTAAATTTTTTTAAAATATAATTTATAAAATAAAATCTGTTAGGAATAAGTTTTATTATTTTTTATTAAAAATGTTAAATTTTTAAGTAAATTATTTTTAATAAAATTATATCATTGATAAAAAACTATTATTTAAATATAATTTATGTTATATTATATTATTATATAATTTATTCAAACATAAAATAAGTCACATAATATTATTTAATTTATTATTTTAACAGATAACAAATATAAAATAAAATAAAATATTTTATCCTATTGCTAGTGTATCATATTCATTTCTTATTCTCATATCTCCTTTGCTATCTCATATCCTATGCTAGCTAATATCCTTAGAGAGCTAATTGAATGAGTTGAAGATGGGACTTTTCTAAAGTATAAGCTAATAAAAAAACTTTACCCCGTCATAACGCTGAAACTATGGATACTTGTTTATTCATTAACATTCAACTACATTCAAACCGTTTTATTTATCATCTTATTTATCCACCATTCAACTACATGTAAACCGTGTTATTTATTTAATAATTGATAGCTTTTTAAAATAAAAAAATAAAAAAATAAAACAATCAAATAATTGATAATTAGATAAAAATAAATACATGTTATTATTTATATATAGAATTTTTTTTTTGATTTTTTATAAGAATAATAATTTTTCTACATAGAAATAATATGTTCATCCATCTATATCTTGATTAACATTTTTGAAAATAAAAAATAAAAAATAATACAATTCAACAATTTTTAACTGTGTTGCAACTGCGTATTAATAGATATATGTTATTAAAATAAAAGAATATATTTTAAACAATAAAGTTTAGGATTATAATCAATAATTAAAAGTAAGATTTTGAGTAATTTTATAAGTTATTATATATATATATATTTAATTATAATTATAATTTATTAATTTTTCAGTGGTTAAATATTTGTAATTTATTCAATAAAATGCATCCCTTACAATAGATGAGTTAAATCCCTTAATTACATATAGAAATGCATAGATATTAATAATAATAAAATACTGCACATGAATATTTAAAAAAAAAATTATGCAGAGTATTATAAAAATTAGTACATATGAAAATTTCAAAAAGCAACTAATATTACACACGTATTATAAGTTTAGATCATTATGAAGATCCAGACATCCAACAAGACCCTTCCTAAGTTTGTCAACAGTTATTGGAATTAGATTCTTATTAGAATTTTGTTCTTTTTCTAGGTGTTAGGGACTTTCATTTCTCCAAAAAATTAATTATCACATAACAAATTCAGATGAATTATATATTTTTAATTAAAGGGTATTTTTGCAAAGTGTTAATTTTTATTCTATCCAATGTTATATCGTGCAATACCAAACTTAGGATAGTAATATACAATGTCACCAAGCACTGCATACCATTAAAACTTTATAAAACCTTAAACTATCAAGCGTCATCCATTATGCAGGGCCTCTATGCAAATATGGTATTAAATATTTCAGCAACGGGGTACTTGACAAGCATGTAGGACTGGAACATAATTTGTATAACCAATAGCTGAATCTAAAATTTTGCCAAAGGCTTAGGCAAGTTCAATGTATGTCCGTAATTTTCTCCTTAAAAATTAAGCACAAGATCCTAGTCATTTTATACTTGAAAAACATTATCCAGCGAATTCCAAGATATCTACCACATAAATGAGAGAAAATAGACGTACCATTCAGGTAAGCAGAAGAAAGTACGAAAGAATGTTCTAATGCCCTCAATGTCCAGCTGCAGAATTAGTGCTAATCCAAAAAGAAAGAATGCTCTCTGTCGTTTCCTTTCTTGAGGCCAAAGTGTATTCCAAGCTGAAACAAAAAGAAAATTCAAATGCATATACAAATAAAAAAACCTCACATTCATATGAAGTCTGAAAATGTCAGCCCTCAAATTTTGGAATATACACAAAATCTATATCTAGAAATTATTTACAATTTTTGTGCCAGCAAGTACAAAGGAGGAAAGAAATAAAATAAGCTTAGTTTATGAAATTTTAGGGAAATTGAGTAACTTCTACGTCTAAGGCTGTGAATATGATTATATGCATACTTGATTACCTTGCATAGATGGATTCTCCTTTCTTCTTTCACGAGTAATAATGTCCCTTGCATGACCCTCTTTCAAAATAGTAGCAATCACTGAAGCATATTTTGGAGCTTCTGACAAAGATCTCACAACGGAGTAGCCTATTGGACAGAAACATATATTGAAAGGCAATAACATAAATTAAGCATATTTATTAAACGAAAATGTGACGATGTCATGCCTGTGGCTGGATGCACCATGCTGGCAGCTGCACCAAATGCAAGGTTCTTTTGCTCTGTGTTGGGTAAGGACCCACCAACTGGGATATAAGACCATTCCTACATCAAAATTCAAAGATGTAAAATGTTACATTTTTTGGCTCTCAAAATTCAGATTCAGATGCAAGATCTGCCAAGATGCACTAGAAGAACTTGTACATAGCACACTATTATTTCAAAGATTATAATGTAACATCTCGAAGAATGGCAGAAAATTGAGGTAGAGATAATAGACATTTCTACTCCAAAATTGTTCTCGTTAATGATACAGGCATTCAGTGGAAAAGGAACCAAAAAGAGCATAAACTGATGACCAATAGATGCCACAAATACCGTCAATTAAATTTTGCAACAGTACCAATACATAAGAATTGGATTGAGGGTCAATTAACAATATAAATGATCACATAGTATTCTACAATATGGAACAAATATGAGCCCTTCTTGTATGTATGTATATGTGTGTGTATATACATTACTAATGACTAATCAACAATCAAACCTAGCATTTCCAATTCCTTACCTCTTCATAAGTTTTTGTAATTTTGATCCCCATTGTATTTAATCTTGAAAAGAGCTTCTTCTTCAGTAAATCAAAGGGCATAGCATCTTTTGATGCTAAACAGGTTTCCTGCATTTGGCATTTTTGCATAAATGCAAATGGAACCGAAACACGTGATGTAAAATACTGATCTGAAAAGCATTGAGCAAACCTCAAAAAACACTCTTGTACGAGACATGGGCATTGCATAAAGAAATGTTGGATAATCTGCTTCTAGACACTGAACATTTTGCTTCATGTAGTCTCTATAATCCATGAAAACCATGAGGTTTGGATCATAAGGATTGTTTTCCACCTGAAATTGTAACAAAAATGTCATTATTACAAGCTATCACATCTTATATATTTATTTATTTTATTAAAAATTTAAAATGATATATTTAATTAAGGAGAATGAAGAAAATAGACTAGTATTCAAAGACTACTTGAACTTGGAACAATTCCTCCACCTTGTTCACCAAAAAGTTAATTTTATTTTTCATATTGCTATGTTGCGCATTACAAATAAGCTCCAATAGTTTATTAGCTTTAAACAGACTTGCATTATAAACAGTACTTGAGTTAAAGAGTACAACAAAAAAAAGCACCTACTTTGGTCTGATTTAAACAGACTTATAAACTGTTATTTTAGTAACACTGTTTTGACACCAAAGTGTCAAAGAAAACGAAGATAGTAGCTTGTCACCTGATTGCTTCTGTTATAGGGTACAACAACTCAGTCATGTTAACTGAACAAAGCAAGGGATTTTCCCAGATCATACATTTAAAAAGATGCAGGAGAGGAGAAATGTATAGCTTTAGGAAATATGAGAGGAATATGAACAATTGTGTTGAAATGAAAGATATTTTATATGATACTAGCATTAATCTAACACAACACTTGGTAGAAAACTTAGAACCATAGAGCCAGCCTCCAACCTCAACTTCCACACCATAAGCTGTTTGGACAGACACCTTTGGACCCCCAACCTCATATTGCAGCAGTTTCCCTGAAGCTGCTCCTGATGCAACAGTAACAAGCCTATAATAACATGTCAGAAGTTTCAACATATAATAGATAATAGGATAAAAATTTAAAAACTGCGCAAATTATGTCATACCTGCAGGGCACTACAAAATCATATTCACAGACAACATGACTATGACCATTGCTAGCCTCAACAATGCTTTCTACTCTTGAGCTAAGATATGAGACACCTGACTCGACACACCTAGGAAAAATTAATATGAATCATAATTCTACAAAAGCAAATAAAACATTGTTCTTAGAAAGTTAAATTATAATTAGTAGAAATAACAGTGTTACTAAATACATCATCAACAGCTTTACCTTCTTAACAATTCCTCATGAAGTAGATGCCGACTGACACGTCCGTAGGAACGTCCAATTAAAATGGGATCCTTATTATCAAGATATACAATGGTATCCTTCCAAACATGCTCAATACAACCTTCAAGTCCAAGACCTGAAAAAATAATCAAGTGTGTTCATAAATGTGTAATATCAATTAAGCAGGTATGCTCCTGTCAAAAAGAAAATAGATCTTGTCTTTTAGGGTCCAATGTCCAATTTGAAAACCATAAAAATATCATAAACTGGTCATCAGAATAAGAAGCATACAGAAATCCCTTAAAATGGAATTTGTTAGGCATGTATTCCATAAGTTCATTACATTACTAAAAGAGTTTATTCCCAAACAAGTAAGAATTGACATTCGACTGCATTATCTAGTTAATTTATAACCTTATTATCCAACACTCATTAGATCAAAATTAGAACTGTCAATAAGACTCTAAGCCCATGGGGCAGCCCTACATCTTGGCTCCATATTTGAACAACCTACTTAATTGTATGGTTTGTTGACCCTGAACTTGATCCATAAAAGGTAGAATATTGTTAGAATATATGAAAAACCCCTATAATATCAAGATTATATTTTAAGAATAATTTAGAGCATCTTAGATTATCTCTTATGTTGTGTTTGTTTAAGGGTTTGGGAAGTTATTCCTAGGAAAATGAATTTCGAAATGGGGCATTCCCATGTTTTCCCTGGACATTGTTGATTACCAAAAAAAGTGATACTCCAGGTTTTACTTAATATTATTTCCATGGGGAGAGGTGGATATGTTGCATTTCCATGAGAATATTGGAAGTTACCTAGTAATGTAGTAGTAACTTCCCTTCCTAACCCACACTACACTTTAAGTTTTGAAAAATATTCCAAGAAATATTAAAATCTAACTGAATATATTTATGAATTTACTCCATTGTAGCATTCCTAGCCATGGTATTCCCAAGAATGTCATTCCTGAGAATGTAAAAATATACCTTGGAACAAACATCCCTTAGGATTTGCTTCCATATTTTTTTTTTATTTCTTAGGATTAGTTTCTGTATTTTCTTAATATATCTTAGGATTGGTTTCCATATTTCATTATTTGTTTTCTTATTTGATTAGAATTATGATCTAGCCTTTTGTGTAAATAAATTTTAGTGTTTTGTTCTATGCACTACCACATCATATCAAATTAAGTAATTATCAATCTCACTATATTTAGTTTCTTTTTTCTCCTTTTCATCCCTCTATACCAAAAACCCTATAATTTCAACAAATATATACACAAGTAAGTTCATATACGAGTAGTACAATCGTATCTTCAAGCAAACCCTAATCTCAATTTTCATCATTCATTGTCTTTGTGAGTATGGAGTATTGACTATTTTATAGCATCTTTTTCACCTTTTGGTAGGTTCCATCTTCGATTTTTTGTTCAATAGTTATGTATGACAACAATTCATCATAACTTATCTTGCTTCAACTTTTCTATTATATTTTTCTAATGGTTTGCCAAATTGGTGTTTGATTTACAATACAATAAATATGTAAGTTTATATTTGCTTTCTTTTGTTATTCAATGCTCTTAACCTTGTGGATGTATGTTTTGCTTATCATTCCCTTTCCCCAATATATCATAAGATGTCTCCAATATGAATTAAACTTCCTTTTTTGTTTATAGTCATGCTTTGTTGAAGAACAGAATTTCATTATTGCTAATAATATTAAGGTTCAAGGGATAAAAGGAATTGTAATTCGTTGTGAATCAGCAAAGGACTCATTGTGCCATCCCCTTGATTTCTTTTATTTGATTTTTCATTGGGGTTACATTTATGAATGTGAGTTTTGATAATTGATGACATTATTCAGGAAGGTAACTATCTCTCTCTTGTTTCCTTTTTTGGGTATTAAACTTTTATTTTTCAATTTAGGAACAAATAGAGAATGGTAAGGACTGAAGCTTCCTTGGGTTTTAAGTTTTTGTTTATTGTCTAAGCTTCTGTTTGTTCCTTACATCTCTTTGAATTCCTCAATGCAATCCTATCCTCCACCACAACTAACCATCACACAATTCATAAATTTCCATAGATGAGATGCTGTATAAGGAAATGATTTTTTCTTAGATTGACCAAATAGTTTTCTTTCTTGTAGTCTACTTGTTTCTCAAACAGTTCCCATTTTTTTCCCAGTAGGTAGTGTAGTGTGGTTTCAGCTCAATTTGTTGGATCAGTTTTAGCAAATCAAATTAACAAGGCACTGTCTTTGCATTTTGGCTAGGTAGTAGGTAATTTCATTAATTTAAAAAGATGTATTTGATTTGAAGTACTTCTTCATATCTGCAGCTACCTGCTTTCAATCTGTAGTTGATTTAATCTTCAGCAGTTCAGGGCACTAAAAGAAATGGATTCAAAACATGCTATTTAGCAGAAAATTCATATTTGTACAAGACATCTATTTAATTGAAACATTATAATAAAATATAATTAGCTATTTAAATCTATTTATAATTTAGTTCATCTTGAGCGTTAGCCTTTGCTTTAGTAGTGATTATTACTTTTTGCACAACCATTTTTTGCATCACTTCCATAAACTGAATCCCAAAAGTGATTTGTAAATGATCTTCTAAAATTGATTTGAAAAATAAAGAAAAAACAGTTTAATACATTTCGGAATTAAAATTTTGGAAGTGATTTACAAATCACTTTGGAAATTAAATTTCAGTTAGTGGGTTGTCCCTAACCCATATGGCTCTATGGGATTTTTGGCCCTAGTCCATGTGTGTTAGGGCTGAGTAGGGTGGGCTCGCTCATATTATTCTAAATGAATAACATATCTGATATAAAGATAATGTCCACAGAATGACTCAGCATGATTGATACCTTTAAATTCATCCTCCCACACACCATAGTTATTTGTAAAAGGAAGATCCGGACCAATAAGCCCGACTTTTAATCCTAACTTGCCAGATTCAGCAGCGAGAGCAAGACCAGCAGGACCACAACCAATCACAACTAGATCCAATACATCATCTCCTAAAGAGATAGGTGGCAACTGCAAAAGTGGTTAAGCAACAGGTTCTCAGGAAAAAACAGAAATCCAAAACACTATTTCGTTAAGTATCTCCAAAAACCATCAAAAGTTGGTGCATCAAATGCATTAAAGTTAACAATGCCTTCAAAACTACAAACAATATTACCAAATAGATAGATCATGCCAGCCATTAGCCAAACACATCACGCCTCAATTTCATTCATACGATTCAAATATCAATATGGCCTAAAGAAACTGACAAAGCAGAGTGCAATTCCTCGTAAATTCGTCTCACGAAAAGAAATTCAATTCGTTTTTTCCCTACAATTTCTCAAGATGACAATTCAAATTTCAAGCAACAGGGAGAGACATACAGCAACCAAAAGCAAAAAAAAACCAAACAGAACCTTTGTCTTATCCGTTGAATTTTCAACAACTAAAATAATAATAAAAAAAGGCCAGGAAAATCCATCCAATCCTCATGAACCTTTCAGAACCAACATATTGAAGTTCAACGTACAATAACAATCAAAATCCAATAAACAGAGGTGAGAACGAGAAACCTTATCCGCAAGCTTCGATTGCATTTCCATGGTTTTGTTCCGCTGCATTTGGACGAAAACGAGTTCTGAACCACCAGCCTTTACGTAATCTTCCTCATCAGCGAAGTCCTCTTTGGTGGCCACGCAACTCCCTGCACCGGTTTTGGCCTCCACCTTCAAGCACCGCGAACGCCAACGAATTGCGTGGCTGCACGACGAGCTTCGTCTTCTCCAAAGCTTCTTCCTTCGTAACCGTAACCTTGAAGAAGGAGTTACGCAAAACGCCATTGCCGCCAAGTTCCTCGCTCCAACGCACTCCATTGTTTTTGTTGTCGTTATGGATTTATGGCACCGTTTTTGTCACTGCTTGCTCCTCACCATCGCGTTCAAGTAGCTGCTCTCAACTCAAACACCAAACCTGAGTAGGCATTTCATCAACTTGAGTCTTAAAACGACGACGTCCTAGGCATCTCTCTCTCTCTCTCTCTCTCTCTCTCTCTCTCTCTCTCTCTCTCTCGTGTGTGTGAAATGTGAATGGTTTGAGTTTCAGTTTCAGAGGGATATGGTATGCTACGTTTTAATTTGCTGACATGTTCAACTGTCATCCGAAATTTCCACGTGTCATTCTCGGGTTGGGTAGGTTTTAAGAAAATGCTACCCTTATCAGAAACGAGTCATCACAAGAGTGAGGACGCATGAAAAGCCTGCGAGAAAAAGGAAGAAAAATACATTTTTCATGCTCCAAACACTGCGTTGTCTGTGTCGTGTGCCTTTTGTTTTTTTGATAAATGACATGGGCGCTTGAAACTTGGTGTGAATCATGTATGTACAAGTTTTACGAGGGTTGAAATCTATGTGTTAGCGGTCACAATCCTATACCTCGCAAACTTTTTCACTTAACTCATGTATTATTTTTATCTTTTATATTTTTTTATTTACATTTATAGGATTGAAAATAAATCAAATTATTCGATAAAATTTTAATTTAATCTTGATATTAAACTCTACGGTTTCAATTTTATAATAATTTTTTTATGATACAAATAATATGTTGTGTCAAAATCCTATATAATCTAATTTTTTTTTAACTTTCCTCACATGCTATATCTTTATATATTTAAAATACTTAATTTTCTAATATAAATATTAGAATAAATAAGTTATATATATATATATATTTATATATCATAATTAAAGTATAAAATTTAATATTTTGTAAATATAGATAGTGTGAATTATTTTAATAGGGTGAAACAAAAATATAAAACATAAAAATCACATATAAATTAAATAAAAGTTGAAATATTTTATTTAAATGTAATCTTTAAGACTATAAAATATCTTTTCATCTAATGTTTGTTTTCTCTTCATATGATTCTTGTCATCAATAGTAAAAAATCATTTATTATCCTACTAATAAAGAAAAAAATCTGAAGTCTAAAATCTCAAAAGAATCTTTATCTGCATTATCTTCATCATTTTTTTCTCATCTTCCATTATCTTACTCCCTTTTCAAATTGCTCAAATGTGTATGAGAAGGATCAACTTTAACAGGGATGAAAATAGGTTGAGTGTCCCCTCTTCTAAAGAAGTTGTCGTAATGTTGACTAACTTTCTCACAGTATGTCAATAATGGGATGTTCTCCAAGAAGCAGTTGGAGGGTGGTGAAACACAAACATCAACAATGACCAATGTAGCAAGAGGTGGTTCATGATACTAAGAAGTGTCCCTTAACCGGAATGGAAATAAGTTGAGTTGAGTTAGGTTTTTAAGTGTTCAATCTTGACTTATTAAAAAATTTGAAGGCTTGATCTTGAATCTGTTACCGATCATAAGTTTTTTTTTTGGTTATTAAGTTCTAACATGTTTTAAAGTTTACTAGACTTATAAGTCTGTTTAAAAGTTTATAATAAAAAAAAGATCAATAAATATACTTAAAGTCTATATATATGATTGATTAAAAAGGTTAGCAAGCTTAAAGTTTACAAGATAAAAAGGTTATTAAATAGACCTAAAATCTATATATATAAATTATTTAAAAGATTCACAAATTTAAAGTTTTTTATGAAAATACATTTTAATAATATTTTTTTAAGTTGTAGAATTGATAATTCAACCTTTACTAGTACCGTATGTACAAAAAATCTATCAAAATTATCTAGCGAAACCATGAATCCAATACATCATTTTATATCTAGGTAACGTTATAATTTGCATCACATATATTAGACAATATATCATATAGGACATACCTTTCTTACACAAAATCACCTTAGATACTAGGTGTTGAGTGGATGTAGATCACATGAACTGTATCTTACTCAAATTAAAATGTGCGAAGTAAAGCTCTGAAACTATAGAGATAAACGAAGATGACAAAATGGGATTATATTTTGAGAATAAGAAGAAAGTCATTTAGAATTTTTTTTATTTAAAATTAAAAATTATATTTTTAACAAATTATGCAAATATATTAATATTATATAAATAAAATAAATATAAATATATAATATATAAAGATAAATAGATCCTTGAATAAGTTAAATAGATTTTTTATAAGTCTAATTCTATCTTATTTATCTAAAAAGGATTTTTAAAAAGTTCAAATCTATTTATTTATTTAACAAACCAAGTCAAATTAGACTTTAAACAAGTCAAGTTGTAAGCCCCTGTTGGATGACTTGGATCATTTCCATCTTTATCTCTTAATAATGTCGTGGTAAAAGATGGAGATAGAATCGACCTCCTACAATATAGCTACCTAGGAAATAGATATTGTAACATTCGTAAGCATCATCATTAGAACTCAGGATAGAGGATGCAATGGAAAAGATGCCTTTGTCATCTAGATGATCGTTTAACCTCTAAAAGTACTCTTATAGTAACTTCCAGCATTGTGTAGATGTCAACTAATTCCCTATTCTCTTTATATACCTTAATTTTACGTTAAGGTGTGACCTATCTATCATGTAGCCCTACTAATGTGTCGAAACATCATATATAAAAACATAATATAGGAGAGCGAGACCTTTCTTTCAAGTATAAGCACAAAGGAGTAATATATTGTATTACACTCTAATACAAATCATAAAAAACAATCATTGTATGCAATATATGAATGTAGGTATTCTATTATTCTATTCATAGTTTCTATGGTGACAAACTTAAGATTAGGTTGAGGTCTATTGTGTCTCATACCATAATAATCCTTACTACTTTGGAGTTAGTTATCCCTACAACATGCATATGTATGTGGGTCTAAATCATCATCATCACTTATAAAATAAAATGAGGCGTACAGGGATATAATTTTCACAATAATAGTGTGCCCACGACAACATTCAAATCATCATCATACTCATCTTCATTTCACAAAAAGCACGAAATTTTTCGACTGGTAATCATAGTTTTTAAGGTCTCATCAAGGCAGTTAAGTTCAACCAAAGAAGTCCCAACTATGGGAAGAAATCCGAGGTCATTGGGAAGCTCAAATCTAGCTCACGTATTCCCTAGGCTAAAAAATTCTCATCCTCGTGAACTATGACCTATTTCCATCATGAACTGATCATTAGATTTCTCAACTATCCCACTTAAAAGGCCTCGTAAATTATCTCACACATTGATGATTTATGAAATAATATTTTATGCACATGATACTCACTAAATACAATTTTCATTTCTTACACTTATCTCATATGAAGGTCTTTCCTTCTTTTTCGAAGTCAGGACTTCATTTTCCCTTTTAACTTATCATGTGTGTACTCATCTCAGAAAATTTAGAAAATTAAATATATAATCTTTATATACCGAATGAAGCTTCTAACCTCCATTCGTTAATTAATTCCACCTAATAATAATACATATTGTTAATATTTTGGAATTTTCGTCCATTCATTACAAGCATATAAGATTTTCAATCTTTGAAAAATGGTACACCGGTGCTCAACATCTTGGATGGTTGTATTAGCGTAATGTTACATGGCCATGTAGGTTTTTTGTACAATCAAATATTCCTATTTTTACATTCCTGTATGAATTCTTGTGCACAATCATGTTCTTCATGTTATGCATACTTATTTTGATTTTCGGTAAGCTTATGTTGATTTTGGGACGCTTGTGTTTTCCCTTCGTCTTGCCCATCTTTGTCTTCATCATTTAATAAGACGTTGCTTAAATGTGTGAGGCCTTTCTCATTCATATAATTTTTTCTTATCATGGTCATACTTAATTTCAACACAATCTTGCTAAATTTTTTCTTAATATGGTTATGCTAGATTTCATCACGATCATACTAAATTCACAAAATCCATAAATTCGTACAATTTGTTCTTCACACAATTGTGATAACTATTAGCATGGTCGTGCTAAAATCACAACCCCAAAAATTCACATGAATTTATTCTTAGCACAACTGTGCTAATTTATCAATACAACCATACTAATTTTCAAATCTATAAATTCATATGAATTTGTTTTTGGTACGGGTTTGCTAATTTATCAGCATAGTCATGCTAAATCATAAACCTCAAAGTTCGTAAATTTTTTTTATGGATATGACCATGCTAAATTTTAGTACGATTGTGTTCTACAATGCAGGGGAAAAATAACATATTTGGGAGCATCAAAATACTCCTATTAACAACTAAATTCAGTATCAAACATCAAAGCATAGTAAAAGTTAAACGTTAGATACCATTATTAATTTTCTAAGAATCAAATAAATGTTAATCTAAAGCTAAAGAAGCTTTAGAACTAATCCTAATTCTACTTGAGTCTTATCCACCTACTTGGAATTTATGTCCAATGAAATCTTAATTTCTCTTTGGATGCTCTTATGCAATTAATCTTCCTATTCTAAATCAACATAATGAGAAATTGTTGAAGTTGAATTTTTTTTACTTGAATGAAACTATTTTTATTTCTTCTGTTTTGTACCTATTCCTTATCAATTGAAATCCAAAATTAATTTTTTTTAAAAAAAATATGTTACACATTTATGTTGTGTATCGTTTTTTAATAAATGACATGAAAAATTGAAGACTTGGTGCAAATCATGTAAGTGGGAGTTTTATGAGGGTTGAAATCCATGGGCTAATTATCACAACCCTATACCTTGCAACCTTTTTCAGTTAACCTATTTTATAAAAAATTTTCCTTTTACATCTATTATGGATATAACCATGTAACTATTGATAACCTTCTCTTATCATACTATTAACTCATGGCCTTTTATTATCCTATTATTAGTTACCCATAATGTTGGAAAGTCATTTTTAGATTAGAGGAATATATATATATATATATATATATATATATATATATATATATATATATATATATATATATATATATATATATATATATATACCATCATTAGGAGCAATGTTTCTAAGCACTAAACACACATATATTACATATAACATGAATCCTTAGTATTTCGAAGATCGCTGGTGATACTTATATTTTTTACACTTGTATTTTTAGTTCTTCCATAACTTAACAACTCATTTAGTAATGATAGATGTATTATTTTTTTATCTTATTTTTGCTACTTTTAAAACTCTGGATGGCATTGATATTTGAAAATTTAACTTTATGAATGAATAATTTTATATTTAAATATTGTTATAATTATATATGTACTTTGACTATGTTATTTTTAATAAAATTTATTTGAGTATCCAAAATTTAAACTATTGCATAAGGTAATTTGTAATAAATGATTTAATATTCAGTAATTAAAATAAGTTTATTTAATTATGGTTTAACACATCAACTTCAATCAAATGTAGTTAATTTTGGAATCAAATATGAAATTATAGATATTAATTAAGTTCACTAATTTTTAGAAACTAATGTCTTGTGAATAGAATAATATTTATAGAGTAGCCATAACATCTTTAAATTACAAAAAATTATACATATGTCACTTATGTTTAAAGATATTACTTAAAATTATTTCACTTTTAATATAGTTAATTTCATACAGGACCTTTACTATATTTGTGAAATAATTAAGATAAAATATTAAATTATAATCTTAATTATCCTCAGGAATTATGGATGCTGAAAAATTAAATAATTGAAAAATTTTACCTTCTTAGGATATGATGTTGAAAAGATGACTAATTGGATTTGAGAAGAATAAGTGAAATTTGATTTTCTAAGGAAATACATTATTCATCCTAAACACTTTAAGAGAATAAGAAAGAAGTTTTTAAAAAAAAAGTTGTGAGATTTATAAGCCTATCCTTCTTAAGTTATGATATTGAAATGATGATGTTATGGGTGTCTAAAGGTGAATCGAGATTCATGGTTGATGAAAAAGGCATCATTTGCCCTTGTGAAGTTAATTAGGAAAACAAGATTCCAAAGTTATCAAACATGTGTACTTACTTTCCTTAAGAAAAGATATTGAGAAACAACCAATGAGTTTAAGGTTAGTGGAATAAATTTTCTATTTATGGAACATTAAAGACATTTGGCTTAGATAGAGAGAGGTGAAACTTAGTGTAAGAAAACTAGTGAGATTAGGGATATGAGAAACATAGGATCTCCCTTCAAAAAAATTAAAGATATAGATTTAATTTATTAAGATTAACTTAGGCTACTAAAAATAAACACATTGTTTAAAATACGAGTTTGATGCTTAAGTAAAGGTTCTTATAAGAGAGTGAAAAACTGGGTGGCAACCACATACCTTTGACCTAGGGTAGGGAAGGCCATAAAAGTTAAGAATTTAAGTCATAAATTCATAGGTATTTCAAAAATTCTTAAAAGAGTTAGGCCAGTTGCTTATCAAGTGGTCCTTTTGCCAAGTTTGGTAAATTCCTATGATGTTTTCCATGTGTTACCACTATGTAAATATAATCCTGATCTTAGTCCCCTTATCGCACTAGATACAATACAATTAAAGGAAGACTCAACTATGAGTCTTACATTGATGCAAGTCCTAGAAAAAAAAAAGGAATAATGGCTAAGAAGTAGGTTCGCACCTTTAGTGTGGAAAGAGTAAATGTGGGTGTTAAAGATGGCCTTGCTGTGAGGATATTTGTAATTGTTTACAAGTAATGAATTTTAAGGAAAAAATTATGTTGGAAGGGTGGGTGTAATGTAATACCCCAAATTTGTTTCCTTGATTTAGTGATTGAGATTAATAATTATGAAAATTTTCCTAAAATTTCCAAGGAAATTAGAGACCTTTTGTACAATGATGAAAAATGCTCCTGTATTAGGATGATACAGATAAATATGTAGGTAACTCAAAATAAAAGTTAAAAGACATTCTAAAGTTTTAGAATCTATCAATGATGGTTAGAAAATCACAAGAAAAAAATAGAACAAAGAGAGAACAAAATCACCACCAAAATTTCCCTTAAAGAGCTTTGTCTCCTATAAGGGTTAAACTATTCTTAAAAAAAATACAAAATAACTAGGAATAATTCAGAAATAAACTAATACGTATTATAAACATTGAGAGAATAGTTTGAGAACTTTCTGTGAAATTTTCCAAATTACCAAAATACCCTTGGATAGCCTGGAGGATAAGAAAATGTGAAGCAAAAGTTGAAAGCTGGACCTTATCCATTGTGTACGAAATTAGCCTATGTAAAATAAGGTGAACACTCACCCCATGAATCATCACTCCATTTATGGCATGTAAGACAAAATTATCAATGAAGAAAGGTAAATTAACCATGGTTAAAATAAATTAACCTTGATTAATTAATATTGACCATGCTTAAAATAAATTAACCTTGTTTAGTGTTAAATTTAGATTGATTAGTGTTAAATTAATCCTAAAGGATAATTCTTTACATTTACATTTAATTTTGAAAATAGAAATTACATGTAAATAGACCAAAATGCCCTTAAGTGAGAATTTACTTTCCAAATACCCTAGGTGGCCGAATTTGTTTAAGAACACCAAAGGGATCATTTGATTCATTAACACTCTTCTAAAAACCTTTTCAAGCTCTCTAAACTCACCCAAAACTCCAACTTTCCTTGAAACACCAAAACCTACATTAAGTTTGAACTTCCATCTTTGAAGTTTAAGTTATAATAAGTCAAATAAATAAAGACTTACCAGCATCCTTGAAGGGACTCTTATGGATCACAAAGCTGAGGAAAATAAAGTTTAAAAGACCCACCAAATTCTTTCATAATTCTTCAACAAGTAGGAACTTTACCATATACTTTTTCTATGCTTTTTATTATGTGTTCATGGTTTGTTTTTCTTCTCTTTTTGGTGGATCTCTCTCTAAGTTCTATGGATCCTACTTGCTTGAGTTTGATGGAGTTCAAAACTGCCCTTGATGGTTAAGAATAAACATTGACAAGTTTTTAGTGGTTTTTGGAAGTAAAAGGGAATTTTGAGGGATTAAAGTGCTTGTTGGAACCTTTGGAGTAATTTAATCAGTGAAAATTTCTTAAAAATGATTTCTTTGAAGTTTGGACAGATTTTAAAGTTTTTATGAAAATTTTTGAGATGCTCAAAGTAAGGGATGAATAGATCTTGGAGTAGATCTAGTAGATCTCCACTTGATTGTCTTGAAAAATTCCTTCTTTATGGTCTTTATGATGAAAATTGTAAACTTGCTTAGATATGGGCCCATGTGATAATAATCCTAATATACTAAAATGGTTAAGTCGTTAAAGTTATAAACTTAACTCAAAACTTGGATCTTAAAACTGGTAAGAGTAAAGGTGGACTTATGTACTAAAAGTTGAACAAGACACTTAAAATCCTCCATGATCATGACTAAAGCTATGGAGTAAGGAAAAATCTTGATGGATCCAAAAATATATGATGAAATAAGTGCTAAAATGCATGACACAAAGTTCAAGTGAGAAGAAATTGAGAAAAAGACCCTTGCTTAGACATATGGTGGTTTTAGCCACTCTCCATTAAATTAAGGGAACTTAAGTTTAAAATTTTGATTAAGGTGTAATGATGAGCCTAAATATGTATAACCAAGGAATTATAAGTTTGAAATAGATTTAGTAATGGCTTAGGTAACTATTTGGCCACGCTTGAGTATATTGGAGAAAGCAAATTAAAATCTTGTTAACAGTTAGAAATGAACTCAACTATGCATAAGGTGGTGATTAGAAATCAATTATGGAGTTGTGGGAGTGTGATGGACCATTCAGTGATGCCTAATCATGTAAGAAGGAAAAGTCTTAAAAATCTCTAAGCTAGTTTAGTTTAATAGTTTAAGTCCTAATTAGTACAAACCACCTTATGGTTTAAAGGGCTAAGGAGTAGGTTTGACCAAGGCATGGTCTTGTGAAGGAAAATCATAAAAGACGCTAAATTGGTTCAATTTATTAGTCCAAGCCTTAAACTAATACAAATCATCTTTTAAGTGTAAGAAAAATGAACTATGATGCCTTTGGAAACTAAACATACAATTCGGCCAACTTTCCTTAAATATTACATGATGATTTAAAATTAGAAGCTTAATGATATTTGAGTGAGATATGAGTGGGAAGATTAGAACTTATAAGCAGAGGACTTGAATCATAAGCAAACAATTAAATCAATTAGTGACACAAACTTAAATAGTGAAATTAATAGTTAAGAAAGCATAAAACTTTTAACACTCAAATTTGAGATAAAAAAAGGTGTGGATAAAACATCTAAATTTATGAACACAAAGTAGGTTAATTCACATAGGCCATTTGGCAAACCATAATAAGGTACAACATGTCATAAACCTAAATTAAAAGTGTAAGAGAATCTTAATATTTGAGAAAAGGAAAGGTTGAGAAGAAACTTAGAAGGATGAGTGGACTAAGTTCCCATAAGAGATTTATCATAAATCCCAAAAGATGAATAAGATAGGAAAATGCTTGGAAGTAGCTATACTTCCTAAAGACTTAACACCAAGCATAATCAAGTAATGTGGATTAGGAGAGAGATTTCTAGTTAAAAATAATTACGCTATCCCATTATGTTACTTCTTGGATATTTGGATTCATGCAGAGTACACGAAATACTCTCTTGAATGATTTTAAAGAAATGATGTGAGTTGTAAATGAGTTGTGTGCTTTCTTGAATGATGCAATGATTTGTGCGATCTCTTGGATGACATGATGATTTTTGCATGTCTATATGGTTCCATGATTGATATTAAATGGATGAATTAAGTGCTATATGTACATGAAATTTTGATTGAATATTGAGCATGCATCCTATTTTAAAGACTTAAAATGGAACCTAACAAGTTAAAAGATCATTAAAGAAGAACCTTATTGAAAACTTAATACAACTCCTAGTGTACTAAGTTTGGGAGTTCTATGGTAATTAGAAGGTACATAAGTTTCAATAATGAAGGCATAAGATTTCAAATTTATGACGGAGATGACCATTTAGAATTAGCTCATATGTAATATCAAAAGGTGATGTAGTAGATAAGTGGAAGATATTGTTTGACTAAATTGTTAATTTTATGCCTTAAATGAAACTGTCACTGAGAGGGTGGGTATAAAATAAAGAATTATTATGATTAAGGCATAAAATGAATAAGAGTTAGACAGTATCTAGGTGATGATTAGAAAATGATCTAAATAATGCATGAGATTTATGTCTAAGAGATTTTATATGAAAAGTGATTTAGAGTATGTATGAATTGCATGTTGTATGAAATTGAATTTATGCTATTATTTAAAGAATTCACTTTAGATAAGTATAATTTTAAAAGTCAATAATTGAACTTGTATACTTGTCACCTTTTCTTAATAAACTGAAGTGGTTGGGTTAAAAATGATGACACCAACCTTAAGGTAGACAACCTACTAAAAACTTATGATTTTTCACTCCCTATCTCCCATTTCTTTCCTAGGATCCGATCATACTCTCTTCATGGTGGTAGCGATCTATATGAAATGAATAACATGAACTAGAGATTTGTGTTCATGAAAAGAAATGTGGGAAGATTTATAAAGAACTTGCTAGGAGTCTTTAACTTATTGTTTTCTCTGTGCGGTATTAGCTATATAACTAATAATGTAAATATTGTTGTGGAAATGAATTTATAGTACGAAAAGTAAATGAATGCCAGTTTTCAAAATAAAATATGAGTGATGATGTCTTAACATTTATTATTTATCATATTGATTACTACAACGAGACTTTCATTTTCAAAAAATGTTTTAAACGAAAAAATTATATCATATTTTCCACAATAGTAATTTTATAAATGGATTGCACATCATGAAATAACAAACTAATAGTGAATCTGTGGTACAATTTAAGCGTAGGATGGGAATTATTATTAGGATGTTACATGGAGGAGAGAATTCTCCTTAATTTGGATTGTATAGATATCAATTGTGATATCCGTAAGAATGTACCACCTCTAATTATGGAAATTAGCTAGTCTTATTATGTTGATCTTCATAAAAAGGTGGAAGTAATCTAATCATCTCCATGTTATGTTCATAAGGACTAATGTTTCTTTAATCATTTAGAATTTTGTTGAGAAATATGACAACGCCTGAATCCTACTAAATGTTATAATTAGAAATTTGCAATTTCAGATAATGCTTTAACCAATGCCTTATTTATAAAATTTTTTACCTGGAGACTCACTGGTATTAAGGGAGTACGTCAACATATTATGCACATGAGGGATACAATAACTTAACTTAAGATTCTTAAGGTTACCACGCTAGAATCTTTCTTTGTGCATTATATTTTAAACTCTCTAAGTTAGCAATATGGACCTTTCAAAATATTTTATAACTCACATTAGGAGAAATGACCTATCAATGAACTAATGAGCATGTGTGTGCAAGAGTAAGGAAGGTTACTTATGAACGGTGGTGAGAGTGTGCATTTGAAAACTCAATGAAAGAATAATAATGACCAAATCAAGAAAAATGGAAAGAAAAACTTGTCTCCTAATGGAGATGTAAAGAAGGAATTTAAATGTTTCTTTTGCAAAAAGAAATCACACATGAAGAGAGATTATCTTAAATTTTAGTCTAAGTTAAAAATAAAGGTTTCATACTCTCACTTGTTTGTTATGGATCTAATATGGTTGATGTTTATCATAACATATGGTGGATTAATTTTGGATCTATAATCCATGTTACAAATTTTTTACAAGATTTGCAAAATTTGAATGAACTAGTAGGAATGGAGTGATGCATCTATTGAAGAAATAAGATGCAATCACAGATGGAAGCTATTAGAGTGACTTTATTTTAAATTTAGGAAAGATATTTTACATTCTCAATTTTTCTAAAACTTTAATTTCTGTTTTAAGAATTATGTTTTTAGGATATAAATTTAGTTTCTTAAATATTAGTTTTAGTTTATTTTAGAAATCTAAACATGTTGGTAATGTTGTTTTATGTGATAGTCTTTACTCTCTAAATTTGCAAAATAATTCTACTCATGATGTGTTGCATGTTCAAACTAGTAACAAATTTTGTGTTATGAATGAATATCTTTCACGTTATGGAACCAAAGATTATGATACATCTCCATTAAGAGAATCAAGTGATTAATAAATGACTGATTACTTAATACTTTAGATTTTACTGGTTTTTAGTATGGATTTCATAAAGGGAAAGTATACAAATAATCTTAAGAAAAAAGATAAAAGAAGCTCAACGATATTGAAACTTATCCATTCTAATATCTATTATCCAAATATGCATTTTTATGGTAAAAAATACTTCATCATCTTTATAGATAATTACTAATGATATACGTATCTTTACATGCTTCATAAAAAAATGAAACACTAGAAGTTTTTAAGGTTTTCGTGAAATGGAGAAACAACGCAATAAGAAAATTAAGATTATGAAAGTTGATAGAGACGGTGAGTATTATACTAGATACACTAAGGATGGACAAACATCAGGTCTATCTGCAAAAAAAATTCAAGAAAATAGAATATTTGTCCAATACACCTTGTTAGATTTTCTTGATTAAAATGGTAGTACATGAAAGAACAGACTGAACTTTAATGGACATGATATGTAGTATGATTAGAACTTTTAAACTGCTAAAGTCCTTATGGTTGAAACTATAAAAATAACTATATATATATAAATATAAATATATATATATATATATATATATATATATATAATTGAGTTCCAACTAATGTTTCTATGACACCATTTAAATTATTTAAAGGTTGAAAGCTGAGTTTGTGACATATAAGTGTATAAGGTTACCCATTTATGGTGAGAGTTTACAATCCATAAGAAAAGAAACTAGATCTAAGAACCATTAGTGGACACTTTATTAGATATGTTGGAAGGTGTAAAGGGTATAGATTTTAATGTCTAATTTATAGTTCTAGAATTGTGGAGTTAAGAAATGTGAAGTTTATGGGGAATAACTTGATTAGTTGGAGTATTGGATTATTAAGTGAAAGATTTAAGTTAGAGCAATCAAACATACGACTTTCTACATCAAGTCATATTTGAATTATAACTATTAATCACACTCCTTTAGTTGGAGTGCATGTTGAACAATTAGTTCCTAAAATATTAAAAAGATTTATTAGAAATTAATGAGTATCTAGTTTAACAAAATACTCCTTAAGAAGATGTTGGTAAAACATGTTGTATGAGGTATAATAATTCCTTTTCAAAAATTTTATATGAAGGATATGAGTGATGCATCTTAGGTCATTGACATGAAGATCGATCATAATAGAAATTAAAGTATTGTAGGTCTATCTTCAAAAATATATATTAACAAGGGTTTAGAAATACTTCGAATGAAATATCGTTCACTAGGTGTAGCACTTGTTGTGAAGGATGATAGATCCAATTTGAATCAATATCCTAGGAATGACCTTTAGTAGGTAAAAATGAAAAATATGCCATATGATTTTCTTATTGGAAGCCTAATGTATGCTTAGGGTCACATTGCATTTTTTGTAGGAGTATTTGGAAAATATTGGAGTAATCCAGGTAACTACGTGTTAGATAATTAACCGGTTACAAACCTAGATCCCTGATTGATCCTCTAAGATCCTTCAGTTTAGTTATCCAATAATTTCATCAATTAGGCATGGTATGATTGCCTCTACCCAACTAAGTTACATATTAATAGAATTGGCTAGTTGATATCAATGAATGA
Organism: Canavalia gladiata; assembly: GCA_037954105.1. NCBI lineage: Eukaryota > Viridiplantae > Streptophyta > Magnoliopsida > Fabales > Fabaceae > Canavalia > Canavalia gladiata. The sequence goes on from CM075662.1 coordinate 25,464,562, forward strand.
GGCATAATAGAATAACACAATTGTAATAAGGACATTATTTTATAAAAACGGAAATAGGGGTTCAAACAATACAAATCACAAAGTTTCCAAAAGTCCTATATGAGGTAAATTTAGTTATTTATAAAGAACACAAACAACCTACAAATATCCATAACAGAAAGTATGTAGAAGAAATACAAAACTAATATTGCCAACAAAGATGACAATTGCTTTGAGTTTGCACTGCACAAGTATTACTTTCACTGAGATCCTATGAGAGGATATCAAAGGAAGAACCAAGAATAGAGAGGCTAGAAAGAAGAGATGGGAGAAAGATAGGTTTGTGTCCATGGAGAGGGGTGTCGCTCTCCTATGTAGAGGAGTGAGCTCTTTGAAAGGAGTGGTGTTGGTGTTCTGAGGTGTCTTAAGAAGTGTGGTTGAGCCTCACTTTAATAGGTTTAGATCATAAGATTTCCAGCATCCCTGATCAAGCATGGTCCAGCTTCCTTACAACTATTGTGACTATTCTAGGTCTCCAACATTTGTCTATCGCATCATTCAGGGCGAACTAGGACACCCCTTGCATCACTAGGCTAATGTGGCATTGTTATTGGTTGCGTTAGATATTAGTGCTGTGTCATGTTGGCATGACCATGCTACTTCATGTTGGCACGATTGTGCTCAATTTTGCACAACCCTGTTTGCTGAGGGATATTTTTATCCTTTTTGCTTCCTTATTATTTCATGCCCCTTTTGCCTTCTTTTTGACCTAGAATTTGCCTATTTTTGAATTCTCTATTTACTTGATCATTCCTGCAAAAACAAGAGAAATTAGGTATAATTACAAGTGAAATTATGTTCAATCATTCAATAATTATGCCTAAAAATCACAGATAAAGTGAAAAAATGATAGTTTATAACATACTCAAACTTAAAACATTGCTTGCCTCCAAGCAATAATTCAAGAAATGAGAATGCAACAAGTATAGAATCCAAAAAATATCGTTTAATCTGCAACATATAATACTAAAATTTATCAACATTGGAAAAATCGTCAGTAATCCAATTTGAGTCTTTTAAACCACTTAGATCAAGTTCTACATGTAGAGTTGATCATTCTTGCTCTCTCTCTCTCTCTCTCTCTCTCTCTCTCTCTCTCCTGTGTGTAGGGTAATTTCTTGTCTCTTTATCCATATGACTATACATTCTTATAGGCTTGCATATACACCTAAAATCTCCACTAGAAGCCAATGTATACACAAGAATCAAAAGGTCTTTACATGGTTGAAAAAAGGCTAAGGGAAAAAAATTTCTAGTGGGATAAATAAGGGAAAGAAACATAAAGGGGTTTCTTTCATTATTTTCAATCAACACTTAAACCCTTATACATCTAAGCTCATTTACTAGGGTTTTTCTTGGATATTTATATTTTTTTCTTTCCCAAGCTATTTACTTTTTTCTTTTCCTTTTTTGCTCCTTTTCTTCTTCTTTTACTTTTTTGTGCCTTTTGTTAATCATATTTTTACTCCTCAAGCATTTATTTTATGTTGCTTCCGTCTAAGGGTACATGAAATCTTATTAACACAATCAAGGGAACCAAAGGAAAACATTTTTTTAGGCTCAAAGTGGGAAATTAAGTAATGCTCAAAGTTGTGTGCATTCTATAAAACTTATTTTATCTTTATCATATTCCTTGTACAATTAATTATAAAAGTCTCAATGAGGTTGCAAAGTAAGATATAGAGTATACAAGTGAAAAGAAAATCACCAACAAAGAGAGAGAGAGATTGTGTGAAACCTTATTTAGGCTCAATTCTTCCATTAAGGTTACTCTTGTGTAAAACAAGCTGATAGAGATTCTATCCAATTATTAATTATTTATAACAAAAGTTCCCAGTTCCTTTTATGATTCAATTAACATTAATTACATACAAACAAACGTTTCTTGAATCTAGAACCAATCGATAATCCAAAAACGTGAGTTACCAGAGGGTACAAACATTTTCAGAGAAATTTATAAAAGGGATGTTCCTCCTTAAACTTAGGCTATGCCACCTCTTTATGTTTGGAAAATTATTTGGCGAGGTGGATTTTTGAAAAATAAGAGGAGAGACATGTGATAAACTTTTCTTTGAGAAGATAATTTTAGGAAGGAGAGAATCTATCTCTTCAAACTTAAGCATTTATAATTGAATGTATAAATAAATGAGATAAAAGTAGGACTTCCATGATGAGGAGGGAAAGGATCTCCCTCCTTTTTTCCTCATTGGTTGTCAACACCTGGGAAATGAGTCCTTACGCTTTTCAAAGTACAACTTTCTCACATTAATGAATAGTTAAGGAATCATATGTGTGTGTGTGTGTGTGTGTATAAAAGTGTAAACTAAAATCATACAAAAACATAATTCTAAGAATAATCCTAATAATAAACCAAATATAAATAAAAATAGAATCCTAAAAATAATCCTAATTAACACAAAAATAAAAAAAAATTGTACAAAGCTCAACTACTAAAAAGCGATGGAAAACCCATTTGGCCTTGCAACAACTGTATAAGTGAGGTGAACTAGGTGTCCATCCTCATGAAGGCCACATCGTGGAAGGATGCCATCCAGGAGAAGGCTTCCTCCTGTGTGTCATACAAGTCTGGTATGCAATGACCTAGGCATCTAGGTGATTATAAATTCCATCCACTCTCAGCTGTAGGTGGTTAAGGTTGTTGGAGAGGGAGAGGACTGGTGTAGGCAGGTCTTCCTCCTCATCTTCTTCTTCCTTCTCGTTTGGCTGACATTGCTACGGTGGTGATGGTGGTTAAGGTAGTGTTGGCAGCTGATGTCATGGTTGTTATGGTGGTGGTTGTTGGGGAATGAGTACAAAGGTACCCTAGGGCCCTAACTGAGCTACCTCGATTCGCTGCTAGATGTCCATGCCAAGAAAAAGGGTAATATGATGGATTAGGGTGGCTGGGACTAGGAGTACCTAATGGTGGCAGCATAAGGCAGTCACACAGGATTCGATACCAATATAACTATCTTGCCCTGCCTAATGGTGCTGGCCAATGCCCTAGGAGGACATGATGAAGAAGCATCTTAGGTCAACTCCCCTCCCTCTGATAGTGGCACAAAGGAGGAAAAGGTGGATCCTTGAAATGAATTTGATGTTATGAATCCTTGAGAAGATTTCGACGGTGAACCACCTTTGATGATGCGAAGAATTAGGTCCTGGATGGTAGTTAACTTTGAGATCCTGGTGTTATAGGTGTAGGACCTCATGATCTCAAACTCAAAGGCTCTTTCAATGAGCTCCTCTGGTAAGTCCAACAGTTCCTCCAAATACTTAGGTGTCTAAATGTCCTAGGGCATCATGAATCCTAGTGTGACATTGAAATCCATGAGGATATCCTTGAAGTGATATCCCTCAAGCTAGCACCAGAAGACGTAAGTAGCATGTCGTTGGTCAGATGGAGGAAGATAAGGGAGGACAAGAACTCTAGGGTCGGTTCCCTATATGCTGGTTCCAAGACGAATGCAACTGCTCTCCATCCTAGTTTGTCCATGTACTTTATCACTCAACACTTTACTTCCACCAATTCCAAAGCTTCCCACTCCAAGTTGTGAGTCAAGGTGAAGGTAAACTTGAGAAGCCTCTCCAAACGAGGTTGCATGCCAGTAATATCGTGGGTGACAATATGGTAGGCCAAGTCCAGTAAGGGATCATCCTTGATGGAGGTGGAGGCTCTACTTCTCTTCTATGAATGAGGAGGCATTTTGATGCAACTATTGATTGTGGTTCTGAATTATGCAATGAAGGCTGACTTTGGAGGTGTAAGATGAAGAAGAACTTGATGTTGAACCTTGTTTGCTCGGGAACACCACTTGTATGGAAGGATAAGCTCTTTCTCCGCCACCATGGTCACCATGGATAAAGATCCCGAACCCAAGCTGGTTTTAAGAGAGAGAGAGAAGAGAGAGTGTTTCACTCAAATTCAGAAATAAATTTCATAAAATGACTTAAAGTTATGAAAATTACACGTGAGGGTGACTTATATAGGACAAGGTGGTGCCTAGGAGTATGGATGCATGGGAAAACTTTGGTAATCCAAATTAGGCCTCTCATAAAGCCCAAAATGAGTCCTTCATCCCTCCTTGAAGTAGCCTAAGAGATGGGAAAAGTTACGTTCAAAAAGCTCTGCAAAAAGTTAAAGGAAAATAGGCTTAATCCTATACATATTTGGGCCTCCTAATTTCTAAAATACAAGAAAATAAACTAAATCCTATTCTATTTATTTGAGGCCTAATAGGCCCAGAGATGTAGCTGGGATCATCCTCTATAGCTAGAGATCTCTACATCATCTCCTTCCCCTTGGAAAGAGTTCTTCCTCGAATGTGTAGGCTTAAAAATATATGCCAAATAAGGATATAAGTAGATGGAGGAAACTTTTGTTAATAAAGGAACAAGAAGACTAATGCTAGGATCAAATACCAACCTCTTGAATCTTCCAAAGAATTTTAAGAATATGTAATCATGATAAATTATACACTAGAGGTAGTAGAAAACCAAAAACCCATAACCTCCGTAAGCGTGAAATAGAAGAGTAGGGATTGCGAATAGGTATATGAGTTTTAGTCCTAAATTGTGTCCAACGTAGATGGTTGTGCTACATGCTAGGGTATTTCCTAAATGGACTAGCTACCCTAGGTAAGGCATGATACCCACAAAATAGTGAAGGGGGTTTTTGTGCCCCTTCATAAAGTGGCAAAGATCGATGGTAGAGTAATGACACTTGTATCAACAATTTAAACGTTTTACCCATCAAGTCATTAGTGTTATAATTTTCAATCATCATAGATGTAAATGGATAAGATAAGTATTGAAGCATGCTAGGGAAGTATATAGTTACAGCTATATAAGGCACATAAAAAGATAAGGGTTTAGTCAATTGAATGACTCTATTTATATCACACCTATCATGCCATGTAACAATGGCGCTATAAGTAACCATGATTGGTTGGAAAGGATGGGCCTTTATAAGACCTCATTCTTGACTTGCTCCTAGAGGAAATGGTTCCTTTATTAGAGTAAAGGAAATACTAGAGCATATCCCAATAGAGGGCGAGGTTTCCTAACTAGAAGGATGCTTCTCACATCATCCTTCCTTATAAGTCAAATTTCATCCTCTTACCTTTCTTTTGACTTTCTTTTGTTTCTTTTTATTATTTTCATTTTCTTTTATCTCTTTAATTTTGTATTTTTCAAACCATGTCTTTTAGCCTCCATTTTCTGGCTCATATGCATCTAATCTCGATAAACTTCGCCAGGGGACAGAGCACTAGGTTAATTTTCTGGGAGTTGAATTGGAAAAAATACCTATTAACATGTCCATCGTGATGGACATCCTTATTTCTTCAACCTGTATTTTCTTATAATATTCATATATAATTTTGTAACGATGAGAGAGTCTCTGTAACCTATTATGGACCTCTCTTAAATAATGGGGAGGTACATGTCTTACCCTCATGATATGCTTCATTTCCTCCTAATCACTCAAGGGTCTAAACCTTTCTTTGTTAAGCTTATCCCACCATATAAAGACATAGTCACTAAATTCTAAGGTAGTTAACCTTATGTTATGTCTGTAACACCCTAACAATGATACACGTTGTTGCAACCGTAATTCCGACGAGACGACGAAATCGCTAAAATTTGAAAATAGATCTTGATGATTGATGTGGAGCCGCCACCAAATTTTTATTTAAGGGAAAAAGATTTGGAAAAACCCTAACTTGAAGACGAGATTTAGGTTCGGGAGTCGATTACGAGTGGGGAAGGTGTTAGGCACCCGACTCGCCTGTTCCGAAGAACAGTACCCATAAATTGAGTGTGTGATATTTGAAAATTGTTTAATCCCTTTAATTAGCGTGAAAATAAATACTTGATGGATATTAGCCTGACAGGACTTGATCTTGCTCCTATGTATTCCCCGGTGCAATGGAAAATTCAAGGCTTACGTAGTTGTGGTTTTAAGAGACTTGATCTTTTGAAGAAGTAGAGGGGTGATGTCAGGATAGGAATGATTTTTGAATAGACTAAAATTGCGTACTTGCATAACCCAAACCGTTGTAGGCCGTGAGTGAGTTTGCACGAATTATAATGCGGAACAGCAGAGAAGGCTTCCTGTTCGTATTAGAATCCGTTGTACGAATCTTAGAGATTTAAAATAGATATTTGAAATAGACGTTTTCCAACAGAGTTAGTAAATAGTGATTTTCTAAAATTTATGCTTGCGAAATCCAAATCGTCGTAAGTCGCATTTGGAATCCACATGAATTTGAAACACAGAACAGCAGAGAAGACTGCCTGTTCGTGTTAAAATGCGCTTGCACACATTTTAAAAAAGATATTTTGAAATACATTTTTTAGTGGAGTTAGTAAACAGTGATTTTCTAAAATTGCGTGCTTGCAAAATTCAAATCGTCGCAAGCCGCATTTGAATCCACACGAATTAAAACACAGAACAGCAGAGAAGGCTGCCTGTTCGTGTTAAAATCCGCTTGCACACATTTTAGAAAATTAAAACAGATATTTTGAAATAGACATTTTTTTTAGTAGAGTTAGTGAACAGTGATTTTCTAAAATTGTGTGCTTACAAAATTCAAATCGTCGTAAGCCGCATTTGAATCCGCACGAATTAAAACACAGAACAGCAGGGAAGGCTGCCTGTTCGTGTTAAAATCTGATTGCACACATTTTAGAAAATTAAAACAAATGTTTTGAAAACAGATGTTTTTACAGAGTTAGTGAAGATAATGTTTCAAAAAAACGATTGGATTTAATTTAATAGTTACAGAACCAAAATTAGGCTTGACCCAAACTAAAAGAAAATGAAAGAAAAGACTTGAGTTTAAGTGAAAAGAGGGGCTTGGGCTGGACCCATGTCAAAATTGAATTTGATTTCAAGAAAAGGAAAAAAGATTGGGCTTGACCCAAAGAATTGATTAAAAAAAAGAATTGGGCTTGACCCAAATTAAGCAAAATCCAACTTTAAAGAAATGATTTAGAATTAAATAAAAAGAAGTGGGCTTGACCCAAGTGAAGGAAAATTGGATCGAGATTAAAAGAATTGGGCTTGAATTGGACTTTATTTAACATAAACTTGACTTGATTTGAAGTTAAGGAAAGGAATTGCGAACATGCTTCAATAATCAAGTGATAGAAATTTCATTTCAAATCCAAATTAGATAAATAATATCATTATGGAAACTAGAGAGAAATACAAAGAAAACGCAACAAAAATCATCAAAATCGGAGATCATTTGATCGATTAAAAACAAAAATGAAAAACAGAGATGAAAATTAACCTCAAGAACACACAAGTTTTTGGCGCCAAAATTTGAATTCAAATCTCAGAATTTTTAGAAACTACTTTTGGCAAGATATGAAAAATAAAAACCAATCAATTGAAAGATATGGATTATAGGAATCAAACAAAACAAGTTTTACATCAATCCAATCAGAAATGAGCAAGATATGTACAAATCAAACAAGCTAGGTTAATTCGCGCACCAGGATGAACATGCTTCGGTAATCAAGTGATAAAAATTTCATTTCAGATCCAAATTGGACAAATAATATCATTCCAGACACTAGAGAGAAATAATAATAAAAATAAATAAAAATCACTAAAATCGGAGATTATTTGACCGATTAAAAATTAAAACAAAAACAGACACGAAAATAAACCTTAAGAACACACAAGTTTTTGGCGCCAAAATTTGAATTCAAATCTCAGAATTTTTAGAAAATATTTTTGGTAGATCTGAAAAATAAAAACCAATTAATTGAAATATATGGATCATAAACAAAACAAGTTTGACATCAATTCAGTCAGAAATGAGCAAGATATGCACAAATCAAACAAGCTAGGTTAATTCGTGTACCAGGATTAACATGCTTCGGTAATCAAGTGATAAAAATTTCATTTCAGATCCAAATTGGACAAATAATATCATTCCAGAAACTAGAGAGAAATAAGAAGAAAACGCAACAAAAATCACCAAAATCGGAGATTATTTGACCGATTAAAAATTAAAACGAAAACAGACACGAAAATGAACTCGGAAATATGAGAAGAAACAAGAAACTTAAAAGGGATAAAATTCGGACCTAACCTGCATTGGAAGGTGATGAAGAGCTGATTCCATGGAGGCCAAGGGCTGAATTGAATGCCAGAGAGTCTCCTAGGTTCTCCCTTCAAAGGTTCTGAAAATCCCTCTTCTAAGACTCCAAGTTCTCGTCCTCCCAAGAATTTCCAAAAAATGAGAAAAAGCCCCTTTCTTTTCCTGTTTGTAGGTATATGTAGACATATCCTTTCTTGGCAAGGGTCAAGCTCTTTCAAAGAGCCAAAGGCCAGCTCCCTCTCTCTTAGCAAGGGCCAAGTCCTTTCAAAGGGGCAAAAGCCACCCCTTTCTAAGAGCCAAAAGCCAACCCCCTTGATTTCAAAATTTTTGTTCCCTATTTTTGATTTTTCAGCTTTTTCTTTTTTTCAATTTTCATTCATTTTTTTTTAAATTTTTCCTTTTTTATTTTTATTTTTTTCTAGTTATCTATCATTTTTACTTATTCTTTAATTTCCCTTTTGTATTATTATTATTATTTTTTTATTTTTTGTTTTTTGTTTTCTATATTTTCTGCTTTCTATTTTCTGTTTTACATCTTTTCAAATTTTTAATTAACTTAACTTTTGGTTAATTTTAATGATTGAGGGCCTCAGACATAATTGAGTGTTTACACACGTCCTTCGTTTAAGTTAGATCGTATATTCACTATGAGTTTGTTACTTCATGATGTAGAATTCATTTATAAAATTACTATTATGGAAATATGATATAATTTTTCTTCTAAAATATTTGTTGAAAATGTAAGCCTTCTCGTAATAACTAACGTAATAAATAACGAATGTTTATTTGGAAAACTCGCATTCATTTACTTGTCGTATTATATATTAATTTTCACAACAATATTTATATTATTATTTATATAGGTGATATCATATAGACAACAATAAGTTAAAGGATTCTTGTTGAGTCCTTCAAATAAAAAAAAGGCTTCAATACCATTCATAAGTTATAGTTATCCAAATTAAAAGGTACAAAGTTGGACAAAACAGAATAATGTCCTTTATAGATCTTCCTGCATTCCTTTTCATGAACATTAATCTCTAGTCTATGTTATTCGTTTCATATAAACGAATGTCACTGCAAAGAGGATATTGTCGCAACCGTAATTACGACGAGACAACAAACTTGCTAAAATTTTAAAAAGAGAATCTATTTGATAATGTGGAGTCGCCACCAAATTTTATTTTTAGGGAAAAGATTTGGAAAAGCCCTAACTTGAGGAAGAGATTTAGGTTTGGGAGTCGGTTACGAGTAGGGAAGGTGTTAGGCACCCTACTCGCCCGTTCCGAAGAACGGTACCCTTAAACTAAGTGTGTGATTTATTTGAAAACTGTTTGATCCCTTTAATTAGAGTGAAAATAAATAGATTGGTGGAAGATAGCCTGACAGGACTTGATCTTGCTCCTACGTATTCCTCGGTGCAATGGGAAACTCAAGGCTTACGTAGTTCTGGTTAAAGGCTTGACCTTTGAAAATGTTTTAAGAAACAGAGTATTTTGAATATCTTAAAGAAACCTTAGTCCACATATGCACAAGATCCAAGGCAAACGAGGGCTGCAGTAGGATCCATATGAATCTCTAACCATCAAACAACAATGAAACCGCCAGTTTTCTTTTAGAGTGCCTAGCGTGGGATTGAGATTTAAAAAATGAATTTTAATTTGAAGTTATTTGAAAGAGGATTCTTATTCCACATATGCATAGGGTCCAAGACAACTACGGCTGCACTGGGACCCATATGAATCCCTATACATCGAACAATAGTGAAACCACCAGTTTCCCATTTAGAGCTTATCGCGTGAGACTTGTGATTCCCAAAGAGATATTTTGAAAGATTTTTATTATTTAAGAAGAACTCTTAGTCCACATATGCACAAGGTCCAAGTCAACTAAGGCTGCACTGGGACCCATATGAATCACTAAATATCGAACAACGGTGAAACCACCAGTTTCCTATTTAGAGCTCATCGCGTGAGACTTGTGATTCCCAAAAAGATATTTTGAAAGATTTTATTATTTAAGAGGAACTTTTAGTCCACATATGCACCAGGTCCAAGGAAACTAAAGCTGCACTGGGCTCATATGAATCTCTAAAGATCGAACAGATCGAACAGCATTGAAACCGTTAGTTTCCCATTTAGAGCTCATTGCATGAGACTTATGATTCCCAAAAAGATATTTTGAAAGATTTTATAATTTAAGAGGAACTCTTAGTCCACATATGCACAAGGTCCAAGGCAACTAAGGCTGCACTGGGACCATATGAATCTCTAAATATAGAACAGCAGTGAAACAACCAGTTTCCTATTTAGAGCTCATCGCATGAGACTGTGATTCCCAAAAAGATATTTTTTATGAAATATTTTATTATTTAAGAGGTGATTCTTAGTCCACATGTGCACAGGGTCCAAGACAGTTAAGGCTGCACTGGGACCCTATTTAGAGCTCATTGCGTGAGACTTGTGATTCCCAAAAAAATATTTTTTATGAAATATTTTATTATTTAAAAGGGGTGATTCTTAGTCCACATGTGGACATGGTCCAAGACAAGTAAGGCTGCACTGGCTTGGGAGAGCCTTTCTCGCGGCTTGACAGACTCGAACCCACGTCTTGGTAGTCCTGGGTCAGCTAATTAACCACTCGGTTGCTTGATTTTTAAAAGCTACTTGGCGGTTGCTTGATTGTTAAAAGCAAAATCGATCTCCAAGGGACTCGAACCCACGTCTTGGTAGTCCTGGGTCAGCTAATTAACCACTCAGCCACACCTACATGTTGGTTATAATCTTGCCTCACATATCCATATGGGGATCGAAACTTAATGGTCATTTATGGAAAAAGCCACCAGCGGGGTTTGAACCCCTGACATGCGTTTTTAATGGGATGGTAGCTACCACTAAGCCAACTTGGTGCCTTATGATCGATAAGCAACTTTATATAATATTATCTATATTTTGGGACGTGCGTTAATCTTGAGATGGAATTTACTTGGTACGCTACCGTGATATTCACGTGCCCATGCATGGATTTCTTTTGCCTTATCCTTGTACAGCAACTACGATTATATCGCCCCAGGTGACTCAGGACGACATGTTGTATTATAGCTGAATTTTGGCGCTTACCCTCTTGATGAAAACGAGTGAAGACCACTTGAGATTATATTGCATACGCTGCCTGTTCTTCACTGCACCTGCATAGGTGTTGATGAAAGGATTGTCTAGATTGCATAATTTCGTCCCAGTGTACACATATGGAAGATCCTTGCATAAACTATGAAGGAGAAACGTTTCCATGAGCTCTATGCTCTTCGAGCTCCTCACATATTCACCATAAGATAGTCAACTGCACCCGTGAGGGTGATGATAGAACAACGGAGATGGCCCGGATGCTTACTGATTTTCTGTCTTGGAGTTCTTGTGCCTTGTACCTCTCCTTTGGCTAGCTTGAATTCAGTCTTGAAAACAAAAGCTTTAAGTTTATCTTTTCATGATCGGAAGGCTCCAACAAAGGCCATTGTGCTGAGAACCATGCATCCTAGCATGACAACTTCTTTCAAAGTCACATGCACCCATTTAGCTCAATTTATGCTGAATCATCAACTTAGATATGAACTTAGTTTAGAGGACTTGCATGCATGTGCCTTCGTGGGTAACAAAATTGCCTCCTCATCTATAAACATTTAGACACCATGGCTGGTAGTCCTCCAGGCTCTGTGTTTACCTAAGGTAGATGGTCACTTATACTTTTCTTTGTTAGCTAACCAAGGCCAAACTCGTTGAACCATGCAAGGGCTAGGGACTACCATGGTTTTGGTAGTGGTCATGACGCCTGGTGATTACTTAGTGTAACTTGATTATGCAAGTCGCATCATTGAGATACTAATCAGTGATGTACACAACCTCAACAACGGATGCATCTGCAGCAGAGTTAGCCTAGAAGAAATCACAGTCACTGCATGTAAAGACTACTTTTTCATGTTGACTATCTCATGTGTAGATGTGAGGCCAGATTCTCTACTACCATTGCTGCTGGTACTATGGTCATATCACCCTTCCTTTTTTACAGCCAATAAACGATGAGTTTGGAAGACAATTTCCATATACTCGAGCTGCACCTTGACCCCGCCATTGGTGTTGGGTCTCTCTTTGTACATATATGACCTCGTGTAGTGCAGAATCTACTAGAAGTCTCCATGTAAGTTGCTGTAATCTTCAATTAAGGCAGAGGCAGAGCCAAGCTCAGTGATGTAAGGAAACTGCCTTGACCCCCAAAATGCCATGATCTACGAGATGCCTTCTTCGAGAATCAGAAGATGAGGAAATCTAGGAAAGAATTTCCAGTTGTGGAGGAGAAAACAAAGCTCCAAACCCCAGGAGCACTATTGCGACATGATAACCATCTCATGCACCCACATAGAAAGTCTTGCGAGCTTACTGTTTGACTGAAACTTCAACATGGCTTGAACTTGACATGTTTTAGAAAAAGAGTCTTATGGCGGTGGCATTACCGACCTAAAATTTGAAACATAAGGCATGACCATGTAATTCCTCAACATTTAAAGAAACCCTAGGCATAACCATCTTCCTAGCCTATTACACCCTCTACCTGATAGCAATCATAATAATGAAGGATAAATATAGATGCCAATCAATTCTAAATCAGCCATGGATAAGACTTAAGCTAGTTTCATGCGAGATGGTATTCTCAGAGATCTGTTCGGAATTGCTAGAAAAAAGTATCACTAACCTGTATGAAGCCCAAGAAATATGATCGTGGAAACCAATGCTTGCTTTTACCAATCTTGCTTTCTCTTCCCTCGTTTCTTAGCAAGAAAATTGGTGGATTCCCAATGAATTTTAACGTCGATCTTGCTTGATTATCGCTGGCTGTTTCTTCACCGCTTCTGGTACCTTAGAAGATGAAGAATTCTATTCTCTAGCTCCCTTTCATTGGCCATAAAATTTGATGTTAACACCTTCAAATGACCCACTTTTCCGCCTACCTCTTAGTGAGGGATCAAGAGAGGTCCAAGAGGTATCCAATTCTAGCCACGAATGTAGTTAGGAGGAGCTCCAGAATTCCCCAATCATGCCAGCGCCCCTCTCACTCGCGATCAAAGTCTTCCCCCAAACAAAGTGGGAGAGAGCCAGCACTAAAGAGAGAGCTTCCTTTCTTTTTTGGTTTCTTCACGTGCATGCATGACCCTTGTCCTCATTCTCTCTCCTCCCTCCTTTTTTCCTTTTTTGATCCATCCTGTTTTCGCTTTTTCGGCCCCCATCTCTTTTCCAATTATCTTTCCCTTTTTATTTAGTTAGTTTTTCAGTTGTTTTTCTGTTAATTCCGTTTCTTGTTTATTAATTCTATTTTTAATTACTTTTTATTTAATTTATCTTTTTATTTATTATATATATATTTTTATTGTCTCTTTTTTTATTTTTCTTTAATGTCTGTTTTTTCTTATTATTTTGTTTATTATTTGTTCTTTTATTTTTCAGATTTTATGTTTTTTAGTTCCTTCTTTTTTTATTTTATTCTTCTATTATTATTATTATTATTATTATTTATTTCCTCTCTTTTTTTAATTGTTTTATTTTTATATTTTTCATATTTCTTTTTTTTTCTTACTTATTTTTGTTTTTAGCTTTATTTGTTTTTATTTTTAATTTTTCTATCTTTCTTTATTTATTTGTTTTTCTGCTTTTATCTATTTGTTTCTCTGCTCTCTGTTTATTTGTCTGCTTTTTCTGTTTTCTGCTTATTAATATCTACTTATTATCTAAATTATGGTTTATTTACTAATTAATTTTAAGAATGGAAGCTCAGACATAATTAGGTGTTTACAGGTATGATCGAAGCTTGGGAGAGAAATGATAGATAGGGAGTGAGAAATCGTAATTTATCAGTAAGTGTCTACCTTAAGATTGGTGTCATCATTTCTAACCCAGCCACTTGAGTTTATTAAGAAAATGTGACAAGCATACAAGTTCAATTATTGATTTTTAAAATTATACTTATCTGAAGTAAATTAATTTTAATAATAGCATAAATTCAATATTATACAACATGCAATTCATACATACTCTGAATCACTTTTTCATATGAAATCCTTTAGACATAAATCTCATAGATGATTTAGATCAGTTTCTCATCATAACATAGATATTGTCTGATTCTTACTCATTCCATGCCTTAATCACAATCATTCTTATTTTGTAGTCACCTTTTTAGTGATAGTTTCATTTAAGGCATAACATTAACAATTTATTCAAATAATGTCTTCCACTTGTCTACTACTCCACCTTCTAATATAAGATCATTCCGGATGGTCTTCACCATCATAAATTTGGAAGACCTACAACTTTCCCATAGAATAAGTTATTTGAAGCCTTATGGGTTCACCATAGAAGGTTGTGTACTTTATGATTAGCATAGAAGGACGTACCTCCTTTAGAGTGTGTGGAAGTTCCAGACTTAGCACACTATGGGTGGTGTTAAGTTTTCGCATAAGGTTCTTTTTTAGTGATCTCTTGATTTATTAAGTTCCATTTTAAGTCTTCCTATTTAGGATGCATACTTATTCAATCAAAATGTTATGTACATATAACATCCAATTCATCCATTTAATCTCAAATCATGGAATCATATAGACATACACATGTCATTATGTCATCTAAGAGATCACACAAGACATTACATCACTCAAGAGAGCACATGACACATTTACACGTATAGGGACATGCTCAAGCATTACCCAGATAAATAGAGCATTAATAGTTACCCAAAAGTTTGCTTTCTTAGTAAAAATATTTACTTAAGCATGATCCTGTAATTTTTAATAGCATGCACATTTCTTCTAAAATTGAAAAATTGACCTAATTCTTTATGTTTTATGATAAGTTTCTCAAGGGAAACCTACACCACTCAACCTTTCTAAGTTTCTTTTGTCCTTTCCTTTTCTCAATTGTTTTTTGGCTGAATGGCCTTTCCACCTCTCAGGTGGACTTTTGTTCATTTAGACCTCATGACCACTTTTATTTCTCAAATTCATTCCTTAAGAGAGATGAACATGTAGGTTCTTAATCATTAAATCTTATTTATCCAAACTCTAATCTCTCTTGGCCGATTGGTCTCTTCTAAACTCACAAAGTTTTGTATTCATCTTTCTAAGTCACCTCTCAACCTTACCTTTTCTTAAATATTAAGTTTCTCTTAATATTCATAATGTAAGTTTATGAAACGATAGATTTTAGTGTAATTGGTCAAATGATCTGTTTAAGTTAATTTACTTTATGTTCTTCAATTTTGGTGTTTTATGCATTACTATATCATTCCAAATTTGAATGTTAGGAGTTTTATATTTTTCTTAACTACTAATCTAACTAGTTAAAATTGAGTTACTAATTTTATTTAACTATTTTCTTTCTTGCTTATGGATTCAAGTGCTCTTACTTATACTTCTCCTAAATTTCCTTAAACACCCAAATTAAATTCTCTTGTAAACTTACTTAGAAATAACCGAATAATCTTGTAGTTCTTAGGGCATTATGATCGATTTTTCTTATATTTGAAAGATGATTTGAGCTAGTTTATGGTTTATGTTAATATATTGAACCGACTTAAAATTTTTAAAGATTTTTTCCTTCATTTACTGTATGTTGGCTGAATGGTCATCTAACTCTGATAACCTCATAGTTGAACCTTTAGTCACCACCTTATGCATGGTTAAATTCATTCTTAAGTGTTAACAAGATTTTATCTTACTTTCACTACTTTTCCTTAAGTATGGTCGAATGGTTACCTAAGCCATCACTAAGTCTCTCTTAAAATTTTAATTCTTTTCTCATCTATGGTTAGGCTCCTTATTACACCTTAATAAACATTTTAAATTCAATTCCCCTTAATTAATTTAGGGGGGCCGAATCTACACCCTTGACCAAGCAAGAGTCATTTTTGTCAATTTCTTCTCCCTTGACCTTTGTGTCATGAATTTTAGCACCTATTACATCATATGTTTTTGGATCCATCAAGATTTTTCCAAAATACATAGCTTTGGTCATGATCATGGAGGATCTTGAGTGTCTTGTTCAACTTTGAGTCCATAAGTCTACCTTTTCTCACTAGTTTTAAGGTTGATGTTTTAATTTAAGTTTATAACTTTTGTGATTTAACCTTTTTATTATTTTAGGATATTTATCATGAGTCTAGATCTAAAATTTTGTCAAATTTAAAGTTCAACATTAAAGCTTTTCAGAGAAGATATAAGTAAGCTTACAACTTTGCACATAAAGACCATAAAATCATTTTTCAAGACAACCAAGTGGAGATCTACCAAGATCTATCCATCTCTTACTTTGAGTATCTCAAAACTTTTCATAAAAACTTTCAAATCTACCCAAACTTCAAAGAAATCAATTTAAATAATTGATCCAAAAGTTACTAGAAGCACTTTAATCCATCAAAATTCCCTTTTAAGTTCTAAAAATCACTAAAAGTTTGATGATGCTCATTTTTAACCATCAAGGCTAGTTTTGAACTCCATCAAATTTAGGAAAGTGGGATTCATAGAACTTAGAGAGAGATCCACCAAAAAACGAAGAACAATGTATGGTAAAGACCATACTTGTTGAAGACTTATGAAAGGATTTGGTGGATCTTTTGAAGTTTATTTTGCTCTCTTTTATGGTCGATAAGAATACCTTCAAGGATGGTCAAACTTTGTTTTTTTCCTTATTATAACTTAAACTTCAAATATGAAAATTCAAGCTTAGTGTAGGTTTTGGTGTTTTAAGAGAAGTTAGAGTTTTGGATGAGTTTAGATAGCTTGCACAAGTGTTTAGAAGAGTGTTAATGGAACAAATGAGCCCCCTTTGGTGTTCCTAAAAAACTTCGGCCACCTAGGGCATTTAGGAAATATATTTTCAATTAAAGGCATTATAATCCATTTATATGTAATTTTGATTTTCCAAATAATGTAAGGAATTATTCTTTAGGATTAGTGATATGATTCATCCTACGTGAATGAATTGGAATGCAGAAACGATAATGGAACTTCTTAAGAATCTAAAGAGGATAAGATAAAGGAATCCGACATAAATCGCGACTTGTCAGAGAGCACCAAAGTTATCAAAGGGAACATGACCTTTACTACGACCTGCCAGAAGAACCAATGTTATCAAGGATAGTTCTTTATCCAAGAACTAAGGAAATCAACTCACACAAATGAGAAATATCATAGAAGAAATATTATTATTCATCAAAATTTGTCTTTACACTGAATCTCTAACCCCTATTATATAGATAATCTAATCTAGTAAAAAGATAACAAATAAGAAATCCTAATCAGATGACAATTTGACTTGCAACTAATTTTAAACAAATAACTTGTAGATAAATATCAAATCCTAATGCAATCTATAGCAAATCATAAACCTTATCACTTAAGATCTATAATAATATGACTACATCAATTAACCCATATTGGAATTGGGTTTGGATCCACGTAGTCCTTTTCTTAAACTTTCTTTATGAGATCTCGAAGTGCTTGCTCCATACGTTTGGTCCTATTTCTTGTCATAGGACCTCTCATTTCTTGCAGAGAACCTTTTAGATGATCTCTTTCGCTTAATGTGGTCCTCACATTCACATCATTCCCTCCTTTTCCAAGAGGATTTGTGCTCAAATCTTGAAGGTCACCTGCATCAAATAAGGATAAATCAGAAACATTGAAAGTGACACTCATATTATCGTAGTTATTCGGAAGGTTGATTTTATAGGTATTATCGTTGATCCTTTCAATCACCTCTAGGATGTAGTTTGGAACTTCTTTGACTTGGAAACTACTCCTTTTGCAAGTGAACCCAACTTACCCCATAAGATTCTCCAAAAGTTACTAAGAAATTTAACATTCCAATCACTTACAATAGTTTTAGGTAAGTCATGCAAACGTACAATCTCTTTAAAAAATAGATCACCAATATGAGTGACATCATTAATTTTAGAATAAGTAATAAAATGTGCTATTTTGCTAAACCTATCTACAACGTTAAAAATACTATCTTTTCCTTTTGAGGTCCTAGGCAACCCTGGTACAAAATTCATAGAAATATCAGTTTAGGGATATTTAGGAGCAAGTAAAGGTGTAAACAAGCCATAAGGAATTACTTTAAATTTTGCTTATAAGCAAGCAATATATTTTTCATAAATAAGTTTAACATCATACTTCATTTTTGGTAAAAAAAATTGTTCATGTAAAACATCATAAGATTTTTTAATGCCAAAGTGTCCCATTAATCCTCTTCCGTGAGCCTGTCTAATAAGCATTTCCCTTACGTTACACTTAGGTACACACAATTTATTTTTCTTAAATAAATATCTATCTTGCCTAAAATAGTTTTCAAAACCATGGTTAGAACACGTTTCCCACAATTGCCCAAATTCAACATCATTAGCATACATGGTTTTTAGTAATTCAAATCCAAGTAATTTAGTTTGTAGAGTTGTAAGTAATATATACCTTCGTGATAGAGCATCAACTACAATGTTTTCCTTTCCCTTTTTATACTTGATAATATATGGAAACATCTCAATAAATTCTAGCCACTTGGCTTATCTTTTGTTGAGCTTACCTTGGAACTTTAAAAACTTCAAGCTGAGATGATCAGAATGGATGACAAGTTTCCTCGACCAAAGGTAATATTGCCAAGTTTGTAAGGCCCTTACCAAGGCATGAAGCTCCTTATCATAGGTTGGATAGTTGAGCATCGCTCAACTAAGTTTCTCATTAATATGCCACAGGTTTGTAATCCTGCATCAAAACAGCTCCTATATTTACTCCAGAAGCATCATATTCAATCTCAAAACTTTATCAAAATTAGGTAAATTTAATACAAGGGCATTGGTTAACTTATCCTTTAGCAAATTAAAAGCTTGTTCATGTTTCTTATCCCATTTAAAATTAACATTTTTTTTAACAAGTTCATTTAAAGGGACAACTATAGAACTAAAATTTTGTACAAACCTCTTATAAAATCTTGCTAAACCATGGAAGCTCCTTACCTCATTAGCATTTGTAGGCATGGGCCATTCTCTAATTTTCTTAACTTTTTCTTCATCAACACTAACTCCTTGAGAAATTACAATAAATCCTAAGAAGACAATTGATTCCATACTAAAAGTGCACTTTTTAAGATTAGCATGCAATTGATGGCTTCGTAAGGCAGTACACACAGCACGTAAGTGATCTAAATGTTCATGCATTGTCTTACTATATATTAAAATATCATCAAAATAGACAACAACAAATTTTCCAATAAAAGTTCACAGGACATGATGCATTAATCTCATGAAGGTACTCAGTGCATTAGAAAGACCAAGTGGCATGACAACCTACTCATATAACCCATATTTTATTTTAAAAGAAGTCTTCCATTCATCACCATCATTCATACAAATTTGGTTATATCCACTTTTTAAATCAATTTTAGAGAACAAACAAGAGCCATACAGTTCATCTAGTAAATCATCTAACCTTGGAATAGGATATTGATACTTTACCATAATCTTGTTGATGACTTTATAGTCCACACACATGCGCCAGGTCCCATCCTTCTTTGGTACCAAGATAACAGGAACCACACATAGGCTAAGATTTTCACTCACATAGCCTTTCTACATCAACTCCTCTACTTGCCTTTGAATCTCCTTAGCCTCTCCAGGACTAGTTTTATAGGCTAATCGATTTAGAATCGCAATGCTAGGGATAAAATCAATTTGGTGTTCAATGCCTCTTATAGGAGGCAAACTTTTTTGTGGTTCTTTAGGACATACATTATCAAATTCATGTAACAAAGATTCAACCACACTAGGGAAAGAAGAGTTATGATTGTTAGTCAAATAAATATCCTTGTACATTAGTACAAGAACTTGCTCCTTTACCCTCAAAACATTCTCCACCTTCCCTTTGTGAAAAAATACACAAACCTTCTCCTTTTTTTTCACTCTTAATTTTCTATCTTTTTTCCCTTTCTTGATTTTTTAATTATTTTTCTCTCATTTTACATTCTTTTGAAATTTTCATTTGGTCAGAATAAGCCTTAATAGGCCTTAATGGGGTCAATACAATTGTTCGATTACCTACTATTAGAGAATATCTATTTTTAAATTCATCATGCGTAACCTTATCGTATTGCCAAGAACGTCCTAACCATAGGTATCCAGTATGCATAGGAGCAACGTCACACAACACCACATCCTTATAATTGCCTATAGAAAAGGACACCAAGACTTGTTTACTAACCCTTACATCTCCACAATCATTCATCAATTGCAGCCTACAAATTAGGAGGCTTCTTAGTGGGAAAATTTAATTTCTCCACTAGCAAGGTACTAGCAACGTTGATGCAACTATCATTCTCTATAATCATACTACATACCGTGTTGTTCATATGAGAACAAGTATAAAATATATGTTCCCTTTGCATGCACATCTTGTGACCAAGATATCTGCATGCACAGGTTTTGCTACCTCCACATCAATATAGTCCTCCAATTTTGGCATTTCTTCTTCCTCCAAGCTCACACTTTCCACTTTGTCGTTGTTAAGAATGGTCATGGTCCTCTGGTTTAGACATTGAGAAGCAATATGTTCTACACCTTGACACTTAAAGCAACGAATGTGACTTGACTTATTAAAGGATTTAGTTTCAATTACCTTTGGAAATAGGTACTACTGACTTTCCATAAGATTCCTACTTTGGTTTAGGACCTTCCTTCTTGTAGGACCAATTAGACTTTCATGATGAACTAGAAACATATTTGTGGGTGCTTCTAGATTTGAGTTGTCTTTCCACCTAAAAAGATTTATGAAGCAATTCCTCCATCTCCACATAATGTTGTAGCTCCACCACATTAGCTATCCTTTTTTTTAGTCCTCCAATGAATCTTGTCATAGTGGCTTCTCTGTCCTCCTCCTCGTTGGCTCTTATCATGGCAATTTCCATCTCCTTGTAATAATCTTCAACACCCATAGCACCTTGAGTAAGACTTTTCTTCTCGATATTCGTCTTCTTTCTTTGAAACTTTCATTGTCCAATTCTAAGTTCTGCCCCCAATCTGCTTCTTCATCACGGTGAAGTAATCTTTGGAGATTACATCGACAAGAAACTCGAGACCTCCTCCTCAAACAACCCTCCATATCCTCCTACCTTCTATTCAACTGTTGGAATTGATCTTGAACTGATTTTATAAATATTTTTAAATCCGTTTCATATTGATGGATTTCATCACTCATATTGGTAATGCTGCAAATTGAACAAAATAAATAAATTAGTATAACAAAACCTCACCAATCACTCCCTTAGTGTTTACCCTCAACATTGATGCTCTTCACTCATGTTTACACTTGAATTAACTTTTTCTATAATGCTCTAACCAACTCTTTCCTTTTACCTCTTGATTATCCTTATAAGCCCTTGAATCAAGAACTTCACAAGTTGATTTTCCCACAGATAACAAAAGAGTCACGGATACATAAGATAATTAGTGTAAGGAATATTGGTTAAAGAAATAAGAACTCAAATATTATATTGAATGAAGGCTATTTTTTTATCAACTGTCTTGAATTTTTTTTTGAATTTTCATCACGACATATTTTTTACTTGTCTATAGAATTTTAGTAGACAGAAACTTTAATGTTGCAAGAGACAAAAATATAATTTTTTTTAGAGAATTTATGGGGTAGGTAATAGAAAAAAAAAACAAAGAAAGGTTAAAACGAAAGATGAAAGGGAACAAGAAGGATAGTGAAAAACAAGAGACAAATAAAATAAAATAAGGGATAGATGACACCTGGTTCTAAGAACCAAAGCTCTAATGCCAAATGATATGATTCACCCTACACGAATGAATCCGAATATGGAAACGATAATGGAACGTCTTGAGAATCAGGATAGGATAAGATAAAGGAACTCGATGCAAACCGTGACTTGTCGAAGAGCACCGAAGTTTTCAAGAGGAACGTGACCCTTACCGCGACCTGTTGGAAGAATCAATGTTATCAAGGGCAGTTCTTTGTGCCAAGGAAATCAACTCACACAGATGAAAACTCTCACAGAGAAATATTATTATTCATCAAAATCTATCTTTACAATGAATCTCTAACTCCTATTATATAGATACTCTAATTTAGTAAAAAGATAAAAACTAAGAAATCCTAATTAGATTGCAATTACAATCTAGTAAAAAGATAACAAATAAGAAATCCTAATTAGATGGAAATTTGACTTGCAACTAATTTTAAACAAATAACTTGTAGATAAATATCAAATCCTAATGTAATCTATAGCAAATCATAAACTACGTAGTCCTTTTCTTGAACTTCTTTGATGAGATCTTGAAGTGCTTGTTCCATACGTTCGGTCTTATTTCTTGTCACAGGACCTCCTATTCCTTGTAGAGAATCTTTTAGATGATCTCTTTTGCTTAACATGGTGCTCACGTTCACATCAATTAGTTTAACACTAATCAATTTGAATTTAACACTAATCAAGATTAATTTATTTTAAGCAGGTTAATTTTAATTTATTAAGGTTAATTTACTTTAACCATGGTTAATTTTATCTCTCTTCAATAATACTTTTGTCTTACATGACATTAATGGAGTGATAACTCATGGGGTGAGTCATCATCTCATTTTCCATATGCTAATTTTGTGCACAATGGATAAGGTCTAATTTTAGCTTCTTCTTCGCATTTTCTTGCCCTTCCGGCCTTTTATTAGCATTTTGGTAATGTTATGAGAATTTTCTAGAAAGTTTCCAAATTTTTCTCTAAATGTTTCTAACATTTATTGGTTCATTTCCTAATCATTGCCATGTTATTTTCTATTTTTCCAGGAAGAGTTTAGCCTTTATAGAAGACATGACTTTCTAGGAGCATTTTGGACATTTCTAGGTATTTCCAATGTTGTTTTCATTTTGTTTTTGTTTCTATTTTTTTCTTATGACTTTCTAATCATCACTGATAGATTCTAAACCTTTAGAATGTATTTTAAATTTTTTTTTTGGTTTCCTACAAATTTATTTGTGTCATCCTAGTGTGGGGGCATTTTTATTATTTTTAAAAATTCTCTAATTTCCTAAGAAATTTTGGGGAAATTTTGTAATTATTAATTTCTCAATCACTAACTCAAACAAAAAAATTTAGGGTGTTACAATGTCTTTCCCTAATGGCATGATTTGGAAAGATTTGTTCTACCTTCAACTCCTAGTATAAGTATGCGTATGAGTTGTTTCCTCCTTGGAACTTAGGCATTTTAATCTTAGGCAGCTTTATGGACTCTTATGCATCTCTACTCCTTGACTCTTTACTTTTATGGCTAACTCTATAATCTCTATCATCTAAGAAATCTCTAGGGGAACTCCTACTCCTATGTTCCCTAGACATTAGATTTATGCCTTTGAGTCCTAAGCTCAGAGCGTTCTCTAGCCCTAGGATTTTGTCTATGCCCATGATCCCTAGTTTTTTCTACTCTTGGTGTATGGTCATCGGAGGGTAGTGTCCTCCTTTGTGAGTGTGGCCTATCTATTGAGGAAGGTTTTTTCATTTGTGGAGAATGTCTTCTCCTTTCCCTATGACCTATGTGTTTCCAAAGAAGTTGATATCTTCACTAGATGTCTCCTCCTCATGATCATTATTCTCATTCTTAGATTCACTAATTTCAATTACTATTTGATTTCTTAGTTGTTTTTTAGATTTTCTTCTTCGTAGGTGATCTAGTCTATACTCTATGGCCTTTATTTGGGTTTGGAAAACCCTTTCCAGTCTGTTGGCCAATTGTTGCATTTGGTTTCTAAGAGATAATTCATAGGTACTCATTTGCAAATAGGAAAATTCCTCTCCACACCTAGATTGCTTCAACTAAGAAATTAATTCACATAAGTCCAAATACTTAGAAAGCAACCTAGGTTATAAGGCACAGAAACATACAAGGGTCAAGCAATTTACTTAGCTTCCCTTGACCTGGAAAAAAAGAAGAGAAAGGTTAGAACTACACCAAATAGTTCTAAAAGAAGAAAACAAACTTAGCATCCTTTTATACTTCTTTCATGCACAAACCACCAAAAACTATGAATCAAGCTTAGGTGAGTATCCTACAACAAGGTTTAAAAGTCCAAGTTCTTTTACAAGTAAAATTGCAAAGGTAAAACGAATTACACAAGAAAAAGATGCTACTATAAATCTCTAGGTTTTTAAAATTAAAATAAACCTAATTAGAAGGTAAAATATAAGAATTACAATAAAAAATTGAATGCTAATTATTACAAAATGCTTTCACTTTAGTCTTCAATTTGGGTTTGTTCCTAGATCCTCACTTTGGCCTTGAGGTCGAAGTTTCAAGTCTTCATCTCTTTAGTCCCTTGGCACTTCTTTCCTTATTCATAGGCTTCTCCAAGATCCTACAAAATCAAGCACAAGTAAAAAGGACACTTGCTACCCCACTTGGTTAGTGTTAGAAAAATCAAGTTTAAATTTCACTACTCCTTACCAAGTGTTTATGCTTTCCTCCCTCTAATATCCTCACCATGTAACCAGCCCTTTCCTACCAATTCACTCACACAAATAACCTCCGAAACCAAATTGAGATCAAGGAACCACTCAACTGAAACCTAGGTGCCTTAGTGATGTGTAAGCGGTGAAGAAGTACTCATGTAAAGGTGTGTGATAGGTGATAAAACTTCGATAAAATTTTAAAAGGCAAGCAATAAAAGTTAGCATAAGAATATTATACTTAAATGGAATAAGCAAGAAAAAGTTATAGGCCAACAAAAGACAAACTAAAATTAAAGGCAAGCACACAAAGGAAATACCTAGAAACTTTATGAACATCATGCACATGCTTATGTAAGGGAAAGTCGTCATTCGACCAAACAATTAAAAAATGCACAAACTAAGTAATCAAGCTTAATATGGTGAAGGACCTATGACCAAAATAAAGCATGGATAATTAGCATACCACACTCAAAGAAAACAAAACAAATGACGTTTATGCAAACCTTTTTCTATATGCTTTTTCTTTATTATTTCTTCTTTTTATTTTATGCTTTTCTTTTGTTTTTATTATTTTATTTTCAATTTTTTCAACTTCCTTTTATCATAATTTTGGTCCACAGTCCATGGATTTCAAGTCCTCTAATGATCCTTTCATAGGCTTTTGTTCAAGGTCCTAAGTCCACAAGTCCTTTTTAGTGCATTTTGCATTCATCCTCTACATAGGTCGGGTATTCTTAGTCATATGTCCTTATCCAATTGCCTCCAATCTAGCTCACGTCAAAAATCCTAGGGAAAAGTTAAGTGTCTTTTAATTTGATTCAAGTATACACTTAATCTCTTAGGTTCAATGACTTAATCCATGCATGACTCAAGCTTAACTAGCATATAAGATGCATGCTCATGATCTTTCTCTCTTAATTTTTTTTTTCTTTTGAAATGAGACAATACAAACCACTCAACTTACAATATATCATGTATATGAGGATCAAACATGCATAAGAATACTTAATAAGGCTATAAAACTTAGATCACACAAAATGAACTTAAGAACAAATGAAATTTTGGTGCCAATTATTAAACTAAAATCTTAGAAATATTTTGAAAATTTTTTGGCCCATCTGTAGAATTAAGACCAATAAATTGCAAGATACGGATCATAGAAAGTAAATAAAACAAGTTTGACAAAGATCATATAAGAAATGAGCAAGTTATGAACAAATCATTCAAGATAGGTGCATTTGTGTGCTAAGATGAATACACTTAAGTAATTAGGTCATTAAAAATTCATTTTAGATCCAAATCACACAAATGATAGAAATTATAAAACTAGAAAGAGAGACAAAGAGAACGAAACAAGAATAATCCTAACATGTAATTATGATAGCAATTAAAAATTCATTTCAAACCAATAAATTGCAAGAAATGGATCATAGGAAGCAAAAAAAAATATGTTTGACAAAGATCAAATAAAAAATGAGCAAGTTATGAACAAATCATTCAAGATAGAAGAATTTGTGTGCTAGGATGAATACACTTCGGTAATCAGGCAATTAAAAATTCATTTTTGATCAAAATCACACAAACAATAACAATTATGAAAATAGAGAGACAAAGAGAACACAACAAGAATCATTAAAAGCTGAGATCATTTGACTGATCAAAAATGAAAAGGAAAATAGCTAAGAGGATGAACTCAAAACCAAGAAGAAGTAAGAAAATGCAAGCGAATTAGGAAGCGGATCCAACCTCCATTACTAGAGCTTTGATACCAAGTTGATGCAGCTATGGATGGTGGTTCAGGACTGTACAATAAAGGCTAACTTCGAAGGTTGAAGATGAAGAAGATCTTGATGTAGAACCTTGTTTGCTTGGGAGCACCACCTTCTATAGAAAGATAAGATCCTTCTTCACCACCATGGCCACCAAAGATAATGAGGATTCCCTAACCCCAAGATGGTTTTAAGAAGGAGAGAAGAGAGAATGTTTCACTCAAAATTCAAAAATGAATTTCATAAAATGAGTCAAAGTTTTGAAAATTACACATGAGGGTGCCTTATATAGGCCAAGATGGTGCCTAGGAGCATGGATGCAAGGGTAGCTTTGGGAATTCAAATTGGAACTCTCATAAAGCTCAAAATGGCTTCATCATCCCTCCTTGAGGTAACCTAAGAGATGGGCCAACTCAAACCCAAAATGCTCTGCAAAATATTACAGGGAAGTAGGCTCAATCTTATACATATTTGGGCCTCTTAATTTTTAAAATACAATAAAATGAAATAAATCCACTTCTATTTATTTAAGGCCTAATAGGCCTAGAGATCTCTGTAGCTAAGGTCATCCTCTATAATTGGGGACTTCTATGTCATTTTTTCTCTACAAAATAAAAAGAATCCAAGTCAGACCATTAATATTTTTCGTACAATCATGCTAAAGTGAGCATTGCCATGCAAAATGAACCTTCCTAGTAATGACACAATCAAGTATTAGCAGCATCGCAATGCTAAATGCCACATGCACAACCATGCAGGAATCAGTGGCACAATTGTGTCATTTTGAACCTTCCTTATTATGAACTAGCATGGCCAAGAAAATGAGCACAGTTGTGCAACTTGTAGAAAATGTTAACAATAAACTGTTCAGGTGCTAAAACGGGAATGCATGAAATGGGCACAATCGTGCAAACATGGCATAACCATGCTAAACTTAGAAAATTGCACTATTTATATATGCACGACCATGTAGACGGGGACACAACTATGTTAAACTGAACATGCATGGGAAGAGCATAACTGTGCAAACAGGGGCACGATTGTGACAAAGTATATTTATTGCCTATCCTAGGATGTTTTGGGCATTCCAAAATTCAACGTGCTAGTGAAAAATCTAAAAATTGACAAAGTTTAGGGCACATGGCATACCTGGTTGGGAGAGAGAATTTGAATTAGTTGAGGAAATTACAACGGTGAAAATAATGAATAATAAAAGTGACGTGTAAATTACTCCTCTATTTATAACATTTAAAATAAGCACGATCATGCTAAATTGTACATGGTCGTTCTCATCCTCCCTCCATTTTTTAAGGTCTAATAAAAAGGTTTCATTTTTCAAGCGCTTACTTTATGCCACGATCCTGATGTTCCTGTGCCCGATGGCTAAGGGGGCCATAAGCACTTTGCTATTATGTATTCAGGGTTTGGTTGGTGTCGTCTTTAGATGGACCATCCTTACTGCTTAGGACCTCCAGTCTCTTAAAGGTCCTCTTCTTTCTTATAATGTGGGGGCACGCGTTGCTAAGATTATAGGGACTTCCTCCCTTGAATTAATGTTTTCGATGTCTTTTCTTCCTACAGTACTTTGGGTTTTTGTATGCCTTCATCGTGACCTTTTTTTGTCTAGAAGGAAGATGCGATAGAAGAGGTTGTATAGACTTAAAAGGGATATTTTTGGAATATGTTGCAGGGTAGTTGTTGTAGAATACCTTCTCTTTGTCACCTTGCCTTAGTATGAGCATCCCTTACTGTATATTGATCACTGATCTTCCGGTGGCCAATAAAGATATTTCCAAGATTAGTGAGACCTCCTCATCCTACTTTATACTGAGCATCAAGAGTTCCCATCTTTACCAGAATGTCCTCCATTACCCTTTTTGAGTATACAATAATTCTATTTTTAAGTTACAAAGAGACAATGGTGGGTTTGAGCCTTTTCATACCTAACCTTCTAAAAATAGAGAGATACTTAAAATTTATACTAGAGCATAAGTCACACAAAACCTTAAGATTAGAATTTTTTACCATGCATAGGAGAATGAAACTCCATAGGTCCTCAAGCTTTGGTGATAGGTTCATGGTTGGGTCGTTCTCTTCTCCTTTTGCGAGTGTTTTCTCTTCTGGCTTGCTACTTAAGGTGATTTCATTCATCTTCTCCTTTAGGTTCACCTCTGGCTGGCTAGGCAATGTTCCTGACATTCTTTATGTTAGGAGGGTTAAGATCTTTCCCATCTACACCTCTATGTTTTGGAATCAGGATATCTATGTCTCTATGTTAGCTGACCCTTTTTGGAACTTTGATTTTGTGAGGGTTAAATCCTTCCTTTCTTGACTGTAGCCACCTTAATTCTACGTATGAGGAGATCTGTAAGTATTGGAAAAATGGTTAGTGTTATTACTTTGATGTCCTCCCCAAGGTAGGTTGGAATGATTCCTCCAAGTGGGGTTGTAAGTGTTCTCTATGAAATGGGCCTCCTCATTTTGTTGGGCATTGTGGGCCTCAACCTCGTATCTTTATGGGTCTTTATATAGCCACACCAGTTTCATAAACTAGGACTAGGGATGGCTTGAGTGCGAATAGGTGAGCGGGTTGTGTCCTTGATTACATAGAAGGGTGTTTTTTATCTACTTAGTACATACTTGCTAGTCGAGAATCCCTCTTCTTCACGTGTTTGTGAGAAAAACTCCACTAGTTGTTGTTGGTAGCCAGGTTCCCTATGATTTCCCATGTGTCTTCTAGAGGGTTATGTAGAATACCCCTTCCAGAGGCTCCGTTGACTATAACTCTTTTGGCATAGGAAAGGCTGTTGTAGAAGATCTGCTCGAGATGGGATATCCGGTACCCATGATGTGGGCATTTACGAAGAAGGTTTTGAAAAGATCTCATGCCTTGTATGTGGGCATATTATGTGAAGCTGACGATATCCACTATGATCCTAGACTATATAGATTGTAGGAAGTATTGTGTCAAGAAGAGACATTGAAGCTAATCCTAAGATGTGATAAATCCTTCGGGCAAGGAGTTGAGCCAATCACTCACCTTCTCAATTATGGAGAAGGGAAATAACTATAGTCTGATATGTCATTCATTTTGATGGTGTTGATTAACCTCAGTAACTTTCTAATTTGAAGATGTGGGTTTTATAAGGTTGTCCCTTTGAAATAAAGTGGGTTTTGTATCATGCTGATGAGTGTGGGCTTCAACTCAAAATTTTGAACACCATCCATTGCTTGAAAAAATATACTACTTCTTAACCCTTTGTCCGTGGGGCCATATAATTCAGCAATGTTCTTCTCCTTTGCATTATCATTTTCTTTTCTCTCCCCTCTCACCTTAACTTGCTGGCTACCCATTCTACTTTAAGTTCAAACTATTGGTTAGAAGCTTGCGAATGGGTTAGCATAAACAATATAGATTAAGGTAAGTTATAGAAAGTTTATAGGGATATGGTTCCCCTAATAACTTTACTTGTTTTTACCTCAGTTCCCTCTTTATTTCAATTTCTAACCACCAACATTTATTTTACTACTCCTTCTTAATCTGGAAATAGTAGTAATTTCTCTCACACTTATTACCCTCCTTAATCTAGTAAGATAGATAAATAAAAGATACATAATGTTTATGAGGGTGATAACTACGTGTTAGGCAAGTAACCAGTTAGAAACCTAGGTTCTCAATTGATCTTCCAAGACCCTTAGTTCAATTATTTTATAGTTCCATCACTTGGACATGGTATGATCACCTCCACCCAACCAATTTACAAATTAATAAAATTGGCCAATTCATATAAATGAACGAGGCATAATAGAATAACACACTTGTAATGAAGATATCATTTTATAAAAATGGAAAATGAGGGTTTAGACAATAAAAATCACAAAGTTTTCCAAAACCCCATAAAAGAAAAATTTAGTGATTCATAAAAAAACTCACAAATATCCATAACATAAACTATATACAAGAAATACAAAACCAATATTTACAAAAAAGTTGGCAACTGCTACTAAAGGAAGAACAGAAAATGGAGGTGATGAGAGAAAGGTAGGTTTGTGCACTCTCCTCTGAAGAGCAGTGAGTTCTCTGAAGGGAGAGGTGTTGGTGTTCATAGGTGTCTTGAGAAGTTTGGTAGAGCCTTCCTTTTATATATACCGATCCTAAAGTTTCCAATGTTAGAGATTGGACTTGCTTAAGCTTTCCTACAATTGTTGCAACCACTATAGGTCTCCAACCTATGTTAGGGTTAACTAGTACGCTCCTGCATCATTCAGGTTGACTGGGACCCTTTTGCCTTCTTTTTTGCCTAGAATCTGCCTATTTTTGGATTTTTTTGTTGGCTTAACTGTTCCTACAAAAAAAATGTATATTA
This sequence comes from Canavalia gladiata, assembly GCA_037954105.1. Classification (NCBI taxonomy): domain Eukaryota; kingdom Viridiplantae; phylum Streptophyta; class Magnoliopsida; order Fabales; family Fabaceae; genus Canavalia; species Canavalia gladiata. The sequence continues at coordinate 25,495,399 of CM075662.1, forward strand.
GGTGTAATTACAAGTGAAACTATGTTTAATCATGCAATAATTATGTTTAAAACCCATAGATAAAAGGATAGAATGATAATTTATCAATTATGAATAACTATTTTAAAATTTCAGATTTTTATTTTATTTGGTGACCGAGTTGCTAATTTTCACCTCTCTCGTTTCAATTTTGCACTCCCTCATCTTTAACCTTTGTTCAAATTTTCCTCTTTCAATTTCACTTTTCTTCTATCAAAATTTATATCCCTCCATTCTTATTGAAATTTTACTCTTTATGAATTCCTTTCTCACACATGACTTGTTATGATTTGGTAGTGTCACTGTATTATCTATGTTTGTCATGTTTTGAGTAAGATTAATCTCCTCCTTCTCAAAGACTGAATCTTTTTGCTCTAAAATCATTGGTAGGACCTAAAAGGAACTTTATCCCTTTAATTCTCATCTCCCTCTCCATTTTCATCTTCTACATCTTCAACTATTCCTTTTTCCCTTCTTTTATCCTCAAATTTGATCCTAATTTCACCTTTCAAACCCAAAACAACATTTCCCCTAATCTCACTTTTATCAACAAAGTCCTTGCCTATAAACCCCTTTAATCCCTCTCCCAATACTTTCTTCTCTCATTATTTCCAATTACCTTGAAAAATAGATCCTCCATGTATTTGAAATTGTGGAAATTACATTGGATTTTGGAATACGTTGATGAGTTGGATTTGAAATTTGGTGAAAAGGTATAGAATTGCAATGTCAATTATTAGACGCACGAGAGGTAGGTTCTAATGACAAGTTCATATTTATATTTGGAGGCATCATTGCTTTACTATGACTTTGTTAAGATCGTGATTTTGAATTTCTATTATAATGTTTCCTATCACAAACCTTAAATCTATGGAGTTTCTTTACAATGATCAAGAACTATTTTGAGTGTCATTTTGTCTTTATTTAATTATTTACTTTTGTTTTAAAATGTGGCATATGATTGTTAATTGTTGACGATGATTAAATATTAGACAAATCTAGTTAAATCATGCCTTAACATGATATGTTGTTTCTTGTTTGTTGTATGTGCTACTTGTAAGAGGGATACAATAAAAATAATTTTCATGATTATTCTATTGGTGAACATTCAATTGGTTATGTATTGTGTGCTTAGCTAATAATTTCCTGTTTTCCTAATATTTGAAAATGAGTTGCTTCAATGAAGACATAAAATTGGATAACATTTTCAAAGTTTAATTATATAAAATAGGATAATCATGGTTATTAAATATGTATATCTTGCTCTTCAACTAATAATGGGTGTTGGATAGTTAATAATGTCTTAAGAAGCAACCTATAAAACAAATTTACCATATGAAGAAAGGGAGATGGTGGAGAAGTAAAACCTCAAGTGAGTTATACAGTAATGATAAAGTGCCATACCTGCCTATATACATAGCAATGGTATAGGAAGATCAAAGAACTTTGTTAAAAAATAGTAGGACAATTAAAGGAAATAGAGCAAAGATAAGAGAAAAGAAAAGAAAAGAAAAGAATAGAAAAACTTATAACTATTTTTGTTTGGCACATCATTAGTATTACATAATAATTTTTTACTTTTGAATATGTTATATTTCTCCTTCTTAATCATTGGCTGCATGCATATAATAGACCATAAATTTTGTTGTTAGTTTGGCGAACTTTTTTTTATCATTTGATCTTGATTAAACTCGAGAATAATTAGCTTCATGTATTTTTAGTGACACGTGCTACTTTTATTTTAAATGATTTTATTTATTTATTTATTTATTTTTATATGGATAAATAATAAGATTGACTAAAATTACCTTGTTTTTTTGTTGTCACGCCTCAATAAGTATTGTAATTTTAATCACTTCTCTATTATGTAGACAACACTATTCTATTTTATCAACCCTCTTAGTTTAGTATTTATTGTATATGCTAAATTTGATAGACTATTTAATACATTTTGAGTTTTGTGATGAAATTTTTATTTTTTTATACTATTTTTGAGATAAAGATTAATCCTGATATTTATGTCCTTTAAAAAATAATATAAAAGAATAATAACTAGTAAACTACAATTATCTTCTTTAAAAATGATAAAGGACGAATTGATGGGATATTAATGTTTGCAAACCATAGAAGGGAATTATCTTTATTTCTCATACTTTGTTGATTATAAATTCTAATTTGGCATGATTGTCCTTTGCAATTTGTGATTATCATTAAATACTATATGAGCATGGTTATTTCTATTTTTTTATAATTCCTTCGTATTAGTTTCTATTTCATACATAATGAAGTTAGATCAAAAAATAAATGGTAGATGTTAAAAGGAGAAATAGAGATATCTCACTCTATGATTTTTTATTTTTTATTTTATTAAGAAATGGTAAATTTTTGTGATTTTTTCATAATTTTTAAAATATTTCAGAAATTTTCAAGTGATTATCTTTCTTTGTTTATCTTATATTGGGAGGAGTGTTAGACTTGTAGTAGAAGTTTAGCTGGATAATTGACACATTATCAGTTTAGTTAACATCTTTTATTGTAACACGTTAGATGACACATATTTATATAAGCATGCTACTTCGTTTGGAAAGGGAAAAAATTTAGAATCAACATTGAAGATTAGAAAGTTTTCCTTGAGAATGAGTCCACATTGGAAGAATGATAACCTACTAATTGTTATTTCATGATAAACTTCATGCAATAGTTTTTCATCTATAGATAAATCATTTACTATTTTTAAACACTTTTTTCTTAGGTTATTAATTTTTATAACTTATTTGTCATCTTAATTTTGGGATTTTGAGTCAATAATTTTTATTTATTAGTATGTTTTAACTAAGACCGTTTAAGCTGATACTGTTAAATTATGTTGAGATAACTTAAATTTATATTGTAACATGTCGTAACAGTAATTACAACGAGACGACGGACTCGCTAAAATTTCTGAAAAGATTTAATTTGATTGTGGAGCCACCACCAAATTTTTATTTAAGGGAAAACATTTGGAAAAACCCTAACTTGAGGAAGAAATTCTAGGTTCGGGAGTCAGTTACGAATAGGGAAGGTGTTAGGCACCCTACTCACCCATTCCAAAGAACGGTACCCTTAAACTGAGTGTGTGATTTATTTGAAAACAGTTTAATCTCTTTAATTAGAATAAAAATAAATAAGTTGGTGAAAAATAGCCTAATAGGACTTGATCTTGCTCCTATGTATTCCCTGGTATAATGGGAAACTTAAGGCTACGTAGTTCTGGTTCTGTTTGGCAAACTAGAGATTTTCTCGAAGCACGGATATTTGGAATGAAAGCAAAAGTCTTTTCGGAAGAACGTCTAGCAAAGCTCAAACCATCATAAGCCATGTATGAACATGCACGAATCAGAATACGGAACAGCAGAGAAGGTTTCCTATTCGTATTATGATCCGTTTAGATGAAATTCCTAAGGGGAAAGCCGAAGATTTGAAATAAAAACAGAGGTTTGTTGGAAAAGCGTCAGCGCAAAGTTCAAACTGTCGTAAGCCGTGTATGAACCCACACGAATCAGAATACGGAACAATAGAGAAGGCTTCCTGTTCATATTAAGACCCGTATAAATGAAATTCCTAAAAGGAAATAGATGTTTGAAATGAAACCAGAGGTTTGTCGAAAAAACGTCTGCGCAAAGTTCAAATTGTTGTAAGCCGTGTATGAACCCGCACGAATCAGAATACGGAACAGTAGAGAAGGCTGCCTATTCGTCGTATTAAGACCCGTTTAGACGAAATTCCTAAAAGAAAACAGAGGTTTGTTGGAAAAGCGTCAGCACAAAGTTCAGATCGTCATAAGCCGTGTATGAACCCATATGAATCAGAATATGGAATAGCAGAGAAGGTTGTCTGTTTGTATTAGAATTCGTTTAGACGAAATTCCAAAAAGGAAAGTGGGGGTTTTAAATAAAACAGATATTTTGAAACAAATGTTTTTTAGTGGAGCAAACAACAATTTTCTAAAATTCTATGCTTGCAAAAATCCAAACCGTCGTAAGCCGCATTTGAATCCACACGAATTAAAATATGAAACAGTAGAGAAGGTTTCCTGTTTGCATTAGAATTCATTGCACAAATTTAACAAAATCGAAAATAGAGACGAAGATGAACTTGAAAATCTGAGAAGTAAGAAAATTAAGCAAAATAAAAGTTGGATCTAACCTCCTTTGATGTTCCTTATTCAATTATCTCCAATCCAGCTTAGGTCATAAGGTCCAAAGGTAAGAATTAAGTGTTTTTTTTTTTTGGTGCAAAGGTAAGAATTAAGTGTTTTTTTTTATAATTTGATTCAAGCATATACCTAACTCTTTAGGTTCAATGACTTAATCATGCATGACTTAAGCTAGACTTAGCATATAGGATGCATGCACATGGTCATGCACTCTTAGCAATTTTTTCAAAGGAGGACATACAAACACAAATAAATCAGAAAGAAATACATATAGAAGGATCAACACATGAAAAATAATACCTAAACAAGGTTAAAAGAATAAGATCTACATAAGAACTTCAACAACACAAGAGATTTTTGGCACCAAAATTTGAATTCAAATCTAAGAATTTTTTCAAAGACATTTCTTTTAGATCTGAAAAATTAAAACTGACCAATTGAAAGATATGGATCATATAAATCAAACAAAATAAGTTTGACAAAAATCAGTCTAGAAATGAGCAAGTTATGCACAAATCAAACAAGCTAGGTTCATTTGCATACTAAGACGAACAAGCTTCAGTAATCAGGCGATAGAAATTTCATTTCAAATCCAAATTAGACAAATAATATTATTCCAGAAACTAGAGAGAAAGAAAAAGAGAACTCAAAAAAAATCACCAAAATCAAAGATCATTTGACTGATAAAAAATGAAAACGAAAAACAGAGACGAAGATGAACCTCAAGAATACAAGAGATTTTGCCGCCAAAATTTGAATTCAAATCTCAGAATTTTTCGAAAATATTTTTTGGTAGATCTGAAAAATTAAAACCAACCAATTGATATGGATCATAGGCATCAAATAAAACAAGTTTGGCAAAAATCAAACCAGAAATGAGCTAGTTATGCACAAATCAAAGAAGCTAGGTTCATTTGCACACCACGAGGAACATGCTTCAGTAATCAGGCGATAGAAATTTGATTTCAGATCCAAATTAGACAAATAATATCATTGCAAAAACTAGAGAGAAAGGCAAAGAGAATGTAACAAAAATCACCGAAATTGGAGATCACTTGACTGATCAAAAATGAAAACGAAAAACACAGACGAAGATGAACCTCAAGAACATAAGAGATTTTGGCACCAAAATTTGAATTCAAATCTCAAAATTTTTCGAAAATATTTTTTGGTAGATATGAAAAATTAAAACCAACCAATTGAAATATATGGATCATAGGCATCAAACAAAACAAGTTTGGAAAAAAATCAAACCAAAAATGAGCTAATTATGCACAAATCAAACAAGCTAGGTTCATTTGCGCATCAAGACGAACATGGTTCAGTAATCAGGTGATAGAAATTTTATTTCAAATCCAAATTTGACAAATAATATGATTTCAGAAACTAGAGAGAAGGACAAAGAGAACGCAACAAAAATCACCGAAATTAGAGATCATTTGACCGAGAAAAAATGAAAACGAAAAACAAAGATGAAGATGAACTCGGAAATCCGAGAAGAAGCAAGAAAATTAAGCGGAATAAAAGTTGGATCTAACCCTCATTACTATGCTCTGAATGCCACTTGATAGCACCTTAGAAGGTGATGAAAAACTGGTTCAATGAAGGCCTTAGGTGCTCTCTTAAAAAATTATGACTTCTCCCTTTTTTACTCAAAGTGCCCCTCTCCCCTTATATTTACCTCTTTTTTTTTTTTTTTTGAATTTTGGTGGGTTCTTTCCTTTTTCCCTTTTCTATTCTTCTGCTTTTTCTTATTCTTTTCTTTTTTCTCTTTTTTTTCTGTTTTTATTTATTTATTTTGTTTTATTTTTTCATTACTTTTATTTTAATTTTTTGAATTATTTTAGACTAAATTACCTTTTGGTTAAAAACAAAATAATTTATTTTAAATTTTAAATTCTCAGATATAATTCGGTGTTTACATAGCAAAAAAATTAAAAAAAAATTATCTACCATGTATAAAATACGGTAAACAAAGGAAATTATCTTTTCCTAGTAGAAAAGTTGGTTGTTAGATGAAATGGTCACACGATGTACTATCATTTTGTGTGCTCATATTCTAATTTTATCAAAATTCTATTTTTTATTACATTAAAACTTATAAAGGAGTAACATATTTCAAACTTATTATAACTTACTGGTTTTGAAGGATGCTTTCACTTTTCCTTCATCTTTTTCTTAAAGTGTATTGAAGCTAACTAACATAATCATTCATTTCAATTCTAATATGGTAAATTATTTCTTTTAAAAAATGGATATTTTTTATTTAAGCACATCCTATAATTTGAACATGTATGTATGACACGTTTCGGGAATGTTTTTTTTTCCTTAAGTAGATCACCCTTTATTTAAAGACATCCTTTGTTTTAAAAATTTATGCATGAGATGTTCGAAGAATGCCTATCCTATTTGAGCTAGACAACAGTATTATTAGAAAAAAAAAATAACAAAAATTATATGTTTCTTACTAAGTTAAGTTAATTTTAAAAACTTACATTCTTTAAATTTAGACTGCATCCTATTCTTGTTATGTTTTTCAGCTCCTATAATATTTAATGGATTATTATTTAATTATTATATCTGAGTACTATTATTTATATATAAGTATTGAGTATAATGTGTTATACATTGTTATAATCAAGAGAAACATATGAATCATATTGATTTTCTGGTACTTAATAATTTAAGTACACTAGCGCGGTTTATTATATATATATATATATATATATATATATATATATATATATATATATATATATATATATATGATTTCCTAAACATTTAAAATTTCAATTAATATGTCAAATTATATTATTTTTAATAAAAATTATTTGTATAACGTTTATATTTAAAAAATTATATTTTAATATATAAGTAATTATATCTTGATTTAATAAAATATCATTAATTTAATCTATTGATCATATAAAATTACATCAATACACTATTAAAATATTGTTTATTGATAATAAATAATTATTAAATATCAAAATAGTTTCTTCGTATAGTTTATGTCTAACAAAATTTAAAATTATTAATATTAATTTTGAAAATATGTATTAATAGATAATGTATTATAATAATATTTTATGTATTAATTTCGTGCTTTGAATGATAATCAGAAGCAAGTAAAAAAAGTATAAGTTTACAAATGTTAATAAATTGGAATAGATGCTAAGCTTAATTAGAATAGAAGATATTTGCGTTGTCTTCTTTGTTATTTTATAATGTGATCCTTAATTTCTTGTTAGTAATGATTATTTATATGTCTTGAACTTATTTTATTTTATTATTTTTTATGTTATAATAAAAGTGTGTAATTTTTTATTATTTTAATTAGTTTATATTTGAGAAAAGATATAATTTTCTATTTTAAATTTAGTATAAGCAAATGCATGTAGTTTTTAAAAGTATGGTTTATTATATTGAATTTTAAATTTTTTAAGTTGGATGGTTTGATAAAGGAGATTATCCTATATTGAGTTGATATTTTATATTTGAGGTTTTGAAGTAATAATTATTTTTCTTTATATAATTATCAACAATGAATTTTTTTTTGAGAATTAATAATGAATGTATAATAAGTTTGATTATAATAAACATGTCACATATGAATTTGAAGAGGGTATCAATGAATTTTTTCAATTTGCAACAAATCAAGGAAACTTTCAAAAGTAATTGTGTAACAATAAGGATTGTCAGCTAGCTCATGTTGATGATCATCGTGACAATTTTAACACCCACAATTTTTAATGATAGACTTCCTAAATTATAAATATCTTTTAATAAGAAATAAAATAGATATAAGAACAAAAGTTGAGAAAAGTTAGAGAACTTTGAACAAATGATGAAAATGTCCCTGCACTAGGATGACACAAATAAATGTGCAGTTAGCTCAAAATAGAATTTAAAAACTTTAAAAACATATAACTTATAATGGACATTAACAACCTTACCTTATTTTAAAGGACTCACTAAGAGTCTTGATTTACTATTTTTTATGTGTTGTGCTACTTATGTAATTAATTATGTAACTATTGTGGTGAAAATAAATGTATTAATATGATAAGTAAAAAAAATGCAAGTTCTCAAAATTAATATGGGCAACATTATCATAACATTTATCTTCTACCGCGTTAATCACTATGACGAAAGTCGCATTTTAAACAAATATTTTTAAAAATACTAATAATTTTATTCAAAAGAGTTTTGCATCATGAAGTAACAAACTGATAGTGAATTCACGATACGACTTAAGCTTAGGGCGGGTATCATTATTATTAGAGTGTTACACTAATAATAGTAGAACTTTGTTCCCTTGAGATGGTGACACATGAATATCAACTTGCTAGATTTTGACAGAACTACTTAGTGTTTTAGCATTATAGGCAAACATCAAGACAGATCACATATAGGATGCTTCTGTTAGATTTAGTTGGTTGTAGGATGTATATGACCATTTCATTGGAGAGGGTAATTTGGATGCAACTGCTTGAGTGTATGCACTTTGATTGGTAGGTTGCATAATTTTTTCGAACAAGAGTGGAGCTTCTGTTGTAGTTTGCTACTTGGATTCATTCAAGGATGAGCATGTGATCAATAGGTATGCATAGGGAACTACTATGTTAGCCTACCTATATGAACACCTTAATGATGCAAGTTTTCATAACCCTAGATGCTTGGATTGTTATTTGATGTTGTTATAGGTAAATATTATCCCTTGTACATCATTTAGCATTTTTATAATCATATATAGGTACTACTTTTTATATAATTTGATTGTAGGCATGGATATAGAGCATTTTTCATAGGTTGGAGGTATCAGCCTAAGTTGAATTTTAGGCTTGGCATGCCATTAGCGATGCAATTACAGATGTTACATGGTTTAGGGGATGTTAGACCATATAGGAAGGCCTTGAATTATGTACATGCTAACAATGTCATATGGATGCCATATGAGGATTTAGAGTTCATCGACCATTTGTTGATGCATCTTGATTTTTAGGTTACATTAGATACGGTGATTTGGTGTATCCATATTCACCAAAAATAGTATTATGTTAGTATGGTCAAGTTTAGGGGATCCCTGTAACCAGCATCTAACATGTTGGATATGATTGGTAGTCCTTTCTTCATTGATTATAATTTTCTGAACTATGAACTATTGTTGGTGGCAATGAAGGTTAAAGATCCTATTGCTACCACCCCATGACAGTGCACTGATGGATATATAGAGTGGTTTTATAGGATCTCTCATTCATACCTTATACCTGGTAATTATGTGTCATTTGTTGATAGACCATATACTACACTGTCGAAGCCCAAGACTTCTTATGCAACAGAAAAAGTTTCATTACCTACTTGGATAACATGTTTTAATCTGCATTATCATGTTATAAATTACGTTAATATTAACATAATTTAATTTGCAAGATTGATTTGATAAAATCGTTGAACTACTACAAGTCATCATTGGTCCAAGAAAAGGCTTCCAAAGGGAACGACAGAAGCTGATATGAAATAACAAACTTTGAACATAACATGTGTTAAAAGTTATGATGGAGTTATTACCTATCTGCAAAAGAAGAGGAGTAATCCATCTATTTGATGTTATTATTTATTATGGATATTTGTATATGTAACATTGTTAAATGTTGTAAGTATATTATGGAATGATTGATAGTTTAGAAATATGTTGTTAATACGAAATATTTTCTTTATTACCTTAAAAACACTATCATATGATAACTAGGTTGTGTTAAGATCATATGAGATCAAATTTAAATAGTCCAAATTATATTACAATTAATTGCTTGTAATGTTCATGAAATTTTCAACATTATTCATAAATAATTAACTAAACAATTTCATCCAAGTAATATATACTAACTCTCACATTCGAGAATTGTGATGACAATATTTGTACCATTGCAAAACAATTAGAGGGATTGAAACTCCATCCACCAAGAAAACCAACAATGATAGGCCATATAAGATTAATAAATAACTATAAATAATTTACTAAGCATATTAATTAGTTAGGTGAATACATGTATAAAATGATAACTATTAACAAATCCTATGCAAATAATACAATGGAAATACAATGTTGGTGATTCATGAACTTTATTCTTTAGTGTTATTTTTCCACAAACATCAAGTTTTGAAAATTGTTTCTGCAAGGCCTTAATTTACACTTGCAATGACAAATCAAACCATGACTCTATCATTCCTTGATTATCAAAGGTCAATATCTTCTAATGAAGATGACTCCAATGGTACAAAATTACCTATGATACTATATCTTGCTAGTTTGCATGCACAAGGTAATCCATGTGTAGTTCTAACAGTGCAACCACAAGCTATACTATTAATACTAACAATTTTGTCCCGTCCATACTTAATAGCAATGCAACCTAAAGTATAGCATTATAGATTTGTTTGTGGAATAAAAAAACTACATTCCTTAAATTAAATTGCAGAATGCAAAAAAGTACATTCCATAAATTAACTTGTAGAATTTAATTTTTTTTATCCTGTAAATTAACATAAATTAATTTATGAAATATAATTTTTTGTATTCCACAAATTAATTTATGTAATATAAAAAATTACATTCCATAAATCAATTTATAAAATGTACTTGTTGTATTCCGCAAATTAATTTACAGAATGGAAAACACAATGAAAGCAATAGCTCACCTTCATCTTCTCTTATCACGGTAGCACCTTTTCCAAATCAAAATTCCTTAAGAGAATCCAAGCTGGGTTTAGATACTAAAGCAAGCTTGTATGAACACTCAAATTAGAATCAAGATTGTCCATAATGTATGACAACAATATCACACATAAAAGGAAGAAAGGAGAAGAAAGAAATAAGCTTCATCACATATTATGTCCCCAAGGATATTTTAATCTTTTAAGAGGTTAAGCGGAACAAAAAGAAATTTTGAAGGGTGTAAAAAGAAAAAACCAAATTAGAATAAGGAAGACCTAAAATATATGGATCGAATGAGGCTTATCCCTGGATCAGGAAAAATATGAATTATAGAATTCCATTTCATATTTCCTAATTCCAAACTACATAGATGAAGATCAATAACAACTTCACTAGCGTGTGAGGTCAAGGAGTTGAAGAACCCTAATCCCAATTTTTTCAATTTTGGTGCTTAATCAATGAATCTCATAAAATAACGATCTTTGCTACATTTGATTTGAATTCTATTTCTATTTTAGATTTACATTTTCTAATTCAATCTATACTCTTCCAATCTGCTTGCTTAATTTCAAAATAATGCATAGATATTCAATTTCTTTTATATTTGATTCAATTTTCGTTGTTTCTTTTTTACAATTTTCTTACAGAAATTTATTTATTTCTAATCAAAATAGGAGAAAATACAAAAATCAAGTACCACTTGCAACTCTCTTGAATATCCTAACCATTTTGTTTATGTTGTTATTGTTTTTCTTTTTTTCTTAAATTTATGTAGATTGCATTATTAATAAAAAAATATATGCCTAACTTTGGTTGTTAAGTATACCAAAGTTCATCATAAGAATACATTATCACCAAAAAATATTCTAGTAAGTATAATTCTTTCGAAATTTCATTCATATGGTTGCTAATTTGTTTACCTATTGGTTTTTAACACATTGGCAAAAAACAAATGTCAAAGAGCATGATTTAGAGGCTGCAATTGCTGAACATAATGTAAGCTTTCCTTTTTTTGATAAAACCTTTCTCTTTTATTTTTGGTAATGCATATTACAAAGTTGGTTAGATGTGGATACCTTTTTTCCATTTTTCTTTTGTTCTTTATATTTTTTATGTAGAGACCCAGTGGTAGAGAAAGGTCAACTGTAGAGACCTACTAGACCTATTAGACCATCACTAGAATAAAAACCAAGTAGCTACAAGAAGAGGTGGAAACCTTCTTGGGCCTTTAAGAAGATCACTCTCAGGCTCAATCCATCCCTTCCTTGGCCCTACATATTTTAGAATAGGTTTTAGGACTCTTCTTGTATTTTAGAAATAGAAGGCCCAAGATATGTATCGAATGGACCTATTTTCCTACGCTTCTTTGCTGATCTTTTTTTTGGGCTTACTTTGGCCAATTTATAGGCTGCCTTAGACCACAAGGAAGGACTCATTTTGGGCTTAAGGAAGAGGTCCAATTTGGATTCCCAAAGTTTCTCCATGCTAGGCACCATCTTTAACCTATATAAAGGCATCACTTGTGTAATTTTTAATATTAAGTTTATTTTGAATGAAATTGTGAGTTTTCACACATATTTTTAAGATCAATAATCTCCCTATTTTTCCTCTAGAACCAAACTTGGCGTTGAGGAACCTCCTCATCTGTGGCTCCTCATGGTGGCAAAGAAGTTCATCCTCCACAAGAGGTGGTGCTTCCAAGTCAATGCTTAATCTGAATCCATACCTCTTCCATTCTCCATCAAGTTTCAACCTCCATTGATCCAAAAAAACCACCTCCTTCTACCTTTGCATCAACTAGTATCAAAGCTCCAACAATGGAGGTTAGATTCGCTTCTTGATTCGTCTGCATTTTCTTGCTTCTTCTCAGATTTCCTAATTTATCTTCATCTCTATTTTTGTTTTCATTTTTAATCAATTAAACGATCTATAATTTTGATGAATTTATTGTGTTCTCTTTGTCTCTCATTCTAATTTCATAATTGATATTGTTTGTGTGATTTAGATCTGAAATGAATTTTTTATTATCTGATTACTAAAATATGTTCATCTTGGGGTGCAAATGTACCTAACTTGTTTGATTTATGCATAACTTGCTCGTTTTTTATCTAATCTTTGTAAAACTTGTCTTATTTACTTCTTATGATCCATATCTTTCAATTTATTGGTCTAAAATTTTCAGATCTACCAAAAAAATTAGAAAAATTTTGGGATTTGAATTCAAAAATTAGCACCAAAATCTCATGTGTTCTTGAAGTTCTTGTGTAGATCTAGTTCTTTTAGCCTTGTTTAGGCATTATTTTATATGTTTTGATCCTTCTATATGTATGTCTTTCTAAGTTGTTATATTTTTATTTCCTTCTTTGAAAAATTCCTAGGAGTGCATGATCATGTTCATGCATCCTATATGCTAAGTCTAGCTTAAGTCATGCATTATTAAGTCATTGAGCCAAAAATATTAAGTGTGTGCTTTAATTAAATTAAAAAACACTTAATTCTTATCGTTGAACCTTATGACCTGAGTTGGATTGGAGATAATTGAACAAGATCTTATGCCTTAGAATACTGTACCTATGCAAAGGATGAAGGGCAAACTGCACGAGTATGGATTTATGGACTTAGGACCTTAATAAGAGCCTATGCAAGGATCAATTGATGACTTGAACTCCCTGGAATTTGGACCAAAATTATAATAAAAGAAAGTTGAGAAAATTGAAAACAAAAGAGAATTAGAAAAGAAAAAGAAGAAGAAAAAACATAGAAAAAGGCTTGCATAAAGGTCATTTGCTTTACTATCCTTAAGTGTGGTATGCTAATTGTCCATGCTTCATTTAGGTCATAGGCTCTACACCAGATTAGCTTTAATTACTTAGTTTATGCATACCTTAATTGCTTTGCTGAATAGTATCTTCTTATTGCATGAGCATGTGCATGCCCCACTCTTTAAAGTTTCTAGTTATTTCCTTTGTGTGCCTACCTTCTTTACTTGCTTTAATTCCAGTTTGTCTCCTTTATTAGTTTCTACAGTTTTATCGTAGTTAAATTTCTTTTTGAGTATACTTTTATTTTGATTAATTTTTCTTGCTTGTCTTTAAAATTTTTCCAAGTTTTATCAACTTTCACCTACTTGTATGAACATTCTCTTCAACGTTTAAGCATCATTAGAGCATCTAGGTTGGATTGAGTTATTTCTTGATTCCAACTTGACTTAAAGTCTAATTTATGTGAGTAAATTGGTGTGAGAGAACTGGTTGCTTGGTGAGAATATTAGAGGGAGGAGTGCATAAACACTTGGTAAGGAATATTGAGATTTGAACTTAATTTTGCTAACACTAACCAAGTAAGGTAGCAAGCCTCCTCTTTATATGTGCATGATTTTTTAGGTACTTGGAGGTCCTGAACATAAAGGAAAGACTCCCAAGGGACTCAAGAAGTCAAACTTTGAAACTTGAACTTTGAGGTCGAATTAAGGACTTGAGTGCAAAGTCGAATTGAAGACTAAAGTGAAAGCTAATTGTAACCTTAAGTATCCAATTTTGAACTTGAAAAATTTTGGTTTAATATGTGTAATTAGGTTTGATTTTAATTGTATATCCTTATGCTTGCAGTAGGATTTCTTTTGGTATAATTAGGATTTTTCCTTTGCAATTTCTTTGTAAGAAGGAATTTGGACTTAGCACCTTGGTGTAGGATACTCATCTAAGGTCAATCTCTAATTCTTTTGGTGGCTTGTGCATGCAATAAGTATATGGAGGTGTTAAATGTTGTATGATTTTTTCTTAGAACTATTTGGTAGCACTTTACCTTTTTTCTTTTTCAAGGTTAAGGGGGCTAGGTATACTACTTAACCCCTGTATTGTTGTGTGCCTTAGAACCTAGGTTTCTTGCTAAGTGATTTAGACTTATGTGATTCAATTTTCTTAGCTTATCTATCTAGGTGTGGAGAGAAATTTTCTACTTTGCAAATGAGTGGTCATGAATATTCACCTAGGAATCAAATGGAGCAACTTGCTTCAAGATTAGAAAAAGTCATTCAAACCCAAACAAGAGAGTTTAAAGATCATTTAGAAAACTTATAAACAAGACTCTCAAATAGGCTTAAAAGGAACCAAAATAAAATTGAAATAAGTAGGTCTAGAAATGGGGGATATTATAATGAGGAGGAGACATCAAACGATGATGTCAACTTCTTCAGAACAAATGTAGATCCTAGGAAAAGTAGAGGAGACACTCCATAAATAGGGATGCCACCTTCAAGGGATAGACCTCTCTCACAAAGAGCACCAACACCTCATGATCATGCACTAAGGATAGATAGAGATAAAGATAGAGGTCATAGGCATAACCTTCAAGTCATAGATAACCCCTTAGGCATAGGACCTATAGGATTAGGAATTATAGAGATAGAAGTAGAAGTTCTTCTAGGGATAGCCTAGAAGATAGGATCCATAGGAGTAGTGTTACAAATAAAGACCCATGGGAAAGAGAATACCTAGAGTCCCTAGAACTACCTAAGATAAAAATACCCAAGGGGTAGGGATGGAAGTAGGTCGAGTCGAGTTAGACTTTGAGTGTTTAAGTCTGGCCTGTTTAAAAATTTTGAGGCCTGAGTCTGAGCTTGTTACCTGTTAAAGGCTTTTTTTTCAAGCTCTAGTCTAATTTAAAACCTACAAGACCTACAAGTTTGTTTAAAAGCCTACATTCCAAAAAAGGCCAATAAATAGACTTAAAGCCTATATAAATAATTGATTAAAAAGGCTTGCAAGCTTAAAGCCTATAAGATAAAAAAGTCATTAAATAGGCCTAATGTATATATATATATATATATATATATATATTATGTAAATAAAATATACTAAAATTAATATTATATAAATATAATATATTAAAATAAATATTAATATTAATTATAAATATAAATAGGCCCTTGAATAGGTTAAATAGGCTTTTTTATAAGCTAAGCTTGGCTTGTTTGTCTAAAAAAGCTTTTTTAACAAGTCTGAGCCTATTTATTTATTAAACAAGCCGAGCCTAAATAGATTTTAAACGAGCCGAGCCGTAGGCCCCTGTCAGACGACCTTGTTCACTTCTATCCCTATAAGGGGGAACAATCCAAAGGCATGCTTAGATTGGAACTGAAGGTAGAACAAATTTTTGCAAGTCATAACATTAGGGAAGACATAAGGTGAGGTTAGCCAACTTAAAGTTTAGCGATTATGCCCTAATATGGTGGGATAGATTTAATAAGCAAAGATATAGACCCTGAGTGAGTAGGAGAAAAATGAAGCATATAATGAAAGAAAGACATGTACCTTCCCATTATTTAAGATTTTTCCACAATAGGCTAGAGAGACTCTCTTAGGGTTATGAAAGTGTAGATAAATATTATAAGAAAATGAAGGTTGCAATGATTAGGGCTAACTTGAAAGAAAGTGAGGAAACACCATGACTAGATTCCTATATGAGCTTAGGCATGATATTAGGGATGTGGTAAAATCCACCAATATCTAAGTCTTAATGATCTTTACCACCAAGCTATATAGGTAGAAGCCCAAATAAATAGAAGGAATAAAGGCAAATACGCTACATACAAATCATCTATGCAAGACACTTAAGAAGATAGAAAAGGGGTTCAAAAATACTCTAGCTTTAAATCTAGGAAGTTTAAAGATACCAAAGACTCCAAAGAGTCTAAGATTGAAACTCCAAACATACATTTAGGAAAAAAGTCCTCAGTCAAATGTTTCAAGTGTCTAAGCAAGGGACACATCGCTTCCCAATGTCCAAACAAAAGACCATGGTACTTTAGGACAATGGTAATTATTCATCCTTAGAGTCCAAAGACTCAGTTCATATTCGTCCTCATTTAATAGTGAAGCCTTGGAGTATGCCCTAGAAGGTGATCTCCTAATTGTTAGGAGGTTGTTAGAGAGTTTTGTTAAAGGGGAGGAAGAGACTCAAAGAGAGAATATCTTCCACACTAGATGTTCAATAAAGGGACATACTTGCTCCTTAATTATTAATGGGGGTAGTTGCACGAATGCGACTAGCACTAGGCTAGTAGATAAGTTAGGGCTCATAACCACCCCCACCCTAAGCCATATAAATTGCAATGGCTTAGTGACAAATGAAACTTGTTGGTTAACCAACAAATGCTCCTCACATTTTTCATTGGAGGGTATGAGGCTAAGGTCACTTGTGATGTTGTTTCAATGGAGGCAACTCATGTGCTTTTGGAAAGGCCATGACAATATGATAGGGATGTCTATCATGATGGGCATATCAATAGGTATTCTTTCCAATTCAACTCCTAGAAAATTATCCTAATGTCTTTGTTCCCAATGAAGTCTATAGAATATATGCATATGAGTTAAAAAAGGGAGGTTGAGAGATATGGTATGAAAAAAAAAAGAAAATTAAAAAAAAAAAGTAAATGTAAGTCAAAAGAAAGGTAAGGATTCCACTTCTCTTGTACAAGAGGGTAAAATTCAACTTGTAAGGAAGGATGGGGTGAGAAACATCCTTTTAGTTAGAAAACCTCTCCCTCTAATTACCATTACCTTGAAATTTACGATTGAAATAAGGTCTATTATTTCCTTTATCCTAGTAGAGGAACCTTTTCCTTTAGACAGAGGTCAATAACGGGGTCTCATAAAGGCCCATCCCTCCCAACCAACCATGGATACTTATGGCACTATTGTTACATGACATGATGGGAATGATACAAATAAAGTTGTTCATATAATTAAATTCTTATATCTTTGCGTGCCTCACATAGTTGTACCTGTTCAATTCCCTAGCATGCTTCAATGCTTTTATTATCCATTTACATCTAGGCTAATTAAACATTCCATTATAAATGATTTGGTGGGTAAGCAATTTAATTTCTTAGTTAAATATGAACTTTTAAAGGATATAGCTATAAATTTATCGGTAATCAGGTAGGTTTCCTTTTCAATTTAACCTTTTGACCAACACGATCACAACTTAATCTATCCAAATTCATGAAAAGTCAATTTACCACATGCATAGTAATTGTTTATTCTTGATATTTTCTATGATTATACTAGAGTTTCTTGACCTGTTATTAAAAATGTTCAATTTGAGATGCATAGAGTACTTTATAATTCTCTTTTCAAAACTTGAGATGAAACCTAAAAAATGTGCCAAAGGTTTCTCAAATTGCCTTAACTTTGACTTAAAACTCCTTCAATAAATTTTTCGGTGACACTACTTTCTAGTGAAGGAATAACGAGTAAGGATGTAAAAGGAAGCAACAAAATAAAAATTAGTGTTAGGTTGTCTAGTTTTTGCTCCAGTTTTCTCCTTCATTTTTCATCATCTTCTACTTCCATTTTCATCTCTGTTTTTACTCCAGTTTTTCTAGATATTTGCTGGCCATTCTTGCTAGAATTCACATGTCATTTGTGTTACTTTAAGTCATATGTTATTGGATCATTGCTTAAATATCAATTTAATCGGTGAATTTTCTCAAAATTACATCAAAATATCAAGAATTTGAAGAACCCCTTTTCTGGTCTTTTAGGCATCATTTTCCAGCAAGAACAACCCCTATTGTTGTCTCAAATCCTTTGACATTTATGGGTTTTGTTGTTGAAATTGTAACTTGATCAATATTGCCTCAAAAACCCCTCAATTATTTTGGCAAAATTTTAAAAATTGTTCATCATTGTTCTTCATGTGATCTTGAGGAAGTTTTTGTTTGATCTTTGAAGAAATTGTTGTTGGGTGTTTAAGTGTTAATCTAATGCTTGTTTTGTAGTGATATAAGTGTAGATTACATTTTCCTAAAAGGTATAAGGCAAAAGAGCAAGAATCAACAAAGAACAAAAAACGAAAAAAAAATTTGGTCAGAATTTTTTTTTTTCTAAAAAAAAAATAGGCCAGAGTTGAATGATCTTAACGTTTCATTTTAGTGTATTTCAATTGTAATATTTGAGTTGGGTTTGGGTTTTATCAATTGAAGTGTGTTGAAAAACTTGAGGTGAATTTATCCTCTTGAATAAACTATGATGCATATGAATGATTTTCTTTCAAAGTAAGGTTAAGTCCAATTTTAAGAACAATTCACACAAGTTTGTAATCCATTCAACCTTCTTGAATTCCCTTTGAGTGCCTTTGTTTATACCACTTAATTATCGCTTGTTTTCTTTGAATTCTAGTTGTCACAATTTTAATCCCTTTGAGTTTAGCTAATTTTTGTGATAAGAGTTTCTTATTTGTCCCCAAAGTTCCTATGTTTTGTCCTCTTTTGAATTTCTAGATGAGTTGAGCTTTTATCACATTGGAAACATTAAGGCCTCTAATTTTAAGTTAAATATATGTCTTTTCTTCAAAGGTTAAAGTAAGACCAAATTAAGTGACTAAGAGTGGAAAACACTTGGTGAGGAAAGGAAACAATTTGTTTTAATTGTGCTAACAATTTCTTGATTTGCAAAGCATTCTTGGTTTAAATTTAGTATACAACCCTAAGGAAGAAATCTTGTTGACTTGGAGCTGAACTTGGACAGGACTTGGAACTTGAAATTTGACTTGAAGAATTTAGCCATTTGTAATAGATTAGGATTTCTTTTACTAGGACTTCCTTTTTGGTGTAATTTTAGAGTTTGGTTGTAGTAGGGTTATAACATTGTAACCCTTTTAACTTAGTTTGTACTTAGGAATTTTCCTTGTAATTTTGTTAGTAATTGTGTGTAAGGTTCCAGAGC
Source organism: Canavalia gladiata (assembly GCA_037954105.1). NCBI lineage: Eukaryota > Viridiplantae > Streptophyta > Magnoliopsida > Fabales > Fabaceae > Canavalia > Canavalia gladiata. Next base: position 25,515,059 of record CM075662.1, read on the forward strand.
CTTTGTGTGGTTTTAAGGAGCCAAATGTAACATCCCAATTTTTCTATGATGAATGTTTGAAGCTACCAATAACTCTTAGAATGAAACTAGGTGGAATTAGAAGCCAAAAGTAGAGAAATGAGGAAGTATGGTGCAAATGACGAAAATGCCCTTACACTTGGGCAACTCAAATAATGAGCCAAAAAAATGGAAATACAAGTGAAAGACATTCTAAAGAGATTATAAACATCATGGATGGTTAAAAGTAGTGAGAAAAATTTAGAAATCGGAGAAGAGACGAAAATGCCATTCAAAAACCCTAAAAATGACCAAAATACCCCTAGAAGTTATACTTTTTGTACAAAGCTAGTCAGTTCCCACAAAAATAGTAAATGACCTTAGATTAATATGGAAACAAACTAAAATGTCTTAGAAATTTCAGAAGAATAATTTGGAAAAATTTTCGGCAATGCTAAAAAAATTACAAAAATGCCCTTAGAAGGCTGGGAGAGCAAGATATTGTGATAAGCAAGTCAAGAATGAGCCCCACACCAATGTGCATGAAAATCAGCAGCTGGAAAAGGTGGTGATGAGTCACCAAACTCAAGTCAACCAAGACTTTCACAAAAAGACAAAAGTGAATAGTAAAAGATTCCTTTAACCATGATTAAGATTAATTAACCTTGGTTAATTAAAAGTAAAGCATGCTTAGGATAAGTTAATCATAATTAGAAGTAAAATCAGCCTAATTAACACTAATTTAAACCTAAAAGGATAATTCCTTCAATTTTGATTTATTTTGGAAAATAGGAAAAATCTAGGCAAAAAAATTTATCGAAGTACCCCTAAGTGCAAAATTAATTCAACTTGGCCCATAAGTGGCCGAATTCTTTTGGGACCCTTGGGACCCCATTTACTTCAGATTTTTCAACCTAAACACTTATCAAAATCCTCTCCATTCTCTCTAAACTCATCTTACCTCAAATCATCCAAAACCTACACCTTTAAGCCTAAGTCTTCATCTTTAAGACTTAAGCTAGATTAAAGCCATAAATATCAAAGCGCCACCACCATCACTTATCCACGTTCAGAGTAGACAAGAGGGGACCCAAGGCAGCCATCAAAGCCCCAAAAAACACTTAGGAGGTCTTCAACAACTAGGATCCTTCTACTTGTCTTTTTATGCTTCTAACTTGTCTTTTTATGGTGTGTTTGTGTTTTTTTTTTTCATGCATGTTTTCTCCAAGATCTGTGTGTCTTATTTTGTTTTCACTTGTGAGAGTTTAAAATTGTCTTTTAACCATTCAAAATCAAGCCCATCCATTTTTAATGATTTTTGAAAAGAAAAACAAAGTTTGTTCGATTAAAAGTGCTTCTAAGGCCTTTAGAAGAAATTTAATCGGTGGATTTTGTTTTAAAATTATTTTTGAAGCTCTGATCAATTTTATGCTCTCATGAGAAATTTTTTTAGGCTTATTTGAAAGAGGTCGTGTGGATCTTAGAGTAAATCATGAGAATCTACTCTTTATGACTTGGAAGAATGTGCTATGTTGTTATTTTCATGCTTGTTTTATGATTTAGTTTTGACCTTATGATTTTTCTCTTGTGATGACTTTAGTATGATTTTTGTGCTGGATATGCACCTCTGATTATGTATCTTAAGAGGTAAAATAAATTTATGTAATAAGTTCCAAAGGTTCCCTTTGGACATTAGTTAGAAAGCTACCAAGCAAAAGATGTAATTTTTAGCTTAAAAGTGGCAAAATCCTTGTATGGCACCCAAGACTCATCATGACCAGCACCTAAGCATCACAACCTGGACAAAACAAGCATGGACCAGAGGTAAGAGGGGCTGCAAAAGCATAACACCACTGAACCAAGGTGGTATAAGATGAAAGCTTGGAAGAAATCACCTTGGCTACAAAGGAAGGCTTTCGGTCACCATTCCATAAGCATAGTTTAACTTGGCTAAAATTTTTTATAAGTAAATCAAGCTCTAAAATTAGGTTTTAAATGAACAAAATTAACCTTTGAACAAAGTTAATCAAAGAAAAAATGGGTAAAAAAAACCTCTAGGAGTGCATTCAGCCATCCTAGAGAGATTTTGGTAAAAATGGGTTAAAAATGTGATTAAGGATAAATCAACATTTTCAGCAAGTAAATAACTTATTTTGAGGTTTAATTAGCATTTAAAAGGTTAAGTTTCAGAATATATAGCCTAGGTCAGCTTAAGGTAAAATTCAAAAATTACTAAATGGTAAAAATCCCAAGGAAGCTTAAAATGGATAACTAGAAAATTTACCATAACTTAAGTAAGGGTAAATATAAAATTCGGCCATTCCATTAAGTTTTAGGTAAGAAGACTTAAAATTACCTTAAACTAAGTCAATTCTGAACTATAAACTTGGTCCCAAGTAATGGTCAACTGAGTTTAACTAGGGTTAAGAAATGGTCAACTTAAGTTAACTAGGGTTAGGAGGAGGAAACCCTAAACCTAGAAGAGTGGCATTCGGCTACTTAGTGGTTAATTAACTTAAAGGAGGTTTTAATTTCCAATTAAGTTTAAATAAGGACCATTTTCATGTGAATAAAATGAATTTAAAGTATGAAAAGTTTTAAGATGGATAAAGATACCTATTGATTTTTTTAGGCAAATGATCTTAGGGTTAAGAAGGAAATTATGGAAACCTAAGTGTAGGAGGTTGGAATTCGGCTACCATGTTTTAAATCAATTAAGAATGAGGTCAATCATTAACTAGACTCAAATAATGATCCTAAATATGTAAGCAAAATATAATTAAAGTGTATGAAAGGTAGGATTTGAGGAAATAGGTCATTCAGCCATTTAGGAATAAATTGACTTAGAATATTAATTAATTTCTTCTTATCTTAATTACATATTATTTGGTCTAAAATAAAAGAGATTTTAAAAATTTAAGAGTTAATTAAACCTAACACTACAAACAAATTACCATATATCTATGGATATTTTTAGTGACATATGCTAAAATCGTAGGTATAAACATTATATACCTACAAAAATATTTCCAATCACTATTTATTTTTGTGACAAATTAAAAACTGTAAAAAGATATATCATTTATCTATGAAGATGTAATTAACTGTAGGTATAGATATTATTTAGCAATATAAATATTATCTATTTATAAAATATGATAAGTTATATCTACATGTAACAATCTTTTTTATTTGATATAAAAATTATTTATTATAAATGATAAAATTAATTATTACAAAATTTTATTTAATTTTAAAAATATTTTAAATATTTTATAGTTTATTTTAATAATAAATTTTTCTTTAGTTTCCATTACTTGTTTAAAAATTCTTTTAAATAACATCAATTTATAACATTTTAAAGATTAATATATAAATAATTAATTTATAATAAATTTAATTTTTTTTTAATTTTTTCATCATTTAACACTTATATTGAACTCCAATTGTGTCCTTTTCTCGAAATCAAACAAAAGAAAACTTATATAATAATCTTCAATCCTCCACATTAATGGTTCGGAAAGACACTTATATTGGCTTCCTTCCTTCTTTTTCACTCTATTCTTTCTCTTGACAGCATCAACCAATATTTGGGTTCTATCACCAATACGCCATCCGTATACATTTTCAAGGAAGCAGCTAGTACAATCACCTCTTCAACCAAAAGCTCGTTGGAACCTAATTCGGATTGAGTTTAAAAGGTAATCCTATTTGGTTAGAGAATAAAAATTGATGCAATTTGTTTGACTAGTCCCCATAAATTTCAAGTTTCAGCATTCATTTAATTGAATATTAAGTTGAGAAAATTAAATCACGCATTAACTTAAAAATTGATGCAATCACATTTGCATCAAGATTTTTCGCTAAAATCTAAAACTAAACTTCCAATTACCTTTGCATGATGAAATTATCATTTGGTTGACTTAAGATTTTTATTTTTTTCATTTAATTTTCCTATTCGATTTGAAGAAAAATGGAGAGACTAGGGCTTGGGTGGACTGTGAAAGCTATCATTATTTGATTTTCTTTCTATGCGTCTTCAATGCAAATGCTCTTGGTGAGAATTACTTCTTTTCTTATTATGCTTGTAAGGTGTTTGATTATATGCATGAATCAATTTTATTTCCTTGTGGTAATCATAGACTTTGTGATTAGGCATTTTTGTTTATAAAAAAAAATAAAAGTTGAAATATTACCACTTTCAATGGCTCTTTGACATGAGCCTTGCAATTTGACATTTTTAGAATGCTAGTTGATGAGCATGTGTCGTGTTCCTCCCACTGCATGGCCAGTATTTAGCTCCAGTAAATCACCAAATTTTAGGACCAATTTCATGCAAGATAACAGGGAACTAACTTGAAAATGGCGCAAATATTAGGATGGAGACTATGTCTCCATGGACTTGGCCATGGTATGCAGTATTTTAACACTGCATTATTATAACATTAAATCATTTATTACGTTGTTCAAAATTTTTTATTACAAAGAATGCATCATATAAGACTAGTATTATTAATTATGATATGATGTTTTCTTTAGACAATTGGTATACTCATTTGCAGTTATAATCCTCTTGCCCCCACCAAGATTATGATAAGAAATATAATTGTGAACATCTTCACTTCACACCACCCTCTTCTTAGTAGAAGGGTTTTGAAGAACCTTGAAATCAATGGAGGACAAAGAATCAATGCATGGGTTGAGTTCATGAGAGCCTCTTCTCCAACCTATCTTAAATCCACACCTTCTTTGTCTCAAGAAAATAGCTCTTGTTTTAACATGTTAAATTAAATTCCAAATAGTGGATTTGACTTTGCTAAACATACCTAACTATAATCAAACAGGTTTACCATCCATCAGAATTAGACATGTTTGACCAAATTATTGACATGTCAAAGGGAAAACAAATTGTCATGCTTCTGGACTATGTTGGCACGTTGTCTCCTATAGTTAATGACCCTGACCGTGCCTTCATGTCTGATTTGGTTAGTTTTTTTGCTTGCAATGTTAATTTTTTAACCTTCTCTTAGTCCTATTCAATGTATATATATCCACCACTATTTGTTGTGTTCAGATGAGGAAAAGAGTGAAGAAACTTGCAAGGTGTTTTCCTACTGCTACAGTGACTGGCAGATGCAAAACAAGGTACAATATTATTAATTTGGAAGTTGGTTATTCAATTCTTTGGATTTAATTTCATTGTTCTTGTATATTTTGTACTTAGTTTCCTTTTCTTTCTTTACTTTTTTTTTTGTTCTAATTTGACAGCTGCTTTTATAGGTATACAATTTTGTTCGTATAGTAGAGCTATATTACGCTGGAAGCCACGACATGGATACTAAAGGCCCAATAATTTTTGGTAATACAATTTTAAATTTCACAATTTTATATATCATGAATCTAATCCATGTTAAATTGAGTGTAGTTCTCGCCTCGTTGAGCTTGGAGGTTGAATAAGTTTCGTCAATGTCATAAGTTGTAGCTGTTCCCCACCACTGTCAGGTATTTTCCCCCACTATCTTTCAGTAACTTTGGATATGTTGTTAATCTTGTGGGTAATCTTTGGTTCAGCTGTCTGCGAATAATTTCTGCCCACTTGCTTTATAAAAGGCCAAATAGTAGGCTTTCATTTAGTCAAAATATATTTTAATTTCTATTCGATTGAATGTAATTTGAAGCAAAGCCGTGGTATGTATGTAAACTTTTCAATCAAAGGGGAGTGAAATGGAATATAGATTTCTCTTTTGGAATCAGAATCTATCTCTTGCTTATGCTGCTGGATGCTGTGGTCTCTTGCCTTTTTGGGTCATCCTTCGACCAATGTCTCTTATTTTTTGGCATTTAAATACATCACTATTGTGATTGGTGAAACTTGAATCAGTAGTGTTCGCGATTCAGTCGTTGGTAATTTCTGTTTCTAATAATTTTTGTTACGATTGCTTGTTAGAATTGAATGCATAACTTTTTAATTTTATTTTAGTCCCTTGGTACAGAAATACATGTAATGATGCTTTGCTAGATAAAGGTCTCTGAGTTCGTGGGGTACTGATTATTTTGTATGCTGTGAAAATGTTAAGTCTTATGGGGTCCATGTGAAAGTCAGGACTAAACTGTAAAATACCACTTGTCAAATGTAAACCATGTCCATTCATTGAATAACAATGCAATTAATCACTGCTCTGCTAAATCTTAATTGGTAAATGTGACTGTGGTAACTATTGTCCTGCATGCTAGCTAGGTAGTATGTTTGAATCAGAATTTTCTGCATGTCAGTCCAATGCAATGGTTGAGTTTGGTTATGCATGATTTAAGCAATCTTAATTCATTTATCATCTTGTGTTACCTAATGTATTGTTTTATTGTTTATAGTTACAGGTAATTACTTTTGTAACTATCCTCTGCTCCTCTCTTAAGGCTTTGTGCAAATGTTTTTCTCTATCTTTCTAGACACTTAGACCTAAGAAAGTTAAATTGTCAGGCTGGGGACAATTTTCTGGATCATGCATTTTGATATCTAGGATATTTTGTTATTATGCTTTTTCATCATTTGAATATGGCTTGTATGAATAATTTCTTTGAAATATTAGTTATTCTACCCTAAAAGGATCACTTTATAATTAATTGATCTGTAGTTAGTTTAGGGCTATTTGATTTGAGTTTGATTCAGGGGTTTGGGGATTTTAGGATGGTGCATTTTAGGATGGTCATAGATCTGCTGAGTTGCTATTTTGTTTCCTTTGTGAGTTTGTCAATCCACAGTTTTGAACCTCTTTCCTTACAATTCTAAAAATATCAGGGCATGTTGTCCTGTAAAAATCTGGTGTCAATTGGGATCTTATACCCACACTCAAAATCAAGAAATTCAAAAGCCAAAAATATGCAATAGAATTCATTGTCATTTTGTTGTTATCAACTAGCGATGTATGTAGCAAACACACCTAGCAATGGCTTTATTTATAGCTAAGAAACGAGACAGCAATTTTTACTTTTAATCGATTATTGACGTAACCTAATCTGCTGCATAGTGCTGGCGGCAGAAAATTAAGATTTCATTGTAAAATGATAACGGACAGATGTTTGAGTACCACCAATCACATGTTTAATTTCTTTTTATTTAAGATTTCATTGTAAAATGATAACTGCATAGTGAGTTGTTTAAACTGATATGCTTTATGTTTAATTTCTTTTTATTTACAGTAAAAATATAAATATTAAACGAAAAGCTACAATCTATCAGATTAATTTAAACATGAGTTTAAAAATAAAATTAATTTTGGTTAAAAGTAACCAAATATCTTAAAAAAATGAATTAACATAAATAAATGATTATGTAACATTTCAATGTAAATCCAAATAGGCAGATGATGTATTTAAAAGTTGAAGGGATCCAAAACTTAAATGGTTTTTCATGAAAAACAAGAATGCAATTCAAGCCATATTTACTTGCTGGTCTCAAATTTGAGGCTTCTGTATAGTAGTTTTGTTTTGAAAAAAGGAAATAGGAAAATTGAGATGCGAAATCTATTATGGGATGAGAAAAGGTATGACTAATGATTGGGAAATAGTTGAATGAATCACCTACAAAGCATTTGAAGAATCACAAGGGATTATTATATTTAAAAAGTCAAAATAAGTGCCTCCTTAACTTACATTTACAAAGCAATCATGGAAATGAAGCCGAAGCAAAGAAGCACCTATTCGCATCTCATTTTTCATTGCGTTTTGAACCTCTTTCCTTACTATTCTAAAAATATCAGGGCATGTTGTCCTATAAAAATCTGGTGTCAATTGGGATCTTATACCCACACTCAAAATCAAGAAATTCAAAAGCCAAAAATATGCAATAGAATTCATTGTCATTTTGTTGTTATCAACTAGCGATGTATGTAGCAAACACACCTAGCAATGGCTTTATTTATAGCTAAGAAACGAGACAGCAATTTTTACTTTTAATCGATTATTGACGTAACCTAATCTGCTGCATAGTGCTGGCGGCAGAAAATTAAGATTTCATTGTAAAATGATAACGGACAGATGTTTGAGTACCACCAATCACATGTTCATTTGAAAGTGATGCCACTCTACTTCTGAAAAATGTAAACCTCCTATTCAAGTTTGTGAATGAATAAAAAAAGTCAAAATCACTCACTCTTTTTTTTTTTATATATATATATATAACAAAATATTAAGGTAAAAATAGTCCATTTGGGCAACGACTTCTGGAGCACTATGAAGTTGTGCACGCATTAAGAATTTAAAACTCTTTCTTAGCCAAAAGGAAAAGTCATACTAAATAATTATTACTAATTATTCATGCATGGTGGGGGTGGGATAAATGTCAATTTATAGAAGGGTATGAGTTACCAGTTGTCCTGGCATCTTAAGCCTAAGGTTTTTTATAAAGGGTAAGTAAGTTGATAATGTTAAAAATGTTTATAGTGCACTGCGACTACATTCATGCATGTACTAAAGGAATTAGAGTTTTAAAATTGATTTTTAACAAATAATGCAATAAGCATACGAAAAACAACAGTACAAAACGAACTCAACAAGAAATAAAAATGAAGTATAATTTGAGGGAGGGACAGGGAAGTTCAGGAAGCAAGCAATAGAAGTGACCGCAACTATGTGTGAGCTATGGAGGAAACAATGAACAGGGAGTGGATAAATGAAGGAAGCAAGTTATTTTCTCTTAGGCTAAGAAGTGAGAATGGTAAGTAAGGGGAAGCGCTCATAAAATTATCTGATTTCAGAAATAATATTCTTTACTTTTTATAATTAAAAAAACAGCTATTTTGATTGTTATATTCTGCTATCTATTATTACACCTTTTCTGCTTGTTTCACTTTACTTTTTCAAATTTCAAAATCAATTTTAAAAACTAAAAACAAACAACAGAAACATCCTCTAATTTATTTTCTAGTTATATTTTATTTTTTAATAATAAACTACTTTAAATATAAAATTAATTATTGTAAAATTTTATATTTTTTTTACAATTTAAGCATAAATTTTTTAAAAAATTTGTTCGAAACATATTATTTAGTTTTGAAATAATTTCTTACATAATATATTCACAGCTTAATAAATTTTTTAATCTTTTAATTTATACTATTTTTTATTTTAATCTTTAGCTTTTATCTTTTAAATTTTTTATTTTACAAATTATTAATCTTGATTTCCATGGTTAAAAAACTTTATAAAGTGATAACGTTATTTAAATAAATATATAATTTAATCTCTGAAAGTTGCATCTCCGTATTTTTAATTTTAAAAAGTATCATATACAGTTTATTATTGATATTGATCGTATTTTTGTTTTTTCACAAATGTAAACAATATAGGAACAAAAATAAGGTTAACACATTTAAAAATCAAAATATGTAAATTGATATTTTTTAATATTCAAATAATTTTTTAAAAGTTAAAATATGAGTAAATAAACAAATATAGGGCCAAATTATACATATTGATATTTTTTTATAACCAAATAATCTTCAAAAAGATAAAAATGTGAGTAATAAATAAATTCAAGAACAAAATTGTATACGAATACCTTTTAGGATAAAAAATATAGAAAATTTTTACGGGGAGAACTAAAATAGGCAACTTAAATAAAATGAAGAATCAAAATTAAATATAAAATTAAAAATTAAAAATTTGATTAAGCAATGTTAAAATATAAATTATTTTATAACTAATTATAATAAAATTTCACTACAAATTTAATTAATTATTGAACTAGTTTTTCCCGCACTTAATATAATAGTAACAAGATTAGGCCTAACTATCCTTATACTAAGCTGGACATGACTAACATGTACAACTTAAGAGTAAAATATTAAATTCATTCTTGGTTTTTTTAATAATCTTACAAATTGGTTCTGTTAGTCCTTATTTATTTGTCTTATAAATTCCTTTTTTTACAGATTATCTAACTTATATTTTTACAAAAAATATAAAAAATAATAACAGAAAAAACACAAAAAATAAAATAAATAAAAAATTGAAAGATGAAAGGAAAAAGAAGAATGGAGAAAGAAAATTAGGATAAAATGGATAAAGACCAACAAACAAACAGAGAAAAGATTATGGTAAAAAAAAAAAAGACATCCTTTACAATCAGAATATGGAGAGAAGGAGTATAACATAGAAACCTAAGAGAAAATGATTAAATGTTAGTTAGGTAGTTACTATTTTTTTAACAGAATTAAAAAGGCAACCATGGTTAAGTAAGCCTAGTTAAAAGAAGGTTAAAGGAGGTTAAAGGAGGTCATTACCCGAAGGGAAGAGAACACGATAAATAGAAGAAAGAAAGAGGAGAAGGGGTTCTTTTAAGTTTTGGGGCATCTTGTTCTGAAAACCCACCCCTCCTTGTCTCAGAGAAAAGTCCTCTGAAGTCTGGCTGGTGCTAGTAACTTCACACGGTGTTCTTTCAATCTCGCGGGATTCTTCCTCATTTTTGGGGAGAATCATTTTGAAATCTCACACGGTGTTCTTTCAATCTCGCGGGATTCTTCCTCATTTTTGGGGAGAATCATTTTGAAATCGTATCGAGATCCTTCCTGTTGCTCTCATTGGTTAGAAGAAATTCTTCACGCAAACACAAGAAGCGAAGGATCTCTCCTGTTTCTCTCGTTTTGTTGCAAGAAGATCTCCACGCAGATAGAAAAAGTGAAGAAAGCTTCGCTGATCTTGGCACCGTATTCGAGCTCACATACGCCATTCTAGTGTTGGATGCTTACAGGTGAGTTCCCTTTTTGGCCATTATTTTTGAATCTGAAGTTGCATTCGGCTAGTGCTCCGTAGTAAATAGAAGCAATAAAATTGCACGAACGATTGATGTAGAAACTTTGCCAATTAGGAGTAAATCTGATATGTGCGGAACTGATTGGGTTCTGGATGATTTTAGATCATTCTCAACGAAACACCTGAACTAATATGGAGTATTTTCTCTAATATTATGTGATTTTGAGGTAAAATGACGCTGAAAAGGTAGTTAAATTCTCGCACCCGGTGAAAATTGATCCATACGGTGCATAGTCAAATTAATTTAGCTGAATATGCTACTAATGTTGCTTGAACCGTAGTCGTAGCCTCGTGTCTTAATCTAAAAATGCTCGGTGAATATTTGCATGTGACTGATCGTACGATTTAGGCTGTTAAGCTCTTTCACCATAAAATTAGGAGGAATAACTCATCTGTCTTATTGCATTTGCTTTGAAGTCGTGATCCGAAATGCACTGATAGACGACGTGTAGCTTAGGTGAGTCAGAGTGTATCAGCAGCATGACATTGATAGGACAACTTCTATTCTTCATTGGAAAAATCCAGTTGCCAAATGATAGGGAGCATGTAATGCTATGTAAGAAACTGAACAAAATGAATCGGCTCTGGTGATTGCAAACCAATACCACCGAGCCTTGACCAGTACTACAACAGTTGAGCCATAAGTCAGTTAAGGCAGTCGATGCAGATTCAAACCATGCACCTTACTCAAAATCACTTCCTTTTATTTCTGAGTCAGCTGGTACAAATCAATAGAATTAGTGTAAACAGGATCATCACAGCAAGATGCATCTAGGGGTGGCGTGAGATAGGATCTTTGTCAAAACTGTGCCAACTAATATCCCCCGTGAAATACAAGGAAAAGTTGATCCGCAGAAGCCTCTATAAGGTCCTATAAAAGGCCTAAAGGGGTTGGAATAAAGTAGTCAACCTTGACCAAATCGGAGGATAAACCAGGAAGTGTTTTTTAAGACTACCGTAACCAGTACGCAGTGTCACTATGATAGCATGGGATGTTGGAATAAAGCGACACCTGGCCCTACCCTGTCAACAGTGAATCTGATGGCAGAAAAGAGGTAGAAATATAGCTGGGATAGTGACAAGTTTAGTAACAGAATATAGGCATTAGTTAGCAGCCCATATATGAATGCCTAAGACACAAAAACCTGGAGTGACAATAGGCTAGGTGCAGATCCTAAGCTCTACGACGCACGATCATCAAGGGATCCAGAAACAAAGGGTGAAGCAGGACCTGCTACAGAGAGAGCTACAGTTAAATCTAGGCCATACGAAATGGTATGAAGCGACCTAGGACCCTGTTGAAATGTTGTATGCAGAAATGAACGAGACCCCCTAGTAGAAAGCCTTAAGTCAGCCATATTACAGAACTGAGCCAATCAGGACCGATACTTAGGACTAGAGCAGAACTTATACAGAAAACAGAATATGAGCTAGGCCAGGTAGAAGTTGTTCTCCTCATAACATTACATATACAACCAGCGTGATGACGACAAGCATAGATAGAATAGAGTAAGATGAACCAAGAAAGCCATCCAGGGGCGTAAGTACTCACCCACCACAATCCTATAGGTAACAGAAGTCTCCTGTCATGAATGCATGAAATTGCTTCCCTCATCATCCCAAGCATATCAGTAGAAAACCCGTATCATTAGGGACGATATCAACCTCATGTGTAATAAGAATTAGGTGATATTGGTCAGGACAACAAATAGAGTCTCTGGCCATTTATGATACGCATTTCGGACTCAAAAATTAAGCAGCCATTCTTTGACCTGGACTGATACATTGAAACCATAGGAGGGGAAAACTAGTTTTTGGGCAGCCACGAATCCTTTAGAGGTGGGCCATACCTACTGAATTGTCCTCTCTTTCTGTGATATATACATAATGAATTGAGCCATACTATGCAGAAACAAGCAAGCAGTGCCTTCAATTGTAGACAGAGGACTTTACATGTCAACTAAATCTGATATAGTTTGAGTTGGTCCTAAAAGAGCTTTGCCAACTGCATTTAAACTATTTCTTTGAATAATTGAATGATGATTATTTGAGGAAGTTCCGCTGTTATTTTCCTTGATTTTTATTTGTAGTCATATGGTTTATTCTGTTCTGCTGGACCTTTCTATTCTACTTATAGCACTAAACTCTGACAATGAAGGTTTGAATTGTTCAACTAATTTTATTCTACTTTTGAATTGTCCACATTATTAAGGTTGGATCTTATCTCTCTCTCTCTCTCTCTCTCTCTCTCGTGCTTTTTCGTTGTTTTGTATACATGTGAATTTGTGTTTTTTAATGGTGGATTGACCCATGGGGTAGGGGCCAACCCATTTGAAAAGTAGTTTCTGAAAGTGGGCTGGCCCTACCCACTTGGCCTAGGGGCTTTTTGGCCCTATGGGCTTGTATACTATGGATTTTTTGGCGCTAGCCTTCATGGTTAGGGCTGGTCTATTTGACAGTTCTGTCAAAAACCGGTTTATTCACTAAAACCTATTCTTTCTAATTCAAGGGTAGTGAGAAACCACTGAATAATGAACCCTAATCCTCTTTCCTCTGTTGTGAATCTTGATTTGACTCAATCTTCAATTCATTGCTTGTGATTGATTATCTCTCCACTTGTTGGTGTGTTTGACAATTTCTGCTTTTGCAATTTCTAGCTGCTTCATTTCATCTCCATCTTTACTATGTTTGTGTGTGTTTTCTCCTCAATCATTGTGTAAGTCTAATTTTTTTTTTTGCATTTCACAAAGTTTCATATTTTTTCATGCTTGAATTTCTAAAACTGAAGATATTGTTTTGAATGTGGTGGGTTTTGGGTGCAAAAGTAATCTCATATACGATTGATTATTTATCTGAGTCATTTTATAACTGGAATCTCCTGTGTGTCTTTTCATTTGTTGTAATCTCTATACTAGTTTTGAATTAATTGTGAAGCTTATCATGAATTAATTGTCGTGCAATGATATATCTAGCATTTGAAAGTCCTGCAAGTCATTGTGGTATTATTCCCTGAATCCCAGGGGCAAAGTGAATCAGTTTGCCAATCATCTTTAATTGAATCATAAGCCATAATGTAATCCCCAAAATATTTCAATTTTAGATATGCAGTAGTTAGAGATGCAACTGCATCACTAACTGCTTTCTGTAGTTATTATATGTACCGCTACCAGAACCTCTCTGCAGGTTCAGCATTGTGAGCATCAATTTTCGTCCGAGTTGAGATAATTTAATTTAAATTGTTAGGGATAAATAAAAAAGATAGCAAAACAGGAACGAAAGGTATATATAAGTAAATAAGATAGAATAATAATAATAATAAGGAAAAAGGAATAAAAAAAATATATATATATATATATAAATAATAAGAAGGGAGCAATAATAATAAGAATAATGAAAAAGAGAGGAAGTCAAATAAAAGCAGAAATAATAATAAAAGAAAGTATAGCAAATAAAAAAAAATAAAAATAGAAAAATAATAATATATAATGGAGAATGAAAAATAAAAAAAATATATGCGACGAAAAATAAAATCATAAAAATAATAATTATAATAAAAGGAGAGAAAAGAAAAAAAAAACTTTCAAAAATTAAAGGAAAAAAGGGATGCTAAAGGTTAGTTAAATTAGTTAGAATCAGGGTTAGAAGATAACCATGGTTTAGGATAAATAACCCTGGTTAAGAATGGAGTATAGAAAACAAAAATTTAAAAAGAAAAAAGGATGGGAATTTTTGGATGAGAAAAATTGTGTTCGTTCTCTGGACATAGTGAGGTCTCGAGACGAAAAGCTTCTGGGAATCTCTTCTGTGAGTTACAAATTCGTGGTTCTCCCTGTACCCTGGATTTCCCGGGCATTTGGTCGCTCCGGTTCCATCTATCAAGAGTCTTAGTCGTCCTGAAAGCAGAAAGAACCAGTTTCTGACGATAGCTACTCGTTCAGTGAAGATTCTACATCCTCTAAGCTTGCACTCCAAACAGGTTAGGGTTCTCGGCCAATTCTATTTGCCTATTCGTTTTCGTGCTTAAAATCATTGCATCGATGGCCTGGCTTGGCAAGAAATCACAGTGCATGCGGCTTCCGCAGTGACCAGAGTTAACAAGTCCAATTAACTTTAGAATCCTGACCGAATTTGCTTCGATTGATAGAGTTTCGTTCGATTCAATGTTGATCCAATTTTTGCCTAGTTTATACTGTTGTTATCTAAGCCTTACTCCTTTTTTTATAGATGCGTGTTTGGTCTGTTTGCTATTCGGTGATTCAGCTTAGTTTGATTCAGCGATTGCATGTTGATCTTGACAATTGGCCATATGGCAAGCCATCCGAATGTGCTCATATATCCTCTTTTATAAGTTCATGCAATTTGGATGAATTCTGGTTAGATAATTGTTTTAGGTAGCTAGTGACTGATTCCTGTATATTGTTGCACTGCATTGCTGATACTTAGGTAAAGACCACACAGTCGTGAACCAAGTGCTAGCTTTGGCCTTAATCTAAGTCACGAAAGTGTTAACCATAGGTAGAATTTTAAGTGATTCCCGTAGGATAGAGACCAGTCATGGAAGATCTGACTTACCTGGTTTACTAGGCTTGCACATCAGGTTTGCCAACCGGATCCCCGATTTCAAGCTAATAGCTTAAATCCCTGCCTCCAGGTCTCCGGGAAAACCTTTTGTCTCTTGTACCTATCATCTCTATGTTTATTATAGGGTCAGGTCTAGCTCTGTTTCCAGAAGCTCCTTAGACTCACCTACAGGATTTTTAATAAATAGCTGGACCCAGGTGGAGATAAGACCTGTAGTTCCTTATACCAGTAGTGAAAGGGTTCAGGCCTACAAAAACTGGACCCAAGTATGAGACCCTAAAATGCTATGGTCGGCCAGGAAGTGAGCAACTACTGATTCCAGTTTCTGTGAATCTCTGGAGATGAGAGCAGCCTTACCTGAATAAAAATCAAGTCGTAGTAACTTGAATCTAACATCCATAGAGATAAATTCCTTGGCTAGTTAGGCAGGGGCTGGGGTTTTCTATTCCAAATTCAGAGACTAGAAGCCAAATAAGAGTTTAAGACCAGTGAATTCTGTTTGTAGAATTAAGGAGATCATGATAAAGACGGCAGAATGATAAGTTAAAGACGTAGACACTTAATCCTAACTGCTGACACCTAGATTTCACCAGGAAACCTGAGCTGAGTCATAGGGTCAGTCAATTGAACCCCTTAGGCTTAATAGAGTTGTAAATTCTCAGCTAGCTAAATTCACACAAGATCCCCATGAAACTATCCTGATTTCTGATATCTGCTAAATTCAGGGGGGCAGTTCATGAATCGGTTCTAAGTTATGGATATCTAGTGGTTGCCCTGACTAAAAACATGAAAATCCATCGAGCCATTACTTGATGTTTCGTACACCAAGCTGGAAAAGGGTTGTACATCCATTCCTAAGGGGAAAGACCAGCCTCTCCCTTTTTAGATACCAAGCCTGGACATCCGACATGCAGCCAGGGACTATAACAGTAGCCTGCCAAGACCGGTTTCAGTACCTAGGCATACCAGGCTTAAAGGCCCTTGGCCTTGTGAATGTAGCAACATCAATAAGGGTTGATGAAACCTGTGAGAAGAGGGAAATCTCCTATAATCTAATGCAGTCATAATCCGTGTAGGAACAGGGGAGTTAAACTGCAAGAATCCGGTCTTTAGTTAGTTCTCCCTTGAGCACAGTCAATGTTCTCCTCATGACCTTCAAATAGGCTCAACCACACCTCAGTTTTTTTTACTTTTCACAAGGTCCCGTCAAGTTTGGCAGACTTAGCTTGAGAGATGCTTTTAGAGTATAGGCTGAAAACCACATTCAGGCCTTAACAATAAGCTCAAAACTGCTGGAAGGAAGCGAGGTCAGAAGCAATAAGCCTAGGATAGGCCTCAAACCCGTCACATCAGCAAACATGTTAGTATCCTCTAAATCCCGCTGATCCTCAGCCAGAATAGACACCAAGCGGGACATACTAGTTTAAGAAGGGAATACCAGCAAGTGAGTTTTTCATATCCCTAACTAGAATTCTGGCCAAATTTCATGGAGCCATTAGGTCATTAGACTGACAAAATACCCTAGGTTTTGACAATGATATGAGGGTAGCCTGTGAATGAAATTCACCATTTCATATCTGGTTGGTTAAGTATGCTTAGGCTTAATTTGGGGGTAAGCCGTTGGGACCCTCCCACTGTCAAGGTCAGTCTTGTTTAGTTTAGTGATGATAGAGTCCTAGTTTCAAGGCCAGGAGGTCAGCGCCTAATGAAGGAACCTGAAATACTCAATTGAATCTAGGCCTAGTTTCATCGTGATCAGGAAGAGTGTGTAAGGGAACCTTATAAATAGCTTATGAGGCCATCGTCCAGAATTCTGCTGAAGCAGGTTGGCAATAAGAGTCACTAGGTGAGTACTGACCAAAATTCCCCAAACCATTAAAGTCTAGACCTGAAACCAGACTCAAGAGTTAACGAAGGGCTAGCCCACAAGCCTAGTAACCAAATGCAGGTTTAGACAAGTGGAGTTGTACAGCTCCGAGTCATTCCCCATCTATGGGAGAATCAGATTAGTCTATAGAGTCTCAAGAAAATATCTAGGATTTGTTCCAACTGGATATCAGAAGAATTGAGAGAATGTCCTGGGATCCATAGGACTTAGGATCAAGGTCAGCACCTGAACAGCACATAGAAGCCCCCTAAACTTAGTAAGATTCAATAAAGAAGACTAATCCTTACCAAAACCAAGTTTATTAATTGTCCCTGATACCTTATAGATTATAATGGGTTTGAGAAGTCCTGATGGTTGATGTCCGTTCCAAGCCTTATTATTTAGAGTAGAGACACAGATTAGGCTCCAGTAGCTGCTGTTCGCAGTAGCGATTACCATCCCTATCCTTTGACAAAATATGAGCCAGGTTTATCCTCCACACACCTTATAAGTCCTGTTATCCCTGCACCCGAGAGATATCAGTGAGGATAGAAAGACAAATTTGTGAATTATAGCCTGCAGAAATCCTAAATATGGACAGGAGAAAAGCTCCCTAAAATCTTCGACTATCACATAATTTCCATAACAGCAACCAGTAAAGTCATCGATTATGCTTGTCTGCCTATGCCGGGCTTAACTGGAACCAATTCAGCGCATGACATTTGTTCCGGTGCTTGGTGTGGGTCTAATCTCTTCATGACTGCTAGTTGTTGGATGAATGTGACCTGGTGCAGTCATATATAAGTAGAGAAAATGCAGATTTATCTCATCTGGAAAGAGTTGGGATCATAAGGCCTGAACAACAAAGTCGGTAGATTCGAAACCAGACGCAACACTGTTTCTGTTAGTACTCTGAAAGGCAAGTTCTGTGGCTCATCCGGACCCAATAGGTGTTGAAATCATGGTTCTTAAAACTCATGCAGCGGCCAATATACGTTAGACCTTATCAAGCCAATACGGACAAGCACATGAACCTCATTCTCTCGAGCAGTAAAACCATTTTAGGTGTCCTGTCCAAGTTAAAATAGGAAAATTCAGCATGATTAGACATAGCGGTCTGATCTAAATCAGTGCACTATTAAGGCCAACTCTGAAAGAATCAAATGGGGAATCATAGGGTCAGTACCAGATCAGCCATTCATGCCTGTTACCATATTCTGATCAAGTAAGAGCAGCTTAGTTAAAGGATGCTTAAGGTTAGACATTAAAGAGAGCCAACAGCGTAGGCTATATAGCTCATTTAAGAAAATGCTCAAATCCTGCCCCTTTTTTGATCCGCGAGTTTCTTTGTGGGCCTAGAAATCAGTATTATCCAAGAGGATCTTTCCTCTCATTGCTCAGGTTTTAAGGAATTGTCAGGATGATTCCAGGTCAAAATTTGGGTCCACTTTAAACGAATTTACGAATGGAAATTTTAAGCAAAAGAGCTAAAGCTGACTTTATGATAAATGTCTAAGGACTTTTCCCAATCAACAGATTTGAGCCTGAAGATCTGGTCCAGACCTCTAACAGACCTGTTCAAGGTCTATCAATTCTCTGAAAACCTTCAAGGAGCCAATCTGTGAAACAAACCCCCAGCAACCTTATACAGATTCGCATAGATGGATTTTGAAGCCTGAACGGAAAACCTGACCCTGATGGTAATAGACTTGCAGAAACCCTCACTAATCTAAACCCCTGAACTGATAGCCAGTAGATGGATTCACGGAAGTGAAGCTGCAATTCAGCCTTGATCTCCCGCCAAACAAATTGGGGTATAAGGCAGGATCAGTCCAAAGAAAGGCCACACCATTCTGGATTATGAGGTGCTAGGCGAGTCGATACTTACGTCAGTGAGTCATTTATCAGTGAGTCATTTTATAATTGGAATCTCCTGTGTGTCTTTTCATTTGTTGTAATCTCTATACTAGTTTTGAATTAATTGTGAAGCTTATCATGAATTAATTAAGCCTGTTGAACATCATTAATTAATTGTCGTGCAATGATATATCTAGCATTTGAAAGTCCTGCAAGTCATTGTGGTATTATTCCCTGAATCCCAGGGGCAAAGTGAATCAGTTTGCCAATCATCTTTAATTGAATCATAAGCCATAATGTAATCCCCAAAATATTTCAATTTTAGATATGCAGTAGTTAGAGATGCAACTGCATCACTAACTGCTTTCTGTAGTTATTATATGTACCGCTACCAGAACCTCTCTGCAGGTTCAGCATCAACCATAATAACACTGCACAGAGATTACTCTCTCAATTCTCTCGGAGAATTATTCTCACTTTCTATCATTTTTGCTGCTGCCATAACTCTAATTTTCCAATTGCCTAACTAATTTTCTAACACTCTAACCTATTCTGTCATAACAGAATTACCATGTGTTACTGACACTTCAGCACATGCACAGTGTGAACTGAGCTTCCATTACAGTGTGGATTGTGTAGGTCTGGATGTGGTTTTCATCATACGATATGTTAAAATTCTGTGGTGTTAAAATACTGTTGTCATCTTGTGTCAATCCTGTTCTCCCAGGGCTAAAATGAATTTTATTAGTGAAACCAGTTATAGAATGCTGAATAAAAGAAGATATGGTGATAAGCACATGAAGCTTAATTCATAGATCATTGATATGGATTATAGGGAGATAAAATGCTTGTAAAATATTAAGTTTAGCTTGAGGTAATTTTAGATAGCTGGAGGTTAATCTATCTTTCTTTCCTTATGAGGGGACTTGTTATATTCTTAAATTGATTCAAACAAATGAGAATGAGGCACTATTTTGACTACTCTTGATTACATTGCAGTTTTGAAAACCCCCAATATCATTTATTATAATAGCATTGAACCCTTAAAGTAGACAATAAGCACTTTTTGGTACTTGGTGTACTTGCTATGCCTAGTTCCATTGTCTTACTACATGACAAAAGGTAATGTAATATTTGCTTTGCGTACTACTAACAACTTGAGAGCTTTATTGGTAATATAGACTGTATTTTAATGTCTGTTGTCATTGCTATTAGTAATTGGCATGCACGTTGGTGTATCTGGTCCAAATCTACATTGCCCCATGGACATTTTGGCCAGATCCACATTGGCTAAAGCTGAGAGGGTGGGCTGGCCCATATTGACAACTATTATTAACTAGCTTTCAACAATTAATCTCTAACCATGTGTATTGGTCATTGAATACCAGATAGTTGAAGAGAAGGAAGTTCGGCTAGTTTTATTTGACAGAGAAACCACTGTTACAGAATATGAAAGTGGAAGAGGTGAATCGATGCCAGATTCAGGAATGGTACCCAAAGTTCAAATCTGTATCCATCAAGACTTCAATTCATCAACTTCCTGAATCATTTATTCAGTACCTTCTCGATGACTCAGGGCCCTTCCTGTTGCCTGTTTCTATCTTAAATGAAGATGCATTACCAAATAGAATTCATAATCCTACTGAGGAAGAAGATTTTCAGGTGTCAGAGGGATCTGGTGATGAATCAGAAGAGGGTTCTCCACCACCTTCTTTTCCAGAACTTGAATTGAAAATTAAGGAATCCATTGAGTCCCTCGGGGGTGCAGTCTTCCCCAAGCTGAATTGGAGTGCCCCAAAAGATTCAGCTTGGATAAGCACTGCCAGTACTCTTCGGTGCACCAGTTTCAGTGAGATTGCACTTTTGTTCCGAGCATCTGACTCATTGGTCCATGACTTGTGCCATGCATATGATTCTTGCCAGGATAAATCTTCGACCAGACCCCAGAATTTCTTTCTTGCTCTCCGAAAATGGTATCCATCCCTTCAGCCAGACATGGAATTTCGATGTTTTGTGCAGGATCAGAAATTAATTGGAATTTCTCAACGGGAGGTTACTACTTTTTATCCTAGTCTACTTGAGAAGAAGAATGATCTCCTTTTACTGATACAAGAATTTTTCAACAATTATGTGAGAGATAAATTTGAGTCGGAAAACTATACATTTGATGTTTACATTACAAAGGATGAGAGAGTTAAAGTTGTGGATTTCAACCCCTGGGGTGCCTTTACATTACCATTGTTGTTTACATGGGGTGAATTAGAGCATATTCATAGTGGAGAAGATGATGTGGAGTTTAGGATTGTGGAAGATCGTTGTGCTGTTAGGCCAGGCCTTAAAACTGCAGTTCCATTTGATTACTTGGATACCAGCCCGGGCAGTGGTTGGGATCAATTTCTAAGGAATGCAGATGAAGAGTTAAGACGACAATCTACACAAGCTGGTGCATGATAATCAGAAGCTGTTTCTCAAATTGTTACTTTGAGATGGAAAACAGAAAAGTGTTTTACTTTCATTTTATTTTGCGATATTGACAAAGAGGAGGGGGGCGGGGGGAACCACGTATGTTTGAAAATATTACCCTGTAGAGGATGCAGTTTTCTTTTATAACATAAGCCAATAAGTCTTTATCAGCTTTTCATTGGACTCGTCGAATATTTTTAAATGAATTGCCATTGTAAGTTGTAATCAATGTAGTTTTGAAACTAGATGCGCATGCAGAGCTGAATTGGCAATTGAATACGAACAAATCAAATGCTTTTCCTTTTTAAATACTGTTACGTGCATGAGAGTATTTAGGAGAAAAATTATCATGTGCTGCGTATTGGCTGTTTGGGTATGAGGAAACAATTTGCTTCTGCAAGTTTGTATTATTCATGTGCCTATTTTTGTATGTTTCTTTCACAGTAAACTCTTATTGATGTACATGCATAATTCTTTTTTGGGTAAGTTGCACATGCATCATTTAAATGACATCACACTTTGTGTAATTTTCGTTCTATGACTATCTTGCATGTTCATTTGGTAATTCAGTTCATGTGTACTGTTTACTGTACGGATGCAGATTAAACTTATAAGTTAGAGTGTTTAGATTACCAACAAAGTGCAATATATTAGTAGATAATTATATCTTTTAAATACAGTGAGTTGAATTCTGGTTATGTATAAAAAATATTTTGTTGATAAAGATTAAATTTTAATTTGGTTGAAGAATGGTCTTTGTACATACCACAAAAAAAGTGTGTTTGAATTAATTTATTTTAATATAAATACATTTTTTTACCTGTTTTTTGTTAAATGATTTTTTTCAAACATGCTTTTACTCCATTGAACAATTGACTTCAATTGAACCTAGATTTGTTTTCCTAAACCTTCATTAACGGAATATCTTTTTCAACAAATAGGATGACAAAGACGACTGTTTTGAATTGAAATCTAAAGTTTAGAATTACAGTATCCACAGATTCAGATTCATTTTGAAGACAAATATATATCTTCTCCAATTTTGAAAGCTTTCCGATTTGATCATTCAAGCATTTCAGTTCTATATTGAAATTTTGTTCTGGTATATTAAAATAAGCTATTTTTAATTTATTTTAATAAATTTTTTTATCAAATAAATATCACAAGTTTTCACGTGATAAAAATTTATTGAACAAACAAACCAATTATCCAAAACAAATTTCTAGAAGAGAAGGAAAGAACCAAACATGCAGAATGTTGGCGTATGTTTCTGAATATAAAATTTCACCATTTACATATAACAAAATTTAGGCCTAACCGAATGCATCAAGAATCAAATATCAATTTCTATCATTCAAATTTTATAAACAACTTTCAACAGTAACATTTACTTAAAACATAAATTTATGAACTAAGTTTATGTGTTACAATTAATTATTAAAATTTTGAGCATTCATATGTAATTTATTATCAGTTGAAATAATTCTTCACGTAGAAAGATCACAGTGGCTTGAACAGCTCATCCAGGCTAACACAGCAATTTGCTAAGCAGTGGGACCACTGCTTCAGACTTATAATCTGCACAATGTGTGTGGCTTTAACAGCACTAATTGTCAATTATACCTATAGTGTAGAAATAATCCAAGGAATCATTGACGTAGAAGATGATAAGTTGTTTCATCAAAACTTTCATACTTTTGAGAAAGATGAGCCTAAGATATCCAAAGATGGTTGAACGCCATGAGGATTCAAATGCGGATTTAGCGGCAGATAACATTAAACTGAAACTTCAATCCGGTTCTGGTTGATTGCATCTCGCAAATCATCATAAATCGCTGTTAGCTGGAATCATCTTCAGTAATTTGGCAAGGTCATAAGATTTAAAGTCATTTTCATAACATAACCTTAGATCCATAACAGTTTTTCTGTCCTGAAACATGACCTACCAATGAAGTTCTACCATAAGGAAAGAGAATAAACATTTATTGAAGTATGAAACTCAAGTTAATAACTGACTCATACAAGAATATTTAATAATAGAAAGGAAGCTGCCAGCCTCATAAATTTCTATCTATAATAATACACACCAGAGACCAAAGGAAGGAAAGGTACACACACTTTACATCAGAGACATAAGTTTCAAAATGGAATATCAGTATAGCCAAAAAGGATTAAACAAATATTAAAGAAAAAAGAATATGTCATCAAACAAGGCTAACAATAAAAGGAATGATAGTAACGCACGTTCACTTTGATAAGTTTACATCTTATAACAGCAAGCTCTGAGTGGGATGTACAACAAAATTACCTTGTTTTCTCTTGTCTTGTCAGCACCATTGAGTAACAAAATTTTTGCTATATCTATTTCTGCTTTGAATGGCAACTTGTAATGGGGTCCAACCTTCCTGAAAGATTTTTAAAATTGTAAATAAATCATAGATGATAAGTAAAATTGAATAACATTTAAACAAATAAAAACAAGATTGTGTTTAAATAAATGTTCACATTAATCAATAATTTCACAGTTGTCTTAGCACCAACTTGAACTGCATAGTGAAGTGGAGTAGCTCCATACTACCATAGGAATAAATACACAAACACACAAAGCATGCTTCAGAATGAATTCAACAGTTTATTACAGCTGTGTACAGAATGTTTCCTCATCTTATCCTTGTCAAGATGACTTGCACCTTTTCGTAAAAGATGGCTTATCAGAGCTTCTTTTTACCTATAATTGCCTTATGAAGTGCAGTGTGGTCTTCCTGTTTGATCAAATAATGCTATTTAAGTCCAGGCAAATAATATGTACAAATTGACATACTTGTATGCCAAATATAAACAAACTCACCTTATCAGGCAAATCAATATCAACACCATTTTCAAGAATCTTATCCACATAATTTTATCTGCATTGACATTGATAACACGAGTGTGTAGAGGACTCCATTTTGCTTGAAAATATGAATATAAAAAATCTCGTATCTGAAATTAAGCATAAATAAGGAAGTGGGCACCGGGAGAGACAGATGTAGAGTATCAGACTTACTTACCGTTGATATTTTTTCCAAGTTAGGGGTTACATTCTATTGTAATATTGCTCATTCTTCTGGTTCCAAAAGCTGTTCAACCTCTGCAATAATGAGAAGAACTTCTTATAGTAGCATATTGTTGTCCAGGATCAAAAGATATTCTATAATACAATCATCTGATGAACCTTCTCTCAGTATATTTTTAGTTGTAGGACATTCTACCATTAGGAAGTTGGTCAACCTTAAAACTTTATTGAAAGTAACAAAGTACAAGCACTAAAGAGGGAGAAACTATGAAGTAATGCTTTAAAAACTGAATTGATCACTAAACCGGTAAGGTTAGAAGTTCGCAGCCAGGGTGGTTCAACTAGTTTATTTAGCAGTTGAACTAGATCACATAGAAAACATTATAAAATAATTAATATATATATCAAAGTGATCCACAAAAAGCTACAGTTGTTTTTTCCTTCCTATTTTCTTACTATTCTCATAAAAGAGAAGAGAGTGTAACTGTGTAACAACAAACAATGTAAGGGGAAAAAAACATACAAAAGTAGTCTTTTAAGTGGAAGAAAAAAAGGGTTGGGATCAGGCATGCCTTAAACGGTGGAATGTGAACATTTAAATTCAAGCAAGGACCTAATGAAGCTTTAAGGTTTAGTTAGCAAATGGCTAATGATTTTGGCTTTATAATCCCAAACTTCAGCACTAATTTTAAAATTTAGACCAAGCCTGTTCTAATTAACTCTCATGGTTTTGGCCATTCCAATCTCAAGTCTGATGTATTTGGTCAATCCAGTTCAGATGCTTGGTCAATTGACACTATAACTAATTGGCTTGGCCAGTGGCCAGCTATGGTATATTTTTCAAAACCATGTTATGGCTACAAAAAAGTGAGAAAGCAACAAGAACAAAAATGCACCTTTCTTAGTTGTACCTTGCAGTTTCATTAACATGAGTAACATGATAGAATCGTACAAAATAGTACAAGAGTTGTCAAAGTCAAATTCATAATCCATCCATATGATACGTAGCCATTCAAGAAGAATACTTATTGTGAAGCTATTAGTTAATTTGTTGAAATTGATGAACTTTTGAATAGTATCTTTATTTCTTAGTTTTATCTTTTAAATAATTACATATTTTTTATCTATTAATTTTATAGTTTTTCATTTTGGTTAGTTAGCATCCTTACCAGTTTTATCTCTTGTCACCTAGGTTAGTAACATTTTTACCTATTAGTATTATTTAAAAGAATTAATATATCATATAAATATATCTAATAATATTTGTTTAAACTCTTACCCTTATTCATTCCATAAACAATACCGTATCAAAATAGCTGAAGTCTTCATTCCTTCGTCCTCTTCCAAATCACTTTCAAATCCAAGGTTCTCTCATGTTCAGCTTCCTCATCTTTTTCATCATCAAACTCACTCACTGCCAGTGTCTGCACCATTACCTCTAACTTCATAATTATCCTTTGCAGAAGAGATGCAGAATTTTCCTTTATTTGTATTTCTGTATATTTTATAGAAACTGAGACCGAATTCGGTGTCCATGGTAGATTCAGCAATGGAATTGACTGGTCAAAACAGATACTGTAACCCAAGAACCCATCTCTGTTTCCCTGAAAAAGAAAGCAAACAAGTTAAATACAGTTGTCCTCCAAACTACCGCAATTTCCTTAATTAATTATTAGTATTTATATTTGATTGCTTTAAGACGATGGACTGTATTTTAAAATAAAAATATAATTATAATTCTCGACTTAAAATAAAATAATATACACTTGTATTGATTAATATATAAGCTATAGTCTATTTGATAAGAGATAAATTAATTGAAAATTAAAAAGTTAGACAAAATTTAGAAGATAAAAATTTTAAATTTAAAAATTAATTAAAAGTTAAAAAGTAAAAAGTAAAAAATTAGTTAGAATTAAACTTAATAAGTTTGATGTATTTTTTAAAAAATTTAATTAAATACAAATTTATTTTTAAATTTTTATATAAATAAATTTTAAATGACAATTTAAAAATTAATTATTTTTATAATTTTAATTTTTTATAAAAATAATATTTTATTTTTAAAAAAATAAATAATATAATAATTAAAATAAATAGTATATATTAAAAAATATTTTAAAATAAATTATTTCATAATAATATAAAAAAATAAATATATAGTAATATTAATATAAAAGAATCAAATTATATTAAATGTATAAAAATAAATAAATAATAAAAAATTAGATTGTAAAAATATATTAAAATAAAAAAAAATTAATTAGAAGTTAAAAATGGTAGAAGTTACTTGAAATCATTTTTTAAAAAAATATTAATAATTTTTTTAAAATTCTAGTAATTATTAAAAAATTTTATTAAATGTAATTGAAATATTTTAACAAATTTTTTAATTTGTGATCTCAGCTTTCAATTAGATAAAATTTTATGACAACCAAGTTTAAAATTATAAAATGGTTAAAACTTATTCAATTAAATTTTAATAAAAAATTATAATTTTGTATCAATTATTTATCTAATTGACAATAGTTTAGTTTTACTTAAGTTAGACTTTAAGTTTCACCATTATGAATAAAAAAAAAGGTACTGTACAAATTTTGTAAATATAAATAAATGCATTCATTTTGATTTATAGCATATTTAATTTATATTGTTTCATTTGAAATATACACATTTTTTTAACCCATCTCTATGTAATTTGAGTTATCAACGTATATTTATATTTTTACAACATATGAGACATATACTTAGATTAATCAGAATTCAATGTAATTTTTAAATACAACTTAAAAAAATTATAATTTTTTTTCTTTAAAATACATCAATCACATTAAAGGAGATAAATTTTCAACATTAATTTAGAGTTTTGAAAAAGAGAATACTGGCAAACATAAATGTTACATTAATGTTATATTTACACCTACATACCAACAGATTGACTGCAAAATATTATGATTAATGGAAAAGCATAAATTTCTAACAATAAACTACATTAACTATATAATATCTTTCATTTTTTTAAACTATCTTACTATGTAGATGAATGTGAAATTAATATTTTAATATACAATTAAGTTTAAAGTGAAACTTTTTTCAACCTGATTTTTTATATACACAAAATTTAAAATCAAACTCAAATCATATATTTAGAAGGGGTTTGGTCTATATAATTTTATAAATGTGTTTGAAATGTTTAAAAATTTTATAAAAATGTTATACGATATTAAAACAAATTTATCTTTATAAAATTTTTGATTTCTCATCTTCTTTAAAAATATATTTAAACTATTATTAAAATGCTTCTCAATGAATAATAGTTTGTAACGAATATATTCTTTTTTTCATAAAAATAATTAAATAAAAGTTAAAATTATTTTTATTTATTTTTTAAAATTATTACTAAAAATTTGATTTCTCATCTTTTTTTAAAAAATATTTTAATAAAAATATATTTAAATTGTGATTAAAATGCTTCTTAACGAATAATTTATGATGAATAATTTTTTTTATAAAAAAAATTAAGCGAAAGTTAAAATTATTGTTATTTATTTTTAAAATCATCATTAAAATAATTTTTTTTTTGTTTGCATTGCTTTTAATTTTTCTTTACAATTATTTAATATAATAAAATATTACAGCTTTTGTGATTAGGATTTTTTTTAAAAAATTTCTCTAAAATCTACGGAGAACTCAAATGCCTATATCCTTGACATAATAACTTTTTGTGCCAATATCAACACAAAAATCAATAGAAATTTCATTCAATAATTTATTTATGTAAAATACAGCATTTTCAGTTTACAGAGAAAAACTCCCACTTGTGACTTGAGATACTTCATATGTTTTCTATTTCTTGTATCTATCTATGATATGCATATCACTGAGAATTAACGAATCTGCAATTCTTCCGAATCTCACCCTGAAAATCAGTTAGAGGATTTATATTCCCCATCTTGATCATAGCATAGGCAAATTCCACGAAGAAAATTCTTTGATTATCGCTATAAAATTGGACCAAAGGTTTTGTGGTTGCAGCGGCCTCATTACTTGAAAAGAGAATCTGGTCAGAGGCAAGGAGACCCTTTCCTTCAAGCAAGTTTTTGAAGTAGTGGTTATCAAATAGATCCACTGAATTTGGGTCTAACACACTACTTTTGTTCCCATCTCCACTTTGTGGGCACAAATTTTGCAATTCACTTAGCGTATTGGTTTCTATTGTACTGTCTGGTTCTCCTGTCCCTGAGAAGTTGAACAATCTATTGCTGAAAAAGGCACACCTTCCTCGTCCAATTGTATGAGAACCTAAACAAACATTTCATATATTGCTATAAGTAGAAATTGGTAACATAACAACTAAATCTAAAATTAATATTATATATAATTAAATTATAGGCACGTAAATTCCTCTTTCTTTATTCTAATCATATTATCTGTGATCTATTTTCTTACTATTATTTTTAGGAAGGACACACGTCATTTTTCATCTAATAATGATGCTTCTTATGAGAAGAATATCCATGTATTATGATTAGATTGAAAAGCAAAAAGATGAGGAATTTAAGTATATTTTGGTAGTTTTCTCCATTCAATATATACCTGACAAGGTAACAACGTCTCTGAGGCTGAGGCCAACATCATCAAACTTTGAAATGATGGTGTCAAGTGTGTCAAATGGAGAAGGAATTGAGACATTCGCTAGTGTTCCATTTGAGATTAATCCATCTCTCCGTCCTAGCTGAACAAACCAAAAAGGACCTCCACTCTGTAAAATGCCAATGCAATTTATGTTAAAACCAAACACAAACTCAGATAATAAGAGAAGTCACTGCAAAATTAAGAGGGAGTTTTTTTCTTCTTCTTTTTTTAATGAATTATCAATATTTAATCATTGAACATACTAGGAGAACAGAATCTCTGGCAGCTATGGCTAATATATCAGCGCAAGATACAACTCCACTACATGCGCTCTCTACTGAACTCTTGATTGCATCTATAACTTCAAATCCTCTAGCAGAATTCCGGTTAGGAACAGCAAATTTTTCACTATCTTCATCTCCATCAAGCAGAACTGAACCATCACAACCCTGAAACCCAAATATATTGATTGGATAACGTAAAATCAAGAAGAAAAAAATTTGTATATTGTATCTAACCAAATGTCTTGTTGCTGAATGGCTAAGTTCCAAACATTTCATTTTTAGTTAAGTGTTAGTTTTTCTCCTAAAATAATAGATCCATGGTTAGAAAAATTCTAGTGTGGGAGTTGTTAAAATACAAATTGGTTGACCAAATTTTCTTTGGAGCAATAAATATTGTATGTATTTGGATGAATATTTGTAAACTAAGTTTAAATGAACTGCGTTTATAGAAGTTATCTTACTCAATAGTGAGTTGTTTAAACTGATATGCTTTATGTTTAATTTCTTTTTATTTACAGTAAAAATATAAATATTAAACGAAAAGCTACAATCTATCAGATTAATTTAAACATGAGTTTAAAAATAAAATTAATTTTGGTTAAAAGTAACCAAATATCTTAAAAAAATGAATTAACATAAATAAATGATTATGTAACATTTCAATGTAAATCCAAATAGGCAGATGATGTATTTAAAAGTTGAAGGGATCCAAAACTTAAATGGTTTTTCATGAAAAACAAGAATGCAATTCAAGCCATATTTACTTGCTGGTCTCAAATTTGAGGCTTCTGTATAGTAGTTTTGTTTTGAAAAAAGGAAATAGGAAAATTGAGATGCGAAATCTATTATGGGATGAGAAAAGGTATGACTAATGATTGGGAAATAGTTGAATGAATCACCTACAAAGCATTTGAAGAATCACAAGGGATTATTATATTTAAAAAGTCAAAATAAGTGCCTCCTTAACTTACATTTACAAAGCAATCATGGAAATGAAGCCGAAGCAAAGAAGCACCTATTCGCATCTCATTTTTCATTGCGTTTTGAACCTCTTTCCTTACTATTCTAAAAATATCAGGGCATGTTGTCCTATAAAAATCTGGTGTCAATTGGGATCTTATACCCACACTCAAAATCAAGAAATTCAAAAGCCAAAAATATGCAATAGAATTCATTGTCATTTTGTTGTTATCAACTAGCGATGTATGTAGCAAACACACCTAGCAATGGCTTTATTTATAGCTAAGAAACGAGACAGCAATTTTTACTTTTAATCGATTATTGACGTAACCTAATCTGCTGCATAGTGCTGGCGGCAGAAAATTAAGATTTCATTGTAAAATGATAACGGACAGATGTTTGAGTACCACCAATCACATGTTCATTTGAAAGTGATGCCACTCTACTTCTGAAAAATGTAAACCTCCTATTCAAGTTTGTGAATGAATAAAAAAAGTCAAAATCACTCACTCTTTTTTTTTTTATATATATATATATAACAAAATATTAAGGTAAAAATAGTCCATTTGGGCAACGACTTCTGGAGCACTATGAAGTTGTGCACGCATTAAGAATTTAAAACTCTTTCTTAGCCAAAAGGAAAAGTCATACTAAATAATTATTACTAATTATTCATGCATGGTGGGGGTGGGATAAATGTCAATTTATAGAAGGGTATGAGTTACCAGTTGTCCTGGCATCTTAAGCCTAAGGTTTTTTATAAAGGGTAAGTAAGTTGATAATGTTAAAAATGTTTATAGTGCACTGCGACTACATTCATGCATGTACTAAAGGAATTAGAGTTTTAAAATTGATTTTTAACAAATAATGCAATAAGCATACGAAAAACAACAGTACAAAACGAACTCAACAAGAAATAAAAATGAAGTATAATTTGAGGGAGGGACAGGGAAGTTCAGGAAGCAAGCAATAGAAGTGACCGCAACTATGTGTGAGCTATGGAGGAAACAATGAACAGGGAGTGGATAAATGAAGGAAGCAAGTTATTTTCTCTTAGGCTAAGAAGTGAGAATGGTAAGTAAGGGGAAGCGCTCATAAAATTATCTGATTTCAGAAATAATATTCTTTACTTTTTATAATTAAAAAAACAGCTATTTTGATTGTTATATTCTGCTATCTATTATTACACCTTTTCTGCTTGTTTCACTTTACTTTTTCAAATTTCAAAATCAATTTTAAAAACTAAAAACAAACAACAGAAACATCCTCTAATTTATTTTCTAGTTATAT
The DNA here is from genome assembly GCA_037954105.1 of Canavalia gladiata. Classification (NCBI taxonomy): domain Eukaryota; kingdom Viridiplantae; phylum Streptophyta; class Magnoliopsida; order Fabales; family Fabaceae; genus Canavalia; species Canavalia gladiata. The sequence goes on from CM075662.1 coordinate 25,546,857, forward strand.
TTTATTTTTTAATAATAAACTACTTTAAATATAAAATTAATTATTGTAAAATTTTATATTTTTTTTACAATTTAAGCATAAATTTTTTAAAAAATTTGTTCGAAACATATTATTTAGTTTTGAAATAATTTCTTACATAATATATTCACAGCTTAATAAATTTTTTAATCTTTTAATTTATACTATTTTTTATTTTAATCTTTAGCTTTTATCTTTTAAATTTTTTATTTTACAAATTATTAATCTTGATTTCCATGGTTAAAAAACTTTATAAAGTGATAACGTTATTTAAATAAATATATAATTTAATCTCTGAAAGTTGCATCTCCGTATTTTTAATTTTAAAAAGTATCATATACAGTTTATTATTGATATTGATCGTATTTTTGTTTTTTCACAAATGTAAACAATATAGGAACAAAAATAAGGTTAACACATTTAAAAATCAAAATATGTAAATTGATATTTTTTAATATTCAAATAATTTTTTAAAAGTTAAAATATGAGTAAATAAACAAATATAGGGCCAAATTATACATATTGATATTTTTTTATAACCAAATAATCTTCAAAAAGATAAAAATGTGAGTAATAAATAAATTCAAGAACAAAATTGTATACGAACACCTTTTAGGATAAAAAATATAGAAAATTTTTACGGGGAGAACTAAAATAGGCAACTTAAATAAAATGAAGAATCAAAATTAAATATAAAATTAAAAATTAAAAATTTGATTAAGCAATGTTAAAATATAAATTATTTTATAACTAATTATAATAAAATTTCACTACAAATTTAATTAATTATTGAACTAGTTTTTCCCACACTTAATATAATAGTCACAAGATTAGGCCTAACTATCCTTATACTAAGCTGGACATGACTAACATGTACAGCTTAAGAGTAAAATGTTAAATTCATTCTTGATTTTTTTAATGATCTTACAAATTGGTTCTGTTAGTCCTTATTTATTTGTCTTATAAATTCTTTTTTTACAGATTATCTAACTTATATTATTTTAAATAAATAAATGAACTAATTTACAAGATTTAAAAAAAAAATTAATTTACATAATTTTAAAAATTAAGGACAATTTTGTAATATATATATATATATATATGAAAGACGGACTAATTTTAGTTAACTCTTCAACCCAACTTAATGGCGTCACAGTGAAGGTTATTTTTTCTTATTTCCGCGAGTTTCATTAGTACAGACATTGACATGGTAGTTAGTTGAATAAACACAAAACGTAGTAGCTTTACTGGCTCAAGCCCACATGACATGTATTATGGTTCATTAGCCCGAAGCACTCGTGTTATTATTATGTTAAATCCAAATTGGAACTAGCATTTTTCTGTGAATTGTTTGGATGATACAAATGTTATTTCTCAAGAGTTCGTACTCCTTGTGGAATAATGTAAATGTTTTTGAAGAGAGTTGCTGGTTGCTACTATACCATAATTTGTTACCTTTTGGTTTGGGAGGGTATCTTGGAACTCATTACCAAACAGCAGTCAACCTCCAATAATAAAACTCTGTTTTCACTGTCTTTATACAATTCTTTAAAAAAAGAAACAAGTGAAAATAAGGTAATTTTCATATAATTATTTGTAGAAACAAAAAATAAAACAAATCTTTTTCTCAAGGGAAATGAACAATGCTAAAATTGTCCAGGGGACGCCACAGGTGATGATGACCTACAAACAACAGAGTTTTATGTAAACCATTACAAGGACCATCTCTCACATCCGTTATGCAATTATTTGAAGAACCGAGGCAGTTAGGAGGGTGTTCTTCAGGGAGATTTACTTTCTAACCATTTAAACTTCAAACTGATCACAAACCTAACAAAAGAGAAAGTCATCCCCTGGCTTACACATGAGCAAGTTAGGTCAGAACATGCTTATCTCTGCCGGCTAGTTTGTACTATATCTTCATAGAAAAACCTATCCCATGCATAGAGCTAATTTAACCGTTCCCTATTATAATGATGTCGTACTAAAGAACAAAAGTAGATGGTGATATATCCCATGTGAAAGCATTCACCGAACCACTAAACAATTCTATTTACATAGATATCCACACCAATTAAACCTCCAATTGGATCAAATGAGAGATAAATAAGCACATGCAGCCAAGCCAACCACACTCGTCAGCAACAAAACATAAACAGGCAAACAGCAACAAGAACTTAACAGGATTAATTTTGTAAGAATTGTGGACTAGTTATACATGTAATCATGCCTACAGAAACTCAAGAAAGAAATAGAGCAAAAACAAAATCAAAGCAGCACATAACAACTTCAGAATTTTGCAATGTAAGCATATCAGTAAAAAGTCCGCCAAGTGATGGGCTCTCACATACCCTGCAAACCTAATATGTTAATGCCAATATTTTAAAGGAACAAGAAATAATGTTGAAATGACAAGCTAACAAAACAAAACAAATGGACGGTTTTGCCAATTACATAGCAAAACCAAAACTGAATAATATCAAACTACAAGAGCACAAGCCCAAGTTCAGATGGTTTCAAGGCATTTCGAATCCTATAATTGTACAAGTAGTAGTGAAGCTGTCCATCTCCTGGTCCAAACTTGAGCTCTCTGAGGAAACTCTCATTGTGCATTACATCCAAGGCATTGAAAACATCAAAATCCTTTTGCTTCGCCACAATTAGTGCATCATTCATCAACTGAGGCAGCGGAGTCTTGGTGGAGACATTATAATAAGAATAAGCAGCTTTCAAAGTTGAGTAAGTTTGATTTCCAAGGATAGAAGAAGGGAGAGTATAGAAGCTGCAGAAGTCTGTGATCTCATGATTCTCAGGACTCTCCACCAAGTAACTATCCACCACATTCTCATTGGGAAGAAGCCAATGCTCAACATCATTTTCGTCCAAATCAGGTGCAACAACAAACTGGCTCAAGTAGTTCCTAAGCAGCCGAGTAACAGCAGGGACATCACGGAGTTCCATTTTCCTGAATCCAGGTGTAACTGTTGAATCAGGTAATTTGTATAGTTTTATAGTGCGGCTCATTGTCATCCTAGCACCAAGCCTTGAAAACCCAACATCAATAAGCTTCTTTGGATTCAATGATCTATGCCAATACTGACAAGTTGTTATTGGTGTTGGAAGAACAACTCCAGCTGTATAAGCTGCCTGCCAAATATTCTCCAAATGAACCCTCCTGGTGACTTCCTTGATCATAACAGGCGCAAGCCTCTTCGCCCTAAGCTTCTTATGAACACACAAGAAATTGATCTCTGCCATCTTCACAATCTCCTTATTAACCCTGATTCTGGCAGGGACACCGCTGATGAAAGCAACCAACTTCTTCGACGTCTTGGCACGAACGCCAATGTGCCAGCTCCGATAATAACCCGGAATGCGCAACGCCCACCTCAGAAATTCCTTGGAATAGTTGAACCTGAACATGTTCTCATCATCCTCAACATAATTATTCTTCAGCAGAATATAAACCTCATCACATGTTTCTGCGGAGTCCATGTCACATGTGGTCCACTCATAAGCACTTGGAAGGTTATAAGGTTCCTGCTTGACCTCAGACAAAGGTGTTGGGGGCTCAATGGGGCCTTCAACCAAGCTTGAGTCCCCAACATCTTTGTATTGCCCAACAGGCTGTGTTTCCCAGAACTTATGTCTCTTACTAAGAGACATTGAATCTTGGAAACTTTGCACAATGGTCTCCAATGAGGTATCACCCTTGGAAACCATCGAGTTTCCATCCACAAGATCTGGTTTTGCTTTTGGAGACCCAGATTGAGAACCGCTATCCCCCATATCAATTACCAAAAAATTCAAATGCAGCTGAAATATATTAAAAATTATTTCACAACCCTAGCACAGAAAATTGAAATAATTCGAAAAAAACAAAAATAAAAAAAATATTCAAATTCAATATAACATAGAGAACCAATAGAACCTTGATCCGGTGGATACAGAAGATGAAACTATGCAATCAGTAAAAATTAAAATCAAATTATGAAAGGTAGAATGATTGCGATGTAAAAAGGAAGGAAATTAAAGAGGTGATGGATGATTGATTGATTATATTAATATGAAATGAAAATAGTGAGGAGTGAAAGGGATGATAAACTCACAGTGTATATTGAAAGAGAGAAGGGTGGAGTGCGATTTGGATCGTGGAAAAGAGTGGATGAGAGGGATAGGAATAATAAACGTTACTTTTCTTGGAGGAATAGCGTAAGTATCAATTATCTGATGTGGCTTCTGGAAAAAGCAGTTTCCGAGATGCGTGTGGAAAGCATTGGGGGTGAAGACGGAGGATGTAAGGGAAGAAGGAGAATACGGCACAAGGGTGAGACTGTTTTTATCGTGGGCCTTTTCTACTTCTCCCTCGTGACGGGTTAACCAAACACTCATTCTCCAAAAATATATATAAATAAAGGAGACTCATTCTTCCTGTTATTTTTATTTTTTTTTTCAATTTTTTCTTATCAATTATTTTTTATGTTAATATTTTACCTTATCTTTTGACTTTTGTTGATTTAAATCAAGATATCGGGACTGCATCGAATGATTCAATCCATGAGTTGGTTTAGTAACCGTCTTATCAGTCAATTGAATCTAACTTTCATCAAAATTGATGTAATTGGGTTTCATTGAATTGGATGGATAATTTATTTTATTGCAAAGTAATGAAATAATGATGTTATATTATTTTTTTTTAAGAAAAAAGATTTGTGAAATCAAAATACCAATAGTAATCCTTAATTGGTTTCAGCTTCCTCCCCTTGTACTTGTATAGTTGTTCATAACTTCTTTCACTGTGTCTACTCCTTAATTTTATTTTTCTATGCATTTGTCATGTTTTCTGCTTGGTTTGTTTTGTGTTTGTTATATCTATGTATCTTTTGAGTCTGCATATAGCTCATCACCATTCTGAGAAAAGAAAGTCGACACGGTATCTAGTATTAGTATGTACCTATTTTGTTTACAAATATAGTTTCTATAAATAATTTGTATTCAGTTTTTTAGTATAATTACCTTTATGCAAAGCATTCTGAGTTAGAAAATAAGTAGGATTCTAATTTACTAATTATTATATTCAATCCATGCATGGCATTCAAATCTATAACTATGATTTTTTTTTCTTTGATAGGAATGCTTGATATAGAATACTTATAAGAAAATTTAGTAAATTTTATACTCTTATTTTTTTAAAAAAAAAATTGTCTGAAATATCCTCTATCAAACTTGAAGCACCATTATTTTTTACTCAAATTTTATCTCAAACTCAAAAATCAAATAAGCAAAAAATTGATCTGGTTGAAATGAATAGAAAAATTGTTTTATTATATGTATATTGTAATAAAATTTTTATGGGAGGTGCCATTGATCAATTTAAAAGTCACTTAGTATGGGAGAAACTGCAAGTTATAAGAAATATAAGAAAGTTTTAACTATTGACAAAATATTAAACATCAAATAAAACAAAATATTTAAGAGTATTAACACAAGAAAATGAAGGTCCAGGAGAATAATGAGGATAGTATTGCATTTGAGGAAGATCCAATGTGAGTAATTGGTGAAATGTCTAACTCAATTTGATAAGAATTTTGCACATTTCAAAAGGAAAAGAATGTGGGTTTCATAGGTGGTAAGTATGTATTGAGATTTATCATAATGTTTAGAAAGAAACTAGTTGTTCTTATGATAAATGGATAAATCAATCATTCTAGATGAACTCTGCTTGATTTTTTAAATTTATTGTCCTTTAATTTTGTTTTAAATATGTGATTCATGTTTTCAAAACAAGAGAAATGTTGTATAAGCCTTTTAAGATGTAGTGTTATTTATTGGACTTGGAAATATTATTTAAATTATGATAGATGTTGATGTTACTAGACGTTAAATTTCTAAGTTATATTTATTATTTATCAGTGGAAAATAAGTTTTTTACATCGGTTATTATGGACTTTTTATATCGGTTATTTGAGCGGTATTGAAGCGGGACGATATAGAAACTTAAACTTTCTACATCGGTTCTACAACCGATCTACACTTTTTACATCGGTTGTGACCACAACCGATATAGAAAGTCACTTTTTACATCGGTTAAGGTCACAACCGATGTAGTAAGTTTATTTTTTTTTAAATGTTATTTTTGTTTAGGGAAATTGCCATAATTATTTATTCACAATACCTGTATATATAAACAGAATACCAGGCAGACAATACAGAAATTACAGAGTCTATATATTTAAAGTAAATACATCAATATTTATTATAAAATATAATAAAAACAAACTAAAAATCTAAAAAACCCATGAATTCAACTCAAATTGGCAATGTCTATCAGAAATTCCCCCCAACGTCTTCTGATATCATCAATTTCTTCATCTAACAGAGGTTGAGGATTGTCAAATATCTACAAAATGTTTTTGATTAAAATTAGTGAACATGTCATGATATGCATTCAAATTAAATAATTAAATTAGGACAATTGTAATTACCTGGTGCCAAGAGTGAACAATAGAAGTTGAGACAATGAGAAACATATGTCTCATCACATAATATCCACACTCGGTTCCTCCGGGTTGTCTTAGACACTTCAAAAAAATAAAAAGAGTATCAAATATAATTAGAGATGGTGATAAAAGAATATAAAATAATTGAATAACTTTTAATAAAATACTTACCTTTGGAATTATCCATACAGGCTTTTTAATATTTGATGAATGCGTCCATTTTAACTGCAGTCGAGCATTCATTGCTCTAAAGTAAAATAAAAAGAAAATTAATACCTTTGAGAATAACAAGTTATATGAATATAAATACCAAAATTATAAAAACTTACAAATCTATAATGTCCTTTATGTCTTTCTTTGGTTTTTGTCAAGCAGAGCATAGAAATACAACTACATTCCGCTTGGGACAAATAATGATTAATTGCCAATGGGCCCTACAAAATATGGATGACAATGAACAAAAATTAGGAATTTAATTGAATTCATGAACTAAAGCAATTAAGTATTGACTTACGATTGAAAATAGGGGGCTAGGTAACAGTCTTTATCAGACTGCAACATCCTCTGAAGATATCCCTGTATCTCAGCTGCCTTGTTCCCAGTTTTCTGCATATGAACTGGGTCCAGGAATCCATAGAGGTGTAAGTTACCTATTTCAGTGCAGATACGATACAGGTACCTAATATTGCGAATAATTTTCATATGTTAGATTTTGATAATGAAATAATTCAAGTAAGGTTTAGAAATTTACTTACATCAACCATAATTGTAGAACTGTTACACATAGGAGATCGTTACCCACAACCAATTCCAATATATCCTTCTTAGTAATATAGAAGGGGATAGGTGTGGGCTTCCCTATGATATCTGCTTCCATTTTTATTTGCAAATTTTGGTTGCCCAAGTTCATGGCGATACCAAATAGATGTGTGAACAAATCAACCTCATATTTCTTTGCAGGAGGCTCAGGAAGATCTGCACTTAAATCAATCTTCTTCCCACGATCTTCCTTATAAACCTACGATAAATTCATAAAATAGTAAGAAATATATATATATATATATATATATATATATATATATATATATATATATAGACACACACAATGTATATGTTAAAAAATTAGTAACATATGCTAAAATTATTTAATACCTGAGGTTGAACTCGCTGCACAAGTCTCCTCGACCATATAATGAAATGATTGGGGGCTTGCTCCACGACATGAACCTCCTCAGTAGGGACAGGAACAGGAGCATCTGCATCTTCAACCCGTTCAACCACCACTCTAACATGATCATCATCAATTTGCTGGTGATGGATGGTTGAACCCAAGGTGTAGACTTTCTCAATTGCTACCAAACGATATGGATCATCAACATATAACTCATAATCGTTTGTAGCTACATCCACATCCTCTTCTCCCTGTAGTTGCTCCTCCGTCGGAGCACAGCTTCCCTTTGTGCTCACGCGCCTAGGAGAAGGTGATGGATGGTGACCCTGTGTCTGTGTTTGGGAAAGTCCCAAAGATGCAAGCTCCTGCCTAAGCTCTTGCCTAAGCTCCTGCCTAAGCTCCTGCCTAAGCTCCTGTCTGAGCTCTTCTCGAAGTTCTTGCCACAGTGCTTGCCTCATGTCTTCGCGCATGGTATCCAACTCATCTCTAGACACCAAACCTTCTTTGGATATCTGTCTAGAAGACAATCCAAAGTACTGTCTAAGGCCAATACCTCGGCCAACTGCACGAACATGCCCTGGATGCTCTGGTTGGCCAATAGCAGTACTTAAGATGTCATCCCGACCAGTTGGAACAAAGACTCCTTGTGAGCTTTGTTCAACCAAAGAATCCTACAAAACAAAAAATGACTGTTATCAGTAATGTAAATGTTTGAAGATAAATAAAAAGAAATTTACAAAATTGTGTGATTACTTACAATCTTCTCAGCAACAATGCGAGAAAGCTCTGAGGTGTACTCTCCAGATACCCTTTGGCGTGCCCTCTTCCATTTCTCATGGCGTGAAGGTGGAGAGGGTGGAGAGAGAAGTGTAGAGGGGTCTGCTTCAGATGATTGCTGACGATCTTTCGACTTCTGCTTGATCAGCCTATCTTGAAGCAACTCATAACCCCCACGAGATAATCTGTGGGGGTAACAGTTCTTAGCAGAAATTTGTTGAGCCTTCTTTCTTTTCTCTTGTTATAAGAAATCAAATCAATTAATCATAATATTGCTTATATTAGTTAATTAAAAAAATAAAATATTAGCAAGATACATACAACGAATGCAGGATCCATTCGAGACTTAACAAATCTCTGCCAAGTGTCTTGATCAAGGAACTGGTACACCTCACAAGGAGACACATCCTTGAGTGACCCATATATATATTTGCTGGTGAGATGTGTCTTGAAGCCCCTCTAGCGCTCACCAGCAAATGAAAGCCACTTCCTCTTCAGGAAGTTAGTGTTTAGTACGTCATATGTAAGCTACATAAAAGAAGATGTAATTGGTTAGTGAATGATAAATTTATGGAAAAACTTAAAACTTTAAAGTTAAATACCATGATAGTCTCCCAAATTTGATCCTTGACTCGCATCTCAACATCATCCCAATCCTTCTCCAAAATACTAGCCTTGCTTCGTCCAAGGAGGGCCACATAACTCTTAAAATTTGTCTTGTTTGGCCCTAATGGATTCCCAGTGGCCTGATCAAACTCTATGGGAATCCTCCGCTCACCGCTCCGACTAAGGGTTAACTCCCTTAACCGTGTGGCTCGTCTTCCCTTCTTTTGCCGAGAAGAAGGGTTCTCAGACCCACTTTGTGAAGGAGGAACCTCTGAAGGGTCAGTCATGTATCTGTTAAAAGCAGAGAAAACAAATATGAAAAAATTATTGAATAGAAAGAATAAATACAATTCATCTTTATATTGCAAATTGCAACCTTAACAGAAACAGTAACAGAAACGGAAATAGGTTAAGGGTACAGGCAAAACAGAAACAGGAAAAACAGGCTAAGGCTAAGGCAAAACAGAGCATATAACTTACACTGATCAAATCACCCCTTTCCTTCTCCCCATTTTAGCCAATGCATAAGCAATGTGTAGCTGTGGGAGAAATAAGCTTATTGTGTATATCACTAAGCTAGCCTCATATGAGGTGGAGTTGAGGACTATATCACTAAGCATATTATGATATTCAATAATTTTTATTAACTTATACTTGAGAAGTGACAAGTTTCTGTATTGGGTTAGGAAACTCCCCCTTGATATTTCTGGAACACTTTCCACTTACACAAAGTAACAGGAAAAAGCTAAGGCTATCTACCTCATACAAAGTAAAACAAGCAAAGGTTAAGGATAAGACTAAGGCAAAACAGAAACATGCAAAACAGAGACCTAAACAGAAACATGTTAAGGCTAACAACAACTAGTGCAGAAACAGAAACAGAAACAGATACCTAAACAGGAAAAGGCTAAGGCTATCTACCTCATACAAAGTAACAGGCAAAGGCTAAGGCTAAGACTAAGACAAAACAGAAACAGGCAAAACAGAGACCTTAATAGAAACAGGCCAAGGCTAACAACAACTAATGCACAAAAAGAAACAGAAACAGAGACCTAAACAGGCAAAGGCTAAGGCTATCTACCTCGTACAAAGTAACAGGCAAAGGCTAAGGCTAAGACTAAAGTTAAGACTAAAGCTAAACAGAGACAGGCAAAACAGAGACCTAAACAGAAACATGCTAAGGCTAACAACGACTAATGCAGAAACAGAAACAGAAACAGAGACCTAAACAGGCAAAGACTAAGGCTATCTACCTCATACAAAGTAACAGGCAAAGGCTAAGGCTAAGACTAAGGCAAAACAGAAACAGGAAAAACAGAGACCTTAATAGAAACAGGCTAAGGCTAACAACAACTAATGCACAAACAGAAACAGAAACAGAGACCTAAACAAACAAAGGCTAAGGCTATCTACCTCATACAAAGTAACAGGAAAAGGTTAAGGCTAAGACTAAGGCAAAACAGAGACCTAAACAGAAGCAGGCTAAGGCTAACAACTAATGCAGAAATAAAAACAGGAAACAGAGACCTAAACAGAGAGCCAGAATGGTACATATCGGTGTAGACAACGCTGTAGACGACGACGACGGCGTAGACGAAGATGACGTGCTTCGACAACGACGACTTTGAGAACGATGGCAGCTTTGGCAGCTTAGTGGAACTGAGTTAGGGCAGGAATCGAGTGTTTAAACTTTTGAGGACAACAACGGTCGCATCAGCTAAAGAGGAGGGAAAACAGACTTTCTACGTCGGTTGTTTCAGAGAACCGATGTAAAAAGATCTTTCCACATCGGTTACACTACTCAACCGATGTAGAAAGTCTTACTTTCTACATCGGTTGCTTTATAACCGATGTAGAAAGTCACTTTTTACATCGGTTATAAAGCAACCGATGTAGAAAGTTTAAATTTTTTTACAAAAATGCCACCGCTTGTTTTTCTACATCGGTTATAAAGCAACCGATGTAGAAAGTGTCAAATTTATTTACAAAAATGCCACCGCCTTTTTTCTACATCGGTTGACGAATAACTGACGTAAAATCTGTTTATAAAAAGCTATTTTTCTACCAGTGATTTTGCAATATATTTCATTAATTAATTTAATATTATATAATTTTAAAAAATTTAAAAAAATAAAATCATATCACTAGCTTTTCAAATTACTAAATATATACATAATTATTTATATGTATCGTACTTGATGAGAAAGTATACATGTGAAAAGAAATATTTTATTTTGTCATTAATTTCATTGTATTGTAAAAGAATTTTAATTTTAATTTTATTTAAAAATTATCTAGAAAATAAGATAAGAGATCATGATAAATTAAATTTTTATTATATTTTTTTTATTTAAATAGTAGAATATAATAAATTTATTCAATTACTTTATTCTATCTTATTATATAATATAATTTTTGTTCTATAAAAAAACTAAAATATGATAACATATTTAATTTTTCTTGTTATTCAAATAACAACAACAATAATTGTAAAAATAATAATAATAATAATATTATTATTATTTAATTTATTATCTTTCCGCTGCTATTTTTTTTCTTGTCTCTTTTGTATGGTTTTTTTTTATTCATACATTTTGTTCCTTGCAACATTTTATCTTTAATATTTTTATTTGGTAAATTGAAGTTAAAATATTTTTTATTTAATTTAAATAAATTTTATTTAATTTTAAAAAAGGATATTTTTATTATTTAAATATAATTTATATCATATATTTTTATTAGTTAATTTATCACCGATATAAAATAAAATAATATAATATTGTTTATTTTTTTTATCTTAATGTACAATAAAAATATGATAAAATAAATTACATTATATTCTATCATTTTATATTTCTATTTTGTCCTTGTATATTATTTTATCCTATTCATCAAACATATCCTGAAAGTTACATCTGATTAATAAATAAATTTCTAAGTTTAAAAATAATATATTAATATTGTAAAATTTATAGAGTCATTTATTCATGTGTTACATATTATAAATAATATTATAAATAATGAAGATAGGATTGTCATTTTTCTTATTAAGTTATGTATAAATTTAGGGATGAGATGGTGTAAATATTTTTTTTTTAAAAAAGTAGAGCCTTACTTATATATTTTAGGTGTTATTTGATTTTTGTTTTTCACTATAACTAAAAATATGATAGAGAATTTGTTTAATTAGATTTTAGAAAATATTTTCTTTAAAAAATAATTTATAAACTAGATAAAATTGAAAATAAATGAATGACATTTTCAATTTTTTCAATGGAAAAATAAAATTTGGTGGAAAAATTGAAATATTAAAAAAAAACATTTGTGACTTCTCAATTTTGTTTCCTTTATTCACACTGAAGATGTATATCTTCTGAATGAGTTGTTTCCTTCCTTCCCTTGTGGCTTTCATCTCATAATAATTAATTGAAATGTCATCTAATTACCTCTAGCAAATACATCGACGAAGCTCCTAACTATGTTATCTGCACTCTCCACTTGTACTTTCATATCTCTTTTTCTCATCGATTAAAATTGTTATCACTGTTCTACCTTTTCCTGAATTGAGCCTATTGAAACAAACCATGTTGTCACTAATCCTTTAAGATCCACCATTACAACTTCTTGTTTAGGTTCATCATTGCTGGTTTGGTTCGATCATAAATTGTATTACTTTTTCAATTTTGCACTACACATCTTTATTGTGCTTTTTCTAAAGTCTGTTCTTCTTCTTCTCATTATTATTATTATTATTATTATTATTATTATTATTATTATTATTATTATTATTATTATTATTTATTTTTTAATTTTTTAAAAATGTCACCTTATTTTTCCATCAATATTTTCTTTAATTCAAATTTACGCTCAATATACAAATTGAAGTCTCTTACAAAGAATTTATACAGATATTATTCAAACTAACAAAATAATAATGATGAATATGATGTTATATATTTTTTATTAAAAATTATTTATAATAAAATATAAATTAAAAAATATTTTATACTTTATATAAAAATTATAATTTATTAAAAATGAATAAATCAACCACATATTTACTATTTTTAATATTTTAAGAATAGGAAATAAGTCACTAGAAAAAACATGTTTTTATTTTAGAAAATAGAAAAATGAAAATAGTTTTAAGAAAATAGAAAAAAATAAAAGTAAAAAATATTTTCTTAAAACTAATGGCACATTAGATAATCTTTGAAATTATAATTTCGCAAAAACTTACATGTTATTGGTTAAATCTAGCGAGTTAGTTCAATATTAAAAAAATTTAGAAGCACACATCCACATCAACTAATTCCTTAAATGTCATTAGAAGATACGCTTACGAAAATTCAAATTTGCAATCTAAGTTAATAAGTGAGATAAGAATATTACAAGAATATTAATTTATATTTTGAATGTGAAGTTGTTATGAGAAAATAAAATATGATGATGTAAAGTAAAATTAGTTGTTGATAACTTTCAAAATTTATGATTTTTAATCTTTTAATTTAGTTAAGGGACATGTATATTAATTTATTTAATTACATGAACAAATTTAGATCAATGTAGGAATCTTATAGTTGTAGTGCATCAAGTTTGCAACAATTGGCTATTTATATTTTAAATTAAATATGTAATACTTTATTGTTAATAAAATTAAAATATATTTGAGTATATTTATTCAAATAAAACAAATATGTTAGAATGTTAAACGCTTAATTATTTTATCTATATTCATTAGAATTTAAGATTGTAATAAAAATATTATCACATACATTTTTAAATTATATATATATATAAATATAAAAATTTATTAACTTTAAATTATTTATATCAATATAATAACATTATATAAAATATAAAATCTATTAATTCAATTGTTGATTTAAAATTTTTTATTAAATAAATTATTTTTATAAAATTTAATATATACTTCATTTCATAATTTTATTTTAATATTTAATATATTGTTTAAATATATGTAAATATTAATGGTTAAATAATATATATGCAAATATTTTTAAATATTTAAAATTTGATATATATAATTATAAAATATTATTACATAATTCAATAATTGAATTAATAAATCTTATATTTTACAAAAAATTATTAAATTGGTATAAATATTAACTCTAGCATCTAATATTAATGAACCCTAATATATATATATATATATATATATATATATATATATATATATATATATATATATATATATATGGGTGTGTATATGTATGCATGGATAGATTTGTTAACATAGTTCAACTTCTTTTCAACTTCTTTTTAGTTGGAGTATTTTAACATTGCACGTGAACATTATTTAAGAAATTAATCCATACCATTTAACCATCACATCGTTGTATGACATCATTACATGCAAGTTTTAGTTATATATATATATATATATATATATATATATATATATATATATATATATATATATATATATATATATATATATATGGGTGTGTATATGTATGCATGGATAGATTTGTTAACATAGTTCAACTTCTTTTCAACTTCTTTTTAGTTGGAGTATTTTAACATTGCACGTGAACATTATTTAAGAAATTAATCCATACCATTTAACCATCACATCGTTGTATGACATCATTACATGCAAGTTTTAGTCATTCTAAACCGACACCTACTCCTATAGTTTTCCTACCTATACCATTGCTCCCAATTTAATATATATTTTGTTGAAAAAAGTTTATATTTAAAAAGTATTAAAATCTCATATTAAAATAGAATACTTGTCGTCTTTATAATAATAGATGTTTTATAGGCTTATAAATTAGCAAGGGGAATGACCTTGTGCACATGATTATCTAGCTCACACAATCTACTTGTTTCTACTAGACAAGCTTATCATAAGTGGAAGGAGAGGATCTACTCCATGCTAATGAGGTATGTCGACAGATAATTTTCAATATATTGTCTAATAATTTTTTTTATCTTTATTATTTCTATAAGAAAGTTAAAGTTATATGGATTCTAGGAAGCTAAAGTATATCGCTGAGGACGTCTAAAGATAAAAGTTTATCATGAGAAATTTTATCAGTGGAAAATGATGGGAGAAGGATATAAAGACACAAATCAATAAGTATCATAGGCTTCCAAAAAACCTCTAAACAGAAGATATTGTCACGCAAGATCAACTTGTGATTGAATTTCTCATCGAAAAATTACCTGAAACATGAAATGACTATAAAAATCACTTGAAGCACAAATAAATTTCTCTTACTAAATGAACCATGCAATAATAATTTAGGACACAAATCACAAAAATTCAAAGTTGTAAGAGAAAAAGCTTTAGCTACCAGAATATATCTACTACAAACCAATAAGTCTCCAAAAAAGTGGTACAATCACAAACCTTAAATCATTTTCCTAGGCCATATAACTCTACTTCCTTAAAAAAAATAGAACATGTTATGTTTGTGGTAAGTTAAGACATTATATAGATACAATAAAAGAAACAATGCTCCTCCTAAGATTAAGGCTAACTTGATGAAAGGAGATAATGTGGTGGCTACACTTATTTCTCAAGCTTTAATCATGGATAATGTAAGCTAATGAGTGGTAGAATATGAGGATATCATGAACATATGTGCCAACTGAAATGTGTTTTCTTCTTACACTACTACTATGAAGGAAGAAGAAATACTTGTATTTCTTGGAGACTCCTAAACTGGTTTTGTAAGGAAAAGGGAAGGTTATTTTTAAGCTCACATATGGAAAGACTTTGGCACTCCAAAATGTACTTCATGCAATCATTAGGGCCAGCCTAATTTTTGTGGCTTTACCAAGAAAAAGTAGGCTTAAGGTTTCTTTTGAATGAGACAAAATGATACTTTGGTGGGTAAGAGATATTGTGATCAAGATTTATTTGTTCTAAAATGATTAATGAAATCACTTCTTCTTTTGCTTACATAATTGATTCTTATGATACATGGCATGCTAGATTAGGATACATGACTTTTTATTTTATTAAAAAATTACAAAATAATAACTTAATTTCTGAAATAAAAAATGCATACTTAAATAAATGAGATATATGCATTGAATCAAAATTAACCAAAAAGTATTATTTTCCTGTACAATGTGAATTGAGTTATTTAATTTAATTTATACAATCCTAGGAGGCCTAAAATAAATAATTACTAGAGGTGGTAAGAAATATTATGCAACTTTTATAGATAATTTTTCTAGGTATACTAAATTATATTTAAATAGGAATAAAGATGAGGCTTTAAATAGGTTTTACCATATAAATAAGTAGAAAATCAATTAAATAGTAATATTAAAAGAATTAGATCAGATAGAGATGGTGAATATATTATTTTCAATGAATCTTATGAAAAAGAAGAAATAATACATGAAGTTACTCCCCCTTACTCATCCGAATCAAATAGAGTAGAAAAAAGAAAGAATAGGACATTAAAATAAAATATGAATGTTGTACTTGTTAGTTCTTCTCCATATAATAATCTTTGATATAAAGCCTTATTATTTGCATGTGATATATAAAATAGGATTCTATATAGGAAACCAAGAAATTTCTTTTATGAATTGTGGAAAATTTATAAGCCTAATATTACTTATTTAAAAGTGTTGTAGTTCTTATATAAAGTTATGTTACCTGGCCCTAAAAAAAAAGATAGGTTCTAAACATCTAGTTCCATGTTTATTAGTATGGCTAAATAGAATGCTACATTTAGATTTCTTATTTTAAAAAGTGATGTGCTTGATAAAAATTTTATTATTGAGACTAAAAATGTTGAGTTTTTAAAACATGTTTTTCCTTAAAAAATGAAAGTATTTTTAAAGTACTTACATAGGATACTTCTACTATATCGATACAAGATAATGTTGAAATTTCACACGAAAATTCAAGGAGTAAGAGATAAAGGAAAGATACCTTGTTTGGAAATGATTTTTATTTATACCTTATTGGAAAATTATCCTTTAACTTATTCTGAAGCTAGTTTTTCTTCTAATGCTTGTTTTTGGAAGTTATTAAAAATGAACTTGATTCTATTATGAATTGTAACACATGGATTTTAGTAAATTTACCTCCATGGATTAGATCGATAGGTTACAAGTGGATTTTTAGGGGAAAATATAATCCTGATGGTAATGTTGAAAAATATAAAGTTCGTTTAGTAGAAAAAGATTTTACTTAAAAACATATTGATATTTTGATACCTTTGCTCCTGTAACTAGGATTTCTTCTATTAGAGTATTAATTGCATTGACATCAATTTATAAACTATTTTTTCTTCATATGGATGTCAAAACTGCATTATTAAATGGTAATTTAGAAAAATTTATATGGTACAACCTAAGGTTAGTGTGGTTTTTGATCAAGAAAATAAAGTGTATAAGTTGCTTAAATTTTTATATGGATTAAAACAAGCACCTAAACAATGAGTACTCCTTATGATGAAAATATTTATTTAAATAATGCAAAAAGAGAGAACCCATTTTATGGATAAAATATGCTTAAATAATTGATTTTGATGCACTTAATGAATTACTCTTGACTTAACATAGCTTATGTTATGAACAATTAAGTAGATACACACAAACCCCAACAATGAGCATTGACTGCATTAGTCAGATTAATGAAATATTTAAGAGATACTATGAATTACGATATATCATATAGGTAATTATCTATTGTTTTGAAAGGATAGAGTGATGAAAACTAGATTTTAGATTCAAATGAGAAAAAAATTACTAGTGATTATGTGTTCACATTAGGGGATGGTGAAATAACTTGGAGATCAACTAAACAAACTATTATTGAAAAATCTACTATAAAGTCTAAATTTATTGCTTTAGAAATAGCTGGTAATGAGTGACTGAGAAACTTTTTAACAAATATTTATTTGAAAATAAAACCAACACTCTTGGTGTTAGATTTGATGTATTTAATGCTAATTATGTAAATCTAGTAGAAACCTTCTTTCAATTTATTAAAAGTTTTATATAAATCCTTTTGAATATTTAGGGAATTGTTGAAAAAAGTTTATATTTCAAAAATCTTGAAGTCTCACATTACTTGAAATTAAAATACTTGTAACCTTTATAAAAATAGATGTGTTATGAGCTTATAGATAAGCACGTAAAGAAAAACCTTCACGCACCTGACTAGTCCAACTTAAACCAATGATTTCTCCTTGCATGCATGATAACCTAGCTAACATAATTTTTAACTATTGAAATATTTATTTTATTTTTTTCAAAATTATTTTAAAGGTTATATGGAAATCCTTTAGATTTCAAATTTGAATTAACAAAATTATTGTTATTGGATATGATTTATTATTATTGAATTAAAAACATATTTATTAACTTTACTATGATATTTTAAAATCATTCCTTTATTACCATTTTTAATTCATATTACCCATTTTAAACATGATTTATTATAGATTTTAAAGGTCCTTATAAAATTTGGTTTATTAGTGGCTTGAATGATTATTTAAATTTTCATTTGAATTTTCAAAATTTAAATTCAAAATTTAAACCTATTTAATTAAAATTTTAAATGAGTATTTAATCGTATTTATCAGAAAAATTTATTTTTTTTGAAAAGTTTCACCCTTATATAAAGCACACTACTTTTTCCATTTTTGATCACTTAAAATATATTACTTACTGTTAGGTTTTCTCTTCTAATTCCTCTTTTTCTCTTGTTAGTTCTATTCCTGTTTTGTAAAAATGGCTATTAAACCTAGGAAATAACATTGAAATTTGAAATAAACATAAATTCTTAAAAATAATGTAATCACACGTGTTAGCTTACTCTAAACCTATAATATATATATATATATATATATATATATATATATATATATATATATATTTTGATTATTTAAATGGTTGCTTCTACAAATATATTTTCTTACTTAGATATATGGTTTAGAATAGGTTTGGAGCAAGAAATTTATGAGCCTATACGTGTGCTAAAATAATAGTTTAAAAGCATAGGAAAGATAGGATAAAAATGGATTATTTAATTTATCTTTAATAATACAATACAAAATTGCAACTTTAATTTGAGGTGAAGGAATGAGATTTAAACACCTCTAATGGAGGATCATTTTGATTTCATTTTATACTAAAAAATTTTATATACACTTGTAAGAAAATGGAGTTTATAGTTGTAGTGCATTATGGGGGAGTATTAAAAAATGGAAAAAAAAAATATAGTTATGAAGATGATGAGGTCCATGTAATGCATAACTTGGACATTAATAAATGATCATATTTTGAATCATTGTTCTTGCTAAAGGAGTTAATGTACATGGAAAGTAAGAAGTTACATGGAATCATATTCATAAGACTTCAAAATATTAGATTCAATTTACATAGGATATATATATATATATATATATATATATATATATATATTTTGGATATGGCTAATCTTGCAATTGACAATTGAATTGAAGTTCATATGTATATTGAGCATGATTAAATGTTTGACATTAATTGAATTGAACCTCTATTTAGAAGTTTGTGATCAAATGATGGAAGAACTTCCAGGTTAGGGGTACTGAAGATGCTGAAGTACCAAATGAGAAAGAAGGAAGTAAGCATGGTGAAGTCCCTAATAAGGATAAAAAAATGGGGTGAACACAATAGTGATAAAAACATAAAAGATGTCTATTTTAATGATAGTGAGGAGGAAAGAAATTCTAACATTAATGATGGGTTTGGTGATGGAGTAAGACTAAATGATGAATTAGTGCCATCACTAGCAGGTATAATACCAAGTTGAAAGGTACATCCTGTTTAGTATGTAATACCACCGGTAAGATTAATAATAAGAGAGGATGTCCAGTCTAACAAGATAATGATATAAGGCAAACATATAAGAATGATAGTGTGAAGATAGTTATAATAAAGTCAACTGCATATAAGAGATCATGTAACACTCCAAAATTTTATTGATAAATTCTATAAACCATGAATTTATATTTTTCAACAAGGAAATGAAAATAGAAATCAAAATTTAAAAGATTTTATAAAAATTAGAAATATTTTTAAGAAATTGTGAAAATACCCCTGAGTTTAAAAATACAATAGATAAAGTATAGGAAGCTCACAATAGGAGCTTAGAAATCTCCAAAAAAAAAATTAAAAATTATCAATAATTACTATAATACCACTAGAAGAAACTAATGATAGATAAAAGGTATAAATTTTTCAATAAACACTTAGAGCACTTGTAAAGAATCCATATTTTCCGCTAAGTACCAAACTACCTATAAAACTAGGAGAACAACTTAGAAATAAATTAGAATGGAATAATCAAGGACTATAATCTTTTGGAAGGAAGTTTAGAAATTTTTCTTGAAAATTTCTGAAAATAACCAAAATGCTCATAATAACCTGAGTAGGTTAGAAACTATCAACAAAGGTGAGAAACTTGTGCTTATCTTTAGGCATGTTTTTCTAGAGGATTTGACAAGGAGAGGAATGTGCCATTAATGGAAATTCAGTCATCCATGCATTATTTCATTAAAGGACAAAAATATTAATGAGAAAGAAAACTAACCATGGCTAAGTTAATTTAACCATGGTTAGAATATATTTAACTATGATTAGATTAATTAGACCATTGTTAAATTAGAAGATAATGTTTTATAATTTAGAATTAATTTTAAAAGGTAAAATTACAAGTGAAATAACCATTTTATCCTTGTAATAAATTAAACCCCTAATTACTCCTAAGTGGCCGAATTTTAACAAGAGTAAAAACTCACATTTTACCTCCAAACACTCACCTAAAACACTTAGGAAAATTTGTCTAAATCAAGTTTTCACCTTCATCCTTTCCTTAAGCCATAATGTAACCAAGTTTAAGCTTCCATCTTTGAAACCTAAGCCCATAAATTAAGCAAGCAAGAAATCCTCCATTCTTCTTGAAGGATTTTTGTTTTGGGAACACCAAGGGGGTATTTCTTCATAAAAAAAAAACCTGTTAAGCATCTCTTTTATCAACAAGTATGATGTTCTTCCCTTAAAATTTTCTAAGTGTTTTTTTTTATTATTTTTGCTTATCCTTCTTCATATTTATGGATTTCTTTTATAAACTCAAAGATCCAATTTTCTTGAGTTCTATTTTATTTAAAAATTTCCTAAGCCTTTAATATATATATATATATATATATATATTTAAGTTTTAAATAATTTTTAGAAGCCAAGTTGAATTTTTGATGGATTAAAGTGCCCCTTGGTACTTTTAGAGCATTTTAATTAGTTAAAATTTCTTAAGCATGATTTTTAAAAGTTTTGAGCAAATTTGAGAAACTTATTCTAAGTCTTGGAAGTTACACAAGTAGAGATTGTTTAGAGTTTAGAGTAGATCTTGAGAATTTTACCTTATTTGAGTTTAAAGTGATGCTATGTTATCTCATTCTCTCTAAAGTTGAAAGTTTTCTCTTTTTACCAAGATCTTGAACTTTAAAACTTAAGAACCTTAAAATTGGACTATTATGGTCATGGTCCTAAAGAATTTAAGTGGAAGCCATAAAAAAATTAAGCTTAAGAATTAAAAATTGGACCTTTATGACTAAAAGGCAAAAAGAAAAGGATTGATAAACTTTGAAAATATAAGAAAATTTTCCACCTTTACTCAAGGACAAAGACCATAGACTAAGGATAAAACTTGGTGAACTTGAGTCAAAAACACCCTTATTAAGTTCCTTGACATCGATCTAAGAGTTATAATGGCATAAGTTATGACAAAATGCTATCTTGGGAAAGAGTGACCATTTAGCCATGACCTCCTTCATAAGGAAGGAAAAGCTTAAATCTTACAAAGACATGATAATTATTAGCCTCAGTCGCAACCGTAATTCTGACGAGACGATGAACTCGCTAAAATTTGAAAATATTATTTGATTTGGATTATGTGGAGCCGCCACCAAATTTTTATTTGAGGGAAAAATATTTGGAAAAAACCCTGACTCGAGGATGAGATTTAGGTTCGGGAGTCGGTTACGAGGGGAAGGTGTTAGGCACCCTACTCGCCTGTTCCGAAGAACAGTACCCTTAAACTGAGTGTGTGATTATTTGAAAATAGCTTGATCCCTTTAATTATAATGGAAATAAATGACTTGATGGAGGTAGAGCTGTCAAATGGGCTAGCCCTACCCTACTTAGCCCTAGCCCTATGGGTTAGGGCCTAAAAAGCCCTTAGGGCCTAGTGGGCTAGGGCCAGCCCATGGGCCAGCCCTTATATAAAAAATTATTATTATCTTAAACTGTTAATTGCAAATTTTGGTTCAAAAATAAAAAGGTTACCAGATGAAATTATAAACGTTTGTGCTTTTGAAGATGATTCTAACTAGGGATGACAATGGACCAAACCAACTCAAAATTAGTTCGAAACTTGATTCAATAATTAATTCTTTGAACTTAGTTCATGAACGAAATAAGCTAAACTTGAACTAAAAATTAAACTTGTTAACTAAACCAGCTGAACCTAGGCTATGTATAACTCTACTCGTTTGGTTCATGAACCAGCTTGTTATATATAAATTAAATTCATATAATTTTTATTATTTTGGTATAAAATAGATAAAATATGTAACTTAATCATAGTATATACTATTATAAGCTATATGTTTAGAAAATTTTAGGAAAACTAAACTCTAAAGAACTACAAATGATAAACAATATATAAGGATGGAAGTGAACAAAGCCGTCCGACAGGGGCCTACGACTCGGTTCGTTTAAAGCCTAGTTAGACTCGACTCGTTTAATAAATAGATAAGCTCAGACTTGTTAAAAAGCCTTTTTAGATAAACAAGTCAGGCCTAAGCTTATAAAAAAGCTTATTTAACTTATTCAGAGACCTATTTATATTTATATATTTATATTTATTTTAATATATTATATTTATATAATATTTATTTTATATTTTATTTACATAATATTAATATATATATATATATATATATATGTTTTAGGCCTATTTAATGACCTTTTTATCTTGTAGGCTTTAAGTTTGCAAACTTTTTTAATTAATTATTTATATAGGTTTTAAGTTTATTTATTGATCTTTTTGTAATGTAAGTTTTTAAACAGGCTTGCAGGCCTATATGCTTTAAATCAGGCTAGACCTTGACAGAAAAAAAAAAGCCTTTAACAGTAACAGACTTAGACTCAAGCCTCAAAAATTTTAAACAGGTGAAACTTGAACACATAAAGTCTAGCTCGACTCGGCCTACTTCCATCCCTAACAATATACAAGTTCAAAACAATTTACAATCTTAAAAGAACATTACTCACATAATTATATGTGAAGAATCAAAACAAGTTTGTCACACAGGAACAATGACCAATGTTATAAGATTAATTCATCCTTAACAATTTTCTCAAACCAAGATGTTATATCTAATATAGATGGTCACTAACTTGAGTTTTCTTTAACAATAGGTTCTGCTATATCAATAAGCTTAGATAAAGTTTGTTTAACTTTATAAACTTATATAATTATATTTTCTATTCTATGAAATTTCTGACTAAAAATCGCTTCAGTTTGGAATTGTTTTTTTGATTACTCTAATAAGAAGTGTTCCTGTTGATAGAGTTGTCAATTTGACTCAAAATCAACTTCAACCCATGTGGGCTAAGGTCAAAATAGCTTGGTTACCTATGAGCTTCATTTTTTTTTTCTTCAAATATTTTTATTTTTTCTATAAATTGTTTTTTCCTCTCTAGTTTTTTTCCCTCTCTTAAAGTAAAGTAGTAATGAAAAATTAAAATAAATAAGAAAATTTAGAGAGAGGAGAAAGGAAAAATATGGAGAAAAGATAATTTTAGAGATGGAAAGGTAAATATATTAGAAAAAATAAATTAAGAAAAGATAAAAGTATAAAAAAGAGAAAAATTCTAAAGACAAATGATAAAATAGTTAGAAAAAAAAAATATAAAAAAAAGATAAATAAATTAAATAATATTTTAGTGTAATAAAAAATATTGAACATTATTTAAAGAGAAAAATAAAAAAATAAGAAAAAAATTAAAAAAAAGGATGAAATTTGAAGATTATATGGATTTAGATTTAATAATTATATTTTAAAACAAATTACAAAATAGAAAAAAAAAAAAAAAAAAGAAGGGTTAGGGCTGGCCCTAGGGCCAACCCTAGGGCCAACCCTAACTAAGCCCTTTAAATTAAGGGCCATATAGGTTAGGGCTTAAAAAAGACCTACTTCTAAGTGGGCCACAAAATATAGGGCCAAAACATAGGGCTAAAAGGGCTGGCCGTAGGGCCATAGCCCATTTTAACAGCTCTAGATGGAGGTTAGCCTGACAGGACTCGATCCTGCTCCTACGTATTCCCCGGTGCAATGAGAAACTTAAGGTTTACGTAGTTTTGGTTTGATTTGAAGGCTTGACCTTCAGAAGGTGTTTGAATTGAGAAGTATTTGAAAATGAACATGTTGTTTTGGAAAACATTTTGTAGAAAGGCAATCTCAATCCACATATGCACAGGGCCCGAGACAACTACGACTGCACTTGGACCCATACGAACCTCTAAATAACGAACAACAGAAAAAGCTACCAGTTCGTGCTTAGAGCTCGTCGCGTGAGATTAAGAATCGCAAAACAAGATTTTTATTTTGTAAAAAAGAATGGCAATCCCAATCCACATATGCACAGGGCCCAAGACAACTACGGCTGCACTTGGACTCATACGAATCTCTAAATAACGAATTTGGTATTTGGTATTAGTGGAAAGAGAATTGAAATCAACTACGGCTGCACTTGGACTCATACGAATCTCTAAATAACGAATTTGGTATTTGGTATTAGTGGAAAGAGAATTGAAATTTTTGGAAAGGTTAGGGTCTAATTGGTAATTTTGGATCTTGGGGCATATTTGGAATTAATGGAAAGGTTAAGGGTTGGTAATTTTGGGTCTTGGGGCATATTTGGAATTAATGGAAAGGTTAAGGGCTAATTGGTAATTTTGAGTCTTGGGGCATATTTGGAATTAATGGAAAGGTTAAGGGCTAATTGGTAATTTTGAGTCTTGGGGGCATATTTGGCAGGAAAATGAGAAGTGCTGGAGGTGGGATTCGAACCTGAGGTAATGAGTTTGCAGATTAAACCCTCTACCATTTGAACCACTTTAACATATTAGCCCATTATCCTTTTTTCTTTAAACATATGTCGCCTGACCCCAAGTCTTTTTGCATGTCTTGACCATCAGCATACGTCCGTGACAGGCAAGGAGGTTGAGTCCTCTTTTCCCAAAAGTTGGAGGCCCGACCCAAAGACACCGATCTTCGCTACGTCTATTACTCCTAAACCCAAGGGTGAAGACCCTCGATCCACTTCCTTAAACTTGGCTTGAACTCTTGGTTCCCTTCGAAGCTCTATGCAAGGCCATGGTGCCATATACTGGGGCTGATCTCCTAAGGCAGTGTCTTTATTCGAACGTAATTAATCTCTCCATTTGATGGAAACTTCTGAGTTGTATGGGCTTAGTATAAATGTGAGCAGATTCAGGCTTGGTATCTTATGCAGCTTGGGGTACATGCGGTTGTGATGATGTTTTCAATTTATGCCAAGAACTCGATTCTAGATCATTAACATCAGGTGCATCAAAGAACTGGTGTGGATACGAATAGCAACTGATCGTGGCCAAACTCAAATATCGACCTAAACTTAACGCTTGCGAGTATGCGTGTGACAGCTCGTTGACAAGAGACCACCCCTCAATGTCATGCCCCTGAAACTTTTGAAAGAGTATGGAGGGGAGTGCACATGGCCATAGGTATCAGAATGGACATCACTTCTCAACCTCTCTTCTTCTAGTCGAGGCCCGTTGTTTTCCAATCGTCCTCCTCGTGCATGTCTTATTATTTGGGCAATAGTCTTCTATATACTCTTAGACTTGAAGGCATAGGTGCATACGGCAGTTCATGTAAAACCCCAAAATTTTTGTATTCTCTCGATGGGCACTATTGGTCTCTGGACGTGCAACATTTCTTGGCTATAGTACGAACCCCATTGAGGTCTATACTAGTTCCATTGGATTCAGACCTGGAAAGTGGAAACTAAGGAATCACTTGGTGCTCTTGATGTACTGTGCTTGCTTCTACAACCAGCTTGACTCACGAGATGACCAACTGGTGCATGTTTGACATTGACACCATTGGTCTAGCGAATGGAGAAGTCCCTTAGTTTGGTAGCAAACATGTAGGGTGTGCGTTGACTCAGGACCAACTCATGAGCTTAGGTATGCATGATACACAAGCCTGCTTAGGATCGAATCACCAGCTTCAGCGACCTAGCTGTTAATACTGAGTGAGGCATAGTTGGTTGAAAACTTGAGATGCCTAGACTGTGGTGTCACCGAACGACATGCAAACCCTATAGGCCAAACAGGAACTCGCTCCTTTTCCCGCAATGGATGAAACCACTCAAGGCATATATTACAACCCATAATGATTCAGTGCTATACACAATCTATCTCTACCACATGCTAAGATCAACATTCTGTGATAGAATTATTAGATTATTGGTTTATTAATATTTAGACCAATTCATTATGCACTTAACCTTAGCCGCGGTAGCGCGCGCTTATCCACTTGATGAACTCACAAAGGAGGGAATATTATTTGAGTTTACAACAAGAAATATCGTCATGCATGGGAGATATGCTAGATTAGCTAAGCCACGGTCTTATGCATGTGAAATCTTGAATTGAAAATGTTGATAAGCGACCCTAGATGCATGCAGCTGTGATGGATCTTAGGCGATAATTAAGAATAGAGGCATTATGCACTGATATTTCTAAAGGCATGTGAAAATCACACCATGAAGATATATCAGAGAATTTGCAACCTAACCTGGAATAGCTGTGACCTTCGATTGGCTAGCCACACTCTAATGCCGATTCTTTATTGTTTCTACTACTAAGAGGGATGAGAGTTCCAAGTTCTTCCGCCAAGGCTGCAGATGTGGATCCTTATCTTTCAACTCCTCGACTCCTTGTAGAATGACGTACTTTTAACTGGCTAGAGAAGAACCAGAAAATTAATGACGTGAGATAGTTGCCTTCATTTCCAAGATGCTATGGCTAGGAGGCGTCTTCTTTAAGAATCCTGGTGTGTTTGCGACAAGCTTTGGCATTCCCCTCTTTCCGCTCTGAGTTAGGGAGCTCTTGAGATTAGAAAGAGAGCTTCGGTTCTGCGATTTTTGTTGGTGCAATCTCGACGATTCGTCCTTACATTCGCTGCGTTCTTTAGCTTCCTATGCTTCTTCGAGAGAATGGATGATAGTGGCAATTTTCCCTGTTGTGCTTGTGAGGAAGACTTCCCCGTCAAAGAGCAAAAAAAAATTCTTTTCTTAGTGCCCCCCAGGAAAAAATCCAAAAAAAAATGGAAGAAAACCCCCCTTTTCTTGATTAGTTTTATGTTTATTTAGTTAATTCTGTTTTATTCTTTTTTTATTAATTTGTTTTTTCTGTTAAAATGTTTTTTTGTTTTAAATTTGTCTTATTTTGTTTTCTGCTTTTAAAAATTATTTTGCTTTATTATTTTTCTAATTTTTCCTATTTGGTCAGAATTTTTGTTTTTTACTATTTTTATTTCTTCTTTTTTTATTATTTTGATTTATTATTTTGTTTTATTTTTGTTTTTATTAATTCTCCTTTTTTTGTTTCATATTTTCAAAAAATTTATTTATTTTTTATGCTTTTCTTTTTTATTTACTTTTCTATTCTGTTTTTAATCTTATTTTCTTAACTTCTTCTTTTTTGTTTTTATTTTTATTTTTTCTGTTTATTGATATATATTTTTTATTATTAAATATTATTTTTCAGCTCTCTTTTTTTTATTATCCATTTTTAGATTTTGTTTTTATTCTATTTATTTATTTTTATTTGTTTCTTACCATATCTTTTATTTTCCATATTTTATTTATTTATTATTTTTCTATTTATGATTTCTATTTTTATTTTTCTATTTATTTACCTTTATATACATTTTCTTATTTTCTATTCTTTGTGTTATTATTTTTTTAATCTTTTTCTGTTTTAAAACAAATTGCTATTACTATTTTTTAATTTTCTTCTCTCCTTTTTTATTGTTTTTATTAATTTTTGTTAATTCTATTTTTTATTTCTCTTAATATCTATTTTTATTGATTTCTATTTCATTTTTATTTTCTTTGTTATTTTTCTTATTATCATTTTTGTATATTTTTACTTAATTTTTCAGAATTTTTATTTCTTTTTCTATTTTCCTATTTTCTTTTACTTTTGTTTTGTTTGTTTATTTATTATTTAAATTAGTGTGGATTTCTTGATTAATTTTAATGGTTGGGGGCCTCGGACATAAATGGGTGTTTACAGCCTCCATAAATTTTAATATAGAGGATTTACACATGGAACTAGGAAAAATTAAATTATGAAGCTTTGTTAGGCAAAAATGGGCATTCAGCCTTAGCTCATAACTTAGGGAGGAAAGTTGAAAAATTCTTAGAAATCATTATTTACTCTCCTAAGCTAAGAACCTAAGAGAAAAAAATTTAGGAGAAAGAAAAATAAATTAAGTGACCTTAGAATTGGATTTACGACCATACACTAGAAATAAGGGTATAATGGAGTTAAAAATTTGCTAAGGAAAGGTAACTAGGTAATATAAGTCATAAGTGTGATCTTAAATAAATGGACATGATTTTAGGCCAACAGACTGATAAGTAGGTTAGTAAATTAGTGAAAAGGGTAAGAACCAAAATGATCTCTCCTAAAGAGGTACTAAGTTTAAAAGATTGACCATAAAGACTTACATAATGAACAAACTTTATAAGAATAAAAAAGGTCATTTACCCTTAGGAGGACAAGGTTATATAAATCAAGCATAAATGATCAATAAGATTTAACTACTCCTTTCCTTAGCAATGGAACTTAAGAAGAAAAATGGTTAAGTGATTTAGGAAAATAAAAGTCTACTTAGGGGAGGAAGAAGGCCATTCATCCATCACAAATAGATTGATGAAAAAAATATCAACAAATTATTGAGAAAAGGAAAGTTTAAGAGAAACTTAGAAGGATCATTAAAGAAAATCCTATATGAAAACTTAGCATTACTTTCACCATGCCAACATTGAGAGTTGTGCACACTTAGAAGGTGCAAGGTCCTTCTATGATGAAGCCATAGAGCTTCAAGAATTTATGATGATGATGATGACCATATGAAATGATCTCATATCATAGAACAAAGGTAGAGTAATAGAAAAGTGGAAAATATTGTTTGACTAATTGTTTATAATATGCCTTTAGTGAAACTATTACTGAGAAAGTGACTAGAGAATGAGAATAATTATAATTAAAGAATAAAATAACTAAGGGTCAAATAATATTTATGATATGATGAGAAGGTGATATAAAAAATGAATAATTTCTATGCCATGAAAAGAT
Organism: Canavalia gladiata; assembly: GCA_037954105.1. Lineage (NCBI taxonomy): Eukaryota > Viridiplantae > Streptophyta > Magnoliopsida > Fabales > Fabaceae > Canavalia > Canavalia gladiata. The sequence continues at coordinate 25,576,396 of CM075662.1, forward strand.
GATTTAAGAAATTAAGGAGTTGTATGTTTGTATGAAATTTAATTTATGCTATTATTAAAAGAAATTCTTTAGATAAATGCTATATTACAAAGAAATAATTGAAATCATATGCTTTTCACTTTTTTTATAAATAAATTGAAGTGGCTAGAATAGAAATGATGTCATTAACCCCATGATAGAAGTTACTAAGAAATTATGATTTCTCAATCCCTACTCTCTATTTTTCTTCCATACTCTAAACATATTGTTCGCCATGAAAATACTGTACCTATTCCTACATAATGTTCACTGGCTCTTCAATGCCCACAGTTTGGTGATTATCGCCCAAGTTAATGTGTAAGTGTACTTCTCCTTTGGGAAACTATTTACTGCATTTGTGCTTAGTCCAAAATTCTCCCTCACTGAGTTCGCCATCCTGTTGGAGGTATTTCACATGGATGTAATGTTTCCTTTGCCACCATGATTTCACACTCCCCAAGCACTACAGAATGTGGATACATCTTCATCCAATAGTGAAAGTGATCCTCTCATTCTGTTGTACTACCACAATCCATCACACGTATGGTCCTCTTAAGAAAGTTCATCCCACGACATGCCCTCAACAAGTGATTTCTATTGAAGATGCCTAGTAGATGACTGTTACCTTTTTTATGACTACTTATGAATGGAGTCATGGAATGCTAATCTATGAGCATGGAAGAGAATTTTAGCTATATTATTGTAATATATGTAACTTTGGTGCTAGATGAATGTAATGTATATAGGGTTCTAATCCCCTTATTATATTATAAAGGACTCGTTAAGAACCTTAGATTTACCAAAGTCTAATATTTGTATAAATAATAATGTACATATGGTTTTATATGTGAATTTATATTACCTTAAGTAAATAAATGCGAGTTTTCAAAATTAGCATGAGTAACGATGTTTAAATGTTTGTTTTCTCCTACTTAATTATTACAACAAGACTTATACTTTTAAAAAAATTTAAGAAAATTAAACCATATTTTCAATATAAACATTTAATAAAAGAGTTATGTATCATGAAGTAACAAATTGATAGTGAATCCACGACAAGACTTAAGCGTACGATAACTGTAATTATTAAGGGTGTTACAGATCACAATAGTCACCCTTAAGAAGCAACAAAAGAAAAGTCAAGGTGTGAATGATGGTGGAAAACCTAGTATTGAAAACCAATATGTTGGTTATGTGAATATAACTCATAATGGATATATAAGTGAAGAATTGAAAATAGGATTAATAATTTAGATTATGTCTCAATTTCAAGGACGACATGGTATTTATAGGAAGCTCTGGTCCAACCAATAGTAAAAAAATAATACCATAACAGATATAAATGAAATTCATAACTATAAAAAATTAAAACCATAATGATTAGGAATAATGCTGCAATAAAATATTCTAATAACAACATTTTCATGGAAAATTACACCATTTTTAATTAGCCATCTAATAACATGATATCTAACACTCATGTGTATTTTCTTCCTGTTGTAAGAATTATTAATGTTGTAGCACCCTAAATTTTTCTCCTTGAATTAGTGATTGAGAAATTAATAATTGCGAAATTACCCCTAAAATTTCTAAGGAAATTAGAGATTTTCGTAAAATGATGAAAACACCCTAGCATGATGAAGATGACATAAATAAATGTGTAGAAAACCCAAAATAAAATTTAAAAGACATTGTAAAGGTTTATAATCCATCAATTATGGTTATAAAGTTATAAGAAAAATATAGAAACAAAGAGAGAACGAAAATGCCATTAGAAACACCCTTAGAAAGCTATGTCTTTTATAAGGTCTAATTGTTCCAAAAAAAATGGAAAATAATATAAGAATGATTCAGAAATGAACCAATAAATGTTAGAAATATTAGAGGAACAATTTGGAAACTTTTAGGAAATTCTCAAAAAATTACCAAAATGCAAGCTAGTAAGCAAGAAAATGCAAAGCAACAATTGGAAAGTGAGCTCCACCCATTGATCACGAATTTGACATGTGGAAAATGAGGTGATGACTCACCTCATGAGTCATCACTTCATTAATGACATGTAAGACAAAAATGTTAATGAGGAGAGATAAAATGAATCATGGTTAAAGTAAATTAATCTTGATTAAATTAACATTTACCATGTTTAGAATAAGTTAACCTTGATTAGTGACAAATTAATAATAATTAGTGTTAAAATAATCCTAAAAGATAATTATTTACATTTATATTTAATTTAGAAAATTAAAAATACATGTAAATGGACCAAAATGCCCTTAAGTGGAAATTTTATTCCCATATGTCCTAGGTGGACAAAATTTCTTAGGATCACTAAGGGAGCTCATTTTCTCCATTGACATTCTTCTAAACACTTGTGAAATCTCTCTAAACTCACTCAAAACTCCAACTTCTCTTAAAACACAAAAACCTACACTAAACTTGAATTTCCATATTTGAAGTTTAAGTTATAATAGACCAAACAAGCAAAGTCTCACCATCATTCTTGAAGGCATTCTTGTGAAACACAAAGGAGCGGAAAATCAACTTCAAAAGACACACCAAATCCTTTCATAAGTTTTCAACTAGTAGGGTCCTTACCATATATTTTCTAAGCTCTTAATCTTGTATTTATGGCTTGATTTACTTCTCTTTTGGATGGATCTCCCTCTAAGTTATATGGATTCCATTTACTTGAGTTTTTTGAAGCTCAAAACTGCCCTTGATGGTTAAAAATGAGTATCACCAAGTTTTTAGTGACTTTTGAAAGTTAAAAAGAGGTTTTGATGGATTAAAGTGCTTCTAGCAACCTTTAGAGCAATTTCATCGGTTAAATTTCTTAAAACATATTTTTAATGCTTTGGGAAGATTTGAGGGTTTTTGTGAAAAGTTTTGAAGTGCTCAAATTAAGGGATGGATATGTCTTGGAGTAGATCTAGTAGATCTATACTTGTTTGTCTTGAAAAATGCTTTCTTTAAAGTCTTTATGTTTAAAGTTGTAAGTCTGTTTATATCTTTTCTTAAAAGCTATATCTTGAAGTTAAACTTTGATAAAAGTCCAGATCTGGACTCATATGATAAATATCCTTAAAGACTAACATTTTTCATAAAAGCTATAAACTTAACTTGAAACTTGGACTTTAAAACTAGAAAGAGTAAAGGTGGAATTATGGACCCAGAGATGAATAAGCACTTAAGAACTTCCATGATCATGACCAAAGCTATGGAGTAAGGTCAAATCATGATGGATTTAAAAGTATGTGATGTAATAACTGATAAAATTAATGATGTAGAAGCCAAGTGATAAGAAATTGAGAAAAAGACCCTTGCTTGGACATATGGTGGATTCGACCGCTTCCCATTAAATTAAGAGGACTTAAGTTTAAAATTTTGATTAAGGTGTAATGAGGAGTCTAACGATGTAGAAGGAAAGAATTATAAGTTTAAAAGAGACTTTATGATGGTTTAGGTAACCATTCAGTCATACATAGTGAAATTAGTGAAAGTAAGTTAAAATCTTGTTAAGACCCAAAAAGAACTCAACCATGCACAAGTGGTGATTAAAAGTAAATTATGGAATTGTGGGAGGTTAAAGAGCCATTCGACCAACATCGATTAATTAAGAAGAAAAGAATTCTTAGAAATTTCCAAGTTTAATCAATATAGAAATCTAACTATAATATCTCATAAATCATCTCTCAAGTATAAGAAAAATTGATCATAATGCCTTAGGGACTTAAAGAATCAATTTGGTCAAGTCTTACTTAAATTTACAAGAGAAGATAATTTGGATGTTTAAGGATATTTAAGAGAAGTATGAGTCAATAGACATAGTTCAGGGAGACAAGACGTAAACACTTTGACATACACTTGAAAGAATATTAGTAAAGTAGCTCATTAGGTAAAGGACCAAAGGTTTACTCTTAATAAGATTTAATTTTAATATATTGGCCACAAAGGCATAGAAATATGAACAATAACTTCTTTGAAGCTCACAAATACATTTATTCAAAGAAGAAAGAATTAGGCATGATAAGATTTTAATGGACAAAACTTATGTGTTTATCTGTCCTAGGAATAAATTTGGAGAAACAAAAGTGGATATAAGGTTCAGATGGACATAATTTTGATGAATTAGAAAAGGATCATTCGGCCAAGGAGGATTAAAATTAGTTAAATAAGATTTATGCCTACTTAATAGGCATAATGGCCATTGGGCCACCATAAAGTTAAACATGGAAAGAACATCAACAAAATCTTTGAGAAAAGGAAAGGTTGAGAGAAACCTAGAAAGAATGAGTGGTGTAGGTTTCCCTTGAGAAACTTATCATAAAACATAGAGAATTAGGTTAACTTGGAAATTTTAGAAGAAATGTGCATGTTGTCCAAAATTTAAGGATCATGCTTAAGTAAATATTTATACTAAGAAAGCAAACTTTGGGGTAACTATATGCCCTATTTATCATGGTGATGCTTGAACATGTCTTTATATGAATAAATATGTTATGTGCTTTCTTGAGTGATGTAATGACTTGTGTGATCTCTTGGATGACATGTTGACTTATATATATCGATATGATTCCATGATTTGATATTAAATGGATGAATTGGATGCTATATATCAGTATTTTAATTGAATATTGAACATGCATCCTATCTTGAAAACTTAAAATGAAACCTAATAAGTCAAGAGATCACTAAAGAAGAACCTTATTAAAAAACATAGCACTACTCCTAGTGTGCTAAGTCTGGGACTTGTGCATACTCAGAAAGCGATAGGTCCTTCTATGCTAATCAGAATGTACACAACCTTATATGGTGAAGTCATAGGGCTTCAAATAAATCCTTCTATGGGTGAAGTTGTAGGTTAAATTTATGATGGTGATGACCATCCAGAATGAGATCATATCTAAGATCAAAAGTTGGAGTAATAGACAAGTGGAAGATATTGTTTGACTAAATTGTTATTGTTATCCCTTAAATGAAATTATCACTGAGAATGTGACTAGAGAATAAGGATGATTGTGATTAAGGCATAAAATACGTAAGATTTAGACAATATCTATGTTATGATAAGAAAGTTATATAAAGAATGTATAAGATTTATGTCTAAGAGATTTTAAAGGACCTTATATTACTTTGTCCAACTTTGTATCTTTTCTTTGGATGACTGTAACTTATGAAGAACATTGAAGCCTTTGTTTGTTTAGAGGACTCACTAGGAGTCTTAACTTATTATTGTTTGTGTGTTGTATTACCTATATAACTAATAATGTAAATATTGTTATGGAAATGAATGATGAGCACGACAAGTAAAAGAATGCGAGTTTTCAAAATTAATATGAGTAACGACATCAAAATGTTCATTATTTACTACATTGATTACTACAATGAGGCTTGTATTTTCAACTAAGATTTTAAGAAAAATATTTCTATCGTATTTTTCATAATAGTAATTCATCATGAAGTAACAAATTATTAGTGAATCTGTGATACAACTTAAGCATAGAACGGGTATCATTATTAGGGTGTTACAAATATAAATCAAGACACCACCTTGCATGATCAAGTCTAAGTAGAAAAAGATTTAACTCCAAGGGAAGGAAGATAAGATTGTGATTTTTATTTACGCAAATCAGGAATATCTCCATAAAAAGACCACAAGATTTAGGAATGTATGGTATTTATTTTATTAGACTTAGTTTTCAATTTTTTCGGAATTGTTTAAATTATTTGACTAAGATTTGTTAAGATTATGCTGAAGATTTGAATTACATTATAGATAGGTTCTATTATGATTGATCATAATTTTCTCATATTAGAAATTGAGGAATTCTATTAGAATTTTGTTATAATTTCCTTATATTAGTAATTGTACAAGTATAAATAGCTCTTCTATGAGAAATGAAATACACATTAGACATCAAATTTTCTATTAACCTAAATAAGTGTTTTTCTTTACTGTGAGAATCATATCTTTTCTTTTTCCTAGTGAAACTTTATCTTGTCAATCTTCCTTGTAAGGTTGATGATTGAAATTCAAAAAAGCCCCCACTTCATACTTCAACTTAGGTGCATTGTCGTGTGGATTGGTTATTTCATGTTTATGGATGTTCAAGATGTCTAAGCAGTAGGTCACGTTCCTTATAACGTTGGGTGGCTATTTGCTCATATTAGATCATTGAACCATTTAATTATCCTTTATTATAATTTTGTAATTTTTTATTTAACCTATATCGTGAAGGTTGGGCCATCCCTCGATTTGTAACACCCATAATTTCTCATGATAGACTCTCTAAGTTATAAATGCCCTTTAGCAAGAAATAAAGCATAAATAAGAACAAAAGCTAGGGAAATCAGAAAGTTTTTAGCAAATGTCGAAAATGCTCCTGCACTAGGATGACACTAATAAATGTGAAGGAAACCCAAAACAAAAGTTCAAAGACATTCTAAAGGTTCAGAATCCATAAATGATGGTTATAAAATCATAAGAAAAAAAAATAGAAATAAAGAGAGAATGAAAATGCCATCAGAAATGCTCGAAAATTTCCAAACATCCTTAAAAAGTTTTATCTTCTATAAGGGCTAGACTGTTCCAAGAAAAATAGAAAATGACATAAGAATGATTCGGGAAAAAACAATAAGTGTTAGAAATATAAGAGGAACAATTTGAGAACTTTCTGAGAAATTCTCAAAAAATTATCAAAATGCTCCTAGAATGTCGGGGGGGGGGGAGGTAAGAAAATGCGAAGAAAAAATTGGAAATTGGACCGTATCCATTGAGCACGTATTTGACATATGGAAAATGAGGTGGTGACTCATCTCATGAGTCAGCACTTTATTAATGGTGTGTAAGAGAAAAGTATTAACGAGAAAAGATAACATTAATCAAGATTATAGTAAATTAACCATGATTAGAATAATTTAAACTTGATTAAATTCAGCATAATTAGTGTTAAACTAATTCTAAAGGATAATTCTCTACATTTAAATTTAATTTGGAAAATAGGAATTGCATGTAAATGGATCAAAATACCCTTAAGTGGAAATTTAATTCTCACATGCCCTAAAATGGTCGAATTTCATCTAAGGGCTAAGGAGGGTTCATTTGATTCATTATCAACCTTCTAAACACTTAAGAAAAATGTCTCAATTCACCCAAAACTACAATTTCTCTAAAAATACCAAAACCTACTCCAAACTTGAACTTCCATCTTTGAAGTTTAAGTTAAAATAAGACAAATTAGCTATGCCCGACCACTTTCTCTAGAAGTTTTCATATGGACCATCATGAAGGAGGGGACCAACTTCAAAGACCCACCTAAACTTCATAAAAGTATTCAATAAGTAGGGTCTTTACTATACATTTTTTTTCTAAGCTTTTAATTATGTTTTTGTGACTTGTTTTTCTTCTCTTTTTGGTGGATCTCTCTCTAAGTTCTATGGATCCAACTTGCTTGAGTTTGATAGAGTCCAAAACTGACCATGATGGTTAAAAATAAGCATCATCAACTTTTTAGTGATTTTTGGAAGTTAAAGGATAATTTTGATGGATTAAAGTACTTCTAGTAACCCATAGAGCAATTTAATCGGTTAAAATTTCTTAAAAATGATTTCTTTAAAGTTTGGGTAGATTTGAAAGTTTTTATGAAAAGTTTTAATATGCTCAAAGCAAGGGCTAGATATATCTTGGAGTAGATCTACACTTGGTTATCTTGAAAAATTCTTTCTTTATGGTCTTTATGTTCAAAGTTGTAAGCTTGTTTATGCCTTCTCTTAAAAGCTTTAATTTTGAACTTGGACTTTGTTAAAAGTTCAGATTTGGACCCATATGATAAATATCCTAAAAGGCTAAAAATGTTAAGTCATAAAAGTTGCAAACTTAACTTAAAACTTGGAGCTTAAAACTAGTAAGAGCAAAGGTGGAATTATGGACCCGAAGCTAAATAAGACACTTAAGACCTTCCATGACCATGACCATGACCAAAGCTATGGAGTAAGGACAAACCAAGATGTACCTAAATACATGTGATGTACCAAGTACTAAAATTCATGACACAAAGGTCGAGTGAGAAGAAATTGAGAAAAGAACCCTTATTTGGACATTATGTGGTTTCGACCACTTCCCATTAAATTAAGGAAATTTAAGTTTAAATTTTGGTTAAGGTGTAAAGAGAAGCCTAACCATGTATAAGAAAGGAATTATAAGTTTGAAAGAGATTTGGTAATGGTTTGGATAACCATTCGGTCATGCATGGACAAATTGGTGAAAACAAGTTAAAATATTGCTAAGACTTAAGAATGAACCCAAATATGTATAAAATGGTGAGTAAAAATTAATTATGGAGAAGAGGGAGAGAGATGGTCCATTCGGCCATGCCTACTAAACAAGGATGAGAGGTCCTAAAAATTTCTAAGTTGGTGTGAATTAATAGCCTAAGTTCTAATTAGTGTAAATCACCTTCTAATGTATGAAAAAATGAACCATAATTCTTTAGGAACATAGCAAGTGGATTCGGCCGGCTATAAATTGATTAGGAAAAATAGACTAATTTGGATTCTTAAAGAAATTTAAATAAGACATGAGTAAGAAACTTTGAATTCAAGGACAATGAGGTAAACAAGTAGGTTAATTAGTGATTCAAATTTGATTAATAAAATTATTAGTCAAGAAAACATAAAACTTCTAACACATAAACTTGAAATAACAAAAGTTGTGCATAAAATATCAAAATTCCTGAACACAAAGAATAAATAATTAAAGAGGTCATTCAACCGATGAATAGGAATCCAACATTTCATAATCTTACATTAAAAATATAAGGGATGCTTAATCTTTGAGAAAAGGAAATGTTGAGAGGTAACTTGGAAGGATGAATGGATTAAGTTCCTATAAGAGATTTATCATAAATATTATGAAATAAAGTAAGAAAGATAATCTCTTGGAGGAAGGTTGTATGTTTTCCAAGAAATCTACATTAAGCATAATTAAAAAAATCTTGATTAGAAGGTTGGTTTCTAATTAGAATAATTATGCCAACTTGTTGTGTTTCCTATGAGTACACTGTTGTGTTTCCTATGAGTACACAAAGATGAATGTAAGGTGTATGAATAATACTCTTGATTGTTTAGAGAGTGATGTGTTATATGATACTCATGTGTGGATGATAAATGTGAAGGTAGTTTGGATTAGAGACTATATGTACATGACATATAGGTTGGGTTGTTTGAATATACCTGTTATCTGGAAGCTTTAAAAAGGAACCTAATTAACTAAGGGATCACTAAAGAAAGAACTTATGTGAAAAGTTAATACTACACTTAATGTGTCTTGTGCACATTCAGAAGGAAAAAGGTCCTTCTAAGGTCAAAGACAAAAGGATTTTCCAAAAATCCTTCTATTATGAAGCACTAGGTCTTTAATGATTATGATGGTGATGACCATCGAGGAAGAACTCATGTCCTAAGAATAGAGGTAAGTAGCAGAGTCAGTGAAAAATATTATTTAACTAAATTGTATTATATGTCCATAACCTAGATTATCTCTAAGAGAGTGATAGAGAAATGAAAAGAATTATGTTAAGGCATGAATGAAAAAATAGTCAAAAATATCTATGATGTGATTATTGTGATCCCAAAAGTATATGAGATTTATGAAATCTAGAATATGTAACTTGTGTGCTTATGATAGAAACTAGTTCCTATTTATATTAAAAGAAATCCATTTCAACTAAAGTTTTCTAAAAATTAAAAATGAACCTATATACATGTCATGTTTTCTAATAAACTGAAGTGGCTGGGTTGAAAGTGTTGTCACTAACTCTAAGATAGAATCCTATTGAGAAACTTGGTTTCTCACCCCCCGTTTCCACCATTTTCTTCCCAAGTGTTCCAGATGTTGTAACACCCCAAATTTTCTATGATGAACTTTTGCAACTACAAATAATCCTTAGAGTGAAACTAAGTAGGATTAGGAACCAAAAACACATAAATTAGAAAGTTTGATGCAAATGATGAAAATGCTCCTACACTTACGCAACCCAATTAATGTACCATAGAAATGAAAACATAAGTAAAAGACATCCTAAAGAATTATAAAACATCATGAATGGTCAAAAGTTGTGAGAAAAACTTAGAAAATAAAGAAAAGAAGAAAATGCCTTGAAAAAACCCTCGAAAAATATCCAAAACACCCCAAGGACCTCTGCTTTCTGCACAGAGCTAGCTAGTTTCCAGAAAAATAGTAAATGACTTTAGATTAATATGGGAACGAACCAAAAAGTGTTAGAACTATCAGAGAAATAATTTTGAAAAATTTTCAGCAATATTGATGAAAATTACAAAAATGCCCCTGGAAAGCTGGGAGGACAAGAAAGTGTAAGAAACAGGCCAATAGTGGGTCCCACAATAGCTTGCATGAAATTTTGGCATGTAGAAAACCTGGTGGTGACTCATTAAGTCAAGTCAACCATAAAAGATAAAAATGAATAGTAAAAATATCTTTTTAACCGTGCTTAGGCTAAGTTAAACATAATTAAAAGTAAACTCACCCTAATTAAAGCTAATCAAAGTATAAAAGGATAATTCCTTGAATTTTGAATTATTTTGAAAATAGAAAAATCCATACAAAATTACCAAAATACCCCTATATGTAAAATTAATCCAAACATGTCCAAGCTTGGTCGAACCCACTAAACAGCCCTTGGACCTCATTTTCTTCAGTTTTTATGGAGTAAAACACTTAGCCAACTCTCCCAATTTTCTCTAAGTCCACCTAAGTTCAAAAACCCTAAGCCTACATATTAAGCCTAAGTCTCCAACTTTGAGACTTAAGTTAAATCAAGGCCTTAAACACTAAGCCCCACCATCTTCACTTATAGAACTGGGTGGACCAGCAATACAAGGGACAAGAGAAAACCATCACAACCCATCATCACTACACAAAGTCACCATCAAGTAGGATCTTTCTACTTGTCTCTTTTAAGCTTTAACTTTCTTTTTATGGTTTGATTTCTTTCTTTTCTGGATCCTTTCTCTAAAATTCATGCAACTCCTTTTTATTTTCACTTATGGGGGCTCAAGACTGTATTTTAACCATTCAAAACTCGACCCACCATATTTTAGTGATTTTTGAAAAGAAAAATAAAGTTTAGTTAGTTTAAAGTACTTCTAAGGCACTTAAAAGAAATTGAATTGATGGATTTTGTTTAAAAACTCCTTTTGATGCTTTGATCAATTTTTAGAGCTCATGAGAAATTTTTTTGAAGTGTTCTTAGTGAGAGAAGTATGGATCTTAGAGTAGAACTTAATAATCTATACTTTGATGTATGGAAAAAATGTTATGTGATAAATGTATTTTTGTACATTTATTTTCATTCTGTATTGGGCTTAATTGGATTTAAGTGGTGTCTAATTTTATCATTTTGAGTTATTTTTATGTTATTGGACTTCATTGAACTTAGTGATAAAATTGGTTAATTTTCAGATCATATCTTGCGCTATAAAATTGATATTGAAGTGATTTCAGAGGCATTAGAAAGATGAGACAAAACCCTAAGATAAGGTATCCCTATATGGCCCAACCTCAATGGATCATGAACTTATTCGGGCAGAACCGTGACTCAGAGCTTCTATCCAGACACCCCAGACATGTTCTAGTAAAACGAACATATCTAGGGTTACAAAAATCATTTTTAGATATGGTTAATTTCTGAAGCTCAAGGATACAATTGTCTACAACATTTGTTCTTAAGTAAAACCCTAATTTGGCTGTCAATGAACTCAAAAATTAGAAAAAAAAAGACGTGAGATAAGGTCCTATATTTGATGCATATCTTGAATTCAAACGACAAAGTCAAACAAGAATTCAAGTGCAAACTTAGAAGATCAAGGGAACCAACTCAGATTTTATCTTTATTTTAAATTTTGAATTTGAATTTCAAATTTGAATTGGCAAACTGGGTCTGTAAAAGGGGAAGCCCTTACACATTGTAGACCCACCGAAACTTATTCACAATTTTCAATAAAGTTTCAATTCTTTTCGTCGTTCTTATTCTCATTCTTCTTCTTCTTTCTTTCATAAAAAAGTCTCATGGAAGGCTAATTTCCTTTGTTTGCTCATTGGTTTTAATTCTATAAGGGATTTTGAGGTTTGTTTTAATTGAATTTTTATTGTGATTTATATTTCTTTTCCTTTTATACATTGAAATTGATGTTTGTAATGATAAAATTATGTTTAATTTAATCTCATCCGACATGATTCAATTCTAAAACTAGGGTTTGCTTAATTCTCTATTTTACAAGTAAAAAGGAGTTGTGTGGTTTCTAATAAATTTGGTGATTTCAATTCTTAAAAATTAATTTGGACACTTCGGGTGATGCTTAATTATCTGAACATGAATTAATTCAAATTCTAGGTGTTATTCTAGTAGGAAATCACAAATTTAATTCACTCTTGCTTGATTGAATTCAAACCAAATAAGAATTAAAAAAATTGTTTTCACTCAAAATGTTTTTAACTTATGATAATCTCGCTTATTAATTGAACTAACGAGTTCATTGGTTTTTAATATTATAAATTCAATAAGTTTCTATTTTTATTTTACCCAAAGTAAATTACAAATCCCGCATTTCTTCTAAATTTAAATTTAGTCAAATTATTTTTCAAGGTCCTTGAGATATGATCAAGGTTGTGCCTTGTACTGCATTTTTTATTTACTTTTATTTCATTTTGATCCGAACGCAACATCGATTATTAAAATTGGCACCATTGCTGGGGACCTTTGGTCCAACTTGGTAAAGTTTAATTTCACACTAACCTTTTATTTTATTTATTCTATTTTTTTTAATTTCGTTTTTTCTTCTTTTTGTGTAGTTTTGTTTTGTTTGTTTCTTTTGCAGATTTTGGAAATTTTTGTATGGTTCTATTTATCTATGTCGCAACATACATTTTTTGAAGGGAAACGTTACTCTAAGCAAAATTGACCCTTTAAGGGTCAGGTAGCCCTTGAAATTCCAAAATTCTGTCTATTTCTATAACTATTCTATTTTTATTTTATTTTATTTAATTTATTTTTAAAGAATTTTTTCATACTTAGAAATTAAATTTTGAATAAAATTTTTATAATCTTTGTCTACATTAGGTTAATTTTGCTAATTTTTTATATTTTATATTTTATCTTTCTTTGTATTTCATTTTTTCTACTATCTTTTTTATTTATTAACATTGCATATATTGCATGACTCGATTGAATCTTAGAACTTTGTCTCCTATGGACCCTAAGATTGAGAAATCATTTCATAGATTGATTAGGACCAATAAGAGACCTTCGTTCATTAGTAATCAGGTAACTCATTGTAATAGGCATCCTGAACTAGTGCATCTTGTTATTACTAAACATTTTGAACCTAATCATAATATGGCTAAAAGAACTTTAATAGAATTATCCACTCCAGATGTCACATATCAATCCTTGTGTTTTTCCATTCCTGATGCTGAGGTTCCCTTTGAACTAAAATTTGGATTAATTCATTTGTTGCCAAAATTCCATGGTCTTGTAGGTGAAGATCCACACAAGCACCTCAAGGAATTCCACATAGTGTGCTCCACCATGAGACCTCAAGGTATTCCTGAAGACCATATTAAACTAAGAGCTTTTCCTTTTTCCTTGCAGGATGCAACTAAAGATTGGTTGTACTACCTTCAACCAAGTTTAATCAATAGTTGGAATGACCTAAATAAGCTATTTTTAGAGAAGTTCTTCCTTGCCTCTAGAGCTGCATCAATCAGAAAAGAAATCTGTGGCATTAGACAACTTGATAAGGAGTCTATGCACGAGTATTGGGAGAGATTCAAGAAGCTATGTGCAAGTTTCCCTCACCACCAATTCAGCGAGCAACTCCTAATCCAATACTTATATGAAGGCTTAAACCATATGGAGAGGAGTATGATTGATGCTGCTAGTGGAGGTGAACTTATGGACAATACTCCAATGGCTGCTAGAAACCTAATTGAAAACATGGCAGCCAACTCCCAATAGTTCAGCACAAGGAGCAATTCAGTGGTTTTGGTCAAAAATGTCCATGAGATACAAACCACCCACGTTATAAAACACAAAAAGCTAGAAAAAAAAATATTTATGAGCTTGCATCCTTGGTGAGACAGATGGCCATGAGTCAACAACAAAAAACTCCAGCTAGAATATGCGGCATCTGCACTTTGAATGACCACCTAACAGATGCATGTCCTACACTACAAGAAGGAGAAGATAATGTTGCACCACAAGTCTATGTTGCCAACATTTACAACAATGGATCACAACAGTAACAAAAATAGAGTTATGACCTTTCCTCCAATAAATACAACCCTGGTTGGAGAAATCATCCAAATCTAAGATGGGGTGAAAATTATGCACATCCTCCCTTACCAACAATTTCGACATAAGCAACCATCTTTCCAACCATAACTTAACTCCCAACAAAAAAATACTGAAACTAAAGTTGAGGAGTTGATGAATTAGATGGCATTGAACAACATGAAATTTCAACAAATAACAAGAGCTAGCATTCATAATTTGCAGAATCAAATTGGCCAGTTAGCCAACTCTCTAAACCAGATGCAATCAGAAGGTTCTGGAAAGCTACCTGCACAAACTATGGTGAATCCCAAAAATGAAAATGTAAGTGCTATTATCGTGAGATGTGGTAAATATATTGATACAAATTGCAGGATGCAACAAGCTAGTGACAAAGAGGTTGAAAAGGAGAAGCAAACTGAACTAAGCAGCTAGTCCAACAAAAATCAAGCTTTAGATCCCCCTCCTCATTCTTTATCCTTTGAGCACAGTATTTAAGGAGGATCTGCAGCCCATCCCTCTACCATTCCCTTATAGAGAAGCAAGGAATCTAAAATCAAATGAGGCTGATAAAGATAAGGAGATCTTTGAGACCTTTAGGAGAATTGGGGTGAACATACCTCTCCTTGAAGCAATCAAGCAAATCCTAAGATATGCAAAATTTCTTAAGGAGTTGTGCACTCATAAAAGGAGGTTCAAAAGAAATGAAAAGATAAGCATGGGGAAAAATGTTTCTGCATTAATACAACAACCCATGCCACAAAAATACTTTACTTTTTGAAGTCATTTTAAAGTTGGAATCACAATGCTAAGATTTAAATATTTTATAAATTTGTAATATAATCAAAATTATATTCTTTTTTATTTCTAATCTTGCCTTTGAATTATAATCCTCTTACTTCTTTTGTATTGTACAATTTTTTATGTTTTTGTCTTTTTTTTCACTATTAATATTATTGTTATTATGACTATATTATTATCATTATTGTTATTACCTTCAACATCAATCATCATTGCCCTAATCATCATCATCATTAATATTGATTTTCACATTCATCTCCACTATCATTGTCTCTATCACTACTTTCACTGGTATTATCATTACTATTATTGTCATTGTCATTGTTATTAATACAATTGATCATCATAACTTAATTAATATTACCATTACTATCATTATTATTATCACAATTATCATTATTATTGCTTCTGCAACAATCTATATTACTCACATCATTAGGTCCTATTTGGGATGGTTTTTAGTTTTAAAAATTCTAAAAACTAAAATTAGTTTTTGTTTTCAATTTTTAATTTTATTTTTTAGTTTTTAAAAGTTATTGAAAAACAAATTAAGTCACTTTATTATATTACTTTATTATGAATTCACAAAAAAATACATAAATAAAAACATTAATTTAAAAAATAAATTATATCAAAATATTATAAAATTTAAATTTTAAAAATAATAAATCAAATAATAATAATAATATTATTATTATTATTATTATCATGATGATAATTATGATAATATTAGTAGTAGTGATAGCGATAAGAATAAAAATTATGTTTATGAAGTAATGGTAGTAATATAATTATATAAATTTATATTTTACATATTATTTGATTATTAGTATTCAAAATAAAAAAATTTATGTATATTATTATAATATTTTTATATTATTTAATATTTATTTTTTATAAAAATAATATATATTATGTTATTATATTATAAATAGTTATATAATATAAAATTTTATTATAATATTATAAATTTAATATAATTTATATATAAATTAATATTATTTATTTTTAATATATAAAATTTAAATAAATAAAAATTAAATTATTATTATTATGATTATGATAATTGTGATGATGATTGTTATAACATAAATAATATTATATAATTATATAATTTTATATTTTATATATTATTTGATAATCAATATAGAAGATAAATAATTTTATATATTATTATTTTTGTATATTATTCAATTTTTATTTTACATAAAAATAATATATATACTATATTATAAAAATTTATATAATATAAAATTATATTATAATATTATAAATTAAATATATTTTTATATATCAAACAGTATTATTTATTTTTTAATTTATAAAAAATAGATAAATAATTTATAAATAATTATATTTTTTTAAAATAATAAAAATAAAAATTTTAAAAGTTAAATTTATTATTATTATTATTATTATTATTATTATTATCATTATTATCATGATGATGATGATATTGATAATGGTAAAAATAGAAAAACTATTTATGAGATAATAATAATGATATAATGGTTATAATATAAAAAATATTATATAATTATACAAATTTTTGTTTTCACATATTATTTTATTATCAATATTTAAGATAAATAATTTTATATATTATTATAATATTTTTATATTATTTAGTATTTATTTTATATAAAAATAATATATATATTATAATATTATAATTTTAATATAATTTATATATTAAATAATAATTTATTTTATTTTTATTATATAAAAATTAGATAAATAAAAATTAAATTCGTTTTTAAAAATAATTATATATTATTATTATAAGATGATAGTCTAGTGATGATAGAGTTGTATAGATTTAAGAATAAAAATATTTTAAAATTAAATCAGCATTTAATAAATCTCTTTTTTTAGTTTTGACAGTTGAATCAAAATTATTCTAAAAATATTTATTAAAAATTATTTTTGTTGAACAAATTTTATTTTTAAAATTAATTTAAAAATAAAAAATTTACAACCACCCTAAACAAACCTTAATAATGATTACTTATGCTATATCATTATTGTGGTTACCATCATTATTAATTATTATATTCATTATTACAATCATTATTTTTATTTTTACTAATATTATCAATATTGTTACTATCATTATTATTTTCCTTACCATTATCATTATTATTCTTTAACTTATAATTTACCGACATTGTTGGTCATAATCAAAAGATCACTTGTAATTAACCTAACTAAACATATAAAAATAGGATTGAAATTAAACTTAAAATTATAAATTTACACTTTTTTAATTTTTTATCCAACTTAAATATAAAAATTAAATATAATTCTAAATCAATTTCAATTATGACGTAAATAAAATTGAAATTACAACAATTCTATGCATTAAATTATTAAATAAATTAATAATTTTTCTTCAAGAAAACAGTTAATGAACGTTAAATTATTTAAAATTTTAATGTATTAAATATTAGTTTTTTTATAAAAATATCATATAGAATAATTTTTTTTAATATTTTTAACATTATTTTTATTATTTAATCAATCATAATTTTTTAACAATAAAATGATGTATGAGAATTTTATCCTTTTTGTTTATTCAATATAGTAATTAACATTTGCGCATTTACATTAAAACTAATCGACATAAGTGTTCATCTTTTTTGTGAGTTTTGTAAATGTTTGGTTTGCTTCTGAAAAAATTAATTTTAAAAGTGCAATTCCAAGTTTATATTTATTAAACCTATAGGCAATTGTAGATTTGAAAATACAATGCTAGATCTAGTAGCTTCAATTAATGTTTTGCCTATGTCTATTTTCAATTCACTTTCTTTGGGTCCTTTTCAGTTTACAGGTATTATCATTCAGCTAGCCAACAAAAGTCATGCTTACCCTATTGGACTTGTAGAAGATGTGTTGGTTCGAGTTGATAATTTAATCTTCCACTGCAGATTTTTACATTTTGGACATGGAGGGAGAGTTTTCTATTGGCAAGGCACCTATCATCCTAGGAAGACCTTTCCTTAAGATAGCTAGAACGAATATTGATGTCCATGCAGGAACCTTATCCATGGAGTTTGGAGATCGCATAGTTCGATTTAACATTTTTTATTCCATGAATGATTCAATGGTGCAGGATAATTCTATTTTCAGCATTGATGTAGTAGATGATTTTATAAATGATTTTATTCATGATTACTTTATGGAGAATATTGAATGTGAAATCCCTTCTTTAAAACATGGTTTTGAATCACACAGTTGTTTTGATTGCTCTGATCCAAGTATGTGTAGTATTTGTGTTGAAGTTGAAAGTTGGTTCCAAGATTAATCAAAATTCTAATAATGCAGGTTATGGAGATCCTAATGGTGATGAAATCTTAAACATTATGTGTAGTGAAACTATTGATTCTAATCTTGATGAACCCCAAGTTGTAGAAAACTCTTTTGTAGTACAACAGCCCTTTATGGAACCTCCACCTAAGCCACCCAATATAAAAACGCTCATTGGATTAATTGATTATTCTTGTTATGTATTAGATATTGATATGGCTCTCAGGTATACTTGTCATAAAATTACGCTCATCGTACCTCAAAATTTTGAACTGCCATTCACTGCAAAGCCACCACCTGACCTAGGAAATGAGTATAGAGATGCTATAAGCCTCACTTAATTTTTCAAGAAGCCTCCTTCTCTCTCCATATATTTATTTACATTTTATCCATATTATTATGATCATTTGTATGCCTTCATTGAGGACAATGTATATTTTAAGTATGAGGAAGGAGAATTTTATTTTGCAAATTGTTTTATTTTATTATATTTTTTATTATTAGGAATCTTTTTTTCTTTTGTTTTTCGATTGCCTACTTTTTTTGTTTTCTGCATGCTATTTTGTTTCTTTTTTGTTTGCTTCTTTGAATTTAAAAAAAAAATAAAGGTAGATACTTTGCAATGGATTTCTAGACTTTTATAAATTGTGAGCAAGTTTTCCATGAGAACTATGTTGTGGATCATTCGTGAGAGATTTAACCTTGGTGAAGTTTTGGGCTTTAACTATGAATAGATTACATCTTACCATTCTTCCTTTCTTGTGAGATTCACTCATGATTGTTAGTACTTAGAACTTAGCTTGTCTCTCTTTGAAGTTACTTGTTCACATGCATGTGTAGAACTGATCTAGGCCTTCTTTGTTTTTAAGCTGCTAGCCAAATTAGCCCACCATTCATTTTCCATTGCTTACCCCTTTGAGCCTAACTCTTCCATCATTTGTTTTGTAACTCATTACAAGTCATGATGAGGAAAACTATAATTCATCCTTAGCTTTAGGGGATGAAGTAACCTTTGATTATTTTTTAGAATAAATTGTTGAATAAGTATGGAGATGAATGTAAATTTGACAAGTAAAAAAAATATTAATAAATAAATAGTTAAAAAATATAAAAATGAAAAAATTATGAGAAAAAAAAAGTTTGAAGTGAAAAAAATTTTAAAATTGAGAAAAGAAAAGGAAAAATAGAAAATAGAGAAAAAAATGGAGTTATCATTCATGTGTTTGAGATTTCTTCATGTATTGTTTGAATTTTTCCATTGCTCCTTTATTCTCTTTGATTATTATCAAAAGTTCCTTCTCTCATCCAACTTTACCCTAACCCCATTACAACCTTAACAAAGTTCTAGTGATCTTTATGTGTATATGTTTCAAGTGTTGAAAATTAGAGGCTTGCCAAGCTTATGGTAGTACTAATTTCATGAGTTTCTTGAGTGTAAATACAAACTTTAAACACTTGAGAGTAAGAGAGTATGCCTAGTGACGACTCTATCACTTTTGTTCCACAATTTGATTTGATTTGCTCTCTTGTATACTTTAAATATGTAAAATGTGTTTATGATTATCTTGACTTCTTGAACCCTAGGATATAATTTCATGTTTCTTGCTCATTTTATTGAATGAGGATTCATTGGAAAGTATGTCACCCAAGTCTTCATACATTGTAATCCCTTGTACATTTCTTACCATTATGTTTTGCCCAAGAGTGCAAATGTTTAAGTGTGAAAAATTTGATAAATGTATTTTTGTACATTTATTTTCATTCTGTATTGGGCTTAATTGGGTTTAAGTGATATCTAATTTTATCATTTTGAGTGATTTTATGTTATTGGACTTCATTAAACTTAAGTGATAAAATTGGTTAATTTTCAAATTTTAATGACTCTTGACCTTTGTTCATTGTGCAGGCCATATTTGGGTTATAAAATTGATATTGAAGTTATTTCAAAGGAATTAGAAAGATGAGATAAAACCCTAAGATAAAATGTATCCCTATGTAGCCCAATCTCAATAGATCGTAAACTTATTTGGGCCGAACCGTGACTCAGAGCTTCTATCCAGACAGCCTAGACATGTTCGAGTAAAACGAACATATCCAGGGCTACAAAAGTCATATTTAGATGGGGTTAATTTCTGAAGCTCAAGGATAAAATTGTCTACAACATGTTTTCATAAGGAAAACCCTAATTCGGCTGTCAACGCACTCAAAAATTCGGAAAAATCAGACGTGAGATAAGGTCTCATATTTCATGCATATCTTGAATTCAAACAATAAAGTCAAACAAGAATTCAACTGAAAACCTAGAAGATTAAGGAAACCAACTCATATTTTATCTTTAATTTAAATTTTGAATTTGAATTTCAAATTTTAATTGGCAAAGTAGGTCTATAAAAGGAGAAGCCCTTACACATTTTAGACATACCGAAACTTATTCATAATTTTCAATAAAGTTTCAATTCTTGTCCTTGTTCTTATTCTCAATCTTCTTTCTTTCATAAAAAATCTCATGGAAGGCTAATTTCCTTGGTTGGCTCATTGGTTTTAAATCTATCAGTAAAGGATTTTGAGGTTTGTTTTAATTAAATTTTTGTTGCGATTTATTTTTATTTCCCTTTTATACGTTGAAATTGATGTTTGTAATGATAAAATTAGATGCTTAATTTAATCTCATCTTACATGATGCAATTCTAAAACTAGGGTTTGCTTAATTCTTTATTTTATAAGTAAAAAGAAGTTATGGGATTTCCTATAAATTTGGTGATTTCAATTCTTAAAAATTAATTTGGGGACTTCGAGTGATGCTTAATTATCTGAACATGAATTAATTCAAATTCTAGGTGTTATTCTAGTAGGAAATCATGAATTAAATGATGTTTTCTTGATTGAATTCAAATCAAATAAGAATTAAAAAAATTGTTTTAAATTTTTTTTAACTTATAATAATCTGACTTATGAATTGAACTAACGAGTTGATTGGTTTTTAATATTATAAATTCATTAAGTTTCATTTTTATTTTACCCAAAGTAAATTACAAATTCCCCCTTTTTTCTAAATTTAAATTCAATCAAATTGTTTTTCAAGGTTCTTGAGAGATGACCAAGGTTGTGCCTTGTACTGCATTTTTTATTTACTTTTATTTCATTGTGATTTGAATGCGACATTGGTTATCATTATGTTACATGTTTTTATGCTTAAGTTTTTAAAGTTGTGATTTTTCCACTTGTGGTGAACTTGTGTATTCTTTGGACCATATCCGAACCCTAGAAAATAAGTGTTAAAAGGTGAAAGAAAAATTATGTAATAAGTCCCAAAATCTTTCTATGGGAAAAGATTTAAAAGTTACCAAGTAAAGGTTGAATTTTTGAACCTAGAAATGGCATAGGCTTTGTATTACACCCAAGACTCATATTGGAAATAACATAAACTCTGGAATTTGGACGAAATATACATGGACCAAGGGCATAAGGTTTTACAACTGCATAAAACTAAAGAGCCAAGGTTATGTGAGGAGAAAGTTTGAAAAATGACTTTGGCAAGCCAAGGGAGGCATTCAACCATGCTACCATAAGCAAGAATAAAATTTGTTAAAATTTTTATAAGTGACATAAACTATGTAATTAGGTTCTAAATGAATTAAATCAACCTTTAAATAAAGTTAGTTGGAACAAAAATGGTTCAAAAACCTCTAGGTCTGCATTCAGCCATCCTATAGTAATTTAAGGAAAAATAAGCTTAAAAATTGATTAAGGGTGAATTAAGAAATTTCAATAAGTAAATAGATTAATTGAAGACTTAATTAACACTTAAAAGTGACCAATTTCCTACTAACTTAGGAAAATTAAGGTAAAACCCATAACTAGTATTTGGTCTAAACCTACAAGAAGCCTAAAATTGGTAACTAGAATTAAACCATCACTTAGGTAAAGAGAAATGTAAAATTCGGCCAAGACACCTAATGGTAGTAAAAAGACCTAAAAATCCTCCGGACTTAGTCAAACTAAAGTCAAAACTTCAACCAAAAGAAATGGTCAACCTAACTTAACTAAGGTTAAGAATAGAAACCCTAAAGCTTAAGAGGTGGCATTCGGCCACTATGTAATTAATTAACCTAAGAGAAGTTTTAATTCCTAACTAGGTTTAATTGAAGACCCTTAGCATGCAAATATAATGGATTAAAAGTGTGAGAAATCCTTAAGGTAGGTAAAGGGTCCATTCGGCCATTATAGGTAAATGAATCTAGGGTTAAGAAAAAAATTGTGGAACCCTAAGTCCTAGGAGTGACATTTAGCCACCATGAGATTAATTAACCAAAAATGAGTTTTAATTCTTAACTAGGTTTAATTAATGATCCTAGGCATGTAAGTATAATGTATTAAAAGTGCAAGAAAGTTATGACATATGTTAAGGGATCATTCGGTCACTTTAGAATAAATTGACCTAGGAGGAGATTTAATTCCTAAAGATCTTAACTAGATATCCTTTGGTCTATAACTAAAAGGAATTACAAAGGTTAAAAATTCATTTGGACCTAATCACTAAGGTAGTAAAAAGGAAGTCAAAAAGTTAACATCTAAACCTAAATATGCTTAAGATAAGTGATTAGAAATTAAAATATGAAGTTCAGAGATAGGTTAAGCCATTCGATCATGACTTACAAAGATGAAAAGGAAGTTTTAAAAATTCCTAAGTTAGATAGTAATTAATGAGTTAGTCTTTAATAACAAAAAACAACTCATAAGAGAAGAGAAAATGAACTAGAAGGTCTTAGAAACCTAGGGTTCACATTTGGCCACTCTAGGTTAACTAAGAAGAAAAGAGTTTAAAATCTTGGTTTAGGTAACATAAGAAGCATTATAATGTTAAATAAAAAATTAAAAGTTCAAAAGAATTTAGGAAAAAACATAGACAACCATTCACCCATGTTCAAGTAAAATGCTCTAAAAATGTTAAAAACTTGTAAACACTTAACATTTGAACTTAGTATAAGTAGGACATGCATAAGAGTTGAACAATTAAAGAGCACAAGGAATAAAAACTTAAAAGAGTGCCATTCAGCCACCTAAAGAAAAATTCTAAGTTGTAAAAATTTCATGAAACTAATATGATTTTGAGAAAAGGAACGGATGAGGAGTAACTTAGAAGGTTGAGAGAATTAAGTCCCTTAAGTCATTCAACATCAAAGGCTAAATTGAAAAAAATAGTTGGACATGTACTTGAGACACGTAATGATGCTATGTGACTTACTAGTCAACTTGTACTACTTTCATGAAGGCATATTGTTTATGTAAGATTGAAATGTTGAATGCTCATAAGTAAAGAAAGGATGATGTTATGTATGAGTATTATTTTTGTTTGATGATGAGATGAAAGCTAAGATCTGTATGTACATTTTATATTGGTTGAAAATTTGCTTGAGCATGCTTAATTGTCTTGAAGCCATTAAAATGAACCTAAAGAGGTTAAGGGATCACTAAAATAAACTTATATGAAAAAGTAAGTCTACTCTCTTATGTGCCTTGTGTGCACTAGTTCCAGAGGGCACTTAGAGATTTATTGAAAAGGAGGCAAAAGGTTCTCCTAGGAGTCATCAAGTTCTCCAAAATCCTTCTATGTGAAGAGATCAGGTTCTTCACATTTTATAAGGTGGTGACGATCACCTAGGAATAAGTTCATATCCTTATTAGTAAGACGTGGGAGTAGAGTCAGTGAGAAGATATTGTTTGACAAATTTAATGCATGTCTATATCTAAATATTTTCCTCAAAGTTGTGGGATTGGATCCATAATTTTCCCAAAGAGTGGAATAGAGAAACGATAGAGATAAAGAGAAATGACAGAGAATAATGTTTAATACATAGAATAATATGTATGTTAAATAATATATTTATTGTGATCCTAAGCTTATGAAGTTAAGATGAATGTATGTTTAAATAATGAGATGTTTTCTGAATAAAATTAACCCGTTTCAGTAGAATGTTTCTAAAGGCTTCAAAGTAATCTTATATGCATGAAATGATTTCTCTAATAAACTGAAGTGGCTGGGATAAAAGTGATGACATTAAAAATAGAGTAGAAAACCTACTAAAAAACTTAGTTTCTCACTCCTTATTTTTCCACTTTCTTCCCAAATGAGGATAATGTCATTTGAGACAACGGTGGTGTTCATTGACATTAGCAATGTCGACTTGACTACAAACCTGCATGGTATACTGATAACGACACATGCTAATATTCAAATCTATTTCTCATTAGGTCATATGTTCATCTCTGAAGTTCTAACCTAAACTTCTCAATTACCAGATTTTCAATTCCAACAGAGTATTTGCACCCCCACGTGGCAACCAAAGGCAGCGGATAGCCACTACTGCAGATTCCTCTTCCTCTGAAAGGGAAAATGATCAACAGACACTCAACCCACTATCATAGCATGTTTCACATTTAGTCCTCGCAGGGAAGATCTCTGTACCCAATGCCATACCCTTTCCAGGCCTATCAAGAGATGTTAGATGGAACATTTATATTGTTAAATTCAAACATGTGGATGGAACGATTCCACCATTAGGCCAATATAGGTTCGTGGGTTTCCCAGTTTTCTCAAAGAATGACCAATAATGTATTGCTTATACATACATCTTAAATATTAGTAAGAAATAATATGCTATATATATTTGATAAATGTATAACAGTGAGTAGTAAAAATGTATGTAAATTGAGAAATGTAAATTAGGGCTTGTAATAAATTGTATGATAAGGTAGACGTGCCCAAGACTTCTGAGATATATGTATGAACTATATAATTATGTTATGATATGTGAGGCATAATCAAATTATGTTTAATTGTTTAATGCGAATTAAGAAACAAACAGAATAACATAAGCATTTTGTATTCTTAACGCACATAAAATTGTCTCATTATTTAATTTACCTCTACGTACGTATTACCAACGACGCTCACAATTTTATATCAAACAGTTTTTTAAAAAAGAATTTACCGTATTTTTTATAAAAGTATTTTCTAAAAGAATTCCACATCATGAGATAATAAACTAATAATGGAACCGATTGAACAAATTAAGCGTAAAATTGTTATTCATAATTAGGGTGTTATAGATGTCATTCATGAATGTGGTAGTGTTCATTGAACTCAGCAACATTAATTGGTCTGTGAACGCTCCTGGGTTAGTCATTACCACCCAAGCCAACATGAGGGTCTACTTCTCTTTGGGCTGTCTTTTTGTATCTATCGTAATGAGCCAAGACTTTTCCACTACAGACTTTGAAATTCCTTTGGAGGATTTTCATCCCAATGTGGTATTCCCTCCGCCACTTGGTTATCAGGCACCTCTTACTGTACCAGTAGTAGACTCCTTTTCATCTGAAAGAGAGATTGACCCCCGGATACCCTCTCACTACCATAGTACTTCTTAAGTTTGGTTATTGCAGGGTTGTTCTCCATTTTCTAGGATGCACCCATTTCACACGGGTGGAAAATGAGCTTTTTACATCGGTTGTTATAGACTTTTTACATCGGCTATTTAGGTGGTGTTGAAGCAGGCGATATAGAAAATAACAAATTTTACATCGGTTCTGGAACTGATGTAAAAAGTATGACTTTCTATATCGTTTGGGCCTACAACTGATGTAGAAAGTCATACTTTTTACATCGGTTGTAGTCCCAACTGATGTAGAAAGTATACTTTTTACATCGGTTATAGTCGTAACCGATGTAAAAAGTCCTTTTTTTAATGTTCATTTTGTTTAGGCATACTACCGTATTCTTTATTCACAATACCTGCATATACACCCAAAATCACCAGGCAGACAATACAGAATTCACATAATCTATATATTTAAACTAAATACATTATTATTTATTATCAAACTTTAATTTACAAATGAAATAACTTAAAATTACATCAAACAAGTATTGAAAGTTGAAAGAAAATGTAGTAATCAGTCATGTACTTGTTGAAAGCAAAGAAAAAAGATGTTAAAAATTGTACTAAATATAATAAACGTAATAATCATTTTAAAATAAGTTGAAAATAAACATACAATCATGAAATAATTAAATAAATAACTAACTTGTATCATGTAGTAACATTTTCCCATATTCTTTCATGATGATCATCTCGAATAGCATGTACATCGTCTATTTCATCTCGAATAGCATGAAAGATCATTGGTGTCATCACTAGCGATTGTTGTCTTTCCTTGAAGAACAACTGACCACCTTTTGGAGCAAGGATCTTGAACATAAAATACTTGTTTTGCTTGGTGGGCCATGATAAAAGGGTCATCCTTGTAAGCTACTTTTTGAAGGTCAACCAATGTAAATCCCAATTCATCGACTTGCACACCACTTTTACTATCAACCCATCTGTATTTGAAAAAAGGCACTCTACATTTGGTGTAATCAACTCCCAAATCTCTTCAATCACTCCAAAGTAAGATATGGAAGCCTTTACGAGATTTTTATCTTTGGAACTTGCAAAATGCATTGAATCTGCTACCACCATAACCCCACTATTTTGCATGGTACTTTTATTATCCTGAGACTTTGTGTAAAATGAAAAATGATTGATATCGTATCCAATCCAACATATGACATCAAAGTTTGGGTCAATTGCTAGCCACTTCAATGTATCAGAGGCACCATCATCCTTATTAATTGTTTCATCAAACCAGTTTAAGAACATTTTGTTATGCTCATTCAACAACCATTTCTCATTCATTCAAACATTCTCCTCCCTTATCATAGTTTTGTGAGTAGATAAGTAAGGTTGAACCTTATCGGTATTATTCAAAATATACAAATGTGCTTAAAGGACTTCTGCACAACCCATGCTTTTCACAGTTATGCCTCGTGTACTTTTACCTTCGTGTCTTCCCTCATGACGAGACTTAGAAACTCCTATGGGTTCCACCTCTGACAAATACTCGGTACAAAACTCAATGGCCTCTTCTACAATGTATCTTTCAATCATAGATGCCTTGGGACGGTGTGGATTCTTCATATACCCTTTTAATATTTTCATGTATCGTTTTATTGGATACATCCACCTCAGATAAACTGGACCATATAATCTGATCTCTTTCACTATATGAACAACCAAATGAACCATAATGTCAAAAAATGATGGAGGAAAATACATCTCCAATTGGCATAAGATAGTAAAAGCTTCATGTTCCAACTCATCCAATTTTAGAGGGTCAATAGCTTTAATACATATTTTATTGAAAAAGAAGCATAACCTACTGATTGTATGTCTAACTTTTTTAGGCAAAATGTCACGAATAACCACTGGAAGTAGTTGTTGCATCAACACATGACAATCATGAGACTTTAACCCAACTAACTTTGAATCTTTCATCGAGACAAGTCTTTTAAAATTTGAAGAATAACCTTGTAGCACTTTAACCCCATGTAGGCACTCACAAAAAAAAAAATTTCTCTTTTTTTGACAATGTATGACTGCCAGGGACAAATATGTTCGCTTTCCTACATACTGTGGAGCTAACTAATGTCGTATACCCATGTGAGACAAATTCAGTCGAGGATTAACTCCATCTTTAGTCTTGCCCTGTATATTAAGAAGTGTTCCAATGATGCTATCACACACATTTTTTCCACAAGCATCACATCAATACAATGTCTAACATCAAACTTGCACCAATATGGAAGATAAAAAAATATTGATATTTTCTTCCATATCCTTGTCTCAGTGACGTTTTTCTGAGTCTTTCCAAAAACAGTTTTGATGTTTTTAACCCGATCACAGACTTGTTGTCCAGTTAAGGCTTTTGGAGCAACATCATTTTCTGGCAACCCATTAAAAGCTTTCCTTAATCTACGATAAGGGTGATTAGTCCTGAGAAATTTCTAATAACCAAGATAAACTGTCTTCCTTCCATGATGCAGTTGATGGTAACTTGTGCCTTCTTCATATATAGAACATGCTTTGTGCCCTTTAACATTGTATCCGCATATGTTTCCATATGCTAGAAAGTCATTAATAGTGCAAAAATGCATTGCCCGCATCTTGAAATTTTCATTACCGTACACATCAAACACCTCCACACCTTCTTCCCATAGATTTTGCAAGTCTTCAATTAAAGGAGAAAGATAAACGTCTATGTCATTTCCAAGTTATTGTGGACCTGAAATCATCATAGACAACATGATGTATTTACGTTTCATGCACAACTCCGGAGAAAGGTTATAAATTGTCAAAAGTACAGGCCATGAACTATGTTTACTACTTAAATTACCGTACGAATTCATTCCATCTGTTGCAAGTCCAAGCCTTAGGTTTCTTGGCTCATTCCCAAAACCAGGATATAGTTGATCAACCATCTTCCATTGCAAACCATCAGCTAGATGACAAGTTTTTCCATCAATCAGTCTTTCATTTACATGCCATCTAAGGTTCTTTGCTTCATCTTTATTACAAAACAATCGTTTGAACCTTTGAATTATTGGAAGATACCACAACACTTTGCCTGGAGGCCACTTTGTGCTCTCATTGCAACTAGAATCACCATCCTTCAGTTTATAACGTGAAACTTGACACACAAGGCATTCATGTAATCCTTCAAACTCATTTCTATACAGTATGCAATCATTGGGGTATGCGTGTATTTTCTTATACTGCATACCCATCGAACACAACACCTTCTTCGCCTCATAATTACGCTTTGGTAATGTGTTACCTTCCGGAAGCATCTCTACCAACAGTTCAAGTAATTCGGTGAAACTTTTATCACTCCACTCATTCCTTGCCTTCAGAGTGAATAATCTTAACACTGCTGACAATCGTGTAAACGTAGTGCATCCTAGATACAAAGGTTTCTCCGAATCAGTAGACAAGTTACCATCCATATTTGCCCGCTCAAATGACGCATGCCCTACATCACGAATCATGTCCTCTACCCAATCTTCCATATTTATATCAACCTCCACTGTCTGTGACACACTTGGCATGCTTAATAACTCACCATACCATGTCCATTTTGTATAAATTTTGCAAAATTCATCACAAAGAACGTGCTCTCTAATTTGACCAACACACAAACGTCTCTCATTTAGACAATTAACACACAGACAGTAAAATTGTCCATTACTCTGAGGTATATTTGTGTGCGCAAAATTCAAAAACTCTTCGACCCTATTCTCATACCCATCGCTTGTTCGTTTAACATTTATTCAACTACGATCCATACTATGTAAGAATCATCAACACATGATTTAGGATTAACCTTGTCACTCATAATTGTTAATTTATTATCCTCACTATTGGTAAGGTCCTATCCCATTCGAGAAAAAAGCTTTTTATTCATCAATTAACATACTTTTAAAATCTTGAATATCATACTTGGTGAAATTTTGGCAGCATTTCACATCAGTCTCCAAGTACATAACTTCATTATGGTTTTATTTATCATAATCAAGCATGTACCCAGACACAATGCAAAATGAACTAAACCAAAATTTCATCAAGTACAATTTACAAGATTTATGAAGAAATTGTTAACCACTGAATAAAAAAATTTAGTCCTAAACTGTCCAACTTGGACAATTCAAGATTGAATATAATGAATGATTTACTTATTTAGTAATATACTCATTATATGCAACCTTGAACGGGAAACTAAGGGTATACTCATATTTGAACTCAAGAAAACAAACCAACATATTGAAACTCAAAATCAATACTATAACATACATAAACCTTATGCAAACTTTCACATCTGCAATCACAAAGTAGAGGTGCATAGAAGATACCTCACAGTCAACACAACAATGGTTGAGCGGTGGCCAAGCGGTGTCCAAACGGAGGCACAACGGTAGTTGAACGACGGCACAAGAAGGTAGCTAAATGAGAAGCTTGAGAATTATAGAATACAAACAAAATAAATGTAAATTTTAATCATAATAACAAAATGAGATGCATAAATAACGACAAAGATGACTTCAAACCTTAGGCTGTGCGACGACGACTTCGAACGGAAAAAATGGTTGCAACGGCAACAACGACCATGAACGTAAGCACGGAGTGGAACGACGAACAACAAGGACATCAACAATGGCTAAGACTTAAACGAAAATAGAGAGAACAAGTCGAAACGAGAAACTGAGGTTTTGGAAAATGAGGTTAAACACGAACAGCGTCGAAAATAAGTGACAGGGGGAAGACATTCTACATCGTTGTTTCTTAGAACCGATGTAGAAAGCATTTTCTACAACAGTTGTTTCTACAACTGACGTAGAAAGTTGAAAACAAATCCACTTTCTACATCGGTTATAGAACAACCGATGTAGAAATTCTACATCGGTTGTTTTCTCAACTGATGTAGAAAGTTTACACTTATTTATAAAAATGCCACCGTATTTTTATTTATATCGGTTTTTGAAGAATCGCTGTAAAATCCTGTTATAAAAACCCATTTTTGCACTAGTGCCAAGCCTTCCAGGAGATGGAAGATGGAACCTTCTATGCCTTGGATGAGAGTTTGTCATAGGAGCATTGTGGCCCCTGGTATTGAAGTGTTTGTGTGGATCTTGATGTAGAGAAGTTTGAGTCATACCCATAATGTACATTTTATAATATAGCCACGAATAACTATAATATAAATAAGTAGTATGTATATTTCTATTATATTGTATATGATGTATATATGGTAGTAGTAGTTATATGTGTAACTAAGTATGTAAAAGGAATAGATGCCTAAACTTATCTTTCTTTAAATCCTATGAACTGTGTGACTATAACGTTTGTATAATTCATGACATGTAAGAGTTTGTGCTAACTTGTGAACCTAAGTGATTGAAATAAATGGCCAGGAAGTGCCTTCCCAGGATTAATGATACCTTCTTATCCTCCTCCATACTTATACAAAGAGGTCTGTAGGGTAGGTGAAGTTCCCACCTTTACCGGAATGTCCTCCACTATCATTTTCAAGTATACTAGGATTCTATTTGCAAGCTACAAAGAGACAGTGGTGGGTTTGGGATTTTCCATACCCAACCTTCCAAAATTAGAGAAAAGTAAAGAAAGGCATTAAGTTTATTCTAGAGACTAAGTCACATAAACCTTTAAGATGAGAATCATTCACAGTCCAGAATAGAATAAAACTTCCTAGGTCCTTAAGCTTTGGAGGAAGCTCTATAGTTGTGTTTCTCTTTTCTTCTCCTACAAGCTTCTCCATTTCTGTCTCGCTTCTTAAAATGATTGAATTCACTTGCTCCTTTGAGTTCACTTGAAGTTGGTTGGGTAGCATCCCTGGCGTTTTTTGTTTTGGGAGGGTTGGGATCTTTCCTATATATTCCTCTATGTTTTGGACCCATGCCTCTATATTTTGAAAGCTTGATTTCGTAGGGATTGACTTCTTCCTTTATTTCTTGTAACCACTTTCATTCTGCATATGAGGGGACCTATAAATATTGGAATAATCATTAGTGTTACTACCTTGACGCCTTTTTAAAGATAAGTTAGGATGATTCTTTTAAGTGGATGATATGAATCAATAAGGTTGGCCCAATCTTCATAACTAGATTAAGCAAGAAAATTAAAAAATAATAGACAAAGATAAAATAAATGTTTTAATGACATAAAACAAGAAAATAGTCAACCAACGTTATAAGGAACGTGACATACTACTTAGACCTATTGCCCAACCACAAACATGAGACAACTAATCCACGCAACAAGGCACCTAGGTTGAAGCACGAATCAAGGGCTTTTATGAATTTGAACCACCAACCTTATAGGGAAGATTGACAAGATAAGGTTTCACAAGTGCAAAGAAAAGATATAATTCTCACATTAGAGAAAAACCTTTATTTAGGTTAATAAAAGTTCTAATATCTTATGTGTCTTCCATTACTCACAGAAGAGTTATTTATACTTATACAATTACTAATATAAGAAAATTATAAATAAATTATAATAAATAATAATAAATTCCTTAATCTCTAATATGAGAAAATTATGATCAATGATAATAGAATCTATCTATGATATGATTCAAATCTTCAACATAATCCTAATTAAACTTAATAAATCATAGTCAAATAATTTAAACAAATCCTAACAAATTGAAAACTAAATCTAATAAAATAAATAACATATCTTTTTAAATCTTATAGTCTTTTCACAAAGATCTTCCTGATTTGCATCCATAAAAATCATGATCTTATCTGTCTTTTTTTCTTGAAAATGCATTTACGTGGATTTTAATTACATCTTTTATCTCTTTTAACTTTTTTTTTTCTCAATGAGTCTTCTCCAAGTTACATCATTTTATGAGTGAGCTTGATCGTGAAAGGTGGTATCAAGGTTCATATCATTCTTCCTTTCTTGAAATAGACTTGTCCTTGACTCTTCATTATCATCTTTCCTGAGAATAAGTAATATTGGAACTGTGTAAGGAATAAGAATTTCTCTTACATATTCTTTATCTATCAAATCTCAGACTGGTCTTTGAATTTCTTTAATATCTTCTAGTTTGGTATGATATCTTGAATGATTTGGTAATGATGCTCCTGATATGCAATCGATTTGATATTTTGTCCTTTTAGTTGAAAGTAACCTTGATAGTACCATATTAGACATGACATATTCACACTTCTTCTCATCATTTGTCTTCTTAGCATGCTTATTATGTCCTTTTCCTTTAGTTTCTTTTACAACCATACTCACCTATAATATTTCTTGATGTTTGTCCTTTTGTTCCACATTATTTATAGGATCCTGGAAACATGAAACTTGTATTTTTAAATTAGCCAAGTTATTGTCACATTTGCTTTGAGGAACATTTTCACTATGATTTTCTTTTATAGTTTCAAAAAATCCATAAACTCCACCATATTATTTATAACTTGAAAATTCTATTTTACCTATTTTGGCATCTCCTTTAGTTCTTCATTTATCATTAGAATCTTTTATTTAACATTATTTGCACCCTTTAATTATTTTTACCATTTTTTTTTGTGTAATTGTATCTATCATACAATCCAAACGTTTGAGAAGTGCTATTATCTTCCTAACAAGCAACTTTTCAACTTGGTTCATAAATTCTTGTACTTGGAAATCATTTAATCCTTGTTGACTTTGTTGATTTCTTATCATATATTAGTAAACTTTTTTCCCTTTGTTTCAAAATTTTTTCCATTTATTTTCATAACTTTTTTTTGAATATTTTTCTTGCTTTTTTTTTGGATAAAAATGAGAAAAGTATAAAATACCTACCGTGTTAACCAACAACTATTGATACCAATAATAATGTGTCTACTGTCTTATATACAGTAATGCATCTATTGTCTTATATACTACTTTGTGTCTAGTGTCTTATCTAACTCGTGTACTGTCTTATCTACAGTAACTCATCTATTATCTTATCTACAATATATATCTACTGTCTGATATATAGTGATGCGTCTAATGTTTTATATACAGTAACATGTCTACTATTTTATATACATTAACACATCGTCTAGTTAATGATGGAGAGATCTTAACTGCAAAGGACCATTGGGCCTACTAGCCCATCATAATGTATATTTAGGATTAGATTTGTTGTAATAAATTTAGAGAGCCCTACTTGTATAAGCTTAGGGCCTCTTTTTTGTGTAATACTTAGGCTCATAAAATGAGCTTATCTCTTTTGTGTAATTCTTGGACCCATAACATGGGCTTATCGAAGCCCAATTAACGGCTGCATAGTGGTTGGATACATGAATTTTATTTTAGGTTAATCCAAGCCCATTTTAAGGAAGGAAGGAGGTAGATCCAAGGCTTACATTGATGGCCCTCCTTTGTTCTATATATAGACCACTTTGTAGTCATTTTGAAGGACTTTGAGTCAAAATTAGATATCAGAATTTTCAGAGTGAAAATTTCTTAAATTATCTTTCCTTTAGTCTTGAGGCGAGAACCTCTTTATCCTTGTAACACCAAGGTGGCAGAGTAGTCATGGCTTATCTCCCTAGGAGTGGTGCCTAAAACTTTCCTAAAATATTCTTCATTTTCGCATCTAATTCAACGACATTTTGGCCTTCATTAAACTAGTTTTTCCTTATCTTTTAAGGTGCTATCAAGTGGTATTCAGAGTATATAAATTGAGGTAAAATCCTAGGCCAAAACTTGTATCAATTAACTTCCTCTACTACTCTAATTTCTGCTCTATTTTTTCGTTTCTCCAATTTTGTCCAAATTTGGACAAATTTTGCATTGATTTTTTGCAAATCTATGTGGATTTATGTTTTGTGATAATAATAATTGGTGAAATATACTTGAATTGGCTTTAAAGTTGGTGGAAAATTCAAATCTAAATTGGTAATTTTTGGCACCAATTTTTTTTTTGAAATTCTGGAAAAATTTTCAAAAAATTCATCCTTAATTCTCTTAGATCTTCATGAGGTTTTGTTGTTTGCTGGTGGATCTGCATGTTACAAGCAAAATGTTCGATGAAATCCTCTCTAATTGGCTTGAATTTATATCAAAATTTTGAATCCTTGAAAGCTTGTTCTTGGCACCAAAACTCAGCATAAACAATTTTTAAATTTTCGATCCAAAGTTGTTGATCTTTGTGAGGTTATGTGTCTAATGTATAGATATGCACATTACATAAACTCTAATCAGTGGAATTTGCATTAAAACTCCTAGATCTAGAAATTCACTTTTGTTGAATTTAAAATTTAAATCTAGTCAAATCTAAAAGGAGAAGAACTTGTAATGGAAGAGGTGTTGTAATTCAATGAGATCTACAAGGATCTTAAAAAAAGTTTTTGAAAATTTGAAAAGTGTTCTTGTGTGCTCTTGGTGTTCTTGAGTATCTTAATCTCAACTCACTTTGATCTTGTGTAAGTACTTTGGATGTCATTTTTATATTTAATGAATATTTGTTTGGGATTGTTTTGAGTTGCCTAAAACACTATCCAAAGGAGCAAACGTATAGAAACTCAAGATTGAAAGAAATTAAATGAAGCTTGTATTCAAGTGCATGAAGACAAAAAAAATGAACAATTAGAGAGGTCCTAATATGAAAACTAAAGGATCCTAAAGGACCTAAGTGAAAAAAAAAAGTTATGCCAAAAAAAAAGTCTACAAAAGGAAAATTTCATATGCATATGGTCTTGCATTGATGCATAAAGTGCTGGTACTGTTTAAAAAAGAAGAAAAAATACAGATGATGTTCTCTTTGAATTTGCAATGTAATATATGTTCTTGAGTTAAGATGAACCTCTTTAAAACCAAGATTGAATAAAAATAATTTAAATTTCAAGATTCTCAAATTATAAATTCAAGGACACTAAACTGAATATCATTCTACTTTCTTTTCATTCTATTCAATTTTGAGTGCCTCTTCTTGAACCTTATTTGTAGTTTGTCTTCTTCAACTCTTATTTTGCCATATTCAAATTTCATTTGAGTTTACCTAATTTTTATGATAAGGTTTTTGTTTCTTTTCATTTAAAACTCCTTTGGTTTTGTCTTGAATTTCTAACTTCTTGAACCTTTTGGTAAGCTTTGCACCTCACTTTGGAAACATCAAATCTCAAGGATTGAAGTTGAGTGTTCTCTTTTCAAGGTTGTACCTAGGGAGTTGTTTGACTGAAAGGTGTGAGAGGAGTTTGAAATTTAGTGAAACATAAAGAGTGAGTGAAACACTTGGGGAGGAAAGAATTTTTTTAACTATGTACACTAACCTTTTTTTGTGTGTGGGCAGCAGGATTTGCATATTTCCTTATCCCATTTAGGTGGCATTTGGAACAAAAAGAAGCAAGGACAACACAAATCTTGAAGAGTGACTCAAGATTGTAATAGCTTATATTGTTGTGCATTCTTTTTTAACTTGTAACCTTATAGAAGTTGGCTTGTAGTAGGTTGACATTGTGTTTTAATTTTTAAAAAAAAAATTGTAGTAGGTGTTTGAGTTGTTGTACCTTTTGTTTTGTTTTTAAACTTGGGTGTAAAGGACTTGGACTTTACAATCTTGGTGTAGGATACTCATCAAGAACTTTAGTTTGTTGGTTTGTACATGCTTGGGAGGCATAAGGGGATGATAAGTGTTGATTGAATTTCTAGATTTGCTAGCACTAACTTGTGTTTCTAAAGTTATTTTTCAAGGTTGAAACAAGCTAAATATATCTCTAAACTTTCTTTAAGGTGTTATAGCTTTGTATAAAACTTGTGGATTTAAAGGATATTGGACTTTCATTCAAGCTTTCTGGTGATTGGTTAAACCATAAGTGTTGTTTGATTACTTGATTGGAGGGATAAGGTTCCATACTTGTTGTTTAACTCTTGATTTTCCTTGAGTGTTTCTCTCTTTCTTGCAAAGAATATTTTTGTAGAGAGGTTTTGCAATATGACTGATAATGCTTATTCACCTAGGACCCAAATTGAACAACTAGCCTTTAGGTTAGAAAGAGCTTTCCAAATACAAAGTAAGGGTTTTAAACAACACCTAGATAAAATAGAAAAGAATCAACGTTCATCTTGGTCTAAAATGAGTAAAGGTAAAACATGTTGAATTGGAAACTAGTAGGTCTACAAATGATGGATATCATAGAAAATAAGAGGAGACGTTCGAGGATAATGTCCATTTTTTTGGTGAAAATATCATAAAAACCCTTTCACATAGGAAGAAGATTCAATCAAGGGAAAGACCATCTTTAAGAGATAGGCCACATTCTTCCCTTAGGAGAAAATTGCCAACACCTAGGAGGCACCAACACAAGAATAGATTCCATATAAGTAAAGGTAGAAGTACCTCTAGGAGTAAGGATAGAGAACCCTTAGGAATAGGAACCATAGGAGATAGGCATCCTTCTAGGCATAGACATAGAAGTTTCTCTACAAATAGTCCAGAGGAAAGGTCCTATAGGAGTAGGCGTAGCTCTAAACATAAAGACCATAGAGATAGACACCATCATGATACCTTGAATGGAATTAAAGTTAAAAGGCCTAAGTTCCAAGAGAGAAATCATCTTGAGGTATTTGGATTGGGAGCTCAAGGTAGAGCAGCTCTTCTCTAGTTATTCAATTAGGGAAGACCAAAAGGTTGAGTTAACTACCCTAAAATTTAATGATTATGTACTTATTTGGTAACATAAGCTAAATGGAGAAAGATAGCCTTTGAGTAATTGGGATGAGATGAAACATGTGATGAGGAATACGTATGTACCTCCTTACTATCTTAGGGAAGTGCATAATAGGCTTCAAAGAATGATCCAAGGTACCAAGAGTGTAGATGAGTCTTATAAAGAGATGGAAATAGTCGTCATTAGGGTTAACTTGAATAAAAGTGAGGAAGCTACAATGGCTAGGTTCATAGAAGGCCTTAGGCATGACATTAGGGACATAATTGAACTTCACCATTATCTAAGCCTTAATGATTTATGTCACCAAGCCCTTAAGGTAGAGTCTTAATTGAAAAGGAAGGGTAAAGGTAAGTACACTTATTATAGGCCCTCCACATAAGAACAATGAAAGGATAGGAAAAAAGAATCAAATTTCGAACCTAGGGAAATTAGGGATAGCAAAGATTTGAAAGACTCCAAGGGAAAAACACCTAACCTACCCTCAGGAAAAAAATTCTCCATTAAATGTTTTAAGTTCCTAGGAATAGGACACATAACCTCTTAATGTCCCAATAAGAAAAGCATGATCCTTAAGGACAATGGAGTTATTCCTCCTTAGAATTTTCGAGTTCTAGCTCTAACTCCTCATCCTCTATTGATGAGCTTTAGAGTATGCATTAGAAAGAGATCTACTAGTGATTAGGAGGTTTCTAGGAAGTTTCACTAATGGGAAGGAAGAAAACCAAAGAGAGAACATCTTTCATACAAGATGTTCCATTTAGGGACGCACAGGTTCCCTAATTATTGATGGTGTTAGTTTCACTAACTTAGCAAACACTAGGTTGGTGACTAAGATTACTCCTTACACTAAGCCATATAAACATAAATGGCTTAGTGACAATGGAGACTAGTTGGTTAATAAGAAAGTTTTCCTTTCATTTAGGATAGGTAGGTATGAAGATAATGTCTAATGTGATGTTGTCCCTATGGAGGTCAGTTATGTACTATTGGGAAGGTCATGGCAATTTGATAGGAGTATCTATCATAATGGGCAATCTAATAGAATTTCTTTCATGTTTAGTTTCCAATGAATAACTCTAGTGCCTTTAGCCCTGAGTGAGGTCTCTAAAGACCAAATCCGAATGAGAAATAAAGGAATGCAGAGAGAATGACATTGAAAAAGATAGAAGAAATTGAAAATAATAAAAGAAAAAAAGAGAAAGGAAAGAGAAAAGGTAAGTGAAGTACCCAACTCTTTTAAAAGAAAGAATGAGGTGAGAGAAATACTCTTAAGTAGGAAGCCTCTTCATTGAACTCAATTTGACTTGAACCTTAATCTTAGGATATTGCCTAGTATGCCTCAATCCATTTTACCTAATATAGGAGTTGAAAGATCATTTTTTAGGAGAGGTAATCAAGAGATGACATTGCTGAGATTCCAATCTCCTACCATAATCCTGTATAATTGGAACACCTAGTTGAATTACTTGTTGAGGGTTATATGCCTAGATTACTTCACATCATACATCCCTCACCTTATTTTTATTGTGCCTTATTGTGGTTGTACATTTTCACATATAAAGGTTCCTAGCATGCCCCAACATTTATTTTGTGATCTCAACTATATATGACACTAGTTCACCTTACATATCAATATTTCATGGAACATTCAACGAGATCCATATCAAATATGAATCCCATGTGCATATCTTACACTCCATCAAATATTGGCATGATTAAAGTGTCTGATTCCTTGTTGCATGATAGTCTACCACTTTTACATCATTATTTACTTCGTAATGAGTTGCCACAGTTACATCAAGGAATGAATCATTTACAACTCACTTTAAGGCATACCTTACGTAATAAGAATAACCTCTTTTTAGGAACAGGGGAATTGAGTGCAACCTATAAGCATACTTGGTTCGTGTTTATTAATAATTGTGAACTTGTAAGAAGTCTTAATCCCTTATTCCTAATCAACTCTATTGGTCTAGTCTTACAACTTTTTGGATAGTTTCGAAGGTTAATCTTTAACCATAACATTGTCTTTCATTCTCTAACATTAATAATATCTCCTCTTCTTATTTGTGTCCTTATTTTGTAAATAATGTTAAGCTTAAACATTCGAGGACGAATGCTTTTGGAGGGAGAGGAG
The DNA here is from genome assembly GCA_037954105.1 of Canavalia gladiata. Lineage (NCBI taxonomy): Eukaryota > Viridiplantae > Streptophyta > Magnoliopsida > Fabales > Fabaceae > Canavalia > Canavalia gladiata. The sequence goes on from CM075662.1 coordinate 25,616,114, forward strand.
ATGATGGAGAGGTTCCAGCTACAAAGGACCATTAAGCCTATTAGGTTATCCCAATATATAGTTTAGGATTAGCTTTGTTGTCATAAGTTTAGAGGGTCCTACTTGTATAGGCTTAGGGCACATTTTATGTGTAATATTTAGGCTCATAAAATGGGCTTATCTCTTTCGTGTAATTCATAGACCCATAAAATGGGCTTATCAAAGCCTAATTAGGGGTTGCATAGTGGCTGGATACATGACTTGTATTTTGGGCCAACCCAAGTCCATTTTAGGGAAGGAAGGAGGCACATCTAATGCCTACATTGATGGCCCTCCTTTGGTTTATATATAGACCACTTTATAGTCATTTTGAGGCATTTTGAGTCATAATTAGAAATTAGAATTTTTAGAGTAAAAATTTCTCTCAAATTCTCTCTTTTAGCTTAGTCTTGAGGTGAGAACCTCCTTATCTTTGGAACTCCAAGGTAATGGAGCATCCATGGCTTATCTTCCTAGGAGTAATGCTTAAAACTATCCTAAAATACTCTTCATTTTCGCATCCAATTCAGCAACATTTTAGTCTCCATTGAACCAGTTTTTCCTTTCCTTTTAAGGTGCTATAAGTTTATATGTAGTAATGCATCTTTTGGCTTATATACAGTAATTTGTTTGTTGTTTTATATGCATTAACGCGTCTACTATCTACAATAACTCGTTGAAAATGACATTTGAGAGTGTTTAACTGTAATACCCATAATTTCTCATAATGAACCCTTTAGGTTACAAATAACCTTTAGTAAGAAATAAAGTAAAGACAAGAGTAAAAGACAACGAAATTAGAAAATTTTGTACAGATGACGAAAATATTCCTACACTTGGCTAACCCTAATAAAGGTTCAAGAAACTTAAGATAAAATTTAAAAGACATTCTAACGGATTAAAATACACCAAGGATAATTGAAAATTTATGAGGAAGGAATAGGAAAAGAGAAATGGTGAAAAAACTAACTCAAATGATAAGAAAAATGGTTTAGAAAAATAGTAAATGACACAAGAATGGTTTAGAAATAAACTATTTAAGTGTTAAAAACATTGGAGGAATAAATTTTGAACCTCTTGGAAAATGGTGAGAAAAATTATGAAAATGTCATTGAAAGGTTGGTAGAACAAGAAAATGCAAAATAAAAGCTAAGAAGTGACCCCATACATCTTGCATGAAAATCTCATGGGCAAAATGTGGTGATGACTCACCATATGAGTCATCACAAAATTAAATTCATAAAAGATAAAAATAATAAATGCAAAGATTCCTTTAACCATGGTTAAGGCTAATTAACCTTGTTCAACTAAAATTAACCATGCTTAGGATAAGTTAAACTTGATTAGTGACAAAATCATCATGATTAGAACTAATCTAATCCTAAAAGGATAATTCCTTACATTTTGAATTATTTTAGAAAATATAAATTACATGCAAACCAAAATGTGGTTAAGTGAGAAATTAATCCCTAAGTTACCCTTGGAGTAGTTGAATTCACTAAGGCCTTAGAAAGGATCATTTGCGGCAGTTTCTAACCCCTAAACACTTAGAAAATTTCTCTCAACTCTCTCAAAGCTTCATCTAATCCAAAACCCCCAAATTTTCACCTTAAGTCTAAGCTTTCATCTTTGAAGTTTAAGCTAAAATCAACTCATAATCACTAAGCCCTGCCACCACAACTAAGAGATATGTGGACCACTAAGGGGGGACCAAGATCAGCCATCAAAGCCCAAAAAATCCTATCACCAAGCCCTAAAATAAGTTTAAATTCTTGGTTATGATTTATTAAGAACCATTACTATGTAAATGAGAAGAATTAAATGTGTAAGAAATAGTTGGCAATGACTAGGTTGACAATTCGGCCATGGTAGCGAAAAATTGTGGAATCAAGTTAAAAACCTTTAAGACTTAAACTTGATTCAAAGATGTATAAATTGATGGTTAGGAATGAATCATGAGGTTATGGGGTTGAAATTGACCATTCAACCATGACCTCTAAGAGTGAAGGAGGAGTCTTAAAATTATCCAAACTTGGTAATGATTTGTAAACACTACTTTTAGTTCGAGATTTTTCTAAATAAATTTCCAAGTCAATAATAGCGAATAGCAAAATAATAAAATGCAAGTCAAAGTATGTTGTGAAACATATCATCAAAAATAAAACATGTATAACAAAAACAAAAATAAAAATAAGAAAACGAAAAGAAATGAAAAAACTTGAATGGGAAAATAATGAAAAATGATAAACAAAAATAAAAATAAGAAAATAAAAAGAAATGAAAAATCTTAATAAGAAATAATGAAAATGATAAAAATAAAATAAACAACAAACAATAAAAATGAGGAGATTAATAATAAAAAAGAACAAAGAACAAAGATAATAAAAAAGAAGAAAAAGAAAATTAGGAAGGGGTGGTTAATGAGGTTAGTTAGAGGTAGTTATTTGGTTAATTAAAGAATAGACGGGAAATTAAAGGAAAAAGGCAGAGAAGAGGATATAAAAAGGAAGTGAAGGGTTCAAAGAAGGGGTTGGAAGATTGGTAAGAAAAGGTGATATCGTAGTGCCATTTTAGAGAAGGTTCTGATGAGAGTCATCAGTTATCGCAACGAAACAAAAAGATTTCTGCTCTTCAGGTGGTGCTTCTAACTTTAGATAGAGGAGAAATTCTTCTCGGATAGTCCTGATTCCGGTAAGGATTCTATGGGAAGGTTGATCAAAAGCTAGGAGAAGATCTACAAGGAATCGTGCGAATTTGAGCATAGGAGACTGGTGCGCATATTCCATTGATTTCATAGCAAGTTAGTCATACTCCTTTCTGAAACCTAAAGAGATTTGCGATAATCTATTTGATTGTTCCTAAACTAAAAACGTTGTGATTACTCGTTTAGATGCAAATTTCTGGTTGTTACGATAATGTATGGCTAATCTAAAATCGACTCTGCTAGATAGTCTGTTTCGATCCTTCTATCTTACGTGTGGAGAGACTGATTTTCTAATAAGGAGTGTACGATAGATTAATATGGAGTTGTTAGACATTGTCATTCGCTGAAAATCTGTAGAGGCTCTAAACCTTGTTCATTAGCCTGAAAATATAACTACGACTCTATGGAATCCTCTGTTTTCATAGCTGATGAGCACTGTTTAAGTGAATTTACTGGCTAAACCGTTAGTCAATGCTTGTCATAAATCCTGCATGGAAAATGCCACTGAAATAGGAAGGAATTTTGTCCCCTGCTCGTAATAGTTTTGGGAATATGTGGCCAAACAATCGTACTTTCCATTTTCTATCTCTGTTCTTTGGAAGAAAATATGGGGGAAACCTTTCTTGGAAAACCTAGTAACTCAAAACGACAAGTGGTCAGATAATAAGCAATGATTATAAAGAGGATATTGTCTCTCGTGGAGGATCTCTATCCAAGTATAGGCGACCTATTTCTAGCCACAAAATGTTAGGATATTTGAATCAGGTTCCTCTAAATGTTTTCTGTCTCACCTGTTGTAACGATCAAATTCTGGTCGAGTAGGATTTGGTCTACATAGCTACAAGACTCTTATGTAAATTGGTGTTGTGTTATTATGGGATATGAAGAGAACCTGTAGTGAACTATGTTTGTATGTACAGAGATCCTCATAAGATAAGTCTGATACCATTGCGATTCCTGTTGGAGCTAAGGTGAGTAGGCGTTCCACCTATGAAGCCCTCGGAGTATGGTCTCAGCAGTCCTTAAGAGCTTAGTCGTGTAATGGTAGGGAAATTGCTATCACTATTTCTCTGAGAAATGATGTCCTCATATTTCAAATTTTACCAAAAATTTTCTCCCATCAAATACAAAGAAAGTTCATTGCTTTTCCTTGGTACTGCTATGCAAGTTGACCTGAGATATACAAGACTTACCCCCTAAGGCCTCCAGCTCGCAAGATAAGTGTAAACTACCGACCTTCACAAAGGGCTTAATCAATCCCCTAACTAAACTTCCATGACAGGACATATTATATACTCGTTTTGAGTATCAAAAACTTATATCCATTGGAGTAAGAGAACAAGTCCCAGCCATCCAAGTCAGACAATGCGAAGGGCATGAGCCTCTATGGACGTTTCATGGTTTATTGGCGTCTTGATAGAGTGGGATGGCCAAGGCCCTGAATATAGTGGGGAAATGCAAGTTATTCGTGATGTTAGTCTTGCAAAATCAAGATTGGATAACCGCATCAAACAGTGACTGCCCGTTAAGAGAAATAGTTGAAGAAAGAAATCTCGTCAACCAGGAGGGATGCACGTGGGACGTCGACAAGATTAAACGCCTCAAGTCATTCGCCAAAGCCATCCATTGTTTACACCTTTTTTCTTTCCACTGTTTTCACCAATATCTCCTACTACTAGCGAAGCGGGGCAGGGTTCAACAATAATTATCATAAGCCTGACTATTTAAAGGTTGCCTCCTCCTTGGGACGATCATCACCATCAGATACTACAGCTACTGTACTATATTCAAAGGTGAGTTCGGCGGCTAAGGGCCCTATGGGATGGTGGTAAGCTCTGGACCACTTTACACTCTAAAACGGTTATCGCTTTCAAATTGTCCAAGACCACTTTTAGAAGCTTTCTTCAATTGCATTGGTGCGGAAAGCAGTTGCAAGATGTTTAATGCTTGCTGTGAGGATAGTGCATCCTGAAAGCCCCTTAAACAACGACAATGCCAAGAAGGTAGTCGAAACTTTTGAAGGCTCGAGAGCGGTTAGCATGCCACAACTATGCAAAGACTCCACAATGTTTTTTACTTTAGGGAGATCAAGAACTTCAAGTCATAAGCCCAAGATGGAAAGTCTCGACTCCTCCCAATGTGTTCATCTTTGAGGAGATCAAGGACTCCACGTTGGCCTTTTAACTAGATAGTGAGGGATCCCGCGAATAACCATGCAGAGTTTGGCTCGTGAGAGTCGCTCCAACACTGTTATAATGGAGCAGCAAAAGGAGCCATGCAAAAAGGGCCATATGGATTCTAGCTCATGGGAAGCCGCTTACATTAAGCCCAAAATGAGGCTATGATTCCAGGGTCAAGATAATCAAGGAACCACGCCAAAATTACTCTAGCTGTCAGATCAATTGCATCCGACTAATTGGACCAGGAACTTAAATCAAAAGCTGATCACAGAAGATTACATTAAAGCAAAAATAAAGATACATAATACAATATAAGATCTCCCATTTATTAAAATATATAATCAACCCAAGACTAGCCTCACATAGGTTAGAAAAGTGCATTAATCAATTTCAAAATAAATTCCATTATGAAATTAAACCCTTTTTTTAAGTCAAGTTTATTTTTTTAGAAATCCACTCGTTCTCATTTATTTTGGACCTAACCAAATTCCCAATTATTTGTTGCAGATAAATTTGTTGTTAGTCTCACGCGATGGGTTCCAAATACGAACTGGTAGCTTCTTCTGTTGTTCGATACTTGGAAATCCATAGGAGTCCTAGTGCAGTCTTAGTTGTCTTGAACCCTATGCATATGTGGACTAAGGATTCCTTTCAAGCAAAAAATTCCAGAAAATATCGTTTTGATAATTCTAAGTCTCAAGCAATAAGCTCTAAGAACAAACTGGTAGCTTCTTATGGTGTTTGATATTTAGAGATTCATATGAGTCCTAGTGCAGCCTTAGTTGTCTTGGACTCTGGGCATATGTGGACTAAGGATTCCCTTTAAGCAGAAAATTCTAGAAAACACCGTTTTGATAATTCTAAGTCTCACGCAATGAGCTCTAAGCACGAACTGGTAGTTTCTTCTGGTGTTTGATATTTATAGATTCATATGAGTCCTAGTGCAGCCTTAGTTGTCTTGGACTCTGTGCACATGTGGACTAAGGATTCCCTTCAAGTAAAAAAAATTCTAGAAAACACTGTTTTAATAATTCTAAGTCTCACGCAATGAGCTCTAAGCACAAACTGGTAGTTTCTTATGGTGTTTGATATTTAGAGATTCATATGAGTCCTAGTGCAGCCTTAGTTGTCTTGGACTCTGTGCATATGTGGACTAAGGATTCCCTTCAAGTAGAAAATTCTAGAAAACCCCATTTTGATAATTCTAAGTCTAACACAATGAGCTCTAAGTATGAATTGGTAGTCTTTTCTATTGCTCGATATTTAGAGATTTATATGGGTCCTAATGTAACCTCAGTTGTCTTGGTCCCTGTGCATACGTGGGCTAAGAGTTATGCAAGATATCAAAACTGTCTTTAATGTCGTCTTTCAAGATTCTTTCAACCTCCGAAGATCAAGTCTTTGAAACAAAAAAACCAAAACTAGGTAACCTTGAATTTTCCATTCCACCAAGGAATACATAAGAGCAGGATTAAGTCCTATCAGGCTACTTTCATACAAACCTATTTATTTCTATTCTATTTAAAGGGATCAAACAGTTTTCAAAAATATCAAAGTCACACACTCAATTTAAGGGTACTGTTCTTCGGAACGGGCGAGTAGGGTGCCTAATACCTTCCCTACTCGTAACTGACTCCCAAACCAAGATTTCTTCCGCAAATTAGGATTTTTCCAAATCTTTTTCCTTAAATAAAAATTTGGTGTCGGTTCCATAAATCAATAATTTCTTTTTTCAAAATTTTAGCGAGTTCGTCGTCTCATCATAATTATGATTGCGACATGATTTATGGCCTAAACCCTAACTAAAAGGATTCATCAATTTAAGTGAAGAAAAGATAAACTATGAGGCCTTAGAAGGTAGGTGTAGCATTCGACCACCTTATGCTTAATTAAAAAAGAATGAGTTTGAAGTTTTTGTTAAGGTATATTAAGGATCTTTGTCATGTAAAGAAAAAGGATTAAGGGTTAAGAGAAGCTTGGCAATGATTTAGGTACTATTCGGCTATTTGTGACTAAATGTATGCAAGTAAGTTAAAATCTTGCTAACACATAACCCTTAAACCTAATTTAATTAGCTTATTGTGAACACTAGATTTTGCCTATTACATTTTACTTTTATTCACTTTATTCTTCTACTTTGTAAATATTTCATGAATTGACTTATTTTTATTTATCTATACTTTTTATTTTATTTATTTTTCTCCTTTTTAAATCAAGTTTTACTTGCTATTATTTTTATTTTTTTCATATTATTTAAATTTAAAATTTTAAAATATCATAGGTTAAGGGAGAAGGAGTGAAAAAATAAGTTTCTTAGTAGGATTCTATCCTAGGTTTAGTGTCATCACTTTCATCACAACCACTTCAATTTATTAGAAAAACATGTTATGCATGCAAGCTTAATTTTTTTAATCTTTCAAAAATTCTTCCTGAAGTGGATTTCTTTTATACAAATAAACCATTAATATTTAAACAAATAACTTACTTAAACCTCATAATTCTTTTGGATCACATCATAAATATTATTTGACCATCATTCTCTCTATGTCTTACATATCTCATATCTATTCTCTATCACTCTATTAGTGATAATTAAGACATAGGAGTACATTAAAATTAGTCAAATAGTATCTTCTCATTGGCTCTGCTACTCTACCTTTTATTCTTAGGACATGAGTTCATTTCTAAATGGTCGTTACCATCTTAAATATTGAAGACCTAACACTTCAAAATAAAAGGATGTATGTACAATCCTTTTGTCTCCTAGGAGAAGATTTTTGTCTCCTCTTCAATAGGACCCTTTTTCCCTTTGGATGTGAACAAGACATATTAAGAGTAGTTTAATTTTTCACATAAGTTCTTTCTTTAATGATCCCTTAATCAATTAGGTTCACTTTTAAAAGCTTTTAGATACTCATGCATGTTCAATCAATATTCAACCAATATACCATGCATATTTAGGTCTCAATTGCTATCACATCATCATTAATACATGATCATCATACAAGACATCTTTCATGAGAAGACATCATACATAACACATTGCTCTTTATGAACTCATAAGTTAATAGCACAAGTTGACCATTCTCAAGCAAATAATCATTTTCTGAATCAAGACTTATTCATTTTAAGCTTGACATAAATTCTTGGGAAACTTAATCATTTATGTCGATAACATGTTCAACTTGCTTAGTTCATAGAATCTTATGAAGAATCACTCATAGGATCCTAAACCACTCACTCTTCTAAGTTATCTCTCAACCTTTCATTTTCTCAAAGATTAAGCTTTTTCACATATTTTCATGAAAATCATGATACTTAGAAATTTCTTCTTTGTTGGTTGAATGGCTCCTCTTAAATTATTTACTCTTTGTTTACTTCAATTTTCATATCTTATGTATAGTTGTAACGACCTAGATCACAACGGAAGGTGGAAAAATTAAAGCGAAGTTAATTTGAAAGATAATGAAGATGGAGCTACCACCAATTTTATTTTAAATCAGGAAAAAATGGAAAATCTTTTATTTTAAGAAAATGATAAAAAAAAAAGGCTATAAGGAACCAGGATTAGTTTAGGAGTCAATTTATGCATAAGGAAGGGTGAAAACTTAATCCCATAACACCCCTAATACATCTACCCTAAGGTGGTTACCTTAAATCAATTTGTGCAAATTACTGATAATTTTAAAATTATTTATTTTACTCCTTTAACAAAAAAATAATTTATTTTAGAATGAATAAATAAATAATTATTAAAATAAATAAATAATTGGATAAATACAAAGTTAATAAATAGGAAAATTTATTGAATTAATGGTTAAAATTAAAATAAGCATAAGTGTTATGAAAATTTATTTTGGTTCAACAGTTTAATTCCCTATGTATCCTCCAATACAATGAGAAATTCAAAGTCATATGTAGTTCTTTTAAAATAATTGTCGGTTGGTTTATTTTAATATAAAAATAGAGAGAACAAGATAGAATACTTTAAGAACACCAAGCTGTCAAAACTCATGTCTCAGATTAAGAAAGGGATGAACAAAACGTCTCATCTAAATTATCTCTCTTTGCGTGAAATTCATTCGAATTGAATATGAAAAGTATTATTAAAGAAAGAAGAAATAAAAAAGATGATCGATAATGATATGATGATGACGACAAATAAAAATGAGTGATACTAAAATTAATAATAATAATAAATAATAATAATAATAATAATAATAATAATAATAATATATAAAAGGAGCAAATAACAACAATACAATGGTAATATATAGCACTCAAACAGTAATCTCCAAAACTAAAAGAAAATAATAAATAAAAAAATATAAATAACTAAAAATAAGTATTAATGAAAATAAATAAATGATAAGAAAAAAATTAAAAGGATAGAAATAAAACAAATACAAAATAAATAAAATTGACTAAGAATTAAAATTAAAAGATCTAAATAATAATAATAATAATAATAATGACAACTAATATTTATAAAAAAGAACAACAATTAACTAAAGTATCAAATAACAACTAATTAATAATTAATACTAACTAATGCTAAATATAAAATTATAAGATAAATTGAAGACACATAAATTGGTATTTCATAAACATAAATGTTACTATTTTTTTTTTAAAAAAAAATTATTTCAAACATAATTTTTTTTATTACCAAATTGAAAAAAAAAAGCTTTTGAGATTTTTTTGAAAACACAATCCTAAATATCTATAGAGCTACATCTCCTTAAAAGAAAAGGTAAACTATAAATATAAATTTCTTAAAAATGAATGTTTGAAAGACAAAAAAAGGGTTACTTTCACTATGGTCATGATTCAGACCAAGTAAAAAAAAAATACTCTAAAATGTACCGTAAAGGATGTAGGTATTGAGTGGTGTATTGAGACCTCCTTTCCTTTTTATTCATTATATATATATATATATATATATATATATATACTTCTTACTTCTTTAAAAAATTGGATTGGATTTGTATATTTTTGTAACCTAACAAAATATTTTATTTACATTATTATTTAAGAAATTTTGGAAATTTTGGAGATAGCATGAATTAGGTATATGTTTATTGAAAAGATAATATGCTTACCTAGATGAACAACCCTTGTTTGATTTGTTTTTCTTTCTTCTTTCTTTTTTTTTGTTTTTTTTTTTACTTATTATAATTTTTTTCCCTTCCTTTTTCAAGTGTTCCTCATTTTTTGTGTTATAATTCTCTTTTTATTCTTTCATTGATTTTTTTGACACTTAGTTATCAAAATAAATTTATTTAACTGAGTTCCAGGCTATCTAATTATCCATTGAATTGATTAATTTATTATTTAAACTGTTCATCTTTCTAATTATTTAAAAAAAAATTTATTGTACATATTCATTTTTAGAATTTCTTCTACTGTTGAAATTCTGGGAATAAACATTTGCAGCCAAAATTACGCTGACGTATCTCATTACTTTTGCTCCTTTCTAATATATATATATATATATATATATATATATATATATATATATATATATATATATATAAAATATGTAACACTTTTCAATTTTTTTTAAAGAAGAATAATGTGCTTCCTTCTGTATTTTAAAAAAAAAGTAAAATAAATAGTAATAAAATAACTAAATAATAATAATAATAATAATGTAATATATAAAAAAAGAGAAAAAATATTATAAAAAGTTACAGATTAAATAAAATAAGATAAATATAATTAAAAAAACTAAATTTAATATTTTTATTTATTCTTTTCTCTGTTCTTTTTAGCTTTAAAAAGAAAAATAAAAAATATAAATAAAATTAAAATTTAATATTTAATTAAGAAAATTAATAATGATATTAATTATAATATTAATAACACTAACAACATCATATTTTACATGCCATTGTTTCAGGAGTTATCTCTTTATTGGTAACTATTGTTATTCCAATTATCTCCATTGTTTGTATCTTGCCTTTGTTCATGGGAATCTCGGCTAATATGTCCTTCTCTTCCTCAGTTATAATAGGCAAATCCTTCAGCGAGGGTAGTTGATACCATAGTGAGATCCTCCACAATTAAAGCATCTTATATTTATGGTGGTTATGAAATGAGAGTTGTCTAGATTGGGTTTTCGATGTTTTCCTGCAATTGAAGATAACCCTTGTTGGAAATAAGAGTTATTAAAGTAGGGCTCCCTTGATTCGAGTCTCTCCTTAGAAATTGTTATGGCCCAAAGTTTTTGGATTGTAAGAGTCAAGCTTGATGATTCTCTTCAAATATACGGTACTTATTCACCAAGGTTTGGAAGTTGTGAATCTCTTGGTGTCCAATTGCCTCCTTGATCTCTATCCTTAAGTCATTCTTGTACTTTATGTATTTTGATTCTTTGTTAGGAAAAAGTAGGTAAGGTGGATAAGAGAACCTTAGTTCCGTGAACTTGGAGGTATGGAAATAATGATAATTACAAAGTGCTTATTTAAAAAAAGTTTATTAGAATAATTTTAGAATTTTTTCTAACATTTTTTTATTAGAAAATTAAAAACTTTCAAAAGTGCCTATTAGAGAGAAGCTTCTCATTTTATTAAAAGTCCATCGGTCTATCCCTTTGTTATTTCATGACTCAAATAGTCCCAATTAACTCTTCCATGGTTGATTTTCCTTCTCTAAAAATCACCACAAAACTCAATCTCATCTAGGTTGGTTTCACTTTTCCTTTCTTCCTAGATTCCTCCATTTTTCTTCCATCCATGGTTGTGTAAACAATGTAGAACAGTACCCATGAGTTCTCTATGATCCTTTAATGATTTTTAAGTTCTATTTGGTTCCTAATTATTATATACTAATTATTTATTCCTTTAATAATCTAGAAACCATGCTTAGAGGAGAAAATTGGGAGAAAACTCTCCCTTGTGCTAAGGTAGTCATGGTCACTCTCCTCGATAGAAGAAGGAGAACTTTGGTTCTAAAATTGAGAATTAAGTTAACTAAGGATGATCCTTTCCAACTTAATTCAATGTATGGTTATTTTTTTTAATGGTTGAATGTTGACTTTTGATTCAATGGTGGTATGTGCTTGGTGACCATGTATAGAATTTTGTAAGTATTCTTGAAGTGTGATGAATGTTGTTAATTATGTTTAAATTGGTTGGATTAATTAGACAATGACTAGAATTGCATGATTAGGCACATAACGCTTAGTTTGGTCATAGACCTTAAGACTAGATGCTAATGAGTGATGACTTGGATTATGTGAATGTGATGTTCCTTGTGAAAGTTGTGAGTCATTGATGAGGTATGCATATATTGTGGATGACATAATGATGTGAGGTGCAATGTGAACCTTGAAATTAACTTTCAAAAGGAGACCTCTTTAAAGAAGTAAAAGAATGTGGAATTTTGACATTTAAAGTTATAAGTTGTTGAGAAATCTTGTTCACCCATTTTTCAATGTTAACTATATTTTATAGGGCATAATTAAACTTTGAATAATCTTGCCCTTCCATTATATGTCTCATTTTGGACCTTATTACTTGTACAAATCTCTATTTGAAAAATCAAATTAAGCAAGTTCTTGTTAAAAAGACTTTTTTTTCTAAAAGTTTTAAGTTGGTAAAGAATGCTCATTTTATTTTGAAACAAAGACCTTTAGGTCCATGATTTTCTACCATTTGATAACTTACTTGGAATGATATTGCATTATGTTTGTGGGGAATCATGATATTGAATGGAAAAAGGTTTTTGGATAAATGTTTTCTTTAAAATATTTTCAAAAAGAAAAGATATTTGAGACTTGTGTTCAGTTTATGTTTGAAATACAACATTTAGTTTTATTCATAAGTTCATGTTAAGTCTATTTTGTGAATGTCGCAACCGTAATTACGACGAGACGACGAACTCGCTAAAATTTTAAAATTTATTTATTCGATCAGATTATGTGGAGCCGCCACCAAATTTTATTTAAAGGGAAAAAGATTTGGAAAATCCCTAACTCGAGGAAGAGATTCGAAGTTCGGGAGTCGGTTACGAATAGGGAAGGTGTTAGGCATCCTACTCGCCCATTTCGAAGAACGGTACCTTTAAACTGAGTGTGTAATTTTGAAAATTGTTTGATCCATTTAATTAGAATGAAAATAAATAAGTTGATGGAAGATAGCCTGACAGGACTTGATCCTGCTCCTACGTATTCCCTGGTGCAATGGGAAACTCAAGGCTTACGTAGTTTTGGTGTGTGAAGGTTTGACCTTCAGAGGTAAAGAATTTGAGGGACAATATTTTGCAAATTTTATTATTTAAGAGGGACTTTTAGTCCACATATGCACAAGGTCCAAGGCAACTAAGGCTGCACTGGGGCCTATATGAATCTTTAAACATCGAACAACACTGAAACCGCTAATTTCCCATTTAGAACTCATCGCGTGAGACTAATGATTCCCAAAAGTATTTGTGAAGGGGTTTTATTTAGGAGAAATTTTTAGTCCACATATGCACCAAGTCTGAGGCAACTAAGGCTGCACTGGGGCCTATATAAACCTCAAAATATCGAACAGCAGTGAAACTGTCAGTTTCCTATTTAGAGCTCATCACATGACACTAATGATTCCCAAAAGTATTTACTTGGAAAAGTAATCAAGGGATAAATTTGATTTAAAATGAATTTGACTCAAAATTTTGAAGAAAGGAATGAAACTTGATTTAAAAATGAACTTGATTTTGAATTTGGAAAATTGAACTTGGCTTGACGCACTTGACTTGAACTTGAAAAATTGAATCATGACCTGAATTTGATCTTGAGCAATCGAACTTGACTTGGATTTGAATTTGAGAAATGGGATTGAAATTGATGTTGAAGAAAAAAAGAATTTTATTTGAAAATTGATGAAAACAATTGAATTGAATTTGATCCAAAATGAATTTGATTTAAAACTTGAGGAAGGCTTTAAATTTAATTTGGAAATTTTTGAGGAATAAAATAAAATAAACTTGGTGAACTTGATTTGAATTAAAAATCAATTCTTTTTGAGACTTGAGGAAAAGACTAGGAAAATAAAATAAACTTATTTTAAACTAATTTGAATTGAAAGTTTGGGGAAAAAGATTTAATTTGATTTTAAATGCAAATGAATTTGAATTAAAACTTGAGGAGAACTAAATCTAATTTGAATGAACTTGATTTTTGAGCTTAAAGAAATTGAATTTAATTGTAAGGGGATAGCTTTAAAATTTTTCAACCAATTTTATAGGCCCATCTTGCTAGCCTGTGAGTGCATGTGCCACGTTGTGATATTTGAGCAAGATCTGTGCAGATATAATTAAATACAATGATGGAAAGTTAATAACCATTTAATCAAAAGGGATTGGACCTGGGGTTCGAACACAAGGCATGGGGTTGCATGCACCGTCGTCCAACCACTGATCCACGTTCCTCATTGGGTTTCTAACACCCTTGTTTTAATTTAAGGTGAACAAGGTGAACGTGGGCTTGCTTCTTGTAGGTTGCATGGGAAAGTAGGGGTTTATGGCTTTGGGAAATGTTTATTGATAGCCCCCGCTCTTTTTAACTCCATTCACCTTTGCACGGGAATTTCGAAAACCCATATGCTTACACTGTTGGAGCCCCACATGCATGGGTTTATTTTGAATATTTAGAAGCGAATAGCTTGCTTCCAGAATTCCAGTACTAGGACGAACATTAGATATTGTTTATTTGCTGCTGGAACTCTTGTGCACTTAATGAAGCAATCACTTGGATGATCACGCCAATAATGTATTCTTGAGAAATTTCTAAAGCCCTGGATGAAGTAAGGAAATGGACCAGCAAGAGTGGCCTTTATATCGGGCTTCTAAAACTTCACCTTACTCAATCTATGAGATATCAGGTTCCTTCACAATGAAAACTGGCTTCGTGGGTGAAACCTGGATTAATGAGATGCAACTGTGGCGGATTCCCTGCGATTTGGTGATCTTAGTTTCAGAATTCATCTAATTCAGAGAAGGGAACAATGCACCACTCTCCCAGCAGTGCGGTCCAACCATGTACAGTTCCTGTCACTCTCAATGCTCTCTGGAATGCAAGGCATAGAGCCAATGGCAGCATGTTTTCTTGGCTGCCTGATAAGCGATCCTTTATAACCTTTTGGGCTTTAGCCAATGCCTAGGGAGAACGACGAACATGGGGTGGAGTATGTGCCCCTATGTCGACTGGGTTGAGATCATTCATTGTACTTCATCAATTAAAATACCAATTCAGACTTCCCTGGTATTGGTTGAATTCTGATTCATGGCCAGTTTGCTATAGACCCATATTCTCTTTTTTTATGGAACAAATTATGTTATTACATTGCTATAGACCCATATTCTCATCACATGGAACAAATTATGGAACAAATTCATGCATGGGGTCATTAGTACCTCATCGTGACTCGACGTCAAGTTTAGTCGTCTTCAAAGAAAGGAGAGAAAGGTGGGATATGGCTGGGCATGCATGAATGGGTATGGCCTGATGCATGGGTGCGCTGCACTTGTCCAGTCTCACTGAGCTAACGTGAGCTCTCTATGACATCATACTACTTAAACAAGATCGTACCAAGGAAATGGAACCCAATGACACGAACCTGCGTGGCGTTTTGTCGACTTCATAACCTTTATTTGCCCTGGGCAGAGTGAAGAGCCACCACTAGAGCCTCCGATCCAGGCCTTAGCAATCTTTTCCTGAACCGTTCTATTTCTGGTTGGTTGTGTCCATACCTTGTTAATGATCCCCTATAACCTTTACCCTAGATACCAAGTAGAAATTCATGCATTCGTTGCCAACCCTCAGTACCTACGTCAACGCTGCTAGGTATAGGCTATGCAGTAGCTAGGAACGATTACACATTTGTACATAGGCCATGAGGAGGCACCACTTGGTCCTATCATGCAAACCTTAAGCCCTTATGGAGAATAAGAACATGAGATCTGAGACTGAGAGGTTGATCCACACATACTCTGGGTTGTAGTTTGAATGTCGAAACGACAATCACACATGCAATGGCTAACCCAATTACATTGTTATTACTTCTACAGGCTTCTCGCTCTTGTTTAAACGTAGTGAATTAGCTAAGCCTGTGCGTCCTATGATTAAGAACTGTGAATTCGCAATGGAGATCATTTACATGTATACATAGTCTATTCACGAGATTCAGAGACGATCTTAACCAATTTCATGCAAGGTGTTTGATTCTGAATACTAAACAGCAAACCTAAACTTAGCACTAACCAAACACATGCGATCTCATGTTGATACATACACACATGCAACATTGCACAAGGAATGCAGCGACTGATTTCTATTTTAATGCACATGGTTCAAGTTCGTATTTGAGGAAACTGACCTGCTCTTCCCAAAGGTACGCAATCGTAATCGAACAAATGATTCTTGTACCTAAAGATTAAGAGTGGAGATCCTTCACCTGAAGTGCTTGGTGCTACCCTCTCTGATTCAAGACGCCCAGCCACACTTTGAACTGAGAAGCTCGTGACTATGGAGGATTGGAAGACATCGTAGACCTCAAGAAAAGTTCAGAATTGTGGAAAAACCTGGAAGTTTGATGCAAAATCTCCTCAAAATTGCACCATTTAGTGAGGAAAAAACTGCCGTCCCCCCTCTCTTTTTTGTCCCTTTCCTTTGTCTTTTCAGTTCTCCTTTTTTGTTTTTCTGTTCTGCCCCTTTCTTTCTCTGTTTTTTCTTTTTAGTTAGTTAGTTAGTTTTTCTTGTTTTTTTTTTTGCTTTTTCTTCTTTTCTTGTTGTTTTTTTTTTCTCTTTTTCGGTTATTTTTCTCTTTTCCCTTTTCTGTTTGTTTTTTTTTTAATTCTGTTTCCTAATTCTTTCTTTTCTTTTTTTTAGCATTTCTTTTCTCATTTACTATTTCTTTTCTTTCTCCTTTTTTCTGTTTTGTTTCTTTATATATTTTTTTATTTAATTCTATTTTATTTATTTTTCCATCTATTTATTTTCTATTTCCTTTTGCATTTATTTTCTGTTTTTAATATTAATTTTCATTTTTTTCTTTTTTGGTTTATTATCATTTTCTGTTTTATTTATTTTACTTATATATTTTTTATTTTTTATTATTATTTTTTCTTTTCCTTTTTAGTTTTTCTTAGTCCTTTTTATTTTTCAATTTTTATTATTTGAACATTATGTTTAGTTTTTATTTTGTTATGTTCTGTTTATTTGTTTTTCTACTTTCTGTTGTCACAACCGTAATTCCGACGAGACGACGAACTCGCTACAATTTTTGAAAATGAATTTTATTTGATATGTGTGGAGTTGCCACCAAATTTTTATTTAAGGAAAAAAGATTTAGAAAAATCCTAACTCGAGGAAGAGATTTAGGTTCGGGAGTCGGTTACGAGTGGGGAAGGTGTTAGGCACCCTACTCGCCTCTTCCGAAGAATAGTACCCTTAAACTGAGTGTGTGATTATTTGAAAATTGTTTGATCCCTTTAATTAGTGTGACAATAAATACTTGATGGGGGTTAGCCTGACAGGACTTGATCCTGCTCCTACGTATTCCCCGGTGCAATAGGAAACTCAAGTCTTACGTAGTTCTGGTTGCTTTGAAGGCTTGACCTTCGAATAGAGTTTAAATTGAAAAGCAAACATGTTGTTGTTGTTTTTTTAAAAACATTTTGAGGGTGCAATCTCAATCCACATATGCACAGAGCCCAAGACAACTACGACTGCACTTGGACCCACACAGACCTCTAAACAACAAATAGTAGAAAAAGCTACCAGTTCGTTTTTAGGGCCCATTGCATGAGATTAAGAAAGCAAAGACGAGATTTTTATTTAACTGAAAACAAAGTAAAGGAGGGGCAATCCCAATCCACATATGCACAGGGTCCAAGACAACTACGGCTGCACTTGGACCCATACAGACCTCTAAACAACGAACAGCAGAAAAAGCTACCAATTCGTTTTTAGGGCCTATTGCGTGAGATTAAGAAATGAAAAATAGGTTTTTATTTGTTTGAAAACGAGAAGGAGGAGGAGCAATCCTAATCCACATATGCACAGGGCCCAAGATAACAACGGTTGCACCTGGACCCATACAGACCTCTAAACAACGAACAACAGAAAAAGCTACCAGTTCGTCTTTAGTGCCCATTGCGTGAGATTAAGGAAAGAAAAAAAGATTTTTATTTAATCATTCTCTTGATTTGTAAATATCGGAAGCGTGTGGGCTTAATTGGACACTTTTAGAGAAAAGGAATTGGTTGAAAAGAAATGGTTGACTCTAAATTTTATGGAAAATTAAACTTGATTTAGTTAGAGAAAGAGAATCCAAAAGAAATTGGACTTGATTTGGGAAAGGGGTTTGATGTTATTTGAAAAGAAAAAAAAAACAACATTTGGGGGTCAACATGTAAATATGGAAAGTTGAGGGACTAAAGTGTAAATATTGAAAGTTGAGGGGCTAAAATGAAAATAGGGAAAATTGGGGGGGACTGAAATGCAAATAGGGAAAATTGGAGGGACTGATTTGCGAATAAGGAAAGTTTAGGGACCTATCAGCAATTTTAGAAGCTAGTGGACCTGATAGCAAATTCTGGGAAATTTTAAAGAATTAGTTAAATTTGCAAAAAGGGGTTCTTCTTCCTCGCCTCACTGTTATTGTGCATGGCGTTTATGGCTTGATTTGCAGAATGGAATTATGAATAATTGGGCTTTGATTTCGACTCAGTGATAGCCCAGAAAGAGAAGCTGGCCTGACCTCTAGTAGCAAAAAGAATTTAGGGGAATTGTCGCACGCGGGAATCAACCTCGTCGTTCTATCCATTGAGCCAAGCTTGAGTGTTATGGTTTACAATCAACCTGAATTACTGTTAACCAAGACCATTAGGATAGGCATTCAATCTGAAATCTGGCACCTCTGATTTCTACCCAGTGATATTAGATCACCTCAACATGCGACGTGAAGGCAGGGGTACCAAGAGCATGGTTCTGGCCATCGATCCTTATTGACGCTTGCGCCATACTTGATTCTAGATCGCATATGAGGTGCTCATTTCATAATCCTTGCCAACTATTCCTAGACGACGCCCCTTCCTCTGTTTGTATGGTCTTTCATGGCTCAAGTGCAGCTCTGCTTGGAATCACTACTCTATATCATCATCGGCCTCTCTGGACCCATGGCCGAGCACCTGATTTATGCACAGGGTGAGGTTCGGGTCTTTGATCTTTGGCGATTACTCACGTTGGGGTCAAAAGCTTGCCCTGCATCCTCGGTCACATGTGTAAAAAGAAAAGTTGGGATGTTTCTGCTCATGCTTAGGCTTGGAATCATCACTCCTTTAGCCTTGCTCTTTGCTAAGATGTGAAGGTAAGGTGACTCCTTATCACAGCAAAAGCATGGCACTCACTACCGCTCTAGAACCAGCCGCCTATTTGCCTGTTAGAGGAACTGAATGTACACATGTTCTGGCCATTGTTGCCATGATGACGATCCTTCGTCTTGGAGGAGCTTTCTAATGCATGCAATTCTGCTATGCAAGGACAACATCTCACACCTTGCCTAGACCCCATATATTCCTTTATGATTTACTAGTGATTGGTGTTCATGAACAATTATTTTGTCCCTTGGTTGGAGGTAATCACGATGAGATCTGGTTGCATAATATCTTCAAAGTTCTCGGGCAGGATATGGGACACTTTGAGCTAAAATCCCGGGGCATCACTACAACTGCAAGGACTTGTGCTTACATGCAGAAAAGAGGACTCCAACATATAAACTTCAAGGAGCAACAAGAATAGCCTGCGCCGTCAATACCAGCCCCTGCTAATCCTTCCTTTCATTCTGTTCGGAGTCTAAGATAGGAAGAAACACTCACATTGGCGAGATCAATCCAGATGCTTCCTCTAAGAATTTATCCCACCTCGACGCTTCAAGGAGGTTAGACGAGTTTAGGGCCAATGTTATGGTTAAGAGGGCGCTAGGGGATCGTCTTGATTAAGCGACCTTAGTCCAGAACAGAGCAATCCACAATTCGGTCAATCCTCTATTATCAACTACATTTGGTCAACATTTATTGCCTTGCAGCATTCCCCTATGACTAGACTAAGTGAAAACTAATGGCATTTATCATTTGGTTGTGAACCTCGAGTCAAAATTCAGATGCGATTCTCGATCTTCTGATGGCATTGTAGCAAATATGTAGATTTCAACTCCATGCTCGAAGCAAGACTCCTAGCCTCTGGCTTGGAACCTCCTGAAGAAATCGATATGAATCCTTTCTACGATGCAGGTAATCCAAAATATCCTCAGGCACAATCGTAGTCAACGTTGTCCAGAGCAATCAGCAACCACCGAACTCCACTGCAAGTGGAGCATTCTGGTTCCAATCCCAATTTCAGAGATCACGGTTATCAACTGGAGCCTTAGGTCCCTATTCTATTAACGCGAATCTTGCTTAATTTCAACAGTTATCAGAATTAACAGAATAAGCTTATATAAAATTGGTTGATTCGATCAGATCCATATACGAAGATGAGCATATTCGCCAAGTGAGTTAATGACAAATGAAGTGAGTTTCAAGCTTACCTGGTGGCGGAGAACCAAAGCGAGGAATCTTGCAAGAAACTCAGCGTGCTTCCAAGCATTTTTTCTTCGCCTTCTCCCTACAGTGGATTTTTGAAATTGATGCCACCGATCCCTTTCTTTGTATCCCTCTTTTCCTTTTATACCCATTTTCCTTTTTCCAAATTTTTAGTTTTTCCTTTGTTTTTCTTTTTATTTTGTTCTTAATTATTATTTGTTAAATTTTCTTTTCCTTTTGCTTTGCTTTATTATTTATTTTGTTTTGATTTCTCTATTAATTCTGTTTTTTCTCCCTTCCTTTTTTTTCAGACTTTTTTTTATTTTTTTTATTTTATTATTTTTTTTCAGATTTTCAGAACTTTAAATTCGATATTTATTTATGTTTTTAATTTTTGTTGTTTTTTGTTTTTTTTCTTAATATTTATTGCTTTACTATTTATTTGTTCTTGGTTATTTATTTTCCTACTTTTCTATTTTCTGGCTTTCTGGCTTCTTTTTTTTTAATTACTATTTAAATTAGTGTTGGCTTGATAATTGTGGGTCTCAGACATAATTGAGTGTTTACATCTGTCTATTTATCTGCTTTTCTGTTTTCTGTTTTGTTTATTAGTCTTAATATTTACTTATTATTTAAATTATGGTTCATTCACTAATTAATTTTAAAAAAGGGCCTCGGACATAATTGAGTGTTTACAATGAATACTTAATTAAGTGTTTAAAATGTATTTATCATTTAGTTTCTAAGAAAACATTTGACTTTACAATAACTAATTATTTTCCTCCCAACTTCGTTAAGATACTAATTAGAATTTATAAAGCAATGTCAAATTATTATATCTCAAAGGTTTTACAATTTTGCAAAAAAAATTTAATTTATGAAAGGTTGAATTATAAGAACCTTGAGATTCACTTTTAAAAAAGACCTTAAAAATGTAAAAGCACTGTTTTAGCATTTTGGTTATAAGTTGTCAAAAAGACTTGATTTTCTATTCTTCTAAGTTATTTTTTCTTTTTAAGATGAAATCAAGCTTCTAAAAAGTTTTTCCATTTTATAGTATGTTTTTAGAATCCTTATTATTTTTAATAATTCCTATTTGAAAGTAAGTGAACAATTTCATATTGAGAAAATTATTTGTTCCAAGAATTTCAAATCTACAAAGAATGCCTAATTTGCTTTGATAAAAGAACATTTACTTTTATTTTACTAGGATGCAGTTTTACAAAGAAAAAAGAGTTAAGGAAGAACCAACTATAGTATAGGAAATTGAGAAATGTGTTTTGATTCTTATATATGGAAACCTCTTAGATGATTTATGGGAAGGTGAGATGGCCTAGTGAAGGAAAATGGTGTCCAAATATAGATACTGTTATGCTAGGATGTGCATAAGAAGGTCTTGTGAATTGTGATGACCTCTTAGAGGCAAGTGTGTCCAAGTACAAATAAAAGTCTATCAAAATTTTATCAAGAATCATAGTAAGTAGATGGGTTGTGTGTGTATGCAATGGACCAATATAATTGTTGAGTCATTACTGCGTGCATGCATTGTATATGCATTTTTGTACGGTGAGTTGGATAGTAACAGGGAAAATGTTGAGAAATTGTAGGAATTAATTTAAGATACTTAGGGGTAGGTGTGCTAAGTATGATGACCTATGAGGAATCTAGAATGACTTCTTAGTGTCGGGACCATTACAACTGAAACTTGGCCGTCATGAGGATAATCATAATGAATGAGCCAATTTCCATTTATTGTTGTGTGAAAAGAATCGATTTATGGGTGTTGTTGTATATGTAAACACCTTAAGAGTTTGAATTGATTTCACAGTTTGCAGCATAAGGCTACAAAAAATTCAAGGTCTTGACAACATTCTAGAGTTATAGGTTGGGTCCACTTGAATAATATTGGTTGTAGATAGATTGAATATTCAATGTGGTTCAACGTGGCATAAGATGCCTTGAATTATCATAGAATTTGTGGGTCTGTCATTTTGTGTTCATGCATAGTGTTATGATTGGTGTTGGGTATTAGGAACCTTGTTGATATATTTAAGTTATGATTGAGGGCTATGTAGCTTCGTGATTGAATCTCTGATAGGCTTTGCAGGTGACTATGTGTTATGATTGATTGGATGTCATGAATTACCATATCGGCTTGATTTTTGTATATACATTTTTGAACTAAGATGGTTCTTACTCTCCCTTTTTGTTTTGCTTTGTTATATGCTTATATATATTAGACACATAATAGGATGACTGGACCTCCATTCTATATTTTGGTAGATCTATAGTTGAATGAGCAAGGGTTATGGAACTTAGATTCATCTATGAACAAGACTACAGTTACGAAGCAATCATGTTTCAGCTGTTATGAAATGGTTGGGGCCTAGAGTTCCTATAAATCCTTTCTGCATAGATGATCTTTTAACTTCTCATTCCACAAGGCTTAGCCTTTTATAAAAGGTTACCTTTTAGAAAAGTGATTATCTTATATACTACTCTATGTAGATGACCTAGGTCTATAAATTTAGACATATAACATTTAGGCTCTATAACTCTTTCCCTTAAGTGGACATGTCTGGTTATAGATATGAATATATTTTTTTATGATGAATGTATATATATTTACACACATGTCTACATGAGAAGATGATTTTGTCATATGTGCCTATGTGATGCCTCTTAATTTATATCACGAATTGTGGAATGTTTTTAATTTAAAAATTTTTATAAAAAAATTTACCCTATTTTTACATTGAGTATCATGAAAAATATTATAAATATCTTCTAGTAATTTAATGATATTCGTAGTACACAACGAGTGTCACAACTAGGGTTTAGTGATAGTAACTGTAGGTTTTTCTTTTCTCTAATTCGCATTAGTAATATTGGCTTACATTAATTTCTGCAGTTCAGATTCCCTTCTTATAAGGAAGGATCAAATTTCAATACTCTTGATATTAAGATGTTAGTATGTGAGCAGCACGGCCTAGATTTCGATGACACAATCAATATTGAAATTAAAGATGAAATACATGCTAAAAAAACAACTAAAAATTTTAACACAAAGGCTCTAAAAAGAAAGATGCCCAACTTATGGAAGACAAATGACACAACTGAAGTATTAAATCTTAGGAAAAATTATTCTCCTTTTGATTCATGAATTAGCATGATCGGGATCTTATAATGAAAGGAAACCCTTGAAGTTTTGATCAACATATAATCATTAAACATATGGATGGTAAAAAAAATATCCATAAGAGATGAAGCTTAATTCTTCGTCCTTCTATATAAGACTATATATTATGTCCCATTAGCTTTCCAATTTGAAATGGTGATCCAAAAAATTAGATCTTCCCTTGTAAAGTTGGAAACATGATACACTACTAACGAGAACAAAGATGGAAAAACAATATGGATAAGGGTGTACCTTGATCTACATAAACCATTGAAAAAAGGTATGAACCTCAAACAATGAGATGGAGCAATATAATAAAGGCAAGATTTAAATATGAGAAACTCCCCAACTTTTCTTATGTGTATGGTTATTTGGGGCATACTATAAAATCCTACGCAAAAATTGATGGTGAGGTAGATGATGAGAGTTGGTTGGCTTACCATATGACATTTGGATGAGGGCATCTCCACACAAAATAATAAATGTCACAAAAGAGGGAAGGAAAGATGCCAACGTAGATGTAAGAAAGAAAACGCCCCCATACAAGAAGCACCAAAACTTGAAAGCTACATCAAATATGAGTGGAGAAAAGAACTCAAAGTCATCAATATTGAATCAATCATCTACAGGTACAGTCATGAAATTCTAACACAAGTGGAAAACTCTATTGCAAAAGTTGACCTAAGTGTAGACAAGAGCCCATACACAACAATTTGAGGACACTGACCCAAGGGTATGCAAAAATAACACCATACTAAAAGAACGAGAAACAAACTTGAAGGATCATATTGAACCATCAAAAGTTATAACAAAACCTCCTTAATGGAAAAGACTAGCTAAGGAATTTGGAACTGCAACCCTAACAGAATGCATTGACCACTAGAAGGAAAAGGTGAAAAGAAAAAATATTGAAAAAAACTAGATAACCAATGAACCATAGGATGACAACATCACACTAAATCCAAAAAGACAAGAAGTATTGGAGAACTAACACTGCCCATCCTAATAATCATCAGCTAGAATTATCATGCTAGAAACCTTTGTGCAATTCGAGCCTTACTAAGGCTCACACAAAAAAAAGATTATCCTGATTAATGTTCCTTACAGAGACTAAGAAGAAAATCCAGGAAATAGAAGCCATCAAACGAAAACTAGGATACCCAAATATGATAGCAGTGAACTGTTGTGACAAGGAAGAGAATTTAGCAGTGGGTTAACACTCTTATGGAGAAGGGAGATTGATATTCAAATTGCTAGCTATTTTCTCAATCATATTTCTAGAGTTTATATGGAAGATCACCCAGAGAATTAACGATTTAGTGGATTTTTATGGTTGGATGGAGGAAAATAAAAAGCAATATACTATGGAGCTATTATAACGAAAAGTTAGCTTGCTTACCCAAGGTCAGATGGTTTTGGGGACCTCAACATCATATGCCACAATAAGGAAAAGATAAGAGGCAGAGAGCAGTACCAACTTTGCAATTACTCCAAACTTATTATGGCCTACATGATTTTGATTTAATGGATGCAAGCCTCGAGGGATACAAATACACCTGAACCAATAAAAGAGTAGGATCAGATAACATACAACAAATACTTGATTGATGCATATACACACCAAAATTGCAAGACACACATCAGAACATCATTGTTTAACACTTAGGTTCCTTTGACTTTGACCATTTCCCACTTAGAATTGTGCTCTCAGAGGCCCAACCATCTCACACACTAAAACATAAGCAAGCACAAACCCCTTTTTTGTTTTGAGGAATGGTGGACCCATGAAGAACAATGTGAGGACATGGTTAAAATCATGTTTTAGACAGATTGCACAAAGTCTAAATATTTTGAACTATGAAAACTTAACTTTTCTAACATGGATATGAAGTTAACCATATGAATTTCAAGTTAACCAGAACTAAGTTAACCATATCGTTTTGAGTTAACCATATGTTACATATAGTTAACCTACCTTACAGTATGGAGTAATCGATTATCAAAGTTTATTTTAGCCACAAAAAGTTAAATACTAGTTTAATCAATTACCATCTAGTTTAATTGATTATGAAGGTTAAGTAATCAATTAAAAGTGGAAATTAATCAATTACCAAAGCATTTTGGAGGTATAATAATCAATTACCAATTAATTCTGTAAGTGAAATAATCGTTTGAAAATGGAAATAATCGAATTACAAGAGTTATTGAATACCTTAGTAATCAATTATCAATGATAGTAATTGATTACCAAGCTTATGTTTTAAAGTTTTCAAAATTTTTCCTAGTTATAATGGTTTTAAAACCAACCCATGTGAAACTACCATCTACGTTTACAAATAAATAATTATTTCTAATCCATTTTTATAAGAGAAGAAAAGAAAACGAAAATGAACAATAAGAGAAAGAATTTTTAGAATTTTCTTTGAGATTTTTTATTCAAAGTGTGATTGTTTTGTCATTGCCTAAAATCATTCATTATATTAAGCTTCAAGGATGTTTGTGTTTTGATCTTCTCCTACTCTTCTCAATCTTGATTGTTAATTCTTGAGAGAAAAAAAAATTCTCTCTTGAAAGTGGTTGTGTTTGTGCAAAAAAGATGTTCTTCGCATGGTTTTTGTGGCTTCAAGTGGGGGATCTTAAAATGGTTGTTTGTAAGAGGATTGTGTAATCTCAACAATTAGTAAATAAAATCCCAAGGGGTTCTTGGGGATTGGATGTAGCTCTCTGTAGTTAAGACTAAACCAGGATAAATTCTTAAGTGATCTTTTTCTCCCTGCACTTTTATATTTCAACATCCATTATATGTTCTGCAATATCTTTAGTTCTTGATCAATCTTTATGTCTTAACTTTGATTTTCTTTAATTGATCATTAAGATTACATTAACATTGTGTACATTATGTAATTCATAAATCATATTCAAGATTCTTGGGTGACTTGGGTTTTTAGACTCACTATTTTTCAATTGGTTGGTGAAGTTTGGAGAAAAATTTGTCAAACCTAATTCACCCCACTCTTTGGTTTATGACCATTTTATTAACAAGAAGAATAATAGAGAGGCAATTGGATGCACTACTAAGATGCTTGGGAGTTTTCTTCTCGGCTTCAAAAGGATCAAAGGTTGGACTATGTTCAAGGATGTCCCCAAGCTATTTGGTTGCAAGAAGGTAATCGAAATACTAATTTCTCTCACTCGAAATCTTCTAATTTATAAAGGATAAACCAACTTACTGATATGAAAAATAATGATGAACAACAGGTACATAGAGAAGATGTCATCTCATAAATCCTACAAAATTACTTTCAAAACTTATTTTCAACTTCTGATCCCATAAATTTAGTATAATTATGCAAAATTATTAAAGGATAATTAACACCAAGTATGAAATCACAACTCAAAAGACCTTTTAAGGAAAAAGAAGTGTATGGAGCCCTTCACCAAATGCACCCATAAAGTCACCAGGTCCTAAGGGCTTACCAGCATCATTCTTTCAAAAGTTTTAGCACATAGTTGATGAAAAGGTACTGACTACAACCCTTAAATATTAAATGATGGAGAAAGCCTAGAAACAATAAAAAATGTCTTTATATGTTTGATCCCAAAAACCTTTAGCACCTCATGAGTTACGATTTATAAGCCTATGCAACATAATCATGAAGTTGGTAACCAAATGCATTAAAAACTACATCAAGTTGATACTTGACAACCTAATCTTAGAACCTTAAAGCCCTTTTATTCCAGGAAGACAGATTATGGATATTGCTTTGGTGAGGTTTGGATGCTTCCATTACACAAAGAACAACACGAAAGGATGAAAGGGAGTGATGGACATTGATCAATGAATTTTTGTACACTTATTTTCATTTTTGTTTTGGGCTTAATTGGGTAATCATGTCTAATTCTATCATTTTGATTAATTTTTATGTTATTGGGCTTCATTAGGCTTAAGTGATAAAATTGGTTAATTTTCAAATTTTAATGCCTCTTGACCTTTGTTCATTGTGCAAGTTATATCTTGTGTTATAAAATTAATATTGGAGTGATTCTAGAGGAATTAGAAAGTTGAGACAAAAATCCTAAAATAAAATGTATCCCTATATAACCCAACCATAATGGATCATAAAGTTATTTGGGTCAAACTATGACTCAGAGCTTCTATTGAAATAGCCTAGACATGTTCTAATAAAACAGACATATCTAAGGCTACAAAAGTTATTTATGGGATCAATTTATAAAGCTCAAGAATATAATTTTCTACAACATTTTTTCAGAAGGAAAATCCTAACTCGGTCATCAATGCACTCACAAAAAATTTGAGAAAAGAAGCATGAGATAAGGACTCATATGTCGTACATAATTTGAATTTGAATGATAAAGTAAAAAAGAAATTCAATAGCAAACCTAGAGGGACAAGGGAATCAATTTTTGAAGGACCTTTATTCTTCATCTAAAATAATCAATCAGTTTTTATCTTTATTTTAAATTTTAATTTTAATTTTTAATAGATAAACTTGGTCTATAAAAGGGAAAACCCTTAGACATTGTAGACACACCAAAATTTATTTTCAATTCTCTATAAAGTTTCAATTCTTATTCTTTTTCTTGCTTTCATAAATGCGTCATGGAAGGATAACTTCCTTGGTTGGCTAGTTAGTTTTAATTTTATAAGTAATGGATTTGAAGTTTTGTTCTTAATTAAATTTCAGTTGCGATTTATTTTTCTTCCCTTTTTATACATTGCAATTGAAGTTTGTAATTGTAAAATTAGATGCTCAATTTAATTTCATCTTGCATGTTGCAATTCTAAAATTAGAATTTGCTTAATTCTCTAATTTGTATGCAAAAATTAAAAGGGGCTATGGAGTTTCCTATAGATTTGATGATTTTTATTCTTAAGAATTAATTTGGGAACTTCAGGGTAATGCTTAATTGTCTAAACATGAATTAATTCAAATTCTAGGTGTTATTGTAGTAGGAAATCATAAGTTTAATTAGTGTTTGCTTGATTGACTTCAAACCAAATAAAAATAAAAATTATTTGTAAAATTTTTTTTTGAACCTATGATAATCTTGCTTACGAATTGAACTAGTGAGTTAATCAATTTTTAATATTATTATTTCATTAAGTTTCATTTTGCTTTTACCAAAATTAAAATACAAACTCCATTTTTCTAACTTTGAATTGAACCAAATTGTTTTCCAAGATCCTTGAGAGACGACCAAGGTTGTACGTTGTACTGCATTTTTATTTATTTTTATTTCATTTTGACCCAACTGCGACATTGGTTGTCAGATATCAAACTTGACATGTTAAAGACATACGACAAAATGGAATGGATCTTTCTTCATACAATCTTATCTACAACGAGTTTCCTTCATCAAATGGCCTCTTTGATCATGAGATGTGTCTCTACATTGTCTTACTCCATTATAGTCAAAGGTAAGCCAAAATCATCTTTCAAAACAAGTCACAACTTAAGACAGAGAGATCCGTTATCTCCCTACCTCTTTATCATAGCAACAAAAGTCTTCTCGACTCTCATACAAACCAAAGCAACAAAAGGTTCCTGACACTACAGTTAACAAGAAGTGCACCAATCATAACCTACTTATTCTTTGCTAATGATAGCCTCATATTCACTAGAGCAAACTGGGAGGAAGAAAATAGTATTTTAGAGATAATTCAATCCTACAAATATGTCTCAGACTAGCAAATGAATTTAAAGAAATTAAAAATCTCTTTCATCCAAAATTTTGATGAAAATTAGAAGTAAATGATCCAACAAATTATAAGAGTAAAGGTTGTTCACATACATGGAAAATACCTTGGGCTACCAATAATGATAGGTAAATTAAAAAAAGATATCTTTAGATTTGTTAAAGAGAAAGATGGAAAGAAATTAGTGGGTGAAAAAGCAAGCTACTTTTAAAAGAAAAAAATGAACTTCTTATCAAATCAATTGCCCAAACTATCCCAACCTATATGATGTCTTATTTCAAAGTGTCATAATCAATATATTATAAAATAGAAGTTCTGGCACAATTTTAATAAGGCCAATAGAAGGAGGAGAAAAAGATCCATCAGAGTAAATAGAAAGTATTATGCAGAAAAAATAAATAAAAAGGATTAGGCTTCTAAAACATTAAAGCTTTCTATGATGCTTTTCTCACTAATTAGTGTGGGAGATTGCTTCATAATCCAAACAGATTGCTATTTTGCATACTAAAGACAAGATACTCTCCTAAAAAGATCACCTTGTAATAACCACCAAAGGGTATAACTCAAGATATACATGGAGAAGTTTTTGGGAAGCTCTCAAATGGCTAAAGAGAGGATCTAAATGGATAATGGAAAAGGGTGATAAGATTCGAATATGGAAGATGTTTGACTACTTGCCTCACACTCCGGTTATGTCATTTTAGAACTAAAACATCTACCTCAGTTTGCAACTGTATCATAACTCATAATAGAAGGTGGAAAAAATGGAATAAGAAAATTATTGATCAAAATTTTCATCCATTGGAAGCACAACTAATTAAATCTATTTCACTACCATGGTTTTTTCAACAAGATTGTCTCAGTTGACATTGGAACCCAAGAGACTATTTCATTATAAAATTGGATTATCTTAACATTTTGAATAAAGATACTAAAGATAGACGAGGGCCTTCAGAGAATGACCAAACACCATGGCAACATATTTGGAGCCTACTAGTTTTGGTGAAGATTTATCATTTCTTATTTAGAATGTTAACAAGAACCGTTCCATGTCATCCTAATATGAAGAAGTAAAAAATTTCATGGACAAAAGTTTCCCACTTTTCTCCTCAGGATCTACAGAAATAAAAGATCATCTTTTCCTACTATGTCTATCAATAAGATCCATATAGTTTACATATCCATGGAACTTTACATAACTAACATTTCAGCATCTTTCCATGAATGACTGGGACAATGGGTTAACCACCCTAGCAGAGAGCAAGACACCCAAATAGTCATGATTGTTTGAGCAATATGGAAAGTAGGCAATGAGGTTGTTTTTAATCACAAAACATATCATCCAACTGAAGTAATCGAAATGACATACAACAATAAATCTTTGATAGGATAACCAACATTGGATAGACCTCCCCATACAACCTCCAAATACTAACAATCAAATGGTGGAAACCACCAAACCTAGGTATTCTTAAACTAAATGTTAATGTTAGTTTTTCGAGAGGACAGGACACAAGATTTGGAGTAATCATCAAGAATGATAAAAATGAATTACTCATAACAATATCTTACCATTTAAACATGCATATAAACACAACCTTTTCAAAATAAATGAAAAACTATGAAATGGTGCATATTATTTATATTGGAGAATGATTATTAAATATTACAAAAAAACACATACAAGAAGAATTAATACCATCACATTGTAAAAAATTAGTTCAAAATTATAAAGAAACTATAAAACTAATTTCATTATATATTATTTTCTTATCAAAATATCAATTTTACAAAGTGGCCATAATTAGCCTTTATTACTACAAAGTTCCAAAATTTAATTTCATGAAAAGATTTTTCATTTAACTTGCTTTAATTAATGATATTTGCGTGATATAATAATATTTTTAAAATATTTTACCTAAAACAAAAATTAAATTATGTAACTATAACAACATCTTTTTTAGCAATTAAAAATATTATTTTTGGTTGATAATAATTTTTTAAGTAAAAAATAGACAATAACTTTAAACATTTCTATCTTATACTATTTATATATTTTAATTTTATTTTAAAATTATTCTTATTTATTTATTATATTTTGTATGTATTATGTTATATATCTTATACCATTAGATAAAATATTTTTATCTTTTTTAATTCTAAATAAATTATAATCTAATATTACCCAAATTAAATTTATATTTTAAATTAATTATTTTTAATATTTATTTACTTATTATCATATTGTTTACGAATTAAAATATGTTAATTCCTATATACATCAGTATATATTTTAAATTACAATTGAATTATAACTTAATATATTTATTTAAATTAAATTTTTATTTAAAAATATTTATTTCCTAAATTTATAATTAGTTTTTTACAACATCAATTTAAATATATAATATACATATTATAATTTTAAATATTTTTCTCCTATATATTTTATCAATAATTTCAATTTTTTAATTATGTAATATTTTTATATTAGTAGTGTATTAAAATTTAAATTTTAAAACTAATTATCCAATACAATTTTAAATTTATGTATATATTTTTATAATGAAATATTAAAATGTTTATCTATAATTTTAATATTTTAATTATAAAAATCTATAAAATTTAAAATTATATGCGATATGTAAATATTATTAGAAAATGTTTAGTTTTAATATAAATTCAATATTAATATTTATTTGAAAAGTATTTAAATTTATAAATATTTAATATATAAAGGTTATAAAATAATTAATTTAAAAAATAAATTTAATTTAAATAATGATAGTGAAGATAATAAAATTGAATTTAATATATATATATATATGTATGTATATATATATATATATATTAATATTTAAGAATAAATATATTTTTGAATTAAAGAAACTTTTATTAGTAATTACAAAGAGTTGTTAGAATAATTAGTTTGAATTTAAAATTTAATTTAGATATAGATATTAAAATGTGTCTCTCAAAAAAATATATAAATATTAAAATGTAATTGTTTTTTATTTAACATAGATATATTAATATGAGCTAAATGTATTTTAATTTATTATATAAGATGTAAGAAAATTAAATAAAGGTATTTTTGACATGAAAATAACGAAAAAAATTGGGCCAGGTAATTGGAAAAACTGAGATTTTTTTTTAAAAGTAATCCTCTAATAGAATAATCATTTATAATTTGAGAAATATTAGTCACCAACTTTTCTTAACACGTCCTTTATTATTAGATATAAAATGTACGTTAAATTTCACATTTTGAATGTGAATTTCACATCTAAGGTAGTGAAACCTATTTAATTTAGTAGAATTTATATAAATTTCATGTATTAATAAAAAAATATATTAAAAGAACTTGAACTTTTTAAAATGAAAAAAAAATGCAAATAAGAAAATTTGATGCATTCATGTTGATTTAAAATTAGTTGTGATTATAAAATATTTTAACTAAAATCAACGAGTCCTCATTTTTTTATTTTATACATTTCTTCACCTGAAAAACCTTAATCCATGTTAAAAGAAATATCATCTAGTTAAAAGTAGTTGTATTTGAAAAATAAAATTTGTTCAATGATACACTCAATTATTTTTTAATATATTTTTAAATTAATTTTAATTTAACTCTTGAAATAATTTTTTTTATTATTACTTATAATTTTAACATTTTTTATTCTTAATTTTTAATTTTTAATTTATATCTTAAAATCTAAATAATTCTCACACTACTTTAAATATTTATACTTTATTATTATTTCACTTGACCATCCTATCGCTACCAACATAAGAAATACAATAATAATATTTATTATTCAATTATAATTATTATTATTATCTTTAAAATTTTAATTTTTATTATTTTAAAATAATTCAATTTTTGATAATTAATTTTTTATTTATCTATTTATAATAAAATTATATTGGAAGAAAAAGATACAATATATTCACTTACTTTTATAATAATTTTTAAAAATTAAAAATTAAATTATAATTTTTAAAAAATAAAAATTAAAAACTTTCTTAAAAAATTTAAAATTTAAAAAGTTAAAAATTAAGCATCACCAAAAAGGAAACTTTGGATAGTGTCGTCACCATTCCTCTTATAATTTTTTTTGTTTATGGGCCGTAGCCCAACAACTGGTGCACCTCAAATCTCATGGCGGTTTGACCTGTGCCCGTTGACTGGGTGTAAAGTGGGGGTAGGGACAAGGGCAAAATAGGAATCATGAAAAAGAGCACACTCCCAAAGCCAAAAGGAGAGGGTGTGTTGCTATAATCTTCGCTGTTCTCACAGTTCCCACTCACTTTCGCAAAATCGCTCTTTGTTCTCTCTTTCCGCGGCGTAGATCTGAGCAGTTTTGGGAAACCCTAACTGCTCTCACCAACGACCTCACCACTCTCTTCGCCTTCGCTTATTTCCTCCGATCAATCCACCTTTTTCATTGCCCTAAGGTTGCTCTCTTCTCTTCTGTCTTCTCCGATATGATGCTATCTCACTTTTTTTTTTATAACTTCGCAATTCGTCTTAATTCAATCGATGAAGTTGTTATCACGATTTTACTGATTGGATCTGTTCATGTCGCTCTGGCTGTTGGATTTTTGTTTTATTTTGTTAGCTTTTGTTTATTTCGAACCCCTTCGAACGTTTCGGAGGTTCCTTTTATTGTCGATTTTGTTTCCTTCGGTTACTGATGATATCATATGAAGACTTTGATTGATTTTCTTTGCGCTCGTGACATCAATTTTATTCTTTTTAAAATGTTTTTTAATTTTTTTAATTTTGATTTTGCTTTTGTTCCGACTGTGTTCTTGTGCACTAATGGTTTGCTTTGGTTCCATTGGTTTTGCTTGTGCTGATCTGCTTAACGTGTATTTTTGTCGTGGATTATATTTTGCAAACTTGATTTTATAAGAAGTGAAATGATGCTGCGGACATGTTATTGGATACATAAACATTTATCTGAAAAGTGATTTAGTCAGAATGACGGTCTTTTGTAGTTCGATATAAATTACTTTCTGATGTGTAATTAACTGAATGGGTATGAGTAATGTCTTGTTAGGTTGAAAATAAATTGTTAATAAATTGATGGTAAAAATGTCTATAAATTTTGTTGCGTTATCGCCTACTTGGCTGCTGTGAGAGTATAACTTCAATAGTTGAAAACATTATTGAGTTTTACCAAATTATCAGTCTATTTTTGTCGATGCACACACAGACAGTTTTAAAGGCCAAATCAACAAAATTTATCGCCTACTTGGCTGCTGTGAGAGAATAATGCTTGAGTGCAAACATGGATTTGCCCTTGCCACACATGTTTGCACTGTTTAGGAGGAATATTTGAGCTGCAAACAGACTTTGGATTGGCTGAACACGAAACTAAACATGCTTTAATAAATGGGCATTGTAATACTATTTCTTTTCATCTTGCAGTCATGGCAGGACTTGCACCTGAGGGGTCACAGTTTGATGCTCGTCAATATGATTCCAAGATGAATGAGTTGTAAGAACTTCCACTTATTTTATATTTGTTCCAGTGTAGTTGTCTGCAATTCTATTTCAATAGCATATATTTATTTACTGGGGCTGATTTGCACTATTCAGTCTAATTTTATTTACATGTTTGCAATGGCCAATGGGATTCTAATGTTATTTGTTTTCTTTTGACAACTTGATGGATGCAGGCTTACATCTGATGGACAGGACTTTTTCACATCTTATGATGAAGTTTATGACAGTTTTGATGCTATGGGCTTGCAAGAGAATCTCCTGAGAGGCATTTACGCATACGGTAGATTTAACTTTCTTTATGTCCTCTTTTACTGTCTTTTCATATCTATTTTTTAAAAAACCAAATAAGGGTCACTTTCTCCTGAGAATCTCCTGGAATTTTATTGTTCTGCTTTTTTGGGACCTTTAAATAAATTCTTTGTTTCTCTATCTTTGGTTTATATGGTGATAGCTTTACATTTTGGTAATGAATATGTACTGATTTATTCCACTGTATGTACACCATGGTGTTTATTGTCCTGGTGCTGTTATTGATCTATAAATATATAAAGTAGTTTGATTTGCTTGTTAGGTTTTGAGAAGCCTTCAGCTATTCAGCAAAGGGGAATAGTACCATTCTGCAAGGGACTTGATGTCATACAACAAGCTCAGTCTGGAACTGGGAAAACAGCCACTTTCTGCTCTGGAATTCTGCAGCAACTAGACTATACTTTGACAGAATGCCAAGCCTTGGTGTTAGCTCCAACTCGGGAGCTTGCTCAGCAGATTGAAAAGGTTATGCGGGCACTTGGAGATTATCTAGGTGTGAAGGTGCATGCATGTGTGGGAGGTACCAGTGTTCGTGAAGACCAACGCATTCTATCAAGTGGTGTTCATGTTGTTGTTGGTACTCCTGGCCGTGTTTTTGATATGCTGCGCAGGCAGTCACTTCGGCCAGATTACATCAAGATGTTTGTATTAGATGAGGCTGATGAAATGCTTTCCCGTGGTTTTAAAGATCAGGTAGTTTTTAATTCATAACTCCTTTTATTAATTACTGTTTTATATCTAGTGTCTGGTATGTAATACTCACATGTCTCTGTAGTTCTGGATGTTGATGAATTCACTTTTTATCCATGTTCATCAAGTTTCTTTATTTCTGTATTTTTTTTTTGAAGTTCATTTTTTCAAACTTGAGAATTGAGATGTGTTTTATGCCTGTAAAATTTCTTATACTATCAGTAATAAAACTAAAATGTGAAAGTTGCTTTGAATTATCTTGGAGATTTTGTTTTTATTGTCCAGTGTCCTAGAAGAATTTATGCATTAGTGCTTTGACCTTTAATTTCATTTTTATCAGATCTATGATATATTCCAACTGCTTCCAACTAAGATTCAAGTGGGAGTTTTCTCTGCTACCATGCCTCCTGAGGCCCTTGAGATCACAAGGAAGTTTATGAACAAACCTGTGAGGATCCTTGTGAAGCGTGATGAGCTCACCTTGGAGGGTATAAAGCAGTTTTATGTCAACGTTGATAAAGAGGAATGGAAGCTTGACACACTCTGTGATCTTTATGAGACATTAGCAATCACTCAGAGTGTCATTTTTGTGAACACCAGAAGAAAGGTTGATTGGCTGACTGACAAGATGCGAAGCCGAGATCACACAGTCTCAGCAACCCATGGAGACATGGATCAGAATACCAGAGACATTATTATGCGTGAATTCCGTTCTGGGTCTTCTCGTGTGTTAATAACTACTGATCTTTTGGCTCGTGGTATTGATGTTCAGCAAGTTTCTTTAGTTATAAATTATGATCTCCCAACACAGCCTGAGAACTATCTCCATCGTATTGGACGAAGTGGGAGGTTTGGTAGAAAAGGTGTTGCCATCAACTTTGTCACAAGGGATGATGAAAAAATGCTGTATGACATCCAGAAGTTTTACAATGTGATAATTGAGGAGCTGCCTTCAAATGTTGCTGAACTCCTTTGATGAGTTTTTTTGTTCCATCATATTAGAGGAAAGTTGGTTTCTGAGGTAAGTGTTATGTAATGTTTCCTTTCCTTTTTGGCCCTTCTGTTGTATTTCTGCTTTAAACCTTGTTTGACCTTTTTTAATAGGTGTAGTAATTTAATTTACATTGTCAGTCGTCTGAATGTCCCAAGTGATAAGGATTTGCAATGTGGAATCTCATTATTGTCCGAATTGGTGTATTGGTCGTTGTTGCACCTTTCTAACAAGCAAGGTTTTTAACATACGTTTTGGTTACATACGTTGAGATAATTCGATTGTTTCTATGTATTCAAAAGCTGATCCGTGGCATGGCACATAAAACACTGATTTATTGGCCGGGGTGTGCCGTGGCAGTCCTCGAGGTTCAAGGATTACATTACATGCTTCTATTTATAACATTTCTTTTTATTAATTGCATCATTTCGTCAATTTTAAAATGGTATTGAAAAAATGTAACCGATCATTAGTAGCGTGATTCCATTGATTATTGTTGCTATCCTAATTGAAACAACTATCAATTTATACCATTCGATGTTCCAAAGATCGGAGGAGGACCATTTCGAGGCCAGATATTCGGTGGTTGTTAATTTACTTTCCATTCATGGGATGTTGAATTCCTCTACACGGAACTCTATGGTTGGTAGAAGTATATCTTTGATCTCACTACTATTGGTGGGGCTCTTGGATAACTTATTTACGGGTATAGTGATATTGAAATTGTAAGATTTTAAAATCATTGTTTGACTTTGAACAACATAAACTAGAAATACTTTGTTGGTAATTGAAAAGAAAGTCTGGCGGTGATTTCTGTTGCCGTCTTGCATGTCTTGATGCCTCTTTGGTCGAGTCTGATGACGAAGCATTCCCACTAATGTATCATCAATGTTTGAAAGTAACTGTTAATTCAGTCATTAATATTAATGTCCAAGTATTATGAAGGAGGTCTAGCTTTGGCTTATAATGGCCCAGCTTTCGTTTAAATTGTTCAGTGCGTGATGAGTAAATAGCCCAAGATGTTTCTCCATCTTGAGAGCCTTTTTCTGCGTCCCGATCTTCTGGTGTCATGCTAACTGTACTTGAAAATTATAGTTATGATTAATGTATTTCCTCCGAAGAGGGTCATTAAGCAATGTCTAAGATAGTGTTTGCAAAATAAATGTGAATTAAATATACTGATTAATTAAAGAACGGGAGTAAACCAGGAAATCAAAGGGAATAATTGTAAGATCTTAGTCATTGTGCCCTTCGATCAAAAGAGCGTAAAGTATATTCTTAATGCACATGATTCGAATGTTCATATAGCGTATCCTGTTGAGATTTGAGAAGACCACGCAAACAAAATAATATACAGTAAGCCTTAAGAAAGAAAGAAAGATGAGATTTGAGAAGACCACACAAACAAAATAATATACAGTAAGCCTTAAGAAAGAAAGAAAGAAAGATTTTGCCCATGACGTAGCAAATTAAGGGAGCATTTATTGCCCCACTTACGTTACGTGTCACGAGAAAGCGGCGTCTCCCGCGTATTTTCTTCACGCAGAGGGAGGGGGGAACCTTCTAAGTTCCAAGTCCAACCTCATGCTCTGCCCTGCATCTCCCTTAGCAACGTCTACTTCTTAAAAACTCCAATGACAAACAAACAATCACATTCCCCAAAACAAGCAACAAAAAACAAAAAAAGAAAATAAGAAGGTAAAACAATATTCCAAAGTCTCTGACTAGTGGCTGATCATTTTTCTTCTCCCATATACTACTTCACCGCGGACGACGCTACAACCTCCCCCGATTTCTCATTTTTCCTTTTAATTTTCAACCCAATATATATACCGAAAAAAAGTGCTTAATCTCCCTGACAACATTTCTCGCCATTCAGCGAAATTTCGCTCTTCTATCCAACGACCTCGTTTCGAATCTTTTTCTTAATTGATTCTGATTCCTCTCTCTCTCTCTCTCTCTTCCTCCACAGCTGCCATTCTCTCTCTATATACAAAACACCCTTGCAGTCTTTTTACATAAAAAAAGAACTACGAATTGCTTTTGCCCCGCCACGTGAGTGCTCTGTGGAGACAGTAAACAACCGTTGCTCTTCGCCGATGGCGATTTCCGATGTGCCTGAAGCCGTAGGCACCGCCACCGTTCAGAGCGACTCAGATCTCAAACGGTCTTCTCTGCGGCGCAGGCCCAGCGCTACTTCCGCCGCCGGCCTCTTCGACAGCGATGATGCGGCAAGAGATTCAGGCTCCGACGACGGCAAGAGCAGCGAGGAGGACAAGGATCGCAAGCAGAATCATGCAGCCACCGATAGTGTGGACATCAATCACGTCACTGATCAGGAACGAGTCCCCGATTGGAAATTCACTTATCGTCCCTCCGTTCCCGCTCACCGGAGAATCAAGGAGAGTCCTCTCAGTTCCGGCAACATTTTCAAACAGGTTTATTTCTTCCGCTAATTTCAATCGTGCATGCCAAGTTTTGTGGCTCGCAATCCACTGAGTTGACGGGGAAAAAAAATTCGTAGACGTAACTCGGCGAATTTCGTTGCCGACATAAATTGATTTCAAGATTTTTTAGTAATATCAATAATAATAATATGTATACTTTATGCTATTGCTCCCATTATTAATAATTTGAGGTTTTGTATTTGAGAAAATTATACCGTTTTTAAAAATATAATACAAGTTAGAAAACAGTAAAAAATTGCGTATATATACTTCCTGTGGTAGTGGACTGTAAAAGAGAAATGTTAGCAACATGCTTTTTTAAACTCTTGAGTACACACTTTCAATCACTCTCTGTGATTCATAACTTTTTCTTTTTACGAAAAGTTAACGCACTTACCTCAAGAATCTTTTCCAAAGAGTGTTTTTAGCAGTTCTGTACAAATATTTATGAATTAAAATTTCCTAGGTATGTCAGTCTTGGCGGTATGCTACTTGTTTCTTTCTGCGTACTGGATGTTAACTTGATCAATTTTTGTGTTTAACTAAATAAATTGGGAGATTCATGTTTTTTCCAATATACCGTTGCATTGTAGTGGCATGCTTAGTTGTTGGTTTTTTTTGGCATCATCTATTATTATTGTTGTCTTTTACTAATGATTATAATTATTAATCAAGGAATTACAGAGTCATGCAGGACTATTCAATCTCTGTATAGTAGTGCTTGTTGCGGTGAACAGCAGACTTATCATTGAGAATTTAATGAAGGTTTGCCTCTTCCATTTATTTTTTATGTCTACCTTGCAAGATCTGAATTTCCAACGTGAAAATATTCTTTTATCTGTGCGTGCAGCTTTTGGCCTTTTGGCCTTCATTTTGACAGTTCATTTTTTTTCTTCTCTTTTTAAACTTCGTTTTTATCTATGTTTTGCAGTATGGTTGGTTGATTAAGTATGGCTTTTGGTTCAGTTCAAAATCATTGAGAGATTGGCCCCTCTTCATGTGTTGGTATGTTTGATGAATCCCCTGAAGAGTAGTATCCTTTTTTTAAGGATTAGTTCTTAAGTTGCCATTTGACATTCTGAAACAATATCTATGCTTCTTTTGCAGTCTTAGTCTTAACATATTTCCACTTGCTGCCTTTATAGTGGAAAGGTTGGCACAGCACAAGTGTATTTCTGAACCTGTAAGTGATCTGGCTTAGTAAGCTTTTATTTTATTTTATGGGGAAAAAATGTTCTGTAACCACATGGATTTCTAAATTGTTTTACAAGTAACAATAGTTTCAGAATATAATGTGATATTTTTAATAACATAAATTTCAATATTTGCATACATGGGAATGTTGACTTGAATATTTCAGGTTGTTGTTCTACTTCATCTAATCATCACTACGGTGGAATTCTTGTATCCAGTTTTGGTAATACTCAGGTCAGTATAGTCTTCAAAATTTATTCTGGGGTTTAAATTTGTACAAGTATATTTTCCTTGACATTTGTGATTACCCCATATTATTATCTTACAATTTTGGAAGTATTTGCAGATATAATGTAAGCTAAGCTTGATAAAGGTTTTATAATTACAAAATAATGTCATTAGTTGGGAGGGAATTTAAAACATTTTTTTTTGGCATTATCTGAGACTAGATTTAACGCCCTTTGATGAACCTCATTTTAATGTTTGGTTCATATAATTTTGAAGTTAAATTATCTTGCAAATTATTATCATTAGAAACACAAAAGGTTCTGTCAAGGAACAATTGAGAAGAACTTTGCTGCTCCCTCATACATACTAATGTGATAAAAGCAGCATCCTAGCCTGTTGAAACTTGAAACTAAATAAGGAGTCATCAGCTGTCAGACTCAGATACATTTGACTGATATCATGTAACATTTACAAGACCTTGACTAACTATAGGATACAAGGTAAATCCCTAGGTTTTTTTGAATGGAAGGGCCACATCTGTGGCATTCTTTTTAGATATTGATTTCCTTACAAGAGATACAATATAGATGTCTACTTGTTGGATACAATAGCTATTGTCGTAGGTACTACTTCATTTCATAGATATCATCAGAGCAAAGATACTTATGGATATATTGCTTTTCTGTGCAGGTGCGATTCTGCTTTTTTATCAGGTGTCACATTGATGCTATTTACTTGCATAGTGTGGTTAAAATTGGTGTCATATGCGCATACGAACTATGATATGAGAGCACTTTTGCTTTCAAATGAAAAGGTAGCAGTTAATTTTCTTGAAAAATAATATATTTTAATATTAATAGGATTATTCTATACATTTTATGTGATGGTTAGTTTTTGAACAGGTTGCATGACCAAGCTGTTGTCTCTGGTTCTTGTGTTCTTAAACGTATTTATATGGCAAAATGCAGTTTTGTTTCATCATTATTAAAATAACATCTATCCTGCTTCCCTCTCCAATTCTTCCTTCTTGCTTCATGCTGATATTCTGCTATAATATTCTGTTCAGATTAGTGAAAGATAGAAGTTCTGTTTTTCCCTGTATTAAATAATGATTCCCTGTGTTATAGGGAGAAACATTGCCCAATACTTCAATTATGGAGCATCCACACAATGTGAGCTTCAAGAGTTTGGCATACTTCATGGTTGCTCCTACATTATGCTATCAGGTACCAGAACTTTTTAAATGAATTATTTTCTTACATACCTTTTGTTTGCAAAATTATTTTGATTTGCCATATTAGTATTTTTGTATTCACCTCTCTTTCTGATATTTGCCTGCATTTTTTCTTCCTGATTGAAGTGCATAAAAGGGACTTTTTCATGGACTTACTTGCAGCTATGCCGTTGGCATGAAATGTTTTTGAATTTTTGTCAGAGGTCCTGTCAGAATCTGTCACACACAATTACACAGCTAGGAATTATATCCTCATCCTGCAAGAATATTCTTTAATCACTTGATTAGGGGGATTTGGCCAAATGACTATTTCTTTATTGTCTTTAATAAATGCTATATCTTTTGGAAATCTTTATTTTTTTCAACTTATCTTTCCTTTTCATCTACATATGTTGCCCATTTTCCTTCATTCTTTTCAGAAGTTATCATCGCTTGTTCTCTCTCTCTTTCTCCGAGTCTGTCCTTAGACAGGAGCAGATTTTGGTACTCTTTTAGTGTGTACTCCTTTGACAGTTAGTACTATTACTTTGATAGTTTCTTTTATTTTATCTCATTTTTTTTAGAATAGGGAAAAATAATCAGACATGCCAAGTGTTATGATTTTAATGGGATGAGTACTTATTTGTGGAGCACTGAACTTTTTCCTTAGATAGCTCTACATTTTTTATCATCAAGGACTGTTTAATGGAATCTGTAGGGAACTACCCAAAATTCACTATTCCGCTTCACTTGTACCTTCCGTCCAATACCAAATCCCAAAAAAACTTCCTGATTATAACAAACCAGTTTCTATCCGAAATTCTTTTAGTTACATCTTCCTCAATCCACTAATTTTGAATGGGTAAAATGGGACTTGCTGATCTGTTGCATTTTATCCTGGTGCTAAGGGACATTTTAGGGACCTGCTATTATATCACTTGCTGGCATGAAAATAGACATGTAGTGTCCATTTCTGACACTTCTTGAGAATATTGGGTTGGGTTTGGCAGCTTCTGTTGTTCTCAGTGTTAGCTTTTTGAGTAAGAAATTCACTCTTTCTTTGTCATATTCATCACTTAACCAATAAAGGAAGGTCAGGAAGAAAACTGTAATATATTCATAAGGATTAAGTTGCAAAATTTGCACCATACTTTCTTTTAGTACATACTGTACACTGTTTACTTGTTTTGCTCTTGCCAAAATGCATTTGTGTTCTACTAGAAAATTCTGAAATTGTTTTTACTCACATGTATATTACACTTAAATGTCCTATGCAATGAATTACTGTTATTAGCCAAGCTATCCTCGCACACCTTCTGTTCGAAAAAGTTGGGTGTTTCGTCAACTTGTCAAGCTGATAATATTTACCGGAGTTATGGGATTTATAATAGAACAGGTAAGCAGTAGCTGTTAAAGTCAATTTGGGATCATTTCTACCATTTTCCCCTTTCTTTTCGATTCACTACTTCTGCAGTTATTCTGAGTCATGACATCATATTTGTGCGTTTAATTTTGCAGTATATGAATCCTATTGTACAAAATTCACAACATCCTTTGAAGGGAAATCTTCTATATGCCATTGAGAGAGTTCTGAAGCTTTCTGTTCCTAATATATATGTGTGGCTCTGCATGTTCTACTGCTTTTTCCACCTTTGGTATGTAATTCCTCTTTCTTATGGTTCAATAGACATATTTTCTTTTAGAAAGAAATTAGAATGCCATTGCCGTTACCATAAATTGAAAAGTTGTGGTTCTAGTCTCTTGTGTTTATTGCCTTGAAGATTGCAGTGCTTCAACACTAGCAATAAACAAAACTTGAGTTCTTCCTCAATAATGTTCTAATGATGATGATTTTGTGTGTCTGCATGTTATTGCTTGATCTTTCAAAGCACCCTCAAGATGATATCCACATTCTTAGATCTAACTGATTCAAAGGAATATGTGAGACTATCGTTGTTTGAACTGTGAAGTATATGCTGCTTAAGATGTAAAATTAGTTTTATGGCTTCTCTTTACTGCACACTGCCCATTGTTATTTCAAACAATTCTCTTTGGCAAAGATGCGAAGTGTTGAAAGTACAAGGTTTAGGTAGAGAAAGAGTAGGAGGGAGAAAAGGAATACCCAATATAAGATGTTATATTGGTATAGTTTAAAGTTGGATTGTTGCAGAATACTAACTCAACAGTCCTATTTATACCAATAATTAGGTCAACCACTAGCATAATGCTGCCAGTAGAAAGAAGCTTAATCCCACTAATATAATAAAGCCAAACCCTAAATAAATAATGTAAATATGGAAAAATAATAAAATTGGCAAACAATGCCATTGCTTCCTCACTTAGCTAACCTATTGATTCCACAATATCTAAAGATCTTTTAGGTTTTTTGAAGATATTCTAAAATATTCAAAGATACAAGGAAGATATTATCAGATATTTTTCTTATAGATTTATAACACTTTCCTGCAGGTTAAAGCCGACTAAGCTTTAAACTTGTTACAGATAAACACCCTAAAAGAAAATAATTGTAAAATATTTTGGCACAATAAGTCATAGCTGAATAGGCTACTCAGGGATGTTGAGGATGTCATGGAGAGG
Source organism: Canavalia gladiata (assembly GCA_037954105.1). NCBI lineage: Eukaryota > Viridiplantae > Streptophyta > Magnoliopsida > Fabales > Fabaceae > Canavalia > Canavalia gladiata. The sequence continues at coordinate 25,660,665 of CM075662.1, forward strand.
CAAAACACAAGATTAGTACTTCCACAAAGTAACTTAGAGAAGATAGCTGGAATGACACACAAGCAGAAGTGCGGGTTAGAAAGTTGCATGGCAATAAAGAAGTCTTCATTACTATGACTCATCAGTGAGATAAAAGAAATCACCATTGATATGACTCAATGCTGGCGAGAGGGGTTACCACTGCCTCTGGTATGATTGGGTATAAAAGTCACTGCCAGATCGATTGTCAGTAGGAAAAGATGTCTCTGCTGGAAGGACTGTGTAAGGAACTGGTTCAGATATAGAGAGAAAAGAGTAGAAACAGAAAGAATGAATCTTTATTGAATACCCTTAGCTGGGAATGAATCACCCAGAACTGATGAAGAAGAAGATACAAGAATGAATTCAGGAATTTGAGAGTCTGATCTCTCTCCAACCAATTACCGATTCCTAACTGAACCCCTTTATTCTTCCTTTCCTTCTATTTATTAACCTCCCTATTATTACAAGCAATCAGTGGATAGAAAGTAAAAGAGCAAATTACATTAACACCCTTTGTGATTCATCGAAAAAGAACCCAATGCGCCTTCATTTTTCACGTTACTTTGCGCCTTCATTTTTCATGTTACTTTGACCCCCTTATCCATATAATATCATAAGAAATTAGGGGAGGTTTGTGTAAAGTTGTATAATTGCAAAGGGTACACCGTGTTATGTCTTTATATAATTAAGGGAGGTTTGCGTTGGTTAAAAAAGAAAAGGGTATCGGATGCTTTTTCTGATGAATTTTAGGGATGTCTATGTAATTTCCCCAAAGTAAAAATAGATTTTTTATTGCCATAAGTAGCATGGTAGGAGATGTTATCATACTGGAGTTCCAGATTTTAGGAAAATTGGCAACAAAATAATGACGGGAAATGTTAGAGGATGGTTTTAATACCATTTTGACTGTTAATTCTAAGGTTTAGAGAAAGAGAAAGAGAAAGAGAAAGAGAGGAAAAAGGAATACTTGACATACTTAGATTATATTGATATGGTGTGAAGAATAATTTTTAATCTTTCTTCTTTATATTTCTACAAATCCTCCTAATTACTAAATGAAGAAAGTATTTTATTTCAAAATAATGAATATATGCACTTTTTCATTTAATGCTTGCTTTATGAAGTAGCAGGAAGATTTCAGGAGGACATTTAAGAGGATATATTGAAGCTCATGATGTGCTACAAAATTCTAATCCAATGATTCTCTTTGTACTATTGATTACGTCGAGTACTAGTGTTGTATTACTAGTACAAGCCCAAGCCCAAGCCCCCAATAATATCAGAAGACTACTAACCCTTGTTGAGAAGGAAACATAATAAAATTAGGAAACAAATGCCTAAGATTGCTTCCTCTATTAAGTTACTAATTGATTGAAGATACAAAGACGTTCTAAAATATTTTTGGTAATGCTAACTACTGCCCTAAAATTAAGGAATCAAAAGTGAAATTTTTTATTAAAAAATGTTATTAATAAACTCCCACCATTAATTTCCAATGTATCTTCAATGTGATTTTGATAGCAGACCAATAATAAAAAAGGTGTACATAAAGAAAAATAAGAGAGGGGTAGAAGATCAGAACCTAACTAACTGGCTTAGTTAGAAGTTGTTAGTAACAGAAAATGACAGCTAGGAGGAAAGGATATATACAGGGGCAGGAGAGTAGGAAAAGGCAGGATGGAACTGAGATAGAATCGGGAGGTTTGGGGAGAGTTGCAGGGTCTCTGAAATACCCTGTGAACATTGTATCTGAGCTGTATCCTGTGGCGTACTGATCAGAGGTCTTTTTTGGTAATATGATAGAGCTCCAATAAGATAAGTGTACAGCAGGAGAAATAAATGCTAACAGAAAGGAACTAATAACAGAATTAGTGCTGTAACAGATAGTTAGTTAGCATGAAAAAGACAGCTTATAAATAGACGTAATAGGATAGAATAGGGTGAGGATAATTTTGAAAAGAATTCTGTTGTTTGTAGTGCACTAGGTCTCTCAAAAACTCAGAACCTGTTAGGATTACTTGTAAAATTCTTCCCTAACTTTACATTTCAGTTTCACATTGGGATTGGGGTCAGAATCTTGGGGTTCAGCAATAAAGAATTATTATTCTTTTCAGCATCTTGGGTACCGGTCCCTATCATAATAATACAAATTCTGTGGTTGCCTTTTCTTTGTGCTGTGTGTCCACCAGTTCTATCAGATTTCCAATGAAACTTTCTATTTATTGATTTTTCTAAAGCAATGCTCTAAGAGAACTAGTTAGCAAGACCCAATGTTTTAAAATATAGTGAAGATATTCTAAGACATTTTTGTAGATATGTGAATCAGAAGAAGTTGCAGAGTTTTACTTTATTAATAAAGTTGCAAACTTTTATTGAGCTATAGGATATCTTATCATGCTCTGTACTTGGAACAATTTTTTTCCCTGTCAATGTCTTATTTTATGAATATAATTTAGATCTGTGCTCACATACTCAAGTACTTATCCTTCTACTTATGATCAATATATCCTATAGTTATTAAAAGTAATATTTAAAAAGTTTTTTTTATTGATTCATTTATCCTTTGAGGCACTGTTGCATTGTAGGCTAAATATACTTGCCGAGCTTCTTCGATTTGGTGATCGTGAGTTCTACAAAGATTGGTGGAATGCCAAAACTGTTGATGAGGTAGGCTCTTAGTCCTGGTTGGTTCTTCGGTTGTTTAGTTACAATACCTTGATGAGGAGAACTTATGACTTCTTGTTGTTGAATGCATTTCTGCTGTTGCTGTCATCAGTATTGGAGGATGTGGAATATGGTATGTTTCCTTTTCAGAATTATCTCTAAAAAATGACATGCTGGCCTGGTTTTCTGATGAAATTGTTGTCAATGTATATATTTGATTTGATATAAATATGCCACCAGATATAAGCAGGGTTGATTCTATGGCTATTTTAACAAAAGAAGGAATTAAGAAGAAAGATAACATGTTTCCCCCAATATTCGGGTTTAAATGTTCCATTATTTACTAAATATAAGGTTCCAAAACTGTATGTCAGAACCTATCAGCAATTGTTCATAACTTCCAAGTATAGTTCTAAAGTCTAAACCATTACTATTCAACTGAGTGAATTCTTCTATATTGCAGCCTGTGCACAAATGGATGGTTCGCCACATATATTTTCCCTGCATAAGGAATGGTATACCCAAGGTAAAATCAAGTATCCTCTGGTCTTGCTGAGCAGACCCTGAATATTTTTTAAGCAAACTTTAGGTGTAAAAGTATGTCTTTAGAAGTTTCTGTTTTTAGGATATAGACTATGATAGATAAAAAATATGTAAAAAATAATATATAACTATGCTACATAATTAATGTAGAAAATAATTATTTTTCATGCAATACTCGATATGTTTGGAGTAAGAATGAGCTATTATGGAAAAAAATTACATAAAGGAAGAAAATATTTTCCATTGCTCAAGCTAATCAACAGAATTACAATTTTCTGGAAATTATGTTAGCTTAGATTATCCTGTAATCTGATCCTCATTTCATCTTTTATACTTGTTCCTTTGCTTTTACCTCTGCTGAATTGTCCATTCCATATTGAAGACTTAGTCATTTGTGTAAAGTCTTTGACTAATAGACTACATTCAAACTCAGAATTTTCTGGTCATTTTAATCTAAATTCCATTTTACACTCAATTTTGATTTTAGTCCCTGCCAATTTTTTTATGGTTTTGATCTCTCATTTTACAGAAGTTGTTGACTTAGGTTAATTCTTTTAAAATTCTGTATACATTTAGTCTATAAAAGTGTTTCCTTATAATTTGGTTTCTGAATGTGTTTATTTACTCATATTTTCATCCTTTAGGGGATTAATTGATCCAAAAAATGTCAATTTATACTATTTGTTCCCTAAAATATGCTAACTGTATTCACATTTTGCTCATATTTTTCACTTTCATGAAAAAAAAAATCAAATATAACCAAGTTAGCACATTTCGGGATGATATTGTATGCACCAACACTTTTGAGGACTAAAGTTGCATACAATGTAACTTTTAGAGACTAAACCATATATTTACTCAAACAACATCATTACTTAAATTGAAATTTATGACATTAAGGACTAAAACCGACAACTTTGTAAAATGAAGGACCAGAACTATAAAAAATGGTAGGGGCTAAAACCAAAATCATGTGTAAAATAAGGGATTAAAATCTCTGTTAGGCCTTTCCATTTTGTTCCTTCAGATATTGACTTTGGCATGTGCACTCATGCATTTGCTGCGGATTGACATGAATAAACAAAAATAATTGAGGAACTTTATTTTTCTTATGTTCTATAACCTTGTTTTCCATTGTTTTTTGGGTCTTTGATTTCATCTTGCTTTTCTTAGCTCTATATGTGTTTGTGATTGTGATTGTGATTGTGATTTTCATCATAAACAGGGTGGTGCTGCTTTAATTGCCTTCCTGGTTTCTGCCATATTTCACGAGGTGCGTGGTTCATCTCTCTATCTCCTGGATTGTCCTCTCTTCCTTTTGGCAGCTTGTTATAATGTGTGATTGCATAAACATTTACAATTTTGATGATTGATGATTGGGCTATGACTATGAGGGAATCATTGTTTAAATACCAAAATGGAGAGGAGGCTATGCATGAGAAATTTGGGTTAGGCTTTTGGGTGAGACAGGACACTCATTAACTGCTCATTTCTATTTCTTTGAGGTTGTGTACTAATCTTTCTTTCTTCCAGGCTGATATCGCACTGATATTCAGCTCAATACCGTTGTATTATTCAGTTTCCTTTATTATTTTTTCCTGAGTTCTATCAACCTACAAATGCATAATATTAAAAATTTATAGTAAAATATCAATACAACAATATTATTACAGGCCAGTGACAAGTTGCTTGATCCATTTCCACCCCTAGATCCTTTTTCTTCTTTGTCTAAGCAGCACCTTTTAAGATATTCATTACTGTTTCCAGCCATTTCAAAGGGATATTTAAATCTGGGTATTCTCTGGTGTTTAAGGCATGGTTGAAACTGAAACTCCTGAGACAGGATAGGAAAGGTCCTGAAGATACATGTCAATCTTGAAACAGACAATTCATAAATTGATCTTCCCATCTTCATGAATTATATCACCTCAGCTACCTCTGGACAGGTTGGCCAGAACAAATTATGCTATCTAAGCTTTAGACATTGAATTGTGGCCCCTTGGTCAGGGGTACACCGAACCCTATACAAAGAAAGCTGATATTCTGCATGTTGGAGAGAACTTCGTGTAAATATTGATGCTCAATTATGTGGTTTGATGAAAGAAACCATTTTCCCTTCTTTGAAGCAGATAGTTGTACCCCATTCTTGCTACAGGCTATGGCAGCAATCTAAGGAACTTTCTGCCAACGATGTGCAGGCTATATATAATGTATATTGAAGGGAAGATGTCCACTTGTGCAGAATTCAAGCGAGCTGACAAGTCAGACTATAATGAGACCCCTTCCCCCCCTCCTAAACTAATTCTCAATATGAACTTGAAGCACCTACTCCTATCTCTTTATACTTACCTTCTGAAGACTACTGTATGTGACCAGATTTTGGGTAGTCCTACCATTCCCACACTTTATCAGACTTTATCCAGCGTGCTTAGGGAGTTGAACCTGCTACCTCTGAATTTACTTCTTATGCAGATTCTACATTTGCTCTCATTTCTATGATTGAGAATGTGTTGGTGGTAATTGAGAAACAGAATGTATAGAAATAATATTGTACTCACCCCACATATGATCCTTGCAACTAAATTAGCAACACCGGTGATCTGCTAGCTGAAATTAGTATTTCGAGTGTTTCTAAATCTACTACTTGACCTTCACAACCTGATTATGAAGACTTCCTGAAAAGATTTGATGCAAACAGCCTTTTGGTATATCACTTAAATTGCACATGGGTGATTCCATCGCTTGCATCTCTAGGTTGCCATAATATGTCCAGCTGAAGTATGCTTTAGACATACTTTAGGAACCTGACATTAAATGCTAGGCTTGTTGATGTTCGAATGGATCTGAATGTTAAACTTATTCCAATTTAAGTATAGGAAAATGGTTGGAAAGTTAAAATATCTTAGTGACTTGACTTGATTTTTCCTTTACTGTTAGTGTGGTTCAAATTCTAGGGTATATCAAAGGATTGCAAGGAAATGGACTTCTCTTTGAGGATAAAGGACTCTCTCAGGTGGTGAGCTACTTTGATTCTAATTGGGCAGGTTCATCCTTTGATAAAAGCTGTATTTTACGGTATTGTGTTCATTGGAGGTAAGCTGATTTCATAGAGAAGAAACAGAGTAGTTGCTCAATCCAGTGCTGAAGCAATATAGAGCTATGGTTGCTACAACCTGTGAGCTTGTTTGGTTAAAACAATTGCTCACTGAACTTTAGATGGAGATGTTGGATGACCCTTGGATGAGATAATCTGGCTGTTCTACATATTTTCTCATATCCTGTCTCTGATAAAAGAACCAAAAAATATTGAAATTGATTGTCATTTTATTATGAAAAATATCCATCAGGGTGACATTATCCCAACCTTTATCAGCTCAAATGGCTGGGTTGCTGACATAATCACAAAATCTCGTAGGGACATCGATTTAATTATATCTACAAGCTTGGTCATATAGCGTATGGTCCACCTTGGGGGTGAGTTGTCTTTGTGTGTATGCGTACATGTTCATGTGCTTACATAGGGATGTTTCCATTAGTCCTATACTCCTATTGTTTTAGGTATGTGTGGTTAATTTAATGTGATATATTGTTTCATGTTGTCTTTAACTTTAAACAATAAAATTCTGATTTCAGTGATTGAACAAGTTACAACCTCCATTATTTACCTTTGGGTTTATCTCTTTCTGTTAGTAGTAATTCTGAAAATTTCCTTCCCCCTTCCCCTTGACAGGGTGTGTGACTATGGGGAGAGGAGTGAAAATTAGATTAAAATCTGTCTGCTATCATAAAAATGACCGAGACAATAGTTCTTTTTGAGCTATCTATAAACCATATGAAGATCTTGGTGACCTAAGCTAGGGCTAGTGGCCAACACTAGCTTGGCTTAAGTAGATAGTGCTGATACAGTTGCTTATATCTTAATGATGGGTTCTTCTTTTATGTGATTCAGGCATTCAGCAGACATTTATATTCTAATTTCTGCCTGTGGCATTGTTTTCTTTAGTTGAGTCGAGTTGTAATTATGTTCAGTGAAGCCTTTCATTTTTTCCTCCTTTACCAGTTTTGCTTATAATTTCTCATTCATTTGAGTGCAGTTATGCATTGCCGTTCCTTGCCACATGTTCAAGTTGTGGGCTTTTATAGGAATTATGTTTCAGGTAAAGACTTGCCATATCCTTCTCTCTGTCCATTGAAGTTGGCTATAATTAAGCTTCAATTATTATTTAAGTATGAATTTTTCACACTTCTTTATAAACCCAATCTCCCAACCCCCGAAACAACAAACTTCACTACATATAAGAAATGAAAAAGTTGTAGTGAGTTCAATTCCCCGTTCTATGACCAAGCGAAAGAAAATCCTCTCTACATAAATTTGTGTTATCTCAATTCTCGGCAATAGCTGATAATTAGGATATCTGCATTTTTATTTCACTTGACATGATAATGATAATGTCTATTCCATCTTTCTAGGTTCCTTTGGTCTTCATCACTAATTACCTGCAAGATAAATACAGAAATTCTATGGTAAGTCTCAAGTGTCTTTTTTAAGAATATTGTCCTATTAATAAAGTATCTCATAAGTTATTACCTTATGCTGATTTATTCGCTTTTAATTGCTATTTTATGCATGCCAGGTTGGAAATATGATTTTTTGGTTCATATTTTGTATTCTTGGTCAACCTATGTGCGTACTTCTGTACTACCATGACTTGATGAATAGGAAAGGACAAGTTGACTAAGTTAGCATTACATCGTTAACTGTATGTGGATGAGCTTTTCCGTTTCCAGTAAAATCGATGTAGATATGTTGCCCTCTTTATTTTATGTGGGGACTTTCTTCTGCTTTGATGGTGGTTCCTCTCGGGGTTAAGCATTCCCATTTAATTTGCTGCGTCTGTCGAGGCTAATTCAGATTGATCTATCTACTTTTTTAACTTAATTGCTCTCGCACTGCACTAGTAGCATGTTAGTCCTGATCTATTTAATTAAGGATTAAGAAATTTAGTTAATTTAGTGACATTAAATTTATTATTGAAGTTATATAATTTTTTCAGAATTACTTAATTGATGACGCATTATTGAAGTTAATTTAGTCCCGATCTATTTGACTACGTATTGTTTGGCATTTTCTCATAAATGAGGGATACTTGGATAAGGGTACCTTATATAATAGTTGTGGCTGAGACTTGGCAAATTGCCGGAGTTACCTTTAGTTGATTCTTGAAAACTACAGTCAATTTCATGATATCTTAGTGGTTGTTTGCTTATGCATTCTGCATCAACCAAACTCTGTTTTCCCACTTTGAAAAAACATTGGTAGCCACTCAATGTGTATTGAATTCCAATAGTGCTGAATCGATTTATAGAAGAAAAAAACTTTTCATACGTACAAATAGGAGAATATATTTATTTATATTTTATTGAATCTATTTTATTTTTTATTTTTTTTATTTTAAAAGCTGTTAGATAAAATATTTATTTATATTTTATTGAATCTATTTTATTTTTCTATTTTTTATTTTAAAAAATTATTAGATAAAATATGTAAATAGATGGATGGTAGGTAGGAAAACCATCAACTTTCATTCAAACAGCATCTTAGAACCTGTCTGTCAACACACGACGGAATTAATTTACCGGAAATGAAAAAAAAAAATCTGAAGCCATTACGCGGCTGATATTTGTGCGGACGGCCAATCAAATAGATGCTTGCTCCCGTTCCTTATCAAACTTGTAACTGACATTTGACAGGAATTCGATTTTGTTCTCGTGTTGGATAGCGGAAGTATTTTTCTAACCGTATAATATTAATTTATTTGATATTAGTTTTATGAGAAGAGGCATTCATTCTCAAACACTCCCCCTTAAACACATGTGAGACCATCGCACCTCAAATTTAGTTTGTAAACTGGTTACCGGTTCTTTATATTCACAGATTTTCATATTTTCTAATGGATATTTTATTTTACCGTTATCAAATCTCAAACCCTTGCCCCCAATCCACAATCATTTCAACATCAACATCACCCCGTAAATCTACTTGTTCATCATGCGCTTCAACATCAGCATGGACAGGATCAAGTTCAACATGGATTTAACTAGCACAAGCACCAACTTAACTAGTACTAGTACCATCAGCAGCTTATGGTAGTTCTTTAGCAGCAGCAGCACCACCCGATTTTCATTCACTCTTAGCATTTAAATCTTGCCCCATGACCGTCAAGACATCCCTGACATCCCTCAATATTGGTTCAACAGAACCCTCATTCATCAACATTGTAGTTTCTCTGTTGGTTGGCCAACCCTCATTCCCCCAGTACCTACATCATCCCTTCCCTCAGCACCTGCCTCATCCATAGCCTAATTTATAGTCTCATTTGTAGCATTGTCTTCCACATCCTTGAGCATGACTTCAAGGTTTTCCTCCTCATAAGCACCATGTTGATTGTAGTCATTAATTAGCCACCATTGTTCTTGGCCACATCAACAAAGTCCAACAAATTAGAATCATACTTCAATGACTTAAGGTTCTAAAAAACTTATAGGCAGGATTCAACTAAAATATATTTTTTACATTCATATATCTCAAATGTTTAGAAAAGTTTTTAAAAATAAAGACATTGAAAGTGTCTCTATTACATTTCTTCTAAATTTCAAATTTACCTTCCTTATACCTAGTACCTTCACAAAAATTTCTACTATAATGATTGTATATATAATACCATCTGAATTAATATATAAACTAAAATAAAAAAGTATTGCTTTAATACTGTGTAATGGGACTATATAATCTGACATTTAAGGACCATGTTTTATTAAATTTATATTCAATATGGGATCAAATAAACCTTCAACAACAATAAAATATTCAACATTTCAACTGATAATTCATATCCATATACAAAAAGTGATTGTAGACCTTAAAAATTGATTCCCGTTTTACAATCCAACAAAACAAAACTTACTTAAAAAAAAATCAATGTGAAAGCTATTTAAATGCATAAGTAGTTCTTCCTTTTTCAAGAAGAGATAACTTCCTACATAAACAAAGCATGAGTTTTCCCTCCAATACATAAGTGTTTAATCAAAGCTAATCCATTATCACTGACTAACCAAAAATGACATCATTTTAAGTCCATATAATATCTCATGAAATTTAACGATCCATATTAGCATTCAATTGACAAAAAATGAGATCATAGACTGCTTTAAGTGATGAACATATAAGTTAGGGACTATCCAATGAATTTTTTAAGTTAAAAATTAATATACAAAAACTTAGTAAGTGAAGACTAGTTTACCCAAAATATAATAAAAGGATAAAGAATTTTTTTAGGCTTAAATATTTATATTTATTTTTGTTTTTAATTTTTATTATATTATTTTATAGTTTTTTAATTTTTACTTTATAAAAAAATATTGGTTTTGATTCTTTAGTTTTAAAATATTTAGTAAAAAAATAATATTATTTGATAAAGTAATGTATTTTTATCCTTAATATGGAAATTTTGATATTAATTTAATACTTTTTTATAAATATAAATATAATATCAAAAATTAGTATATGTAAAATTAATATCTAGATTAATATTTTAAGAATTAAATATTTTTAAAAATTTAAAATATATTAATGATTCAAATTAAAATTATATATAAAATAAAGAATAAAAATTTTGATTAAATTTAAAATAAAATAGGATGAAAAAATACAATAGATTTTTTTTTAAAAAAGAAAAAAGATGAACTTGGAGAACAATTTAATTAGTAAGAGGCTAACTAAAAGGCTTCGATATCTCTCTTTTGTGTGCTAAGAGTCATGTCTCGTAATAACACTCTAGATCTTTGAATGATATTTTTTTACAAATAAGTAATTAACTCTAAAATTTTCTTATCATACGAGATGGAGAAACTGTTATCATTGTTTAAAGAACTCTCTTAAACAAGAAACTATCACAAACATGCAAAAAAGATGTCATTCATAATAGAATGGATACTAGAGTGGTGTCCGAGATATGAAGGGATGATCTCCAGGGTAATGAGAGGCTTATCCCTGAAAATCGGTGTGGCCTTTAGGGCCTAGTAAGTGGTTGGGGTATGCATCAAGTGATGCAAGTGCTCGAGATGGTTGATCAACAACCACTCCACGATGCAAGTAATGAAGTTCCGATAGGAAACATTTTTCAATCTCTCATCCATGACCTCGCGAAAGTAGGAAAAGAGGAGAGTAAGAAGGTTGATTTTTCTTTGTTGCAGAGGATGGAAAGCACAAAAGCGCTCCACGGTGATGACCTGATTTTAAGAACCAACCTTGGGAAAGATGACACTCCGAAGGAGGGTATGAAGAACCTGAGCAAGATCGGTCATGCAAGAGCTTTCACGAGATGGATTACAGAGTCAGTGTGTAGAGCATCATCAACAAAATCACCCAAAGACTCTTCCCGGTTATGAGTGAAGACTATGCCTTCAGTTGCGTAATTGGTGAGCTTGTAGAGGAAGCCTTGGGAGAATCTTAGGCGCTTTCCAAAAATGTTTGTCACCAAGAAAGATGAATCTTTGGTGTTCTTGATGAAGGCATTTTTGCAAAATCGTTGGGTTAAGAAGTTATACCACCCAACATCTTTGACAGTGATAGTGAAGAATGGAGCCCAACCAAAGTCAATGAGATGGTTGTTGATGGGAATGTCATTTTCATTGAGAAATTTTGGCATAGTCGATTTACAAGGAATAACCTTACAGTTAGCCTGGTGAGAGGGTTATTTTTTATGTGCCATTGAGATAGTGGAGGTAGGGAGGTAAAGAGGTTGAGTTGAGGAAGATGCAGAGCAAGTTACTGTTGGGAGAGAGATGATATGAAAAAAGGAAAAGAGAAAGAGAAGAATGTGAAACAGCTTATAAGGACAAGGTTAGTGGGAACGTGGGAATACAACCACTATCAAGAGAAAGATAAAAGAAACTCCAATGAATTGGACATGTCACGTTATGAGAAAATGACTTTTGTTAATTTTGGAAAGGAACGCAGAGTGCAGTAATTGCTATGTGGCATTGAGTGAAAGTTTGCACTTAAGACGCTCCGGCCATAAGACACTAAATACATATAAGAAACTAAACTTTTATAAGCCACCTTGATAATAAGACATTTATAATATTAACTAGTTGTATATTCGATACAAATTTTAGTCAATCCTAGCTGGTACTTGATGAAAACAAATTGATCTTTAAGAAATGGTTTAGTAAGAATATCTATTATTTGATGTTTGGTATCTATAAACTAAATATTAAAGACATGTTTCTGCACATAATCCTTAATAAAGTGATGTGTATTTCACTATGCTTAGCCCTAGAATGCTAAATGGGTTTTTAGAAAGACTAATTGCAAAGATATTGTCACAAAAATTTGGTATATTATGTTCAAAAATATTATAATCTTCTATTGATACTTTACCCATAGAAGTTGAGAGCAGCATCCTAAGGTGAGATATGTATTCAACTTCTATAGTGGAAATAGTGTAACATCCTAATAATGATACCCATCCTACACTTAAGTTGTATTACAAGTTCACTATCAGTTTGTTATTTCATGATATATATTTATTTTTTTGTAAAATTATTGGTACTAAAATCATGGTATAATTGTTTTTTTAAAAAAATAACACTTATTGGAAGTGCGAGCCTATCGTAGTGATTAACACAATAGAAGATAAACGTTATGAAAATGTCACTCACGTTAATTTTGAAAAATATGCATTTATCTACTTATCATATTAATATATTTATTTGCACCATAATACTTACATAATTAATTATATAAGTGGTACAACACATAAGAAATAGTAAGTTAAGGATCTCAGTGAATCCTTTAAAATAAGACAAGGTCATCGGTACCCATTATAAGTTATAGTCATTCATAACAAGACATACAGAATGCACATAAACAAAACATAATCCTTTTTAGTGATTCATGGGATATCTCCTCACAAACTAATGACATCTTCTCCTTCCTATTTATTCCAACCTATGAGCACTATAGAGCTAGTCCACACTACATAGTTCAAGGTACATTACTACCATTGTGAATAACATAATCAGGATTTGAAAAAGAAAGGAAAGGTAAAGAATGAGAAACCCTAAACCCTAAACCCTAAACCCTAATTTTCAGTAGGTGTTCACCCTGGTATTGGTGACATCATTTCTATTCCATGCACTTCAGTTTATTTATGAAGATTTGTCAAGCATACAAGTTCATTTTTCAATTTCAAAATATTATCTTTTATGAAGGGTTTTATTTTAATTATAAAAGAGTTCATGTTAAACATAATCGTACATAGCATTCATTTCATGGGTCACCTTATTAACATGATGAAACATAACATCAAAGATAATACTTGACACATTAACATCTCTAGTTATAGTTATAGTCATTATCATTTATTAGTCACCCTTCTAGTGACACTTTAATATATGACACACCATTATACTTCTAATGACATATTATTAAACATTTGTCAAGAAATATCTTCTCACTTTCATGTATACTAAACTTTTATTAGGATATGAGCTCATTCTTGATGGTCGTCACCATCTTAGCTTGAAGCCTTATGGCTTCTAACATGGATAGTCTCAGACTTCCACACATGCAAAAGTCTCTAACTTGGCACTTTACAAGTATGTGCTAGTTAAATTTTTACATAATATTTTATTTAATGACCTATTGACTTATTAGGTTCCATTTCAAGTCTTTAAAATAGGATGCATGCTCAATATTTAATCAAAATAGTATACACAAATAGCATCTGAATCATCCACTGCTTATACAATTCATCTACTCATGGAACCACAATTCTCATAAATTTCCATACATCATTCAAAAGAATACATATAATCTCTAATCCAATCTACCTTCATATCACCATCCATACATAATCATGCCACCTTCAGAGGTTTTTTAGTTCATGCCACCTTTAGATATTTTTTAGGGTTGTTCCTCCTTTTTTTATGTGAGGGGCCGAATGTTCACTTTCTTTTTCTATCCTATAATTAATTTCTAATCAGTTCCTTAAGCATATTTAGATTTATCTTTAAGTTATAGCAAAATTTTAGTATGTTTTCATCTAATTCATCCAATATGATCAAATGAGTACTTCATTATATTCAAGTCCCTTCCAAATTTATAATTTCATAATTACACTTAATTAGGCTTCTCTTTCTACCCTAATCAAAATTTTAAACTCAAAATTTCCTAACTAAAAGTAAAGTGGTCAAATGTTATAGATGACTTAAATAAAGGTCTTTTCACAAATTCTTACCATATGACCTTACTGTCATGAATTTTAGCATTTGGTACACCATATGTTCTTAGATCCATTCGTAATTTATCCTTACTCCATAATTTTGGTCATGGTTATCGAAGATCTTGAGTGATTTGTTCATTTTTGTCCAAAATTTCACATTTACTCTTAGTAATTTTTAAGTTCAAGTCCAAGTTAAGTTTATGAATCTTATTACATAATCTTTCTCAGTCTTTTAATATTTTAATATATGAGTCTAGATCTAGACTTTATCAAAGTCAACTTCATGGTTAAATATTTAAAAAAAAGAGATATAACTAAGTTTCCAACTTTGAGCACCAAGATCTTAAAGAAAGAATTTTCATGACAAACAAGTATAGGTCTACTAGATCTACTCCAAGATCTATCTACCCTTTACTTTAAGCACTTTAAAAAAAATTCATAAACTCTCAAATATGTCCCAAGGCATCAAAATTTGATTTTAAAAAATTTTAATCAATTAAACTGCTCCTAAGTTTACTAGAAGCACTTTTGGCATCAAAACTTACTAAGAGCTCCATAAAGACAACTTTGAGAACGAACAAATTCAAACAAAAGGGATCCATAGATCTTAGAGAGAGATCAACTAAAAAGAAGAAAATCAAGCAATAGATACAAAATTAAAAGCTTAAAAAAACATATGGTAAAACCTTACTTGTTGAAGACTTTGTGATGGTTTTGGTAGGTCTTTATGGCTGTTATTCCTCCTCCTTGGTGGTCCACACAAGATCTCTTAGTATTGATGGTGAGGTTTGGTGGATTTGTCATAATTTAACTTAAACTTCAAAGATAGAAGTTTAAGCTTAGTGTAAATTTTTGGATTTTAGGAGTAGTTTGAGTTTAGAGAATTTGTTTAAGTGTTTAGGATATGTAATATGAAGCAAATAAACCTCCTTCAAAGCATGTGGGAATTAAATTTCCAATTAAGAGCATTTCGGTAAATTTGTATGTAATTATATTTTCTAAACAAATATAAATGTCATGAATTATCCTTTTAGGATTATTTTAATGCTAATTATTTTGAATTTGTCACTAATAATGATTAACTTATTCTAAGCATGATTAATTTTAATTGAATAAGGTTAATTTACTTTAATTATGGTTAATTTTATCTCTCATATTTATTACTTTTATCTTATATGATACTAATGGACTGATGACTTATATGGTGAGTCACCACCACATTTTTCACATGGTATTTTCGTGCACAAGAGGTGGGATCCACTTCTTGACTTTTACTTCATATTTTCTTGCCCTGCCAGTTTCTAGGAGTATTTTGGTAATTTTCTCAACATTTTTCGGGAGGTTTCCAAATTGTTCCTCCAATGTTTCTAATACTTATTTATTCATTCCCAAATCATTCTTATGTATTTTCCATTTTTCCAGGAACATCTTAGCCCTTATGGAAAATAGAGCTTTCTAAGGGTGTTTTGGGTATTTTCAGAGTTTTCTAATGACTTTTTCATCCTTCTTTTGTTTCTATTCTTTTTATATGACTTTATAATCATTCTAAATGTACTCTAATTTCTTAAAATATCTTTTAACCTTTGTTTTAGGTTTTCCTGCACATTTATTTGTGTCATTTGCTAAAAATTATTTATTTTTCTTAAAAATTTTAAGGGTAATTTTGTAATTATTAATTTCTCAATTATTGGTTTAGGTAGGGAAATTTGGGGTGTTATAGAGAGCAATGGTGCTCTCCTTCTTACTTGCCTATGAGATAAGATTGACACCAAGAAAATGACATCCTTCACTAGTGTTTTTTCTTTCTATCTTATCTCCTCCAAAATGCATCATAGTAGTCAATCAATCTGAATGATTCTTATGCTTTATAAATAATTCCAAAGTTAAAGGTTCCCATCAAATATTGAAAAATAGGTTTTACCGCTTTCAAATGAGATTATGCGGTTGTTTTAAAAGCATGCACACAAACAGACACTAAACATGATGTCTAGTCTACTTGTAGTAGGGATGGAAGTAGGGCAAACCGAGCTAGACTTTAAATATTCAACTCTGGCATGTTTAAAAATTTTGAGGCCTGAGTCTGGGCTTGTTACCTGTTAAAGGCTTTTTTTCTGTCAAGGTCTGGCCTGATTTAAAGTCTACAAGGCCTACAAGCCGGTTTAAAAGCCTACATTACAAAAAATAACAATAAATAAACTTAAAAAAGCCTATATAAATAATTGATTAAAAAAGCTTGCAAACTTAAAGCCTACAAGATAAAAAGACTATTAAATAGGCCCAATATATATATATATATATATTATGTAAATAAAATATAAAATAAATATTATACAAATATAATATATTAAAATAAATATAAATATATAATATATAACATATAAATATAAATAGGCCCCTAAATAGGTTAAATAAGCTTTTTTATAAGACTAGACCTGACTTGTTTATCTAAAAAGGCTTTTTAACAAGTCTGGACCTATATATTTATTAAACAAGCTAAGCCAAGTTAGGATTTAAATAAGTCGAGTCGTAGGTCTCCGAACGGCCTTTCTCACTTCTATCCCTAACTTGTAATTAGGTACAGGAGGGATCCAATCATTTCTCGAAAGAATTTTTGGTCAACAGGTGGACTATCTTCATCTTTTGATAAGACGACTAATGGATGCATGTGGATCGGCACGGGTTTGGATCCATCCATTTTGTACTTATGAAGCAATTCCTTTGTGTGTGTGTGTGTGTGTGTGTATATACACCATCTGTTTCTTGTTTGATTTGAAATCAAAGGAAGAACTTGAGCTCTCCCATCATACTCATCTCATATTTGTTCTACATCATCTTGGAAAAATCACTGCATAACTTAGCATTAGTACCATCGAAAATGATGTCATCTACATATATTTGAACTATGATAAGATCATTTTAATATATTTTTCTAAAAGGAATTGTGTCTACTTGTCCTTTCATAAAATTAATTTTCATGATAAATAACCTTAGTCTGTCATACTGAGCATAAGGTGCTTGCTTAAGACCATACAACACTCTTTTAAGCTTATACACATGTTTTGGAAAGGATTGATTGATAAAACTAGGAGGTTTCTTAACAAAGACTTCTTTAACTATTTCATTTAGAAAAACACTCCTAACATCCATTTGAAACAAAGTTATATCATGTTGGGATACGTATGCACATATGCAAGCATGATCCTAATAGATTCTAATCTCACTACAAGAGAAAAAGTTTTAGTGTAATCAATACCTTCTTATTAGTTGTACATTGAGCCATTAACTTAATTTTATTTCTGGATACATTACTGTCTTGATTGAGTTTATTTCTGAACACACATTTGGTTCTAATGATTGCTTTTTCATACAGCTTAGGAACAAGAGTCCATACTTCATTTTTTTCACACTGAGCCAACTCTTCTTTCATTGCAGCAATCCATCTATCATTAAGAAGTGCATCACCTACTGTCTTAAGTTCTAGCTCAGACAGTAGAGAAACGTTTCCTTGATATCTGAAGCTCAATCTAGTTCTTACTTTTTCTGAGGGACCTCTAAGGATCTAGTCAGGTGGATGATATGGTTTGAACTTCAGATATTTTGATATGTTAGAATTTGATGGATGATTTTGAACAAGATAAGATACTTGTTGAATTGATACTTCATTCTTTGGTTCAGAAGGTAACTGATTTATATGAGCTTTATCATTTGTATCCATGCCTTCAAAATACTCTTCTAGATCAAAAATATTTTTTTCAATCAATTTTTCATCACTGAATCGAACATGTATTGATTCTTTGACTACTAGAGTTCTTGTGTGATATATAAGAAAGGATTTAGATGTATCTAAGTTGAAAAGGAAGATTTTTTTTCATCTAATTTTATATCAAATTTATTAAGATTATCTTTCATGTTTAATATAAAGCATTCATATCCGAATGGGTGAAAATATGTGATATTGGATATTTTTCCTTTCTATGGTTCATAAGGAGCCTTATCAAGATATAGTCTTATTAAAATACAATTCTAAATATAGTAGGTTGTGGTTACAACATTTTCCCAAAAGAATTTTGGAAGAGAATTTTCACAAAGCATTATTTTTTTCATATCTAATAACGTTCTATTTATTCTTTCAACAACATAATTTTGCTAAGGTGATGTGAACGTGGGCACCACGACAAGTAAAAGAGATCATCTAGGAGATTATCTACAAGGAATGGAAGGTCCTATGACGAGAAATAGGACCAAACGTATGGAACAAGCACTTGAAGGTCTTATCAAGGAAGTTCAAGGAAAAGACTACGTGGATCCAAACCCAATTCCAACATGGGTTAATTTATGTAGTCATATCATTGAAGATCTTAAGTGATAAAGTTTATGATTTACTATAGATTACATTAGGATTTACTTTAGATTACATTAGGATTTGATATTTATCTAGAAGTTATTTGTTTTAAATTGGTTGCAATTCAAATTGCAATCTAATTAGGATTTCTAATTTATTATCTTTTTTACTAGATTAGGTTCACTATAAATAAGGGTTAGGGATTCAGTGAAAAGACATATTTTGAGTATTAACCATATTTTCTCTTTCAGAGACTTTCATCTCTATGTGAGTTGATTCCCTTGGTTATTGGGCAAAGAACTATCCTAGATAACGTTGGTTCTTCCGGCAGGTCGCAGTTTGTGTCGGGTTCCTTTATCTTATCTTATCCTAATCTTACCTTATCCTTTCTTATCTTATCCTGATTCTCAAGACGTTCCGTTATCGTTTCCGCATTCCAATTCATTCGCGTAGGGTGAATCATATCATTTGGCATCAGAGCTTCGGCTCTTGGAATCATCTATCGTTTGTTTTAATTTTCTCGTGGTAAAGTTTCTATCTACCAAATATTCCAAAAAAAAAGTGATAAAAATTCAAAAAAAAAAAAAGAAGCAAAAAAAATTGTGATAGAAATTCAAAAAAAAAAGTTGTGATAGAAATTAAAAAAAAAAGAGAAAATTCAAAAAAATTGAAAAAAAAAAGTATTCATTCAATATATATTTTTTAAGTTCTTAATTCTTGACTAATATTCCTTACCCTATTCATCTTGTGTACCCGTGACTCTTTCGTTATCTGTGGGAAAATCAACTTGTGAAGTTCCTGGTTCAAGGATTTATAAGGAGAATTAAGAGGTAAAAAACAAGAGTTGGTTAGAGCATTATAGAAAAAGCCAATTCAAGTGTAAACACGAGTGAAGAGCGTCAATATTGAGGGCAAACACTAAGGGAGTGATTGGTGAGACTTTATTATTCTAATTTATTTATTTTTGTTTAATTTGCAGCATTGCAACATGAGTAGTGAACTCCATCAAAATAAAATGGATCTAAAAATATTCATAAAATCAGTTCAAGATCAATTCCAACAGTTGAACAAGAGGTTGGATGGTATGGAAGGTTGTTTGAGAGGGAGGTCTCAGGTTTCTCGTCAGAGTAGTCCCCAAAGATTAATTCACTGTGATGAAGAAAGACATTGGAGGAAGAACTTAGAATCAAACAGTGAAAGTTTAAGAGAAAGAAGACGATATCGAGAAAAGGATAACAACTTGGGGAGTATTAAATTATCCCTTCCACCATTCCAAGGAAAGAACGAACCTGAAACTTATCTAGAGTGGGAGAGAAAAGTGGAGCATGTGTTTGATTTTCACAATTACTCGGAGGAGAAAAATGTAAGACTAGCCAATTTTTCTTTTATCGATTATGCTAATATTTGGTGGGATTAGTTTATCCTTAATAAAAGGAGATATGGAGAGAGACCTATCCGAACGTGGGAAGAGATGAAAGTAGCAATGAGAAAAAGATTTGTACCAAGTCACTATCATAGGGACTTACACCGAAAACAACTACAAAATCTTACTCAAGGCGCCATGGGTGTTGAAGATTATTACAAGGAGATGGAAATGGATGAATTTCTTCATAGGTGGAAAGACAACTCAAATCTAGGAGCACTCGCAAATATCCCAAATATGCTTCTAATTCATCGTCGAAGTTTAATTGGTTCAATGAGAAAGAAGATCATAAACCAAAGGAGATTTATTACAACCAAATAAAAAATTCAAAAGAATGTAAAATGAGAGAAAAAGAATTAGAAAATCAAGAAAGAGAAAAGAGAGATAAAATTGAAAGTGAAGAAAAAGTAGAAAGTTAAAAAAAGAATGAGAAAGAATTAGAAAATCAAGAAAGAAAAAAGAGAGATAAAATTAAGAGTGAAAAAAAAGTAGAAAGTCGAAAAAAGAATGAAAGTGAAAAGAAAGAAAAATCAAAAAATAAAGAAAAAGAAAATAAAGGTTGTGTATTTGCTCACAAAGGGGAGGTTGAGAGTGTTTTGAGGGAAAATGAACAAGTTCTTGTACTCATGTACAAGGATATTTATCTTATTAACAATCATAACTCTTCTTTTCCTAGTGTGGTTGAATCTTTGTTGTAGGAATTTGATTATGTATTACCTAGAGAACCACTAAGAAGTTTACTTCCTATAATAGGTATTAAACATCAAATTGATTTTATCCTCGGTGTTGCGATTCCAAACCGACTAGCCTATAGAATTGTTCTTGAAGAGGCCAAGGAGATTCAAAGACAAGCAGAAGAGTTGATGCAGAAAGGCTTTGTAAGGAAAAGTCTTAGCTCATGTAGAGTTCATGTTATCTTGGTACCAAAGAAGGATGGAACATGGCGCATGTGCGTGGACTGTAGAGTCATCAACAAGGTTACGAGAGTTAGTGTTGATGAAGAAAAGGTTAATGAAACTAGAGGATGACCCACGCCTACAAATGCTAATGAAGGAAAAAGCTTCCATGGTTTAGCAAGTCTTTATGGGAGTGAGAAACTTAATGGAGCAATGTTTAACTATCCAATCTATGACAAGGAGCTCTATGCCTTGGTGAGCACTTTACAAACTTGGCAACATTACCTTTGGTCGAGAGAATTTTTCATCCAGTCTGATCAATTCAGCTTGAAGTTTTTAAAGTCTCAAGGTAAGCTTAACAAAGGGCATGGCAAGTGGCTTGAATTTGATGAGATGTTTCCTTATGTTATCAAGTATAAAAAGGGAAAGGAAAACATTTTAGCGGATGCATTGTCTCAAAGGTGTGTATTACTTATGAGTTTACAAACCAAATTACTTGGATTTCAATTACTAAAAATAATGTATGCAGATGATATTGAATTTGGACAATTGTGGAAAGTGTGTTCTGACCATGATTTGATGACTATTTTAGGCAAGATGAATATTTGTTTAAGAAAAATAAATTGTATGTACCTAAGTGTAGCGTAAGGAGAATGTTTATTAAAGAGACTCATGGGAGAGGATTAATCGGACATTTTGGCATTCAGAAATCTTATCATATTTTACATGAACATATTTTTTGGCCAAAAATAAAACATGATGTTAAACTTATTAGTGAAAAATATATTACTTTCTTACAAGCAAAATCTAAGGTAATGCATCCTAGCTTGTATACACCCTTACCTGTTCATAAATATCCTTAGACTGATATTTCTGTGGATTTTGTACTAAGGCTGTCTAGGACCTCAAAAGGAAAATATAGTAATTTTATCGTTGTAGAGAGGTTTAGAAAAATGGTACATTTTATTGCCTGTTCTAAAACTAATGATATCACTCATATTGCTAATTTATTTTTCAAAGAGATTATATATTTGCATGGCTTACCTAAAACTATTATAAGTGATTGAGATGTTAAATTTCTTAGTCACTTTTAGAAAACCTTGTGTGGTAAGTTGGACACTAAATTATTGTTCTCTATTGTGGCTTATCCACAAACAAATGGACAAGCTGAAGTTGTGAATAGAACTTTATGCACCTTATTACGTACTATAATTCAAAATAATTTAAAGGATTGGAAGAATTGTTTGCCTCATGTTGAATTTTCATATAATAAGGTTGTTCATACATCTACTTCCTTTTCACCTTTTGAGATTGTATATGAATTTAATCCTTTATCATCTTTAGATGTTTACCCATTTTATACTAATGACTCTCTTAAAGTGGGTGGAAAGCAAAAGGCTGAATTTGTGCAGAAATTCAATGTCAAGGTTCGCGCTAATATTGAGAAGAAGAATGCTCGGTAGGCAAACAAAGGGTGCAACAAAATGATCTTTGACCCTGGTGCTTGGGTGTGGGTTCACTTGCGAAAGGAGCGTTTTCTAAGTCAAAGAAGTTCCAAATTACATCCTAGAGGAGATGGTCCATTTCAAGTGATTGAAAGGATCAACGATAATACCTATAAAATCGATCTTCCAAGTAGCTATGGTAATGTGAGTGCCACTTTCAATGTTTCTGATTTATCCTTATTTGATGCAGATGACCATCAAGATTCGAGGACAAATCCTCTTGGAGAAGGAGGGAATGATGTGAACATGGGCACCACGACAAGTAAAAGAGATCATCTAGGAGATTATCTACAAGGAATGGAAGGTCCTATGATGAGAAATAGGACCAAACGTATGGAACAAGCACTTGAAGGTCTTATCAAGGAAGTTCAAGGAAAAGACTACGTGGATCCAAACCCAATTCCAACATGGGTTAATTTATGTAGTCATATCATTGAAGATCTTAAGTGATAAAGTTTATGATTTACTATAGATTACATTAGGATTTACTTTAGATTACATTAGGATTTGATATTTATCTAGAAGTTATTTATTTAAAATTGGTTGCAATTCAAATTGCAATCTAATTAGGTTTTCTAATTTATTATCTTTTTTACTATATTAGGTTCACTATAAATAGGGGTTAGGGATTCAGTGAAAAGACAGATTTTGAGTATTAATCATATTTTCTCTTTGAGAGACTTTCATCTCTATGTGAGTTGATTCACTTGGTTCTTGGGCAAAGAGCTACCCTGGATAACGTTGGTTCTTCCGGCAGGTCGCGGTAAGGGTCACGTTCCTCTTGATAACTTCGGTGCTCTCCGGCAGGTCGCGGTTTGTGTCGGGTTCCTTTATCTTATCTTATCTTATCCTAATCTTACCTTATCCTTTTCTTATCTTATCCTGATTCTCAAGACGTTTTGTTATCGTTTCCGCATTCCGATTCATTCGCGTAGGGTGAATCATATCATAAGGTGTCATAGGAGAAAAAAAAAATTATAAGAAATGTCATGTTTATTACAAAACTTGTTGAATTTTTCATTTTCAAATTCTCTTCCATGATCTTTTATTATCAAGGCAATACGGATCATTTGAGAAAAAAACAAGTTATCTTCTAATTATATAATTCTTCCAAATCTATCTTATACAAATTGTATCTTTTTGCATTAAATTGTACAAGATTCGTCATTGTTTTTTATAATGTATTGATTTTTGTTAAATAAAATAGTATATCTATTGTTATAAAATTGATTGATGGTCAGTGTTTCATGTTTTAGGTTTTCTACAAACAAGACATTTTCAATAGAGGGTAGGTTTTTCTTACCGATTCTACCTTTTCCTTTGAATTTACCCTATTGGTTACCTTCAAAGGCAATGCTTCCCCCATCATATAGTTCTAGATCTAGAAACATAGACTTATTTTCTATCATGTGTTGTGAGCAACCACTGTGTAGATACCATATTGGTGTCTTTCTTCTTCCCACTAAGGATATCTACAACAAGGATGATCATATTTTTAAATACCCATATCTTTTTGGGTCCTTTATTGTTAGTTTGCATAGGTATGTAACAACACATTTTTGAGTTGTTCCAAACTTGTTGCAGAGAGAGTATGATGAGTGCAGTTGAAAGGTAAATCTATTTATCTTTTCATGATCATTTCTAAAACTGATACCAGATCTGTCTTTAGGACGTCTTCCTTGTTTTATAATTTGTTCCATTTTATCTAAACTCTTATTAAACTTATACATGTCTTCTTTTATTTTATTTATTTCAGAAGATAGCTTTTAATTTGTTTTTAGAAGAGCCTTTTTTTTTCATTAATGAATTCTTATAGTTTTTTATTTTTCAAAAAAACTTTCTTTTTAAGATGGTATATTTCATGAGTAATGTGTTAAAATCACTTAAAAGATTTTCATATGTATTTTCTAGATCTTAAAGTTATGCGGTTACCTCAAGATCAGTGTCTACCATAAAGCATATCTGTGCTGACTTAGCAACTTCATCTTCTGAGTTATTGTTATCCAAGTCATCCCATGCTGAGACAAGGCCTTTCTTTCTTTTAGATTTAGTGAAATTCTTATTTTTCTTGAGATTTGGACATTTAGCTTTCATGTGTCTTGGTTTCCTACATTCATAGCATATTATATCAGGAGAGAATTATTTACCGTTTCTTTGTCTATGGAGTTTTATCCTTTTCTTTTTCTTATTCGTTATGTTCTTTTGTCTTCTAGATATAAGAGACTATTCTTTGTTAGTTCCTTCACCATCATTGAGGTCATTTAAACTGAATGTTTCTTCAACATTCATGGCCTTGGCAGAGGTGTCTTAATCATGGAGCTTGGATCTTAAGGTAACCATTTTTCCTCTCTAATTTGGTTCTTCCTTATTTAGCTTAATCTAATAGATTATGAAATATCCTAGAAGTTCATCTAACTTGAGTTTGCTCAAATTCTTATATTTTTTTGTAGTTATTTTCTTTATCATCCATCGAGGAGGGAGACTTTTAAGGATCTTTACCATTGTGTCTTCATGATCACAAGTCCTTCGGAGGGCTTGAGACCATTTGGAATTTTTCAATCATTTCATCAATGATTTCTCTTTTTTTCATTTTGAAGTTCTCATATTAAGACACAAGATAGCTTATCTTGGATCTCTTTACTTGGTTTGCTCCTTCATGAATAAAGGCAAGGTTATCATATATTTCTTTTATTGTCTTACATTTGAAGACTTTATTATACTCACTTCTACAAAGAGCACAAGTTAGATGAAATCTAGCCTTGGCATTATGCTACATCTTCATAGTTTGATCAACAGTTTAAAGATCCTTAGAAATTTCTGTACCATGTTCATCTAGATGTACATAGTCTCCTTTGATGATAATGTTCTAGAGATTATACTAGATAGATTTTATGAACATCTTCATTCTATCTTTCCAGTACAAGTAATCTTTCCCAAGAAAATGTAGAAGGAAAGTGATGAAGGCTCCTTCTAAGATAAGTTGTTTTCTTGATTCTGTCATGGATCATTAGTTCATTTTCACTTGTTAAAGTGATCAACCTAAGAGACCAAACTCTGATACCAAAAGTAAAAAAAAGACATGACACACAGAATAGGGGTTAAATGTGATGTTGTAGGAAAATTAAAACTTTTTATTCAAATTGAAATTTTATAAAACACTAGGTGTCTTGAGACACCTAGACAGCGTAAGAGATAAAGGATAGAAATATTCAAACAAAGAAGTATATTGGTTCGCTCATATCAATCCAAGAGCTACATCTAGTCCCTGGTATCTCACAATAAATATATCCACTATTTTGAAATAATAAAAACACAAAGTATCACTAAATATTTTTACATAAATAACACCCTAATATTTTTACACTAGCCTCTCTACACTTGACCAATTACCTAGAAAGAAAATCAAATACTATGTTTTTAAAGAGAAATTACAATAAAAGGAAGAACAATGCATTCATCTCAAGTTATGAGTAGTTAAGACACTTTAGAATATCACTCAGTTAATGTTCATTATCTTTTTCTCATAAGCTTTGATTATTATATAGGTAAAGAAAAAGTAGTTATTGAGAGAAAAACATGATTTACAACATATTTTACATGAGCATTGAATGCATGACATTGGGTTAAGGAAAAGTATACTACTCTTTTTATCTGAACTACTTTATGCGTCAGAACCTTTTTCATCTTTTTGCTTTTTACTTATCACCTTTCCTAACACATCATATTATTTCTTCTTTAATCCTAGACTTTATGATTTTGCAAGGTCTAATAATTCCTTTTGCTATTCAATAATTAGAAAATGGCTTAATTGCATATAATGTTAGGTAGATTTTCTATATAACAAGTGTTTTTATTTTTGTTGAGATGATAAAATATTTGTGGTGTCTTAAGACGTTCTAAGCTTTTGTACCTATTTAAGAGTGTAAAAAGATATATGTATAGATTTTTGTCATCTATCAAAATGTTAGTTGATTTATATTTTACAACTTGGTTCCAACAAAAATGATAGAAGGAGAGGAAGAGGAAGGTAGAAGGGGGATCAAAGGTGATAGGAGGAGAGAGATAGATAGAAAGGAAAAGAGGGAGATAACAATAGAGTTATGAGAAAAGGAAAGGTGAAAAGGAAAATAAAGAGGGGAGGATAGGTAAAGAGTGAAGGGAGAGAGGTTGAAAGAGTGTAAGAAAGAAAAAAATGGATAATGGGAGTGAGAGAACAAAAAAGTGAAAGAAAGAGAAAGAAATAGGGGAAGATGGACAAAGAGAGAGAAAGGGTGAGAGAAGGGTAAAGGAGGAAGGAGAGAGAGGCAGCAAGTGAGATGGAGAAGGAGAAAGAATGAGAGTAAGGGAAAAAAGAGCCAAAGAGAAACAGGGAGAGAGGTACAAGGAAAGAGTGGGATAATTAGTATGTATATGCACATGCAAATAGAGATAAAAGTAGGCTGAGCTAAGTTAAATTTTAGATGTTCAAGTGTGACCTATTTAAAAATTTTGAGGTGTGAGTTTGAGTTTGTTACCTGGTAAAAGTTTTTTTTTCTGTCAAAATCTGGTTTGATTTAAAGCCTATAAGGTTTACAAACTTGTTTAAAACTATATAGACTTAAAACTTATATATACAATTGATTAAAAAGGTTGGTAAGCTTAAAACCTACAAGATAAAAAGGTTATTAAATAGACCTAAAACATATATATATATACATATATATATATATATATATATACTATATAAATAAATATATTAAAATAAATATTATATAAATATAATATATTAAAATAAATAGATCCCTAACTAGACTAAAAGGTTTTTTATAAGTTTAAATCTAACTATTTTATTTAAAAATATTTTTTAACAAATTCGATTCTATCTATTTATTTAACAAGACGGATCAAATTAAACTTTAAACAAATCGAACCGTATACTTATATTAAACAGTCTTATTCACTTTTATCCTTTTATATATATATATATATATATATATGATAGAGCTCAATTTAGTAATCGATTTAATTCATTATAAACTACATACTAAAAAAATATTAATATTAAATGTTGAAATGTTATATTCATCATATATATATATATATATATAATTATATTTATTTTTATTATGGTTTATGAATTTTTTATTATATATTTTTTTTTATAATTTTATCATAATATTTTAAGTTTGTTTTATAATGCTTTTATTGTTGGAATTTTTTAAATAATTCAAAATTAAAATAATTAAATCAAATTAAACTGTAAGATTGACTTGATTTAATTTAATTTTATAATATTTTATATTTAAATCAAATCAAATCATAGGTATTTTGTATAATTAATTCGAATAGTTTTTAAAAAAACAATCAAACCAAATTATACCATAAAAATCTTTACTTAGTAATTCTGGTTGAAGTTTTATTCTTTAAGAATTTTTTTCAAAATCATTAAATTTTATTAATTTTATTATCAGATTAAAATTTTATATAAAACAACTCCAGAAAACTTTATCAAAATCAAAATGTATTTTATGTTCTATTAATTAATTTTAATTTAACATATAATATATTTTTAATATATATTAAATTTAAATTATTTGATAAAATATAAATACGTTTTAAATTTGATAAATTTTGTAAACTTAGTCTTTGTATTAAAAATGATTAAATTTATAAATAAAATAATTTTGAACAAAATTATTCCTAATAAATTACAAAACTTTTAAATTTGAACAAAATTTTAATAACAAACTTTAAAATTAACTACAATCTCAACCATGAATTTATTATCAATTATTATAAGTACATTTCTGTAATATATCCTTCTCAGTTTAGGGTAGCTAATATTTTTTTATCCTGAGTGATAAGATAAACTAAAAGCAGATTATGATTTTGAAAGTATTTAAAGAATACTACTGCTGAAAATTGTTTTACCGAACTTATTTGTTTCATGCTTTCATATAATACCAAAGTCCTTGAAATTTAAGCAGATTCAGACATGCTCTAATCTAAATATTTTCCATAGAAAACAAAAATACTGTACAATCATATGATTTTATGGAGGAAATTCATAGTATAATTAAAACTATTAATACTAGTAGAAATGCATAAAAAATAATCATTGTGACTTTGCAACTTTTACTAGATAAAAAAGTTATCTAATTAAATATATCGATGCAATCCTCTGGAGTTAAATTTATATTCAGTATCTAATTTAATCAACTATAACAGTTTCATTGACAATTTTAAATCATAAAAATCTAGATGATCATAAATTATCCTATCTCTCCTCAATGAATGTGATTTACATTATATTGAATAATGCATCAAATTTAAAAGGGAAAGTATCCATTCCCTAAATAAGATCCAGCACAAATTCTTTATACAACTGAAAATTGGTTGAATAACAGGTTCAGATTAGATTAATAAATTGTATAATATTTGTGTATGTGTATAAATTTTAAATAGATAAATATAGTTTCATCACGTCCCCATTATCAGAGATCTATGAGATGAAAAATTCTTTGACACTAATCTCGTTGGTTTGTAGCCAAACATTCATGTCACTGATCATGTAACATTTGAACTAGAAGTTTATACACAAACATAACTAGAAACTCTTGTTGTTAATGTATTATGGGTTGAAGTAAGAATTGCCACACTTGCATTTCCATCCTTCAGGCTCGTAATTGGCATACTGAACCCCAAGAAGATCATTGTTGGTAGGAATTTGAATGGGATCACATGGAATGCAGCCTCCACATTTATGCTCACACCTGGGTGGTGTTGACCCTAGCCTGCTCAATCCCCTTAATGCTTCTTTATGTCCATTGCTCTTTGCTTTCAATATTCTTTCATTTCCCTTTCAAATCATAAATATAACATAAAACACACATCACATGTTATTAAACATGGTTTAAAATATAGAAAGGAGAATAAAACCTGTATAGAAAATGAATGAAAACATGCCTTTAATACAACAAGCTTCCAAGACAAATTGGTACCTTTCTAGGGCCAAAAGCATGTCTAGAGACATCTTGAATTTTTGTTGTAGGATCAACCACTGTGACAGAGTGTTTGGAGAGTGCTGTTGGGAACCACCAAAAGTGAAAAAGACAATACTTGATTAGAAGAGAGAGAATGGGAAATGGGATTTATGCTACTTAGCCTTAGAGTGAGTGGAAGCAAGTCTAATAGTATATATGTTGGTGATTATGTGGAAGAAAAAAAAGTGATTCAATGGTAATGTGTATGTTAGTGAAACTGCTAACCTTGTTGAGTTGAAGCACCAAAGAGGGACAAAGGTTTGGTTGTTACACAAACCAAACTAGAGAGTAGAATTGAAGCTATTAGAATGTAGCATAATGTTCTTGTCTTCATAGCTTTGGAAAGCCTAAAATGATAATTGATATCAATAATGACCAACTTTATGCCAAAGGGTGTGTGAGAGAAGAAAGATAGATAGATATCCGCAACAAGGCAAAGCATAAGCACTAGCAGAGTTTGGTATTGGCGAATCACACTCACTTTAAGAAACCAAATATCAGTGTTGTTGAATGAGATTGGTGCAACATGTCACAAAAAGAACAAAAAGCATATATAGGAAGATATGCCAAAGATTTGCTGGAAATTCCTTTATCAAATAGAGGAGGCAAAACTAAAAGAAAACAAGTTGCAATTTCTTCCTAAGGCTTTGCTCCTTTTTTTTTTGTTTACTTGCTCTTTATTTATAATTTGTTTATCACTTGAGACAAGTGGCAAACAGGTTGGCATTTCTGAACATTTGTCTTGACAAATGACTTGTCCTATAGAGGGGAGATATGAATTGAGAAAGCTACAAAAATTGATTGATGATACAAAATATAATATGTACTTGCTACTAGCACCTGTGGGAAACTCCTATGCTACTCTCCTTTTGTTTATGATGGATAATAACCATGATGCTCTATTGCATCTCAAAAAACAAAATACTAAATTAGAGAGAATCTTGCTTGATTGGTGATCTTCATAAACTCATGCCAACCATTTCAAACTGTTATTACACTAGCGTTTCTTATGCTATGTTTCAATGGAGAAAAAAATTTAAAATAGTGATATATTTTTTATTATTTGGTTAAAAAATTAAAATTTAACTTTTGAAAAATAAAAAATTAAATTTTTCCTTTTAAGATTTTTCTTTAATTTATGTATATTTTTAATTTTCTTCCATTCAAATAAGGTTTTACTGAACTAAAAAAATTAATAAAAACTGTTAACCAGACAAATTTAAAAAACAATGAATTTTATGTTATTTTTTATTTTTTATTTAAAATTAAATTAAACCAAATTACATATTTTTTTATTTATCTGACGTGATTTGCCAAAAAAATTATTATCTTGATTTTCGGCATCTCTTATTGGACAAATTGATGAATCAAGCTAACGCACACATTCACCTAAACTTTTTTATAACCAAATGTGAATTTTTTTTGTTACAAAATGTGCATGGTTTAATGATATTATTAATTTATTAGAGAAAGAGAAAAAAAGCTTTTTGTTGAAGTGAATATAAATCAGTTAGTTTTATGTCCATTAAAATTTATTTGCTTCTTTTTTATACAGTATGATTTATTTTCTAAATTTATTTAACATTTCACTAAAAATATATCATACATTGAAAATTTAAAGTTAAATTAATTATTGTTTATATAATTTTTAATAAAAATTAAATTATTAATCTAAATATCATAAAATTTATATTAATACAAATATTAATATATAATAAAATATATCATATGTTAATATAATTATCTCTTATTATACAATTTAAAAATTTATACTAAAAAATTAAATTTTGTTAAAAAAGAACATAGTGACACAAAAATTATTTTAATATTTGATAAATTTTTATTTATCAATAAATAATTTTTTAAAGCGTCTGTTAATTTTGAAATAATAAACAAATGAATTGATTTAATTTAATTTTCAAAATATATCAAAATGAATTGGTTGATATCATATTAAAACTTATAAAAATTGAATTGTATTTGATTTTTATAATCAAATCAGATATATTTGTTTATCATAAAATCCATTCGATCTTAAATCCTTACATATTTTAAAATAAAACGTTAAAAGTAAATATAATAGAATTAAATAATAACTGTAGCAGGTGCACCTGATCTGGACCCGCTGTTAATTGATTACCAATGTATCTTTGGAAGTGTTAACTTTTTAAAAGTGCAGAAAGTCTTAGACTACCTAGACTGCAGAGCCACTTCTTTTGTGTTACTATCATTTTTCATTTTAACAGTTCTGTTCCTCGGTTAATAATAATAATATAGGATCTGAAATTGCATAAATATAAAAACAAATATCATAAAAAATAACTAAAAATATACATATCCCAATAATAAAATAATATGTTTTTATGTTTAAGTTAGTCCATGAAAAATTTGTACATATATGATTAGTTTTCAAATCTGTCCATTTCATAATAAATTGGTGTCTATTGTTTTAGAATTTCTTATTTTGTTCAATATGAAAGAAATTTGTATGAATGGAAGTGCCCCAAACAGGAACAAACTGGTTAATACTGAATAGAGCACAGAGGCAGAATAGTCAAGTCAATTTCATACAGGTTGGTCCATGGGAAACCTAATCTCTACCCACTAATTACGGTCAAAAAGACCAACCAGTAAGCTTCATTTTTTATTCTATTCATTAACGTCAACAAAATTGATTTTTCTATATACATATATAAATATAACATTACATTTATATTTTTTTTAGTCATTCAATTCTTTTTTATTTTTCAAAAATAAACAAATTTGTAATCATTAAATTTAAAGTGTATATAAATATCAATTATTATAGATATATAAGTATATCAATTATGATAATATCAATATGAGCAGTCTTTTATCACTTATCCCAATCTGTAGGCTTTCCTCCCCTCACTCCAATTGTTTGCGCAGTCACCATTTTCTGTTTAAGTTGACATTAATGAAGCTTCAAATTTCATAACAAACTTCAACTCAACTCATGCTATCTTCACAGTCACCAAAGAAAAAGCCTTACTTTGATTGGATTTACAGTATTGTTTTTTAAGTTTTAAGCCATGCTTTTTAAATGAGTAATGCTGTTTTTATAATAAAATTTTAAAACAATTTCCATACCCAAAAAAAAAAAAAGAAAATAGAAATGTGGGGTAAAATGTATAATGTGAAAGAAAAAGATATATAAAAAAAGTTGAGTTATAAGAATATCATTACCCTTTCTAAATTATTTACTTTACATTTTTACATTCATTAATTTTTTTTACAATGTAGAAAACAATAAAAGTTGAGCCCTCATATTAAACACTGGTATGTATGATATATAAATGTTTAAAATTAATACATAATTACGAATTCAAAAGAAAGAAAATAAAAAACAATATTTTTTATTTAAAAACATGAAAAGAAAGAAAAAAAATTAAGTTTTTAGAAAGAAAAAATTTTATTTTTAAATTTAATTTTCTTCAATTCAAATTTTAATTATGCTTATTTTTCTTCCTTTCAACTAAGCAGAACATTAAATTTACCATGCTTTTAAATTTTTAGAAAAAAGACTTCTATGTATTTTTTGTAGAGACACATTTATTCTTGATTATAAAAAATTAGAATCTTTAGACTAGTTCTATTTCTAACTCTTGAGACTGCAACATCTACTTGATCATAGAAAACACAGATCTAGATAGCGTTTGACATTGCATTTTGTATATTTATGCTTGGGTAACTTAGCTAGGAAGGTACACCTTTGGTGCTGTTCCTTTTACTTGCACATGTGAGAATTTCTTCACTCAGGTCTAAACTCGTTCCAAAGATGAATTTGGGACTTCTAATCTGCTACAAATATAAATTTGCAATATGCCAAACATAGCTGAATATGATTAGTGATTCCAGAACCGACTTGTTCTATGAATTGGTTGATCTTGTGCTTCATGAATTTTCTCTTTCCTTTTAAGATGGTATAAAATAATTGGATAATATTTGAAAAGTACATGATGGTGTCATCATTGTACATTAGGCAAAAAGAGTTATGAGAATGGAGAAGGGAAACAAAGGTGTACTTTATCTCCAATTTCCATATGCAGAAAGAAGCCGGCTTGAAAGACAAGAATTAAGAAACGCAAGTATCAAAAAGGCAACACATGGAAACAGAAGAAAGAGGGTATGAGTTAAGTCAAGAGAGATTTTTCAGTGTGTAACTGTAAATGAAGTTTGATAGTGATGGTTGCAGAGTGTTGTAGAAAGAAAGATTGGTGCAGTTTGTGCATTACCCAAGTCACCTTTGTGTGCCCTGAAATAATATTTTGGGTTGTGGCCCCTCTTCTGCAGCTATGTTGCTTCAGTACCTACCTCATATGTAGTAATAGTAGACTGCACTCTGCACACTGCACTCTGCATTCTGCAGGCAAAGATTACCATATCAGTGTAGCCTGAGAAAAAAGCTGAAAGCCCATATGGCCCCTACAAAATTTGTGTTACTACCCAAAATTAGTTAACAAAAAATAACTATTCATGGTGTACCAAATCAAATGATTAGTAGATTAAAAATATCAATAGAATGTTAACTTATGTCTAATGACACATTTGTGTTGGCCATATCTTTTTTTCAGGGTACAATGGATCCACGATTGAGTGATTTGATTATTCACTCCTGAATTGTCTTTCACCAATTTATATCCAATCAAACATTAATGTTTTGTTTAGTATACGAATGAAACAGAAAAACTAAATAAATATCTGACTGTACAATGTATTTAATATTTTATTTTAACCTTAAAATAATTAAATTTAATTTAATGTATTGTTTGAAGTTAATGATATGTTTCTTTTTTATATTTAGTATTCGAAAATTCATTTTAAACTCAAATTAATTTAATTTTAATAAAACAATTTACTTTTTAGTAGGAAAGAAAATAACTATAGACTAAATTTTAAATATTTAAATTTAATCTATTTAAAATTTTTAATTTAAATTTAAATTTAAAATTTTGATTTGATTAAGGTATAATAAACTTGTAAATTTGTTTAAAAATTTATAATATTAAAAACTTAATAAATAAATTTGTAATTTTTTATATAAAAGTTATTAAAATTAATCTAATGATAAGTGAGGAATTGTAAATTAGAATAATTTTATATAAGGATAATAATTTTAAATTTTATTACTTTTTATAATGTATAAAGATTAAAATATTTACAAGTCTAATTAAACTCTATAATATAAAATAATTTATAAATAAACTTAAAAATTATATATATAAATGATTAAAAAAATTTATAAAATTAATATATTAAAATAAATATAATAAATATATTTATAATTTATATCTTATATATTAATATTTGTATATCATGTTATATAAATATAATTAAAATTTTATTATATATATCTTATTTTTTGTTCTTTATATATTTTATATCTTATATACTATAATATATTAAAATAAGTTTAAAATGATAATAAATTTATATATTTAAATAGATTTTTAAGTAAATTAAAAAAATATTTTATAAATTTAAATTTAACTTATTTATTTTAAAAATAATAAATTTAAATATATTTATTTATTAAACAAATCAAGTTAAACCAAATTTTAAATAAATCTGGCTATAAACTTATGTTGGACAGTTTGCCTCGTTCTCAACCGTACTTTTAAGTCACAATTAATTAAAGATATAGTAATCCTATATTAAAATACAACTTTTCACATTAATCATATATTAAAGTTAAATTTAAAAAAGTATGTCATCAAATAATATAAGATTATATGAAATTTTAGTATTATTTAAAAGATTTTGTTGAACCTTTTGACTATTTCGATTTTTGACTAATGAAACACATCATCTCATCGACTCATTGTTTGAATAGTAAGAAAATAAAAATTGGAAATAGGTGAATTAAGAATACTAGGTGAGCGAGCTTATATAGGTTCAGTTAGATGGATCGAGTCCCACTGCAACTCAATGTTTTCATATCTAATTTTGATTGTGCACATGTTAACGTTGGTTTAGTTGAATTGCAAGTTTTCGATTTGAGTTAGGTGGGTTACACCAGGTTTGAAGAAAGCTCTATTGTATGCATGAAGAATATGGGAGGAGGGGAAGGGTGGTAGTGATGGTGTTAGAGACGTGATTTAAGGAAAGGTTGAGGAGGCGGAGGGTGGTGTCCAAAAGAGTAGAGTTGAGATTGTTGTTGGAGAGTTAGAGAGAAGGAGGAGGAACCAAGTGGAAAAAGGGAAAAGGGAGAGGGCTAGAAGTGGAAAGTTGGAGAAGTTGAGGGAGGTGATAACACTAGTGGTGATGTGGTAGTTGATATGATACTAGAGCTGTGAAAATGAGTTATCACCTTGATACCAATTCATTTGATCTTAAAATTTGATTCTGCATTATGTAACTCATTTAAAAGTATGATTTTTTTAAATCCTAACCTATATAGTTTTCATTCATCATTCATTTAAAAGTATGACTTTTTTAAATTCTAACCTATATAGTTCTCAATTTAAAAGGATTGATAAAAACTTAGCTATCCTTTTTATTTTTTATTTTGAAATTTATCTTAAAGTATAATTTTTAAATATAAATCTATATAACTTTTAAATTAAGAATGATGAGTGTAAACTGACTCATCTAACCCTATATTATTATACCTTTTATTTTGTAATTCATTTAAAAATAAAATTTTTTATTTATTAATTTGCATAACCTTCAATTTAAATAGGATGAATATAAGTTAATTCATCTAACTCTATTTTATTTTCATTTTATTTTGTACCTAATTTAGAAGTATGACTTTTATGCCTTAACTCACATAACCCTCTTGTTAGGTGGAATGTGTGTGATCTAACTCTTTCCATCTCTATCTTATAACCATTTATTTTGTAACTCATCGCATTTAAAAGTAGAATTTTTAAACTCTAATCTATATAATTATTAAAATAAGTGGAATAGATATGGACTAATTCATGTAATCCTATTTTATATTTAACTCTTTTTTTATAAAATTTTATCATTTCTCTTATTTTTTTATCTCTATCTTTAAATAATCTCTTCAATATTTTTTATTATACTAAAATACTCTTTAATTTATTTATCTTTCTTTTTAGATTTTATATTTTTCTCTAAATATTTTTTCATTTGTCTCTATAATTTTTTCTCTTTCTTTCTCAATTTTTTTCAATTTTTTTATACTTTTATCTTTTCTTTATTCATTTTTTTAATATATTTATCTATCTATCTCTAAAATTATTTATTCTCAATATTTTTTCTTTTTTCTCTTTCTAAATTTTCTTATTCATTTTAATTTTTCATTACTATTTTATTTGAACTTGTAGTACATTATTTATCATTATAGTTTTTTGAGGTTTGCTTTTTTTAATCTTCACAAAGTGAAGGATATGATATCAACTACATTTTTTTACTTAATACAAATTATTTTATTTTGCTTGAAATATTTTCATTATTAGAATTAGAGTAAGAAATGAGTCAAGTTGAGTTATGTTCAGTTCGACTCGATAAAAATTTATTCGACTTGAAACTCAACTCGAGTTCGATATAAATTTTTTTTTACTTGAGTTGACTCAATTCAAGCTTGTGAACGACTCGATTCGGCTTACTAGTTCATTAACTCAAGTCATATAAACTAAAAGTTTAAATAAATTAAATGTAGAACATTTAAAATTTACAATTTACTAATATATTTTTGATAAAATAATTATCTAATTAAAAATTATAAATATAATTATAATCTATATAAAACAAATAAATATTTACATTTAACTTATTATTAATAATAAATAAATCAAATAAATAATTTATACATTGGACATTTTAAATTTATATTTTGTTACCAATTTAAATTTTTTTAAAACATATAACTTATAATAGTATATGTTATGATTACGTTACATATTTTATCTATTTTATATAAAAAAAAAAAAATTACATGAATTTAATATATATATATATATATAACAAGTTGGTTCATGAATCAAACGAGTAGAATTATACATAGCTCATGTTCAGCTCGTTTAGTTAACGGGTTTAATTTTTAACTCAAGTACAAGCGTTCACAATTTCATTTGGTAACTTTTTGATTTTTGAACCAAAATTTGTAGTTAGTGGTTTGAGATAATAATGATTTTTTATGTAAGAGATGACCCTAGTTCACTTGGTCCTAAGGAATTTTCTGTCCCTGACTTGTAAGGTTAAGACTAAATAAGTTAAGACTGACTTACTTAACAACTCTAGATATAAGCCCAGTTGCATGAGATGGTGTCGTTGCGATGAGTCCATTCAAAGAGAAAATTGAGAATGTCAATGAGTTGGATCTATGTTGTTCCCTTTCATGCATGTGAATATGTTCATGGTTGGTTTGGTTAATTCTTGAATGAAGTCATGAGCAAAAAGTTGGTTTTTGATGACATAATTGAAAGAAAAATATTTTACAATTTTGAGAGATGGAAAGCAAGGTTTGATAGCTTATTCTTTCCGGTTCATAATGTTGTCTTGGTTTCTTCCTAGTCCTTATCTTTTTATAAAAGCTGCATTGGGTTTGGTGGTCAACTCAATTAATATTTTTTGAAATTGATTTTTCTTAACATTGTTTATATTTAACTAATTTTAGGATAAATAAAAATAAATTAATATTTTTTTAATTTATTTTTGTATAATAGAAAAGTGATGAGATTTGAACTCCTGGCCTCAAGTAAATTACTTTAATCCCCAATCTCTCGTTGCTAGAATGGAGCAAAATATAGTAAACCTCGTATAAATATTTTCTTTAGTGTTTTCTTTGAGCAAGTGATGGAAAAAAATACAAATAACAATATATTTTCTATTATTTAAGTAAAAATAAAAAAATAATTTTTTAAAAAATATTCTTTTTATTTAAATTTTTTAACTAAACAAAATAAAAATAATAAAAATAGTTAAAAAAATAATATTTTTACTCATCTTTCTTTCATCATTCTTTCCAGTAAAATAAAAAAAATTATCATCTTATTTTTCCTTCATTTAAATAAAAAAAAAATTCTTCTCATTTTCATATTTTTATTAGTTTCTTTTAATTTTTTCTTCACATTCAAACTTAATAAATGATATCATATTCATATAAAATCAACCTTGTAATTTTTCATAAGGGCATAGAGAAAAAAAAAACATATCTTTTATTATTTTTCTCTCATAAATCATTTGTCATAAGTGCAAAATCATCCACATAACATTAAAGATTTATTTATAATTTTTATGTATAAAATTTTAATTATAAAATTTTTATATAGGAACCAAATTAAAATTGAAGGATACATGCCAGAAATAAAAATATATTTTTAATATATTTTTTCTTATTTTCTTTTCTCTTAACCAAATAAAATAAAATAGAAAAAATAAAAAAATTTAAAAAAATTATAAAAATAACATCAATCTATATTCATTAAAATTTAAAAGTACCAAAAGAATAGAAAAGATCATCTACATCTTCTATCTTTAAAATTACTCAAAAGAAAAATAAAATAAAATAAAAAATGTACAAATTTAACGTGTTTACATCCATAAAACACTTTAAAAGTAATTTTACTATCATTTACAATTTTTGCATGCAAAAAATTAACTTTTTTTTTATAGATCAGATACATAACTATTTTAAAATACACCAAAGAACTAGTTTATCCAAAAGAATGCATTGTGATGATGAGAAATAACTATCCAAATTTTAAATACACTAAAAAAAATTACATTTTTATGATGATAAAATTTATACAAAATCTTTATATTTTATATGCAAAAAATTTACTTCTTCCTTCTTCAAATTATTTTAAGTAAAATCATTAAAATTGATATTAAAATATACTATATGAGATCTAGATTTGAACTTATTTCTTTATTGATCATATAAAAAACAATATAAACTTAAATTAATAATATTTATTTTAATCTAATATTATCTATCATTAAATTAATATAATATAAATTTCATTTCACATAATTATATTTTTTTTCACTTTTCTTTTCAATAAAAAAAATTTATCATTTTTTTTTCATTATTCAAATAAAAAATTAATTTTTTATTTTAATATTTTTTATTATTTTCTATTATTTTTTCTCTTCCCATTCAAACGAAGTATTTATAGTGAATCTTAAATTTGAACAACGTTACCTGCCCTTCACTCACTCTTTTCTTGAGTTTTTTTATTTTTTATAAATATTTTCATAAGATACAATTTTGTTCGTGACATATTCTTTCTCTATTTATATCAGTTATAAAAATAATAAAATATAAATTTTTAAATAACTAATTAAAGCAAGAAAATTTATAGCTAAAATTTTAAAAGCTAAAACTAAACGACAAGAATTACTATACATAGTTGCATGTGTATTACAGACAAAATGTATACACAAAAAAAAAAATGCATAAAAAATATCATGTTAATTAGAAACTTTGTACTTACAATGAAGAATTAACTGAATAGCCGTTCCCAGAAAAATTAAAAAAAAAAACGGAGATAACTTTGGTGAAGTATACAATACACCTCACTGAACCCAAGAATCCAAATTCCTCAAAGAATAAAGGAATAAACAAATCCTAGAAAACCCAAACAAAAAACAAGAGAGAGTCTCTCTGGTCTCATCAATAACTTGAAGTCACCACAAGAATTGTCCTCAACTGAACTATCACCATAGTTAACACAATTTTTGTCACTAAGGGATCAGGTATTTTTGGTGAAGATATATGCAACCCATAATTCTTTCCATTCTTGACTTGTCTCAACCTGCTGTAGGAATAGAGGTTCTTGGGCTGGGTAAGCCCATGTATGCAAGCCTAGGAGACATCCTAACTTTTGGGCTGGGCCTAGGCGAAGGGATTGGGCCATAAATATATGGACGCGCAGAAGCAGGCCTTGGGGACAGATTAACATGTTCCAACGCTCTTGATTGAAGGTGTTCAGGGTAGTCACGCACACACCCAATACGGGGCCCAGCACCAGTGGACCACTTGCATGATAACCTCTTTGATATGTCGAAAACTGGGGCCTCAACTTTCTTGTCTACCTCTTTATGATCTGTTGCATTAATGGTCTTCATGACATCTTTGTCGACATTAGTGGAAGCTAGAGTGGGACCCTCAGTTTGTTGTGATTCATTTATGTTAGTAAATGAATTGGCCCCAATAATTGAAGGAGCATCATCATCTATAGCACATCTCTGCATTGAGACAAGCACATCAACCATCATAAACCTTATTTATTCCACAACCAATTTTTCTGTCTGCTAATGTCGTTAGGATAATTTTATTTTTTATTTTCTTACCTTAACATTAGAGAGATTCACATTGTGCTCTTCAAGAAAGCTTATGAATTCTTTGAAGTTCTCTTCAGTTGGGTGATAGTGACCGCTGTATGGCCAAATAGCCTGCAATGTTTATGTAACACTTTTGTGTAAGTAAAATTGCTTATGCAAAATAATATGAGAAAAGAATTTCAGTCTTTTAAAATGATATAATGTTTATGTCTATCCTTGATTTGAATTGAAGTATGTTATAAACTTAACCCAATTTAAATCAAGAGTAAATATAGCTTTACTTTACACAACTTTTTTCACTTTAAATGAGTTAAATATAAATAGTATGAGTGTGATATGTTAAAAAGCTGTTTTTGAAGTTTATACCTCAAGTGCACCCTTTTGAGCAACTAATCTGCCTGCAGCTGTGGTAGCAGCCCCAGCTAGAAAGCTAGAGTGTTGAAATGTACCCTTCTGCTTCCTCCCCACATACAAGGCCCTTGCGGTGCTAAGGACAAATATCCATTTGGACTTTCCATCAGTGTCCACAAGCCTTCCATCCTGTCTGTACACCAATTTCCCATTTTCAACAATTACTTCATACTCTTCCCTTTCTTTCTGCAATCGTAACAACAAACACAAACATAATTAGATTATGTAGGAGAAAGGTTTATACTTTATAAATACACTATTGTACAGTGAAAACTTACTGGTCCAAGATATTTAATGCACTGTCGTTGTAGAGTGGCCCTTGGACATTTATCAAGGTTTATTTCTTTACCATCTCCAACGTCCAACCTGCATAGAATAAAGGATAAACTTAACCATCCAGTTTTTAAAGATTCAAGATAATTTCAATTAAGATATAGATTATTTGATATCTGAGAAGAGGAGTTTACCAGTAGAAAAATGGTTGAGTGCTTTGGCTTTCAAACCAAATATCATAATATAAGTGCAAATTGTGTCCATAGCGATGACGTGGGTCAATCTGTGCAGAAAACCAAAAGGAATGGAAATTGTTAATATTAGATTAGTCCATAAATTAAGGGTAATGTAATTTGAAGGATATAAATGAGAGTAAGTGGAATAATGGACAACTTACAGCTTCTAGCCAATGTTGCAAGGCCAATTTTTGAGCCTTATCATCCTTGGACAGACCTTTTCCTACCTGTATGAGAAACAATTAGCAATGAGAATACCTCAAATAAAATAACATCAATAAGAAAAATGAATGAATTTACTTTAATTTAGAGAAAGTTGAATTTCAATGGAATATACCTTAGCTGCTCTTGTCCTTGCCCTTGCCCACTTGGACACTGCAGTTTCTTGTTTCTCCACATCAAAGAATGAAATAGAGCTCCTTTTAAGAGCAGCAAAGTCTAATGCCTTCCACCTGCATCATTTGAAACTCATAAGTTAGTAACACACATAGTATCACCTTTAAGCAAATATTCAAATAAAAAATTACATTCAGGTTTAACAAAATTTTAGAACTCATATGAGTGCAATTTGCCCTTATAAACAATAGAGAATTCTAGGCCAAAAATATTGCTTCTGGTTGAGACTTACCAGAGCTCTTCCACTACAACAGCGCAATCTGCAAGGTTTCTCCTTGTACGGTAACTCTTATACACTTTCTGAAGTTTAGTTGCTGCAGCATCAAGCTCACTAACTGGTCTTGGGGAAGAGAAAACCACTGCTTCAGGTAGAGAAAGAACAGGCACTGGCTTATGCTGCAATTGTTCATTTCTCTTTGCAAGAGATTCTGAACCCATAATCTCCATATCTCTAATACAAGAAAAGTTTCTTTCAAGGATCACATGCTCAGGTCTGTATTCCTTCAACTTGCTTGAACCCTTTGACAATACAGTACTAGTTTCTGATTCTCTTCTGTTGAAGCTTCCACCTCTTAAAATCACAGCCCCATCTTTGGAACCAAAGCTCAAGTTGAGAGAAAGACCAAAGAGTGAATGTCTAACAATTTCCTCCCAGGCTGATAAGAGTAAGGAAAGTGATAATCCCATAGAGATGTAGACCCTCGCCCACTTCAATTTGTTTCAAGAAAACTATCACACTTTTTCTGAGTCCTGCCCAAATAATACACATGTTAGTGTTTGGATAAGCTATAACTAGAGAACAAATCCACCATAGAAAATTTTCAGAACCCCCCCCCCCCCAAATTTTCAGATTCCATTTTAATTAATCCATAGATGCTATTTTAAAAAGAGAAAAATTGCAAAAACTCCTTAAAATTTCTTCATTTTTCTTTTCAGGTGCAATCTTTAAATCAAAGAACTCTCAAATATAGGATGCATATTTACAACTTTTGAGTGATCCATTTCCTCTAGTCTTATTTCCTAAACTATGCAACCTGGTTGAATATTCATATAACAAACATCTTCATCAAAGGAGAAGATACGAAAATCCAACATGAATGATTTACCTTTATTGTATGGTGTATGAAGATATCTCTCAGGTGAATTTGGACTGAAATCTGACTCCAAGAACAAGAAGTGAATATAAATGAAAAAAAGATGAGTCTATGTTAGTAGCTTCCTTTGCTTATATATATGCTCCGAGGAAGACAAAATTCACAGAGGCAGCTGCTATTCAAATACGTGTCAAAAACAGGAAAGAGAGAAAAAAAAGGCGTGGTCTTTGAATTCCACAACGAATCTGCTAATGCACCTTCGAATGGGAAAATAAAAGGGTGGGTGATGATAATGTTCCAAGTTTACTTGTATGTTTTATATGTTTTATTTTCTAAAGTCTAACCCACGAGGTGGTTTGAGTGGTTCAAATCTTACACAGTTTGAACTCAAACCCATTTTGGATTTGAAAGCAGTAATAGGATTTTCCCTTTAAAAATATAATTAGTCTCAGCTTGGTGCATAGATCAATGAAATCCTGATTTTGATCAAATTTTTTAAATATGTATATAAATTAATTTGAATAATATATTATTTTTAAAATGTATATTCTATTTTTAAAATTATAAAATGGATCTTT
Source organism: Canavalia gladiata (assembly GCA_037954105.1). Taxonomy (NCBI): domain Eukaryota; kingdom Viridiplantae; phylum Streptophyta; class Magnoliopsida; order Fabales; family Fabaceae; genus Canavalia; species Canavalia gladiata. The sequence continues at coordinate 25,704,637 of CM075662.1, forward strand.
TAACATTAAAATAAATAGGTTTTTAATTATTTTTGTCTAAATTGTGTGTAAAGACTATCTCATGTCAGAAAAGGATCTGTTAAAATTTTTATACATAAAATTTAAAATTAAAATTTTATTAAATCAATTATTTGTAGATTAAAAATATAATTATTCTATTCTTATAATATGTTTTATAATTATTTTTTATATTTATTTTTATTACAGTATTTATTCTATTATATATTTTTCTATTTTTTATACATGTCTGTTAATTATGGAAAAATTATAAAAAATAATAATAAATATTTTAAAAAATTGTTTTCGTTTTTTTGCGTTTGTTTTCTTCTTCTTCTGGGGATCTTAAACAGGTAGAACAACTGAAAAAATAAAATAAAAATGAAATAGGATTAGGCTGCTGGTCAAAGAAAGTAAGCTTTTGCGAGGTTCCACGAAAGAACAAATGTTTTTCGTTAAAAAATATGAATGTTTTAATTTAATTAACAAATTTTAGGATTTTCTCGTTAAAAAAATTATCATTGTATGGATTGACAAAACGTTTTCTCCTTTTATTTTCTAATTTATAGATAATTATAAAAATATATTTTATATTTATTTTATTTTTTATTATTAAATATTTTTATTCAAAAGTATAAAAAACAAAAAACAAAAACTATGTTTTTCATTATTTTCATTATTTTTATTATCAATTTGTGAAAATATATATTTTCCCAAACCAAGTACACAACTTGAGAAGAAACATTACCTAAAGAATGTGTATCTATGTAACGTTTTCATTATTTAAGAAATATATTTTTTAATATAAAATTGATTTAAAAATACTTTTAATTTTTATAATTATGGTTAAATATAATTTTCAGTGTTTCAAAAATTTGTTGATTCTAATTTTTATAAAATTGAAAAAGAATTCAAAATAATTTATACTATCACATCTTGATAACATATCAAACATTTAAACATGTAATTCTCTTATCACTTTGAAATTATATAATACAACCCACTTGGGAGGAGGAGGATGGATCTAGTTGGAGGTAGGATTGAAGCTCAAAATTCAGAGCAGTTTTGGGAGCTCCTCAAATTGTGTTCAATGTAGCACAAAATTGTGCATAAAAATGAAAAGAAGAGGAAACATAAATTTGCAGAATACAAAGAGGGAATTTGGGAAGGTGATTGCAAGAATTAAAGGCTGGAAATAAAGTGCAGAAATGGAAGAAAGGGCAAAACGAAAATGACCCAAAATTAAAGGGGAAAGGGGCTGAAAATTAAAGCATAATCTAAGAACCAGAATTGTAAATTGCAAGAAGGTAAATGGCAGAATGTAAATTGCAGAAAAATAATTCCTAAGCTAGGCGCCACTCCACTAGCTAGAGGAAGCTAGGAAGATAAGCCAAGTTCCACCACATTGGAGGCTCCAATGATAAGGAAAAGGGTCTTAACCTCAAGAACAAGCAAGAGGAGAAGAAAGAGAAGAGAAAGTTGCTCTCTCAAGGGAATTTCGGATTCCAATATCATAAAATGACCAAAGGTATCATTTGCTTACATTAAGCCCTTATTTATAGGAAGAAAGGAAAGGGGCTGCTTGGTTGTGGGTTTGGGCTGCCCTTAGCCAACCAAGCTCTTAACCTAAGCCTGTTCCTATTCTAAATAACCTATTCTTATTCCATGTTGGAATAAGCTATTCCCACTTTTACAATTTAAAGAAAAATACAACCAAATTAAAATTTTTCCTAATTTCAATTTTATTATCCTTAAGCTAAAAATTTCTCTTGAAAGCCAATTTCCATGTTCACATCATCCTCTCCCCCTTAAAAGCATTCGCCCTCGAATGGCAATCATCAATTTCTGCAAAACAAAGGACACAAATATGAGTAGAAGAGTATATGTGGTTATGGAAGAAAGAAAATTATGGAGAATGCCAGGATCAAATACGAACCTCTTTAATTTTTCAAATAGTTGTAAACATTGGAAAGCAAATTTGACTAGGAACAAAAGGTTGTTTCGATCTACAAGCTCATAGTTATTAACAAACATGTCCCAAGTAAACTTACGTGCTTTCATCCATTTTCTTTTCCCTAAAGAGATCTTAGTGCTATGAATATTTGTAATTACTATCAAATTAAGCATCCTAGATGAATTATCATAAAACAAGAATTGAAGCATGCTAGGGACCTTTATATGTGAGAATTCACTATCACTTTGAAACATATGAGACAGTGGTGATAATCTAGGCATATGAATTGATCTAGACACATGATCTCCAACAAATTTTGCAACAATGGTGTCCCAAATGTTGGTAGAAGGTTGGAGTTCCATCTCTTGATTACTCTTTGTAAAGGAGATAATTTCAACCCTTATGATAGGTGAAAGGAATTGAGGAACACTAGGCACTAAGTTTTCTTGATGTTCAATACCCCTTACAGGTGGCAACCCTAGAGGTAACTCTTTTGGGAATACATCTTGGAACTCTTCTAGAAGTTCACTAGACTCAAGGTTTGGTTGAGTATTCAAGCAATACTCTTTGCACATGAGCATGTACATGGGTTGTCTAGCTAGAAGAGTTTGCCTAATTTCTCCTTGATTGATGAAGAGGTTTTTAAATTTTTCCACATGTCTCAACCTCTTATCTTTTTTTAAATTCTTTCCTTTAATTCCCTTATTTTCTTTCTCTCTTTTCTTTTTCATTTGTACTTGATCTTTACAAACCTCACTAGGAGCCAAGGGAACTAAGGTGACCTTTTGGGAATTGAAAACAAATGAATACCTATTGCTATGCCCATCATGGTGAACTTTCCTATCAAATTGCCATGGCCTTCCCAAGAGCACATGACTTGCTTCCATGGGCACAACATCACAAGTTACTTGGTCAAGATACCTACCTATGGAAAAGGCAACTAAGACTTGCTTATCCACTAAGAGGTCCCCATTGTCACTCAACCATTGCAACTTGTAAGGCCTAGGATGTGGGGTAGTGGTTAATCCTAGCTTTTGTACTAGCCTAGCACTAGCCACGTTGGTGCAACTTCCCCCATCTATAATCAAAGAACATGTCTTCCCCCCAATCACACACCTTGTGTGAAAAATATTTTCTCTTTGATTCTCATCTTCCCCCATGACCATGCTTCCTAGTAATCTCCTAACAACAAGAAGATCACCTTCGGGGGCATACTCTAATCCTTCTTCACTAGAAGAGCTAGTGGCACTAGAGCTAGAGTTTTCAGTTGAGGATTCCAAAGATGAGACTTGTCCATTATCTCTAAGGATCATGCTCTTCTTGTTAGGGCATTGAGAGGCAATGTGCCCTCGTCCCAAACACTTGAAACACTTAATGGATGATTCCTTTTTTATCGGAGTGGATGGGGTGTTGGCCTTTTCTTTCTTGGGATCTTTAATTTCTCTAGGATCTTTAGGCTTAAAAGGAACATCCTTGTGGCCTTCCTTCCTCTTATTTTCCTTCCAAGAAGGCTTTGAGGTTGAGTATCTACTCTTACCTTTCCTATGAAGTTGTTGTTCTACCTTTTGGGCTTGGTGGTAGAGTTCATTCAAACTCATATAGTTGTGGAGTTCCACAACATCCCTAATCTCATCCTTAAGCCCTTCAAGGAATCTTGCCATTCTAGCCTCCTCACATTCTTCTATGTTGGCTCTAATGATGGCTACCTCCATATCTTTGTAGTACTCATCAACAGTCCTATTACCTTGGGTTAATCTTATGAGCCTATTATGAAGCTCCCTAAGGTAATGAGGTGGGACATACCTATTCCTAAGGATGGCTTTCATTTCTTCCCAAGTCTCAATAGGATGAAACCTTGCTCTCTCTTTCACTAGCTTATCCCACCAAATCAAAGCATAGTCTGAAAATTCAAGACTAGCTAGCTTTACCCTATGTTCCTCCCTCACTTCATAGCACATGAAAATTTGCTCTACCTTCAACTCCCATGATAGGTAGATTTCAGGGTCATTCAACCCTTGAAATTTTGGAATTCTAAACTTGGTTCCATCTATTCTTTCTTGGTTTCCATTTTCTCTCCTACCTCTATTCCTAATCCTAGAAGAAGCTCTATGACTATGATGGCTAGGAGAATGTCTATCTCTACTTCTATGGATCCTACTCCTAGATGAATTTCTAACCCTAAGTGGAGACCTAGATGATTCCCTATCACTCTCATGCCTACCTTGATTCCCACCCCTGTGATTATTCCTTTGGTTTCTTCTAGGGGATTCATAGAATTCTTGTGAAAGTTCCTCCCTAGGTGAATCAATTTTATTTTTGTTTTTCTTATAACTACTAGGCCCTTCATTTTGTTTCTTTTTAAACAAAGTCTCATTCCTCTTTTCTAGTTCATACAAGCGATCTTCAAATTGTTCACTTTGTTTTCTTAACATTTTTTCAAAGGTTTGGGTAAGGGCTTCTAGTTGTAACCTATTGAAGCTAGGTGGATAATCATTTTCACTCATGATGCTCTCCACTCAAGACACAAGATATGAAACAAATCAATTAAGAAAATCACAAATATTCTAAGTACAAATTCCTACCACATAAAACACTTGAACAATTAAGAAATTAAAATGCAGAAAAATAATTCCTAAGCTAGGCGCCACTCCACTAGCTAGAGGAAGCTAGGAAGATAAGCCAAGTTCCACCACATTGGAGGCTCCAATGATAAGGAAAAGGGTCTTAACCTCAAGAACAAGCAAGAGGAGAAGAAAGAGAAGAGAAAGTTGCTCTCTCAAGGGAATTTCGGATTCCAATATCATAAAATGACCAAAGGTATCATTTGCTTACATTAAGCCCTTATTTATAGGAAGAAAGGAAAGGGGCTGCTTGGTTGTGGGTTTGGGCTGCCCTTAGCCAACCAAGCTCTTAACCTAAGCCTGTTCCTATTCTAAATAACCTATTCTTATTCCATGTTGGAATAAGCTATTCCCACTTTTACAATTTAAAGAAAAATACAACCAAATTAAAATTTTTCCTAATTTCAATTTTATTATCCTTAAGCTAAAAATTTCTCTTGAAAGCCAATTTCCATGTTCACATCATTATATATCTATGTAATTCTCTTACAATTATGGTTTAATAAATGTCAAATGATAATAAAAATTATTTAAAAATAAATAAATTTTATGAAGACTAAAACTGTTAAAAAAATTGAAGAACTAAAATCAAATTTATCCTTAAACTTAAAACATATTTAAACTTACTGAATATGAGTTGTTGTTCTTGAAAGAAAATATTTTTAAAACTTTTGTCCATTCTCATTAAATCATGTAACTTGTTTATAGTTAACATTTAATTTTTTATTTATAATTTATATTTTTGAAATAATAATTAAATTTAATTAGTAAATATTAATAAATTGTACCAAGTTGAAGATATATTATTTTTTGAAATAAATCAAATCTTAAAACTATAGTAATTTTAATAAACATTAATTTAAATTTAATTTTTAAAATTTTAATTGTAATACTTTATATCAATAAAAAATATATATTTTAATTTTAATAATTTATTTTAAATTTTATCTTCAACTTTAGAGTCTTTATTCATTTAATTTTTAGTAATATAATATTTATTATTAAAGATAAATATATTTATTATTGTTTTTAAATTATTTTTATTTATAAATTTGTTTAAATTTATAAACTCAAATAATATACTAGTCTTTTAATAAAATTAAAATAAGAAATACACACATAGGATCACGTATTATTGATATATTATAAATTTAAAATATAAAAATTATATATTTTTTAAAATATTTGATTAAGATTATTTTATGTGTACAATATTTGACTAAGGTATCGCTATCTTGAATTTATTAATTTTTCTTAGGATTTAAATTTTGATCTACATATAAGAAATCAATTTTTTAATCTGTGTTGAAGGACTTTCTTTATCATATTTCTTTTTTTTAACTGTTTATAATTTTAAAAAATAATATTATTAACCATTCAATGAAAAATAATACTGTTTTAGTATTCTATAATTTAAGGTTTCAAAAATAGAATAATGTATGAATAATATATTAATTTTCAATTAAAATAATAACTACACATCACATATTATGAATTTAATAATGTTAAAAAATTTTTTTTTTCAAATTTGATTAAAGGGTTTTTCTTGGTTTGTGTACAATATTTGTTAAGGTTTCATTATGTGAATTTAATAATTTTTCTTAGGATTTAACTTTTATCTACGCATGAGAAAGCAATATTTTCAATATTTACTATAAGGGTTGAAGAAATTTTCTTTATCATATTAGTTCTTTTAACCGTTTGATAAAGAAATTTTAATTAAATTTCTAAAGGTATGAAGTCAATAAAATTTTAAAACAATATTAATATTATTAAACATTAGATGGAAAATAATACTGTTTTGTATAAATTAAAAATATTAATATAAATACTGTAGAATTCTGTTAGTGATATTGTATTATATTAATGATATGGCTTATTTATTTTATATATCAATTTTATATTCTAATAAAACTATCTATTACGAGGTATCATATTATTATTATTATTACAAATTTATAATATATATATATATATATACTAATATTTTTACTTTAGTTAGATAAAAGTAATGTAAGTATATTGATATATTATGTTACTTTTTTTATAATATCATATCAATATTTTTTGTCCTGAATATAAAAATATTTTATTTTTAATATTTTAATTACTAAGTTATTTTATAGTTTACTTTATCATGATATTTAAATTAATAAAAAATTATTTATTTAAGAAGTGTTACCAATTTAAACATTTAGTAGAAAACATATTTTTAGACAAAAACATATTTATAACATATTACAATTAATTTATTAATATTAATAAATTAATTAGTATCTTATTAATCTTAAAATTTGTTAATATAAAACATTTAAATTTAAAAATTTAAGTAATATGGGAATAATATACTAATTTTTAATTAAAATCAAAATAAAAATACATACATTATCATATATTATTAATATGTTAAAATTTAAAAATATATTTTTTTAAAATTTGATTAAGAATTTTTTTATATAATAAAAGTTTTTTATTTTATGTAAAATATAAAATAAACTCTCATAAATATTATAAACATTAAAATAATAATATATTATATTATAAATTTAATTTTGAATCTAATTCAAATTTATAAAAAAGATGTAGTTATATATATATAGAGAGAGAGAGGAGTATGGTTGATCATATCTCATTAGATAATGTAAGTTTTTTAATATATTTTTTATATTTTTAATATTAAACATTTAAAATATAAAATTTATAAAAATAGATATTTGTAGACCATTCGTTAACAGATCGAAAATAAAATAATTTTTTATATCATATTAAAAATTAAATTTAAATTTGATTCAATTTTAAAAATAAGCTAATAAAGTAAAAATTATTATCATTTTTATTTGATGGGTATATTTTTAAATAATATAAAATTCTAACAAAATTTTAACAACAAATATAAACTAATAAAAAAATAACAAAGTGAGCAAATTTTAAAAAATGTCGTACTAGCATTGTAAACGTAAAGAAAGATTAACATTTATACTCAAATATATTTTAACATAAAATTTAAGCAAGTATGTGATCTCTTATGTCGATTTTTTTTTTTAACTAACAATAAAAAATATCAATAAAATATAAAAATTTTGATAAACTTAATCATGTTTTGATAAATTTAATTTTAATATTAATAAAATAAAATATATAGTACAAAATATATGATAAAAATTTAAAAAATAAATTGTGAACACCAAATCATAAAAAAAAATTAAATTTTTATTTTTTATTTTTAATTGAATTAATTTTCAGTTTTATTTAATTCAATTGTAAATTTTAAATCAGATTAATTTAGTTCTTAACACTCCTAGTGTATATAATATTTAATTAAGGTTTCGTTACGTTGAATTTATTAATTTTTCTTAAAATTTTAATTTTCATTTATGCATAAAAATAATTTTTTTTAATCTTTTACTATGTAGTGAAGAACTTTTCTTTATCATATTTAGTTTTTTTAACGGGCTGATCAAGTAAATTTAGGTAAATGTATAAACATACGAAGTCTAAAATTTTAAAACAATAATAATATTATTAAATATTATATGCATTGCAGGATGGAAAGTAAGGACGTTCATAGAACAAATCAATCCGATTTAAATTGTATAACTGAATTGAACTAAAATAAAAATTTTAAAATTATATATTTTTTAGTTTTTTATTAAAAAATAACTAAATTGAATCATATATAAATTCATATTTTTTATTTTATTTCTATTTATTAATTGATTTTCAGATAAATTCTTTTTTTTTATTATCAAGTTACTTATCATAATTTCATTTATATATATATATATATATATATATATAAATTTTTATTTACTAATATTGCATATTTATATTTTTTGTTAATATTTTACTTTATAGGATCTTTACATAAAATTATGAATAAATTCTAACTTTCACTAAGCTCTTAGATGACGTATGAAAAATTTAATTGTTCTTTCTTTTATATACATTTTTCATAGATAATCATTAGTAAAAAATAGTTTATATTTTTTGAAAAAATAAAGCTAAACACAGAACATCTTGTGAAAATAATAGTTTATTAACTTATGAACTTTTTTTATAACAACATTCATAAGAAAAGAAAATGTATATTTTTTATTTGATTATCATTTTTTTTCGTGTGGTAGAATTTAATATATTGTACTATAAAAAATATAACCTTATAAAAGTATTACTTTATTTTTTATTAATTTATCTTTAATTTTTTTTATGTTAAATTTAAAAAATAAAATAAAAAATTTAACAAAAAAAACTATCAAAGATTAGTTTAATTTAATTTAATTTAATTTTTATAATATTTCAAAGAAACAGAATAAAAACATAAATATTTTTATAATCAATTTAAATAATTTTTTAAAAATTAAACGAAATTGTACTTTTGAACATCTGAAAAACCATAATAAAATACCTTAAATTATGACAGAGCTTACAAATAGCAAGAGGATATGATATTAGGAATCTCATAATTGCAACATTTATTATAGGAAAAGGATGGATTCACACGGGACGTCTACCATATTACATTCCCCTTAAATATTATGCGATAATTTTTCTGTTATTTAAAAATAAAAAATTTTGATAATCATTAAATTTATGATGTATGTACCATATTCAGCAAATTTTTCATTATGTGTACAGTCCAAAAATCATTTTATCAATATTAATTTTTAAAACTGATTTTAAATATTTAGAAACAATAATATTTTATTTAAAATAATATTTATTTTTATATTTTAATATAATAAATTTTTAAATAAAAATATATCTTAGATTCTTAAAATCAACTTTAAAAATTAAGATTAATATTTTTAAAAAATAAAAAATAACAGTATTTGTACCTTATGTAATGTACTACCTAAATTTGCAAAGGTCACGTTCAAAAATAAATGTTAAAATATAGTTATATAATATTTAAAATGATAATATATTTCATAATTAAAAATATTATAAAATAATTTAAAGCATATTCATGTATAAAAAAGTAATTATATATTTTGTAGTTATATTAGTTAGGAATAAGAACTAAATAAATATATCAATAATAAACAAATTATTTATTTTAGAGTATGTTTAATAAAATATTTCAATTAGTTGAAAGTTTAAATTGTTAACTAAAAATTTATTAAATATTTTATCAAATATAACTTATTTTAATAGTTACTAATTTTTTTAGATGATTATTAATTTTTTTAAAAAATTATTTTAAATAATTTTTATCTTTTCAACTTTTAATTAAAATATTTTATTTATTTTTATTTTTAATATATTTTTTAATTTAATTATTTATTTATTTTAATTATTATATTATTTATTTTATTTTATTGAAATATAAAATTATTTGATAAAATTTAAAATTATAAAATATTATTTTAAAAAAATTTATGTAAAAATTAAAAATAAATATTTTTATTTAAAAAAATAAATTTTATTTAATTAAATTTTAATATATTTTTTTAAAATATAACATACTTATTATATTTTAATTCATTATTTATGTATTTGTTATTTAACAGTTAATTTTATCAAACATTTTTTATTTAATTTATAGTTTACTAACTTTTAATTTTCAGTTAGCTTATTCACTAGTTTATCAAACATATCCTTAATGTAGATAAAAAAAGTTGATTTTTCAAGTTATATTTTGTATTTATTATAATATTTTACTATAAATTATTAATTTTATGATATATATATTACAATTATTTATATATTTTCTTATAAATATTATTTTAAGATTTTAGTTTAAATGGTAATTTTTATGTACAATAAAAATAATAATGTTTAAATTTAATATTTTATTCTAATTATCTTAATTTTTTAATGTTATATCAATTTTAATTATTTTAATTTTTATGATATTTTTTTTAAATATAACAAAAATAATAGTTTAAATTTAAAATTTTAAGTTATCATTACACAGATTTTAATTAGTTGTAAGTATGATATTATATATAAATTTTTTATCTACTAAAAAAATTGAGAAATGATGATAAAATATTTTTATAAAAACTAAAAATAATAAAATTAATTTACAAAAACAAAACTAATAATTTTTTTATAATTAAAATGAAAAATAAAATAAATATGTTAAAAAACTCTAAAACATATATAGAATAACAATAATATATAAGATATAGCAAAAAAAACTGAAAAAAAAAAAAACAAACTGACAAAGCGTATTTTATGTTGAGTGTTTTGATCAAATATGCAAGGCACAGGTATCCGGTAATAAAAGTTAACCTAGTATAAATTGGATAGATTCGTTAGTTTAATGGAGGAAAATGCAATATTTTACCAAAATAAAGTGAAGTGTAATATTTATTTTATAAGCATGAAGTGTAATATTACCAAACTTGAAAAAATAGACGTAAAGTCTATATAAAAAGTTATATTATATTTTATTATTATCATTCATTTTAATATTTTTAGGAAAACATTAAATAACAATTAAATATAAATATTTAATTTCAATAAGTAAGCAAATTAATAAAAATATTTTAATACGATTTATAGTTAGTCTACATACACTGTTTAGGGAAAAAATATCTGTTTTCTTTTATGGTTTTGGTTTGGAAGAGGAGCAAACTTGAAGGATTGGTCTTTGGTCAAGAGGTAACAGAAAAAGTCAAGAGCGCGTTTCGTAAATTGTGCGGCTGACTCACTGCAAACACTCACATTCATACATATTTGATAAACACAGTATCGATGTGACCTATTAGTATCTTTCTTCATTGCAATTTGTTGCTTTTTTTAAGACTCATTCCTACTACACTGCAAAGTGCAAACATCGATAAGTCTTCGGAAAATGATACTTGCAAATCCCAAACACTCACTTCCATCCCTTTATCTGATAATTCTCATTTTTTTTTTAAATAAACTGTTTACCCGTTTCTATGAAATCGGGATTATTTCTCGGAAAAGATGCTCTCACGTCCTAAACGGTTAATTTAATTCCCTACACTTTCATTGGAGGATTGTTAATTTTTTAAAAATTACTATTTTTATTCTTAAGAACCAAGGTTATAAGTTTTCATATATCGAGATAAATATGTTCGGATATAAAAACTGTTTTGTATGAATTATTTTAAATATTTTTCATAAAATTATTTAATTTATTTATAAATATCAGTCGATAATTTCAAATCTCTTATTAATTTATATATTTTATTATAAACTTAATTTTAATATTAACGAGATATAATGTTTTAATTAAACAATTACTATATTTTATTTAAATAAAAATATTTTTATGAATAATAATAATTAATGAAAAATTATTATGTGTTAGATTTTATTAAAAAATAAAATAATTATTTTATAAATATAATAAAAAATAACATTATATAATTTTTTTATAAAAATAAAAAATATTGTTTTTATAAATATTTTTTTTATAACAGTTTATATGAAAAATATAAAATAAATAATATAATAAAATAGATAAGAGAATAACATATTTTGTAGGAGTTGTTATATAATTTTTGTAAAAATAATATATTTTTATTATCAAGTTTATAGCATGATTACGTGCTAATTTCATTTATTAGCCAAATTAATTTATACAATGTAATATATAATATGATAGAAAATTTTTAATAATTGAATATAATTAATGGTAGATGAAAGGATATCATGTGGTATATAAATAATACATGATTTGTTAAGAACTAAATGATAAACATATTAATTTTGAATATTACATTAATAAAATTAAATAAAAAATGGAATTAAAACAAAACCTTAATATCACTATTTCTTTCTTCACTTCTTAGCAATTTTTTTTTTAAATGTTCCATTAATGATTCTCACATTTTTTCCCCTTTACTTTTAAATATATGAATACATAGTTCGATTATAGAGTTTAACTACAAGTGAATGATTCTTTTATTTTTTACCAAAGATGTTAAAAATAGATGAATATAATAAGGTTCAGTCATGAGTGACTCAAAGAAAAGCGTGGAAGATAGGGAGACACGATGACACTATGAATCTGAGTGAGTGTTGTTTATTTGTTGGGCAAAGTTGGTGGATGATGGAAGAAAGAAGAATAGGAATTAGGCAAATACGTTAGGGGATGAAATAAGTAAAGGCAATGAAATCAACTATTAGGAAGGAAGACAGCGATGCCAATCAGCATTATCGACACGGCAAGAGGTGGGTCGGGAACCACATTTATAGGCTTTGCATCTATTTTTATTCTTTTATTATAATTATTTTATAATTTATTATATTATTATATATTTTTTAAAATTTATAATTTTATCATTCTTTTAATCTAATTAATTATATGAAATGTTTTCAGAATAATAATTTTTTTTATAATTTAGTATATCAGAGTAGGATCGAAAGCAAAGATGGAGTGAGTATTAATGTTTTCACATTCGTGCTCATTTCTGCTTTTAAAGTGCCATATTTTACACAAATTTGTTTTTAATAAAAGTTAATTTAAGTTTCAACTATCAAAATCGGGATGAAGCGAAGGAATAAGGATCCGTGGATGTGGATTTATTTACTATGAATGAGCAATGTTTTAAATGGATGGTAGTTATGTTAGAAATATATGTCGTCATTTGGTTTAATTGTTTGGAAAATTTTATTTAAATTAGTTATAAAAATATTTATATTGTGATATAATTTGATTAAAATAGATTATAAAAATTAAATCAAATCAATCTTTAATGATTTGATTTAGTTTGATCATTTTGATTTTTAGTTTTATTTTAAAAATAAAATAACAAAATTATTTTTAAAGGAATATGAAATATTAATTTTAAAATTATGAATAATTAAATATATAATTAAAAGGATTTACAATTTATAAAAAATAAATTTTATAGTATATAAATAATATATTTATAATAGAAGTACATACTTATTAGTTATTAGAAAAAATAAGAATGTAGTTTACATAAGGTTCAGAGTGAACCTCATCTCTTTTTAACTTTGTAAAAAATAATTAAGATTGATATATATATATATATATATATATATATATATAATTATACGCAATTTAATTTGATTTTACATAAAAAAAATATAAATCAGACCAAAAAAATAATAATTTTTTTAAAATCTTATAATTATATTATGATAATATAATACATATATAATATGTCACGTCAATAATTATTTTAAAATAATAAAATATTATATATATATATATATAAATAATAACAAATAATTTTTAAAGAGAGCAAATCTCTTAATTTTTTTTTAAAAAAATTGACATAATTTATTGTACCAATATTGTCCTTAACTTTTAAAAGCTTACATGTAGAAAAATAATATGTTATATTGATAAAGCACAATGAAAGAGTAAAATCTTATCAAGTTAGAAATGTAATCACATATATGATTTAATTGTTACAAAATATTTATTTTTATTTTAAAAAAATAAAACTTATTAAAATCAAAATTAATATTTTAAAAAAATAAATTTAAATTTAACTATACTTATAAAAATTAAAAATATATTTTATCCAAACATTTATTAATATATTTTTTCTTTTTATCTAACACATAAGACTCATTTTACAAGATTGGCAGAGAGGAGCGATATGCTGGGGTCCTGATGGCATTGGCAACAAAGGAGGAGGCCAAGTATTATGAATTAAGTGTTGGATCCCAAATCGTGACCACATGTTTTCTTTTCATTGTATATTCATAAAGATTATAGAGACTTTATTGCATATTAATGTAACAAGATAGAGTTTATTAATTGTTCTCCACCAATGGGGTAGGGTTGTCTATTTATTCGTGTACAAAAAGAGGTTGACGTGAGAGACCACAAGCCATACTATACTAATATATTTTTTATTAAAATTTACCAGAACTTATAAACATTTAATAATTATTTAATTATAATTTATTATATTATTAACATATTAATTTTTATAATAATTTTTATTAAAAATTTTAATTAATCAATAATGTAAATTTTATATTAAATTAATATATTAAAATTTTATTTATTTATTATTTAAAAGTTAAATAATTAATATAATTAATATTTTCGTATTTTTATAAATATATATTTTTAAAATTAGAAGAGACAACGAAATTTCCCAGTTTAATTAGATAATTTTTAAATTTCTTCATTTTTAATTGTTATTTTTTAAAAAATTATTTATTTATTTTTTTAAAATTTTGAAATAATATTAATTATTTTTTCATTTATTTTTATTATCTATTTTTAAAATTTGATTTATACAAGTTAAAAAATTGGATAATATTTTGTTTATATTAATATTATTATATAATTTTTTATTATGTCATTAACTTTATCTATTAGTTTTCTTTTTATTATTAATTAATAGTTTAATAAAAATAAAAGTATAACTAAAAAATAATAAATATCATCTTAAGCTTATAAAATAACAATTAAAGAATAAAATTATTATAAATAAAAATATTATAAAAAGAAGATAATATTAATCATTATCTTTTACTATTTAAAAATAATTATAAAGAGAAGAAATAAAATAAATTAAAAGCATATATTTTTTATTTTAACATATAATTATATTATTTTTTAATTTATATATAAAAAATTTTAAAGATAAACAAGAGAGAGATAGAATATAGTACTTGTAAAATTAAATGAATTAAAAAGACAAAGAAAGGTGTTATACCCCACCTGGGGAGTAGGTAGTTTATGTAAAATTAAAAACGGCCAACCCATCGATTACTTGCAGATATTTTCTTACAAAAAAAGAAAATAAACTTCGTAAAACTAATATATTTCTCTAAAAAAATTGGGATACGGAGCGTACGTACCAAGTGGGTCAAGATGGTCAAAAATCAAGACCATTCAATTCAACATTGTGTCTCTTCGGTCTTGGATTTGCACATTGCACCCCTTTTTTCCATTCACGTTTTGAAAGGTTTAACATTCTTTCCTTTAGGCCATCATATCGTGTTCACATTCGTCATAAATGTTCCTAATCTTATTAAATTTAGAATAATTTTTATATACATAAAAATATTTTTTTCTAATTATAGTTTTTTATATTTTTTAAAAATAAAAAAATATCAATCGTTAAATTTAATGTATAAATTGATATAAAATAATTTTTATATTTAACTCAATCATTATTTTTAAAAAATAAAATAATATATGAATTGCAAAATGATATTTCAACATAGATACAGTACTCATATATTTATCAATATCTGAATTTAATGATTGATAATTTTTTAAAAATAAATGAATTCAATAATTTATATTAAAAAATAAGGAGACTGTTCCTTGGTAGGAGAAAATTTTCGAAAATAGATTACACTGTGCATATGAATAAGATGGTAGTCCTCGGTCATAAAGTAGACCCATTTTTCTCAAGTTTACGCCTTGGGTTGTTTTAATTTCAGGTCAAAGCACAAAGTTGTATTGAATCCGATAGATGTACTTGGCTTCAAGTGGAAATTTATAAAGATAGTAACAACTCTTCTAGATTTGGACTTTTAAGTTTCGTCCTTTATTATTCTTAGAACCGCAAACCGCAAACGCTCTTTGCTTTTTTATTTCGAATATCATTAGCCAATTGTATTATAAAAATATTGTAATTTGACCATTTTGTTCAAAGCAGCCATGCGTATCCATCTGTATTAGTTAAACCTGTTTGATTTAATATTGTAAGGCTAAACAAATGTGCGATAATATTAAAAATTAGTACTATAAGACAGCTTTACCATACCAGCTGTGGGTTTGGTAGTCACAGGGATTTGAAGAAACGCTCAACCATCTAATGACTCAACGCTATTTACCTTCCTAATCCTCCTCATTTTAAACGTTTCTTTTTTTTCCCTCACTAATTAATAAGGTGACAATAAATCTTAGATGTTCCTATTAACATAAAGTCATGACTAGCAGGAAAAAAAGAGAGAGTAAATACTTACTTTATTCTCCATAAGAAAAGAAATAAAATTATTATTTAGTAATAAATAAAAATTACAGTGTTAAAAAATATTTATTCATATAAAAAATTTATCTAAAAAATTAATTTATTAATATATAATTTTAAAAAAATATACTAACAAAGAATATTTTATATTAATATATAATATTTTAAAGATAATAATATTTTATATTAATAAAATTATTTGTTAGTATAATAGATCATATTATTGGTATAATATATCATATTAATAATATAAATTTATAAAAAAAAATTACATAAAAAAATAAAAATATGATAAATAATTTCTATTATATTGTCAACATAAAGACTTTACTCCATCAAAAGATCTATAAGCAGAGAAATTAGATTAGAATAAGAAGATTCAAGTTAAGTTAAAATGTCAACACAAAATTTTGCCTCTAGTAAAGAATGAGACATATTAAGGTTCTAATATCTAACTAAAATATCAAGAATAATGGTATAATACTTATGAAAAGGAAAATGAATAACATCCTTGATAAATAACCACTTACAAACAATCATTAGAACAACAAATCTCATAATATCCTATGTCTCAAACCATGGTAAGATCATGAAGTAAAGCTAAGAGCTTAATTTTAATGTTGTTAGCATGACTAATATTTTTTGAAAATCTTTAAAGTCATTATCCTAAAGAATTTCACATAATACCTCCAACACATGCAACTTTTGGATTCTCATGCACATTGCCTTCAACATTCAGGACTATAACATCATTTGGAGGCATCAACAATTGAACCAACCTATGACTTGCAAAGTCATATATATAGGATTATAATAGATTGACATATTGTAAAATGTAAACTGACTTGAAATTTCAACATAGTTACCTTAGTAAAAGATCCTTCTATGAGGTATTTATTCTTATCTTCCCAATCATTCCACAATATAGATAAAAAAAAACTTCTTATTATGAACAATATTTTGTCTAATCCAATGAAAAAATTTAATATAATCACAAAACAAATGGCTCGTATCATAACCCATATCATACTGAATGACTTTAGCAAATGAGAAATCTTAAAAATAATAAAAAATATTTCAACCTCCACGTGACACCAAGAATAAACATTAATGCAGTAAATAGGAGTGCAAGGTGTAAATCTAATTTGAGATCAACATCACCAAACCTTCTTTTCGAGTAGACCATGTCATACAAAATTTCTTAAAAATTTATAATATTATCTAAAGCACCTTCTTTCTAACACTATCTAAAGAAAACCAATATCATTAACTATAAAAGGGTGAAGTTTGTTCACAAAAATCTTCTTAAGAAAGTTGAGGAATATTTGGAGTGAAAAGACTATTAACATTCATATTCTCTTGAGAACAAAACAATTTTTTTTAAAGATAATAGCTTTAACTCTCATTATATTATCATTAGTGCACCAAATACCATTAGGTAGAGATGGATCATGAATTTTATTCTTTGTGTCTAATAACTATTTGAATATGAAAAAATGAAGTATTTTTTATATGAACTTGGACACCATCTTATATGATCAAATTCAAGTAGAGAAAGACTTAACTTTAAGAGGTAACTCATTAAGAAGAGGAATGATAAAAAATACACAAGAGACAAATAGGATCCATGCGAATACATTTCCAAGAAAAATAGACCGAAAAGTTTATAATTTTATTTGTGCAATTCTAAGAAAACCTCTTCCATAACAAGACCACTAAATTTTAAAAGATATGTAATTTTTTTATTAGAATTTGTATTAAAATTTAGTTAAAAGTTTTAATTGATTTAGTTTTAAATCTGTTAGAATTTGTTTAAATTATTTGATTAGGATTTCTTCATATTTAATTAAGATTATATTTAGAATTTAAATTATATTATAAATAGATTGTATTAGGATTGATTATAATTTTCTCAAATTATAGATTGAAGGATTATATAAGGATTTGGTCATAGTTTCCTTATATACAAATACAAATACATCTTCTCGGGACAATGAAAGACACACGAAATTTTTATTCACCTAAATAAGAGTTATTTTATATTGTAAGAATTATATCCTTTTTTACTCTTGTGAAACCTTATCTTGTCAAAATTTTCCATAAGGTTGGTGATTCAAATTTATAAAAGCTTCTAATTCATGCTTCAACTCTACATTATCATGTGGATTGACTATCTCATGTTCGTGATTAAGCAAAAAGTCTAAGTACCAAGTCACATTCAATATAGCATTGGTTAGCTATTTGCTCTTATCAGGTTATTGAATCCATTATTTATCTTTTTTTATAATTTTTGTATTTATCCTTTTGTAGTTTTATTATTTAAACTATCCTGTGAAAATTAGGCCACCCTTATGAGTTCTTGTTAATTTCTATCGCCCATACTTTGCCAATTTCTCATGAGATTTTTGAAACTTAAAAATTTTCTCCCATTGAAGAATATGTTTTTATTGTGAATGAAACCTACACTAAAGGGAGCATAGAATGAGAAAATCCATATCTAAAAGCTCTTTAAAACCTCATTAATCTTCTCTTCAATTTATTTTTATTCTAAAAATATTTCCAAAAATTTTTTTATTGAAGGAAATGGATTTTTTCTAAATTGCCTTGAGAGCTTGGAAAACATTATTGGGATAATATAGGCAAGTATCCATAATCAATGGAAGACACTCATCAGTAGATAACCACGAAGCCTCAAAATAAAATGGTCTCTTATATTAAACTTGGTCAAAACCATCCTGCCTTGAAAGAATCAAATTATGTTCTAAGGATTCTTTGACTAAAGTTTAAGCAATGACATTAAGAAAACATAACCACCAACTAGTGTCACATATACACCCATCAAGATATTTTAGCCATGTAACAAGAACCTAGATCCTTCTTTTGTCAAATAAAATTAATGCCTATAGAATGGACATCCAACAAATTACTATGCTCCATCGCTGAGAAAAAATGAAGAGCAATATTAAGATAAAAAAAATGATATCTGTTTGCTCATTTTTAAACAATAATTCATTAAAAACATCCATGAAAACTAAGATAGTGAAATGAAATGTTGCAAAATCTCCAAATACTACCATAAAGTATCACACATAGAAAACCTAGAGCTAGCATAACCATCATTCAACATCCAAGCTTTTGGAGAGTGTTGCACTTGTATAGTAATTACTTGGGGATGATAATCTAAAATCAAAGTAGAAAAAGAAGATTCATTGTCCACCAAACACCAAAGACCATCCAAGTGCCATTAACTTATTGAATTATCATTGATTTAAATCCAAATTTATTCCAAAAATAAGTTGTTGAGTTGAATTGAATATAAATTTCTATTAATAAAACAATATAAAAAATGTAACAAGAAATAATATCTTTTATAAATCTTCTTCCTCTAAGATTTTTAGCTCTTTTTATATTCCAAATAAATCTATTAATGATGATATGTTTGAAGGATAATATTTAAATGATGGTGTTGTACTTGCTTGAAAGGAGTTTGGGTTAACAAGTATCTTGTCAAAGGTTTATTTGATCAAATCTTGAATAGAAGATGAGAAGTTCATAACATCAATTTTTAATATTTGGAGACAATAGTAATCCTTAATTCTTTACCCTTGACCAATTCACATGTGTTATTTACCATATTTTTTGCATGAGCTTTAGTAGATGTTTCCATATTTATGTGAGGAACATGCATGAATTTTGGGAAAGCGATGTCCTTTATTCTTGGTTTTTGAGCATTCATTATTTGAATTGTTGCAACCGTAATCACGACGAGATGACGAACTCGCTTAAATTTAAAAGGAAATTTTATTTGATAAAGTGGAGCCACCACCAAATTTTTATTTAAGGGGAAAAGATTTGGAAAAAACCCTAATTTGAGGAAGAGATTTTAGGTTCGGGAGTCGATTACGAATACGGAAGGTGTTAGGCACCCTACTCGCTCGTTCCGAAAAACAGTACCCTTAAACTGAGTATGTGATTTATTTGAAAACTATTTGATCCCTTTAATTAGAATAGAAAATAAATAAGTTGATGGAAATATAGTCTGACAGGACTTGATCCTGCTCCTACGTATTCCTTGGTGTAAGGAAAAACTCAAGGCTTACATAGTTTTGGTTTTGAAGGCTTGACTTTAGGAGATGTTTAAAAAAGAACAAAATATTTTGAAAATATTTTAAAGAAAAATCCTTTAGTCCACATATACACAGGATCCAAGGCAAACGAGAACTGCACTGGGATCCATACGAATCTCTAAACATCGAACAACAGTGAAACCGCTAGTTCTATTTCAGAGCTCATTGCGTGAGACTTGAGATTTCAAAATGAAGTTTCTCTTGAGATTATTTGAAAAGGGTTCTTAGTCCACATATGCATAGGGTTCAAGACAATTATAGTTGTACAGAGACCTATATGAATTCCTAAACATCAAATAGTAGAAAAAACTACCAGTTCGTGATTAGAGTTCATCGTGTGAGATCTAGAATTAATGAATTTTATTTGAAAATAATAAGAATAAAAAGGAGATGGGGCTTAGGTAGAAAAAGAATTGGGCTTGATTTAAAAATGAACTTAATTTAAAATAAACTTGATTTAAAATGAACTTGATTTAAAATGAACTTAACGTGAAACTTGATTTAAAAATATGTGAACTACAAAATGGTGCATATTTAATATATAGATTCATACATGATTATTTATTATAGATAAATATTATTTATTTATAATAAATAATATTATAATTGTATTTGTAGTTTTTTAGTTTGATTTATGTATTATTTTGATTTCATTTTTTTATATTTTTGATTCTTTTACTTTTAAAATTTAATAAATTTGATCCTTCATGAGTTTTTTTAAATTAAAATCTTTAATTGTTATTATTTTTAATTATTTTAAGTGATTTTTTTAATAATATTGAAATATAAAATAATTTTAAAAGTTTAAAAATATTTTTAAAAATTTAGAGATGTAATATTAGAGTTTAAAGATGAAAATTTTAAATATAACATTTTAGTTAAAGTTTAATATTTTAATTGTGAACTTTAAGTAAAACATAATTTAATCAATTTAAGATATAAAATTTTGAGTAGATAATAAAAAAATAGAATTTTAAATAAAAGAAAGCATATGGAGGATAAATTTATTAAGGTTTGAAAGAAAAAAAATTATATTTTTACTACAAATAGTACAATAATTTATATTTTAAAAAAATGAAATATAATGGATAATACAAAGAATATAATAATTTATATTTAAAAAAGAAAAAAAAGAAATGTGAAATATAATAAATGATATAATGACGAAAGAGAAGAAAATACAATATTAATTGTTGTATAAATATGACATATTAAGAAATACAGAGAGATAAAATTAAGTATATATTATATTAAAATAAAAAAAATTAAATTATGCCTGAAATAATTTATTAGAGAATAAATAATAAATTTGTAATTTTAGATAAAACTATTCATTATTTTATATATTTTAAATTATACATAACATGATTTTATGCATCGCATGAGTTATTATACTAATTATTATAATGTTTAACTTTACAATAAAAAAGAAAAATCTGTATCGTTATTAGTAAAAGGGATGATTAGGTGTCTGGTTCACAAACAAATTCAACCAAAATCAATCTTTAAAATATGAGTTGGATTAAATAGTCAGGTTAATTTTTGTTCAACATGTATGAACCCATTTTACTTCAATATTCGATCATAATAATTTTTTTAAATGTAAACGAAGTATAATATTGTTTTGATTATTTATTAAAATAAAACAAGTTGTTTTTTGGTATTTTCTTTTTAAAAAATAGTCAACCTGATCACCCAACTTGAACCAATTCAACTTTGACAAAAATAATTGGTTTAATTTATCACTCAATCATTAACCACCTATAATTTAAAATCAGTTAAGTGTTTTTTGTTTGTTTTAAATTCTCAGTCTGAGTTGGGCATGTCTCATGGTAATGAATGTTTAGGGTTTAGGGTTACAAATTCCAGATCATCCACTAACAAAATCAAAATTTGAACCCATGACGTTGAGAATTATAAATCTAATCCTTACCACTTGATTAGCCTTTGTTGGCCTATAATAATACAACCTAAATAAATATATTATGCTTGTATAGGTATAAGTAGTATAGTACCAATACCAGCACTCATACCAGTAAACATTTATAAATTATTATCCATATTCAAACCTAAAATGCATTTAATGGATAAATATCCTACTCATTAAAAATAACTTTATAGGCATTGACTAGTTTTAGATGTGATTGCCAACTGTGACTATAAATATGAAATTTATCTCCTATCAAAAATATCTAAATTGGATTTATTAAGTAGTCAAATATTAGACCGTTGCTAAAGTTTTTCTATCATAATTTTTATGCTAATTAATGATTATTTTTGTCATTAACTCTTGGATATAAAATTACTGATTCTTATCTTTTCCAATAATTACCCACCCATTTTCGTCAAACTTTGCCAAAATTATGGGTAGCATTACTGAGTAACCGTGTTAAGTTCCATATAAATGATCATTTCTAAAACTATATTTTCAAATTACATAAAAATATCAAACATAAACATAAATTTTTTTTTATAAATGTAATTTTTGAAGATAATATTTCAAAAAATCTCATATCCAGAAATAAAAAAACCTCTAGGTTGAATCGAGTAGTGTAAAACAGAGTCTCTCATCTGACTCTGGTTACAAGTTTGAGCTCCAATTTATCTCCTTGAAATGAGGTAAATGTAAGTTCTACATAAGTACTTTTTGAGTATGAAGACTTTTCTAACCTTCAAGAAATGAGGCACAATTCCCTTCCCTTAAAATTCTAATATCCAAAAAATATATATATTTTAAAAGAAACGCAATTCAAAGTATTTTGTAAAAGTGTCCATTTTTAACTGGGCTGGGCAACAGGTGAAACATAAAAAGATCATGGGCCCTAACAACTTGAATTTACGACTGTGGGTCAGGCCCAAAAAACTCATTCCAATGATTAATAGCAGTGGGTCATACTATCTATTATGAGGTCCAAAATGATTTGCGTGTCGTTTACTTGTGAGTGTGACCGCACACTGGATGACACATTGGCATATGAAACCGTCACGTCGTTTTGGCCACACGAACTGCACACAAAACTCACTTTACTTTGGATCTCGTCCCTTTTTACCTTGCGTTTTCATTTCCCTTCAACAACACATAACCACATTCTCAAGGTTTAATGTGTGTCATGTACGAATATAATGATCTTTCATGCACATTCACTTTTGTATTAATCTCATCCAATTATCTTTACGACCTTTCATTCAATCAAATGGGGACAATTGTTTGGTTTTACAGAAACTTTTGATTTGCAATTGCTTGCATACAATATTTGCCCATTTGTGTTTATTTTGCAATATGCGAACCTTATTGGGTTTTTTTCACATATATTGTCTGTGGTGTGTAGAGATTGGATTTTGTACTTTTGTCCTTCAATTATATATTTATTTCTAGGTTTTAATTTTGGAACTGGTATAAGATTCATCAGCAAAAAATTCGGAATATAAGATATTCATACTTTCGAACAAAAAAGAAATCTAATATTTATATATATATATAGCTCTCTTTTACTTTATTTTTTTATCTATTTTTTCCGTTACATCATATTATTCGTCATATATTTTTTTTCTATCTTCACATCCTGTCGTATATAGAAAAATGTTTTATGAACATCTTTATATATTAATATTTTAACATGAAAAATGATAAAAAAATATAAGAGGTATTATAAATAGATTTTAATGTTACTGTACAGACAACAATCATAATTAATACATATAACAACTCTTTCTCAAAAGATTAATAATCTTTTGACATCCTAAAAATATTAACATTCATTTAACATCTCTCAAGTCTCATCCCTCTTCAACTCTCTTTTTATCATCTCATATTATTCGTTACATCTATCACTTCTATCATTTACCTTTCTATCTTTCTCAAAATGTACACACTTTTGCATGTCAACATTTTGCTCATGCCTATTTTGTTAGATGGTTTTATGCGCTATCAGTTCAAGAAGTAAGAACACTCAATTTGCCGCGAAAAGAAAAGCAAGAATCTGAGGCTATATTGCATTCAAATGTCTTCGTGCCATCATAACAAGGAAACTCATGGACTGCATAATGGCATTAATGAGAATACCTCATTGGATGATGTTAAGGCTCCAAATCTGTTTGAGCGAGCAAAGGAGGAGCTTAAACCCCTTGTTCATGTGTTCCATGAAAAGAATAAGGCTTCAACTTGTGCTAAAAGGTTGAAAATTGAAATTATACTCTGCTTTCTTAAAAAAAAAAATTTGACTGCTGAAGGTAGACATTGCTATTGAAAATAGATTCTGATTTCTACTTGTTTTATTTGTGATATAGTGATGAAAATCAAATGGCCGAGTCACAATTAAACATGAAATCCCAAGCTCTTCCTCGGGTACGTGTTGATGTGAGGAATGTTACTTTCTTCATTTGAGGTTCTGCAAGTATTGTGTTGATGCATTATCTGAAGTAGTGCTTGACATGAGAAAGTTAAACACTAATTAGAATGGTCACGTTAATTTTATGTTTTTATCTATAATTAAAGTTTTTTTATTACCAAAAAATTTATGTTTAGCCACAGAATAAATTGGTCTCTAGTTTTAAAAAAACCGGTCAAATAGGATATTTATAATAACTTTACGATTGAAACGGAGAAATTGCTAAAATTCTAATCGCAAAACAAATTTGTGATCGAAAATTTAATTTCATAAAAAAATGAGTATATTAGTAATTGAATTTTTTATCTCAAAAATAATTGAAATCGTTTACTAATTCAATCATAAAATTGACGAAAAAAATAATCGTTAAATTGGTCAATGATATATTTACTTATGACTAAATTTGAGATAGAATAATTGGTCTAAGATCGATTGTTAATTATGTTTAATTAAAATTAATTAGTTTTTTTGTTATTTATATAAATATTAATTGAAACAAACTTGGATATATAAAATATATACACAATTATTATTAAGAAAATTATAAATTTAAAAATAAAAAATTATTAAATAAAGAAACTAACATAAATAATAGAATCCAAACATAACTAAGTGTAGTTAAGTATAAGTTCATACAAAATTAGTATATAATAAAAATAAGTAAAAATCTCAATGTTGATCATGATGACCATTACTAGGAGGTTGACTATCATCATGATGACCATGACCGATAGGCACATCATTACCAGAGTAATTTTCATTGAAGCTCATGAATTAGAACTAGACCATAATCTTAAGTGTTGCACTATTTGTTGAAAACCTTATTTAGTTTGAGTTAACTTTGTTTTGTTTATTGCAGCTCTTCACCAAGGTTGGTGATGATCTACACATAGTTGGTCCCAACATCAACATTAGGTTGGGTACAATTAGTGGATGAAGACAGAAATTCATCACACAGTTGACCCAAGTCATATATATGTCCCTTCTTGTTCCATCCTCTAATAACATCCAAAAAATGGTATTATCAAATCCTACAAATGTTCATTACAATCATTTTAAAGGAATTCAAATCAATGGTGAAGAAATTCCTCCTACAAAGTATAAGTACACATAAATGTTTAGAATAAAAAATAATAATCATTTAATGAACAAATAAAATTATAGTTGACATATATATACAACAATATTGTTTGCCTTATCGTTAACTCATTCTCCAACTCTATTTCTTTTAGTTCTTTTCATAATATCACATACAATTGGATCCTGTTCAAACTCCTTGCTCGACATAGACAATATTGAGTTAAATTTTTAAATAACTAAAATTAATAAAAATAACTTAATTATTTAATTTTTGATTACCATCTTATTACAATGCATAGCAACAACAGATACAAAACCACCAGTTTATAAGGAGACTCCACTATCACAAGCTCGATTTTACTTGCTAGTAGTACTTTATTTTTGGAAGTCTTGTCTAGCCCTACGAAGCTCTAATCGTTATCTAATCTTAAGAGTAATCCAAACCTCCTTATCCTTTTCAGTCCACACCTAGTTCATTGTATTCTTTATTATCACTGAACCTTTATGTTCAAAGGTTGTTTTGATGGTAATAATATGTTGTGGTAGAATTTTCTGCATCATTTGTTATAATAAATGCATAAAAAATAATGAATAATAGGTAAGTTAGCTAAAAAAATTAAAAATTTAATAAATGTTTCTTGAAATTCATCAAACCACATGTTTGTAACTTCTGCAGGAATAGAACTTTAAGTAGGTCAAGAATAATTGACTTTTGACTTAATAATTTTTGTAATATCTCTACTACATACATCTCGAGGAAAGAAACTGTCAAAAAATAATGTTAACAGTGATATTGATCTAAGTAAAGCATCAAAAGCTTGATAATCATATTAAATGTAAGAAAAATAAAATACTTACTCATGCTTAGCTCTTGAGCTAATCCATACCCTCCTATTAGTAGGATCTCTAGTTCCAACTACTGGTAGAGATGGAAATATTTGATGAGTAGAATATGTAGGTGTAAAGGAAGGATGTGTACAAGATGTAAGGATAGTTGCACCCGTGCGGGGGTATATGGACTTGATGTATGAATATGTGGCAAGGATGGTCCTCATCTAACAATCACTCCCACAGTTACTGAAGTGAGTCAAAGTAGAGGTATGTCTTGGGGATCAGAAGATCCTACTGCATGTAATGGAGATGTCCCACCATAAATTCTGCTCCAACCTCTTGGCCAACCTCGACCTCTACCTCTAGTTGTGTTGTCATCCATCTGTATGCATAAAATGTTAGAAATAATTAATGTAAAAGGTTAGACATAGAAAATACATTAAAAAAAAGATAGAATATTCAAAATTACCTAATTAAGTTGAGTTAGGATTATTTAAATCACTCTCACCCATACAAATCAGGTTCATTAAGCAAACCTATATCAAATTTTCCATCGATACCATTTATATCAACAAAAGTATCATCATAAATGTCTGCATCAATATTCAACATGACATGGAGGTCATGAACTTCATGAACATCTTGATACGTAATGTCATTGTCAACTTGAATAACTACATTATTTATGATTATACTGTGCAACTGTCTTAATGACAACTAACCAACCATGATGTCTGTTTGGATATGATGTATGTTTGGATATGATGTATAATAAACTCGCTTGGCTTGTTGAGCAAATATGATCAAGTCAAAGTTTCTATATATTTTTCTAATTGTTTGACTTGAGAAATTTCATATTGATTGTCTATCTTTTTCCCACGATTAAGGGTATTATCAAACCAACACATTTAAAAGGAACTATCTTTTTAGTGGATGTACGAGGATATTCCAACTCAATTATATCAGTCAAAATTTCAAAAAAATCATCTTCTAATTTACCATTGGTGCCTCATACACTCACTCACTCACACACACCCCATAGTTAGAAGTTCGCATGCATTCACTCCATGTCTTAGCGTGAAATTTATATCCATTTATGATGTAAATATGCGATGATTGTACCATTCTTGTTGGTCTTCATGCCAAAGAAATTAAGAGTGGATCATCAATTTGATTTTATGGATTTTAAACCTATAATAAGCAAATTCACTTTGTTGGAATCTTAAACCATATTATGAAAATATAACATTATTTTAATAATTTATATAACAGGAACGCATATATTTTGTAAACCATAAAGGAAAATAAGAAGTAATTTCGTTATCAATTTGAGAGTCATAAATACCAGGTTGAAACTCTCTTAAAAAATCAGCATATTTGCTAGAAAAAAAAAACATACATACGATAATTAGATAATAAAATATGTTTTAAAGATTATACAAATATTTAAAAATAATTTGAGCCTTAACTTACTTTAGATATGATTCAACTTTTTCATAATTCAGAAGAATGTACAAATGGACAACTTTCATTTCACGTTTTTCTAAGTAATATTAAATACATTTACTACTTCCACATCCTAGATAATTGAAATTTGAAATTGGAGGATTCAATGAACACCTCCAACATTACGTGACATTCTAAGGTGTAAAATTGAATAGGCTTGACAAATAGGACTCTCTACCCTTGCCTTGTTCTTGATCTGTTCTTTCAAGGAACTTAGAACTCTAAAATTGAAATAAGTAATTAAATGATTTCTTAGTTAGAAAATATTACATAAAATTAGTAGTGTGTAAATAGATTAATATAAAAGCAATTAATACCTCTTAAACAAATACATCCAAAGATATTGAACTGGACCTCCACCTGTGCTTCATAAGGTAGTTGAATGGGAAGTTGTTTCGTAGAATCCAAGAAGCTTGGAGGGAAGATTTACTTTAAGTTACACAATAAAAGAGGAATATCATATTCCATATCCATCAACTTATTTACATATAAAGTTGTGCAAGTGAGTTCTTTAAAAATGTGACTAAACTCAACAAGTGGCTTCCAAATAACATTTGGTAAAGATTCAAACGTAATAAGAAGTAATTGTTGCATGAATACATGATAATCATAGCTTTTCATTCCATGAAACTTTGCTGACCCCATGTCAACACATCGAACTAAATTTGAAGCATATCCATTAGGCAACTTAAGTTGCTTAACCCACTGACAAATAACTACTCTTTGAAATTATTCAAATGCATACTTAGCCTTGAGTTTTACGTACTTCCCACCTCCAATCTCTTGTACGTGAAGCTACGATCATCTACATATTTTGACTAAATCTATTCTCTCTTTATATGTATTCTTTGTCTTACCCTTAATATCTATGACTGTGTCAAATACATTCATAAACACATTTCGTTCAGTGTGTATAACATCAATGTTATGAAGAAGAAGATATGTTTTCCAATAAGGTAACTTACAAAATATATATTTTTAGTCCAATTATAATGTTCACCAAAATTAGGTAATTTTTGTCCTTCAAACTCTCATATGAATGGAAATTGCTAAGTTCTCTACCAAAATTCTTCTCCTGTCAAATGAGGGGGAGGGGAGGAGGTATCCACACAATTTCTCTTAAAATAATTTCTATTTATTATATAAGGATGATTAGTTGGAAGGAATTGTCGATGGCAATAAAAAAAGTATGCTTGCGACTGTGATATAATCAACTAGCTTTTAATCGCTCCATACATATTGGACAAGCAAGTCTTCCTACAGTTGACCAACCATATAACATGTAGTAAGCAGGGAAGTTGTTAATTTTTCATATCAAAACTGCCTTCTTTATGAAATTTTGTCTCAATGATATATCGTATGTAACTACCCCGTCATTCCACAAATTTGTCAATTCCTCTATAAGAGGTTGCATGTAAATATCAATCTTGGACTAGGAATAATAATTGCAAGGAACATAAACTCCCTTTTTCATGCACATCCCATGTGAAAGATTGTATGGAGTTAAAATGATTGGCCAACATGAATATGTCTTACTATATTGACCAAAAAGGGAAAAACCATCAGCACATAATCTTAACCTTACATTTTGGGGATCATGAGAAAACTGTGGATATATCCTATGAAAATGTTTCTAAGCTTCTCCATCTGACGGATGACATAAGACACCATCCTCCTTCTAGTTCTCACAATGTCATTGCACGTAAGATGCAGTGGCCATTTATGAGTACAATCACTTCAATCTTGGAGTAAGTAGAAAGTACCACATTTTTTTCCAAGAAATTTTTCTTCGAACACCTCTTCGAGTGGTTATCTTATACCTTTCTCCACCATCATCTTCTTGCATGACATTACCAATTTTGGGGCCAACATGATCCATGATCCTTTCTTCAAATGGATTGAATTCTTTCCTTCCATGACCATAACCATAACCATAACCATAATACAATTCTTCAATTGTAACAGGAGGATGTTGTGACATTATTTCATCATGATTTGTCCAATAATAGTAATTTTACACGAATCCCTTCTCATAAAGATATACCATAACATCATCTGCATAACAAAAACATCTGTTTTGATATTTGTTTTGCAAAGACACCTCAATTTTGGATACAAGCCTTTCTTGGTTAATTGAAAATTGAATGAATTCATTTACTCCCTCTATAAATTCATGCCTCACATGTCTATTATGATCAAACCTATTATACATTCATCGTCGATTTTCAAAAATTTCTATCACCGGTAACTATATCAATAAAAACAAGTATTATTTTAAAGCGACCTTCCCATTCATATCTCATTCAAATTTTTTTTTTCTACATTTGATTAATGGTTAATTCTAAAATAATCTTATATTTAATAAAATTTCTTAAAATATTATACATGAATTTTTAAATAATATTACTTAAACATAACATTATCTACCATGATAAGTATGCATACAAAGAACAAAACAAAATATAATTAATAAAAATCTATTCAACTATAAAATATAAATAACAAAAATTAACTATTAACTAAATACAAAACGGATACACATCATACATTTTTATTATATTAATAAAATATAATAAAAAAATACGTAACTCACAATCTTATGAATAAGTTAATTTTTTTTATATATTACATACAATAAATATATATGAATTTAGTTTATTTAATTACATTTTATTTTTTAATTAAATAATTAATTTCTATATTTTTATTTTTATTAAGTTCTCTTTGATTTTTATAAATTTAGTTTTTTTCTTATTTTTAACTATTTAACTTTTTAATCTCAATATGATTTATTTTTTAATTTATTTAGTTAATATTCATAGTATATATATAGAATTTTATTTGTCCTTTAACATAAAATTTTAAAAAGATTTTATTTAACATAAGAAGTTACCTCATTACAAAACATTTTTATCATTATCTCGTTATCTCTATATTAAAAAAAACATTATATATTTTAGCTAATAAAACTTTTTAAAAATAAATTTTTTAATATAATTTAATTAATATAATATTTTTATGAAAAAAATAAAATTTATATTTTGATTAATATATTTTTAACTAAAAACTTATTTTTAATTTATTATTTTATTAAATATATAATATTATTATTTTATATTAATTGAAGATTTTATTTCACTAAACCTTTTAAACTCCATAATAATTTATTGTTTAATATATTGTTTTTTATTTGAGCAGTAAGATATATATATTATTGGAATTTTATTTTCTTATTTATTA
Organism: Canavalia gladiata; assembly: GCA_037954105.1. NCBI lineage: Eukaryota > Viridiplantae > Streptophyta > Magnoliopsida > Fabales > Fabaceae > Canavalia > Canavalia gladiata. Next base: position 25,736,278 of record CM075662.1, read on the forward strand.
TATATATATATATATAAATAAGTAACTCATACTTCTTTTCATATATAAAGGAATAAATAAATAAATAATTTTTTATTTTTTATTTTTTAATAGATAAAAAATAAAAAATACATAATATTAAGATATATATATATATATATAATTATTATTAATTAAACGTATAAATTATAAATAAATACTTTTTATTATTTTAATAAACAATCCGTTCTAAAAAGATTAAATTTTATAGTATTCATTTCATTTTTAGTAAAAAAAAGGTTGAAAATATTTTTTCTGAACGATATATTATAAAAAACTTTAATTGCAATTCTAGAAACTTACTTTATCTTAGGTGTAATATTTATTTTTATATATTTAATTATTGAAATTCAATTTTTATATTTTTAAAGTGTTAAAATTGAAACATTTTATCAAATAATGAGTATAAGCTGGAAATTTTATTTAGCATTGGTGTTCATTGCTATATTTATTAAATATAACAAAAACATGTTATATTAAAAATAAAATTAGAAGGATGACTTTAATTAATAACTAAAATTTTAAATTTTTTTAAAAAATTATTTTATTTTTTATTTTTATTAAAAATTTATTTATTTATTTATATTAAAACTTTTTATTATTTTTATAATCTCTTACAACATTTTTTAAAATCATACATTGTAATCTCTATTATCTTTTGTGGTGTTTAATTTTCTTAAATGCTATAATAGCTTATACCCGTCAAGGTCCATTTTAAAATGTGTTTATTTTTTTTTTATCTTTCTTTCACTTTTTTAACAAAATCTTTACTCTTTTTTTTTTTTCATTTTATTTTTCATTACAAAAATTAAGGGAATAGAGCATTTGGAACACGAAGATTGTTTTCTGCAAAATCATATTATGCTTCTACTTTTGTATTTCTCCATTTCTTTACTAGTTGCACTCTCTATAAATTGCATTCAAAACAGTTTTCTAATTTATATTGTGCCTTTTCTGTAAAGTTTTATGTTTTTCACATTTTTAAAATTTTAAAATAGTAAGAGCATCGTGTGCGTTGTAAATTTCAACATAATGAGCTAATTTTTGTTATAGATGGCAATGTCTCTTATTTTTTTATTTTTTTTATTCTTTGGGTGAAACTTTTAGATTTTGATGTTTTTTAAATTCTAGGTCAGATTTGCATAAATTATTTGGGGCTTGCTTGACATTAATGTAATAAGCATCATTGATTGATTATTTGAAATTTGTATATCTATGTAAGGTGTATGATTGCAAATTTAATATTGGAAGAGGAGGGTGAAATAACTCTTTGTCTAAGTTGTGAATAAGTTTAGTCACACGCTAGTGTAGGTTTTAACAATAGTGGTACTTAAAAGTAAGACAATAATCTATTTATACATTTTTTCTTGAATGGTTTGCTTTTTTATAACTTTGCTTTCAAACCTTTATGCACACTATTGTTTATTAACTTATTTATAATTTTTTAATATAGTATCTTTTGCATTTAAAGTAAATTATAGATGCTATGATTGATTTTGTGCTTTGTATTTCTTTGTTTTGTTGTGTTTGGTTTTACATGTTGCTCTCTATTTGGACTTAATGGTTTAAAGCAGTTAAATTAGTGTATATTAAATTTATTTATTGTGATTTTATTGTTGATTATATAGTAATGGTATAAGGTAGGCAAGAGCATGGAATGTGATATGGTTACTAGTGTGTTGTCTTTGAAAAGGAGCTTAAGAATCTAAATTGGTTATTGGTTTTTCATGTTGTGGGAATATGTTTTAGCACGAAAAAGAAATTTTTTGAATAAATGTTTCATTTGCTAAGTGCAGGTGTTCCTCATGCCTTGCGCCTGGCTCATTGTTGTTTTGTGATCCAATATTGGTTCTTTTGCGCCAGAGATGCTTAGAGCATACACCACTTAGAAAATGAATACCCTTTAGATATTGATGATGTCTAATAACTATTTTATTTTCTTAAGTTGGGTTTAATTGACAATGTTGTTTAGTAGCATTTGGTGTATATTATAATAAAGAATAATATTTTCCTTGAAATATTGATCATAATCTTTTTATACTAATATACTAATAATTTATTTCATTGTATATCTAAAACACATTCATACATTTAGTTTTTGTGCATAATACATGAGAAAATAACAAATAGAGGGGATTGTGAGCTAGGAATTTTAAAGAAAAACAAGTGTGACTTAGTTTAATGGGAAAAAATGTATATTGAGTGGACGAGTGCAGTGATTTATAGAGGTTGGAGATGTTGTATGTGAGGTATACATGGAAAGAAAGTGTGTGGGTGGAGTTTTGGTTGGATGGATGAATTTTCTTTGATTGAAATTTGTTTGCTTAATTGTGACAGTTTCATGCACTTTGGTGCAGGAGGTCTTGGACTATAGCTCTTTACATCTACAATGGTATCCATATTGACTATTCGTTTCAGGGGTCTTAGATTCAACTTCTTTAACTCCAAAAGCAATATAATATATCCATTGTGCTAAGCCTGGTATTATACAAATTAGGATTGATTTACTTGTCCCATTTCAATCGTTGTTTTCACGTCCTACTTGCAGTGTCTTTTTGTCAATAGCCTTGGTTGTTCGTTTCCCTCAAAAGTCATATACTTCAAGAAGACTATACATTGGAGTAATCCCCTTTGTATTTCAATGATTTTTAATTTTTCATTACTTCAGCATTTACACAAGAATTTTTCGAACATAACACCAGTATCAATAACCATTAAGTTGAAATCTCCTTTGCTAACAGGAATTGACATTTTTGACAAATATTAATGAACTGAACATACTATTATTGGGTTGAAAAATGTGTTTAGATTAGATAGTTGGAGAATATGGTGTAGGCTGGATATTAGGAGAGAAGTTTGGTGATGTCAACACTATTAGTATTAGGGGAGGGCACCCTCTAAATGAATCATGCACTTTTGGAACCTCAATTTACATGTCATTTCTCGCCAAATCTATAAGATTCTTTTACCTACACCGAATTCTTAATTATGTAAATTCCATTATTTCTTTCCATAAACATAGTTATAGATAACACATATTATGTCATTAGGCATTAATCATTGTCGACAACTTAACATCAATCAAATCTATTAATGACATTATATTTTAATTTCTTTGTGAAACAGCTACCCCTTAAAGAATTAAACGAATAAGGATGATTAAAATTACTGTACTAACAATTGACGAGAACTTTTCAATTTCAAATATTAAAAAGTAAAAAATATTTTTATTATTTATAATAAATATTTTATTATATTAAATAATATTAAGTGAAAGATATAAAACTTTTATTGATATGATATATTATAATTTAAAATTTATTAAATTTATAATAATTTTAAAATTGAATTTTAAAGATGATATTTTCTATTTAGGCAAACTTAAATTGAATTTTTAAACAACTAATCTCTTTTTTTTTTACTTTGTAGTTCACACTGTTAATATAGTGTCTTGTCAATCTAAAATAGTTTAAAATAAAATTTTATAGTGATTTTTTTATGTTTTATAAATTCTCTTGATTTATGTATTATTCAAAATTTTTCTACCACATCTTTGCTTTTTGAGTGTCTATTTCAATCTAACAAATGCTTTAATTTTCAATGAAAATCATGATGCTGTGAGGTTGTTGTTTTCTAGTAATGCTACTAATACCTTTAGTGGATATTTCTCGAAGAAATATTAATGATTGGTCTATTTCTAATTCTTATTTAAATAGCTCTTTACTCAAAAATAATTCCAACTTGCATTTTAACCTTTTAGGTGTATAGCAACTATGTTTTTTTTTATTTTGTTCTAACATAATCTTCATAGTGTTACCAACTTGTTAATTGGCCAACAAGTTAGTTCTATTAATATTTTCTGTTTCTTTAATATATGTATAACTTTCTAGTTTTATTTTATCCTTACAGTAGGATGGGAAAAGGCTTTTTTTATGTTTGAGATTACTTCATTTTTCATTTTCAATTTTTGCCACCCAAATGTGGCCTTTCCGTGGTTAACAAGAAACTATAAGAGTCCCTTTACAATATAAAATAATTGAAAAAACTCTAACACTAGTTACATAAATTTTCACACACAAGTATGTAATTGTACTATTGGTGGAAAATCTCAGACGTGATGGAGATTGTAAACTATATAAATGATACTGCTATGTAGTAATAAAAATTCACCTGTTTTGTTGCCTAGTCCTTTATATTATTCCTCTTCAAATCAATTCTTCCATGCGAAATAATTTAACTACATAATTAATTATTGATAATAATGAACAAAAATAGGGTAGCTTTGAGTTAGTGATTAGCATCTTCTAGCACATTATAGAGGAAAGTTTAGATTTCAAGTTTTAATAATGACTAGGCATGAACAATTATTTGAAATGTTAATTTTTTCCCTTGCTGGGTTTTATAACCTGTTTAGATTGTTGATCTATTGGTCTTTGTGACCTCAGCAAGGTCTTTGTGTCAAGAAGTTGATTTTGACTACATTAACTCATTTGAAAATCAATGCCTTTATGTTTTTAGGTCTCTTAGTTTACCAAGCACTAATGTGTTCATTCATGTAAGTTATAGTGCATCTTACTTTTTCAACTTATCAATTATTATCCAATCTTTAAATTGTTTCATGAAGAAATTAAGCTTTACATATTTATGTGGATTTTTCATTTTATGCCTTTAGGATCTACCTACTGAGCTTAAAAAATAAATGTTCTAAAGAAGATATGCACATCTAGTCTTACCTTTAAATTTCCTAAGAATTGTAAATTTTATCCAACCGATACAAAGGATGACATGCACAAGGTAAATATTACATCCATTATTGGCTGAAAATTTTGATTGTACCTATTGAACTTAATGTAAAATGCAGTACTAGTTTGATGGTCTAAGTCTACCATTTCTTCTTTCCTTACAATTGCAATTCTTGTGGTTCTTTAAAGAACAAAGGCTTAAAGTTCGTCATTGCAGAACTCAACAAAGTTACCTCTTGGCTTAAAAGGTTTGGATTTATGCTGAGTCAACACAAAACTTCTATAATGTGTTTGTTTTGAGGTTTTGTAGTTATTGTTGAAAACTTGAACTTGGTAATATGATGTTCGCATGTTTGGTATGTAGTTAAAAACAAAAATACTCCTGACTGTAATTGATCATATATTCTTCGTTTCAAAAGTCCTTTTGTAATTTTATCTAGATGTTGTTTAATGCTATCAATTTATGTACAATTTTCTTATTGACTTTATCATGCTTGCCACCCTAAAGAAAAATTAGGACTTGATGGATTCTTATGAAATGCATGATATGGAGGTATAGACCTTATGTACAATTTTGTTATTGACTTTATCATGCTTGCCACCCTAAAGAAAAATTAGGACTTGATGGATTCTTATGAAATGCATGATATAGAAGTATAGACTCTTATGATTTTACACAAGCTTTCTAAACCAGAGTGACTGCTATAAAGGAATAAGCTTAAGATTGAGGTTCAACTGGATTTTATGGAGACATAACAATGTGTCATATAGTTACATTACATATACTAATTATGTAGATGCTACTTGCTAAAAAAATTAAACTCAAACTGATCAACTATAAGATCTATTAGTTGTTATTTATGTTTGTATGAAAACATATTATTATTATTTTATTCTAAAAGACACCTAGTAGTTATCAATGTTGGTTCAATATAAATTTATGAGCTGCTTATGCATCATACAAACTTTCAACAAATTGTAGATTTTGTGAGAATTTCATTGATCCAACATTTATCATTTGTGAAAGAATACTTATGATTTCCATTGAATTCTAATCTATATTATCAATACATGAATACTTTTTTGTTGCATTACAGGAAGTAAATAACTTGAGCAGAGATGAGATACAAGATGAACTCAAGGAACTTAAAAAGTGCTTGTTGGAGACGAAGGTGGATTTCTTTCTTTTCTATTCTTTTTAAAATTTATTAGTCTTATTTGCCTTTTTTGAAAAAATCTAAATTTTTGTTTTTCTTGCATCTAAAGTTTATCTAAATTAGATTTCTTGTTTCTTATTTCTATATTTTTATAATTTGTTGGGAATTTTTCCAGAAATGAGCAAGAATAAGCCTATGGATGATTTGTGATTGTTAGAAATAAAGGGATGAGAAAATGAAAAAAGATTCTCACATATATGATAGATTTTGTTGAAATTTTATTTTATTTTAATAAATATTAAGTGAACTTATTTAATATTTGTAAAGAGACATAAACATAAAAATTTAATATATTGTTACATTAAAATTTAAAATGATAACATCCAAATGTAGATAGAGCAAATAGGTCCTTGTGGAAAATTCTAAACCACTAATTTCCTCTTTTATCTTTTTATCAATCCTTCTAAACTTTTCTAATAAAAATGACTCATATTGTGAATCACCAAAAAAGAGTTGGATTGAGGTACCTTATAAGCAGATCCTTAGTTATTCTTTATGGGTGTTCAAACTTGTCACCACTCACTAGCTCACTCTCTTTTATCCTTATACCAAGAAATTACAACTGCAAATATATTCACCCACATCAAATTTTAAACAATAGCTTTCAAAAACTACAACATAAATGTAAAATGGAGAAAAGGAAACCAAGTCACAAATATATTAATCCAATAATAGAGATATTCACACAATAACTCTAGGCAAGAAACCTTACCCATTAACTAAACACAAAATGGAAAACATGAGGGGGAAGAAAGAAACAAACATGAAGGAGACGAGGCATTTTGAGAAGAAAAGCAGATAGGATAGGTTGAACTTCTTACATACCTCTTAAAGTAGGTAAAACAAACCACAAAAAAAAGAATGTGTTAGATATAAGAACAAATGAAGGAGCAGTAGACCTTACTTGTTGGTTAGGGCTCTAATGAAGAACCAGTTTAAGAGGAGAAATTAAATAATAAACACGTGCCAACAAACCAAAACTTTTGAGACCAAATATGCCAGTCACAGAACAAAGTTTTGTCACTCTGAATGATTAAATGAAGTAGTGACTGTGTTAGCTACAATATTTTTTTATCTTATTTTGAGACTGATATTTTGGTCACCAAATCAATATATAATCATTTTAATAAAATTAATTGGTTTCATACAAATTCAGTCACCAAAATGGTTTCTAATTGCAACCGAATTCAGATAGTTACAAAATTCAGTCTTTAAATATATATTTTTTTTCATAGTGTTTATTATGTGGAATGTATTTCTTTGTTTTGACAATAGTTTGAGAATCTTTAATTAGTTTATGGTTTCCTTTTTTGAATGACTAACATAAATGTTACTATAGAAGCATCTTCAACCTCAATCTCTCATATTGCTCTTGTTCTAATATTTTAATTTGGATGCTTCTTGCTCTTATCTTTCCAAAAAAAATATATGAACTATTCCATTATATAACTGTGATACATTTATAAATAATGAAAGCCTTTCATTAATCATTATGTTGGTGTGATATATATATATATATATATATATATATATATATATATATTCTAGTTTAGGATTAATTATTTATTTACTTGATATGAGGTATTTTCTATTTGCGGAATCAGAAACACAAGTAGAAAGCATATTTGTGAGAGCTAATAAAGAGATTGAAGCCATCATAAAACATGATCAGTCATTAGAACACCATTGTCATGAAGAAACTTGCTGATGAGTAATGTGTAGTTACGACTTTGGAATAAAATAAGTTAATAGTTAAGTAATTATAATTTTGTAATAAAGTGAATTGGTGACTTATAATATTTGTGAAGTTGTTACATGTAAATTTTGATCTTCTAGAATTATTTTGTGTAACATTTACTCTTTTATAATTATTTTATAATAACTGTTTTATCTATAAATTGATGCATTTGTGTTACAAATGATTACAAGAAAGTATAAAAATAATAATTACTTCTTTTTCTCATATATATATATATATATATATAAAGTATTTTCACCTCTAAAATACCACCAACAAAATGGTATCAGAGCTGCAGATCCTTGCAGCTAATACAAAAAAGAAGAAGTGAAGAGTCATGATTTCTGCAAATATCTTATTAGTATTAAACAACGCAATTTATAGCAATGTTCAAGTTCCTCTATTTGAAGGAGAAAATTATGATTTTTAGGCTATGAAAATGGAGACATTGTTCACTTCTTTAGATGTCTTTCATTTAATCAAAACAGAAGATTCACAACCAACAACTACAACTATTCCTATTGTTGTTGAAAATGAAGAGTTGAGGAAGAAGAAAATTATACATGTTGGAGTTCTTGGGATGATTCAAAGAGGAGTCTCTCTTAACATATTCCCAAGGATCATAAGGGCAAAGATATCCAAGAAGGCATGGAACATTCTACAATAAGAATTTGAAGAAGATTTTAAAGTAAGACTTGTTAAACACTTCAATCTCTTAAAAGAGATTTTTAAAATGAAAAAACAATGAAAGAAAAGGAAAGCTTGAACGAGTATCATAATTGATTGTCAGAGTTGTTGAACCAAATGAAGTCATATGAAGATGTAATTGATGATCATACAGTTGTTGATAAACTTTTGATTAGTTGTTTGATCCAATGGTTACTATTATTGAAGAAACAAATGACTTATCAACCATGACCATTCAAGAGGTGAGTGTTTCACTCTAAGCTCACCATTGACCTCGAAAATGTGAGAATAACTTTTTAGGTAAAAATAGAGGTGAGTGTTCTAGAGGTGGTAGACATGGAAGAGGTCAAGGAAGAGGAAGAAACTCTCATGGAAGAGGAGGAAGAAATAATTTTAGAGGACAAGAAAATGATGGTTGTTAGGAAAATATAGATGTTGCGCCATGGAAGAACCACTACCTTGAAAGAGAAATTTCGCAAACCTCTGGTGCAACATGATTCTGGTATTACCCCCAAGGTTAACATAGCGGCACACAAGGAACCGTGCACTCAAAACCTACACGTGCTGAAGTCTTGCACAATGTTGTCCAGAATTAGGAAGAGAATAGAAAGTGAATAGAAGATCTCAGAGGTGTATGTTGAATACTTAGAAGTACATCTTATATATAACATAGATGAGAAAGATAAAAGATAGGAAGCTCGGTAAAGATAAGTTAAAAGATAGAAAGCTGCATCCGACCAATATAGTGCAGCATTCAAATGTCAACCACTTAGAAGATAAAGGTTAAAAGATAGGAAGCTGCATCCGACCAAAATACTACAACATTCAAATGTCACAACCGCTTAGAAGATAAAGATCAATAATAACAAATTATTATTACATATTATTGTCACTTGCTGACCATTTACCAACAATGGTGGATCAAACAATTGGTGGAGAATTGGTAAGAAGAATAATCATGATGAGAAAGATTGTTGGAACAAAGGCAAACCTTAACGCTACACTTGCAAGAGGTTTTTTCATTTACAAAAAGATTGTCGCTTTGGAAACCAACAACAAGCTGCATTTACAAAATTTGAAAATAGTGGAAGAAGCAATGAAGGAAACCTTTTCTTCGCTTGCCAAAAGGCATTTGAAGAGGAGAAAAATTTATGATACTTGGATAGCAGTTGTAGCAATCATATGATGTTTGTGGACTTATGGTGTACGGGCTGTCAACAATTGAAGAAAAACCTGGCATATGTAAAGGATGTGCACTTGGCAAGCATCATTGTCAACTATTCCTAAAGGAAGGAGTATGGAGAGCCAAAGAAATGCTGGAGTTGGTACACACTGATGTTTGTGGACTTATGAGTACCTTATTTCATGCAAAAAATAGGTATTTCATTTTATTTATAGATGATTTGACTCACGTGACATGAGTGTATTTTATAAGGTAAAAATCTAAAGTTTTTGTAATATTTAAAAAATTTAAAACATTTGTTGAGAAGCAAAGTGGCAGGTTCATAAAAACTTTGAGAAATGACAAAGGAAAGGAGTATGCCTCCAATCAATCTGAAAAATTTTGTGAAGATGAATAGGTGGAAAGACAGTTGACCGTTGACTATACACCTAAACAAAAAAAGTGTCAAAAAGGAAGAACTAGACTGTGATGGAGATTACCAAGTCCATGATGTTCGATAAAGGAATACCAAAATAATTTTAGCCTAAAGCAGTAAACAAAACAGTATATCTATTGAATAGATGTCCAACAAAAGTCATATGGAGAAAAGGACAAGTTCCAAAGGAGAAGAGGACAAAGCTTGAAGAAACGAGTAAAAAGTGTATCTATATTGGCTATAGTTTTATGTTAAAGGGCTATAGACTCTACAACTTGAAAATCATGAAGGTGATTGTATATTGTGTGATCTTGTGTTTGATGAGAAGGCTTCTTGGAGTTTCCCAAAGAAGAAAGTTAAGTATAAAACTATCTCAGTTCTAATTTTACAACCAAATTTGCAACTAAAAATGAGCAATCAACCCCCTTAACACCAAGCTCTCCATCCTGAACATCAAGTTCTCCCTCATCAACTCCACACTTAACTCTAATAAAAATGAAAAATTTAATTGATATCTAGTCTAGATGCAACTACTGCAGTGTAGAACCAGAAAATTTTGAAGAAGCATTCAAAGAAGATGCTTGGAGGAATGTTATGCAAGAAGAGATGAATGCAATTGAGAAGAATAAAATATGGCAACTAGTTGAAAAGCCAAATTACAAAGATGTTATTGGCGTGAAGTGGGTGTACAAAGTGAAACATAATCCAGATGGTTCAATCCAAAGAACCAAGACTAGATTAGTGGTGAAAGGATACACACAATAAGCTGTAATAGATTACAACAAAACTTTTGCACCTATTGCTTGATTGGACACCATTAGAGCCATTATTGCATTGGTCACTCAAAAGGGTTGGAATTTATACCAACTTGATGTAAAATCTGTATTCTTGAATGGAGAATTAAAGGAAGAAGTTTACGTGCAACAACCTCAAGTCTTTGTGATTAAAGGCCAAGAGGAGAAGGTGTACAAATTGAAGAAAGCTCTCTATGGGTTATAACAGGCCCCTAGAGCATGGTACAGTGAGATCAATAGCTATTTCATGGAGAAATGATTTTTAGAAAAGAAAAAGTGAGCCTACTTTGTATGTCAAGCATCAAGGTAAGTTTGATATCCTTATTACACCTCTTTATTTTGATGATTTGGTTTAAACGAACAATAACAAAAGGATGATTGAAAATTTTAAAATGGATGTGATGAAAAAATATGAAATGACTGATCTTGGATTGTTGCATTATTTTCTTGGCATTGAAATTTATCAAGATAAGTATGATGTGTTTATTTGTCAAAAAAAATGCTGAAATGTTTTTTGAAAAAGTTTGGAATGTTTGGTTGTAAACCTGTTGATACTCCTTTGGTGATGAATGAAAAGTTTAAAAAAGAAGATGGTGAAAGATTGATAGATGCAAGTGTATATAAAAGTTTGATTGAAAACTTATTTTATCTTACTGCTACAAGGTATGATTTGATGTACGCTGCTAGTTTACTTTCAAGATTCATGAGTAATTCAAGTTATTTATATCTTTGAGCAACAAAAAGAGTGCTAAGGTATGTTATGGACATGATGAAGTATGAAATTAGATTTGAAATTTTTTTAAAATTAAAATTAAAATTAAAAGGCTTTTGTGGTAGTGATTAGGCAGGAAATGTTGATGATATAAAGAGTACTTCAAGTTATATGTTTTCTCTTAACTTTGGTTTAATTTCTTGGTCTTTAAAAAAATAAGAAATAATGGTTCAATCTTTAGCAGAAACAAAGTATCTAATAGCTGGATTGGCTACTCAGCACATGACTAAGAAAAATTATGGAAGATATCAGATAAAAACAAGAGAAAAGTATGCAACTTTATTGTGATATTAAATCTGCTATTGTTATGACGAAGAATCTGGTTTTTCATAGTCGAACCTAACATATCAATATAAAATATCATTTCATAATACAGGTAATTGAAGAATGTGAGATGAAATTAGTGTTTTGTAGTTCACAAGAGTAACTAGCTTATATTTTTATTAAAGCACTGTCAATAGAAAAATTCCAACAAATTAGCGAAGCATTAAAAGTCAAGAAACTACTCATTAAAAAGGAATATGTTGATGAAGAATGTGTAGTTACAATTTTGAAATAAGATAAATGAATAATTATACAATTATAATTTTGTAATAAAGTGAATTAAAGACTCATAATATTTGTGAAATTGTTATATGTAACTTTTAATTTTCTAGAATTATTTTGTGTAACATGTAATCTTCTAAAATTATTTTGTAATAATGATTTTATTTATAAATTAATATATTTATGTTATAAATAATGATTATAAAAGAATATAAATAAAAATTACTTCTCTTCTTTTATAATCATTATTTGGAAGGAATGAGAATACCCGTATCAATGAAGTTAAAGGTCCAAATATCTATGAAAGAGTAAAAGAAGAATTGGAAGCTGTGTTCCAAGTTATACATCCCAAGAGGGAAAGCTGACAATTTTAGTGCCCATTCGGGTTAATGGCAGTCCAACGAAAGAGTTGGAACCACAACAAGGTTTGTTCCTGTTTGTGATACCAGCAGATGGAGACTGAAGAGACGGTGGAAAAAACACGCTGGTAGGAATCAACACTTCTCAAAGGAGCAATGGCGAAAATGAGTTAGTAATGCATGGCCACGGTTTCGTTGGGTTAACCTTATGGAACATATATATGTATGTGTTAAATAGAGAAAAAAACATATAAATATAATATTTATTTAACTTTTTACTAATAAAAATTTATCCTTATAAATTTTAATAAAAATATTAAAATAGAATTTTATTTTAGTTATGTATATATAATTAAAAAATGATAAAATTTTATGAATTAAATATTTATATTATTATGAGTTGAAATGTTAAATATTTTAATTTTGTAAGAAATTTAATTATTATAATAACAATAGTCAATGAATAAAAATTATTATAAATAAATATATATATTAATTAAATTAAAATTTATTAATAAAAGATGATAAAAAAACATTTATCTACAAGATTTTCTAAAAGTTTAAAAATAATTATCAGATTTGATATGTTGTAACTGAACTTTAGTATCAACCTAGAGGATATATTACTACTAAACATATTGATCAGCTCATGAGGATTGATTCAAATTTTATTAGAATTCCCAAGTTCGAGTCTTTAGTGTCCAGTTAAAAATTCTGCAAAAAGTATTTGACTGTCCAGAGTAATCTTATCTAATTTGAGTAATATTATTTTCAGCAAAGAATTAGTTACCTAAATAATACATATTATGAATTAATTATTTTTTAATCAATTAATATATATATATATATATATATATAATGATTATCATAAGTTTATACCGATTTTTGGAAATTTTAGATTCCATTTAGAATGATTTTAAATTTCTAATTTTAAAAATTTAAATTTAGTTATAATTTTAAATTTTTAAAAAATTACTATAAAGGTGAGTTAATTTATTCTATCTCATTTTTTATTTTGAACACATTAAGAATAAATAAAAAGTTAATTAAAATTATAATATAAATTATTATAATAATGATAACAATAAATTAAATTTTTAAAAATAATTTATATTAAAATTATTTTGATTAATATTTACTTTAAAGAATTACATTTTATTAATTTAATATTTAAATTAATAGATTTAATGTATGAATTATGTATAAATTTTATAAAATATTAAAAAAATTAATATTTTATTATATAATTTTATTTTAATAAATAATATTTTTATTTTTATTTTAATATATATTAATTAAAATTTATTCAATAAATATTAATTTTTTTAAAATTTTATAAAATTTTGTAAACATAATTTATATAATAAAATAAATTACTTTAACTGTTGATTGATAAAATTTAACTATTTATAAAAATTATTGAATAAAATAATTTTAATATAAATTATTTTTAAACTTCTTCGTTATTATTATTAGAATAATAATGATAATTAAAATATTATAACATGATTAAAATAAAGTTATAATTTTAATATATAAAAATAAATTTATAATTAAAAATAAAAAATAAAAAATAAAATTTAAATTTAAAATAATAATTAAAAATTTTATTTTATTTTAAAATTTTAATTAAAATTTATTTTTAAAAATATATTAAAAATTAATTTTATATTTTTGAATTAAATAAATTTAATTTCAAAATAAAAAATTATAAACATACCAAACAAAATTTAAACACTTAGAAAATTTCTTGTTTCTACAGCCTTATCTTTTAAGGATTAAATATTAAAAACAACAAACAGTTCCTTTCCACGGAAATCATGCCATCCATGTCGGTAAAACAGTTTACGTGCTTTTCGGACTAAAAGACCTCGTATTATTTATTGTAAAATAGTTTTTAAATATTTTTAGGTTTTCTTATATATATATATATATATATATATAAATTTTAGTTTTATTTAAAAAAATTAAAATTAAAGTTTATATTATTTGTTTGTATAGTTTAACTGTATCTTGAATGTTTATTTATATTTGTATTCTACAATATTGTTATGTTTACGTAAATATTAGCTGCAAACATAGTTGTTATATCAACTAATTAATAAGCATCGTAAATAATTCTGTTAAGTTAAAGAAAAATATTTTAATGGATGGATTAAAATGTCTCATATCTTACAAATAAATTTTTTAAGAATTATTCGGTAATTTTCAATTTTTCAAGAAGAACATTTTTTAGAAACCAATTTAGATGATTATTACTCTTAAACTTTTGTATTCCTTCAAATATATATGTATATTATATATAATCTAACTTTTTTTAAATATTTATAATATTAAATATTTAAAATATTGAGAAATATAAAAAAATATAATTCTTATTTTAATTTTATAAAATGTTCCTTCTAATATCATTTGGAAAAATGACTTGAGATAACAATTTCATATTAATCAAATTTATATTAAAGACATGTATATAATAAACATGCACGGATACAAAAATGCAGCTTGATAGTAATTATCCTTCCACAAGCATGATTGTCATAGTAATAATAAATAATTCTTCTCAACTGTTATGCTCAAATAATTGTCCATATAAACCAAGTGGTAGCAAAAACGACCCTCAAGTTGTCACATAGCCCTAAAAGCATTAACAAAGACAACCACACAATGAAAAGCATTTTTTGTCTGTTCTACATGCGGTTTGAGGGAGATCCACCGTTCAAACAAAAACTACACTGGAAAGTCAATTTTCCTAGTTTTGCATTGCGTCAACAACAATCTCAAACAAACAAGTGTCTCAAAAGATGAATACATTCCTTACAAGTGAAGGCAAATAATGAGAGCATACAAAACGCAAATTAAGATATGTCGCCAAAGGAACAAACCGGTGGTCATGCCTACGTTTACCCTTCCACTTTTTTATGCCAATCTTTATCCCACCCTTCAATGTTCTCTCGTATAACGTAAAACATGATCAAGTTAAAATCAGATTCTCATACAAAATTATTTTAATTCTAATAATTTTATTCCGGCCTTCAATTTAATTTAAAACAAAAAAGGAATATAATAAAAAATGATATATTAAAAATAAAAATGATATCGAAACTATTTGATTTAAAGCATACGTAACTGCTGTTTGAAGAGTGTGGGCCACACAAAGGCCGCAACAGGAATATTCAGCGGGACTCCAAAAGATATCTTTCCCTTCGTTGAAATCAATTAATATCAAGTTTGTCTGATGTGGGTGGATACATATCCTCCGTATTCTTCACTTATCTTCTTATCATCTTACAAATAAATATTGAATAAAAACTTGTATTTATTACTTTAGAAATATAAAATATTTAAATTTTTATTTAATATTAAAATAATTTATAAAATATATATAAAAAATTCTAAAATTATTTATGCAGTTCAAAAAAAAAACCCTTTTGCTTTAGCTGGCATCAATAAATAAATGTGAGCCTTGTAAGAACTAAGACTTTCCTTGCCCTTTGTTTGCTGTTACTTAATTTACGTACGAATACATTTTTAAGGTATATATTAGGAATATTTAAGAATTGAACTAATCTATCTTAAATTATATAATAGAAAATTACAAAATTAAAAATCTTTAAAATTATAATTTTTTTATTGTTTAGTTTAGTCTATAATTTTTTTATAAAAATTGAATTAATTATATATTAATTTGATATTATATTTTAAATTAAAATTAAAATTAAAATGTTTAAATTGTTATATTTATTGTGAAATATATTATTTTATTTATTATAAACTTTCTTGTTACTTATTATGAATTGTGAATGGTTTTTATTATAAATTTTTTTTATGATTTTGAGCAAAACATTCTAAGTTTATTTATCTGTTATTTGATTATTTTTAGCAAAAATTAAAAATCTAGAAAACTGAATCTAGCTAAAAGGTCAGCGATTTGGTTTGATTTAATCTTTATAATATATTTTAAAATAATTAAATTAAAATTTATATTTTTTTATAATCAATTTAAATAATTATTTTTTTAAAATTTAAATCAATACCACGAATATTTCTAATATATATGAATTTAAATTTTTTTATTTATATAAAAATTACTAGATAATTTCTTTATAAAAAAGTGGAAAAATAAAAAATAAATATGACAAAAGATACTGGATATAATATATATATATATAATGTCATGTTTTTTACATAATTTTTTATAAGATTTATAAAGAAAAACACATATAACACAAAGTTAATTTAAAATAAATATTTTCAAAATAAAAAAATATTATAAAAATTATTAGAATCGGATCTAAAATTTATAAATCTTTAATAATAATATAATTTTAAAAATAAAAAATTATATAATTTTTTTAAGTGTAAAGAATGTAACTCAAATAACTACGTAAACATCATATAAAAATAATATTAAAAAATATTATTAATAACAATAAATTATATCTACACTTTTTGAGATTAGGTGAAAAAATATTTGCTATTCCTCGCCTTTTACCATTACACTTATCATCCTTATCCTTAATAACGTTAATAGTTTGTCAAACAAGATTGTAGAAAATCTCAGTTACTCCTAGGGTATTTGAATAATCAAACTATTATCATTATTCATCCAACTTTAATCAGAAAGTTGAAACGATAAAGTATACAATTGAGTTTAGAGAACTGTAGTTGAATTTGTTAATCGAAGATTTGTTTGAAGGTAATTATTATTGTTAATGTTCGTTGTTGGGATTGAGATTAAAATCATAAACCAGAAATTGATTGAAGTTTGGAATTTCCCTAGTTTTTTGTTAAGATTTTTTTGATTGGGGTGAATTGTGTTTGTTATTGCTATCAATTATAGCTTTTACTCGAGGAAAAAAAAGTGACTATTATACTTCATTTATACTTTAAATATGTTAGGATCATTGATTTGTCCATTTATTATTTTCATGATTGTTTCTTATATTTTTTTATTGACTATGTGGGGATTTCTTATCTTTTTCCTATTTTGCACGTCAGGGCTACAAATTTCATGTAGGATAATGGCTGACGTACCATATATTGTACCAGAACCTAGAAACATAGATATCCTTCTTCACTTTAATGAGAAGGGGGAGGACCAAATGAAATGAGGAATGTAAACCTTGATAAATTTAGGATTTTTGATGCACATGATGCTATGAATATTCTAGCAAAGGATAAATGACTTGGTCCAAGTGACCTTTTCAAGCTATCCTTTATATGTTAGGGTGGGGAGATTTTGTCATTAGAGGTTGATATAAAGATGTGTTCACCTTATTTGATAGAAATAATAATGGTAATATATTCATATGTATGTTAATAGGGATTTACTTACAATTGAGAATTTGATGGATAATGAAAATATTCAGTTTGTTAGTGTTCAAACTGATAATGCTAGTCCTACTAAGAATGAGACTATTAAGAATAATGTTCATGTTCATGAGTTTGCAAATGATGATGTTATAAATGCTAAAAGTAGTCAAGTTAAGGATAGGGTTCATGAATTTTGCGTAGGAGGGAATTTCTTCTAATGCTTCAGCGAGTGGTATGTTGATCTGCAGTTTCCTGAATATATCCAGGAATTTAGAGAACTTCCTCTCTTCCTGCTGTTTCTTCAGCCTTTGAGGAAATGGGACATTTGGCGTTGCCAACGTAGCTTTTTCCCCGTTGGCCACGACCTCCTCAAATAATTGCTTTTTTCTTTTTCTCACTGGCCTGTCATGGAATTCTTTCTTCTGTTCTTCCTTCGCTGCTGGTTGTGGACTGACTGTTGGTTCTCCTCCAGGTTGCATTTCTGTTTCAGTTCTAGATGGTGGGTCTGCTGGAGCAGCATCGTCATTGGTTTGTATGATTACGTTTTCTGTTGTCTTTGGTAATTTGGGTAGCCTCGGTTCTATCATCTTTCCACTCCTTGTTGTGATGGCATTGCACTGTTCCTTGGGATTCACTATTGTGTCACTGGGAAAACTCCCAGTATTTCTTTCTGTGAGTTATTTGGACAGCTGTCCCACTTGATTTTCCAAGTTCTTGATGGATGCTTGAGTGGATTGCATGAATTGGCTGAGTATATTCCCCAAGTCTGCAGAGTTGTCCTACGGTTGGTTTATCTGCTGTTGGGTAGGCTGTTGCTGCGCATACTGTTCGTTCCTCCTAGAGTTGTTCTGGTTCATGAAATTAGAATTGTAAGAGTTAAAGTAAGAAGGATACTTAGGCCTTTGTGGCTAGCCCATATAGTGTACTTGCTCCTGGCTGGAGGTTCCTGTTACGTCTGTGTCACAACATCCGTTTTCATGTTCTCCCTCACAGAAATCACATTTCAGGACTTGTACTGGCTGAGGGGTTCCTACATTGAAGACTTGCAGCTGTTTTGTCAAAGCCTCCAGCTGCTGTGAGATCAGCTTGTTCTGAGCAAGTATTGCAGTTTGCGTGTCCAACTCCAGCACACCTTTCTTGGGAACACTTCTATCAGTTGGTAATTGGTACTCATTGGAAGCCCTTATTTCAATCAGCTCCATGGCCTCCTCTGCAGTTTTAGTATTCAGAGATCCTCCTGCTGAGGCATCTATGATGAGTCTCGTGGCGGGCTTGACTCCATTGTAGAAAATATGAACTTGATGAACATCGGAGAAGCCATGATGTGGACACTTCCGTAAAAGCTCCTTAAATCTCTCCCAAGCCTCATAGAGTGATTCTCCTTCCTTCTGACCGAAACAGGAGATCTTCCCTCTCAGCTTGTTGTATTTAGAGGGTAGGAAGTACTTCATGAGGAATTTGGATACCAATTCCTCCCAGGTGGTGATACTTCCTCTTGGTTGGGTTTGCAACCAATACTTGGCGTGGTCTCTTAAAGAGAACGGGAATAGCCTCAATCTGATTGCTTCGTCAGAGATGCCATTCATCTTGATTGTGTCACATATTTGGAGAAAGCTTGAAAGGTGGAGATTCAGGTCTTCTACTTCACTTCCTCCAAACTGGTCCTGTTGCACTAGATGGAGTAGTGCTGGTTTGATTTCAAAGTTGTTGGCAGCGATCGATGGTCTCACGATGCTAGCGCTGCAACCTGCAGAATTTGGGACTGCGTATTCTCCCAACGTAATCCTTCTGTTAAGGAGATGCTCCTCCATGGTAGAGTGATGCACAAGGTTTTCTTCGCTGGTCCTTTGCAGTCTCCGTTACTCTTGTTGCTCCTTTCGTAATCTTGTTTCCCTTCGGTTTCTTCTTGCGAGCTTTTCAATCTTAGGTTCAAAGATCAATTCCTGTTCTTGTTCACCTCGCATAAACAAGTTAAACAAGATTAAACTGAAGAAAGAATCAGTGTGCAAACAGAGTTAGAAATATCAAATAGAATCGCTCAATCTAGTGGCAATCATAGTACTCTTCAATATTGGAAAACAAATCTCCGGCAACGGCGCCAAAAACTTGTTGGTGTGAAACGTATGAAGGCAAGTGCACCTTATCGTTTTATGAAGTAAAGAATGAGTAAGAGTATCATCTCCACAGGGATTTGGTTCAAATACTGAATTCCTACTAGTCCACTAATTGAACTCAGTTATGGGGTCACGTAGGTAACGCAAGTTTAAGCGTGTAGGCAACACAAACAGAAAAATAACCAGATTCACAGATTCTGTCACTAATCTGGAACCCTGTTCTAGTTTGCCTGAAACTACTCAAAATAAACTCTAAATTGTCAAACACTCAACAACTGATATAAATATGTAAGAATTCAAATTATGGAAGATGTTAGGGTTGGATTTCACCAAAACTTCCCCTATGTAATCTTTGATCATTACGTATATTCAAGATAAAATGTAATTGAAGATCGAATTCACGAGTTAGTGATTGAAGGTCAATCTCTTGACTCAGCAATCCTTCACAACAAATTAGGAATCCTAATTCCTTAGCAATTCCTAATTTGTAGTGAGCCTTATGTTCAAGAATTCAAACGATCTCACAAATGTGGACCTCTATCCCTAGAGCCTTCACACTTATGTTATTCAATCCCAGATCCAATTCTTAAACTAATTTCCTAATTGTGAAGAAGAATTTTGATTCAATTTATAAGTGACCAAGTCATAAAAGCATTAAGCAAAGAGATGAATAATCAACGTTAAAGGAAAATAATCTTAAATAAATGCATGATCTGGATTACATAAGATCAGTTAAGAATTCATCCTCCCCCAACAGGGACTCAGTTACACATAATGAAGAAGAAGAAAACAGGGGAGGGGGAGAAGATCTTGATTAAGACAGCACGCTGTAGAATCCCTTCGTCCTCAATCTTAGGGTTTCTACTTCACCCAGAGCAGAACCAACGTCCAGGAAAATGGCGGCTCTATCCTCTGGGTTTTCGCTCTGGAGATAGATTAGTGGATAGAGTGAATGATGCCCTGTTTTCGTTCTGTTCTGGGCTTTTTATAGCTACTGGTCTGTAGCGTCGCGTGTCCAACGCGGCCCAACTGCGTTGCCAACGCGGAACCCTGTAACAGATTGCAGAAATTAAAACATATCAGATTTACGAGAATTTATCATCCAAAAGGATCTAAAACTGTATTTTCCAGATTGTGCTTGAGTTATTCAGTTTTATGTTATTTTCTCATGTTTTAATGATGTTTTATGCTTCAATTACTTGCAATTACATTGAATTATGTTCCAAATAAGTGTCTTATTGGACACTTATCAATTATCATGCAACCTATTTTACTAAGAAGTGGAGGCTTGCATATAATGACATTATCCATCATATGTCACACATCGGTGTTAACAATAAAGGTAGCTTTCCAAATATTGATCCTTCCATACTAAAAAGGTTGTCTAGTAGACCAAGGAAGGCAAGAAAGAAGAGTAACGTTGAAGGTCCCTTAGAACCTAACCAGTAACAAGTGTTCAACCTTCTATCAACTTAGCCACAATCACAGGACCTGTCAAGATGGTCTGTGCAGAATAAAAAGGATAAAAAACTATTGGATGATAATGTTAATGATTGGTATAAATTCTTTACATCCTTCATTTTGATATCCTAGGCTAATCAACACTTTGCTTCTTGTGTTAGAAATCTACACCAAATGTTCAAGCTAACAATCACACCCCATCAAATGTGCAAGCTCAGAATCCTAACCAACCATCTTTGCAAGTAGAAGTACCTTTACCAACAAATGTTCAAGTTAAAGTGTTCTCATTCACAAATGAGCAACCTAAAGTGCCCCCACCCACAAAAATACAACATAAGGTGCCCACCCAATGAGCAATGCAGTTTGAGTAAGTTGAAGTGTAGTCTAAGGTGCCCACTTAGGTTGAACCAAATTCATCTTAGGTGGCTAACCAATTTTCTACACAACAAAGTGCAACACTTAACCAGTCTCCATCACCAAAAGTCACAAGACAAAAGATTAAACATATTGCAAACAAATCATCACCTCCAAAGATAATTATGTGAGCACCACCATAAAGGGACCAACCACTAGGTCAAGGGCCAAGATAATTCAACAAGAGGTGGAAGCATTACTCCTCAAAAGGAAGAAACATCATAAAGAAATGTTATCCATGGAATTATCCTTCAAAGAAATTGTGGAGTTCACCATTTTAGCTTAGGGAAAATAAATCTGAAATTTCTAATTTCAATTTAGTTGTATTTTTCCTTAAATTATAATAGTAGGGATAACTTATTCCAACATGGAATAAGAATAGGCTACTTAAAATAGAAATAGGCTTAACTTAAGAGCTTGGTTGGCTAGGGGCAGCCCAAACCTACAACCAAGCAGCTCCATTCCTTTTTCCTTATAAATAAGGGCCTAGTGTAGGCAAATGTACCTTTGGTCATTTATACTTGAGTGAAATCCGAGATTTCCATTAAGAGAGTGGCCTTCTCTTTTCTTCTTGCTTTATTCTTAAAATCAAGACTCTTTCCTTATCATTAGAGCCTCCAATATGGTGGAAACTTGGCTTATCTTCCTAGCTTCTTCTACCTAGTGGAGTGGTACCTAACTTAGGATTATTTTCTACAATTTACATCCAGTCTTTACTTTCTTGCAATTTACACTTCTTGTTCTTAGTTTATGTCTTTACTTTCTGACCCATTTCTTCTTTAATTCTAGTTATTTTCATTTTTCCTTTTCATCCATTTCAGCATTTTATTTCCACCCTTTAATTCTTATAATCACCTTCCCCAATTCCCTTTTTACTTTGCACAAATTTATGTTTCATTACCTTTTCATTTCCATGCACAATTTTGTGCTACATTGAACACAAATTGGTGTGCCCCAAAACTGTCAAGAATTTGAGCTTCATTTCTACCTCCAACTAAGTCTATTCTCCTCGGATGAACCATTTTTTGTATTTATTATGTCCATCCTGTAACTTGGTATATTGATCAATATACCTTATGTTTTGTTTGAAATGCTTTGTCCAAGTTTGTATATTCTGAATTTTAGAGCATGTTTTTGCATGCAACTTAAAAATAGGTTGATGAACATTATGATTCTAATTTGTGAAATTCTAATTTTTTTTCTATTTACAACATGGAAGGTTTGTAAATTTTGATTTAGATCAAACATGTTGCTTGGAATGATATTGATGAACATTATAATTCAGATATAGGAACATTATGATCCAAATTTATGAAATCCTGAATTTTTAATCTTGTTTGATGAAATATGTGCAAAATTCTGAATTTTAAAAGTTCAAACACGCTAGGGAAGATATATTGCCATTATATCAAAATAACCAAAATGTGCAATTATAGTTGCAATAACTAAAATAATCACCATTGTTTCATGTCCACCAAATTTTTTGAACTTGTAATCTATGAAAGTTGCAATTTCTTACTTGAATAAAATTCTAACAATTAAAATACACATAAAAATTAAAACTATATAAGTGAAATTGATAATCACTTGTGTTGGGCCTTTAAACTTGGTTTCAATCATTTTAAACTTTATTTCTTAATTTTCCAATTTTCTTTTTGAATTCTCCGAACTTTGTCTTGATCTTATCTTCAAACTGAGACACATCATTAGCATCATATCACAAAAAAATCATAGTTGTTTTGCTTGCATGTATATGAGACGATTGAGATTTTTCTTTATTCGACTTACTTTTATTTCAACTACTTTTACACATCGACAACATCTTCCACCATTTTTCAATTTAAGGTCACTCAATGTGGAACTACAATTAAAAGAGGAAGTCATTTCCCAGTTTTGGTTTACAACAATAACCATTAGTAAACATAAAGAAAGAAAAAATAAAAATAACTAAATAAACTTAACAATATATTTTCTACAAGAAAATTTTCTCCTTACCTGCAACATAAATCAATGATGAAAATAGAAGATAAAATACACATAAAAATTAAAACTACATAGGTGATATTGATAATCACTTATGGTAGGCCTTTAAACTTGGTTTCAATCATTTTAAACTTTATTTCTTAATTTTCCAATTTTCTTTTTCAATTCTCCGAACTTTGTCTTGATCTTATCTTCAAACTGAGACACATCATTAACATCATATCACAAAAAAAATCACAGTTGCTTGCATGTATAAGAGACGATTGAGATTTTTCTTTATTTGACTTACTTTTATTTCAGCTACTTTTACATATCAACAACATCTTCCACCATTTTTCAATCTAAGGTCACTCAATGTGGAACTACAATTAAAAGAGGAAGTCATTTCCAAGTTTTGGTTTACAACAATAACCATTAGTAAACATAAAGAAAGAAAGAAGAAAAATAACTAAATAAACTTAACAATATATTTTCTACAAGAAAGTTTTCTCCTTGCCTGCAACATAAATCAATGATGAAAATAGAAGATATCAAATTTTTGTCACCGCCCTTCCCAATTTTAGTCCAAAATCGTAGAAGAAGAAATAAATAAATAAACAAATAACTTTTCTTTGTTACCTACTTTTTAGTGTTAAGATCTCAGGGGCCTTAAAGTTTGCTTTAACAACTCATCCAACAAAACATCCAGCAGCACAACAAGGAAGAGTTCAGGAGAAAAACAATGAACACATCCATCACTTCACCAACAACGACACCCATAATGTTATCCTTTGTGATATTTTTTAAACAAAACAATACATCATTATAGGAAAGGTTGTTTGAAAATACAAATTTTATTACAAACATGTGAGGGGTCATGTGATTCAATATTCTGTTAACTTCAGAACATTCTTTTACTTTGGAATATACGTTGTAAATATATCATTATAAATAAGGGTAGTTTATGTAGGTCTATCAGAGGAAAGAGTATCAAATACTTTTTCACTTAACCTTAGAAGATGTGAGTGTAATTTACCTTATTTGTAAAGATCATCTAAAGAATCCTAGTATAATACTGAAAAGCATATATATGAAGTGCCACTCTAATAAAACTTAATAAACTTCTAAAACATTATTCTAAAGGATTGTCCAAAAACCAAAAAGATCGTATAAAAATGATATCTTGCATATGGAAGTCTATAGTCTTCTACTTAAAACTTGTTTAACTTAGTTAAAATAAAAAAAGTTTAAAAACTTAAAACATAATAAACTAGAGATAAGGAAAATATTCAAAAATAATTGTACTTTATTACTAAAAGAGAAAAGACAACCTCCCATCTATTAATGTATCTCTAAAAAACATATCACTATGATAAAAAGCAATATACCAAATATTTTAAATTTATACCAACAATATCATGCATTTAAGAAAAACAAAAATGTTCTTTTTTTTAAAAAAATTCTTTTCAACGTTAAAATCTTATCTTCCTCTATATAAAATTATTAAAAAATAAAAATCATAAAAATTTATTAAATAAATACTAGTTGTATGTTCAAATCTTATCTTCATCTATATAAAAAATATTTAAAAATAAAGTCATAAAAATTCATTAAGTGAATATTAGTTGAATTCAATCTCTTTATCACTTTTTAAATGTAATGTATTGATTTTTTTAACTAAAAATTTTGTTTAGATTTAAAGACTTTTTTAGATATCTTTGTGCATTCTTTGTATATATTTAAGATGACCTTTTCAAAAAAAAAATAATTAGGATGAAGTCTAAAAAGACTTGTTAAGAAAAAAATATTTAAAATAAATTATAAAAGAGATTTGTGTAAAGAATATTTAAGTTTTTGGGATGAAAAAATTAGTACTTATTTGTTATTATCTTACGGTGAAAATCTTTCTATGAGTGACAAGGATTGAATGTAATTTCTGATGGTTAATTTACCTTTTATCTATTGTTTATATTTTTACAAGTAATTGGAGTTGTATTGTTCAGATATTATAACATAGCATTAATTAAGAAAAAAAAAATTTAACTCTATTTTATACATTATCAGAAACATCAAATGAATGATCTTGTATATATGAGCATTGTCTAGTTTTTTATAAAATATTTTACTATTTTAAAAAATTTAATACTCATAATTCAAACTACGTTCTTATCTATTTCTATGATTATTTTAAAAAAATAAACATAAATCTAAATTAAAATAAAAAGTTAATTATTATGATATTTCAATCAATATTAATATATAAATTTAAAAATAAAATATAATTATAAATATTTGATGTAACACTTTATTTTTCTACTTTCTATTTGCTAATTTTATGTGTAATAAGCTAAGAAATTAATGAATTATTTTTAAAAAAAGAAGATTGTGCATGATATAAATATTATTTATATATTCCTAAGTATAATTTTTATAATTTTTAATAGAATACATTTTTATCATTTTAATCAATTTACAAAGTTTTTTTCGATTGGAAATATAGGTTTAGTTAATACTTTCTAAAAATATTAGGATGTCATAAAAGATGTAAATTTATATATTTTTATTATATTTTTGTGGAATTTATCTAGTTAAACTCAACCTATTATATAAAAAAATTAAGTCAAATTAACAACATAGAAACTATAAATATTTTTAAAATAATTTTATTATTGAAAATTTTTATGAATTTCTAAGACCGTAATTAAATGAAGGATTTGGAGTTTCAAAACAATTTGGTAATTTAGAGATATACAAAAACACCATTAAGGTTAATATTAAAGAATGAAATAAAAACACTAAATTTGAATTTGTTTGGAACATTCATTAGATATAGGACTTCGGGTCTAAGCTCCTTAAAATTAAGCTTCAATTCGTACCTCATTACTATCAACTACAAATAACATACGCATGCATAAACCACACACATGGGGTAAGCTTGAAGGATAGCATAGGAAAACATGTAGACCAGGATACATTTTCAAGAATTTTTAAACACTCAACTATAAGCATGACTTATTCCTATATCAAATCAACACGTATAAGATGGAGGATGACTTGACTAACTTTAGATAAAGAGAAGGATGAAACTTTGAACTTAACTTAATCTTTATTTCTTGTCTAATAAGTGGAGAGAGGTGAGGAGTTGAAGAGATGAGAACTTGTGAATTTTAGTTAAGGACTGAGAAAGCCTAGTTGAGGATGTGGAACACTTGTCATGCTTCTTTTGAAATTTAGTACATTTTTCATACTCTCATAAAAGTTAAAACACATGTCATTCTCTCCTAAAAGATAAAACACATTTCCTGCTATCCTAAAATTTAATAACAAAAAAGAGGACTAAAAAAGAATACTTAAGGTTCCAAAATCTGGAACTAGAATCGACGACACTAGTTGAACCAGACCAAAGGTAGAGACTCATCATTCAAACTTAGAGAGATAAAAGAATAAATGGAAATATGACATGAAAGATTTATGAAACCCTAACATTAGAATAGTCAACTCTCAAACTCAAGCACTAGCAGTAGTAAAGACTTTTAGAATTTTGTTCTATTATTATTACTGTAGTGGCATCATGTTGATGAAGGTCCCAAGAGGTCGATCTTTACCCATGTTAGCCTTCTTTCACTTATGTCACTGGTTAGAAAAAAGGCCATTTATGTATGTTTCTTATTATCCAGCAAGATGTCTTATGTCGAAGAGATTCTATTTGTAATTTGGATTTTCTTCATTAATACTTTTTATCTTTGATGCTTTATTTTTGAACTTTTAGCTTATGAAGTTTTGGTTTGCATTTGGACTTTTTCCTTTTATTTGACCTTTTCTTTACTCAAATTCAAATTTTAAATTTTTTCGATTCTCCAAATCTTTCAGGAAAAATGGAATGATCCACCATGCATTTAATGGTTAGTGTCTTAGTTTGTTAACCTTGCTCTACTGTTTGAGAGTCACAATGTTATTTTTTAATTAATATATAGTATTATCCTATTATTACTAATGATAAAAATGTAGAATCTTATAATATGTCAAAATGGTCAAGTCAATTACCAAAAAAAATGTAATTTTTATGTAAATTCGACCGTAATAAATCATCCTTAAACATGATTAATTAATCGATGATAATTGAACCTAATCCAACATATCTATTTTACTTAAAACGTCTTCAAAATAAATAGATTCAATCAAATCTTCAAAATTTGTCCATCCCTAATTAAGTTATAAAATAACATTTATTTTTAATAATTATTATATTTTTAATTGAATGTAAAATACAAATTATAAATTATTGTACCATGAACATGATAGATTTTATTTTTAATACTTTTTAATTTTAACTAGGTTTAAAAAAATAAGTCAAAATTAAATTTATTCTTTCCATTTTCATCCTACAAAAGACTAAAATAAATTTAGATATGACTTTAGAAAAGATAGAATGAAAAATTAAAACTCAATCTCAATTCCTTCCAATTCTGATAAATTTGCATGAATCCATATCTTATATTTTTAATTTTTTTTATATATGTATCACTACAAAAAAAAAAAATTTGGCATGTATTTTGTATGGATTATAAAAAATTACCAAAAGCTTTTAATTTTACAACATTTAAAATGATAAATGTGATAAAGCACTCTAAATGTTTTGTCTGTACAACTTTCTGAAATTAGTGAGCTAAATATATGATTAATGGTACACACAAGTTCCTTGTGTCTCATTTTGCTACTTTCTTTTTCTACAAAGCAATCTCATTTTCTACCATGACATTTTGAAATTCTCTCGTTCTTTGCAGTTGGTCATTCTCTCACTCTCTTCCATCTTCTCTAATTTGATTTTTGTTGAGTTACTATTTTGCAAAGAAATCTTGTTTCACTGTCCTTTGGCACATTTTTTCAAAAATGATTTTGGAAAAATTGGTAAGATTCCACACAATTTTTTTACTCCTTCTTACATTGCATTTCAATTTATTCTTTGCAAAACCTTAATCTCCTGGGTTCAATAATTTTCACTAGGAGGCAACGCAATAGAGGAGAAAAATGAAGCACTAGTCAACAGAGAACAATACACATTTCTAAACAAATGGGTGGATTCTAGAAACCTATGAGCTCGATATTCCTTCATACAAAATATGGTTCCAAGTAGGAACCTCGCAACTATACCACGATAAAACAAATGGAAATGTCTCCTCCATGGGAAGGAGATAAAAAGGTACATAACTTAGCAATTAAATTTCAAAGTAGAAGAAATGGAAATGCATCTTTCCACCC
The DNA here is from genome assembly GCA_037954105.1 of Canavalia gladiata. Classification (NCBI taxonomy): domain Eukaryota; kingdom Viridiplantae; phylum Streptophyta; class Magnoliopsida; order Fabales; family Fabaceae; genus Canavalia; species Canavalia gladiata. Next base: position 25,765,275 of record CM075662.1, read on the forward strand.
ATTCATTTTGCTTCCTTGCTTTCTCATATCTAATATTATTCTGTTTGCAACCTATGATAGGAGATGACAATGAAATGAAATGTTTTTCTACTCAACACAAGATTGAGAAAGTGGTTAATGTCATTTATCATCATCATTATTATCATGGTTCATCATATTTTTCACAGCCTTTACAACTAAAATTTTGGCTATATTCGTTGCCCTATTAGTTGCAACCACTACTTTTTTGACTTTGAAATCAGATGATTTAAGGTCTAGCAGAGGACTCAAGTACATATAGCTTTTTCTTTGAAAGAAAAGTGTATATATATTAGTAATTTTATTAAACACGTGTTGTAAGGTTAATCAACTAAAATCTTAGTAGATACACTCTTCTACATTTCTTATACATTCATTGTAGGTTAATTTAGTCCATAGGTTCTTAAATTATTTAGATTTTTTTAATTAAGTCATATTTTTAAAGTTTTTTAAGTTTTTGAAATTTAAAATTTGAACAAAAAGAAAAAAAATAGTGAGGATAATTAGAAAACTTTTGAACCCTTCCAAATGATTAGCTTATACTTTTTTTCTAATTCTATACATGACTGAGTTGGATTATTATATTTTTGGTTCAAATTTTATTTTACTATTGGATTCTTACTGATAGTTGTAATTCTTTTTGTGTAAAATACTGTAGGATCAGAATTGCTCATAGACCCAATATGGTGATACAGGAAAAGATTAGGCAGAAGGGAATAATAAAACTATTGGTAATGAAGGCAAGATCACCTAAAGATGGTCATAGGTGACATGAGCAGTATAAAAAGGTAAACTCATTAACTTTGTTGATAACAAATAGTTCCTTCAAAATTAACAATGGTAAAATATGTTTCATTCTCTCTTTCTTGTGGCTATATGTTTAGTATAAGAAGCCTAAGAGAAAACTAAGCTTATGAGACAATGGTAAATTGTATGAATTTTATAACTTGTATACTTAATCATGAATATGAAAAAGTATAATAAAATATTTTTATTAATTAAGAAAAGATATCTTTTAAAAACAAATTAAGTCAGTTTTGTAATAAGTTATTATGTTCATCTAAGCAGCCTTGTCATAGGGTACTATTCTTGGTTTTTTAAGGTTTTAAATGTTAACTGATACTTGCAGATAACCAAGTGGAAAGCCTTTTTGCTATTTTTATGTCATGTAATAAGTGTGGATTATGTCTATGTATAGCTTAACATTACATTGAATAAACCTGATTTATTAGTAGGGCTCTAAGAGAGGCATTTTAAAATGGTAGTGTCATAAATTTTTGGAAAGAAAAAACTAAATAGCTTGGAAGGATGATCTATCTCTAACCAATTGATGGCTATTATAAAATGGACAATACAAACAATTCAACTAAGTGGGCTTATCGAAATGTAGCAGTCCATAGTTGACATGTTTATGGGGTGCAACTGATTTTGCCGCAGCACAATGGAGAGTTAAGTGAGAAGAGAATAATACTAAACCAAGTTTGAGTATAATGGTAAATTAAATAAATTTGAAAGCATGTGAGGCAACAAGGACAATTTGAAAACATGTGTGGCAATTTAAGTAGAGTATTAGTCCAAAATATCTACACTAATTAAAGAAAAGCTTACCTTGCTCAAAGAATAAGGGGATTGCTTATAGAGAGAGAAGTAAGGTGGGATAAATGGGTAAATATAGAAATGTAAGGAGAGAGGAAAATTCTGTTACATCGCTTTTCTGTGAGTTTAGGCCAATGGTGATAAACTTCACTGGGGCATTATTGTTCACATATATTTTTAATTACATTCCAATGCAATCGATGCAAACATCCTACTAATAGCAATTGTTCAAATTCTATTAATTAGCTATTTTTGGTAATTTTTATGAGACTAAGTTATATGTTTAAAAGTACACTTTCTCAAAATCAAACTTTTAAGCACTTAAGATCATGCAAATGGTTGCATGATCAAGAGGCTTATGTCTTCGAATTTTCTATTTATATTTTATGATAGTATTTTCTTCCTTATCATATTATTTAATGTTTCATGCAAAGAATTTTAGTAGCAACACAATATATGCAAGGTGAAGATTTAAATAGATATTATATAACATATTTTTCTTTTCTCTTTTGTTGATCGCACATAGATATCAAGGAGATTCGAGGTGTCGACTTTGGAGTTTCCAAACTTGAAAATGCAGAGACTTCTAAGCAAGGTACCTGTTTTATTCAGTACTCCCTCTCTTTCTATATATATATATATATATATATATATATATATATATATATATATATATATTCTCCATAGTTGATAATGTTATTTATTTTATGAAGGTGCAGCAAAATATAATTTAAAATCATGGTTCACTTTTGGATATGCCAGTATAGAAAACAGAAATATCTTATAAGTAATGGAAAATGTTGCCAAATATGGGTTACTTGTTTTGTTATATTTAGATGATTTTGGTTGCACAACTTATATAATTTTTTTTTTGTTCATTTTAAGATTTTGTTAATGATAAAATTGAAAAAAGAAAAGGAGAAAAGAACATTTAATGATTTCTTCTTCTTTCTTTTTTTTTCAGATTATGAAACTATAGAATATGGATGACATTTCAAGTCATGGATGTAGAGAGCTACATGAGTCTTCACTTCAAATGGACAATACAATACCAAATAATCAAGTTGGTAATGATATTATTTCAACACCTCCTCCTTTATATAACCTTGATGTAGAAGTTATATAGAATCTTCTTCCGAAAGTATTTTTAGTATTAAATGAAGTTTATGGTGGGAAGTTAATTGATTATATTGCTAATGAAAAAGGCACAAGTGAAGGTTCCACACCTTCAGAAAACTCATTCATAGAGCAAGGTAAGTTTTTTTTTATTTCGTTAGTGTAAATATTTTGAACTAAGACTCTAGTCAAATTGCTACATATACTTTGATAATAATATGTTGTTTTTAAATAGAGATTAAGTAGACTAATGACCAAGTTAACGAACTAATTATAAAAAATTTAAAAAATTGAGTTAAAATAGTGAACATTTGGTGTGTTCTTGACATATTTACCATTTGAGTAATGATATTATTTATTTAAATATTTGCACTGTATCAACTAGTTGAATTGAAAAATAATAAATTAATTATCTAGTTTGTTTAACTAAAAAATTAGTTAATTTTATAACCTCGTAAATTTGATTAAATTGAAGTAAAATGATGATTAAAACTAATTTAAAATAATTTTATAATTTTTATTTATTATAATTTTTATTTTTTTTAATTTGATAAAAATATTGTAATAATTTTTATCCAACACAAAATAAGTATGTAATTTCTAGCCATCCTTCCAAAAAAAAGAAAAACCGTTAAAAATATTTTCTAGCAGATGTGAAACTAACGTTTTTTTAAAACGCTAATAATAATTTTTATGACGGTTTTTAACTGTCAAAAATTATATTTATAACCGTTAAAAATAACACATTATTTTGTAGTATATATATTTTAATTTAAATAATATATAAAATAAATATTAAAAATATAAATAAATAAAAAATTTAATAATAAAATTATATTTTTAACAAAATATTAAAATTAAATATTTTTATTTAAATATTATTATAATATATTTAAACAAGATTAAAATAAATATGTATATCTTCAGATCCTTGTTATCTTTACAAATCAAATTCAGATTAACTTACAATTTTTTTAAAATCTAATTAAATTAAATTTTTCATTAAAATAACATAAATTAAAATTAAAATTAAAAAAATACCCCCGTATAAAATTTGATTACCATACCAACTTTAATCTTGAAAAACACAACAGAAAATGACTTCTTGCTTCAACGGATCCCTGTCATGCAGAGGTATTGGGCGATTCTTTTTTTTTTTTCCTATCTAATGGGACCAAAGAAAATTGGAAAAGGTGTATGTTTTCTAAATCTCCAATAGCATTTCGACGACACTCACAATTTCTTTTTTTCTTTTTAATTTTTCTGTCATATTTCACAATTGAGCGCCTTTTGCATATTTATGTATTAATTTTTGTATCATATTACAAAATGATACCGTAATGATATTTTACAATAAAAGAATAAAATAGTATGTTATGTAACAAAAATTATTTTAAACTGATAAATAATTTTGTTTTTAATTCTATTTTGATAAATAATTTAAAAAATATATTTTAAGAAAACAAAAAGTTATTTTATGTATCTAATAATATTAATATTTTTATTTTTAAATTGTTTCATATTACATTGTATCACTTACCACTAGCATTATTTGTTCCTCTCACAAAACTAAGAGGTAAAAGCAATTTCCTCAAAAGGCATGTCTCTTATTTTTTTATTTTTTTATTTTTCAATACATGTCTCTTATCTTTTAGATAGAAAAAAATATCCAATATCCTAGGAATGCATTATCAGTATAAAATAATTGTTACGTGGCGCGTGGTGGGTCCCGCAGGGAAAGGGGCCCTTGGAGCTGATTACGCACAAAGATCCAAGAAAAGCCACTAAGATTCTAAGAATGAATGAATGAATCCTGATTTTCAACTTTCAACTGATCCAAACACAACACTGATTCCAAATCTAATGGTGTACGGACAAATTCAAATTTGTAGTCTTAATTAGTCTGACACCACCAATTTAGGCTCAGTATAATTATTTTTCAAAAGACGATATTTCTGATTAAAAAATTAAAAAAAAAAGGTTGAACCATCAATTATGACTGCCATTCTCATTCTGGCTAAGTAAACACAATTCTTTTCCTCTATCCTTCTTCTTGAACCCCTCTTTCTCTCTCCATATATATATATATATATATATATATATATATATATATATCTTCTATCGCTTTTGAACGTGCACCAATTTTCAAATTGGGAAATAAATTTCTTTATATATTTGTTTTTCTTTCTCCTTCATCTTATTTGATGTACCTGTTCTCGGATTCAAACGACGGCAGCAACAGCAGTGGCGTGTGCTGCTTAGCCACCACCAATTCAAGTGCTGCTTCGGACATCACACCACTGAGGCGTCTCTCCGAGAACCTAGGGTCAATTTTCGAGGTCAACTCGGGAGGGTTTGACTTTTTCGCCGACGGGAAGATCGTGGCCGGCGACGGACGAGAAGTAGCGGTGCACCGGTGCATTCTGGCGGCGAGGAGCTGCTTCTTCAAAACGGCGTTTGCTGGTGACGGCGTGCTCCGATTGAAGGAGGTGGCGAAGGAGCACGATGTTGGAGTGGAGGCGCTTGGGAGTGTTGTGGCTTATTTGTACAGTGGGAAAGTGAAGGGTTTTCCACAAGGTGGTGTTTGTGTTTGCGTGGATGATGAGTGCTCCCATTTTGGGTGTTGGCCTGCTGTGGATTTCTTGCTTCAGTTGCTTTATGCTTCTTCTACTTTTCATGTATCTGACTTGGTTGCTCTTTATCAGGTATATATACTCTCCAATAATATAGTAACAACTGAACACACAAAAGAAGTGAAGAGAGAATTCATGGATATAATGAATGGTGTTGTGATATAATACAAAAATACTGCTAAATATGATCTATTTTTATTTATTTAGATAGACAAAAATTGTATAAATCAAGGAATTTAATTATAAAAGTAAGAGAATATTAATTAAAAATAATGATTAATATTATTTTAAACTTTTATATGAATATACAGATAAAAGTAAAATTTATCCTCTCAATGGAGTATATATTAATATTCTTAGATGTGTATATATCATTGTTGTATTATTTATATCTTTTTAATATACTGGTATTCACGAAAACATTTTAGTTTCTCTTATTTAATTTTCTATAAATATTAAATATAGTCTTTTCTAATTTATATATATATATATATATATATATATTACTGTCATAGTGAATTTCCTCTCTCCTTTCATTTATTTTCCCTGACATCCATTCCTTTGTAATGATTTTTCACAGTCAAATTCATTGAAACATTTCATAATATTATTATTATGTAGTAAAATAATTTAAACAAATATTTGATTCTACTTAATTTTTTTTTACTTGATTAAAATTGGAAATTTAGTTCATTTTTAAATCCATGTTTAGTTGATATAGTACATGTTCTGAAACTTTCTTTTTGTGGGAATTAACAGATTGTGACGTCTCCTCAAACGTCCATCCGGTGACCTAGAACAAACACACTAGCAATTGTTGCTTTTATTGAAATATCTGTTTAGTGGTCTCGAAGCGGAAAAACAAACGCCCTTAGTATTGAGGATATTTTAAGATAGAATATATAATATTAATCTATGGTAGTAAATCTTATTTACTAGCTATCATAGAGAATAAATAAAGAGAATATCATAGTTAGAGATTTGTACAATTGTTATCTTATTAGAGATGAAATTAGATAGAGAATGGGAAATCTATAATTGTATAAAGCATATTTGGTTTGTTTACTTGCAGGAACGTCTACTAGACATTCTTGACAAGGTGACAATAGATGACATTTTGGTGGTCCTTTCCATCGCAAATATATGTGGCGAAAAGTGTGACATGCTGCAAGCAAGGTGCATTGAGATGATAGTTAAATCCGATGCTGACATCACCACTCTAGAAAAATCACTGCCTCAACCTGTGGTGAAACAAATCATGGACAAACGCAGAGAACTGGGTTTGGACATGCTTGAAAGCTTGAATTTTCCAGATAAACATGTGAACAGAATACACAGGGCACTGGATTCAGATGATGTGGAATTAGTAAGGTTGCTTTTGAAAGAGGGACACACCACACTAGATGATGCTTATGCACTTCACTATGCCGTTGCATACTGTGATGTGAAGACCACTACTGAGCTTCTTGATCTTGGACTTGCTGATGTGAATCACAAAAACCAAAGGGGTTACAGTGTGTTGCATATTGCTGCAATTAGGAAACAGCCTAAGATTATAGTTTCTCTCTTGACAAAGGGTGCTCAACCTTCTCATCTTACTTTGGATGGTAGAAAAGCTCTTCAGATTTCAAAGCGATTAACCAAAGCTGTGGATTATTATAAGTCTACAGAGGAAGGGAATGTATCATGCAATGACCGTTTGTGCATAGAAATATTGGAGCAAGCTGAGAGAAGAGAGCCTTTACTAGGAGAGGCATCTCTTTCGCTTGCTATGGCAGGGGATGATTTACGCATGAAATTGTTGTACCTAGAAAACAGAGGTATTTTTATCACATTACTTAATCATTCTTTTTTTTTTCTCTTTCCTTTCAAGTGAAATAATTGAGTCAGCATCTGTCTCCTTCACATATGTTACTCCTAGAATTGAAATTGCAAGTGTCTTAAGATATAACCTAAGAGAAATGTCATGTAGCGCCGTGTAATTTTAGCAATGCTCTTTCCACTTGTGTGGTTATAGAAGTTCAAGAATTGTAGCTTCCCTTTATTAACATAAAAAACATCATTGTGATAAAATCGTAGGTCCAATCCTAGTTTGATGGATGATGAAAAAGTTTGAATTTTCCCCTTATTAGCTTGCAGCAGAATTGGTGAATTGTCATGTTTTATTATTTTGAATCTCATTTGGGGTGCATGGTATTTGTGTATTTGAGCTTTGAATCAAGTAAATTATTATTACCAACCTATGGTGGCAATAAATGATGATTCATTTTTTTGTCAGTTGGGCTGGCGAAGGTTCTGTTTCCCATGGAGGCAAAGGTTATTATGGATATTTCTCAAGTTGATGGCACATCTGAATTTCCATTAACAGACATGTACTGTCCAAACATGAGTGATCACCAGAGGACAACTGTGGACTTAAATGATGCACCTTTCAGAATGAAGGAGGAGCATCTAGTTAGGTTGAGGGCACTATCTAGAACTGGTAATTCATGTTTCCTATCTTCCCCTTATACCTTACTTTCCTAGTATTTTTTTTATTTTAAAAGCTTAAAGTAATTCTTATATCAACAACAAAAGTATTTATACATTGGGAAATTGTGTTTTTAAAACTAAGAGTTGTTGTAATATCTGATTTCTTTTTTGTTTTTGTTGAGTAGTGGAGTTGGGGAAACGCTTCTTCCCTCGTTGCTCACAAGTGTTGAATAAGATCATGGATGCTGATGACCTATCTCAGCTTACATGTATGGGTGATGACAGTCCTGAAGATAGATTAAGGAAGAAAAGAAGGTATGTGGAGCTTCAAGAGGTTCTTAATAAGGTCTTCAATGAGGACAAAGAGGAGTTTGATAGGTCTGCCATGTCATCATCATCCTCTTCCACATCAATAGGAGTTGTGACACCTAGTGCCAAGCTAGCCATCACTAACTATAGGTGAAAATAATGTACTCAAATATGCATCTTTTTCCTTCCTCCACAATTGTATTCTTATATTCCATTTATCCTAAGAAAGAAAGGGGATGAAATTTTATAGCAACATTAATTGTCTTCACTTCTTTCCCTTATCCACTTGATAAAGAAAAAACAAAGAAAGGAAACAAAAGAGTGTCTTCACAGCCATTTGGTCAAGCTCCATTGTCTTTCACTGGATGCAAAAGACCCTTTTAAAATTGTTGATTTGGGACTTTTTCTTTATATATAACTTTGTCCACTCTCTTATGAACGGATATTTAGATTATGAATATGACTAGAAGATCTTAGATAAGACGCGCATAACTTGGTATAAAGTCATGAAAACGACTGATTTATGAAGTTTTTATTAGCCCTTTTGAATATCAAAACCTTATTCACAAAAAATCCTTATTATATCAACACAGGGCAATAAAACATTAAGACCCCACCAAACAATTCAAATTCCAGACCCCATGCACAGCTCAGGTCAGGAGAAAGTTAATACACGTGGAACTTTGTAGTGAAAATCGAACTGCGTCCCATCTTAATATAGGATGATCCACTGTTGCAACATTCTCAATTTTCAAGATGCGTCACATGCACACCTCTAAGACACGCCTCACTTCCCCACTCCTATGCATAAATTATGCCCATTTCATTATAAGTTTTAGGTTTTTATTGTAAGTTTAGGATTCATTATTGTAAAAGTTTTCTATTCAAAAATGTGTTGTCGATAATTTTAAATTTGTGCATCGTTTTCTTCTGGTCAAGTGATTTGTATGGTAAATTTTAAACAATTATTAATTTTAGTATAAATAATTTCTTAAATCATGAAAAAAAATCTAATAAAAATTACATAACAGTTCAAATTAAAATAATACAAACATGGATTAATATATGAATAATATGAAAATAAAAATTATGTTAGTAATATTAAATATAAAAAGTAGAAATTATAAAACTATGTTCAACTTTAATTTAAAATAATATTTGAGAGCAACAAAAAATTTCTATGTGAATTCATAACTTAAAGCAAACAATAAATCCATATAAAAAATAGATATTTTCAAATAATATAAATTATATGAATTTATTAATTACATTTTACACAATAAAATTGTTTCTAAAATATAAATATTATAAAATTATAAATTATATAAAATTCTAGAACAACAATAATTACATCATACAAAAATTAATAACTTAAAAAAAGTATCAAACCGTAATTTACATTTCAAACTAAATATATTTTAAAATATAAATAAATAGATATATATATTTATTATATAAAAATAGAAATTATAAAATTCTATTAAAATTTAATTTAAAGTAATATTTTTGAAAAAAAAATTTCAGAAACACAACTTAATGCAAACAATAAATCCGTCTAAAAAAGTAGATATGATATAAATAATATAAAATTATAAATTATATAAAAATTATTATTTATATTTTACACACTCAATTTGGTTTTAAAATATAAGTATTATTTTAATATAAATTGCATTTCACAAAATAAAAATGTTTTTAAAATATAAATATTATGAAATTATAATATACACTTCGCACATCAAAACCGTTTCTAAAATATAAATAATCTAAAATTATAAATTATAACATTGGTGTGACCCACTTGATCTTTGTCGTTGGATAGACAATTGATCTTCTAAATTTTACTTTAGTATTTCATTTGCTGTATCATATGTCGCATTGAGGTGCCTCAACTCAATCCTTGTTCAATTCAAGTATGTTGATCTTTTTCAGAAATATTTTAAAAAAAAAAAATTTATAACAATATTGTAACATACTGATTAAAAAAAAAAGAGGTGAAAACATGTAAGCTGTCCCTAGTGAGACACTCACCGTTTCTCCCACAATCACAGGCATCTAAATGGCATTCACCAAACAATTGGAGAACGGAAAAAAGCACAAATTGAAGGGAAGAGGAAACACCAAGAAAAGAAAAAGATTTCACGCGAAGCTGAAGAAATTTTGTCCTTTTCCAATTAATTCGATGGTGGAATTCAAAGATCAATAACATTAAAGTATTTAAAAAATTAAATATTCACTGCTCTTCAATTCAAGATAAATAAGAAGATTCAACTAAAAATTAAGAGTAATTTTATAATTTTTTTTTTAAAATAAAATTTATTTAATTTTTTAAAAATTAATATAAATGTATAATGATAATTAGAATTGAATTTTGGATATGATTATATGTTTTATGTTAAATTTAATAGATAATATGAGTATTTAGATACTTCTAAATATTTTATTTTGATTCTAAATATTCATAGTTAGCATGGTTGTATTAAGAATAAATTTAAACAAATTTTTAAAATTAGGATTTAGTATATTTGAACTCATAATTAGCATTAGTAATGTTAAAAGTTAGCATGATCATATCAAACCAAAGTCATGAATTTTTAAATTTTAAAATTTAGCATAGTTGTACTAAAATTTAATATAATTGTGCTAAAAACAAAATAAACAAGTATAGTCCTGCTCAATGATTAAGTTAGATCTTGCTAAAAGAACAAGTAAGACCTCGCTAGAGAGTGAACAAGACCTTGCTATTGAGTGAGAAAGGTCCTGCTAAATGAATGAATAAGGTTATGTTTAACGAACAAGTATGACCCTGCTCAATGAATGAGGATGGCCTGCTCGCACGATCCAACTAAACAAATGAGCATGGTCACAAATCCTTTGAGTAAGGCTTTGCTAAATGATGAAAATCAAGATGACTAAGATAAAGGAAAATACGAGCATGTTGGAGACATGTTCACCAGAGAGTAACACATGTGTAATGTAAGAAGAACATAATTATGTATTAGAGTCAACACGAATATGCAATATTGCATCGATATAACTACGCAAGATATCAAGTAAGGTCATATAACTCATTTGAACATCGAAAATTATACTTGTTTGTAATGAACGGATGAGAAGTCCAAGATATTAACATTATATGAAGTTATTAGGTTGAAATAAATCGGCGTATAGAGGTTAGGAACCTCGTTTATCATAAAGAAATTAAGTATGATCTTTTATTGAATGCACTAAAAGTCCTAAAACTCTAAATTGTGTTACAGTCAAGTGAATTAAATTAGTGAATTAAATTGTTGAATAGATGTTGTGTGTTTATATTAAATGGGCTAGAAGTCCAATAATGTGTATTGTTATTGGAAAATGGATTGACAAGTGGAAGCTGGGAATCTCTTTCAATGGAAAGAGATTGTATGTTCAAATTTGTAAAGTTACTGAGGTAAGTACCATGTAATAAGTAGAAAATGACAGTGAGATCTTGGATTTTGAGAAGAAGGTGGGGTCTTTACTTGAAAATGATGAATAAAGTAATTGAATTGATGGATTATCATTCATCATATGCATAAAAATATTTGTTTTGTAAATCATGGAGATAATCTATGAGGATCTTTAAGTGGAGCAGCGGGAAAATATAAAGATTAACTTATATAGAAATAAACCATAGTTTGTGAAAAATGAGAATTTTTGAGTTTAGAGGGTACATGATCTAGGTTTACGTCTCTCTAATGGTCCGAGTTTTCTTCCTGTGTCAAGATTGTTGGTCGGATTAAGCCACCTCAACAAGACCCTAAAGACTAGCATTACCATTTAACCAATTTCCATTTCTCTTGATGAGAAAAATGAAATATGAAATGATTATTTGAGTATTCCTGGGGGTACACTATTTTGAGTAAAAATTGGATCTTGGTACCCTCAATGTGATTACGATGATTTGGACCTAAATGCATTTTCATCTTATAAGGATGACCAACTCCAGATTAATGAGGATTATTGTGGTACGAGAACTTCAACACAATCCTGAGTCTATCATCATAAAAAGATTTGAAGAGAATAATAGAGTAAACATATTCATACATTGCATATGATGGTTGTTTTATTATAATTCTTTATAAACATCAAAGAACTTATATGTTGTTTGGTTTGGATTAAGATTAGATCAATATATGAGAAAACAAGATCCATGTGGTGAGATACAAAGTTTATGGATGTGTATGATTGATAAAAAAGATGACGAAATAATTTTATGCATACAATGTATGCTAATATTAATTTTTTAACAGCTCTTTATGATTGCCAAAGTACTTTTATGATTCATAAATTAATGATAATGTAGCACACAACTCCTATCTAAGCTTTTTACTTGAATGGAAATGTGTCACTCTCATATTCTATATATCTTTATATGTATTATGTAATCATAGATTTATAGTGAATCTGTGAGGTGGATTTCCTCACCAAAATCAAAATTAAATATCACTACAAGAAAATATAATTCTTCCAATGATTATTTCTCGACGTTTCAACCATAACTGCCATCGTAGGAATTGTTTGGCGCCTTAGAAGGAAATTATCTTAGTCGTCGCGGATGGAATGAAGTTAAGGCGGTTTGTTGTTGTTTAGCGACGACTTTATATTTGCAACTTTTTTTTTATAAAAAAGTTTATTTTTCATTTTCTTCCTCTCCTGTAGCTTGCGATCTAGACAAATACTGTGTCTTAACCTTGTACAACCCTAACAAATCAAATCCAAAATTCAAACTACGGTTATTGCTCCTTACACCATCGTACTGCATTTTTTGGGTGAAGACATGAGCTCCATTTGTTGCTCTAAACCTTCTTTGGTTCGGTTCTGTGAAGTATGCCGCATGAGCTCTATTTGCTGCTCTGAATTTGGTCCCATTTGCGAGGTACGTTGCATGAGTTCCATTTGCTGATCTAACCCTTCTCTATTTCTACTTGCATGAGCTCCATTGTAAACTAAACATTTTACTATGTCTATGGTGTTTATGGCATGAAAATGTATATTCAATCAAACCAAATCTTAATGGCAACAAAAAAAAAAACGATAAAGCAAAAGGTTAAAGTTATTTATTAAGGTAGTTGAAAATCACTTCACTTACATTATTACACTTTCTATCTTGATTAGGTTAAAGCAAAAGAAGATTGATTTTTGGTGGAACGCACAAAATTAGAAGAGTTTACGTAGTGCCCATGAAAATTGTGAGAACTCGTATAACCTTATAGTTCTCGAAACACAGGGTAACTTTGTTTCTTTTGAGGGGTCCCAGTTTATACACCAACACTTTTAGGACCTTCATATTGTTCTTTAGGTAACTCTTAAGAGTCTCAGCTTCCAACTTAGATTCTTCAATCTTTTCTTTTTTGTCATTGTCGGTTCATCTAATAGGTTAGTAGATGAGTGATATAACTAGACTGCTTAATTTTTTAGACATGGAAACTTTTTCCCCATTATCCCCAATCAGCTTCTTGGTTTCAACATCTCTTCGAGGTGATTCAGATTTGATATTTGGATTCTTAGTATTCACATTAGATACCAAATCTTCCAGAGCTTTATTGATTATTTCATTGGTTATGGCTACTTATAATTTCGGTTGGCTTATTTAGGGAACTTGATAGATCTCTACAAGATAAATATTACTGCTATCAATTGATGTTCTATCCTGCATTATCAAAACTATCAACTAAAGTTTGCCTTGCATTATCAATACTATCATCTAAAGTTTGCCTTCCATTCAAGTCTTCTTCAATCATGCATAATCTTTACTATGTTCATCTCAGCTTGCATTTCATTTCAAAGGGTAGTTAAGGAGTATAAGAATTTGGTATTTCCAAATCCCAATGGTTTGACTGCCCCTATCCCCTCTCTTATTATTCAAATTTGTTACCGCGTAGTGTGCTCATGACTTCCTCCAAATAAAAACCATTCTTGGCATCATAGGGCATGCCCTTTTCAAATCCAACTCTAATATCTATCCCTGCATTTTTTAACATGTTTGCATGTTATGTAGCACCACAAAACCACTACTTTGTGACAATGCATTTTTCCAAACGCTTAAGGCTTATTGAACATAGATATGCTCTAAATCCCTCTACCATATCATTTAGTTATGATTCATGGACTCGTGTCTACTGCTATCAGATTCATGGACTCGTGTCTACTGCTATCAGTTTCATTGCTACTGTTAGCTATAATTATATGCAGTGATTGCCAAGAGGAAGACACATAGTAGTGAGTATACCTTAAGATTTTGGCTCAATGAATAAGTGTGGTTTGCAGAGGTGTGGCATAATGAAAAAGTTGTTAACAACTCCGATTAAGGAGTAATGGCTACAACATGACAATGAAAGTAGTCAACCAAAGGAATTAGAACAAGAAGCAAAGGCCCTAAAGTAAAATAAAATAATAGTAAAAAATATTTACAAATCTATAAATAGAGAATATTTATTTATTTTTTTATAAATAAAAAATTATTTATAATAATTATGATAATTTAATAAATATATAATAATTTTTTAATAATATTTTTTATATTTTATAAAATAAAAACATTAAAAAATAAACCTAAAATCCATTTATCCTCTCCGACTCATATTTACCATCTCTGGACAATATAAAAAACATTCATTAATTTTGTTCAAATAAATAATTTAAGTTAATTTTTTATAAAAAATTCTTCTCTTAATTTTATCTAACTGTTTTGAATAATTCTTTTAACTTTCATTATTATAAAAAAAATTAGTTAGAAATAAAGATTAACAAATTATTTTAAAATATAAACATATAAAAAAATATGGAAATAAAAATAATAAATATAAAATAATATAATAACACATAAGAAAAAAAATAATAGATCTTAATTAAATAATAATGCTATTATAGTATTTAAAAATCAGAATTGCATCAATATAGTCATACTATCAAGATATATGTGAACATCCAATTATGTTCGAGATCTCATTTGTAAAATTAATTAGTAAATAAATAATAATTTAAATAATGAATAAATTATAAAATAAAAAATTAAGAAAAGAGAAAAATAGTAAAAAATAATAGATGAAAACAATTGAAAATAACAAAAAAATATAAAAGGAAGAGAAGGAGAGAAAAGGAAAAATAAAATAAAAATAAAATAATAAAAATGATAAAAAAAAATTAAATAAAATAGAAGAAATAACAAAAATAAAAATAAAATACAAAAATTAAAAAGTGAAAGAAAAATAAAAATGAAAGAAAATGACAAATAATAAATAAAGGAAAAACTAAATAAAAATATAGTAATAATAAAAACATATATAAAAGAAACAATAAAATATAAAATAAATAATAATAAAAATAAATAAATAAATAGAAAAAGAAAGAAAAAAGAAGAAAAAAAATAAAAAAAAAGAAAGGAATTTAAGTTAAAAAGTAGTTAAGATTGTCATAACTTAGTTAGATTAATAGGTAAGTTAGTTAATTAGTTAAATGCTAAAAAGATTAGTTAAAATAAATAAAAATAGAATAAAAATAAAAATAAAAGAAAAAAAAGATAATGGGAAAAAGCCCCATCAAAATGAAAAAAGCGAGCATGGTAGATACTCTATTCGTATAAAGAAGGAGACTTAGTGCGCTTGAGGGGGTTATTTTTTTTTTAGGGGGGAAAGTCAGACTCCCTAAGGATCCTTTCTAGACGTTTTGCTTCTTGGCCAGGGACCTTTTCTACTGAAAAAATGTTTCTTCAATCTCTCTACATTGCTCACGACGTAAAGGATCTTCTTAGAGATTTTATGGTGTTCAATGCGCTGATTCTTCTCTACGATCTCACTTGGCCAAAGCTACATCAAATCTTGATATTCTCTTGCAAACTTCCATGTGAGATCAAGAACTCCTCTGCATGTTTTCATGATGTGGTTTCTGCATACATTCATCTGCATTTAGAGTTTAGAATTCGCCACTATCACATGAATCATGAATAATTTCTGTTTGAATTCGATTAAGTAGTCCCTATTCATTTGTTTGCATAAGAATTGGTTTGAATGAGGCAATAAAGCCATGATTCTGCTACCTGTTGTGACAAGAATCCTGAACTTGAAAGCCACTGAGAAACATTATTAGAGCCATAAGAACTTAAATTTGGTGCCATAAGTTTGGCAAATTCAGGCCTGGAGTGTCACGATTATCACCAAGTTTGAGATCCAGAGTTAAATGAAACCACTGCTGATATTGATGCTATAAAGAGGAACGAGGAAATACGCTAGGCACTCAGGTCAACCGAGCCTTCCACCTCTCTATACGGAGTCATGATGAGCTGCTTTGGATTTATTTCTTAAGACATGATTCTGATCTATGACGCGTATTTAAGAGCTTGCTATTTCAGTGCATAAAATTCTAATATCTGCTTTGAATTCTTGAGTTGAAAACCTGGTTCTAGTCTATGATACACTCTACTGTTCTGTGTAAATTTCTGTAAACTGATTCGACTTCTTAACCTGTGAAGTATGCCTAGATACTTGATATTTCTCTGCACAAGATCTTGGTAGATAATTTGAAACACAAGGTTTAGTTCTGTTTTGATTATTCTACAAGACTTCCAGCTTTGATGGGTTAAGAGACAGTTAAATGTTTAAACATGGATGCAAGTGTTTTATTTTCCAAGACCTGATTCTATAAATAGAGTTCAAAATTAGAATCTATGCTTAACTAAAATGGTAGCAAGAAATAGAGTGAGCTGTAACTAGTGCACTTATATGAACTAAAAAGACTGTAAAAGACTTCATGACTGTTCATCTCAAGGAGATAACTACATCCATTGAAGCTCCTCTAGGCGGTTCCCTTCTTGGAAGAAACAGCCACAGCCACAGTAGTAGCAGAAAAGACATATTGGTGCCCAAATAGTCAGGATCAGGTAGCAGTCTTTAGTATGTTATGGCCACAGATTTGCTGTAATGGACATGCCAAGGAAGAATGCCTCCGTGGCTCTGCCAATCACATTAAACTACTGGAAGCAGAAACAAGGAGAAGGTCGCAAATATATTACTTGCCTTTGCTGGCCGTGGTGGGGGAAGAGGCTTAACAGAGGCTGCTGCAGATTGCACGAGCTGCTGCCAAATCATGGTTTGCTCCTTTTCTTGATATTGCTTGTGATAGACTTGCTTTTGTCTTAGAAAGTGTATATGATTTGGCTCTAAAAAGATACCTCAGTCATGATTCATAATGTGGGATTATAGCAGGAAGCATGGATGGCTATGTAGGTTTCCATGCTGTTTTCAGGTGTGCTTATAGTCACTTTGTAAAGAATGTTACTAAGCAGTGCAAGCAGCTTCTTAGGCACCACCTCAATTCAGTTACTAGCCCATATTCACAGGTCTGCTACTTTAAGGACTTTCAACCATGTTTCGGCCTAAATGCTCCCACTTACAACAAATTCAACCAGGCTTCATCCTCTTCATTGTTCCTTGAGTTGAGTGACATTAGTTTAATCTCCTATAATGTAATGAAGGATTATGAAATATACCTCCAAAAAAGCATGCACAGAGGTTGTAAATACCTCCTTATGATTCTGAGGTGAGGGTATCGTGGCAGCGTAAGCTAGTACTGAGGACTTGTCTCAACTAAGGAATAAATAAGAGAGGATTAATCTAAATGAGGATGAAATCTCGAATGGAGTTTGAGTAGTTTACAGACTCGGTAGAATGTCAACTTTATTAGATGGTTGACTAAGGATCTTGGGAGAAAGAAAATGATAAAAGTAAAGCCCTTGAAACAGTCTTGGATACATGGGAACCAAAAGCTGCATCAGCAATTACGAATTGTTCCTTAATCCTGAATATGGCTGGTGGTATTCCTCATTTGTAAGAGATAAGTTGGAAAATCCTCGAATATCTGTGAACTGTGAACAAGAGCTGCTCTCATATTGTTGTTTATTGCGGCAATTAATAATATCAATGATAGTGTCGTGACTCTACTGAACAGAATGGAAGCCAAGGGATATACCAGATTAGCTATGAAGATTATAATGTTTATTCTCTTAGTCGCCAGTGTAGCACTAATACTACTCATAATCCATGTCTTGATCTGTGCTTATGTCGCTAACGAAGCACTCAGGAAAAATAACACTTGGGCTAGGACTTTGTGTCACAAGTTTGATTCTCCATTGGTAACGTTGTCTGGAGAGTTAATTTTATCCAATGTGATTGGCTCTGTAAGCTCTGGAGTGGTGCACAAAGTTACAATTCTAGATGGCCAAATACTAGTATTTAAAGGATACGGTGATCTGTAGAATATTCAAGATTTCGAACGCTAGGTTCGACAAGACACAAGAATATCGTCAAGCTTCTTGGTTGGGGCTCCAATAAAGAATCTTCAAGTCATAGGAGCAGCTTCACTTATATCAGAACTTGCACACCTTATTATGGTTGAAGCCAATGTGACTTCCCTTGCCCGGCTTGGTTTTCATGATGTCACCTTGGCAATGTGAAGATCGTGCTCCCATAAGTTCCAACCAGACCTCATGGTTTAAGTGAAATAAATGATTCAGAAGTGGGAAAGGATGACACGTGTGCTAGAGACCAAGTTTTTATCAAAAATCCAAGCCAACAAGTTCTCAAAAAGTTGTAATCCTACAACCATGAAGGTGTGTTTTAAACATAATCAGGGGTATTAAAAACACAACCAAAAGCTTGGTTCAGTGGTCAGGGTTGCTATCCATAACTCCCATGTCACAGGTTCGAACCTCCCTGTGCCTGTTTTTATATAGATGACCATTAAACTTTGACCGTTTTTATATAAATGACCATTAAACTTTGACCCTTCATCTAATTATACTTTCAAAGGATCATGATCATACAACAAAGTAACCACCAAGTGTAAATTTTAAAATGATAAATACCATACCATTCTTTTTACAAGATAAATTTGGCTAATACAAATTCTCTTATTTATTTTATTTGGGTCAAACCCAATTTATTTTTTAAAATCAAATCCATTTTTTATTTGGATCAAGCCCAATTCCCATCTTTTTCTAAATTAAAACCAAATCCAATTTTTAAAAATGTGGGTCAAGCCCAATTTTTAATTTTTTTTCCTTTTCTCTTCAATTTCAAATCAAATTAATTTTATCTAATCTTTTTTAAATCAAATTCATTTTCTTAATTTGAATCAAACCCATTTTATTTTTCCTATTTTAATTTGAAATTAATTCCATTTTCCTAATTTGGGTCAAACCCCAATTTTTTTTACTCAAGCCCAATTTCCTTTTTTGTCATTAAGCCCATTTTTTCTAAAAAATTCTAAGTGTCACGCAATGAGCTCTAAATATGAACTGGTAGCTTTTTCTGATATTTGATATTTGGAGGTTCATATGAGTCCCAGTGTAGTCGTAGTTGTCTCGGACTCTGTGCATATGTGGACCCCAAAAGCTTCTAAAAAATAAAGGATTCCAGAAAACCGCGTTTTAATAATTCTAAAGTCTCATGCAACGAGCTCTAAACACAAACTGGTACTGTTCGATATTTAAAGATTCATATGGGTCCCAGTGTAGGCATAGTTGTCTTGGATCCCGTACATATGTGGACTAAGAATTATTCCAATATCTAAATTGCTTTTAAAATCGTCTTTCAATTTCTTTTTCCAAAGATCAAGTGTTCACAACCAGAACTACGTAGCCTTGAGTTTCTCATTGCATCAGGGAATACGTAGGAGCAGGATTAAGTCCAGACTATTTTCATACAAACCTATTTATTTCTATTTTACTTAAAGGGATCAAACAGTTTTTCAAAAATATCAAAATCTCACACTCAATTTAAGGAGGGTACTGTTATTTGAAACGAACGAGTAGGGTGCCTAATACCTTCCCTATTGGTAACCGACTTCCGAACCTAAAATTTCTTCTTCAAATAGGGTTTTTCCAAATATTTTCTCTTAAAATAAAATTTGGTGGCGGATCTACGAACGAGTAGGTGCCTAATACCTTCCCTATTGGTAATCGACTTCCGAACCTAAAATTTCTTCTTCAAACAGGGTTTTTCCAAATATTTTTTCTTAAAATAAAATTTGGTGGCGGCTCTACAAATCAAATCAATTCTTTTCTAAAATTTTAACGAGTTCATCATTTCCTTGTAATTACGGTTACGACAATATAAAAACTTTTATAGACATCTTTTAAAAATTAATTTGATAAAACCTATATTTCTAAGTTTTCATTGAATAAGATAAGGAATATTATTAAATTTTTTGGTTACTTGAATCCTACGATTACGGTCTAGTGGAGGACATTATTTTTTTATATTAATATATATATATATATATATATATATTTGTTTAGTTTTTATATAGATTTTTAGTGGATCTTTTTTATATTGTGGTGACAAGAATATTTTTGGACTTATAGCATATAAGTTTTCTTGACAAGCCGAACAACAAACTACTAGTTTTAAGCCCAAAATTAAGCATTAAGGACTTCCGTAATTATTTTCGAACTAGAAAATAGAAACATTCATATTGATATTTATTACATCAAGGTTCAAGGATCTTACGTGTGTTGACAAAAATTACTAATTTTAAGTCCAATATTTATTGTTATAACATATTATTATTATTATAAAAAAATTAATATTTACTAAAAATTTAATATTAGATTACCTATTTTTATAAATTTTAATATAAATATTATCATTTCAATTTGTAATAACAGTATAATATGTCATACTAATAAATAGTCTGTTACTATAGAATATTAGCATATATCATTAATATATTAAATGTTGGCATATTTGTTGATTTAAATTTTTTATATCAATTTAACCGTTTTAGACAAAACTATACTAATGAAGGTTACTTGAACATTTAAAATTTTTGTTTGTTAATAAATGATAAGTTTTTTTATTTTTTATTTTTATTTATTATTTTCTATTTGTAGGTGGATTTTCATATAACCATTATTTATAAAACTCTAAAGGAAGCACTCATTTATCTATTCCTTAGTAAAATATGATTATAATATTATTTTTAATCAATATTTTTATATAGTAAAATGTATATAATATTATTAATGTGATAAACTTGATATTTATGTTCATATCAATTTGTTTCTTGTTGTGTTATATATGCTACCAGTGTGGAGTACTTGAGATATGTTTAAGAAAGTTTTCATGTCATATTTTTTGTATAATTATTTGTTCATGCATTCTATTAAAACATCTCGAATTGCTTTGTCTTGTGAAATAGATCAATGAAATAAAAGAAGCATGAATATGACATGTAACTTTTTCTTAAAATAAGTAGAAACAATATCATATCTAAATGCTACTTATTTCATTCAGTTGTTTTACATATTTATTTTGTGATTTCTGATTTGCTTTAAAATTTTTAAATCAGAAACAATATTCTAACTAATGGATAAGTCTTAGATTAAGATGCCTCAAAATTCTCCTAAGTATAAGGAAGGAGTTAAGGGATTTATCAACTTTGCCTTTGAACATAGTATTGTTGTTGG
This sequence comes from Canavalia gladiata, assembly GCA_037954105.1. Classification (NCBI taxonomy): domain Eukaryota; kingdom Viridiplantae; phylum Streptophyta; class Magnoliopsida; order Fabales; family Fabaceae; genus Canavalia; species Canavalia gladiata. Next base: position 25,786,905 of record CM075662.1, read on the forward strand.
TAAAATATTATGTCCATGTGTTCGATGTAATTGTAGAAATCGGCAAGCTAGAGATGAGGTGTATGACCACCTTATTTGGAAAGCATTCCCGCAAGGATACACCTTTTAGTTTTTGCATGGTGATTCAATGGCCAATGAAAATACAAATCCAATTGTCAGTAAAGATCCAATTCAAACCATGATAAATGAAGCTTTTGGAGTTGATAGGCACCTTGCAAATGAATCAAATGAAGAAATTAGACAAGGTGATGGAGGGATGCTGAGTGTAACACAAGAAAGGTTTGAAAATAGAGAGTTTTATGAATTAGCAAGAGATGGAGAACAAGCTCTGTATGAAGGATGCACAAAATATTCAAAATTGGCTTTTATTCCAAAGTTGTACCATATCAAATTCCTATCCAAGATGACTGATAAGGCTATGGCAATGATACTAGAAATTCTACATGATGCATTTCCATATGCAAAGATTCCAAGTTCATTTTATGAGGCAAAGAAAACGATAACCAAGCTTGGGTTAGATTATGAAAAGATATATGCATGTCCAAATAATTGTATGTTGTATTGGGGTGAGATGAAAATAGGGACATATGCAAAACATGTCAAAAGTCCAGGTGGAAACCAATGACAAGAGGTGGTGAGAATGAGGTGGCCAATAATGGAAATAATAAGAAAAAGGTGCCTACAAAAGTTCTTCGTTACTTTCCACTAAAAACATGTTTGAAGAGGTTGTTCTTGTGTTCAAAGACTGCTGAAGATATGAGATGGCATGCCAGGTCTCCTAATAATGGTGTTTAGGGTTTAGGGTTTAGGGTTTTGACTCAAGCTTGCATCAGAGCTTTGACTCAACTAACACCTTTTTTGCATCAGAGCCACGAAATGTTCGTCTTGCATTAGCTAGTGATGGTTTTAATCCCTTTGGTACTCTAAGCGCTACGTATAACATTTGGCTAGTTATCCTCATACCTTATAATACTCCTTCCTCACAATTACAAAATAATATTGTGATCACTTTATGTCACATGCAAACAGCCTCAATGAAGAAGATAAAGTTATTCTTCTCTGTCTTGCTGAAGGTCCTGAAATGCAAGCTACAAGATTCATTTCTTATAACATTAATGGATACAAATTTCAAACTTTGTCACGAGATAAAGGATTGAAAACTCAAAATAGTTGGGTATTTGGTACTTTTGGTACTAGAAGTTACTCAAGCAATAGTGACACTCAAATGAGATTTGGAGGGGTGCCTTACTATGGAAAACTAATAGGCATAATTGAACTTAGCTACAATGGCCTATTCAAGGTTACTTTATTTAAATGTGAATGAGCAAATACCACAAATCCTAGAGGCATAAAATTAGATAATTTGGGTTATACCTCAATTAATTTTGCAAGACTAATACATACCGGAGAAAATGAAGATGATGAACCATATATAAAAGCTTGTGAAGCTCAAATGGTTTATTATGTTGATGATGAGAAGGATAATGGTTGGAGTATACCTATTCATTTAAAGCCAAGAGACTTGTATGATATGTGTGAAGAAGATGAAGATATGATGGTATCTAACGGGTCTTTTCCATCACATAACTTGGATCAAATTTTTACCAATGATATTGAATGTATAGAATTGGCAAGACCTACTATAGATGATGATCCTGCAACTTCTATCATAAATGAAAATGTTGTTGATGATGATGATAATAATAGGTAAAATTTATTATTTGTTATTGTTTTTCTCTAAACCTCTTAAATGAAATTTTTTATTGTTGTTATTTGTTATGTTAATGATAATTTGTCTATTTTTTTGTGTTAATTGTTATTTCATTAAATAACATAAACATTTTGATTTTACAGGAATGCATAAAATAAAGAGGTTTAGTTATAAGACTCATTCTACACCAGTTGCTGGTTCATCCATGAATCAGTCTGCATCTCACTTATCAGCACAAAGTGAGCCTATAGGTCAAGGTCCTTTGCAAAATTTTAGCATTGAAGTTCATCATGTGGAACCTACACAAGATCAACCTCAAAGTTAAATTCCCCAAACTACTACTAAAAGAAAGTCACATAAATATTGGATAGTTAATATGATTGGTAGGTAGGTTAATACACCTTCTGTATGTTTACTTTATCATTACTTTAGTATTCTTTATTATAATATAAACCTTTTATTCTGCAAATATAGATACAGATGGAATCATTAAAGAAAATTGTCTGCGAGTTACGGATTTAAGTTTGAACCTTCCTCTAGGTCAAAAAGTAATGTTGGAATGGAATGAGGATGGTCAAACAATTGGAGATAGTAGTGTTCTTTTAGGAGTATATTTGGGAGAACTTACTACTAATCCCAACAAATTTCCTATTAGTTATGAGTCTTGGCATAAAGTTCCTTTAACATACAAGGAACATATTTGGAATAGTGTTATTAAGGTATTAATTCTAATTCAATGAATATATTCTCTTATGAACCGTGTATACTATTTTTTAATTCTTGAATTTATCTTTTGTAGGAAAATTTTCAAGTTAGTGATGGAGAACAGAAAGATCATATTATGTCTAAAATTAGCAAATGTTGGAAAGACAACCATTGTAGATTATATAAGAAATTTATTGTTGAAGGTGCTACTTCGGAACAAAATCTTGAGTCACGTCGAGATGGTATCCCAATAGATCAATGGGTCTCTTTTTTGCAATATCGATAAAGTCAAAAAATAATAGTAATAATTCATTTATTGATAAAGTTTTATATATATATATATATGATTAACTACTTTTTTATATAGGAAATATCTGTAAAAAAAACATTGCAAATCGACAGAAACAAACCATATCTCACACACTTTGCTCAAAGTCAATTGCTAGAAAGAAACATAAGCTAGTATAGTTTTTGAATAAGCATTTTTATCATATTTAAAATCTTAAATATCAAGTTTTCTCTTCATGATATAACTAATATCATGCTTAATTTAGGAAATTGAAACCAGAAGAAGATACAACACATGAGAAATGTATTCTATTGCACATAAAAGAAAGGATGGTTCTTTTATTAATGAGAAAGCTAGAGAGAAAAGTGAGTAATATTGTCCCAATTATGAATTTTTATTTTTTTTATGTTCATCATTATGTTTTATAATCATTCAAATTGGAGGCTGAAGATGTTATTTTGACCGTAATAGAGCATTGATATGTTAAAATTTCATCCATTGAATGCAAGTAGTTGAAATTGAATGTTCTTACTATGTTCCATTATTCTTTTTAACTGGAATATGACTGTTTGCATTGTTGATTGATTAAAAATTGTTAAGTTGTTTTGCAGGAACTACTAGATATGCAAAATAATTACTCAAGTTCTAATAAGGATACTTACATCACTACATTTGGGAAGGAACATCTAGGACAGGGCATGGGATTTGGTGTTTGCCCCTCCCAAATTTTTGGAACTACTCATACTCAAGGAAGTTCTAGTGTATCTTCTCATGCTGGAAATGATCTGAAAACTGAATTGCAGCAAAATAAACAAAGAATTGTAGCTTTAGAGGAAGAAGTTGCAAAATATAAAGATTTAGAGCAAAAAGGTGCAAAATATGAAAGTTTAGAGCAAAAGGTTGCAAAATATGAAAGTTTGGAAAAAAAAAGTTGCAAAGTATAAAACTTTGGAGTAGCAAGTAGCATTTCTTATACAACAACTAGAAAATCAACTGCCACCTCAACTTAATCATGTAATGACTGATGGTTCTACTACTTTTTATACTAATAATTTTATTAGTTTCTTATGTAAATACTACTGGAGAAAAATATTTCATAAAAATTTTAACTTTTACTTATTTTTCATTAATTTTAGACAGTAGATTATTAGTTTCTTATGTAAATACTACTGGAGAAAAATATTTCATAAAAATTTTAACTTTTACTTATTTTTCATTAATTTTAGACAACAGATTTAGGATCACTAGCAAAAAAAAGACCATCTTCATCAGTAAGTTATGAACTTGGACAAAATGAACCACCATCTTTTTAGGTACTTGACCATACATTTTTATTTAAAAAGTTAATACCGTTGTTTTTATTTAAAAAGATGACAAAGACATTTATTTTATTTTTAAAATATTAAATAGATTATTTTATATAACTTTTCATTTAGTTACATTTATTTATATTATATAGAGAAAATTTAAATTTATAGTAGATTTAAATTGTTTGATTAGCAAGTATTTAAGCTAAATAAAACAAAATAAAATAATTAAAATACTATCTTCTTTTCGGTGGTTATAAATTATTTTACGGAATTTTTATTAATAAAATTTAAAATTACGTTACGCAAGTAAGATGACAAATAACAGCACTGCAAAATAACATTAACTTTATTACGATTTAGCCGGCGGTTTTCAACTATTACTAAACGACTTGGTAATTTTTGGATAATGGTGACTTATTAGGATGATTTTGGAGGATGGTTTATAACCGTCAAAAGTTTTTGCGACTGTAGAATTCATCTTGACAGACAAACCTACAACACTTTTTAAACCGTTGCAAAGGTTTATTTGTGGTGATTTTAATTATCGTAAAATTATAATAAAACCATTTTTTAATGATAAATAAAAGATTAAGAAGTGAAAATTAGTCCAATACACCAAGAATTTAAACAACTATAACGAAACAAAGCTATAATATAAATCCTGAAGAATATGATAATTATCAAACTTATGATCAACAATCACTCAATGCTATCTCTCAATTTAAAAGGATAAATCTATTATTTTTTCATTACTAAAATTAATTTAAATTATTTATATCTTAAATTAGTTAAAATTTATATAAATAATTTATAAATCTGTTACAAATATTATGTAGAGCTTTTGACTTATTTTTTACAGTTTTTGACTTTTATATTAATGTAATCTCAATATTCATCTCGCCATCTTCGAAAAATATTTTTAGAATTATTTTAGCGTTATGTAAAAATAGAAAAAAAAAACATTTGTTTAAAATATAAAAAGTTGAATAAAAATATCCAAAATAAGAATTTTTATTCTTAATTACTAACACACATGTAGTTATAATGGATGATATAAAAATTGGTTATTTTTTTAAAATTATTTTAATAAAAAAGTTGATAATAAATTAATAAAATCAGTAATAAATCAGTAAAAATAGTATATTGATGAACCAATAAAATTAATAAAAAAATCAGTTTATATATAAAATAATATTATTTTAATTATTGTAAAAAATAAAAATAAATATATATTTTATTTAATTTTACATATATAACTTAAATTTAAAAAATTAAAATGGTATATAACTTTTTTATTTTTAATCATATAAAATTATGATATTAATATATTATTTTATTATATATTTATAAATTTTTAATAAATTATATATCATAAATTTTAAAAATAATATTAATTAATATCAATTCAATTATAGTTGAAGTACGATTAAATTATTAAACCTTATATAAATACTTTAATCGATTCAATGGTAACATTAGCTATAACTCTTTTACTATCATTACTATCACACCCTCAATCCATCATTTCTGTCGCCTTCATTTTTATTAGAAATTTCACGATGCAGTTTGATATGACTTTAAAAAAAACAATCATCCAAATCAATTATAAAATATATTTGCAATATAGTTAAAAAATATAAAAAAAATTAAATCAAATCAATCTTGTACCATTTGGTTTGGTTTGATTTGATTTTTTATAATTTTTTACTTTATTTTTAAAAATCAAATAATAAAATAAGTTAATAAAAAATAATAAATTAATAATTTTTTTAAAATATAAAACTAAAAATAATAATATTTATATTCAAATATGCTTCAATACAAGAGGCAGTTAAAAAAAATACAACTAATAATAAAAAATGTTAAAATATATATATAAATTCTATAGTTTGATTTGATTGGATTTAAAAAAAATAGAAAATTAAATTAAATTGCACAAAATTTTAAAATTTTAAAATTTTTAATTTTTTAAGTTTGGTTAACCGAAATCGTTGGATACCATTACAAAATATGAAATGAGGGGACAATAATTCAAACCAAACAAACTAAAACAATCAAGGATGAAATTGATTGTTTACACATCTTTAAACAAGCATCATACTGTTATGAGTACTAAAATGATTATTTTGGCTAATACTGATAGCATCAAAGTATTCATGCACAATAAGAGAGGCTCAGTTATGATCAGACTTATGCAAGAGGAAACCAAAATTTATGAACACAAAAGCGAGGAACATGAATTAGAAGACATATCAACAATTTGGACCCAGCCAAAGCAAAAGCATGAAATCTCAGCTTGGTCATATAAAACGGGTTCAGACAAATAAGGTCCTGATTCCTGAACCGATGCTAATTTGAATAGCCTAATAACAATGTGGCCCTTTATAATTGTGTTGCAGCAGAGCAACAACATAAACACACTCGTGCAACCTACAAATGCACAATGCAGTGTGTCACATAAAACAATAATTATCAGAGACAGATTATTCAAAAACCAAAAGATACACAAAGTTGAGAGCAACTTTACAGTGTCAAGGTGTTGAAAAGAATCAGCAAGATTGCCCCACCAAATTGGCTGGTTTGGTTATCAAATCCTCTAACTCAAGATAGATATTTGAGCCATTCACATCCATTTCTTCATCAACAACATAACTCTCCCCCATGAGTTTTTCTGACATAGCATCATAAGCATCATAACCAATAGTCCTTGAACCTTCATCTTCGAAGGTTACAGTCTGTTGCAATTTATCCAATTGTTCATAACCTTGGTGTCTATAACCAACATCTGAGACAGTGTCAAATTTGCATCTCTTAATCATGTGTTGACCATCAAGCTCCCCCTTTCGTTTTGCCTTATGCATTAACTGTTCCCCAAAAGAAGGCATTTTGACCATTCTAGTAAGGAAAACCATCATCTGAAACTGCTTCAACTCCGTACACCGAACTCGTTCCTCAACATTGGTGAGTTGAACCTGTGATTCCTTGTGGTGCTGTGTGAGCTTCAGAATCTCTGATGCTAACATGCTCTGCTCCTTCTTGAGCTCCTCAACTTCAGGCTTCATGGAGCTGAATGCTTTGTTACCTATGCTTCTTCTCCTCCTTCTGATATTCTTCAGCAAATGCTTCTTCCCTCCCTCCCTTCATTTGCGAACTCCCAACGCTCTGAATCAACCTTCCTAAAGCCCTGTGCTCATATATAGGAAAATAAAATCCCAAGAATAACCCATTTAAACTACCTCTGTAGAAATTCCAAATTTAATCCATAATTCAGTCAGAAATTGTGTCCTTCTCATCTTTAAAAATGAACTAGCATGTAAATTAAATTAAATTAAATTTTCAAAAGTATTAGTTTACTAACAACTTTTATCCTACCAAATTATCAATTCATAAAAAAAAATTCATCTCTAATTATATATAAATATATATATATATATATATATATATATATTAAAGAACAAGGTATGATAAAGTCATTTTAAAATTTTATATGATATAAATTTAAGAAATTTAATAAAAATATTAGTTAATATTTCATCCTATAACTTCAATATAATATATAATTTACATTGTAAAATATCCGTAAATATTAACTATAAGATTATATATTTGCAAATTTTTAATTTTTCTCAAATTTGATATGTTAATCATCCTATTAATATTATATGTTAAATTTGTATTATATTGTAAAATTTATTAAATAAAATAATTTTAATATAACTGTCAAATTTAACAAAATAACATATTTAATAATTTTTTATTAAAAATTTTCATTAATTCAATAATTAAATTTAAATTGGTATATAATGAATAATCTTTATAAAATTTTATTCAATTTAAAATTTAATACTTCATCATTATTTTAGCATATAATATATTATTTAAAATACAAATAAATAATTACTATTAAATTATATATATATATATAAATATTTAAATTAAAACATTTTCAAAACTTATTTTAAATGAATAAAATATTTTATTTTTACTACTTTATATATTTTCTTAATTTCAAGAAATTAAATCCTAAAATTTTTTAATTATATTATTAGACAACAATAACATTTTATACTATTATTTTTATCAATATCTTTATATCATTGTTCTTCTTGTTACACATTTTTCTTTCATCACTTCTTATTTCTCTCCTTTTTTTACACAAATTATGTTTGTTGAAAAAAGAAAAATAGGAACAAGACGAGATATCAATGGTAAGACATCAAGTTAGATAGTGAAAGTTCCAGCAGATTTCAACAAAGAGCATGTTAAAAGTATTCATGTGTGTATGCGTTTGTCCGGGAAATAATACTGTTTAAAAAAAAAAAAATGAAGGCGCAGTAAAAATAGGGTTTGAAGCATTTTGAAGATAACAACAATGAATAGAGTAAAGTTGTAAGTGAAAAATATTGGGGAAATGGAAGAACTAACGTAGGTGTTAAGCTGGCGAATGAAGGTGGAGAAGTTAATGTGATTGAAATACTTTGGGAGAAGGGTTTTGGAGAATTCATGAGAATTCCAAACCACCATGACACTACCATTTCAAATGTCTTCTCTGTAGGTTTTAGGGAATCAACCAATACGTCGTCGTTCAGTTCCTCTACTTTCATACTTGTTCCTTCTTCTTTTTCCATCAATGTTCGTATCTTGTGAACGGGTTCACTGTGAGGAACCACCATTTTCTTCTCTTGTGCTCTGCTTTTCTTCAGATGATAACTCCAACATTAAAACTAAAATATCTTTTTTACGGTATATTTATAAATCTAAAAACAACATATATAACATAATAGGATTAAATATATTTCTATTACGGAGTCAGAGTCATATTGTTGAAATGTAATTAATTTGGTTAATTATTTTTTATTTTAATATATTTAATTTTAAACAAATTATAATTATAATTTATAAATTGATCTTTTTATTAATTATTACTCAAATAATTATTTTAAAATATATTAATTTTGAAAAATGATTTTAATATTTTAGTAAGAAAATTTTATTTTATTTTTTTTCAATTTAAATTTAGAAAATAATCTCTATTAAATAAAGTTGAAATTTCAGATATTTACTATTTTTTATTTTAAGATTTTAATATTATAGTGTAATTACTTTAGGATTTTTTAATTTTTAATATTAAATTATTTTGTATATCATATATTTTAATTAATTTAACAGTAATTTTTTATATAAAACATTCTATGTTTTTAAATTTTTGTATTTTTTAAATTATTTAATATTAAATTAAATTTTAAAAAATAAAATACATTAATAAAAATATATTTGAAATTAAATTAACTTATATAAAAAAATAAAATATTAACTTAGATTATTAATTTTTCTATAAACTTTAATATAAAATTACCTATTAAAATAATAAAAATTTTCTGTAAAATTATATTAATATTTTAAATTAATTGTATTGTATATGAAAAAAAATTTATAAAATAAAATAAATATTATTTTTTTAAAAAATTTATATTATATGTTAAATTATATTATATAATTTAAATCTTAATTAGTTGGAAGTAATTTTTTATATAAAAATATTATATCTCTTAAATTTTAGTAATTTTAAATTATTTAAATTAAATATTAAATAAATTTAAGAATGTTAATAAAAATAGATTCAATATTAAGATAAATTTATAAATAAAATAAAATGTATTATACAATTTAAAAATATTAATTTTAAAAAATTATGTTATTATTTTACTAAGAAATTTTTATTTCATCTTTTTAATTTAAATTTGATAACGTAATTTTCATATGTTGAAATTTTAACTATTTACTATTTTTCATTTGAATGTTTTAATATTTAGATATAATACAGTATAATTTTTGAAAAATATTTATCTTAATGTGAAATATATTTTTAATAATGCACTTGAAATTGTTTAAAATTTAATTTAATATTAACTAATTTAAAATTATTCAAATTTTAAAAATACATCATATTTTTATATAAAAAATATGGCTAATTAATTCATATTTATGCAATATAATATAAATTGTCATATAATAAAAAAATTAAAAAATATAAATATTTATTTTAGTCTAAATGAAATATACATGATACAATTAATTTAAAATATTGATATAATTTTTTAATAACTTATTTTTATTATTTTAATAGTTAAATTTTATATTAAAATTTACAGCAAAATTTAATAATTTATGTTAATATGAACTAATTTAGATTTATAATGCAATGATTTTTTAAGTTTAACTTAATGTTTAATATATTTTATTAATATACTTAAATTTATTTAAATTTTTATTTTATAACAAACAATATAATATTATTAGAATTTAAAATTTTATTTTTTAGATAAAAAGTTACTTCAACTAACTAATATCTATCTAACTATATATATATATATATAACGTGATATATAATATAAAAAAATTATAAGTTTAAACATTTATTTTATTTTGTCCAAAAATAATAAAATTTAAATTATACAATAAAATAGATTTAAAATTTTAATATAATGTTGTAATAAATTAATTTTTTAATTTTTAAATTTAACATTAAAAAAATAAAAAGAATTGATAATTTAAATATATATGATAATTTAAATTTATAATATAATTCATATTTTTAAATTTAACTTAATATTAAATATATTTTTATTAACATAGTTGAATATGTTTAATATTTTAATATATATATATATATATGTTAAACTTTAATATTTATATTAAATTAATAATCTTATATAAAATATAAAATTATCAATTAAATTATTGATTTAACAGTTATTATAAGTAAATCATATATATATATATATATATATAAATAAAATTTTATACAAATAAAATTGATAAATATTTTATTTTATAACTTTATTTTAACAGTTTATATATATATATATATATCAATAATTAAATAATATATTTATAAATTTTAATATTTTTAAAAATTTAATATATATATATATATATAATCATAAAAATATTATAATATAATTTAATTTTTAGATTAATAAATATTATATACTGTATAAGTTCAGTTGATATAAATATTAAAATTTAATATATGATATTAATAGATATAAATTATATATATATATATATTATAATTTGACATATAATATAAAAAATAAAAATTTTAAATAATTTTTTTATTAAATTTTTAAAAAGTTAAATTATGCAAAAAAAAATAATTTAAAATATTCATATAATTTTGTAATAGTTATATTTTATTTAATAATTAAATTTTATAGTAAAAATTTATAGTAAAATTTAATAATTTAAATTAATATGATCTAAATTATATTTATAAGATATTTTAATTTTTATAAATTTAATTTAATGTCAAATATATTTTAATTATTATACTTAAACTTATTTAATATTTAACTTAATAGTAATTAACTTTAAATTGCTAAAATTTAGAAAATACATGATATTTTTACATAAAAAATTACAGTGAACTAATTGAGATTTAGGTTATGTAATTTAATTTGATGTATGATATTAAAAATTTTAAAATCTTTTATAATAATTATTTTTGTTATTTTAATAGTTAAATTTTCTATTAAATTGACAGTAAAATTTAATAATTTAAGTTAGTATCAACTTACTTGAATTTACAATATAGTTTACTTTTTATAAATTTAACTTGATATCAAATATATTTCATTAATATATTTCATTTATTTAACGTTTAATTTAATATTAAATAAATTGATATTATTAAAATTCAAAAAACATATAATATTTGTATATAAAAATTTGTATTTACTAATTGAAATTTATGATATACATTATTTAATATTAAAAAATTTTAAAATCTAAAATTAATTATATTATAATATCTAAAATATTAAAACAAAAACAATAAATATTTAAATTTTAAACTTTATCCAATGAAGATTATATTGTTAGTTTTAAATTATAAATGAAAAATAAATATTTTGTTGACATAAAAAAATATTTTTTAATATTAATATAATTTAAAATTTATAAATAATTATTTAATTAATTCTAGAGGGATTAATATAAAATTTCAATTTTAAAATATTTTTATGAACAAATATATTAAGATAGACAAAGTTGGTTACCTATTAATTATATTCTAACAATATTATTTGCAAGCATGATACATAACATAAATATATTAAACCACATCATTTTAAGTAATGTACTCTTATATTTATAAAGATATCCAAAAAAATAATAAAAAATAAAATAATGAGATTAAAAATAATTTATTTTAAAATATCAAATAAAAAATATTTAAAAAGTAAATAAATAATAAAAATATTAATAGTAAAAATTTTATTTTATATTAATTAAAAATTAATTAAATTAATAATTTATTTTTTATTATATTTTTATTTATATAATTTTAATTTTTAATTTTTAAAAATATTTAATAATTTTAATATTTAAAAGCTCCTTCTCTATTTTTATTTTTATTTTGAAGAAACATTTTTTAGTGAATCGCATGTAAGATTTTTTTTATTTATATATTTATATTTAAATGTGAAAAAATATTTATAACTTTTTTTTCTTTAATTCTCTTTCTTTATATTTTGATAAAATAAACAAAATTTTATTTATTTACCTTTTATATACAATAGGACATGGACATTTATTTATTATTCCGTATTTGTTCAGAAATAGAAAATGTATAAATATAATTAATATTATTAATTTTTATTTATTTTTAATTTATATTTTATATATAATTTTTATTTTTTATAATTTTAAATATACAGATATAAAAAAATATTTAATACTTTCTTAAAAATTAAATATCAACGGATAAAAAGAAACAAATTCATTTTTTGGATTTTGATGTATGTAACAAAGAATAGACATGCAGTTTAAATAGGGTAAAAAAAATTATTTTTGTTAATAGTAGAGTAACTCATGCACTTTAAATGTCATGATGAGTTTCTTGATATTTTGGTTTTGATGTACTTTACTCACTGAATGTTTTTTGAAAAAACAAACAAAAAGGTTATAAATTGTTGTACATATCTATTATGTCTAATAACTACCTTTTTATTCTTTTTTAACATTTCAATATTTATATTTATTTTAATTATTTTTATTTATCTTTCTTTATTTGGATTATGAGCAAATAAAAATAAAAAATATAATAAAAAAATAAAGATAAAAAAGAATTAAATATAAAAAAGTTAAATATTTAAATTGATAAAAATAAATAAAAAATAATCTTCTTTCATTTAAATAATATAAAATTAAACTAATAATATAAATTTTAATTTATATTATTTAAAAAATTAAATTAAATTTTTAAAATACAATAATTTATTATATTTTATTGATATAATATTTTTAAAAAAAAATTTAAAAACTCTTTCTTCCATTTTTATATTTGTTGGAGAATTTAAAAATATAAGATTCACAAAAATATTATCTTCTTCTCTACTTTTGTATGTATCCGAAGATTAAATATTAAAAACTATTTTTATCTCATTTATTTATTGTTTTTTCTTCTAATTAAATAAACATATTTTTTATATAAATATATATATATATTAATATATATATATATATATTTTTTTTTTACCCATCTAATGAATCGTTTTGTTCTCACCTTCTCACTTAAGGATGATGAGACAAAAATGGTTCAACTAAAATTCGACAAAACCAATATCCAAATATGCTAATTGGATTATACGGTCCAAGTTTTGATTAAATTAGATTACAAAAAATAATTTTATTAATTGATACAATTGTTTCAATTTATGAATTTGGTATCCTTTGATATTCGAATCAAACTGAAAGAAATAACCAAATGCATAAATAAATATAAATGAATCTTTTTTAATTGGGTCCATTTGGTTATCCTAATCTCATTTTGTTTATCTTCTCCTATTTTAAATTGTGTAAATCGTCATTATTATTGAGATACTTTTCTCCTCTTTGCAGATTCACTACTCAATCTATCTTTATTATCTTCTCTTCTTCTAACATTATTTTTATATGTTGTTAAATCTTTTCTTCTTCTAATTAATTAAAGCTTTTTTTTTTCAACAAATGCCAAAAAAATTGACTAAGGCTATTGCATATCTCTCTTAAAGAGATATTTAACGGTGGCAACATAGCCTATGGGTCTCCTTTAATGTTAAACAAAAGAATAAAATCAATGGTTTTGATATTTTTCTCCTATGATTGTATGTTAACGTTTGCATTTAATTCAATTTGTACATGCATTTTCATTTCTTCTATTGCAAAAAGGTTGCACTTTTTTGGTAACTAATTTTTCTTTTTTTTCATTGTTCTTGAATCTCTTCGTTAAGAGAGGATACACGGCTAACCTGACACTAACCATCCAATCCAATTGGAGATTCGACCAAATCCAAATCTTATTGACTTGACCATGAGTGTAGTAAAAAATAATCTAATTTTGCCATAATTAGATTATATGATCATGAATTTATCAACCAAATCCATCTGTAATATATCAATGTTCACGTTTATCTTTATTAAGGATAAAAGTGAATAAAATCATCAGACAACAACCTACAACTTGATTCGTTTAAAATATAGTTTGATTCGACTTATTTAATAAATAAATAGGTTTAGTTTGTTAATTTTTTTAAATAAACAAGTCTAACTTAAGTTTATGAAAAAGCTTTTTTAACTTATTTAAGTACTATTTATCTTCATATATTATATATTTATATTTATTATATTTATTTTAATATATTTTATTTATATAATATTAACATATATATTTTTAACTTATTTAACCGTCTTTTTATCTTATAAATTTGAAGCTTGTAAACCTTTTTAATCAGTAGTTTGTATAAATTTTAAGCTTATTTATTGACATTTTTTTTAATGTAGATTTTTAAATAAATTTGTAGGTCTTGCATGCTTTAAATCAGTCAGACCTTAACAAAACAAAAATCTTTAAACAGTTGATATTCAAATCTCAAAGTTTTTAAACAAATCACACTTGAACGTGGGAAGTCTCGATTCGATTTACTTCTATTTTTAATTCTCATATTTATAATACAAATAAATAATTCAAATATATTTTGATAAAGATATTTTTGAATTTAAATTAAATTTACAAATAAAGAAATATATTTTATTTAAATTATAAGATATATTTTATTTAAATTAATTCAAATTAAATTAAATTATTATATATAATAAAACTTTTAATTTAAATTCAAAATCTATAACTAAATTAGATAACTTTACATCAATCAACTTATATAACATTTGTTTAGTTTTGGATTATTTTCATCATAGACCATTTCTTTATTTTAATATTTTTTATTACCTATGTTTTGCTATAGAAAAACATAAAAAAAAAAAAAAAAAACTACTTTTGCATCGAGTGACAATGAAGAAACACGCTCAACTTTTGAACACCTTTTATTAGATAGAGATAATATTAATTGCATTTATAACTCAAAATTATCGAAGTTCTTACGTTAACAGTTTACAATTTCGTATTTTTATTATGTATTAACCTATTATTAAGTGTATTTTATGAATCATACATGAAAGTAAATTATGAAATATTCTTTATTTCTTTTTATATTATAGTATTTTATAAATGAATTTATTATTTAACAATTGATATGACATTATTTTTTTAATATTATAATTTTGATTTCTAACAGTTATTATTTGTTATTTGATTTGAAATTGTTTTATCCATAGTTTTAAATTAGGATGTTAGGTCAATGAATAATTGATCAGATCAGTAAATAATTGGTTTACATAGTTAAACTAGTATATTTCAAAATCAGTAAAAATTATATTTAAATTTGTTTAAAATTTAAATATATTTGTTAACATTATTTATGAAATTAAAACATTCTAAATTTAAAAATAAAAATATTTACCATACTTAAGTTTAAATAAAATAATTAAAATTTTATTATAACACAAGTTAAAATATAAGTTTAAAACATAACAAAATAATAATAATTTTAAAGTTTTACTAAAGTTCATGTTGATAAATAAATACAATTATATTAATATAAAATTTATATCCAAAGAATCAAATTATTAGTGAAATGATGGTTTGAGATTAATATCGTGTTTCCTTTGTGAAACTTTTATTTTAAGATTAAACAAAATTAGAAGAGAGGTGTTAATCTTTGTATTTTGAGTTAACTGAGACAAATAATAAGTTTGAATAAAGTTAAACACGTCTCAAGTAATTTTAAAAGATAAAAATTAGAGTATGATGATTGAGATAAAATTAAAAATTTAAGATTATGAAAAGACCTAAAATTTATACCTTTAGCTCTTAAATTATATTTTAAGATTTTTTTTATTATTAATATCAAACAATATTATTTTAAAAGATTTTTTAAAAATCTTAATCAACCCAATTAAATTTAGTAGTTGACATTTATTAATTTTACAATTTAGCAGTTGACTGATTTATTAATTTTTGTAAAAAATTGTCAAGTTAGATCAATTCACATTAAATTTATAATATATTAATCCAATGCATAACTTACATAACTTGAATTGGTCAATTGATCAATTTTTCTGGAATCTGTTCAATTGATCTACTTGAACCAAGTTTTATATCATTAATTTTATAATTACATTCTTTTATTTTTGCAATGCTATTTCAAGTTTCATAAGAAAATATATTGTAAATACAAATGTTATAACAAATAAAAATAATAACATAGCTTATCAAATAATCAAATAATCAAATAAAATACCGAGAATCTATCTAATTTACCTAATTGTATGCATTAACATTTTTTTCTATAATGATAGTAAAAATTATTAGTATAGTTGTTAGTATTATTTTTAGAGTAATAAATTAAATAAAGATGTTAATTTTAGATTTTATTTTATTTTATTGGCATTTAAGGAGTTGTGTGGCTTTTTTGCAGCAATAAATTTAAATTAATTTCAAGTATGAGTAAAAGTATTAGTTTTATATATTGGAACAAACGAATTTTTGAAAGAGAAAGGAAAAAGGTATGATCTCTGAAAGCAACAAAAACATCATCCAAATAAAATATGTTTTACATTTTAATTTTTAGAAAGAAGATTCATACAAAATTTAATTTTTTGGCTGATCAAATTATTTTGAGCTTGGTATTATTTTTAAAATATGTAATGATAATAATATTGACTTAGATAATAAATGCTTATCAGTAACAATCATGCTGAATTTGGTTGAGTAATATGTTCATTTTGAATTTCAGATCGCATATCTATTGTCGACTTCACATATTTTTCTCGTGACCTGTTATGATTTTTCAGACATTTCCATCTTTGTTCACTGTGAGAAGAGCCTTCTGTTGGGTCTCAATTTAATCCAAAAAAGAAATTTTATATAAGCACATTACCCACATCTTTCTTAGTTGGGTTAAAAATGTTTCGACAAATCGATTTTATGGTTAAAAATGTAATTAATAATAAATTAATAAAATATGATTAATTGTGGTTAATTAATTATTTGTGTAGTGAATGATGTAGAAAATGTTGAAATGTAGTTATTATGTGTATATGAATAGCGCGGCTTCAATTTAATTATAGGAAAATATAAAATTGATCTATTAAAAATAAAAGTGTTACAAAATAGAATTCTAAAGTTAGAATCTTTGCATAAAATTTTAATTTTTATTATTTTAATATTTTTATTATATATAAAAAATTGAGCAACTACATTAAATTTTAAAAAATTTAAATTATTATTATATTAGGTTTCTTAAAAGATTTTATCGTCAAATTAGTTGTTTAAAAATTTAATTTATCTTCAAATTAATCTATTAAAGATCTAAAATATTACCATGTAGATCTTTTTAATTTTGAGATATCCTTAAAAAGAATAAAAGTAGTAAAAAAATTTTAAAGTTCAATTTGATGATAAAGAGAAAAAATTTAAAATTTTATCAAATTAATTTTTAGATAAAATTTAAATGATGAGAAAAAACTAATTTAATAATAAAAATTTAAAAAATCAAATATAGATCGCTAACAAAGTAATTTGGTAATATTTGAAGAAGCTACTTCATCTTACTTTCATTTTTAAAAAAATTAATTGAAAATTTTTCACATTTAATTATCAAAAGGCTTATATTAAATACGAAACTCACATCTATTTAAGTCATTATTTGCCGAGACATCGATTCCACACTTAGTTAAATACAATAAGTTATCAAAACCTGAAGAAAAATTACTTTCATTGACAAGAGTGAGAATTGAAGACTCAAACATCAAGGTTCAGTACAAGGAGGAAACACATTTTGGAGCCACTTAAGTTTCTTATTGGCAAGACATGTGTATCCTTTTATGCCAACAATGCCAATAGTAAAAGACTGAATCACAAGGAATATGTGTGCTTTAGATTAATGGCAAAGTAGCTAGTAGCTACCCAATGATACATACTACTCTTAAGATCTCTCAATATATATATATATATAACTTATGTAGCATTGGTTCTCTATTTCAAATTGCCACAAGTACAGTGCAAATTACTCTACAATTAATGCCACATAGGGTTAGCAGCTACTTTCATTGATCACCACTGAGTGCAATAGCTAACCAGCTTGATACTGATGATTGAATTTCAATCTGAGCATTTGCATACAAAGATAAAGGGGTAACTGTAACCTGTCATGCCATAAGGAAACATAGAACACCAAATTAACACAGTAATATATAAGATGCATAGGTCTCACCAATGTACCTCAAAAAAGTATATAGAGAAAACACAAAATTGTCACTCACAAATCCTTCTTTAAGTGCTCTGTAGTCTAAATCCTCCTCTATGTTCTGCTGTTCTTTCTCTATTAACTGCAATATGAATTTAGGCAATGCTCATTTAGGGCGTCTCCAAAATGAATACAATGTGTTGCCAGATAAGAGAGAATGAAAAAAAGTAACAGTTTGAAGAAGAGGTGATTTTCAAACATGTAATTTTATCACTCCTCATTGTGCCAAATGCAAACTAGACTCATAGAATCATGTTTGTTTGCTTTGCAAGTCATGTTAAAGGTACCTCCATTCGGAAGTATTTCTTTATGGTTTGTTGAGAACTGAGCTTTCCAGCAACACCAACAGATTCAATCTCCACATTCTTACGGTTTGAGTTTAGGCGACGTGCTGCAGCCTAAGAGATTTTACACAAGAAAGTTCCATTGAAAAATGAGTTTAGGCTGAAAGAATGTTCCTATAAACAAGGCAATACATTAATTTGTGGTGATTGGATAAGAGAATCTTACAGCAGCAGAGGCATCTCTTCCTAGCTGTGCTAACATGATTCCAAGACTTTGCTGGTTAGACATGTAATGGCCTGCTGAAGGATTCCTATTTGCTGACACAGCTTGCCAGCTGAAAGAAGACCTTTGTGGACTTTGCCTTGTAACTTTGACACCCTATTCACAAAATGTAGACCATAAAAACAACCACCTGAATTGTTGTAATAATGTCCAACTAAATGGGATATGTCAAACAAAGAATAAGGGTGCTGACACAATTATTTATGATGTGTGAAATCAAGGGATTCTATATATATATATATATATATATATAGGTATGGAGCCATTTTTTTTCCAACATGAACTTGTAACTCAGCAATTTATTTCTTGACAAACTCTAGAATATAAAAATATGATGAATCAGAAGAAAAACCTTATTTGTGAGGGGACAGCTAGGGATCCCTATATTGAGGAAGCAATTCTTTGGAAAAATCCCTTTCTGTATATCTCTTATGGCTGCATGAATTAATGGTAAACATACTGTAACTGCATCCTTCAAATCACTTTCACAGCTCACATTCTTCTCCCTGGAAGACATTTACATTAGCATAGTTCATGTGATGATCATTGGAGGGACAAGAGGATGAAAACCAAAAACTAAAAATGCATAACATTAGCATAAGTACCAATTTAATGATATACAAAGAGACGGCACACCACAAATCAGTGCCTCTCTAGCTCCAGCAACGGCCCCAGAGTACAACCTATATCATCAAGGATATGAAAATAAGTGAGACCAAGTTCCAAAGCTGAATAAAACAAGGTACTCTGTCTGTAAAACCAAGTTGGTTCTTTTTCCAAATTGAATTGTAAGATACCAATATCATGAAAGGACCAGTATGAAAGAAGAGCACATCACACACTTACATGTCATAACCACAAGTGGCTCCATTGTTTAGTCCACTAATTACCTGTTTACAAAGTCATGCAATTAAAATTATGCTGCAGAACTCAACACTTTGGTTTATTGAAGCAAGTAATAGCTTTTGTGCATAAAATGAATACCTACCAAAACAGGTTTTGACCAAGAAAACAAGGCTCCTGATAAAGCCAAAGAAACACAATCTGCTGGAGTTCCTAACATTCATAACAAAAATAAAAAAATCAACCACCCTGCTTCTTCAATTTCATTTTCTCCAAAAGACCATTAAAAATTTTCAAATCCATAGGTTATTGATGACCAATGTTCAAGACTATTAGTTAAGAAATCAATAAATAGAAAATTTTTATTAAAAAATGTACATTAAAAGTACATTAATAACACTTTCTAACAAAAAAAAAAATCAGTAAGTGTGAAGGTACCTGAGACTTGATAAGCATTGGCACCACCAACCTCTGCTGAACACACAGTCAGTGTCTCCCTAGTGGTAACTGAGTGGCCACACACCGATCTATCCCTACATCAGGAAAAAAAAAGCATTGTGAAACACCATATACATTGAAACAAGGTGTGAGAAATTGAATTTTGAGGAATTGGGTGGTGACTTACGATTGTGGGGCACAAACATGAACATCAAAGAGGGAATCACGAGTGAGTGCCTCAACGAGGAATGTGAGACCAACAGAGTCTATGCCTTCAGCATTGGTGACAAGTATGAGTGGCTTTGAAGAAGCTCTTATGATGGGTTCATGGGTTTTGTTCTGCTGCTGCTCCTTCACACTTTCCTTTCTGCGGATCACTGCTTGTTGCAGATTTGAGACCAATGCAGCGTGAACCATGTTGTTCTTTACCCATGTCGCCATTCAGCACACAAATTTAGTACAATTGTGATGTCAGACACACACACAAACGAAGATAGTTGTTGTTATTGTACTCTCTCTACCAGATTCAAATTTTGTGTTAGTGGAAACTGGAAACTTGTATTTATAAAAGGAAAATGGTAGACACCAACCCACTTACTGTATCCATCCTTAATATACTTTTAAGATTTTGATCATTTTTTGCTGTCATAATTTTTTTAACAAAAAAAAAAAATTGTGGGCATTAGATATATTAAAATATGTGTATATTAAATATATTGAAATGTATATTACTGTAAATATCAGAAATAGGTGCACTTTCATCCCACCTATGCTACATTTATTTATTCATTTTTTACAATGTGAAAAGTAAGAGGGTTTATGTGTTTACTTCACCATTTTTCTAATTAAAATATTAATAAATAAAAAAATTATTAGACATTATACTATAGATTTTTTTAAAACTCTGATAAGAGTATATAATATTTTTTTAAAATAAATATTTTTATTTCTTAATTATCTTTTACTTTATTATTATTATTATTATTATTATTATTATTATTATTATTATTATTATTATTATTATTATTATTATTATCAAGGTCTTTTGGTTGAAGTGATAAGAAATTTTATCACTTCAGTTATTTATTTAACTCCATTTGGAATGGCTTAATCAAATTCATTTTTAGACATTGAGACCTCACGCTAAATAAAAAACAATAATAAATATATACATAGAAGAAAAATGTTAACAAAATACACATTTTTAAACATTATGTTGAATCGTTGAAAGGATAAAATAAATAAGTTAATACGCTTTGCTCTCTTTTCATACTCACGTTAGTATCATATTTACAAGAAAACAAAATAGTTTTACAAACTATGTAAATATATGTGTATAATCTGAACTATTGATAAAATGTTATGATATACTACTTATTTTTTTTTTATTAAAAAAGGAATAACGCAAACAACAAATTAATTATTTTTTAAAATTATTTAGTAAATTTTCTAATATAAGTCATTTATATCTTTTACATTATTTTTCTTCATTTATTTTTCTATATATTAATGAAAGGCTAATTATTAGTATTATCTTAAAATTAAATTATTGTCATTTTTAATAAATAAACAAACGCGGTAAAAGATTAAAGTATTATTTGATCATTAAAAGTAAATTATTATTTTTTTTATAGATAAATAAGAACAGATGCGGTAAAAGATTAAATTACTATTTGATGATTATGTGAAGAGTGGTTGAACATGAAGTGTGCAACTATGTTACTCTATTTGTAATTACAAGTGCCCCACATTCATCTACTTCACATGTCATGCTTTTATCATTGTCACGACGCTGCTTCTTTCTCTCTGTTATTTAACCAATGTCAGATTATTAATTTGCACCTGTTTCACATTATTTGTCAACTGTAATCATAGATTCATAAGTTGGGCCAAGGAAAAGAATAGTGCGCCAAAAGGGGCTATCAATATTATTATTACCCTTAATTTAAACTATCTATTAAATGTTATTGCCTTACAATTTTAACAAATCCTGGCATTGTCGGTTAGATAAAAAGCGTCAGACATTCAACTTCGCTAAAGTATGTCATTAATCTTCATTTTATTGACTGTTGGATTTGAAATGAAGAGCCTCTCCAACTCTATCAATCAATGTTATTCAATTCAACCAATGTTTTTTTTTGGTACAACCAATAGTATTGATTGAACCAATTTAACTACACATATATATATAATTATCGTTTAATGATTGATGTCAACTAATGTTTTTCAAATTGATTTTCATAACACAACTATCAAGAAAAAAAAATGAGGCAATAAATCCATTCTATGTAGAAATGGCGAAGTTCTATCATAGATCACATTGAAATGTCAAATATTAACGAACCAATGCTTCTTCTTGGAAGAACAATAATGACATGGGCTCAGAACAGAGTGTGTAACATGATCATAACGCTTCATGCTTATGCTTTCTGTGGAGGTAACAGTGAACCGGGAAAAACACAAAAAGAAAGGATTTATATTTTAAAAACAAAATTGTACATTAAATTTTTTGTGTCAATTTTACATTTTATTTATTTAAAAAAACAAAAACAAAGTATGTGTTGTAGTATTAACTTTTTATCTTATTATTAAAAAAGTGACAAGAATCTTCTGGATTTTCCTTCATAGATTGCGTAGGGTTTAATTTATGTATATCCTAGACTGAGGGAAAATAATCTCAAGACACAATGGCATAGCTTCATATGCACCTTCGATCTCTGAAATGACTGCTGATTGGGCCCCAAGCCCAATGAAGCATATTCTACGTGTTCCTTTGATACAAGTTGGAGTTACATAAATTGCTGCGAAATCTGAGGATCAATTATTTTTGTGATGTAAAGTATGTATATAATGGTGAAAAGTAACATCACGTGCAGTAATAATATCCATCTTCTTAGCTGTAATGAGAAATTCAATGCCTTTAGACAAGGTTAGAAAACGGCCAACCACCTATAGCCAATAAATATTTGTTGTAATTTATGTTCATGTGAAATTATTCTCTCACGCAAATTTATATCATGTGAATAGATTATTAAATATGTGGATCACCTAATGGAGATTAATGTAGCTTAATTAGAGCAATTTTGAGTTTTCTAACTATATTAATAATTTAGAAAAATTTATTATTTATAAAAATCTATTTGATTTATGCAAAATTATCTTTACTGAAAAATACTTGTAATTTACATAAAAAAATATATCATGTGAATATTGATAAAAGTATATTAAGGTATTAGTATTAATAAGAGTCAATTAAGCTAAGCCGTTGATAGGTTCTCCGAGCTCATCAATGGGAAAAAATGGAAAAGAAAAGTGCAAGTTTATTTTGTGTTAAAAATTTATTAAATTTTTCTATAATAAATTTTAAAATATTTGTCTATGTAAAAATAGTCATGACCAAAGATGCCCTAAAACTTTTGCCATGAGGACGCCAATTTCATTTCACAAGAGAACAATTATTCAAAATGTTGAACCGTGCAAACAAATGATCTAAGTTCCCCATTTCAAATGAATTTGAATCTTGAAAGCAAAAGGTTTTCAGCTAATGATGGAAAAGGCTCACAAATAATTTCCAATAAAGTATGACTTTATACTTAAAATTCAAATGAACGAGCGTCTATGCACCTTCATTATTCTGTCTCGTATATTTTAACACCTTTCCTATATCTCTTTTCCCCTTGTTTTTCTCTACAATCAGCGGAAAGTCTTTTGAATTAAACGATTTCTGCGACAAAATACTTTAAAAAATAAATAAATGAAACACAGCATTTAACAAGCTGTATTTTAAAAAAGACTAATCCAAAAGCTCTTTAAGTTGTTATTATTATTATTATTATTATTAAGTAATAATGTGACTAGGCATACAAGCATTCTATATTTTTCAGCAACAGATATTTCATAGAAGGGAAATGGTAGATCTACATCTGAATACTATAATGGACGGCACTGTGTGGATATTCGAATATCATTACTCTTCATAGAATGTGAGCCCCGTTCATGCAGTGGATTAGCAAACACAAAATGTGCTGCATGATCAGAAGCAAAGCAATAGAGGCTAAACCTTGGCTATAAATGCATAATCATCAATTTGTTCTTGGGTAAAAGACAAGCAAAATTTAGGCCCATATAAATTTTTCATGTGATCCAAATGTCTATGCATCCATCATGGTAATAAAAAAATGTTATTAGACCGGAGTGACAATGCATTAGGCATACAAGTTAGAATTCCAAGACATAATGATATATAGAAAGTGATATAATGATTAGGCAGAAAATCATAAACAATGTAGCAGTGTATGAAGTTATATAGACAATCTCTTCCGTGACAATGTAAAAGAAATATTATGTCAGAGCTTCAGAGGTGGGCGGTAACAAAGAAGCTGCATATCTGGGAACAGTTAATGAAACACAGAAATCTCGAGATAACAAGTTCGTTAGGGAGATGATGTGTTCATCTTCTCCTTATCTCCATTGTATTTAAAGTTTATTCCTTCTTTTAAAGAGTAAAATAATTTTCCTACAAAATATTCAGCTATAGGTGCACAGAAAGATACCAGTGCACAATCAGATATTCAAAAAAGAAACCACTTTGATCACATGTAACATTCTGGACACTAGAAAATCCCATGAAACATTGTAAAGCATACTTATCATTACAGAGTTCTAGTTAAGAGCTTCTAATTTTAGTTCAAGAAAATTGAACTGAATCATATTTATGCATTTAAAATGTTCCCCATTGAAAGTCGTCTTGGCTTTATAACCAAGCAAGCCAGGTGATCAATGATCTTGTATGCATAGTTTGAAGCAAGCACAGTACAGTGGACCAGTGAGTGGGTCCACAGACGCAATACTAGGATGTGTTAGGATAAACAGCTTATTTAAACACTTGTTCAATAAACACTTATCATATAAGGAATTATAACATAAATTTATCATGAAACTTATTGAAATAAGTTTAAAAAAAAAAATTTGACCAGGTTACACTAGTTGAAATAAACTAAACTTTTATGAGAAACCTGAACCCCTCATAAATTCTTCCAAATGCTATCAGATTTTAATTTTCTGTTATTCATGTCCATGTACTACTCAATGTTTTTTCACCACTTGCTTCCTTACATTTCTTTCAAAAGGAGTTTTCCAAAATAAATTTTAAAAACTAAAAATCAAAAACAAATTAAATATCCCCATAATTTGATCCCAAAGCATGGAAATTTCATTAGTTGTGTAATCTTCTCTTTGGCCTTTGCCAACAGGTTAAATAATAATAATAAGATGGAGAAACTTGAAGAGTATGAGGTAGGAGAAATATCAGGCGTCTTTGCTCCTGCTTGAACCGATTTACAATGATCGCTGCCTCCAAAAGAAAGCTACATCATATATTGGTTTTTCTTTCAACCTCATTTGACTATAGAGCAGCCTGTAGTACACTTCATATTGCCTCATCACACTCTTTTCCGCCATCATCCTTACTCTATGAAATTTACAACTGAAGCTGCCACACCAGCATGTGCATTACACTCCTACTAGTTCATAAACCGAAACAATCTCACCTTACACCTTCAGTTCTAGAATCAACATGCTCGAAAATGCAATCTCTTTGGTTTTACACCACTGATATTAAATTCTTTCGAACTAAGACTACATCAATAAGAATTTGCAATAATGATCAATTCACACAAGGTTACATGAGAATTCCATAATAAATACCACCACCCAACAATTTATTTGGACGAGTAAATCCAAAAGAGCATTAACATAAGAATCAAAAGAATGCTCCACATATGCTCATTCTTTAAAATTGACTTGGAGCCATTCACTACAGATCAACTCATACTACCTGCAAAAGTACTATCACTACTGATTGTATTTATTTATCAGCAAAGATTACAACCATTGTCACATGAGCGAACAATCATGATCCACTCTTCTATATTGAAAACAAAAATAAATAATACACAAATAAATAGGTAGATAAATAAATAAGACATGAATTGGAAATCTATTGTGCAGATAAATCTTTATGCCTCAACAAACAAAAACATGAAATTCCTAGACAACCAAAACAAGGAATTCTCATTATATAAATGTATTGATTTGAATTAATTTGATAGCACACTTAGTAGAGCTAGGTTCCTGGCTGGTTCCTGGCTGGTCACCCTTAACAATGCATGCACTAACTTAAGTTTCAAAATTCAATTCATGAGCTATACAAAACTAGAAGCCTGTATGTAGAATCATTCATTGAAGAACCAACAAATCAACATTTAAACATACACAAAAATATCACCGCACACAATACGGTTACTTTGAGAATAAACAAATACAGCATTGCATAAATACCAAAAATGAGGTAGCAATGGTTGATTAAAGTTCCCCTATAGATGCTAGAAAGCCTAGAATTGTGTGACTCAACTCATTATTAAACAATTGGGTGACAATTGGCAATTATTCCAGATCGAAATTTCAGATAATTGCCACTTGTATTAGCAAAAACAACAAATAGCATACCGATTTAGCATGAAAATGCCTTGATTAAATAATAGCATATAGTTTCAGGACACAAATTCAGAGCAGGATAAATGGATAACATTTTAAAACGCATAAAAAAAAAATGAAATCAACCAGAGAGGAGCAGCACAGAAATACTAATGCATTTACAGTGAACTAGAGGAATAGATCCAGAATCAAATGAGCTACTTTTGCTATTGCACGAACAAATTTCAAGAGTCCCAGAAAACAAAAATAATAGGCAATTAAATAGCAGGATAACCTATCAGTTCACTTCAATGGATTCAGTTACATGTAATATTTAACAGCCTCAAAGTTTGATCAGAATCTAGCCCTTGCTTTGGATGATACACCCAGAATGCCACAAAAGAACCCAACTTCTCCAAGCATATGCCGGTTATTCCATTCAGTTGACCTGTAAAGCCAACCGGGAACATAGTTTTTAGATATATATATCTAAAATAAAATGATCTACGAAATAAGGGAGGAAAACCACCCTAAAAAATGGCACTTTTAAGAGTTTTCAGGACTGTCATGCTCATGGTCATCGCTATTGGAATTAGCTGGCTTCTCTTGATTCAGGACACGTCCAGTTAAAGCATTGACCGGGCGCGTATCACGTGGTCCACCTTTACGCCCCATTGCCACCATTGGTGGCGGAGGCAACAACCCAGATCGGAATAGAAGACGCTCCACAGGCTCCGAAGGCTGAGCCCCAACAGAAAGCCAATACCTAAAGAAGAAAAAATTACAAGAAATTTCGTTCCCATTAATCTCACAAAGGATTGATACATATACCAACCAAAAACACTTCTAATTTCTTTTTAGAAACTGCTATCTCATGTAAGTTAATAACTCTAGAATTACTAAGTTCTAAAAAAATAAGAAGAAGAAAGAAAAAAGGCAAATCTATACTATAAGAATTAAAAATACCACAAGACATTTCAGTCCCATTAATCTCACAATGGATTGATACATATAAGATCATCAACCAACCAAAAACACTTCTAATTTCTTGTTACAAACTGCTACCTCATGTAAGTTAATTCTAACCTTAGAATTACTAAATTATAGAAAAATAATAATAATAATAATACAGTTAAATGTAACGCACGTATCGATGGAACTTTTCATAATCATTGTATACTAAAAATAAATGTTTAGAGTCACTTACTTCACTCTTTCGAAATTGAGACCCATTCGTTTGCCACCGTCTTGACCTGCGAAGAATGAAGACAAAGAGTGAGTGAGAATCGATTTGAAGCACGTGTCTAATAACCCTCTTTGGGCACTAGAAAAAGCGAAAAAGTGTGAGAACCTGGTAAGGGATTGTAGTAACCGAGAACTTCGAGGTGCTTGCCATCTCTTGGGGATCTGCTATCAGCAGCCATGACCCGATAGAATGGCTTGTTCTTGCATCCGAACCGAGATAGCCGAATCCTTACCACCATTTTCGAATTCTCCTTTCTCCAGACCCAATCGTAGAGGGAACGAGTCGAGACGCGTGGTTTCGCGGTGGCAATAAGGGTTCTGGGTTTATTTGCCAAACGATGCTTTGTTTCTGCGTTTGTGTCGTTTTTTGACTTTGCCCAAAACGACGAGGCGGGCTGAGGGTTTTGGGTTTGGATGGTTTGGGAATATCAGTTCTTAAGAATAATTTTGTAAATAAGAAAACTGAAAATTTAATTATTACTAATTTTAAAAATAAATTTAGAAAATGATTCCCATCAATCATCTATTTGTTATTCATTTTAAATATTATTATAAATTTAAATTTAAATTTATTTATCTAAATTTTGAAAATTGATATATTGAAATAAATTTTAAAATATTTTTATTTTTTAAATAAATTTAAAATTATTATAATTTTAATTAATTTAAAATTGTATTTAATTTTTAAAATTTAATATAAAATATTAATAAAATTATGTATCATTATTTTTTAATTTTATTCTTAATTTTAAAAATTTTATCTTTTTAATTTGTCAGTAATATAATATAATATTAGTTATTAATAATAAAAATATCAATATTTTAGTTACATATTTTATTTACATTCAAAAATACAAATAAAAAAATAGCTAACATATTAGTCATAACCAACTTTTACTTTTATTCTTCTTTCGTAGATGAAAGTTATTATCCTTATTTTATGTTGATATAAGTAAAAAAATAAATTTAAATTATATTACAAAATTTGTATAAAAATGAAAGAATGTTTAAAAAATATTTTAATGTCTTAATTGTCTTTTTCAAAAAATACCCACTTTCAAAACTGTTTTTTTAAATTTTCTAATAAAAAGCCATTATCAAATTAATTAAAGCCAAAATTTGTTTCTAGGGATATTAAATATTTTGAAAAATTATGTACATTAAACTATTTTTTATTATTTAAATTAAAATATTTTTTAAAAACAACCAAACAATACATTAATAACTTTTTTAGTTATTTTAATTTTTAAACCAAACAGTTATTTTGATCTTTAAAAGAATAGAGAATAACAAACTATTTATCATTTACGAATTAAAATTTTAGCTTTTACTTTTCAATAATTTATATAAATTATCTCTAATATTTTAAGAATCAAAATAATTATTAATTTTTCCTTCATTTAATCTAATGTCATCACATCAAGCAAAAAGATAAATAAATACAACAGCATACTATCCATGCATAGGTACTTTTATTTTTTAATAAAAATATATTAAATAGAATAATAAATATTTTTAACGTTAATAATAAATATAGTATATTATATTAATAAAAAATTAAAAAATAATGGTTAAAGTTAAAGATGAAATTTTAAAAAATATGATATCAAAATCTAATACTATATATCAAATTTATAATTTAAAAGATGAATTTAAATTAAGATTGATTAATATCATAATAATTTTAAATTTTAATTTATCTTAAAAAAAATTTTAATTATTTGATTCATCAATTATGTATTTATTTTCATAAATTTAATATCCTTTTAATTTTTATAATAATATTTTCAATTTTGATATATTTTTATATTATTATAAAATTATATTTTAAATTATTATTTTAATACTAGTTTATTTATTTTAATTATTATATTTTTATTTTAGTTTATAAATAAGTATTTTATCTTTATTACTAAAAAATAAAATATTTATAAAAATAATTTAAAATTTTATTGATTTAAAAATTAAAAATAAATATTTTTATTTTAATGAAATAAAAGTATATTTAATTTAATTTTAATATATATTATGCTAAAAAATTATCAAACTTGTAAAGATATAATTCATTAATTAAATATATTCTTATATATCATTTTATATTTAGGTACCAATTCAAAAACTAGTTTTATTTAATATCCTGGTTTATTAACATTTAATTAATTTTTTAATTTTTAATTTTTATTTGTTAACTATCTTTTGAATTTTTATTAATTTATGTACTAATTTTGTTAAATACATCCTAAATTTACATTAGTCATTCCAATCAAAAATCGAATTCATGACTAATATAGTTGATGATGTTTGTGATTTTTTTAATTTCAAATCATTTCTAAGATTATAAGGAAGATTAATAGTAAAAAATAATAAGAGAAAGTAAAATTAGAATAAAAGCATGATGCAAAAGATTTAAGTTAGGATTTAAAGAAGAGGGTATAAGAACATCTTCTCTCACTTCATGAGATTGAAAAAAATAATTAGCTAAATGATAAAAAAAAATCATCAGTTAATTGTTTTTTTAAGAGAAAAGAAAATTAATTTTAGATAAACTTGTAAAGTTAAGCATATAAAAAGTTTGGAGGGTTTAGAAAAATCTCCAAACTCTTTTTCTTCTTTTTAAAAAGCTTTCAAATAATGTAATTTTTAAAAAAGTATTTTTTTTTTCTCTCCATTTCCTTGAAGTTTAACTTCCAAGCTGAGTATAAGGAAATAAAAATCTTAAAAAAAAATTTTCTTCAACATATTGCATAGATTGAGCAATTTCATTGTTATAAAATCTAAAATGAAAACATACTTCTACTATGATATTGAATCTACTTATCTTTTAATGGATTAATTAATATAAAGGGAATAAAATACTAGTAAAAGACAATTTAATGCTTTAGGATATTCTAACTTGGTAATGACAAGGAAACAATCGTCTAACCCCAATTGCTAAAATCTTATTTATAAGATTAGGCCTAGTAAGTCACGGTCATATGACTATATTTGAATTTTGTGGTACACCTCAACAACAATCCTAAGATATGTGCACTATGAGAAAAACTGTTTAGCTAGAATATTCTAAAACCATAGTGCAGTGTGTGTTCTAGCAATCTGACTTAAGTCAAGAACATTCATAGTAAGATGGAGTGAGATTTTCTAATAAGAAAATTTTCTATGCATAAAACTCGAACTTAAGACCTTACATAAAGAGAAATAGGCATGTATCATTTGAATTCATTGGTACTAAGCAAATCAAATCTTTGATTGGGAAAGAAAAAAGGGGAAAAAATAAAATAACAACAAAAGTTATACCCTGACATAAAATTATGTGAGTCATTCTTTTTTTTTTCCTTCTTCACAATATTATGTCATGACATGAGTTCCATGCTCATATACTTATTCTTTATCCGCCTTTTGTCCAATTGAATTTGCTAATTGGTCATCATTTTTGTTTTTGGAATATTCATTCTTCTTCTTCCTTTTTGGTCAAAGTATGTTTTTTTTCTAATTTCTTTTTCTTACTTTTTTTTTCAACACTAATTGATTTTCTTCTTTGCAATTGTCATGCTTATACCATAGGTTGTCTTCTTCTTCCTCACCTTTTTATTTTATTATCATTTTATTTCTTTGCCCATATGTATTTTTTCTATTTCTTATCAAGAATGGGTTCATGTTCTTCTTATGTTTATTAACAACTAGAAATAATTTTTCCCCATATCTTTATAGTCTATTTTTTAATGTCAACAATTATACTTGATGCT
The DNA here is from genome assembly GCA_037954105.1 of Canavalia gladiata. Taxonomy (NCBI): domain Eukaryota; kingdom Viridiplantae; phylum Streptophyta; class Magnoliopsida; order Fabales; family Fabaceae; genus Canavalia; species Canavalia gladiata. The sequence goes on from CM075662.1 coordinate 25,818,917, forward strand.
TTGACTTTGGCTATTATTTGTTTCTACTTATGTTTGTTTCATGAAAGGATTTTGTGTTGTATATGTTTTGATATTTTTTTAATATCTTATGATTTGGGAGGGCAATTTTGCATTTTTTATCCCAGCTTGCGGAGGCCACGTTGGGATGATAAACTCTTATGTTTATATTGAGCACTCTTAGTATTCTTTTTTAGTAATTTAAATCTTTGGTATTTAAAAAAAAAAGACTAACGGAGGTATATTTGCAAACAAGACTAATTGTTAAACAAAGGTTGTTGAATATGAACATGCATCAATGACTAAAGACTATATAAAATTTATATGCATAAATTATGACACATGACATAAATTTTATTTGTGCTTATAGTATCACCTTTTAATTTTAAATGTAAGAATAAATCAGGTTATAAAAGTTTAAAGTTTAATCTATTTATTAAAAAAAAGTTTCAAATTTTTAAAATTTTTTTAAATAAACAAGCTTAATTTAAACTTATAAGCTTAAAGAATTGTTTACATATATTAATTTATTATAATTTTATTTATAATTAAATATATTTTTAATTTCTCTAAAATGATCAAATTTTAATTTATATTTTTTATTTTAAAATATTTAGTTTAAGTTTTTTATTTTTTAAAATACCTTAATTATAATTTCTAACATTAATTCAAAAAGGATTAAATTAAGTTAAATTAATTATTATTAAAAAAAATTAATTTTTAATCATAATTAATTTATTTTGATTTAATGTAATTTAAGTTAATATAAAAAATTATAATTAAGATATTTTAAAAACTGAAAGACTTAAATTAAAAATTTTAAAATTAAAAAATTTAAATTTAAATTTAAATATTTTAAAAAAACTAAAAAATATTTAACCTTTTTAATTATTTTAATATATTATATTTATTTTAATATATTATATTTATTTTAATATATTACATTTACTTTTAACACAATATATATAAGTCTAAAATATTTAAATGAACCCTTGTGAGTCTAGGAGACTACGATTATAACTGAGACATTCCAATCCGACGTGAATTTGGTCATTCTCCAACACGCAAACCTTCCAAAACAACCTCGTTGTACTCTGACTATAATAACAAACCTTCACCTCCCTTTTGAGCTATCAATAACGACCCTTTTGCTCTTCCTTTCTCGATCCTCCCAATTGGCACAATCAGTTAACAACAATCAAGGTTTAAGGCATTAAGTATCCTATACACTCTTAAAAATTTTCACTTTCTCAACACAATTATTTTTATAGATAAAAATTTTAATAATAAATTATTTTATGCAAAGGCACATATAAGATGATGGATCGGTGGTTCTGATTGTAATTGTGACTTAATTTGTATATGAGAATTGAGATTGATTGTTGTTGGGAATGTACAATCTAATATATTTATATGAATAATGAAGTTACTTGTTTTATTTTAGATAGATGACTATTAAAGATATATATATTAATTATGTATTGATATATGTTCTGTTTTGTTGTGGCTATTTTTGTTTTGCCATATATATTAGTTTTACTTAAAGTTAGTATTATTTTTATTCATGTGCATATGAAATTGTTTAATTTTTAATGAAATAGGTTTTTTAAATGTCATCTTTATTTAAAATTAATAAAATTTTTAATTCTTTTACCTTTACAAATATCAATGGATGATTCAAATTATATCAATAAATTCAAGTTGGATTAAAAATAAAAAATATGATATCTTTTATTGTTAAAAGTATTATACGATTAAGACAAAATAGATATGGGATCATATAATCTCTTAATTGAAAATTAAGATAATTTTTTTTTTAAAAATTACAAATTCAAACATTTCATAATTCTTATAACATATTAAAAAACATCACATACATCAAGTGGACATCATCACCTCAAGTATTGTTTAAACATTCATGTTCACATCCAATTCCTAACCGAATAACTACTAGAATGTATACATGAAAACTTATACTACATACTAGTCACCTACCAGAAAAATGTAGAAAAATCATTCCCCTCAAAGAATATTTTTTTTCTAAAACCTTAAAAAAAAGGAAATAAATTCAGCATGGGTATAGAAAAAGAATGGTGGGACACTCTAGGCCTAACCCATTCCCCTAAAAGAAAATGGTTATTATAGTAAATCTTGCCTTATTTTCTTGCAACTCCCGTTCCAACATCTTATACCTCAAGTTGTAGGTCCACCCATAGATTGTATAATAATCTCACCATCAAGTTTGTTGTGTAAGAGTGAGTATCCAAGGAAGCAACAAGGAAAAACAAGAAATAAAAGTGAGAACCTATATAGCTAAAAAATGTATAACAAAAAGTAAAATAAATAAGGAAACTTATAACATTAAATCAATCACAACTCAAACCTACATGCAAAACCTACCAAGAAACTAATCATATAGACATGCATTTTTCAATCACTCAATCGAGGTCTCAAGTCACAACATTAATGAAAGGCTCATGTTATGCATGAATACATGATGACAAAGCCTTAAATTTTTTGATGAGGCAATGTGTCTCACCACAACGAACCTATTTAAATCTTCGGTCAATCATTTATTAAATTCCATGCATGTAGGGCCAAATCTAATGCTCAAAAAATTTGTCTAGATTCCAAATTTCTCACAATCTCTTTCTACAAATTGTTAAATCAATTTAATCTTTTTCATAGGTCAATAGTTAATGTTTATCTGACAAACAAATGGAAAACCAGTTTACTAACCATGATAATTCTAGGCAACCAAGTTTTGGTTTTGATAATCCCGGCACTAAGGATCTATGTCATGTCCTATATAGGCTATCACACACATCACTAACTCACAAGTTTCTCAAAGTCAATCACTTCAAATTCTCAACATTTTTTTTATTACTTTCAAACTCACCATATAGAAATACGTATGCTAAACATGCCCACAATTAAGACTCATAATAACATCATTCCATTCAATACATATAAATTTTAAGCCTCCAATCTAGTTCCTCACACTAATTCTTGGGAAATTTTAAAAAAATTACATTTACACTCAAACATACTCATCCTTAAGAGGTTATCATATTCACAAGACCTTCTTATGGATACTCCAGCTGAGTACCTTTGTACCTTGACACCACTCACCTTCACAAGACCATCATATCTCCACCAAAATTACCTAATAGAAGTTCACATCATGGAATCATAATTCTCAATTTATCTTTGAAAATTCTAAATAAAGTTCACTTTTGAGTCCTTTTAACTTTCATAAATCCATTTTTAAGAATTTGAATTGGAACATATTTCTTTAAAATATGACAAGTTTATATCTATATTCTTGAAAAAGGTTACCTTTAAAAAAATTTATAATCATGTGTGAACAAATATTTTTATCAAATAATTTGAATATTCTTGTAAAACTATGAATCCTTGAAAAATGGATCTTCAAATAAAAGTTGAAATTGTTGGATTTTTTTTACAAGAGAATTTAATCAAAATAATGAGGTTTTGGAAAAATATATTTTCCTAAAAAGACAAGATATCTTGAAAATTTAGTCAGGTCTGATAAACCATATTTAGCTTGTAGAAATATTAAATAAGGACACTTGAAAATTTTTGAACCAGAAGGTTTCGAAAATTTAGCAAAGATATGTCCTTATATCTTTTGGAAAAATTTCTTTCGAAAACTAACTTAAATTCTTTAGCAACTGAGAAATTCTTTAACATATAAGATCTTGGTAAGATTTATATTTGAAAATCATAATCCTTATCCTAATGATGTAAGAGGAGAATATTTTAGGTTTAAAGAAGTTATATATTTTCTTTGAAAATCAAGAATAAATATATTTTGGAAATTTTGTTAAATGATGTACTTCAAAGATAAATCAAGCACAAGTCTCAATTTTTTTTATAAAAAAATTTCCTAAGAAAAATCTTTACCTAGAAACTTTTATGAATACCAATTTTACGCTTAAGTCACTCAGCTTCTAACAATCTTCTGGCACCCGTCCACTAGAACTCTGCATCTACTTCTAACATATAGGTAGCATAAGTTGCCTTTTACTCCTCGTTGCAGTCCATGATTTCAAATCCCTTCTCTATGGACTTGATCCATTCATCGACCTTATCAAGGTTTAAAGTTCCTTTAAAGCTTAGTGGGTTTACCTTTCTAAACTTTGTGAACCTCTATCGATCAAGGTTTGTTGCAGAGGTGTTGGTAGTTCCTTCATGATTCTCTTACTACCTATCCATTCTATCCATCATGCCCTACATGACAGTGGCCATATCCGTCAAGGTTATCTACATTTCTAGCATGACCTCTACCATGCCTTGTTTCTACCAATGGTTCTTGAACACACATGCACAAAAATTGAGGTGATCAGGCTCAACACTGAAATTAAGCATGTCAGCACCAACATTAGAAAGCATATGACAATCATGCACTAACTAGACTAACTAGTTTCAAAGCATGACTCCTAATCCTATCGCAGAGATCTTACGCATGCTCTAGAAGCATAGTCAGACCATCCTCAGGCTCCTTAAGGATGAACTGCTCTAATACCATAATATAACACCCTAAACACTTAATTCACATCGGATACGAAGAGCTTCCCTACAAGGATCAAATGTGAGACGAGCTGTGATAGTGGGTTAGGGTTTGTGGATCAGTTTCCCTTTCAAAAGAAGTGAAATCTGTAGTTGTGGATGTCTGCTGCCTTTGGTAGCCAGGTGGGGGTGGAAACACTCCATTGGAGTGGAATGCCTCTTAGGGAATTGGGAATTCGGTAGTTGTGAAGTTTGAGCTCAGAACTTTAGTGGTGAAGAGATGACCTAACAAGAAATAAATTTGAACATTGACTTATGTCGTTATTAATAGACCATGCAAGTTCATAGACCATTCGACATTGCTAATGTCAACAAACACCACCACCATTGCGAAAGACACCGTCGTTGTCTAAGAAGAAAGTGGGAACAGAAGAAGTGAGGAACTAGGTTTCTTAGTAGGTTTTCTACTTTATTTTTACGTCATCACTTTTATTCCAATCACTTCAGCTTATTAGAAAAATCACTACATGCATATAAGATTTCTTTAATCTTTTAGAAAAATTTCACTAAAGTAGGTTACTTTTATAAAAAAATAACTTATTGTTTATGCATATATCTATCTAAAGTACATAAGTTTGGGATCGCAATAAAGATATTATTTGACATACATATTATTTTATCTTACACTTTGTTTTTGTCATTTCTCTTTATCTTTGTCATTTCTCTATTCCACACTTTGGGAAAAATATGGATCCAATCCTATAACTTTGGAGAAATTATTTAGACATAGACATGTATTAAAATTATCAAACAATATCTTCTCATTGACTCTACTCTCACTTCCTACCATTAAGGATATGAGATCATTCCTAGGTGGTCGTCACCACCTTAAAAGGTGTGAAGAACCTAACATCTTCACTATAGAAGGATTTTTGGAGAACCTAACATCTCCTAGGAGAACCTTTCGCCTCCTCTTCAAAAGAGCTCTAGGTTTCCTTTGGAATATGATGTGCACAAGACACATAGAAAGTAGCTTAATTTTTCACATAAGTTTGCTTTAGTAATCTCTTAACCTCTTTAGGTTCATTTTAATGGCTTCCAGTTAATTATGCATGCTCAAGAAAACGTTCAACCAATATGATATGCACATATAGATCTCAACTTCTATCTGATCTTTAATCATAAATACCTATCATACATAACATCATTCTTTCCTTACTCATGAGCATTCGACATTTCAACTTACATAAACAATGTGCATTCATGAAAGTAATACAAGTTAACTGGTAAATCACATAACATCATTTCATGTTTTGAGTACATGTTCAACTTATTCATCACTTTAGCTTTTGATGTTGAATCACTCAAGGGACTTAATTCTCTCAACCTTCTAAGTTTCTCCTCAACCTTTTTTTTTTCTCAAAGTTACATTAGTTCCATGAGATTTTTACAACTTAGAAGTTTACTTTAGGTGGATGAATGACACCTTTTAAGTTTTTATTCTTTGTGCTCTTCAATTGTTCAAGTCTTATGCAAGTCCTACTTACACTAAGTTCAAATGTTAAGTGTAACCTAAACCAAGATTTTAAACTATTCTCTTCTTATTTAACCTAGAGTGGTCGAATGTAAATTCTTTGTCTCTAAGGCCTTCTAGTTTATTTTTTCTTGACTTATGAGTTGATTTCTATTGAAGACTAATTCATCAATTTCTATCTAACTTAGGAATTTTGAAAACCTTTTCAACATCCTTAAAGGTCATGACCGAATGGCTTAACCATTTTAACCAACCAAACTTCCTTTTTCTTTTGAAAAATACTAAAAATGGTGGGGCTGATTTGGAAAGGTTCAAATGAATTTTTGAGTCCTCATAAGCTAAAAGGATATGCATGAATTATAGAGAAAGGATCCAAAAAAGAAAAAAAAAATCATAAAAAGCAAGTTTAAAGCTTAAAAAGACAAGTAGAAAGATCATACTTGATGGTGACTTTGTGTAGTGATGGTGGGGTTGTGATGACTACTCCTTGTCCCCCTTTTGGCTGGTCCACAAGGTTCTCTAAGTGGAAGTGGGAAGGGGGGAGCTTAGTATTTAAGGCCTTGTTTTAGCTTAAATCTTAAAGTTGAAGATTTAGGCTTAATGTGTAGGATTAGAGTTTTTTGAACTTAGATGGATTTGGACAGATTTTGGGGAGTTGGCTAAGTATTTTAGGAGATGAAAACTAAAGCAAATGAGGCTACGAATCAACTAAGTGAGTTCGGCCTAGCTTGGACATGTTTGGATTAATTTTACAATTAAGGGTACTTTGGTAATTTTGCATAAATTTTTCTATTTTTCAAAATAATTCAAAATTAAAGAAATTATCCTTTTAGACTTTGATTAGTGTGAATGAGGTTAATTTTACCAGTAAGCATTTTAACTTAGTCTAAGCATGGTTAACTTTTAATTAATCAAGATTAATTAGTCTTAACCATGGTTAAAGAATATTAATATTATTTATTTTTGTCTTTTATGGTTGACTTGGATTGACTTGACTTGGGGAGTCACCACCAAGTCTTCCACATGCTGAATTTCTTGCAGACCATTGTGGGGCCCACTCTTAGCTTGTTTCTCACATTTCTTGCCCTTCCAGCCTTCCACGGACGTTTTTGTAATTTTTCTCAACATTGTCGGAAAATTTTCCAAATTATTTCTTTGAAAATTCTAACAATTTTTTATTCGTTCCCATATTAATCTAAGGTCATTTGCTATTTTTCTGGAAACTGACTAGCTCTGTGTAGAAAGCAGAGCTTCTAGGGGAGTTTTGGGCATTTTCGGGGTTTTCTTATGGTGTTTTCGTCCCTTCTTGGTTTTCTAAGTTTTTCTTACTACTTTTGGTCATATTTGATGTTCTATAAACCTTTATAATGTCTTTTACTTAAGTTTTACATTTCTTTGGTTCATTATTTGTGTTTCCCAAGTGTAGAAACATTTTTGTCATTTGCACTAAACTTTCTAATTTCTTTATTTTTGGTCCTAATCCTACTTAGTTTCACTCTAAGATTATTCGTGACTTCAAAAGTTTATCATAGAAAATTGGGGTGTTACATAATGAAAATAAAAAGGTTTCTAAGAAAAATGCACTATATAAAAAAAGTCAAAATGTTTTAGAATTTTGATTAAATTTCATACAATGGAATTAACTTAATTAGAAATATGGATGTGAACACCAATTTTTTTCCAAAAATTTTTAATTATAATTATAATAATAAATAAGAAGGAATATAAAATATACAAAGTAAATAAAAAAGAAAAGAAAGATATATTTTAGGCTCGAAGCCCAAATTAATAAAGCTTTATTATTATTAAAAAAAAAATTTCAAAAATCAAACAAAGAAGGAGAAAAATGAAATAAAAACAGATTTTTCTGAATTATCCATTAAACATAATCTTTACAAAAAATAATTTTAAATACAAGATGTAATTCCCAAAATTCCTAAACTTGCAGGACGACAAAAAATATTATGGTATAAAGAACCAGGATTTGTTTATTAATGAAGTTAGAACCCTTCTCTTTTTTATTTGATTTTGATTTTTTTACCAAGCTCACCCTTCCTTTTGGAGCTCATGATCCAACATTATATAGTAATTCAAGAATCCATCCAAACTGCTTGGATTTTCTAATTACTTACTTTCTTTTCTTTTTCTTTTTTGCTTCTTAATTACATAACATTAATACCCCCTAAAGGCAACCTTATAACTTCACAACCCGTTGTGATTATTTGAACTATCAATTTAGGCCTAAATAATTTATGGTATTCAAAGATGTGAATGTTCCCTGAGCAAATTAATCGGGTCCCACTTTCTTGTCATTTAACGAATAGGCATATGCGACCCCCCTAACATTTACTTAATTTGCATTAACTTGTCCATGTCTAATGCAAAAAAAAAGGGAATATTGGTCTGGTTGCTTGATTTTTACCTTCGGCTTTTGGTGCCCAATAGGCCCAATTCCTTTAATTCCAAGGCTAGGTGCTTCTTCCCCCTTATAATAAACCACGCCACAAATTTCCAAATGTTGGTGTGTAAAACTGTATGAAGGCAAGTGCACCTTATCGTTTTACAGAGTAAAGAGTGAGTAAGAGTATTGTCTCCACAAGGATTTGGTTCAAGTATTGAATTCCTACTAGTCCACTAATTGAACTCAAGTGTGGGAGTGCATAGACAACACAATCCCGCGCGTAGGCAACGTAAACAGAAAAGAACAATGGTTATAGGTTTCTGTCACTAGGTTGGAATTCTGTTCCAGTATGTATAAAACAATTCAAAATAAATCCAAAACTATGTACTACTCAAAAATTGGTTCGAATGTGAAAGAAATCGATTAATGGAAGATGTTAGGGGTTTGATTTCACTAAAACTTCCCCTATGTAACAGTGGATCATTATGTGTATTCAAGACAAAATGTAGTTGAAGATCGAATTCACAATTATTGATTGAATGTCAATCCCTTGACTCATCAATTCTTCACTCAAATTAGGAATCCTAATCCCTTAGTAATTTCTAATTTGATGCGAGCCTTAAGTTCAAGAATTCAAACAATCTCACAATCGCACAATCGCAAACCTCTATCTCTAGAGCCTTCACAATTATGTTATTCAATCCCAGTTCTAATTCAAAAACCAATTTCCCAATTGCGAAGAAGAATTTAGATTCAATCTATAAGTGGCCAAGTCATAGAAGCATTAAGCAAGGAGATGAATAATCAACGTTAAAGGAAGACAATCTTGAATACATATAATGAATCCGGGTTACACAGGTTCAGCAATGGATTCTTCCTTCCCTAACAGGGATCTAGTTACACATAATGATAAAGAAAGGAAACAGGGGAGAGGGATGAAATTGTGAGCATGGTGACTCGCGGTGGTTGCACTTCGTCCTCAACCCTAGGGTTCTTCCTTCACCTAGAACAAAACCAGCGTATGGGAAAACGACGGCTCTGTTCTCTACGTTTGTGTTCTAGAGATAAATCAAAGGATAGAGTGGTTGATGCCCTGTTTTCGTTCTATTCTAGGCTTTTTATAGATTCTGTTCTATAGCATCACGTGTCCAACACGGCACAGTTGCGTTGCCAACGCGATGCGAATAACGGACAACTTATTTTCTTTCAAATCTCATGTGCTCTACGTAAGTCTGGTTGTGTTGCCAACGCGGAACCCTGTAATAGATTACAATAATTAAAACACATCAGATTTGTGAGAATTTATCGCCTAAAAGGCTTTAAAATTGTATTTTCCAGATTGTGCATGGATTACTCAGTTTTATGTCATTTTCTCATGTTTTAATGATGTTTTATGCTTCAATCACTTGTAATTACATTAAATTATGTTCCAAATAAGTTTCTTATTAGACACTTATCACAACCCCAAACTTGAACTCTTGCTTGTCCTCAAGCAAGCATTAAACTACAGGAACATAATTAATTCTGGACTAATCACAGCATGCATATTACTTCTCTCAAGTTTATTTCACTTCCCCCTTCACTCTAACTTGCGTCACTTAAGTATTCTCTTATCTATTCCAATGTGAATTTCAATAAGCTATAAGAGATAGATTAGAACTTTTGCAGAGATAGAAAACAGTATAAGTGTATAGATTTAAAGTAGCACTAGGACTATGATTTCAACAACTTCAAGCAAGATGACATGGTCTAAACGTGAGCCCCTCATATGGTTAAGTGTCTCACTCTTTGACTAAGTGTTTAAGGTTGTCTCTCAAGGTCATCAAGTTCAGATTCCATTACCATAGACTTGCTCATATTCTCTATTTCCACCAGTCTTTCACATGCATATAAAAATCAAGAGGTCTTAATTTGGGTTGTAACGTGGCTTGGGTAAGGGTGGATGTGATTTTTGGAAAGGTGGCTTACGAGGGTCAAAGAATTTTGAATAGTTGACTTGTTACATTTGCGGTTACTACTTCCTTTGATGTTTATTTTTTTTTGTACTTCTTTCTCTTTTTTACGTTTTTCTATTTTTTTTTTGAATTATTGTTGTTCTTTATTGTTCCTTGACAGTGGTGTAAGTGGGTATTCCACAACCCCAAACTTAGAATGTTGCTTGTCCTCAGGCAACCCCAAACTTAGGCGTAGACTTATTTTCAAACTATCAACTGTTTTTTAATTCTTTGACCGGGTAACTTCATGGTTTTTCTGCTTGGTTAGGGCTGAGTTAATTTCATGGAAGAGAGTTTTCACGCTCAAGGGGCTGTGCTAAGGTTATATTTGTGCTAGGTAGGCTATTTGGTTAAGTGGATGTATGCAAGAAGGTGTCTTTATCATGTTTGTGCAGCATATGTTAACTGATTTCAACTAAGAAACTGGGCAAGTTCTGGAATAAACCATCACTTGTGACTTAAACACATAGAATGGATATGTGTATGGGCTCAAGTGCTCATGGTGCGTTGGCTACATGCTTAGATCATGCATCTTGACAGTTTCATTATTAATACCATAGTAGTTTAATTTCCAGTTTTTAATTACTCATGTTGTGTTTATCCAGGCAGTTTGTTCAATCTACTCATTACTCAATCAATTCATCTCACAAAGATTAGGGGGATTGAGTGATGCAAGTTAGATTAGAAGTAGTTGGAAACACTTAAGGAAGAATTTATGTGCACAGTATGTAGATGATCTAATTTCAGTTATCAGTGCAAGGTTGAGAAGACTCCCTGTATTTTGCATATCCTGCAGTATGTCAGTTAGCAATCCTATGTTATGTTGTAGCCTAGCTTGCGTTGGCAACGCAACTGTCACTTGCGTTGGCAACGCACTGTGCTTTGTGTCTTGCTGTAGCTGTGTGCAACAGTTCTGTTAAGCTCCAATCCTTTCACCTGATGCATGGTCTTGTTGTGGGTTAGTGGTGCGTGTACGTGGTTTGGTTGGTACTCAATGTGTGCAGTACCTAAACAATTCACGTGGGCCACTGTTGGTGTAAAACCGTATGAAGGCAAGTGCACCTTATCGTTTTATGAAGTAAAGAATGAGTAGAGTATCGTCTCCACAGGGATTTGGTTCAAATACTAAATTCCTACTAGTCCATTAATTGAACTCAGTTATGGGGCCACGTAGGCAACGCAAATTTAAGCGCGTAGGCAACGCAAACAGAAATCAACAAGAATTCACAGAATTTGTCACAAATCTGGAACTCTGTCCAGTACGCAAAGAATACTTCAAAATAATATCTAAACTATCAAACACTCAACAACTGATATAAAATGTGTAAGAATTCAAATTATGGAAGATGTTAGGGTTGGATTTCACTAAAACTTCCCCTATGTAACCTTTGATCATTACGTATATTCAAGATAAAATGTGGTTGAAGATCGAATTCACAATTATTGATTGAAGGTCAATCCCTTGACTCATCAATTCTTCACTCAAATTAGGAATCCTAATCTCTTAGCAATTCCTAATTTGACGTGAGCCTTAAGTTCAAGAATTCAAACGATCTCACAATTGCAAACCTCTATCCCTAGAGCCTTCACAATTGTGTTATTCAATCCCAGTTCCAATTCTTAAACCAATTTCCCAATTGCGAAGAAGAATTTAGATTTAATTTATAAGTGGCCAAGTCATAAAAGCATTAAGCAAAGAGATGAATAATCAACGTTAAAGGAAAACAATCTTAAATAAATGCAAAATCTAGGTTACATAAGATCAGTTAAGGATTCATCCTTCCCCAACAGGGGCTCAGTTACACATAATGAAGAAGAAGAAAACAGAGGAAGAAGAGAAAGTCATGATCATGGCAGCACGCTGCAGATGCACTTCGTCTTCCGTCCTAGGGTTTCTCCTTCACCCAGAATAGAACCAGCGTATGGGGAAACGACGGCTCTATCCTCTAGGTCTGCGCTCTGGAGATAGATTAGTGGACAGAGTGAATGATGCCCTATTTTCGTTCTGTTATGGGCTTTTTATAGCTACTGGTCTGCAGCGTTGCGCGTCCAACGCGGCCCAACTGCGTTGCCAACGCGGAACCCTGTAACAGATTGCAGAAATAAAACACATCAGATTTATGATAATTTATCACCCAAAAGACTCTAAAACTGTATTTTCCAGATTGTGCATGAGTTATTCAGTTTTATGTCATTTTCTCATGTTTTAATGGTGTTATGCTTCAATTACTTGCAATTACATTGTAAATTATGTTCCAAATAAGTGTCTTATTGGACACTTATCAGCCACGCATTATGTTAGAATCAGAATTTTCAGGCAAAATTTCCAGTAGTTCAGTATTTAATTTTTATAAATTAGTATTTACATAATAAGGATCAGACTTCCTAACTATCAGATTATCCTAACAAAAAATCGAAATAAAACTAAGTCCTAAAGAAAAAGAAAAGAGAAAAATATTTTGTCAATTGGAGAAAAATTTTCAAGGCAGCTGTTGCTCAATCTTTGTCCATGCCTTCCCCTCCTGCAGGCTCTTCATCGTTTTCACTGTCCTCCAGATCGATCCACTGCAGGACCTGCTCTTCGGATATATCGGAGAGGTCTTCATCAGTCAGCTCCACATGTTTCCCAATTTTCTTGAGAAACTGCTGGTTCATCCTCATTCCGATATGGACCTTCCGCAGGTTTCTCTGCAACATCTCTACCTGTCCTCCAATGCGACAGTTGAAGGCTTGCTGGGCTATCATTAGCTCTCTCTGCTCGGTCAACATCTCGTATATTCTGGGTGGCAGAGATGGACCGGACTCCCTGTGAGGTGGTGGTTCCTGCTCCGCGAGTATATGACGCTCAATGTATGTTTTGTTGAGGTTTCCTGTGGAGGGACCTTGGTGCACCCCTCAACACTGACCCCTTGAGCCTGGCACAAGGCTGTGATCAGACTTAGGTATTCGAGGGAGGCTTTGGGTTTGGCAGCTATCTCCTCCATTTCTTGGGCAATTATGTGACCCAAGTCTAGTGGTCTAAGTTTCATGATTACCCAGACTAATACGACCCTTTTCTTGGCCAGGTCATTTGAGTGAAGAAGGGGCAGAAGATTTGATTGCACGAAGGTGCACCAAATCTTTGCTGTGGGTACAAGGTCTGCCTTCCGTAGCGACTTCATATCTCCTTATTTGTCTTTTTTCTCGTCCCACCTTGCTCCGGGAACGCACAGCACCTGCAGCGAACCTTCCTTGTCCACTGGGACTTCAGCTTGCTGTATCGACAGATTCTCCTGGGAACATTGATCTCTAGCAGTTCATTGATTACCTGGGGCTTGAAGGAGATGGTTTTACCCCTTACGTAGGAGGTAAACCTCGGTTCTACTCTGGTCAGTACCAGATTGGCGTAAAACTCCTTAGTTATTTCTTCGTAGCCTTCCCCAGCCAGGCTGCACAACTTGTGCCATTTCCGGCTCTCGATCTCTTCTGTAATTGCAGGAAACTCTCTTGCGCTCAGGCTAATCTTCCTGTCCCCCACCATAGAGCTTTCTTTAAGTTTATCAAACAGCTCTTCATTTTCTATGAATTTGAAGCGGTGGGTATCTTCGGCCCTTAACTTCCCACGGAGGGCTGCAGCCGAGGTTGTCTTGATGCGCGTGTTCCTTGAGGATGATGCCATTCTGCAGAAAACACAATTAGTGGATACTCTAAGCTACATCAAGTTCAGCTATTTGTAACAGTTATGCATGGATTAGTGTAGGGTTCAGAAACCCCTAAAATCAGTTATTACACAACCTATTAGCAGTCGAAATTAAATCGACCCCCTGTTTCAGGAGATTGATTCCTTAACAGGATCTACACATGCAGGTTCAGGTTTCACCAGAGTTTCTTTCTTGCAGGTAGTTTTGATAGCACTCACCTCTGTAGGGATTAGTACATTCCCTGTTCACAGACTCAATGTTTGCAGAATGGAGATGAAAAGGAAATGCATACCCTACTTATCTTGCAGTTGAAGAGGTGAGGAAACCGCTTAGAGAGTGGGAGGCGAAGAGGAAGGGTGAGTGGGAGTGTTTTGAGTTACTTGAGTGAGTGGGAGTTACTTACCTGGTGTCTTTTTATATCTGCTGTGTGGGCTACGAAGGGTCAGGTGTGTTGGGAACAAATTAGGTCAATCTGCTCTAGTCCCACTAACCTGTGATATTGCGTTGGCTACGCGACCTTGGCCGCGTTGGCAACACTGCCCTTTACAGATTTTACACTTCCATTTTGACAACCCCAAACTTGTTTCCTACTGGCCATCCATTTACTTGCTTTAAGTCTATCTAACAGGGTAGAGCTACGAAGTTGTGTCTTGAATTGCCCTTGTGTCCTGCCAGCTTTTGTGCAGATAGCGTCATGCCTTGCATATCGGTAGTTTGTCTCCTGGTTGGAGCATCCCAACTGTGATCCCAAGATCAGCATTTGTGTCTTCTGAATTTGGCCCTTGGTGGGTATGCATATCAGACACTCTGGAGGGTCTGTTGCAGCAATACTGCATAGCATCTTAGTGATCTATGCTATTTTTCTGGCTTGCTTAACCTCAACCCACTTGCGTTGGCCACACAACCGGGCTGCGTTGGCAACGCAATTGGGCACAGGGTCACATCAGTTCTGTGCATTTGACTTGCTTTTCATTTGCTAAGCTCAGTGGTTAACTTTGTTGTTAAGGTCTGTGTATGAAGTTTGTTACTTTTGTTCTGTATTGTGTACTGTGGTTATTATTAGGTGGGATACCAATGTTAGATCACACATGCAACAATTCAAGTCAGCATTGAAGTCAGAAACAGTCAGGTGGGCAACGCAGAGTTCATAATCAGAAATATATTTTTGTTATGCTGTTACAGATTTAAAATTTTAGATTTCCTGAGATGCAAAACTATACTATATACGGGGGAGGGGCGAACATGCATATACATTAGCAGAGTCAACACAAATAAATCAGAAAACTAAGTCCTAAATGGGATGCTCAGTCTTCCTCCATCTGTGTTGCAGCTGCTGGTCCGGCTTCGCTCTCGATGTCTTCCAGATCAACCCACTGTAGTATCTACTCCTGCTCAGCATTAGAGAGCTCATGCTCGGTCATGCCTATCCTCCTCCCGATATTCATTAGGAGCCTCTTGTTGACTTTCGTCCCAATGTGGAATTTCTTCATATTCCTTCATGTAACCTCAACTTGCTTGCCTAGGCGGCGCACAAGGAGGTGCAGTTCATTCAATCGCTCTGCTTGCTCATTAAGGATTTCATAAATCCTTGGTGGAAATATGGGTTCTGGTTCCTTGCATGGTTGATCTGGGTCATTGAGAATATGACGCTCAATGTAGGCTTTATCCAGAGTAGCTTGGGGAGCCACTCAGGTGCAGCCTTCAATTTTAACCCCCTGGGCTTCGCACAGAGCCGTAATAAGGCTCGGGTATCCCAAGGAGACGTTGTCCTTTCGAGCAATATTTTCCATTTCTTGAGCGATTACATGGCCAATGTCCAGCTCACTGTATCTCATTATCACCCATATCAGAATAGCCCACTTCTTGGTCACTTCATTTGAATGAAGCAGCGGCAGCAAGTTTGACTACATAAAGGTGCACCAGATTTTTTCCACTGGCAGCAGGTTGGTTTTGCGTAGGGACTTCCCGTCGTTGGACCCATCCCTCTTCAGTTCCCATATGGCCCCTGGTACACAAAGTACCTTTAAAGACCCCGCCTTATCCATTGGGGCGTCCTTCAAGCGATGGTACATGCAGTTAAATGTTGTAGGTCTGATTCCCAGCAAGTTCTCTATGACTTGTGGTTTGAAAGTGATGGTTCTCCCGCGAACATAGGACTTGTTGCTCTGTTCGGCCCTAGTCAATGCCACATTAGCATAGAACTCACGAGTGATTTCCTCGTATCCCTGGCTGGCCAAATTGCATAGCTTTTCCCATTTTCGGTATTTGGTTTCCACATTGATCGATGGAAACTCCCCATCGTGTAGATCTAGTCTTCGGTCCCCTACTATGGAGTTTCCTCTAAGCCTTTCTAACCGCTCTTCATTTTCTTGGTACTTAAACCTGTATGTATCAGTTGCCCTAGGCTTGGTTCGTAGGGCAGCAGCGGGTGTGGTCTTGTACCTCATTCCCTGTGGTCTAGATGAAGAAGCCATTCAGATGATGCTTACGGTTATGGAGCAGAGGAGCAATTTGTGCAAAGGGAGAGTGAAGAGTTGTAGTGAGGAAGTTCAAATGAATTTGGTGGGAGTTATGGTTACTTGGATGCCTTTTTGCATTCAAATGTGTGGAATACGAAGAGCCAGGTGTGTGGGCAACAGACCTGGGGAGTTAATATTGACTTAACTGCTTGTGGGCCACCTTGGCCACTTATGCTGAGTGCCCCTTTTGGCATTTTCTGTTGTATTTGCGTTGGACATGCAATCGCGTTTGCGTTGGCAACTCAATTTCAGAACAGATTACAGAACTGAAGTTTGTAACCTTACTAACTTAGTTTTTGTTAGCTATGCACTTGAGCTTACCTCCCTCACACAATGTAGAATAGATTTTAGAACCTTGAGCTCCTATTGCATGTCCTTGACCTTTTCAACCAGGGTACAATTTGAATTGGCATCTGAGGTATGCCTCACAAACTAGCAGCAGTCAGTCTCTGCCCTGGGCATCCCTGGAGGATGAACTTCTATGTTGTGAAGGGTCTAACCTCCTCTGTTCCAAACTCAGACTCTGTTTCTTTGCTGCATAACCATTGCGTTGGCTACGCAAATCGCCTCTGTTGGCTACGCAAATCAGAACAGCAGGCCTATTATGCTAAAACAACATTGTTTAACAATAATTGTTTCTGCAACATAACTTAGCTATTCTCCAAACCTGTAACCTGCATAAATATTCAACTGTGCTGTTTTTAATCACTCCATTTGGTATACATTCTTCTCAAAAACTAACCTAAAAACAAAAGAAAATCAAAACTAGTTTCCAAGGGTTGCCTCCCTTGTAGCGCTTGTTTAACGTCTCTAGCTTGACATTTTGAGTTTTCAGTTTATGGGCTGAAGAGTGCAGGTAGTCTTTTCCCTGCTAATTTCGCCTCCATGATAGTGTTTGATACGCTGCCCATTGACCTTGAAGCTTATTTGGGATTGCATATCTTCAAGGGTGATGGCACTGTAGTATGAAACCTCCTTAATCACAAAAGGACCTGACCACTTAGACCTTAGCTTCCCTGGAAATAGTTTGAACCTGGAGTTGAACAGTAGAACCAGCTGTCCAGGTTCAAACACTTTGTTTGATCAGTTTGTCATGCCATTGCTTGGTCTTTGCCTTGTAGATCTTTGCATTTTCGTAGGCATTGAGGAGAAATTCCTCTAATTCATTTAGCTGTAACAGTCTATTCTCTCTAGCTACGTTAGCATTGAAGTTGAGAAATCTGGTTGCCCAGTATGCTTTATGCCCAAGCTTAACAGGAAGGTGGCATGCTTTCCCAAAAACCAGTTGGTATGGAGACATACCAATTGGGGTTTTGAAAGCTGTTTTGTAGGCCCAAAGTGTGTCATCCAACTTTGTTAGCCCAGTCTGTCCTGGAGCTGTTCACAACCTTCTCCAGGATGCTATTTATTTCTCTGTTGGAAACCTCAGCTTGGTCGTTACTTTGTGGGTGATACACTATGGTGATTCTGTGCTTAACGCTATAT
Organism: Canavalia gladiata; assembly: GCA_037954105.1. Taxonomy (NCBI): domain Eukaryota; kingdom Viridiplantae; phylum Streptophyta; class Magnoliopsida; order Fabales; family Fabaceae; genus Canavalia; species Canavalia gladiata. Next base: position 25,837,060 of record CM075662.1, read on the forward strand.
TTGCTCAGAATTACTTCGAGCTGCTTGTTACAGAAATGCGTCCCCCCATCACTTATCAGAATGCGTGGGACACCAAATTTGGATAGAATGTGCTTCCTCAGAAATTTTATTACAGATTTGGCATCACACGTGTGTGTAGGGACAACTTCCACCCACTTTGAAACATAATGCACAACTAGCAGTATATACTCACTAGAGTATGAGGAAGGGAATGGTCCCATGAAATCTATGCCTCACACATCAAATAACTCCACTTCTAAGATGTTAGTGAGGGACATTTCATCTCTCTTTGAGATATTTCCGTTGCGTTGGCAGGCATCACACGCAACGGAAAAATCCTTAGCATCCTTGAACAATGTAGGCCAGAAGAATCCACTTTGAAACACCTTGGCTGCTGTCCTTCTCCAATTAAAATGGCCTCAATAGGCTGAGTTATGGCAGGGCCACAAAATATCTCTCTGGTCTTCCCACGGGACACACCTTCTGAGCAGTCCATCCACGCCTCTTTTGTACAGGAAGGGTTCATCCCACAGGTAAAATTTGCTGTCATGATACAGCTTCTTTCGCTGCTGTCATGACCATTCAGCTGGAATAATCTGTGCAGCTTTGAAGTTTGTCATATCTGCGTACCATGGTGCAACAGTAATGATTAACAGCTTCTCGTCTGGGAATTCCTCGTTAATCAAGACCTTCTCATCTTCTATGATTTGCGTAGGCAACCTGGATAGGTGATCAGCTGCACCATTATCCTTTCCTTTCCGATCTTGGATTTCGAAATCGAACTCTTGGAGGAGTAGAATCCACTTGATCAGCCTCGGTTTTGCCTCCTGTTTTGACAGCAAATGTTTCAAAGCAGCATGGTCAGTATACACAATTACTTTGGCACCAATTAAATATGACTTGAACTTGTCAAAAGCGTAGACAACAGCCAGCAGCTCTTTTTTAGTTGTTGTGTAGTTCAATTGTGCACTGTTCAACACCTTGCTAGCATAATATATGACATGTAGCTTCTTTTCTCTCCTCTATCCTAGCACTACACCTACAACAAAGTCACTTGCATCGCACATGAGTTGAAATGGAACACTCCAATTTGGGGCTGCAAGTATAGGTGCTCTGATAAGCCATTCCTTGAGTGTGTTGAACGCCTTCAAACATGCATCATCAAATCTGAACTCAACGTCTTTCGTCAGCAGGTCACACAATGGTTTAGATATTCTAGAGAAGTCCTTGATGAATCTCCTGTAGAACCCAGCATGCTTAACGAAACTTCTCACTCCTTTCTTATTGACCAGAGGAGGAAGCCTTTCAATGGCTTCAACCTTGGCTTTATCTACTTCCACACCTCTTGATGAGACTTTGTGTCCTAACGCGATGCCTTCCTGTACCATAAAGTGGCATTTCTCCCAATTCAGTACTAGGTTGGTCTCTTCACACTTTTTCAACACACAAGACCGTTTCTCAAGCAATTGTCATAATCAAAACCAAATACTGAGAAGTCATCCATGAAAACTTCAATAAAGTTTTCCACCATGTCAGAAAAAATGGCCAGCATGCACCTTTGAAATGTGGTAGGTGCATTGCATAGCCCAAAAGGCATCCGACGATACACAAATATCCCATAAGGACAAGTGAAATTAGTTTTCTCTTGGTCCTTGGGATCCACCACAATCTGGTTGTAACCAGAATATCTGTCCAAAAAGCAGTAGTAGGCATGCCCTACCAGTCTTTCCAGCATCTGGTCCATAAATGGAAGAGGGAAGTGATCTTTTCTGGTGGACTCATTGAGTCTCCTATAATCTATGCACATACACCAACCAGTCATTGTCCTTGTAGGAATAAGTTCATTCTTCTCATTAGGGATCACTGTTATCCCTCCTTTCTTAGGTACAACCTGAACTGGGCTGACCCAAGAGCTATCAGAAATTGGGTACATGATACCTGCATCCAATAGCTTGAGGACCTCCTTCTTCACAACCTCTTTCATGGTTGGATTAAGTCTTCTTTGGGGCTGCACCACAGGTTTAAAATCTTCCTCCATTAGGATCTTGTGCATACAAAAGGAAGGACTTGTTCCTTTCAAATCTGAAAGAGTTCATCCAATGGCAGATTTGTGAGCTCTTAGAATCCTCAGCAGCTTCTCCTCTTCTTCTTCATTAAGGGAGTTGCTCACAATCACTGGAAATGTGTTCTTTGCCCCCAAGAATGCATAACGGAGGTGAGATGGAAGTTGTTTCAGTTCTGTAGGTGGGTTGTCTACTCTTCCTTCTTCCTTTGGCAAACCATCAGAGGGTTGTGAGCTTGTCTTCATGGGAGAATTAGCTTCAAGTGTGGCAATACATTCCTCCACTTCTTGGCTTTCTTTTTCTCCCTCATGGTTTAAACCTTTAGAATGGCAGATGACTCCTTCAAGAATGGAGTCACTGTCCTATTTTTCAAGAGGGATTGACAGCTGCGTGGCCAACGCGTCTACTGGCAGCGTTGCTAACGCATCCATCCTCATGTAGTGTGGTTGTTCAGCAGGATGTTTCATGGTTTCAAACACATTGAATGTTACCTTTTCATCCTACACTCTCAGTATCAGCTACCCTTGCTGCACATCAATAAGTGCTCGTCCTGTAGCAAGGAATGACCTTCCTAAAATCAATGGTTTTAGTATCTTCTTCCATGTCCAACACCACAAAATCAGCTGGGAATATGAATCTGTCTACCTTGACCAGGAGGTCTTCCACCATTCCATATGGATATTTGATTGACCTATCAGCCAGTTGGAGGCACATCATAGTAGGCTTCACCTCCTCTATTTCTAGTTTCTTCATTATGGAAAGGGGCATCAAGTTGATACTAGCCACTAAGTCGCATAATGCCTTACCAATTTGTAGGTTACCAATGGTGCATGGAATTGCAAAGGAACCTAGATCCTTCAGCTTCTAAGGGAGTTTCCTTTGAATAATGGCACTGCATTCTTCCGTGAGAGCTATGGTTTCATCTTCCTTAAGCTTTCTCTTCTTGGATAACAACTCCTTCATGAACTTCACGTAGGAGGACATTTCTTCTAATGCTTCAGCTAATGGGATCTTGATCTGCAGTTTCCTGAATATGTCCAATAATTTAGAGAATTTCCTCTCCTCTTGTTGTTTCTTCAATCTTTGAGGACATGGAACGTTGGGCGTTGCCAACGTAGCATTTCTCCCGTTGGCCACGACTTCCTCAAATAATTGCTTTTTTCTTTTCCTCACTGGCCTGTCATGGAATTCCTTCTTCTATTCTTCCTTCGCTGCTGATTGTGGATTATCTACTGGGTCTCCTCCAGATTGTATTTCTGTTCCATCCTTGGATGGTTGGTTTACTGGATCAGCAACACACTTTCCTTATATGGCTTTGTTTTCTGCTGTCTTTAGCAGTTTGGGTAGCCTTGGCTCTATCATCTTTCCACTCCTTGTTGTGATGGCATTGCACTACTCCTTAGGATTCACTGTTGTGTCACTGGAAAAACTCTCAGCGTTCCTTTCTGTGAGTTGTTTAGACAACTGGCCCACTTGATTTTCCAGATTCTTGATGGATGCTTGAGTGGATTGCATGAATTGGCTGAGTATATTCCCCAGGTCTGCAGAGCTGTCATGTGGTTGGTTTTCCTGCTGTTGAAAAGGTTGTTGTTGCGCATACTGGCCGTTCCTCCTAGGGTTATTCTGATTCCTGAAATTAGAATTATAAGAGTTAGAAAAAAGAGGATACTTAGGCCTTTGTGGCTGGCCCATATAGTGGACTTGCTCCTGGCTGGACGTTCCTGTTACGTCTGTGTCACAACATCCATTTTCATGTTCTCCCCCACAAAAGTCACATTTCAGGGCTTGTACTTGCTGAGGGGTTCCCATGTTGAAGACCTGCAACTGTTTTGTCAAAGCCTCCACCTGCTGTGAGATCAGCTTATTCTGAGCAAGTATTACAGTTTGCGTGTCCAACTTCAGCACGCTTCTCTTGGGCATGCTTCTATCATTTGGTGATTGGTATTCATTGGAAGTCATTATCTCAATCAGCTCCATCGCTTGCTCTGCAGTTTTGGTATTCAGAGATCCTCTTGTTGAGGCATCTATGATGAGTCTTGTGGCTAGCTTGACTCCATTGTAAAAAATATGAACTTGATGGACATCGGAGAAGCCATGGTGTGGGCACTTCCGTAGAAGTTCCTTGAACCGCTCCCAAGCTTCATATAACGACTCTCCTTCTTTCTGTCCGAAACAGGAAATCTCTCATCTTAGCTTGTTGTATTTAAAGGGCGGGAAGTACTTCATAAGGAAATTTGGATACTAATTCCTCTCAGGTGGTAATGCTCCCTCTTGGTTGGGTCTGCAGCCATTATTTGGCACAGTCTCTTACAGAGAACGGGAATAACCTCAATCTGATTGCTTCTTCAGAAACGCCATTCGTTTTGATTGTGTCATATATTTGGAGAAGCTTGAAAGGTGGATGTTCGGATCCTCCACTTCACTGCCTCCAAACTAGTCCTGTTGCACTAGATGGAGTAGTGCCGGTTTGATTTCGAAATTATTGGCAGCAATCGGTGGTCTCACGATACTAGCGCTGCAACCTACAGAATTCAGGACAGCGTATTCTCCCAACGTAATTCTTTTCTTAAGTTGGTGTTCCTCCATGATTGAATAGTGTACATGGTTATCCTCGCTAGTCCCGTGCAATCTTTGTTGTTTTTGTTGTGCTTTTCGTATTCTTACTTCCTTTCGGTTTCTTCTTGCAAGCTTTTCAATTTCAGGTTCGAAAATTAATTCCTGTTCTTCTTCACCTCGCATAAACCAAAATACATAAGATTAAACTGAAAGGAAAATCAGTATGCAAACATAATCAAAATGAAACAGAATTGCTCAATCTAGTGGCATTCATAGTACTCTTCAATATTGAAAAACATATCCCCGGCAACGATGCCAAAAAATTGTTGGTGTGTAAAACCGTATGAAGGCAAGTGCACCTTATCGTTTTACAGAGTAAAGAGTGAGTAAGAGTATCGTATCCACAGGGATTTGGTTCAAGTATTGAATTCCTACTAATCCACTAATTGAACTCAAGTGTGGGAGTGCGTAGGCAACGCAATCCCGCGCGTAGGCAACGTAAACAGAAAAGAACAATGGTGATAGGTTTCTGTCACTAGGCTAGAATTCTGTTCCAATATGTATAAAACAATTCAAAATAAATCCAAAACTATGTACTACTCAAAAATTGGTTTGAATGTGAAAGAAATCGATTAATGGAAGATGTTAGGGGTTTGATTTCACTAAAACTTCCCCTATTAACCGTGGATCATTACGTGTATTCAAGATAAAATGTAGTTGAAGATCGAATTCACAATTATTGATTGAAGGTCAATCCCTTGACCCATCAATTCTTCATTCAAATTAGGAATCTTAATCCCTTAGTAATTCCTAATTTGATGTGAGCCTTAAGTTCAAGAATTCAAATAATCTCACAATCGCAAACCTCTATCCTTAGAGCCTTCACAATTATGTTATTCAACCCTGTTCTAATTCAAAAACCAATTTTCCAATTGCGAAGAAGAATTTAGATTCAATCTATAAGTGGCCAAGTCATAGAAGCATTAAGCAAGGAAATGAATAATCAACATTAAAGGAAGACAATCTTGAATACATATAATGAATCCGGGTTACACAGGTTTAGCAATGGATTCCTCCTTCCCTAACATGGATCTAGTTACACATAATGATAAAGAAAGGAAACAGGGGAGAGGGATGAAATTATGAGCATGGCAACTCGCGGTGGTTGCACTTCGTCCTCAACCCTAGGGTTCTTCCTTCACCCAGAACAGAACTAGCGTCTGGGAAAACGGTGGCTCTGTTCTCTACGTTTGTGTTCTGGAGATAAATCAAAGGATAGAGTGGTTGATGCCCTGTTTTCGTTCTGTTTTGGGCTTTTTATAGATTCTGTACTGTAGCGTCGCGTGTCCAACGCGATGCGAATAACGGACAGCTTCTTTTCTTTCAAATCTTCATGTGCTCTACATAAGTCTGGTTGCGTTGCCAACGCGGAACCCTGTAACAAATTATAGTAATTAAAACACATCAGATTTGTGAGAATTCATCACCTAAAAGGCTTTAAAATTGTATTTTCCATATTGTGCATGGGTTACTCAGTTTTATGTCATTTTATCATGTTTTAATGGTGTTTTATGCTTCAATCACTTGTAATTACATTGAATTATGTTGCAAATAAGTGTCTTATTAGACACTTATCACTAAGACAACACGAAGGACCAAAACGAAACCGAATAAAAGACCCAGATTTTAAAGCCATCGGAACAGAGAGAGGTTTTAAGGACCATTATTATCCAGGACAGTCGATTGAAATCGACAACGGTAGCCGGCTTGGAAGTCTTGCCCGAGTTAGAGCTAACTTTCTCGATGTTCCTCATCACTTCCAATATGCAGCGCTTGGTTAGTGGACTATAGAATTCAGTAGGGCACAATGAAAGTCTAATAGTAAATTTGGTGAAGGAACGCGTAAAAATATAAAAAGAAGGAAGAAGATAAGAGCTAGCAAGAATCATGTGGCAATTTACACAAACTCTAAGCGTTATTGGTTTTAGGAACGAAACTCCATTGTTGAGGATATGGCTGTAGTTGAGGTGGGTAGACTCTTGACTAAGTTTAGGTTAACTTTACAATTGGATTAAAACTCTAAAACATAAATGTGTGATGGTCGAAAACTCCTTACCTGAAACTTGCCAAAATCAAAAGTAACTTTGATGTTATCCCCACCCTATTTCCACTCCTCTTACTGAAAATGATGAGAATTCGAGCATGTTTTCTCCTGACTCTTCAGAACCCGCAAGTGAGAGAAAAGAGTTTCTTATTCCCCAGATTTTCTAGCACAAACCCTAAAAATATTATTTATAGGCCAAATAACTAGCTAATCCCTTAACTAATTCTATCAAATTTCAACTAATTTATAATTGTCATAACTAATTCTTAAAAAAAATATTTGTTTTTAAAATTTTAATTGCTTTTATTTTTTTTTATTTTCTTTATTGTTTAGAATAATTTATTTTGAGTCAACAATGTTTTTTATTAACTTTGAGTCTAATTGTACTTTCTCTTTTTTTAATTTAGGCTTTCTATTTTCTTTTAATTTTATCAATTAAGATTTAATAAGCAAACTTAATATTTTCTTTATTTCTAATTTTCATATTTGATAAATTTATTTTTAAATAAATAATTTAATCTCGAACATAATTAAATGTTCATAAAAACTAATCATATTTTAAGATCCAATTAAATGCTATATAGATAAGCATGTAATTTCTATGCATATTCCATCATTCTCAACCAATTTAACGTAATTAACAACACACAATAATATTTCACAAAAACTCTACACATCATCATTAGTCATAACTTCATTAATAGTTACAATTTAATATCTAACAACCAAAACACTCAGTCATAAATTAAATTAAGTTAGAAAGGCTTATCATTAGCTTGCTCTATTTCATATTCAAGAGCTCAAATTTACATTCCTCTACTTTTACGTAGAATCGTGGCTACCCCTAAGCTTCAAGAGAGGGTTTTTCCTCAAATTTTCTCTTCCAAATTTGGTTCCTAAGATATTAGAGACATAAATATTTAATATATATAATAATTATAAACTTAAAATCATAAAATAAATATAAAGAGGGCTCATGAGAACTGTTTATCCTACAATACCACAATCATGGATGAGAAAAATGGAAAATTTTAAGAACAAGGGAAGAGAGAAATCAACCTAGATAAAGAAAGAAGCAAAAGTCCAACAAGTAAATGAGAGTAAAAATAGCTTTATATATTTTTTATAAAATAAGAAGATTCTTTACGAAGCTTCTCTTAAATTGATTCACTTCAAAGTTTTTCATTTCCTAATTAAAAGTTATAGAAAAACTTCTAAAATTATTCTAACTAATTTTCTATGAAGGATCAATCTATAACTTTCCTTATTTCTATTCCTAAAAGTTTTATCTAACGGGAAACATCTATTTCTCCTTTATATTTTTAAAAACTACATCCATCTATTAGATATTTAATGAAAATTCATTTAATAGGAACTTTTAAATTGTTATGTTTTTGGGTTCAAAAATTATAGAAAAGCCTTAAGAAGTATACTGATCATTTTTGTCCAAAGGAGTAGCTTCAAATTCTTCTTATATAAATTTTTAAAAGATCTATATAATTGTTGAATAATTGATGAAAGACAAAAGTTATGAAATTAAGAATGTTACAAAAAACACAATAATTATGTCATTGAGAGAAAGAGACAAAACATCAATAGTGTGACAAGATTTTGATGAAATTAAGATGAATAAAGGTGTAAAGAAAGTTGTATTCAAGAATTACAAGTATCTATTATCTACATGTGGAAGAGAAGCTAGTATTACCCATCTAACTATATTTTTAGAAATTCAATTAAAAAAAAGATGAATATAATTTAGAAAAAAAAAAAAAGCAAACTATCATTTTGTATCAACTTTCTAATCCATTTATAAGTTTTGGTGTAAAATACCATGATGAAAACTTAATATGAAGGAAATAATTATCACTACTATTATGGTGCATAAGGATCCTTTTAGCATTGTTGAGGATGATGTTTGGATGTGGTCTTTCTAGTAAACCAACTTTGATTTTCAAAAGGTTACTAGTACAATATATGCAATGAAGAATAAGTTATTGAAGGCAAAATTGAAGAGTGTAAGCGATATTAGTTTAACTATCAATGTAAGAAAATTAAGTCATTAGGTAGTTGATTACATAATTATCATTAGGCATTATGTTGATGCAGGGTGGAAGCTTTAAAAAGAGTTGACTTTTGTGAAAGCAATTGCTTCTAAATGTGTAGCTGATGTAGCTAATGCAATTTTTGAATGTATGAAGGCATAGAAGAATGCAGACAAAGTGTTCTTAATATTTCTTAATAAGTCATTATATAATGATGCTTGTATACAAAATTTCAAGGAAAACTTATCATTGAATAGTAAGTTATTTCTTAAAAGTGTTTTTTTCATATTAGGTTTTGTGAGCACCAATTGAATTTATTAGTTGAAATGAAATTAATAATATTAAAGATATTCATAAAATTCATGAAAGTGGAAATTATAACATCCACAACGATGAAGGATTGAAAGTTTTTTATGATGTTGTCGAAAAAAAAACGTATAAAAGAGAGGAAGTTTGTTATTGACTATCAAACTAAATAGAAATTTTCATTTCATATGTTGTCCATTACATTAAAATTTAAGATTATTTTTACAACTTATTTAGAAAAAGTGTCGTATTATAACTATGCATCTTTACCTAAAGATTGGAACAAAATTGTAGACAATTATCAACTTATAAAGTGTTCAATCTTTCTACTCATGTAATATCAAACAATGAGTATCTCACTACTAATTTGTACCTTGTTTATGTTTGGATGGTGAAAAGAGTAATTGATAATGCAATAAAGAATGATGATTCATTCATAAGGAAATGATAATTCCAATGAGAACAAAGTTTCATCAATATTAAGGAGAATCTAATCTCTTTATTGGGCTATTACTCGTATATTAGATCCTAGGTGAAAATTTCACATTGTAGTTATATGCATTCCTTTTATTTATAAATTTGAAGAAGTTTCTTAAGACAATATAAATAAGGTAAATGTTGCACATGAACAATTGTAATGATGAATATGTGATAATAAATAAACAACTTATAAAGAAGGTGATAATGGTGGGTCTAGTGGTAACGGTGACCGATCTTCATTAGTCATTGAATTTGACAAAATCATGAACTTGCCAGGTCAAAAAGAGGCAATTCCTACTATTAAATCAAAATTGCATGCAAATTTTGATGTGGGTGTTCATATTCCTAATGATGGTAATGATTTTACTTCTTTAGAGTGGTGGAGGAATAATAACATGAAATATAAGATCTTATCAAAGATATCTCCTAATATACTAGCTTTTATGATCTCAATTATGGAAGTTTACATTTAGTGTTAGAGGCAGAATCATTAACAAGTATCATTTTAAATTGAATTATGAGTAAATTGAAGTGTTCATCTGTGGTGGAATTGTCTTCGTCATAAATACAATTTGAAAAGAAAATAAAAGGTTTGTTTTTTATTTTACTTTATTTTAAATGGTTAAATTACCTATTACTCTAATCACAATTCATTTCATGTTTCGAAGGTAAATGACCAACTCCAAAAGATCATATTGAAGGTTTACTTTCTTGTTCAAGACATCTAGCAAACTGGTTGTTCTAAATTATTACGTATTATTTTAAATTTTGTAATTTTGTTTTGTGCTGGATTTGAAGGTTGTCATTAAATTATTGCCTTTGATTTCATCTTGTAAGTTGTCTTTGGCATAGTTTCAAGTTTTAAGAAATTTAAGTATTTCTTTTAACATATTTCATATTTTAAGGCCTAAGTACTTTTTAAATTTATTATTGTATTAGTCCTTTAAATTTGATTGTTCAATTGTTGTATTTTCAACTTTGTTTTACCTTTCATAATGCCTTAATGCTATTTTTCTAACTAATTTTAATAATTATGATTATTCAAATAGGATTTTGGTCAATTTATAGGGGTGGTTACTTTTATATAACATCCAAAACTTCTATGCTAGACTCCCAACACCATAAATTCATATTATCAAAACAAAAAGCAAAGTTAGAAATGAAAGTTTAAAGAAAGAACAAAAAATTTGGTAAAATGACAAAAATACCTCTATGCTAGCGCAAGAACAGATAATGAGCAAGAAACTCAAAATAAAAATATAAAAGACATTCTAGAGACTTAGAACTCTTCAATTAGGTTAGAATATCATGAATAAAAGTTAGAGTCGAAATAGAGCAAAAACATAAAATAAAATACTTAAAACGTTCCTAAAGAGCCCTGACTTATGTAAAGGTTAAAATATTCCCAAATAAATAGTAAATGACTTAAAAATAAGTGGGTAACCAACTCATAAGGGTTAAAAACATTAAGAAAATAATATAGAAACTTTTTTTAAAAAATTTCAGAAAATGACCAAAAGGTTCCTGAAAGCTCAAGAAGGTTAGGAACTACCAGACAAAGACTCAAAACTTAGAGGTTATCATATTTCATGAAAATTAACATGTTTTAAATGAGATAATTACTCAACATCATGAGTCACCAAGTCATAATGACATAAGAAACAAAAATATTTACGAGGAGAGAAAAAGTAACAATAATTAAGTTAAAAATTGACCATGATTAGGTTAACTAAATCATGACTAGTGTAAATAAAACATGATTAGTCTTAAAGGATAATTATTCATATTTTATAATTAAAATGGAGAATATAAATTACATGTAAATGAACCAAAATTCTCTTTAGTAGAAATTTACTTCTCAATTAAGCAAAAGTGGAAGAATCTTATATGTAGCTAAGAGGTCACATTTACTTCACAATTTCACCTCTAAACATTCACTCAAACCCCATAAATTTCACTCTTGACTCCAAACTTTTCTAAGACCCAAAAACCTACATAAACTTAAGCTTCCATCTTTGAGGTTTAAATTATAATTAAGACAAGTAAGCAAAGTCCCACAACTTCTCCTTGCAGAACTCATGTGGAGCATAAGGAAGGGGAGATCCACCTCAAAAACCCACCAAGTCCTATTCTAGTCTCCATCAAGTAGGGATTTCTGCTCCAAAACTTTTCTATGTGTGTTTTTATATGATTTTGACTTGTTTTCCTTGTTCTTTTGTGGATCTTTCTCTAAACTCTATTGATCCAACTTTATTGAGCATGCTTTTTGTTAAAAACTATCCTAGTTTATTAAAAATAAGCACCACAAAGTTTTTAGTAACATTTAAAGCCAAAATAAAGTTTCAATGGATTAAAGTGCTTCTTCGAGCTCTTGAAGAAATTTAATCAGTTAACTTTATTAAGAGTGATTTTTAAATGTCTTCATCATATTTTGAAAGATTTTGTTTAGTATTGGAAGATGCTCAAGTGAGTAGACCTTGTGGATCTCCACTTGTCTTGAAAAAAATGTTGTTGTATGGTCATGTTTCTTCAAGTTGTAAGCTTGACTATATCTCTATGAAAATTTTAAATCTTTAACTTGAAATTTCACTAAAATTGTAGATCTAGACCCAAGTAGTCATATCTTAAAGGTCAAGATATGGACTTAAAAATTGGAGGAAAAAAGTCATCAAAGGACCAATATGGCCATTCGACCAAGGTTTCTAATTTAAGGAGAAAAAAAGTTAAAATTTTATTAAGGTGTAGTATAAGTTCCTCTGAGCCTAATTGGACAAGTTAGAAGGCCATTTGGCCAACCCATGGTAATCAAGAAGGAAGACTTTAAGAATTGCGAAAGTAAGCTTATCTAACAACCTAAGTCATGACCTCTTAAGAATCACTTTCAAAGATATGAAAATTTGACCATCAAGCCTTGGGACTAAAGGTGAAGTGGTGTAGAGGTGGAAGGAGATGATTCTTCTGGATCAATAATTTGAGCTGAAGTTATGCCTTGACTTGGAAGCGCCACCTCTTGTGGAGGATGAGATCATTTCCGTCACCATGAGCAGTCGTGGATGAGGAGGATCCTCAACCCCAAGTCTGGTTCTAGAGGAAGGATATGGAGAGAATTGTTCTCAGAAATCTAAGTGGAAACTCATAATTTCAATCAAGATGAACTAAGTGTTGAAAATTACATAGGTGATGCCTTTATATAGGCAAAATGGAGGAAAAAAGGGGCAAATTTGAATTCAAATTAGACATGGATTTCAACCCAATAATGGTGCTTTCTTCCCTCCTCAATGTAGCCTCAAATTAGGACAAAGAAAGAACAAAAATCCTAAGCTAAAATACAGGGAAATTGGACCCAAATCCTATACATATTGGGCCTACTAGTTCCTAGAATACAAAAAGCACCTAAATCTTATTATAATGTGTGAGACCCAATAGTCGTAGTTTGTGCAAGGTCTAATAGACCTAGTGGCTCTGCAACTGGGCTCCTCTTCATCATCCTTATTAGGCCTCACACATTAAATAGGATTTAGGTACTTTTTTGTATTCTAGGAACTAACAAACCCAATATATATTGGATTTGGGTCCAATTTGCCTATGTTTTAGCTTAGGCTTTGTTGGGCTTTTTATTGCCTAATTTGAGACTGCATTGAGGAGTGAAAATTAGGCTAAAATCATATACATATTGGGTCTAATAGTTCCTAGAATACAAAAAAGTACCTAAATCGTATTATAATATGTGAGGCGCAATAAGCTTACTTTGTGTGATGTCCAATAAGCCCAGTGGCTTAGTAGCTGGGATCCTCTGCATCATGAAGATTAGGCAAAGACCAATGTAAATTCCATAAAAGTGGTTAATAATCCTAAGATGATTTGTCTAGGTGCTTAAATATCTCTAAGAAAATTTTCAAGTCATTATGCATGAATGTTTAAGTAAAAATGTACAAATAAATTTAACTAATTTTATTGTTTAATTGGACTAATAATCTAGAATTATAACACCACATTCACCAATGTTTATAATAATAAGATGGTTCATAAAACTTCTATATTAAGGAAAATAAGTTAGATCACACCAAATTAGGTCATTTGGCCAAGCAACTCATGCAACAACTTTCACAAACTTAAACCCAAAAGTGATGAGAAAACTTAACTCATGAGAAAAGGAATGGTTGAGAGATGACTTAGAATGATAAGTGTACTAATTTCCCATGAGAAATTTCTCATAAAACTCAAGAGATAAACAAATAGACAAATTTTAGAAAAAGAGCTACATGCTGTCCAAAAACTTAGCATAAAGCCAATCAAGTAATTTTAATTAGGAGATAGATTTCTAGTTAAAATAATTATGCTATCTTTCTATGTTGTTCTTGAATATGTAGAATTATGCATTGAGTATACAAAATGTCCTTTTTAATGACTTAGGAAAATGATGATTTATCGCATGATATGTGAATGAAATATGTGAAAACTTGATGGATTTAAAGCTATATGTGCATAACATAATTGGAAAGATTTCTTGAGTATGCATGATTATTTTTAAAATTAAAAAAAATCTAATAAGTCAAGAGATCACTAAGTAAGAACCCATGTAAAAATTTAACACTACTCTTAATGTATCTTGTGCACATTCAAAAAGGTGAAAGGTTCTTCTTTGGTGGAGACAAAAAGGTTCTCCAAAAATCCTTTTATTATGAAGCACTAGGTCTTCAATATTTATGATGGTGACGATCATCAAGGAATAAGCTCATATTTGAAGAACCGAAGGTAGAGTAACAGAGCCAGTAAAAAGATATTGTTTGACTATATTTTATATGATATACCTAAATCAAAGATTATCACTGAGAGGATGATAAATAAAGAAGAATTTATGATAATGATATTAGTAAAGAAAAGGTCAAATAATAGTTATGATGTGATAAAATATGATTTCAAGAATGTATAAGATGTATGTTCATGATATCTATATTACAAAATAATCTAATGTTCATGATATCTATATTACAAAATAATCTAAGTTATGAATGAAATGTGTGCCTAAATAAGAATTATTTATGTAAATGCTAAAAATGACCCACTTCAATTAAGGATTTCTTTTAAAATTAAAAGTGATCTTATAAGCATGTCACTTATTTATGAATAAACTAAAATGGTTGGGTTGAAAATGTACAACTAACCTACAGTAGGGACCTACTGAGAAATTTTAGTTTCTTATCCCCTTCCACCATTTCCTTTCACATGTGACAATGGTGGTATTCGTCAAACTTAGCAATGTCAATTGGTCGATGAATGCTCATGAGTTATTAATCACCACTCAAAGTGTGGGGATTTATTTTTCCTTTGGTCAAATCTTTACATCTGTTGTTATGAGCATAAACTTTTCTACTATTGCATTTGCCATATCCTTAGAGACTTTCAACCCTAACATAGTCTTTCCTTCATCGTCAGGGTATTAGACACCTCTAGCAGCACATGTAAAGGAGACTTCTTTTGAAGGAGAAAGCTACCCACAAACTCCTTCTCACTATCACAACTCCTCACATGTATGGTGTTCACAAGATAGCTCATATTTTCCAATGTCATATCCACTTCAAGCATACTAGGACCATGGAAAGGGAGGCCATTATGATCTAGATGAAAGCTTGTGGCCAAGCCCCGTGATCCACATTACTAAAGCATTGACCGAATTTAGTGAAGTCAAAGTTTGTGTTGTAATATCCTAGTTTTTTATTTACTTAATTATTTATTTAAAAAATAGGTTTTGTATAAAAAAAAAAGTGGAACATGTGTCAATTGAAATTGCATGAAATTAACACTTGATGCCCACTAAAGCAATGTAAAATGGGCAAAGACAATTAAAAGAGGGGGTGCTAATCAGAATGAAGGAAACAAAATTTTAGCAAATGTAAATTGGAGAACAAAGGAACAGAAATAATGGAGATCGTCTTGAAAAATATCTTCAATAATTTCATTGTGTATTACTTGTGGAATTGAAAGATCTATCAAGTGGAAGCATCCATAAAAAGAAAGATTTCATTGGTCTTTAATTTCAGGTAAAGGGAAGAGACTCAAGTATAATATAGGAGTAGTTCTAAAGCTCCCATGGCTCTAAAATAAAATTTTATTTATTACTTAAAATTTTCAAAAATTATATTTAATTATGTTCAAATTTAATTGTTGGATTGAATTAATTTGGTTTCTGATTGATATTTAATTGATTGAAGATATAAATAGGATAATGAGATTAAATAAATAATTATCTAAATTGACATGAAATAGTATAATAAGAAAATAGTATAATGAAACTTTGAATTTTATTTATGTGTTTCTGACTTGAGAACTTTGGATGTAAAAATTTTAGGTGCTCAACTATATGTATTTATGGACTATGCGCACAAATTTTTATAACTAGAATAAATTTATATGATTTTATATAAAATTTAGAAGTTATGATACTTCAATTTAGAGTCGTTAAGAAAGGTCTTTAAAAGAGAACACCATTTAATAGTTTCTAAATTATATGGATATGAGTGTGTGTGTGTGTGTGTGTGTATATTCATTTAGTAAGTATAAGGAAGTACTCACTTAAAAAGTTTGAAAAAAATAAAATTATTTTATATTTTACAAAAATGATGGATTTATTACTTTATAAAAGTCACTTTATTTTTCCTTATGATCTTCTTATAATATTTTAAAATATATAATTAACATATAATTAGCCTATTTCGTATATAAAAAATTTTATATTTCAACCTAAATATATGAGGATAAAATATGAAAAAATTGGAGTAATTTTATATTAATATTTATTCTACAAAATTTTTATAAGCTAATTTGTCAAAATATCTTATAACTAGATAACATATGATTATTTAATTTTTATTCCTTCTATATAATTTTTTTTAAAATTTTAAAAAAATAGTAATTTGATTATACACTTTTAAAGAATAATTTTTGTAAAATTTTATTTTGGGATTGAATGAGATTCTAAAATCCTAATAAATATTAATCAAAATATTTGGATTAGGAAATATATATATATATATATATATATATATATATATTTAAGGGCTTAAAACCTTGTTTAACGCTCGCCTAGAATTGAAGAAAAAATGAAGAAATTTAAGAAGAATACGTATATGACGAGGATGAAAGAGTTGAGGAACAATATGAACATACTAGATGATAAAGATGAAGACGAGCATGGTGAATGACAACATAAGTGTACAAAGTATAAAGAACACGATCGTATTGAGGGATCTCCACAAATGTACAAAATACGACTATGTAGTTATATAGAGAATTTATCTATCCATGCAGCTTGTTGATAAATGGATATTTATGTTTATGTTAAATCGACTGGAGGTCCATACACTAATAATGTGTATTATTTTTTATTAAGTAAACTAAATTGATAAGTGGAAGTTAGGAATCTCTTCTGGTAGAAAAAGAGGGTATAATAAATTTTAATGTTATTGAAATAGGTACCCACATGATAAGTGGAAGAGGATACTATGGTCCTAAATTTTGAGAAGAATGTGAGGCTTTTGATTGAAAATGATGAATGAAACAATTGAGTGGTAGTCATTCATCATATGCATAAAAAATTATTTTTGTAAATCATCAATATGAGGATAATCTATGAGTACTTTAATGAAAGGGTGTTGAGAAATCTAAGTTTCGGCTCACATGGAAATAGATAATAGTTCATAAGAAATGAGAATTTTTGAGCCTATGAGGTATGTGAGCTAGGTTTGAGCCTCTCCAATGACTTGAGGGTGATCCTTATAGCCGAGACTACCTAGTAAGACTTAGTTGCATCGATGAAGCCCTAAAGACTATCATTACTGATTGAGAAATTTTAGACTTTTTTTGTGAAACAATGATGATTTGAGAGTTTTTGAGAACAGGTTGTTATTGTGATAAGTGGTGCAATAGGCACATTGTTATGGAAATTGGATCCAATATCCTCTATTGTTTTGATAAGTGATGATGATGTTTTGGGTCCACATACATTTGCATCCTATAGGGATTAACTTCAGACTGATGAGAATTATTGTGGTGTGGGACACAGACTCCAACCTAACCCTAAGTTTGTCATCACAAAGACATTTAAAGAGAGTGATAGAATTGACATATGCATATATTTCATACAATAATTATTGGTGTGAATTGAACTTACAATAGTTATTTGTAAAAGACAAAGAACTTATATGTTGTTTAATTGATCCTAGAATCAGGTTGGTATTTGAGGTAGTGAGACCCTTGCGTTTGGATACAGTCAATATAGACATATATGATTGTTAAATTAAGATGATGAAATAACCTTACACATATAATGTAGGTTAAGATTACTGTTCTAATAGTTATTAGTGATTGCCAAATAACTATCTGTTGTGATATTAATACATAATATATTTTACTACTCCTAACCGTAACTTCTACTTGAATGTAATGTCTCAATTCCCCTCTACTATATTTCTTGTATATGATAATGGATTTTGTAGTGGAGCCATGATGTGGATTACACTCTCTTCGACATTTAGGTGATCGTCAACATATACTTGAATGCAATGTCTCAGTTCCCCTTTACTATATTTCTTGTATATGGTTATGGATTTTGTAGTGGAGCCATGATATGGATTACACTCTCTTCGACATTGAGGTGACCGTCAACATAGAGGCTAGATCGTGATTTTTACACTTTGTGGCCATGAGCAACAACTACAAGATAAGAGTATCAGTGATCAAAGAGAAGTTAAGGAAGTGAACTTATGTAAATTTGTACTTGATCATAGTAACACCTACCTAGGTCACCTATAACTTGATTGTGTAGAAATCTCCGTAGATGATTTAGGGGATGTTACATGTGTTCAACCCAATAATGTAATTTTTTGTAACATAACCAAGGATAAATGTATGGTAAATAAGTATTGTTGCAACCGAGATAATGACGGGATGATAAATAAATAAATATAGAAAAATAAAGGAGTCGTCGCCAAAATTTATTAAGATCTTTGAAACCAAGTTACTTTTGGGAATCAATTATGTGTAGGGAAGATATTAGCATCCTACAATATGCATTAAAAAACAGTTACCTTCTCCTTAATTGTGCAAAGATATGATTAAATTTAAAAAATATTTATTTCACTCCAATAATAAATTATTTTTATATTTTATGTTATTTGATTCGATTATGGAAAGAAGTTTTGAATTTTTTATTAATTGGGTAGATTTTTTATTTTGAAAAAAAAAATATTTTTGGAAAATTTATTTCTAGAAAAAGGAATAATTTTAAATTTTAAATTTTAAATAAATATTTTTATACCTTATCTTCAAAAATATTGTCATAACCATAATTACAACGAAATGATGAACTCACTAATTTTTTTTAGAAAGATTTTAATTAATCAAGGAGCCGCCACCAAATTTTATTTTTAAAGGAAAAAATATTTGAAAAAAAATCCTAACTTGAGGAAGAGATCTAAGTTTAAGAATCGGTTATGAATAGGAAAGCTATTAGGCACCCTACTCGCCCGTTCTGAAGAACGGTACCCTTAAACTGAGTGTGTGAGTTTGATGTTTTTGAAAACTGTTTGATCCCTTTTAATAGAATAGAAAATAAATAGGTTTGAGAAGAATAGTCTGATAAGACTTGATCACACTCCAACGTATTCCCTGGTACAATGGAAAATTCAAGGCTACGTAGTTGTAGTAAAGAGACTTGATCGCTTTTAAAAATATAAGAGTTTTGTAATATTAGCAGAAATGATTTTGGACGAAATTGATTTAGTTATATTTCAAAAATTTATGAGTTCACAGAATCAAAACCGACATAAGCTGAGCTTGTATTTTCCCGAATTAAAATACGGAACAGTAGAGGATGCTACCTG
Source organism: Canavalia gladiata (assembly GCA_037954105.1). Lineage (NCBI taxonomy): Eukaryota > Viridiplantae > Streptophyta > Magnoliopsida > Fabales > Fabaceae > Canavalia > Canavalia gladiata. The sequence goes on from CM075662.1 coordinate 25,856,492, forward strand.
TTTGTATTAGAACTCGTCACGCGAATGCTGGAAAATTTAAAAACAGATATTTTTGGACGAGATTAGTTAGAACAACGATTTTCTAAAACCACGTGTTCACCGAATCCAAAATGACGTAAGTCACACTTAAATCTGGACGAATTAAAATACGGAACAGTAGAGAACGCTACTTGTTCCTATTAGAACCCATTACACGAATTTCAGAAAATCTGAAAACAGATATTTTTGGATGAAATTAGTTAAAACATCGATTTTCTAAAACCACGTGTTCGCAGAATCCAAACTAATGTGAGCCATCCTTAAATCTGCACGAATTAAAATACGGAACAGTAAAAAATGCTTCCTATTTGTATTAGAACCCGTTACACGAGTTTTAGAAAATTCAAAAACAGACATTTTTTGAACGAAATTAGTTAAAACAACGATTTTCTGAAATCATGTGTTCGTAGAACCCAAACCGATGTAAGCCGCACTTGAATTTGCACAAATTAAAATACAGAACGGTAGCTACCCACTTGTATTAGAACTCATTACACGAATTTCAGAAAATTTGGAAACAAACATTTTTGAACGAAATTAGTCAAAGCAGTGATTTTCTAAGATCACGTGCTTACAGAACCTAAACCGACGGAAGCCGCGCTTGGATTTGCACAAATTAAAATATGGAACAGTAGAGAACCCTACCCACCCGTACTAGAACTCTTACACGAATTTCAGATGTATTTTCCTTTTTTTTAAATAAATTTTGCTTTGTATATTAAATTTAAATCAATTTTGCCTTAAGACATGGCTAATTTTGATTTATGAGGCATATTGGGCTTGACCCAAATTAAAGATCGACAACAATAGGCTAGCTTGACCCAACATTAAAGGCAATGAGTTTGACCCAAGTTAATTGTTTGAAGAATGAATAGTTTATATTTGAAAAACTATTTTATCTTTATTATTTAATTAATTTTTGAAAAATATTTTACTTCAATTTATTCTACGAAACTTGAACAAAATTTGCATTAGAGAAGGTGTATTTTATTTATTTGTTTACTTATTATCGTTTTTTATTTTTTATATTTATTTATTATTTATTATTTTTCTATTTTATTTTATTTGTTATTTTTTTGAAAAAATTAGATTTTACTTAAAGAAATAAAAAATAATAATAAAAATGAAAGTGGGCTTAACCCATATTAAATGTGAAAGAAAAAGGATTTGATCCAAAATAAATGGGTTTGTTTTAGTCTAGAAATGAAGATTGGACCTTTTTCTATTTATTTTTGGTAGGCCCAATCATAGGGAGGGTGAGAAAAGAGGAAAAATGGGCTCAAAGGAATTTGAGCTCACATCTCACACCTCACCTCTTAATGAGCTAACCACTTAACCTGGACCTTCATATGGTGATTTAATGCTGACGAATATTATTTAGCATATTCCCGCCAAAGTATAAACACTCAAGTGCCTTCCTCTGATTGCTTTCACTTACCCTTCTACTTTCTCCAAGATTATCAATTGCAGGCTTGACCCCTCTAAGATTAGCAGCATTCTTACCACAAATATTCTCGGATGAAGGAGAGATTTCTGGCATCTTTTCACCTTATTAGTTAGGTGCTTCCCAGGTACTTGCTCCAAATTCCCAAGGGTGCATGGTGCCCTCCTTTTCTGATCATAAAATGTATCAAGATGCAGAAAAATTCCCGATCCTGGGAGTTGGCTCTTAGCTTGCTACTGGAAATTCATAGCTTCCCCATGTCTAATTCTTGGGTAGTTGAGTTAAGTGGAAAGATGAATCGAGCCTTGAATTAACTAGATTCTGGTCCATAGTCAATGCATCATTCTTTGAAGTTGATGATTGATTATATCAATAAATTAGGACCCATGATAAGGGGACCCTTGTTAACAGAACCCCAATTTTCAGTATTGAAGTTCACTTCATGATTAGATCATCAATGATGGAGTCAACAGAAACCAAAAGCATTTATCATGCTTTGCCAATTGAAATTTCTTGGCAAGTAGAGAGTGCCTGTGAGGATTCCATGGAATCTACAGTGAGACCGGCAAGCTATTTTTCCCTTTGCCTCAGTGTGACAGTATGGTAAGTTCCAGTTTCTACAATCCCCATCTCAGTTAATGGCTCTTCTTTAACTAACCCAAAATCTGCTAGCTTACTGTTTTTCTCTTTGATCAATAGCAAGTCATCAAGATTAAGGTCACAATGGATCTTATGAGAATGCAAGGGAATGTACTACTACCACAACTATTGTGGGGAGCATAAATCCAACCATAAGAGTGCACCTACCTAAGTTACTCACAAGTTCGCTCAAATCAATGCTTGGATGGGACCTAATTGGATGGAATTATTCCTTACACTAATGTTGACATACTCTTTGGTGACCATAACTTACAATACCAAACTCTATAAGACCTCTAAAGGATTTTCAGAAGAACGAAAGTGATTCTGCGATGGAACCTACAGATGCAACAGTTTCTGAAACTTGGCTCAATACAAATTGAACAAACTTCTACTAATACACATGTAATATACCTTCAACCTTGGAAATACCTATATTGCTTAACATCCCCTGATTTTTAGCCTCACAAAGAATCATATTCCCAAAATCGTTGATTTTCTAATCTGCCTAAGTAACAGAGCAGTTAAATTTCCTCACATAAGTAGATTTAAAGGTAGCATGATTCAACTACTTTCTCTTATTCGGAACCTTAGGAACCTTGGAAGCGAATTTGATAGACTAGAGCTCTAGTGGTTTTTTTTTTTTATATTTACCAAGGCATTTACCTATCATCTAGTTAAAGGAGCAGTTCAAAGTATCTAAGTTCCTAAGTGAATCCTTGGGCTCTCAATCACGTCCACACAATTTCTAAGCAGGAAGTTCATCTTTCTATTTTGGCTATGCCATGACAGCTATATAATCTGACGCAATGGACGAGCTACTATTTAACGAAACAATTAGATCAATGAAAAAACTGAACCTAGACTAAAATTTAAACAACGCATTGCAGATCAAGGTTCGCACATAAAACATAAAGATAGCACATATATTTACATTTCTTTTTCTCTCTAAAATCTCTCCTCGATAAGATAACTACCTCTCACTCATGATATATTCAGATCATGTAGAAGACCAAAACATTTGCTCAAGTAAAACACAAAAATCAAGCAATGAAGGAGTATATGCAGGGAATCCAACCTAAATAGAGTGAACTCTAGCAAGTGTGGGAGCATCCTCTTTGCGACGGTGAAATTGGAATCTGAATGAGGCTAACTTTGGAGAGCACAAAGTGATTTCTCTTCTTTTGTTCAACGATCGAGCAAGTTTTGTGCAAGATTAGCTTTAAAGAATGCAAGGTTTTCTCCGAAAGGACCTCCTCTTCCACGGCAATGAAGAAAACCTCAAAAGGAAAAAATGGAGTAAAGAATGAAGCAAAGAGGAGCTTCTGAAATGCATCGGAGCCATAGAAAAAACCGAGTGGATCCAAGAGAGGTTGAATGAAGCCGAGAGAAATTCAAAGGAAGTTTTCAATATTCTGATAAGTTTTTCCCCAAAAATCCCCCTCCTAGCATCTCTCCCTCAATATTTGTATCTTTCGTGAACTGCCTTTTAAGAGAAAGACATTCTCTTAGCTAGTGGTCCTAGGTTCAATCCTTGCGAAGTCTCTCTTCCCCCCCCCCCCTTTTTTTTTATTTTCCCACCAACCTAACTAACTTAAATAACTAACCTAACTAACTTGTAACAACTTTTCTTTCATTTTTACTTTTTACTCTCTCTCTTTTTCATATTATTATTTTTCTTTTTTCTTCTTCTTTTTAATTAAATTTGACTAAGTATTTTTTATTTACTAATTAATTTTGAAAATAAGATTTTGGATATAATTTGGTGTTCACAAATATTGATTTAGAAAAAGTAAATTCATTTTTGCACAAGATTTAAGGTACCAAATAACTACTCAATAAACCCTTGTGATCCAAGTAGCATCAAAGATGGATCAACCATTCAATTAGTTCACTTGGTCATCGCGTAGATTCAAGAATAATTTTAAAATATTTTAGTAGTTTTATTTATTTTATATTTTTTAAGGAAAAAATATATTTCTTATTCTTTAGAATTAGTGTGGCTTTTAGGAAGATGAATTCAATATACGTAAAGTTTAGGGTAGCAAATGGCTACTTAATAAACTCATATGGTTCGAGATAGCATCAATGATATATCAACTACTTAATATCCACAGCCTCTAGCATGGATATTGAGTATTAAGGGAATAGGAGGATGACCTTAAAGGAGTATTAAGCTCTATTCCAAGCAGGGTCGTCCTTTGCTGGACCTTCTTATCACCCTCTAAAAGGGTATTTGTATTTGTACAATCATGATAGCACTAACGGTAGTGGGGTTAGAAGGAATGAGTGTGTCCTTAATGAGTGATAATTTTCTTTTTATTTTAAACTGCTTTTTGTAGTAATTTTATTCTTGTGTAGTACATGTGTTGGCCTTGTTGGTTTCCTATTATTTTGAAAATTTTATTGGAATGTAATTATTTTCAAATATTGTTAACTAAATTATATCAGCTAACCTATAGTTATATGTGTGTGTATGTGTTATGTATGTACACGTGCGTGTGCCCATATGTATGGTAGTTTGAATGAAGACCTTGTTCATTTAGATTGTTATTATGATGTCTCATGTTGTGTGTGAGAATTATGAGATTTAACATGTGAAGTGTATATGATAATGTTGTTTACATTTTTCTCATATTTATAAGTTGTGATGATGTATGAAAAACAAAAACCTAATTTTCTATATCAAAGTGCTACACACCTCCTACTTATATGTAAGGTAATATTTTATCTTTAATAGTAATAAGTGATCTCACAAGCCTTGCCACTACCATTTTTTTTTAGAAATAAGAGATATAAAGATGAATTATGGGATGTTGTAGATGAGGATGATTTAGCCCAGTGTTTTGAAAATCGGATCTCATTAGCCGGTTGGATCAGTTGATCCGGGAACCGGTTTCTTTTCCAGGTTGATTGAACCACAAAACCATTTTAACAAAAAACCGTTAGCAAACCAGTAAACCAACGATGAACTGGTCAAAAATCGATTCTATATAAAATAATATTTTTTTAATATTTTTTAAAGAAAAAATAAAAATAAATTTTTATTTTATTTTGTTCGATTTATTTGTATAATTTAAATTTAAAAATTAAAATATATATAAATTTTCAATTTTAATTATGTAAAATTATGATTTTGGTTTATTTTATTATTATTACATATATATTATATATTTTAATATAATATATATTATACATTTTTTAAAAATAATATTTAATTAATATCAGTTCAACTACGGGTAAACCATTGAATCTTGGATCGGTACCTTAACTAACCTGCTTTTAAAAACCTTGATTTAACCTACTAGAAGCCATTTTTTCTCCCTTGTTTTATTGGTTAAGAAGATGGATGAGACTTGGAGATTCTATATAGACTATTGTTCATTGAATGTTATTAAGGTGAAAGATTATTTATCATTCCCTATCATTGATGAGCTTCTAGATGAACTTGCAAGAGCTTAGTGGTTTTTAAAACATGATTTAGCATATGGATTTCATCATATATATATGTGAGAAGCATCTCAAAATGACCTTTTATACTCATAAGAGACATTATAAATATTGAGGATGTCTTTCAAGTTGTGCAATGTTCCCTCAACATTTCAAGCCACCATGAATGACTTATGTAAACATTTCTTAAGTGTATTTTGATATTCTTTGATGACATCTTAGTTTTTAGTGAGCAACTCTATTTGCATTTACAACACCTAGAGTTAGTATTTTGGAAGTTAGAAAATGGACAATTTTCCTTAAGCTTTCGAAATATGTGCTTCCACAAATAAGGATGGAGTATTGGGACACATTGTGTTTGAGAGGGATGGAACTAAAACCATCCAAGATCTAAAAATAGAAAGATTGGCCTTATTACTTTGAAGTATGAATATGAGTATATATCTCTTACCATGTTTTACCAACGGGGAAGTATACCCATTACTGTAGAAAGAAGGTATTTTAAATCATCAGTATCAATCTCACAGAAGCTATACCAACAATCTATATATGAAGTTGAATTCTAACTTTTGAACTCACTAAATAATAATTTTGTGTTGGTGATTTTAAAATAAAAATCAACTTTAAGAAAATGGAAAACAAAACAAGATGACACAGATTATAGATAAATATGATACGTTGGATCCCCTTTTGACTTTACTTACTCTTTTTTCCAATCCCATTTTTTCTTTATGAATGGTCCACAAATATCAATTGCTAACCACCTACTCTTATGCTACTTCTACCCCTTAATTTGACAATAGTAATAATCTTTCTTCTACTCACTATCCTCATCACTACAACATTTTTGTCTTTAAACCACGCTAAACATATCCAAAATTAATAAATTGTGGTCTAATATGGGTATATGCCACAATTTTATAATCATTCTCAATAAATTGCATATAAAATCCAGCTTCACCTATTTTTTAAGGAAACTATAGCATATTCTTTTCAAGCAACACTTTATTAAACGTTGGCGAACAATGTCTACGATTTTAAAATTGTCTTTATTTTACACCACTAATATATTCGTCATCTTATATTTAAATATATCTACAAATACAAAAAAATGAGCTAAAGGTTTAAATATATGGTCCAAACCAGAAAAAAAAATCCATTAATTCAAATTTTATATTCTTAAAAATATTTAATTCATTAAAACCAAAAGTCCTTTTTTCGAAACCCTTCTTTCTGAAACTCCTTTCGTCTCCCATTCTACTATTCTCATGATACACTTTCTGCAAAATCCCATTTTCCTGGTGTTGTGAAGTGTGTAGAAGGAACTTTGCAATCTTATTCGCTCAACATGATTTTCTGAAAATTCCATATACCCGTGTTTCCTACAAACAAAAGTTTTTCTCCAAGAAACCAATAAATCGTGTATCTTTCATATTCCATTTAAATATATTTTAGTAAATTATAGCATTTAGGAATGAAATTGAATACATTGTTGGTGACTTAGTCTTTTAGGCAAACACATATTATTCCCTTTGATTATAAAATTAGTTTTAAAAAAATTAATCTTCATTATATTCTTTGTTGTTTTCAATTTAGGAAGAATTTCATCTTTGCGTATATAAGAATATGATTTTTAAATGGTTTAAAAATTAAAAATATGATTACATTTTAGTCTATATGCAGTCTATGCATTTTATTTTATCTATTTTATTTTGTTGGCTTTCACTTATCATTATGACTCTTCATAGTTATAGAACCCTTTTTAGTCAAATTTGGAAGGATAAGTAGATAATAGTCCAAATTGTTGGAAAGTATATTGAGTATCAAACCCTTTTATTGAGATAACCATTTGTTAATTATAGTATTGTTTCTATTTAAAGAGAATATGACTCTTTCAATGACATTTTGAATTGGAAGCCTTTTTTTTCTTATGATTTAGTGAAGGGCATTCCCAATGTTTTAAAAAAGTCTGATAAAATATTTCTAATAGATATATAAATATATAGAGGAAATTGGAATAAATTAGGAATCAAGTTTGGGAATGTTAATCTGCAGGTGTGTACTCTATATTGATACGCGTTGCCAACGCAACTAAGGTCGCGTAGTCAACGCAAGGTCACAAGTAAGTGGGGCCAAAACTTTAACCTATTCTGTTGCCCACATGCCTAAGCTCTCATATCCCACAAGCCCTAGGTATAAAAAGGTCAGGTAACCAACTCTCACTCACTTTTTCACTGTCAAACACTCTCACTCACTCACTCCCTTCGTCTCCCACTCAAGAACGGTTTTTCATCCCCTCAACTGCAAGAGAAATCAGGTACGCATCCTCTTTTCGTCCTCACCTTGCAATAACTAGTTCTGAAAACGAAGGTCATATTGAACCCTACAATGGTGGACGCTTTTAACCTGCATACTAAGGAGGTTACCATGCATAAAGTCTGTACATGCATAAACTGATTGTCCCTAATAAAATAGTTCACTGCAATAGGGGCTCTATTCATCTTTAAAGCATTGTTGGGTTTGTGCAATAACTGATTTTAGGGCATTAACTGATTTTAGGGCATTCTAATCGGTCACCCATCCATGCATAAATGTTTGAAATGACTGACTCTGTTATAGCATGAGACAAATTCAAAGTCATATCATATCTACTCATTTCTATTCTCTACAGAATGGCCTCATCTTCAAGAAACGTGCGCATAAAAATAACACCTGCTACAACCCTTAGAGGGAAACCAAGAGCTTCTAATACTCATTGCTTCAAGTTCGCAAAGAATAAGGAGCGATATGCGAAGCTTAAGGAGAGCTTCGTGGTAGGAGACAGGAAGATTGACTTACACCTAGGGGAATTCCTTGCGATCACTGAAGAAATCGAAGGCTGGATGTGGCACAAACTGTGTAGTATGGCTGGTGAAGAGTTCGAAGAAATCACCAAGGAATTCTACGCCAACATGGCACTATCTAGGGTAGAACAAAGGTACACCTCGTTCGTGCAAGGTAAAACCATCTCGTTCAAGCCCCAAGTAATAAACAATCTACTGGAGGTTGACACTCTAAAAATAACCTATCTGTACAGAAGGTTGAAGGATGTCACAGTGGATAAAGAAGGTTCGCTAAAGGTTCTATGTGTCCCAGGAGCAAGGTGGGATGAGAAAAAAGATAATTCAAGAGATGGAAGGTCATTGTGTTAGGCTGACTTGGTGCCCATAGCAAAGATATGGTGCACCTTTGTGCAATCCAATCTGTTGCCTCTGCTCCACTCCAACGACTTGGCCAAGAAAAGAGTGGTGCTGGTTTGGGTAATTATGAAACCAGGGGCACTAGACCTGGGTAGCATAATTGCCCAAGAGATGGAGGAAATTGCTGCAAAAACCAATGCCTCCCTGGGATACCCAAGTCTGATAATAGCCTTGTGTCAGGCCCAGGGAGTTAGTGTTGAAGGCTACACCAAGGTCCCCCCGTAGGCAACGCTAAACAAGACGTATATAGAACGTCATATACTCATTGACCAGGAGCCACCACCACGTAGGGAACCTGGCCCTACTCTACCGCCCAGAATATATGAAATGCTAGCTGAGCAGACAGAGTTGTTAGTCTCACAGCAGACCTTCAACGGCCGTATTGGAGCACAAGTGGAGATACTGTAAAGGAACCTGCGAAAGGTTCACATCGGAATGAGGATGAACCAACAGCTTCTAAAGAAGATTGGGAAGCATGTAGGGTTGACTGACCATGACCTCTCCGATGTCACCGAAGAACAGATCCTGCAATGGACCGACCTGGAGGACAGCAAGAGTGAAGTTGAACCTGCAGGAGTAGCAAACATGGATAAGGACTGAGCAGCTACTGTTTTAAAATTCAGTTTCCAATTGATATATTCTATTTTTATAAGAATCTGTTTTCTTTTACAGTTTCTTGGACAATTTGATATTTGAGGGAATTTAATCCCTGGTCTGTAATAGCGTAGTTTGAACTCTTGGTTATGCATTTTTAATTCTAAACTGCTGAATATAATTGAAACTTATCTTGAAAATCTGTTCTTGACAAATTGTGTTGTGTATGTGACTTTATTTAGGTACTGCACACATTGAGTACCGTTTTAACCACATGCACACATTGAGTACTACCTCCAGCACTAACTCACAGCAAAGTCATGTCTTGGTTGAAAGGATTGGAATATGACAGGCCTGTCATACTCAGTTCACATCAAGGGACATGGGGCACAACTGGTTGCCAACACAATTGACAATTGTGTTGCCAACGTATGTTGGACTACAGACAACATAAGAATACCACCTAATAGGGAATACTGGAAGAGTGCGAATATATGTTCCTCACAGGATCCACATAGTACAGGGAGTTTTTCTTGACCCAAACAATTAATAACTGAATCTTAATCACCTGCACACTATGCATAATACTTCTCTTTTGAGTGTTCCCCTCTCACTTCCCTCCAACTAGCATCATTCTTTATATTTTTGTTTTTTTGTGGCATGAACAAATTGAGTACTGCATAGATTGCTCAAATTGTTTGAGTTAGAATACAGCATGATTGACTAGAAATCATTTTGCTATGGTGTTGACAATTAACCTATTAAGATGCATGCCTTAAGCTTGTAGCCAATGAACCGTGAGTACTTGAGCCTATAAAACATATTGTTCTATGTCGGTCACAAGTAATGTTTCATTTCAAAACTTGCCTAGTTTCTTAATTGAGATCAAGAATCATATGCTTGCATAAACATGATTGAGGCAACTTCTTGCATGCACTTACTTAACCAAATGGCTTACCTTGCATATGTTTATCCCTTACACAGCCCCTTGAGCCTGTTATCTATTTCTATGTAATTAACTCATTTTAAGTTTAAAAGAGAAAAACCATGAAAGTACCTAGTCAAAGAATTAGAAAATGGTTGGTTGCATTAGAGAAGGAGTTTGTACCTAAGTTTGGGGTTGCTTGAAGACAAGCAACATTTTAAGTTTGGGGTTAGGGTACCCATTATAATGGAGAAATAAAGAATAATAAAATGAAAATTTGAAAAATAATATTTTAAAACTTGCCTAGTTTCTTAATTGAGATCAAGAATCATATGCTTGCATAAACATGATTGAGGCACATTCTTGCATGCACCTACTTAACCAAATGGCTTACCTTGCATATGTTTATCCCTTACACAGCCCCTTGAGCCTGTTATTTATTTCTATGTAATTAACTCATTTTAAGTTTAAAAGAGAAAAACCATGAAAGTACCTAGTCAAAGAATTAGAAAATGGTTGGTTGCATTAGAGAAGGAGTTTGTACCTAAGTTTGGAGTTGCTTGAAGACAAGAAACATTTTAAGTTTGGGGTTAGGGTACCCATTATAATGGAGAAATAAAGAATAATAAAATGAAAATTTGAAAAATAATATTTTAAATAAAAATAAATTTCTGCTTCAAAAAGAAAAAGACAAAAGAGTATAAGAAGAAAGAAAGGCAAGTCAAGAAAGGAAAAAGTATAGCAAAACAAATTTGCCAAAGAAAATGGTAAGCACAAATGCAACAAGCCAACTGTTCCTAATTCTTTGACTCTTGTAAGCTAGCTTCCCAAAATCACACCCACCTCTTACCTAGGCCACATTACAACCCATAACAAGACCTCTTGATTTTATATGCATGTGATTTTCATTGGTGGAAATAGAGAATATGGGCAAGCCTATGGTAGTGAAATCTGAATTTGATGACATTGAGAGACAACCTTAAACACTTGAGTAAAGGAGTGAGACACTTGACTGTGTGAGGGGTTGCAAGTTTAAGTCATGATATCTTATAAGAAATTGTTGAAATCATAGCCTTAATATTGTTTTAAATCAATACTCTCATGTTGTTTTCTAACCTTGCAAGTGTTTTAATTTGTCCCTTAAATATCTGAAAATTTTTTATTGATGCAAGTTGGATTGAAGGGGGAGGTGAATTTCACTTAAGGACACAATGAGAATACTATGAGTTGTCCAGAAAATGAATGCTATCTATGGCTGACACCTTGCTTGAGGACAAGCAAAACTCAAGTTTGGGGTTGTGATAAGTGTCCAACATGACACTTATTTGATAAAAATTCTGGTGTAATGACAAGAAATTGGAACATAAATGATCACATATTCACTAGAAACTGATTGAAAATTGAGTAGCCCATGCAAATCCTGCATTGTACAGTTTTTAAAGCTTTTTGGTGAGGAATCACTATGAATTTGATATGTTTTCACTATCTGCAGTCTGTCACAGGCTTTCGCGTTGGCAACACAACCAGAAATGCATGGAGCACATAAAAGTCTAAGAGGAATGAAACATTCTGTTACTTTATGCGTTGACATTCAAGAGCAACTGCGTTGGACACACACGTAACAAACCAGCACCTATAAAAGGCCCAAAACAGAACAGAACAGGGTAATCTAGTAATGTTGGAAATGCAGAAACAAAGCCGCCTTTATCTTATCAGTTAGCTCAGACTTTCCTCTTCGTTAGAGACACTCCTGGTGGTGGAGGACTTGTAGGGTTGAGGAATCAACGTACAGCCGCCCATGGACACTGAGCCACATTCTTTTATCTTCTATATTTCATCTCTTTCTCATTATGTGTAATTAGATTCTTGTTAGGAAAGGACGGATCCATGCTCTGAACCCATGTAATGAAGAATTCTTATATGAATTCAAGTTCATATTTTATTTCAATTTATTGTTCTTCTCTTTGCGTAAAACTTTTATAAACTAGCCATTTGTAGATTGAATTTGGATTCTTATTAACAATTGGGAGATTGTATTAGGAATTGGACTTGAGAGTGAACAATATAACTGCAGGTGCTATAGGAATAGAGATTCATAGTTGTGAGATTTTGTGGATTCTTGCACTTAAAGCTCACTTTAATTAGGAATCACTAAGGGATTAGGATTACTAATTCGGGTGAAGCGTTGATGAGTCAAGGGATTGTCCTTCAACTCGCATAAGGGAATTCAATCTTCAATCATATCTTTAAACCTGTATGAAAGTAAGGAATTCAGATTACATTAGGTTCAGTTTGGTGAACTCTGACCCTAACACCTTCCATAAGTCGATTTTCTCACGTTTGTGTCGTATATCGAGTGTTGGAGCAGTATTTAATTAAGTGCATCCCATTTATATTCACGTTAACAACTTCCCATAACCTTAGTTCAAATAGTGGACTAATAGGAATTCAATACTTGAACCAAATCCCTGTGGAGATGATACCTTTCTCACCCTTTTACTCTAAAAAGCAATAAGGTGCACTCACCTTCATCACAATTATACCAACAAAGGACAATCACACCTTCCCTTCTTAAAAAAATGAAGAAATTACGGCTATTGAAAAACACTCGAATGAAATGACTAGTGTGAAGAGGAAAATGCAAGGATTAAAAACACTTGTGAAGAGCAGGTTGAAATAACAAGAGCCAAATTTAAATGAAGATGAGGTGGATGATATGATGAAAATTTCATTAGGCTATAAAAATAGTGCAGCAACTCCATGTTCATCAACATCTAGTTATGTTCCTTAGCAAGAAAAGGTATCCTTATATAATTTTAGCATGACAAAGTTATAGTTGGCATAGTAAGATAAGGTCTTATTGTTATGCACATTGATTTATGTATTATGTTATCTTAATTGCAGCATGGAGATGAAGAATATTTTCATCAAGTTATAGAAGAAGAAGATCAAGAACAAGAAGAATGATGCAAATGATATACATGGAAGTGAATTTATTCTATGTACCTAGAATGATTTGGTTTGAATGAGACAATGACTACATTTGTTTTACTTCTTAATGTGTAAATACTATTGTTGAGCTTATACACAACTTTAAATTTTAAATGAGTTGATTAAGTGATATTACTTTTGGAATACTACTTGACAATCTTAGACAAGATGTTTTGGAGTGGTATTAATTTTTTCTATTTTTATTATCATTTGTATTATTGTTATTATTATTTAGTTCAATAAATTTTAATATTAAAAGATAAGTGGAAGAGGTGGTTGTGTATAGTAGAATTATTACCAATATACTTTTAAATATTCTCTCTATTCTAATTTTGTTCTATATGCAATGGTAATTAACTTAATACTTCTAACTAAAAAGTTAAAAAATCATGATTTAAATAGAAAGAACCATATAATAGGAATCAATACTTAAAAAAATTATTACTTAAATAGTATACATGCAACAAAATAAAACTGTGATTTAAACATAGGCCATAATTATATATTCTAGTATATAGTAAACATTAAATTATTGTCTATATTTATTCTAGAAAACTATGGTTTTAACAAAAGACCATATTTTCAAAATTGTGGCCTAAAATTCAATCAATAATGCATATACTTGCTCTAGACAACTGTGACATATACATAAGGCTACATTCATTAAACTGTGCCCTATAATATCATTTGAAAACTGTGGCTTATATCTAATGCAAAAAATCATGGCTTAAAAATTGAGTCACATTATTGAAACCGTACTCTAAAATGAAAACTAAAAATTATGGCTTATAACTATTTCAAAAAATTGTGGTGTATTCAACTAGCAAAGACAATGGTTTTTATGGAAGTGTGGTAGAAAATAAAAAACCATGGTCTATTACAATAGACCACAGCCACTTAGACCATGACACAAATTGTGACTAAATTGTGGTCTTAGCTTTAAGCCACATTTTTTTTCATCTAAGACCATAATTTTTTTTTGTTAAATATGATAAATGTTATAGTGTTAATCCTACAAGATAGATAAATAAAAGAGACAAAGTTTAAGAGAGTATTAATTATGTGTCAGATAATTAATTGATTAGAAACTCAGACTCTTAATTGACCCTCCAAGACTCTTAGGTTTAGTTACTTATCAGTTCTGTCGACTGAGGATAGTATGATCACATACCCTCAGCCAACTTACAAATTAATAAGATTAGTTACTTCCCATTAATGGATTATGCATAACAAGGTAACAAAATTATGGAAAACGTATAATCATTCATAAAGTAAAAAAGGAGAAAAAAAAAGAGTTCAACCAATCCATATCAAAAGGTTTATCAAAGCTCCATAAATTGAGGATTAGTTAAACATTATGAAAAATAATCCAAAAATATCCATAATTAAGTAAATTAAAAGAAATACAAAACAGGACTACCCGTGAATCAACAAGTATTCTGAATCTACACTGATGGGAATTTTCTCACCCAAGATCCTACGAGAAGATGAAAAGAAGGAATTAGGAATGAGAAAGCTAGAAATAGGAGATGGGTGAAAGGTAGGATTATACCCAGAATTTAAGAGGAAGTATTCTCTCCGTTGTGGAGAAGGATGTTCTCCAATGAGTGAGAGATGTATCGAATGGTGTGGCAAAGTCTTTCCTTTATAGGTGTGGATTAGTGTTTCAAGTGTTGCGAACTAAATTTGACCTAGTCATTCCATGGTTGTCATGACTGTTCTAAGTCTTCTACAGTTTCATAGGGCTTACTTGAATGCTCCCTACATCATTAGGGCTAACATGATATTGTTGTTGGTGCTCCTAATTTTGGCATGATCGTACATCTTTATGCCAACGTGGTCGTTCTCAGGTCTACACAACCGTGTATGCTTCACTAAGGGCATTTCTATCCTTTTTTGCTTCTTTATCTTTTTATCCATTTTTTCCTTTTTTTGACGAAAAACTCGCCTATTTTTGAATTCTTCTCTTGTACGACTATTTTTGCAAAAATAAGAAAAGTTAAACTAAAGTAAAAATGAATAATGTTAAATTATGTAGTAATTACATTTCAATTTCCCTAAATGAAATGATATAATGATAATTTATCAAAATGGTTATACAAAATCTTAGGCCTTACTAAATTTTATTAGAGGTTTATTATAAATTATATTAGCATTGTTTCTCCTTTAACGAAATTGATGCATAAGGATGAATTTTGATTAAGGGGTGTAAAGCTCAGTTAATTTTTGACAAACTCAAGTTTGTAATGATAAGAGGATGAGTTTTAATCATCCCAAATTTCAATTTGTCTTTTATCATCAAAATAGACACCTCTATTACTTACACAAGAGTTGTATTTGTGCAAAACAACAATCTAATTATTTATTTTAGCAAGTAGTTCCACTTAGAATTATACCTTTTTCCACACATATCTAGAAGTTATGCATTTATTATTATGACAGTGAAACTATAGCAAAAGTACTTGATTAGGCATTATTTCACCATTATGATAGACTATAAGAGTTTGAAACAATCCGAGAATTAGACAATTCAAACCCTTGAGCAACTAATATATCTTGCCAAATTATTTGGCTATGATTACATGATCCAATATAAATTTGTGAAATGTTATGGTTGATAACTTATATTAGGTATACAACCCCTCTTCATATGCCAATTGGATACTTATTCATTTCAAATTTTTTGATGACCTTGAGTGAGAATTAGTATGCAATACTCACTACTAGGATTTAAAAAAGGGTAATATAACAACATTTAGACCTCTAACAAAACTATAAGATTATTAAAGACATGTTGATCTATAAAGCTTATATCTAGATCAACAAAGACTATTTTTTCTGTCCTATACTCTTGGAGGAATTTCATAGGTCATCCTTTGACAACTACATAAGTTATGCCAAAACTCTTAGTCATTTAAAGGATAATTTTTTTTATTAAGCATGAGGAATGATGTATACAAGCTCATTTTGAAATGTTTAAACTTTCAACACACCATGTTCCAAAAAACCCACCTAGGTTATTTCGTCGCATACCTCTTCCTTTTGGACCTTAGAGAGAATTAACTCTTAATTTCATTATGGATTTGTTACTTTCCAAGATTTTTAATTGCGCTTTTGATAGATTTTCTAAGGATTTTTATTTGATAATGTTACCAACGCATTATATTGCATGCAAGGTTGCTCAAATCTTTATTGATATGGTTTGTAAGATACATGAATTCTATAAGAGTTTGATCTTTGATAAAGATCATTTTTTCACAAGTTATCTTTTGTGGGGTCTTTTCAACTTAGTTAGAATTAAGTTACAAATGAGTGTTATGTACGATACTCAAAGTGATAGGTATAACAAGTTAGTAAATGGGATGTTGGAATAATATTTGCAAGCTTTTATGCATCATCAATTAAGCTAGCAATAGAGGTTTCCAAGCTGGCCAAAATGATCTTATAACACTATTACTCATCTAACTACCAATTTTCTCTATTTCAAGTCGCTTACGACAAGCCACTACCTAAAATACCCTTCTATATAGTTGGTAGCTCATCTATTAAGGTAGTTGAAACTATCTTTATCTCATATGAAGCTATGATTGAATTTCTCAAGAAGAAACTTGGAAAAGCTTAGCAACCTATGGAGGAATTCATCACTGTTCATTTTAAGGATGTTACATATAATGTTAGGGATTATATTTTTGTATGCTTACAACCTTAAAGGAAAACATTTACTTTAAGTATTCATTATAATAAGTTAGTGAAGAGGTATTATGCCCCGTATTAAAATAAAGAGGTGCTTAAGTCGATTACTTATAATTTAGGCATGCTTGAATAAACCAAAATTGATCTTATATTTCATTTTTCTCTTCTTCTTAAACCACATCATGATCATGTGCACTCTCAATAACAAATTCTAAACATGGTGATCAATATGAAAATTGATTATAAAGTCCTTTTAATTTTTACTCAATAGCAAGACCCTTCACTCAATCTTCCAAGTGACTTGTTCTTGTTTAATGATTTGATTTAATATTTGAGGATACTTTTAGTATAATTAACTCGAGTTTAAAACTATATTTCACCTAAATGGAACCTCAAACTTAAATGATCATAGTCTAAAAGTAAAAGAGTTGAAATATTGAAAAAAGAAATCACTATTTTACTAAGAAAGAAATTTCAAAAAACGTAACTAGACATTCACATGATTTGAAGTATTTTCATTAAATCATGCATTATGTAGATTTTTCATTTTTCATTTTTTTTATGTAAATATAAATTATCATAATATTACTAATTTTATTATTTTTGTTATTCTATTGTTGGAAATTATTATATTTTATGTATGGTTAGTTATATATGATAACGAGAAAAAAATTATTATAAAAATCTAATTATTATCTTTTGTTTTTAAAGGTTTTTCTTTAAACAGAAATCAAAAAATTTTTTCCTAATTTTTCTTTATTTCACTTCATCATCTAGTAACTTTTTTATATTGGGCAAAAAGTTATAATCTTCCTACATTTAAATTATTTAAATTTGCTTTAAAATAATTTTTTAATCTATTATGTTTAAAAAATAATTATTAAAAAGATTTTAAATCAAATTGCTTGATTATATATATATATATATATATATATATATATATTATTAGATCATTACAAAATTTTAAAAATGTGAATTTCTATTATTGTTGGAAAGAAATATATTGAAAAAAAATATATTATATAAGATAAAAAAGTAAAAAAAATTAATTATAGATTCGATAAAATAGTAACCTATGAACATGCTTTACAAAGTTAATGGATATATTAATTAAAAATTTAAAAATTTAATTAAAAATTAAAAACTAGTTAAAAACTAATAAATTAAGAGATTAAATTGAAAATATTTAATAAAATTAATTGTTAAATTAGTAATAATATAAAATAACAGATAAAATATAAATAATTATAATATATTTTTAAAAACATATTAATATTTAATAAAATAAACTTTTTACTTTTTAAGAGTAAAATGTTTTTTAAAATTTTTGTATAGGTAAAATTTTAAAATAGAATTAATTTTATAATTTTATTTTTTATCAATAAAGATCAAATATTTTATTTATAAAATAAAATAAATAACCCAATACATAAAATAAATAATAATAATATTAACATAATAATCCAAAAGTAAGAACCCATAATAATATAAAAAATTAAAATGTCAAAATTAATAATATTATTATTAATGGATGATAAAATATTAGGTTTATGAAAATCAATAATAAAAAATTAAATTATAAAATATATTAAAATTGGGTAAAATAAATATTATAGTTAATAACTAAAAACCTTAAATATTAGAATCCTATAAAATGTTAATAATTTAAAAAATTATTTTACTAAATAATGTTAAAACTATTTAACTAACAATTTCAATTTTAAAATAATTAAATTTATTGCTAAAAGCATCTTATATTGCATGAACAAAAGAATTTGAGAAGAAATTAGGAAATTTGAATATTTTAGAATTAGAAAAGATAATGATAAAAAGTTAAATTAAAATGTATAGAGATAATTTCTATAGAATAGGAGACGAAAGAGATATTATAGGATTCAGTTTATAAGAGATAATATTATTTTATACTTTTTTTTTTACCTTAAACTCCTTAATTAACAAATTTATAAAATTGAGTAATTATGAAATCTCTTTTAGAATCTAAAGCAAGTAATTTATCAATAAAGATGAGCATAATTAATAGATTATTATATTTTATAACCGAGATTTATTTACTAATTATGTGTATGAAGAGATTTCATAGCCTAGTGGTTCCAATAAACCTTTAATAAAAGAGCAAATCAAATCAAATCAATACCAAAGTAGAATTTTATGCCAGACTAGAAAAACAAACGAAGGGTGCATAATAAGAATAAATAAATAAATAAATGTAAAGAGAGGGGAAGGGTTTTGGTTTAAAAAGGAGGGAGAGGACGAAGATTAGAGGGAGGGCCAGTTCAGCACATCATCAAACCCTCTTCAACCTTTTTTCTTCTGCTCTAGGGTTTTAGCACTTTCTCTTTCGCTGTTCCTTTTTGCCCCTTTCACCTTCTTCTCACTTCACATCTCAATGACCAACAACAACGACACCATCAACATGGCAGATCTCACTTCTGGTGCGTTTCTCCTTCCTTTCACTACTTCGTTTTTTTTCTTCTTAATCGTTCATTTTTTTACTGTTTTTATTTTTGATGAATTTTCTTTAATCGAGTTTTGATTTTTCTGTCCAGCTCTCAACGAAGAGAATCGTGCCGACCTAGTCACTGCTCTCAAGGTTTGCATGCTCTCAGCCTTTTTCTGCTAAAAAAAGAAATTTCACACCTTTCGTAAAAGCCCATTTTTTCTAATTTTAGGGGCGCGGGGTAAATTTCTGTTTTTAGATGATGATAGGATTGTGTTCATTGCAGGGATACAGTAACTTTTATGTTTTGGTTTTGTGTTTGGATGATTGGTTGAGTTGTGTTACTGATTTTTGTTTGGTTAAATTTGTGTGTAGAACAAGATACAGAATCTGGCTGGGCAGCACTCTGATGTTCTAGAGAGCCTATCCCCTAGTGTCAGGAAGCGTGTTGAGGTTCTCAGAGAAATTCAGGTGCATCCTTCCATCCGAAATCATTTGTTATAAACTTATGACGCTTGTTTTTCTGTGTTCTTTAGGTTTTCTCCTTCTTTTTGATGTATTGTGTAATTTATTCCTTCAATTCTGCAATTTATCAGATAGTACATCTGTATAAAATGACGTGGCAGATTTAGTAAAATAACTTTGATGTCAGTAAATCTAAAGTTGACATTTGCTTGTGAGAATTAATTACTGGGATTTCAAATTTCTGTTGAACCTTTATGTATTCAGAAATCTAGATTGGCTGAGGAATGACATATTTCTCTGTTATGTAAAATTCTTTTTATTTCATTTACTCTGTAACTTTTAAGTTTGTAGGGTGACTTCTTTTCTATATTTTTTTGAGGGTAAAATAGTTGGTGCTGAGTTTCAGATTGGAATTTGTTCTCTATTGTTAGACCTTTTACGCCCATGGATTTGACATGAGCTTCACTGTTATTAATCTCTGTTTTTTGAGTAGCTACCTGCCAAAAATGAGCAAATGTGTTATTCTATGTCAGCTTCTGAATTCTTTATTGAATGTACAGGGTAAACATGATGAACTTGAGGCAAAATTTTTTGAGGAGAGAGCAGCTCTTGAAGCCAAATACCAAAGTTTGTATCAGCCATTGTACACAAAGGTATGTTGAGGTTTCTGTAACATAGAGGTTGCATGATTCAGTTGCACAATGAGTTCCTCATTTATCAGGATTTTGGTGCTATTCCATTTTCCAATTTGAACATGCTTAAATGTTCTTTTTATCAAGTTTTAAATTCTGGATTCAGATTTGTATTGGACCATTTGATGTAATATTGTCATCACTAAACCTATTATTAATGGATGCAGCGCTATGAAATAGTAAATGGTGTTTCTGAAGTGGAAGGAGCAACAAATGAGAAAACAGATGAGACAGAAGAGGATAAAGGTATTAACTGGAAATAGACATCTTTTCTTTTTTTGTTTTAATTTGCTGATATAGCAATTTGCTTGTGACTTGTGCAGAGAAAGGAGTGCCTTCTTTTTGGCTCAATGCAATGAAAAATAATGAGGTGTTAGCTGAAGAGGTTAGTCAATGGTGTTCAACTTTCAACCTTTTTCCCGAATGCATCTATGAGTTCTGCATCAAAGTTACTTTTTTAGTTGGACCAGAAAAAAAATCATGTTTTAGTAATCTTTTCCTGCTTCTTTATGAAGCAGATTTCTGAGCGTGATGAAGCTGCTCTCAAGTTTCTTAAAGATATCAAGTTGAGCAGGATAGAAAACCCTAAAGGATTCTGGCTTCAGTTCTTCTTTGATACCAATCCATACTTTTCAAATTCTGTATTGACAAAAATATATCACATGATTGATGAGGATGAACCTATATTGGAGAAAGCAATTGGGTAAATTGTTATTCTTGCATGATGCTATCATGAAATCTCTTTTTATTGTTTACAGTCTGGTCATAAGTGTCTGGCTTGTTCCTGAATAAGGTATGCTTGTTACATTTTTTAAATAGGACCGAAATTCAATGGTACCCAGGAAAATGCTTGACTCAGAAGGTCTTGAAGAAAAAGCCAAAGAAGGGTGCAAAGAATGCTAAACCAATTACCAAAACTGAAAACTGCGATAGCTTCTTCAATTTTTTCAATCCACCTGAAGTCCCTGAAGATGATGAAGACATTGATGAAGATTTGGTATGACAGTCTCTTTTGATAAACTTAAGGTTAAAAATAGGTATGGGATATTTTTCTATTGCTATAACAGTTTCATTTTTTCAACAGGCTGAGGAACTTCAGAATCAGATGGAACAAGACTATGACATTGGGTGAGCTTAGTTGCCCTTTGTGAGCTGCCTTATGTTTGAGTGTCTGACCTACTGCTTGCTTATCATATTCTGTCTGTCTAAGCATAACTGTTTACTCATGTTGCTTTTTGGCATTGGAATTCTTGCTTAGGTCAACAATTAGAGACAAAATTATCCCTCATGCTGTATCATGGTTTACTGGGGAGGCCGTTCAGGGAGATGAGTTTGAAGACCTGGAGGATGATGAGGATGATGATGTTGAGGAGGATGATGAAGATGAGGAGGAGGATGAAGATGAAGATGATGATGACGACGAAGAGGAGGAAGAGACTAAGACTAAAAAGAAGGTATAGTAATGGTAATTGATTTGGAGTGCTGAAGCCTTGGTTTATTCTTTATTTGAGGTTTGAAACTGAATTCACTCATCTGTTTTTCACCTGCCCTGTGTTGTCAATTTCCTCTGGAATGTTGCTGCAGTCATCCGCAACTAAGGTAAGATATTTTGACTTTATGATCTGAATGAAATAATATGGACACATGATCTTACCCAAGATATGTCATGCGCTGGTTGTAAATTTGTTTGCTTGATGCGATATGGTTTCATTGTCTTTATTTTCCATGACTCTGATCATTGCAATCCTGATTTCCATTTTGGGTTATTAATGTTCAGAAGGGTGGAAGAGCACTAGCTGGTGACGGTCAGCAGGGTGAGCGACCTCCAGAGTGCAAGCAGCAGTAGTTGTCATTTGTTTTGATGTGTTATGCAGCCAGCAGTTGTTTTTCGGGGTCCTAAGGTGCCTGATGGAAAAGTGGGTTTCAATTTCATGCAGTTTTTCCTGGTCCTTGATTCATTTTCCTCTCTTGATCATAGCCTGAATTTATTGAGTCCCTTTCTCTTTTTTTTTCCTTTCATTTGGAGAGAATGTGGTTATATATATAGTTAGGGATGCTGTGATTTGTTACTGTTGGAATTTGTACGCCATCCCAGATACTTAAAATATATAGTTTGTGCTTCATTATTATCAATTTTTCTCGTTAATTCGGATTAGTATTGCGGCAAAGGTACATGTTTTTGCCTTTTCTCCAATCCCCTATCTTTGCCTATGTTTTTTTTTAAGGAAAGTTATGTTTGTAATTCAAGGTTGGACGATTTAAATTTTAATTTAAAAATTATTCATTTTAAGGTTTTATCGTTTTTAAATTTTAAGGTTTTATCTTTGCCTATTTTTTTTTTAAGGAACGTTATGTTTGTAATTCAAGGTTGGGGTTCAGATTTTAATTTAAAAATTATTCATTTTAAGGTTTTATCGTTTTTGATGCAGTAGTGAACAATTAAAGAGGTTTGGATTCAAGGATTCAATTCAATCTATCGTATTTTGAAGTTTATAATAAACTAAAACGTTGCAAAAATTAGAGTTTAAGAAATATTTATTAAAAGTTGAGTAAGTTGAGCTTAGAAAGTTAAAGCATTTGATTTTCACTAATGAATTCATGAGATTTTGCGAGTTTAAATCTTATTGCTGAGTTTAAATTTTATTGCATTTTTTGTATATAAAAAAAAGCGTTTGATTTTATGCTCAATCATAGATCCAATATTAAGTAGGTCTCAAATGAATTCAAATGGAAAAGAAAATAGTAAAGATGAAGTCATCATCACTCATGTCCCATGCGCAATTCACTTGTAAACTGTAGAGGATCTTATTCCAAGCAACTATACTGAACAAAGTTATAGAAATTTATCTGAGAGTAAATGTTCTATAAAAGATTAGTAAATGTTCAGTAAAAATTATTTGTTAAAACGATCTTATTGACATGTAAGAGTTACAATTTAAGAATATTTAATTCATTAAAATTTTATTAATAAGTTGTCTGTAAGCATTTTTATATAGTTGTGATACATTGATAAGTTAAATATGTTGATGCTGGCATTTAGTTAGATTACCTCAACATATGAAGTTTGACAATTTAAATATTTTGATAATGGGATTTAACTAGATTATATCATGATGTTTAACATAGATGCTATAAATGTCGATGATTTTAGTTAGTAGTATAGTTTTTATTTACATAACTATATATATTTTTACGTTCATCCATGAAGATGTTATGAATAAAGTTAAAAATTATTTATAATATAAATATATTAACTAAGTTAGATTTGGTTAAATTGATTTGTAAATCCCTAGGCCATTTTTAAAGGAAGTTCTTAAAGAATTGCTTATAAAAGAGTTGTTTATATAAATAATTAAAAAAAATTATCAACGTTGATCCATTGAAGATTGCCTTAATACTTTAACCATACTTATATTAAATCTGTCTAGTTTTAAAATTTATAACAAAGTAATCTCAATGGATTAGTTGAATGGAGTAAAATAGTCTAACATTTGACATATTAGAGATTTGAACTCCTAGCTATTTTTTTGGAGGTAAATGTTAATCCTCTAAAAGCATTTTGAGTTTGCGTTTGAAGATTTTTCATATCTTGGAATGGACCACCATTCCTTTTCTCCTAAAATTTTGTGTACTAAAACAAATAAAGTCCTAATAATATTTTAAAAATTGCAATCAAATCCTTAAAAGTTAATACTGTAAAACTTTCATTAAATATTGGAAACATGACATTATTTTTGTGATAATTTTTCACTTTATATAGCTACAACTGCAACTATCATGACCAGTTTCTCTTCATAATCAATGATTTCCATGTTTTAATTACGGCATGCATGCTTAACTTATTTGAATTGATTTTTTTGCTTAATTATGTTCTTTGAATTAAGTTTTATGATATTGGATTTTATAAGAACAAAATTTTATGCTTAATTTTGGAATTTTCACTCCGATGACCTTTCTTTTTCATGTAGTATATATGTTGAGCTGCTGTATTTGGTTAAATGAGATGAAAACTAGTCAAAGTTAAAGAAAGGTGTTGACACGTTGACCTTTGCTTGGTAAATTGTCTATATTTGGACCTCTAGATGTTGGGTTGAGTTGAAACTAATGTCATTTGAACCTCTAATCCAAAGTTTCATTTCATATAAAGGAACCTTCTCTAAATTCAATCATTTACAAGGTCAATTTGTCGCTTGATAGAGGGCTACAATATCTGCTTTCTATGATCATAATTCGTTAGTTTAAGTTCAAGTTTCATGGGACTTGGACCAAACTTCTTTTTGTGTGGCCCATGTATTTTTTTAATAAGGATCAACACTCACTAAGCTTAGTATAAAATGAAATTAAGCTTTTTTAAAAGAAGGAAAGGAAAAAATCCTAACTTTATATTTGGATAAAGTATTTTAATATTTTAAAAAATTTAAAATATTTGAAAATTTAAATATTTTTATTTAAAAATATTTTATTTAGATAAAAAAATTAAATTTGTTATTTAAATTTTATTATATGGAAGATGAATTTTAAATTTATTGAGTTTTATATTTGTATATTTTAAAATTTTTATTTAAATTAAATAATTTAATTTTTATTATATATAAAATTTTATATTTAAATAGATTTTTCTTAAATTTTCTCTTACTTTGTTTGTTTACCAAAAATTTAGATATACAATTATTTTTATTATATAATATATTTAAACAAAATAATAATATAACAAATGTACATCATTAAAATAATAGAAAAATATGATTATATCATTTGATATTGAAAATATTATATTAAAAGATAAAAGAGAAAGATGTAAGGAAACAAAAAAAATATAATGAAAGATAAAGTAATACGAAGATAAAATTATTGTACATTAGAATGAGTTGAAGGATTTGAAAAAATTTTAAATTTTATCCATTTTAAAAAAATTTAAATTTTTTAATTTTAGTTTGTTAAAATACTTTCTAAAAGTTTCTAGAATTTAAAATTTTTTATAAGAAATTATCCAAACAAAATATTTTAATTTTTAAAATTTTATATTCTATTAAAAATTATATTTTTTTTCCTTAAAATACCCCATCCAAACTATCAAAAATTACATTTTTTCTTTAAAGTATCTCATCAAATTCAAAGTAAATTATTCAATAATTTTGATTCTTTCAATGATGCACTCTTGGACGTTTTTCCATTTCTTTGAATTTTGTGTTTCTTTTCACCATCGAGGTTTAAAAACATTAATGAGTTAATGGGATTACTGAGTTTTGTATGAAGACTTTGAGGTTATGATTTAATTTTAGATTACACTCTTTGTTACTTATATTTGTTTAACTCTGTTCTTGTTGATCCTATTATAATATTGTTACCGTGTTACCGTGTTACCGTGTTACCGTGTTACCGTGTGTATTCTAATTTTGTCATCTATAATCTGAAATATGTGGGTGCTTAGTTTTGCACGTTTACGGGGCTTTAAGTTTCAATTTTGCATAAGAATTGGTAAAAAGTTGATTTTGAAATAAAATTTGTGATTAATTGGATGCTTAATTTTTCAATCCATATTAATTAAATTGTGTACTTTCTTTTAAGTTTGATTAATTTTTATTTAATTGAATCTAAATTAAACATATAATTGATATGTTAATCCAAAATCTTGCTAGAATTAATTGTTTTGTTATTGAATTTCTATTTAAATTTTAATTGTGTTTGATATTACACAATCTCTTTTAATGTTTTATACTACGAAATTCTTTTAAAATTTTATTAAAAAAAATATTGAAAACATGTACAAAAAGCGGTATACCACTTACATCTTCATGTAAGCTATTAAATTTTATTTCAAATAAATTAAAAATTTTATATACTGAATATATTTAAATATAAACCACTTTTAATATATGGTTAAATATTTTTTATTATTTTTTTATGATTACATGTGGTTACAATTTAAATTATTTTTATTTTAATTTTTAAAAATTTTATTTCACCATCAATATATTTAGCTATCTTTAATTTTATTTTATTTTTACTAATTTCTTATTTTAAATTTTTAAATTTTATCATTTATGTTATCAATACTTTTTGTAAAAAAATAAACACCACTTAACTTTAAAAATAGATTCTATTTTATTTTTATTTTTTTAATTTATAAAAAAAATCAAATCCATAATTAATGATTAACACATTAGTTTTCATTCATTCTTCAATCATATTTTATATGATTTGATTGATAAACTATTTTGTTCATATTTTAATGTTGAGCTTCATTAAATATTATTTATGGATTGACTCTTAAATCTTTTAAGGATGAGCATCAAATCCGCAGCTAATCCAAAACTGCTAGACAATAGCTTAAATAGGTGGATGAGAAGATGAATGAATTGCAATAGATAAAAATGGGTAGTTAACAATAGATTAATCAGTCGAAGATAGGTTCTACAATTATTATTCGTTGGAAATCAAACTTGACCAACAATATTAAAGTTCATCGGATTTCATAATCTCTTCATTGGAATTTATGGTTTTTTCGTCGAATTTTTTGATTTCTTTCCTTTAAAGTTTTCAAACTCATTCTTTTCCTCCAATATCTTAACCTTCATCATCGTTTTCACTGTAACCGCATAATTTTCAAACTCCCTCTTGTATAATTTTATGGTTATTATCGCTAAAATTTAAAAAATTTCATCTTCATTTTTCACCACTCTCAACCGCCGTTAACCATTTGATCACTCAACCACCGCTAACCATCCGACCAAATCGATCTTGGATTAGAGAAAATTTCTTAAAGCTTAATTTTTTATGGATAAAAATTTTTCAACTTAAACACATTCAAAACCATCCCACAAGCATTCTACCTTCTTATTCTTCAAAGCAACCTAAAATAAAATAATTAAGATATTGAAAGTAGTAAATTAACTTCCTATAATTATTAAATATTTAATTGCTATCGATAGTAACCTCGGTTCCTTACAATATGTTAACTCCACCAGAAAAGACTTGAACAAGCAAACATGATTAGTTTGGCAAATTATGAAGTTTCAGTTCCCAACTAAAGCAAATGTATGACTTCATGTACAACAATTATGCTAAAACTAGTTGTATTATGCT
Source organism: Canavalia gladiata (assembly GCA_037954105.1). Classification (NCBI taxonomy): domain Eukaryota; kingdom Viridiplantae; phylum Streptophyta; class Magnoliopsida; order Fabales; family Fabaceae; genus Canavalia; species Canavalia gladiata. The sequence continues at coordinate 25,884,207 of CM075662.1, forward strand.
TATTATTTGCTTACACTTCAAGAGTTTGGTGATTCACTATTCTATCAAGTCCCCCCTCTCATTATTTACATCAAATACTTTTTTATATATTTTTTCCTCCCAACTAAATACTTCCTAACATTGAAAAATGAAGTTATATAAAACCTGATATAATATTGAAAACAAACTAAAAATTATTAAAGTAATGCTTGGTTTGTAATTTTTTTTCTATTTTTATTTATATTTACAAAAGTGTCACATCATTTTATTTTTAAAGTTTTGTTAAGAAAACATTGAAAACAATAACAAATTGTTTTCTATTTTTACTTTTTATTATTTTGTATAAATTTTTAAAAATAGAAAATAAAACAAAATAAGATAATATTTTTATGAATAAAAAAATAAATACAAAAAATATTTTCACAAAATCAAATACTATATAAATTTTTAAAATTCAAGCAGGTAAATTTTTGGAGAAAATTTTTACTTCATAAAATATTTTTCGGACATATTTCAGTAACAAAATAATAATAACAATAAGATATTATCAAAATTTTCTCGGTTCTGATCTGAGACAATGAAATTTCATGGGCCAGGCCCAAAAATAAGCTACTTTATGGTTTTTGGGAATTAGTTGTCCACACACAAGATTGTTGTTCCTTTGGTGGTGGCAATGGAAATTAAAAATGGAGGGAAATCAAACCCTAAAACCCGGCAAAAGGGTTCATGCAATGCACCCAATATAAAATAAAATTTAAAAGAAAAGGAAAAAAGACATTCCAATTTACTTCAGTCACTGACACTGCACACTTCATTTGTGAACAAAAAAACGATTGTTATTCTTTTTTTGGAGCTTCTATTCCATGGCGTGGATGCTTCGTAACGCTAACACTTCCCTCCTCAAACGTTGTTTCTTCCACCCCGAATTTAAGGTGACCCATTACTTGTTTTATTTCTTTCAAAGAACCTTCTTTTTCTTATTTATTTTATTTTATTTTTGCGTGAACGACGAGTGATTGTATTTTAACCCCTTTGCTTGCAGCGCTTTTGCTTTGAACCAGGAGCATTGGCCGCGTCTCAAGTTTTGAACTTTTCTACTCATAAAGGTTTTTGCAACTATCTGAACCTCCGCACTTTGTTATGCAATAATCAGCGTTGAAAACAAGTACTTTGTGTTGCTGAACTCTGTGGTTTATATGCTTAAAAATTATATTAATTATGAATAGGGTGTCATTTCAGTTTTATTGCCTAATATGACATTGTGACATTGGAATCTTTTGGAAGCACTAATGGCTATTTATTTGTTGTGCTGACTCTCGAATTTAGATAGATGTTTGTTGCTGTGAATTAAACAGGAACAAAAAAAAAAGAAGAACATTGTAGGTCATATTAAGCACAAATTTTGGCCTAGGGGTTTCTGTTTTTTCTTCCTGCAAGATTTATGGGTTTTTACTTTTTATGTTTTGATTTTTTGGGTTTTTGTTGAAGTTTGTGTTGATTTTAAGTTATTGGTTTTTTCATTTTTATGCTTTTGAAGGTAGAAGGCGCTCTAAATCTGATGGAAGTGTCTCGGGTGAAGAGAGCGTGTCTAAGAAAGATTTGGCCCTGCAACAAGCTATTGATCAGATCACTTCTGCATATGGGAAGGGATCTATCATGTGGCTTGGTCGTTCTGTATCACCTAAAAATGTACCTGTGGTGTCGACTGGTTCTTTTGCTCTTGATATTGCACTTGGAGTTGGCGGTCTTCCAAAGGTATCCTTGTATTTTTTTCTTCTAATCGAACTTGAACTATTCTTAATATATTGAATAAGTGCTCTTGCTGATGACAAAAGCCCTTTCCTATTTTTTGAGCACAATTTGTTAACTTTCCCTCCACCTTTCTGCTGTGTATTTCCTCTTGACAAGCCTTTATCAATTACACACATACAATTCTATCTCATATTTTGAAAACATCAGTGTTGTCTATTTCATTTTATATGGCCAATGTTACTTGTAATTATTCTTGACTGATTGTTTGGGTTTTGATAGTTTACTCTGCAAAATATGTTTCTGGGTTTGGGATGGTACTAGCATTTTGGTTTCCATGTGTGTTAGTTGGGATATGTGTGTATTGAAAACGAGCCTATAGATAATCAATCTTATGTTTCATTGTGCAACAGCTATATGCTGATTATTATATGTAACTGTAATGTCTGTAGGGGCGTGTTGTGGAAATATTTGGCCCTGAAGCATCTGGGAAAACAACTCTTGCTTTGCATGTGATTGCTGAGGCACAGAAGCTTGGAGGTTATCTTTATATCTACGTTTGAAGTGATAATCGAAATGTCTATTGCTTTCAGTTGTGTTAGATTTACAATTATAATATCAACTCTAGTCTTTGTATATATGACCATAATAGTAATGTATTCATCATTTGTCATGCAGTCACAATTGTTCTAATTTTTCCCCATTTTTCTGTGTGGCTGAGATAGTACTTTGAATGAATGATTTTTATCTTTTGTCACATTTAAATGAATGTCTAAATTAGTTTCTGAAACACTTTTAACTTATATTTGTTTGGAAGTGTAAGTTTTGTGGTTAAATTCCTGCAAGGGTTCTCATTTTATCAATCCATGCTTCAATACTGTGAACCAGTTTTGATTAATGTTTTAATAGGTACTTAAAGGGGAAGAAATGAATCAAAAAGTTGAAGGAATTAAACTTTTCATATAAGTTAGAATCAACCTACTCATCTCAACTTTCCAGAAGTTTCCTCTATTAATTTATTCATGATCCTATAAACTTGAGAGAGCTTGGCATTCTTTCCTTTGCGAAGTCTTAACAATAGGATTTTTCAATTGAAAAGCTCCTGTAAGTTAGAAGCTAATCCAAATTGGGTCTATACCAACAGTTTTGTTGGTGCTTCCAGATTCTTAGTTTTATAAACAGGGTTGTATTCTACCCTCCCCACTTGTCAATTGTCATACTTTCAATATAGAAGGAAGAGGTTGTTTGTATAATTTAAATCTTGCGGAAAAGTTATCTTGGGGGCTTATGTTAATTTGGGCTTATGTTCCCATAAGTTTAATGATAATATCAAGAAGGCCTGTATATTTTTGGTACTGTTTAACTTGTTAAGAGTATCTCTGTTAATTATTTTGTTTGTATCATGCAGGCTATTGTGCATTCATTGATGCTGAGCATGCACTAGATAAGACACTTGCAGAGTCAATTGGTGTCAACACTGAGAACTTGCTTCTCTCACAACCAGATTGTGGGGAACAAGCTCTTAGCCTTGTTGATACCTTAATCCGGAGTGGTTCAGTTGATGTAATTGTTGTTGACAGTGTAAGTCTGGAACTCTGCATCTTTTGTTTTTATTATACTTTTTATCTGTGTATGTGTAGGTGTGTGTGGGTGTGTGTGGGATAGTTTATTGTGTGCCCATGGGAAAAAGGTGAAAAAGCATTAATATGCCTTATTAAATACTTTAAATTACTTGAAAAAGTAAGTATTGAATGACTTTTCTGTTTTTTTGATATAATAAATACTTTTTCCAATAAAATTTTATTTTTAACTTCTTATTGCGCATGGGCATCCAGTAAAAGATCCGGTGGATGATTAAGAATATTTTACTCGTAGGATTGGTGGATCGTAACACAACTCGGAAGAATAAACTTAAATGCAAAATTCATTAAATATATACATATATGTATACAAAACTGCATATATAACAAAAATAACCCTTAAACATAAGATTCATGGCAAGGATTTAATTAAACTTGAAATAATGATTCATAAGTTCTTGCATTACAGGACAAAAAGTCACGTAACAATTTGACAAGAGTCATATAATCCAACCTCACATAAATACTTAAACTCTAGTTTGACAAAACAAAAACAAATACATATGACAAGTTCCTCCTCCATGATATAAATAATTCAAATCTCTAATGTAGAATCTAGACATCTAACAGCAGAGAGAATGTAGCTCCTCCTGCCTTGCTACCTTGCTGGAGTCTGGTCACAGAAGAGAGAATGGAACCTCTGCTTTGCAAGAGTCTGGACACAAACAGAAGAGAGAATGACAACCAGGGAAGAACAAAGGAGCACTTGCTGGACAGAGAAGAGAACAGAGGAGGGAAAACAGAGAAGAGAGTGAAACAGAATAGAAGGTCACATGCCCAGAAGAGAGGGAAAACTGAGAAGAGAGTGAGACGGAATGAAAAAGGTTGCATTAGGGTATTTTAGGAAGCGGGTTGTGTGCGACCTGACTCACTACAAACATGGGTTTGACGTGGCCTGACCTGTTGCTCCAATCGAATTGCTGTTGCTTCGACTCATGCCATGTTGAAACTGCTGCAGCAGTGGCATGCGACATGCAGGGGCTACACCCTTGTTGAATGATACATGTTTATGCTCCAATGCAAGATTTTGACAACATTGCTTCTCATGCTCAGCTGATGTGCTTCCTTTATGTATGTTAATAATGAAATAATCCTAATGTAAATTTTGCACTTGTTGATCTTTGCTGTGCCTGCATTGTGCAGCAAATGTGTTTGATTCCAAGTTCTTGGGAGCCTGAAATGTGATGTGAATACTATTCTGACATTTTTTGAACATAGACACAGCCTAATTTTTTAGAAGTTTTATAATTTTTTCCCCACATATATATATATATATATATATATATATATAGTTTTTTTTTCTTTTTCACCTTGATATGGTTTAGATTATGTCATTTAGTATCTTGTTTCACAGGGCTGATGTTAAGTTCTGAGTTAATGTCTTAAACTTTTTGCCATGTTTCCATTTATAGGTGGCTGCTCTTGTTCCTAAAGGTGAGCTTGATGGTGAGATGGGTGATGCTCACATGGCAATGCAGGCTAGGTTGATGAGCCAGGCACTTCGGAAATTGTGCCACTCCTTGTCACTTTCACAGTCTATATTGATTTTTATAAACCAGGTATGGGCTACAGTTGCATTGCACTGTCATCGATTTTCCTATGATCCAATGGTGAATATTATTTTATTTATACTGAGCAATTTAGCATGCATACTGCATGACAAACTTATGTTTGTGTGGGCTAGTCTGATGTACTAATTCCATCTTGGTTTATGACTATGTTCTCTGGACTTTCTGAACCAAAGTGGTTCCCTCTCTGTGCTGTGGTTGTGCATTGGTTTGTGTCTGACAGCCAATGTGCTTTTAGGTTCATTATTATGAGTTTGCTGTTGTAATTGGTATATTTTATAACTTTTACTAGATTGTTATGTGGAAATTAAAATTTGTTTCCATTCTAGCTTTGTTCTGCAGGTGTTCTATCCTTTTAATGTCATTGCTTTAGCTACATTTTCACCCTCTTTTCTACACACCTGCAGAATTTAGTGCATGCTTTTATATGTGAAAAGTGTAGACTTTAGAGGTAAAAAACTTAAGCTGTAAATTAGTTGACTGAAACTCTGATCAATGACGACATACAACATGCATATGACATCCTTAAAGATCCATTTATTCAAATTCAACTAAGTGAATCCTCTATTTATTTTTCACCATCCTTTTTAATTCTAATAGCAAAATGATTTTATGGATATCGTGGAACACTTGGAATGTGAATTTCATTGCTGGTGTAAATATCAGGTCCTGCAAATTCTAAAATAAGATGAAATGTGTTGATGTTCTTTTGCATTCCTGATTATCTGAATTTATTAAATGTGATTCCATTCTTGTTGCACTGATGTATTGGCGTGCCAGTTGCCATTTGCTAGTTAACCAATTTTGCAAATTTTTGGAGAGTTGAGCTTGCTCTGCTTGGCCTACATTGTGCTTGATTGAGATAGTTGTTTTATCCTATGGAATGTTCTTAACATGCATGTTCTTATATTTTACTGTGGTTTATATATCGTGTAAACCACAGTAAATTTTTTGGAGAGTATATGTATGGTTTTGGTAAAAGTAGTTTTGTTGAATTTGCCTGACAAATGTTTATCTTTCAATTATGGGAACTTGTGTCTGCTTCTCAGGTGAGGTCGAAGATTTCCACTTTTGGGGGATTTGGTGGCCCAGTTGAAGTTACTTGTGGTGGTAATGCACTGAAGTTTTACGCTTCTATGCGGTTAAATATCAAAAGAGTGGGGCTTGTCAAAAAGGGTGAAGAGGTAAAGTCATCTATTAATTCTTCTCTTTACATCCAGCATATATGTGATGGATCTTTGTTAGGAGCCAAGCTATACAGTTTACTTATTTGTTTGATGCAAGATTGTTCTAATGCTGAGCCTCAGACAAGTGCTCTTCAGTAGCTACCTTGGATGGGCTCTTTTCTTTTAATCTTTTCTGTCTGATCTCTGCTTGTGCAATATTTTGCTGCTGTGGATGTCAATATTGCTTTGAATGCATTAGGGTTAAGTTATGGTATGAATGCTTGTTCTTTATGGCATTTTATTATGCAGACTTTAGGAAGCCAGGTTCTTGTCAAGGTTGTGAAGAACAAGCATGCCCCTCCATTTAAAACCGCACAGTTTGAGCTTCTGTTTGGCAAGGGTATAAGTACAGAAGGAGAGATCATAGATTTGAGCATAAAATATAGACTAATAAAAAAAAGTGGTTCCTTTTATGAATATAATGGCCAGAATTTCCATGGTAAGGATGCTCTAAAGAGGTTCTTGGCCGACGGTGATGGTTCACAAGAATTATCAGTAAAGCTCAGGGAGAAGATTCTTAATGCAGACCCGGAACTGGTGCCAGAGGCACAGTTGATGATCGGAGATGTTACGGAAGAAACGTTATCACTTGATTCTACTGATGAAGAAGCAGCTGCTGCTGTAGAAGCATGAATTTGCTAATGACATTAAAAGTATGGTGTGTTCTAATTTCCCTGCTTCAAAAATGGACCCTACGCAAAAGGGGCCCTCACAAATGAACATGGCTTTAAAAAAGCAACGGATGCCTCATGCTTCTAGTTTGGAACGGCACCCTCCACATGGCACATTGCATTTGTAAATTGAAAATTTTGGTCATTTTATGTGGGCGACTAATCATGTGGTTCGTCCAAGTTTTGTGACTGAGGCAATGACTATCTGATTAGGAATTAAGTGCCTTGGCTAGTCAATAGTAAGTCATCGCTGATTATTTGTAAGGATATTAATTTTCAATTTATATAATGGTCTTAATGCATATGCTTCTTTTGTTACCCTTGTTTCTCGGGACTTTAATTTCATACTAGGATGTGATATGTAGGAGATTGGATACTTAGCCTTCTTAGTAATACTTATTTTATGACATTTTATCTTTTTGATATAAGAGCTTAACTATAATTTGATTAAAAACATGTCTTGTACATTCGACGTGTAGTAGGAGCTTGATAAATGTCTATTTGGAAGGTGCTCTAATTTCCCTCGTTAGGATCTTCTGAGTGATCATTCTTTAAATTTGGGTGCTCATTTGCTTCACAACTCGCCTATTGTGAATACAGATCTTATTTGGCAGGACTTTATAGGTGCTCCTTTGTAGGGTATTACTTTTTTACATTTTTTTTATTTGCACCCACCTTTTTTTTTATAAATTTTGTTTGTAAAATTTGTCCTTTTATAAGTATATACAAATAAATTTTAAGATTTAGATTTTGGAAGTCATTTATAAGTTTTTAAAATTAAACTTTCTGAATAATTTTTTAAAATACTTTCTAACATTTTAATTTTGAAATATATCTTTTGCTTTCTAAATTAAAATTTTGTGCAAAAATACATTTTGAAATTTTAATCTTAAATTATTGAAAAAAAAGAAAGATGGTGTAAGAATATAAACAAAGCAACGGCATAAATTTAATTTATAGGAAGGTGTAAACCATTTGGTTTAAAGGCGGTGCAAAAGCGATTCGCTCTTTGTACCCTGTGTTCATGTGTTATTTTCGGGCTTAGTTCTGCTTGATTACCTAAAAAAATTGTTATCCAGAATAGTTTCAGTTAAAATTTACAACATTATGATTATAATTTTTTTTTACTAAATAAGAGCTTTAGATTTAAATATTTGGTAATTTTATAATTTTTTACTTTTAAAAGTCTAGTTAAAAGTTTTAGAATGTCTCTTCTTGATTGTTAAGATTTGAAATAAAGAAAAAAATAAAAATAAAAGATAAAAGTTCATAAAATTAGTTTTTTTTTAAAATTTTGTTTGGCCTAGCTATTTTTTTAAGGAAAAGAAAAGTCTAAAATAAGTTGGACTAAATACTACCTAAAACATGTTTACTTTAATCTTTTAAGAAAACAAATATTATTTCGAGCGATTTCTTTAAAGAACTTATTAAAAAAATATTAATTTTAAAATTTAATCAACCTTAAATAAATATTCACTGACATTAATTACTTTTATTAGGTACCGACATGATAAATTGGTATGTTTAGTTTTCTATTAAAAGTTATCAAATCATGATTAAGTTTTTGTTAAGATTGTTTTTCAAACAAAGAATCCAATCTACGTGGAGAGATGCGGAGAGATGTTAAATTAACCTTAAGTTCATTGACTCATTTGATCATAAATTTTGATCTTAGGTTATGTAATTCATTTAGAAGTAGTATTTTTTTTAAATCCTAACTCACGTAACCTTTAATTTAAGGATGCTTGGTGTGGGCTAATCTATGGATTAACCCATATAACTTTATTTTATTTTTTTCTATTTTAAACTTATCTAAAAATAAATTTTTAAATCCTAACTTGTAACCTTAAATTAAGTAGGATGAATGTGAGTTAATTAATGTAACCCTATTTTATTGCACTTTATTTTGTAACTTATTTAAAAGTAATATTTTATATATCTTAATTTATATAATCCTTAAATTAAGTGAAATAAATATGGGCTAACTCATTTAATCTTAACTTATGACATTCTACTTTGTAGCTAAGTTATAAGTAAGACTATTAAGTCTTAACTTACGTAATTTCAAATTAAATGGAATGAATGTGTGGACTAGCTCATATATTTTTGTAGCTCGTTTAAAAATAAAATTTTTAATAGCTCGTTTAAAAATAAAATTTTTAAAATTTTAACCTATGTAATTCTCAGATTAAGTAAGATATATGTAAATTAACTTTTAAGATACTATCTTATATTTAATTCTTTTTCTCTAAAATTTCTTCCACTGAATTTTTTCTCTCTTAAAATTTTATTTTAATATTTTTATTGTACTAAAATATTATTTACTTTATTTATATTTATTTTTTAGATCTTTATCTTTCTCTAAATATTTTTGCATTTTTCTTTAGAATTTTCTTCTTTTTTAATTTTTTTTTCTTCATCTCTTAACTTTTTTCAATTTTTTTATACTTTTACTTTTTCTTTATCTTTTTAAATATATTTGTCTTTCTATCTCTAAAATTATCTTTTCTTACCATTTCTCCTCTCTCTCTAAAATAGGGATGAAAGTAGGTCGAGTATGCTTTGAGTGTTTAAACCTGTTACTTATTAACATTTTTTTTTTCTGCTAAGGTATCTCACTTGATTTAAAATCTACAAGATCTACAGATCTGTTAAAAGCCTACATTCTAAAAAAAAACCTAATAAATATGCTTAAAACCTACATAAATGATTGACTAAAAAGACTTGCAAACTTAAAATCTAGAAGATAAAAATATCATTAAATAAGCTTAATATATATATATATATATTATACATAATATATTAAAATAAATATAATAAATATAAATATATAATATATAAAGATAAATAAATCCTTCAATATGTTAAACATACTCTTTTTTTATAATTTTAAGTTTGATTTATTTATCTAATTTTTTTTAATAAGTCTAACTCTATCTATTTATTAAATAAGTTGAGTCAAAATAGGCTTTAAACAAATCAAGTTAGATGTCCTTGTTTAGATGACATATGTTCATTTCCACTTCTATTCTAAACTTTCTTACTTATTTTAATTTTTTATCTCTATTTTATTTTGAGAAAGAAAAATAAAATAGAATTTTTTTAAAAATAAATTAAAAAAATTAAAAAGATAAAATTTAAAAAAAAATTAAATTTATGGATCAATTTTAATCTTTAAAATTTAATAAATTTTTAATCCTATAAATTTTATAAATATAAATTTTTATAAATTTATTGATCATTTTAACTTTAATCTAAATAAATTAAGATTAAATTAGGTTAGATGAACTCAATTAACATTAATATCTATATATACGTGCATAAATAATGTAATTTCATGATGGCGCTAAGATATGATGTAATTTTATGATGGTGGTAAGCAATGTTCATAAGCAGATACCGTGCTGAAAAGTCATATAAGCTAACAATTCAATGGTGCATTTTGAAAAGTCAAGAGTGCATCGGTCAAGCATAAAAAAACGAGTCTAACCTGACAAATTAACACTACTTTTATATCAGTAAACATTTCCCATTATATAATTAAAATAACATTCAAGTAACACATTCAAAATAAAGAATAACACTTAAAATTGTTGCAATGCAACTTTAATAAAAACTTCATAAGAAATGTTATCATCACTTACAAATAAATTGAACCGAAATTAGTTTATTATGATCAAATTGAGAATTATATGAACAGAAATATAGATGCAAGGGATACTCACCTCCTCCTTCTGCATAATATTCTTCAGTATTTAATTAATAAATCTGTAGTCGATTACATAATCGATTATTATAAAAAGATATAATTAATAATATAAAAAATATAGCTAATTATTTAATATAACTTATGATAAAAAACATAATTGTTAATCAACTAATAAAGTATAATAATCAATTATTTAGATGATTAATTGATTATGTGCATAGGTAATCTATTATCTACATGATTAACTATATAAAAAAGTTAATCAATTAATAATTATAATTTATTGATCATTAATATAATTAATTAACTATAAAAAAATTTAATCAATTAAAAATTAGGATATAACTTATTAGTGTGCGTATGTAATAGTAATAACTGTCACTAATTTTCTCTATCTTAAACATCATCCTTATACATGAATTTTTCAAAATTAGCAGACTAAAACAAATAAATTATAATGCATATTTGTAAATACATTATAATTATTTCAATATAGGATAAAAAAATTACCCTGTCCATTTTGTTCTCCAATTTTCTCCATTCAAAATGCCCTGAAATGATCATCATATATCGTCAACTTAATTCTGACTTCTCATTATATCGCAGGATTATTCTTCTAGGATACCAAACAATTTGGTCTGCGTTCATTATGTTATGAGGGAGTGAGAGTTTCGGATGTATATTAGATATTAGGTAAGTCAAACTTGAAATTTCTGCTTTGATTTTTTGAATGTTCAGTCTAAATATCAACAAGAAGTATTGAAAATGTAAATTTGTGCTTTTCTATATATATGTTAGGAGGAGACCTGAAAGTTCATCTTTGCTAAAGCCTAAAGTCTTCACAAACTAGTACCTGTCCCTATCCCAAAATGACTCAATTGTCTTACTAGATTAAGAAACCTCTGTGTCTAATGTTCTGACCCACTTTTTATCCATATTTGCATCAGTATTTGGATTCAATTGCTTCTTCATATTACTCACTAGTACAAAGGTCCCTGCTAATGCCAAATGCGTCTTAGTACACCAATTTGTCGTGTGATGAAAATTATGCTTTCACACCCATTGTTATACATGCATATTTTTAAATTAACAACTTGGATTATGCAACTAACGAGCCTGAAATTTATATGTCCGTAAATGGTATATAATTAAGAGTAATTACAACAGTCTATGTGTATAAAAATTAGGGTCTATTTGGTAAATAACTTAATTTAACACTTATTTAATAAGTTATAAAAGATTTATAATGTAAATTTGGCTATAGCATTATTAAAATAAATTAAAAAATTTATTTTAATAACTTAAAATACTTAAAAAAAATTATAATTTATTTTTATAAATAACTAATAAAAATTATAAATTTTATAACAAATTTTTATATCGATTATTATAAAATTAATATAAAATTTAAGCTGTAATATTTTGATAAATAAATGGCCAATTTATTATATAGTTGTTAGATGATGGATGTAGAAAATATATTTTACATCGATTAACATTTTAAATAAGATAATAAGTTGTTTTTTATGTTGGTTATTTAAATAATCGATGTTAAATGTTTTTTAAATTTATTTTTTTTATCTAAAAATGGTTGTCCTTCAATTGCAAGCATTTTCCATTAATTGAGAGCAAATACTCTACTCCTTTGCTATCCTCCAAATCGCTACTAGTGTAATCTATTGGTGACCCTGATGTCGTTGGGAGCATCTGAGATTGCGTTATCTCATTTTGTAGTTAATTGATTTTTCCTCCCTTTACTAATTAGTTGTTTCCATTCATGTACATGCTCACTGCCACTTCTTATTTTTGTATTAATTCTGAACTTAGGCATGAATGAGTTTTCCACTTCTCATTTGTGCCTTTTAACTTGCTTTTATTTGTATCAATTACATATTTGATCAAATGCTTGCATTCTATTGTTGGGTCTTGCTATTGTTGTAAGTCTAGTCTCAGAGAGAAAGATGGATGTGTGTGAGAGAAATTTCAGAAAGAATTTGGAGCTATGAAAGAAAGAACATCATTTGACATAAAGGTGGAGTTTTTGGAGAAGGGTTTTGAACTTCCAAGGAGCTTTCTAACTCAAAAAGAGTTTTTTTTCCCTAATTAATTTAAATGCATTCATTTTCTCCTTATTGCAAAATATTGCTATCGTGAGATGAAACTGGTTTGTGGTTAATTATTTTAATAACTCATCCCTTCCTGCTTAAAGGGAAGATTTTAGAGCTACCGTAGATTAGTATGAAATTGCATCTATATTAATTTTACTTCTTTTCAGTTAAGAAAGGAGCAGATTAAGAGTTTGAACGAAGTAGAATCTTTTCCATTCTACTACCCTTTTCTTCTGTCAATTGAAATTTCATCTTAATAATCCATTTAATATATTTTTATATGGTGCTCTTTTTGCCACTGTTCATTGAATGGTCCGTTGTGGTATTGACTTCAAAGTCCATTGTGGCATTCTTTGCATTCCAAGAATGTTGAAGTATTACATTCAAAGTCTATTGATGTATGATAGAACTTTTTTAAACGTTACTTTATTATTTTCATGCTCTGTTATATTCATTTATTGGATATGTAAGGCTGGACTTAATTGAATTCTACTTTGCTATTTTATCGTACATATTATGCTTTGTACATTGGATATGACAATTAAAATCATTCTTTCTAATTCCTTTACATTAATTCCTTTACATTAAGCTCATAACTATTTTATTTCTAGTATAGAAGAAAATATAAATGTTGCACCATCATCTAATTTTATTTATATAAGAATTGGTGAATTTAATTTTTTTTAATACATTGATTCAATTTGTTATCTTTGAAATTATGTTGATTTTTGAGCGGTTAAATTTTTATAACAAAATATTTTATGATTAATGGTTATTAAATATTTTTACGATCAATTTTGAGATCAACACGTAGCAGGTCGTTAGAACTCTAGTCACAAAGGAGTTAGTGATAAAAAATGTAAATTAATTGTAAAAAAGGAGACATTAGTGAATGAATATTTCAGTTTAAAAAATAATTAAAATTAATTACTCATGTGATCGCTTTATTTGTTGTAGGTGACCAATTTAACGATCAAACAGTTTGTTACAAAATCCATCGTTAAAAATCAGTCGTTATCAATGGTTGCAAAATTTTGGTAAAGGAAATCAAATTTGCTACGAAGAAATCAATTGCAAAATAGGTCATTAAATATCAATTGCAAAAGTTGTCACTAATTATTTTACCGGTAATTAAATTTGATATAGAATATTTAGTGACAAAAGTGGTTGCTAATTTATTTTGCTGAAGATTAAATTCGAGATGGAATATTGAGTTGCAAAGAGTCAGTCGCAAAAGTGGTTGCTAATTTATTTATTTGGTTGAAAATAATTTTGCGATTAAATTTTTAGTAGCAAATTTAGTCGCTAAAAATATTTAATTATTTTTTTTAAAATTTTTGTTATTTACATAAAGATTAATTAGAATAAACTTGGATATATGAAATATATACACAATTATTATTAAAAAAATTAGAAATTATTAAACAAAGAAGATGACATAAATAACAGAGTCCAAATATAATTAAGTGTAAATAACTATAAGTTTATATAAAATCATTATATGATAAAAATATAGATAAAAATGTTGATAATGATGACCATTGCTAGAAGGTTGACGGTTATCATGATGATCATGAACAACAGTAACATCATTGACATATTCATTCTCAATGAAGCTCATGAAATTAGAGTTAGATGGTAATCCTAAGTACTACACTATTGTTGAAGAACTTAGTTAATTTGAGTTAGCTTAATTGTTTGTCTATCCATCTTTGATTGTGTTTGAGTTAACACTATTTTTGTTTGATGCAGTTCTTCACTGATGTTGGTGATGATTTGCTCATAGTTGATCACAATATTAACATTAGACTAGGTAATTTAGTGGATGAGGGCACAAACTCATCACCCAACTGACCCAAGCCATATACATGTCCCTTCTTATTCTATCCTCTAACAACATCCGAGAAAATGACATTATTAGAGGCTACAAAATGTTCATTGGAGCCATGGATATCATTTTGAAGGGATTCAAATTAACGACGAAAAAATTACTCCTACAAAGTATAAGTACACGTAAGCGTTTAGAATAACAAATAATAATAATTTAATGCACAAATAAAAATACAATTAACATATACATATAGTAGCATTCTTTGCCTTTTCGTTAAACCATTCTCTAACTTTATTCCTTTTAGTACTTTCCATGATATCAAATGCAGTTGGATCCCTTTCAAGATCCTTACATAGACAATATTGAGTTAAACTTTAAATAACTAAAGTTAATACAAATAACTTAAATATTTGATTTTTAATTACCATCCCATTATGATGCATAACAACATATATAAAACCATCAGTGTATAAGGAGACTCCACTACCACAGACTTGATTTTTCTTGCCAACAGTGCTCTCTTCTGGAACTTTTATCCAGTCCAATAAAGGTCTAATCTTTGCCTAACCTTAAGAGTAATCCAAAAACCCTTATCCTTTCTAGTTTGCACTTTGTTCATTGTATTCTTATTATCATTAAATGTTTATGCTTAAAGGTTATTTTGATGGTAATATTATGTTGTGGTAGCCACTTGTAACTTTTTGCATCATAGTAAGATAAGATATGCATAAAAAATAATGAATAATAGGTAAGCAACCTAAAAAAATAAAAAAATTCTAATGCAACGATACTTAAAATTCTTCAAACCACATGTTTCTAACTTTTACAAGGACAGAATTCCAAATAGGCCAAGAATCATCAAATTTAGAGTTAATAATTTTTGTAATATCTTTACTACATACTGATAAGTGTCCAACATGACACTTATTTGATAAAAATTCTGGTGTAATGGTAAGAAATTGGAACATAAATATCACAAATTCACTGGAAATTGACTGAAAACTAAGTAACCTATGCAAATTATGCATTGTATAGTTTTTAAAGCTTTTTGGTGATAAATCCCTATGCATTTGATTTGTTTTCATTGTGTGCAATCTGTTACAGGACTTTGCATTGAAAACATAACCAGAAGAGCGTGGAGCACATGAAAGTCTGAGAGGAAACTGAAGCACTCTGTTACTTTCTGCGTTGGCAACGCAAGAGCAACTGCGTTGGACACGCACGTAGCAGACCAACACCTATAAAAGGCCCAGATCAGAACATGACAAGTCACTTTTGGAACTCAGAAACAGAGCTGCCTCTCTGTTATTAGTTAGCCCAGGCCTCCTTGTTCGTTGGAGACGCTCCTGGTGGTGGAGAATCTGTAGGGTTGAGGGATCAACGTGCAGCCGCCGCCCATGGACGCTAACTCCGTCTCTTCTATTTTATTCTTTGTTTCTTCCC
Source organism: Canavalia gladiata (assembly GCA_037954105.1). Lineage (NCBI taxonomy): Eukaryota > Viridiplantae > Streptophyta > Magnoliopsida > Fabales > Fabaceae > Canavalia > Canavalia gladiata. Next base: position 25,900,131 of record CM075662.1, read on the forward strand.
TTTCTCAATATGTGTAAATAGATTCTTGTTAGGGAAGGAAGGATCCATGTTCTGAACCTATGTAATCTGGAATTCTTATATGAATTCAAGTTCATGTTTTCTTTCAATTGATGGTTCTTCTCTTTGCGTAAAGCTTTTATAACTGGTCATTTGTAGATTGAAATTTTATTCTTATTCACAATTGGGAAATTGGATTATGAATTGGAATTGAGAGTGAACAACATAACTGTAGGTGCTCTAGGAATAGAGATTCACAGTTGTGTGATTTTTTGGATTCTTGAACTTAAAGCTCACTTCAATTAGGAATCACTAAGGGATTAGGATTACTACTTCGGGTGAAGTGTGGATGAGTCAAGGAATTGACCTTCAACTCGCATAAGGGAATTCAATCTTCAATCATATCTTTAAACTTGTATGAAAGTAAGGAATTCAGATTACATTTGGTTCAGTTTGGTGAACTCTGATCCTAACACCTTTCATAAATCGATTTTTTCACATTTGTGTCGTATAGCGATTGCTGGACAGTTTCTAAATATGTTTTTGTAAACACCCATTTATGTCCGAGGGTCCATTTTAAAATTTGATTTGGAAAGGTGAAAATGATAACAAACAAGGAAAACAAACAACAAAAATAAAATGAACAAATAAGCCGAGAATAGAAAAATGAAAAGAAAAGGAAGGAAGTAAAATCTGTAAAAGGAAAAGAACCAAAAATTTGGAGCATAAAAAATAAAATAATAATAATAATAAAGATGAAGAATAATAATAAGAAAAAGTAGTAATAATAAAAAATGTATAAAGAAAAGAAGAAATAATAAATGAAAATAAAACGAAATAAATTACATAAAATATATAATAATAATAATAATAATAATAATAATAATAATAATAATGAGAATAATAAAAAAATAAAAAAAGGGAGGAAGAGAAGGAAAAAAGAAAGAATAAATTACCTAAAAGAAAATTAAATAGGAAATGATAAGAAAAATAAAAAGGGGAATAAAACTAAAAGAGGGCGGAAGATTTTCGGTGGAGTAAGTTGATTGGTAAATCTTTGGGGTAGAGCCGGATTAGCTTGAGTTTAGCCTAGTAAAGGAAACAAAGACAGATATAAAAGGAGCAGAGTAAGATTTAGAGGGGGTTGAAAAAATCGGAGAGAGGAGAATTGAAGAATTGGAGACATTTTCCCTGAGATTTTCCTTTAGTTAACAAGAGGGTCCTCTGGATTTCTGAAAGGTAGTGCAACCAAGGCGATACAGGGAGTTCTTATTGGTCCTGTTACTGGGAGAATTAGATTCGGCCAGAGAGCATCTCATAACAGGTTAGTGCTACCAAATCTTGTACAGTTAATCTTCATTTGAAGCCTAGAATTTTTGCTTGAATTGTTTAAGGGTTGTATGAGGTGAATGCTACCGTGCAAGAAATGCTCCTGATAATACATCAATCTCTTTGGTTTTCTTTCAAGATTTTGTGATAATTTTTCTCTAGTAAAATCTGTAACGATTGGTAAGTGTTTGAGGCATAGTTTCAATAACCATTTCTCACCATAAAAGATCGGTAACATTAAAGAATAAACCCGCTAGGATCCATAGGGCCTGAAACGTGACATCCTTCCCTGCTCTCCAAGATTCACGTGATCTTTATCAAACCCCATAGAGCTAAATTGGTGATAGCTTGGACCCACTGATATGTGATCGAATGTAGTATCCTCTTTGCACAAGAGAAGATGATTGATATAACCTTCTCCCCTACCTTTGGGAGCTACGAGATTAGGAAGTCGAGGGTGAGGAAAAGAAACAAGATTGTACGGCGCCTTCATGACCACTTGCACTAATAAGGAATGAATTGGAATAATAGCCAAGATTAGTGGAAGTCCCTATCAATGATTGGAGTCCTCTCAAATCGCATACTCTGTTTCTGGAAGCTAATTTCAATAACGGATGCTCTGTTCATGGAAATGGCCATAAATTATTGGAGCAAAAATTATATCTGGCCTTGCGTATCATGCATGAGTCAGCAGCACACATAAGTAATCATCACCAAAATGAACTTACGGCATATCTTGTACGAGATAAGTTTCTAATAACCTTAAGATTCATCTTAAATATGCCCCTGCATGACGAGTACGCGGTGCAGTATGCATGAGTACATTAATTTGGTTGCTGGAAGTCTTTGAAGAATTCTGAAACTCCATTTAGAATGGGTTGCCCGGGAATGGAAAATGATCCTCTTAACACTATTGTAATACACTTCCATGAGCGTTCGGATTTAGATTAAAGAATAGACTTCCCTTCAGTTGCACCTAGAGAGTTCCAATGCTCCAATTTCTAGGCAAACATTCGGAGGTGGACTTATGATCATCATGGCGTATTGGACATCCCGATTCAGTTGGGTTGCTGGATTTATAGCCGACTCTATTAAAAGTACTGTATTGTGAGCTACGACCCGACCTTTTGGGCAAATTGATATGACAATAAATTGACCAAGCATGCTACGTCTATGCTGTTCACTTCCATGAGATAGAAATCCCGCTGCATGCACCAAGGCCTAGGTTCTAGGATATGTTGGCAAGGTCTCACACCAGTCCTGTAAAACACCAACGAAATCTCTAACTTGGATCAAAGGAAGATAATCGGGACCATGTTCACGACCAACATAGGCTTTAGCTTGCTACTATACCGATTTAAAGTCATCAAAATAATCATTAATTTTTGAACAAATCGTAAGGTGGCCCCCAGGCCTCTTTGGATAACCAGAAAATATCAAAAAGGAAAGAAGCCGCTTGTAAGAATTCTCAGTAAATTCCTTAGGCCATAATTCATAGATTGCCAAGTTGTTGTTAGCCCGAGAAGGTCATCTCTCCTTTTAACTGGAACCAAACGACTTCTCTGCCCTCCCCCTTTACAACATTGTAATTCTCCATAATCTGAAGCTCCCGCATCAAGATCGTTATCACATGAAGAAAAGGAATCGCTAGTCTTGAGAAAGAGCAACTCTCATTAGTGCCAATAATGTCATTCAGGCGCTAGATTCACATGGAAATTGAGACATTTCTAAAGGTGTAAAGAGAGAGCCTTGGGATTCCATGCATGTATGGTTATTGATGTAAAGTTACATGCAAAAAAAAGGGGGCAAACTCAAATGAACGTGGGGCCCGCCAGAAATAATGCTTAAAGTAAAGCAAGAGGCCCCACCTTGTGGCATACATCTTTGGCCCCTGATTTGCAAGGTACAAATCGTGACAGTGAATGGCTCAGAAGGTGAGACGGGTCCCTCAAACCCTGAAGATATTGGGTTCGATCCCCCTCATTAAACATTTTTCGGTTTCTCGTTGTATAAGATTTTAGATGGGCTAATTCATGTGCAAGCAGACCCCTGCAAATTGGGCCTAAGCATGGGTGCAATTCGACTTATTAATGAAACTATACCCAATATAGTCACTTGTAAACTAGCCGCTATGCACTCACTAAATCCATTAAACTAACTTCCCAAAGTAAACCCGAAAAACACAATCACCATAATTAATACAAACATGTGTCTTCTGCAACCCCAAACGGTGACGCTCGGTCTCAAGGGAGGATCGGTTTTGGTAGATCAAGCTTGATTACTTTTAAAATCGATACCTAGGTTTATCGGGTCGAGCTTGTATTCTCCCCAGTTAGAAACCAAATTTTATTAGCCAATATCATGCCCATTCTTATGCTCTGATTATTGATATTCCTTCAAGTATGTCAATTATTCCGTTTTAAGTAAAATAAAAATTCGTTTGCAAATTCTCAATCTCACGCGATGAGCTCTAAGCACGAACTGGTAGTTTTTTCTACTGTTCGATGTTTAGAGATTCGTATGGGTTCCAGTGCAGCCGTAGTTGTCTTGGACCCCTGTGCATATGTGGGTTGGGAATGGCCTTTCTTTTAAACAAAATAGAAAACTTGCTTTGCAAATTCTAGACCTCACGCGACGAGCTCTAAGCACGAACTGGTAGCTTTTTCTGCTGTTCGGTATTTAGAGATTCGTATGGGTCCCATTGCAGCCGTAGTTGTCTTGGACCTTGTGCATATGTGGATTGAGAATGCCCTTTTAAACAAAATAAAAACTCGTTTTGCAATTCTAGATCTCATGCGACGAGCTCTAAGCACGAACTAGTATCTTTTTCTATTGTTCGGTGTTTAGAGATTCGTATGGGTCCCGGTGTACCCGTTGTTGTCTTGGACCCTGTGCATATGTGGATTGGAAATGCCCTTTTAACTAAATAAAAGTTTGTTTTGCAATTCTTGATCTCACGCGACAAGCTCTAAACACGAACTAGTAGCTTTTTCTGCTGTTCTATGTTTAGAGATTTGTATGGATCCCGGTGCAGCCGTAGTTGTCTTGGACCCTGTGCATATGTGGATTGAGAATGCCCTTTTAACCAAATAAAAATTCATTTTGCAATTCTTCATCTCACGCGACGAGCTCTAAACACGAATTGGTAGCTTTTTCTACTGTTCGGTGTTTAGAGATTCGTATGGGTCCTATTGCAGCCGTAGTTGTCTTGGACCTTGTGTATATGTGGATTGAGAATGCCCTTTTAACCAAATAAAAATTCGTTTTGTAACTCTCAGTCTCACGCGACGAGCTCTAAACATGAATTGGTAGCTTTTTCTGCTGTTCGGTGTTTAGAGATTCGTATGGGTCCCAGTGCAGCCGCAGTTGTCTTGGACCCTATGCATATTTGGACTAAGGATTTTTCTTTAAAATATTTTCAAAATACTCTCTTCCTTTTCAAGCATGCATCTCCAAAGGTCAAGCCTTCAAAACTAGAACTACGTAAGCCTTGAGTTTCCCATTGCACCAGGGAATACGTAGGAGCAGGATCAAGTCCTGTCAAGCTATCTTCTATCAACTTATTTATTTTTATTCTAGTTAAAGGGATCAAACAGTTTTCAAATAAATCACACACTCAGTTTAAGGCTACTGTTCTTCGGAACGGGCGAATAGGGTGCCTAACACCTTTCCTATTCGTAACCGATTCCCGAACCTAAAATCTCTTCCTCAAGTTGGGTTTTTTCCAAATGTTTTCCTTTAAAATAAAATTTGGTGGCGGATTCACTTATCAAATTAATCTCTTTTTAAATCTTTAGTGAGTCCGTCGTCTCGTTGCAATTACGGTTACAACAGTTTTTAACCAGTTTTATGAGTGCTGGAGCAGTATTTAATTAAGCGCATCTCATTTACATTCATGTTAACAACTTCCCATAACCTTAGTTCAAATAGTGGGCTAATAGTAATTCAATACTTGAACCAAATCCCTGTGGAGAAGATACCTTTCTTACCCTTTACTCTAAAAAGTGATAAGGTGCACTTGCCTTATAGTTTTATATCAACAAGTTTTTGGCGCCATTGCCGGGGATTTGTTTTTCAATATTGATGAGTACTATGAATGCCACTAGATTGAACAACTTTGTTTGTTTTTTTGCAGAATTCTATTTTTAATATTGATTCTCTTCTGAGCTTTAATCTTGCAGCTACACTATTTATGCGAGGTGAAGAAGATTAGGAGCTAACCTTTGAACCTAAAATGGAAAAGCTAGCAAGAAGAAACCAAAAGGAAGCAAGGATAAGAAAAACACAACAAGAGCAACTAAGAGTGCAAGGGGTCGACGAAGAGCACCTTGTACACCTTGTACACCTTTCCATTATGGAGGAACACCAACATAACATGAGAATCACATTGGGAGAGTACGCTGTTCCAAATTCTGCAGGCTGTAGTGCCAGTATCATGAGACCATCGATTACTGCCAACAATTTTGAAATCAAACCAGTACTTCTCCATCTAGTCCAGCAGGACCAGTTTGGGGGCAGTGAAGTGGAGGATTTGAACCTCCATCTTTCAAGCTTTCTCCAAATATGTGACACAATCAAGATGAACGGAGTTTCCGAAGAAGCAATTAGATTGAGACTATTCCCATTCTCTTTAAGAGACTGTGCCAAGTATTGGCTTCAAACCCAACCAAGAGGGAGCATTACTACATGGGAGGAATTAGTATCCAAATTTCTCATGAAATACTTCCCGCCCTCTAAATATAACAAGTTGAGAGGAGAGATTTCATGTTTCAGCAAAAAAGAAGGAGAGTCACTCTATGAAGCATGAGAGCGGTTTAAAGAGCTTCTAAGGAAGTGTCCACATCACGACTTGTCTAATGTGCACCAAATTCACATAATCTACAATGGAGTTAAGCCAGCCACGAGGCTTATCATCGACGCTTCAGCAGAAGGATCCCTGAATACCAAAACTGCAGAGGAAACCATGGAACTGATCGAAATAATGGCTTCGAATGAATACCAATCACCAAATGATAGAAGCATGCCAAGAAGGGGTGTGTTGGAGTTGGACACGCAAACTACACTACTTGCTAAAAACAAACTGATTTCCCAACAGTTGGAGGCTCTAACAAAGCAGCTATAGGTTTTCAACGTGGGAACCTCACAGCAAACACAAGCCTTGAACTGCGATTTCTATGGGGGAGAACATGAGAATGGGTGTTGTGATACAGATGTAACAGGAACATCAAGTCAAGGGCAGTGTGAATAACTAATTTTGTCCGTATTTATAAAATTAAAAAAATAATAATAATAAAAAATAATAAAAGATAAACAATTGATTAATAAAAATTAATAAGATAAATAGGGATAAGGGAGTTATCTTTTCTGATAGGTAGGGGATAGTGGAAGAGTAGTTAACAGGAAGTGGGGTAGTGGAAGAGCAGTTGACGGGAAGTGGGGGAGTGATTATTGCTTAGTGGGGTAGTGGCAGAGTACTTTCAGATAATGAGCAAGGCATATAAATAAGGGAAACGTATCAGAAAAGGGGACCTACGCTATACACAAATACATCTACCTACGATATACAGTATACACAGAGATACGCACAGACGTACGTTAGAAAGAGCACTGGACATAGGACGTCATACATAGCAAGGAGAGAGCAACAAAGCAGGGCAAATCAGATCCAAGCTTCGAAAACTAGGTAACATCTTTATCCTGTTTTGTTTTGTGGCTTGTTTCCCCAATTCCTAACTCTGACACGTAGAATATGTCCCTAATGTTCATTCGTTGTCCCCTGTTTGTTTTGTCTCATGTTTCTATCTTTTATTCCTGATGTATAGAATTTATCCCTGATATGCCATATGTTTCCTTGTTGTCTGATGTTTGCTATAACGATACATGTTCCCGATTTCCAAAACTAATATGTGAAATCCCCTAATATCCTAATCAGTTTAAAATTAAATTTGTGAATCCTGATTGATTACTCTTTTTTTTTCATATGAGGGGTCAAGCGGTGTAAATTGAGTGGTTGATCCACCTTTGATACCGTTTGATTTGTAAGGGTTTATTGAGTAGCCATTTGCTACCTTGAACCCTATGCATTTCCTTTAAAAAATTCAAAAAAAAGGAGGGGTTTATTAACAATACAAATCAATAAAAATAGTTTTTACTTGAGTGAAATAAATTTTTTTGAAAGTTAATGGTATACGTGCATAATTAATTAGGAGGTAACCATTTTAATGGACGTCATAGGGTGCTAGTACCTTCCCTATGCGTAAATAACTCCCGAACCCAAACTGGTTTCAAAGATCATACTTTTTAAGTTTTTCCAAAATTTTCTTTAATAAATTTTGGTGGCGACTCCTCTGTTTTTCTAATTAAAAGCTTTTGTTCGTCGTCCCGTCGTGATCTCGGTTGCGACAGATGGCGAATCCACTGGGGATTTTGTGAGAGTTAAGCCTAATCTGATTAATTGTGCATGTTCCCTCTAACTTTATTTTTATTTATTTCACTCTTTTTCATTTTTATGTAAATATTGTTTATTCTTTTCTATCTTGTTCGTGATCATTGTGCTTGTATATATTCAATGTTGTGATTTTTATTTATTTATTTATTTTTTGTTCGTATTCGTTGTTTTTGTATATATTCAATGTGATTTTTCCTCTCGTGCTCGCTGTGTTTGTATATATTCACTATTGTGAATCATAGGGTGTTTGTATATACTCAATGCTGTGAACCACAGGGTAGAAGACTTTCTGCTGTATATTCTTGGTCGCTTGTTTGTGTTGCAGGTGGGGTTGGGTAGTTTTAGATTTAAAGGTTTGTATGCACCCTTCACACAATTCACTCTCACTTACCTCACACACTTTTTGGGCTCTATACCCGAGCTTGTGCAAGCCTAGGATTAGCGGGTGTCTTGATGGTTGCTATTGAGGGGCTTCATGCCCACTTGGTAACTGTTAAGTCACCACTCAGAGTGTTACTGGTATCATGAGTTAGTCATATTGAGAGGGCATTTCCCTACTTATGACTGGTTCAAGAACTGGGTCCTTGTCTATATGATAAGGGCAATCTGAGGGCCATGATAAACTGTGAGGTGTCTAGATCTACCCATGAAACCATGCACATAGAAAGAATTAAGAAACCTTCCAAAGTTAGGACATGAACATTAGTAATATCCTTCCTTAGTTTTTCACCTAAAACAGGACACATGGGGAGCATGTTTCTTTCTCTTTATCTTGCACATGTATATTCACATCTCATCATATTATAACATATGAGCACAGCCAATCAATCACATCATTATCATCATTTTTTCATCGAAAATAATACTAAATTTTTAAATTTGGACATGAATCTCAATCATAAATTTTTATTTTTTTTATTTTATTTTTATTTTTATTTATTTTTTATTTTTTATTTTTAAATTGTAAATATATTCAATTTTTTTTGGGCTTTAAGAAAAAATAAAAAAATTCATGCATTTTTTGGACATTTAGAAAAAAGGAAATAAAAATAACATGTTTGTTAATTTCTTTTTATAAATATGTTATCACATGTATACATAAAAATCGCATGTTAGGTACATTCAGTTGAGCTTTTAAAAAAAAAACACTTTTTTGAACATTTAGAAAAAAAAATAACACGTTCATGCATTTTCTAAAAAAAAATCACATCCTAGGTATATCCAGTTTTTGTTTCAGTTAGGCTATTCGAAAAAAAACTTTTCTGAACACGTTCATACATTTTCTTAAAAAAAAATAAATCACATTATAGGTATATTTAGTTTTTATTTGAGTTGGGCCTTTTGAAAAATAAAAATTTTTTTTCTAAACATTTAGAAAAAAATAAATAACACGTTCATGCATTTTCTTTAAAAAAAAAATTTACATCCTAGGTGTATTCATTTTTTATTTCAGATAGGCTTTCAGAAAAATAAAAATTTCATGTATTTTTTTATTTTTTTTATTTTTTTTATTTTTTATTTTTTTTACATTTAAATATAAAAAAAAACAAAATAACATGTTCATACATTTTTCGCACGGACTTTTAGAAAATAAAAAAAATGATGCATTGTTTTTGTATTTAGATAAACAAAAAAACAAAAATAACATGTCATGCATTTTTTTCTCACATTTATAAATAAAAAATCACATGTTTGGACATATTTTTGTTTTTCTTCTTTTGTGTTTTAGCTTGACTTTTAGAAAATAAAAAATGTTATGCATTTTTTTTTCTTTTTGAATACTTAGATAAACAAAAAAAAAATAAAAATAACATGTTCATACATTTTTCTTTCACATTTATAAATCACATATTTAGATACATTTTTGTGTTTATTTGGGTTTTTAGAAAAATTTTATACGTTTTTTATTTTTTAGATAAACAAAAAAATAAAAATAACACATTCATACAAAAAATTATATATTAGGTGCGTTCATTTTTTTGGACTTTTAAAAAAAAAAATAATCATATAGGTTCATGCATTGTTTTCTTTTTGGATGTTTAAAAAAATATAAAAATAACATGTTCATCCTCCTTTTTAGAATTAATTTTTTTTATCACATTTCTACATAAAAAATAAAAAAAATCATACATTTATCATGTTTCAGTTGGGTTTTTAATAAAAAGAAAATTTATTAAAAAAATTAATAAAAAAAAAACTTCGATATAGGTCCATGCATTTTTTAACATGTTCATATAAGCTTACGCATAATATCTTAGGCATATAGGTTCATGCATATTTTACACATGACATTGCATCATTTATCTATTCCTTGTTATTCTTCCTTTTTCTCTTGCCTTTATTTTCTTTGACTTACTTAACCATTTTACTTTTTTGGGAAAGATTTAATAGCGTTCAAATGAAAGAAGTTCAAGGTTGTACTAGCAATGTATATGACCAAATGAGAAGCATCAGAATTACTGCACAGATCAATGATCTTCAAAAGGTGAATGCAGCTTGCAAGAAAATGACCAAAGAAGCTTATGTAAACTTTAAGAAGAAATATGGTTCGCTTCTGGATTTATTATCCATTACAGTAGAAGCACCTGTGTTGAGTGCCTTGGCTCAGTTCTGGAATTCAAACCTCAAATGTCTGGAATTGCCTGGTTTGGATCTAGTGCCCACTATAGAAGAGTATGAGATGATGTTGAGGATACCATGTAACGAGAAAGCTGGGGTGTATCTCTATAAAGGAAATCGTGTAGGAGGGAAGAAAATAGCTAAGATGATTGGCTTGCAGCCAGATCAAGCAGAAATTGAGAAGACCGCCTGGAAGAAGTCGCTACTTGAAGATCACTTGGAAAGACAAGCCAAGCTAGGAAATTGGGAGAACTTCAACAAGACTCTAGCATTATTAATTTATGGGCTGGTTCTATTCCCATTCAAACTAGGCATGGTTAACCAAGAAGCCATGGATGTGTTTCATCAGTGGGAAACACATGGGGCAAATCCTATTCCAGCCATCTTAGCAGAGACATTGCTTTCCATGGAGGTATGCCGTCACAAGAATGGAGGGACTCTGCGATGTTGGGCGCATCTCCTATATATTTGGATTATGACTCACCTGTATGAGGCCAATCATATGGGTCCTATGCCAGATCCTTTGAAAAGCTTTAGTCGCATCCCGATTAAGAAGCAAGAAGCTCATGCGTGGAAGGAAGACTTGCTGAAGTTCAGTCCAGAGCACTTCCCGTGGGTATGTCCTTGGTATCACCCTAAAGATACCATTCTCTGTTGCGGGAAATTTTCCAATGTTCCATTAATGGGACCTCGAGGGTGTATAACCTACACTCTGGTTATAGCCCTTAGGCAGCTTAAATGGACTCATGTCGTCCCTAGAAGTGAAGAGCTGGATGGGTGGAGTTTTCAATATGGTACGGACAACACTAACGAGCTACAAGAGGAAGTCAGAACTGCTTGGGAGCATATAAGAAGGAAAGGAGAAAGAGAACTTGGAAAACCACGTGTAACTGTTTCGGCTGAGTATAAGAAGTGGAGGGAGTCGAGAAGAGCATGTGATCCAACCTTTAACAAGATCCCACACAAGGGGGCATCACCCCAAGAGTCAAGCCCAAAAATCGTTTCCTTAACCTCTCAATTAGAAACCATGAAAGCACAACTAAGGTTGGTGGAAGAAAGAGAGGCACATGCTAGAGTGGAAGTGGAAGTTCTCAAGAGACAATGTACAAAGAAAGACATGGAAATAGCCCATCTGAAAGAAGAGTGTATTCACATTCATGATGATCGTGGTAGTGCAAAAAAGGCAAGAAAGGAGAAAGAAAAGAAAACAGATATCACCTTAACTGAACTCGAGAAGATGCATGGCATAATTAAGAAGATGGAAGAGGAGATGACCATGATTCAGATTGAAAAGGAACAATGGGAAACAGAAAAATGCATACAAGAGAAGGAGGTAGAAGTCATGCAGGGCGATCTAACCGCAACACGTGATGAAGCGACCAAATGGAGAAATCTAGTGGGTGACCAGCTTGCTGCACTAGTAAAAGCTAACCAGAACCAGGAAAGACTAAGGAAGGAGCTTGAGCAATTGACACAGGAGCAAGAGAAGTTCAAATCCAAAGTTCAAAAGCTTGAAAGTGAAGAGAACGAATTAGTGAAAGAATGGAAATCGTTTGTAGCATACTACAAAGAGGAAAGGAATCGATGGAAAAAGAAATGTCAAGATATGACTTATTGTGTCCAACACCATACTGCGAAATTGGCCGGCTATTTTCAAGGTGCAATAGAAGAAATTGGTATAAAGGATCTCCCTCAGCAAACCTATGAGCTGATGAAATATTGTGAGAAGCTAACTAGGAGTTATAGGTGAATGAAATCATTGATGTAATGTTGCATGGAAACTCGTTCCTAACTACTTTGTATTATTCCTCACATTGTCAATCAAATAAAGTGATATTTTGATGTTCCACTTCGCTTGTAGGCTGCTTTGGTCAAGATCCTATCCATTAAGGAGTGAATACTTCCTTGGATTAGGCGTCAACCATGTCTTCATCTAGAGACGAGTGGTCCTGGATCGAAGATATGGGTTACTTTGCTTGTTGGTTGCTTTGGTCAAGACCCTATCCATTGAGGAGTGAATACTCCCTTGGATTAGGCGTCAACCATGTCTTCATCTTGAGACGAGTGGTCCTTGATTGAAGATATGGGTTACTTTGCTTGTTGGTTGCTTTGGTCAAGACCCTATCCATTGAGGAGTGAATACTCCCTTGGATTAGGCGTCAACCATGTCTTCATCTTGAGATGAGTGGTCCCTGATTGAAGATATGGGTCACGAACTGCATTGCTAGTTGACAAAGACCCCACCTATTGAGGAGTGAATACTCCTTTAGGTTGAGTGTCAACCACACTTCCATCTCGAGACGAGTGGTCCTTGAATAGAAGTGTGGGGAACTTCCATAACTTTGAATGCTCAAATGAAATTATTCCCTCATTAACCTTTATTTTTTCTTTACATACTAACATCATGTTTCCATACTAGATAAAAGAAAAATAACAAAGCAGGCAAGTTGTTCCTCCGACATCCCTACAGAACTCGCTCGTAATCCAAGATCATGGATGAGTTAGAACAACATAATGAAGAATTGAGGAGTGAGCTCAACCAACTAAAGGAGCAGATGGCACTGGTCCTAGGAGCTTTGCGAGCTTTGGAAAAGAAAGACTCTGAACAGACCCCTCAGGCTCAGTCAAAGACACCACTCACTCTGCATTACAACAAACCTATGCAAGAACATGTCGATTCTCAAGAGGACCAATGGCCAGAATATGGCCTTCCCCCTGGTTATGTAGCCCCGGAAGCTGAGGCTGACCCGCGGGCCACTCAAGCCCATCCAGTTAATCCAAGACTGGCCACAAGAACTCCTGAAGCACCTTCCAAGTTTAACGCACAAGCCACCCTGCAATCTCAGCCTAATCTCCACCAAGGCACGGAAGGGTTTAATCAACTTAACCCTTGTGAGCAAGGAAAACTACAAATATTAGAAGCGAGACTACGAGCTGTAGAAGGTAGTAGCTACAACATCGGAGCAGCTGCAGATCTTTGCCTTGTTCCTGATGTAGTTATACCTCCAAAGTTTAAAGTGCCAGAGTTTGATAGGTACAAAGGAACCACTTGTCCAAAAAGTCATCTGACCATGTATTGTAGGAAGATGGCATCCCATGCTCATGATGACAAGTTGCTGATTCATTTCTTCCAAGACAGTTTAACTGGGGCAGCTTCAAGTTGGTACATGCACCTTGAGCGTTCCCATATTCGTTGCTGGAAGGATTTGGCCGATGCTTTCCTCAAACAGTACAAATACAATATCGACATGGCACTAGACCGATGGGAATTGCAAAGCATGTCAAAAAAGGATCAAAAGTCGTTCAAAGAGTATGCTCAAAGATGGAGAGAATTAGCAGCTCAAGTGGAACCCCCATTGTCTGAGAAAGAAATGGTAGCATTGTTTATTGATACACTACGGGCACCTTTCTATGATAGGATGATTGGAAGCATCTCCTCAAATTTCTCTGACATAGTCATCATCGGAGAAAGAGTCGAGAATGGTCTGAAAAGTGGAAAGATTGCTCATATTCCTTCAGGAACAAACACTGCAAAAAAACCCTCAACTGGATCAGTGAAGAAGAAGGAAGGAGAAGCCAATGCAGTAACATTTCAACCTCCTAGGGGCCCCATATTTCAACCTCCTCATCTCCAACCAACCTACAACCCCCCTCATATGCCTTACCCACATATCACCACCATCTCACAAAATCCATACCCTCAATCTCACCTTTCAATCCCACCCATTCCATCCAACTCACCCTCTATAAGGCCACCCCAATTCAATCAACCATGGAACAAAAACCCAAACCACCAAAGTAGCCCTAGCAACCAAGGTAGGAGTCCAGTCCAATTCGACCCAATCCCCATGTCTTACACAGAACTACTACCTTAGCTCATCCAAAATTGCCTAGTAGTACCTCGCCCAATGAGACTAATAGAACCACCTTATCCTAGGGGGTATGATCCAAATGCAAAATGTGATTACCATGCAGGTGCTATCGGTCATTCAACTAAAAATTTTCAAGCATTAAAATTCAAGGTGCAAGAACTGATTAATGCAAAGTGGTTGAACTTCAAAGCGGACATTCCCAATGTTGGGAGCAATCCTCTACCAAGGCACGGAGGGCCATCGATTAACTTTATTGAAGATGAAAGACCACCCTTGAGAAGTAAGGTAGAAGATGTCAAAACCCCATTGAAGTTCATCTATACTGAGATGCACAAGTTCGGTATGATCAGGGGAAATTCTGAAGAGAATGATAGTTGTGGATTACACCCGAGTGCAAATCACTCAATACAAGAGCGTGATGTCTTCAAGTTGATTCTGCAAGACCTAATGGACAAACAATTGGTACAAGTGGGTCATCTCAGAGGGGACAACAGTGTGTCGGTAGTTGACGATTCAACTTCAGGCTTACCAAGACCCTTGACTATCTATTACACCAGTACTCATACCATTCCAACCTCTGGTAAGCCAAAACCTATCACAATTCAAATTCCAACAGCTTTTCCTTATAAAAGCAACAAAGCAGTACCTTGGAGATATGGGTTCGAGGTGAGTACTGATGATACCAAAGATGACTTACAAAAGGATACTGATTTAGGGGATTATGAGATTACCAATATTGCCGGGGTCGGCGGTATGACTTGAACTGGTCGAATTTACACTCCCGAAGAGCTTAGAGTCAAACCGATGAATGAGACCGAGAAAGAAAAAGGAAAAGGAAGGCATGTGGTCGACCAGGAAGCTGCAGAGAGGAAAGAACAAAAAGGAGAACTATCAGAGGAAGAAGTGTATGAGTTTTTAAAGCTCGTGAAACAAAGTGAGTACATAGTGATTGATCAACTGAACCGAGTTCCAGCTAAAATATCACTTCTATCCCTGATGATGAACTCAGAGCCTCATAGGAAATCATTGTTAAAAATATTGAATGAGGCTCATGTCGTCCATAATATATCAGTGGAAAAATTCGAAGGTATTGTCGGTAATATCACCGCCAATAATTACTTTAATTTTACTGATGATGAGATACCGGTGGAAGGAGCAGGACACAATAAGGCTTTACACATATCAGTGAAGTGCATGGACCATATTATTGCTAGAGTTTTAATCGATAATGGGTCCTCACTGAATGTAATGCCAAGGGCAACACTCGCAAAACTAGCATTTGACATGTCGCATATGAAACCGAGCACCATGGTAGTCCGGGCATTTGATGGATCTCGTAGAGAAGTGATAGGAGAGATAAACCTACCTGTTCAGATTGGTCCAATTACTTTTGAAGTGATATTCCAAGTAATGGACATTACTCCTGCTTACAGTTGCCTTCTAGGAAGACCATGGATTCATTGTGCACGAGCTGTACCATCCACACTCCACCAGAAGCTGAAGTTCATCATCAATGACAATCTGATCATTGTCTCTGCTGAGGAAGATTTACTAGTGAGTAAACCTTCCTCTACCCCTTATATCGAAGCAGCTGAAGAGGATTTTGAGACTTCGTTTCAGGCACTTGAGATTGCGAATGCTAGTTATGTCAAGGAAGGAATGCCCATTACAAAGATCCAACCATCAGGTGCTTCTACAATGGTAGCAAGAGTCATGCTTGAGAACGGGTACCAATATGGACATGGCTTGGGAAAATACGAGCAAGGTTTGAGCAAGCTACCAAGTTTGATAGAAAATAAAGACCGCTTTGGGTTAGGGTACAAACCTTCAAGAGCAGATAAGAAAAGGATTGCAGAGGAGAAAAGAGAGAAAAGACTGGCCAGGTTGGATGACAGAGAGCCCGAGACTGAGGGGGTCTCCATATATGATCTGAGGAAGACTTTTTGGAGTGCTGGATTTGAGTTTTCAAGCCCAATAGCTGTCGTGGAAGAGTACACTCTGAAGGATGAGCATGTCAATTGGGTTCACGCTTGTCCACCAAACACAAGGCTTGTCAATTGGGAAATCGTTGAGCTTCCTGTGATTTTTAATTCAGACATCAAGTAATTTTGTAATGCTAATCTTATTGCTCTGCCCAAGGCTTTAAGATTCTCTTTGTTATGGGCTTACATGTTTCCTTTCAGTATATCATTAATAAAATGCATTTTGAATTTCCTAAATACTGGTCTCCCTCTTCTACTTGTATTCTTTACCTCGTTAGAATTTTTGTTCATTTCCCTCTTTCCATTCCTAAATGATGCAGATCGAAAAATAACACATTTGAAGATGAAAATAATGCTAGTATCACATCAAGTAGTTTTGATCTACCCATTAATCAGGCTAATGAGGAGGATGATAATGATTCAGAACCATCCACTGAACTGTTGCGATTGATGGAGGAAGAGGTCAGAGAAATACAACCTCATAAGGAACCGATTGAGATGATTAATTTGGGGACCAATGAGGAGAAAAAAGAAGTAAAAATTGGCACACTCATGAAAGAGGAGGGGCATTGCAGGTTGATAAAGCTCTTGCATGATTATAAAGACGTCTTTGCATGGTCATATCAGGATATGCCAGGCCTCGACACAAGTATAGTAGAGCATAAACTACAGTTAAAGGCGGAATATCCCCCAGTTAAGCAGAAGTTAAGGAGAATGAAGACAGAAATGTCCTTAAAGATCAGAGAGGAGGTTAGAATGCAACTCGACGCTGGTTTTCTTGCTGTTTCAAAATACCCCCAATGGATTGCCAATGTAGTTCCAGTCCCTAAGAAAGACGGGAAGGTCCGAATGTGTGTTGACTACCGAGACCTAAATAGGGCTAGCCCTAAGGATGATTTTCCCTTACCTCACATCGACGTACTGGTAGACAATACAGCTCAACATTCATTCTTCTATTTTATGGACGGTTTCTTGGGTTACAATCAGATCAAGATGGCTGAAGAAGACATGGAAAAGACCACATTTATCACACCTTGGGGCACATTTTGCTACAAGGTCATGCCATTTGGATTGAAGAATGCTGGGGCTACTTATCAAAGGGCAATGGTGACCTTATTCCATGACATGATGCATAAATAGATTGAAGTCTATGTAGATGACATGATTTCCAAGTCAAAAAATGAGGAAGATCATATTGTTCATTTACAGAAATTGTTTGAGCGATTAAGAAAGTTCAAGTTGGGGCTGAACCCGGCTAAATGTACGTTTGGAGTAAAGTCTGGCAAGTTATTGGGATTTATAATTAGCCAAAAGGGGATTGAAGTGGATCCTGAAAAAGTTCGAGCTATTCTTGAAATGCCTTCTCCCAGCACAGAAAAGGAAGTCTGAGGATTTCTTGGAAGGCTAAATTATATTGCTCGATTTATATCCCAATTGACAGCTACATGTGAGCCAATCTTCAAGTTGTTGCGTAAGAATCAACCAATGGAATGGAATGATGATTGTCAGGAAGCCTTTGAGAAGATCAAGCAGTATTTGCAAAGTCCCCCAGTCTTGGTACCACCAATCCCTAGAAAGCCTCTCATTATGTACTTGACAGTGCTTGATGAGTCTATGGGGTGCATGCTAGGCCAACGGGACGAGTTTGGAAGAAAGGAACAGGCCATTTACTACTTAAGCAAGAAGTTCACCAATTATGAGATCAATTACTCATTGTTGGAACGAACTTGTTGTGCTCTCGCCTGGGCCGCCCGTCGCTTAAGACAATATATGCTGAGTCACACAACTTGGTTAGTGTCTAAAATGGATCCAATCAAGTACATTTTTGAAAAACCAGCTCTAACAGGAAGGATTGCCCATTGGCAAGTCCTCTTATCAGAGTATGATATTGTATATGTTACCCAAAAAGCAATCAAAGGAAGTGTTCTGGCAGATTACTTGGCACATCAACCTGTGGAAGATTATGAGTCAATGCAATGTAGGTTCCCTGACGAAGACATAATGACATCATTTGGAGAGAAAAAACCGTCAATGAAAGAAAGATGGACGATGTTATTTGATGGTGCTTCCAACGTATTGGGGCATGGGATTGGAGCTATACTAATTTCCCCAGAAAAGCAGTACGTCCCAGTCACAGCCCGACTATGCTTTGATTGCACAAACAATGTGGCAGAATATGAAGCGTGTGTACTAGGAATCGAAGCGGCCATAGAATCAAAGGTGAAAATCCTCGACATATATGGTGATTCGGCTTTGGTCATTCATCAACTAAGAGGAGAATGGGAGACTCGAGATTCAAAATTAATTCCTTACCAGTCCTATATTAAGGAATTAATAAAACAGTTAGAAGAAGTAACCTTTGATCATATCCCCCGAGAGGAAAATTCGTTGGCAGATGCACTAGCCACTTTGTCATCCATGTTCACACTGAGTCAGGAAGAAGACATGCCACTTATAAAGATCCAACGTCGTGATCATCCGGCGCACTGTCATTCCATCGAAGTAAAACCAGATGGAAAACCTTGGTACCATGATATCAAGAATTTTATCAAGAGAAAAGAGTATCCGTTGGGTGCTTCAGAGAACGAAAAAAGAACTTTGAGAAGATTGGCAATGAGCTTCTTTCTGAATGGAGAAGTATTGTATAAAAGAAACCATGATATGGTGCTCCTTAGATGCGTTGATGCTACTCAAGCCATAAAAATCATCAAGGAAGTACATGAAGGATCTTTTGGAACTCATGCGAATGGACATGCAATGGCAAGAAAGATCTTGAGGGTCGGTTACTACTGGTTGACCATGGAGTCTGGCTGCTTTAACCATGTGAAGAAATGTCATAAATGCCAGACATATGCTGATAATATTAATGCTCCACCAACGTCATTAAATGTTCTATCATCACCTTGGCCATTTTCAAAGTGGGGAATGGACGTCATAGGTCCCATTGAACCTAAGGCATCAAATGGACACCGTTTTAATTTGGTTGCAATTGATTACTTCACTAAATGGGTTGAAGCAGCTTCCTACGCGCATGTAACCCGAAATGTGGTAGTAAGGTTCATAAAAAGGGAGTTAATCTGCCGTTATGGTCTACCAAATCAACTCATCACAGACAATGCGACCAATTTAAACAACAAGATGATGACTGAGTTATGTGAAGAATTCAAGATTAAACATCATAATTCTTCCCCATATCGGCCAAAGATGAATGGGGCAGTTGAAACAGCCAATAAGAACATTAAGAAAATCATTCAAAAGATGGTGGTGACTTACAAAGATTGGCATGAAATGCTTCCGTTTGCTTTGCATGGATATCGTACTTCGGTTCGCACCTCAACTGGGGCAACACCATTTTCCTTAGTATATGGGATGGAGGCTGTCTTACCTATTGAGGTCGAAATACCTTCCTTGAGGGTATTAATGGAAACGAAGTTAAATGAAGCAGAATGGGTCCAAACCCGTTTTGACCAATTAAACCTCATTGAAGGAAAAAGATTGAAGGCAATTTGTCATGGCCAGTTATATCAGAAAAGACTAAAGAAATCATTTGAAAAGAAAGTGCATCATCGAGAGTTTCAAGAAGGAGATTTAGTACTCAAGAAAATTTTGCCAATTTATAAAGATCATAAGGGAAAATGGGCTCCAAATTATGAAGGGCCATATGTAGTCAAGAAAGCTTTCTCCGGAGGAGCCTTGATCCTTACAAAAATGGATGGCAAAGATCTCTTACACCCTGTGAACTCAAATGCAGTAAAAAAAATACTATGCATAAAAAAAAAGGAGCTCGCTAGATCGAAAACCTCTAAAACGATCTAGGCAAAAGTTAGAGCAATTGAAAAAACTCGCTAGATCGAAAACCTCAAAAACGATCTAGGCAAAAGTTAGAGCAATAAAAAATGCTCGCTAGATTGAAAACCTATAAGGCAATCTAGGCAAAAGTTAGAGCGACCCGCTAGATTGAAAACTCGAAAAGAGCGATCTAGGCAAAAATTAGGGTCAAATAAAATGATCATTAGACTGAAAACCTGGTTAGGCGGTCTAGAAGATGAACGAGCACAAAAAATGCATCAGACTTTACAAACTGGGGAAATTGAACAGTTACAAAGTGGGGTAAGAGTTGCATTGAATGATAGACTGGGGCAATTGAAGAGTTGAATGCGAAAATCGGGACAAGTTGTGGATTGACAGTTACAATCTGAGGGAAACATTGTGACAAACGAATAACTGGGGCAATTTCATCTTTTCTCTGAAGCTTATTAGTGGGTTACTGAGGTTACTGAAGTGTGATACTGACATTACTCATTGGAAAAACGGTCCTGAATAAAGTTCTGCCACTCACAGCATCCTTCTGTAAATATTTTTCATTTTCTAAACTTCACTCAATGTATATACCATTCCTTCCTTGCCAAATATTATTGTCTTCGACAATCACTTTGTGTGTTAAATATTGCAGTAAGCTTAACGAGGACCCAATAAAAGTTGCGTGTGGTGGAAGGTGAGAATATTGTTCTAACTCGTTCAATCTTCATGGCAGACTAAAAGTAACTCAAACACAGACCAAAC
Organism: Canavalia gladiata; assembly: GCA_037954105.1. Classification (NCBI taxonomy): domain Eukaryota; kingdom Viridiplantae; phylum Streptophyta; class Magnoliopsida; order Fabales; family Fabaceae; genus Canavalia; species Canavalia gladiata. The sequence continues at coordinate 25,920,941 of CM075662.1, forward strand.
AAGGAGACACTTGAATTAAATCAAGAAATCTCACTCATCCTTGGATCTTGGACAAGCGAGCTCGGGAGGAACAGTAACGTCACAAAAGTCATTTAATAAAATCACAATAGTTTCGACCATCATGCATCATCATTGAATTGTATCATCAAAGCATTTAGTATCATGCACTCTTGCATCATCACCATTAATAAACTATCTCAAGCTTATGTTTAAGGGTCCACGTACCCACCTCATCATAATGGTCCACGCACCCTCTGCATTTCAAGGGTCCACACACCCTCTACATTTCAAGGGTCCACGCACCCACCTCATCACAAGGGTCCACGCACCCTCTGCATTCCAAGGGTCCATGCACCCTCTGCTGTCCAAGGGTCCACGCACCTATTTCATTTCAAGGGTCCACGCACCCAGTTCATTCCAAGGGTCCACGCACCCACCTCATGCCAAGGGTCCACGCACCCATCTCTGCATTCCAAGGGTCCACGCACCCATTTCATTTCAAAGGTCCACGCACCCACCTTATCACTGGGGTCCACGCACCCAGTTCATTCCAAGGGTCCACGCACCCACCTCATGCTAAGGGTCCACGCACCCATCTCTGCATTCCAAGGGTCCACGCACCCATTTCATTCCAAGGGTCCACGCACCCACCTTTTCATTCTAAGGGTCCACGCACCCTCTGCATCTTAAGGGTCCACGCACCCTCTGCATCTTAAGGGTCCACGCACCCATTTCATTCTAAGGGTCCACGCACCCTCTGCATCTCAAGGGTCCACGCACCCATTTCATTCTAAGGGTCCACACACCATCTGCATTCTAAGGGTCCACGCAACCTCTGCATTCCAAGGGTCCACTCGCCCATTTCATTCCAAGGGTCCACGCACCCACCTTTGCATTCCAAGGGTCCACGCCCCCTCTGCATCTTAAGGGTCCACGCACCCTCTGCATCTCAAGGGTCCACGCACCCATTTCATTTTAAGGGTCCACGCACCCTCTGCATTCTAAGGGTCCACGCACCCTCTGCATTCCAAGGGTCCACGCACCCATTTCATTCCAAGGGTCCACGCACCTATTTCATTTCAAGGGTCGACGCACCCACCTCATGCCAAGGGTCCACGCACCCATCTCTGCATTTCAAGGGTCCACGCACCCATTTCATTTCAAGGGTCCACGCACCCACCTTATCACAGGGGTCCATGCACCCAGTTCATTCCAAGGGTCCACGCACCCACCTCATGCCAAGGGTCCACGCACCCATCTCTGCATTTCAAGGGTCCACGCATCCTCTGCATTCTAAGGGTCCACGCACCCTCTGCATTCTAAGGGTTCACACACCCTCTGCATTCCAGGGGTCCACGCACCCATTTCATTCCAAGGGTCCACACACCGACCTCTGCATTCCAAGGGTCCATGCACCCAATGCATTCCAAGGGTCCACGCACCGACCTCTGCATTCTAAGGGTCCATGCACCCACTTCATTCCAAGGGTCTACGCACCCACAGTATTCCAAGGGTCCACGCACCCACCTCATCACAAGGGTCCACGCGCCCTCTGCATTCCAAGGGTCCATGCACCCACTTCATTCCAAGGGTCCATGCACTCACAGCATTCCAAGGGTCCACACACCCACCTCATCACAAGGGTCCACACACCCATTTCATTCCAAGGGTCCACGCACCCACCTCTTCATTCCAAGGGTCCACGTACCCACTTCATTCCGAGAGTCCACGTATCCATTTCATTCGAGAGTCCACGTACCCACTTCATTCTGAGAGTCTACGTACCCACTCATTTCCAAGGATCCTTGCACCCTTGGATTATCAATATCCATATATCTTCTAGACCCCAAGTTCATCAAAATTTTGCGTTCATGGTGCAAAATATCCCTTTCCAACGTTCATAGCTTGCACAAACATTTTTGTCAAAAATGGACTCACAGGAATTTTTATTTTACTTTATTTATTTTTTACCATAGACAAAATTAATTCACTTCTTTTCAAATTTCTTATAATAATAATATGAAAAACTTTGTTATTCTTATTATTTGATAAGAAACTTGTAAAGAGGGGCAACTGTGAATAACTAATTTTGTCCGTATTTATAAAATTAAAAAAAAAATAATAATAAAAAATAATAAAAGATAAACAATTGATTAATAAAAATTAATAAGATAAATAGGGATAAGGGAGTTATCTTTTCTGATAGGTAGGGGATAGTGGAAGAGTAGTTAACAGGAAGTGGGGTAGTGGAAGAGCAGTTGACGGGAAGTGGGGGAGTGATTATTGCTTAGTGGGGTAGTGGCAGAGTACTTTTAGATAATGAGCAAGGCATATAAATAAGGGAAACGTATCAGAAAAGGGGACCTACGTTATACACAGATACATCTACCTACGATATACAGTATACACAGAGATACGCACAGACGTACGTGAGAAAGAACACTGGACATAGGACGTCATACATAGCAAGGAGAGAGCAACAAAGGAGGGCAAATCAGATCCAAGCTTTGAAAACTAGGTAACATCTTTATCCTGTTTTGTTTTGTGGCTTGTTTCCCCAATTCCTAACTCTGACACGTAGAATATGTCCTTAATGTTCATTCGTTGTCCCCTGTTTGTTTTGTCTCATGTTTCTATCTTTTATTCCTGATGTACAGAATCTATCCCTGATATGCCATATGTTTCCTTGTTGTCTGATGTTTGCTATAACGATACATGTTCCCGATTTCCAAAACTAATATGTGAAATCCCCTAATATCCTAATAAGTTTAAAATTAAATTTGTGAATCCTGATTGATTACTCTTTTTTTTTTCATATGAGGGGTCAAGCGATGTAAATTGAGTGGTTGATCCACCTTTGATACCGTTTGATTTGTAAGGGTTTATTGAGTAGCCATTTGCTACCTTGAACCCTATGCATTTCCTTTAAAAAATTCAAAAAAAAGGAGGGGTTTATTAACAATACAAATCAATAAAAATAGTTTACTTGAGTGAAATAAATTTTTTTGAAAGTTAATGGTATACGTGCATAATTAATTAGGAGGTAACCATTTTAATGGACATCATAGGGTGCTAGTACCTTCCCTATGCGTAAATAACTCCCGAACCCAAACTGGTTTCAAAGATCATACTTTATAAGTTTTTCCAAAATTTTCTTTAATAAATTTTGGTGGCGACTCCTCTGTTTTTCTAATTAAAAGCTTTTGTTCGTCGTCCCGTCGTGATCTCGGTTGCGACAGGCAGGTACATTATATGGGCCAACCACAAAGGTCCAAATACCCTCCATTTTCTAACTCTTATAACCCAAATTTTAGGAACTAGAATAATCCCTCCAGGAGGAATGGATAGTATATGCAACAACAACCCTCTCAACAACAGGAAGATAAACCTCAAGACAACTTTGCTGACCTAGGAAACATACTCAGCCAGTTTATGCAATCAGCCCAGGCTTCCATCAAGAATCTGGAAAATCAAGTGGGGCTGCTGTCTAAACAGCTAACAGAAAGAAATGCTGGGAGTTTTCCTAGTGACACAACAGTGAATCCCAAGGAGTAGTGCAATGCAATCACAACAAGGAGTGGAAAGGTGGTAGAACTTGACCCACCAAAACTGAAAAAAGCAAGAGACTACAAAGCGGTACAGGAACATTGTGCTGCTGGTCCAGAAGAGGAAACGTCCAAAAATGAAGAAGAAAAGCAATCTGGAGGAGACACTGCATTAAGTCCACAACCAGCAACTAAGAAGGATCAGAAGAAAGAACTCAAGGAAAGACCAATAAGGAAAAGTAAAAAGCAATTGTTTGACGAGGCCATTGCCAACGCAAAGAAATTCCCATTGGCAACGCAAAATGTTCCATTTCCATAAAGACTAAAAAAACAGCAGGAGGAGAAGAAATTTTCAAAATTCCTAGATATATTCAGGAAGCTGCAGATTAACATCCCATTGGCTAAAGCATTGGAAGAAATGCCATCCTATGTGAAGTTCATGAAGGAACTGCTTTCTAAAAAGAGAAAATTGAAGGAAGATGAAACTATAGCTCTCACAGAGGAGTGTAGTGCAATCATTCAATGAAAGCTTCCTCAAAAGCTTAAGGATCCAAGATCCTTCACCATTCCCTGTACTATTGGCAACTTGCAGATTGGAAAAACATTATGTGGTTTAGGAGCCAACATCAACTTGATGCCTCTTTCTATATTGAAAAGATTGGAAATAGAAGAAGTGAAACACACTATGATATGTCTCCAGCTAGCTGATAGATTAATTAAATATCCCTATGGCATGGTAGAAGACCTCTTGGTCAAGGTTGACAGGTTTATTTTCCTAGCAGTATTTGTGGTGTTGGACATGGAAGAGGATGTTGAAATACCATTGATCTTAGGCAGACCATTCCTCGCCACAGGGCGGGCACTTATTGATGTGTAGCAAGGAGAATTGATGCTGAGAGTACAGGGTGAAAAGGTCACATTCAACGTCTTTGAAGCCATGAAACACCTTGCCGAATCTTCTCATTGTATGAGGGTGGATGCGTTGGCCACGCTGCTGCCAGGTTCTCTTGAAAAACAGGATGATGACTGCATTCTTGAAGGAGTACTGTGGCAATCTAAAGGTATGAACCAGGGGAGAGAAGAAGAAAACCAAGACATGGAGGAATGCATAGCCAAACTGGAAGCCAATCCTCCTATGACGATAAGTTCACAGCCCCTTGAAGACTTGAAGAAGGAAGAAAAAAGAGTGGACAACCCACAAACAAAACTAAAACAACTCCTATCTCACCTCCGTTATGCATTTTTGGGAGCAAAGAACACATTTCTAGTGATTGTGAGTAGTTCCCTCAATGAGGTAGAAAAGGAGAAGCTGTTAAGAATCCTAAGGGCTCACAAATCTGCACTTGGTTGGACTATTTCAAATTTGAAAGGACTAAGTCCTTCCTTTTGCATGCATAAAATTATAATGGAGGAAGACTTCAAACCTTTAATACAGCCCCAAAGAAGGCTCAACCCCACCATGAAGGAAGTTGTGAAAAAAGAAGTCCTCAAGTTGTTAGATGTGGGCATCATTTATTCTATTTCAGATAGCTTGTGGGTCAGCCCAGTTCAGGTTGTACCTAAAAAGGAAGGAATAACAAGGATCCCTAATGAGAAAAATGAGCTCATTCCTACAAGAACGGTCACTGGTTGGCGTATGTGCATAGACTACAGAAAACTCAATGAGTCCACCAGGAAGGACCACTTCCCTCTTCCATTCATGGATCAGATGCTGGAAAGATTAGCAGGCCATGCTTACTACTGTTTCTTGGATGGTTATTCCGGCTACAATCAGATTGTGGTGGATCCAAAGGACTAAGAAAAGTCTGCTTTCACATGCCCTTATGGGATCTTTGCATATCGTCGGATGCCCTTTGGGTTGTGTAATGCACCAGCCACCTTTCAAAGGTGCATGTTGGCTATTTTCTCTGACATGGTGGAGAACTTTATTAAAGTCTTCATGGACAATTTCTCAGTCTTTGGCTCTGACTATGACAACTGCCTGAGCAACCTCTCTTGTGTGCTGAAAAAATGTGCAGAGACCAACCTAGTACTAAATTGGGAGAAATGCCACTTTATGGTACATGAAGGTGTTGTGTTAGGACACAAGATCTCATTAAGAGGTGTGGAAGTAGATAGAGCCAAGGTTAAAGCGATTGAAAGGTTCCCTCCTTCGGTAAATGTAAAAGGGAGTGAGGAGTTTCCTTGGACATGCGGGATTTTATAGAAGATTCATCAAAGACTTCTCCAATATATCTAAACCACTGTATGACCTCCTAATGAAAGAAGATGAAGTTAGATTTGATGATTTAACACACTTAAAGAAAGACTAATCACGGCTACTATAATTTTAGCTCCCGATTGGAGTCTCCTATTTGAACTCATGTGTTACGCAAGTGATGTTGTTGTGGGGGTTGTGCTAGGACAACGAAAAGATAAGAGGTTACATGTCATATATTATGCTAGTAAGGTGCTAAACAGTGCACAAGTGAACTACACAACCATTAAAAAAGAGCTGCTAGCTGTTGTATATGCTTTTGACAAATTCTGTTCCTATCTAATTGGTGCCCAGGTAACTATTTATACTGACCATGCTGCCTTGAAGCATTTACTATCAAAACAGGAGGAAAAACCAAGGCTGATTAGGTGGATTCTACTCCTCTAAGAATTTGACTTTGAAATTCAAGACCGAAAAGGAAAGGATAATGGTGCAGCTGATCACTTGTTATGGCTGCCAATTGAAAGCATAGAAGATGATAAGATTCTGATTAACGAAGAGTTTCTTGATGAAAAGATACTGTCCATTTCTGCTGCACCATGGTATGCAGATATGACGAATTTCAAAGCTACGAACATCATTCCAGCAGAAATGTCGTGACAGCAGTGGAAAAAGCTCTTTCATGACAACAAGTTCTACCTATGGGATGAGCCCTTCTTATACAAAAGGGGTGTGGACGGATTACTCAGAAAATGTATCCCACGGGAAGAGCAACAAGGTATTTTGTGGCATTGCCATAGCTCAGCCTATGAAGGCCATTTTAATGGTAAGAGGACAACAACCAAAGTACTACAAAGCGGATTTTTTTGGCCTACACTATTCAAGGATGCAAAGGAGTTTGTGGTTATGTGTGATGCCTGCTGTCATAACCGTAATTACGACGAGACGACGGACTCGCTAAATTTTGAAAAGAATTTTAATTTTGATAGTGGAGCCGCCACCAAATTTTATTTTAAGGGAAAACATTTGGAAAAACCCTAACTTGTGGAAGAAATCTAGGTTCGGGAGTCGGTTACGAGTAAGGAAGGTATTAGGCACCCTACTCGTCCGTTCCAAGGAACGGTACCCTTAAACTGAGTGTGTGATATTTTGAAAACTATTTGATCCCTTAAAATAGAATAGAAAATAAATAGGTTCATGGAAAATAGCCTGACAGGACTTGATCCTGCTCCTACGTATTCCCAGGTGCAATGGGAAACTCAAGGCTACGTAGTTCTGGTTAAGAGACTTGATCTCTAAAAGAATACGGGGTGATTTTAGATAAAAAAAAAAGACGCTTTAATGGGAATTTATTGAAAGTGATGGTTTTAGAAATTCATGCTTGCGAGATCCTAAATCGTCGTAAGCCGTATTTGGATCCCACATGAATTAAAACACGACACGGTAGAGAACGCTACTCGTTCGCTTTAGAACCTGTTTGCATGAATTTCGAAAAATGAAAAACAGACGTTTTTATAAGATTTTGTTGAAAGTAATGTTTTTCAGAAATTCATGCTTGCGAGATCCTAAACCATCGTAAGCCGTATTTGGATCCCACACGAATTAAAACACGACACGGTAGAGAACGCTACTCGTTCGCGTTAGAACCCGTTTGCATGAATTTCAAAAAAGAAATAAATAAAAAAACAGACGTTTTTTATAAGATTTTATTGAAAGTAATGGTTTTCAGAAATTCATGCTTGCGAGATCCTAAATCGTCGTAAGCCGTATTTGGATCCCACACGAATTAAAACACGACACGGTAGAGAACGCTACTCGTTCGCGTTAGAACCCGTTTGCATGAATTTCGAAAAATTAAAAAAAAAAACAGATGTTCTTTATAAGATTTTGTTGAAAGTAATGGTTTTCAGAAATTCATGCTTGCAAGATCCTAAATCGTCATAAGCCGTATTTGGATCCCACACGAATTAAAACACGACACGGTAGAGAACGCTACTCGTTCGCTTTAGAACCCGTTTGCATGAATTTCGGAAAAATAAAAACAGACGTTTTTTATAATATTTTATTGAAAGTGATGGTTTTCAGAAATTCATGCTTGCGAGATCCTAAATCTTCGTAAGCCGTATTTGGATCCCACACGAATTAAAACACGAGACGGTAGAGAACGCTAGTCGTTCGTATTAGAACCCGTCTGCATGAATTTCGGAAAATTAAAAACAGACGTTTTTTAGAAGATTTTATTGAAAGTGATGGTTTTCAGAAATTCATGCTTGCGAGATCCTAAATCTTCGTAAGCCATATTTGGATCCCACAAGAATTAAAACACGAGACGGTAGAGAACGCTACTCGTTCGCGTTAGAACCTGTTTGCGTGAATTTCGGAAAATTAAAAACAGACCTTTTTTATAAGATTTTATTGAAAGTGATGGTTTTCAGAAATTCATGCTTGCGAGATCCTAAATCGTCGTAAGCCGTATTTGGATCCCACACGAATTAAAATACGAGACGGTAGAGAACGCTACTCGTTCGCGTTAGAACCCGTTTGCATGAATTTTGGAAAGTTAAAAATAGACGTTTTTTTATAAGATTTTATTGAAAGTGATGATTTTCATAAATTCATGCTTGCGAGATCCTAAATCGTCGTAAGCCGTATTTGGATCCCACACGAATTAAAACACGACACGGTAGAGAACGCTACTCGTTCGCGTTAGAACCCGTTTGCGTGAATTTCGGAAAATTAAAAACAGACCTTTTTTATAAGATTTTATTGAAAGTGATGGTTTTCAGAAATTCATGCTTGCGAGATCCTAAATCTTCGTAAGCCGTATTTGGATCCCACACGAATTAAAACATGAGACGGTAGAGAACGCTACTCGTTCGCGTTAGAACCCGTTTGCATGAATTTTGGAAAGTTAAAAATAGACGTTTTTTTTATAAGATTTTATTGAAAGTGATGATTTTTATAAATTCATGCTTGCGAGATCCTAAATCGTCGTAAGCCGTATTTTGATCCCACACGAATTAAAACACGAGACGGTAGAGAACGCTACTCGTTCGCGTTAGAACCCGTTTGCATGAATTTCGGAAAACTAAAAACAGACACGAATATGAACTCAAAAATCCGAGAAGAAGTAAGAAAATTAAGCGGAATAAAAGGTTGGATTGAACCTCCATTGATGTTACTTGTTCAATTGTGTCCAATCCAGCTTAGGTCATAAGGTCCAGAGGTAAGAATTAAGCTTTTTTTTTAATTTTGATTCAAGCAAACACTTAACTCTTTAGGTTCAATGACTTAATCATGGATGACTTAAGCTAGACTTAGCATATAGGATGCATGCATATGGTCATGCACTGTTATGAATTTTTTTCAAAGGAGGACATACAAACACAAAAATATCAGAATGAAATACATATAGAAGGATCAACACATGAAAAATAATACCCAAACAAGGTTAGAAGAACAAGATCTACTAAAGAACTTCAAAGACACAAGATATTTTGGCGCCAAAATTTGAATTCAAATCTCAAAATTTTTCAAAATTATTTTTCCAGAGATCTAAAAAATTAAAACCAAAACATTGAAATATATAGATCATAGGAATCAAACAAAACAAGTTTGACAAAAATCAGACCAGAAATGAGCAAGTTATGCACAAACCAAACAACATAGGTTCATTTGCACACCAAGACAAACATGCTTCAGTAATTCGGCCATAAAAACTTCATTTCAGATCCAAATTAGACAAATAATACCATTTCCGAACCTAGAAAGAAATAAAAAGATAACGCAACAAAAATCACCAAAATCGGAGATCGTTTGATCGATCAAAAATGAAAACAAAAAACAGCGACGAAGATGAACTCGAAAATTTGGCGCCAAAATTTGAATGCAAATCTCAGAATTTTTCGAAAATATTTTTTGGTAGATCTAAAAAATTAAAACCAAAAAATTGAAAGATATAGATCATAGGAATAAAAAAAAACAAATTTGTCCAAAATCAGAACATAAATGAGCAAGGTATGCACAAATCAAACAAGTTAGGTTCATTTGCGCATCAGGATGAACATCCTTCAGTAATCAGGTCATAGAGACCTCATTTCAGATCCAAATTAGACAAATAACATCATTCCAAAAACTAGAGAGAAAGACGAAGAGAAAAAAACAAAAACCCCTGAAATCGGAGATCATTTGACTGATCAAAAATGAAAATGAAAACAGAGACGAAGATGAACTCGGAAATCTGAAAAGATGCAAGAAAATTAAACGAAATAGAAGCAAGATCTAACCTCCATTGATGTTATTCAATGCCACTTGATAGCATCTTGGAAGGTGATGAATAACTGGTTCCATGGAGGTCAAGAAGGTGCTCAATTAGATGTAGAATTCAAGAGTCTCTTTGGTGCTCCTCCTAGAAAAAAATCTAAAAACCTCCCCTCCAATGACTCCAAGTGCTCCTCTCTCTCCCTCCTTAGAAATTCTGAATTTTTTTAGAAAATGAAGAATCCCCCCTTGAACTAAATTAAAATCCCTATTTATAGATAAAATTTCAAAAAAGGAAAGGGAAAAAATTTTTAGAAGTGAAGAAGTTTCCCTTTTGTATTCTAATTTTTCTCTTTTTTGTTTTCTTTTTATTTTTATTTTTTCTCTAACTAATTCTTAACCATCATTAACTAATCCAATTAAATTTCTAACTAAATTCTTAACTAAAAAATTTTTTTTCTTTCTTTTTCAATTCTTTTCTTTCTTTTTTGTTTTATTTTAGACTAAAAAACAAAATGATTTATTTTGGGTTTTAAATTTATCCTCGGACATAATTCAGTGTTCACACCTGCCAACGCAGAGGAAATGTCTCAAGGAAAGATGAGATGTCCCTCACTAACATTCTAGAAGTGGAACTATTTGACGTGTGGGGCATAGATTTCATGGATCATTTCCCTCATCCTATGCTAATGAATACATCCTGCTAGTTGTGGACTATGTCTCAAAATGGGTGGAAGCTGTCCCTACACACACTTATGATGCCAAGGCTGTGATAAAATTCCTGAAGAAGCATATCCTGTCCAGATTTGGTGTCCCACGCATTCTTATCAGTGATAGGGGATCCCACTTCTGTAACAGGCAGCTGGAAACAGTTTTAAGAAAATATGGCGTTAGGCACAGAGTTGCCACAACATATTATTCACAGAGTAACAGGTAGGATGAAGTTTCCAATAAGGAAATAAAGAGAATCCTGGAAAAGGTTGTGAACAGCTCTAGGACAGATTGGGCCAATAGGTTGGATGATGCATTATGGGCCTATAGAACAACTTTCAAAACTCCAATTGGTATGTTTCCATACCAGCTCGTTTTTGGGAAAGCATGCCACCTGCCTGTCGAACCTGAGCATAAGGCATACTGGGCAACCAGACTCCTAAATTTCAATGCCAAAGCAGTTGGAGAAAGTAGACTGTTAGAGCTGCATGAACTGGAGGAATTTCGCCTCAATGCCTATGAAAATGCAAAGATTTACAAAGCCAAGACCAAGCAATGACATGACAAGCTGATCAAACACAGAGTATTTAAACCTGGACAACTGGTCTTGTTGTTTAACTCTAGGCTGAAACTATTTTCAGGGAAGTTTAAGTCCAGATGGTCAGGACCCTTTGTGATTAAAGAAGTTTCAGCTCATGGTGTTATCACTCTTGAAGACATGCAATCCCAAAGAAGTTTCAAGGTTAATAGGCAGCGTGTCAAACACTATTTTGGAGGTGAATTTAGCAGGGAGAATACTGCATGCACTCTTCAGTCGATTGACTGAAGCCCAAATTGTCAAGCTAGAGACATTAAACAAGTGTTGCAAGGGAGGCAACCCTTGGAAACCAGTTTTTCCTTTCTTCTTTTTCTGTTAATTTTGAGAAAATTGCATAAAAATAGAGTATAGAAGGATTGGAACTGTGTAGCTGAATATTCATGCAGGTTTTGGAGGATTAGAGCATGTCCAAAAGTTGTATAGAACATGAATAGAGCACAGTCCACTGATGGACAGTCCTGCTGCAGCAGACTCTGCATACTGTTATGATTTGCGTGCCTAACGGAAACTGGCTCTGGGTGTCCAACAGAACCAAATTGTCATGATTAAGGGAGAAATATTTGAATTTGGAACAGGAGATGTGAAGTTTAACCTAGCAAATAATTCCTTCTCATAAGATGCCAAGGGTAAGGACTAGAAGCCATTGTCGTATGAAGCATACCACAATTGTCTCACAGTCTGCAATTAAGTTGAAGGACCCAAGAGCATGTTGGGATATAGAATTTCTATGTTCTGTTCTTATATGTGTTTTCAACGCAAGTCAACTTTGAGTGGACAACAGAAATTAGGTTTGGGAATGTTAATCTGCAGGTATGTATTCTATACTGATACACGTTGCCAACGGGGATGAGGTCGTGTAGTCAACGCAAGGTCACAAGTAAGTGAGGCCAAAACTTTAACCTAATTTGTTGCCCACATGCCTGACCTCTCATATCCCACAAGCCCCAGGTATAAAAAGGCCAGGTAACCAACTCTGACTCGCTTTGTCACTTTCAAACACTCTCCCATGCACTCCTTTCGTCTCCCACTCGAGAACGGTTTTTCATCCTTTCAACTGCAAGAGAAATCAGGTACACATCCCCTTTTTGTCCTCACCTTGCAGTAACTGATTCTGAAAATGAAGGTTCGTATTAAACCATACAATGGTGAATGCTTTTAACCCGCGTACTAATGAGGTTACCATGCATGAAGTTTTGTACATGCATAAATTAATTTTTTCCTAATAAAATAGTTCACTGCAATAGGGGGCTCTATTCACCTTTAAAGCATTATTGGGTTTGTGCAATAACTGATTTTAGGGCATCCTAATTCTGCACCCATCTATGCATAATGTTTGAAATGATTGATTGTGTTATAGCATGAGACAAATTTAAAACCATATCAAATCCACTCACTGCTTTTTTTTTGCATAATAGCCTTCACTTCAAGAAACATGCGCATGAAATCTACACCTACTGCAACCTTCAGGGGAAAACCCAGAGCTTCTGACACCCACCGCTTCAAATTCGCAGAGAATGAGGAGCAGTGCGAGAAGCTTAAGGAGAGCTCCATGGTAGGAGACAGGAAGATTGACTTACACCCAGGGGAGTTCCTTGCTATCAGTGAAGAAATCGAAGGCCGGAAGTGGCACAAGCTGTATAGTATGGCTGGTGAAGGGTTCGAAGAAATCAGCAAGGAGTTCTACGCCAATATGACACTGTCTAGGGCAGAACAGAGGTATACCTCGTACGTGCAAGGCAAAACCATCTCGTTCAAATCCCAAGAAATAAACAATCTGTTGAAGGTTGACACTCCAAGAATAACCTGCTTGTATAGAAGGTTGAAAGATGCCCCAGCAGACAAAGAAGGCTCATTGAGGGTTCTGTGTGTTCCGGGAGCAAGGTGGAATGAGAAAAAGGATAAATTAGGAGATGAAAGGTCGCTACGTAAGGCAGACCTAGTGCCCACAATAAAAATTTGGTGCACCTTTGTGCAGTCCAACCTGCTGCCTCTGCTCCACTCCAACGACTTGGCCAAGAAAAGAGTTGTGTTGGTTTGGGTAATTATGAAACCAGGGGCACTAGAACTAGGCATCATAATTGCCCAGGAGATGGAGGAAATTGCTGCAAAAACCAATGTCTCCCTGGGATACCCGAGCCTGATAACAACCTTGTGTTAGGCCCAGGGAGTCAGTGTTGAAGGCTACACCAAGGTCCCCTCGCAGGCCACACTAAACAAGACGTATATTGAACGTCATATCCTCACAGACCAGGAGCCACCACCACATAGGGAACCTGGCCCTACTCTACCTCTCAGAATATATGAAATGCTAACTGAGCAAACAGAGCTGTTAGTCTCACAGCAGGCCTTCAACCATCGTATTGGAGCACATGTGGAGATCCTATAAAGGAACCTACGCAAGGTTCACATCGGTATGAGGATGAACCAACAGCTTCTAAAGAAGATAGGGAAGCATGTGGGGATGACCGACCATGACTTGTCTGATGTCAACGAGGAGCAGATCTTGTAGTGGATCGACCTGGAGGACAGCGAGATTGAAACTGAACCTGCAGGAGCGGCAGACGTGGATGAGGACTGAGCAGTTGCTGTTTTAAAAATTCAGTTTCCATTTAATATATTCTATTTTTATAGGAATCTATTTTTCTTTACAGTTTCCAAGACAATTTAATATTTGGGGAAATTTAAACCCTGGTCTGTAATAGCGTAGTTTGAACTCTTGGTTATGTGTTTTGAATTATGAAAAACTGAACATAATTGCAATTTCCTGAATTTTTGCCCCTAACCAAACATGTTGCCTCCGTGATTTTGTTTAGGTACTACACACATTGAGCACCACCTTAACCACATGCACACATTGAGTACCACCTCTAGCACTAACTCAAAGCAGAGCCATACCTTGGTTGAAAAGACTGGAATGTGATAGGTCCATCATACTCAATTCATATCAAGGGACATGGGCACAACTGGTTGCCAACGCATGCTGGACTGATAGCAACATATGAGTACCACCTTACAGGGAGTACTAGAAGAGTGCAAGTACCTGCTCCTCACAGGACCAACATAGTATAGGGAGTCTTTCTTGACCCAAGGAATTAATAACTGATTCTTAATCACCTGCACACTATGTATACTACTTCTCTTTTGAGTGTTCCCCTCTCACTTCCCTCCTAACTAGCATCATTCTTTATATTCCTGTTGTTTGTGTCATGAACAGATTGAGTGGCGCACGGATTGATCCAATTGTCTAAGTTAGAATGCAACATGATTGACTGGAAATCATTTTTTTGTTTGCTATGGTATTAATAATTAACCTGCTGAGATGCATGCCTTAAGTTTGTAACCAACGAACTGTGAGTACTTGAGCCTATATAACATATCTATTCTGTGTATGTTTGGTCATAAGTGATGTTCCATTTTAGAACTTGCCCATTTTCTTAATTGAGATCAAGTATCACATGTTTGCATAAACATGATTGAGGCACTTTCTTGCATGCACCTACTTAACCAAATGGCTTACCTTGCATATATTTATCCCTTGCACAGCCCCTTAAACCTTTTGCCCAATTTCAAGTAATTAACTCAATTCAAGCTTAAAAGAGAAAAACCATGAAGTTACCTAGTCAAAGAAAATAGGAAATGATTGGTTGCATCAGAGAATAAGTTTATATCTAAGTTTAGGGTTGCTTGAAGACAAACAACATTCTTAAGTTTGGAGGTTCTTAGGACAAGCAACATTTTAAGTTTGGGGTTAGGGTGTCCATTGTAATAGAGCAATAAAAAAAACATAATAAAAATAAAAATAAAATTTTGCTTCAAAAGAAAAAGACAAAATATATAGGAAGAAAGAAGGGAAAGGCAAGAAAAGAAGTCTAGCAAAACAAAATTGTCAAAGAAAGTGTTAAGCACAAATGCAACAAGCCAACTGTTTCCTAATTCGTTGACTCTTGTAAGCTAGCTTCCTAAAATCACACCCACCTCTTACCCAAGCCACATTACAACCCATGATAAGACCTCTTGATTTTGTGTGCATGTGATTTTCATTGGTGGAAATAGAGAATATGGGCAAGCCTATGGTAGTGAAATCTGGATTTGATGACATTGAGAGACAACCTTAAACACTTGAGTAAAGGAGTGAGACACTTGACTCTGTGAGAGGTTGCAAGTTTAGGCCATGCTCTCTTATAGGAAACTGTTGAAATCATAGCCTTAATATTATTTTGAATCAATGCTCTCATACTGTTTTCTAACCTTGAAAGTGTTTTTAATCTGCCCTCTATGGCTCACTGAAGTTGCCTCTGAATTAAATCTAAAATTTTTTGACTGATGCAAGTTATATTGAAGAGGGGAGGTGACACGCTCGTCGGAAACGCGCAAAAATAATTCCTAGATTTTCCCCAACTATTGGTATAGTATAAGGTACAACCTAGGTCATCTCCCAAAAAACATTTCAGATTCTTAAGCAAATTAGGAGAAAGTTAGAACAAGGGGATTTTGTAAAGATGCGATATTGAGTTCTAAACACAAAATACAAAATGAAATTAATTTGACTTAACAATTATCAACTCAAGGAATTCAGAGGCTATTTTCTTAACTAATCATTGATCACTAAAATCATGCATTGTGTTTATCAACCAAGGATCATCTGGAACCCCTAAAATGATCCTTGAATTCTCTACTGAGAAAACTCTTACGATTCAATTGATTATGATCAACAAGATTTAGTAACCACTTAATCTTTCATTAGATTTAAACCAATTTCATAATCAGAATTCAGTTGAAGTAAGTAATAAAATGAAAACCTTCAATTCAATTACTTAATTTCTACTCTTCAAACTTTTGGAAAATGATTTACCAATCAAAAACCAATTATAAATCAATTATGCATTAATCAAAATACGTCAACCGAACAAACTTTGATTAAAATAATAAAGTTGAAGAATATAGTAAAGCAGAGTATAAATCACTTAATAAGCATGTAAATAAAGATCAAGACCTCAAAGTTAAAATGAAAATAGCTTGAATCCTTGAATTGAAATTACAAACTTAGCCTTCCATGAAGGAGGTAAGCTAACAACAAATAAAAACTTAGCCTTCCATGAAGGAGGCAAACTAACAACAAAGAAAGAAAGACGGAAAGTGGTATTGGAGTTAATAGCCAAGGGTGTGTCTCTCCTCTTGTAAACCCTTCTATTTATAGAGGATTTTTGAGGCATCATCTTCAGAAGGTCACCAACCAGCTTTTTTACTTTTCCATCCTTTTATTGCTTTCACATGGGCTTTGTTGAAAATGCAAAACACTTTTGAATTTTTGTCACCAATCAGCACAACAATTTTGACGTTGATTGCAGCGCAATTTTGGATATTTACATGTCCGAATTAGAGCTTTAAGTCTGAACAAAAGTTGTAGCCCTGGATCTTATCTTTCCAACTGATCTACTTTCATCTCAATATAACTTCTGTATCTCAAGTTATGGCCAGATCTTTGCACACTGTTCAGGTTCCGCGATAGCAACACTATCTCATCTTTTGAGATACTTTCGGAGTCCTATACATCCCATTTAGAGTCTGATCTTGCTTTGTAACTGTGGAAACTTCTTTAAGCTTTCATTCAAGACAGATTTCATGATTTTTGGATGTCTAAAACTCCTATTATGCTCAAAATACTATAATAGTGTCATTTTAATTGGTTAAGCAAAGAAATTCAATTAAACTCCATATAAACCCAAACTCATAAAATATGAAAAAGACCACTTAATTGAACATATAAGAAGTCTTAATGAGCTACAAATGAGAGATAATTATTTATGAAATTTATGCTTATCAGGAGGTGAAATTCACTTAAGGAACACAGAGGGAATACTGTGAGTTCATTAGAAAACGAATGCTATCTGTAGCTAACACCTTGCTTGAGGATAAGCAAAATTCAAGTTTGGGGTTGTGATATGTGTCCAACATGAAACTTATTTGATAAAAATTCTGGTGTAATGGTAAGAAATTGGAACATAAATGATGATAAATTCACTGGAAATTGACTGAAAACTGAGTAACCCATGCAAATTCTGCATTGTACAGTTTTTAAAGCTTTTTGGTGATAAATCCTTGTGAATCTGATGTGTTTCCATTGTGTGCAATCTTTTACAGGACTTTGTGTTGGCAACATAACCAGAAGAGCGTGGAGTACATGAAAGTTTGAGAGGAAACTGAAGCATTCTATTACTTTCTGTGTTGGCAACGCAAGAGCAACTGCGTTGGACACGCACGTAGCAGACCAACACCTATAAAAGTCCTAGATCAGAACAGAACAAGACACTTTTGGAACTCAGAAACAGAGCCGCCTCTCTGTTATCAGTTAGCCCAGGCCTCCTTCTTCGTTGGAGACACTCCTGGTGGTGGAGAATCTGTAGGGTTGAGGGATCAACGTGTAGTCACCGCCCATGGAGGCTGACTCTATCCCTTTTATTTTCTTCTTTGTTTCTTCTCTTTCTCAATGTGTGTAACAAGATTCTTGTTAAGGAAGGAAGGATCCGTGTTTTGAACCTATGTAATCTGGAATTCTTATATGAATTCTAGTTTACGTTTTCTTTCAATTGATTGTTCTTCTTTTTGCGTAAAGCTTTTATAAACTGGCCATTTGTAGATTGAAATTGGATTCTTATTCACAATTGGGAAATTGGATTATGAATTGGAATTGAGAGTGAACAACATAATTGTGGGTGCTCTAGGGATAAAGATTTATAGTTGTGAGATTTTGTGGATTCTTGAACTTAAAGCTCACTTCAATTAGGAATCACTAAGGGATTATTAGGATTACTACTTCGGGTGAAGTGTTGATGAGTCAAGGGATTGACCTTCAACTCGCATAAGGGAATTCAAACTTCAATCATATCTTAAACTTGTATGAATGTAAGGAATTCAGATTACATTAGGTTCAGTTTGGTGAAATATGATCCTAACACCTTCCATAAATCGATTTTCTCACATTTGTGCCGTATAGCGATTGCTGGATAGTTTCTTAATATGTTTTAAACCAATTTTATGAGTGTTGGAGCAGTATTTAATTAAGCGCATCTCTTTACATTCATGTTAACAACTTCCCATAACCTTAGTTCAAATAGTGGATTAGTAGGAATTCAATACTTGAACAAAATCCCTGTGGAGACGATATCCTTCTCACCCTTTACTCCAAAAAGCGATAAGGTGCACTTGCGTTATAGTTTTATATTAACATACACATATAGAGGTAATAAGCTATTAAAAAGTAATGTTAATAGTAGTATTGATTTAAGTAAACCAACAAAAACTTGATAATCATATTAAGTAGAATAAAAATAAAATACTTACTCATGTTTAGCTCTTGGGCTAATCCATACCCTCTTATCAGTAGGATCTTTGGTTCACACTACCGGTAGAACTGGAAGTATCTGATGAGTAGAATATGATGGTGTGAAGGAAGGGTGTGTACAAGATACAAGGGTAGATGTACCCATGTAGGGGGTGGATGAACGATGTATCAATATGTGGCAAGGATGATCCTAATCTATCATCCACTCTTACATGTACTGATTTCGACGTAGAAGGAATGTCTTGTGGATCAAGAGATCCTATTGCATGTGATGGAGATGTCCTACTATAAATTCTGTCCCGGACCTCTTGGTCAACCTCGACCTCTACTTCCAACTATGTTATCATCAATCTGTATGCTTTGAAATGTTAAAAATAGTTAATGTAGAAGATTCAATACATTAAAAAGAAGGCATAAAATATATTCAAAAATTACCTAATTTAGTTGAGTTAGAGTCATTTAAATCACTCTCACCTCCATTATTGTATTCATTGTTTGTTGAGATATATGTGTTTCACTATTTTCATCCAAATCAGGTTCATTAAGCAGACCTATATCAACTTCCTTACTAATACCACCCTTCATATCAACAAGGCTATCATCATAAACATTTGCATCAATATTCAATATGACATGGACATCATGAACTTCATCGACATCTTGATACGTAATGTCATTGTTAACTTGATTAACTTTATTATTTATGATCATATTATGCACTTTTATTTAAATGATATCTAACCAACTATGATGTCCGTTTGGATGTGATATATAATAAACTTGCTCAACTTATTGGAAAAATATGAACGGATCAAAGTTTCTATATCTTTCTGATTGTTTGACTTGAACAATTCTATATTGATTGTTTATCTTTGTTCCATGATTAGGAGTGTTATCAAACTAATCACACTTAAAAAGAACTATCTTTTTAGTGGTCATGCTAGGATATTCTAATTCAATAATATCAGTCAAAATTTTAAAAAAAAAATCATCTTCTAATTGACCATTGGTGCTTCGTATATATATACACCATAGTTAGAAGTTTGCATGCCTTCACCCTATATTTTGGTGTGAAGTTTATATCCATTTATGATGTAAATAGGTCATGATTGTACCATTCTTATTGTCCTCCATGCCAAAGAAATGAAGAATGGATCTTCAATTTGATTTTGTGGATTTTGAACCTATAATAAACAAATTTATTTTGTTGAAATCATAAATCATATTATGAAAATATAACATCATTTGAATAATGTATATAATAGGGATATACATATTCTCTAAACCATTTAGGAAAATGAAAAGCAATTTCCTTATTTATTTGAGAGTCAGAAATACTGGGTTGAAGATCTTTTGAAAAATCAACATACTTACTACAAAATAAAATATACATATGTAAATTAGACAATAAAACATGTTTTAAATAATATTCAAATATTTAAAGATAATTTGAGTGTTAACTTACTCTAAATATGATTCAACTTCTTCACAATTTAAAAGAACATACAAATGAGTAGCTTTCATGTCACTTTCTTCTAAGTATTATTGAATATATTTATCACTTTCATGTCTTGGATAATTAAAAATTAAATCTGGAGGATTCAATGAATTGGCTTCACCTCCAACGTTACGTGACATTCTACTCCTTTAAGAATTTACGTGTGATGGATAGTAAAATGAAGCAAAAATAGATGTTTTTTCCATTATATAGACTTGACAAATAGAACCCTCTACCCTAACTTTGTTCTTGATCTTTTATTTCATGGAATGTAGAAACCTAAAGATGAAAGAAATTAATTATGTGAAAAATATATTAAAAAATATTATATGTTTAAATAAGTTGATATGAAATAATTAATACCTCTTAAACGGATACATCCAACGATATTGAACTGGACCTCCAACTTATGTTTCATAAGGTAGGTGAATTGGAAGATGTTCCATAGAATCAAAGAAGTTTGGAGGAAATATTTACTAAAACTTACACAATAACATAGAAATAATAGATTCCATATCAATCAATTTGTTTATGTATACAGTTGTGTAAATGAGTTCTCTAAAAAAGTAACTGAGCTCAACAAATGGTTTCCAAACAACATTTGGTAAAGATTCAAACGCAATAAAAAGTAATTGTTGGATAAATACATGACAATCATGACTTTTCATTCTATGAAACTTCACTAACCCCATGTCAACACATAGACCTAAATTTGAAGCATATCCATCAAGCAACTTAAGTTGCTTAACCCACTAGCAAGCAAATACTCTTTCAAACTTGTTAAATTCATATTTAGCTTTTGGTTTTACATACTTTCCCCCATGAACCTCTTGTAAGTGAAGCTTCAACCATCTACATATATTGGCTAAATCAATTCTTCCTTTATCTTATCCTTTTTCTTACCCTAATATCCATGACTGTGTCGAATACATTCATAAACATATTTCTTTCAATATGTATAACATTGATGTTATGATGAAGAAGATGTGTTTTTCAATAAGGTAACTTCCAAAATATACTTCTTTTTAGTCCAATTATGATGTTCACCAAAACTTGGTAATTTTTGTTCTTCAAACTCCCATATGAATGAGAATTGCAAGCTCTCTGCCAAAGTACTTCTCTGGTCAAATAAGGGGGAGGAGAGGAGGAATCAACATAATTTCTTTTAAAATAATTTATATTTCTTCTATAAGGATAATGAATTGGAAGGAATTGTTGATGATAGTTAAAAAATGTATGCTTGGGACTGTAGTATAACCTACTAGCTTTTGATCGCTCCATACATATTAGTCAAGCAAGTCTTACTGCACTTGACCAACTGGATAACATGCCATAAGTAGAAAATTCATTAATTGTCTACATCAAAGCTCCTTTCATTATAAAATTTTTCCTTAATGATACATCATATGTAATTCAACTTGGAATTCAACTTTTTTTTTGCTTGGTCTGAGACAGATGATCACATTTTTGTTGTAAATTTTATTTAATGTTTTAGGTGGGAGTTCAAAAACTTTGATGATTGTAAATGTGTGTCCAAATGTTTCAAATTTATCTAAGACATTACTATCTCTCAATTTCTCTACCAGAGCTCGAAGTTCTGTATTAAGCCTTGGGAACCAAGATACAATTTAGAAGTTGAGAGATGTTGTAAGTTATTCCTTAACCCCATTCTACCTTTGCAATATAATATTCTAGTTTTGATGTGCTTTTCGTTTCAATAGAAATCTACCTGCACCTAATCAGTGATGTGATTGTCATTTTATGAGTGTGCTAGAATAAAAAATTTACTATTTATTATCTTTTTGTTCCTACATTGGTGAAAAGTGAAGTATTTTTGTCAAGTTATGTTCCTTTAACTTTTAAAGATTGATACTATTATACTTCTTATTATCTCAATATGATGCCAATTTTTTTCATTTTTTAACTATTCTATCTATTGTTTGAAAGAGTTGATGTGATATCTATTGTTTGAAAGAGTTGATGTGATATGTACCTTTGTTTGGGGAGATGTAAAGATTTTGTATAAGATATGACTGATCCGAGTTTTTGCGAACATTCACACTACTACAACACTTGATTGTTAGTTTTGAACAAAAAACTCGCTAGTAAGCTACGCCATTAGTTTATTTGTTGCAATTAGAACATATTTTGCTGTTAGATAATGATAAGATAGAGAAAGAACAAAATGCTTAGCTTAAAGATCAAGTAGCTCAAATGTTATAGTTAGAGCAAGAGCAAAACTTGCAGATACAACAACGCAATTCTGCCATCTAAAATTTTTAGGTTAACATTTTATTATATTTATAGGTGAAACATGGAAAATATATAGGATTATTCTACCTTGTTTTATATTCAACTTATTTTGAAGAATAGGTTGGTAGAGATTGAATTCTTCACCACTTGGTCATAGAGGTTCTGACATGTTAAGAACCAACTCTTCTAAAACTTAAGTTCTTAAGTGAAGGCCTAAGAATAACTTTATATCTAACACTCAACATCATGTGAGGGCTTAAAGAAACAATTAAAAAAAGGATAAAAAATAATTATTTTTCCAAAAAAGAGTGATTTTCTCATGAAATAATCTTAAACAGACAAGCTTAAAATCTTGACTGAAATTTTATAAATGAAACAATTGTACTTCTAGAATGAATGTTCATTTTTTAACTACTGACTATCATCTTTTTTGTTCCAAAACTATTGACTACCATCTTAAGTATTTTTAGGACATTTGAACATATATGTTGGGAAAAAGATTATATAAGACATATAGTTATTGCTATCTTACAATAATAATTATTTGGTAGGATCCACTATATTAAAAAATGAAAATAGGGAAGACATGATTAAAAATATAAGAATAATAGAATAATAAAGAAAAGAAGAAACAAAAATGAATTTATTGGAGATTAATGATGTTGAGTCAAAAGTTGACTATTATGTCATCACTAGAAATTAGATGATGCCTACAGGTGATTCCACTTCGTAACTATATCTTTATATATCTATAAGTCTAGTCAATTCTCACGTATTTTTTTTCTCTCTCTGCATTCTTTGCTAGAAAGAAGGGATAAAGGTAGCTTCATTCTAGCACACAAACCATTCACTTAGTATTCTCTGGTCTTTGTTTCTTATTCTTTTATTTATTTTTTCAAGAAATAAAAAAGATTTGGTTTTCTTGTTAAAATATAAAACTAATACCCTTCCATGTATGGTCATGTAGCTACCTATAGCAGACCTGCATTATATTAACCTTATATTATAATAGGATAATGTAATGACATAATGCTTTCCAGAAGTGAACAAACACATATAGCCTTTGCATTGAGTTATAACCCAAGAAAGAACTTTAATTTTAAGGCTTGAGTTGAAGGTAGTAGGAACACATAAATACTTGATTAAGTTTTGTTGTGTGGGAGCAACAAAAATTGATTAATCATAAAATATTATTAGTCCAATTGCATGTTATTTTTAGCTTAGGTCAAATTGAGTTGATCAGTGCATCAAGAGATACACAACACTACCATACAATAACTAGGAATATAAATGTCCCAAACAGTCTCAATTTCACAGACCAAAATAGAAAGCCAATAGGACATGAAAAAAGAGAGTTAGATTAGAACCTGAGAAATTAAAGTTGAAATGTTGAAGAATGAATAGTGTGATGAGATTTAGTGGTTCTCAAAATCAAGGTCAAAACTTCAAACTCCAGCCAGGATGGCTTTTATGTCAACCTCCCAAAAATAAAAGGAAAAATATTAAGTGATCAATATATTTTGGTTCTTATTTTGAATAATATTAGAACATTCCTTACCACTAATTCCTTATCCCTTTCAATCAAATTTTACATTTCATTTTAAATAATTTACAAACCCACATCCCTAGCTGGTCATATTACTCTTCCAACAGAACTTATATATAAGTATACATTAATTCTCTTCATCTAATTACATGGGTTTAGTGTTAAGTCTTTTATCCATATAAAATAGGAATAGAATGCCTTTGAGAGTTCAAACAAAACATAAATTTTATCCAAAATGTAATCCAAAAATAAAAATGAAATAAGTACCAAGGGTGGTAGAGATGATCACTTTACCAGCTTGGGATTGAGGTCCTTTTGCTCTGGGTAGAACAAGCTACTGCTACTATTTCTATTCACTTTTTAGCTTGATAATTGCACTTGCACGAAATGAAAGTTTGGGATTTCCATGCGCTTCAAACCCTTTGAATGAAGGCTTCACACATACTACAACTCAAAATATAATGGGAAAGGGAATAGAGATTAGATGGTTATGGTTTAAACTGAAACCAAATTCGGGAGAGGGAGATGATGTTAGGATTCAAACTACAACTCAAAATAAGTCACAAGAATGGTGTTAGGGTTCAATAATTGAAAATGAATTCTGGGAGAGGGAAAACAAAAAATGTTTTACAGAACATGTTAAAAAACTTATGACTGAAAACCCAATCAGTAAACCATTTTTTTCAAAACAATAGTTTGGCAGTCGAATTTAGAGAGCAATTACAATTTTTATTTTTGTGATCGAAATTTAGGTTTCTAATTCGGTCTCTAAATTATAAAATATAATTTTTTTTTCATTTACATACTCAATCGATATATTGGTTGCTAATGATGACTAGATTTACGAGGTCACCAAATTTAGTCACAAAACTCATTTTTTTGTAGTGTTTATTTGTTGTATAAATTCAAATTTGAATGTAACCTTAGTTTTCGGTTTGAGATTCAATACAATAATAAACTAATCATTACATTAAATCTTGAATCATTTAAGTTGGACAGTTTAAGAATTGAGTTTTTCATTTATTAGATAATAGTTTCTACTCAAATGTTGTATATTATACTCGATGAAATTTTAATTTAGTGGATTCCGTATTATCTCTAGGTACATGTTGGATTAAGGTGAATGACACCACAATCAAGTTGTGTACTTGGATACTAATGCAAAATGATTTTTAAATTTCACCAACTATAATATTCAATTTTAAGAAGAAATATAATTAACATTTAACTAGACAATTTTATCCTCAAATGGGATAGTACCTTACCAATAGAGAGGATGTTGGGTTATGATATGTGATGCTAAGTTAATGGATAACTCTATCTTCCTTTAATTGTTAATCTTGTATAATATGAATTATAAATGGAAAAATGTTGCATGCATAAGTAATGGGTATGAGAGTGGAATGAAATATTTTTGGAATTTTCAAAATGAAATATGATAATAATGAAAGATTATATTATCCTTATATTTATTTCTTGAATGAAAAATAGTTGAACATTGACAAAATCAGGAAGCATGTTATTTGGTGATTGATTTTGCAAGAGTTACATAAGATGGATATGGCATGGTAAATTATTACACATGCCAAGTTAGTCCCAAAGAGTGGAGGTTGATGTAGATATAAAAGATTGACAAAAGGATATGATTCGTGAAATGAGATATGAGCATTTTCTTCAAACAAATATGTGTGGTAACTTGTGTAGTGATGTAGAGAACTCTTTATATCTAGGATGCACTAATTTTATATGATTATCAGTAGTATTAAGATTGTTCAATTTGAAAGTGAGAAATTGATGGACTGACAAAAATTTTATTAATTTTCTTGAGTTGTTGAAAGACATGCTTCTAGAAGGTAATATGTTAACTAATTGTAATTATAAGACGAACATGGTACTATGTCCTACAAATATGAAGTATAAGAAAATACACACCAAACCTAATAATTTTATATTATATAGAAATGAATTTGAAGGTTTGTATCAATATCCCATTTATCAGGTATCAGGTATCACACTATAAAGTGAAGGATGATGATTACAGTTATGATGAGAGCACAAAGAGGCCTTTGACAAAAACGTTATGTTATCTTTAAATAATTCTAATTTTTTGCTAATGAAAATGATGCAAAGATCGTTAGATGATATGAAGATGAAATATACAATGATGAGATACTTTGTAATTTAATTGATTGTTTGCAAATAGAAGACAATCAATCAATTTTTTCTAAGGTTTGTTAATGAAACCAAAAAATTTGGCTTGGACTTGTAATAGATGAAATGAATCCTTATGATAATCTGAGTAGTAAACATAGTTCATATTCTATTTTGTTGGTAATTTACAACTATCCTCTCAAGTTGTTCATGAAGCATAAATATATTATAATTCTACAATAATTTAAGACCTACAACAATCACGAAACAAAGTAAAAATTTATCTGACCCATTGATTGAAGACTTAAGAATGATATCGGTGGAAGATGTGAATGTGTTAGATGGATATGGTAATCAATATTTTAAGATACGTGCCATGATCTTTTGTAATCAATGAATTTCTAGCTTATGCAAATGTATGTGAATATAATGTCAAAAATATAAGGCATGTCCTATTTGTAAAGAAGACACAACTTATCATATAGAAAAGAAAATAGTTTACCTCGATCATTGAATATTTCTCAAGCATAATTACCTACATTGTAGATTAAGAAAATCTTTTAATGAATTATTAGAGAATGAAACAGTTCCAAAAACCTTAACATGATAAGAAGTTTATGAATGGGTGAAAGACATTGAAGTTGTTTTTGGAAATATGCTAAAAAAAGCCATTAAGAGAAACATATGGAAGAATAAATTAGTCCTCTTTGATCTTCCATATTGGTGTAGACTTGATGTAAGACATTATTGATGTTATGCATGTGAAAAAATGTATTTGACAGCATTATCAGAATGTTCTAGAGGACACTTATATGATTGTACCATAAGGAGTTACCTTTACAAAAATGGACATTGTTTCAAGTCATATATGTCTTTTTATGAACTTAAACAAGCAAGTCATCGTTGGTATGAAGAGGTTTCTTCCTTTGTATTTTCATGTGGATATTAACAAAATTCCTTGGACCATTTACTATTCACCAAATTCACTATTGATTCATTATGTATTTTATTAGTTTATGTTGAAGATGTTTTCCATATGGGAACCCTCTTTTATAAATTTTCTTCAATTATGGTCACATTATCTCATTTTTAGCATAAAAAGTTTGGATGTAATAATTTTTTTTAGGACAAAGTAATTCATTCTCCAAAGAGAATTTTTTCGTGTATGAAAAAAAAATATTACTTTGATTTCCTAGAAGATAATATAGCTTGCAAGAATGGACCCACATACTCTTTGACCCTATTATTTGCCTTTCTTATATGATGATCTTGCATTTGTTGATGTTCTTGCATATAGATGTTTGGTAGGTAACCTTTTATCTTTGACCAATGTGTTTCCTAACATCATGTTTGTTGTGCAACAAATTATCCAATTTAAGTCCAATGCTTCCCAGCTTCACCATAAAGTACCTTATGAGTCTTATGATTTCTAAAAGATGGACCAATTCATAGGATCTTCTTTCCTTCCATTTCATTTTCATATTTTGATATTTAATGATGTTGATTAGGAGGAGGTTAGATTTATATATATCATTTCATTATTATTTATTCCTTTTTTTTTCCTTCTAAAAACTTAATCTTATTGAGGGTGAAGGAACAAAATCATGGCATGATCTTTTTCAAAATTGAAATATAAAGCCACCCTTTTTGCCACATGAAAGCTTCAAAAAATCTTTTATTTTCTTTGTGATATTTATAACACCCTAAAAAATGAATATTGATTTTACGCTTAAGTCGTTTATTTAGTTCCATGATTAGTTTGTTATCTCATGATTCAGAATTTTTTAGAACATACTTAATAGAGAAAATACAATAATTTCTTTTAAAGAAAATGTTTGTTATAAATTGCGAGCCTTGTCAATATAATGTACGTGTCAGTAAATAAATTACTAGATGTTTTTGTGCGCATACAAGATATTATAATTATGTATGATTTTCTTTACTCCATTTATCTTTAATCTATAGTAAACATTTAAACATAACCCATTCACATAACATATAACATCATATAATTATACAATCCATTTACATGTTCAAATAGTCTTAGGCACTAAGGTCTTATCATAACCGTTATTACATGCATTATGCATAATTTACGTACCAAATTTACATACTTATTTGCTACATAATATAATACATATATTACATTATTGGTATGACTCTTCAACTTCTTTTATTGCTAACGAAAGATGGGACAAAAAAACCTTCCTAAGCCTAGTGGTGAAAACGTTCCTAGTAGTGAAAACGTTCCAGCCACATGCTCTGGTCCAAAGACAGAAACGTCCCGTCGAACATCTCTTGTTAGGCTCAAAATAGGTAAGGTATCGGATAGGGCTAATCCCTTGCGAAGACCACATATGTGATGAACTATGGTAGTGGGATCGAGTCTGCGGATTTGTCTCCCCATTTGAGGAAGAAGATTCCTCAACTGTAGCAATTTGCTGCCTTTGGTAGCCGGGAGGAGGCAGAAGAACTCCTTTCGGATGAAAGACCTTTAGGGGAATCGTAAAACCCGTTATGGTGAAGTTTTGGCTAAAGACTTCCATAAGAAAGAGATGTCCTAATGAAAAATATATCCTAACGTTGGCTTGGGTTGTAATTAGTAAGCCATGCAGGTTTGCCATCCAGTCCATATTGCTAATGTCTATGTATACTACCACCGTTGCGAAAGACATGGTCTTCGTCTAGGAAGAAAGTGAGGAGAGAAGGAGTGAGAAATTAGGATTCTTAGTAGGTTTCTACTCTACAACTAGTGCCATCACTTTTAACCCAGCCACTTAAATTTATTAGAAAATCATGCAAGTATACAAGGTTGCTTTTACTCTTTTAAAAACTTCTACTGAAGTGGGTTATTGTTATACAGAGAATAACCTTTATTACATAAGCATACATTTGTCTTAAACTTCTTAAATATAGGATCTCAATACATGTATTATTTGACTCACATTTGATTCTATATCTTATACATTGTCTTATTAATTCTTTATTCCACACCTTCGGGGAATTTTAATTTTTGCTCCACACATATGGAGAGATCTTTGGACATAGACATACACATTAAAACCAATCAAACAATATATTGTCACTGGCTCTGTTACTCTACCTTCTATGCTTAAGGATATAAGTTCATTCCTAGATGGTTGTCACCATCTCATAATAGTGTGAAGAGCACCTATGGTCATTAATAATAGAAGGATTTGTGGAGGACACCTTCGGCCTCCTAAGAGAAACACTTTTGATCTCTTATTCAGTAGGACACTATTGAATATTGGATGTGCACAAGGCACAAAAGAGTAGATTAACTTTTCACATATCTCTTTGCTTTAATGATTCTTTAAGCCATTTAAGTTCATTTTAAGGGCTTCCATTCCAGATAATTATGCATGCTCAAATAATATCCAACCAATATGCTATGCAAATTTAAATCTAAACTTCTATCACATCATTAATCATGTGTAATCATCATACATAACATATTTTTTTAGACATTTATGAGCATTCATCATTCAATTCATAGTAAATAGAGTGCATTCATAAAACAACACAAGTTGGCTTATTAATCACACTTAGGTGAATGGTTCCTTAATTATTTCCACAACCTCTTTACACTTTTAATACCTTATGCTCACATGCCAATGATCCTTAATTAAACCTAGTTAATAATTAAAACTCCTCCTTGACTAATTAACTTCTTAGTGATTGAATGCCACTTTTAAGGTTTAGGGTATCAAATTTCATCTCTAATTGACCAAGGTTGACCAATTCTTATAGTTAAAGTTTATGCTACAAGTTTAACCAAATTTAGATGATTTTTAGGTCCTTTTATCCAATTTTAAGAGTCTTGTTCGAATACCACTCATCTCCCCTTAACTCTATGATTCATTTTTTAATTACCAACTTATGTCTTTTTGAAGTATAGGTTAAGTGTTGATTATGGATTCTACTTTAATTTATCTATTTTGGTTATTATAGACTTAGCCACTTTTAGACCTTACCTCCACCTATAAATCATCCATTTACCTAATGAAAATCCTTAATGCATCATTAACTAGTTTTAAGCTTATTCTTCCTTAAATTACACTAGGGTGGCCGAACGCACACCTAATGATTTTTATGCCATTTTAGTTCAAATTCTATTCATCCAAAAGTTTTTTCATATCATTTATAATCTAGTTACATGGTTCGTATCACTTTTAAAAATTTTAAGAATTTTTATCCTTAAGTTTTCATGTATGGCCAAATACCTCCTTTGGCTTGCCAAGGTCACATTTTCAAATTTCCTTCTCATACAACCTTGATTCCTTGATTTTGTGCACTTGTAGCACCTTACCCACTTGATCTATACAAAGCTTGTCCAAACTCCACAGCTTGGGTCATGGTCAAAATGATTCTTAAGTGTTTTGTGAGGCTTATGCCTTTTATGGACCCAAAGTTTTAACTTTTACTTAGTAGTTTTTAAAACTATGCCCAAAGAAAGCTTTTGGAACTAATAAATTCATTTTTCTTCCACTTTTTAATATTTAAGTCCATGGAATCAGATCTGAACATAAATAATACACAAGTCCACCATAAGAAGAAAAATCAAAACTTTCAAGCTTTAAACATAAAAACATGCAAGGTTGCATTTTTCTTTTCAAACAACAAAGTGTAGATCCACAAGATCTACTCTAAGGTCTATCCATATCCTAACATGAAAACTTTAAAAACTTTTCTCATGACTTCTCAAAACTTTCCAAAGCTTCAAAATGGATTTTAAAAGAAATTTTCACCAATTAAATTCCTTCAAAGTTACTTAAAAGCACTTTAAACCAACCAAACTTCATTTTTATTTCTCAAAATAAACTAAAGAATGCTAATTCTCATTTTGAACCATCGAAGGAATACTTGATCCCTCATGAGTCCAAACAAAATCAGATCTATGGATTTTAGAGAAAGGATCCATAAAAGAAAAAAGAAAACCAACCATAAAATGTAAGATTAAAGCTTAAAAAGACAAAGTAGAAAATCCTACTTGATGGTGAGTTAGTGTGGGGTGATGGTGAGGCTATGGTGGCTGATCTAGGTCTCCCCTTGGCTGTTCCACAATATTCCGTTAATGAAAGTGGTGTGGTTTAGTATTTAAGGCTTGATTTTAGCTTAAATATCGAAGATGGAGACTCAAGCTTGAGGTGAAAGGTTAAGGTTTTTTTGGACTTAATTTAATTTGGAGATAGTTTGGAGAGTTTGATTAGTGTTTAAGGAGTAAAATATGAGGCAAATGAGGTCTCACACAAGGCTTAGTGAATTCAGCCAAGCAAGGGTAAGTTTGGATTAATTTTCACTTAAGGGTATTTTGGTAATTTTGCATAGATTTTCTATTTTCTAAAATAATTCAAAATTCAAGAAATTATCCTTTTAGAGTTTGATTAGTGTTAATGAGGCTTAGTTTATCACTAATCATGTTTATCTTGCCCTAAGCATAGTTAGCTTTTAATTAATCAAGGTTAATTAGCTTTAACCATGGTTAAAGGAATCTTAACATTAATTAATTGTATTTTATGGGTTTACTTGAGTTGACTTCACTTGGTTACTCATCATCATGGTTTCCACATGGAAAATTTTGTGCACCCCATGTGGAGCCCACTCTTGACTTTTTCCTCACACTTTCATGCCCTCCCAACCTTTCAAGGGTGTTTTCGTAATTTTTCTCTGCATTACCAAAAAAATTCCCAAATTATTCCTCTAATAATTTTAACACTTTTTGATTCATTTCCAAATAGGGATGGAAGTAGGCCGAGCCAAGCTAGACTTTGAGTGTTCAAGCCTGGCTTATTTAGAAATTCTTAGGCCTGAGTCTGGGCCTGTTACCTATTAAAGGCTTCTTTTTCTGTCAAGGTCTGACCTAATTTAAAGTCCACAAGGCCTACAAGCATGTTTAAAAGCCTACATAACGAAAAAAAAAATCAATAGACTTAAAATCTATATAAATAATTGATTAAAAATATTTGCAAACTTAAAACCTACAAGATAAAAAAGCTATTAAATAGGCCTAAAACATATATGTGTATATATATATATATTAATATTAATATTATGTAAATAAAATATAAAATAAATATTATACAAATATAATATATTAAAATAAATATAAATATATAATATATAAATATAAATAGGCCCCTGAATAGGTTAAATAAGCTTTTTTATAAGCCTAGGTTTGACTTGTTTATCTAAAAAGCCTTTTTAACAAGCCTGAGTCTATCTATTTATTAAACGAGCCAAACCGTAGGCCCCTGTCAGACGGCCTTGTTCACTTCCATCCCTATTTCCAAGTTAATCTAAGGTCATTTGATATTTTTCTGCAAACTAACTAGTTTTGTGCAGAAAGCAGAGCTTTCCAGGGATCTTTTCATCCGTTCTTTATTTATAAGTTTTTCTCTTCACTTTTGATCATTCTTGATATTCTCTAATTCCTCATGTATTTTTTCTTACATTTATACCCATAAGCCAATTAGTAAATATTTTTACTACAAAATTATCTTCACATCAATTCATGATTTTTCTTTCTTTATTTAGAATGAAAAACATATTTTACCTTTTTCCAATCGGTAGAAAAAGAAATATTAAGATTTATCCATTATGTATGTAACTCATAGTTTGCATGTGAAAAATTAATAAAATAACATGCAAGTTATGATAAAAATTGCAATATTCTTTTAGAAGGGAAAGATCACTAACTTTTTTTTGGTGAAGTAAAACTTTAGATGAGTTGGATCCTGGAGGTTCACCAAGCTCAACCGATGAGCGCTTGCAAAGGTATTTACAGAACATTCACCAACAAGATCCTCATATCGATAGTAAAATTATCACCTACCAAAAAAGATCCTCACATCAGTAACTTAAGATAAGACCAAGAAGATCACTAAATTTATTAACTAATATATGAACCTCATTATATTGTACACAAAGAATTTATTTAACTTATTTTGTAGTTTAATTTGATCTTTTGTTAATGAATGAATTTTCTCTCACATTAATAGTTACTTTATTTATCAATCTTCCTTTATTTTAAAATTGGTTAGATGTAAATTATTTGTTAAATTTGAATGATTATGTTTAGAAATTAATTTTTAATTGATAAACTAGTTAAATTATTTAAATTTTTGAACATGTTTGAATGAAAATAAAATTTTGTTAATTTCAAATTTTACAAATTTGGATGAGTTATTTTAAGGAGGGAAAGTAACTTTTGAGAGAATTTAAAATTTTAAGTATTGAAATATCTTGTTTGGATTTTTTTTTTGTAAGAAATTTCAAATTTTACAAATTTTAAGAGAGTATTTTAATAAACTAAAATGAGAAAATTTAAAATTCTTCCAAAATAGATGGAATTTTTAAAATCCTTCAAAGTTCCTTAACTCATTCTCATGAACAATAGTTATGTATTACTTTCTCTCTCATTGTTCTCTTTTCGTGCTATTTTCTCTTTCATTATTCTCTCGTATCTCGCATCTTTCTAATATTTGAATACAATATTTTTAATATCAAATGATATAGTTGTATTCGCAATCCTTTTAGTTATATAAATTTGTTGGGTTATTATTTTGTTTGAACATATTATGCAATAAAAATATTTGTATATCTAAATTTTTTGATGAACAAAAAAAAAGTAAGAGAAAATTAAAAAGAACCAATGTATATTTAAATGTAAAATTTTATATATAGTAAAAATTAAATTATTTAATTTGAACAAATTTTAAATCTACCATTCAAATAAATAATTTAAATTTCTATATCCAAAAAAAATATTTAAATTAAAAATATTTAAATTTTTAAATATTTCAAATTTCTTAAAATGTTAAAATGCTTCCTTCAAAACAAAAGGTTAAAGTTATAATTAAAAAAATAATTAAAAATATTATAAAAATTTTCTATGTATTTATAAAATAATTTTTTTATATATACCATTTAATATTATTTATGTAGTATTTTAATTTTATTTTCAATACTTTAAAAATTTGTAATTTAAAAATAAGTTTTGAAATTAATTCTTTAATTTTCAGTGCATATATATAATTAAAATTTTCTTGAGGAACTTACAAAAATGAAGCCCTATAGGAATAAGCCTTAGTGATCTATGTCTTGAGCCAACTTTGTTTTTAGATGATACAAAAAGAATTATACTACTAGTAAGATTTGACATGTTAAGCAATTAGAGTTGTGGGTCTTGAGTTTTCAAGGATGTTATGAAGTTGCCGTATAAAAGATACCATGTTAGTATATTTAATGGAAACTTAATTTATGTTAATATTGTAGGGCGTAGTTATACAATTTTAACGATTTCATTATTTTTTAAAATTTATGAAAATTTAACTAAAAATATAATGAAATTATAGAGATTACAAAATAATTTAATGTTTTTATCTCCAATTCGTTTAACATCAATTTTTCAAACCTACAACTAATAGATCCATGGTGTTTGGATTATAGGAATAATTAGGTTTGTGGGTACAAGTTGGATTGTAGTGTAGTTTTGGTATTTGATTAATTTTTGAGTTGATCCAAATTAATTATACAATCATTAGGATTGATTTTATATAAAAAAATAAATTTTAAGATGAATAGAATGATTATAGGTGTGATACCAGAATTTTAAAAACAGATTTAATACTTTAAAATGATTTTATTTTATCATTAAATGAAATTATTTTAAACTCATTTTCTAAAATATCAACTTCTAAAATGTATAGTCTTAATATTGATTTTTTAAAATTAATTCTTTCAACACATTATCATTTTTTAAAAATTATTTTTAGAAAATTAAATCGAATGGACCTTTGATCACTGTACCTTGATTTTCCTATTTAATTTCCGCAATTATAAGGTTAAATGCCACAGCAGTGAGTAAATGAAGTAGTAGTTGAAATTGAAGGTTTATTTCGGGGTTTGAACACGTATTTCTTTTAAAAATTATTTTATTATATTTTCTGCAATTAATTTTAAAATTTTATTAACTTATTTTTTAAAAAATAGTGAAACATTTTTATTCTTTTAAAAAAATATAATTTTTATAAGATTTTCAAACATATTTTTGATTTAAAAATTATTTTAAAAAAAAACGAAGAAAACTACTCTTCCTAATTAAACGTGTTAAAAATATCACCACATGAATTTCCATCATAAGAATTATTTTAATAAAAAGAGTCTTGTTGTATATTTAAAAACAAATAAAATAAACCTGAAAGGAAAAAAATGGGAAATGTAATATAATAAAAATAAAAATAAAATAAAATATTATTAAAAACATAATAACGAGGATTCTTTTAATATTATATATGTGTGTAACATGGAGAAGAAACATCTTCTCTTGTTCATTAATTAATTCCTAGATTATGTATAAGTAACAAATCAATTTTCTAATAATTGTGGCCTCATCTTTTTCTGTGCTACAGATTCGGAATAGATTTTATTGAAGAAAACAGAGAAACCCAAAACTCTAAATTGTCTTCAAAATTTTATTGAATGGTTTGAACCAGTTGGGCTATGATGGACAGTCAAAAGCGCCGTCTCTAAAAGCTCACAACTGATTTTCCACAAAGAAAATTTATTGACTAAAAACAGAATCATAATATAAAAAGTAGAATAAGTACAAAACCACTTGTGGGTTATTTTATAGTGACTTAATCAATTTGACCCTCTTTTGAAATGTAAAATTGCAGTCAATATAGGCGACATAAACATTTTCATCAATGCATGCAAGAAAGCTAGAATTAGATTTAACTTTGATTTTAAGTGAAAATCTCTCTACCATGCATTCACCACACTTGCTCGCAGAAAGGATGTATGAAACATTAATTAAATTTATTAATTGTTGCATTGCGCTCAACGATGAACATTTTTTGCATCCAAATGCACATAATGAACATATAGGGTTCT
Organism: Canavalia gladiata; assembly: GCA_037954105.1. Classification (NCBI taxonomy): domain Eukaryota; kingdom Viridiplantae; phylum Streptophyta; class Magnoliopsida; order Fabales; family Fabaceae; genus Canavalia; species Canavalia gladiata. The sequence continues at coordinate 25,956,957 of CM075662.1, forward strand.
AAGTATATACAAACTAAAATAAAGTATCATATATTTCAGTAAGTTTACTGGTTAATAAGTAATATATGGTACATAAACGTGGAAATTCATGTCTCCCAATACCCTCTCCTTTTTTTTGTTTTTTGTTTTTTTTTTTCATTTTCTCTCTTTTTTTAATAAAATTTATCAACTTTTTTTTTCTCAAAATAATATTACCCATATATTGATTTTTTTTATTTTTAATGTGTTTTAATATTATATATAATAAGAAATTAATAAATAGTAAATTTTTTATTAAAAATTATATTTAATATTATTAATATGTTAAATTTTATGATTTTTAATAAAATATATATATATATATATTATGTACTTTTATATGTGTTAGAAAAATTAATTTTTATAAAATCAATTTTACAATCTAAAAAGAAACAAAAAAATGTTAAATAAAATAAGTAATTTTGAAATAGAAAAAATATTGTAAAAGTTTGTTATAAGTAGTATATCATTATTAAAAAAAAAATCATTTCAAAATTCATTACAGCTACATGACAATCCACGACCGCAACAATTGAAATATTGAATCAACCATCATTAATCCAGTTTGGATCATCTTCTTTATATTTTTTTTTCGGTGTTTGCTTTTAATCATTAAATGAACCATATTTAAATTTTTTAACTGGTGAATCTGTCATGTATAATAAAAAAGGAAGAGGAAAAAACAGGTTGTAACAAGGACTGGAAATGGAATGCAGGATCCATTTTTGCATTCATCATAGTACCGTTAAAATCGACTAGGGTGTAATTAAGTATTTTATCTTTATATTTATATTATGATTAAAATTTAACTTCAGGGATTATATCTATTTTTATACTATTTTTAAAATAAAATTAAAACTTCACCTCAATAATTAATATCAATATTTAATATAAACCTTTATAATCTTAATTATTAAAATAAAATTTTATTTTAATTAAAAATAAACATATTTCCCTTAAATTTTATCATTATACCATCTTTACATGTTAGTTTCGTTTTAATTAATAATTCATTGGTTTATAATTATACCAATAATTATTATCTTTAAAATGATCTTACATCTAAGTTATTTTAAAAAATAGTGACATGTCATCTATGAATTTTCATTTACTTGTACTTTTAAAATGTTATCATTTAACAAAATGATTAGGATGAACAATCACCATAAAGATAGATATCGTCGAATTAAATTAGCAAAAAGAGACAAATAATGAAATTTATATAAAAATAAGATGAACACAGATTATGTATATATACTTAATAAAACCAATTTAATTATGAGACCAATATAGAACATCAAAACTGGTGGGCAGTTGAATGAATGGATTTGATTGGGTAAGCATAAGATCAACGACATGACGTGGAACCTCTGCAGAATAAATTAAAGAGTGGTGATATTGGTCAAAGTTATTGGTCCAATTGGTGCAGTACCAAGTCAGCAACCACTCTTCTCACTGCTTCCTCGAAGGTAGCTTCGTCCCATTCTTCATTACTTCCCTGCATAAACATTCACCGTTGATTATTCTTCACACACAAAAGAAAGTCTTTTTTTTTATTTATAAAAATTTAAATAAAAATAATATAAATTTTCATATAGTATCTAATTGATTCATCTGAGATAGAATTGTTTAATTCATAAGATAATTTAGATAGCTCCAAAATATACGTGCCAATTAATTTTAGTAATAAAATTTTAAATTAAAAAATATTTTTATTAAAAAATATAAAAAATAATTTTCTAATACTACAAATGGGGGCATATGCAGGCCTAGTGAAACCATTTTTGGTTTATGGGTATTTTTAATGTGATTTTTAAAATGAAAATGGGCATTGGTTAATCATGAAAAAGAGGAGATGCAATTAAATATGAAAATATTCATTAAATATTATAACAAAACGGTTATTTCTTTAGATTTTGAGATATATTTTTAAATGTGTGTATATGAAAAAAAATAAAAAAAAAGAATGGTATATAGAAGTTGTTGGATAACCACTTCCCAATTATAAATAGTGTACAACCTCGGCCAAAAGTTTAGATTTCTATTTTTACGAGGTAAAAGAGTAAACATAATATGCTGATTCATGTTCGATGGCTACCAAAATAGAACCCACTTTTTTGAATTGAATATTTAGTTTGTATTATCCTCAGAAGGTGACAAAGCACACCAAACCACCTTCCCAATCAAAATAGCACTTTCTATGCTCTTTCCTTTTAACTTTAAGACATTGTATTTCGTCATTATGATCAACGGGGTTTCTAGGATCCTGCAATAAAGAAGCCGCTACATTTTTCTTAAGAGCATAGATTCTACTCATTATGCATTGCTACACTGTTCTTGCAGCAGCCACCCCTTTTTGAAAACTTTTATTATATACCACGTGCAAATAGTCATGTTAATAAAATTTTGGCTTAAATATTATTTTCGTTCCTACATTTTTATGACTTTTTTATTTTTATTTTTTTATTTTTTAAATTAAAAAATTTGTAATCTTTAGTAATTTCTAAATACTGATATAATTAATAAAAAAGAAAATATTTAAATTGTATAAATATAAAATTAGAAAGATAAAAATACAAGAATTAGAAACATATTTAAGTTTTTTTTTTAAAAATTGAATGTTTATGTCTTGCATGCATGGATGGGTTTGATTTAGGCCTTATTTATTTCATTACAATTTTTAATAAAAATAAAATTTAAGAAAACTATATGATTTAAACTAATATGTATTTTAATTAATTTAATAATTTAATAATTTAAAATTAATTTTACTTAATTAACCAAATGAATAGTAAGAAAATCATCATCTTCTATATTTAAGCTGACAATATTTTGTGAACATGGACATGTTTGAACTTGTGTATATTTTACAATACAAAAATCACTTTATAATATGCATACCTGAATAATTCTTAGTCTGAAGGTTAGTTGATGAAGGGCATTCCCTTCTGCAATATGGGTGTTTGCATCCATGGAAACCAAATTCACATGATGAGCCCGGTTTAAGAATTCCAATAAGCGAATCAATACATCAATTTGAGAAATTTGTCCTCTCACATTCACTTGCAACTCCACCATTCGCTCTTCAGAAGAACTTGATTCTGGAACATGTGAAACTCGGACATTTAATCTTTCATTTGATGATAAATTAGCCTTGGCAATGGTTTCTGCAGTTGTAGATTCTTTGGTTGGTAAAAGTGACGTCAACTCCTTATTTCTTTTGCTTAGTTTATCAACTTCAGCCATCAAAGAGCTCAATGTCTCCTTTGCAGTTGTTAGTATCGACGCTTTGTCTTTCTAACAAATTACCATGTTCAAAATCAAGCCACTGATTTGGAATACATAACACATAAAAAAAGGAAAGCAAAAAGCTTGGTACAATATCTATTTTGATAATGTTCTTCAATCAAAATCAATATTACCAGAATGAAATATTGATTTTGATTAAAAAATATATCAATTGTGCTTATAAAACATGAAAAAAAATGATGTCATTCTTTAGTTAAAATCAATATTTCATGGTATCAATTTTAATTAGGAAACAATATTGATTATACTTATATATAGCACATGAAAAAAGGGTCTAAACTTAGTACAACATCTATGTAGGTATTATTTTTTTTTTATTAACATCAGCATTTCATCATATGGATTTTGATTAGAGACTTATATAATAGTGTGTTTAAGTTTTGTCAAAAAGAAGAAAACTATATTATTCACTATGATTATATGCACAATGCATTGCTTAGAAAAGATGAGTGAATTGATTGATTGTTGTACCTTTGTTCCTGGAGGAAGTAGTGTTCTAAGAGCTTGGAAATTCTCATTTAGTTTCTCACGCCTTCTTCTCTCTGATATCATATGATGGAGCTGAGTGTTAGTGGGACGTGATGTTACTTGAATGCGTTCTCTCATTCTCATAAAATTTAAGTTTCCAAAAAATGCAAAGGATCTCTTCATAAGGCTTTGCCTTCTGAAATTGGACCCAATTTGTGGGGTCATATTAGGACCTAAGTGATCTGATCTATATCTTTGGAAAGCACTAGCTTCTGGATGCACCACAGAAGCATAAGGCAAATTTTGGTGTTGATGAGAAGAAGATGGAGATAAAACATGTAGGATTGCTCTCATGATTGCATCATGTTCACTTTCTGGTGTGGGAAATTGTGTTGGAAGGACTTGTGACAATGTTTGGATATTGTGAGAACTAGTTGCTGTGTTTGGCACAGGTTGCATTGGGGGCACTACTCCTCCAAGTGTCTCTGGAAAGTGTGGTTGAGAAGTCCCTGGAATACTGAATAGCAGAGATGAGTATTCAGGGCTCCCTGTGGATATTGATCTCAAAGAAGATGATGATGATGAAGGTGGATTTTGATCCATTTGTTGGGAATGTCTAGAAAAATCTTCAGGAAATAAACTCCTAAGTGCAGCTTGAATGTCAACCTGAACAGAAAAGAAAATAAAATGGTGAAAATGGCATTACATATCTTAATATGATGATGTGTATAATAGATATAGTTGCTTACTTGGGACATATTTAAGAAGCCAAGCTCAATTTCACCCTTGTTACACCCCATGAAAACAGCAGTCTGAAAAGAATAATTAAGGTGCAAGCAATGACTTAACAAGATTCCTGCTTCATTTCATGACTAAAGCTTATGAAACAAATATAAAGTTTTTTAAGTTTCTTTGACAACAAAACTAACCTTAATCCTTGCTTCCTGTGTAAAAGGAAAAAAAAAAAAGTTACCTTAGTAACATACATAACCATAAAAAATAGTTAAATATAACATTGGTTTAAACTTGAAATGAATTTAGAGCATTAAATTACCTGAAAGAATTGTGCTTGTATTTCTGTGGATGCCAATCTCAGAAGTTCCAATTGTTGCAGCTCTAGGTAGGGACGTTGATTCCTAAAAGCTAGTCCAGGAACACGGCTGAGTAAAACAAACCAATGATATTTAATTGTTTTCTCTTTATTATAACAGTCAAATGCAGAGAAGCATATCAATTTACATTAAAAATTAGAGAGCTAGCCTTACTCATCATTGACATCAAATGTTAAACTTCGGAACTGATTGAAAAGCCTTTGTGCTACAGTCCCCAAACTAGAGCTTTCTTGATTGTTTCTTACATTGTAGAAACCATCCAAGAAGGACAAACGTCTATCCCATAGAAAAAACAAAAGCAGATTAAGTTGTATAGGCTCAATAAACAAGCTTGATAATTATGTTACTTAATTATATAGTATGTGCATAAATATACATATATACTTTGTTGAAATGGAATCATATTCCCATAGACAAATGTAAGTGCAGCCAAAAGATTCCACTAGAGAGAGGATAAGCTCAGTTCTGGCAGCTACAGGGAGGGAGAAGACACCTTCCATGGGGTGCAAGGAGCTTGATGCTAATGCTTTTGCATTATGGTCATGAAATCAAGAGAGTGCTTCTGTCTTGTGTTTTGAGTAATACTCTTTTTCCTTCTCTATATGCCATTTGAATTTAACAATGCTATGAAATGTATTCTACTTGTAATATGTTTGTGTGTGAGAGGGAGTGGCTTGACCTCATAAAAAAAGTAAGCAAAAAAGCCAGAAAGAGATATGATGCTATAGGGAGACAAATAATCTTGAATAGCTCATGAACAACTAGCTATTGAAACTTTGAAGGTATGTATGTATTTATTTCATTCAGTTTGGGAAAGGAAAGAAGGGGGGTTTGAAAAGCCCTTAATTGAAGTAGGTGATCCTACTAAGAGGAAATGTATAAGATGAGACATGATCATATGAAGTGTGAAACCCCAACATAAAGTGGAGAAAATAAATAAAAGGAATAGTACTAAAAAAAATAGAAGCCCCACCTTCATATGGGAATAGAGAAAATTGTCTTGTTGTTCCTGGCAAGTTAGAGTTTGAAAAGTAGTGGCAACAATCACTAAATGTATACATAAGAACATGTGGAGATCTAGAGAGAGAGAGAGAGAAGGAGCAAGAAATTTGTATGGTTTTTAAGAATGGAAATGATGGAAAGAGAAAGCACGAAAGAAAAGTAGAGTAGTAGGAAGCAAAGGAGAGGGAAAAGTTGGAAAAGTAGTAAAGTCAAAGTCCATGCTTGAAAAGTTTGAAAATTAGTCAAGGGTGGAAGGCACGGTGTTTCTTTCAACTTGACATCTGTTCAATTCTTTTTTAATTTCTATTTCTTACTCTATAATTTTATTATTTGCTTCCATTCCCAATCACCTTATATATTATTTCTACATATGGAATTGTAATACTTATAAACAATACCTACTTGTCCTTATCGCTGTCTACCTATAAACAATACCTATAATTATACTCATTCCAGAGGCAAATTAATAAATCAACCTATTTATTTTACTAATCATATTGTAATGTAACTTTGACTATGATTTTTGTGGTTAATTTGGACTCTAACCAGGTTTAGTTTTATTATTCAGTGACTCTACTCGAACCACGTATTAGACTTCTGCTTTGTTATCATAACTTTACTTAAATTTATTTGCCGCTCTTATATTGACCAAAGGAGAAAATCAACTTGTAATTTTTTTATTTAATTTGTTTGTACGTGAATCAGGTGATAATGTTATTATTTAAGCTACCAATCTACCATACACTTGATTTTAAGTTGTTTTGAATCTACCCAAATGCAAGTTACAGCAGCCACGTTTGATCCTTGAATTCTTGTGGTCCAGAATATTATTTTGGTTATATACATTAGATAAGCTTATTATAAATGAGAAGGACAAAGAAGAAATCTAAAGCTATTATAAAAAATACAATTCTAAAAATTCGACTGGTCAATAAATATTAAATCGGTGAAAAAACATATATATATATATATATATATATATATATATATATATATATTATTTACAGGTTAATGATCCAACTAATAAAATTATAGTGGACCTATGCTATTTTTATATCAATATTAGTAAATTTGAATAAAGGATATTAATAGTTTTTATTAATTCCAAATTAAAGTGTTATTCTATTAACTCGGATAATGCGTTGTTGATAAATGATAGTAATATATACCGCATAAAGTATTAAGTTAAATAAATAGAAAGAAAATAAAAAAATGGGTGAACTCTTTGCAATATAGCTAATAACAAATAAGATTGGTTTGTTACCTTAATTTTATTTTACATAATAAAATTGCAGTAAAGAAATATTTTGCATTGTACGAATACGTTCTTGGTTATACAAATAATTTAAATATTTTTCCTGAATAGACACTTCTTAGAATGAAATAAAATACATAATGTAACTGTATAAATAGTTGGTAATTTATGTATGAGTTTTAGGACGTGTGTGTAGGAAAAATAAGTCGTACATTGGAAAGGATCAAATAGATAAGTCTTCCAATGCAATAAAAATTCACATGGGTTGATTTTACACCTACGTATACCTATTTTAAAATAGTGTAGTTTATGTTTTATTTTATTTTTCTCTAATGATATGACATTTTATAAAGAAAGTAGAAGAGTATGAAAAAAATGTGAATGAAACAATTTTCGTTTATAAACTTTCTAAAATTATATTTTAGGTCAAGATGTAATTTGAAATAAATGTCAAACTACAATTCTAATTTCTCTGTATTTTAGCAAACGTTAGGAAAGATTATTTTTTTAAAAAAATTGTTTATTTTTTAATTTTTTATAAATTAATAAAAAGATAATTTTTTTAAAAAATTAAACCACCGTACCTGGTTGATTGATCTCTGCCCTTCATTTTTACAACAGCCTAGTTTTAATAACACAAATTATCAATGATTTATGAATTTATATAAATTTTAAAATACTGTTATATCTTTAAAATGATACTTTTAAAATAAATTTTGTTATATTTTTCTATATTAGTTTTAATAATATTTCTATTACTTTATAAAGTAAATATTAAATAAAAAATTACATGTATTTATTATCTTAAAAAATAAAAATATTTAATATTTTAATAATTAAAAATTATAAAAATAAAAGGAAAAAAATTAAAATTATTCTTTTAAAATATATTCCTAATGGGTACATGTCGAAACTATAAAACAAGATTAAGACCTTGTTTGCATTTACATTTATGGATAATAAATTGTTTTTATTACCACGATTTTGAGGTATAACGAGGATACTTTTATCTCTAATTATGTAAGTTTTTTTATTCAACCAAACAAACTAGAAATGTAACTGAAAATGAATACCTGTGGTACTCTATACTACTAAAAGTAACATACCTGTGGAAAACTAAAGTTAAAGTAGAAATGAAAACACATAACTTGACATGCTAAACTAAACCTTCATAAGCAGGAAAATGCATAACTTGTACATAGAATCTAAACAATCTCTAAACATAGAGTTGGGTTGATCATCCAAGAAATTGCAGGTTTGGTGAAACCAAGGGAAACTTGATCATATCCACTACAAAGATTTCATTTTGAGTAGAAGAATGATGCGTGAAATATCAATTTCTGCAGAGTGAAATATTTGCCTAATTACTAGCTATTCATATTGTCCAAATGATGGCATGCCAGATGAAACTCCATAGGCCTATGGTTTTTCAATTGCAATTGTGTAAACCTTTGAATTATAGAAAATGTGTTGTGGGTCTTCCTCTACTGAACCACATGCTATGCATTTTGTGCCTTGTTCTGATATCACTCCTCTCTTTTAAAAAATTTCTTGATTGGAATCTATTAATGGCTACCCTCCATGATAGAGCACAAACTTTATGTGGAATATCCTTGTCCTATAGTCCCATACAAAAACGATCCATTTTGTGCAATATTTGTTTGATTGGTAATTTCCTTGTATGTTGTCATATATTGGGTACGTACCATTAATTTTCTTCTAGCTTCCAAATTCCAATACCAAGGATCATTTTTATTTTCTTGTATTGAACAAATTGTTAAATACGTTAGGGGTTGTTTGATTTGTGAAGGTTTTCTTTTTATTTTTATTCAAAAAATATTATCTTATTTTTATTTTATTCTTTTCTACATACAAAATTTAAAGATAGAAAACATAATAAAAATAATTTTTTATAAATAAAAATAAAAATAAAACTATTTTCACATACCAAATAACATCTTAGCTTTCCATACCATAAAAGAAAAAACCCTTAATGCCAAATTCAATTTCACCGCCGAACATTCTTTTGGCCTAGTTGATCAATATAGCTTTTTCATTAACGGTTCAAGAAAATAATATTATTATATCATCTATATTCAAGAAAACTTATTCTCCCACGTACAAACATTAAATTTATCCATTTACATATTAAAATTTACCTAAATTTAATTTTAATAATCAATTTTTAACTTTCATAATTTTATAATTATAAAAATAAAATTATAATTACTTATTAAAAATGTATAATAAATTACGTAATCGGTAATCAATTATATGTTTAAAGGATAATCGATTATGTATCACAACATAACTAAATTAATTATATTTTTTATATTGTTAATTATTATTATTTTTTTATATTTGATTATAAAAAAAATTTAAAGTATAGATAGATAGTTTTATTATAATTATGTGAAAGAATTATTTTTTATATTCACATTCATAGAAAAAAGATTTTTTATATTAGTTGTATTTAATTTTTTACATAAATTCTTTAGATGATATAAATATGGGAAATAGGAAGTTGAAGTTTTTTATCAATTCTTTAACTAATGTAGAAAATGAGTTTCTATATTCATTATTAATTGAATCCATGTAAAAATAGTAGTTTTACATCGATTACAAGTCTAATCAATATAAAAATTTACTTTTTGTAGTGGTTCTAAGCTTAACCAATGTAAAAACATAACTTTTTGTATCAATTATATCATTTAACCGATGTAAAAAATCAAATTTTTACATCAATTAATAAAACAACCAATGTAGTAAGTTAAACAAATAAAATATTTTGTAACTGTTTTAACCGCTGCAATATTTTAAAAAATATATAAAATAAATATCAAATATCAAAATTCTATACTTTAAAAATTGATCTTGTACAATATCAGTAACAAGATCAATATAATATCAATATAACAAGACCACAACAAGTAACTTATTCTTAAGTTAATTAACTTATTTAATATATAAGAGTTCGTTATATATATAATATATATTAAATTAAATAAAAAAGATAACTTTTTTTAAAAGTTTGAAAGCATAAAAGAAAATTGTATTCACCAAAAAAAATTATTAATAATGAATATGAATAACATAAGGCAAGGTAGACAACTAGAATTGGATGGCTAAAATACTAGTAATATACAGTACAATATTCTTTCAACAAATAATATATTGTAATTTTTAGAGACATAAATGATATTGTAAGTAGAAAGAAAACCTTGACATTAAGTTTAGAGTTATTAAAAATTAATAATTGGATTATTTTTTGTATATCTCCTCAATAAAGGTAGAAAACACTTTTAAATCACTAACTAATATCTGAACAATCTTCTCTGTAAAATGACTAGGATGAAGCCTTTTCATTAGTTGTTCATGATCAACATTCTGATAATCAGTCATCTCATAAGTTGTAGGAGATGTTTTAGGATGTTTCAAGATAAGCACTGATTAAAAATAATGTGAATTCTAAGCAAAACATCCACTTGTTGTGTAGTAACTGAACAAGTAATATTCTAGTTAATATCAATGTATTCTACTATTTACTTTGCTAGTAGACATAATTACAATTGCCAAGACACTAATAAATAATGATAACAAGCCTTTTTAAAATAATGCAAAAAGTTAGAGAGGTGTATAGTATGCATATTTCATGAGTATTATGGGAGTAATTAAAAAAAATACAATAGCTATATATTTGTAAAAAAATAATAGGGTAACTATAATTTAACATTGATTTTGTGGGATTGGTATAGTTGATGCTGTGACAACAACTGTTTGGACTGATGATGAAGATGAGGCATTGGCCATCCAACCAACCAAAGCATTTTCATTAGCAGTTGCAGCAGCAGGTGGAAAGGGATGTATAGAATAAAAAACCAAATTATTTATTAATCAACATAGTAGCAATTATATTATCAACTAGTTTAAAATGAAAGTAACAAATTGTTTGTAAAAAGTAAAGTATCATACACCATGAGCTCTAAGTGAAGTATAAGTAACAAACTTAGAAACTATAACAATTGGAAGATTGACAGGTGTAGGTGTCAGAGAACCATTAGGAGGTGCACATATGTGATCTTTGAATAAAGTCTTTATATCTAGGTTTGACCTTGAGTTTTTGTAGAGCTAGTACTGCTAGTTTAAACTGCATTGATAAGGGGTGTAGATAAATTCACAAATAAAAAAATGAAAAGGTTGGGCATAATAAGCTAATAATCCAAATTTACAAGAATCAATTAAGAAAAGAAATGGAAAACTTTCCAAAATCTTATCGTTTATCGACTAAAGGAATAATAACATATAAGATTATAAGAAGTTAAAAATTCATACGAAATAAATATACTAGTTGTACATAACTAGAAAGCAATAGGCACATGATCTACGTTTCATTTGTCCCATAGTTGCATCAAATCATGAACCATATGAGTCAAAAAGACAACCCAATTCTGCAAAAGTGAATGAAAAAACAAAGCAAAATAAATGGAGAGTGAGAGTCAATAGAAAATTTAACTTGCTTAATCATATATTCCTTTGATTGATTAAAGTTTTCAGTCTCGATAACTTAAAAGGTGGGGAAGATAAGCTTATCATAGAAAAGAGGATTTTTCTCTATGAGTTTTTTAAGCTCTATCAACATAACACTTTGAGCAGTTTTAGTGTCACCATACTTGGATAGTTGTTCATTCTTCCTATCATTAAAACAAAATATCGTTCAATTAACAGGGTTTAGCATTTAATTACATTGAGCTAGGAATTGATATTCACAGATACTTGAGATATGAATCAAATATACTCATCCACCTTCAATGCACTAACAAAAATGCATTCAATTAGATTATATATTTAAGACAAGATATTATCTAAAATTATTAAGAGTTAATATCTGGGTTATTTATTTGTATAGCTCCTTATTGAAGATGGAGAACACCTTTAAATCACCAACCAATATCTTAATAGCCTTTGCCTTGTCTTGCCTAAAATTCAAAAAAATATTGTTGATAGAGCAAGATGTGAAGGTTCTTAAAAAGCACAAATAAAATTTAAGAAAACTTAAAATAAATACAGAGTTCTATTCCGTGTACCTATCAAGTGCTTCTGGATATTTCCGCTTCTTCATTTTAAAGAATATTTTCATTTATTATCTATTATCATCAACTTTGGTAAAACCTGACAAGTATTTCTTAACTTCTTCTCACTCGTTAGTTTACACTTTTTTCTCAAAGTATTCCATGTTGAAAATAATTTAGATTTTTTCTCAAGCATGTGCGTATTAAGAATGAATTTAAAAGAGTGAAACAAACCCTAAACCCTAAACCCTAAACAAACAGTTGAGTTGAAACCAAAGACAATGAAAATTTCTTACAAAAAACAACTAAAAAAAACACAAAAAAATTCTAAACAAAGGAAAAGAAAGAGTCATCAATTAATTTTTTTTCATCATCTCAATTCAAATTTCCAAGTAAGAACATTATAGCTAAGCCTTTCTGGATGCAAGAAACAAATTTATTACCATTAAAAGGTTTATAAGTCTAGATTTGTATATTTACGTAGTTTAATAGCAACAAAAGCAGAACAATACATGTAATTTGAACACCCTTACCCTATTGGCAGAGTAATTGAACCCTGATACAAAACTTAGTAGTCCATAAACAAGTCAAGTAGACAATACACTGGAAAGCAATTGATACATAGGTGAAAGGAGGTGGTTTTTTTGAATCAATGGAAGTTTCAATTTGATGGAAAATGAAAGAGGGATTGTGATGAAGTTGTGCCTTAAGTTGGAAGTTTCACCTTTTGTGGAGGATGAGTTTCTTTTTCACTACCATGAGTAGTCACAGATAAGAAGGTTCCTCAACCCCAAGTTTGGTTCCAGAGGAAGGATAGGAAGAGAATTGTTCTAAAAAGTCTGAGTGAAAACTCATAAATTCATTCAAATAAATTTCATCTTTAAGATTACACAAGTGATGCCTTTATATACAAAAATGAAGGGAAGGAAGGGGTAGATTTGAATATGAACTGGGCTTAGATTTTAGCCCAATAATGGTGTTTTCCTCATTTCTCAATGCAGCCTCAAATTAGGTCAGAGAAAGTCCAAAAAAGTACTAAACTAAAATATAGAAAAATTAGGCTCAAATCCTATACATATTAAGCCTGCTAGTTCCTATAATACAAAAGAGTACCTAAATTCTATTCTAATGTGTGGGGTTTAATATGTCTAGTTGTGTGAGGTTCAATAGCCCAATGTCTCTACAGTTGGGATCCTCTACATTAGCAACATTGTAATTCAGCTATTCACTTTAAGATGTAAATTACAAGAAACATAGCAACGTTGAGGCATAAAATTGAAAACATTCCTTCCCCTCTCATTTCTCCTTTTTCCCATCCTCATTCCCAATAGAACACAACCAAAGCCAAAAATCGTTACCAAACCAGATAACCCGATTTCTAATTCATACCATACCCCAACCCCACCCAAAGTTAGAGACATCTACAACTTGAAGAGTAAGAGAAAGCGAGGGAAACAAGAAACAAAAATTTTTTTAAAAAAGGAAAAGAATGCTTACTTGTACACTAACTCCTTGAATTTCTCCTCCTTTAAAAATTGGAGTATGAGAAACACTAATTCTATGCTCAAAGAAGACATAAAGAGTTCTCAAATCAAAAATTGCATCGTTAATTTTGATCTTTGAAGAAAAAACTGCACTATAATTGTGAGATGTGCGCAGAGGAAGAAATAGCTCTTGCCATTGTGAGTTTGGAGAAAAGACCTTTGAAACGTTGAGTGTGAAAGAAAATTCGAAAGAATCAAAACGAATGCTAAAGATGAACTTTGAATGTAAAATATTAACTTTTTACATCATTTAAAAAAATAATTAATATAAAAATACTTTTTACATCTAATAAAAAGAAATCAATATAAAAAATAATTTGTACATCAATTATTTTAAAAAATCAATATAAAATATATTACATTTATTTATAAAATTATTATGATATTTTTTTTACATCAATTCTCAAACTAATGTAAAATACCATTAATCTCCATCTCCTACCTATCTAACCATATTTCTTTCCCACCATTTTGATGTTTTAGCAACCTTCATCACCAACTTCTTAATATCCTGCCACTAGACAAAAAATTAATTCTTCACTTCCTCGTTTTCAATTTTGGCCACAAGAATTTTCTTCTATAGAATTGTGTTATCCACTTTTAACTTCCATAACGACTTTTCTAATAAAGTTATATCAAGCTCTCTAAATTTTCTTACCCCCAACCGCCCTTCCTTTTTCCCTTTACAAGTGTCCCTCCTAGTCACCAATTAATTTTCCTAGTGCTCTCAGACCCACCTCACAAAAACTTTTTAAATAAGGATTCAAGGGATGAGAGTAAACCTTTTGGAGCCATGAAGAGCCAAAGCACATGATATTAATGTGTACTTAACTAGTTGTCCAACATGATCGTTAAATTCCAAAAATGAAATGTTAAGACATTGGTTGCTAATCGATCTTCTACCTAATTTCTTTGAAGAAAATAATAATATGATTTTGATTAGCGTATCTTCTCCTAGTAATATTATCAAAATGAATTATATGTAAAATTGTTTTGAATTAAGGAATTTGAAAATAGGAAGACAAACAACGAGGGATGAGGGATAAGGTACATGTAAAAGTAAATGTAAAACATTTTCTTTGATAATAAAATACAGATTCATTAAGCACATAAGTGTAAAACTACAAAAATTTTAGATGCTTCTATTTTGGCAAAAAAGGACATATCATGAAACATATGAAATTTTGCAATTGTTAATTGAAGAAGAAGGATAGATAACATAAGCAAAATGTTAGCTGGCATTGTCATTGTAGAACTTGAAGATCCTTCGTCTATGATAAGTTAGGTTGCCTCCCTTCATCTTTACTCTTGGAGTGATTTATGGAATTTTAGAGGGTAATCATGTTTTATAGAAAGTGATTAGCATCGACATTAATTGGCTGGAACTAGCAACTAGAAAAAGTAAATTTTTGTTAATATGTCAAACTCACACGTACGGAACATGCGTGCTTTTGATAATTTTTCTTAGCGTTCCCATAATGATGGTTATATGAGTAGCACTCGTGTTTAGCAGTGCAAACTTTAGGCGCGTTTGGTTTCCGTTTTTATCTTCTTTTTTTTTTTAATTTTGTTTTCAGTTAGTTATAAAAATATTATTTTATTTTCACTTTTAAACTTTTACATTAAAATTAATGAATTTATTTTTTATTACTTTTAATATAAAACAAAATAAAAATTAAATAAATTTTTAAAAATAAAAATAAAAATAAAAATAGGCCTTAATTTCTTTGGTTATAAAATGTTTGGTTCACTATATAAGTGAAAATAGGTCAGGTTGTTCGCAGCTAGCCTATCACATCTAGGTAAGGTTAGATTGATTTATTAGATATGTCAATTTTAAATATTTTTAAGAGCTTATTAGTTCAATGAATCAAGGTTTAAGATATTAAAAAAATATTAAACTTAACAAGCTGACTTATTTAGTTAAATAACAGTAATAACGTTATTATTATTATTAGTTAATATAAAATTTTTAAATTGTATACTTATTTTATTTAAAAATTTAACTTTTCAATTTACATATATTAACCTATTTAATAATAAAATTTAAAATATTTTATTATCAATAAAATTTTAGGCGGATTTATAGAACAAATTATACTTTTGAAAAGTCAAATTTAAAAAGTTGCTTATAATAGATAAATAAGAACTCTTAAATCTTAAATTTTAAAGTAAGGTTAAAGTTAATTTTACAAAATGTAACTCAACCTAACTTATTTTTTCAATAAGCACTCTTGAGTCTTAAATTTTGAAGTAAAGTTAAAATTCATTTTACTAAATATAACTCAATCTAATTTATTTTTTTTATAGAAAAAATAAGAAAGCAGTTTACTTATTTTACAAATAATTTATATTAATATTATTTTAATATATAGTTTTTTAGAATATAAATTTAATAAATTAAGTATACAAAGTTTTGTAAAATTTATAAATTATTTAATATTTTATTAAATAATATTAATTTAATATATAATATAAATAAATATCAATAATAAAATCAAATATTTATGAATTTTAATTTTATTCATAAAATTTGATATATGTGATTGTTATATCAGGGAAAAGTTGAGATTCCTTAGCGGTGATTTTTAATTTTTAAATTTAAAATTTTTTAAATTAAAATAAATTTTTATTTTTAATTTACAATTTTTAAAAATTATTGCAAAAGTAAATCAAAACACTCTATTTACTTTGTTATAAATTTATAAAAAATATATAAATAAAAAAATTAATTTAAAAAATTAAAATATATTAAAATAATATAAATTTAAATTTTAAAAAATAAAATAAAATATTATTATTATTATTATTATAATAATAATGATAATAATAAAAATAAAAATAATTTTTATAAAATAATGATAATGAAATGATGATTAAAATAAAAATTATATAATTATAAATTTAAATTTTATTATTTAATTATTAATATTTAAAATAAATAATTATATATATATTATTATAATAATTATTATTTATTTTATACGAAAATAATATACAGTATAAGATTGTAAATTAAATATAATTTATATATAAAATTGTATTATTTAATTTTTAATATATAAGAATTAGATAATAAAATATTAAAAATTAATTATTTTAAAATAATAAAAATAAAATATTATTATTATTCTGGTAATAATAATATTATATTGATAATGTTAATTATGATAAATCTTGATTATAATATAAAAAATATTATATAATTATACAATTTTATATTTTATATATTATTTAATAATTAATATATAACATAAATAATTATATATATTATTATTATAATATTTTTTATATTATTTAATATTTTTTTATAAAATAGTATAAAATATGTTATAAAAATTTATATAACATTAAATTATATTATAATAAATTAAATATAATTTTTATATATTAAATAATATCACTTATTTATAAATTTATAAAACTTATATAAATAATTAATAAATAATTTAATTTTTTATAATAATAAAATAAAAATTTTAAAAATAAATTTATTATTATTATTATTATTATTATGATAATAATAATATTGATAATAATAAAGATAAAAATAATGTTCAAACAAATAATAATAGTGATATAATAATTATAATATAAAAATATTATATAATTATATAAATTTTTATTTTATATACTATTTAATTATTAATATTTAAGATAAATATTTTTATATATTATTAAAATATTTTTATATTATTTAATATTTAGTTTATATAAAAATAATATATATTATGATATTACATTATAAATAATTATATAATATAAAATTATATTATAATATTATCAATTTAATATAATTTATATATTAAATATTATTATTTCTTTTATTTTTATTATGTAAAAACTAAATAAATAAATAAATATTTTTTAAAATAATAATAAATATAAAAATAATAATAATATATTATAGGATAATAATTTATTGATGATAAAATTAAATAAATTTTAAAATAAAAATATTTTAAAATAAAAAATATTTAATAAATTTTATATTTAATTTTAAAATTTAAATCATTACTGTTTTGAAAATTTATGACAAATTATTCCAAAATTATTTTTCTTGAATATATTTTATTTTTAAATGAATTTAAAATAAAAAATTAAAAAAATTACAACAGCCTAAATTTATTAAATTTACATTTTTAAAAAGAATTATCAAATAAATTAAGTTTAACATAAATTATTTTTGAAATTATAATTTTAATATTAACTTTTATTTTAACATGTGATCATCATAAACATTTTTACATTTTTAATTAATTAAAATTTATGATAGATATAATTTTTAATTAATTATTATAAAATTTAACGATCTTTAATGATATAACAATTTATATTAAAAGATAATATAAAATATTAATCTTTATTATTATCAACTTATTTTAATTAAATTATGTTTTTATTAGTTTACATGTATGAAAGAACATATAGCATCAAGCGCATGAATCAACTTGCAGACCATTGATCTAACTTAACCAATATTTTTGAATTCAAATCCTAAAATTAATTTTAAAGCTGAATTGACAAAAATAAACTTATCGTATTAGATGGCGTGCCTAGATCAATTAATGGTCTAAGTGAGTCGATTACATCGATTAATCTTTACTTACCTGTAGATTAGTGATAAAATTATCGACAAATCTTATTTATCTTCTGAATTAGTAATAAAAAATATTATTCATTACGGAGTATTTGAGAATTAAATTTGAAAAGAGATGGTAATTTTTATTTTGAATAAATATATATTTTAATAAAATTTAAAATAAAAAATAACAATAGATTAACTTGAATTTAATATTTAATAATTTATTTATTTTTATAAATATTATACAACTTTTATTTTTATTTTTTCAGACTAGTTGTAATTTTTTTATTTTTAATTTTTAAATCAAATTTAAAAATAAATTTATTTGATTAAAATAATTTTAAATTAATTTTTAATAATTTTCTATATTTTAACTTAAATTTTTTTAAAAAACATTTTTAATTATTATTTTTAACTTTAAATTTATTTGAATCCGTACGAGTACCACGTCAAATCTTCGTAACCTTCATTGTTTTGTCATAAATAGGATAATAATATATTGCTATTTACATAAATACGATAGTTATATAGATACTACAATAACCTTTCTTTCCGGTCTGCTATTTAATTACTCATAATTTCTCGTCTTTGATGGCTGAGATTAAGTGGAACCATTCACAATTTGTTATTAAGATGTCTTTAATTAAGTTGTTTGAATCTTATAACTACGTACTGAAGGAATACATATTTACTTTTAGAAAATGAAAATGAAAATTTAAATTTTGTATGTAAAATCATTTAATAAAATTAATTTCATCATATTATATATTGCAGTTTAGGGTATAAATATAATTATTTTTAAATATCTATGATCATATAATAAACAGAAATTGAGAGATAGATGCACAAATAAAATGAAAAAGATTTATTATATCCGAACTTATAGTTAAAAATGACGCGTTATACTATTGATATTTTTATAATTTATTTTTTTATCTATCTATTGAATTATATTATTTATTTTTTATTTCTTTCTTATGTTGTAAAGAAAAGTTATATAAACTTTTATAATATAATTTCTCAATAACGAAATATATGAAAAGCAATTTTTGCGTCATTCATACGACAACTCGTATCACATTAGAAAATTATAAAAGTAGAGAGTGATTAGGAGGTACATCAATGTCCACAGTGCCAAAGAAATTCTTACCAGCAAATAAAAGAAACTATTTTAATTATGATAGAAACTAAATAAGTGGGACAAGTCGACGTACAATTATACATAGAAGATTTTTCAAATGGGGGGAATACATGAGCCATTGTCACCATTGGGATCATAATGCGGACAAGGAATAAAGAAATAAATTTTAAAAGTAGAATTGTTAATAATTTTATTTAATTTTAAAAAATAATTATTTAAATAAAAAATAAAAAATAATTTTAAAAATAGAATAAATTCAAAAATCAATTTATACATAAAAAATAATAAAAATTTAATCTTATAATATTCTTATACATCCATTTTACGGTAATTATTTTTAATTAAATTATGTAAATTAATAATAATTTTAAAATATTTATTTATCATCTTTAACACATAAAAATAAATAAATTAAAATAATATATTTTTAAATAAATAATTTAATAAATAAAAAATAAATAAATATAATAAAAATTAATTTTGATTTGCTGATTTAATTTTTCTTATATATATTTTTTTATTTAATAAAAAATTTAAAGTGATATAATTTTTTATAAAATCATTGTATTAATTAATTTAATGACAAAATAATTTAATATTATTATTTTTAAAAAACGTTTGTAAAAAATTTAAAATAACATAAAATTACTTCATAAATCTCAAAAATTAATAAAGGTATCATTTATTATTTTATCATCATTTGATCCTATAAGTTATATTTATATTTTTATACTTATTTTGTAAAAAAATAGTATAATTAATTTAAAATTAAATTATAATATAAATAAAATTAAAGAAAAGAAAACATCTTACATTCAATTCAAATTCGCATAAAATCATTTTACATTATATAAATTATAACGAAAGTAATAATTATTGCACACTCTAAAATATATTTTATCTATTTAATTTTTTAAAAAAAGAAATAAATTTAATGATTAAAAAAATTAAAATTTGATCAATTATAAACAAAATTTATTAATTTTTTTATTATAAATTTAAATTAGTATAAAATTAAATTTGTACGATTTAGATAATAGAAAAAGAAGCATAAATTATTCAATTTTTATTATTAATTATTAAGCAAGTTAAATTTTAAAAAATAAAAATAATAAAATAATAAATATTAATGGTGAATTCTACAAAAATAAATATGATAAAAATAATAATAAATAACTTTTAAATACAAAATATCAAAGAAATAATAATGTTAATAATAATAAAAAATATAAAAAACTGAATTTCCAACATAAAAAGTATTAAATAATAATAGCACTAATAGAATAACAATTTTAAATATAAATTTATAACAAACAAAATAGTAATATTGAATAATACCAATTAACAAAAACATACCAATTAAATTATTATTAATATTTAACATAAAAATATCTTAAAAATTTAAACTTCACTCTTAATATATATATATATATATATATATATATATATATATTATAAAAAACAAGCACGTGTATATATTAACAATATAATAAAAATGTTGAATAGTTGAAAAAAAATAAAAAAATATATAAAAAATATTAATTCAAGACTTTATAATATTAAAACAACAACGAATGAAAAAAGAAATCTAATTTAATATATATATATATATATATATATATATATATATATAATTATAATTAGAATGACAATCAAGAAGTAGTTAGCTATTCTTAGTTCTTTATCTTTTCAAAAATATTTCAACTTATTTAAGAAAAACTCCAAGTTCATAATTTATAGCATCATATCATATTTTTTTAAAAAGAAAAAAAGAAAACTAACTTTACTAACGAGAAGAGCAAAAGAGTCTCTTATTCTAGATAAATGTTAACACAAATATACCATTTACAATGTGTAAATGATGCAGAGACAGTGAGGGGAGAAAGAAAAAGTGAAAAAAAAATAAAAAAATGAGAAGGAGACACATTTAAAGTATGGGATGGTAAGATTTGTAAGAGGATGAGTGAAAAAAAATCATGCAAGGTAGTGGATGATTTTATGGGGTTAATGGAGCTCCTTAGTTTTCGGCAGTGGGATGATAATACTCTGAGTTTTCGATAACGATTTGGTAGTGCTCCAATGGTGACGACATGGTGGTTTGCAGCGGAAGGAAAGCACAAACGTAATCGATAGATAAAAATTCATGGGTCTGAAAAATAAACTTTTTTTTTTACTTTTATTTATCTATTTTAATAGATAAATAAAAATTTTAGAATTTTTTAAATTATTTATATTTTTTTAATATTAAAAAATTGTAATTATATATACAAACTATAATAGATGAGATTCACACACTTCATTTAAGTAAAAGTAAAAAAAAAAAAAAGAATAGTGCATTAAATTATACCTTAATATAAATATTATATAAATTCTTTAACTTTTTTAATAAATTATTCAAAAAATAATTCTCCTATATAATGTTTGAATGAAATTATTCTACTTTCTTTGTCATAAATTTCTATGAAGATAGATTCAAGAATAAGTTGAGATTATTATGTTGTATATTACAATAATTTTTATTAATTTAAAGTTGGTTATCCTTACATTATACAAATATATGTGAGTCCAAATCTTTATCAAAATAATAAGGGTACTGAGATCCAATTTCAAATTATAGTATGACAATACTAAAATCATCATCATCCTCAATTCACAACAGTCCGAAATTGCTCGAACAATGATAATAACTTTCAAGGTCTTGTCGGTTAAGTCCAACCAGAGCTTACAACGAGCAACCTAGGTCATTAGAAGGCTCAAATCAAACAAGTCCCAGTTATCATGAACTCTGATCTATTTTCATGTGAACCGAGATTTCACAGGTCCTTTCACAAAAGGTTCGTAAATTATCCTCATTATAATTTACAAAACACTTTTATGCAAATGATGCAAGTCAATTACTTATTCTAATTTCTATCCCTATCGCACTTAAAAGCATTGCCTTCTTCTTAAGGGACAGGATCTCATAGTCCTCAATTAATTATTTTATTATTCAATAATATATATATATATACGTGTTTTTCAGGTTTAATTATATATTTTTTACCAAATTAAATGAGGTTCCTAAGCTTCAATAATTATCCCTTAAAATTTAGATCAATAATAAGTTAACCACTAATATAATCTTCTCTAATATTTTTATATTTTATCTCCTTATACTAAGGTTTAAATATAATGATATATATATATATACCCAATTAAATACTAACTATATTTTTATATCATGTAAAAATATATTGAAGTGAAAAGTAGTATCTATTGTATTAAATTTTGAATATTTTTATAAAATAATAAATAATTCTCTTTTTTCCACCAAACTTTTTAATTGGATTACCTCCTATATTTACTATGTGGGAATATATCTGTATGATTTAAAATTTATTAAATAGGGTTCTGTTTTAAAAACCTTTATCTAACGACTCTATGTTAAATATTATAACCCCTGTAATTTATATTAATTCATGTTAAGGGATGCTTAAAATCGATCAATTTAATTCCTAACTAATGCAGCCACCAA
Source organism: Canavalia gladiata (assembly GCA_037954105.1). Taxonomy (NCBI): domain Eukaryota; kingdom Viridiplantae; phylum Streptophyta; class Magnoliopsida; order Fabales; family Fabaceae; genus Canavalia; species Canavalia gladiata. The sequence continues at coordinate 25,979,974 of CM075662.1, forward strand.
TTTATAATCATATAATAGTTTATCTACATTCAAATTTAAATATAATCATAAATAAATTTTAAACTATCACATAATTGGTAAACTTTTATTCTAGAGTACGGGGGCTCTAGAACTACCCCTGTAAATAATTAAATTTCATCCACAATTAAATTTAAATATAATTAAAAACAATCTCTAAATTTATCACATGATTAATAAATTTAATTCTAGAGCAAAGACTCTAGAACTACTCCTATACTCTATTTGAGTCTCTTTCCTTTACCTTGAAGTCCCAAGCCTCCGCTATGCTCTATTACTCAAGTTTCGCCATTCAACAATTACGAATTCTACCTTCAGAAATTTGATTTCAATGCTCCAATTGCAATTAGAATTCAATTGCTCCCTTTTTATAGTGCTGTGTGTGTGGTGGTGGCAGTGCCCCACCAGGTGGCAGTGTGCATGTTGCTACCAAATTCCTATTGCAATTAGAATTCAATTGCTTCCCTTTTTATAGTGGTGTGTGTGTGGTGGTGGCAGTGCCCCACCAGGTGGCAGTGTGCATGTTGCTACCAAATTCCTCTTGAGTTTTTGTTTTTGAATATTACAGGGGTTGTCTTTGGCTTGCTACTAATTCTAAAATCAATAGATATTTTGAACTATTATGAATGTGTATTACGATTGAAAAAATAAATTAAAATTAAAATAGATAAATAAATAAGGAAGAATTAGCATTATTTACTTGAATGAGAATAAAATTTCTAAGTAGGATTAAAATCTTTTGCCATCTTTTTTGTTTACTGCTTCAGTCAAATTTTCACTTTTTCCCAAATTTTGTCTTCAAAATTTTTGTGTTCTTATGATGTTTTTAAAGTTTTTTAAACTAAGTAGCTTCCTATTTCTCTCTTTATCAATTGTAAAAAAAAAATCAATTTTCTTAATTCTTCCGAGAGAAAATGGATTTTTGGCCACAAGAGTCCCATTCTAGCTATACTAATTTGCTCCACCTTTACTTAATTTCATCTATCCTCCTATTTTCATTAATTTTAAATCAAATTTATTTTTTTTCTTTCTTTTAAGTTTTAAGCAAATTAAATTAATTATTTTTATCTTTTTATTAATAATTCGTTAAATATTGTAATTTGAAATAAAGAAAAAATAAATTAAAGGGATAGATTAAACCGTTATTCAAAGTTTCCCCTGATTATTTGTTTCTTATTGGACAACATGGATGATAATATTATTCAAGTCATCATAGTAAAAAATGAGTAAAGACGTGATTCTATTTTATCTTGGTCATTACAATATTGCCAAAATGTGTGGTACACATGAATAACAAAATCTGGGACAAAATAAAAGGGACGTGGTAAAACAAAGTATAAGTGCAACTAGTATGAAAATCTTAAAGATGTAAAAATAAACAAATATGGATAACTAGAACATAAATGCACAATGCTGAATGTAATAGGTAATTCTTGCAAGCTTTGAAAAAGAAAATCTATTTTGCAATCGAACTAGATATATGTTATGAAAAATTTATGGAAATATGAGTTTGCAAATTGAATATATAAAGGTTATGAAAATGAAGAAAAGGAAAGGTAAGTTTTTAGACTAACTGGATTTGAGTTAGGGAAATGCAAAATTAAATATAACTTTGCAAACTAAATGGATAAGAGTCATGAAAATGCAAAAGCAAAGACTATTTTTCAGACTAGTTGGATATAAGTTATGCAAATGCAAAATATAAAGACACATTTGCAAACTAACTAGATATAAGTAATGTAGATACAGAAAAGCAAAGACAATTTTGGAGAATGACTAGATATAAGTTGTGCAAGTACGAAAAATAAATAAAATTTTATAGGCTAGCTGGATATGAGTCATGAAAATGTATAAAGGCAAAGACAATTTTGCTGGATGAATAAATATGAGTCATGCAAGTACAAAAAATAAAGACTATTTTGCAGATCATTTGGATATAAGTCATGTAAGTGTAAAAAATAAAGATAATTTTGTAGACTAACTGGATATGAGTCATACAAATATGAAAAATAAATAAAACTTTACAAAATAACTAGATATGAGTCATTCAAATGCAAAAAAATTAAAGACACCTTTACATACTAACTAGATATGAGTCATGCAAGTACGAAACATAAAGACAAATTTGAAAACTAACTTGATATATGTCATGCAAATGCAGGAAAGCAAAGATAATTTTACAAACTATCTAGATACGAGTCATGAAAGTACAAAAAATAAAGACTATTTTTCAAGTGCAAAAAATAAAAAAAAAATTGTAAACTAGCTGGATATGAATCATACAAATATGAAAAATAAATATAACTTTGTAGACTAATTGGATACAAGCCAAGAAATGCAAAAAAAAAAAAAACAAAGATAATTTTGCAGATTAACTGGAAATGAGTTATGTAAGTACAAAAAATAAAGATAAATTTATAGAATAACTAGATATGGGTCATGTAAATGCATAAAAGTAAAGAAAATTTTACACATTAATTAGATATAAGTCATGCAAATGTGAAAAGTAAAGATATAGAAATAACATTTTCCAACTCGGTGCTTAATAGTAACAATTAAAAATTTAACTTTTGCAGAAAAATTGAACAATTTTTCAGGTCAAAAGATAATGGGATTACAATATTTGAAAATTAAATACAATATTTTGAATTAACTCTATTATCTTTGCTTCCTTTGGAATAAGAATGCTAACCAAACAATCCAGAGAAGGAAGTTTTCTTTTGGCCAATCAAATCTTTTATTCTCAACACTATTCTTATATGAAATAATCAACTCACTTCATCCTTATAAAATGTTTTCATCTTCATTTTGTCCATCAGAACAAGAAAATTGCAACTTTATTAAGCACATTTTCAAGCATATCGTTAGCTTTTTTCTTGTTTAGAATTTGAATCCTTGAATGAAACCAATTCATTATAGGATTGTTGAGGTTTTTGTCAAGGTATAGGGTTAAACTTCAATTAAATTGCATGAGACATAACTAAAGACATTTACATTAATGTATGAATAAATTTATGCTGACTAAAAAGTGAGTAACGATAAAGATAAGGGTAAACAATTTGAACTTCATTAATGTAAAATGTAACATCCCAATTTTTCTATGTTAAATGTTTGAGACTAAAAATATTTTCTAGAATGAAATTAGGTGAAATTAGAAGCTAAAAGCAGAGAAATTAGGAAGTTTGGTGCAAATGACGAAAATGCTCCTACACCTGGACAACTCAAATAATAAGCCAAAGAAATGAAAATACAAGTGAAAGACATCCTAAAGGGATTATAAACATCATGGATGGTTAAAAGTAGTGAGAAAATTTTAGAAACGTGAGAAGGGACGAAAACACTCTTCGAAAATCCTGAAAAATGATCAAAATGGCCCTAGGAGCTATACTTTTTGCACAAAGCTAGTCAGTTCCTATAAAATAATAAATGACCTTAGATTAACATGAGAACGGACCAAAAAGTCTTAGAAATGTCAGAGGAATAGTTTGGAAAATTTTTCGGCAATGCTAAAAAAATTACAAAAATACCCTTGGAATGCTGGGAGTGCACGATAATGTGATAAACAAGCCAAGAGCGGACCCCACACCAATATGCACAAAAACCAGCAGCTGGAAAGGATGGTGATGAGCCACCAAACTCAAGTCAACCAAGTCTTCCACAAAAAGATAAAAGTGAATAGTAAAAAAGTTCTTTTAACCATGGTTAAGACTAACTAACCTTAGTTAATTAAAAGTAAAGCATGCTTAGGCTAAGTTAATCATAAATAGAGATAAAATAAGCCTAATTAACACTAATCTAAATATAAAAGGACAATTTCTTCAATTTTGATTTATTTTGAAAAATAGGAAAAATCTAAACAAAATTACCAAAATACCCTTAAGTATAAAATTAACTCCCCTTAACCCATAAGTGGCCAAATTCTTTTGGGACCATTGGGGCCCCATTTTCTTCATATTTTTTAGCCTAAACACTTATCAAAATCCTCTCTATTCTCTCTAAACTCATCTTACCTCAAATCACCGAAAACCTATACCATTAAGCCTAAGTCTTCATCTTTATGACTTAAGCTAGATTAAAGCCATAAACACCAAAGCTCCACCACCATCACTTGTCCACGTTCAGAGCAAACAAGAGGAGATACAAGGCAGCCTTTAAAGTCCCAAAAAACACTAAGAAATACTTCAACAAGTAGGATCCTTCTACTAGTCTTTTTATGCTTCTAACTTGTCTTTTTATGGTATGTTTGTTTTCTTTCATGTATCTTTTCTCCAAGATATATAAATATTCTTTTTTTTACTTATAAGAGTTTAAAATTGTATTTTAACCATTCAAAATTAGCCCCACCAATTTTTAGTGATTTTTGAAAATAAAAACAAAGTTTTTTCGATGAAAAGTGCTTCTAAGGCACATAGAAGAAATTTAATCAGTGGGTTTTGTTTTAAAATTATTTTTGAAGCTATGATGAGTTTTATGATCTCATGAGAAAGGTTTTTTTTAAGCTTATTTGAAATAGGATGTGTGGATCTTGGAGTAGATCATGCCACTCTTTTGTGGGTTGGAAAAATATGCTATGTTGTTGTTTTCATGCTTGTTTTATGATGTAGTTTTGACCTTGTGATTTTTCTCTTGTGATGAGTTTGGTATGATTTATGTGTTGGATCTTCACCTCTGATTATGTATGTTAAGAGGTGAAATAAAGTGATGTAATAAGTTCCAAAGGTTTCCTTTGAACATCAGTTAGAAAGCTACCAGACAAAAGATGTAATTTTTAGCCCAAAAGTGGCAAAATCCTTGTATGGCACCTAAGACTCATCATGACCAGCACCTAAGCATCACAAACTAGATGAAACAAGCATGGACCAGAGGAAGAGGGGCTGAAAAAGCCTAACACCACTGAACCAAGGTGGTATGAGATGAAAGCTTGGAAGAAATCACCTTGGCTAACAAAGGAAGGCTTTCGGCCACCACTCCAAAAACATAGTTTAAATTGGATAAATTTTTTTATAAATAAATCAAGCTCTGAAATCAGGTTTTAAATGACCAAAATAAACCTTTGAACAAAGTTAATCAAAGCAAAAATGGGTGAAAAATCTCTAGGAGTGCATTTAGCCACCCTAGAGAGATTTTTGCAAAAATGGGTTAAAAATATGATTAAGGATAAATCTACCATTTTCAGCAAGTAAATAATTTAATTGGAGGGTTAATCAACATTTAAAAGGCCAATTTTCAGAATATATGGCCTAGGTAATCTTAAGGTAAAATCCAAAAATTACTAAATGGTAAAAATCTCAAAGAAGCTTAAAATGGGTAACTAGAAAATTACCAAAACTTAAGCAAGGGTAAATGTGAAATTCGACCATTCCAATTAAGTTTTAGGTAAAAATACCTAAAATTACCTTAGACTAAGTCAATTCTGAATTATAAACTTGGTCCCCAAGTAATGGTCAACTAAGGTCAACTAGGGTTAACAAATGATCAACTTAAGTCAACTAGGAGAAGGAAACATTAAACCTAGAAGAGTGGCATTCAGCCACTTAGTGGTTAATTAACTTAAAGGAGGTTTTAATTTTCAATTAGGTTTAAATAAGGATAATTTTCAAGTGAATAAAATGAGTTTAAAGTATGAAAAAGGTTTAAGATGGATAAAGATACCTATTGATTTTTTTAGGCAAATGATTTTAGGGTTAAGAAGGAAATTGTGGAAACCTAAGTGTAAAAGGTTGGAATTCAGCTACCATGTTTGAAATTAACTAAGGATGACTTTTAATCATTAACTTGGTCCAAATAATGATCCTATAAATGTAAGAAAAATATAATTAAAGTGCACAAAAGGTAGGATTTAAGGAAGTAGGTCATTCGGCCATTGAGGAATAAATTGACCTAGAAGATTAATTAATTTCTACTTCTCTAAATTATATATTATTTGGTCTAGAATAAAATATATTTTAGAGGTTTAAGAGTCAACTAGACCTAATTATTAAGGTAGTAAAAAGGAGAACACAAGGTAACATATTTTAAAGATTTATTAGAGGTATGATTAAGAAGGATGATTAGGACTTAAACATGAAGTTAGAAGTTCACTAAGTAATTCGATCATGGCATACCTTAATGATAAGGAAGTTATAAAAGTATCTAAGTTGGATTCAAATGAATGAGTTAGACTTCAAATAGCCTAAATTAACTTATTAGAAGGAAGGAAATGAATTAGAAGAAGTTAGGATCCTAGAGTTTATATTTAGTCATTCTAGGTTAATAAAGAGAAAAAAAGTTTAAAAATCCTATTTTTTATAACCTAAGAAGTCTTATAATGTATGAAGAATTAAAAGTTTAAAAGAAAGTATACAAAGGTACAAGTTACCATTCAACCATGTTTAATCAAAAATATCCTAAATAAGTAAAAGTTTGTGACTTAATACTTGAACTTAGAATAATTAGGACATGCATAATACTTGAAAAAAGGAGAACACAAAGAGTAAAGAACTTAAAAGAGTGCCATTTGGCCACCTAGATTAATATTCTAAGATGTAAAAATCTTAAGGAACAAATATAAACTTGAGAAAAGGAAAGGATGAGAGGTAACTTAGAAGGTTAAGTGGAATAAGTTCCTTGAGTGACTGCACATTAGAAATTGAATTGAGAAAATTGTTTGGACTTGTATTTGGGATACAATGTTATGTGATTTACCAGCCAACTTGTATTATTAATTGTGAATGCCCATGAATGAGGAAGAAATAATGATTATGTATGAGAGTGGTTTGTGTTGATCTAAAATTTGTATTTGCATTTCGTATTGGTTGGGAATTTGTTTGAGCATGCATATTTATCTGAAAGCTACTAAAATGAACATAAAGATTTTAAGGGATCACTAAAGCAAACTTATGTGATGATGTAACTTACTCCCTTTGTGCCGTGTGCACACTAGAATCCAGAGGGCCCTCAAAAGCCCTACTGAAGAGAAGCCAAAGGTTGTTTCTTGGAACCAAAGATTGTTCCAAAAATCCTTCTACTGTGAAGACTTAAGTTTCTTCACAATCTTATAAGGTGGTAACGACCATCCCAAAATGAGCTCATATCCTTAATTAAATAGAAGGTAGGGGGTCTAGCCAGTGAAAAGATATTGTTTGACAAATTTTAATACATATCTGTATCTAAATATTTCCCCTTAATGTGTGGGACTAGGTTTATGATTTTCCCAAAGAATGGGCTAGAGAATGACAAAGAATAACGTATAAGACATGGAATAATATGTATGTCAAATGATATCCTATTTGTGATCCCAAAGTTATGAATGTTAAGAAGAATGTATGTTGAGACACTAAAGTTATGGATGTTAAGAAGAATGTATAATGAGACACTAAGTTGTATGTTTTGAATAAAATTGATCCACTTCAGAGAAATGTTTTCAAAGAATTAAAAGTAACTTTTTATGCAAGAAATGATTTCTGAAGTAAACTGAAGTGGCTGGGATTAAAGTGATGACATTAGAAATAAGTAGAAAGCCTATTGAGAAACTTAGTCTCTCATCTCTACTTCTTCCACTTTCTTCCCAGATGTCCCACACACTATTCGTAATTGTAGCAATACACATGCTTTTAGAGGATGCGAGACACTCTCTTGAAGAATATCTACGTCGCGCTGATGTCGAAAATAACGGGATGCAAGCATCCTAGCTACTAATGTGTAGTATTAAGCTAACTTATAGTTATATATATTGTATTAGGATATGTAGAAGATGACTATGTAAATTTTGGTTTGTATGATATGTTATGTATAATTATTATATGACGTGTATGTTATGCTTGAATCTTATTTATCTATTATATGCAAATGATAAAGGACAAGAACAATATGAACGCTTAGTATTCCTAATATTTTGAACATACGTAGAAATTCACATAATGATTTATTTTATCACTATGCACGTTTTATCGATGAGACTCGCAGTTTATATCAAATAGTTTAAAAAAATTATCGTATTTTCTAAAATGAATTCCGCATTATGAGATAACAAATTAAAAATGGAACCAAAAGAAGGACTTAAGCGTAAAATCGATATTTGTGTTTAGGGTGTTATATAAGAAATTATTAGTACATGGATCATTTGGACAAGAGGAATATGAAATATGAAAATATAAAATAAGAAAAAAGTAAGGATAAAGGTATAAAGATATCATGAAACTTTATAGTGATCCAAAAATTTTTTACCCTAGTGTATATCCCCTTAATCAATTGGTTCCTAACTCTTTTAGAGGAACCTCTATTGTTTTTGCTTCCACTTTTATCTAACTCACGAACCAAACCTAGAATTACAAAATGCAATTTTTATCGTAACAATTGAAAGACAAAAATTTTCCCTAGTATGAATCTTAATACAACTTCATTCTTTTTTGCATTTCGACCACCCTAAATTTTGCATAAGTCTTTCTTTCAGGTTTTTAGTTTTCCTTTACTTAGGTCACCCTTTAAATTTTTTCCTAACAGACTTTCATTTTATTAATTTTGATTTTAACCTTAATTTTTGCTTATGCAACTCTTTTGGGTTTTCGACCAAACGAATTAATTTTCTCTCTTTTATCTATTTAAGTACAGTATTTCTTTATAAAATCAACATTGGTAGCTTCCTCTAATCTATGTCTTGTAAGTTTAATGTCCATTGGAGAATCCTTGCTTGACAATGGAAGGGCCTTCGTAGTTAGGAGCCCACTTTCCACATGGATCTTCTTGATGGTTTAAGATCTTCAAAACTAAATCTCCTGGATAAAATTCTCTGAAGCGAACTTTCTTGTTAAAGGCTCTATCCATCCTGCTCTAATATAATTATCCATGACAGAGTGTTGATAGTCTTTTCTTCTCAATCATATTTAATTACTCAAATTTGGCCTTTATCTATGCAAATTTTTCCAACCCTGCTTCCATCAAAACTATCAAATAAGGAATTTCAACATCTATTGAAATAACTTCCATTTCATATACCAAAGAGAAAGGTGTCACCCCAATGCTCAATTATTGTTTGGTATGATAAGCATGCAAAGTGTAAGACAACATTTCATGCCAACCTTTATAGTTCACCACCATCTTGGCAATAATCTTCTTGATATTCTTATTATTTGTTTTGACTGCACCATTTATTTAAGGTCTATAAGGAGCTGGGTTATGATGATTAATTTTGAAACATCACAAAGTTTTCATATTTGTATACTATTAAGATTAGAAGCATTCTCTGTGATGATCCTTTCTAGAATCCTATATCGAAAAATGATATCCTTTTTGAGGAACTTGACAAACACCTTTTGATTGATGTTGGCATATAAACATACTTTAATCCATTTAGTAAAGTAGTCTATTGCTTCTAATATGAAACAATGTCCATTTGAGGCCTTTGAATTGATTGGTCCTATAACATCTATCTCCTACATCAAAAATGGCCAAGGAGACACTAGATTGTGTAGGGGAAATGGAGGTGCATTGATTCCATTTGTGTATATCTGACATTTATGGCATTTTTGAACATAAACTATATAATCAACCTCCATAGTAGACCAATAATAATCACTTATTAATATCTTGTGTGCCATCATATGATTATTAAAATGAATCTCACATATTCCTTTATGAACTTTAGCCATAATCAAATAGGCTTTCTCCTGCCTATACCCATCTCAAAAGTTTTTCCTCATGGTTTCTTTTATATATAACCTACCCATGTAAGAAAAATTCCATTGATAGATGATGAATAGTCTTTTTAGCATCCACAAGTGCCCTAGTTAGATATTCTTTTAAATAGGTTGGACATCAGTATAGAGACATATCCAAGCTATGATGAATAGTGTGGCTAGAGAATCTTAAAATTGGTTCTTATCTCGAGTCATGTGTGAAAAAGTTACTTTTTCAAACTTACCAATCAACTGGTCAAATACCTCTAATACAGGATTAATTTAGAATCTCTAGTATGCCAGTTACAATTTATCTGGTAAATTATGGGGGTTGCATCTCAGAACACTTTTAATTGTTTTACTCCTAAATTAATTTTTGCTAAAGGACAGTTGCGAATGCTTATTGTTAGTGCATTCAAAGATCAACTTAATTGCTATAGGATATTTCTTTTCTATTAGTGAGATAACTACTGCTCCTATCTTACTGCCATAAATGTTAACAACACCATCAAAATATATTATCCATTCATCATCTTCCTTTTTATCTTCTTCTACCATCAAGATGTCCTCATTTAAACTTTCTAGCATAAGGAGTTGCTTTTCATTGAGAGGGTTTTTAGCCAGATAATCTATGATTGCACTTCCTTTAATCAACTTATGTATCACATACTTGATATCGTATTCAACATCACCTGCCATTTTAAAACTCTTTAGGGCACATGTGGACTTTCAAATTCACGCTTTAATGGATCAATTTGAGAAATCATCTGAGTAGTGTAATACAACATGTATTGTTGCACCCTTTTTGCAGTCCATACCAAAGTAGAACATATCTTCTTTATAGTCATGTACCAGGCCTTGCATTCATTAAATTTCTTACACAAAAAATAAAAATTACCTACTCTTTCTTTCCAGAATCATCATGTTGTCCTCACATTGCCTCTATTAATGTTGACAAAATCATCAAATACAAAATCAATGGTTGACCTAGCATCGAATGTACTAGGACAGAATGATTCAACAAGTAAGTTTTGATCTTGTAATATTCTTTCTGACATGTTTCATCCCACTCCATTGGTGAGTTATTCTTTAACAACTTAAATAAAGGCTCATAAGTGTTAATGAAGTTGGAAATGAATCTAGCAATGTAGTTGAGTCTTGCCAAAAAACTTCTCACTTCTCATTCAATCTTTGGAGCAAACATGTCCTATATTGTTTTCACTTTGTTAGGATCTACCCTCATTCTTTCTTTACTAATAATGAAATCTAACAATTTTCCTGATAATGCTCGAAAAACACATTTATTAGGATTTAATCTCATCTTGTACTTTCAAAACCTTTCAAAGAGTTTAGGTAGCACCGCTACAAGACTTTCTCCTTTCTTAGATTTGGCAACCATATCATCCCACCTACACCTCAATCTCCTTGTGTGTCATATCATGGAATAATGCAACCATGCTACGCTGATAGATGGCTCTGACATTCTCCAATCTGAATAGAATTACCCAAGAAGTTATGAAGGTTGTTTTCTCCTTATCTTTCACGTTCATGAGGATTTGATTATGACTTCAATACCTATCCATGAACGAATATATATGATTTCTAGTATGTTTTTCAACTAGAACGTCAATATATGGAAGCGTGAAATCATCCTTCTAGCTTGCTTTGTTCAGGTATTTGTAGGTTACATACATTTTGATATTTCCATCATTCTTAGGTACTGGCACAATAATCGCTACCTTTTCTAAGTGTCTTGACACTTCTACAAATCTTGCCTCTAACTTCCTAGTTACCTCTTCTTTAATCTTCAGAGACATATATGGGTATATTCTCCTTAATTTTTTCTTCTTTTCTTCAATGTTAGGGTCTAATAGAACTTTATGTGGGGATATCTTTGATTCTAACCCTAACATGTCATGGTAAGACTAGACAAATATATCAATATATTCTTCCAACAATATTATCATCTCTAGCTGCTCTAGATTATTCACCAATTTCAATTCTTTGTTTTCCTTTCTAAACCCCATATTAATCATTTCTACCTCTTCATCATTCATTTTGAATTCTTTTTTAGACTATTTAGGCAATTTCATAACTTTTTCAACAATTTGCTCGTTATTAGCAGGTTCAGAGTCATCTTCATCAAAGTTTGTAAAAGGGTTAGGTGACTAGTTCTCAAAGTCCTTTTTATGAGACAAGATTTCTAATACATCATGATCCTTGGAAAGTAATTAGTATGGAGTTAGAAAGTAAGAATATAATTAAGGCTACAAAATTAATGTAGATAAATATCAACAGAAGCAAAGGAAATGCATAAAAATTCATTTAATTATCATCTCAAGAAAAATTAACATCAATTTTAAAATATGAGCAAAAAAATACTACACAAAAAGAATACATCTAAATAAATTACTTTGAATAAATCACATCCAATATTGGTTTGATATCCCAATTCTCTAATTGTTCTTCATCAGTAGAAGGGAAAATTTCCTTGCACTCTTGTTCCTTCATCATCCAGAACATTGATGGTGAAGTAATATAAAGGACGAATGATCTTTTTACTAAAACCACCTTTACTAGTGCAAGGAACATTTCTCTTAAGTAAATGATAGGTCGTTTCTTGCTCATCTTGTGCTTGTTATCTAGATTTACACTTGCAAATAGATCCTTTAATAGCACTTCAATATCCTAAGTCACATCTTTCTATCTTTTCTGGGACTACTACAGGCAATTTATCACCTTGCAGGTTCAATCCCTTAGCCTTTTCCTTCCTTTTACCTGCTCTTAGCCATGATGCGTGCAACAATTTAATTCATAGTTGGCATAGGTGTTTCTATTTCATCCACCACTTAAAAAATATGCCATAAATCTCCTTCAATCTACTCAGTGCTATATACATATGGTACTACAAAAGCCTTGGAGACCATAATATCTTTTTCTCTATGGATTGTGATCCCCACCTTCAACATACTTAAACCTTTGATGCAGCATGGATGGAATAGTGCCAACAATATGAATCCAAGGTTGGCACAAAAAAAGAGTATATATTGGTTCAATCTCCATGACTTGGAACTACACTTGGAAAATGTTCGAACCAATGTCTAGTAGCATACCACCTTTCCAGAAAGATCCCTTCGAGTCCCATCAAAATCCCTCACAACCATCATATGAGGTGTTAGATCATCCATGCTCATTTGTAGTTGAGTGAAAGTTGACTTGGGAAAAACATTCAAAAACCATCAATTAGGACTTTGGCCACAACAAAACCCTTGCATTTCAAGGTTATGTGTAGAGCACAAGGATTCTTTTCAGAGACAATTTCTTCATCGGAGAAGGTGATCATATTATTGCATTTTATAGGATCCATAGTATTAATTACATTATGAGGAGTGACATCTATCTTAACATATATATCTCTCAAAACCTTCAAAATTCCTTTCTTATAAGGCTTCGATATTAAGCTAAGTGATAAAAAAGAGATTTTTGTAGGTGCCTTCTTTAATTGCTCCATCATATCATACTAATTTGTTTCATCATTTTTAGGAATTCATCTTCTTCTGTTTTTTTATTTTATTTATTCTTCATTTTATTTATTATTGGTTCCTGATTCTTTTTTTTCTCATTTTGCTCATACTCATAGAACCTTCCACTCCTTGTGATTCCTCCTACCCCTGCTTTAGGGATCACAGTCTCTTTCATTTCTGGTAGATTAGATAAATGCATAAAATTGCTTCTAGTCATCTTAATATTTGTCTCATAATTCCATGGTACTACATGTGTGTCTTCAAGGTGAATGGAATTAGGTTGTTCACACTCATAACAAATTTTCAAGAGTAGGTGATTAATTCAAAAATGGAACCTGAAGTACAAACCACTTAATAAAATTGAATTCTTTTAAGAAAGAAGTTTTCTGCCCTACTTGTATGACTTCCATGATGACCAGACTTTGGACATGAATATTAAAATCTCAGTAGTTCTCAATATGATGTCCCCTTACTTCAAAATGGTAATCATGACTTGACTCTTCGTCATATGTTTCTTCCTCCTTCCTTGTGGCTACTGGTGCTATCACATCATAACAAGATCTTTTTAAACCTTTAAATACTTTCTTTATAGAGGTCTTCAATTTTAAAATCCCCTTGGTTATCATTCCTTCCTTATTAATAACATTGACAAACCTTCTTTCGTGGTTCTAGATAAGATTGTTAATAATGTTAGACCATTTATCATCTTGAATATCCAACCTCCTACAAGCAATCAACCTCCTAATTACCATCTTGAATCTTTCATGGTCCTCAATTAAATGCCCAATGACCATTATGTGATATTTGCAAGTCAATTTATGTTATACCATGTCGAGAATGGTGGTTGCATTAGACGCACAAATATTTCAAAGATTAGGTGAGCATAAAAATAAAGTTGAAATAGGTCACCATTATAAATACCCATTATAGGAGAAAATGGTAATTTTTATGGGCAACGATGTCCTCGATTTTGAAAATTTGGTCAACGAGGATGATTTAGGTAATTTGATGGATATACAGAGGGTGATTAGTGTATATAGGACATTTGTGGATATATGTTGTGGTGAGAATACATTATTGATTTGAAAAGGAACTATTTTTGGACCAGGGATTTATTGATAGGATCGATTTGGAAATACTAGTGCTTGCTAGAAAGGGTAGGGGTTACGGTTGAATGTTGGTGCTTAGTACTTGAGTGTTGACAATGAGCATCATGATATAAAGGCTTGGTAGCTTTGGTGAACTTGATTTATTTCATGTTCCCATGGGAGAATAAGTGAGGTCCTTCCCATGTTGGGTTAGCATTGCTATAAAACTAATCATTAGCATTCCCCAATGATTGGTATCCTTCTCCAACTGAGGATCTTAGATGGTACTATTTGGCTAAATTCCCATGGGGGATTAGTCACTCCTTCCATTGCACCAGATACTCCTTGAGCAGCACTTGTGAATAACAAAATTGTTGTTAGAGTAGTGAAGGACATGAAGGGTGGAACTATCATTGATGAACTAGAAGATAGATAGTTGAAGAAGGTGGTACTTTCGTTCTAATGATAAGAAATGAAACTATCATGGTAAGAGAGGTTGCTAGATTTGTAGGATTGGGGGTGATTGTGAGCAACTCCACATGTAGCTAATCACTTAATAGAGTCTTATTGACATTGAGTAGAGTTATGACTTTATTCATCCTTAGTAACATATCTTCCATTCTTATGTAAGCTTCTGACATCCCATTCATTTTTCCTCTTACTGCATCAACTTTCATGCACATATTCCTTTTTGATTGGTTCTTTTCTTTCATTCTAATTTGACCTTTAGTATTGTGAATATGGACTTGATTGACACCGTTTTTGTTCTAGTTTAATGATAGTTGAGTGCATACTTATTAAAAAAAAGTAAAAATGATAATATTTCAAATAAAAAATGATTTATTACCTTTGAATGGTCTCAAGAAGTATGTGAGTATTTAATAGCAAGAAATGATTCGAAATAGAAATGAGGTTGACTACCAATTCAAGGGAGAATTTACTCCTTAATGAATGGTATCTTAGAAAAGGTGCAGCAACACAATAAGGATGAATCACTTTTATTCTATTATAAGTTTGTCGAGTGCCTTATTTAAGAGAAGAAGAAATTTCCACAATAACTTATATTCACATCATGAAATAGAAAGGATTACATCAATGTCTTATGTTTTAATCACAAAATACAAAATGATATGCAAACAAAATAGATAGTGATTACATCAACATCTTATTCCTCATCCGTTTACAGACTAAAACATTGATTTTAGTGTTAAAAAGAAACAACATTAGTATGTCATACTTCAGGCTCCATCCATGAAAACATCACATTATCCTCTTACTTCTCCTTTGTTTGAAACTTCTGGAAAGACTTTGACACCATTCTATAAACTTGTTGAGTTTTGACGATGTTGTGGAAGAGTTCTTATTCATTTAAACTTCTGCTTCATTTAAATGGTTGATGAACTACTAAGAATGAACATGAACTTCATCCATATGTCTTCATACTTTTTTATCTATTTCCTTTTCATTATTCTTGTTAATTAACTCTATTTTCCAGCCTTCCACCCACTTATTTGTTTCATTTTCTTTCTTCTGCACCTCAAGTATCCATTCTTCTTTTCCTTTTTCAATATTTTTAACAAACTCCCTCAATTTTTCTTGATTTTTACCTCCTTCTATGAACATATCATAATACTTATTAAATGAAGCCTATCCATGATCAACTTGACGTTCAACTCTAATTAAAATTTCTTGCAAGGTTTATATTTGTTGTCCTTATGTATTATAATTAGTTTTGACCCTTTCTTTTTTTCCCTGTCATTTGAGCCATCACCTTTTCTTAGGCTTCTAACTTCTCTTGAAATTTCTTAGTTCAATAATGGCTTTATCTTGTTGTGGTTCTTTTCCTTTTGTCACCATCATCGTCTAACTTGAAGATTTGAAAGCATAGATAGACTTATCCTTCAAATGTTCAATTGCTATATCCTTTTTTTTTTTTTTTTGCAACTTCTTTGGAGAATCATCACTTCCACTTCAACTTGTTCTTTCTTTTCCTCTATCAATCTCATTTGATCCTTCATCATCTATAATTGAGAAGTCATACATGATAAGATTTCAGCTAAGTCACGAGAACAACCTTCATCTCTTGTAGCATACATTGAAGTAAGATTTAGTACCTTCCTCATTTTCCTCTATTCCTCACCCTCAACAAAAGTAGTTATCCTTACCTTTCCTAATTTCTTCTCTCCGATATTTTTGATGTTTTTCTAAGATCTACAAATCTCTTCATGATGTCTAATATTCTTATTTTCATCATATTGTAAACTTACACCTCTAAATTGTTCTTCAGGTAAATTAACTTGAGTCCACTTCAACTGTCTAAGGACTATAATTTGGGATATAATCGACATAGCCTCGCAGACCTATTAAGGGAAATTAGGGAAGTCACCACCACTACAAATAACAGCCTCTAATTGATGCCAAAGACACACCCATATGAATTTGTTCAAGTCAACCATGTACATCTCATCCTTTCTATCTCTAACGCGTTGTTCCTTCCAAGGGATGCGATGAAAATACCTCAACGGATCAGCCAAAGGACCCATATACCCTTTTGCATTCCTATGAGTCACGATCCACACATACAATAGATGCAGACAAAAATGTAGAGTTCCTCCATTTTTATGATGACAGAACTTCATTGAAGGAAAAATGTTTGATAAGATGGTTGGCATTGGGTTTTATCTTTTCTCTTCAAATTCAAGGAAGACATCCATTACTACTTGATCTACCATGTTTGGTGTGAATGAGAAAAATATCAATCTATAAATGGTTAGTATTAGTTCCTAATTAAAGAAATTCCAACTATCTTTCTTGGTCAAAGACTCTAAGTGAGTTTCGATAAAATATTTCTTCAATCCTAGAACTATTCCTCTTTTCTCTAAATCTAGTTGATTAGTAAGCAAACAAATTAAGTTAGCCACCTTCTTCACTTCAACATGTTGACCTTTTTATAGATACATGCCAGCATCTTCTTTAATTAGAAGTCTAATTATGGTTCAATCATGGAAGGGATGTCTATATGGGAGACATCTAAAGGTAGAATTCCAAAATTGTGAGAGTGTGCTTAACATGGGATCTTTGACTGTAATTTCTAGTGGATCCAATATCTGCCCATATTATTTTAAAATTTTAAATGTGGGGATAGTCTACAAACCCTTTTATGAAAGAGAATTGGAAAATCTAGGGATTGGAACATGATGAAAATAGACCAAATTTCATGAAAATAGAAATTTCCAAGCCTAGGGGATACATGAGCTAAGTTTGACCTCTAAATGACCTAGGGTTGCTCCCTGTAGACAGGACTACTCTAATCGGATTTAGCTACCTCAATAAGACCATGATGATTATCATTACCTATTTATCAATTTTATTATCTTTATAAATTGATGATTAATGGTGTAAAATGATAATAATGACGATGACGTTAGTGCTGCTAGTGATGCACTATCTTTGGAAACTGGATTCTGGTACCCTCTATTGTTTTGATAAAGTATTGATAATGATTTGGGTGTCCATATGCATTTGCATATGCATATTTTAGGGATGACTAACTCTAGAATAGTGAAGATTATTATGGTATGAGATGCAATAAATCTCAACCTAATCTTGAGGAAAGAATGGTCAAATAGTTCATTTGCCTATGATATTTATGTATAAGATGTTAATAGAATTATATAAATATTTTATTACTACACATTATAGAATATATTTGAATGGAAATAACTTACTCCCTATCTATCATGTTTTGTATATAGATAACTATGATCTTTATCAAGCTTACAATAAAGATCACTCTACTCTCAACATTGATTTGGACATGGATAAGGAGAACAAAGAGGGAGACGAACCCTTCATGCTTAAAGGTGATTTTCTATTTCAAATAGGACTACTACATCAAGAAAAAGAAGCCCAAAGGTGAAACCTTGTATTTGTTAATATATGCAAGGTAATACCTTTTCTATATGTATCTATGTTTATTGTCCTATTATAACATCCTTAGTTACCTATATCTTCAATAACTTAAAATCTACATGGGTAATTTAGAGGGTTATTACACAAGATGTTATTATATGTGTGTGAAAGAGACAACTTCAAATTTCTCTTAAAAAAAATTAGAAGATAGGTCAATCATTGGTTTGTAGTAATACATCCATGGTTAGTGAAAGAAGTATTGTAGGACCGTTTTTACTTGGATCAAGTGCCAAGGCATCTCGATACATGCCTGATCTCTTAATATGTTTATACTTTTCTCCACATAGATGATTTATAAAAAGAGATGATCCTACTAAATACCTAAGTTACTTCGATATAGCTCATATGTTAATTCTTACATTGAAGAAGGAAGTCATTAGAATGTTACTTGTTGAAATCAACAATGCCAAATATTCCATCTAGGTGATGGGGAAACCATATCTATCCATCACTTTTGGAGGGCCACCAAAATATTACCTGTGCCAAAAGTGTGGAAGACAAACCTCTTTGATAATAAATGATGAATCCTCAGTCTATTCTCAAGGCTAATTCTCATCACTGATGGATAACAAGATTGGAAAAATGAAGATAGATGGATACGAATATTTAAAAGTCAGGAGGATTTTGGAGAGAGTGAGAAATTCTAAAATTCACTATGAGAAAAATGGGTCTAAATAGTTAACTTTGAAACAAAAAGAAATGCATCCACAGCCACTAACATCAAATGAAGTAACAGTTATGATCAATTGACTTAAGTAACCAATCATGAACTTTTTTGACGTATACTCCAACAAATTAAACCATGGTCATGACTATGGAGGAAAATATAATAAAAGATACACACACACACACACATGCATAAGACTAGCTCTCCCACATCAAGTACCTAAACTACCTCGGACAAGGAGTTCGGTAAAGCATTCCATAATTAAAATAGAAAATGAAGGTCCAAACAAGCTTATAAAATAAATATGATTCAAGGAAGCTCTTAACAATGGTTTTATAACACCCTAAAAATAAATACCGATTTCACACTTAAGTCGATCATTCGGCTCAATTTTTAGTTTGTTATCTCATGATGCAGAATTCATTTTAGAAAATACTTATATGTTTAAATTGTTTGAAATAAACTGCGAGCCTCGTTGATAAAACGTGCGTAGCAGTAAAATACATCGTTAAGCGAATTTCTACGTATGTTAAAAACCTTAGGAATACTAAGCATTCGCATTGTTCTTTTTGTTTATCATTTGCTTATAATAAATAAACAAGATTCAAGCATAACATACACATCATACAATAATTATACATAACATATCATACAGGCTAGAAGTCTTAAGCCCGTGAGCCTTATCATATAGTTATTACAAACCATAAACTTACAACTATTATACAATATATACATAAGTTAGCTAATACTACGTATTAGTAGTTAGGATGCTTGCATCCAATTATTTTTTACATTAGTGTGCCTCATGTCTGCTTCAAATACGTGAACAACTACCATAATGAACAGCATCTGAGGTGTCTGGGAAGAAGTAGGGATGAGAAACTAAGTTTCTCAGTAGGCTATCTACCTAGTTCTAATGTCATCACTTTAATTCCAGCCATTTCAGTTTATTTCATAAATCATTTCTTGCATAAAGGTTACTTTTAATTCTTTGAAAACATTTCTTTGAAGTGGATCAATTTTATTTAAAACATACAACTTAGTGTCTCACCATACATTCTTCTTAACATTCATAACTATGGGATCACATATAAGATATCATTTAACATACAATTATTCTATATCTTAAAATTTATTCTTTACTACTTTTCTTTGTCTTTATCATTTCTTTGTCCAACCTTTGGGACACTTTATGAATCTAGTTTCACCACCTTTGAGAGAAAACAATTAGACATAAACATGTATTAAATTTGTCAAAGAATATCTTTTCACTGACTCTACTCCCACTTCCTACTAAAAATTAAGGATATGCGCTCATGTCTAGGTGATCGTCATCACCACATAAGGTGTGAAGGACTCAATGCCTTCACAGTAAAAGGATTTTTGGAGCAACCTTTGGCTCCTAGAAGCAACCTTTGGTTTTTCTTCAATAAATCTTTTTAGAGCCCTCTGGATACTAGTGTGCACAAGGCACAAAGAGAGTAGTTTTATGTTTTCACATAACGTTTGCTTTAGTGATCCCTTAATGTTTTTAAGTTTATTTTAGTAGCTTCCAAATAATTATGCATGCTCAAACAAATTTCCAACCAATATGAAATGCACATATAGGTTATGAATTTTCATCTCAATCATCAACATAATCCAATCTCATACATGATCATCATCCTTTCTCATTCATGAGAATCCATCATTTATTCATTCATAGATAGTGAGCATTCATAATTAATAATGTAGTTTGATTGGTAAATCACATAGCATAAAGGCATATTTACATAACCAATCCAATGCCTCAATTCAGTTTGATGTTGAAATCACACAAGGGACTTACATCACTCATCCTTCTAAGTTACCTCTCATCCTTTCCTTTTCTCAATTTACATTTGTTCATTAAGATTTAACATCTTAGCATCTTAATCTAGGTGGTTGAATGACACTTTTCAAGATCCTTACCCTTTGTGTTCTCTTTTGTTCAAGTCTTATGCATGTCCTAATTATTCTAAGTTCAAGTATTAAGTATTTACAAAACGTTTAACTCATTTAGGACATTTTTAATTAAACATGACCAAATGGAAATTTTTACCTTTATCTATTTTCCTTTAAAATTTTAATGCTTAATATTCTAATACTTCCTAAGTTATCTAAATTAGGATCTTTAAATTCCTTTTCTCTTTATTATCCTTGTATGGCCGAATATAAAATCTAGAATTCTAACTTCTTCTAATTTCATTTTACCTTTGTTACTAAAGTAGTTTAGGTCATTTGGAGTCTAACTCATTAATTGAAATCCATCTTAGACACTTTTAAAACTCTTTCTCCTTCGGGTATATCATGACCAAAATTACTTAATGTACTTCTAACTTCATATTTAAGTCCTAACCATCCTTCTTAATAAATCTTTGAAATATGTTACCTTGTATTCTCCTTTTTACTACCTTAATAATTAATTCTAATTGACTCTTAAACCTTTAAAGTCTCTTTTATTCTAAACCAAATCAGATCTAAGTAGAAATTAATTAATCTTTTAGGTCAATTTATTCCTAAATGGCCGAATGACCTACTTCCTCAAATTCCACTTTTCATACACCTTAATTATATTTTGCTTACATATTTAGGATCATTATTTAGGCCTAGTTAAGGATTAAAACTCATTCTTATTTAGGCCTAGTTAAGGATTAAAACTAATTCTTAGTTAATTTAAAATATGGTAGTCGAATTCCAACCTCCTAGAGTTAGGTTTCCACAATTTCCTTCTTCACCGTAAGATCATTTGCCTAAAATTAAATCAATAGGTCTCTTTATCCACATTAAAACTTTTTCATACTTTAAATTTGTCCTATTCACATAAAAATGGTCCTTAATTAACCCTAATTGGAAATTAAAACTTCCTTTAAGTTAATTAACCACTAAGTGGCCGAATGCCACTCTTCTAGGTTTAGGGTTTCCTTCTCCTAACCTTAGTTGACTTAAGTTGACCATTACTTGAGGGCCAAGTTTACACTTAAGAATTGACATATTCTAAGGTAATCTTAAGTCTTTTTACTCAAAATTTAATAAATTACCGAATTTTACATTTACCCTTGCTTAAGTTATGGTAAATTTTCTAGTTTCCCATTTTAAGCTTATTTGGGAATTTTACCACTTGGTAATTTTTGGATTTTTTTCCACAAGCTTACATAGGTCATATATTATGAAACTTAACCTTTTAAATTTTTATTAAACCACCAAATAAGTTGTTTACTCACTGAAAATGCTTGATTTATTCTTAATCACATTTTAAGTCCATTTTTACCAAAATCTCTCTAAGGTGGTTGAATGCACTCCTAGAAGTTTTTAACCCATTTTTGCTTTGATTAACTTTGTTTAAAGGTTGATTTAGTTTATTTAAAACCTGATTTTAGAGCTTAGGTTACTTAGAAATTTTTTTAACTAAACTAAATTTTCTTGGGAGTTGTGGCAGCTTTCCTTGGCTAGCCAAGGTGATTTCTTCCAAGTGTTCATCTTACTCCTCCTTGGTTCAATGGTGTTAAGCTTTTGCAGCCCCTCTTACCTCTGGTCCATGCTTGTTTCATCCAGGTTGTGATGCTTAAGTGCTGGTCATGATGACTTTTGGGTACCATACAAGGATTTAGCCACTTTTGGGCTACAAATTACATCTTTTTCGTGGTAACTTTCTAACTAATGTCCAAAGGGAACCTTTGGAAATTATTACAAAAATTTATTCCACCTCTTAACATACATACTCAGAGGTGCAAATCCAGCACAGAGATCATACCAAACTCATCACAAAAGAAAATCACAAGGTTATAACTTAAGCATAAAAACAAGCATGAAAACAACAACATAGCATATTTTTCTAAGCCACAAATAGTACATTTTCATGATCTATTCCAAGATCCACACATCCTCTTTCAAATAAGCTTCAAAAACCTTTCTCATGAGAGCATAAAACTGATCAAAGCCTCAAAAATAATTTAAAACAAAACCCACCGATTAAATTTCTTCTAAGCACTTTTAACCGAACAAACTTTGTTTTTCTTTTCAAAAATCATTAAAAATGGGTGGGGCTGATTTTTAATGATTAAAATAAAGTTTTAAACTCTCCCAAGTGAAAACAAAATAAGACACATAGATCTTGGAGAAAAGATGTATGAAAGAAAACAAACACACCATAAAAAGGCAAGTTAAAAGCACAAAAATATAAGTAGAAAGATCCTACTTGTTGAATACCTCCTTAGTGTTTTATGGGGCTTTAAAGGCTACCTTGGGTCCCCTCTGGTCTGCTCTGGATGTGGCAAAGGATGGTGGTGGAGCTTTAGTGTTTGTAGCTTTAATATAACTTAAGTCTTAAGGATGAAGATTTGGGCTTAAAAGTGTAAGTTTTGGGTGTTTTGAGTTATGGCAAGCTTAGAGAGAATGGAGAGGATATTGATAAGTGTTTATGCTGAAAAGTTTGAGGCAAATGGGGTCCCAAGGGCTCCAAAAAAATTCAGACTCTTATGGGCCAAGTGGAATTAGTTTTCCACTTAGGGGTATTTTAGTAATTTGCCTAGATTTTTCCTATTTTTCAAAATAAATCAAAATTTAAGGAATTATCCTTTTAGACTTAGATTAACGTTAATTAGGCTGGCCCTACCGATAATTCTGATTAATTTAATCTAAACATGTTATACTTTTAATTAACCAAGGTTAATTAGTCTTAACCATGGTTAAAAGAACATTTTTACTATTCACTTTTGTCTTCTTGTGGAAGACTTGGTTGACTTCACTTTGGTGACTCATCACCACCTTTTCAGCTGCTGAATTTCGTGCACATTAGTTTGGGGCCCACTCTTCGCTTGCTTATCACATTATCTTGCTTCCGCAGCCTTCCAATGGTGTTTTCGTAATTTTTCTTAGCATTGCCGGAAAATTTTCCAAATTATTACTCTAACATTTCTAAGATTTTTTGGTTCGTTCCCATGTTAATCTAAGGTCATTTACTATTTTTATGGGAACTAACTAGCTTTGTGCAAAAAGTACAGCTCCTAGGGGCATTTGGGTCATTTTTAGGATTTTCGAAGGATGTTTTTGTCCCTTCTCAGGTTTCTAAATTTTTCTCACTACTTTTAACCATCCATGATGTTTATAATCCCTTTAGGACGTCTTTCACTTGTATTTCCATTTTTCTAGCTCATTATTTGAGTTACCCGAGTGAAGGGGCATTTTCGTCATTTGCACCAAACTTCCTAATTTCTCTACTTTTGGTTTCTAATTATTTATAGCCTCAAACATTTATTATAGAAAAATTGGGATGTTACAGGTTTAGTGACTCTAGGACCCAATAACAAAATATCTTATTGGGTTAAATGATTTAGATACAAACATCCACAATTTTTTAACTACTTATGTAGAGTTGATATTGAAAAAAATTCCAATTAAGTTGCTTCAAATTGGGAAGGAAGTACGAATTATAATTCATGGTTATGAGGAATAAATGACCCAATGATTAGTAAATTTGGATGCTCGTGGTGAAACACATTAAACTACCACTAAGGGATAATCTCTTCCATTCAAAATGGGAGTAGCCATGCATAAAATACGAGGGATGAGGGGGAGGGGAGGGAAGGGAAGAAGAAGGAAAAATTAAACTTAATAAGGAAGGAAGGTATTGAATTCATGGGGCTTTGAGATTTTGAGTACACTTGGATTCTTTTTGTGAGAAGGATGATGGGCCTAAAAAATATGCAAATTTAGAAGAATAGCTAATAAACCAACTCCACAGTAGGGAAGGCTTATATTGAAATTACAATACATGGGAACAACAGAGTCCTGAGTATAATGGTCAATATTTACTCTCCATGTTCTTTGGTAGGGAAGAAAAGACTATAGGGAGAATTACTTATGTTAAAAATCAGTATAGGGGAAGGTTTATAGTGACTTGTTAGAGATTTTAACACAATCAAAATGATGGATTAAATAAGGAGGAAGGATTCACAATCAAAATGTCGGGACTATGATCTATTCAACCAATTCATATATTAATTTGGAGTTGAAGAACCAATAGTAACAGGACGTAACTTCACTTGGATTCATCTAGATAACTCTTCTATGTGGAAGTTAGACAAAATATTAGTCTTATTAGATTGGATGTTGGAATACAGTTAAGGTAAATAATGGATTCTCTCTCGCTATATCTCAAACTGTAACACCATAAAAATGAAATTTGTTTTACGATTAAGCTGTATTTATGATTTCATTATTACACTGTTACTTCATGATGCAAAATCCTTTCTGAAATTACTAATATGGAAAATACAGTAAATTGTTTTATTTTTTAAAACTTTACTAAAAATGCAAGCCTCGTTGTAGAAATTATCGTAGTAGAAATAAATGATTTAGCGTTGTGACTCACATCTTAACTTATTTTGATTACTTGATATAATAGAATAATGGATATAGAATTCACTTCGTATGATTTATACAGTCATTAATAATTATTAGAGACGCTTAAGTCCAGAGATTAGTACAAGGGTATTAGTTCAATTTCATACATCACATACATATATTATACAAATATTTCACACACTACATATTATTACACATAATCATCACTACCATACCTAATACATGATTATCTACATCATATACATTATATTACAATTCTACATATCACTTATTTATATTACATTCATCCTTGACTGTCATACAAATTGTAAATTGTCGGTTAAGACACAAACTTCACTTCTTCAAGTCTAAAAAATGCTTCAATAGTGAGGGCCACAACGTTCTAGCCACAGGTTCTCATCTAGGGCGTAATAGGCTCCATTTCCCATCTCCTAAAAAGGTTAGAGGGGGTTTAGCCTGGGAAAAAGGGAACTACCCTGTGACGACTACATGTGGGAGGGACTGTAGTAATGTAAAGGCGTTTGCGAATCACTCTCTCCTTTGAAAGAAGAGAAGACTTCCATAAGTGCTGCTAGGGGAGTCTAATAACTTGGTGGTAGAGAAAAAGCCATGCTAGGATGAAAGGCCTCCAAGGATATGTCGAAGTTAGTCGTAGAAAAGTTTGGGCTTAGTACTACAGACACAAAAGGTGACCCAAAAAGAAATAGACTCTTACATTGGCTTTAGCTATGATGATAGCCTATGAGCATTAGTAGACAAGTTAACATTCTTAAACTCAAAGAATACTACCGTTGTTGGGGAGTTTGACTAAAATGGTGTTATTTTTTAAATTAATTACTAAAATAGGGTTGTTTTAATACATTTTACGGGTCTAGGGTATGAACAGTATTTGTGGACCAAAATAAAGATGCGTCATACATATGGAGCATTATGAAAAGGCACCACAGTTTTGTATGCAAGCAGTCAGAAGGGCGTCGTTTGTGGACCCCACGTGTGGGAGCAGTTGAAAAGGAGGCACAATTTTGTGTGGGAGCATTTGGAGAAGAGCCATAGGTTGTGTGGGAGCATTTGGAGAGGAGGCACTGCCTGTGTTGGACCAGAAAACACGTCACATGATGTGGGGGCAGATGGAAAGGAGGCACAGCCTTGTGTGGGAGGATTCGAAAAGGAGGCACAGTCTTGTGTGGGAGCGTTCGGAGAGGAGCCATAGTGTGTGGAAGCATCCGAAGAGGAGCCACAACCTTGTGTGGAAGCATTTAGAGAGAAGTCACATTAAAATTTTTTCTTGTATAAAATGACTCAATGTTGTTGTTGGATGAACGGAAATTTCTCTCAAATATTATAGGGTTTATGTTTCTCTGCATCTAGTGATTTAGTGTATTTTTGAAAAAATTTATTAAATCATTCTTGGTTTAGTGGTGTTCTAGATATTGTGATTTGGATTTAGTTTAAATTATATTTATAAAAGTATATTATTTTTTTTGTGCAAGTTTGAATTTATTTTCTGCTATAATTTGTTATTTTATTTTTATTTTGAATATTAACTAATTTGTTTTAATTTAAAAAAAAAGTTTGAAAAATTAACTGTGTTATGTACGTAGTTTAAAAATTTTATGTTAATATGAGTAAAATTATTATTATCATATATTCAAATGGTAGAATTTTTCAAGGAGAAAATGGACTTAATTTTGAAGGAAGTAAGAAAGGCATTCATGTTAGAAGAGATATAAACCTTAGTGAACTTAAACAAAAAATTATAAAAAAATTAAAGCTTTCATCAAATCAAGTGATTTTTTCTTTAGTAGGAAAGTTCTTGATTTCAACTCATAAAATTGAGTATAGTGGTTTCCAAATATGTGAAGATGATGATATTGAATGTATGGTTAATGCTTTTGAGCAACAGTCGTTAATGTCAGCATTAGAGATTTATGCTGAGATTGATGTGATTGGCAGTTCAACAATGTTGATACAACATCGTAGTTTTAATACTGAAGTTGTAGAAGATTGTCCTCCAATAATTGGTAAGTTAATGGATGCATGTTTACATAAATATTGACAATATTTTTGTGAAATTAGTTTAAAATTTTTACTAATTAAGTAAGCAACTTGTAATGAAGGTGTGAATCTAACAGATGATGATTGTGATGATCCAAATTATAATTTTTCACTTACATGGTCAAGTAGTGAGGATAACGATAATATTGATGAAGGTGTTGACTGGGAGAATCTAACTGATTCAGATGAAGGAGAACAAAGCGCTCATAGTCTAATGAGAGCTAGTCCAATATCTTCTTCAATTGGTTTATCTTTATTTGGATCCGAACAAGTAACACAATCAGGTAATAGTAAACTTGTAACATATGTTGTAAATTAATTGTTTATATTAACATGTTTAAATAATTTATGCAGGAGTTGAACCTTTTTGGAATAGTTCTTCCTACTATACAAATATTTGTATGGAACATGGTGAGGAAGATAACAATTTATTTGGATTTAATGGACCTTCCAATTGGTGTATAGGAGATGAGTTATATGTTGGGTTACAATTTGAGACAAAAGATAAGGTAAAGATGGCAGTTAAACATTATTCAATGAAAGTACATCATACTTTTATTGTTATTGAATCAAAACCGACTTTTTTATATGTGAAATGTCCCAATCACGTGCATGGTTGTCCATGGTGAATGCGAGGAATCAAATCAAAAAGAATAGATAAATGGCTTGTTACAAAATGGGGCGGACTACACACATGCGTCAATGCATCACTTTCGCAAGATCATAACAAACTTGACTCAGATTTCATATGTTCATGCATTTTAGGTATGAAATATAATCAAATATATATATTTATTATAAAATAGAATATGTTAAACTAATGAAGTTTTAATTGTTTTTCTTTAGGCATGGTAAATCAAGAACCCGTTGTATCCATATCTTTGATATAAGAAAGAATACAAAGTTAGTATGGGTATAAAATTTCATATAGGAAAGTATGGATTGTCAAACAGAAAGTGATTGTCCGTGTTTTTGGTGATTGGGATGAGTCCTATGCAATATTACCGAGGTGGTTACATTACATGATTAATTTTTCCCCAGGATCAGTATATAAAGTTGAAACGATTGAAGTTGTTATTGGTCAACAAATTGACAACCGATATCGAAAATTTTTTCGAGTTTTTTGGACATTTAAGCAATGTTGTGAAGCTTTCAAATACTGCAAGCCATTGATTCAAATTGATGGAACTTTCCTGTATGGAAAATACAGAGGTACATTATTAATAGCAACAACTCAAGACAGTAATAATTTTGTGTTACCGATTGCATTTGCTATTGTAGAGGGTGAGACTTTAGAGGCATGAAGTTGGTTTCTAGTCTTGTTACGTGAGCACGTGACACAAAAGGATGGGATTTGTCTTATTTCAGATCAGCACCAAAGCATCAAATCTGCTGTGAACAATCAGTACTTAGGATGGCAACCTCCACATGCTTATCACGTGTACTGTATTCGACACATTGGAAGTAATTTTAGTCATCGTTTCAAGAATAAAAAATTGAAACAGGAGTTGCTTAAATTAGGTATGTTTTATGTTTACAATGTCTTGCATATTAACAACACTCATTGGATATTTTGTTAGTAACGTTGTTAAACCTTGATAGGTTACACACCATGTAAACATATATTTGACGAAAAGTTAGAAAAGTTTTGACAAAGTGGCCCAGAAATTGCTAGATGGATTGATAGCATCTCAAAGGAAAAATGGAGTCTCGCTTATGATCAACATGGTAGACGATACGGGCACATGACCACAAATTTGTCAGAGTCGGTCAATAAAATTTTGAAAGGTGCTCGTAATCTCCCAATTACAACTCTTGTTAAATGTACATATAGTCGCCTGGTTGAATATTTTGTGCAAAGGGGTGCAGCTGCTAAGGCAGAACTTAACTCAGATCAACGATATTATGGTAAACTAATGGACTGCATTCGAAAAAATCAAGAAGAAGCATGTTCTCATCAGGTTCGAAGATATGACATACAATCTTCACGTTTCGAGGTTGAAGAAGCATTCAATCCTGTCACACAACGCGGTGGTAACAAATGGGCTCTAAGTTTGTCACAAGGATGTTGTCAATGTGGTAAATTTCAATTGTTCAAATATTCATGCTCTCATGTTATCGCTGCATGTTCTGTTGTTAGTATGAACTTTTACCAGTTTGTGGATTCTATTTATACGGTTGAAAACGTTGTTAATGCGTATTCAAGTGAATGGTGGCCAATTGAAAATAAGGTGTCACTTCCCCTTGTTCACCCATGGATACTAGTGCCAAATGAGGACAGATTATGGGGAAAAGGTCGGCCAAAGTCTACACGTATAAGAAATGAAATGGATTGGATTGAATCACAACCAAGACAACGATGTCTTCTTTGTAAAGAAGTTGGTCATAATCAATCTCGATGTCCACGTAGAGGACAAGGACAAAATGATAGTTAATGATGATGTAAGGACATGATCAATGTTTCGCATTTTAATCATGGTTGAGGTGTCACCAAGATTAGCATTTTAATGAGTTTACTCCATTGCTAGTGTTTCTTATATAATTGTGACATAACAATTTCTTCTAACAATAAAGCATTCAATAACAATAACATATTTATCGATAAAGTCAAACATAATAATCTAAATAAACTAATTAATAACCAAATAAAAAGTTCATCATAATAGTCTAAACACATGAAGCAATCAAAGACATAAAGCATTAAAGACATAAAATATTAAAGACATAAAGATAAAAGAGTCCATAAACACACAACCAAAGATAAAACTAGTTATCATCAACGTCTCTATCCCTTACAGATCTTCTTGGATTAAGACGAAGATGTTGTGTGACATCAAACTGAGGATCATCAATTCGAGCACCATCATGGAATGCAGCTGATAAGTCTGCATTTAAGTCAATTCCTTGACCTCTAAAATCTTGAAATATATCTGGACTATGCACATATGTGTGCATGGGTGGAGGTGGTGTGATCATCGTGGGGTTAAACGGAGATGGTGTATAAAAACTTCTACCAACACCAAGATCTGTCAGAGGTGAGGGCTAAGAAACACCATACAACGCCTTAGGAGATGGAATATCAGGTGATGTGAAACGAGCAAATGCTGAAGATTCTCCTCCACCCTGAAACGAATGACCTCCTAATTGAAATGATGGTAGTCCTCCTTCAAAAGCAATATCATCATATGATGCTTGTCCATAATAACTAGGTGCAACAGATGGACCATCTCCTGAAGGTCTTGCAAATGATGGACCTGTATCATCACTAAATTGTTGTGATGGAAATGCATATGTTGGCAATGGTGATGGTGGTACATCTTGTGATGACACAAAATACTATCCTTCTTGTCGAGTTGGAAGGGAAGGAATGGTATGAGTTTGATGCTCCAAACGTCTACGACGACGTTGAAGGCCTTGCCGCTCAACTCTATTATCCGGCATGTCTGCATGAACCTCTTGTCGAGGTGGATCCTGTGTAGCAACTGGTGCAGCCATTCGAGCGGTCACAACACGGTCCTCTTCTTCGAACATCATTAGCATATTTTCTGCATGTTTCTTGATGAGGTCCATAAGGACTAGCAAGGACCCTCTTCCCGAATGAGTCATGTCTGTTGCAATGTAATATATTAACTCTGCTTGATCGACCTACAAATAAGAGAAAAATAAATTACTAAATCATATATATAATTATGGAGTTTAAAAATATCTTCTTAAACTTACTGCTCGGCCTTTGATTGCATATTCCCTTGTGATCCATCTCCTTGTATGACGTGTGTACCATCTCATATAATCTAAATTAACACTTATCACACCATCATCAGGCATCCCTAAGCAAACAAATTGTTGCTTATTATTCCATAAATCTAGAAATGGAGCATAAATTCGAACCCAGTTATCATCTGTCTTCCCTTTTAGTGTCAACCCATGAATATTTTCTAGTTGGCTTGGGGGTTGGGGAATATGTTGACGCATTCCAAACTGTCGCATAACACGATCTGGTTGGTGCCACTCTACAATATGAAAGCAAAATAATGGCACAACAGCTGTCCAAAAATCATGTCCATCTCTACATGTTTCAGGCAATAGGTGAATTACATTTGCATATGGTTGCCAGTTTATCTGCACATTAAAACAATTCAAAAGTAAGTATATAAATTTGTAACTTTTATCATATAATTTTTAAATATCATACAAATAAATTACTTACATCTTTTTGTTTCATGGTTTCAAAATTGTGTCTATAAAATTGCAAATCCTGTCTAACTGCCTTAAAGGAACGTCTCCTCCACCTATAAAAATAAATGTATTAAATGACAATAATTTTAAATATTGAATTCATAAAAAAAAACCTTGACAATTATCATACCTAGCTCCGTATGGAAGTGTAAAATCTGTTATGGTAGGATCTATCGGAGCAATACAAGGAAATCTATCCCACGCCCATAATTGTAGCAACAATGTAAATCCGCATATTTATTTCTTATCATAGTTAGTCGTCGTACACAACTCACGATACAAATATGCCAGAGCAGCTGACCCCCAACTATATTGCCTACATTGATCGAAATCAGCCAATAATGGAAGGTACCTTAGCGATACTCTACTGCTCAAATGATCACATATAACTACTTCACCAATCAAACGAAGAATATAAGCACGAACATATCTATGCAACTGAACTTCATTATCCAAATAGTCCTCGATATTTGAAAAATGTTGATTCAACCAAGTCATCTTTACAGAAGTTCCATGCATTTCATTTTCGGGTGGAGAAATTCCCAAAAGCTCCATCACAATAGGCTTCCACACACGAGCTGAAGTACTTCCAATAACTGGAACACCATTTATAGGTAGACCGGTTAATACTGCAACATCTTGAAGAGTAATTGTACATTCTCCTAGTGGCATATGAAAGGTGTGTGTTTCAGGTCTCCACCTTTCAATCAAAGCTTCAATCAAAGGAGGATCAATTTGGAAGAATTGAATTTGAGCAATTCCTAAAAAGCCAGCTCTCCTTAAATGCTCAAAAATCTGTGGCGGAATGTGTGGAATATTATCTCTTTCATGAAATAATTTTTCCCTTCGAATTTTTAACTCTCGATCTGGCGCTCCATTCCAAATTTGCTCAGATATATGAACGCTTTGCAATGTTAGGAGTGATGGATTATCCGTTCCCGGTCTAATATCACAACTAGATTGTGACGAAGATGCCATTAAATTTCTCCTACAAATTATACAAAAATTACAAGTTAATCATTAATACAGTAACAACTATAATTAATTAAATATTAACATTATAATTATAATAACCAAATATATTTTAATTAAATATAATAACAATCTAAGTATTAACTTAAAATTAATTTATTAATATTACTTTATCTAAAAAATAAAGGATATTTTAAAATGTATTATAACATTAATATTTAAAATTTAAATTATGTTAATATTTGATAAAAAAAATTATAAATAAAAAGTTAAATGTTTAATACAGGATAAATCACGTAATTTTGCAAGGATAAGTAATTAAAAAAAATCATTAACAACAATAACTCACATTTAATATTATATGAGATTTTTAAATTTAATAATTATATTGATAAAATTTATTTTAATATTATGTTATTAAATTTGAATAATTTACATTTGAATAATTTACATTGGAATATAATAATTACATGTTGTTGTCGATGCATGTGAACAGAATAAGTTTCATTTCCAATAAGCCAAATGCATGTGAACAGAATAAGTTTCATTTCCAATAAACCAAACATCACATGGCATGAGGTGTGTTGCAAGGGGTTTGACAGGGGTTTGACGTGTACGCAAGTAAAAATTTCATTTCCCATATTAAATGTGATATGATATGGCATGAAGTGTTGCAGGGGGTTTGTGTGTGTACGTAAATAAAAGAGTGAATAAATGGCAGACGAAAAATATATTGACTAATTTTAAATATATTTAATTTTATTAAGTTATAATAAAATCTATTTAACATTATCATTTATTTTTACATTATAAATTTAATATTATATTAAAAAATTTATTAAATGTTAACATTCATTTTAATATTATAATGTAATAATATCATATATTTTTTCAAAATTTATTATTATTTTTAAATTTAAATATAAATAAATTATGCTAAAATATAATTACTAATTTAATCTTATAAATTTTATAATTAATTCAAGTCCAATTAATAAATATTATTAAAAATTTATTCATTTACATTATACACACTAATTAATCTAAATTAACACATATTTAATTTATTATAAATATAATTTATTTCATATAAAATACTTTAACAAAATTAAATATACACTAACCTTTAAAATCTCCGATTCTTCACGTCCTCTTCTCTCAACTTTTAAATTTCTCCGCATTCACTTTTAGATCTCTATTTTTACACTTACGAAATGGTGAATTTATAGTGGTCTCATGCAAATGTGTGGTGCATTTCGGAAAGGAGGCACAGCATCTTGTGGTGCAATTCCAAGAGGAGCCACACTGACACACCTGTTACTGCATGCTCCGATTTTATGTATGAGAGCACGCTGCACGAAATTTAAAAAAGATGCTGACAGATTGGACTATACCGTGTGGTGTATTTTGAAAAGGAGGCATATCTTATGGTGCATTTCGGAAAGGAGCCACATCTTGCGGTACATTTTGGAAGGGAGCCACACCTTATGATGCATTTTAGAGATGCGCAACGATCACTGTTACACACCCATATCTGTAAATTGTTATGTAATATACTCATATACGAAATTTGTTTACATTTTTACCCTAAAAAAGTAAAACAGCCACCGTTGTTGTGAAAGTCATCTTCAGCATTTGGGAAGAAAATGGTGAGAGAGGGGTGAGAAACTAAGTTTCTTAGTAGGATTCTACCCTAGAGTTAGTTTCAACATTTTCAACCCAGCCACTTCAGTTTATTAAGAAACATGACATGCATACAGGTTCACTTTTAATTTTTAGAAAATCTTTTAGTTAAAGTGGATTTCTTGTACCATATGGAGGAACCAACTTTTATCATAAGTATACAAGTTACTTATTCTAGATTTCATACATTTTACATACTTTTGAGATCTAATTACATTATATCACAAATATCATTTGACTAACATTTCATTCATGCCTTAATCATAATTTTTCTCATTTCTCTATTACTCTCTTAGTGATAATCTATATCATAGGAATATCATACATTTTATTCAAACAATATCTTTTACTAACTTTGCTACTCTATTTTCTATTCTTTAGAATATGAGCTCATTTCTTGATGGTTGCCACCATCATAATTATTGAAGACCTTACACTTTATAATAAAAGGATTTTTGGAGAACCCTTTTGTCTCCACCTTAAAATAGCCTTTTTTTCCTTCTAAATGTGCATAAGGCACATTAAAAGTAGTATTAACTTTCCATATAAGTTCTTTCTTTAGTGATCCCTTAGTAGTATTCCCTTTGAAGGCTTCCAAATAACATGCATGCTCAAACAATCCAACCAATATGCCCTACACATATAGCCTCTAATCCAAACTACTTTCACATTTATCATCCATACATAAGCATCATATAACACATCTATTTTCTAAACAATTAAGAGTATATTTCATGAACTTTACATTTATATTTGTGCACTCATAAAGTAACACAAAAATTTAGCCTAAATTATTCTAATTAGAAATCTACCTTCTAATCAAGATTTCTTAATTATGCTCAATGTAAATTTCTTGGACAGTATGTAACCTTCCTCTAAGAACTTTTCCATCTTACTTTATTCCTTAAGTTTTATGGGAAATTTCTCATAAGAACTTAGTCCACTCATCCATCTATGTTTTCAACCTTTTGTTTTTCTCAAAGATTAAGTTTCTCTTAATATTTTTAATGTAAGTTTATGAAATGGTGAAATCTTGTATTAGTTGGCCGAATAGCCTATTTAAATATATCTTCTTTGCGTTCATCAATTTCGATGTTTTATGTGTAACTTACTTATTTCAAGTTTGAGTGTTAGAAGTTTCCTGTTTTCTTGATCATTAACTTTACTAATCAAGTTTGAGTCACTAATTGATTTACTTGTTTACCTCCTTGCCTATGAATTCAAAGCTTCTTACTCATGTTCTATTTAAAGGTCTTTAAACATGCAATTTAACTTACTTTACCTACTTATCTTATGGTTGGATGAACCTACTCCCTAAGCCCCTAAAGCATTATGACTCATTTTTTTCTTACATTTAGAAGGTGGTTTGTAGTAGTTAGGACTTAGGATATTAAACTACACTAACTTAGAGATTTTTAAGACTTTTACTTCTTACTTAGCAGGCATGGTCGAATGGTCCACCACACTCTCACAACTCCATAATTGATTTCTAATCACTACGCTATGCATATTTGGGTTCATTTTTAAGTCTTTACAAGATTTTAACTTACTTTCACTAAGTTTACCTAAGTGTAGCTGAATGGTTACCCAAACCATTACCAAGTCTCTTTTAAACTTACAATTATTTTCTTCCACATGATTATACTTTTCATTACACCTTCATCAAATTTTTAAACTCAATTTTCCTTAATTAATAGAGAGTGGTCAAATCCATCCTTTGTCCAAGCAAGGGTCTTCTTTCTCAATTTTCTCTCACTTGACCTTTGTGTCATGAATTTTAGTACTTGTTACATTACATGATTTTGGATCCATTAAGATTTGTCCTTACTCCATAGATTTGGTCATGATCATGGAGGGTTTTAAGTGTCTTGTTCAACTTTTAGTCGATGAGTCCATCCTTACTCTTACTAGCTTTAGGGTCTATTTTTTAGTTAAGTTTGTGACTTTTGGGACTTAACCATTTTATTCTTTTAGGATTATTATCACATGAGTCCATATCTATACTTTTATAAAAGTATAAGTTCAAGATTAAAGCTTTTAAGAGGAGATATAAGCAAGGTTACAATTTTTATCATAAAGATTATAAAGAAAGCATTTTTTAAAACAACCAAGGGGAGATCCACTAAATCTAATCCAAGATGTATCCATCCCTTACTTTGAGCATCTCAAAACTTTTAACAAAAATTATCTAATCGACCAAACTTCTAAAAATAATTTTTAAGAAATTTTAACTAATTAAATTGCTCAAAAGATTACAAGAAGTATTTTAATCCATCAATATTCCCTTTTAAATTTTGAAAATGACTAAAAGCTTGTTGATATTCATTTTTAACAACTGAGGACGATTTTGAACTCCATAAAATTCAAGCAAGTGGGATCCATAAAACTTAAAGAGATACCTATCAAAAAGAGAAGAAAAATAAGTCATAAACACATAAATAAAAGATTAGGAAAAAATGTATGGTAAAGACCTTACTTGCTGAAGACTTATGTAAAGATTCGGTGGATCTTTTGAAGTGGATTTCTCTCTCCTTTGTGGTCCACACAAATGCTTCCAAGGATGGTGGTGGGACTTTATTGGTTTGTTATAACTTAAACTTCAAAGATGGAAGTTCAAGCTTAGTGTAGGTTTTGGTGTTTTAAAAAAATATGGAGTTTTGAGTGAGTTTAGAGAGTTTGTTTAAGTGTTTAGAAGGTTGATAATAAATAAAATGAGCTTTCCCTTGTCTTATAGAAAATTCAACCATTTTAGGGCATTTGGAAATTAAATTCCCACTTAAGGGAATTTAATCCATTTATATTTAATTTCCATTTTTCAAATTAAATGTAAATGTAAGGAATTATCCTTTAAGATTAGTTTAACACTAATCAATATTAATTTAATACTAATCAAGATTAATTTATTTTAAGCATGGTTAATTTTAATTAATTAAGATTAATTGACTTTAGCCATGGTTAATTTATCTTTCCTTATAAATATTTTTGTTTTATATGATACTAATGGTGTGATGACTCATGAGATGAGTCATCCACTTATTTTCCACATGTTAAATTCATGCACCATAAGCTCCAAGTTCCAGGTCTCTACTTCGCATTCTCTTACCCTCTCGGCTTTCTAGGGGAATTTTGATAATTTTATGAGAATTTCCTAGAAAGTTTCTAAACTTTACTAACCGGTTCATTCCCAAATCATTCTTATATCATTTACCATTCTTTTGGAAACAGTTTAGCTCTTATAGGAGACATATCTCTTAAGGTCATTTTCGATGAAATTTTCATTCTCTTTATTTCTAATCTTTCCTTATTTATTTCTAACCATCGTTGATGGATTCTAAACCTTTATAATACCTTTTAACCTTTATTTTGAGTTACCAACATATTTATTTGTGTTATCCTAGTGTAGGGGTATTCTTATCATTTGTAAAAATTCTCTAATTTCTCTCAGCTTTTGTTCTTCTCTCTACTTTATTTCTTGCTAAAGGACATTTGTAACTTAGGAAATCTATTATTAGAAATTGGGGGGATTATTGGGGGGATTACACAAACCATTTCCCATTGGTCATCAAATGTGGAGAGGTAAACTGGGGTCTAAAGCCCTTTAGGTTTCAAAATTGATGACTAGAAAAAATAGGATTTGAAAAATGGTTCTCCAATTTCGGTAATCACCATTGTTGAAAGGAGTTTCAGTTGAATATTATGTGAGAAGCTTAAAGCATTGAAGACGATGCTTAAAATATGGAATAAATAAGAATTTGGAAACCTCAACCCACAATGTTAGATGATGCAAAGTGTAGTTTCATAGACAGAAAGACAAATGGAAATAAGATTGTTTCAAACATATTAGCCCAGCCCATAAAGGAAAGTATGCAACATCTATCCCAACTCATGACACAAAAAGAAACTATCTTGTACCAAAAATCTAAGATCATATGGTTAAAATAAGGGAATGAAAATAGTCGTTACTACCACGTAGCAATAAAGACTTAACACACACGCAATAACATGGAACATTTTCTAGTTGGTGAAGTTATGAACGAGTAAGTCAAAATTCTAAGAGATAAAATAATTGACCACTGTGAGAAACTATACGCATCCCCGAAAGACCACCTTTGTTGTTGGATAATGTAAATTTTAATAGATTGACCCAAGATGGACACAAAAGATTAATGAATCCTTCACTTTGCAAGAAATTAAAGAAACTTTCATGAATAGTGATGGAATGAAAAACTGAAGCGGGTAGATTCAATTATACATTCTTTAAAAGTTTTAGGCATATCTTAAAGAAAAGGTCCATGTAATATTTCAACAATTCTACACAAAAATGCTAAGATACTGGTGACCATAATGTCATTTTTCCCCACTTTAATTCTAAAAATGTAGAATGCTCAAAATCTACACCAATATAGGCTTATCTCATTGTTAAGGATCCTGTATAAGATTATTTTGAAGCTATTAGCACAAAGACTAGTAGATTAATTGCAGAAATAGTTTTTGGAGTATCAATCGACCCTTATCCCGAACAGACAAATCTTGGACAACATATTAGCACTTAATGAATAATGGATTATTTGATAAAATTATAAAGTGTGTTTGCTATTTAAGGTTGATTTATGTAAAAGTATATGACTCCATCTCATAGTTTTTTTTTGGGAATATATATGGTGTAGGTTTACCAAAAAAGTAATTGGAATAGTTAAGGACATGTCTATTTTTTGGGAAGCTTTTAGTCCTCACTAATAAAGGAACCACAAAGGATATTTTAATAATAAAAAGGCTTAAGCAGGATGATCCAATTGCTCCATTGATGTTCTTATTTATGGTTGAAGGACTAAGAGGCTTACTGGATAGTACAATGAGGAAAAATTCATTCAAGTCACTTAAGGTGATTGGGGTACCTATGATAATTCTCCAATATGTAGATGATATTATTCTACTAGGAGAGGTAAGCTATTATAATATACAGACCACAAAGTCTCAATACTAAGATGCTTTAAAATCATATTAGGATTTAAGGTAAACTATGGTAAAAGTAGGCTTTCTAAGACTATACAATTAAGGTCCTCTAAACTTATTATAACAAACCTAATTTTAAACTATACATTGTAATAGGCTAATAGGTCCAATGGTCCTTTGCAACTGGAACCTCTCCATTAGGTTTTGAGATCAATGAAGAATGGTGGTTGTGCAAAAATCTATGTGAAGATACCACTCATTTGTTCCTATCCAATTCTCATATTAATATATTTTAAAGGTAAGTTTTTGCATGGTTTGGTGTCAACCGAATCCTATCAAGCTCCATTACAATCCTTCTTCTTTGGGTCAAGGGGCTATATAAAGAAAAGAAAAGAAAGTGAAGAGGAGTAGCCATATGATTTGTAATGGTATAAAAGATTTGTATAGCTTAAAGTAAAATCATATTTAACAATGGAAAATGAAATCAAAATGAGACCCTAGATAACATAAAGCATAATTCATAGATTTTTCTTAAGATTAGAAGCGAATATTCTATCTATTGCTTTTATGTGGATTGGTTTAATAATCCATTCTCTTGTATAAAAAGTTCAATTTCTTTATGTTAAAGGGTTGCGTACTCCTAATACTTCATCTAACAAAGATAATCCACTTAAAGAAAATAACTCTAAATGATCAAATTATTTAAATTTAATATATATAATTATAAAAACATTATTACATGATTTAAGGATTGAATTGGTAAATTTAGTATTCTATAAAAAGTTATTAATTGATGTAAGGTTCCAAATTTAACATCTAATATAAAAAAATTCTTATCCTGTTTTATATATATATATATATATATATATATATATATATATATAATCAGAATCCGTTGACATTATGTGTCAAATTTTAGTACTTACACTAATTTAATAATCTTATATAGAATACAAAATTCATCAATCCAATTATTGATTTGAAAGTTATTATCAAGTAGATTATGTATATTAAATTTTATACAAAACAAAAACTGATAGATATTTTATTTTATGACTTTATTTTAACAGTTTATATATTATTTAAACATATATAAATATCAATAGTTAAATAATATATTTACATATTTCTAAATTCTTTGAAATTTAATATATAAGATCATAAAGATATTATAACAAGATTTAATGGTTGGATTAGTAGATTTTACATTTTATGAAGATTATTAAATTAATGTAAATATTAACATTTAACACATAGTATCAAATAATCTAATTTATATATATATATATATATATATATATATATATATATTATAAAGATAGAACAATTGAATAAACATATTTATTTTATATATATATATATATATAGATATATATAAGGATAAAAAATTGAATAAAAATATTTATTTTATAAGAAAGAAAAGAACAATAATAAAGATTAAATATAAAAATATATGATAATATTAAAATTTTATCTATTTAATGGTTTGTAGCGGTTAGAAAAGATCCTATCTTTTGTTAAGTTTAATATATATAGCATTTATAATTGTTAAATGATTGTTTTGAACGAAAGATACTTTATTTTGTAGTGTCTATATAGGTAAATAAATAGATATTAAAATAAATAATGAGTCTTTTAAAATAATTATAATTATTTATTAATTTATTTATTTTTTAAAAATAAATAAATATTAATAATGGATTTTAAAAAAAATTATGAAAATTATTTTAAATTTTTGATAAAAAATGAAAAGTAATAACAAACATTGATGGTAGAGAAAGAAGTCAAACTAAGTTATAAAAATGTAAATTTTGCAAAACCGAATCTAATCTGACTCTCAAAGTTAAAGTTAAGTTGGATTTATTTGTCTAATATATGTTACCGTTTACTGCTAGATCTTGCCATTTTAAAAGTTTAATGTAACTTATAAAAGTCTATTTTACAATATAATATTTTAAATAAGTTAAATATTTACTTTTAAATATGCTATTAAGTTTAAATTTATATGTGAATCAATAAATTTAAATATGCTATTAAGTTTGAATTTATATGTAAATCAGTAAATTTAAACATTTAAATAAAACATGTATATACTTGTAGTCTAAAAAATAAAATCAAATCAAATCAGTGCATAATCTTAATATATTACATTAATATTAATAATAATAACATTGTTATGTTTAAATAATAATAACATAATTACATTTGTTATTTATATTTAATTAAATAGGTCATATTATTTAGCCTAAAAGGTTCTTTAAACGATATCAAATTTAACATTTTTAACTAAAACTTTTAAAAATAATTAATGTAACCATTAAGTTAAACTCTAAATTTTTTATTAACAACTTGACCTATTTTGATTTAGAGGGGTGGGAGAAGAGTTGGTCTCCATTAACTTATAATCGAACTTAAAATGTATTAAAATTGTTCACTTTAATAAATAAATTAATTAGATGCTATATTCTTGCCAGGGTGTTCTAAAATTGCTTTCAATATGTTATAACATTGAACTCTTATTAATTAAGCTACGTTGAAACTCTAATTAAACCTAAAATTAATTTCAATAAGAGTTTAAACATGGTGGTGAAAATCACGAGGTATATTTTATTGTATTCTATAATCACTTCAACAAGTTAAAAACCCGTTCTAGTTCCAGTGCAAAAATCTTTAAAA
Source organism: Canavalia gladiata (assembly GCA_037954105.1). Taxonomy (NCBI): domain Eukaryota; kingdom Viridiplantae; phylum Streptophyta; class Magnoliopsida; order Fabales; family Fabaceae; genus Canavalia; species Canavalia gladiata. Next base: position 26,021,855 of record CM075662.1, read on the forward strand.
TAAATAGTTAGTTTAATCTATATAAGATTGGAGATCAATTATTAATTTTCAAAAATAATAATATTATTATTTTTAAAAGATACAAAATTAGGTATTTTAATTTTTATAAAATTTAAAATGATTAATTTTTTAAAAATTAAAAATTAAAAAATATTAATTTTTCAGCTCAAAATTAATATAAATAACTTCTAATTTTTTATAAAAAAAATGATCAATTTATTTAAAATTGTTTACTTTAACAATGACATAGATGATATTTTGGTATTAGATTATAGTCGAAGAACTTTATCAAACATACAACTATAACTAGTAATATATTTATTTATAATAATATATATTTATTTATATTTTAATGTAATATGTTTAATCTGTTTTAATTTTTTTATTTTAAAAAGTTATTTATCATTAGATAAAATGTATAAATAAATAGATAATACTAATTATATATAAAAGAATTATCAATAATTGAAATCCAATGTTACATAAAAAATAAAATAAAATAATTAAAATTTTTATAATTAAAATTAATCAAATCATATATTTTAATTTATTTTAAAAACATGTTCATTTAACTTTTTCATAAATTAAAATATATAAATTAATTTAAATTTATAAAATAATACTTTATTTTAAATGTTTATTATTTTATTTCATCTTTTCATAAATATATACAAATAAACTCTATCTATTAAACATGCTGTATTATTAATTAAGTGATAATGATGTGGGAATTTGGGATGGAAGATTCACCTCACCCTTGGGGACAGGGAAGGTAGCCAGCCAAGGGCTTAATTGGCACCCAAGATTTGGTTACCCCGAAAGTGCATTGGATTCGGATCGATTTTTTTTATTTTTTATTTTTTATTCTTATTTTATATATATATATATATATATATATATATATATATATATATTCTTCCTTTAATTTTCTCTTTGATCCTTCCATTTAGCTAAAAGAATCCAGATTTATTGGACTCATGTCTGCGGTAGCATCTTTGATTTGGTGGGTTGTACGCCGTAGCCGTAATGTATGAACGTTCCTATGTACTTTCATCTATCTCTGTCACTGTTACTGTCACTGTCACTTTCACATCCCATCAGCCTCATAAAAGTCCTAATAAAACCTTCCTCATGTCATGTCCACCTATCTTATGACAAATCCTCTATGCACATCTAACATTATTAGTCTTCTTCCTGGGACCAGAGTCTTGTGTTGCCCAAAGAATTGACCCAATTTTCAAATTTTTGACTATTCTTTCTCCCTTTTCTTTTGGGGGTGATCAAAACTTTAAAGAACCAGCCACCAATTTAGAAGAGAATTATAAAAGAATATATGTAAATTAATAAAAATTGAAATATAACAACAATAATTATACTGTTTTATAGTTTTCAATGTCTAACTGGTTAAAGTATTTTTTTTTTTGTTTAATTCTGAAATTATTGTATTTATATGTGTGTGTTTTTTAAGAGTAATTTGATTAAAGTAATTTTATTGGAGATGCTATTAGAACTTTTACCCAAACTATAATTTGGATATTTTCATTAGAAAACCAAACAAGTTACGAATATTGTATATTATTAAGTTTAATACTACTTTTAGTTATTTTCTAATTTCAAAGTTAATGATTTTGATGTTTCTAATTTATTTTTGTCAATTTTATTATCTTAAATTTTACGTTTTGTAAGTTTGATTCCTTGTTAATTTGTTTTTATCAAATTATTAATAGATTAATAAAATTGAATAAAAATTAAGTTAAATTAATTATTTCTAAAATTAAATTAAATTAATAGTTGGTTAATAAAAATGAAAAACAAATTAGATAAATTTTATTGAATGTTTAATAAAAAATTAAAAATCGTAAAGTTTAAAATTAATTAAATCAATAAAAAAATTAAAAACAAAATTATTAAATTTTAAAATTAGAAAATTAAAAATTTAATTGGACCTTTAAATAAAACTACATGTACATTACACGTATTTACGTTTTGCTTGGATGAATGAAATTATAGAAAAAAAGAAGCACAAACAAGGAAAAGGCAATAATCTCATTCTTTATATGTGTCTGGTGCATTTTGTTTTATTGAAATAGAAGCTTTTATTTTTCGTGGATTATACATAAAATTGTTTCCATCTGAAATGTCGTGAAAAAAATGGAAAAGTTGAAATAATGATTTTTTGGAAACCATTATGTCCTTATTTTGTCTCCATATACAAATTATATCCACCATTTTTAATCCAAATTATAATAAAACGTCAATGAAGATGTTTTTGTCAATAAATAAAATTATACACTTCTCTATTCATTTTATGTAAAATGCATCCAAACAATAATAAAGAAAAAAGTATATCCTTTCCATTCTATTTCATACCATTCAAACAATCCAATTTTTTATTCTCTTTTCATAATTTTTTTTTTCTTTTATTTCATTTTTTTACCATTTTTATCACTCTATTTATTTTCTTATCCAAACAGAACATTAGTTTTAAAAAGAGATTTATCAGGATAGCTATTCATACTTTTTTTTTAAGTATAGTTCCCTAAAAAGGATTTTCCTTCGTCATGCCGGACAAGAAAAAGTTGGAAGAGACATAAATGAATCAAATCAAGACATCTATTTACAATTTAAGTTTAATTTATGAAATATAATACTCTAATTTAGTTTATTTTTCTTAAGTAGTCAATTTTAAAGTTGAGATATGATTTATCAAATATATAATTAAAGATTTTAAATTTATCTAATAGTCATTTTTACGTTAAAAGATGCGATAAAAGTTGAAATAAAAAAATTAAAAATAAAAAAAATTATGTAATGATATTTTTTAAAATAAAATTAGAATTTTTAAATATAAATAATTTTTTTATATAAAATTAACATTTTTTTAACAATACACATGTTCTGATCAACTATATAACGATTATGATTTTAATATAGACTTTAAAAAACTTAAGCTTAATTTAATTATATAATAAAGTTTACATTCAATTTTAAGCTTGTGCTTATTAAAATAAATAACTAAACTAATTTTTTCAATTTTTTTGAGTCAATTAAATTTTTCTACTTTTAAAATTTAATAAATTTCATCTCTTTTAATTTTTTCTATTTAAAACTTTTAAATTATAATTTTATAAAAAATATTAAATAAATTATTTTGTTCAAATTCATCAACTAAAATATTAAATTTTATTTAAATTAAATAAAAAAATTCAATATTTCCTTTTTCAAACCTAATTTCATATTATATAAAACTCTTCAAATTTTAAAAAATAATTTAAATGCTTATGCATGATCTCTAAAATATTATAATTTTATATATATATATATATATATATATATATATGAAAAAAATTAGTAAATCTTGTATTTTATATAAAATTATTAAATTGGTGGAAGTAAAGTTTCACATCCAATTTAAATATATTTTGACTTATATATATATAATATTAAATTATTATAAATTTAAAATAAGTAAATATATTTGTCAAAATGAATAAAAAAATATTTAATTTAAATTTTAGTATTGTTTTTAAGAACCTATTCAATAAGTATTAGATTAATTGTTTTTCAATTATTAAAATTAATTAAAAAAAAGTTGTAATTGTAATTGAATTTAAAAGAAAAAAAAGAAAGAAGAAAATCCAAAACAACAAATAGTACTTAAAAGATAAAATTTAATTATAAAAAAATCATTATTAATCCCATAAAAATATTCCATAATCTTAAACTATTGAGAGAACTAAAAAAACAAAATTTTTTTGACAACATGTCTTTGATGTTAGAAAGATTTAAATCTGTACTGCGAAAAATCTTCAATTCATTTTAAAATGTCCAACTTTCCTTTAATTCCTATGCAAGAAAGAGACTAATGATTGATTAGAAAGCGGAGTTTTTCTTTACCATTGGAAGAACCCCTTTTTTCCCCTTTTTATTTGTTGTCTTTTTAATTTAACTATGCAAACTTTGAACTTTTGGGTTGAGCACGATTATGTATCGTTTCTGTATGAACATGCTGGATTTTGCACGATTATGCTTACAAATAAATTTCAAAGCTCCAAAATGCTTTTCAAAGTTTTGTTTCACTGGTGTTCGGTTCAAATTAGATTCTTGATTTTACGTTATTATTCTTGCAAGTTGCAAGCACAAAATAACGTTCTCAAATGAAACTTTAGAAATTAAAATATTACTTACGTACAAATTGTATCTAAATTTTAACAGATTAATCTACAAGATGCTAATGTATTGCATACCTATATAGGTGATGACCCCATATCCTATTTGAATTTAAATATCCATACTTAAATCAAATACCTACACTTAAAGTAAAATAAGTGTAGGAAATGCTTCTAACTAATAAACTTGACGAATACCCTCACAACCATAGTGTGGTGCACTTATAAAGATGAAGATGAAAGAATTTAGACGAAATAGAAAATTTAGAGTTTTATTTTTGAAATGGGAGATTAAGATAAAATTATGAGTTGACCATTAAGTTGTAGGCTATAAACGCAACATTAATATTCTTTATTTTAACTTTAAAAATTAAATAATAGGATGGTGTGAGGCATGGTGGGCGATAAATTATCCCAATCTACATCTTTTTTCATGAATTTTTATAGATATATATTTATTCTTAAACCAATATTAAATGAGAGTCTAATTGTTATTCTTAATATTATCTTAAATACTAAATATTATCCTATGATACAAAATATTATATGTATCATATAGTAAATCTTTTTTTATAAAAATAAAATTTAATGGCTAGTTTTAAAAATAAAAATATTTCTCAAATATAATTATAGTAAATCCGTCCATCTAAATTTTTTTATTATTTTTAATCTGATAATTAATTATAAAAATGTTATGATTAACCTGAAAAAAATTATAGTTAAATTAATTATGAACATAATTATTAATTAATTATTATTTCTACATAATTGATTAGTAAGGTAATTAATTGTCATATTTTGATAATTAATTATTAAGATAAATTTTAAAATATAAATAAATGAATTTTTTGTATATATGGTAAAGAATTGGAAAATTTAAAAAACATATTCTAAAAATTAATTTTTTTTCTTTCTTTTGATTAATTAATGGTCCCACATCCATTTTTTTCTTTTCTAACCTCATCACTTGCAGAATCTTCTTTTTTTTTAAAAAAAAAAAGCAAGACAACAGAAAAGTGGAACAGCACGTACACACACTCCCTCACTGGCTCAATTCATAATCAACTACAAGGACCACACGCACAAGCAACAAAAAAGAGAAAAAAAAAAAAAAAACGTAACAAACTGGCGCACCTGGCTTCCACTCTCTCTCATCATGGATCTTTTGGTGAAACAAACTAGATGGAAATTTATCTTTCTTTTCCAACATATGAAAAACATAAGAATATACTTTTCAACTATATAGCCAAAATGAATTTTAGGGCATATCATCTCCACCTTACCAAACAATCCTATGGATCAGTAAATCATTTTTTTTTTTCATTATCCTCTAGTTAAAAATTAGAGATTAATTCTTTTTTACCCTAAAAATTTACTAAAGTGAATATAAATATTTTCCAAGCATTTGATAAATGTTTGAATTCTGATAACTATCTAGCTAGTACATGGGGCCTTGCTGGTTTTATCATGGTAAAGCTGACTCCAAACATTTGGGGGGATGCAAATAAAAAATTACTATTTTTTTTTTTTATCAAAGTTTGGAGGTAGTTATGAAAGTGAAGCAAGTTAGTGGTAGTGGTGTAGGCTGAGGTCAAAACCGTTGACGAGGAAGCAGGTAGGTTGTGTGGTCGAAGGTGTGGTTTGAAGTTTGAACGAATGTAAAATGGTAATTAAGGATGACATTTCATCTTCTCTTTAATTGTGTGGTTGTTGAAGGATAAATGTGAAGTTGCCGAGTGTCTTTGCCAAATGTTCCAAATCCCTAAGCCAAAATTGGTTTTGAATTTTATCTAAGGTGCTACAAGGGACTAAATATTAAATCAGATATTTAATTAGTTCATTTAATGATCAAGTTGTGGCAATGATTATAGATTCATCTACCAAGGGGTCCTTTTAATTGGAGATACATGATAGGTAACAACCACTAATTTAGTAATATTTGATGCCTAGTAATTTGCTTGAGTTTGTTTCCCCTGTTTGTTTTGATACAATGGAAGAAACTTAGGGAAATCTAATTTTTTATTTTAGAATTATATCTAAAAGCTTTAAGAATCACTTGCTGATTGGCTATTTTAAAAATTTCGCTCGATTGTTGTATTGTGAATTCAGCTTGCAACGTAGCCAAAGTACTTGTATTTATGATTATAATAATAAAATAATAATTTTCTTCTATCTAACATTTTATAGAGCCATAATCATTTATACTCATTCTTGTGTTATTTCAATAATAATAATAATAATAATAATAATAATAATAATAATAATAATATGAAAATAAACGTTAAGGCCGTTTCTCCTATTTTAGATTTTTATAAATAAATAGAAATATAAAAATTCAAAAAATTCGTTTCAGTTTTTATTTTATTTATGGAATCTTATTTTAATTATGAAAATTATATACTTATTAATATTTAAATTTTAAATATCACCTAACTAAATTTGAATATATATGCATAATATTTTTTATCCTTCATATTTTTAAAATTGTAAGAATTTATCATTCATTTGATGTTTATCTTAAATTATATCATACTTCAATTTAAAATGTTTTAAACATAAAAATTGTATACATTTTTTTTAAATTACTAAATAATTTTAATTTTAGATTTATGCAACAAACGTTAAATACGTCTCTAGTCTTCTATATTATTTATATTTTTAAAATTATAAAGATTTACAATACATCAAATATTTTTTTTTCATATATAAATTTAAAATATTTTTTAAATATAAAAATTATATATATATATATATATATATATATATATAAATTCTGAATTTTATTCAACAAATCTTAAATATAAACATTATTTATATTTTTTAAATCATAACAATTTATGATATACCAAATATTTATTTTAAATTCTGAACATATATAAATTTAGAAAATATTTTTCAACATAAAAATTATATTTTAAAATTATTAAATAATTTTAATTTTAAATATTATATAACTAATCTTAAATATGTATGTATAATTTTTTCTATTATTTTAATTTTTAAAATTGTAAAAATTTATAGTATATTTGATGTTTATTTTAATCTTTGTATAAAATATAAAAAATTAAAAATATATCTTATTTAAAATTATTAAAATATTTTTCTACATTTTTTTAAAATATTTTTCTACAAAATTTCTTTTTCTAACAATTTAATTTATAAGATTACGTAATTTTAAATTTCGCATAGCAAAAGAATATATACAAGAATAATTAAATACTTCTATTAAATTATTTTTATATATATTTTATTTTATTTTTATTTAAATTTTTTTTTTAATATTATCTTGAAGTTACATATTTGATTTGGGATGCGGTTGCTTTGAATAGCAAGTAAAACACCTTTGTTGTCCATAACTAATATTCAATAATCGGAACGCTGATTTTTTTTAATTTATTTTTTTTATTAATAAATTTTGATAATAACTTCACTTTTACATATTTTAAATTCTTATTATCTTTTACAGATTTATCAATCATGATTTAGGTTAATATATATATATATATATATATATATATATATATATATTAGAATTAGTTTAATTTATAGTTTTAAGAAGTATTTTATATTCAAAATTTATAAAATAATTTAAATATATATATGTTTGTAATCTTATGAAATAAAAAAAGACCATTTTTAAAATTTAATGATTGTACAGTTTAATTCGATTTGATTTACAATAACATTTAGATGAACTTAAGCTTGATTTAATTGCCATGTAGTTTGATAATGGTTCATTTTTCGAATATCGACCAGACTCTCCTTTGCGGTGAATAGTCCAATTAGATACTCGATAGAAAAAAATAAAAATAATTAATTCATATTTTTTTTAACATGAGACTTTTCTCCTTCAATATTTAACAATTATGTCATTGTCAATCATATTATAGTCTATTTAAGAATTTTATTTTTATTAGTGATAATTTTTTAATATTTTTATAAAAAATCTTTAAATTTTGATAAATTTTTTAAGATTTAATTTATTTAAATTTTAGATTTTGATAAATTTTTAAGATTTAATTTATTTAAATTTTAAATTAAAAAATTAAAAGGTTAACAATTACTAAAATATTATTTTTTTAGATCACAAATATTTTAAAAAATTAATCTTAATTAAAAATATCTATATAAAAAAAAGTAAAATTGGTTTTCTTCAATAAATTTTTTTATATGTAAAACTTAAATTTTAAAAATTTATTTTTTTTAAAATCAAAATTATTGAAGAATATATTTAATTGGAAACATTATAAAGGAACATCATTTGAAAGATAATCTTACTAAGAATATTTATTAGAAATAAATGTGTATATGTAGGAAGCAAAATGATTTTGTTTATTTTGATTTTTAAAAATATGTATAAAGAAAATGTGATAAAAACTTTCATGTCTATTTCAATTTCTACAAATATATGGAAAGAAAATATAATAAAATTGGAAGAGAAATTCTTACAATAGCTGATAAACTATAGTATGTTTAGATGAGATTCTTGTCCTATCATAATCTTGTAAAGGGTCGTACAATTAGTATAAATAATAATATTTAAAAACTTCATGAATCATTGAAAACCTTTATCGCAATGTAATACATTCAACAATCATAGTTTCCACCTTATTATTTTTTAGAAACTAACAATCACTAGAGAAGTTATTTGAGTGTTGTAATACGTGGCTTTGAAATCTACATGAAGCACCAACCTATCTAGCATCTATAGACAAGAAAACATCAGCATCCTGTTTGTACTTGAAGCTTGTTTCATGCTCTGAGCATGCCTATTTTAATTCTCATAGACTAACTTCCACTAATTTTGCAGGTTTGATGCTAATGTGTGAATCCGATTTGTGAGTTTGCTATCTACTTGGAATAAAATTTCGTTCTTATGCTTTCAAAGGACCAACACTTCATCATAACTCATTTAGTCCCAATTTCTCAAGATCATTAATCATTGCTACGAGTCAACGAGTGTAGTAGGAATATTGAGATTGTCCCGACTCTAGAAAGAAGGATAACATACTTGAGCACCAAGGGAAAATAAGGCACATGTGATTCCGTGATTCCCACACTAGCTCCTCACAAAAGTAACACTTCTGATCTATCTATATCTTTCTTAGTAGCACATTATAACCTCTGGGAAGTGCATTATGCATCAAAACTAAGGAGAACCGTTTGAATTTGGGTAGAACCTTGGCTCTTCATAAGTTCATCCACTCAACAAAACATGTAGAGAATCCTTCTACTACACTAGTAAAGATTGTATTAGGTGAAAGTAAGCTGATTTGACGAAAAAGACATCGTTGTGTAACCATCTCCATATAGGAAAATTCTTTTTGTTGGTCCATGGAATTGGAATCTCCTTTATGATGAAAAGGTGGAAGGAGACGGTTCTTATAGATCAACAGATGACTCAATTCGGTGGAGAATATAAGTGGAATTGTGACGAAGTTATGCCTTGACTTGGAAGCACCATCTCTTGTGAAGGGTGAATTATTCTCCACCACCATAAGCAATCATGGATGAGAAAGATTCTTAACCTCGATTTCTATAAAAAATTTGAGTGAAAACTCACAATTTCATTCAAAATAAATTAAGTGTTAAAAATTACACAAGTCATGCCTTTATATATGCAAAATTGAGGAAGTGTAAAATGGAGGGAAGGAGGGGGCAGCTTTGAATCCGAACTAGGCTTGGATTTCAACCCAATAATAATGCATTCTTCACTTTTCAATACAACTTTAAATTAGGTCAGAGAAAGTCCACAAATCCAAAGTTAATATATAGGAAAATTAAGCTTAAGCTTATACAAATTTGGGCTCGCTAGAACCTAAAATACAAGAAACATCTCAAGTCCTATTCTAAGGTATGAAAAGCCATGGGAAAGGTGTTTTGGGTCTGAGGGAGCTTCTCTTGAAGGCCTAAGAAGGATCCTACCTCCTTCTGCAGCTTTGAGGCTTTTACTTTAGTGATGGGCCTAATGGCCCAATAGGAATTTGTAGCTGGACTTTTTCTCTACTATTGGAACCTTTACATCATCTTCTCTCCTTCGAAAGCATTCATCCTTGGATGTATAAGCTCAACTTTATCTGCAATAAGGACATAAGTGAGTAAAGGAGATGTTATTAATGAATGGAAATAATAGGAATACGTGGATCAAATACTAACCTCTTGAATTTTCCAAGAAACATCTAAGCATAAACAATTAGAAAGAAGAGGTAGTAGAGAACTAGAAACTTATAACCAGTATAAGAGTAAAACAGAGGATCAGGGACTACAAATAAGTTTGTGAATTTTTTTTCCAAATTGTTTCTATAGAAGATATTTGGGATATTTCTTAGGATTTTATCTAATGGACTCATGTCTACCATTATCCTAGGTAGGGCATGATACCTACCAATATGTGAAAGGGTATCTTGAATCCTTCATACAATGGTAAAGAAGGTTGATGTAGTAATGGAGTGTTTGCTAAAGTCTTAGTTGGTTAACCATCCCAGTCATAGGTGTTGGCACTCCTGCTCAATTGAGGCAACCTAGATGCAGAGTGATAAGATAAATATTGATGCATATTAGGAACCTTAAGAGGTGAAATCATACTATGAAACATATGAAAGGTGATGGGTTAAACAAATGGACTAAGCTAGTGATGTAGCCCTTATCATGTAATATAATAATGATGCTCCAGGTATTAAGAGTTGGTTAAGAAGACTCGATCTCTAAAATGGTCATCTTTTGACTCCCTCCCAAAAGGGATGTTACTTTACCTTCAGGGGTATTAGACCCTACCTCAATGGTAATGTTCATGGGAAAAGAACTTATTAAAAAAGGTTTCCTAATTAGGAGGAATTTTCTCACATTATCCTTTCTTATAAGCTTAACTTCACCCTCCTTTATAAGAGATGTGGCAACCTCACTTTCCTTAATCTTTCTCTTGTTCTTTTTATTATTTTTAGTTTCTTTTATTTCTTCCGACTTTTCTTTTCCTAAATCTTGTCTCTTTGCCTTGTTTTTCTATCTCATATGCATTTGATCTTGATAAACTTCACTAGGGGACAAAGGCATTAAGGTAATTTTCTAAGAGTTGAATTAGAAGGAATACTTATTGGTATGCCCATTATGATAGAAATCCCTATCATATTGCCATGATCTTCCTAATAACACACGACTGTCCTCCATGGGGACAACATCACAAGTAACATTGTTCTCATACCCCCAAATGGTGAATACGATGAGGATTGCTAATCAACCAATAAGTCTTCATTATTACTAAGTTATTAAAGCTTATATAGCTTAGGATATGGGCCAGTTGCTAACCCTAACTTGATAACTATCCTAGTACTAGCTATATTAGTACAACTACCCCCATTAATAATTAAAGAGCAAGTGTGTCCCTTGATAAAACACCTAGTATAGAAGATGTTCTCTCTCTGAATTTCTTCCTCCCTATTAGCAACATTACCCAGTAACATCCTAACCACTAGGAGGTCACCCTCAAGTGCATGATTTAGGGCTTCATCATTAGATGAAGAGGAAGAGGAACTAGGTATTTTTACCTTAGTAGTTTTAGGGACTCTAGGTATTTTCTTTCCCTTAGGTCTCTATTTCTTCATCTATCTCTATGGTTCTTAATCTTATGGGTCCTATACCTAGGGAGTTCTCTATGAATTGAAAGTTTCCTATGCCTATGACTCCTATCTTTATCTCTATCTACCCTTGGTGTGTGGCCATAAGGTTTCAGTGCTCTTCTTTGTGAGGAAGACCTGTCCCTTAAAGATGGTCTCTCTCTCTCTCTCTCTCTCTCTCTCTCTCTCTCTCTCTCTCTTTGTGGAAAGTGTCCTTTATTTTTTCTAGAATCCATGTTTATCCCAAAGAAGTTGACATCATCATTGATGTTTCCTCCTCATTGTAATATCCCCCATTTTAAGACCTACTTGTTTCAATTATCCTTGGGTTCTTTTTATGCCTATTTGAGCCTCTTCTTTCTAAGTTATATAACACCTTAAAAAAAATACCATTTTTATGCTTAAGTCATACATTTGGTTTTATTAATAAATTGTTTTCTCATGATGCACAATCTTTTAGAAAATAATTATCATAAAAATACAGTAATTTTTTTTTAAAACAAACACTTTGATATAAAGTGCGAGCCTCGTCAATATAACGTTTGTAGCAGGAAATAAATTACTAAGCATTCTTGTGCATGTATAGGTTATTACCATTACAAGTTACTCTTTTCATTTTAATTGTCTCTAATCAACAATAAATCAATTTAAACATAACTCATCAAACTTCATTTAGTTATACAATCCTTATACATACTCATAGTTAGTCAAAGGTTTTTGGAACTTTACATATACTTAATTATATACAATAAAGGTCACACCTTATATATGTATATATTTAGTTCATATCCTATTACATTAACTAATCCACAATTACATATTAGTAACCAGGATGCTTGCATCCAACTATTACAAAATTTACATTATTGGTATGACTTTTTCTTTTCTTCTTCTTCTTCTTCTTCTTCTTCTTGCAAACAAGGAATGAAGACTTATCACACTATCTCAGGACTAATGATATAAATGCTCTAGCCACATGCTTTGGTCTAGAGAAATAAAAGTTCCACTTGGCATTTCCTAGTATGCTTGAAAGGGGTAGGGCATGGGATAAAGAGAGCTTCCTTGTGAAGACTAGACATGTGAGGAACTATGGTAATGGGAAAGAATCTACGAGTCCGTTTCCCCTTCAGATGAAGAGGAATCTCCAATGATTGCAGTCCTTTGCGCCTTGTAGCCAGGAGGAGGGAGGAACACTCTGTTTGGGTAGAAAGCTTCCAATGGAATGACGAAGCTCATCGTGGAGAAGTTCACATTCATGAATTCAAAAAGAAATAAGTGTCCCAAAGAAAATGATATCCTCACACTAGCCTGAGATGTAATGAATAGCCCATGAAGGTTTACCGTCCAACTGACATACTGATGTCCATGAACATTACTGCTGTCGCAAAATATATTTTGTTCGTTTAGGAAGAAAATGGGGAGAGGAGTTATAAACTAAGTTTTTTTAGTAGAATTCTACTCTATTCCTAGTGTCATCGCTTTTATCCCAGCCACTTCAATTTATTAGAAAACCATCTCATGCATACTAGATTGATTTTAATATTTCAAAAACTCTTATTGAAGTGGGTTACTTTTATATAGAAAAAAAATTATTACATAAACATATAACTTCCTTAAACATCATAAATCTTTGGGATCACATCATAGATATTATTTGACCATTATTTTTTCTATGTCTTACATTTCTCATATCAATTCTCCATCAATCTCTTAGTGATAATTAAGAGATGAGCATATGTTAACATTACTCAAACAATATCTTCTTACTGGCTCTGCTATTCAACCATCTATTCTTAAAGATATGAGACCATTCCTAAATGGTTGTGACCATCCATAATAAGTGAGAAACCCTTTTGTCTTCACAATTGAAGGATTTGTGGAGAATCTTTTTGTCTTCTAAGAGAACCTTTTTGTCTCCTCTTCACTAGGACTCTGATGTTCTCTGGATGTGCATAAGACATATTAAGAGTAGATTAAGTTTTCCCATAAGTTTTCTTTAGTGATCCCTTAAACCATTTAGGTTCATTTTGAAAGCTTCCAGATCATGCTCAATGAATATCCAACCAATATTCCATGCACATTTAGATCTCAATTGCTATCACATCAACATTCATACATGATCATCATATATAACACCATTCTTTAAACATTCATAAGCATTCATCATTCATCATTCATCTCACATTACTCTTTATGTATTCATAAAGCAGTACATGAGTTGACTTAATATTCTAAAACATATGATTGTCTTCTAAGACTTTGTTATACTTATCATTCAATCTTGGGCAACATAATCACATATACGCACACATGTCCAACTTGTTTAATTTATAAAATTTTATGATGAACCACTCATGGGAGCTTATTCCACTCAACCTTCTAAGTTGTCTCTCAGCCTTTCATTTTTCTCAAAGGTCAAGTTATTTCACATGATTTTTATAAAGCTTAGAAGTTTTCCCTTAGGTGGCTAAATAACACCTATTGAATTACTTACTCTTGGTGTACTTTAATTCACATGTCTTATGCATAACCTGAGTATATTAGGTCTAAGGATTTAAATTTCTTGTATTAATTTAGTTATACATGGCCAGATGGTATCCATGTCATTGCCAAGTTTCATTTAAACTCTTAATCATTTTCTTTTACATAACAACGATCCTTAATGTATCTTAACGAAGATTTTAAATTTGTTCTTCTTTAATTAACTCAAGGTGGCCAAATGCATGATCAAAGTTCTTAAGGTCCTCTAGTTCTCTTTTCTTTGTCTTGGAAGATGATTTCTTCTAATAATCAAGGTTTAGGCTATTAAACACTACGAAATTTAGAAATTTTTAAGACTTCTTCCTCACTCTTTGAGGTCATGGTTAAATAGTAAATGGTAATTTTTCAATCCCATGGTTTATTCTTAATCAATCAATTTATGCGTACATAGGTTTAGGCTTAAGTCATAGTGAAAATTTCAACTTCCTTTCACCAAATTAGCCATCATGGTTGAATGGTTATCCAACCATTTCTAAAACTTTCTTACACTTTTAATCCTTTCTATTCATATGATAAGGGTACTGAATTGATCCTAATTAAGAATTTAAAATCCTTCCTTCTTAACTAACCCTAAGATGGACGAATGACACTCTTGATGTCTAAGGCATCATATCTCATTTTCTCTTAACTCACATTGATAAATTCTCCTAGTTAGAGTTTAGACCATAAATCATTACCAAGTTTGGACAATTTTAAGGTTTCTTCCTTACTCTAGAAAGTTATGGCCTAATGTCAATATCATAAGTTCCAGCTCCATGGTTCATTCTTAATTATTTATTTTATGCATCATTTAATCTAACTTGAGTTTTAGTTGTGGCTTTAACTTGATTTTCATGATTTTTAGCTACCATGATCAAATTATCGACCTAGCCATTTCCAAAACTTTCTTACACATTTAAATTTTCCCATTTACCTTGTAATGGTTCTTAACGCACTATAATTAAAAATTTTAACTCATTTTCCCTTAATTAGCCAAGGGTGGCCAAATGCAACGTCTTGGTTCTAAGATTTTTTAGTTCAATTTTTCTTATCGTAAGAGTTATTTCACACCATTTAGGACCTGATCTTATAGCTTGTTTCATCTTTATAAATTTTTAGATATTTTACCCTTAACTTAGCATAAGTGGATGAATGCTCACTTTGAGCATCTAAGGTCACATTTTCAAAATTTCTTCTCATATAAACTTATTCCATGATTTTGTACACTTGTAGCACCTTAAGAACTTGAATCCATGCAAGGCTTGTCCATACTCCTTAACTTGGGTCATGGTTATCGTAACATTAATTACAACGAGATGACGAACTCGCTAAATATTTTAGAAAATAATTTTATTGATAAGTGGAGCCGCCACCGAATTTTATTTTTAAAGGAAAAATATTTGGAAAAACCATACCTTGAGGAAGAATCTAGGTTCGGGAGTCGGTTATGAGTAGGGAAGGTATTAGGCACCCTACTCGCCCGTTCCGAAGAACGGTACCTTTGAACTGAGTGTGTTATTTTAATATTTTTGAAAATTTTTTGATCCCTTTAAATAGCACAAAAATAAATAGGTTTGTATGAAATTAGCCTGACAAGACTTGATTCTGCTCCTACGTATTCCCTGATGTAATGGAAATTCAAGGCTACGTAGTTCTGATTTTGAAGACTTGATTTTTAGAGATATTTTGAAAAGGCCCAGTTTATACCGCATTGCAAAATGAGTTGAAATTGTTTTGAGTGCTTTTGAAAAATTCTTAGTCCACATATGTACAAGGTCTGAGGCAAACGAAGCCTGCACTGGCACCCATATGATTTCTAAATACCAAACAGTAGGGTATGCTACCAGTTCGTATCTAGAGCTCATCGCATGAGACTAAGTGTTATTGGAATACATATTTCAAAAATTTGACTTTTACATGTGTTCCCAGATCCACATATGCACAGAGGCGAAGGCAAACGAGGGTTGCACTGAGACTCATATGACACTCTGAATATTGAAAGACAGGGTATGCTGCACTTTTAAATTCGAAGCTCATTGCGTGAGATCCAAGATCGTTTGAAACTTTAACAAGTATTGGAAAAAGTAATTTTTTGAAGAAAGATTGAGAAATGAAGATCTTTGACCCATATGCACAGAGTCGAAGGAAAGCGAATGTTGCATCGCGACTCATATGACTCTCCGAATATTGAAAGACAGGGTATGCTGCACTTTCAAAATCGAAGCCCATTGTGTGAGATCTAGGATCGTTTGAAATTCACTTTTAGAAAAGGATAGTAATGAGTCTTACCTTAAGAAAAATTAATTTGCGTTCAAAAAATAGACTTGATCTCAAATAAAAAAAGGAAATCGGTCCTGACTTTAAAAAAATAGGCTTGATTAAAAAGAATTGGGCTTGACTCAAATTAAAAAAAAGGAATTGATTAAAAAATAAAATTGGGCTTGACCCAAAAAAATAAAAAAATGGACTTGATTTCAAATTGAATTGGGCCTGACCCAAATTAAAGAGGAATTGGACTTGACCCAAAATAAAAAAAATGGACTTGATTTTAGATTGAATTGGGAATTAGGCTTGACCCCAAATTAAAAAAACTTAATTTCAAAATACAATAAAAAAATAATTGGGCTTGATCCAAAAAGGACTTGATTTAAAAAAAAAAGAATTGAGCTTGACTTAAAAGGAATTGAGCTTAACCTAAATTAATTAAAAAAATACACTTTATTTCAATTTTTTTTTAAAAAGAGGGCTTAGGCTTGATTTCAAATAAGAGAAAAAAATTGAGCTTGACCCAAATTAAAAATAGACTTAATTTCAAATTAAAAGAGAAAAATTGGGCTTGATCAAAAATAAAAAAAAATAAAAAAACAAAAAACTTGAATTGGGCTAAAAAGGAAGAATATCTTGTGAGCCCAATATTATAAGATTAGAAATATAGGCGCGCCTCTTTCAGTCTGTGTCTTGTGGCCTCAGATTTATCAACCCTCTCACTTCCTGCCAAGTCAACCACGAATTTCTAACCTTTTGTTTGTTCCATCATTGACTAATAGATCCCTTACTTGCTCCTTATTATTTTCAATCATTTGAACACAAACGTCATAGTGGAAAACGTCTTTTCTTTGGTCTGCTTAAGAAATGAATTGCAGAGAGCCTTGTAATTTACACCTTGGATTTTCTCTATGATATGTTTCGGTCTAGTCATATTGCAATGAGTGGCTGCATGTCTAAGAAAACCTCAACTTGGGTCGTAGATGGTCCCTCTTTAAATGAAGACCAATAGCAATCAAGGCATCCTTAATGTACTGCATGATCCCATGCATGAAGATGGAATCCTTATAACCACAGAACAGTTATAACCTCCCCAAGTTTAACTCATGAACAACATTCTGAGCTAATTGAATTAGGTGGGAAGGTGAAATGAACTCATAATTGATTGAGTTATGATTCATGGCCAATAAATCAGCTTCCTTGAAGTTGATGTATTCGCCTCATCCAATCGTCAATCCATGGTGGGGGCTAATGCATTTGTATTATCCTACAGCTAATCATAAGGTGGTGCAGAACTATATGAAAGATGAGGAGCTGCTTCTATGATAGCCAGGCCAAGCATATGATTACTTGAGGGGGAACCACTTGCGGTGAGTGTGGTGGAATGGAGAAACCTTGCGAATTTTCAACAGCATATTAGAATAAAAAGAGCTCTGTCCGAGTTGCACATCTCCCACAATATATTATGGTTGGGCTCATCGAGTAGTAGTAAAGAAGTAGCAACTGTGTTGACTACATCATATAAGGAAATATGAACAGCATCAATTGCAGAAGCTCCACGGTGGGCAACGTTTTACATAGGAATATTATCAACCAGAAGGCTCCAAGACCCAGAATGACTTAGAGGTATGGGAGAAATAGAAACTTGCCCACATAGTAGACCATATGCTCTTGAAGGTACTCTCCATGGCTGAGGGATGCACCACACAGAGTCTTTGTAGTAGCTGGTCTAATACTTGAGCCAGTTGTTGTGACTTTCTGCTGTTGTAACTCAGCATCTATCTTCATGTCTCAATGGCATGCTAACCGGGGCAACCTTTGATTAAATTGTTTCCTGATCAGTTTAGGGACCTCTGTGGGATGGTATGCACGCCCAATTATTTCCATAAATGTATTCCCAGGTAACTGCTAAGAACTTAAGGTATTCTTCATTTGATTATTGTGCAAGTCAAGAGCAATGCAATTCTGTTTGAGAAATAAAAATAGCCACTCTTAGCTACGAACTCATTTACAGACTTGACCCAAATTAAATCCCACTCGATCAGAAAGATACGACCTAATTGGAAAAGGTAAAATTGGCTTCTCAAATAAATTCAAGGAAGAAACTGGTCCTGATAAGGCTTCTAAAAGCAAAACTTCACAAATACCTTGGGTAATGTCTATGCTGATGTGCTGCCTTGCAAGATGCCTGATACTAATATGCATCTTAATCAGCAATCCCAGAACTATGGGCCGTTGGAGATCATTATCAGTTTTCAGAACCACGAGCCCACTTCTTCTAAAGTTTCCAAGAATGCATTCTCTTATGTGTTTTCTCAGTACAAAGACATGGTCTAAAACACAGATAGGCTCTACATCATTTAAATCTGAGTACAAATTGGTCAACCTTTGCATTGGTGTTTGAGCGTTGTTAAGAGGATGCTGAATGTATCAAGGTCTTGTCTTCAACCTTGTTGAGTAGAAGTGCCTCCTTTATAAGGTTGAGTTTTAGGAGAAGTAATCAACATATAGTAATGGATTTACAAAGCGACATAATCAAGACCTACAACATATATTCTGGAATAGAAAATATATCAAGCTATGCTCCAGAATCAACTATAATGACCGAAGCAGATTTTTGACAAATTAAATTGTGTAATTCTGACACGGATGCTCGAGGCAGATTGTTGCCATATTCACCTTTTGGCCAAAACACTAGGCTATTTAGGATTAACGGAAATAAAATTGAAGCCAAACAACCAAAAAGAAGATTGCTTCCAACCTACTATAATTACTTGACATCTTATCTACCAGCGTCTATATGAACTTGACCAAACTCGCTGTGATGGAGCGCTTTCAATTATCACTAGTGTTGCTGCATCCTTTAACAGATGAGGTTCCATACGCTGTTGGTACCTTCGGTCACAATCTCAGAGGACAGTAGATCTTGGGCATTAAATCTTAGAAAAAGTAGAACTAAGCTATTCTTCCAATTTATTCAATCATACATTGATCGATATTTCAGGCAATATTCAATGGTTATCTTACAGTATTTTAGATTGAGGCCATTGATATGAGGCTATGACATCATTACGGAACATAGAAATTCTAAAGTTTATTGTAATGAATTGAAAGCTCTAATGCAAAGAAATGCATGTAGCATCCACCTCATGGGTTAGGAATCCTTTTTGTTTAAGCAGTTATAATTCGATCAAATTGAAAAGTAGATTGAGGCATTCATGAGTTTACCTGGAGGTTTTGCCGAGGAATGCTACGTTCTTGTGAGCTTCTGTGGTGCGTTCCCTGGTTTGCGAGAAAGATAACTTCTGAATGGTTCCAGAATGATGTACTCTACTCCACCGCTTCAGCACCTCCTTGGATCTGGAAATTCTTTTCTCCAATCTCCTCGCAATTCCCTCAACCTTATCATTTGAAGAGTTCAATATAATGTTTTCTGTGCGTATGAACTTGACTATGTTGTATGAAGGCACTACTACGCAGAATTGACGAACATAGAACTTCGATTGAGGCTGAAGTTGACTTTGATTGAGGTAGTTCTCCAGAGGTGTGATGCGGTAAGGAAAAGAACTTTGAGATGGAGAATCGGAACCAAGAGAAGCTTCCAAAAAGCTTCTAAACGATCCAGAGAGAACCAGGAGAATTCTGAAAGCCTTTATTGAGTTCCCTCCCCCTTTTTCACTCCAATTCCTTCAAACTTATATATTAGATGCTCTGACTCTCTTCTCTCTTTCTCTTTTTTTGAATTTTAGCGGGTGTCTCCCTTTTCTTTTATTTTTTCTGCCTTTTCTCTTCTGTTCTTTTTTTTTTAACTTATTTTTGAGCTCTTAACTAACTTAACTTTCCTATATAACTAACCTAACTAATTTCTAACTAACTAATTGAAAATTTTTCGCTTTACATCTTTTTTATTTTGTTATTATTTTTATTTGTCTTTTTTTCCTTTTATTTTTTTTTTATCTTTTTCTCTTTTCTTCATCTCTCTTTTTTTCATTCTTTTATTATTTATTTATTCCATTATTTTAGGTGTATTTGTTTTATTTATTATTTATTTTATATTTTATTATTATTTTTCCCTTATTCATAATTTAAAAATTGGCCTCGGACATAATTGAGTGTTCACAATGGTCAAAGAAAATCATAGATGTCTTATGAAGCTTGTTCCATTTTTGGTTCCAAAATTTCAACTTTCTCTTAGTAGATTTTATATCTATGCCAAAATGAAGTGTGTGAGACTTATGGTTTAATTTTTCTTATACTTTTAAGTATTTTAGTCCATAGGTTCAAATCTGGATATCTTACCACACAAGTCCATAATATTAAGAAAATCATCAAGTTTCAAGCTTTAAGCATAAAAATCTTCAAGGTAATAGTTTTTTCAAGACAAATAAGTGTAGATTCACTAGATCTACTCCAAGATCCATCCATCTCATATCATAAACACTTTAAAAATTTTCCTCATGACCTCTCAAAACTTCCCAAAATATCAAAGTTGATTTTTAAGAAATTTTATCCGATTAAATTGCTTCTAAGGTGGCCAAAAGCACTTTAATCCATCCAAACTTCATTTTAACTTTCAAAAATTACAAAAAAGGGTGATGCTCATTTTCAACCATAAAAAGGTAGCCTTGATCTCTCATGAGTTCAAACATAGTGAGGTCTATGGATCTTAAAGAAAGAATCCACAAAAAGAAGAAACAAACCATATAAATTAAGATTTAAAGCTTAAAAGACAAAGTAATAATCCCACTTGATGGAGATTTCAGGTGGACGTTTTGTGGTGCTGTGGTGGCTGATCTTGGTCCCTTTCTTGGTGGTCCACAAAGAGCTCTTAGTGATGGTGGTGAGGCTTGGTGAGTAGAGGTTGATTTTGGCTTAAATTCAAAGATGAAAACTTAAGCTTAAGGTGGAAGGTTAGCATTTTTGGATTAGGTTTAACCTTGAGAGAGTTTCGAAAATTTTTTTAAGTGTTTAGAAGGTGAAAATTGAAAAAATATGAGCTCCCCCATGGCCCTTAGTGAATTCGGTTAAGTTAGGGCATTTTAGGAATAAATTTCTCACTTAAGGGTATTTCGGTGACTTTACATGAAATTTCAATTTTCTAAAATAATTCAAAATGTGAAGAATTATCCTTTTAGAATTATATTAGTATTAATTAGGTTGAGTTTGTTACTAATTGTAAACATCCAATTATGTCCGAGGCCCCCAATTGTTAATCAAGAAACCAATACCAATTTATATAATAAATAAATATAAATAAAAAGAAAACAAAAAACAAAAAACAGGAAACAAAAAAAAAACAAAAAACAGAAATACAAAACACAGAAAAGCAGACAAATAAGTAGAAAGCAGAAAAACAAATAAAAACAAATCAGAGAAAAATAAAAAATTATATGATAATAAAGGAAAAAAAATAAAAATAAAAAAGGAATAATAAAGAAAACAAAAATAACAAATTAATAAAGGAAAAGAATTTAAAACAAAAAGAGATAGAAAATGGAAGAAAAATAAGAAAATGAAAGTAAAAACTGAAAAAAACTATTAAAAACATAAAAACTGGAAAACAAAAATTAATAAACAAAGAAGTTATAAAAAGAAAGTAAAAAATAATAATAATAACGGAAAAATAAAAAAATAAAATTAAAACAAAAAGATAAATAAAAAAAAGAGAGAAATAAAAATAATAATAATCATAAATAAATAATTAAAATAAAACTGAAAAATAAATTGAAAAAAAAAGAAAATAGAGAAGAAGGAAAAACGGGAAAAGTTTTTGAAAAACTCTATAAATCAGAGAAAAGAAATTTTAAAAAGAAAAAGGAGGGGAGAGGTCTCTCTAATTGTCTCAATCTTGGGTTGGGTGGATACATTTCCTTTGGAGAAGTGAGAGAGAAATCCAGATCGAAGAAGCAGCAGCAGAAGTTCTGAGGAGGGAGCAAGAAATTGCGTTCGTTTTCTTACGGAACCCTTCTAAGGAAAAAGAGATTTCCAAAATCTTGGGGATTGAATAGTGTCGTAACCGCAATTTCGACGAGACGACGAACTCGCTAAAATTTTGAAAATGGAATTTTATTTGGATTAATGTAGAGTCGCCACCAAATTTTTATTTAAGGGAAAATATTTGGAAAAAACCCTGACTCGAGGATGAGATTCGAAGTTCGGGAGTCGGTTACGAATGAGGAAGGTGTTAGGCACCCCACTCGCCCGTTCTGAAGAACGGTACCCTTAAACTGAGTGTGTGATTTTTGAAATTGTTTGATTCCTTTAATTAGCATGGAAATAAATAATTTGATGGAAGTTAGCCTGACAGGACTTGATCCTGCTCCTACGTATTCCTCGGTGGAATGGGAAACTCAAGGCTTACGTAGTTTTGGTTTGATTTGGAGGCTTGACCTTCGAAGGTGCTTGAAAGAAAGGAATTTTGAAAATGAACGTTGTTTTGGAAAATATTTTTAGAAGGGAAATCCCCATCCACATATGCACAGGGCCCAAAACAACTACGACTGCACTTGGACCCATACGAATCTCTAAACAACGAACAGCAGAAAAAGCTACCGGTTCGTGCTTAGAACTCGTCGCGTGAGATCGAGAATCTCAAAACCAGATTTTTATTTTGTAAAAACGATGAATGATAAAACGAACAAGATTTTTTATTTTGTAAAATGGAAGGCCAATCCTAATCCACATATGCACAAGGCCCAAGACAACTACGGCTGCACTTGGACCCATACCAATCTCTAAACAACGAACAGCAAAAAAAGCTACCAGTTCGTGCCTAGAGCTCGTCGCGTGAGATTAAGAATCGCAAAACAAGGTTTTTATTTTGTAAAAATCGATGAATGATAAAAAGAACAAGATTTTTTCCATTTTGTAAAAAGGAAGAGCAATCATAATCCACATATGCACAAGACCTAAGACAACTACGGCTGCACTTGGACCCATATGAATCTCTAAACAATGAACAACAGAAAAAGCTATTAGTCCGTGCTTAGAGCTCGTCGCGTGAGATTAAGAATCGCAAAACAAGGTTTTTATTTTGTAAAAACGATGAATGATAAAACAAACAAGATATAATCGAACGTAAGGGGATCTGGGGGCGTGATTATCATTAATGGAAACTTATAGATTTAATTTGTAATTAGTAGAATTTTAGGGGTCTTAGTTTGTAATTAGTAGAAAGTTTAGGGACAGGATTGGAATTACTGGAAAGTTAAGGGTAGAATGGTAATTTGTGGAAATTTGGGACAGAATTGACATTATTGGAAAGATTAGGGTAGAATGGTATTTTGTGGAGATTTGGGACAGAACTGACATTATTGGAAATGTCAGGGGCAGATTTGGTATTTTGCAATTGGGGACAGAATTGGCATTAGTGGGAATGATTAGGGGCAGATTTGGTATTTGGTATTTTGCAATTTGGGACAGAATTGGCATTAGTGGGAATGATCAGGGGCAGATTTGGTATTTGGTATTTTGCAATTTGGGACAGAATGGGAAATGGTGGGAATGATCAGGAGCAAATTTGGTATTTTGCTTCTGGGTTAAATGGGAGAAAAATTAGAATGGTCCTACCTAGGATTCGAATAAAGGGCATGAGGGATGTGTGTAGGCACTCCAACCATTGAGCCTAATGCCCATTTGGGATAATGGCCTTCAGACTTTAATTTTAAGGTGAGCCTCCTAACTTGCATAAAATTGCATAACGTTAGACTCCTCTTTGGTATCTCAATTTGACCCTGTTTTTCCGACTCTGTTTTTGAGCTTTTCTATTTGCTTGTGAGATTCAGCAGGATGTTCATGCGTTTGGTCCCAACTTGCTACCCTCCTACTAGGGTCATGGCCAAGATGTTAACCAAGGTGCTGCTAAATACCGGACGTAGGCATTTGTACATGAGGAATCTCCTCCCTTATTCTGACCTCTTCATGTCCTGTTATGTGAATGAAATTTGCCAAACAACCAAATTATGCAGATTAGGGGACAGAGACGAGTCACCCCCACCCCACTAGTTGTCCCCTTTTTGTATTCTGGTTTACTATGCTCTATGTAGAACCTATTATTTCAGGAACCTGGGTCTAATAAGCATATATCTCAGTTTTGAATCCTGACCCTCAACCTGAGATATACTGAACTATTTGCACTTGGTAGAATGAGGGACATTCCTAGAATCTGTTGGGACAAATCCAAATGGGTGATGGCGTATGTGGTTCTTCCAAGGATATGCATTCGTCGGAGCACTCGTAGGAGAGCTCTTTGCTTTGTTTCACTTAGAGTAAATGGTCTAAATCTTCCATCAATAGATGATGTCTGGGTGTCACAACAATCAACCCAAGAGTTTTTGAAGGGTAATCCGAGCCTTGTGCTCAGTTTGAAGTCATCCCAAATTCACTCTCGGTTGGCTACCTCTAATAACATCATCCTTAAATCAATTTTGTCCTATTCAGTTTCTAGTTAATAGTAAGTTCTTGGTCATTTGGCAATCACTCACACATTTTGATTTATTAATTTCCTGGCTCCCTCACCGTGTTTTTTTTTATCTTGACTAAGCTTGCTTTTTGAATATCCAGCAAGTCGACAGCATTATGCAGACCAGACACCCCTCATATTTGTGGCTGGACTTGACATACACAGAGAAATGAAGCTAATGGTTCTTGGGATTTGGTAATCCCTGATCACTAAAGTTAGATGTTAATGTTATTATGGTGCATGGATAACCAAAATCTCCTATGCCTAACTGAATTTTCGAATCTTGATTCTTATGATTAACGTCAGTCCCAAATACATGAGAATTCAACAGACATGCAGAGGAAACCAACGTTTACCCTTTGATTTTATCAAGTTTTCATGCACGCTCTTAACAAGATTCTTGAACTTAGAACAGAGCAGCGTTCAAACATCATTCATGCATCTCTATCAGCCCTATTGAATTATGTTCATGCAGTATCGAAATAAAAGGAGGGAGTATGGACTCTCATTTCGTGATCGGGTGCGACTCGACTACACAAATACCAGATTGATTTCTTGAACTTTCATACCCCAAGCATTACACAGATTGTAGGCAAATAGCAAATGAATTAATCGGTAGCATTATGACTAATTTAAACGCGTTCGATTCGCAAGAAATCAAGAAAACTTCATGCAAGAACAGGGTCTTTACTTCATCCTATTGAGGTATAGTGTGTCAAGAACAAATGCGTTGCAATGCTAACCTGTTTGATGGAACCTGATCGTACCTTTGCCAAAGATCCAAGGTTCTGAACCTCCAATTCCTTCGTCCTTCCCCCTTGAGTATCTGAAGCCAAGGAATTTTCGCAGCCCTCTCTATTCTTCCCCTTCGTTCTCCCTTTTGCTTTTCCTTTTCTAGCTTTCAGAATCTAACCCCAAAATTCATGCCCAGCTCCCTTTTTACATGGCCTACCTCCGCCTCTTTTCCCCCTCTTTTGTTTTAAAAGCTTTTTTGATTTTTTCCATTTTCATCTTTTGTTTTTCTTTTCGATTTTTTTTAATTTTCAGATTTTTAGTTTTGTTTTTCAGGTTTTTAATTTTTATTTTTACTTTTCAGATTTTTAATTTTTTTTTATTATTATTATTATTTCCAAATTTTGATTTATGATTTTTATTCTTCATGTTTTAACTTTCCAGATTTTCCCTTTTTCCAGATTTTTGAATTCTTAATTTTTCCATATTTTTATTCCTATTTTTTTCATATTTTAAAATTTTTTAATTTTTCTTTTCTTTTTCAGATTTTTTGAATTTTGTTTTGTGTATTTTCATTTTTTTATCTAAAAATTTTTATCTTTAATTCCTTTTCAACTTTTAATTTTCAGATTTTTTTATTTTTATTGCCCTTTTTCGATATTTTTGTTTTTTTATTTTCCAATTTTTTTTATTTTTTATTTTTTTAAATTATTATTATTTAATTTTTTGGTTCTTTATTTATTTATTATTGTTTTGTTTTTTTTTTCTTCTTTTTCCATTATTTAATTTAATACGGGTTTCTCAATTGATTTTAATAGTTGGGAGCCTCGGATATAGATGAGTGTTTACAAATAGGATCGTGCTTCTTTCGGTTCTTTCACATTTAGACGTCAAGAATTCATCCACGAGCTATGGAAAACTTACCTTATTCGGCTTTGTAGAAAAGATTTTCACCTTTGTTCGAGGGTTGTGGTAATCAGGTTAGCAACGTTTTCTTTGAAACTGCATGATTGTCAATGTTTATTCTGCATGCTTAATGAATGGACATTGCATCAAATTGAGAAATGTAGATATGAGAGGTCCCGATTCTCATTTTGATTTTCAAAATCTGTTAGAAAATTGCTTGCAGTGAATTAGATATTTGTGTGAATATGTGTAGGGATCCATCGGTGTAACTCTTTGCGATTCTATAACTGTTAATGCATATTGATTGTCACCATAAACAGTGCATATTGATTGTCACCATAAACAGAATTGTCCAAGAGATGTGGCCCCTTGTTATTCTGAGATAAGTAGGCATTCGTTAGTCCATTATGCATTCTTCCTCGAAGATTTAATGGAAACCCACCCCTATCCAAAGCCATAGAAGGAGCATTTTTGCAATGTTCATATAAATATCAGAGAACTTAAAATCCTTGAAAAACAGAGCCTCAGCCTTAGTGTGTGAGTAGCATTAGCAAAGAACATGAGGCAGCATCTGTTTAATTGATTCGCGAAGTGCTAGAACAGAGGGAAATAGAGGAGAAGGGAATGAGGGTATATGGGGTCATTAAGCCCATTTCCATTGTTGGCAAGCTACTCGGTTCTAGGCTTTTACACGCTAACGAATCAATGGAGACCAATACAGAACCTGGTGTGTGCTTGAACGAGAGTGCTCCAGAAAACCCCACATTTGGGATTGCAGAAAACGACTCATTCTTGTAGGGAGGATGCACATGTGGGAACCTTTTCACCTTGTTGTATCCTCATGTTCATGGCAAGAAAGCTTCTGACCCTGAAAGGGCAACCTCATCCCGTGCCAATACTGGAAGCTTGGCTGGGCTGCTAGTGGTTTGATTATGAGCCCAAAGTGCACGTCATTGAGTGAGTTATAAGTACAGGTAGATTGGGAGTATTCATGGTATACCCCACCAAATATTTTGGCCACACCAGGCAAGCTTATTACTAGGCAAGCCAACTTCACTAACGGAGCAGCAAGCAAGCAGTCGACATATCCATGGAGCAAGGGTAGAAATACGTCTCCATGTAGTGCTCGACAAAGGAGTAAGATGGCCTTGGATCTAGGTAAGTCAAAGAGAATCTGTACGAAACCATACATAAGTTCTAGCAGGTAAGCGTAAGGTTTTGTAGGTGTTTTTTCCAAAATCAGAGGCCAAATCAGTCCCATGCATGGATGTGGGTTGCATGCAAAAGGACAAAAAGAGTGGGCCCCACTCGTGAACCATGTTTGGAGTGAAAAAAGCATTGCCCACATTTACATATATGAGTAAAGGAATGTAGTGTTACAAAAATCGAGTGGTTCAAATGGTTGGACGCTTCACTTGCACTCCATGACCTGGGTTCGAATCCCTCATACCCCACTACACCATCTTGTTGCAAATTTCCTTCTTCTCATCACGTGCATCTCACGTGCCATTTGAGCCAGCAAGCCATACGAGTTGGCCCGTAGCCGAGTCGTCAAATTGGGCTATGAGAATAATTGAATGAAGACGCAAAGCCATGTGAGCCAGCCACCATAAAGTCAAGCCATTAAGCCGCAAGCCGTCAATTAATTTTCAATTTAATTTTTTTTCTTTTCTTTTTCACCTAAAATTAATTTCAATTTAAATCCAATTAACTCAAGCCCAAAATTAATAAAATCAAGTCCATCTTCAAATCAAATTCTTTTTAATTGAAGTCAAGCTTAATTCCTTCCTCCAAAATTTAAAATTAAATTTGTTCAAATAAAGTTCAATTCTTTTTCTGTAAATCAAATCGAGTTTAATGCTTTTCTTCAAATGAAACTAAGTTTAATTTCTTCTCTTCAAACTTAAAACCAAGTTTAATTCTTTCATTTCAAATCAAGTTTATCTTTTTTTTTTGTTACTTTCCCTTATCTTTCAAAATCAAGTTCATTTTTATCAAGTTTAATTCTTTTTTTTAGGATTGGGTCAAGCCCGAACATTTTCTTTCTATTCTAAATCAAAATTCTTCAATTCTGGGTCTCACGTAATGAACCCTAAGCACGAACTGGTAGCTATTTCTGCAGTTCAATGTTTAGGAATTCATATGGGTCCCAAGTGCAGCCGTAGTTGTCTTGGGCCCTGTGCATATGTGGACTAGGAATTCCTTTTAAATAACTTCAAGAAATAATTCATTTTGGAACCCCTAGTCTCACGCGATGAACCCTAAGCACGAACTGATAGTTATTTCTGTTGTTCGATGTTTAGGGATTCGTATGGGTCCCAGTGCAGCCGTAGTTGTCTTGGATCCTATGCATATGTGAGCTAGGGATTTCCTTCAAAACGTTTTCAAAATATTCTATTCAAACACCTCTGAAGGTCAATCCTTCAAAACACCAGAACTACGTAAGCTTTGAGTTTTCCATTGCACCGGGGAATATGTAGGAGCAGGATCAAGTCCTGTCAGGCTAACCTCCATTAATCTATTTATTTTCACATTAATTAAGGGATCAAACAGTTTTTTAAATAAATCACATTCAGTTTAAGGGTACCGTTCTCTAGAACGGGCGAGTGGGGTGCCTAACACCTTCCCCACTCGTAACTGACTTCCGAACTTAGAACCTTATCCTCAAGTTAGGGTTTGTCCAAATCTTTTCCCTTAAATAAAAATCTGGTGGCGGCTCCACATAATCAAATAAATGCAATTTTTAAAATTTTAGCGAGTTCGTCGTCTTGTCGTGATTACGGTTGCGACACTAATCAAGTTTAAATTACCATAAGCATGGTTAATTTTAATTTAACAAGATTAATTAACCTTAATCATGGTTAAATTGTTTTTACATTTATGGTGTTTGTCTTATTTGCCACAAATAAGATGATAAATCATATGGTGAGTCAACACCATATTTTGCACATGAAATTTTTGTGCAAACCATGTGGGGCCCAATTATGGCATTTGTTTCACATTTCTTACCATCCTAACCTTCTAGAGACATTTTTGTAATTTTTCTCAACATTACCTGAGAAGTTCTCAAATTGTTCATCCGACATTTATAAAACTTATTGGTTCATTCCCAAGTCATTCCTCCAACATTTAAAACACTAATTTTTTTCTCACGATTTTTTAACCATTCTTAATGTTCTCTAATCCTTGAGAATGTAATTTACCTTTTGTTTTATATTTTTCCTGCATATTATTTGGGTTGCCCAAGTGCATGGATATTTTTGTCATTTACACTAAACTTTCTAATTTCTCTAGCTTTTTCTCTTATTCCTACTTTATTTCTTACTAAAGGTTATTTGTAACCTTAAGGGTTCATTAGGAGAATTTATGGATGTTACAAACTATCTAAGCAATCTTCAAATGATCTTGTTTGGGCTTGAATTATTTTTCTAATATTGAAGCAAGTTGCTTTATTTCATTCTTAGGTGAATATTCGTGACCACTCGTTTGTAAAGTAGAAAATTTCTCTCCACACCTGGATTGCTAGGCTATGAAAATTGAATCACACAAATCCGAAAACACTTAGCAAGCAACCTAGGCTCTAAGGCACACAACAACACAAGGGTTAAGTAGTATACCTAGCCCCCTTGACCTTGCAAAAAAGATAAGGTTTGTGCTACCAAATAGTTCTAAGAAAAGTCACACAACATTTAGCACCCCCTTATACTTCTTGCATGCACAAACCACCAAAAGAATTAGAGATTGACCTTAGGTGAGTATCCTACACCAAGGTGCAAGTACAAAGTCCTTTTTACAAACAAATTGCAAAGGAAAAATTTGAATTACGCCAAAAGGAAATCCTACTACATGACACTAGGATTTACAATTCAAGTCAAACCTAGTTACACATATTCAACCTAAAATTTACAAGTTCAAAACCAAATGCTTAATGCTTAAAGACAATCAAGAAAAGCTAAGTACAAGAATAGTATACTCAAAATAAATTTAAGTAAGACAAAATTTAGAAGCCAAGAATTTAGACAAACTATAATTAAAGTTAAGATTAAAGGTAAGTAAACAAAAGGAATCCTAGAAACCTAAGAGAAGCATGCACATACTTATGCAAAAGATGAATGTTATTCGGGCAAGCTATATGAACATACACAAACTAAGTATTAAGACCTAATTGGGTACCCTATGACTGAAGATAAATTCATGAATACACAAGCATACTTCACTCAAATAATGGATCTTATGCATATGTCTTTTTCCTATATGCTTTATTTGTTCTTTCCTTCGGGCTTTTGTATTTATTTTCTCTTTTGTTTTGATTTTTTTGTATCCAATTCTTGATTCAATTCTAAAATTCACAATCCTCTAATGGTTTTTTCATAAGCTTTTTCTTTCACAGTCCTAGATTCCATAATCTAACTAGTTCATTTGCACTATTCCTTACAAAGTTAGGGTAATTCTAAGTCAAGTATGTTTGTCCAGTTTTTCTCCTAATCCAGCTTGGGTCACAAAAGTTTCAGAGGTGTTTAAGTATCTTTTAATGTGTCTTAAGATGTTAATTAAGCTTATACTTAAGCATTTATCGTTAATGGCTTAGAACATGTATGATTCAAGCCTAGCTAGCATTAGATTGCATGCACATGATCATGCATCTCATTGAAAATTGAAAAATAAAAACCACACAACATTCAACTCAGAATAACACATAGAGAAGGATCAAAACATAATGAATCAAACATATACAAGTTCTAAAAAATTCAGATCAAAAGGATGAACTCAAGATCACTTAGTTCTTGGAGCCAAAATTAGACTCAAATTTCAAATTTTTTTTAGAGATATGTGAAATCATACTAATTAACTAAAGGATAGAGATCAGATCAAGGAATCCAAAACAAATTTGGTCCAAATTAGACTAGAATTGACCAAGTTATGCTCACTTTACTCAAGCTAGACGTGTTCGTGCACCAGGATGAACATACTCCAGTAAATCAACAATCACGAATTCCCTACTCAATCATTTAAAGCAACAATACATTCTAGAAACTAGAAAGAAATAAAAATATAACACAAAAGGAATCACAAAAATTGAAGCTGGACTGCTTGATCAAAAGTGAAAAAGAAAAATGAGTAGAAGATAAACTTGAAAGAATGAGGAGAACATGAAAATATAAAAAAACTAAAGGTTCCTCTCACCTCCATTAATAGAACTATGATACCAGTTGATGCAGTGG
The DNA here is from genome assembly GCA_037954105.1 of Canavalia gladiata. NCBI lineage: Eukaryota > Viridiplantae > Streptophyta > Magnoliopsida > Fabales > Fabaceae > Canavalia > Canavalia gladiata. The sequence goes on from CM075662.1 coordinate 26,053,740, forward strand.
TGGAAGGAGGTGGTTTTTCTGGATCAATGAAGGATTCAATTAGGTGGAGAATGGAAGTGGAATTGTGATGAAACTATGCCTTGAATTGGAAGCGCCACCTCTTGTGGAGGATGAACTTTTTCTCCACCACCATGAGCAACCATGAATGAGAAGGATCCTCAAGGGATGAAGATTGTTGTTTAGGCTATAGTTTATAAAGCATAAGAACATGTTTTGTCAAACGCAACAAAAAAAGATATGATTAGCAACTGAATTTGGTGACTATGTAATTTCAGTCACTAATAGTAATTGAATTTGCCACCACCGCAGCTGGAGACCAAAAAAATTTAGTAAATACCATAGCCACCGAATTAACAACTAATTATTCGGTCTCAAAATAAAAACATAAAATACGTAGCTAAATTCGGTGGCTAAATTGTTGATTTAGATTTGGAGGCCGATCTATTCAGTCTCAAAAAATTTAGTTCCTCCTTGCTTTTTTTAGTTTCCCTTTTCTTCTCACTCTGTGAACCCTAAGCAAAAGAAAGAACTTCATTTTCTCTCATTCTTCCTGGTTCATTCCTCCTAGTACTCTGCTCCTGGTACTCATTTTTTCTCATTCTTCATGTTACTCCATTCCTAGTACTTTCTCTTTCCCATTCTTGTTACTCTTTATGTTTTACTGCTAAGTAAATTTTTTTATGTGTGCCCCTCCCCTTCATCTTCTTTAAAAAATAAAAATAGCTTAGGAGCCACTAGTACTAATATTAAGTGAATGGATCAGTGAAGGTAGAAGCTTGAGTTGGATTTGTTAAAAATTTTTTCTCCTAAGAAAGTTGCTGGGTGTAGAAATCTATTCATTCACCTTTTTAAGGAAGCTCTGGTTATTTTTGTGTTGCTAATTGATTGATTTCAACTTTGAGGAGGAAGAGGTTGATGGTGAAAATCAAGTAGGAAATCGTGGTGATGTTTGAGAAAAATTTTGTGTGTCTTCAAAAGGAGGAGTAAGAAAGTAAGTAAAGGAGAAAGGAGGGAGAGAAGGAAGGTTATCTTGTTTCGATATTAGGTTGCTTTCAGAATCAATGAAAAAAGGACTGCAGGGACCATATACATTGAGAAAAAGTACTACAATTATCCTTTCTTTTGAGCAAAAAGTTAGTGAGGATGAGATACATTGTGAGAAATGAGTGGATGAAATTTTAGTCTGTTACACTTCATGTGGTGCACAGGTGCGAGGTGACAGGGAACTAAAGCTAGTTAACTCAAATCCATGCCCCCTATACTCCTTACCCTCATCACATTACTCTCTGCTAGCCCCACTTCATCCCTCTCCAGTATACACACGGTTTCATATTTTAAATTCCAATTGACATTGCATGATTACTTGTTTATCTTCGTCCTATATACTAGTGCACATATATCACATGCCATTACTTTTTATGGCAAGATTCACATAATTTTGAAGGTCTATTATAAAAAAAGAAAGAACCATATCCTTTATTCAATTTATCTATAACTTATATTCATATATTTTAAATTATTTTAATTCATTTCTTAACTTTTTATGTTATTTTCATTTTAATATGGACATACATATATATAGGTGTGTACCTCCAGGGTTTGACTAAGAAAGGGCTAAGATTAATATATATATATATAATAATTGAAGAAAAGTTTAATATCTAAATTATCAACAACATAAATATTTTAACATATTAATAGTTAAATTCTAAAAAATTTAAAAATTATATATTATTATCTATGTTGAGCTTGTTGATATTTTAATGATATCAAAATTATCAATCTTCATATTTACTACATACATTTTAGTAATTTCTTTCTCAATATAACTAGTCATATAGTTAACAAAAAAAAAATTATCTTTTAATTATGTCTTATTTTAAAAATTTCCATACCTAAAGAAGTATGTTGTATAATTACTTTTGATAATTTTTAAAACCAACACTTCATATATTTTTTTCACTTATTAATGAATTTATATTTTTTACCACTTTAAGTATGTTATTCTTTTTCTAGAAATTGATTAATTAATTTTTAATTTGATGATAATAATAGTATACATATTTATGAAATAATATTTATTTATATAATTAAATAATAATTTTTAATAAAAATTATTATTTATATATTATGTTTTTAATGAGAGTTCCAAAGTAAATGTCTAATTTTTTTATATTCATATAAAAAATCTAAAAGTATCAATATATATTTTCAAATTCCACTCAAGAATAGATCTAGAAACATGTATAAGAATGGTTAAAAATAAATAAATTTAACATATATAATTATGTTAATAAGTTATAAGATTAGATTCTTAATAAAAATATTATAACTCACATCTAGAAAGAATTCATGTTACTAAATGTGGGATATTCCACCCCACAATAATTTTGTATTTTCTTATATATATATATTTTTGAAAAATTATTCGAAACAGTTTTAGTATTTAATAGTACTATAAATTTTATATGTAAGTATTGTTCCCGACTTCTTTTAAATTTATAGCTAATAGGACATATATAATTTTTTTTAAATTAAATTCGTGGAAAAAGCTCACGTATGTCCCTTAATTTGTCCTTGCCTCATGATAAAAATAAATATAATGTATAATAAATATATTTTTTTAAAATAATTATTTAATTATATAATATTTAGTAATTAAATAATAATATAAAAAAGTTTATGGTATTAATATATTTTAATTAAATTTATAATAAAAAATATCTTAAAAGAATGTGCATATATATAAAATTATTTCTTATAAAAAAAAAACGTAACAAGTTTGCATTGAGATTTACAGTGGGAAGCACTTGACGTGGTGCGCAGGTGCAAGGTGACGGGGAACTAAATCCAGTTAACTGAAATCCGCGGCCCCTATACCCCTCACCCTTATCACATTACTAGCCTCATTTCACACTTCTCCAATAAATATATATATATACACGGTTTGGTTTCATTTCCTATATTCCTATTGACATTGTATAATTACTTATTCATCTTTGTCCCACATAATAGTGCGTAGGTATCACATGCCGTCACTGTTTATGGCAAGATTCATATAATTTTTCAAGATCCATTATAGAAAAAGAGAGGATCATATCTTTTATTCAAAAAATTTATAACTTATATTCATATGTTTTAAACTATTTTAATTCATTCCTTAACTTTTTGTGTTATTTTTATTTGTCGCAACCGTAATTACGACGAGACAACGAACTCGTTAAAATTTTTGAAATGAATTTAATAATTGTGTGGAGTCGCCACCAAATTCTTATGTAAGGGAAAAGATTTGGAAAAATCCTAACTTGAGGAAAAAATTTAGGTTCGGGAGTTGGTTACGAGTAGGGAAGGTGTTAGGCCCCCTACTCTCCCGAAGAACGGTACCCTTAAATAGGTTTGTACGAAAATAGCTTGACAGGACTTGATCCTGCTCCTACGTATTCCTTGGTGCAATGAGAAACTCAAGGTTACGTAGTTTTGGTTCGAAGGCTTGACCTTCGGAGGTACTTGAAAAAGGGACAGAATATTTTGAAAATATTTTAGAGAAAATCCTTAGTCCATATATGCACAGTATCCAAGACAAACGAGGGATGCACTGGGATCCCTATGAATCTCTAAACATCGATTAACAGTGAAACCGCCAGTTCTTATTTAGAGCTCATCGCGTGAGACTTGGGATTTCAAGATGAGATTTCTTTTGAGATTATTTAGAAAGGATTCGTAGTCTACATATGCACAGGTCCAAGACAACTACAGCTGCACTAGGACCATATGAATCCCTAAACATCGAACAGCAAAAAAAGCTACCAGTTCGTGCTTAGGGTTCATTGCGTGAGATCTAGAATTATTTTAATGGACTTGATTTGAAATAAAATAAATTTGATTTTAATTTGATGAAAAGAACTCAATTTGATTTAAAATAAACTAAACTTGGTTTGAACTCAAGGAAAAGAATTAGCCTCGATGAAATGAACTTGATTTAAAAATTGAGGAAAAGAATTAGATTTGGTTTGATTTAAAAATTGAGGAAAAGAATTAGATTTGGTTTGATTTGAAATGGAGGACAAGAATTAGATTTGGTTTGGTTTGAAATGGAGGAAAAGAATTAACCTTGATTTGAAATTTGAAGAAAAGAATTAAACTTGATTTGATTTGAATTTGAGAATTAGAATTGGAATGAAATGATCTTGATTTGAAATTTGAAGAAAAGAATTAAACTTGATTTGATTTGAAATTGAGAATTAAACTTGATTTGATTTGAATTTGAGGAAAAGAATTGGAATGAAATGATCTTGATTTAAAATTTGAAGAAAGAATTAAACTTGATTTGATTTGAAATTGAGGAAAATAATTAAACTTGACTTGATTTGAAATAGAGGAAAAGAATTGGAATGAAATGATCTTGATTTGAAATTTGAAGAAAGAATTAAACTTGATTTGATTTGAAATTGAGGAAAATAATTAAACTTGACTTGATTTGAAATAGAGGAAAAGAATTGGAATGAAATGATCTCGATTTGAATTAAAGAACTTGATTTAAAATAAAATGAATTTGATATGAATTTGAAGAACTGAACTTGATTTTGAACTTAAGGAATTAAAATTGATTTAAAATGAACTTGATTTTGAACTCGAGGAATTGAAATTGATTTAAAATGTACTTGATTTTGAGTTAGAGGAAGAGAATTAATTTTGATTTAAATGAACTTGATTTTGAATTTAGAGGAAAAGAATTAAATTTGATTTAAATGAACTTGATTTTGAACTCGGGGAATTGAAATTGATTTAAAATGCACTTGATGTTGAGTTTAGAGGAAAATAATTAAATTTGATTTAAATGAACTTGATTTTGAGTTTAGAGGAAAAGAATCAAATTTGATTTAAATGAAATGACCTTGATAAAAGATTAAATTAAGACTAAATAGATTGATTGGAAATTTTCATCTAATTTTAGAAGGCCCAATTGAAAATTGCAAATAGCGAGGCCAAGGGCTAGTCTGGATATGCAACGAGAGGCTCAAATTGAACCTGCAACCAGCCCATTTTCAAATTGGTGCAACCCATTAAAGATGTCCATTGTGTCATAGTGCATGGTCTAAGGTGTAAGAATCAGCTTGATGGAAATCAAATAAATGCTATGTCCAAGCGGACCCACGGTTGCCTAAAGCCCATATACTATCATGCAAAGATTTTTTAAAATAAATGGCTGTAGGTGGGATTGAACCGCAGGCTGGAGGGTTGTGGAGCGGCCACCTTGCCATTGAAATGGGCTGCTTTATGACACATGTTCTGTATTTTAATAAGTTATCTAGTGTTTCCCGGCTATTGGGCGGGTTTTAAGCAAAGATTGGGCGGCCCCCACCTTAGTTGAATATTGCTCGCATTTGCATGGGAAGGCCTACGTGCATGGGGCACAAATTACCTCAATTTGGATTGTGATCTTTGGCACCCAACTACAGAGATTTTGGCTCGTGAGTATTTTACCAAAAGCAATGACTTAACTGTTGAGGATGAGAGATGCATGGCTGGCTGGGAGCCTAAGATGTTCACTACCATGAACAAGTGGAACAATATACGAAGCGAAATAATCGTAGAAGGCCATCAGAAGTACGAGATTAGCTCTTAGAATCCTAAACACCTTTAGAGCAAAGGAGCTAGAGGAATGATTGACAACCAACGAGGGGGATTAAAGTGGACATTATGTTCCACATTTGCCACCCTGTCTTATGAAAAGATGTGTAGCAGCCACACGGAATACCCAGTGAGATATCAAGAGGGGATATGCTTATGCGGAGCTTTTTCTCTAAAGGTGCCTTCCTTCGTTTATGAACCATACAGCTTCGTGGCAGTGTCCTTTATATCATATGAGTACATACCACTAAGCTTGGGGGAAGACAAGTGTAGCATTGCCTTATCCATAACTATGCCATAAGAGCGGACATGTAGAGCTTGTGATTGCTACAAGTAACCAACGATTTACACTGGTTAGGTGATGAACTCAGTTTCAGTTGCTTTTAAATCCATTGTCCCATGTTCATGGCTCTTACCTACAGAATATTAACACTGTAGCTTACAGTCGGGACAGGCTTGAGATGTTGGTTTCAAACATAATGTGCAAAGATTTGTAGGGCTATGTGTCAGATCCACATGCCTTTACTACTGCTCTGGCCGTATCCATCTCCTATGTTAACTTCTACTTTGCTACACATCATGCTTATGTACTAGCCTAAGATGCTCTCACTCTAACATTTCATTATAGATTACCATGGAATTCATGAATGGATCAAGAACTAGCCAGGTCTTACATAGCAAATCAAGACATTTCCTGATACCTTTCGGGCACTAGATTTACGAATAATAATTCAAAAAAAGAATCTCCTATGATTGCATGCTGATTTTAAGATCGAGCCTAGGTTAGCTAGAATTACCTATTACAGTTACTTTACTTGGTTGCGGATCGAACCAGAATTGCAGTGATTAACAAAATGTTTATCTGCATTCTAGGTTCACTCTAGTTGCAAGAACACATACAATACATTTAGATGAGGTGGTTCGCATAAATTGAAAAGAACCTGAAAGTAGCCAATGTGAAGCTCTTCTTCACTTGAAGGATCGATGCAGAGTTGAGTGAGGACCAAAGGCGTCTTCCCCTTTCCTAATGATAGGTTACCTTAGAGATTTTGATCATTGAGGATCAGAGAACTCTCGAGAGGATGAGATGCAAGAAACCTTCAGTCGCCGAGGGCATCGCGGGAAACAGGAATAGCTGCCTTTCCTAGAGAGATCTCCCCTTATGCTCTTGTTGAGGATTCTTGTAAGGTGATTCCAAAGATTTTGAGGTCAAGGACAACTCACCTTTGCCAATGTGAGAGAGAGATCGAAAAATGGAAGGGAAGCCCCCGGAAAGAGGGTTTCCAAAATTCTCTTCCAGCCCTTTTAAAGTGAACCTCTCCTTTTTGTTTTTCTTTCATGCATGCACCCTTTCTTTTTCTTTTTTTCCGTTTTCATTTTGTTTTTCATTTTTTTGTATTTTTGTTATTTTTTCTGTTTCAGTTTTAATTCTGTTTTTTTTTCTATTTTAACCTCTTTTTTTTAGTTATTTATTTTCTTTTTTTTTGGTTTTTTCAGTTATTCATTTTTATTTAGTTTTCTGTTTTTATTATTATTATTTTATTTTATTTATTTTCATTTTTTGTTTATTTTTTAGTTTTTATTACTTTATATATTTAAAATATTTTTTATTTTTTTTGTTTTTTTTTATTTTTCATTTTTTGAATCTGGTTTTTTTTTCATTTTCTTGTTTACTTTTATCTTAATTTATTTTTATTTCTCCTTTTTCTGTTTTTATACATATTTTTTTAATTTAATCTTTTTCTTTTCGTATTTTTTTATTTTTGTCATTTCATTATTATATTTTTTTTGTTATTCTGATTTTCCTTTCTCTATTTTTCTTTATTTATCTGTTTTTTATGTTTTCTGTTTATTCGTTTTTCTCTGTTTTCTGTTTATTTGTTTTAATATTTATTTATTATTTAAATTATAATTTATTTACTAATTAATTTTAAAAATAGGACCTCAGACATAATTGAGTGTTTACATCATTATAATATATATATATATATATAATAATTTAAGAAAAGTTTAATACCTAAATTATGAACAATATAAATATTTTAACATATTAATAGTTAAATTTTTAAAAATTTAAAAATTATATATTTACTATTTACCTTCAATCATTCATGAAACATTGAAAATTGTGGTTGTCCAGTACAATGCAATCCAACTTATTATTTAGCAAGAGGGATGAAGTAATGCTTATCTATATGATAGATGCATGAAAGTTCAAATACCTATTTAAACAAGGTTGCTAGTTGTTGAGTGTTGTCAAAATTTTAAATAATTAAATAAGGCTACTAGTTGTTGAGGGGTGTCAAAATTTTGTATAATTTTTTTCAACACTTGTTAGAAGCCCAATGGATATGAACTAGTGATTTGTATTTAAAAATATTAAGCTAAAAACATTTTATCATTACCCGGTAGTTCAATGCGTTTTAGGTTATCAAAATCAAATCTTAAGAATGAATTATTGTAATGTGAACTAGAGAAATATTATTGCTTCTATTCTTTTGTTCACATCCCTCTAAACATCTTTTAGTTTTAATTGACCTGTGTTTACTGTAGGTTGTTAGTTGGGAAATCCAGAAGATTTTGATTGAAAGGGCAGCTAAGAGAAGTGTTGAAATTAGAGCATAGGAGAGAATAAATTATTAGTGCTTAGAGGCAATTAATGCTGTGGTGCTTAGTACAAGTTTCTACAAATTTTATATTTTCAATACAGCTTGCATACAATGATAAAAGTGCTATCAGCTAGGTTAGATTATACTGCCATTATTGTGACTAGATCTTGTTCTAAAACACAACATTGTAACTTATGGTAAAATTAGTGATCTTCTATTCTATTGAGCATGATGTTGGGTTCTTCTTTGGTAACAAGGAAACCTTGTTCATAAATCTGTCTATCAAGTTTAAAGTGTGATTTTAAATTAAGTTATTATATGTAGTTTGCTATTGGTCGTTTTGCATATCAAATTAAACCACAATAATTTTTAAACATAAATTAATAGTTTATTATCTTAAACAATTTTAGACCACTTTTAAAAGTGATGAAATCGGCTCTTCAAAAACATAATCAAACATACATCAAACTTTAAAGTCACAATCAATGTTTAAGGTGATTATTACGTACTTAGATTTATAATATATAGATCAAACTTTAAGGTAATTATTAGGTACTTAGATATATATAATATATAAATTTAAAGATCATTCATTCATCCAATTGCTAATAAGAGCACTATGTTTTTGAAATTTAAATCTAAGCTAATACAATTAAATTATCAATGTTTACAAAACTCGAACAAATTATAGCGTTAAAACTTTAGTTAGTTAGGTGAAAAAAATACTGAATTTATTTCTAACAACTTTCCATATATATATATATATATATAATATATAATTTATTGTATAAAATATGCCTAAAAATCTTATTTTGACTGCTATATATTATTAAAAAACATCTAATTTAATAAATTATGAGTCTTAATTAATTAGTTCCTTATTAACGTATTAATCTATCATAAGCTATTATATAATTTTTAAATTGAAAGTAGTTATGATAAAAAAGTGAAAAGGATATATATATATATATATATATATATATATATATATATATATATATATATATATCTTTTGTTTTTCCTATATTTACTTTTGTTATAATGGTTAGTTGCAGTTTGGAGAATGCCCTACGATTCATATTTTTTAATTAACTGTACATAGTTCTCATTTTTTTTTTATTAAAGTTAAGGTACTTGTAATACAAATGATTCCTTAGTGCATATAACAAGGATCGACCGAGGATCTTATGTGTATAAATTAGTTTTAAAAGATGTTGTTAAACTCACCATTACTGTTGTATTTAAAATTAAAATTGAAATTAAGAAGTGTTTTCTAATACTATGAGTGGATTGTGTACCTCATTTTGCATGTGTTGGATTTCTATTGTTACTTTACATTGATGTGAAATTTAGTTTTGGATTTCTATTGTTACTTTACATTGATGTGAAATTTAGTTTTATATAATCAATGACCACTTAATAGTTGCTACTATCAACTGTCCACTGCGGATGAAACTTTTTTATGCGTAATTTACAAACTTTTTTATGTGTAATTTACAATGATTTGGATCCAACAAGGAATCAACAAGAACTCTTAATCGGATATGTTTTTTCAATTTAAGTGTTTAACTCAAAATTTTTATGATCTATTTAGGACCTTAAATATTTATTTTTAGATTTTCATTGAATACTATCAATTGTGTTTGATTAGTTTTGGTTTGTAATTTTCCAACTTATAAATAAATTTTTAGATTCATTTCCTATGTTAGGTTTACTGGTATTGAAGAGTTTTGTTAGATTCTTCAACTCTTTACTTATTTTCAATTGATTTAATTTCTCAATTCATAACTAAGGGTATGTGATTAAGATGTGATGACTTTGGAATAATACTTGTTTTTATTTATATAGTTACTGCCAATGAAAATTTCTAAAAATCGATAATGGATATATAATAGGTTGAATCATAGTAGATATGTGAGGCATGAATTTATAGAGGGAGTAAATGAATTCATTTAATTTACAACTAACCAAGAAAGCTTTCAAAGGATCACAAATTGAGGTGTCCTTGTAGGAAATGTCAATGCAGATGATTTTGTTATGCAGATGATGTCATGGTACATCTTTATGAGAAGGTATTTATGGAAAATTACCATTATTGGACAGATCATGGTGAAACAATGTCACAACATCCTTCGGTTACAAGTGAAGAATCATATTATAGTTATGGTCAGGGAAGGGAAGAATTCAATCTATTTGAGCAATTGATCATGGATCATGTTGGTCCAGAAATTGGCAATGTCATACAACAAGATGGTGGTGGAATGGGCTCCAAAATCTTGGAGGAAGATCCAAATCCAGAGGCTAAAATATTTTATGATATGTTAGAAACTACACAAGCTCTATTGTATAATGGATGTGAGAATTACACAAAACTATCAACTTGTATGGAAGCATTGAGTATAAAATTTGATTCAAATCAATCTGAAGATAGTTTCAATCGCTGGGTTCAATTTATGGGCAAAGTCATGCCTAGCGGAAACAAAATGCCTACAAATTTTTATCATACTAAGAAATCAGTAGAAGGTTTGGGATTAGGTTTCATAAATATTGATTGTTGTCTACGTGGATGCATACTTTATTATAATGATGATGAGGATGAAAGTATTACAAGTTGCAGGCTTTGGGATGAAGACAGATATAAGACAACCACTAAAGAGGAGTTCAAAGAAAAATCTCTAGAAAAAATGTGGTATTTCCCGATTACCCCAAGACTGAAATGGTTATACTCTTCAATGGTCACTGCATCTCATATGCGATGGCACAATGAGAACCAAAGAAAGGTTGGTGTCTTATGTCATCCATAAAATGAAGAAGCTTGGAAGCATTTTGATAGGATGTATCCCGGGTTTTCTCCTGATCCTCGAAATGTAAGGTTGGGATTATGTGGAGATGGTTTTTCCCCTTTTGGTCAATATGGTAAGACATATTCATGTTGACCAATCATTTTAATTCCATACAATCTTCCACCTGGGATGTGCATGAAAAGGAAATTTATGTTCCTTACAATCATTACCCTTGGTCCAAATAATTCTAATAGTAAGATTGATGTTTATATGTAACCTCTCATAGAGGAATTGATAAATTTGTGGAATGATGGAGTAATTATGAATGACGTATCATTAAGACAAAATTTTATGATAAAGGCAGCTTTGATGTGGACAACTAATGACTGTCCTGCTTATGGAATGTTAATCGATTGGTCAACTACAGGGAGACTTGCTTGCTCAATATGTATGGAGAGATAAAAAACAAGTTGGTTGTACCACAGTCGTAAGAATACATTTTTTATTGTCATCGATAATTTCTTCCAAGTGATCATCCGTATAGAAGAAATAAAAATGCTTTTAAGAGAAATTGTATTGATACATCTTCCCCTCCTCCTCGTTTGACCAGAGAAGAGCTTTGGCAAAGAACTTGGCAGTTTCCATTCATATGGGAGATTGAAGGACAAAAATTACCTAGTTTTGGTGAACATCATAATTGGACTAAAAAAAAGTATATTTTGGAAGTTACCTTATTGGAAGACACATATTCTTTGTCATAACATTGATGCTATGTACACTGAAAGAAATGTGTTTATGAATGTGTTCGACACAATCATGGATATTAACAAATTTATGCATTTAACAAGTTTGAAAGAGTAGTCATTTGCCAGTGGGTTAAACAACTTAAGTTACCTGATGGATATGCTTCAAATTTAGGTAGATGTGTTGATATATAGTCAGCAAAGTTGCATGGAATGAAAAATCATGATTGTCATGTATTTATGCAACAATTACTTCCTATTGCATTTGATTCTTTACCAAATTTTATTTGGAAACCACTTGTTGAGCTTAGTCAATTTGTTAGAGAACTTAATTGCATAACTTTATACATGAACAATTAAGAGATATGGAATCTACTATTCCTGTATTATTGTATAAGTTAGAGCAAGTCTTCCCTCCAAGCTTCTTTGATTCTATGGAACATCTTCCAATTCACCTACCTTGTGAAGCACAAGTTGGAGGTCCAGTTCAATATTGTTGGATGTATCTGTTTGAGAGGTATTACTTATTTTCATATCAACCTATTTATACATTACTAATTTCATATAATTTTTTTAAATATATGTTTCACTTAATTACTTTCTTTCTTTTTTAGATTTCCAAGTTTATTGAAAGAAAAAATCAAGAACAAAGCTAAGGTAGAGGGTTCTATTTGTCAAGCCTATTTAATGGAAGAAACATCTACTTTTGCTTCTTTTTACTATCCACCGCACGTAAATACCCAAAGAAGTAGAATGACACGTAACATTGGAGGCGAAGTTTGTTCATTAAATCCTCCTATTTCAATTTTCAATTATCTGGGACGTGGTGGTGGTAAATCTATTCAATATTAATTAAAAGAGCATGACATGATAGCTGTGCATTTGTATGTTCTTCTAAATTGTGAAGAAGTTGAACCATGTCTAGAGTAAGTTCATGCTGAAATTATCTTTAAATATTTGTATAATCTTTGAAATATGTTTTATTGTCTATTTTCATATGTATGTTTTATTTTGTAGCAAGTATGCTGATTTTTTAAAATAGCTTCAACTCAGTATTTCTAACTCCCAAATTGATAAGGAAATTATCTTTTCATTTTTCTAAATAGTTTAGAGAATACGTAAGTCACTTATTATATTTGTTATTTAAATAGATTTATATTTTTATAATATAATTTATAATTTTAATAATGAGTAAATTTCTATATTATAGGTTCAAAATCCACAAAATCAAATTTAAGATCCACTCTTGATTTCTTTGGCATAGGGGCTATTAAGAATGGTACAATGATGACCTATTTATATTATAAAAAGATATAAATTTCACACTAAGATATGGAGTGAAGGCATGCAAACTTCTAACTATGGTGTGTGTGTACAAGGCAGTAATGGTCAATTAGAAGATATTGTTTTAGAATTTTCACATATATTATTGAATTGGAATATCCTGTCATGCTCACAAAAAAGATAGTTCTCTTTAAGTGTGATTGGTTTGACAATACTCCTAATCATGGGACAAAGATAGACAATCAATATAGAACTGTTTAAGTCAAACAATCAGAAAGATATAGAAACTTTGATCCGTTCATATTTTTTCAACAAGCTGAGGAAGTTTATTATACGTCGTCATATCCAAATGGGCATCATGGTTGGTTAGCTATCATTAAGATGAAAGCACGTAGTATGATAAAAAATAATGTAGTTAATCAAGTTGAGAATGACATTGCGTATCAAGATGTCAATGAAGTTCATGACTTCCATGTCATGTTGAATATTGATCCAGATGTTTATGATGACAGTCTTGTTGATATTAATGGTATCGGGGAGAAAGTTGATGTAGGTTTACTTAATCAACTGGATTTGGATGATAATAGTGCCAGTACATTTATCTCAACAGATAATGAATATGATATTGAGGGTGAGAGTGATTTAAATGACACTAACTCAACTTAATAGGTAATTTATAATATATTCTATATGTACTTTTTAATGTATTTAACCTTCTACATTAACTATTTCTAATATTTTAATGCCTATAGATGGATGACAACATAGCTAGAGGTCGACCAAGAGGTCGGGGCAGAATTTATGATAGGACATCTTCATCACATGGTGTAGGATCTCCTGATCCACAACATATGTCTTCTATGCTAACTTTAGTACCTGTAAAAGTAGATGTTAGATCAGGATCATCCTTCCCACATATTGATACACCAAGTCCATCCATCCCTTACACGGGTTCGTCTACCCCTACATCTTGTACACATCCTTCCTCAACACCTGCATTTTTTGCTCATTGAATACTTGCAATTATACTAGTAGTTGGAACCAAAGATCCTACTGATAGGAGGGTATGGATTAGTGATAAGCATAGATTTCATAAATAATTATCTCTCACTTTTATCTTATTAAGACTTCTTATATGATCAATTAAGTGATCTTTGTCATATTTTATGAGTTTGGGTTCATATGAAGTTTAATTGAATTTCTTTGCTTACCCGATTAAAATGACACTATTATAGTATTTTGAGCATAATAGGAGTTATAGACATCCAAAAATCATGAAATCTGTCTTGAATGAAAGCTTAAAGAAGTGTCCATAGTTACAAAGCAAGAGCAGACTCTAAATGGGATGTTTAGGACTCCGAAATTATCTCAAAAGAGGAGATAGTGTTGCTGACGTGGAATTTGAATAGTGTGAAAAGATCCGGCCATATCTTGAGATACAGAAGTCATATTGAGATGAAATCAACTTTGTTGGATAGCTAAGATCCGGGGATACAACTTTTGTTCAGAAGTCAAGCTCTAATTCGGACATGTGAACATCCGAAATTGCGGTGCAAGAAAGTCAAAATTGTTGTGCTCATTGGTGACAAAAATTCAAAAGTGTTTTGCATTTTCAACAAAGCCCATGTGAAAGCAATAAAAGGGTAGAAAAGTAATATCCTAGTTGGTGACTTTCTGAAGATGATGCCTCAAAAATCCTCTATAAATAGAAGGGTTTACAAGAGGAGAAACACACCACTTGGAGATTAACTCCAATACCATTTTCCATCTTTCTTTCTTTCTTTCTTGTTAGTTTGCCTCCTACATGGAAGGCTTAGTTTTTCTTTATTGTTAGTTTGCCTCCTACATGGAAGGCTTAGTTTTTCTTTATTGTTAGTTGCCTCCTACATGGAAGGCTTAGGATTTATTTGTTGTTAGTTGCCTCCTACATGGAAGGCTTAGGATTCATTTGTTGTTAGTTGTCTCCTACATGGAAGGCTTAGGATTTATTTGTTGTTAGTTTTCCTCTTTCTTTGTTGTTAGTTTGCCTCCTTCATGGAAGGCTAGGTTCGTAGTTTCAATTCAAGGATTCAAGCTATTTTCATTTTAACTTTGAGGTCGTGATCTTTATTTACATGCTTATTAAGTGGTTTCTACTCTACTTCATTATATTCTTCAATTTTATTCTTTAATCAAAGTTTGATCGGTTGACGTATTTTGATTAATGTATAATTGGTTTTTGATTGGTAAATCATTTTCCAAAAGTTTGAAGAGTAGAAATTAAGTAATTGAATTGAAGGTTTTCATTTTATTACTTACTTCAACTGAATTCTGATTGTGAAATTGGTTTAGATAAAAGATTAAGTGGTTACTAATCTTGTTGATCATAATCAATTAAATTCTGAGAGGTTTCTCAGTAGAGAATTCAAGGATCATTTTAGGGGTTCCAGATGATCCTAGGTTGATAAACACAATGCATGATTTTAGTGATCAATGATTAGTTATGAAAATAGCCTCTGAATTCCTTGAGTTGATAATTGTTAAGTGAAATTAATTTCAGTCTGTATTTTGTGTTTAGCACTCAATATCACATCTTTACAAAACCCCCTTGTTCTAATTTTCTCCTTATTTGCTTAAGAATCTGAAATGGTGTTTGGGAGATTACCTAGGTTGCACCTTATACTATACCTATAGTTTGGGGGAAATCTAGAAATTATTTTTGCACGTTTGCGACGAGCGCGTCAAAAATTTGGCGTCGTTGTCGGGGACCATTTTAGTTTCCTAGGCTCATTTAGGAGTTTGTATAAAAATTTTAATCTTTCTAACAATTGTTTTTACTTTAGGTATATCATTCTTAGATTTTCTGTATGAATTCACTTTTTTGTGTATGACCAGATCCAATCCTGAAAATTTATATTCATATGATCCTGAGATTGATAGAACATTCCACCATTTGAAAAGAGCACATAGAAGGCATTCATTCAGTAATAACCAAGAAAGTAACAGTAGTGATTTTTCATCTTTAAATTTTGATAGTTTTAAATATTTTGCTAAGAACATGGCTGATAGAACTCTAAAAGAATTAGCTGCACCTGATGTTGCTTATCAACCGTTGTGTATTCAATACCCTGATGTTGATGCACCATTTGAACTAAAGTCTGGATTAATACATTTGCTACCTAAGTTTCATGGCCTTGCAGGTGAGGACCCTCATAAACATTTGAAGGAATTTCACATTGTGTGTTCCACAATGCGGCCACAAGGAATTCCTGAAGATCATATCAAGTTGAAGGCATTTCCTTTCTCCTTAAATGATGGAGCTAAGGACTGGTTGTACTATCTACATCCGACATCTGTTACAAGCTGGAATGATATGAAGAGATTATTCCTGGAGAAATTCTTCCCTGCATCCAGAACAGCAGCTATCAGAAAAGAGATTTGCGGCATCAGACAGAACTCCCAAGAAACTCTCTATGAGTATTGGGAGAGATTCAAGAAACTATGCGCCACTTGTCCACACCATCAAATCATTGATCAATTACTGATTCAGTATTTCTATGAAGGACTCATGCCAATGGACAGAAGCATGGTTGATGCAGCTAGTGGTGGAGCACTTATGGACAAAACTCCTACAGCAGCTCGAGATTTGATTGCCAACATGGCAGAAAATTCTCAGCAATTCAATTCTCGAACTAATTCCTTGTCTAAAGGAGTCCATGAAATGACCACTAAGACAAACCATACACGATTGGAGAACAGAATTGAAGAATTAACCTCCATCGTAAGACAGTTGGCCATCGGACAACAACAGCAACTTAATGTTGTTGACAAAACCAAAACATGTGGCATCTGCACTTCTGCAGATCATCCTACTGATGCATGCCCAACATTGCAAGAAAGTGAGACACCTGAGGCTGCAGTAAATGGTATTTTTGGCACAGGACAACAATACAGGCCTCCTCAACATTATTAGCAACAGAAGTTTGAACCACCTTCTGGATCATACAATCCTAGTTGGAGAAACCATCCTAACTTGAGATATGGTCCTCCACAACAACAAAGGATTCAAACATCTGACTCCCAAAATAAATACCAACCACCGCCATTCAGACAACAACAACAGCATCTGCAGCAATCTGTACCTTCTAATGCTTCTGAACCCTCTCTTGATGATTTGATGAAGCAATTAGCAACCAACAATCTTCAGTTTCAACAAAATGTAAGTTCTACCATTCAGGATTTACAAACTCAAATTGGGCAGTTGGCTACCACTGTCAACCAATTGAAATCTCAAGGTTCTGGTCAAGTACCTTCTCAACCTGTCATAAATCCCAAAAGTGTGAATGCCATGACCTTGAGAAGTGGGAAGAAAGTGCAGACAGACCCTACAATTTTAAAGCAACAAAGCTTCAGTCAGACTAATCCACACCAAAAAGAAGCATTTATCTCTACACCTGGAGATATCTCTGATAAGCCATCTGAATCAGAGGGAAAGTCTGATGAAAAAAGTACACCAGCCTTCGATAAGACATCTAATGATCAATAAAAAGAAGCTTACCATAAACGATCTGCACTTGAAGCATTTGATGAGACAAAAACCCCAAATTGTGCTGATCAGAAGGTATCTTTACCTTTTCCAAATAGAATGGTCCAATCCAAGCCCAATGTTCATGCAGAATTGGATAAGGAGCTTCTAGATACCTTCAGGAAAGTGGAAGTCAACATACCACTTCTAGATGCTATCAAGCAAATTCCCAAATATGCCAAATTTCTAAAGGACTTGTGCACGCATAAGAGAAAACTCAAATGGGATGAGAAGATTAGTGTGGGATGCAATGTTTCTGCCTTAATTCAACCCAGCCTCCCTCAGAAATGTAAAGATCCAGGAACTTTCACCATTCCTTGCACAATAGGAAACTCTACATTTGGTGATGCATTGCTGGATCTAGGTACTTCCATTAATGTTATGCCCTCATCAGTTTATAAATCTTTGAATCTGGGAGAACTGAAGCTAACTGGTGTGGTGATTCAATTAGCCAACAGAAGTACAACACATCCAGCCGGAGTACTTGAAGATGTGCTAGTTCAAGTGAATAAGCTGATCTTTCCAGCTGACTTCTACATTTTGGATATGGAAGATGAGTCATCCATCAATAGAGCAACCTTGATCCTAGGGATACCTTTCCTCAAAACTGCAAAAACAAAGATAGATGTGCATACGGGGACTCTCTCTATGGAATTTGGAGATGATATCATCCAATTCAACATATTTGAAGCCATGAAGCATCCTATAGAGAACCATTCACTCTTTCAACTTGATGCCATAGACCTTCTTGCGGATGATTGTTCTATTGACAATCTACTTTTTGAATTTTTTGATTTTGATTTAGATTACTTAGATAATTTTACTTGCACATGTGATGAATTTGATCTATGTATTGTGTGCTCCAGGATTAATGCTGCAGACCAAACTTCTTGGAAAGATGACATGTTAGATGCAAGTGTTGCAGACATTTCAATCTCAAATAGATCCCTTCCTTCCATAATACAACCACCTCCTTTGGAGTTGAAGCCTTTGCCTGAACATCTAAAGTATGCTTATTTGGGGGAAAATGAGAAGCTTCCTGTCATTGTAGCAAAGAACCTTCTACCACAACAGGAAGAAAGGTTACTGCAAACCTTAAAAAGCCATAAACAAGCAATTGGATGGACTTTGGCTGATATTCCAGATATTAGTCCATCTACTTGTATGCATAGGATACTGTTGGAGGAAAACACCAGACTTGTTAGACAACCACAAAGGCGTTTGAATCCAACCATCCTAGATGTGGTAAAGAAGGAAGTAGGTAAGCTTTTGGCAGCTGGTATCATCTATCCTATCTCAGACAGTGTATGGGTAAGCCCGGTGCAAGTAGTTCCTAAGAAGACTGGCATGACTGTAGTTAAAAATCACAATGATGAACTAATCCCTACCAGAATACAAAACAGTTGGAGAGTGTGCATAGATTATAGGAAGCTTAACCAAGCTACTCGCAAGGATCACTTCCCTTTGCCCTTCATAGACCAAATTTTCGAAAGATTAGCAGGAAAATCTCACTATTGCTTTCTGGATGGTTTTTCAGGTTATTTTCAAAAACATATAGCCCCAGAAGACCAACATAAGACCACCTTCACTTGTCCTTTTGGTACTTTTTCCTATCGAAGGATGCCCTTTGGTCTATGCAACGCCCCTGGAACCTTTCAAAGATGCATGGCAAGCATTTTCTCTGATCTCTTAGAAAGTTGCATGGAAGTGTTTATGGATGACTTCACTGTATATGGTTCTTCTTTTGATGCATGCTTAGAAAGCCTCTCTAAAGTTTTGGACAGATGCATTGAGACTAACCTGGTTTTGAATTTTGAAAAATGTCATTTCATGGTAACAGAAGGTATAGTCTTAGGACACTTGGTATCTAGCAAAGGTTTAGAGGTTGATAAGGCCAAGATAGACATTATTACTTCTCTACCTTACCCCACTTCTGTGCGAGAAGTACGTTCTTTACTTGGTCATGCAGGTTTTTACAGAAGATTCATCAAGGATTTTAGCAAGATTGCACAACCTCTTTCTAAACTAATACAAAAAGATACCAAATTTGTGTTTGATCAAGCATGCAAGGATTCATTTGATGAACTAAAGAAGCGGTTGACAACCACTCTCATCATTCAACCACCTAATTGGACGCTTCCATTTGAATTAATGTGTGATGCATCTAATTATGCCCTTGGTGCTGTACTATCTCAAAGAGTTAGCAAGAAATCTCATGTCATTGCATATGCCTCTCGCACACTTGATGCAACCCAATCCAATTACACAACTACTGAGAAGGAGCTTTTGGAAATTGTGTTTGCATTAGATAAATTTCGCTCCTATTTGCTTAGATCTAAAGTTATTGTCTTCTCTGACCATGCAGCTTTGAAATACTTGCTTAAGAAGGCAGATGCTAAGCCAAGACTGATTCGCTGGATGCTTCTGTTGCAAGAATTTGATTTAGAGATTAAAGACAAGAGTGGTGCAGAGAACCTTGTTGCAGATCATTTAAGTCGGATCCAGCAACCTTGTGAAGAAACTTCAATTGCAGATTCATTCCCAGAAGAGCATCTTTATCATTTGCACGGGAAGGATCCTTGGTATGCAGATTTGGTACACTATCTGGTTGCTAAAGAAATACCCAAACACTTCACCAAATCGCAAATTGCCAAGTTGAAAAGTGATGCCAAACACTACATATGGGATGAACCATACCTTTGGAAGACATGTAGTGATCAAATCATTAGAAGATATGTTCCAGATCATGAAGTTCAGTCTGTACTTACCTTTTGCCATTCCCTAGCTTGTGGTGGACACTTTGGGCCACAACAGACAGCTAGAAAAGTACTAGACTCAGGCTTTTATTGGCCTACAATATTTCGTGATGCACACAGATTATGCATAACTTGTGAGCAGTGCCAAAGAATAGGGAGTATTTCGCGCAGAAATGAGATGCCCCAACAACCACTTCTCTTTTGTGAGGTATTTGATGTATGGGGTATAGACTTTATGGGTCCATTCCCTGTCTCTTTTGGCTTTGTTTACATTCTGCTAGTTGTTGATTATGTTTCAAAATGGGTGGAGGCAAAAGCCACTCGTACTGATGATGCTCGAGTTGTTGCAGATTTTATCAGGTCTAACAATTTTAGCAGGTTTGGCATTCCTAGAGCTCTAATTAGTGACCAAGGTACTCATTTTTGCAACCGCACAATGGAAGCCCTACTCCGCAAATATGGAGTCATGCATAAAGTCTCCATCCCATATCATCCTCAAACAAATGGTCAAGCTGAAGTTTCTAATCGAGAGATTAAGAAAATCTTAGAGAAAACAGTTCAGCCTAACAGGAAGGATTGGAGCTTGCGCCTTGTTGATGCTTAATGGGTATATAGGACAGCCTACAAGTCACCCATTGGCATGTCTCCCTACAGGATTGTCTTTGGTAAAGCATGTCATCTTCCAGTTGAATTAGAGCATAGAGCATTTTGGGCAATAAAGAAATGCAACATGGATCTAGACCAAGCAGGAATCCATAGGAAGCTTCAATTGCAGGAACTTGAAGAAATTCGATTGGAAGCATACGAAAACTCCAAAATTTACAAAGAAAAGGTCAAAGCTCTTCATGACAAAAAGTTGGCAAGAAAGGAGTTTTCCGTTGGACAAAAAGTTCTCCTTTTCAATTCTCGGCTAAAGCTTATGCCTGGTAAGCTACGCTCTAGATGGTTAGGACCATTTGTAGTTACTAATATTTTTCCTTATGGTGCAGTGGAAATAAAAAATAAGGTAACTGAAAAAATCTTCAAGGTGAATGGACATCGTCTTAAACCATTTTTCGAAGGTTTTCAAAAGCACACGGTAGAAGAAGTGCATTTGCACAATGCCACATACTTGCAATAAATTCAAGAGAAGTCTCTCTCTCTCTCTCTCTCTCTCTTTCTTTCTTTCTCTCTTTCTTTCTTTCTCTCTCTTTCTCTCTTTCTCTCTCTCCCTCTCTCACATTCCTCGCTTATAAGTTTCAACTAATCTCTCAACTTCCTTCTTCACCTTTTAAATCATCCCAACTATTACACCATATTGAGCTTGCAGGAATAATAACTTGAGTGTTTTAAGAAAAAAATGGAGAAAGCTCTCACCAGGATCAAAATTTTGTTCCCTACTCTCCCCAGAAATTTTCTTAAAGACATTTACAATTGCAGACTTGAACGATTGAGAGCATTAACACTCTTAGGCCTTCCAGAAGATGTCCGTTGGATCATTGAAGCTAAGGTACGTTTAGCAGGTGAATTTCAAGAATCATTTGTTAAAAACATGCCAGGTATGGGAAGAAGTTCCTATGCAAAGAAGAAAAGGACAAAAAGAATTGGAGTTTGCTACAGGTGTGCAAGATGGACCTATAACACAAGATGCAAGAACCCTGGAATGGTTTCAAGAAATCGAGAGGACAAAATTCAATTCATAAAGGATGGACTGAGTAAGGAGTCATTAGATGATATCATTCAGACTCTTGAGACGCATCCTAGTGGGCATGTACAAGGAGTCCTTCTTGATTTGTTTGAACTGTTCCGTAAGGAAAAAACACGTTATAGTCTTGGGAATCTGACTTTAAAAGACCCTGTTGTCAGTTTACAAGAAAACTGAATGGGAAGCACATCCTCGACTCTTAGAAGGCGTTTCAGCCGTTACTGGACGTAAAACCAGAGGAAGATGTGAGCCACAATCACAACTACTGTTCATTCTCATGCGTGTATGTTTGTCATTTACATTGTCTTTTCAATTTATTGGGCCACCATTTTTTTGAAATTTTCACCCTTGCTTAAAGTCTTTCCCCTTTGACATTCACCTTTTCCTTGAACACAAAAATTCAAACTTTTGCAACGAAAATTCAAACTTTTGCTACCAAATCCTGATCCCGCACTATTCAAGCGATCTCCTTATCTGATATTGAGTCCTTATAAATTATCAACCTCTACGACATATTTTTTCAAAAAAAAGACAGAAACACCGTATATGGATAGGATCAATACTATCTGTGTTTTTGGTGGGTCTAACCTTGGAAAGGATGGAGAATTTCAACATGCAGCTTATACTCTTGGTAAGGTATTAGCTGCAAGAAAAATCAATCTTGTTTATGGGGGAGGGATTCAGGGTTTAAAAGGATGTGTTGCAGGATCTGCACTCACAAAGGGGTGTAACGTCTTAGGTGTTGGCTTAAAAAATGGGAGCACCTCCTACTTGACCCTGGGTACTGAATTGAAGGTTGCAACCATGCATGACCGTATGAGACACATGTTGGTTAATTCTAATGCATTTATTGCATTACCTGGCGGTCTTGGAACAATGGAAGAAATTTTTACCATTATATTTTGGGCCTATCGGAATTTTCATAAAAAACCTTTGGGCTTATTGAATATTAATGGCTTTTATAATGGTTTGATATCCTTTTTAGATCATGCAGTAGAGCAGGAGTTCATGCCACAATCCATGCGCAACATCATAGTATCTGCTTCAACTGTTGAACAGCTACTTGAGATTTTGCAAAATCCTACATCTGAGCTCAGTCAAGCAATGCAGCTGGTGAACCAACCAAATCAAGATGGCAGAGACAAAAGAGAACCAGATACCACTCTTCGGTTATAACTTTTCCTTACTTTGGTGGTTTTCTCACATTTCTTTTCCTATTATATAATTTCTATCTAAGACATTGGGGACAATGTCTTGGATAGGTTGGGGGGAAGATGGTCCGATATCTAAAAAAAAAAACAAAAAAAACCCCAAAAAAAATAAAAATAAAATAAAAATAAAATTAATTAGGTTAGAATCATAAACTTGCTTTGAGTAAGATGGCTGAGTAAGGAGTTACACTTGACTCTTGATACGCATCTTATGATTAAAAAAAAAATTTGAATGTGGAAGTATGTTTTTCTTTAGATTTCATAAAATAATTGAAGCAAAATGATTTACATTTCGAGATTAATTAGTTTGGCAACACATATTTGAACTGGATAGATTAGATTTGATAAACATATTACCTGTGAGATTTTGAGCCTTATTATTATTATTTTCTTTCTTGTGTGATTTTCATCCATGGAATATGTTACTTCAGAACTTGCATTGATTCTTTTTGAAGCTACATTTTCACATGAATTGTACAAAAATGATTGAGGCACTGTTTTTCTTGAACAAACCACTTGGCCAAATAACCAAACCATATAATTTTATCCTTTGATCAGCCCTTTGAGCCGATTAACCTTTTCTTCTTTTTAGCTCACCACAAATCAAAAAAAAAAAAAACAACTTTGTCTGACCATAGAAGGTGAGGAATACTGGATTTATCATACCATAAGTGTTTCAATAAGTGTGGGGGAGATTATTGTTGTGTTCATCAATATCATGGTTGAAAAAAAAACTGAAGCAATAAATTAATAAATAAACTATTATATTGAAAAGAAAAGAAAAAAAAAGAATGAAGAAGCAATATCTGTTTCTCACACTTGCACTTAGACTCAGTTCTCAATCCTCACCATTTTCCTTGGTCTAACATTGTATCTCTTCAATATATCATTTCATCTTTCTAATCTCGTTATAACCAAAATAAAGACCTCTTGATTTGTGCATTGCATGTGTACATAGTAGTAGAGAAGTAGAAGATATGCAAGCCTAAGATAGTTCATCTTTCATGGATTGAATTTGAGAGAAACACTTACCAAATCAAACACTTGAGAGATTCAGAGTATATCATGTGAGGTTTTATCTTTCTCAATCTATGTTTTTCAAATTAAAGTTGCCTTTCTAAGTAATTTCAAAAATGTGATGAAATAATGCTTCATGAAATTTTGTGAATTCTTGAGAAATCAACTCAAAACTTTGATGTTCTTTCATAAAAAAAAAAAAAATTAGTCACCAATCCTTAACTTAAGTTTGCCCGAGACGTGCAAAAGATAAGTATGGGGGAATTTGATAAGCATAGATTTCATAAATAATTATCTCTCACTTTTATCTCATTAAGACTTCTTATATGATCAATTAAGTGATCTTTGTCATATTTTATGAGTTTGGGTTCATATGAAGTTTAACTGAATTTCTTTGCTTACCCGATTAAAATGACACTATTATAGTATTTTGAGCATAATAGGAGTTGTAGACATCCAAAAATCAAGAAATCTGTCTTGAATGAAAGCTTAAAGAAGTGTCAATAGTTACAAAGCAAGAGCAGACTCTAAATGGGATGTTTAGGACTCCGAAATTATCTCAAAAGATGAGATAGTGTCGCTGACGTGGAATTTGAACAGTGTGAAAAGATCCGGCCATATCTTGAGATACAGAAGTCATATAGAGATGAAATCAACTTTGTTGGACAGCTAAGATCCCGAGCTACAACTTTTGTTCAGAAGTCAAGCTCTAATTCGGACATGTGAACATCCGAAATTGCGGTGCAAGAAAGTCAAAATTGCTGTGCTCATTGGTGACAAAAATTCAAAAGTGTTTTGCATTTTCAACAAAGCCCATGTGAAAGCAATAAAAGGGTAGAAAAGTAATATCCTAGTTGGTGACTTTCTGAAAATGGTGCCGCAAAAATCCTCTATAAATAGAATGGTTTACAAGAGGAGAAACACACCACTTGGAGATTAACTCCAATACCATTTTCCATCTTTCTTTCTTTCTTTCTTGTTAGTTTGCCTCCTACATGGAAGGCTTAGTTTTTCTTTATTGTTAGTTTGCCTCCTACATGGAAGGCTTAGTTTTTCTTTATTGTTAGTTGCCTCCTACATGGAAGGCTTAGGATTTATTTGTTGTTAGTTGCCTCCTACATGGAAGGCTTAATATTCATTTGTTGTTAGTTGCCTCCTACATGGAAGCCTTAGGATTTATTTGTTGTTAGTTTTCCTCTTTCTTTGTTGTTAGTTTGCCTCCTTCATGGAAGGCTAGGTTCGTAGTTTCAATTCAAGGATTCAAGCTATTTTCATTTTAACTTTGAGGTCGTGATCTTTATTTACATGCTTATTAAGTGGTTTCTACTCTACTTCATTATATTCTTCAATTTTATTCTTTAATCAAAGTTTGATCGGTTGACGTATTTTGATTAATGTATAATTGATTTATAATTGGTTTTTGATTGGTAAATCATTTTCCAAAAGTTTGAAGAGTAGAAATTAAGTAATTGAATTGAAGGTTTTCATTTTATTACTTACTTCAACTGAATTCTGATTGTGAAATTGGTTTAGATAAAAGATTAAGTGGTTACTAATCTTGTTGATCATAATCAATTAAATTCTGAGAGGTTTCTCGGTAGAGAATTCAAGGATCATTTTAGGGGTTCCAGATCATCCTAGGTTGATAAACACAATGCATGATTTTAGTGATCAATGATTAGTTATGAAAATAGCCTCTGAATTCCTTGAGTTGATAATTGTTAAGTGAAATTAATTTCAGTCTGTATTTTGTGTTTAGCACTCAATATCACATCTTTACAAAACCCCCTTGTTCTAATTTTCTCCTTATTTGCTTAAGAATCTGAAATGGTCTTTGGGAGATGACCTAGGTTGCACCTTATACTATACCTATAGTTTGGGGGAAATCTAGAAATTATTTTTGCGCGTTTGCGACGAGCGCGTCAATTAGCCAAAGAGCTAACCATGAGTAAATATTTTATTTTTTTGACACTTAAAATGATTATCAAGTTTTTGTTAGTTTACTTAAATCAATATTACTATTAACATTACTTTTTAATAGTTTCTTGCCTCCAAATATGTGTAGTAGAGATATTTAAAAAATTATTAAGTCTAAAGTTGATGATTTTTGGCCTACGTGGAGTTCTATCCCTGTAGAAGTTAAAAACATGTGGTTTGAAAAATTTAAGGTAACATTGTATTTCATTTTTTTTATTTTATTTATGTTACATACCTATTATTTATTATTTTGTATGTATATCTTAATTTCATTCAGAAAATTTATAAGTGGTTACCACAACACAAAATTACCATCAGAGTAATGTTTGAGCATAAAGGTTCGATAACGATGAAGAATTCAATGAACAAGGTGTGGAATGGTAAGGATAAGGGTGTTTGGATTACTCCAAAGGTTAGACAAAGATTGGACCTTCATTAGGCTAGACATGACTTTCAAAAGAGGAGCATTATTGGTAAGTAAAATCGATCATTGTAATAGTGGAGCCTCCTTATACACTGGTGGTTCTGTATCCATTGTTTTTCATCATACTATGACGGTAATTAAAAAATAAATATTTAATTTTTTTTATTAAGTTTAGTTATTTAAAAGTACATAATATTGTGTATGTAGAGTAATGAGCTTGAACAAGATCCAATTGCATTTGATATCATGGAAAAAACTAAAAAAATAAAGTTGGAAAATGGATAAACGACAAAGCAAAGAATGTTGTTGTATGTATATTTCAATTTTAATTTTATTTGTAAAATATTTTATTATTTTTATCGTACATACTTATATTTAGTCATATTTTATAGGAGGAATTTGTTCGTCAACAAGCTGAATCCCTTTAAGATGATATACATGGCTCTATTGAGCATTCTGAGACGTTTGTCAACATCCTTTTTTTGTATGTTGTTGGAGGACGAAACAAGAAAGTATATGTACATGGGTTGAGCCAGCTAGGTGATGAGTTTGTGGCCTTATCCATCAACTATACTCAGCCTAATGTTAATGTTGGGATTGATTATGAGTAGATATCACTAACATGACTAAAGAATTGCTACAAACAAAGTCAAAGCTGGATGAGTAAACAACTGAGCTTTCTCAAACAAAGTCAAAGTTGGATAAGCAAACAACTGATCTTTCTCAAACAAAGTCAATGTCGGATAAACAAACAACTGAGCTTTCTCAAACTAAACAGGTTCTTTAGCAAATTGTGCAACATTTAGGATTGTTATCTAACTCTACATTTATGACCTCAACTGAAAACGAACAAGCAAATGATGTTGCTTTGATGATTAGTGTGATAGCAGTGAACCTCCTAACATTAGTCACCCACCTCCTTGATTTTTTTCTATAGATTTTATGGAATTTTCTATTTTACATTCGGATTTTATTTATATTTTCATTATCTCTAGATATTAGATGAACTTATTCTTATTTGGACTTAAACATGTATGAACTTTATGTTACTTTTGTCGGTCTGTTTGTTTAATGATCTTTGATTTTAATATTTCTATTTTTTTAGATAATTATTATCTATAGGATTGATATAACAAGGTTATGCCATTCATATTATACGAAAATCTAAAATTATACTTAAAAATAATTAGTGACCAATCTTGCAACAAAAAAAATTCAATCACAAATTTGGTCTCAATCACAATTATACAGCGACTACATTTGCAACCAAATTTAGCAACTGAACTTAGTGACTAAAATTTTGTTGTAAACATGGTCATCTTTTGATACAAACAGCAACCAAATTTAACAATCGATTTTAGTGATCGAAAATTCAGTTGCAAAAATGGTCATAATTAAAATGTAATAGCAACCAATTTGATGACTCATTTTAATGATTGAATTTAGTGACCAAATTTATTTTGTCACTAAATTGGTCACCTATAACTTATTATATGACCAAAATTGTAATCAATTTTAATTTATTTTGATGATGGACTAATTTGATTGCTAAACTACTTTGCGACTAAGGTTTTTATAACTATTATTTTTTATCATAAAATCGGTCACAAAATTGAATAGTGATCGATTTCATTATTTTTACAACTGATGATTTTGATAGCTAATATTAATTTTTTTTTTGAAAGAATCAGGACCTACATTGCAATTCTGAGTCTTGGTCTTTTTCTGAAAAGAAGAAAATGTGAAAAAAATTCTTATTTCCATTAGTTCCACCCGTTTTCTTATTTTCTAGTAATTCAAGATAGTATCTTCAAGGCTTTAATATTGAATCTCTCGCGAGTCCATAGAATTGCAATGAGGGTTAGGGACGACCTAGTGCTATTCGTATCACATTCATTAATGGTGGCCACACATATATTTTGCTTTCAACATTAATTTTTAAATTAATATTTTCAACACGTAATAAGTAAATTTGTCATGTAAATATCACATTAATTTTTTAATTAAGAGAAAGAGGATGGTAAATTGAAAGAATAAAATTAAAACTTTCAGCAAATAATGTGATTATGTATGTTAAAAAATTATCTCCTGTTTAATATTTTAAAGTTTTACTTTTTTTTACTTTTTATTTATAAAATTAATAAGAATGTCATATTTTTAATTTTATTCTTAACAATTAATTTGTTATTCTATTAAAAAAGTATTAAATAATTCATGAGATAAAATAATAATAATAGATTTTTGCAAAACCTAGAGCATAAATCATTTTTCTCAATTCTTTTATATATAATATAGTCTTAAAAATCAAATAGAGGAAGAAAACAGAGGAAGTATTTTAATTCTTTGCATTGTATTGGTTATCTTATTACTTTATATGTCATGATTTTCTTAATTTCTTCGATAAAAAATGATTAAAAATATCATATGATTGTATTTTTGGATGGAAAATAATGATTTTTCATAAAGGTAATGCGATATATAATCGGCATGTAGAAACCTTATTTTATATAATTAGACTAGAAGAATATTTAGAAAAGTTATATCTTAATGAAATAAATTAAATAATTTCTCATTTTTTTTAAAAGTTCTTTCTATTAGATACAAAACCATTCTTTTTAAAATAATCTCAACTCAATATGCACTTAGATATTTGATTACATTAGAAAAAGACTGGTTTATCTATTTCAATTTTTATTCAAGAAAAGTAACCTACCAACTTATCAATACCATTGATTAGGATTATGTACTAACTGTAAAAAGTTTGTTTGTAACATTGTTATCGAAAATGATATTGATTATCATTTTCTCATTTATGTTATGGTGGTAAAATCATTGGTATTAGTATAGAAAAAAACTATCATTTATATTTATGTTGAAAAGAATCATTGATATTAGAAGAGTAGAAAATAATTTAGAGTCATATTAAAATAAAAAAATAAAATTTTAAAAAGGAAAGGCAAACAAAAAAAAATTCAAAAGAATATAAAAAATGAAAATTATAAAAAAATTACTTAAAATTATAAAAAAGAACACATGCACAAAAACTTGCTTGTCTCATGTAGCAAAAAACTAAACATCCCGTCTTTCGTATGGAAAGTTTGTGGCTTTCTTTACTGAGAAAGGACAAAGACATCACATAATAATAAAAAGGAAAGAAAGAAAAGTAAGAAATCTTAATAAAGAGATTAACAAATTCTAAGAAGAAAAAATAAGTAGAAAATTTCTTTCAAAGTCTACTCTATGCTAAATACTCTTGATGAAAATATGTTTTTATTTAAATAAATCAAATATCAACTATAAAATAACATTTATTAACGTGAAAAAAATGCAAAACAAATAAAAAAACATCATAAACGATGAGAAGGTAAAAAAAATTATTCACAAAAAAGTCCTTAAATGATGAAAACCGAAGTACCGTATATGAAGAAAATAAAAAGAAAAAATATAATATGTATGAAAACGAATATTTTTTAAATAAGTATGAATGATAAATTTGATTAATTATTGCATATCATATTTATTTATCTATTGATTATTATTTTCAATTATTAATATTAAATTGGGAACAATTTTTCAATGATTAAATTAGAATAAAATTAGTGACAATAACTTTTGGATTGGCTATATATCTGATGTAAAATAAAAGACTAATTTAAGGTTCGAACATTTCTAAAATCTTTAAATTGTCCTTAATAACCTCAAAATGGAGTGGGGACTCGGACTGGGGTTGCCCGTTGAGTAAACGCAAACTTTACTTTTTATAATAGATTTATTTTAATAAGATATAAATTATAATTTGATAAATTGTTATTTTATCATTGTAGTTAACCTTTATTAAGTTTATTATATTTTTGTTATGGATTTTTTGTATACACTAGTGGAAAATAAGTTTTTTACATCGGTTGTTATGGATCTTT
Source organism: Canavalia gladiata (assembly GCA_037954105.1). Lineage (NCBI taxonomy): Eukaryota > Viridiplantae > Streptophyta > Magnoliopsida > Fabales > Fabaceae > Canavalia > Canavalia gladiata. The sequence continues at coordinate 26,084,340 of CM075662.1, forward strand.
TATATCGGTTATTGAAGCGGACAATATAAAAACTTAGAATTTTTACATCGGTTATGATCACAACCGATGTAGAAAGTCACTTTCTACATCGGTTAAGGTCATAACCAATGTAGAAAGTTTATTTTTTTTTAAATGTTATTTTCATTTAGGGAAATTGCTATATTATTTATTCACAATACCTGTATATATAAACAGAATACCAAGTAGACAATACAGAAATTACAGAGTCTATATATTTAAAGTAAATACATCAATATTTATTATAAAATATAATAAAAACAAAATAAAAATCTAAAAATCTCATGAATTCAACCCAAATTGGCAACCACAATCAGAAATTCCCCAAATGTCTCCTGATATCATCAATTTCTTCATTTAACAGAGGTTGAGGATTGTCAAATATCTACAAAATGTTTTTGATTAAAATTAGTGAATATGTCATGTTATGCATTAAAATTAAATAATTAAATTAGGACAATTGTAATTACCTTATGCTAAGAGTTAACAATAGAAGCCGAGATAATAAGAAACATATGTCTCATCACATAATATCCACACTCGGTTCCTTCGGGTTGTCTTGGACACTTCAAAAAAAGAAAAAGAGTATCAAACCATTTGTAGAGATGGTGATAACAAAATATAAAATAATTGAATAACTTTTAATAAAGTACTTACCTTTGGAATTATCCATACAGACTTTTTAATATTTGATGAATGCGTCCCTTTTAACCGAAGTCGAGCATTCATTGCTCTACAGTAAAATAAAAAGCAAATGAATACCTTTGAGAATAACAAGTTATATGAATATAAATACCAAAATCATAAAAACATACAAATCTATAATGTCCTTTATGTCTTTCTTTGGTTTTTGACAAGCAAAGCATAGAAATACAACTACATTCCGCTTTGGACAAATAATGATTAATTGTCAATGAGCCCTACAAAATATGGATGACAATGAACAAAAATTGGGAATTTAATTGAATTCATGAAATAAAGAAATTAAGTATTGACTTATGATTGAAAATAGGGGGCTAGGTAACAGTCTTTATCAGACTGCAATCTCCTCTGAAGATATCCCTATATCTCAGCTGCCTTGTTCCTAGTTTTCTGCATATGAACTGGGTCCAGGAATCCATAGAGGTGTAAGTTACCTCTTTCAGTGCATAATTTTCATATGTTAGCTTTTGATAATGAAATAATTCAAGTAAGGTTTAGAAATTTACTTACATCAACCATAATTGTAGAACTATTACACATAGGAGATCGTTACCCACAACCAACTCCAATATATCCTTCTTAGTAATATAGAAGGGGATAGGTGTGGGCTTCCTTATGATATCCGGTTCCATTGTTATTTGCAAAGTTTTGTCGCCCAAGTTCATGGCGATACCAAATAGACATGTGAGCAAATCAACCTCATATTTCTTTGGAGGAGGCTCAGGAAGATCTGCTTTAGCATTTAAATCAATCTTCTTCCCACGATCTTCCTTATAAACCTACGATAAATTCACAAAATAGTAAGAAATATATATATATAGACACACACAATATATATATTAAAAAATTAGTAACATAGGCTAAAATTATCTAATACCTGAGGTTGAACTCGCTGCACAAGTCTCCTCGGCCATATAAGGAAATGATTGGGGGCTTGCCCCACAACATGAACCTCCTCAGTAAGGACAGGAACAGGAACATCTGCATCTTCAACCTATTCAACCACCACTCTAACATGATCATCATCAATTTGCTGGTGATGGATGGTTGAACCCAAGGTGTAGACTTTCCCAGTTGCTACCTAACGATATGGATCATCAGCATATAACTCATAATCGTCTGTAGCTGCATCCACATCCTCTTCTCCCTGTAGTTGCTCCTCCGTCGGAGCACAACTTCCCTTTGTGCTCACGCGCCTAGGAGAAGGTGATGGATGGTGACCATGTGTCTGTGCTTGGGAAAGTCCCAAAGATGCAAGCTTCTGCCTAAGCTCTTGCCTAAGCTCCTGCCTAAGCTCCTGTCTGAGCTATTCTCGAAGTTCTTGCCGCAGTGCTTGCCTCATGTCTTCACGCATGGCGTCTGACTCATCTCTAGACACCAAACCTTCTTTGGATGTCTCTCTAGAAGACAATCCAAAGTACTGTCTAAGGCCAACACCTCGGCTAACTACACGAACACGCCTTGGATGCTCCGGTTGGCCAATAGCAGTACTTAAGATGTCATCCCGACCAGTTGGAACAAAGACTCTTTGTGAGCTTTGTTCAACCAAAGAATCCTACAAAACAAAAAATGATCGTTATCAGTGATGTAAATGTTTGAAGATAAATAAAAAGGAAATTTACAAAATTGTGTGATTACTTACAATCTTCTCAGCAACAATGCGAGAAGGCTCTGATGTGTACTCTCTAGATGCCTTTTGGCGTGCCCTCTTCCATTTCTCATGGCGTGAAGGTGGAGAGGATGGAGAGAGAAGTGTAGAGGGGTCTACTTCAGATGATTGCTGACGATCTTTCGACTTTTTCTCCATCAGCCTCTCCTGAAGCAACTCATAACCCCCACGAGATAATCTGTGGGGGTAAAAGTTCTTAGCAGAAATTTGTTGAGCCTTCTTTCCTTTCTCCTGTTATAAGAAAGAAAATCAATTAATCATGATATTTCTTATATTAGTCAATTAAAAAAATAAAATATTAGAAAGATACATACAACGAATGCAGGATCCATTCGAGACTCAACAAATCTCTGCCAAGTGTCTTGATCAAGGAACTGGTACTCCTCACAAGAAAATACATCCTTGAGTGACCCATATATATATTTTCTGGTGAGATGTGTCTTGAAGCCCCTCCAGCGCTCACCAGCAAATGAAAGTCACTTCCTCTTCAGGAAGTTAGTGTTTGGTACATCATATGTAAGCTACATAAAAGAAGATGTAATTGGTTAGTGAATGATAAATTTATGGAAAAAACTTAAAGCTTTAAAGTTAAATACCATGATAGTTTCCCAAATTTGATCCTTGACTCACATCTCAACATCATCCCAATCCTTCTTCAAAATACTGGCTTTGCTTCGTCCAAGGAGGGCCACATAACTCTTAAACTTTGTCTTGTTTGGCCCTAATGGATTCCCAGTGGCCTGATCAAACTCTATGGCAATCCTCTGCTCACCGCTCCGACTAAGGGTTAACTCCCTTAACCGTGTAGCTCGTCTTCCCTTCTTTTGTCGAGAAGAAGGGTTCTCAGACCCACTTTGTGAAGGAGGAACCTCTGAAGGGTCAGCCATGTATCTGTTAAAAGTAAAGGAAACAAATATGAAAAAATTATTGAATAGAAACAATAAATACAATTCATATTTATATTGTGCTCAAATAGCTCAAATAGAAACAATAAATACAATGCATCACAAGACACTCAACAATGATTGCATCTAATCTATAATCAACATAAAAACTAGCAGCTACATGGATTAAAAGTCAAATAAATTCTTGTTCGCGTTTAAATTCTGAATTTAGCTGAGATCATCCACCAAATGAGAATTCTTAGCATGTGATGATCTTTACTGGTTCCATAGGTTAAAAGTCAATGATCTGATGTAGTTTATTTGCCTAGAATATCCATTGAAACATATATCATTTTGATGTTTCCATAAAGTCCACAAAACCATAATGTGTTCTCCTAATGTTAATTCAACATGATTTTTCAGCAAACTTTTCAACCAATCCGAAGCACAATTGAATGATAATCTCCCAGAATCAGGAGGGAAATTGAAGAAATAGTGATCCAATGAATAAATACTATCAACATCATAAAATAGACAAGCAGTCTGAACTATAATCTTTCTTATCTGCAAATTAGCTCTTATTGGTAGCAAATATGAATTTTTGATCCATTCCCCAACACCCATTTAAGCCCCTGTAATAGAAACTTCTTACCACCCCAAAGACCTCTAAGTATAGCTAGGACGGAATCCTACAAAAGATTTAATAAAAGACTTTTTGGGAAAATATTGAACCTTAAAAGTCTTGAAAACAAAATTAACTTCTTATCTATTATTAAGTGCCAACATTAGCTTCAATATCAGGTCTTGTACTTTCATCTAATTTTAATACATGGACCTTTGCTATTTTGATCAAAAAATTGAAAGTATTTATAATTGTAATTATCCTTTGGGGAGGACACTTGAGCCATGTGATCTTGCATTTTTCTGTATTGAGCTTAGACATTCAACACTACCTTGGAACTAAGGCAAAATAATGACATTTGAATGAGTTCTATTTTGTTTTTGGCTCTTTCAACTAAGCTTAATACCGGATTCTTTCCCATTTTGTTGGACAAGTGTGTTTCTAACCATATACATATTTTGAACTAAAAAGCTTGTCTGGAATGTGTAGAAGTTGTGGTGGGAATTTCTTATTTGTTTCTAATGGAACAACCTAATATTTTTAGTGCAGAGTTAAGAAAAATTAAAAAATTAAGGAAAAACTGTTGTATGGAAGAAAACTAGCTAGTAAAAAAAGTTGCTCTACTTCAAGGTAATGCTGCCACACATTCACTTGTGAAAAATTGTTTTACTTTGGTATATCCTGCCTGGAAACAGTTTTGTATTAAAAAGATTCTATACCATGTATATGTATCTGTTCTCCATTTAACATTAATTATGTGGCCCTGATTCTTAGCATTGCCATTTTTGCTACCAGGACAGGCAAAACAAGCTAAGAGTAAGAGTAACAAGTACAAACAGAGAAGGAAAAACATAAGCTAATAGAGAAACAGAGAACAAAACAGAGAACCTAAGCTAAGAGGTAATGCAGAAACAGAAACAAAGACCCTAAACTAAACCTAATCAGAGAGCCAGAATGCTACATACCAGTGTAGACGACGGTGTAGACGACGACAATGGCGTAGACGACGACGGCGTGCTTCGACAACGACGGTGCTCTTTGCATTCAGGCGACGGCAGCTTTGAGAACGACAGCAAGCTTAGCTTTGAGAATGACGGCAGCTTAGAGGAATGAGTTAGGGCAGGACGACGTAAATGGAGTGTTTACACTTATAAGGACGACAACGGTCGCATTAGCTATAGAGGAGGGAAAACAGACTTTCTACGTTGGTTGTTTCAGAGAACCAACGTAAAAAGAACATTCTACATCGGTTACACTACTCAACCGACGTAAAAAGTCTCACTTTCTACATCGGTTGCTTTTTAACCGATGTAGAAAGTCACTTTCTACATCGGTTATAAAGCAACTGATGTAGAAAGTGACTTTCTACATCGGTTATAAAGCAAATGATGTAGAAAGTTTAAATTTTGTTACAAAAATGCCACTGCCTATTTTTCTACATCAGTGGTAAAGTAACCGATGTAGAAAGTGTCAAATTTATTTACAAAAATGCCACCGCCTTTTTTCTTCATCGGTTGACAGATAACCGACGCAAAATCCTATTATTAAAGGCAATTTTTCTACTAGTGATATAATCTCCTTAACTCGTTGTCGCAACCGTAATTCCGACGAGACGAAGAACTCGCTAAAATTTAAAAAATGGAATTTTGATGATGTGGAGTCGCCACCAAATTTTTATTTGAGGAAAAAGATTTGGAAAAAATCCTACCTTGAAGATAAGATTCTAAGTTCGGGAGTCGGTTACGAGTGGGGAAGGTGTTAGACACCCCACTCGCCCATTCCGGAGAACGGTACCCTTAAACAGAGTGTGTGGTGATTTGAAAATTGTTTGATCCCTTTAATTAGTGTGAAAATAAATACTTGATGGAGGTTAGCCTGACAGGACTTGATCCTGCTCCTACGTATTCCCCGGTGCAATGGGAAACTCAAGGCTTACGTAGTTCTGGTTTGATTTGATTTGAAGGCTTAACCTTCAAAAGTGTTTAAAAGAGTGTTTGAAAGGTACTCGAAGGATTGACCTTCGGAGCTACTTGGAAAGTAATATTCAAAAACGGCTTGATTATTTTGAAAGAGAAGGGCAATCCCCATCCACATGTGCATAGGGCCCAAGACAACTACGGCTGCACTTGGACTCATACGAATCTCCAAACAACGAACAGCAGAAAAAGCTACCAGTTCGTGCTTAGAGCTCGTCGCGTGAGATTAAGAATCGCAAAACAAGATTTTTATTTTGAAAATCGATGAATAAAATGAGCAAGGTTTTTATTTTGTAAAAAGGAAAGGCAACCCTAATCCACATATACGAATCTCTAAACAACGAACAGCGGAAAAAGCTACCAGTTCGTGCTTAGAGCTCGTCGCGTGAGATTAAGAATCACAAAACAAGATTTTTATTTTTGAATAACGATGAATGAAAAAGACAAGACACAAGTAATTATTAAAAATTTAGGAGGGAATTTATCAATTAAGGAATTTTATGAAAATACTTGATAATCTTGAATTTATTTAGGAATTATAGAATTTTTATGAATTATTTAGGAATTTTTTTTATTTCTGAAATTTTTTATTAATTTTCTTAATTTCTGTAATTTTTATTAATTTTCTTAATTTTTAAAATTTTTATTAATTTCTGAAAATTTTGAATTTTTTATTAATTTCTGGAAATTTTGAATATTTTATTAATTTCTGGAAATTTTAAATTTTTTATTAATTTCAGGAAATTTTGAATTTTTTATTAATTTCTGGAAATTTTGAATTTTTTATTAATTTTTGGAAATTTTTGAATTTTTTATTAATTTCTGGAATTTTTGAATTTTTTTTATTAATTTCTGGAAATTTTGAATTTTTTATTAATTTCTGGAAATTTTGAATTTTTTATTAATTTTCTGTAATTTTTGAATTTTTTTATTAATTTTTGGAATTTTTAAATTTTTTATTAATTTCTGGAAATTTCGAATTTTTTATTAATTTCTGAAATTTTTGAAATTTTTTATTAATTTCTGAAATTTGTGAATTTTTTATTAATTTCTGGAAATTTTGAATTTTTTATTAATTTCTGGAATTTTTAAATTTTTTATTAATTTTTGGAATTTTTTATTAATTTCTGAGATTTTTATGAATTTTTGGAATTGTTGGGATAATTTTGTAATTTGTTGGCTGGAGGGCCGTTTAGGAATTTTTGAAATTGTTGGGGCCAATTTGGTAATTTGCCTTCAATAATCAACATACTACAAAATGGTGCTTTTGGTGGAGAAATAGAAAATGCCAAGCATGAGGTTTGAATTGCAGACCACGAATTCGCGTACCATTCCCTCAACCATATGAACCACCTCAATTTGTTAGTATACAGCCCCTTTTAATTGGATATGTTACATTAAGCGGGTATGACCACTGCTTGTTTTCAAATAGCTTCATTAGTGGGTCCCGTGAGCTTCCTGTGATTGATTAATTCAAACCATGTACAATCGAATGCAGAGAGGGGCTCTCAGGTCTGTGTGCTGCCAATATCTTATTGTATGGTCATTAATGCCTTATAGGACCATTCCATGTTGGCATTTGGTTTTGGACTAACGGCTCACGAAATCAACGTCACATACACCTTTGGCTTGGCAATTCAAGAATCTCATTGAGAGTATCCTCAAGCTGACTTTCGGGGCTTCTCGTCATCATCCTGAGACTAGTATGAGGTGGACTCCAACCAGGGTAATATGCTCTTCATCACAGTGTGCAGCCGGTGGTGGGAATCTTGGTACATGGACTATCTCCTTGGTCTTGGACGTCTCTCCTACATCTTCGCATCGTTTAATAAGGTAGCTGCAGCTGGGTCTCTAGACTCGGTGATCGATTTATAAATACCAATCGAATTGCAATTGTGAAAGTATGCACTTCGAACAATCCACGTCAGCCTCCGTCTTGGCTTAAAAGCTTAGGTTGTTAAGCCCTGCTCCTGTGCCCTTGACGCTTTGGAGGAGACCCAACGCCTCTGCTATTATCAGGGAATGTTTTGGGCCCTTAACAGAATTTCACTCTGCACCCTGCCTAGAACAGAATACCACAGAATGTCCATGCTAATGCAGGGTCTGAACAGAGACCTTGGATCCTTATTATTTGGCCAAGGCACCTCGAACTATCTTTTGCCGTCGTTGGATAAGCAACGATTGATACGTCCAGTGTTTCAACAAACTCATGGACCATGGTCGATTATGCCAATATATGCACTAACTGGACGTGTTTGGTATTAATTTTGCAAGATCAAGATGCAGGAAACGGTATCATGAATTGCATGCATCATTCGATCACAATTTTAAAGTCTTCTTTATAACTTAAGATCTACTTCCTATTTCGAGAATCACACCATCGCGATGTACGAACATTATCCATATATAATTAAACTTTGCTTTCTTTAAGTAAAGTATAAAATTCTTGCAGATATAAAGGGAAATCACTTTCATGCAAGGAACAATTAACCATACAGATCTGTCTGCTCAAGTGATTACTATTCGTCTATCATTAGATTTGATTTCATGTGTGAATCAGTATGGTAGAATGCAGAGGATCATTGCAATCTTGAACGTACCTGGAATTCTTGCAAGAGAAGACCAAAAAATATGATGAGACTTTGCGATTCAGCTCCTCTCCTTCTCTACTCTTTTCTCCGTAGTGATGTCGAGGGCTTGCGGGAGGATCCGAATCTTTTTCTTCTTCCACGCCGGTTTGACGAATTTAGATCTTTTCCTTTTGGAATGAGCTTCCTCTCGGGGAGGGATCGAAGGAAAAAACCGAAAATGAAAGAAGTGAAAACCAACCCCCTTGACAGTCCTCCCTTTTTCTTTTATATGTTTTACTCCGATCTTCTTTTTCTATTATTTTTGTTTTGTATTTATATTTTCTCTTTTTTTCTATTTTTTATTCTTTTATTTTCTTTACATCTTTTTATTGTTTTTTTTTTAATTTTTGAATTTTTTATTGTTTTTAATTATTTTTTATGATTGCTTTTGATTTTGCCATTTTCTTCTATATATTTTTTTTCAGATTTTATTTCCTCTTTATTTATTCCTTGATTTATGTTTTTTTTCTTTTTTTGATTTTATTATTTTCCTTTTGTGTTTGTTGTTTTTTTTCTTAATTATTTTCCATATTTCTAGATTTTGAATTTTTTATTTTTCCTTTTCTTTTTCTTTACTCAGATTTTCTTATTAACTTTTCAGATTTTAAATTTTTTATTCAATTTTAAATTCTGATTTTATTTTTTTAATTTTTTCTGATTTTATTTTCTTAATTTTGAATTTTTAAAATTTTTCATGTTCTAATTACTTCTCTTTTTCATTATTTATTAATTAATTTTAAAATGGGGGCCTCAGACATAATTGGGTGTTTACAATTTGCCCCTCTTTACTCATTTTTCTACAGATAATAATAGAATTAATTCTCTAAATTATCGGGATAGGAAATGAGTAAAGACGTAAACACTTTATGTCCGAGGCGGGCTTTTTGAATAAAGTCTGAGAGTAACACTAGAAGTCTTGAGCTTAAAGTGAACTTCATGGATGCCTGGAGGGTGGCGGTTAAATGACGTTGCCGGCTTTATGTGCAGATAGAGTTTAAATATACAAAGCTAGATGGAATAGCCTAAGTAGGCTGAAATGAGTGGAGGCTTATTAGGACATGCGTGGAATGCAATGGGATTGCTTGTTTAGGGCAAGCAAAATGAAATGAAGATGGCATGTTAAAACAGGAAAAGTAGAAGAGAAAGGCCCGTTAGGACGGGCTCAGTGGAGTAGAAAGGGCCCGTTTGAGGCAAGGAAGCATGCCAGAACTAGGAAAAGAAAGTTTGATGGTGGCCTGACACTATAGGCCATAATGCAGAAAGGTAAACTTGATGGTGGCCTGACAACATAGGCCATGATGCAGAAATTTAAACTTGATGGCGGCCTGACAACATAGGCCATGATGCAGAAATTTAAACTTGATGGCGTCCTGACAACATAGGCCATGATGCAGAAATTTAAACTTGATGGCGGCCTGACAACATAGGCCTGAAAGCAGTAAACTAGACTAGATGACGGCCTGACAACATAGGCATAAAAGCAATAAACTAAACTAGATGGTGGCCTGACAACATAGGCCTGAAAGCAATAAATTAAACTAGATGGTGGCCTGACACTATAGGCCATGATGCGGAAATTTAAACTTGATGGTGGCCTGACAACATAGGCCATGATGTAGAAATTTAAACTTGATGGCGGCCTGACAACATAGGCCATGATGCAGAAATTTAAACTTGATGAGGAATCCCGTTGTTGACGGGAAGAATGAAAATGAAATCCTGCCGTTGCCAGGATGAAAGCAAACCTGCTTGACAGGTGAACAGAAATTAAACATGCTTGAAGTCCTGTTGTTGACAGGAGAATGCAAATGAGGTCCCGTTGTTGCCGGGAAGAATGCAAATGAAATCTTGCTGTTCCCAGGATAAATGCAAACCTGCTTAACAGGTGGATAGAAAATTAAACATGCCTGAAGTCCTGTTGTTGACAGGAGAATGCAAATGAGGTCCTGTTGTTGCCGGGAAGATGCAAATGATGAAATCCTGCTGTTGCCAGGATAAATGCAAACCTGCTTGACAGGTAGACAGAAAATTAAACGTGCTTGAAGTCCTGTTGTTGACAAGAAAATGCAGATGAGGTCCCGCTTTTGCCGGAAAGAATGCAGATGAAATCCTGCTGTTGCCAGGATAAATGAAAACCTGCTTGACAGGTGGACAAAATCAAACATGTTTGAAGTCCTGTTGTTGACAGGAAAATGCAAATGAGGTCCTGCTGTTGCCGGGAATATGCAAATGATGAAATCCTGCTGTTGCCAGGATAAATACAAACCTGCTTGACGGGTGACAGAAAATTAAACATGCTTAAAGTCCTGTTGTTGACAAGAAAATGCAAATGAGGTCCCGCTGTTGCCGGGAATATGCAAATGAAATCCTGCTTGACAGGATGTATGCAGAAAATAAAATTTGATGAGGCCTGACAACATAGGCCATGATGCAGAAAATTAAAAGTTGATGATGACTATTTGGATAGCAATAGGGGAGAAAAAGGACATGTTAAGACAGGTGACTTTGAAGTGGGAGGGGTCTACACTACTTGGACAGGTGGCCTGTTAAGACAGGCGAAGCATGAATGACCTGTGAAGACAGGCAGAGGAAAAAGGAAACAAAGAATAACCGATACTAACTTGAAAAGATGGCCTGTCAGGGCAGGCGAAGCATGATTGACCTGTTAAGACAAGCAAAGGGAAAATGATGTGATGTATCCCAGGCATGCACGTGAGGATGGGATATGGACTCCTTCGTCAGCTGCCTCGAACAACCTTTTTTGAAATTTGTTTTTCTTGAATTAAAAATAAATTGCCTTGAACTTGAAGGTTTCTTGAGTACTTCGATAATTACTTTCTTGAAGAGGCTTGTGCAACCGTTTTGCCCCAGTTTAGAGGATCTTTGATAATTGAAGGATGCATTGACTTGAATGAAGTTTGGGCAAACATTTTGCCCCAGTTTTGAATTTTGACTTGAATTGAGGAGTTGAGGATTTCCTCAACTTGAATTTTTTGGGAGAATGTTCACCCCAATTTTGGAATTTTCTAGAATTGAGGATTGCCCCAACTTGAATTTTCTGGGGAAAAGCTTGCCCCAGCTTTGTTCTTGAATTTAAATCTTTCTTGGGCAAACTTTTTCCCCAGTTTGGATTTGATCCAGAATCTGAGGATGACCTTAAATTGAACTTTTATGTGGGCAAGTGTTTGCCCCTATTTGAACTTGATTTTGAGGGTGATTTTAATTTGAACTTTTGTGTGGACAATCAATTGCCCCAGTTTGATTTTTCTGACGTTGAGGGTTGCCTTAACTTGAATTTTCTGGGCAAATGTTTGTCCCAATTTTTTTCTTGGTTCAGAATTTGAGGAAGGCCTCAAATTAAATTTTTGTGGGCAAGCTTTTGCCCCAGTTTGAACTTGATTTTGAGGATGACCTCAAATTGAATTGTGTGGACAAGCATTTGCCCCAGTTTGGAAGTCTTTTAATTATGATCGACTCGGACAATTTTACCTAGGTCTTAATTAGTTTTTCAAAAAATAAGTTATGAAATGCTTGAATGACAAAATACTTATTGCGATGTTTGAATGAATGAAAAAGAATATGGTATTAATGATGCTTGAATAAATGCAGAAATGATGTGGGGTTCTTATTTTGATGTTTGAAATAATTATTTGATTAGACATATGCTATTGAATGCAAACCATGAAATGGTGTAAAATTTTTGTTTCTCTTGATTTTTTTTTTGTTTTTCTGACGCCTCCTTCCTCGACAACCCCATAGTTGGTGTGAAAGGGTTCAAGAATCAAGACGAGCTGGATTGACTCAGTCTTTTGGCTTATTGGTCAATTTTGAAATCTTCTTTCCGGGATTTTTGAAACCCAACGGTGGTCAGTATTATTGAGTAAGACACACTCCTTCTTTGGTGGCATCCTGGCTGGTAAGAAGATGAATCCTTGGGAAACAATCATGTCGCGTTGCAACGGTCGAGGATTCATCCGACTTGTCATGACTTTTCAAAATTAATCCCTTTTTAATTCTTTTTACATTTTACATGTTTCCTTGTGGCACGTGCATTTTGAGGTGTGCAAAGTGATGCTGGATGGTCAGAAGAAGGAGATAGAGAATTTTGAGGTTGTATGTTTTAAGGTGGTGCACTTGAAAGGAAAAGGATGATGAAAGGGGTGGGTTCGATTGCCCAAATGGCACCTTTTGATGAAAAATGCCAATGCTTCTTTTCATAATCTTGATTGTCAAATTAGTCAAACTTTTGAGAAATGGAAAAATTTTGCCCCAATTTTAAGAAGATATAAGGTGCATAATATCATGTTGTCCTGGAATTCCTAGTTTGACCTTAATTTTTGCCTGGGTTCTTCTTTTGAGTTTTCAACCCAGCAGGTCTTTTGTATTGCCCTAACTTTTGCCTAGGTTGCCCTTACGGGTTTTCGACCTAGCGGGCTCTTGATTGTGCCCTAACTTTTACCTAGGTCGTTCTTGAGGATTGTCGACCTAGCGGGCTTTTTTATTCAATTGTGCCCTAACTTTTGCCTAGGCCGTTTTTGAGGGTTGTCGACCTAGCAGGCTTCTACTTGATTGTGCCCTAACTTTTACCTAGGCCGCCCTTTGAGGGTTTTCAACCTAGCGGGCCTTCTGCTTGATTGTGCCCTAACTTTTGCCTAGGTCTTCTTTGATGGTTGACCTAGCGGGCTTCTGTTTGATTATGCCCTAACTCTTGCATAGGTCGTCTTTTATTGTTGACCTACCGAGCTTCTGTTTGATTGTGCCCTAACTTTTGCCTAGGCCGCCCTTTGAGGGTTTTCGACCTAGCGGGCTTTTGTTTAATTGTGCCCTAACTTTTTCCTAGGCCTCCCTTTGAGGGTTTTCGACCTAGTAGGCTCTTGATTTTGGTAGTGCCCTAACTTTTGCCTGGGTCGTTTTTGATTGTTGACCTAGCGGACTTTTATATGATCCTGATTTTTGCCTAAATTGCTTTTGCAACCCAGCAAGACCTTTTCTGATCATGAATTTGTCGATCATTATTTTGAACTTTAACCCTACTTTTGCCTGGATTATTTTTGGCTTTTAACCCAGCGGGCTTCTCTTCTTCTTGAATTTTGTTTTGACCTTGATTTTTCCTGGATTATTTAAGGCTTCCAATTCAGCGGATCTTTTCTTGGATCCCTATTTTTTCCTGGATTTAAACTTGGTTCCAATGGGATATTTTTACTTTGAATGGCGATGTAGAATCCCTGGTTGTTTATTCTGCTTCCTCATTGGGTTTTTCTCTTTTAGCTTGATTAATTCGACGTTCAAGATTACTTATTACAGCACTGGCATCCTCACCAATTGGTATTTATTGTTTTGTTGTAGGAATAAGAAATAGGTTGAGTGATGAAAAGGATGATAAATTTTAGAAGTAAAGTCAAAATGTAAAGCACGTGCTCAAGAAACATGAAAATGTAATTTTTGTATTATTCATTGAGATTTGTTTACAAAAGATTGATTTTGAAAAGTACGACAATTTTGGATGAGTATCCTCGATAGCTTGATTTGTACAATGCAACTTGTCGTGCTTCTCCCATCTTTTCAGCTGGTCGATGGGCTCTCGTGATTTGGCAACGAATTGTTTTCTGTATTAGGAGCAAGCCTCCCGAAATCCAGCCATTTCGCATCGATTAGGCTTTGTACCTTTCGTTTCAAAGCTAGTTAATCCTCTGTAGAATGGCCGATGAACCCTGCATGGTAATCGCATCTGGCGTTAGCATCGTACCATTTAGGATATGGTGGCTCTTGAGGTTTCAGAGGATAAGGCGCAACCAGCGAGTTTTGGATCAGCCGAGGTAGTAGCTCAGTGTAAGAGATTGGGATAGGGTCAAATTGGACGGGCTTCCTCTCCTTTTTCTGGCTTTGGTTGACATTTTGGCTCATGGCTTGTGTTTGGGTCGTATATGGTGTTGGTGGTCGAACTTGTGTCGGATGGTTGTAAGTAGGAGGGTATGGTGTTTGGTATGTAGCTGCAATGTAAGGATATGGTAAGTAAGGTGTGTATGGTGTATATGGTGGTGGTTGAAAGCCAGCTGGACCATACTGTGCCATTTGAGGAATGTATTGGCCTTGACCAGAAGCCACATTGTAAGTTTCACCTGCCTTTTTCTTTCCAGATCCGGTGGAACATTGACTGCACCTGCGGGCTTATGTGCGACCTTTCCACCGCGCATGCCACCTTCGATCCTTTCTCCAATGATGACAACATCGGAGAAGCTAGAAGTTACACTACCAATCATTTTGTCATAGAAAGGATCTTGGAGTGTATCAAGAAACATGCTGACTAGTTTTCTTTCAAATAAGGGAGGTTGTACTTGAGCGGCCAACTCTCGCCAGCGTTGGGCGTACTGCTTGAAGGACTCATCTCCCTTCATGGCCATATTCTGGAGCTGAGTCCGATCAGGGGTCATCTCCGTATTGTACTGATACTGCTTTGTGAAAGCCTCAGCAAGGTCCCTCCATGAACGGATGTGTGTCCGCTCCAGTTGAGTGTACCAGTTTGCAGCTGCCCCGGTTAAGCTGTCTTTGAAGAAGTGGATGAGAAGCTTCTCATCGTAAGTACATGCAGACATCTTCCTACAGTACATAGTCAGGTGTTTCTTTGGACAGCTGGTTCCTTGATATTTCTCGAATTCAGGAACCTTAAATTTTGGAGGGATGACCACGTCTGGGACCAAGCATAGATCAGATGCATCTTTGGCTTCATAAGCGTTTCCCTCAATTGCCCGGATCCTGTCCTCTAGACCCTTCCATTTTTCTGTATCTTCACTTGAAGGATGGTTTGGGTTTTCCCCTGTCATGTGGTGATGGTGAGAAGACGGTATGTATATAGGGTGCGGCCCTTGGGTGAACATAGAATGCGTTCCTCCAACGGTTGTTTGGTAAGCTTGTGAAGTGGTGTTTGGAGGTAGGTTATGTGTTTGGGTTTGTGTTTGGGCTTGTGTTTGGGTTTGTGTTTGGTTGTATGAGGGTGCATACCCATGAGGAAACCCATTGTGAACCCCTTTTGTTTGCGAAGGTATGTTTAATGGTGGAGTGAAGCCAGGAGGGTGTGTTGGGCCGGTTGGTTCTCTTGGCAAGGGTTCCGTCGCCTCTTTCTGTTTAGACTGCTGGATGGCCTCTATTAGTTTGGTCATCTGTTCCTTGAGTGATTTGACCTTATTTCTTAGCTCCTCATTTTGTCTCTCCAGCTCATCCATGATTCTTGATTGTGCTCGAGTTCTATAAGGATGTGGAGGAAGCTGTGTTTCTCCAATTTTCTGGTGAAGTTAAAAATTAATTTTTGTGAAATAATTTGAATGCAACAAAACGTGAATGATAGGGATGTTGATGCACAATGAGTGTGAATGTGTAGAATGATTTTTGAAATCTATATTTTTTTTATAGATCTATGAATGAATGAATGAATCAATGCTATGTGCAAATAATTTTAAGAGATTTGAAGTTTGACTATTTGAAAATAAATTAGAGTTGTTTTATTTATTGATTTTTAACAAATTTGTTTTTAGGAGTTTTGTATTTTTGGTATTTTGCTAAAAAACCTTTGATGGTGTTTGAAAAGGGTTTGTTAAAATTTTCCAAAAAGCATTCTTTAGGTTTTCGAAATTTTCCATTCTCTCCTTTTGAACTTTTGATATTTTCAGTATTTTTAGAAATTATTTTCTAATTTTTCCTAGGAATTTCTAGTTTTCCTTGTTTTTTTATTTGTTTTGATATTTCTTTTCTTTTTGTTTGACTTTTCTTTCTTGATTTCTGTATTTCCCCAATCTTTAGCTTCCATTTTGGATGATAATTGTCCGTGCGTATATGAACCATATTAGGAAGGGGTGTGTGCCCTTTTTTCTTCTTATGTGGGTTACCTGCCCTAGGGATCTATGGCCTTTTATATGAACCTCTCAAAGGTGGTTTGTAATCCTGGGGGTGTTGAGGTCACTAGAGCCAAGTTCCAGTCTGCAATGTTTGCCATAACAGCAGAAAAAGCTACCAGTTGTAGGGCATTACAAATAGGACGCACTCTAGCTGGGATTTTCGTGATAGTCAAACAGGACGTAAGCCCCAAAGTGACACCACTAGATCCCTCTAGTCCTAGGCTGCACTCAGACCCGGATATAGGGCCCCACTCATGATAATGCATATGCAATGTGTATGAGGGCACACAAGTAATTGGGATACCTGTAATTGGGGAAATTGTACAGATATATATTGCAATTTATGATTCATCTATCCTAGGGTTGTACAAAGAATAGACAAACAAAAAACAGATAAATAAACAAGTAAATGAATCGTGCAATCAAAAAGATGTGCAAACAAATAAGGAAGGGATCAAATATAATGTACACTCAATTGATCGGGCTTGACTCTCTAATGGTCCCCAGTGGAGTCGCCATCTGTCGTAACCGTAATTCCGACGAGACGACGAACTCGCTAAAATTTAAAAAATGGAATTTTGATGATGTGGAGTCGCCACCAAATTTTTATTTGAGGAAAAAGATTTGGAAAAAACCCTACCTTGAAGATAAGATTCTAAGTTCGGGAGTCGGTTACGAGTGGGGAAGGTGTTAGGCACCCCACTCGCCCGTTCCGGAGAACGATACCCTTAAACAGAGTGTGTGGTGATTTGAAAATTGTTTGATCCCTTTAATTAGTGTGAAAATAAATACTTGATGGAGGTTAGCCTGGCAGGACTTGATCCTGCTTCTATGTATTCCCCGGTGCAATGGGAAACTCAAGGCTTACGTAGTTCTGGTTTGATTTGATTTGAAGGCTTGACCTTCAAAAGTGTTTAAAAGATGTTTGAAAGGTACTCGGAGGATTGACCTTCGGAGCTACTTGGAAAGTAATATTCGAAAACGGCTTGATTATTTTGAAAGAGAAGGGCAATCCCCATCCACATGTGCACAGGGCCCAAGATCACTACGGCTGCACTTGGACCCATACGAATCTCCAAACAACAAACAGCAGAAAAAGCTAACAGTTCGTGCTTAGAGCTCGTCGCGTGAGATTAAGAATCGCAAAACAAGATTTTTATTTTGAAAATCGATGAATAAAATGAGCCAGGTTTTTATTTTGTAAAAAGGAATGGCAACCCAACCCTAATCCACATATGCACAAGGTCCAAGACAACTACGGCTGCACTTGGACCTGTACGAATCTCTAAACAACGAACAACAGAAAAAGCTACCAGTTCGTGCTTAGAGCTCGTCACGTGAGATTAAGAATCACAAAACAAGATTTTTATTTTTGAATAACGATGAATGAAAAAGACAAGCCACAAAGTAATTATTAAAAATTTAGGAGGGAATTTATCAATTAAGGTATTTTATGAAAATACTTGATAATCTTGAATTTATTTAGGAATTATAGAATTTTTATGAATTATTTAGGAATTTTGGAATTTTTTTTATTTCTGAAATTTTTTATTAATTTCTTAATTTCTTGAATTTTTATTAATTTTCTTAATTTTTGAAATTTTTATTAGTTTCTGGAAATTTTGAATTTTTTATTAATTTCTGGAAATTTTGAATATTTTATTAATTTCTGGAAATTTTAAATTTTTTATTAATTTCTGGAAATTTTGAATTTTTTATTAATTTCTGGAAATTTTGAATTTTTTATTAATTTCTGAAAATTTTTGAATTTTTTATTAATTTCTGGAATTTTTGAATTTTTTATTAATTTTCTGTAATTTTTGAATTTTTTTATTAATTTCTGGAATTTTTAAATTTTTTATTAATTTCTGGAAATTTTGAATTTTTTATTAATTTCTGAAATTTTTAAATTTTTTATTAATTTCTGAAATTTGTGAATTTTTTATTAATTTCTGGAAATTTTGAATTTTTTATTAGTTTCTGGAATTTTTAAATTTTTTATTAATTTTTTTAATTTCTGGAATTTTTTATTAATTTCTGGGATTTTTATGAATTTTTGGAATTGTTGGGGTAATTTGGTAATTTGTAGGCTGGAGGGCAGTTTAGGAATTTTTGAAATTGTTGAGGCCAATTTGGTAATTTGTGGGATGGAGGGCAGTTTAGGAATTTTTGGAATTATTGGGGGCAATTTGGTAATTTGCCTTCAATAATCAACATACTACAAAATGGTGCTTTTGGTGGAGAAATATTTTGGAATTGTTGGGGGTAATTTGGTAATTTTCCTTCAATAATCAACATACTACAAAATGGTGCTTTTGGTGGAGAAATAGAAAATGCCGAGCATGAGGTTTGTATTGCAGACCACAAATTCGCGTACCATTCCCTCAACCATCTGAACCACCTCAATTTGTTAGTATACATCCCCTTTTAACCATATACATATTTTGAACTAAAAAGCTTGTCTGGAATGTGTAGAAGTTGTGGTGGGAATTTCTTATTTGTTTCTAATGGAATAACCTAATATTTTTAGTGCAAAGTTAAGAAAAATTAAAAAATTAAGGAAAAACTGTTGTATGGAAGAAAACTAGCTAGTAAAAAAAGTTGCTCTACTTCAAGGTAATGCTGCCACACATTCACTTGTGAAAAATTGTTTTACTTTGGTATAGCCTGCCTGGAAACAGTTTTGTATTAAAAAGATTCTATACCATGTATATGTATCTGTTCTCCATTTAACATTAATGATGTGGCCCTGATTCTTAGCATTGCCATTTTTTCTACCAGGACAGGCAAAACAAGCTAAGAGTAAGAGTAATAGGTACAAACAGAGAAGGAAAAACATAAGCTAATAGAGAAACAGAGAACCTAAGCTAAGAGGTAATGCAGAAACAGAAACAAAGACCCTAAACTAAACCTAATCAGAGAGCCAGAATGCTACATACCAGTGTAGACGACGGTGTAGACGACGACAATAGCGTAGACGACGACGGAGTGCTTCGACAACGACGGTGCTCTTCGCATTCAGGCGACGGCAGCTTTGAGAACGACAGCAAGCTTAGCTTTGAGAACGACGGCAGCTTAGAGGAATGAGTTAGGGCAGGACGACGTAAATGGAGTGTTTACACTTATAAGGACGACAACGGTCGCATTAGCTATAAAGGAGGGAAAACAGACTTTCTACGTTGGTTATTTCAGAGAACCAACGTAAAAAGAACATTCTACATCGGTTACACTACTCAACCGACGTAAAAAGTCTCACTTTCTACATCGGTTGCTTTTTAACCGATGTAGAAAGTGACTTTCTACATCGGTTATAAAGCAAGCGATGTAGAAAGTTTAAATTTTATTACAAAAATGCCACTGCCTATTTTTCTACATCAGTGGTAAAGTAACCGATGTAGAAAGTGTCAAATTTATTTACAAAAATGCCACCGCCTTTTTTCTACATCGGTTGACAGATAACCGACGTAAAATCCTATTATAAAAGGCAAGTTTTCTACTAGTGATATAATCTCCTTAACTCGTTGTCGCAACCGTAATTCCGACGAGACGAAGAACTCGCTAAAATTTACAAAATGGAATTTTGATGATGTGGAGTCGCCACCAAATTTTTATTTGAGGAAAAAGATTTGGAAAAAATCCTACCTTGAAGATAAGATTCTAAGTTCGGGAGTCGGTTACGAGTGGGGAAGGTGTTAGACACCCCACTCGCCCGTTCCGGAGAATGGTACCCTTAAACAGAGTGTGTGGTGATTTGAAAATTGTTTGATCCCTTTAATTAGTGTGAAAATAAATACTTGATGGAGGTTAGCCTGACAGGACTTGATCCTGCTCCTACGTATTCCCCGGTGCAATGGAAAACTCAAGGCTTACGTAGTTCTGGTTTGATTTGATTTGAAGGCTTAACCTTCAAAAGTGTTTAAAAGAGTGTTTGAAAGGTACTCGAAGGATTGACCTTCGGAGCTACTTGGAAAGTAATATTCAAAAACGGCTTGACTATTTTGAAAGAGAAGGGCAATCCCCATCCACATGTGCACAGGGCCCAAGACAACTACGGCTGCACTTAGAGTTGTTTTATTTATTGATTTTTAACAAATTTGTTTTTAGGAGTTTTGTATTTTTGGTATTTTGCTAAAAAACCTTTGATGGTGTTTGAAAAGGGTTTGTTAAAATTTTCCAAAAAGCATTCTTTAGGTTTTCGAAATTTTCCATTCTCTCCTTTTGAACTTTTGATATTTTCAGTATTTTTAGAAATTATTTTCTAATTTTTCCTAGGAATTTCTAGTTTTCCTTGTTTTTTTATTTGTTTTGATATTTCTTTTCTTTTTGTTTGACTTTTCTTTCTTGATTTCTGTATTTCCCCAATCTTTAGCTTCCATTTTGGATGATAATTGTCCGTGCGTATATGAACCATATTAGGAAGGGGTGTGTGCCCTTTTTTCTTCTTATGTGGGTTACCTGCCCTAGGGATCTATGGCCTTTTATATGAACCTCTCAAAGGTGGTTTGTAATCCTGGGGGTGTTGAGGTCACTAGAGCCAAGTTCCAGTCTGCAATGTTTGCCATAACAGCAGAAAAAGCTACCAGTTGTAGGGCATTACAAATAGGACGCACTCTAGCTGGGATTTTCGTGATAGTCAAACAGGACGTAAGCCCCAAAGTGACACCACTAGATCCCTCTAGTCCTAGGCTGCACTCAGACCCGGATATAGGGCCCCACTCATGATAATGCATATGCAATGTGTATGAGGGCACACAAGTAATTGGGATACCTGTAATTGGGGAAATTGTACAGATATATATTGCAATTTATGATTCATCTATCCTAGGGTTGTACAAAGAATAGACAAACAAAAAACAGATAAATAAACAAGTAAATGAATCGTGCAATCAAAAAGATGTGCAAACAAATAAGGAAGGGATCAAATATAATGTACACTCAATTGATCGGGCTTGACTCTCTAATGGTCCCCAGTGGAGTCGCCATCTGTCGTAACCGTAATTCCGACGAGACGACGAACTCGCTAAAATTTAAAAAATGGAATTTTGATGATGTGGAGTCGCCACCAAATTTTTATTTGAGGAAAAAGATTTGGAAAAAACCCTACCTTGAAGATAAGATTCTAAGTTCGGGAGTCGGTTACGAGTGGGGAAGGTGTTAGGCACCCCACTCGCCCGTTCCGGAGAACGATACCCTTAAACAGAGTGTGTGGTGATTTGAAAATTGTTTGATCCCTTTAATTAGTGTGAAAATAAATACTTGATGGAGGTTAGCCTGGCAGGACTTGATCCTGCTTCTATGTATTCCCCGGTGCAATGGGAAACTCAAGGCTTACGTAGTTCTGGTTTGATTTGATTTGAAGGCTTGACCTTCAAAAGTGTTTAAAAGATGTTTGAAAGGTACTCGGAGGATTGACCTTCGGAGCTACTTGGAAAGTAATATTCGAAAACGGCTTGATTATTTTGAAAGAGAAGGGCAATCCCCATCCACATGTGCACAGGGCCCAAGATCACTACGGCTGCACTTGGACCCATACGAATCTCCAAACAACAAACAGCAGAAAAAGCTAACAGTTCGTGCTTAGAGCTCGTCGCGTGAGATTAAGAATCGCAAAACAAGATTTTTATTTTGAAAATCGATGAATAAAATGAGCCAGGTTTTTATTTTGTAAAAAGGAATGGCAACCCAACCCTAATCCACATATGCACAAGGTCCAAGACAACTACGGCTGCACTTGGACCTGTACGAATCTCTAAACAACGAACAACAGAAAAAGCTACCAGTTCGTGCTTAGAGCTCGTCACGTGAGATTAAGAATCACAAAACAAGATTTTTATTTTTGAATAACGATGAATGAAAAAGACAAGCCACAAAGTAATTATTAAAAATTTAGGAGGGAATTTATCAATTAAGGTATTTTATGAAAATACTTGATAATCTTGAATTTATTTAGGAATTATAGAATTTTTATGAATTATTTAGGAATTTTGGAATTTTTTTTATTTCTGAAATTTTTTATTAATTTCTTAATTTCTTGAATTTTTATTAATTTTCTTAATTTTTGAAATTTTTATTAGTTTCTGGAAATTTTGAATTTTTTATTAATTTCTGGAAATTTTGAATATTTTATTAATTTCTGGAAATTTTAAATTTTTTATTAATTTCTGGAAATTTTGAATTTTTTATTAATTTCTGGAAATTTTGAATTTTTTATTAATTTCTGAAAATTTTTGAATTTTTTATTAATTTCTGGAATTTTTGAATTTTTTATTAATTTTCTGTAATTTTTGAATTTTTTTATTAATTTCTGGAATTTTTAAATTTTTTATTAATTTCTGGAAATTTTGAATTTTTTATTAATTTCTGAAATTTTTAAATTTTTTATTAATTTCTGAAATTTGTGAATTTTTTATTAATTTCTGGAAATTTTGAATTTTTTATTAGTTTCTGGAATTTTTAAATTTTTTATTAATTTTTTTAATTTCTGGAATTTTTTATTAATTTCTGGGATTTTTATGAATTTTTGGAATTGTTGGGGTAATTTGGTAATTTGTAGGCTGGAGGGCAGTTTAGGAATTTTTGAAATTGTTGAGGCCAATTTGGTAATTTGTGGGATGGAGGGCAGTTTAGGAATTTTTGGAATTATTGGGGGCAATTTGGTAATTTGCCTTCAATAATCAACATACTACAAAATGGTGCTTTTGGTGGAGAAATATTTTGGAATTGTTGGGGGTAATTTGGTAATTTTCCTTCAATAATCAACATACTACAAAATGGTGCTTTTGGTGGAGAAATAGAAAATGCCGAGCATGAGGTTTGTATTGCAGACCACAAATTCGCGTACCATTCCCTCAACCATCTGAACCACCTCAATTTGTTAGTATACATCCCCTTTTAACCATATACATATTTTGAACTAAAAAGCTTGTCTGGAATGTGTAGAAGTTGTGGTGGGAATTTCTTATTTGTTTCTAATGGAATAACCTAATATTTTTAGTGCAAAGTTAAGAAAAATTAAAAAATTAAGGAAAAACTGTTGTATGGAAGAAAACTAGCTAGTAAAAAAAGTTGCTCTACTTCAAGGTAATGCTGCCACACATTCACTTGTGAAAAATTGTTTTACTTTGGTATAGCCTGCCTGGAAACAGTTTTGTATTAAAAAGATTCTATACCATGTATATGTATCTGTTCTCCATTTAACATTAATGATGTGGCCCTGATTCTTAGCATTGCCATTTTTTCTACCAGGACAGGCAAAACAAGCTAAGAGTAAGAGTAATAGGTACAAACAGAGAAGGAAAAACATAAGCTAATAGAGAAACAGAGAACCTAAGCTAAGAGGTAATGCAGAAACAGAAACAAAGACCCTAAACTAAACCTAATCAGAGAGCCAGAATGCTACATACCAGTGTAGACGACGGTGTAGACGACGACAATAGCGTAGACGACGACGGAGTGCTTCGACAACGACGGTGCTCTTCGCATTCAGGCGACGGCAGCTTTGAGAACGACAGCAAGCTTAGCTTTGAGAACGACGGCAGCTTAGAGGAATGAGTTAGGGCAGGACGACGTAAATGGAGTGTTTACACTTATAAGGACGACAACGGTCGCATTAGCTATAAAGGAGGGAAAACAGACTTTCTACGTTGGTTATTTCAGAGAACCAACGTAAAAAGAACATTCTACATCGGTTACACTACTCAACCGACGTAAAAAGTCTCACTTTCTACATCGGTTGCTTTTTAACCGATGTAGAAAGTGACTTTCTACATCGGTTATAAAGCAAGCGATGTAGAAAGTTTAAATTTTATTACAAAAATGCCACTGCCTATTTTTCTACATCAGTGGTAAAGTAACCGATGTAGAAAGTGTCAAATTTATTTACAAAAATGCCACCGCCTTTTTTCTACATCGGTTGACAGATAACCGACGTAAAATCCTATTATAAAAGGCAAGTTTTCTACTAGTGATATAATCTCCTTAACTCGTTGTCGCAACCGTAATTCCGACGAGACGAAGAACTCGCTAAAATTTACAAAATGGAATTTTGATGATGTGGAGTCGCCACCAAATTTTTATTTGAGGAAAAAGATTTGGAAAAAATCCTACCTTGAAGATAAGATTCTAAGTTCGGGAGTCGGTTACGAGTGGGGAAGGTGTTAGACACCCCACTCGCCCGTTCCGGAGAATGGTACCCTTAAACAGAGTGTGTGGTGATTTGAAAATTGTTTGATCCCTTTAATTAGTGTGAAAATAAATACTTGATGGAGGTTAGCCTGACAGGACTTGATCCTGCTCCTACGTATTCCCCGGTGCAATGGAAAACTCAAGGCTTACGTAGTTCTGGTTTGATTTGATTTGAAGGCTTAACCTTCAAAAGTGTTTAAAAGAGTGTTTGAAAGGTACTCGAAGGATTGACCTTCGGAGCTACTTGGAAAGTAATATTCAAAAACGGCTTGACTATTTTGAAAGAGAAGGGCAATCCCCATCCACATGTGCACAGGGCCCAAGACAACTACGGCTGCACTTAGAGTTGTTTTATTTATTGATTTTTAACAAATTTGTTTTTAGGAGTTTTGTATTTTTGGTATTTTGCTAAAAAACCTTTGATGGTGTTTGAAAAGGGTTTGTTAAAATTTTCCAAAAAGCATTCTTTAGGTTTTCGAAATTTTCCATTCTCTCCTTTTGAACTTTTGATATTTTCAGTATTTTTAGAAATTATTTTCTAATTTTTCCTAGGAATTTCTAGTTTTCCTTGTTTTTTTATTTGTTTTGATATTTCTTTTCTTTTTGTTTGACTTTTCTTTCTTGATTTCTGTATTTCCCCAATCTTTAGCTTCCATTTTGGATGATAATTGTCCGTGCGTATATGAACCATATTAGGAAGGGGTGTGTGCCCTTTTTTCTTCTTATGTGGGTTACCTGCCCTAGGGATCTATGGCCTTTTATATGAACCTCTCAAAGGTGGTTTGTAATCCTGGGGGTGTTGAGGTCACTAGAGCCAAGTTCCAGTCTGCAATGTTTGCCATAACAGCAGAAAAAGCTACCAGTTGTAGGGCATTACAAATAGGACGCACTCTAGCTGGGATTTTCGTGATAGTCAAACAGGACGTAAGCCCCAAAGTGACACCACTAGATCCCTCTAGTCCTAGGCTGCACTCAGACCCGGATATAGGGCCCCACTCATGATAATGCATATGCAATGTGTATGAGGGCACACAAGTAATTGGGATACCTGTAATTGGGGAAATTGTACAGATATATATTGCAATTTATGATTCATCTATCCTAGGGTTGTACAAAGAATAGACAAACAAAAAACAGATAAATAAACAAGTAAATGAATCGTGCAATCAAAAAGATGTGCAAACAAATAAGGAAGGGATCAAATATAATGTACACTCAATTGATCGGGCTTGACTCTCTAATGGTCCCCAGTGGAGTCGCCATCTGTCGTAACCGTAATTCCGACGAGACGACGAACTCGCTAAAATTTAAAAAATGGAATTTTGATGATGTGGAGTCGCCACCAAATTTTTATTTGAGGAAAAAGATTTGGAAAAAACCCTACCTTGAAGATAAGATTCTAAGTTCGGGAGTCGGTTACGAGTGGGGAAGGTGTTAGGCACCCCACTCGCCCGTTCCGGAGAACGATACCCTTAAACAGAGTGTGTGGTGATTTGAAAATTGTTTGATCCCTTTAATTAGTGTGAAAATAAATACTTGATGGAGGTTAGCCTGGCAGGACTTGATCCTGCTTCTATGTATTCCCCGGTGCAATGGGAAACTCAAGGCTTACGTAGTTCTGGTTTGATTTGATTTGAAGGCTTGACCTTCAAAAGTGTTTAAAAGATGTTTGAAAGGTACTCGGAGGATTGACCTTCGGAGCTACTTGGAAAGTAATATTCGAAAACGGCTTGATTATTTTGAAAGAGAAGGGCAATCCCCATCCACATGTGCACAGGGCCCAAGACAACTACGGCTGCACTTGGACCCATACGAATCTCCAAACAACAAACAGCAGAAAAAGCTAACAGTTCGTGCTTAGAGCTCGTCGCGTGAGATTAAGAATCGCAAAACAAGATTTTTATTTTGAAAATCGATGAATAAAATGAGCCAGGTTTTTATTTTGTAAAAAGGAATGGCAACCCAACCCTAATCCACATATGCACAAGGTCCAAGACAACTACGGCTGCACTTGGACCTGTACGAATCTCTAAACAACGAACAACAGAAAAAGCTACCAGTTCGTGCTTAGAGCTCGTCACGTGAGATTAAGAATCACAAAACAAGATTTTTATTTTTGAATAACGATGAATGAAAAAGACAAGCCACAAAGTAATTATTAAAAATTTAGGAGGGAATTTATCAATTAAGGTATTTTATGAAAATACTTGATAATCTTGAATTTATTTAGGAATTATAGAATTTTTATGAATTATTTAGGAATTTTGGAATTTTTTTTATTTCTGAAATTTTTTATTAATTTCTTAATTTCTTGAATTTTTATTAATTTTCTTAATTTTTGAAATTTTTATTAGTTTCTGGAAATTTTGAATTTTTTATTAATTTCTGGAAATTTTGAATATTTTATTAATTTCTGGAAATTTTAAATTTTTTATTAATTTCTGGAAATTTTGAATTTTTTATTAATTTCTGGAAATTTTGAATTTTTTATTAATTTCTGAAAATTTTTGAATTTTTTATTAATTTCTGGAATTTTTGAATTTTTTATTAATTTTCTGTAATTTTTGAATTTTTTTATTAATTTCTGGAATTTTTAAATTTTTTATTAATTTCTGGAAATTTTGAATTTTTTATTAATTTCTGAAATTTTTAAATTTTTTATTAATTTCTGAAATTTGTGAATTTTTTATTAATTTCTGGAAATTTTGAATTTTTTATTAGTTTCTGGAATTTTTAAATTTTTTATTAATTTTTTTAATTTCTGGAATTTTTTATTAATTTCTGGGATTTTTATGAATTTTTGGAATTGTTGGGGTAATTTGGTAATTTGTAGGCTGGAGGGCAGTTTAGGAATTTTTGAAATTGTTGAGGCCAATTTGGTAATTTGTGGGATGGAGGGCAGTTTAGGAATTTTTGGAATTATTGGGGGCAATTTGGTAATTTGCCTTCAATAATCAACATACTACAAAATGGTGCTTTTGGTGGAGAAATATTTTGGAATTGTTGGGGGTAATTTGGTAATTTGCCTTCAATAATCAACATACTACAAAATGGTGCTTTTGGTGGAGAAATAGAAAATGCCGAGCATGAGGTTTGTATTGCAGACCACAAATTCGCGTACCATTCCCTCAACCATCTGAACCACCTCAATTTGTTAGTATACATCCCCTTTTAACCATATACATATTTTGAACTAAAAAGCTTGTCTGGAATGTGTAGAAGTTGTGGTGGGAATTTCTTATTTGTTTCTAATGGAATAACCTAATATTTTTAGTGCAAAGTTAAGAAAAATTAAAAAATTAAGGAAAAACTGTTGTATGGAAGAAAACTAGCTAGTAAAAAAAGTTGCTCTACTTCAAGGTAATGCTGCCACACATTCACTTGTGAAAAATTGTTTTACTTTGGTATAGCCTGCCTGGAAACAGTTTTGTATTAAAAAGATTCTATACCATGTATATGTATCTGTTCTCCATTTAACATTAATGATGTGGCCCTGATTCTTAGCATTGCCATTTTTTCTACCAGGACAGGCAAAACAAGCTAAGAGTAAGAGTAATAGGTACAAACAGAGAAGGAAAAACATAAGCTAATAGAGAAACAGAGAACCTAAGCTAAGAGGTAATGCAGAAACAGAAACAAAGACCCTAAACTAAACCTAATCAGAGAGCCAGAATGCTACATACCAGTGTAGACGACGGTGTAGACGACGACAATAGCGTAGACGACGACGGAGTGCTTCGACAACGACGGTGCTCTTCGCATTCAGGCGACGGCAGCTTTGAGAACGACAGCAAGCTTAGCTTTGAGAACGACGGCAGCTTAGAGGAATGAGTTAGGGCAGGACGACGTAAATGGAGTGTTTACACTTATAAGGACGACAACGGTCGCATTAGCTATAAAGGAGGGAAAACAGACTTTCTACGTTGGTTATTTCAGAGAACCAACGTAAAAAGAACATTCTACATCGGTTACACTACTCAACCGACGTAAAAAGTCTCACTTTCTACATCGGTTGCTTTTTAACCGATGTAGAAAGTGACTTTCTACATCGGTTATAAAGCAAGCGATGTAGAAAGTTTAAATTTTATTACAAAAATGCCACTGCCTATTTTTCTACATCAGTGGTAAAGTAACCGATGTAGAAAGTGTCAAATTTATTTACAAAAATGCCACCGCCTTTTTTCTACATCGGTTGACAGATAACCGACGTAAAATCCTATTATAAAAGGCAAGTTTTCTACTAGTGATATAATCTCCTTAACTCGTTGTCGCAACCGTAATTCCGACGAGACGAAGAACTCGCTAAAATTTACAAAATGGAATTTTGATGATGTGGAGTCGCCACCAAATTTTTATTTGAGGAAAAAGATTTGGAAAAAATCCTACCTTGAAGATAAGATTCTAAGTTCGGGAGTCGGTTACGAGTGGGGAAGGTGTTAGACACCCCACTCGCCCGTTCCGGAGAATGGTACCCTTAAACAGAGTGTGTGGTGATTTGAAAATTGTTTGATCCCTTTAATTAGTGTGAAAATAAATACTTGATGGAGGTTAGCCTGACAGGACTTGATCCTGCTCCTACGTATTCCCCGGTGCAATGGAAAACTCAAGGCTTACGTAGTTCTGGTTTGATTTGATTTGAAGGCTTAACCTTCAAAAGTGTTTAAAAGAGTGTTTGAAAGGTACTCGAAGGATTGACCTTCGGAGCTACTTGGAAAGTAATATTCAAAAACGGCTTGATTATTTTGAAAGAGAAGGGCAATCCCCATCCACATGTGCACAGGGCCCAAGACAACTACGGCTGCACTTGGACTCATACGAATCTCCAAACAACGAACAACAGAAAAAGCTACCAGTTCGTGCTTAGAGCTCGTCGCGTGAGATTAAGAATCGCAAAACAAGATTTTTATTTTGAAAATCGATGAATAAAATGAGCAAGGTTTTTATTTTGTAAAAAGGAAAGGCAACCCTAATCCACATATACGAATCTCTAAACAACGAACAGCGGAAAAAGCTACCAGTTCGTGCTTAGAGCTCGTCGCGTGAGATTAAGAATCACAAAACAAGATTTTTATTTTTGAATAACGATGAATGAAAAAGACAAGACACAAGTAATTATTAAAAATTTAGGAGGAAATTTATCAATTAAGGAATTTTATGAAAATACTTGATAATCTTGAATTTATTTAGGAATTATAGAATTTTTATGAATTATTTAGGAATTTTTTTTTATTTCTGAAATTTTTTATTAATTTTCTTAATTTCTGTAATTTTTATTAATTTTCTTAATTTTTAAAATTTTTATTAATTTCTGAAAATTTTGAATTTTTTATTAATTTCTGGAAATTTTGAATATTTTATTAATTTCTGGAAATTTTAAATTTTTTATTAATTTCTGGAAATTTTGAATTTTTTATTAATTTCTGGAAATTTTGAATTTTTTATTAATTTTTGGAAATTTTTGAATTTTTTATTAATTTCTGAAATTTTTGAATTTTTTTTATTAATTTCTGGAAATTTTTAATTTTTTATTAATTTCTGGAAATTTTGAATTTTTTATTAATTTTCTGTAATTTTTGAATTTTTTATTAATTTCTGGAATTTTTGAATTTTTTATTAATTTCTGGAAATTTCGAATTTTTTATTAATTTCTGAAATTTTTGAAATTTTTTATTAATTTCTGAAATTTGTAAATTTTTTATTAATTTCTGGAAATTTTGAATTTTTTATTAATTTCTGGAATTTTTAAATTTTTTATTAATTTTTGGAATTTTTTATTAATTTCTGGGATTTTTATGAATTTTTGGAATTGTTGGGGTAATTTGGTAATTTGTTGGCTGGAGGGCCGTTTAGGAATTTTTGAAATTGTTGGGGCCAATTTGGTAATTTGTGGGATGGAGGGGAGAAATAGAAAATGCCAAGCATGAGGTTTGAATTGCAGACCACGAATTCGCGTACCATTCCCTCAACCATATGAACCACCTCAATTTATTAGTATACAACCCCTTTTAATTGGATATGTTACATTAAGCGGGTATGACCACTGCTTGTTTTCAAATAGCTTCATTAGTGGGTCCCGTGAGCTTCCTGTGATTGATTAATTCAAACCATGTACAATCGAATGCAGAGAGGGGCTCTCAGGTCTGTGTGCTGCCAATATCTTATTGTATGGTCATTAATGCCTTATAGGACCATTCCATGTTAGCATTTGGTTTTGGACTAACGGCTCACGAAATCAACGTCACATACACCTTTGGCTTGGCAATTCAAGAATCTCATTGAGAGTATCCTCAAGCTGACTTTCGGGGCTTCTCGTCATCATCCTGAGACTAGTATGAGGTGGACTCCAACCAGGGTAATATGCTCTTCATCACAGTGTGCAGCCGGTGGTGGGAATCTTGGTACATGGACGATCTCCTTGGTCTTGGACGTCTCTCCTACATCTTGACATCGTTTAATAAGGTAGCTCAGCTCTGTTACCCATGGCACTGCTTCACAACCATACTGGTCCTTGGGAAGAGTTGCAGCTGGGTCTCTAGACTCGGTGATTGATTTATAAATACCAATCGAATTGCAATTGTGAAAGTATGCACTTCGAACAATCCACGTCAGCCTCCGTCTTGGCTCAAAAGGTTAGGTTGTTAAGCCCTGCTCCTGTGCCCTTGACGCTTTGGAGGAGACCCAACGCCTCTGCTATTATCAGGGAATGTTTTGGGCCCTTAACAGAATTTCACTCTACACCCTGCCTAGAACAGAATACCACAGAATGTCCATGCTAATGCAGGGTCTGAACGGAGACCTTGGATCCTTATTATTTGGCCAAGGCACCTCGAACTATCTTTTGCATTCGTTGGATAAGCAACGATTGATACGTCCAGTGTTTCAACAAACTCATGGACCATGGTCGATTATACCAATATATGCACTAACTGGACGTGTTTGGTATTAATTTTGCAAGATCAAGATGCAGGAAACGGTATCATGAATTGCATGCATCATTCGATCACAATTTTAAAGTCTTCTTTATAACTTAAGATCTACTTCCTATTTCGAGAATCACACCATCGCGATGTACGAACATTATCCATATATAATTCAACTTTGCTTTCTTTAAGTAAAGTATAAAATTCTTGCAGATATAAAGGGAAATCACTTTCATGCAAGGAACAATTAACCATACAGATCTGTCTGCTCAAGTGATTACTATTCGCCTATCATTAGATTTGATTTCATGTGTGAATCAGTATGGTAGAATGCAGAGGATCATTGCAATCTTGAACGTACCTGGAATTCTTGCAAGAGAAGACCAAAAAATCTAATGAGACTTTGCGATTCAGCTCCTCTCCTTCTCTACTCTTTTCTCCGTAGTGATGTCGAGGGCTTGCGGGAGGATCCGAATCTTTTTCTTCTTCCACGCTGGTTTGACGAATTTAGATCTTTTCCTTTCGGAATGAGCTTCCTCTCGGGGAGGGATCGAAGGAAAAAACCGAAAATGAAAGAAGTGAAAACCAACCCCCCTGACAGTCCTCCATTTTTCTTTTATATGTTTTACTCCGATCTTCTTTTTCTATTATTTTTGTTTTGTATTTATATTTTCTCTTTTTTTCTATTTTTTATTCTTTTATTTTCTTTACATCTTTTTATTGTTTTTTTTTAATTTTTGAATTTTTTATTGTTTTTAATTATTTTTTATGATTGCTTTTGATTTTGCCATTTTCTTGTATATATTTTTTTTCAGATTTTATTTCCTCTTTATTTATTCTTTGATTTATGTTTTTTTTCTTTTTTTGATTTTATTATTTTCCTTTTGTGTTTGTTGTTTTTTTTCTTAATTATTTTCCATATTTCTAGATTTTGAATTTTTTATTTTTCCTTTTCTTTTCCTTTACTCAGATTTTCTTATTAACTTTTCAGATTTTAATTTTTTTATTCAATTTTAAATACTGATTTTATTTTTTTATTTTTTTCTGATTTTATTTTCTTAATTTTTAATTTTTAAAATTTTTCATATTCTAATTACTTCTTTTTTTCATTATTTATTAATTAAATTTAAAATGAGAACCTCGGACATAATTGGATGTTTACACTCATTTTCCTGATTTAAGAAAGTGAGTTTACTCATTTAGTATCAATTGATATTTTTTTCGTTACACTTTTTTTAATATCTTTGATATCTTTCTTTTTGATTTTTTCTCTTTCCTTCCTTATATTGCATGGTAGCTTTAATAGTAATGGCTTTAAATTATAATCCTTTTCCTTTTTTTCATTAAATCAACATGAACTTATGTTGATATTACAAGTTTTGTTTATTGATAATTTGTTTTCTTAGAATTGCTTAATGAAATGACGCTTAATGTTAAAAACAAGTTTAGTTTTGTTATAGATTAATTTATTTTTTTAAAACTGATGGATGTGTATATTCGTAAAAACATATAAATGACATCATTTATTCTTAAATTTCCAATTCTATTTCAAAATAAATTACATTAAATATATTTTTGTTGGTTTAACTTATACTATTTAAAACGATCTCAATTCTTAATTTTTTTAAAAATATATCTTAAAATTTATCAACCTAGAAGGATTTTATTAATCTTTCTCAAAGTGTTTTATCTATTTTTTAATATTTTATAAAACTTAAATTTATTTAAGAAGAATTGAACCAATTTCACTCGTCTTTGATTTGGACTTATGATGGAGCTCGTTAATTCCTAGCACATGTTGATAATGAATACGTGCTTGTCTTTTTTCTAAGATTGAATGGATTATTTTAGCAAGTTATGAAGTTTTTTTCCTTCAATTGCTCAAACTTTCTCCTTGATCATACAAGAAAAGCACCAATGTTTTAATAATGTTTTTCTTTATTCTCTAATTAAATTTTGAATTTTATTGTAAAAATAGAAAAACATAACTCAAATCCTAAGACTAAATTAGAAAAAAAGTATTACCTACAGTATGCTTATTTTGAAATCCACAATCATACTACGGATAAATATTTTAAATTATATTCTTATCCTCAAAATTATAAAAAGCAAATTTCTAGTAATGTGATGTGAACTTAGAAATTATCTTACATAATCAAATTCAAGTAAAAAAAATTAATTTTAAAAGAAGATTCATTGAAAAGATGAAGAATAAAAAATATACAAGAATTATTGGAGTTTATATAAATACATTTTAAATAAAAGAAGATAAAATAAGATTATGATTTTATTTGCATAAATTCCGAGAAATCTTCACAAAAATATTATAATAATTAAAAAGATATGTTATTTATTTTATTAGTATTTATATTTAATTGATTTGATGTTCAATTTATTAAGATTTGTTCAAATTATTTGATTAAAATTTATTCAGATTTAATTAGGATTATGCTGAATATTTAAATTATACTATAGATAAATTCTATTTGGATTGGTTATAATTTTTCTATATTAAAGATTTCAAAGTTTTATTAGGATTTAATTATAAATTTTTTATATTAATGATTGTATAAGTGTAAATAGTTTTTTTTTGAGTAATGAAAAATAAATTATAGTTTATATTCATCTAAATAATAATTATTTTCTATTATGAGAATTATATTTTTTTTAATTAAATATATTTTATTTAAAAAAAAGTACAATTGATACTCAAAAATTAAGAAGGGGTATAGAGAAATGGTGATACATAAAAACAGATTCATGCACCAATCTCCAAATGAGTACACAATATTTACATGACTTCTAAATTTAAAGTTTTCCATGGGAGGGCTTGGACCCTATCTATCAGCTGCAACTTATCCCATCTTTCATTTTTAAAAGTTATATCGTTCTGTACTTTACAAATCTCCTACACTATCGTAATCCAAATTGCAAGGCCTACATTTTCTCTCTTCACGCCCTTGAAGTTACTCCGCCATATGATGAAGGAGTCCTAGATATTATCTGATAGCAAGAGATCTAACCTTAACCATTTGATAATATCTTTCCAAATCTCTTGAGCCTGCTCACATTGTATGAAAATATAGCCACTAGTTTCTCTTTTTTGTTGACACAACAAACATTCCAAGTTGACTCTAATTTCTCGAGAATAAATATTGTAATTGGTTGGAAGCTTATCTTGGAGTAGTTTTCAAATGAATCCTTTATGTTTCATTGAGATGGCGATCTTCCAAATTTTTCCTAAGAGAGGATTAGGGACATCGGTGCCTTGGCAAAAATCATGTTCCTTTCCTATTAGAATATTATAGTCTGTCCTTACAAAATAGCTCCCTGATGGGTCACCTACCCACACCTATCTATCCTCTACATCATCCATAGGGGTTATGACTCTCAAAGATTGTAGGAGTTCCTCTACTAGCCTTGATGTGAACATGGACACCACGATAAGCAAAAGAGATCATCTCAGAGATTATCTACAAGGAATGGAAGGTCCTATGACGAGAAATAGGACCAAACGTATGGAAGAAGCACTTGAAGATCTCATCAAAGAAGTTCAAGGAAAAGACTACGTGGATCCAAGCCCAATTCCAACATGGGTTAATTTATGTAGTCACATCATTGAAGATCTTAAGTGATAAAGTTTATGATTCACTATAGATTAAATTAGGATTTGATATTTATCTAGAAGTTATTTTTTTTAAATTGAATTTGTTATCTTTTTTTACTAGATTAGGTTCGCTATAAATAGAAGTTAGGGATTCAGTGAAAAGACAGATTTTGAGTACTAATCATATTTTCTCTTTGAGAGTTTTTCATCTCTGTGTGAGTTGATTCCTTTGGTTCTTGGTCAAAGAACTATCTTTGATAACGTTGGTTCTTCCGGCAGGTCGCGGTAAGGGTCACGTTTCTCTCGATAACTTCGGTGCTCTCTGGCAGGTCGCGGTTTGTGTCGGGTTTCTTTATCTTATCTCACCTTATCTTACCTTACCCATCTTATCACATCTTATCTATCTTATCTCATCTCATTTTATCTTATCTTATCCTAATCTGACCTTATCTTATCTTACCTTATCCTGATTCTCAAGACGTTCCATTATCGTTTCCGCATTCCGATTCATTCGCGTAGGGTGAATCATATCATTTGGCATTAGAGTTTCATCTCTTGGAATCAGGTGTCATCTATCCTTTGTTTTAATTTCTCGTGTTAAAGTTGCTATCTACCAAATATTCCAAAAAAAAAAGAGTTGTGATAAAAAATTCAAAAAAAAAAGCAAAAAAAATTGTGATAGAAATTAAAAAAGAATTGTGATTGAAATTCAAAAAATATATGAAATTCAAGACAACTGAAAAAAAAAGTCTTCATTCAATATAATTTTTTTAAAATTCTTATTTCTTGACCAATATTCCTGACCCTATTCATCTTGTGTATCTGTGACTCTTTCATTATCTGTGGGAAAATCAACTTGTGAAGTTCTTGGTTCAAGGATTTATAAGGAGAATCGAGAGATAAAAGGCAAGAGTTGGTTAGAGCATTATAGAAAAAGCCAATTCGAGTGTAAACACGAGTAAAGAGCGTCAATATTGAGGGTAAACACTCTCCCTCAGTCCTCCTTGGTACTTTCTACACCTCCATGCCTTATCTAGGCACTTCTGATAAATTGTATAATACTTACATAACTGCTCAAAGATAGATGTGTACTCTACTACTAACATATTTCCTTGTTGCAGACGCAAAAACTTTGCACCCAAGTTTAATAATGGAACAAATTTAACTAGCTAAGTTATTTATCAAGAGGCATAAAACACATAACACTTGAATTTGAATTAAGTGAATGGTGCATAAAAATTTCAATTAAGGATACAAAGAGTAATAAATTAGAAAGGTCATTTGGCCAACTAGGGAAAAAGATGTTATACACCATAATCTTTCAATAAAAGTACTAAGAACTTAACCTTTGAGAAAACGAAAGATTGAGAGATAAGTTAGAAGGATGAATGAACTAAGATCCCATGAGTGATTCATCATAAACTTTAAGAATTAAGAAAGTTGGACAAGTTATGGGAGTAAGTGATTATGTTGTCCAAGAATCAACATCAAGCTAAAATAAGTAAATCTTGAATTAAAGATGAATCTTTGCTTAAGAATATTATGTCAACTTGTTTTATTACTTTCAAGTACATAAAGAGTAATGTGAGGTGTATGAACATTATTCATGGATGATTAGAGAATAATGTTTTACATGATGATCATGTATGTATAATGATGTGATATTATTATGAAAGTAGAAACTAAATGTGTATGACATATTGGTTGGATTCTTTGAGCATACATATTATCTAGAAGCCTCCAAAAAGGAATCACAAGATAATCCAATTGACTTATATATTACAATGAAAAACTATAATGGTACAACAAGATGGTCCAATTTATTCATATATTACAATAGGAAACTACATGGTTGTTCCCTTACCAACAATATATAAATCAAACAAAATTTAACCACAAATTCTAAGCATAATACAAAATTTTTGACCTACTCATATAAGGACTAAAACCTTTTTTAGCATGTTTAATCATATCCTCCTTCATACAAGGCCAAAGATGCCCAAAGCCATACCTTTTTGTGAGAGCATGAATCCTAACCATCTGGAAATCATTGAATCCAAAAATTTTCTTTATATAATTAACCAAAAAAATATCATCATTCATCACATTATGAAAACTAACATTTAGATTGGATTAAGAATTACAAAACATATATTCATAGTTTTTTAGTAAGAAGTGACACACAAGGCTTCACTAAGAAGAGTAAATATTCCACCTAGTTTCTGCATTCAGGCCATATAAATAGTATCACAATTTTATCTGGTAGAAATAGTATTGCACAAGAAACAATGATGCATCAATCTTTAGTTAACTTCTCAATAAGATACGGAACATTATGATTATCCATAAATTCTATATAACTCCAATTGATTTTCTCCTTCTTGTACTCTTCTTACTTTATCTTGAATACATGGTGTTGAAACTTGAAACAGATGTATTTTTACATTATGCATTTGGAACAATAATGATGCTTAAGCGGCATTTATAAGTTATAACCTTGCCTCATTAAAATGTTGTTACAATTATTCATATGTTAGGTTGATCCGTAGTTGCTCAGAATTTCCAATTAAAATGCTTATACTTTACTCGTTTCAAATTATTATTCCTATATTCCAAAACTAATTATCCCTTCAAATGGTTGTAATAAAAAAAAATTAAATGGAATTTAATAATTTTATGAAATATTTTTAATTATTCTAAATCATAAATATATATATATATATATTAAATATTCACATGTTAAAATTAAGTAAATAATGAAATTTCAATAAACCTAATGATCAAAATAAATAAATTATATAAAAGAGTAAACTGTCACTTTAGTCCCTGAAATTGTTATCGAGT
The DNA here is from genome assembly GCA_037954105.1 of Canavalia gladiata. NCBI lineage: Eukaryota > Viridiplantae > Streptophyta > Magnoliopsida > Fabales > Fabaceae > Canavalia > Canavalia gladiata. The sequence continues at coordinate 26,122,285 of CM075662.1, forward strand.
TTCATATTAGTCCCTGAGATAATTAAATTAACTATTTCGTCCCTAACTTTTTAAACCGTGATTCACGTTAGTCCCTGTGGTCAACTGCAACTGACGATTTGCTGATGTATAACGTTAGTTGACGTTAAATGACAACGTGGCCAACCAGGTGGACATCCAAATGCTGTCGTTTTATGTGACACATTGATTTAAACGTTGAACAAATCCTTGGAGGAAAAACACAAATTTTGGATTGGCGATTGCATTGTTATATCTGCTTTTGGAAAAGGGGAAAAGAAAGCAGTTCCTGAGAAGTGGTGGGCTGTTGCTGATATTGTAATCGACATGGAGCAGGTATATGGGCAATGTGGATGGCAACTGCAATCATATGAAACCCTTCACTCCTTTATATTCTCTGCAATCCAAACCACCTTCATTTATGACCTTCGATTTGGGCAAGTTCTGTTGTTACATCATTACCAAACTGTAAAACTGTGTAATTTGTCCACGTTCATTTTTTATTATGATTTTACATTCAAATTATCATATTGTAACCAAATAAAGTGCATAAAAATGAATTCCCAGTGCAGAATAATAGTTCTGCAAAGTTTGTGGGCGCCTGGCATGGTGACATTGGACTAACTACATATGATTTTCCCATCATAAACCTGCCACAAGAAATGCTTCTTGGTGGGTACTCAAGGATTGGCAATGCACCACAACATATTATGCCTCCTTGTGGAACCTATAATAATCCCCTTTAACCCATTTCAAAGTTTGTAATTTTTGTCAGCAAAGAAGCAGCATGTTGCATTTTTTATCCTGTTTAAATGTCTTTCAAAGTTTTCAAGTAGAATGACTAATACATGGGCAGTTGAATATTAAGCTCCCCTGACATTGACAATGAATCAATTGAGTGGCTGAAGCTTCAATTTATAGATTACAAATCAATTGCAAAAATTAGGGTTCCAAATAGGGATGGTCTCTAAAATCCCAAATCTCATACCATTTCATACGAAAATGGTGTGAACTTCTTAAACGACAGTGTTTGGTGAATGACATGGGTTTAAATCCATGTGTCACATAAAACGACAGTGTTTGGATGTCCACCTGGCTGGCCACGTTGTCATTTAACGTCAACTAACGTTACACATCAGCAAATCGTCAGTTGCAGTTGATCGCAGGGACTAACGTGAATCACGGTTTAAAAAGTCAGGGACGAAATAGTTAATTTAATTATCTCAGGGGACTAATATGAAACTCGATAACAATTTCAGGGACTAAAATGACAGTTTACTCTATATAAAATTTTAAATTCAAACTTTATCATTTTTAGTTAATAAAAAAACTATTGACATGTTATCTTATTTTATTAAATAAAAATATTTTAATAATAAAAATTTTATATATTTTTTAAATATAAGAAAAAACAAAATATATTACTTTTAAAATAGCAGTTTAGAATAAAGATATTCTTAGATTAAGCGAGAGGTTCAAACTTCAAACAATCAGAAGTGGCAACTTTAGCCATGATTCTACACCTCCACTTTACTATCATCGAACCTTAGAATATGGGTTCATGGCTATTATAGGTTACTTGATGTTCATGGTCATTATTAATATTATCTTAACTTTTAGCTATAAGATTTTTTGAATTAATGCTATGTTACTAAATTTCATTCAAGATAATTATAGAAGAGTTACCTTTGGTGGTGTCGTAGAAAGCATGTAAAAGAAGTCACAGTTTCGCTCTAGATTGAAGACCTGGCAAACCTAAGACCTTTCAAGGAGATATGTATGGATTGCAGCACCAAAAATCTTCCCATTCTTGTCAAATTGAATTTCAACAAATTTACCAATATGATTGTCACAAACTCCAATAATTTTGTAAGAACAACTAAAATGGTAATCGTTATAGAAAATGTGACATGAAATCTCAAAATAATTTACCTCGAATTGTTATTTTTAATAGTTTTGGCATTTCCAAATGCTTCCAACATTGGATTGGACTGCAAAAGTGAAAAAGTCACTGCAAATACCTTGTTTTGGTTAACCAAGAAACAACTTATAGGTAGTTCAAACTTCAAACTCACCTCCAAAACCTGGTGTTATACCGTTCATCCTTCTATACCAGATCTACCCCTTGAATGCTAGATATCTCATTAGCATTTTGGTTGTCTTAGTTTTACTAGCTCCACTTACTAAACATGATTGACTTCCATTTTCATGATATATTTAACCGAGTCAACTCTATAATGAATTGGTTTCTGAGTTTACTTTTGCCAATTTTATTTTGGTATTATAGTTATGCAGTAATTCATAGTATTAACAGTGTCATCAACTAATAAAACATTAACATGTTGAAAAAGTCATCCAAGTCCACTCAAAAAGAAATTAACGTATCTTACAGAGTGGCACGGATCCTTTGGATTTGTATTTCTATCTGTCCCCCGTAACCCCAAAAAGAGTGAGAGATAAACTGTGAACACTGAATTATGTCCGAAGATAAATTTAAAACCCAAAATAAATCATTTTATTTTTTAGTCTAAAATCGAAAATAACAAAAAAAAGAATAAAAAAAGCAAGAAAAAGAAAATTTTAGTTAAGAATTTAGTTAGAAAGTTGGCTGGATCAATTAATGACGGTTAATAATTATTAGAGAAAAAATAAAAAATAAAAAATAAAATAAAAATAAAATAAAAATAAAATAAAAATAAAGAAAATAATAAAAAGAAAACAAAAATAGAGAAAAATCAGAAAACAAAAAACGGAAGTCCCGCCAAATTTTTCCCTTTCTTTTTTTGAAATTTTATCTATAAATAAGGACTTTCATTTAGTTCAAAGGAGGATTCTTCACTTCTAAAAGATTTCAAAATTTCTATGGAGGAAGAGAGAGAGAGGAGCACTTTAAGTTATTGAAAGGGGATTTTCAGATTTTTTCTAAGAGAAGCACCTAAGAAGCTCTCTATCTCTGTATCCAATTCAACACCATCTTGGCCTCCATTGAACCAATTCTTCATCACCTTTCAAGGTGCTATTAAGTGGCATTGAGGAACATCAATGGAGGTTAGATCCAGCTTTTATTTCGCTTAATTCTCTTGTTTCTCGGATTTTCGAGTTCATCTTCGTCTCTATTTTTCGTTTTCATTTTTGATTGGTCAAATGATCTTTGATTTTGGTGATTTTTGTTTCATTCTCTTCGCCTTTCTCTCTACCTTCTAGAATGATATTATTTTTCTAATTTATATCTGAAACGAAATTTCTAAGGCCTAATTACTAAACGATGTTTGTCTTGTTGCGCAAATGAACCTAGCTTGTTTGCTTTGTGCATAACTTGCACATTTCTGATTTGATTTTTGTCAAATTTGTTTTGTTTCATTTCTATGATCCATATATTTCAATTTTTTGGTTTTAATTTTTCAGATATACCAAAAAATATTTTCTAAAAATTCTGATATTTGAATTCAAATTTTGGCGCCAAACTTTCGAGTTCCTTTTCGTCTCTGTTTTTCATTTTCATTTTTTATCAATCAAATGATCTCTGATTTTGGTGATTTTTCTTGATTTCTCTTCGTAATTATCTCTATTTTCTGAAATGATATTATTTTTCTAATTTGGATATGAAATTAAATTTATATTTCCTAATTACTAAAGCATGTTTGTCATGGTGTGCAAATGAACCTAGCTTGTTTGATTTGTGCATACCTTGCTCATTTCTGGTCCGATTTTTGTCAAACTTGTTTTGTTTGATTCCTATGATTCATATCTTTCAATTGGTCAGTTTTAATTTTTTAGATCTATCAAAAAATAATTTCTAAAAATTCTGAGATTTGAATTCAAATTTTGGCGCCAAAATCTCTTATGTCTTTGAAGTTCTTGTGTAGATCTTGTTCTTTTAACCTTGTGTAGATCTTGTGTAGATCTTTCAATGCCAGGATGGTTAAATTTTTATAGCTAAAGGGATAACATAGCAATGCATTATCTTACCTCACCTTACCACCTTTTCTCCCTCAGTCCCTTGTACTTTTTGCTCCTTCCACGACAAACAATGACTTGGTGCCAAGAGAAGCCCTAAAAAAATGCATATAAAAATAATTATTTCAAAAAAATTCAATTCATATGTCTACAATCTGCAACATGATCACATAAGTAGGGGCATGTTTCTTAAGTCATTCAATGAAATTATTTCATTTTTTTATATTCTAGTTTATTTTTGTAATTTCACTGTCATCAAAATATAAGAAAGAAAAATAAAAAAGTCTTAAAAGCTAGAAAACAAATGAATAAGCATTTAAAACATACCTTTTGACAGCAAAAAGTAATGCATTGCATCTTCTAGGGTTCGTGTTGCAACAATGGAAAATGGTATTACAAAATGGAGTGATGCCTTCTTAATTTCTCCATTTACAAGAAAACTAAATTCTACATTTAAAAAATTAAAATATAGTAGTACTTTTAGTAGCTACCATTATAAATTCAAAAAACTATCTTATTCATAATTGAATTATACAATCTTGGAAGGTCACACAAACACTTATAATTACGTATCAACAAACCAACAAACTAATATTTAAAATTATGTATAATATAAAAATTAAAATGATCCACAGAATAATGTTTATGACTTTGAGATATGGGTCAGAGTCGCCATCAAATCATACCACAGTGTACTTGTGCAATGCAATTCAACCATTGAAACCCTCACCTAAGATTGTCTCCTGATGCGCTTCCTTAGCTTTTGGTACTTGTGCTTATTCATCTTCTCTTCTTCACACTATCATCCCACAGGGTTCCAAAATCTTCCAACATCGAGTCCTCGAGGGATTGAAACCCACTTGCTTGGGGAAACATCGAAGGGGAAAGGGATATTTTTCATGCACATTCATACACATTATTTTTAAGCAATTAACTTCCAATTATATGACCTAATCTACCAAGACAATCATAAAATCCTCAAAAATTAATAAAATCTTAAATATAACCGAAAGTATTGAATCTAGAGAAGTAATTAGAAAAATAAATTAGATTCAAAATACTAAGAAACAATAGCAAAGAGATATAATTCGGAAAAGGGAAAACCAAACCTAAACTTTGAAAAGAGATTCTTATAAGCCAATTTTTTTCGTCATTCTCCTCTGATACAAAGTCATTTCCATAGGTGACTTGCTTTAGCTTCTTTATAGTTTACATTTTCTTCAAATTTCATGTCTTTAGATTGCTTCCATCTATGTCTTTTGGTTTCCATAAATCTCATTGAGAAAGTTCAAAAAAGATCTGAAAGTGTCAATCAAAATTTTAAATTTAAGGAATTACAACGCTCCTGTTATGTCAGACGTTGAAAATTCAAGGAGGAAAAAACAAAATAAAGAAAAGATAAGTTATAACATGTAATGTTTATTTAATTTGTTAAAAAAATTTATTATTATTACAACTTTTCTTAACTATTAAAAAATAATTGCCAATAAAATATTGTGAATAACTAATTTTGTCCGTATTTCAAAAAAAATTTAAAAAAATAAAAAATAATAAATGATAAAAAAAATTGATTAATAAAAATTAATAGGATAATAGGGATAAGGGAGTTATCTTTTCTGATAGGTAGGGGATAGTGGCAGTCAGTTTTTGTTTAGTGGAGGTAGTGGAAGAGCAGTTAACAGGAAGTGGGGGAGTGATTATGGTGAGTGGGGTAATGGCAGAGTACTTTCAGGTAACGAGGAAGGCATACAAATAAGAGGGAACGTATCAGAAAAAGGCACCTACGCATATACACAGATACACACAGATACATACGTGAGAAAGAGCACCAGACAGAGGACGTCATACATATCAAGGAGAGAGCAACAAGGGAGGGCAAATCAGATCCAAGCTTCGAAACTAGGTAATATCTTTATCCCATTTTGTGGCTTGTTTCCTCAATTCCTAATTCTGACATGTAAAATATGCCCCCCTAATATTCATTTGTTGTCCTCTGTTTGTTTTGCCTCATGTTTTTATTTCCTGATGTATAGAATTTATTCCCTGATATGCCACCATATGTTTCCTTGTTGTTTGGTTTTAATATGACGATACATGTTCCTGATTTTCAAAACTGATCTGTAAAATTCCCTCATATCCTAATCATTTTAAAATTAACTTGAAACATCTCTTCGTGAATTCTGATTGATCATTTTTTTCTTTCATATGAGAGGTCAAGTGATGTTAATTGAGTGGTTGATCCACCTTTGACACGGTTTGTTTTGTAAGGGTTTATTGAGTAGCCATTTGCTACCTTGAACCCTATGCATTTCCTTTCAAAAACTTAAAAAAGAAAAAAAAATAGAGGAATTTCAGGTCTTCTTCTTCGTTTATTTCATAAAATAAATAAATAAATTTTTTTAACTTACATGTTAAACAACACAAATCAATAAAAATATTTTTATTTGAGTGAAATAATTTTTTTTGAAACTTAATGGTATCCTTACATAATTAATTAGAAGGTAACCATTTTAATGGACGTCATAGGGTGCTAATACCTTCCCTATGCGTAAATAACTCCCGAACCCAAACAGGTTTCAAAGATCACAATTTTAAGTTTTACCAAAATTTCCTTTAATAAATTTTGGTGGCGACTCCTCTATTTTTTTTAATTAAAAGCTTTTGTTCGTCGTCCCGTCGTGATACCGATTGCAACAGATGGCGACTCCACTGGGGATATCTTCGAGAGTTAAGCCTAATCTAATTAATTGTGCATGTTCTCTTTTACTTTATTTTATTTATTTCACTTTTTTTTATGTAAGTATTGTTTATTCTTTTTTCTCTCTTGTTCGTGGTCATTGTGCTTGTATATATTCAATGTATTGATTTTTTTTGTTCGTATTCATTGTTGTTGCAACCGTAATCGCGACAAGACAACGAACTCGCTAAATTTAAAAAAATATGGATTTTTATGGGTTAAGTGGAGTGGCCACCAAAACTTTATTTAAGGTCAAAAGATTGGAAAAACCCTAACTCTCGAGGAAGAGATTTAGGTTCGGGAGTCGGTTACGAATGGGGAAGGTGTTAAGCACCCCACTCACCCGTTCCGAAGAACGGTACCCTTAAACTGAGTGTGTGATTTTTGAAAATTGTTTGATCCCCTAATTAATGTGAAAATAAATAGATTGATGGAGGTTAGCCTGACAGGACTTGATCTTGCTCCTACGTATTCCCCGGTGCAATGGGAAACTCAAGGCTTACGTAGTTCTCGTTTGTGAAGGATTCACCTTTAGAGGTGTTTAAAAGGAGTGTGATTTTGAAAAGAACATTTTTTTTTAAAGATCTTTCGATCCACTCGTTTACAAGGTCCGAGGCGGCTACGGCAGCACGGGGGCCTATACGAACTACTAAACGTTGAACAGCAGGTGAACTGCCAGTTCCCCGTTTAGAGCCCGTTGCGTGAGACCGAAGATCCCAAATTATTTGAAAAAGGATTTTATTTTTATTTTTTTTAAAGGACCTTTAGTCCACTCATGCACAAGGTCTGAGGCGGCAACTGCAGCACAGGGGCCTATACGAACTACTAAACGTTGAACAGCAGGTGAACCGCCAGTTCCCCGTTTAGAGCCTGTTGCGTGAGACCGAGGATCCCAAAACACTTGAAAAAGAATTTTTATTTTTGGAAAGGACATTTAGTCCACTCATGCACAAGGTCCGAGGCGGCTACGGCAGCATGGGGGTCTATACGAACTACTAACCGTTGAACAGCAAGTGAACCGCTAGTTTCCCGTTTAGAGCCCATCGCGTGAGACTAAAGATCCCAAAATATTTGAAAAAGAATTTTTATTTTTTTGGGAAGGACCTTTAGTCCACTCATGCATAAGGTCCAAGGCGACTAAGGCAGCACGAGGGCCTATACGAACTACTAAATGTTGAACAGCAGGTGAACCGCCAGTTCCCCGTTTAGAGCCCGTTGCGTGAGACTGAGGATCCCAAAACATTTGAAAAAGAATTTTTATTTTTTGAAAAGGACATTTAGTTCACTCATGCACAAGGTTCAAGGCGGATACAACAGTATGAGGGCCTATACGAACTACTAAACGTTGATTAGCAGGTGAACCGCTAGTTCCCCGTTTAGAGCTCGTCGCGTGAGACCAAAGATCCAAAACATTTGAAAAAGAACTCTATTTTTAAAAAGAACCCTTAGTCCACTCATGCACAAGGTCCGAGGCGGCTAAGGCAGCACGGGGGCCCATACGAGCTACTAAACGTCGAACAGCTGGTGAACCGCCAATTCCCCGTTTAGAGTCCGTTGCGTGAGACTGAAGATCCCAAAATATTTGAAAAAAGAACTTTAGTTTTGAATATAATAAAGATAGGAAAAGGAATGAATTGATTTGAAAAAGGAATTTCTTTTGAAGTGAATTTGATTTTGAGTTTTAGGGAATGAACCTTGACTTGATCAAGGATGAGCTTGACTCGGACTTGATAATTTTGAGGAAAAGCATTTGAAGTTTGATTTGGAAATTTGAGAGGAGGGGGATTGAACTCAAAGTTTGATTTAATTTTATTTGAAGAAAAGAGTTAAAAAGGAGAATTTATTTTGAATATTGGACAAAGAACTTGATTTTTGAAGAGAAAGAAATTTTGTTCGAAATTTGGGGAAGTATTGGACTCGATTTAACATAAACTTGAATTGATTTGAAATTGAGGAAAAGAATTGCGAACATGCTTCAGTAATCAAGCGATAGAAATTTCATTTCAGATCCAAATTAGACAAATAATATCATTCCATAAACTAGAGAGAAAGAAAAATAGAACACAACAAAAATCACCAAAATCAGAGATCATTTGACCAATTAAAAACGAAAATGAAAAATAGAGACGAAGATCAACCTCAAGAACACAAGAGTTTTTGGCGCAAATATTTGAATTCAAATCTTAGAATTTTAAAAAAATATTTTTTGGTAGATCTGAAAACTTAAAACCAATAAATTGAAATATATGGATCATAGGGATCAAAAAAACAAGTTTGACATAAATCCAACCAGAAATGAGCAAGTTATGCACAAATCAAACAAGATATGTTCATTTGCACACCAGGAAGAACATGCTTCGGTAATCAGGCGATGGAAATTTCATTTCAGATCCAAATTAGACAAATAATATCATTCCAGAAACTAGAGAGAAATACTAAGAGAAAGAAACAAAAATCACGGAAATCGGACATCATTTGACCGATTAAAAACAAAAACAAAAAATATAGACAAAGATCAACCTCAAGAACACACGAGATTTGGCGCCAAAATTCAGATTCAAATCTCAGAATTTTTAGGAAATATTTTTTGGTAGATATGAAAAATTAAAACCAATAAATGGAAAGATATGAATCATAGGGATCAAACAAAACAAGTTTGACACAAATCCAACCAGAAATGAGAAAGTTATGAACAAATCAAACAAGCTAGGTTCATTTGCACACTAGGACGAACATGCTTCGATAATCAGGAGATATAAATTTCATTTCACATACAAATTAGACAAATAATATTATTACAGAAACTAGAGAGAAATAAGAATAGAACTCAACAAAAATCATCAAAATCGGAGATCATTTGGCTGATCAAAAATGAAAACGAAAAACAGAGATGAAAATGAGCTCGGAAATCCGAGAAGAAGCAAGAAACTTAAGCAGAATAAAATTCGGATCTAACCTCGATTGGAAGGTGATGAAGAACTAGTTTGAAGGCTGAGGTAGAGAGTCTCCTAGGTCCTCCCTTCAAAAATTCTGAAAAATCCTCTTCCCCCTAAGACTCCAAGTGCTCCTCCTCTCTACGTTGGTCCTCGATTTCTTCCCAAAAAATGTCAAGGAAGAAAAAAAGAAGCCCTTCTTTTCCTGTTTGTACCTATATATAGACACCTCCCCTTCTTGGCAAGGGTCAATCTCTTTCAAAGAGCCAAAAGTCAGCCCCCTCTCTCTTGGCAAGGGCTAAGTTCTTTCAAAGGGCCAAAAGCCACCCTCTTTCCAAGAGCCAAAAGTCAACCCCCTTGATTTCAAAATTTTTGTTCCCTATTTTTGATTTTTTCAGCTTTTATGTATCCTTTGTTATTTGATTTTTCATTTCTTTTTCCAATTTTCGTTTTTCACCTTTTTTTTCTATTTATTTATCCTTTTTATTTGTTCTTTAATTTCCCCCTTTTATTATTATTATTTCTATTATTTTATTATTTTGATTTTTCTTTTCTTTATTTTTCTTTAATGTTAATACTTACTTATTATTTAAATTATGGTTTAATCACTAATTAATTTTAAAAATGGGGCTTTGGACATAATTGAGTGTTTACATTTTTTTTCATATATATTCAATGTGATTTTTTTTCTCGTGTTTGTACATATTTAATGTTGTGAACCATAGGGTAGAAGACTTTCTGCTGTATATTCTTGGTTGCTTGTTTGTGTTGCAGGCAGGGTTGGGTAGTTTTAGATTTAAAGGTTTGTATGCTCCCCTTTCACACAATTCACTTTCACTTACCTCACACACCTTTTGGGCTCTATACCCGAGCCTGTGCGAGCTTAGGATTAGCGGGTGTCTTGATAGTTGCTATTGAGGGGCTTCATGCCCACTTGGTAATTGTTAAGTCACCACTCAGAGTGTTACTGGTATCATGAGTTAGTCATATTGAGAGGGCATTTAGCTATTTATGACTGGTTCAAGAACTGGGTCCTTGTCTATATGATAAGGGCAATCTGAGGGCCATGATAATCTGTGAGTTGTCTAGATCTACCCATGAAACCATGCACATAGACAGAACTAAGCAACCTTCCAAAGTTAGGACGTGAACATTAGTAATATCCTACCTTAGTTTTTTACCTAAAATAGGACAAATGGGGAGCATGTTTCTTTCTCTTTATCTTGCACATGTATATTCACATCTAATCCTATTATAACATGAGCATAGTCAATCACATCATTATCATCATTTTTGCACCGAAAATAATACTAATTTTTTTTAAATTTGGACATGAATCTCAATCATAAATTTTTTTTTAATTTTTTTTTTTTGCTTTTTTTAAAAAAAATTGTAGGTATATTTAGTTTTTTTTGGGCTTTTAGAAAAAATAAAAAAATTCATGCATTTTTTGGACATTTAGGAATAAAAGGAAATAAAAATAACATGTTCATTAATTTGTTTTTACATGTTTGATGCATTCAATTTTTTTTCGTTGGGTTTTTAGAAAAAATAAAAAAATTATCATATAGGTTCAAACATTTTTTTGTACATTCAGATAAAGAAAACACAAAAATAGCATGTTCATGTTTTTTTTATAAATCTTTTATCACATTTATACATAAAAAATCACATATTAGGTACATTCAATTGTTTATTTCAATCGGACTTTTCGAAAAATAAAAAATATTTTTCGGACATTTAGATAAATAAAAAAAATAACACGTTCATGCATTTTTTTTAAAAAAAAAATCACATCCTAGGTATATACAGTTTTTGTTTCAGTATGGGCTTTTAGAAAAATAAAAATTTCATGTATTTTTTTTTTGACATTTAGATAAAAAAAACAAAATAATATGTTCATGCACTTTTTAAAAAATTTTTTAGTATATTCAGTTTTTTTTAACATTCAGATAAAAAAATAAGCAAAAATAACATGTTCATACTTTTAAAAAAAATAGATAAAAAAGTCGCATGTTAGATACATTTAGTTTTTTTTTCTTTTACATGGACTCTTAGAAAAATAAAATAGCTTTTTTTAACATTCAGCTAAACAAAAAACAAAACTAACACGGTCATGCATTTTTTTTACATAAAAAAGGTTCACATCCAAGGTATATTCAGTTGTTTATTTTAGTTAGACTTTTCGAAAAATAATTTTTTTTTTCGAACATTTAGATAAATAAAAAATGTAAAAATAACACGTTCATGCATTTTTTTAAAAAAAATTACATCCTAGGTATAATCAGTTTTTGTTTCACTGTGAGCTTTTAGAAAAATAAAAATTTCATGTTTTTTTTATATTTAGATAAAAAAAACAAAATAATATGTTCATGCATTTTTAAAATTTTTTTAGTATATTCAGTTTTTTTAACATTCAGATAAACCAAAAAAAAAGAAAAAATAATATGTCCATACATTTTTTTTAAAATAAAATTTTATATATAACAAAACAAATCGTATGTTAGATCATTTAGTTTTTTTCTTTTACTTGGACTTTTAGAAAAATAGAATAACTTTTTTTTGAACATTCAGCTAAATAAAAAATAAAAATAACATGTTCATTCATTTTTGTTTACATAAAAAAAATTCACATCCAAGGTATATTCAGTTTTTGTTTCAGTTTTCCTTTTAGAAAAATAAAAATTTTCATGTATTCTTTTTTTTGACATTTAGATAAACAAAAAAAACAAAAATAATATGTTCATACAGTTTTTAATTTTTTTTATCACATTTATACATAAAAAAATCACATATTGAGTACATTCATCTTTTTTTGAACATTCAGATAAACAAAAAAAAAACAAAAAATAATATGTTCATGCATTTTTTATAAATCTTTTATCACATTTATACATAAAAAATGACATGTTTAGTACACTCAGCCTTTTTTAAACTTAAAAAAAATAAAAAAAATATCATATCAGTTCATGCCTTTTTTCATACATTTACATAAACAAAACACAAAAATAACATGTTCATACATTTTTTATTAAAAAAATTACTTAATAAAACAAATTACATGTTAGCTACATTTAGTTTTTTTTCTTCTACTTGATCTTTTAGAAAAATAAAATAATTTTTTTAACATGTATATAAATAAAAAAACAAAAATAACATGTTCATGCATTTTTTTTTCATAAAAAAGGGTCACATGTTTAGATACATTTTTTGTGTGTCTTAGTTGGACTTTTAGAAAATAAAAAAAATCATTTTTTTAAATATTTAGATAAACAAAACAAAAATAACATATTTATGCATTTTTTTCACATTTACCAATAAAAAAATCACATGTTTAGATACATTTTTTATGTTTTAGTTGGACTTTTAGAAAATAAAAAAAATTATGCATTTTTTTTTAATATTTAGATAAACAAAAACTAAAAATAACATGTTCATACATTTTTCTTCCACATTTATAAATCACATGTTTAGCTACATTTTTTGTGTCTTAGTTGGACTTTTAGAAAATAAAAAAAAATTCATTTTTTTAAATATTTAGATAAACAAAACAAAAAACAAAAATAACATGTTCATGCATTTTTTTCACATTTATAAATAAAAAAACCACATGTTTAGATACATTTTTTATGTTTTAGTTGGACTTTTAGAAAATAAAAAAAAATTTATGCATTTTTTTTAATATTTAGATAAACAAAAAATAAAAATAACATGTTCATACATTTTTTTCCACATTTATAAATCACATGTTTAGCTACATTTTTTGTGTCTTAGTTGGACTTTTAGAAAATAAAAAAAAATTTATGCATTTTTTTTAGATAAACAAAAAACAAAAATAACATGTTCATACAATTTTTTTTCACATTTATAAATCACATGTTTAGATACATTTTTTGTGTTTTAGTTGGGATTTTAGAAAAAAATTTCATACATTTTTTTTTGAATATTTAGATAAACAAAAAATAAAAATAACATGTTCATACAAAAACAATTATATATTAGGTGCGTTCATTTTTTTTTTTTTGTTTTAGTTGGACTTTAGAAAAAATAAAAAAATTTCATATTTCATATAGGTTCATGCATTTTTTTTTACGTCTAAAAAAACAAAATACAAAAAGAACATATTCATGCATTTTTTTTACACACACAAAAAATATATAACATGTTATGTACATTCAGTTTTTGTTTTTGTTGGCATTTTAAAAATAGAAAACAATTTCATATAGATTCATGCATATTTTTGACATTTAGACAAATAAAATACAAAAATAACATGTTATATTAGATAAATTTAGTTTTAGTTAGACCTTTTCATATAGACTCATGCATTGTTTTCTTTTTGGATATTTAAAGAAACACAAAAATAACATGTCCATTCCCCTTTTTTTTAGAATTAATTTTTTTATCACATTTCTATATAAATATATATATATATATATATATATATATATATAAAAATCACACATATATCATGTTTCAGTTGGGTTTTTAATAAAAATAAAATAAAATAAAAAATAAAAAAACGTTTGATATAGGTCCATGCATTTTTTAACATGTTCATATAAGCTCACACATAATAGCTTAGACATATAGGTTCATGCATATTTTACACATGGCATTGCATCATTTATCTATTCCTTGTTCTTTTTTTTTTCTCTTGACTTTATTTTCTTTGACTTACTTAAATATTTTACTTTTTTTTGGGAAAGATTTAATAGCATTCAAATGAAGGAAGTTCAAGGTTGTACTAGCAATGTATATGACCAAATGAGAAGCATCAGAATTACTGCACAGATCAATGATCTTCAAAAAGTGAATGCAGCTTGCAAGAAAACGACCAAAGAAGCTCGTGTAAACTTTAAGAAGAAATATGGTTGGCTTCTAGATTTATTATCCATTACAGTAGAAGCACCTGTGTTGAGTGTCTTGGCTCAGTTCTGGAATTCAAACCTCAAATGTCTGGAATTTCCTGGTTTGGATCTAGTGCCCACTATAGAAGAGTATGAGATGATGTTGAGGATACCATGTAACGAGAAAACTAGGGTGTATCTCTATAAAAGAAATCGTGTAGAAGGGAAGAAAATAGCCAAGATGATTGGCTTGCAGCCAGATCAAGCAGAAATTGAAAAGACCACCTGGAAGAAATTGCTGCTAGAGGATCACTTGGAAAGACAAGCCAAGCTAGGAAATTGGGAAAATTTCAACAAGACTCTAGCATTATTAATTTATAGGCTGGTTCTATTCCCATTCAAACTGGGCATGGTTGACCAAGAAGCCATGGATGTGTTTCATCAATGGGAAACACATGGGGCAAATCCTACTCCAGCCATCTTAGCAGAGACATTGCTTTCCATAGAGGTATGCCGTCACAAGAATGGAGGGACTCTGCGATGTTGTTCATATCTCCTATATATTTGGATTATGACTCACCTGTATGCGGCATATCATATGGGTCCTATGCCAGATCCTTTGAAAAGTTTTAGTCGCATCCCGATTAAGAAGCAAGAAGCTCGTGCGTGGAAGGAAGACTTCCTGAAGTTCAGTCCAGAGCACTTCATGTGGGTATGTCCTTGGTATCACCCTAAAGATACCATCCTCTGTTGCGGGAAATTTTCCAATGTTCCATTAATGGGACCTCGAGGGTGTATAACCTACACTCAGTTTATAGCCCTTAGGCAGCTTAAATGGACTCAGGTCGTCCCCAGAAGCGGAGAACTGGATGGGTGGAGTTTTCAATATGGTGCAGACAACACTAATGAGTTATAGGAGGAAGTCAGAACTACTAGGGGAGCATATAAGAAGGAAAGGAGAAAGAGAACTTGGAAAACCACGTGTAACTGCTTCGGCTGAGTATAAGAAGTGGAGGGAGATAAGAAGAGCATGTGATCCAACCTTTAACAAGATCCCGCACAAGGGGGCATCACCCCAAGAGCCAAGCCCAGAAATCATTTCCTTAACCTCTCAATTAGAAACCATGAAAGCACAACTGAGGTTGGTGGAAGAAAGAGAGGCACAGGCTAGAGCGGAAATGGAAGTTCTCAAAAGACAATATGCAAAGAAAGACATGGAAATAGCCCATCTGAAAGAAGAGTGTATTCCCATTCATGATGATCGTGATAGTGCAAAGAAGGAAAGAAAGGAGAAGGAAAAGAAAACAGATATCACCTTAGCTGAACTTGAGAAGATGCATAGCACAATTAAGAAGATGGAAGAGGAGATGACCATGATTCAGATTGAAAAGGAACAGTGGGAAACAGAAAGATGCATGCAAGAGAAGGAGGTAGAAGTCATGCAGGGCGATCTAACCGTAACACGTGATGAAGCGACTAAATGGAGAAATCTAGTGGGTGACCAGCTTACTGCACTGGCAAAAGCTAACCAGAACCAGGAAAGACTAAGGAAGGAGGTTGAGCAATTGACACAGGAGCGAGAGAAGTTCAAATCTAAAGTTCAAAGGCTTGAATGTGAGGGGAGCGAATTAGTGAAAGAATGGAAATCGTTTGTAGCATACTACAAAGAGGAAAGGAATCGATGGAAGAAGAAATGTCAAGATATGACTTATTGTGTCCAGCACCATACTGCAAAAATTGGTCGGCTATTTTCAAGGTGCAATAGAAGAAATTTGTATAAAGGATCTTCCTCAGCAAACCTATAAGTTGATGAAATATTGTGAGAGACTAACTAGGAGTTATAAGTGAATGAAATTATTGATGTAATGTTGCATGGCAACTCGTTCCTAATTACTTTTGTATTATTCCTCACATTTTCAATCAAATAAAGTGATATTTTGATGTTCCACTTCGCTTGTTGGCTGCTTTGGTCAAGATCTTATCCATTGAGAAGTGAATACTCCCTTGGATTAGGCGTCAACCATGTCTTCATCTTGAGACGAGTGGTCCTTGATCGAATATATGGGTTACTTCGCTTGTTGGTTGTTTTGGTCAAGACCCTATCCATTGAGGAGTGAATACTCCCTTAGATTAGGGGTCAACTATGTCTTCATCTTGAGACGAGTGGTCCTTGATCGAAGATATGGGTCACTTCGCTTGTTGGTTGCTTTGGTCAAGACCCTATCCATTGAGGAGTGAATACTCCCTTAGATTAGGGGTCAACTATGTCTTCATCTTGAGACGAGTGGTCCTTGATCGAAGATATGGGTCACTTCGCTTGTTGGTTGCTTTGGTCAAGACCCTATCCATTGAGGAGTGAATACTCCCTTAGATTAGGGGTCAACTATGTCTTCATCTTGAGACGAGTGGTCCTTGATCGAAGATATGGGTCACTTCGCTTGTTGGTTGCTTTGGTCAAGACCCTATCCATTGAGGAGTGAATACTCCCTTGGATTAAGCGTCAACCATGTCTTCATCTTGAAATGAGTGGTCCCTAATCGGAGATATGGGTCACGAACTGCATTGCTAGTTGACAAAGACCTCACCTATTGAGAAGTGAATACTCCCTTAGGTTGAGTGTCAACCACACTTCCATCTCGAGACGAGTGGTCCTTGAATAGAAGTGTGGGGAACCTCCCTAACTTTGAATGGTCAAATGAAATTATTCCCTCACTAACCTTTATTTTGTCTTTATACACTAACATCATGTTTCCATTTTAGATAAAAAAAAATAATAATAACAAAGCAAACAAGTTGTTCCTCCGACATCCCTACAGGACTTGCTCGCAATCCAAGATCATGGATGAGTTAGAACAACAGAATGAAGAATTAAGGAGTGAGCTCAACCAACTAAAGGAGCAGATGGCATTGGTCCTAGGGGCTTTACGGGCTTTGGAAAAGAAGGACTCTGAACAGACCCCCAGGCTCAGTTAAAGACACCACTCACTCTACATTACAACAAACCTGTGCAAGAACATGTCGTTTCTCAAGAGGACCAATGGCCAGAATATGGCCTCCCCCTGGTTATGTAGCTCCGGAAGCTGAGACTGGCCCGCGTACCACTCAAGCCCATCCAGTTAATTCAAGACTGGCCACAAGAACCCCTGAAGCACCTTCCATGTTTAACGCATAAGCCACCCTACAATCTCAGTCTAATCTCCACCAAGACACGAAAGGGTTTAATCAACTTAACCCTTGTGAGCAAGGAAAATTACAGATGTTAGAGGCGAGACTACGAGCTGTAGAAGGAAGTAGCTACAACATCGGAGTAGCTGCAGATCTTTGTCTTATTCCTGATGTAGTTATACCTCCAAAGTTTAAAGTGCCAGAGTTTGATAGATACAAAGGAACCACTTGTCCAAAAAGTCATCTGACCATGTATTGTAGGAAGATGGCATCACATGCTCATGATGACAACTTGCTGATTCATTTCTTCCAAGACAGTTTAACTGGGGCAGCTTCAAGTTGGTACATGCACCTTGAGCGCTCAAATATCCGTTGCTGGAAGGATTTGGCAGATGCTTTCCTCAAACAGTACAAATATAATATCGACATGGCACCCGACCAATTGGTTGCAAAGCATGTCAAAAAAGGATCAAGAGACGTTCAAAAAGTATGCTCAAAGATGGAGAGAATCAGCAGCTCAAGTGGAACCTCCATTGTCTGATAAAGAAATGGTGGCATTGTTTATCGATACACTACGAGCACCTTTCTATGATAGGATGATTGGAAGCATCTCCTCAAATTTCTCTGACATAGTCATCATCGGAGAAAGAGTCGAGAATGGTACGAAAAGTGGAAAGATTGCTCACGTTCATTTGGGAACGAACACTGCAAAGAAACCCTCAACTAGATCAGGGAAGAAGAAGGAAGGGGAAGCCAATGCAATAACATTTCAACCTCCTAGGGCCCCCGTCTTTCAACCTCCTCATCTCGAACCAACCTATAATCCCCCTCATATGCCTTACCCACATATCACCACAATCTCACAAAATTCATACCCTCAATCTCACCTTTCAATCTCACCCATTCCATCCAACTCACCCTCTATTAGGCCATCTCAATTCAATCAACCATGGAACAAAAATCCAAACCCCCAAAGCAGCCCTAGCAACCAACATAGGAGTCCAGTCCAATTCGACCCAATCCCCATGTTTTACACAGAACTACTACCTCAGCTTATCCAAAATTGCCTAGTAGTACCTCGCCCGATGAGACCAATAGAACCACCTTATCCTAGGGGGTATGATCCAAATGCGAAATGTGATTACCATGCAGGTGCTATCGGCCATTCAACTGAAAACTGCCGAGCATTAAAATTCAAGGTGCAAGAACTGATTAATGCAAAGTGGTTGAACTTCAAAGCGGACACTCCCAATGTTGGAAGCATTCCTCTACCAGGGCATGGAGGACCATCGATTAACTTTATTGAAGATGACAGACCACCCTTGAGAAGTAAGGTAGAAGATGTCAAAACCCCATTGAAGTTCATCTTTGCTGAGATGCACAAGTTCGGTATGGTCGGGGGAAATTTTGAAGAGAATGATAGGTGTGGATTACACCCGGGTGCAGATCACTCAATACAAGAGTGTGATGTCTTCAAGTTGATTCTGCAAGACCTAATGGACAAACAATTGGTCCAAGTGGGTCATCTCAGATGGGACAACAGTGTGTCGGTAGTTGACGATTCAACTTCAGGCTTACTAAGACCCTTGACTATCTATTATACCAGTACTCCTACCATTCCAACCTCGGATAGGCCGAAACCTATCATAATTCAAATTCCAACAGCTTTTCCTTATAAAAGCAACAAAGCAGTACCTTGGAGATATGGATTCGAGGTGAGTACTGATGATGCCGAAGGTGACTTACAAAAAGATACTGATTTAGGGGATTCTGAGATTACCAATATTGCCGGGGTCGGCGGTATGACTCGAAGTGTTCGAATTTACACTCCCAAAGAGCTTAAAGTCAAACCGATGAATGAGACTGAGAAAGCAAAAGGAAAAGGAAGGCATGTGGTCGACCAGGAACCAACAGAGAGGAAAGAAAAGAAAGGAGAACTATCACAGGAAGAAGTGTATGAGTTTTTAAAGCTTGTGAAACAAAATGAGTACACAATGATTGATCAACTGAACCGAGTTCCAGCTAAAATATCACTTCTATCCCTGATGATGAACTTAGAGCCTCACAGGAAAGCATTGTTAAAAATATTGAATGAGGCTCATGTCATCCATAATATATCAGTGGAAAAATTCGAAGGTATTGTCGATAATATCACCTCCAATAATTACCTTACTTTTACTGATGATGAGATACCAATGGAAGGAGCAGGACATAATAAGGCTTTACACAAATTAGTGAAGTGCATGGATCATATTATGGCCAGAGTTTTAATTGATAATGGTTCCTCACTGAATGTAATGCTAAAAGCAACACTCATAAAACTATCATTTGACATGTCACATATGAAACTGAGTACCATGGTAATCCGGGCATTTGATGGATCTCGCAGAGAAGTGATAGGAGAGATAAGCCTACCTGTTCAGATTGATCCAATTACTTTTGAAGTGACATTCCAAGTAATGGACATTACTCCCGCTTACAGCTGCCTTCTGGGAAGACCGTGGATTCATTGTGCACGAGTTGTACCATCCACACTCCACCAGAAGCTAAAGTTCATCATCAATGACAATCTGATCATTGTCTCTGCTGAGGAAGATTTACTAGTGAGTAAACCTTCCTCTACCCTTTATATCGAAGCAGCTGAAGAGGCTCTTGAGACCTCATTTCAGGCACTTGAGATTGCGAATGCTAGTTATGCCAAGGAGGGAATGCCTATCACAAAGATTCAACCATCAGGTGCTTCTACAATGGTAGCAAAAGTCATGCTTGAGAATGGCTATCAATATGGACATGGTTTAGGAAAATACGAGTACGGTTTGAGCAAGCTACCAAGTCTGATGGAAAATAAAGACCGCTTTGGGTTAGGGTACAAACCTTCAAGAGTAGATAAGAAAAGGATTGCAGAGGAGAAAAGAGAGAAAAGATTGGCCAGGTTGGATGACAGAGAGCCCAAGACTGAGAGGGTCTCCATATATGATCTAAGGAAGACTTTTTGGAGTGCTGGATTTGAGTTTTCAAGCCCAATAGCTGTCGTGGAAGAGTACACTCTAGAGGATGAGCATGTCAATTGGGTTCACGCTTGTCCACCAAACACAAGACTTGTCAATTGGGAAATCGTTGAGCTTTCTATGATTTTTAATTCAGACATCAAGTAATTTTGTAATGCTAATCTTATTGCTCTGCCCAAGGCTTTAAGATTCTCTTTGTTATGGGCGTACATGTTTCCTTTCAGTATATCATTAATAAAATGCATTTTGAATTTCTCAAATACTGGTCTCTCTCTTCTACTTGTATTTTTTACCTTGTTAGAATTTTTGTTCATTTCCCTCTTTCCATTCCTAAATGATGCAGATCCAAAAATAGCACGTTTGAAGATGAAGATAATGCTAGTATCACATCAAGTAGCTTTGATCTACCCATTAATCAGGCTAACGAGGAGGATGATAATGATTCAGAACCATCCACTGAACCATTGCGATTAATGGAGGAAGAGGCCAGAGAAATAAAACCTCATAAGGAACTGATTGAGATGATTAATTTGGGGACCAATGAGGAGAAAAAAGAAGTCAAAATTGGCACACTCATGAAAGAGAATGGGCGTTACAGGTTGATAAAGCTCTTGCATGATTATAAAGATGTCTTTTCATGGTCATATCAGGATATGCTAGGCCTCGACACCAGTATAGTAAAGCATAAACTACTGTTAAAGGTAGAATATCCCCCAGTTAAGCAGAAGTTAAGGAGAATGAAGCCAGAAATGTCCTTAAAGATCAGAGAGGAGGTTAGAAAGCAACTCGACACTGGTTTTCTTGCTGTTTCAAAATACCCCCAATGGATTGCCAATGTAGTTCCAGTCCCTAAGAAAGACGGGAAGGTCCGAATATGTGTTGACTACCGGGACCTAAATAGGGCTAGCCCTAAGGATGATTTTCCCTTACCTCACATCGACATACTGGTAGACAATACAACTCAACATTCCTTCTTCTCTTTTATGGACGGTTTCTCGGGTTACAATCAGATCAAGATGGCTGAAGAAGACATGGAAAAGACCATATTTATCACACCTTGGGGCACATTTTGCTACAAGGTTATGTCATTTAGATTGAAGAATGCTGGGGCTACTTATCAAAGGGCAATGGTGACCTTATTCCATGACAGGATGCATAAGGAGATTGAAGTCTATGTAGATGACATGATTGCCAAGTCAAAAAATGAGGAAGATCATATTCTTCATTTACAGAAATTGTTTAAGCGATTAAGAAAATTCAAGTTGAGGCTGAACCCAGCTAAATGTACGTTTGGAGTAAAGTCTGGCAAGTTATTGGGGTTTATAATTAGCCAAAAGGGGATTGAAGTGGATCCTAAAAAAGTCCGAGCTATTCTTGAAATGCCTTCTCCCAGCACAGAAAAGGAGGTTCGAGGATTTCTTGGAAGGCTAAATTATATTGCTCGATTTATATCCCAGTTGACAGCTACATGTGAGCCAGTCTTCAAGTTGTTGCGTAAGAATCAACCAATGGAATGGAATGACGATTGCCAGGAAGCCTTTGAGAAGATCAAGCAGTATTTGCAAAGTCCCCCAATCTTGGTACCACCAATCCCTGGAAAGCCTCTCATTATGTACTTGACAGTGCTTGATGAGTTTATGGGTTGCATGTTAGGCCAGCGGGACGAGTCTGGAAGAAAGGAACAAGCCATTTACTACTTAAGCAAGAAGTTCACCAATTATGAGGTCAATTACTCATTGTTGGAACGAACTTGTTGTGCTCTCGCCTGGGCCGCCCGTCGCTTAAGACAATATATGCTGAGTCACACAACTTGGTTAATGTTTAAAATGGATCCAATCAAGTACATTTTTGAAAAACCCGCTCTAACAGGAAGGATTGCCCGTTGGCAAGTTCTCTTATCAGATTATGATATTGTATATGTCACCCAAAAGGCAATCAAAGGAAGTGTTCTGAAAGACTACTTGGCACATCAACCCGTGGAAGATTATGAGTCAATGCAATGCAGGTTCCCTAACGAAGACATAATGGCATCATTTGGTGAGGAGAAACCATCAATGAAAGAAAGATGGATGATGTTATTTGATGGTGCTTCCAACGTATTGGGGCATGGGATTGGAGCTATACTAATTTCCCCAGAAAAGTAGTACGTCCCAGTCACGGCCCGATTATGCTTTGATTGCACAAATAACGTGGCAGAATATGAAGCGTGTGTACTAGGGCTCGAAGCGGCCATAGAATCAAAGGTGAAAATCCTCGACATATATGGTGATTCGGCTTTGGTCATTCATCAGCTAAGAGGAGAATGGGAGACTCAAGATTCAAAATTAATTCCTTACCAGTCCTATATTAAGGAATTAATAAAATAGTTAGAAGAAGTAACCTTTGATCATATCCCCCGAGAGGAAAATTCGTTGGCAAATTCACTGGCCACTTTGTCGTCCATGTTCACACTGAGTCAAGAAGAAGACATGCCACTTATAAAGATCCAGCGTCGTGATCATCCGGCCCACTATCATTCCATCGTAGCAGAACCAGATGGAAAACCTTGGTACCATCATATCAAGAATTTTATCAAGAGAAGAGTGTATCCGTTGGGTGCTTCGGAGAACGAAAAGAGAACTTTGAGAAGATTGGCAATTAGCTTCTTTCTAAATGGAGAAGTATTGTATAAAAGAAATCATGATATGGTGCTCCTTAGATGCGTTGATGCTACTCAAGCCATAAAAATCATCAAGGAAGTGCATGAAGGATCTTTTGGAACTCATGCGAATGGACATGAAATGGCAAGAAAGATCTTGAGGGCTAGTTACTACTGGTTGACCATGGAGTCTCACTGCTTTAACCATGTGAAGAAATGTCATAAATGTCATACCTATGCTGATAATATTAATGCTCCACCAACATCATTAAATGTTCTATCATCGCCTTGGCCATTTTCGATGTGGGTAATGGACGTCATAGGTCCCATTGAACCCAAGGCATCAAATGGACACCGCTTTATTTTGGTTGCAATTGATTACTTCACTAAATGGGTTGAAGCAGTTTCCTACGCGCATGTAACCCAAAATGTGGTAGTAAGGTTCATAAAAAGGAGTTAATCTACCGATATGGTCTACCAAATCAACTCATCACAGACAATGCGACCAATTTAAACAACAAGATGATGACTGAGTTATGTGAAGAATTCAAGATTAAACATCATAATTCTTCCCCATATCGGCCGAAGATGAATGGGGCAGTTGAAGAAGCTAATAAGAACATTAAGAAAATCATTCAAAAGATGGTTGTGACTTACAAAGACAGGCATGAAATGCTTCCGTTTGCTTTGCATGGATATCGTACTTCGGTTCGCACCTCAACTGGGGCAACACCATTTTCCTTAGTATATGGGATGGAGGCTGTCTTACCTATTGAGGTCGAAATATCTTCCTTGAGGGTATTAATTGAAACGAAGTTAAATGAAGCAAAATGGGTCCAAACCCGTTTTGACCAATTAAACCTCATTGAAGGGAAAAGATTGAAGGCAATTTGTCATGGCCAGTTATATCAGAGAAGACTAAAGAAATCATTTGAAAAGAAAGTACATCATCGAGAGTTTCAAGAAGGAGATTTAGTACTCAAGAAAATTTTGCCGATTCGTAAAGATCATATGGGAAAATGGGCTCCAAATTATGAAGGGCCATATATAGTCAAGAAAGCTTTCTCAGGAGGAGCCTTGATCCTTACAAAAATGGATGACAAAGATCTCTTACACCCTGTGAACTCAGATGCAGTAAAAAATACTATGCATAAAAAAAGAGGAGCTCGCTAGATCGAAAACCTCAAAAAACGATCTAGGCAAAAGTTAGATAAATTGAAAAAAAAAAAAGAGCTCACTAGATCAAAAACCTCAAAAACGATATAGGAAAAAGTTAGAGCAATTGAAAAAAAGCTCGCTAGATCGAAAATCTAAAAAAAAAACGATCTAGGCAAAAGTTAGAGCAATAAAAAAATGCTCGCTAGATTGAAAACCTGTAAGGCAATCTAGGAAAAAGTTAAAGGGACCCACTAGATTGAAAACTCGAAAAGAGCGATCTAGGAAAAAATTAGGGTCAAATAAAATGATCACTAGACTAAAAACCTAGATAGGCGGTCTAGAAGATGAATGAGCACAAAGAATGCGTCAGACTTTACAAACTGGGTCAATTGAACAGTTACAAACTGGGGCAAGAGTTGCATTGAATGACAGACTGGGGCAATTGAAGAGTTGAATGTGAAAATCGGAACAAGTTATGGATTAACAGTTACAATCTGAGGGAAACGTTGTGACAAACGAATAACTGGGGCAATTTTATCTTTTCTCTGAAGCTTATTAGTGGGTTACTAGGGTTACTGAAGTGTGATACTGGCATTACTCATTGGAAAAACGGTCCTGAGTAAAGTTCTGCTACTCATAACACCCTTCTGTAAATATTTTCATTTTGTAAACTTCACTCAATGTATATTGTAAACACTCAATTATGTCCAAGGCTCAGCTTAAGTCAATTAGTGGATAAACCTAAATTAAAAACTCCAAGAAATTCAAAACAAAATACAATTAAACAGTGAAAACAGAAGAAAATAATGAAAAAACAGGAAATTAAAAAATCACAATCATAAAAATCTAAAACTAAAATTAAGCCAAATTAAAGAAAACAAAAAAAAAATCAAAAATAGATAAGATCTGGAAAAACAAATAAAAATCAAAAATAAACAAAAATTAAAAATAGAAAAGCTAAAAAATAGAAAATAGAAAAGAAAAATCTAAAATAAAATCAAAAATCAAAAATAAAAAATTTCTGAAAAATTAAAATAAATATAATAATAACAAAAAGATTAAAATCAGAAAGAGTAATGAAAAAAAATAAAATAAAATAAAATAAATTAATTAATTAAAATATAAAACTAAATCTCAAAAAATAAAAAGGAAAATAAAAGAAGGAAATAAGAAAATCTGGAAAACAAATCAAAAATTATGAAATAATAAAGAAAATAAATGGAAATTGAGAAAAAGGGAAAATAAAATAGAAAATAGAGTAATTAATAATACTAAAAAGAAAAAAAAACAGATTAAGATTACGAATAAAAATAACAGAATTAAAAATAAAAAAGGACTAAAACTTAAAAAATTAAATAACGAAAATAAAGACAAAACTAATAAATACAAAAAAATAAAAAAAATAGAAATTGAATAAAAATAGAATAATAAATTTATAAAAGAAAGAAAAAAAGACAAAAATAATGTAAATAATAAAAATCTGAAGTAAAAAAAAATACAAAATAAAAATTCTGAAAAATAGAAATTTTGAAGATAATAAAAATAAAAAAATGAATGAATAAAGAAAAAGGTTGATAAAAAATAAAAACAAATAATAAGAAAACAAATAAAAATAATCAATAAATGAAAAAAATTTAATAAGAATAAAAAGAAATAACAGAATTAAAATAGAAAAATTACAAAAATATTAATAAAAAATGAGATAATGTTTTGAAAAAAGAAAAAAAAAACAAATTTTGGTAATAACAAAAGAATGAAAAAAAAAAACTAACGATCATTTTTTTAACAGAATCAGGGGAGGGGAGAAAGAGGGAACGGAAAAGAAAGAATCAAAGGAGGGGGGAGAAAGAGGTTTTTCTTCTTGGTGATTTTGGGGAACTACTAAGGGAAAAAGATCAAGGTGTCTGCTAGAGGATGGTGGCCCAGGCTTCAGTACAAGCCAGGAAGAAGAAAGAGGTGTCCAAAAAAATAGGGATTTGACCACGGTGAAAGAAAAACCAGAACCCAACCTGAAAGAGAAGCAGATTACACAAGATCGGGGGCCGATCTTAATCAAGATTGGAAGGCTTTTATTTTGTTCTTCGGATAGGGGTTTTTGCTACAAGTTAGGAAGAGGTTGCAAGGTCACTGGCTCTGGCAAAGGTGATCACCGATTCATACAAAGGTTAGTTGCACTTTCTTTATCACTTTTCGAATCAAGAAACCCTTATCGCACAATTATATCATGCTTAAACCGAAAAAGACTTAGATATTAGCAAGTTTACATGGTGATAGCGTTCTTCCAACGTCAAAATTCTGAAGGTAATAACCATTGATATAAATTCTGTCTCTGTTAGACCCCTGGATACTCTACTTGCACTCCCTGGGATACTGAGGGTAGTAAGGGCCATACAGGACCAGCCCAAAGGTGTGAGGGAGTGCTCCCAGTGGTACTGAATCCGAGGGACAGGGTCTCCATCCATTGTGATCGTACTTTTGGTTTCGTTCACAAACTTGACGTCTGGTTCTACATTTGAACCATAGATTGTCAAGCCTGGATGACCTTGAGGTTTCCACCATCGTATTATGCCCTAGTGACGTGCAATGCAATTGGTGGAAGCATCCCTTAATCGCCTTACTTCATCAAATGAGATCCGGTTATCTCAGAGGACGTCATACATATCAAGGAGAGAGCAACAAGGGAGGGCAAATCAGATCCAAGCTTCGAAACTAGGTAATATCTTTATCCCGTTTTGTGGCTTGTTTCCCCAATTCCCAATTCTGACATGTAAAATATGCCCCCCTAATATTCATTCGTTGTCCTATGTTTGTTTTGCCTCATGTTTTTATTTCCTGATGTATAGAATTTATTCCCTGATATGCTATATGTTTCCTTGTTTTTTGGTTTTTAATATGACGATACATTTTCTTGATTTTCAAAACTGATCTATGAAATTCCCTGATATCCTAATCATTTTAAAATTAACTTGAAACATCTCTTTGTGAATTTTGATTGATCATATTTTTTCTTTCATATGAGGGGTCAAGCGGTGTAAATTGAGTGGTTGATCCACCTTTGACATCGTTTGTTTTGTAAGGGTTTATTGAGTAGCCATTTACTACCTTGAACCCTATGCATTTCCTTTCAAAAACTTAAAAAAGAAAAAAAAAAGGGAATTTCAGGTCTTCTTCTTCGTTTATTTCATAAAATAAATAAATAAAATTTTTTAACTAACATGTTAAACAACACAAATCAATAAAAATATTTTTCATT
This sequence comes from Canavalia gladiata, assembly GCA_037954105.1. Taxonomy (NCBI): domain Eukaryota; kingdom Viridiplantae; phylum Streptophyta; class Magnoliopsida; order Fabales; family Fabaceae; genus Canavalia; species Canavalia gladiata. The sequence goes on from CM075662.1 coordinate 26,149,981, forward strand.
TGAGTGAAATAATTTTTTTTGAAAGTTAATGGTATCCGTACATAATTAATTAGAAGGTAACCATTTTAATGGACGTCATAGGATGCTAATACCTTCCTTATGCATAAATAACTCCCGAACCCAAACTGGTTTCAAAGATCACAATTTTAAGTTTTTCCAAAATTTCCTTTAATAAATTTTGGTGGCGAATCCTCTGTTTCTTTTTTTTAATTAAAAGCTTTTGTTCGTCGTCTCATCGTGGTACTGGTTGCGACAGATATAATTTTTTTATAGTGCTTCTAGAAAGGAGACAAAATAGTTCTCCAAAAATCCTTCTATTATGAAGTGCTAAGTCTTCAATATTTTTTATTGTAATGACCATTAAGGATGAGCTCATGTCGTAAGAGTAAAAGGTAGAGTAGTAAAGCCAATAAAAAGATATTGTTTGACTAATATTAATGTATGCCTATATCTTAATTATCACTAAGAAAGTGATAGAGAATAGATAAGAGTTATGTAAGACATAGAGGATATGATAGTGAAATGATATCCATGATGTGATCCCAAAGACTTATGATGCTCAAGTAATTTATATGCTTCATTCAAGATAGTTCATCTTGTGTAAAAGAAATCTACTTTAGCTAGAGTTTTTAAAAGATTAAATGTAAACTTGTATGCATGACATGTTTTCTAATAAAATGAAGTGGTTGCGATGAAAATGATATCACTAACCCTAGGGTAAAATCCTACTAATAAACTTAATTTCTCACTTATTCTCCCACCATTTTCTTCCCAAACGCCCCTAATGTCTTTCGTGATCGCAGTAGTCTTTGTGGAAATTAGTAATGTGAATTGGACTACAAACACTCATGTGTTGATGATTACAACTCAAGCTAATCTGTGAATTTACTTTTCTTTTGGACATCTGTTTGTTTCTGTTGTGATGAGTCTGTACTTCTCTACCACTAAGTTCGCTATACCTTTGCAAGCCTTCCATCCTAACGGGATGTTCCCACCTCCACCCAACTACTAGGTACCTCTAAAAGCATCTACTAAAGACTCTTCCTCTTCAAAAGGGGAAATCGACTCGTAAACACCATCCCACTACTACAACACTCCGCATGTCTGGTCGTCTCTGGGCAGCTCCTCGTATCCCATACCCTATCTATTCTAGGCATTCCAAGAGATGGCAGATGGGACCTTCGTCATCCTAGATGAGAGCTTATGGTTGGAGCAGTATTACCACCAATCCTGAAATGTTTGCAGAGTTGTCTCTAAGGAAATAGAAATCAAGGCATACCCATAATGTACAATTTTTAAATAGATGGATGAATGCATCTGATTACTAGTAGGTAGATTGCAGAATAGTTAATGTGAATATGGTAGAAATAATTATGTATGTAATTAAGTGTGTAAAGACTCCAATGCCTTAACCTAACTATGCATGTATAAATAAGGACTATATAATTATGAGTTGCATGAATGTTGTATGTTTGAGTTGTGATGAATTGATTTACTGCTTATTAGAGAAAATTAAAACAGAAGAAATAATTTGTAATGTTAACGAATTATACATGCACAAGAACGTCTATTTTTTTACATTCTTCTACAAACGCTTTTTTGATGAGGCTTGTAATTTATATGAAAGTCTTTTAAACAAAAAAAAAATTACCGTATTTTCGCTAATAATTATTTTCTAAAGATTCTACATTATGAGATAACAATCTATTAATGGAACGAGTGTGCGACTTAAGCGTAAAAACGGTTCATTTTTAGGATGTTATATGGAGATATGACATCCTCGTGAGGGTATTAGATGTCCTTGAGTATCCTAAACATGGTAGGGTAGTAGTATTTAATATAAACAGACGTTTGTGTTTGAACAATCATAATCCTGCCCACATCTATCTTTTGCTGAGTGACAACATGTGGTGTAGTAGATTTAGCATCTAACATAGATAGATGGTTACATATTTTATTGGTTCACAGCCGATGCCACAACCCATATCAGGCCAAGTCCTATTCATGTCACCAGCATAACCATAGTTATTTGTACATCAATAGGTGTAGTAAAGATCCCTAAGTTACTTTATTCAATTTTCTTCTATTCACCTTATCTTAATACTTTTCATAGTTTATTAATTTATTAATATTTAATTTTAGGATGACCATTATTGTATGTTATACCTACATACCTCATATTGAGTTGTTGGTATAGGTATGTTGTTTCATGCTACCACAACCACCATCACAACTATAGTTAGTTGTACACCAATATGTATAGTAGAGATTCCTAAGATATTTTATTCAATTTTCTTCTATTTACTTTATTTTAGTATATTCATTTGTTACTCACTAGTAAAAAATAAGGATTTTATAATTATTTAATAATAAATGTAAAAAATAGTGCGGTGACAATTTTAAAATTTTATAAAAGTTATTACATTGATTTTATAATACCTGATGTAATTTCTTTTTACATTGATTATAGAAATAATCGACATGAAACGTGGCAATTTATATCAATTTGAAAAGTAACTGAAATTTTTGTGATTTTCCCTTTCTCGTCCTAGGGCACAACATAACACCAAAGAAATCAATCTCCTTTCATTCTTGTCTCTTCTCGAATAACCAAACGCAACTAATCATTATTGAAATCGTCATTATGAACTTGTGAAGTCGTCACGGTTGAACTCTTTGTTGTGAATGAACTCTTTATTTGGTAGAATCTAAAGATAAAGGTTCAGGTAAGAATAAGGCGGCATTATCGTTGTCGATAGAATCCAAAGAGAAAGGTTCAATTTATTCTTTACATGTAAATTTTATAAAAAATAATTAATTTATGTAACATTATTATTTTAGTAAACATTCTCTATGAAGTGCAAAGAATATCGATGAAGACACTACAAGCATACGAAAGCATGAGTGGGTGTGCGAGCGCGATTAGAGAAAGAGAAAGTGTGTTTTTATAAGAGGAGTGTAGAGAAGTATACGGTGAAGCACATAAAGTTTTCTGTGTTTTACCATATGCTCATTCTTTGGAGAGAGAGATTTGGCCTTATTTGTAGTTAGAATTTTATGATTCACCATAATGTTAGTTGCATAAATTTCCTTAACAAGCGTACACTTGAACAAAATTTTACACTCCACCATTGCATTATATTTTTTATTATGATTTTGATAATTATATTTTTTTATGTTTTTTAATAATTATGAATCTGGATATGAACTGCAGGTGGTAAAAATTGACCCATCTCTGTGTCTTCACATATTTTAGTTTCCAAGTGATCTTACATAATTTTCTATGGCAAGAAATTGTCTAAACTTAATGTCACAATGCATACTGGACTTGTCTATATTGATTAATGACTACATATATTCTATTTCTCTCAATCATTTAACTAATTTAAATGCATCTAGGTTGTAATTACAAGTATAAATATAGAAGGGAATTCTCCTCATTGGCAATTATCTACAGGAAAAGGTAAGTTACATGTCATATAAGCTTGTTTATGAATAGTAATATCTTATTCTTATTTTAAATAGTAATTTTGTTAATATTTTTCCCCTCTAATTCAAATAGTAATTTGTTAATATTTTTTCCATAATTCTGCACTTCTAAAAAATTAGATTGATACATGGAAAAAGTATTTTTTATATCGGTTCAACAACTAATGTAGAAAGTTACCAGAATCAATATCACCCACTTCTATACCGATTGAACAACCAATGTAAAAAATTTATTTTAACCAATGTAAAAAATATTTTTTGCACATGTGAATGTTTAAATTTAGGGTGACCATTGTTATATGTTATACCTACCTATCCCATATCAAGTTGTTGGTATAGGTATGGTGTTTCATACGATGAATGCTACTCTACATGGACAGACCCTTCATACAGATCATGTCAAAGTATTTGATGATACCTTGCAGCTAGAAAAGGAGCATTCACCATTACTAGTACTAAACACAGATGAAAACTTTGTGCATCTCATTGATGTAGCTGATACTTTTTCTCTATGCCCTATATCCCTTATCATCATATCATCCAATCCCATTATATAATTCCTTTTATATAAATATGCTTTGTAATTATGATATAGTTCATTTAAGTCATGTCATTACTTTGTTTTTAGATTGTACCATTAGTGTCCGAAGATAAGAAGAAATGCTTTAAAAGTATATTCATAACCATTCTCCAAAATCTCTTTTTGGTATAATGATTTTCTTGTTACTTTATATATAAAAATTATGCTTCATAAAATATATTATATATCCTTTCACATTTTAAAAGTAACATACATGAAATTAATTTAAAATTTTTTTTACTATTATGTTACTTATAATAAAAAATTCTTGAACCACCCTATTTATAAGTTTATTTTTAAGTTTGAAAAAAATGCACTTGCAAAGAGTGATTTTTTTTCCTTTATATTTTATATATGAGATTTTTGAATTTATAAAACATTCATATATTCCACACCTTAGTTGTATTCTATATAAATTAGTTTGCCATTTAATTTTGTGATTATAAAGGAAATGTTTAATCCTTTCATACAAGTTTCTACTACCTATTCAACTTGGTTACATCTAAATCATTTATGAGATAGTTTTTACTGCCCATTCAACTTAGAGTTTCACAAAAAGAAAATTATTTGTATACCAGAAGCAATAAAAGCAGGATCACTCTCTTGCCTTCTCTAAAGGACGAAACAATCTAAAATATTCTTTCGTAGCCATTAAGTATAATTTTTGAAGAGATTCTCTAGAAACTTTCCATATTATTCTATAAAAAAGGTCCCTTAATGAATTTGATTTGAGCTGCCTGAGTGCCTGCTGTGTTTTCAAATTAATAATAGAAAATAAACACACCAAAATAATTTGTTTTAACATTTTCAAGTTTCTTATGGAGATGATTAAAAAAAATTAATGAAATCTTTTATAAGTATCTTTTATCATTTGTGTCCTGTTTGACTTCTATAAGTACCTTGTAATTATTGCTGTATATTGTGGAGTTGATGCTTCATAAAACAAAAAAGATCTCCTACCTATTTATTTTGTGACTTTGGGAAACTATGACAAAATGAGAGGATTTGCAAAGATTATAAATATACTCTTGATATTTTATAAAATGTTTCACTTTGATTTTGATTATTGTGTAAGGTAGTAAATTTTAGGAGAGACATTATTGTTTTGCGATATCATTGGATGATTATTTGGTGAAGAGATGTGAAGGAGTGGATATATAGTGCTGCAAATGAGGTAGGAAGGTGATGGTGCAAGCAACAATTTTTGATGGAGCTATGAAATCACCTCAATACACAGATATGCTAATGTCAAATCATATCATACATGACAGGGTCTTTACAATTCATGGTTCTTCCGATGAAATTATCCCTGTTGAAGATGCATTAGAGTTTGCCAAGATCATACCAAACCACAAGTTACATATCATTGCAGGAGCTGATCATGCATTCAAAAATCATCAAGAAGAGCTATCCTCAGTTGTTGTGGACATCATAAAGGAAAACTTGCACCTGGACAAGGGTGCTTACTAACTAGGTATCTATTCTTGCTAGCATATGTGTGAACTCTTCGTTTGTGCACATGTTTTTCTAATGATATACCAGTGATACATCTTGCAGTTTCAAGTTAATTGAACAGGGACCTCAACAATTTTTCACCCTACAGGGTCTCTACTTGAACCTTCCTATGATGTTCCACATTTCTTTTTTGAGTCTGAGACCACCTACTAAGCGGCAAACTTTCTCTAATGATAAATTAAGCTAACATGACCAAACAATATATAGATATTGTTTTCCATTATAATCCAATCATGAATTGTCATTCAAATATCATTTCCCTCCATTTGCTAGTGATGTGATTACACCACACCACCCCAAACAAGATTTCCACATGGAGTTAAAAAATAGTAATATTGGATAATTTTTTCAATAGGATTTAGTTCTAAACTCTAAAGCAATGCTAAAGTATAATTATAATTGTTAATTAAAAAATTAACAGATGACATTTTAATAATTTCACGATTTATTGTGTATTTTTTATAATTTTCGTTGCTAATTTTTAATTAATAATTATAATTACTTATTATCTTTTAAATTGCATCTCGGTAATTTTGGGTCATGAAATTAGATCTCAGTTGGGTCATGAAATTACATCTCCGTTTATAGTGACAAGATCCCCTAAAACGTATTGCGAGTAATGAATGGAGACAGTTTATGAGAATGACACTGTTAATGGGCCATTGAATGCGTTAAGCTGGGCCGACCCAAAAATCTACATTGACATGTCTTCTTGACCCTCCAGAAGATAATAAGTGGTAACCCATTCACAATGTGTAAATAAATGCACTGATAAATTACCCAAAGTTCATAAAAAAAAATTCAAATATTTGTATAACACTTTTACTTGAATCAGTAGCGCCTTCAATTTACAATTGGAATCCCTCCCCGTCCCCATCTCTATATTGTTTAGAAGATTTACATGAACTTTAATCTGTATTCTTTTCGTTCGTTAAAAAATAGAAAAAAAAAAAATCGCTCTATCTTCTTCTGCTAAATTATTTTTCCAAAAGAAGATGCGAGCTTTTATTATTACATGTTGTGCCTAAATTTTTTGTTGTGTTACACTACTAACTGAGTGTAACAGAATGTGAACTAACAAAATTTTTTGTTGTGTTACAATACTAACTGAGTGTAACAGAATGTGAACTAACAAACGGTTCGGTTAACTAACAATGGACGGTAATTATTATACAACATATATTAATCAATCATAAATTGGTATTGATGGTTGCGCTTGAAGGGGTTGCTATCTATTCTAGCCCTCCATATTTTGTACCTGAATTGAAGGATGATTGCTTCACCACTATGTTAGTTATGCATAAGGTTATAGAGCATGGCGGGTTTATTTATCATTAAGCATTTTTTGTTATTATTCTTTTATTGAAATATTTTATTAGTTCATAAAATTATCATGTCTTTTTTAGTTTTAATCTATATGAAAATTTTATTTCATTTTACTCTTAAAAAAATAAATATAATTATTAAATATAAAATTTGTTATATCCATACATTATTGCAAAAAGCTTAATTAATTTTTTAATCACTTATTTTATAGTTAGTTTTAATTATTTTTTTATTTTATCATTCATTCTATAAATTGTTGGCATTGATTTCAAATATTAAAATTCTATACATTTTGAATTGGCTAGTCGAATCGAAAATCGATTATTTTTCTGGATTAATTGAACTATAAAATTGTTTTAGCAAAAAATCGATAGGAAATCGATCAAAACTGGTAAACCAAACGAATCAAATCGGTCAAAATATGATTTTATATAAAATATTATTTTAATCTCTTTAAAAAATATTAAAATAAATTTTTATTTGATTTTATTTATATAATTTAAATTTAAAAATTAAAATATATAAAAATTTTAATTTTTAATTATATAAAATTTTAATTTTGATGCATTTCATTATTATTCTATATATATTTTATATATTTTTAATATAATAGATAATATATATGTTTTAAAAATAATGTCATTAATACCGATTCAACCATGGTTAGATTGTTAAATCTTGAACTGATAATTTTACCATTCAATGATTGATTCGATTTTAAAAATCTTACATTTAATCTCTAAACATGTTTATTTACTTATATTTTAATCTTTTAAACGAGTATTTGATACTTAAAAAATTGTCAATTAATATATTCCAATCATGAATGTGTTAACTTTGTTTATATTTTGTTAATATATTTTTCATACTTTTATAGAAAAAAATAATTAAATATAACTAAATTAATATAAAATTATTTACATCGACACCTTTTCAAAGTAAAAATATACATGATGCAACATCTTGTAAAAACTAAATTGTATGTTTACTTAAATAATTTCGTCTCTTAATAAATAATTTTATTAATAGGATTAAAATTAACAATTTTTGTAAAATGAAAAATTAAAATTACAAAAAAAATAAGAATAACTAAAAAATTTACTTAAATTAAAAAATATAAAAAATATGTTAAGAAGTTATAATCATAATAAAAAAATTTGTTAAAATTTTGTTGAAAGTGAGGTGTTATTGAATTGGAACTAGAACTTTAATCAAATTAACGTTTAAGTGTTGTATATAAAAAAAATAAAGATTATAAAAAATAACATATAGATAATAAATAATATTATAAAATATATAAATTATGTAAAAAAATTTAAAATATTATAAAATTGGATAATATTATCTTACAAACAATGGAATAAAAATGTAAATTGTAAACTATTAAAAGAATATATGTTTAAATGTATATTTTGTGTTAAATTTATCATTTAATAAGATATTTCATTTTTAAAGAATATATATGTTTAACTTTTAAAAATATGTGTGTACCTATCTGTTGTTAAAATAATAAATATAATTTTATAGTATATTAAAAAGATAGTTTAATTGTAAAATTTTATATAGCAATATTTTTAAAAATACTTTTAATTAAATATTAATATTAAGATAATATAATTATGTTAAGACTAAAATATGAGAAGTTTTTTTTATTAATTTTTGGGAAAGTTAGAATTAGATAAAATTATTGTTAGAAAAAATTAATTAAAAATATTAATTTTGAATTGATATGTCGTTTGTTAATAAAGAGTAAAGTTTAATAAGATGTGATCTTATTTAAAATGTAGGAGGTTGGTTATATGGTGATGATTTATAATATATTCATATATTTTTTTAATTGATTAATTTTGAAAAATATTTATTATATACGGGTTATTTTGTTGGTTTTTTTCAAATTTATCATTAATCTTTATATGCATAAGGATTGAGTGTAGTATTTTTTATTTTATTTTTTTGAAAAATGTTGATGTATAGAGGTTGATTTCTTATACTTTTAAGAACAAATTGCTAATGTTTACATGAAGAAGAAGACAAAGTGTTGAATCATAGTTTGTTTTATTGATCTAACCTTACATACTTAATAACAATGTTATTTATTAAGTAACACTAAATACATGTCATCCATGTTTAGGATGTGACAATGGTGAATCTATCAACTATCCTAGTCTAGACATAGCCTTACACCTCTATCTTTACCATGATTCCTACTCCAAAATTTAAGAGTATTGTCATAACCCTCAGATTACCTATATTATTTTAATATTATTCACACATCATTCCTTACGTATATGTATTAGTATGGAATAATCGTATGTTTATGATGTACCTAATTTTCCAATCATACATATAATTGAATAAACAAACTCCAAGTAAATAGACACACACACACAGATATATATATATATATATATATATATATATATATATATATATATATATATATATATATATATATATATATATATATCCTCATTCAAACTACATCAATTCCACAATCTCACCGTATAAGTAATATAGGATACTATGATTGGGGTGATAAGATAAGTGCGTACAAAATTATATTATTATATCTAAACTAAAAAATATAAGGATCCACTTCTCTTTTTCGAATTAATACAACAGCATTATAGTTGTTACCCTTGTTCACGGAGTGAGTTCCTTATCTACTTTCTACGTCGATGATCACTTCAACATCGAAAGGAGGGTGATCCACGTTACAAGCCCACTAAGAAGTCGTAGTCATAGATTCAAAATATAACAGAGATGGTGAGACACTTCATTCAAGTAAAAGTAAGAATAGCAGTAGTGCATTAAATTATACTTTAACATAAAGAAGAAATACGTTCTACGATGACAGATTCAAGAATAAGTTGAGATTATTGCATCGTATATCACAATAATCTTTACTAATATAAAGTTGGTCATCCTTACGATATGCAAATGCATGTGGGTTCAAACCTCTTCGTAGCTTTATCAAAATAATAGGGGTACCGAGATCCAATTTCAAATCACAGTGTGCCCTTGGCAACACTAAAATCATCATCATTCTCATTCCACAACATTCCAAAATTTCTCAACTAGTAATGATAATCTTCAGGGTCTTGTCAAGACGGCTAAGTTCAACCAGAGCAATCTTGGCTACAAGCCAACATAACTTTGGTCTACTTCCATGTGAATCGACTCTTAGATTTCCGAGCTTCCTTTCATATAAAGATTTGCAGATTATTCCCTATTACAATTTACAAAACACTTTTATGCAAATGATACATGTTAGGCCAATTAAATACTAACTATATTTTCTATATATCGTAAAAATATATTGAAGGGAAAAGTAATGTCAATTATAGGATATTAGATTTTGAATATTTTTATAAAATAATAAATAATTCTTTTTTTTCATCCAGTTTTAATTGGGTACCTCCATATCTTTACTATGTAACAATATATCTGTATAACTTAAAATTTATTATATAGGATCTTATTTTAAAACCTTTTACTACGACTTTATATGTAAATATTATATCCCCTATAATTTATATTAATTTATATAAGGGTATATAATTTTATATTTCCTTCAAAATTTATTAACGTAATTCGTAAATAAATATGTATATATTTTTGGGCACCTAAAATTTTTATATCACACTCGTACCTAAAATTAATCAATTTAATTCCTAACTAATCCAATTATCAATTTATAATTATATTATATTTTACCTACATTCAAATTTAAATATAATCACAGATAATTTTAAACTAGCATATAATTGGTAAAATTTTTATTCTAAAGTAAGGGAGCTCTAAAACTATCCCTATAACAATTAAATTTCATTCAATATTAAATTCATATATAATTAAATTCAACTTCTAAATTTATCACATAATTAATAAATTTCATTTTAGAACTACTCTTATACTCTACTTGAGTCTCCTCCCATTACCTAAAATTTGAAGACCAATGTAATTTTCTTTAATTTCTTCGATCCGCACCCCCTATTGTGTCTCTATCTATAACACAATTTCATGTTCGAAATTGTAAATCTCAATTGTGCTTTCAATTTGAAAATTGCATCCTACAAATTGTCTTCTCCCACCCCCTATTTATAGTACTATATGTGTGTAGTAGGGTAGGTGGCAACGTGCATGCTGCCACCGAATGCCACTTAACCTTTTTTTTTAATATTACAGTATATCACAAAATAACACACTTAACCTTGGAGAGAAAGTGGCGTTTTCCCACCACAGTGTCTAGAAGGTTCAATAACATGAGATTTTCTTTGGAGAGGGCAAGGCTTAGGTGGAGAAGCAGGTGCAGGCTCAAAAGTGCAATTGAGGAAGGAGGGCAAGGTTGCCTATTCTTTGTGATGATAACGGCAAGGTCATTATTCAGCTTATTAATGATAAATAAGTTTCAAATGCCTTGTTTTATAATTATTTATTCATATTTTACAATTATTAAAATTATTGTATCTTTAGTCTATATCATGAGGTTATTAATATATTTGTCATTACCATCAAAGCATAGTTTTGAGATCTTATTGAAGATGATAAATGGTTTTGAAAAAGGTTCAAAGTAAATGGCTTAGCAGGTTATTTTAATAATGCACGTTCCTAGGATTCTCACTATGATGAACAAGTTAGGAAAGTGTTTTAGTTTAAATGCTCATATCACCTATCTAATATATTCAGTGAGGAGAGGAGGAATGATTTTAAGTTCAAGTTGATCTGAAGTACCACTAGAACAATAATGAGTTTCGAGGAGAGTCTAGACATAATAAGGCCAATAAGATATCGTCCTTAGGAGAATCATTCCATAATAGGATCGTGTGGCCCATTCTAAGATGGTGCTTAAGAAAATATACGTTTAGTTTTGTTTTAAATTTTTATTTATGTTTTATTATGATATATTTTGTATAAGAATGTTTTTATTTTTTTAGGATCGAAATCTTAGACATAAATTAGATCTAAATGAGCTTATCCTTATTACCCACACAAGAAAGTTTAACAATTGGATGAACGACTGATGCAAGAGTATCTAGGCCAATTGATAATATTAACCAAAATAAAATTTAAACTTTTTAATTTCATAAAACTCATGGTTAGGATCTTGCAAATAAGTAAAGCTTCTTTGGAGCTCCTAGCTGGTGGATGAAGCCACCAAAGTTGACCTTTTAATAAATGTTGCTAGGAGGAGATTTGAGGAAGATTTTATAGCATCTCTTATTGCTAACATGCATAGAGGTGCTACGTCATTGACTTAAGAGTTCCAAACATCCTTTCACAATTCACCTCCACCTTGTCTCATGTATAGAGATAATCAAGGAAGCTGACGAAATAGTTAGGAAAGCTGGTTCAAACCCTGTAAGTTGTTGGGTCAAAATGGATACTATTCATTTAAGTTCCACGTCAAGCAACTTGAAAAAGGATGAGGTGAAAAATTCTTCTAAATATTAAAATTTTATATGAGTTTTACCACCATAATAATGTAGTTCTTTAGGTGTACTTGGGACTTGGATAGTTATGTGTCATGAAAGGGTTTGCAATTTTATCAATTCAATGATTGTAAGGAAGAGTTTAAAATTTTCTTTTTGCAAAAATTGCAACTAGTAATAAAATTACTTTTGTGATGTTCTATTGATGTAGGTAGACAACATCAATCATGTTATATTTATATGTTTCTTTCTTTTATTTTTCTCCTTATAAGTGTTTCTAAGAATAAAGGATGGAGAGATCTTTTGTGCTCTTGCATGCCTTTAATGAGTACCTTTCACTTACCAACATATGGTATCAAAACTTAAGCACTAACCTCTTTTGAAGAGAGGTCCTCACTTAAGGGGGGCATACCTTGTGAAGAATCTCACACTTGACAGGAATATTTGTGATAAGTGCAAGTGAAAAATTTTGTTGGTTGGTGGATTTTATAATAAGGGAGGATCTCAACAGAAAGAAACAAGGACTTTCAAATATAGAGGTTCTAATAAAGTGAAAAATGTGAGATTTCAGATGAAAGAAGAATATGTTGGATCAAAATAGATACTATTTATCGAAGTTCAATATCAAATAACTTAAAAAAAAAGGTAAAAAATTCTTATAAATATAAAATTTATGTATAAGTTTTACCATCACAATAATATAGTCCTTTAAATATGCTTGAAATTTGGATATTATACATTGTGAAAGGATTTACAATTTTTTTTCTATTCAAAGATTATATAGGAGGATTTGTAATTTTTTTCATGCAAAAATTACACATAATAATAAAATTAATTTTAAAATATTCTATAAATATAGATAAATAATATCAAATTATATTAAATTTACATATTCTTTCTTTTATTTTTTTTATTAAGAATACATTAAAAAATATAAATAAATTTTTATATTTTTTTATACTTTTCATAAATATCTTTTGTTGTCTTAACATAAAGCAAACCATCATAGCTACTATGTTTAAATGATTAGTTAATAAAAAAAATAACCATCTACTAATAATAAAAAATTTCATGAACGCTATATATATATATATATATATATATATATATATATATATATATTAGGATAAAAAATTTAATAATGAATTTTTATTGAATAAACATTATTTAAATACTTTTTATCTTTAATATTAGTGATTGTTTATTTATAATTTGAAAGATTCAAAAATATATTTCATATATTTTAAAGCTTATTGGATTATCACAAATTTTTTTCAATTCTTCAAAAATTATTTTATTGATTTTCAATCATAAATTAACCGAAACTTAAATCATATCATCGGCTACATAACCGTTGATCAAGATTAAAAAAAGAATGATTTTTTAGTGCAATAAGGGTAGATAAACTGGTTTGAAGACTTTGCAAATTTGAAACACGTGGAAACATGTAATGAACCAAAAATAAGGATAATTAATGGGTATTTAGTGTAATGGGCGGAAAATATTAGAAATTTGATCTTCAAACAAAATCATTTAATCATAAAAATATATTTAAAATAATATTAGATTATATTGAAAATTATAAAGGAATTTATTTTAATAATATTTGTAATAAAAATTAATTTTTATCCTTAAAACACTGGTTATTATTTTGTAAAAAATAATTTTTCTTTCAATTTCCACCTCTTCATAAGTTTGGATAAACCTTTATGAAAATAAATAAATAAATAAATAAAATATAGCCATTATAACCTAGTTAATTAAATCATAATTTTTTTTTAATTTCATAAAATCGATGAGCGCATAATTAATAATTTTTTTATGAATTTTGTTAACTTCAACTCTAAAGTTAATTTTAAATATTTAAAATGGTAAATTTTATTAGAAATTAAATATTTATTATATTTTTATATTTATATTTATATAATAAAATACTTATTTTTTTTTAATAAAATCTAGTATTTTTGATTGCCTAAAATCAGCTTTAAGGATTGAAATTAACATTTTTTTTCTTTTATTAACAAATATCAACCATTTGAACGAGGGGGTGGCGTAGAAGTTTCATTTTGAAGGTAAGATGAAAGAAAAAGATTTCTTCTATGGACAATTATAAATAAATCCTATGCCACACTTTATAGTTTCATCATTTTTTATTTAATTTGAATCTTACAGAAAAAATTATGAATATGTCAAGTTTAAAAAAACGATTTTTATACAGTATTTGAACGGTAAAAGTAAAACTTATGTAGATAAATATGATGATGAATATTATGATATTAACCAAATTAGAGTATATTTTCACAAATTAAATGTGTTTTTAAAAGCGAAATTTTAAGTTGAAAGTAAAAATATCTACGGGTGAATTTGGTTTGATTTTAAGAAAGAAAAAAATTCAAATATGTACGTATATATAAATAAAAGAAAAGGATTAATGGTCAGTTCAAATAAATTTAAGTTCAGAATTACTTTTTTTTTACCCCAATTCAATTAAATCTACTTTACAAGCAAATTTGGACTGACCAGCCTGCACGGACTCAAGTTGTCTATATGTTTTTTATAATTTTTTTTAGTCTCCAAAATTTCTCTTCGATAACGAAAAAGGGCTCATTTTTTCTTACCATTTATTCATAACATGTTTAATTCCTAATTTTTTTTTGTATAATTCATATAGTTCATTATTTCATAACATGTTTAATTTTCCCATATTAATGTATAGTGATGAATTGTTAATTTTTATGTATAATATTATTATATAGGACCTAATCAACGTATATTATTTAACTAGATATAGAAGTTCAGTGAACAAGATGCCTAACTACTATATTATTACATGTACCCAATCATTTTTTTATTATTATAAGACCTATAATACGTATAGTTTCATAATTCTGATATGGTTTGATTTATGCATAGTTTGTAATCTTTTTTAAAATAGTGCTTAGTATGGGATATGAATTAGCCTTTTTTTTTAATAATTATTATTTTAAAAATATTATTTTTTAATATTTTATTGGTTTGATTTAAATAAAGAAAACATAATTCGCTACCCATAAGTTGGGGCTATTATTTTTAAATAATTTCACACTTTTTTTTATCCTACTCACATAAGTACGTTTACGTGTATCAACCTGAATGAGATAGCCCAAACTAATAGTTCTATATAAGTTTTGTAAGATTTGAATTTGGTATGTTTTATGAACTTAAAGTCATAATCTGATCTTTTCACTTGATATAGGCTAATTTTTAAGGTTAACTTGATCTTTTTAAAAGTTTGATCTGACTTGCAAATCTATTTCGTAATAAAAATTCATCCGGCTAATAAACTTAACTTTATATGGAAATCGATATATATTTAAGTTTTAAAAGAAAATAAATATATAATGTTAGATCTACGCCTAATATTATTATTATTATTATTATTATTATTATTATTATTATTATTATTATTATTATTATTATTATTATTATTATTCAAATAAACCGGTTAATTAGACTTAAAAAAATTAATTGAATCTTAACATTTTGAACTAAATATATATTTTTAAAAATTATTATCTGATCTATTTCATAAATTAGTCTAATTGACGTAGGTCTGATGAAATCAAGTTATAAAATTCTCTCAACACTATCATCTATTTTTATTCCTACCTAATTAAGATAAAATAAAAATTTCAAAATAATTCTATTATAAATATGATAGTTCTATTATTTCAACATCAAATACTTAATATCATATTTGACAACAAATATAATTTTATATTTGTCTCAATTAAGTTTTTTTTAATCTTTTTCTCATACACACATGTTTAAAATACTTCCCAAAATTAAAGACGACAAGAGACAACAGAAATTGTTTCACTTTCCTTTTATAAAATGTACGAAAGCAAACTTTCCTTTTTTAAAAACATTTCCAAAGTATAATTGAACATCGCAGAACTGAAACTTTTCCGTAAGATTCTACTTTAAATTTTTCTTTAGCTTTTTTACTACTTTCGCCTTTTGGGTGTGGTTGTCGAAGACATTCACTTATGATGGCCCCAAGCATCTAATTATTAGGTTAGGTTGTATCTATTTGGCTGTTGATAGAAGATTGGTTCTGATCCCAAAAGCAAAAGGAATCCCTCAGCTCAGCAAAATCCTCAAAAGTAAATTGATCTAACGCATACATTAAGTACTTAACCCCAAGATTCAAATTGCTATAACAAATCAAGTAATTTTATTTACACTTTTGAATTAAACTTAAAATATGAAGATGTTAGGTAGGGGAAGGGGGTGGGAAATAGGAAAATTAACAATTGAGTAACAAAGAGAAACGGCGGCAATACTTTAGGATTTGAGGAAAAGCGACAAAGAAGTTACGATTTGGTTATGATTATATACTAGCTATCATATAATTTGATAAAGAGTTTTATTATGGTAAAATATATTCTCAACAAAGCCATAATTCATAGCGTGTGAATGTTGGGATTTCATGTCCTACATTTTCCACAACAATTAAACATTGATCTATAAAGCATTTCTACTATGTAGGTGGCATGAAAAGTCAACAAAATGATGAGGCTACTAACTTTTTATGTCTCCTTGTTGCCTGTAAGCTGGAATTAAGCGTTACATGGCTTATTTTGTACACAATTATGCATTTCTTTAATTAAATAAGGTAATTTAGGTCCCTCTTGAGGCCGCAAAGCACGTATGTTAACATAAAAGTGAAAAAGAAAAGTTTCACTTTATGGGGCAAAGATCGGAGTCACTTTATTATGGAATCTTGCCTATATAATTAACAATATATGATAACAAGAAATGCAACCCTCTTATTGATAGATAACAAGAACGACAACTAGATGAGGTTCACTTTAATTTAAAGGAACATTTTTATTAGTACAAGAACTTGTTGCTTAATACTTTGTCACAACAAAAGCACTCGTGGGTCTGTCTCATACCCCAAAAGCAAAAAATTATTCCTATTCGATCCAACACTACTTTTATTTTATTTTATTTTTTTATTATTTCTAAATATTCCAACACATGTAAGATATTCGATTTGGTCTTACGAAATGTTATTTTTTTTATTGATTTATCTACGTTGTACTTAGTTATACTAGGCATGTTATGAACCTTTTTTTTTTTTTGTAGAATAGAGAATTCAAAGTAGAATAAATCCATCAGAACGCACTACAAAGAGGAATAAATCCTGATATCTACAGTTTTTAGATTTGAATCCGGGGTATTTCATACCTTCCAAATTTTAAGAGTAGGTACTAGTGACTAATTAACATACAAAGCCATTTGCATATGAAATGGCCTAATTAAGATTAGAATATCTAAACATGAAGGCCAAGGTTAGGCCCATTAGCAAAAATCCACACTCGTTCTATGTGTTTTTTTTAGTGGAGTTGCTTGTCTACCATAGTGTATGATGTTGCTATATACATACATACATATTTATCTCTCTCTCGCTCTCTCTCTCTCTCTCTCTCTCTATATATATATATATATATATTAATATATATTAATATATATTTCCACTTCAATATGATGCTTTTAGGTACTGCTATCTCTCTTGGCAGTTCCAATATCGTTTTCCTAGATTGATTCAGATCTCATCACCCTGTAGTGTATTAGGATTTTAGCAATATTGGATTATTTTAGATGTTCTTCTTGCTTTAGGACGAAACTTATTTTTAACTTATTGGCCTCCTTTCTACATTTTCATTAAACCCAAAATGTTAGAAATCCCCAACGAAAGACACATATATTGAATAATGGAAAAAAATTCAAGGTGAAAGGTAGAGAAATATTCTTTTTTGTATTCTTGTTGTCTAGTTGTAATTGACTTGATTATTCGATGATTATTTTATTTTTGCTGGAAAAAGAAGGAAAAAATTTAGAATCTAAAACTTTAAATTAGAATACTCATAGAAGTGCCACTTGTGTGTCGCTTCAGTGATACACTATAATTAATATTCCCAAATTCCCCCAAAAAAAAAACATTGTGACATAGGTTCCGTTCCTTGGTTATCCCAATTATTCATGTCTAGAGACCCTTCCATTAAATATTTATTACACTTTATGAACTGCTATATGATTTATTTAATGCTTGATTCTTTTCATAAGAAGCAATGAGTTGCTTTCTTGTGTTCTCCTGTAAAGCAGCGTAATCTTTTCTACATTAATTACTTAAGAAGGATCTTGCAATGAAGATTATAGTATTTGAAGGCATTTGGCGTTATCATATCTATCTAGCAACCTACGATGATTGATTGTTATGGCATACAGCTAGGACTCTCAATTTTGACATAATAATAATAATAATAATAATAATAATAATAATAATAATAATAATAATAATAATAATAATAATAATAATAATAATAATAATAATGTTGTTCCTTGTTAACCTAGGATCTCAATTATTGCTAGGGTACCCCTGTGCAAAATTAGGAATGAAAAACAAAAATTATACTAATTAAATAAAGAATTAACAAAGATAAAGAATCATGAATGCACCAAACACACTCATTGCGCATTAAGAATTAATGTAGGATTAATTAGAACGTGATAAAAATCCTCAATTAATGGTTCTCCTCAGTAGCTTCTAAACAACTATACTAGAAATCTTTTTAGTGATGATAGACAAACATAGGGACACATAGAGAGAGAAAGAGAAAGAAAGGTACAGCTAGCTGTGTGCATCTTTCACACATGATTTTGTCAACCTAACGTATCTAAGGTATGTGTAACCTGATCTATATATATGCCAAAGTCATGCAGCTTTTAACCCCACCCTCTTAACAAAAGAAAGTACAAAAGCTATCATCTGAAGTCTGGGTCCTATGTGTACACTTGTGCCCAGCCAGCTAGCTAAGTGAGGTAGTCCCACCATATATATATATATATATTTATATATAACTACTTTAATTTTTTTTTATTGGGGGAAAATATTTAAATTTAAAAAAAAAAAGTAGCCAATTTAATTGTTGTTGAAGATTCTTTGTCCTGGAGATAGAATCATTCTTGGATCAAATTGGTGTTTTCTTTCTAAGAAAGTCTTCCATTTAGGACCAAAATGGTTTGTCCATTCTTCCTGTGTGCGGTAGTGGGGAAGATATTGCTTAACCTTGATCCCAGCTTCATTACAAAATTGCAAAATTTCTCTGTTTTGAGCATCAAACTCCTTCCAATTATCAAACCCACTAGAATGCAAAAATCCAACTGTGTAGAAGATATCCTCATCTGGTATTGATGCTGACATCCTGTTGTCCCACCTGAAAATTCATTTCTTATTAGCTTTTTATTTTATTTTAGAATTTCAATGATAAAGAAGTGAATGAGAAGTGTGAACACAGAGAAAATTAAATAACCATTTTTATCCCTAATTAACGTTTATGTTAGCTATCAAATTAGTATTTAAATTAATGAAAAGTACTTTTGTAATAAAATTTAATATATGTAAAAAGTGTCATAATAAATGTTAGAAATGAAAATGAAATTTTTCTCAATGCATAAATGTTACTTACCAAAATAATTATAATGATAATACTATTTGGTACGAATAACCCTTTTATGAAAAATGTTGTGAATAACTTTTTAACCAATGAAGAGAGGAATGAGTATATAGATGGAAATAGAGAAAATAAAATCATTTTAAGAAAAGGAATATATTTTAGGAGAGAGAAATTTCACCTTCCTACATGTAATGAAATAGCAGTTAGCAATTTTTAACAATAATAATAATAACAAAAACATAAATTGTGATTAATTAATTATGTGCTTAATTACCTGTTTCTATTCATTGGGTAAACCAAGACAGGTCCTGTGGTGATGTTTCGTTTAAGGATGATATTCTTGAACACACCCGAGTCAAAATCCATGATTTGAGATTTGGGTATAAACAAATTAAGCCATGGATGAGGAACATCCCACAGTCCTTGTGACTGAAGCTTCAACTCTCCACTTCGGACTCTATTTAAGAACTCAACATATGAGACATCTTTTTCATAATAAAATCCAGGGATATAGCTCAGTCCTTGGAGCAAAGCTTGTAGTTCCTACACATACATGAAAATAATTAAGAACATTACTTAATTACAAAAATATTATTATACAATCTTGAATATTTTACTTATAGTACTAAAAGAGTTAAATGTTTAACATAGAGTGTGCAAAGGGAAAACAAAAAAGACACATGATGAAGGCAATTGCACATGAAAAGAGATGGTACCTTGTCCACATTGTTTTCATTTTGGCCATCATAATATTTGGCAACTTCTAGGCAATAGAGGATGCTATGTTTAGTTACTTGTGAAATTATTCGGGGATGGTCGGCTAAAGGGAAGAAAGAAGATCTCCAATTATTTACGGGTCCCTGGTGCATTAGCAACATCCCTTCCAAATAATCCAATGCAAAATTTTGTTTCTTTCCATCAATTGAGATTAATTGTTCTTGGTCCTTGGTAAAAGCAGAAAAGTCATTGTACAAAAGTCTAACCCATTTAACCTGCCAATCAAAATTCACCATTTAGTCTCCTATTTACATCATTAATTATCATACTAAATTAGAAAGACAATAATGAATCCATGATGATGATTTATGCAATGGACTTGTCCCATCCAATAGAAAAGGATATTAAAGTTGAATAAGGTACTAGAGTACATTGTGCTCAAAACTTCAAATGAATGATCTCACCAACTTCATCATCTCTAGTGTGGGAACATATTTATGTATAGACCTAGACTTGGAAGTATTTTCAAATAGCTAGCGTTGTTGGTTGAGTTTGATAAACAAATTCATTGACGATAAATTAAGGTCTAGCTCAATTTTCAAGAATTAATTCAATTAAGCACATTTATTTTTTCCTAACACGTAATTTAAAAACTTTTTCAATTTCAAGAATATCTTGTGTGTGTAATTGATATATGACTAATTACATGCGCTAGCTAGCATAATGTGAAACGTATGTATACAAGTGCCAATTGCCAAGAAAAATGGTAACATATAGTTCCTTATGGACAGGGAAATTTGATGCTTCCGTAAAGCTAGATGGTTGAAACGATGAAAAATGTGGAATTGGCTTTACTCTATGAAATGTTGGAAGAAGAAGCTACAAGACAAAGTCCAAGTCAATTCTATAGCTAGATATAAACGTACCCTCTTCGGTGCTGGCGCAAGAGCGATTCTTGCTCTTGTTATAATTCCAAATTGTCCAAAACCTCCAAGAACCGCGTGAAATAACTCCGAATTCGTCTCCGGAGAGCATGTCACAAATTCTCCTTTTCCTGAACCCAACAATTAAAAACTTTATTAAATTAAAAAAATATAGATATAAATATACCTGCATGCATGCACATGTTCTTTAACAAATTAACACTCTGAAATTCATCATTCTATCTGTTTATTTATTATAAAACAATTGACCAAATAAGACTTGGACCAATAATATAATCAACATATTATTATTCTAAAAAAAAAAATTACTTAATCAAGAATAGGAAACTATGACCCGTGTGAACTGGTTCCATAGTTTTAGAAATTTTCAAAACATGGACCCAGTCGAAAGAGCTGGCTAACATTCACCAAAATTGTAGCCAGAAACTCCCTTAACAACCACCAATTCGTTATTACATTAAAAATTAAAACAAAAAACCGAACTTCTCAAGCTTCCAGTTCTGCCCAAAAGCACAAAATTTACAACCTCAAGAAACCTAGAATATCAAAAATTGAATTGAAATCACATTAAAAAAAAAACCTACAATTGAAATTTCTCATATGCTGCTACGTTATTAAAAAATTATTAAAAAAATGGCAATATAATTTAACAATTTCAATTTCCTTAAACTACAGCAAACTTGATCCATAGTTGAAATATTATTTTATTAACATAGAGTATGAGAGTAGTAATTAATGAATGAATGAATGAATGAAAAGGTATAAGAATAAAAAAGAATACCAGTGACGACATCCAATTCACGAACAATTGAAATTTGAGGACCGTAACGAAATGTTTGGCCACTGATGCCAGCATTAGAGAGAGTTCCTCCAACGGTTAAATACAAATAATCAGTCCAAGAAAGAGGTGCAAGTCCATAATCATTAACCGTTTTTTTCAAGACATCAATCCACAATTGCTCCCCTCCAACATCAGCATAGTAATTATAAGGGTCCACTGAGACCCTTATGAATTCCGATTTTCTTAAACCCGCCATCTCCAAAACGACACCGTCACGTGCCATCGCTTGTCCGCGCGTGGAGTGCCCTTGCCCTCTCGCGGCTATGCGGAAAGGGACACTCCTCTTGTACGACACCTTTACCAGTTTCATTATGTCGTACACCGAAGATGGACGGAACACCGCTAATGGGACATCGTGTACGAGGTTGCCGTAGTCTTTCGAAACCGTTTCGAGGCTTTCTGGGTCGTTTACTAGTTTCTCTGATAGCTTCTTGTTGCTGTTGTTGTTGTTGTTTTCTTCTTCCTCTTCTTCTTCCATATTCCTCAGTTCTGCTGGTAGAATCGCTTTCACTTCCTCCGTTTTCCCCACTGTCGAGATTAAATGTGTTATGGTTATTAGTAGGAGAATGAAGTATGCGGGAAATGGGTACTTCTCCACCATTTTCAGATCAATTAATTGATTTTGCTTTCTGGATAGAATATGATGTTATGATCTCAAGAGAAGAAGGAGGGTATAAGGCTTTAATTTGTTTTGTTATTCATGTGTTGTGTAGTTGTGGGGTGGAGAGGAGGGGCTATATATAGAATACTTCACTGAGGGCTTTGCATGATAAAGAAGGATGTGGAAAATATTTGAGAATCACAGAGAGAGAAAGAGGTGGGGAAGGGGAGAATCTTTTGTCCTTTGAGTTAAACATTTAGAGTGAAGAGGGTTAATTATAAGGGTAATGTCTCATACACCCTTTTGAAAAAACGAATTTAAGTGTACTCTTATATTAGGTGGATATATTATGAAAAACATTATAGATGTACTAATTCTATATATGATGAAAATAAAAAATTAAAAATGAGTTGTAAAAAATTAAGTATATAAAAATTATTGTTGCTTTTATAATGAATAATAATTATCATTTCGCAGTTTATTTTTAGGGGCGAATTGTGGAATGAAAAAAGTGAAAAAAAAATAATATATAAATTGCTTTTGTATTATTAACTAAATGAGTGATGTTGAAAATAGAAAGTTTTTGTTATGGGAAAATGGGTCTTGGAAAGTGAAACTCTCTTGCAGCTACAAAACAAACGGTCCTATAATAAGAAATGTGAAGGACAAAGAAAAAAACATTAAAAAGTAAAAAATTATTTTGTGTGTGTATTTGATAAGGGAAAAGAAATAAACACTAATGATAACTTTTTATTATTATTATTATTATTATTATTATTATTATTATATAAAAGGAGAGTCAGAAACTTAAATAATTTTTTATTCCTCACAATAATTTAGAGGATTATTGATTTAAACTATTTTACATTTTAATATATCCTTTATTATTTTATTACATATTTATATATTTTGTTTCTTTCTATATCATCTCTGTATATTTCAGATGAGATGCACATTCACCTTTCTCCTTCTCACAGGTATAGGCAAATAGAAATAGTGTCACAAAAAATGAAGGTGTGACAGAAAAAAATTATTCAAAACCAAATTGTACGTTGTGCAAAGGAAGGATTGGCTAAATGTCAAATTCAAAGATACGATTGAACTAGTCCGGAGATTATATTTTGCATTCCTTCCAAAACGTCATGAAGTACCTGTATGAAGCAATTAAATAGAGTAGAAAGAAAATAAATAAATTAAATAAAAGAAATTAATGAACTCTTTGGTCTTTCTATTGGTACAATTTTCTGTCATTGTGTTTGTGTGTGCATCATCATGGTGATCACCAAGATTTCTAGCAATAGACCCAACAAGCTTCCTCCACTGCTGGTCTTTACATGGTAAAATAAATAAATAAATAAAAATTCCAATTGAATTGAAGCCGTTGGATTGTATCTCATGGTCAAAGAATGGTCAAATTTAGTCAATTCAAATGGTACATTATACCGTTTCTATTTTATTTATATATATCTATTATTACCGATTCAAATTTCCAATTTTAGAGATTATATAAGGGGAGAGTCAAAATTAGGTAATTATCAAAAGGATCTCCCTAGATTTTCTTTTGGGGACCATAGGACTTCTCATGAATCAAACCATATTGCATTCAACTTTAATTTCTAAATTCATATATGGAAAGGGTAATGTCAATTGGTAAGTGAAGGAGACATTACACCGAATTTTCTTGGGGCCAAGATTCTGTTAGAAAGTCTGATCTATTCCCATACATGTAATCAATGAAAGGTAAAGGTAACCGTAACACAAGAACGTGCCTATCTATGCCATTTGAATGTCTAGTTGACACGATTTTATTATTATTTTTATATAGATTCAACATGTTCCGAGCCAAACAAAATAAAGATGGTAGATACAATGACATTATATTAAATTGCTAAGAAGGGGGATCAAATAATTAATTAGTATTGGCTACTGATTGAACTACACCTAATTTCCCAATTAATGTTGCCAAAACTTACGTGGTGAGTGACTATCATATAAAAATTAAAAGCACCTGGCATGCATTCTAACAGAATATAGGAAGAAAACAAAGGCATGCTATGCACACACAAGAGAATCCAGTGAACTGGTTAATAATAATTTAAAGCCTACCTTTCAAAGGGTCTTGTAGTGGGTGATATATAAATATATGTATGTATATATATTTGTAAGAATAATTTGAAGTTGAACTAAATAAAATATATGTACCCAATTTTTATTTTAACCGGAATAGCCAAATGCAAATATGTATGATCCAATTTTCTAAACAAATAATTTGATTGGAGGGGGAAAAAATTAAGAGTATTCAAAGAACAATCTTTGACCTATAGATCTCGCTGGTAGGAGGAGCTATCATATACCAAGACCCTCCACACAAGGAATGGTCCTATACAACCATATTCTACTAATGGTTCAAATTGAAGATTGTAATCTTTGACGATACATGCGTTTCATGCATGACTAATAAATGCAGAAAAAGGAAAGAAAAAAAAAAGGTAGAAGAAGATTTCAAATGTTACGGATTCATGATTAACCGAAACGGATAGAGCCAATGGAAATTAAAAGGTGTTCCATGTAACTCATGTTGGAGATACTCAAAATCCAGTACTTGATGGGAACAACACAGCTATGTAGACCTTGCCACATGTTCAAACAGCGATAGTTAGGTCTTTTACCTAACGAAACGAATATCTCTTTTATCTCTTCAAAAATAATGGCACCAAGAGGAGGTGAATAGTTTCTCTTTGTAAAGTAAATTTTGTTGTTCTCAACATATATACCGTAACAAAGTTTCGTATCCTCGTTGTGTAGGTCCACCATCTGTGTCTTGGAAATGTTTGGTAAAATTCAAATTCAGCTTGGGAATAGAATAGAGATGTAATATGTTGCCACCATCAGCGACTGAGATTGAATATTCGACACTTTTTCTAGTGTATTATCATAAGCAATACATTACACGTGCAGGCCAATATTCCGATCAATCCCTATAATGGCACTAGTAAAGCCATAATCATAATTATATTTTAGAAGAAAAATCTATATTCTTGTTTCCAAAATTAAGGGTGAGAAATATTAATTTTTGACAAAAGTTACATATTGATTTTTGAAAAACAAAATCATTTAGTGACAAAAAAAAATTGTCAAATACTGTTAGGATAATCTTTATTAATATAAGTTTTATTTAATAAAAAATTAATTATTAATTTAAAATTTGAAGATTCATAATAATATTTGATGTATTGATAATATAAAATAATATTTTTAATTAATAATGTTATTTATCAGTATAAGATATTTTATTATTAGTAAAAAATTATGATTTCAATACCAATAATTTAATTTTTTTAAAATTACTAAAAAAATAATATATATATATATATATATATATAACATTAAAACATTAATAAAAAATAATTTTTAATGATCATATATACTTTTTAAAATACTAATATAATTCATATTCATGATTTTTAAAAATTAGGTTGAAATTGAACTTTTTAAATATTGATATATCACCATTAAATTTCAATTTTATTATTTGAGAAGTAACTAATAAATCAAAAACTATATGCATATTATATTTATATATAATAAATTATTTTATTTTTAAATTTTTAATACATACATTTTAAAGAATAAAAATTAGTATTACCGGAAGAATTTTGTTGCAGTTGAATTAGGATGAAGGATTGTATATATGTAATATTTGACAACATTACGTACAAATTAGCTTGTATTGTAGCGTGCATGAACGTGAGAGAATGAAATGAAAGTAAGAAAAGCAAAGCAATAGGGTGCAGTGCAGTGGAGAGAGAGAGAGAGAGAGAGAGAGAAGGTTGTGGGGGTTACTGTTTGTAAGATATTGAAGATCTTTATGGGGATCCAAGCCAGGCAGAACACAGAAGCAATGAGATCACGTGGTCCAAGAAACAACAAAAGCAAAAACAGCTTTTAAAATCCACAGTGCTAAAAACACCATCGTATCCATGTCACTTTGATTGGAGGATAGTGGTATAAGCAATACACATAACCGTACGTGCATGGAATTTGAGGAAGTACTATGTGACAGAGAGCATAGATGTCTCCTATCTCTGTATTTTCATCCCATCACATTGGTTCAACTGAACATTAATCACTTACTGTCATTTTTATTTCACTCTCTAACTACACATTATGCTTCTTAGTGGATGCTCACTCTCACACTTGCTTTTATGTTCAGGTGTTCAGTGACATTGTAACAACTAAGTATCCAAATCCTTTGAACCAGACACTCCAACCTCAGTTGTTATGACTATCTTTCAATGTTCATTTATAAGTCTCATTTAAGTGGCAATATTAAGAGTATATTTTGTCACCATCTACCACTATGTCTCATTTGTCACTCTTATCCCATTAATTTTGATTGACGTGTCTTTCTCTCTCAATTATGATATGATTGACATTTCATCGGTCAATTAGTAATCCTTTCAAAACATTTCTATCACTCAACTCTTTTTATTAATAAATTTAAATCATACTCCCATTAAAGACAACCCGTCCCTTTTGATACCATGTACATAGTTTTTAGCACTACTTTCTTAGTACTATTGCCCAAGTCATGTTCGATGTTTTCAATTTAGGTGAATCCTGTACCTCTTATGTAATGCTTCAAATAACTTTTCAGTTACTATTTCATTTTTTCCCCCTTTCTTTTAGTCTTTCTTTTTTATTTTCATTTATGTCTATTATTTTTAATTTTTTAAGTTCTTATTTATTGTTATATATTTAGTTTGAATTAGTAAATAAAAAATAATCAACAGAATTCAAGGAAAATTTCGATGGATCATAAAAAATTCATAAATATACTAGTTTTATAGAAAAAATTCAAAATAAAATATTTTAAATATCAATTTATTAATAAAAAATTACCCTTATCTTTTGAATTGTCTTATTTAAGATTTTAAGCTTCCTAAAAATATTAGGAATTTTTCGATTAAGAAATTAAAATGATTTATGAAGATGAAAAATTTCTTTCCCAACTCATCCATATTATGACAATACTATAAGTAACATAGATATTACTATGTATGAGAAAAATTGATTGTTGAAATAATAATTAATAAAATAAGTATAAAATAAAAAATAACTATAAACCAATAAGGTACCAAAAATAAATAATTACTATTCATTAATTTTTTTTTATTAAATAACAGTTTTAAAAGATAAATATTGACAATTTTTAATTTTTATCAAACTTTTTTCTATCGAATCTATATTTGTCAAAAATAATTCATTAAAAAGTATTTTAGTTATAATTTAAATAGTATAATTACTACAATTTAATATATTTTATATTAATTTATATAATTATGAACAAAGTATAAATTATACTAAAACAAAATATTCAATTTTAAAATGTATAAAATTCATGTTTATGTTCAAAATATTTAATTTTGAAATGTATATGATTAAAATTATTGCAAATATCATATCAATAAAGTTATTAGTAGATCTAATGTGTTGTAGGAAAGAAAAATCAAGTTTAGAAAAATAACTTTATCTAATTAACTTAAGTTATAACTATAGCAAGATTTCTAAACTTATCCTTAATATTGGCTGAGAAACAACATGTTATTTTTTAGTTTTTAGTAGACTAGTAGATTGATTTTGAGTTAAAAAAAAAAAAGAAAATAATTAATAGTGAAGGATATAAAATTAAAAAAATATATGATATAGAGGTTATTGTTTATGAATCTTATGAATAAGCATTTAATTTTTTATTTATAATTTATTCTAAGACAAACAACTCTAATAAACACATATTGGACTATAGAACTTAAATTAAAAAATCAATTAATAGCACTTAAATATTATCATGAGTTAGTTAAAGCTTAAATCAAAAGAAAAAAATTGAATTGAAATTCTAGGTAAAAATTTAAACATAAACTCAGGAGAAATAATTGGATCATCTGAAATTTAAATAAAAAATAAAGATTAAATTATTAAAGTAGACAATATTTTTTATTAAGATTAAATAAAAAATAAAACATTTAGAAAAAAATAAAGATCCTAATGCCTTAAACATTTAAAAATAATCTTTTAAGAATTGAGTAAAAAAAATTTTAATTAAAAATTATTTATCTAAACATTTTTAATAATTCAAATATTTAATAGTTTAATCTTTATAATTTTTATAGGATAATAACGTAAAATTGTAAATATTTTTTTATTATTTAAGAACATAATATATTTATTCTTTTAAAATATACTTAATACATTAAGTGAGGTTACTTTTTATTATTTAATAACATGGTACACTTATCCTATTCAAATATAATAATACATAAGGTTGAAAAAGGACTTTTTTTATTTACTTATAAATTTGTTTAATCAAAATAATTATAATTAATAAACAAATCCATCTCATTAGTTTATAATTTTTTAAATTCTACTTTAAATGTCGTCTAAATTCAAAACTTATAATTTATTTTTTTATTCTTACCAATACCTTCTTTTTAAATCAACATCCTTCTTCTTTCTAATTATTTATTTTATTTTTAATATTATATTATTTCTAATTATTACCATACTTACATTATTTATGTTAGTTTAGTAAAATATTTGATCTTTTGCTAGAGTTTAAAATTAACTAAAAATTAAAATTGTGCGCTAAAATATTTTTTGGCTTGAAACAACATTGACTATGTCAACGGTTAAAAAGTCACTATCTAAACAAGAAATAAACAATATGGTGGGACCGTTTTTATTGTCAACGGTTATAAAATCATTCATAGAACACAAAAATTACTAACAAACAAAAATTTATTCCGCATTATAATAATTATTGTTAGCATAATTTAAAAAAAATTAAATTGTTAAGTATAGATTTTAAAAACATATATTAATAAATAATGTATTATATTAATATTTAATATATTGATAGTATATATTAATATTTTATTTTAATAAAACTATTTGTTGGTATAATATATCTTATTATTAATATAAATTATAATTTTTATTAATAATTTAATTTATATTAAAAAAAATTATGATAACAGACCTAATTTAATGTTATTATAAAAAAAATTTAATGATAATTTTAAAAGATAAATAATAATTTTTAATTTTATTATATTTTTTATCTGACAATTTTATATTTTTAAAATATTATCTCTCAAAAATA
This sequence comes from Canavalia gladiata, assembly GCA_037954105.1. Classification (NCBI taxonomy): domain Eukaryota; kingdom Viridiplantae; phylum Streptophyta; class Magnoliopsida; order Fabales; family Fabaceae; genus Canavalia; species Canavalia gladiata. The sequence goes on from CM075662.1 coordinate 26,180,090, forward strand.
TTTTAATAAATAGTATAATTAACAAAATAAAATATATATTTTGTTAATTTAACATATTTTAGGTCAATTGATACTATCATTAAAAATAATCATCGTAAAAGATTATTTGTTTTGTATTGTGTTAATTTAAAATAAATAATTATTTATTTAACTATTTACAATTTATTTAGTTAAAAATTGAAAAATCATATAATAAATAAAATATATTATAATTTATTTAACAATTAACAATATTCTAATTAACAGTGATGATTTTATTTTAAAAAAAAATTTACACATTTAAATCTTTTACCTTACGAATGTTAACAAATAGAGTTCAAGCTTACTAATTATTTAAATCACGCCTTATAACCAATAATCACAATTTACTAGCAAAATCCTAAATTTTTTAAATCCTAAAATACTTCACAAAAATGAAATGATATCAATTGACCCAAACTAAGTAAAAATAATATTTTAATATTTTTTTATTGATGCTAAATTATATTAATAAACTAACTGTTGTATTGAATTGAATTTTTTTATAAAAAATTAAATTTATAAAATTTTATTAAATTTAAAACTACTTAATAATTCATTCCACTATTTTTAATGTAAAATATGATATTTAAAATATAAAATTTTTAATATCATATTATTATACATTATATAATATTAAAATTATTTAAAATTTAGTATAGATAATCAGTAATATAATTTTATATTATTGATGTTTGATTTATAAGATTTAACTACATACAATATTATTATACATATAATTTATTAAGATGTACATATGTTAATGGATTATGTGAAATCTTTTAATTTAGTCTTTTTTAAAATTATTATTTACTAATAATAAATTATATTTTTTAAAATATTTTTTAATAATTATATAAATTAACATAAAATATATTAAATTAATATAAAATATATTAAATTCTAACACATTTAAACTCTCATTAAAATATTTTTAATAGATAACTTTTAACAAAGGTAAATCCCATAAAAAAAAGTCTATTAAAAATTAAAATCGATGTCATTTATTTTTTAAAATCATTGTTAAAACAATTTCTTTTAATAATTTATTATATTAATTTTTCTTTAAAAGTTGTTACTAAATTGATTTTCAAGTTATAAAATAATTATTAATTTTATTATTTTCATAAAAATTAATATAATGACATTTTAAAGATTAATTTCATGTTAACTTTTTTGAGAATTTAATAGGTATCATTGTAATCTTTAAAATATCAATTTAAAAGTTTATTCAGACATAAAGAATAGATCATCAGCATATCATTTTAGTCTTTGAACTTTTTTACTAACTTAAAATTAATCCCTATATTTGGAAAGTTCCTTCCTCAACGTATCTTAAGTAAATCAATCAAGCTTGTCTTCAAACTATCAGAAATTAATCACGTTATTTTTTTAAGAAAAGACTGATAGTTTTTTGAGGAACTATAAAAATTTATTCAATACAGAAACTAATTTAAAGTCAATGAAAAAAATTGAAAAATAAAGCTACTATTTGGTTTTACAAAAATAGTCTCTGGCATGCGTGTTTGATTTAACTGCCACCAAGGGAGAAGAAATTGGTGTGCGGTCGGTTCCCACCTGCCTAACGAGGAGGAACAATAACTATTCATTTTCATATTCATATTAATGACAAAATGAGTTTCCCCAATCAATTACTATTACCGTAATCGTAGCTTCATTTCCCATCTCAATATGTGTTGTTTCTTATGAAAATGACATTCTAATTCGTATATCAAAAAACATAAAAGGAGAAATTATTTAATGAAATATAATATAGTTATTATAATAAAAATTGTTTAATATTATTATTTTAAAATAATCAAAAAATTATTTAATGAGATATATATATGAAATATTTTTATAACTATACCTAAAACATTCGGTAATGGATCCTTCAAAGATTAAACGTACATGGAATTATTGATGAGTGATTTAAAGGCATTAATTAAAAATATTTAATTATTTAAAATATGTTAAATAATTTCATATTTTAATATGATTATTATTTTTATTTAATTTTTGTTTTTAATTTTTCAATACTTGAAAACACTCATCCTTTTGCCTTTACTATAGTAGAAAATTAAGAATAAATTAAAAAAAGGAAAAAGAGAAAGAGAATGTATCATTCAAGAAAATAAGTAAAATTCAATTTCAAAAGATTAGTTTAATAAGTGAAAAAATTTCTTGAACTTAGGTATTTAAGTAGTACTTTTTGCAATGAAAATTCCAATTATAATGGTTTAAACACGGAAGGGGAGAACACAACCTAAAAAGTTAATTTATTAAGTAAAAAAAATTATGACTTAAATATGATATTGACCTTTTTATTTTACCCAACATAGAACTTGTAATAGAAAAAGTGATAGAAGTTTACAAACACAAGTGCATTGCACATTGCACAAACGTTGTTTTGAAAAGAATGAAGCTGCCAAAGCCTTACTAATTAAAACATAGTTCAAAGATTTCCTCTCAGCCTTACTAATTAAAACATAGTTCAAAGATTTCCTCTTGTGGTTCATAAGTGCTTTCTAAAGGGATATCATGTCTAGCATTAGCTTCAAAGCCTGTTTGTAGATTTTAGACCTTTCATTTTATTTTATTTTTTGTGCAGACAATAAAGAAGAGTAATTCAAGTGAATGTACCTAAACCGAACAAGGTAAAAGAATCGTGTAATGTTGGCTAATAATACACAATGTAATCATTAGCACTCAATATAGTGTCCACTCTTTTTGAACATTATGATTGTAACGGACAAATTGGGTAGCCCTTGCAACAAGCACCACTGACTCACAATATGCTTTCAACTTAATTAATTACCCTTAGCAATTTAATAAACTATGATACTTGCAACTAATTAATGAAGCCATTATGTTGTGTTATTTGGTCATGAAATTATTTTTGGGGGAATCATTAGCCCATGTAGAGGCACCACACCTATGGAGTGTGCCTACAATGTGAAATTAAACATCAAAAGAATATTCTTTCTCACAAATGTAGTATGGTTTTCTTTCATATAAGCATAATATGTTGTATCAAAATTATTGTATAACCTATCATTACATGTTGCATTGAAACAATTGGGTTGTGGTGAAAGGGGTTAGTTGTTATAAAGAGACAAATTATAGTTTATATCTTACTTAAATGTTTATATATATTTAGTACTTGATTGTACTTCAAGAAAAAATATCTTTTAAAAAAATGTTTGAAGGAAGCTAAAAATGATAAAATGAACTTTATACGTTTAAACGGTTATTTAAGCTTGTCAACCGATTTCAAACTAGTTCATTTCAACATTAATATGATAATATTTAGTTTAAAAAAAGATAAGAGAAAATTTGGATAAAAAAAGGTAGAAAATTTAAATTATTTTCTTTTATTAGATTGGAGAAAGAAAAGAAAATAAAATAATGTAATGTTGAAATAAAATTTTGATTTTAAAAAATACTAGTTATTATCTTTAAAAATATCATGATTTTAGTGTTAGTTTTAATAAAAAATTTATTTGATTTTATTTCTTACATTTAATAAAAACAAAGTGGCTTTCGTTCTCCGTTAAAGACTAAATTTATATAATTTTTAAAAACTAAAATTGAATAATTTTTTTCAAAAATTATTATATTTCAATTAGGAACCAATAACTATTTTAATTAGGAAACAATATCTTATTTAAATTTTAAAACTCTCTTTCTTAATGGAGAAAACTCAAATTGGAGGATACAATTTAGTTTCTTAATGAATTTACCCATATATATTATCCTTTTCTATTAACATGAGCTTACTTAATTCTTTTCATTTTATTCAGAATAAAAAAAATATTATATAAATTTATTAACTTTATTTTTTAATTTTCTAATCCAATCAACTAAGAAGAAAAATAAATCAAAATTTCCTTTTTTTGAATTAAGCCAAAAAACAATAATGTTTTTAATTTACTTAATTTCTCTTCTATGTTACTCCTTTCCATGATGCTATCATATTTGTTTTTATCCAAATTTTGCCACATGTGAAATATATATATATATATATATATATATATATATATATATAAGGGAATTATTAATTTATTTGAATGAATGTTAAAATTATTTTATTTAATAATTTATAAAAATATAAATTTAACAAATTTAATTATTATATAATGAATTTTTATTATGTACAGAATCAATTGAACTTTTATAAATTTTAAAATTTATTTATTATTTTATTAAATTTCAATTTAACATATAATATATTTTTAAAATATAAATAAATATTAACTATATTATCAAATACCTGTGAATTTCTATTTTCTTAAAAATTGATGTCTTTGATTATTATATTATTTAATAGTTAAATTTAAATTCTACAAAATGTTATGGAATGAAATAATTTTTGCATAAATTATTTTTAAAGTAATTTTATCTTTATATATATATATATAAATTAAATTTTAATGAATTAAATTTCTATTATGAGAAATGCGTTGACATTATTTTATATTCTTATTTTAACACACTCCCTTCCCCAAAAAAATCAATATATGTACACTTTAATTTATTTTAGTGTGAACGAGTCTATTAGTTATTAGCAACTATAGCTGAACCATCCAAGGATTTTTTTTCTATTCTCCTCCTTAACTTTAATTTCAAAGGTCATCTGTATCCAAGTTATGAATTTTCAGATTTTACTTTGGAACCACATTTAAAGTCTTCATCTTCTAAAATCATAAACTTAAATGTGGAGATTTACAACTAGTAATAGATAACACTGAAAGTCGTAAAAGGAAAAAAGATTCTAAGAAATTATTTCAAATTAAGATGAATTAAATTATAACACATTAATCTTTTTAGAAATGAGAGTTAGTTTTTAAAATAAATGAAGGGGGAAACATAATTTAGTAATTTAATGAAAGAAATAATAATTTTTTTTAAAATATTCAATTATAAAAATATTTAAAAAGTTAAATTTGTTCTGTTAACAAAATAATAAAAAAACAAAAAAAGTGATATGTATAAACAATTCTAGTAAGGATTATTTTTTAAAAAATATTTTTCAATTTTTCTAAAAAGTAAAAAAAGAAACTATTTATTTTAATGAAACTGAACCATGCAAATACATGCGATAATATGTGTATTTTCACTCTTGAATCATTAAATAAATTTACATATGTTTTTGAGATCCCAAACCTATGATTAATGAGTAAAGGTACAGAATAGGATTAGAATAATTCATTTTACCCTTTTTCAAGGTATAATACCGAACACATCCCATAGTATGATTGGATACAAAACGGTCCCATCTCTAGGACACAAGCCGATTGCTAGCAGATAGGAAGTACGTACATTGGTACTATAATTTGTCTAGAAGATACTTGTTACACACTTATTCAATATTTCTATATTTATTATTTAATGAATTAAAGAAATAGAAAGAAAAAAAATTGTAATAGATGATATGATAAAGAAAATTAACAAGAAAAAAAAAATGAGGTAGAATTAAGAAAGTAAAAAGTAGCATAAAAATACATAAAAAAAAAAAAAACAGAACTCTTTATATAAAGATCCTCTCTCCAATTTGGAGTTTTATTGGTCGCACGAACGTATCAAACTACCATGAAATATTAACCAAAATTTACCCATTTTATTTTTATTACATGTCTACCTTATAGAAATTAATTTATTTTATTTATTTTCCTTTTAAATATTTAACATAATATTAATTTTTTAAAAATTATTTTTATTATTTATTTAATATTTTATATATTTATCATGAATAAAAAATAATAAAAATTATATTAAAAATTTAAAAATTAATATAAGCTATATAATATCTTCTTAAAAATAAAAAAAATAACCTCTTCGTTGACTACAAGATACCTATTATTTTTTTTTACAAAATACCTATTTTTTATTCAGACTAGAACATATAAATTTAAATTTATTTGAACTCTCATTTGATATTTAAATAATTTGGATTGACCCAAATCAAATAAAAAATAATTTGGATAAACAGGGTTAAAAAATAAAAAGAAATTAATTATAGTATAAAATTTAAAATTGAAATTTTTAGGTTTTTTAATTTTTTGGGATTATTTTAAAAATAATTATTAAAATAAAAATATTTTAAAAATAATTTTTTATTCAAAATTAAAAGAGTTTATACTTCGAACAATGAAAGATGGATATGCGTATACCAAAGGATAAAAAGATCACATAAATGTGTTGCATGATGGAAAAAAAATACAAGTTATCTGTCATATTATAAAAGTATGATATAACTGTTAAAATATAATATAATTTATATTATTTTTTAAAAAAAATTTAATTTAACTTTTTAAAATAAAAAGGTTATATTTTGAGTAAATTTTTTAATTGAAGGTTTATTTTTAAAAAATAATTTTATATTTCTAAAATGAATAAAATTATTGTTGTTATTTATTATAAAAATAAAATAAAATGAATATTTTTTTTATTTATTGTAAAGATAAAATAAGTAAAATATTTATATTTTTAAAATAAGTAAAATTATTATTATTATCTATTGTAAAGATAAATAAAATAAATAAATAAATATTTTTTTATATAATTCACTAATTAAACATATAGTTATTTATAAATTATGCAAATTTTTAAGTAAAATTATTTTTAAAATAATAAATTTATTCATTTTAGAAACATAAAATTATTTCTCAAAAATAAATCTTCAAATAAAAAAATTTATTCAAAATATAACTTTTTAAAAAAAATTAAACTAATGTTTTTAAAAAATAATAAAAAATAATGTAATGTGTATTGCATTCCAAAATACAATACATTATACTGTATTTCTCTGATGTAACAGATAATTTGTGTTGCTCCTTTCTCATACAACATATACTTATACAGCATTTTCATATTATAACATATATATGTATTATTTTTTTATTGTGAATGATATAGTGTTTTAACTTTAGATAAAAAATTATTTTTTAAACACTTCTATTCTAATAAATATTTTTTAAAATAACACCAAATTCTAAACTTTTATGTTTTAATGAATGTAAATTGAGTTGGCGTATTTTGGCAACTCTGCAAGCATTTGTCATGTAAGGGCTAGCTAGCAGAAACGTACAGTTTGCATTATTATTATTATTATTATTATTATTATTATTATTATTATTATATGAGTCTGTTCAAAGTCCAAAAGCCCCACAATGAATATTCTTCGTGCGTTAAAGAGATTGGTAAAATGTCCACATTGTAGAAAAATCTTAACTGTATCCTTTGGTTTAATGACCATATCTTTCAAAAGATTCTGCGTTGTTGTGTAGTCAATTCCCAATGTAATGCCCATCAGTTAGGAGCCATAGTGTTCCCAGTTCCCAGTTTCTTGCCTATTTTTCTAAAGGCAAGAGGGTCACAACTAAAATCTCCTTCATTGTGTCCATCAACAAATAACAAATCTCTTATGAAATGACCTTAGAGATTTAAGTTTGGTCGATTTCTGATTGTGCCCTTGTTTTTTTCTGGGGATCTTGTTTTCAAACACAAGCATGCAAGATCCAGAAGCAAAAGCGTGGTTTTTTTGATGGAATGTTTTTTTTCGGGCATTGTCTTCTTCTAATAATGTTTACACAACGCTTCATGCTTGTCTTAGACATGTAAAGTTCTTTATGAACCCCGGTCAGATTTGCATTGACTATGATGGGGCACATGTTTCTACACATTTTAATTGTTTTTTATATTATTATATTGCTTCATTATCCTTTAAATCATGTTTAACTTTATTCTATTACAAATGTATATGAATTACCTTGGTTCGGTTTTAAAAAAAAATAATTCAACAAACGAATTTACATTTGAAGCTAAACCAGTTTGTTAAAGAATAGATTAGTTCGATTCATGTCATCGGATATATATATGTAAAAATGTTAATAAAAAAATCCACAAATATGCTATAAAACATACATAAATTTATCATAAAAAATTAATAATAGCTCCTAGCTTTAGAATACTAATTAAATAGGATTAGTTTAATTTGGTTTAATAAAATATAATCTTAACAATTAAACCAATAAAAATCAGATTTAATTGATTCATTCAGATTCAGATTCAATCCAATTGTAAGAAAATATTCAAACTAATTTAATTGATTAAGATCAACCCGTTGTTTATTGGAATAATCCTGTCCAACTAGCATCCTTAATTTTTACAACTTATTATTTTTAAGTAAAAAACATTATTTTATCTTATTATTTAATATTTCTGAACTCCATCCTTAATTTTTGAATTCATGGATCTGATATAATATTAAGTTTAATTGGAGGAGCACTAAACTCATTTGAGCTATTTAATAGGAAGATTCAAATTCTTCACCTTAAAATACAAAGCTGTGTGCATAAAAAAATTCGTCATCTTAATTATAGTAAGTTGTAAGCTTATAAATTGTTGTTTGGAAAATCAGATAAGGGCCATAAGAGAAATTTTGGGATAAAAATACTAGACCTTCTTTATGATATTATATATGAATGAGGAAAAGAGAAATGAATAGATAATTCATGGTCAGTGAAGTGTCATTTTTTATTATGCTATTGTAAAGTTTTGGGGTTCTTTTTTTCCTAACTTTCTTAGGTATGTTACTCTGTTCCTTTAATTTTTTTTAAGTTAAGAAATAAAAGAGAAAAATGTAAAATTTTGGCCAAACGAACCCTTCAATATTCAACTTTTCAGAAATAATTGAAAATTGATATCCACTCTCTCATTTATATCTTATGTTTATGCTTTGTTACAAAACCTGATTATTTTCTTTGTATTTTGTTAAGATATAAGAGATGGAAAGCAATTTGTTTTATTACCAGAAAGCAAGATTTATCACCAAAATTAGTCAATTATTTTGGATTTAGTAGAAATTTAATGTAGAGCTAAGGAAGAAAATAAGGGATGGTGATGAGCTTACAAATAATAATGATTCCATAATAAAAGACTGATATTTATCTAATGTTTTGTTTAGATATGAAGATAATAAGAAAGAAGAATGTTACTTTGTTTGTATGTAAAAATGTTAAGATTGTTTTTAAGGAGGATTCTCACATTATATGAGAGTTTTTTTTTTTAAATATAAATTTTGAATGCAGAAAGAAGAGTGTATTTACAAAAGTGTTTTTTTAATGCAAAAAATACTATTTTATCAATAACTAGATACAACATTACATAATAAAAAAGCTGAGGTGGTATTTAGTGCCAAAATACATTTTTTATTTTATTTTTTTTATTTTCTATTGTGAATATTTTATACAGAAGATAGTAAAAATAAAAAATAATTATTTTTTATTTTTATTTTTAATATAAAATTAAAAACAAACAAAATAAAAATTATGTAACATTTTTATAAATAAAAATAAAAAAGATTTTCTATAACCAAATGTCACCCTATCTTCCTCAAATGAAAATAGTCTTTCTAGCTGATGCTGTAATACATCGAGAGAATGTTGAAGGATCTCTACCGTCCTAAACAAGAAGAAAATAAAATAAAAAAAAAATGAAAGAGAGGTTAATTAATTATATATATTTTAATTTTTTAATTTCAATATACTAAATTAATTAAAAGTTATAATAAATACAATTTCTAATGAAATAATAATATATCATTAGATAACAATATGAAAAAATTTATACCCTTCATATATTTTAATTAGATTAATTATTTAAAAAAATAAAATTTAAAAACAAATGAAAAATAATTGAGTAGACATTCTATTGTTCTGATGGTGGTAATTTGGTAAATAAGTGAGTTAAGAAATGGCAATTTTGTAAGAAAGGTTTGAATTTGGAACAGAAGGAAGGGAGTGGTACCGTTTGGTGTTGTAGCTATACCATCGATGCATGAAGAATGAAGAACAAGCACATGGGCACAATGGAACACAACATGTGCGGCCACAATGTCATAACATCTCAAACAAAACCGAGAAATCTAATCTTGGAAACCAACACTTACGACAACATCTGTAGCAACAACCATAAGAGTTGGGAAAACAACCCACTCGCGTGTCTTCGTTGCTTATCGGAATTTGTCTACCCAACACCTAAAACAATTGTGCCATCAGTGCTATTTTGATGCCACCACAACAATATCTCACTCCCAACCTCTGTTCATGAATTGCCCACTGCTCCACAACCTCATTCCCAACAAATATCCATCACAATATAACATCACCACCATCTTTTTTCTAGATACGTGTCATTTTCACACCCTTTCCTTCAACTTTTTTATTTCTTCTCTTTTTCAGTTCCATTTTTTTTTTGTGGGAACGATGCTTAATTTGAAGACTAGAAAAGCTTCAACTTAGGGAATAATTATATTTATAAAAAATCTACATTCACCTAACCCTAATATTAAGTGAAACTAAAATTAAATCCATAACAGATATTTGAATTTTTTAAACATCTAACATTAAAAAAATTATTTTAATTGATCAGAAATATAGTGCTGACCGCGAGACTTGCACTATTATATTAATATTTAATTTTTTTTATTGATATTTAAGATTAACTTGGTCAACTTTATAATGAATATTAAGAATGTTCAAGAATTAAACTAATTTAATCTAAACTGTAATTAAAGTAAAAAATTAAAATTTTTAAAAATTGCAGTTTGTTTTTACAGTTCAGTTTAGTTTGTGATTTTTAAATATAAAATCAAACCAAACATCATATAAGCTAGGAAATTCCAATTTTATCCTTCAATGTTCACTAATAGTATGTTGTATGTAAATGTAAGTTTGTAACCTACCTACTTCAAATCTCGTTCTTTACTTTAGCGTTGTGGAGAAGAGTTTGGAAACGGAACCCTAACAGAGCTGCGACCTAGCTTTGAGACTTCAACTTTCACTCGCAGTACAATGCTCCTTATTATGTTCAAACAGGGAGGCACCTATGAGATACATCCCTGGGGTAAATCAATCATCAATAATGTGTTTTATATACTCATCAGATTTGTTTGATAAATCAATATAATAAGTGGGTAGGGATGATTATTTTTTGAAAAGATCTCTTGTAGAAGATATGAACAGTGTAGGTCTTTTATGTCTCCCATCATTTTTGGACACTTTTGAGTGCTTCTCTTTCGATTTTTTTCATTTGTAAAATTCTACTACTTTGGTTGGCTGCTTCTGTATTGCAACTATCAAAATGCCTTTAAGTTTTCTATTTATAAAAATTCATTCATCCCATGAAAATAAAAATTGTTGATTTTATTAATTTGCATGTTCCACCAATTAGTTTTATTCAAAAATAAGTAGTGGTGCTGCAGTTGATTACTTCTAGATTTAGGACTTTGTTCATGAGATTATGCTCACTTTAAGTTACAAGATGCCTATATCAAAATTATTAATTTAGCTTATCAGCTGTATGCATGTCGCTCACACCCGAATTTTTATTTTTTATGTTTTGTATCTGAATTTTGCTCACTTTAAGTTCTCCTTATTTATTTACATGATGCTTGTATTATAATTTTTATTATATCTTATTGGTTTTATTTTTATGCAGAATTTTTATTTTTGATGTTTTGCATCAAAATTCTGCTGATTTTAAGTTCTCGTTTTATATTGTTTTGATTGATGTAATCTCAAACGGTACTTATTAGCATTATGGGAAGAGTCAAGTGCGTGAGAGTGAGAGGTTCTGTTTTCAAGCACCATTGAACAAGTTAAGGTTATAAGGGGAGAAATTTGTATTACAACTAAGTTTTTTTTTGTTAATTTTAAATTTTAATAGAATTAATTTTGATAAAAATAATTTTGTTTTAATAAATGTAATTGAAATACGTGCTCAAATTAATTTTAATTATACATTTTGAATTAGAGTGTGCATCATTTGTGTAAAATTATTTTTAATTGCTTATAGCACTCAAAGGTCCTAGAGTCTTTCATGGAGTGTTTGAAACAAATTTATAGAGTCTAATTGAACTGAAACATGCTTTATTTGATGATATTAAAAACTATTACCATCTCTGAAGATTATTCAGTACTAGAAAATAGTAAATTGAAGATTGAAAAAATTAGAGATAAAAATGGGACAACATATTTAAAATATTATTTGCTAAATCAATATAAAAAGTTTTAAAAAAATCTGATGAACTTAATCAAACAGTTTTTAATTTTTGATAATTAAAAAAGAAAGATAAAAAAAGGTTAATAATTTTTTTTTACTATTATTATTTTTGATATTGTATCTATAAGCAAACTTTAACTAAGATGATTATTATAAATGAGTTGTTGCAATACCTTAATATTAATGTATTCTGTACTTAAGTTGTATTGTAAATTTATTATTAGTTTATTATTTTATAATAATTTTTTTTATAAAATATTATTATTAAAAATATTACATAATTTTTTTTATTTTAAAAAATTTGTTAAAATTATATATCTTATAGTAGTAAAATAACGTAGTTGTACATAAACATTAAGATGTGATGATTTATGATAACTTTAAAAATTTATATTTTTTTTTATATAATATACATTTATTTATACAACAATATATGCATTATATATATATATATAATATTGCAAACACAATAATTTAAAGACTCTCATTGAATTCTTTACAACTAAATAAGTTCTTTACAACTAAATAAGAGTATAAGTGTCTTTTCATATACTATAAGTATCCATTGCGAAATGTACAAGTTACACTAAATCAAGAAAGATCTTCTTTATTTCTTTCAATATTTCATCAAATGAGTACTAAGATTTTACTTCACATTATTCATTTTCTACGTAGACTACTATCATCGCAAATAGTGTGGTTGAACTTTGAAAACAAAAATGAAAAATAGGAAGTAAAAATTTATAATTTTTCAGTAAATATTTATCCTAAAATTGGTATTATTATTTTTAATCCAACCACTTTAATTTATTAAAAAAATAACAAACATGCAAATTTAATTATTATTTTTTTATTAATACTTATCTAAAATAATTTTTTTTAATAATAGAAAAAATTAAATTTTATATAAATATACATCTTATTAATTTCTTAGATTATAATCTCATAAAACTTTACCTAATATAGAGTTGATGAAATATTCTACATGACTGCACCTACTATAATAAATTCTGATATTCAGATCTAAGATTATACTTTTAGCATCATGATTTTTTAATTACACTACTTTTTTATATTATTTTTGAAAATTTAACTTTATAATTTATTTATTTTTTTGAAAATTTTAATTTTGAAAGTGATTTACATATCAGTTTCTGAAATTAAATTTTCAAAAAATAATTTATATCTTTCAAAATTAAAATGTTAAAAAATGATTTAAAGATAATTTCTAAAACTAAATTTCTAAAAGAAATATTTAATCTATTTTAAAATTAAATTTCTAAAAGTAATATGAAAGAGAACAGTGCAATTAGCAAACACAAATCCTGTCAAAAGAAAATATGGCCCTCTTACCAATTTTAAAAAGTACCAAAGATTTTGTACTTACATTAGGAGGAAAGATTTACATCCGTCTATCTTATTTTTTATTTTTTTAACCGTTGATAATAGAATTTAGAAATATAAATAATTATATTTATGTGTGTTGATATTTTTGTTACTTGTATAACATATAGCAAATACACAATTGTGAATTTGTGATGATGTCCCTATCAACCATAGCGTCAGGCTGGTATCAAACTCTTACAGATGTAGTGATTTACAAGCTGCACACGTGGCATATCCTGATAATGTAAAAGTAGATATTTTTATCGACTTTTTTAGTAAGTTTTTTTAATTAAATTATTAAAAAAAAGTAGGAATAGAAATAGGTGAAATAAAATTAGATTTTGGATGTTTAAATTTGATCTGTTTAAAAATTTTGAGGTCTAAACCTGAGTCAATTGTCTATTAATTTTTTTTTTCTATCAAGATTTGGCCTGACTTAAAATCTACAAGGTATGTAAGCTTGCTTAAAAGTCTGTATTAAAAAAATTTAATGAATAAACTTAAAATTTATATAAATAATTAATTAAAAAAATTTTAAACTTAAAATTTATAAGATAAAAAATCATTAAATTATATATATATATATATATTAATATTATATAAATAAAATATAAAATAAATATTATATATATAATATTAAAATAAATATAAATAAGTTCTTGAATAGGTTAAATAATTTTTTTTATAAGTTAAAGCCTGACTTATTTATTTAAAAAGACTTTTTAACAAGGCTGAATCTATTTATTTATTAAATAAGTCTAACCTAACTAAGGTTTAAACGAGCCGAGCTATAGGTCTTTATCGAACGACTTTATTCATTTTCATTCCTAATAAAAAGAATATATAAAAATATTAAGTAATTAAATTTTAAAATATGTTTAAATTTATATTATTTTAAAGTAATTTTTTATTATAATCAATTTTATTATTTTAAAATTATTAAAATTGTACAAAAATAAATATAAAAGTAATAAATATTCTTAAAATTTTTTAAAATATTATATTAAAGATTACAAAATTTCTTATAGGATACCACTTGGAACATACACTAACAGGAAAAATTTGTTGTTTCAATTGGAGAAAAAAATTCTATTATGTTTCGTGTTATAGGATTGATGGAAAGTTTAATTTAAACATGTGTTTATAAGATATTTTATTGAGTTAAAAATTTAAATTATTAGTTAAAAAGTTTGATAAAATATTTTGGTTTTGATCGATAAAATAGTTTATTTTTGTACTTATTAATTTTTTAAGATGTTTATTAGCATTAATTTTAAACAACTTTGGTATTTTTATTTTTTTATTGAAACATTTTTTTTATTTTAATTTTAATATTTCTATAATTTAATTAATTAATTAATTAATTAATTTTATAAATTTAATATTATTTGATATTGTATAATAATATTATTAATTTTGATAGATTTGTTTTATATTATCATAAAGTATTATATTTTAAATTATCATTTTAATATATTAATAATTTTAATTATTATATTTTTTATTTTTTTTATTAAAAAAATTAAATCATTTGATACAAAATTAAAATTATAAAAATAATTACTTTTAAAAAGTTTTTATTTAAAATTTATTTCTATAAAAATTAAAAATAGATATTTTTATTTAAAAAAAATTATATTTATTATTTATTAAAAATATATATACTGCTTACCTTATTTTAATTTATTGTTTAATTATATTTTTATACGTTTTATTCACATTTATCAGCTATTTCAACTGTTAATTTATCAAATAATTTTAATTTAATCGATAATTTATTAGCTTTTAATTTTTAATTTTTAATTAATTAATTTATTAATTTTATTAAACATATTTTTAATTATTTTTTATAAAATATAAAATTTATCAATTTAATTATTAATTTATAAAATTATATTATGATTATGTATTAAATTTTAAACAATTTAAATATCTAAATATAATATAGTAATCAACAATTAATATTTTAATAATATGCTACATATTAAATTTAAATTATATAATAAATTATTTATTAATTTTCATTTTATATAAAATTTATAAATATAATATATTATATGAACATTCAAACTAATAATAAATTGATAAATATTATAATTTATAAAAAATTTATTAATAACACATGAATATATATATATATATATATTATATGAAAATAAAGATCTACTTTTACTTAGAAATTAAAATTAAATATTTTTAATAATTTCTATTAAATTTTTTTATTAATCCGATCCTTAGAGATATTAAATTATGTAAAAGTAATTTAATTTTAAGATGTAAACTTGACACCTAATATCATTTAATTATGAAGATCAACATAAAAGGAAAAAGACTAATTTTTTATTTAATTTAAAATTAATATGTAAAATTGATATAATTTTTTTATTTAATGAATATGTATTCTAATCTTTTATTTTATTTTAGGTTTTAAATATTAAATAATAATATGATTAGAATTTATATTATCAATAATATGATTAAAAACTTTAGAAACTTTCTAACTCAATAATGTATTTTTTAATTTTTATTCTAATAGTTTCATTTTTATGATTCTTTATCTAACATAAATTTAAAATTTATTTATGTAATTTTCAATTATTATCAATAAAATGAGTAAAAAGATTTGGATAATTTAAATTTTTCATATAATTTCAGCAATCAATAATCAAACTTCATCATCAGAATTATTTTTAAATTTTTTTTCATTCATAAAAATATTCTAAAAATTCTTAAAAATTGGGATCTTTCAAGGAATAGTTCAATAAAGTTAAAGGACAATTGTAACATCCTAAATTTTCATTTATTAATTTTGTAATTTATAAATTAATAATTCTATCTAGAAAATAAAAATAAAAATTAAAAATATATAAAGTTTTAGAGAAACTAATTTTTTTTTGAGAAATAAAAATAATAATTACTACAATATTACTATAATATAAAGTATAAGCAGCTGAGATAAAAGTTTATATATTTCCAAAAAAAACTTATAATATATCAATAATTACTAAAATATGACTGAAAAAATAGGTAGAAACTTTGTAGTAAACTCTTAAAACACTTACAAAGAACCTGAATTTTTTAGTGAGCGTTAAATTATCTTAGGAAACAAATAAATGATCTAAAAATAAATTTAGAGGAACTAATAAATGAATAGAAGTTTTATAAATGAAGTTTAGAAATTTTTATGGAAAATTTATGAAGTATGACCAAAATTCCTTTCACTGTCCAGGTAGGCCAGAAACTGAAGGCAGAGATCGCAACCCATGCTGATCTTCAGGTACATTTTTTCTAGAGGGTAAAATGAGTGGATATGTATGTCATTAATTAAGGATACGAGTCATCCATTCCATAAATCATTAAAGGATAAAAACCATAATGATGAAAGAGAAAACTAACAATGGTTAAATTACTTGATCATGGTTAAGTTAAAATCTAACTATAGTTATGTTAACTAAATTATAGTTAACCTTAAATGATAAGGTTGAATCATTTAAGATTAATCTTAAAAAAATAAAATTACAAGTGAAATGATCATTTTTTTCTAAGTTAAAAATTAAATTTCTAATAACTCAAACATAGCCAAATGCTTAAGCTAGCTTTTAGTCATCATTTTGCTTCACAAAGTCCTAACTAAACACTTAGTCATATCTTTTATTTTCAAGCCTTCATCTTTTACCTTTCCATAAATAATAAACAACTAAGTTTAAGCTTTCATTTTTGAAGTTTAAGCTCAAACACTAAGCAAGAAAGACTTCTTATTTTCTCTCCAAGAAATTTTATGTGAGACTATCAAGGGAGTGACTCTTCATCACTAGATCCATCAAGTTTCCATTCTTAAGCTTCAACAAGTAGAAAGTTCTTTCCTTGAAACTTTTTAAGTACTTTGGTTAATTAATTTACCTATTTTTCTTTCTTTTTTTTGGATCTTTTCTTTAAAATCTAACATCTAACTTCCTTGAGTTCTATTCTATTTAAAACTTCCCTAAGTCTTTAAAATATGCATCTTCAAGTTTTAAATAATTTTTGAAAGGCAAGTTGAAGTTTTAATGAGTTAAAGTGCTCTTTGGTGCTTTTAAAACATTTTAATTGGTTAAAATTTCTAAGAATGATTTTTAAAGATTTTGGACAGATTTGATAAAGTTTGTTTAAGTTTTGGAAGATTTCCAAGTGGAGGTTGTTATAGTTTAGAGTATATTTTGAGAATATTACATTATTTGAGCTTAAAGTGATGTTATACTGTCTTATTCTCTCTAAAACTAAAAATTTGTTCCTTTTGTCATAAAAAATTAACATACTAAAATTTGAAAGTCAAAAACCTTAGATCTGGACTATTATGATCTTAGTCCCAAAGACTCTAAGTGGAAACCACAAAATTTAAAACTTGAAATTTAAAGATTCCATTTTTATAAGTAAAAGGTAAAGAAAAGGACTTATGAACTTAGAAAGGGTAAGAAAAATTTCCAATTCTATCCAAGAATATAGACCATAGACTAAGGATAAATACTTGCAAGAATTTGGTGGACTTGATACAAAAAAAATATTTATTAAGTTCATTGACTTTAGATCTAAGAGTTATGATGATAAAAGTTTGTAAAAGTTCTATCATGATGAAAGAGTGGTTATTCGGCCATGGTCACGTCCATGAAGAAGGAAGAAATGACAAACTTACAAAGATATATTAATTAACATCCTTTATAATTTTTAACATAAAGGGTTTGCACTTGAAACTAAAAAAAAAAATTAAGTTAAGAAGTTTTTGTGAGCAAACATAGCCATTCGACCTTAGCTCCTATCTTAGGTGAGAAAATTTAAATTTTTTTTATAATTTATTATTTAACCCTCCTAAGCTACAATTTTAAAAGAAATAATTCTTAGAAATAAGAAAAAATAAATTAAGTAGCCTTTAGGTTGTAACTTAGGTCATTCAACCATGCACTAGAAGGAATGGTGTAATGGAGTTAAGAAAATTAAGACTAATTAGTTTATAAATCTATATCAAAGTCTTCAAGAAAACAACTTTTAGGAATAAGAAAAATAAGGTACAAGCCTTGAAAAAGAACCCATGGCCATTCACCCAAACTGTGGTAAATAATTAACAAATTATCCTTCTCAGGCATTGAACTTATAAGGTTGGTCATAAAGGCTTAGGAAGGGGAACACTAAACTTGTTGAAATTATAAAAGGACATTCAATCAAAGAAGGTTAAAATTAGTTAAATAAAATTTAGTAAACAAAATCTATATGCTTATCTTCATTAAGAATGAATTGGAGAAATAAAAGAGGCTATGAGCTGAAGCTTGAGTATGTCTCTTTATGACTAAATGTGTTATGTGCTCTCTTGAGTGATGTAATGACTTGTATGTGAATATATGGTCCCATGTGGTGATGTTGATAGATTATGTGAAAAATTGGATGATTTAGATGTTATGTGTGCATACCATATTGGTTGGATATTAAGCATGCATATTATTATAAAAACTTAAAATAGAACCTAATAAGTCGAGAGATAACTAAACAACATGTTATGTGAAAACTTAAGCCTACTCTTACCATGCCAAGTCACAAGACTTGCGCACTTCCAAGTCATAGGACTTATGTAGATATGGAAGTCATAGGACTTCAAGTTAAGATGGTGGCAACCATCATGAATGGGTCTATGTCCTAAATTAGAAAGTAGAATAAGGGATAAGTGAAAGATATTACTTGACTAATTTTATTAATAATGTGCCTTAATATAAATTGTTACTGAGAGAGTAACTAAAGAATGAGAATGATTATAATTATGGTATAGAATAAGAAAAAATCAAATAATATTTATAATATGATGAGAAAGTGATTGAAAGAATAAATAAGTTTTATATTCTAATAGGCATGTATTTCTAGATTATGTGAAATATAAGCAATTTCATCAACTCTATTTTGTATTTCCAGATTAGAAAGACTCCAAATATTCTGATCCTTTAGATGTGTAGTCATTATAACATCTTAATAATTATAATCAAGTTTTTCATCTAATTTGAGATTTAACCAAACAATATTTTAATTGTTTGCCATATCAACTAAAAGATATTAAATATGAGAACACTTTTCTCTTTTACAATTTTTTTTTAAAAGTCAAACATTGAATCTTATCTAGTTCTAATTCTTAAAGTAGAATTTGAAATTTACACATAATTATTGGAAAGTGGAAGGTACTCACTAGATGCACAAAAAAGTATAAAAATCTTTCATATTCTTTTTAATTGGAAGAACACATAAAAGAAGAAAAAAAATACACATAAATTTAAGATAGTTTAGCATTGTTGTGTAAAACTTGTTGCTTGCAAGTTTTATTCATGTGAAAGTCCATCCATTGAAGTTAGAAAAAGAGAATTTAAGATCCTAGTATCATCCTACATAAATTATCCTAACTAGAAAAAAATTGGTTGAATCTTAACTTTTAAGTTCATTAAAAAAAAGTTTTGTTTTAAGTGACATAATTAAAATAGAAATAAAATTTAAAAATAAAAAAAAATATAAAGGTAAAAGAAGCAATCACAAGTCTAAAATTCTTACTCTTTAATATTATTCCACAACTTTCATATATATTATAAAAGTCATTTATTCATCATTCATTTTAATTCTATCACAAAATAATCATCATGTAATAATAATATTTTTTTTTAAATTTTCATCGTTAATGATTTTGTAAAACAAATAATTAAAAAAATAAAAAAACCTAAAAATTAGTTAATCAATAATTGATTAGAAATAAAAATTTTGATTAATTATTCAAAATTCTAAATTCAATTTAGCTTGTAAATTTATGTTGGAGCTGGTTTTACAAAGCTTCCTAATTTTAGAGTTTTGCTGGCCGGGGACCTTGTTGATTGAGTGAATGCATATTATTCAGTTAATAATAGCGTAAGAATGCACCATAAACTGCCTATAAGAAGATGGAATCATTTTTCAGGGTCGTCCTACTTTGGACGAAGAAAACTTTTGTTTTAAATCTCGTAAGAAAAATTATAATTATTATAATATTTTATAAATGGTTAAATAAAAATAATATTAAAAATTTATAAATATAATAGTTTTTATACAATTAAAATAGGTTTCTCATTTTAATAAAACTTTTATTTTTCTATAAACATTAACTATTAATTATTTTTTTATTTTTATTTTTCCATTAAATCTTATATTTTCCTACTACTTGAAAAAAAAATTACCATATATATTGAAAACAATATTTCCCTTTGAAGTTCGCTTTAAACTTCTAAATTCATCATACCAACCTGTCATTGTTTCATTAGTCTTTTAATGCTATTGCTCAATTTTCTAGTTATAATAACTGTGCTTGAGTTCAAATGTAGCATCATAATGCCCTTAGTAAATAGCATCCAAGAAGTCACTTTGTGGCAAATCATCATCCACTAAAAATCTCATTGTGGACAAAATTTTGCCACATCAAAATGCATTACTATTTAGACCGTCATGAAGTTGGAATTTCATAGTTGTAGTTGTAAAGAAAATAGAAAGAAAAAAATCCAGTGAAGCTAATCTACAGGTAAGGGCGGTTGAAAATGAGATTACTTTTTTCTTTTATCTCTGTAGCATTCATTACGTGTTATTTTAGAAAAATGGTCAACGAAAATTTGTACGGCATATTTATGTTTTATCTTTTTAGTTGTTCGGCTTATTTTTAAAAAAATTATAATCACCAAATTGAGATATATTAAAATAAATAATATTATATAGATGTACGGATATTATTATTTTTATTTTGTTAAAAATATATATAATATTTTTTCTTTTTAAGTAGATGGTGATGTTTTATAATTGTTTGATGATAAAAAATTAAAAAAAAAGTTAGAAAGATAAGAAATAGAATAAAAATATAAAAAAAATAAATTGTTTAAAATGGTCGAAATAAAATATTTTTTTTATTTAGATGAGTGAAAAAAAATATTAATAAAATAAATTTTATATTATATAAATTTTAAAAAATAAAATTTAATTTCAAAATTTAATTTTTTATTATATTTTTAATAATATAATTTTTATTTTTTTAAATATATATAATAATTTTAACAATTTAAAATAAAAATCATTCTTCCTCTATTTTTTTTCCTAATTAAAAGATTAATTTTGACGTAAAATTTTTATAAATTTTTTCTATTTTATTTTTATTCACAAATTATATTGTATTTTTTTTAACCAAACACACCGTTAAAAATCTTATGAATAATATGTGCCATGTATGTATCAACTAGTGAATTTTATTCATATACAATAATTCTTTATTTTGTATGACCATTTCTATTTTACTCCAATGACCTTTTATTTTAAATTGTGATTCCTTTTTATCATATTTTGTTTGAATCTCATATTTAGGTTTAAATCAAACATTGTACAAGTGTAGTTTTATTTCATCCACTAAAAACAATATCATATATTTCATATAAGAATATCTAACCTGTCTTTTTCTAAAATAATGGAAGGTTATTCTATATCCTTCATGATAATTCAACTTTACTAACTAATTCATATCTCAAAAATCTATCAGCATTAATTTGATCATACATCCAATTATAATCTATTTTTTAAATTTTGAAAATATACATACATTAGACTATCAAATATTACCAAAATTTTATAATTTTTTTGATAATATTATTCCTATAGTATGAATATCTTTTAAAATAAAATTAGTATCCACAAACCTACCTATACAAGGGTAATGTCAAACTTAGAAAAAAAAATTGGCAACATAATTCTTACATAATATTTTCTAAAATTTATTTTATGGTAAAACACTATATTCAATGAAATAAGCATATATATATATTTTTCTAAATTAACCGTCCATAATCAAAGGAAGAGTCATATCTTATTAAGTTCTATTTTCTAGTAACAAGCAACATATTAATATCAAATACATGCATTTTTTCTAATTAACAAGCTTATAATAAACATTTTATATTTTGGACAAGTTTACACTTCCGATTGAATTCTATTCTCCATTAATAAACAACTTAAACACATGTGACAATCGATACCTGAAGTCGGGTCAAAATAAAATAAAATAAATAAAAATGTACTACAAGCATAACTTTAGTCATTTCTCAAGGACTTTGATAAATAATTTGGTTAAATTGAGAAAAATGGAGGGGCTTGTGTTTGTTTTATTATTGATAAAAGTAAAATGAAAATTTATAAAATTAACAATATTAAAAATTGATTAACTCGTTAGTTTAATTCATAAGCATGATTATCATAGGTTCAAAAAAATATTTTTTTTGAAAATAATTTCAATTCTTGTTTGGCTTGAATTCAATCAAACAAACGTCAATTAAACTTATGATTTTCTACTAGGATAACATCTAGAATTTGAAACAATTCATATTCAGATAATTGATCATCACCCAAAATTTCCAAATTAATTCTGAAGAACCAAAGTCATCAAAACCCTATAGGAAAACCTTAATTTTTACTTAGTTTGAATTCAATCAAGTAACCGCTAAATTAAACTCACGATTTCCTACAAAAATAACATCTAGAATTTGAATTAATTCATGTTCAAATATTAAACATCACCCGAAATCCCTAAATTAATTCTTAAGAATCAAAATCACCAAATCTTATAGAAAACACCATAATCCCTTTTAATTTTTGTAGACAAATTAGAGAATTAAGCAAACTTTAATTTTATAATTGCATCATATAAGATGAAATTAAATTAAGCATGCAATTTCATAATTATAAACAACAATTGCAATATATTAAAAGGGAAGATGAAGAAATCACCACAGAAATTCAATTAAAAACAAAACCTCAAATCCCTTACTTATAGAATTAAAATCAACGAGCCAACCAAAGAAATTAGCCTTCCATGAAGCCTTTTATGAAATCAATAAGAAGAAATAAAATTGGAACGAAGCTTTATTGAGAAATTGGAATAAGTTTCAATGTCTCTACACTATCTTAGGGTTTTTCGTTTTATAGACCAAGTTTGCCTACTAAAACTGTAAATTAAAATTAAAAATTAAAAATAAATATAAATACTGAATCAGCTATAAATGCATAATAAATATCCTTCACTAATTAATTCCCTTATCCTTTTAGGTTCGCAGTTGAATTCCTTATTTACTTTGTTGTTTGAATTTAAATTATGCATGAAATATGGATCCTTGTTTGGTGCCTCTCTTCTTGAATTTTATGAGCATGTTAACGGCCAAATTAGGGTTTTCCCTTTGAACAAATTTTGTATATAACTCTTTTATTGAGCTTCTGAAATTGACCCCATATAAAAATAACTTCTGTAGTCCAAGATATGTCTATTTTACTGGAACATGTTTGGGCTGTCTGGACAGAAACTCTTGTAGAAGGTAATATATTACCAAGGTGTAATTGTGAGACGAAGATGGGTAAACGAACATATTTTCTCCCTAGCATGTCATTCATTGCTGAAAAAAGAGAAAATAAGTTTATGTGAATGCCTACATGGGGTTAAAGGGCCATAGGGTTTTATTCTTCAAATTTAAAAAGGCTTGTCTCCATGAAAGATCTAAAGTTAGTTAGGTCAAAGTCTCATGATTGCCATGTGTTGATGCAACGACTACTCCCAGTAGTTATTCATGAAAATTTTCCTAAAAAAGTTAGCCTCACCATAACTAGGTTAGGCTTCATTTTCAATGCCATATGTAGCAAAGCAATTGACCCCTCTGAAATTGGATGAGTTGGAAAATGAAGCTTTTACTATCTTATGGTAATTGGAGATGTACTTTCCTCCATCATTCTTTGATATTTTGGTTCACTTAGTTGTTCATATAGTGAGGAAGATTAGGTTATGTGGTCCATTTTATCTATGGTGGATGTATCCAATTGAACAATACATGAAAATATTAAAAAGGTGTGTGGAGAATCCACACCATCCTGAGACATCTATGATTGAAAGATACATTGCAAAAGAGACTATTGAGTTTTGTATAGAGTATTTGTCAGAGGTGAAACCAATATGACTTCCTAAATCTCATCACGAGAGAAGACACAGAGGTAAAGGTATACGAGACATAGCTGTGAAAATCATGGGTCGAGTGGAAGTCTTTCAAGCACATTTGTATATTTTGAATAATTTTGATGAGGTTCAACCTTACTTATCTACTCAAAAAACTATTATAAGGGAAAAAATCAAATGCACAAGAAATGGTTGTTAAATGAGCATAACAAAATGTTCTTAACCGGGTTTAAAGAATCCATTAAGAAGGATGACAATGACTCTGATACACTAAAGTGGATAGCAAATGACCCAAACTTTGATGTCATACGTTGGAGTGTATATGATGCCAATCATTTTTTCTTTTACACAAAGTCTCAAAATGATAAAAATACCATGTAAAACAGTGGGGTTATAGAGGTAGATAATTCGATGTAGTTTTCAAGTTCCAAAGATAAAAATCTTGTTATGACATTCATATCTTATTTTAGAGTCATTAAAGAGATTTGGAGATTGATTACACAAAATCTAGAATGCCTGTTTTTAAATAAAAGTGGGTTGATAGTAACAGTAGTTTGCAAGTTGATAAATTAGGATTTACATTGTTTACCTTCATAAAGTAGCTTATTGGATGATCCTTTTATCACGGCTCACCAAGAAAAACAAGTATTTTATGTTGAAGGTTATTCTAATAAAAGATGGTAAGTCGTTCTTCAAGGAAAGACCACAATTTATAGTGATGAAACCAATGATCTGGAAAATGTTGATATTTTTTAAACTCCCTTCTGTAAACACCCAATTATGTCCGAGGCCCCTTCTCTTACAATTCAGAGGACAATGATTTAAATAGGAAGCAAAAACGATCAAAAGAATAAGAAGTAACAAATAAAAGATAAAAATAAAATAGAAAATAAATAAAGAAAAAAGTAAATAATAATAAAATAAATATATATAATAAAAAATATAAATAAGAAAAAGAGAGAAAACACAGACAAATAGTAACAAGGGAAGATAAATGAAAAATAGTAATAAATATATAATAAAAATGTATAATAATAATGGTAATAATAAGAAGGGAAAATGGAATAAAAGGAATAAGATGTACAAATAGAAAATGAAAAATAATATGAAGAAAATAATAAAATTATAATAGAAACAATTAGAAAATAAAAAAAAGGAAAATAAAAAATGACGATGAATTAATCGGTGAATATAGTCCGATAATTAAATGAAATTGGAAATGAAAAACGCGGCGAGGGAGAAACCATATAAATACAGAGGGTCAGGTAGAAAAAAGGGGGCTTTTTTTGAATAAAAAAGGGATAAGAACGAGGGGAATTCTCAGAATAATTGGGATCGAAATCAAGCAACGCTTCTCCAAACTTTCTTAGTGTTCTTGATTCTCAAGATCAGAGTATCTCATTGGAGCTAGGAGGGAAAAGAGACATCACCGAACCTTGCGGTAGTTCTTGACGTGAGACCTTGAATTCATACAGGTTAGTTCTGGCTTTCTTGATTTAGAGCTTCGCATTAAGTAATATTGGTTAATCTCATTTCTTGATGAATTTCCTTAAGAAAGTTTGATAGATAATTTAATTAAGACTAGGTTTGTGGCATGGTACGAATTCTTCGAAATCACGTCTTTTAAGTCGAGTGCGAATATGTACGATCTTGTATCTCCCTCAGACAATTCATATAAATCTGATAATTTAGAAGTTGCCCCTATAACTCGTTAAGATTCTGAGTCTGGGTCATGGCAAACATTGCACCACGTCCTGGTGGCAAATTACTACTCGAATTTGTTAATCGCAACATGTAAAAATAAAGGCTCTCAGTAGACATCTTGTGGAAGCCTTCGTTGCCAGTAGACAGATGCAACGTCAAGGCTAGATGTTTTGGTGGCAGCATGGTACATTGAGCAAGAGTATACCATTATCAATTTTTTGCCCTGTGCCCGGTTTATTGACTCGAGGGTCTTACATTCATGGCCATTTTTACGTTTGGTTGAGACTTGAGAATCAGCTTGGGGCAGTTGAGTAGAATTGAGATTCAGTCAAAGTGGGAGAGCATCACGTTGATGGAATCTTAGTGTAATAAGAGTCACAAACGAAGGAAAGGTCCCGGATTCGAACGAGTCCTCCCAAGAGGGCACGAATACAGGGAATGCTAGGCTGGTCGGAGACCATGCCACGTCTGAATAGGTAGAATGCCTGGTCAAGATAGGCGAGATAGCAACTTCGAAGTTAGAGGGAATATCCGATTCACGTGAAAAGGTCCCTGCAAAAGTTCAAGTGTATGGTCCTGAATTACTCTGTTTCAAAGTAGCTGAAATAGGGTCCCATGGAGAGTATATCGAACACGTCGATGCAAGGAAGAATCAATCCCAACATTTCTCTATATCACGACCAAAGCCTATGATGAACCAAGCTAGGAGAAGGAGAGATAACACACTGAAATAGCCGCCCCAAAGACCTCAAATCCAGAACAGCGTAAGAGATGATCTGAATCTTACATGAGAAAGGTAAATAGTGAGGTTGCATCTTCTCTATCACTGACATTTCCTCCAGATGATAAATCTGTGCGTGCATGGTTAACAAGGGGAAAAAGACGACTAACCAAATCATGGGTATGTCCCTAGATAAATACCGTTCGATCCTACCCACGAGGATCATTCCTGCAAGTCTGATATTAATGATAAGAAACGCCGTTATGATGGATCATGCTCCATTGTATCAATTGGCTTTACTGAATAAATAGGGAAATCTTGCTTTGTGTCGAACTCACCCGCACATAAACGACACTGTTTTGATAACTTTTCCCGCACCGAGCATTCTTGGAAAAATACATTGAACAAAAGTGGTCAATCCCTCCCCAGTAATAGCGTTGAAAGAAGGTAAGTTGAAATGAAAGTGTACACAGGGCGAAAGGAGGCCTAGATCATGAGTATACGGTTTTAGATTACTCTACTCAACTTTCATCTGAAACAGTTAAGATGGCTCGAGGCACACCAATACCATATAGAGCCTACCGTAATTGACCTACGAGCATCCAATCATGGGACGTCGGAGTAGAGAAGAACCTGTTCTACAATCCAAAGAGAGTCAGTGTTGAATGCATCATTTATGTATTAAATTTGAATGTGCATGGATTGCGATAATAGTGGTTCGATCAACAGGGGCCTACCACTAGGCAAATGCCATCCGACTGGGCTCATAATAGTCGTCTCAATAAATCTGCTCACGATGTTGAAGATTGTGCTATCACAAGTCGTGTTTCCACACATATATATCAGTCAGCCTTGTTTAAGGGACATGGGAAATCTTGTTCTACCATTAGAGCCAATTTCACTACGATATCTACAAGATAAGCAACGAAGAACTTTAGAGTAAGGGGGAAAACGATTTCTCCGACCTTGACTCCAAATAAATGAGTGTAATGGGAAGTGGCTACATCACAAAGGGGGTCCTAGCCACGCTTCAGATTCTCTTGATGCATTTGGTCGGATATTGTGTAAAAAGGATATATATTCGGCCTCCAACGAGATTAGGAAATATTTTAGTATCGTGTAGGTACCTTTCGGCCTCGTTTAATCATAGGGGTCCCACTAATCAATGGGACACATGAAAAATAGAAAAATGGTTTTGGGATCCCATTATTGGAGATGTTGGGAGGCTTATGTGAGGACGCTCAATAATTCGTCCTAAGCCCTGTATACTTCTACGTGCCTGGCTACGTCTCGCTTGGCCTCAAGGAATTTGACTTGAGCTGATTCCTACGCCGCTTTTCCAATTAGCCACCCAATTGTGGTTGGGCCATCTATCCCCTGAACTGGATCAGGCTTAGAGGTAGAAAATATGCCCAAACGTTATACCTATAGGTCCCACATTATTTAAAGCCACATGAAAATTAAAGTAGCCTTCCCTCAACCAAAATTTGTCAAAGTTCGAGCCCAGTACCATATTTAATTTGATTACCAAGTGATCTCACTAACATATCATTTTCGAATTCTTGATCCAGATTAAACCCCAGCAAACGTCAAAGAAATTTGCTCCTTTTTAGAGATTATTCCAACAAGCATCAAACTCCTCTTTGGGTAATTTAAGATAAGAGTCGAATCTTACTCGTTCGCACTGGAATAATATAGTCATACTCGAAACATTTTTTTTTCTCTAAACACCCTTTTTCAAACAAAATAAAAAGATCGTTTTGCAGTTCTTAATCTCACGCAACGAGCTCTTAACACGAACTGATAGCTTTTTCTACTGTTCGATGTTTAGAGATTCGTATGGGTCGCAATGTAGCCGTAGTTATCTTGGATCCTGTGCATATATGGATTGAGAATTCCCTTTCTCAAACAAAATAAAAAGATCATTTTGCAATTCTTAATCTCACGTGACGAGATTAAGTCCGCCTGTCTTAACAGGTTTGCATTTATCCTGGCAACGGTAGGATTTCATCTCCATTCTTCCCGGCAATAGGAAGATCTCATTTGCATTTTCCAGTCAACAACAGGACATCAAGCATGTTTAAATTATGTCCGTCTGTCTTAACAGGTTTGCATTTATCCTAGCAATAGCAGGATTTCATCTGCATTCTTCCGGCAACAGCGGGACCTCATTTGTATTTTCCTGTCAACAATAGGACATCAAGCATGTATAAATTTTGTCTGCCTGTCTTAATAGGTTTGCATTTATCCTGGTAATAGCAAGATTTCATCTGCATTCTTCCCGGCAACAGTGGGACCTCATTTGCATTTTCCTATCAACAATAGGACATCAGGCATGTTTAAATTCTGGCCGTCTGTCTTAACAGGTTTGCATTTATCTTGACAACAGCAGGATTTCATCTGCATTCTTCCCGGCAACAGTGGGACCTTATTTTCCTTTTCCTGTCAACAACAGGACATCAAGCATGTTTAAATTTCGTCCGTCTGTCTTAACAGGTTTGCATTTATCCTGACAACAGCAGGATTTGATTTGCATTCTTCCTGGCAACATTAGGACCCCATTGGCTTTCCCTTTTGTCAACAAAAGTATCCACATCATGTTTACTCTTCTGCATTTTGGCCTATAGTGTCAGGCCACCGTCAATTTTAAATTTCTGTATCTTGGCCTATGATGTCAGGCCTCCTTCAACTTTTCTTTTCTGCATTTTGGCCTATAGTGTCAGGCCACCATCAAGTTTACTTTTCTGCATCTCGGCCTATGATGTTAGGCCTCCCTCAAGTTTTCATTTTTGCATTTTGGCCTATAGTGTCAGGCCACCACCAAGTTCATTTTTCCACATCTGGGCCTATGATGTCAGGCCTCAAGCATGATTAGATTTCTGTACCTTGGCCTATGTTGTGAGGCCACCTCATACATACCTTATATTTTAGTTCCTTCGCCCACGTCCGTCCTAACGAACTTTTTTCACCTCACTTTTCTTGCATTTCAGCAATATCTATCAAGCCTCGCATATTTAAATCCCGTCAATTCATCACAAGAAGCCGGTAAGGTCAATTAGAAACCACCATCTTCCAGGCATCCATCTTCAAGCTCAAGGCTTCTCATGCTTGTCGGATTTCTTCGTTAGAGCCTACCTCGGATATAATGTGTTCACATCTTTACTCATTTCTTTCCATGATAATTTAGAGAATCATTTCTCATATTATCTTGTAAGAAAATGAGTAAAGAGGGACAAAATGTAAACACTCAATTATGTTTGAGGCCCCTTTTTTTAAAATTAAAATAAATAATAATTTAAGTAATAAATAAATATTAAGATTAATAAATATTAATTAACAAAAAAATAGAAAGCAGAAAACCAAATAAGGAAAAACTATAAAATAAATAAATAAATAAAAGTAAGAACATGAAAGAATAAAAAAATAAATAAAAGGATTAAAAATTAAAGGAGTAATGAAAAAGAAAAAATCAAAGGAAAAAGAAAAGACAAAAGCAGAAAATAAATAACTATAAAGAAGGTAAATAAAGAAGAGAAAAAAAAGAGAATAAACAAACAAATAAATAAAAAATAGAAATAAGCAAACTGAAAAAAGAAAATGAAAACAAATAAATTAGTAATTAGAAAAATAAAAAACACAAATTATAAAAATTAACAAAATATAATAATAACAAAAAAATAATAAATAAGTAGAAAATAAATAAAAGATAAAACAAAAAATAAAATAATAATAATTGTAATAAAAAAGAGATTAGGGAAAAATGTAATAAGAATTGGAAAATTGAAAAATTGAAAGGGAAGGAAAAAGTTAAAACTATAGTTCAAAATAAAAAGGATAAACGGAAAACTAAGAAATAAAAAAAATATAAAAAAATAAAAATAATGAAAATAAGAAAAATAAAGATAACGAAAATTAAAGATCAAATAAAGTAACCGAAAAAAAACAAAAAAAACAAAAAAAAAACTGACAAGAAATAGAAATAAAAAACCAAAAAGAAAATAACGAAAAATGAAGAAAGTAAAATAATAAAAAACGAAATGATAATAAAAAAAAGGGGGGGAAGCGGGGGGCCTGCGAGGCTCGAAACAGGGACTTGGCTCTCTGTTCTATATATATACACAATAAAGCAACAAAAGGGAGGGGGGAAGATTCATTTTTTCTTGAAATCCGAAAGATCTCTCTTTCTCTCTCGATCCAGAAAAGGCTCCGCGGAGATTAGCAGAAGGACCGACACGTACCTGCAGTGCATTGAAGCCTAAGCTTTGCAAGAAGCGAAGATTTTCCTTCGCCGATCGGAGAAATCCAAGAACACACTCTGGTCTTGGTGAATTCTGGAGGAAGAACCTTCGCGGCGCTCTGTAAGTCTCCATTAAGTGAAGAAGGAATTGGTCTCAGATATTTCCAGGTTTTCTTTAACTTATGCACATCTCCTTATCCAAATGCTTTGCATATGTTCCTGTAGCTGGAGCGAGTTTTAAAAGAGGATAGGTTTTAGTATTAATTGTTGCATTCATACTTTAATCACTAGACTCATACATCAATGGAATAATAAGTGATCCGGGTAGTTCGAATTCAATTTTGTTCGCCTAAAATCTGATCCCAAATCTGCGAAATCTAGCTATTGAAAGGTCTCAGAGAGCCTCCGGTTTTTGCATGAAAATCTTGGAAGAAACGGTTTTGTAATGATCGAATACAAACCTAGAAATTGTTTCTACATCGATAGATCGGATCTTAGTTCTTTTCCTTGTGTATAAGTGAATTAAAACCGCTCTCCCAAGTCAAGTAAGTTCTGGAAGTCCAGAACAACCCTATGTAATCTTGAGCCATTTGTATCTGTTAGCTATACATATATTCGAGGGGTACAAAGATAAAGTTAGGTCTGCACTAGTCCAGGTAAGTTTTACATCGGTATTGCCACAAGACTTCAGTAGCCAGGCCTCTTCTGGACATATAGAAAATAGATTTTAGTAGCCAAATGAGTTTTGCATCTGTGATGAATACTAAGTATGGAAGGGAACTTTAAGATTGAGTATTGTCTGTGCAAATATTCTGATGAATTAGAATGAATCAAACCGCTTCTAAGATCATCGTGTCGTTGCTCTAGATTTCATATTTTGAATCATAGAATATGGTTTCACCATTGATGAGAATGCATAAGAAGTCATCTTGGAACACCAGCGTGATTCCACAGTTGTGCCTTCGGATTTTGCGTTGTGAAGCAAACGAATTCTTGGTCCAATTTTACTTTAATTTGACCAGATCCTGGTGCCACATTCATATCCATAATATTAGCATCCTTGCATGGATAATGTTTCCACTTATCAAACCTGAGGGAGGTACACATTGTATAGCACTTCCTGAAACAGTGATAATTCCCCAAAGGTATACTAAGTCAGGGGTACTGCTAAGTTCCATGCATGGCATGTGATTGTACGTGCTCCAACCCCTCGGCGTGTGCTTTAAATTTAATTTAAGAGGTTGGAAACCTAGTCAGCAACGTGGCTCAGATGGTCAGTCCAATCCATGCTCGCTCTGAGGGGCTTGGTTCGAATCTCACTGGAGACACTTTCCTTTTAATGTACATTTGAGGATTGAGGAGACACTTTTTCTTTTAAACTTCCCTTCAAGCGTCCACATGCAATTGGGCCAATAGTTGCCATATTGTATTTTTGTAGGGGCCCAAGTCGAAAATGGGCCTGCTGCCTCATGTGCCAAATCAAACCCAAATTAGCAGCAAAGTCTTCAATCTCACACATAGTCATTAACTCTCCAAGTCCAAATTAAATCCTTTTCCCTTCAAGATTCAAATTAAGTTCCTTTTCTAAAAAAAAATTTCAAATTAAATTCCCTTTTCTAAAAAATTTTCAAATTAACTTCCTTTTTTTTTCAAAATTCAAATTTTTTTTTTCAAAATTAACTTCCCATTTTTTTTCAAAGTTCAAATTAACTTTCCCTCTTGTCAAAATTCAAATAACATCATTTTTCTTCAAAATTCAAATTCCTTTTTAGTTAGTTCAATTCTTTTTCTCAAGTTTTAAATCCAAAATCTTAATCAATTTCAATTCTTTTCCACAAGTTCTTAAATCAAGTTAATTTCAAGTTCAAGTCAAATTTAATTCTTTTGTTGTAAATCCTAAAATTTCAAGTCAAATTGATTTTTTAGTCAAGTCAAATCCAATTTTCCATTTTCAAAATCAAGTTTCATTTAAATCAAGTTTCATTCTTCTCTTCAAATTTTGAATCAAATTCATTTTTTATTTCAAATGAAGCCCAATTCTTTCTTATTCCTATTCTTTTTAAACTAATTCATTTTGGGAATCACAAGTCTCACGCAATGAGCTCTAAATGGAAAACTGACGGTCTTCACTGCTATTCGATATTTAGAGATTCATATAGGTCCCAGTGCAGCCCTAGTTGTCTCGGACCTTGTGCATAAGTGGAATAAAAGTTCCTACTCAAAAAATAAAACTTTTAAAAATATTTTTGGAAACACAAAGTCTCACGCAATGAGCTCTAAATAAGAAACTAGCGGTCTTCACTGCTGTTTGATATTTAGAGATTCATATGGATCCTAGTGCAGCCTACGTTTGTCTCGGATCTTGTGCATAAGTGGACTGAGGATTCCTCCCTAAGATATTTTCAAAATGCTCCTTTCCATTTCAAGCAACTCGAAGGTCAAGCCTTCACAAACCAGAACAACATAAGTCTTGAGTTTCCCATTGCACCAGGGAATATGTAGGAGCAGGATCAAGTCCTGTCAGGCTAACCTCCACCAACCTATTTATTTTCACATTAATTAAGGGATCAAAAAATTTTCAAAAATCGCACACTCAGTTTAAAGGTACCGCTCTTCGGAATGGGCGAGTGGGGGGCTTAATACCTTCTCCACTCATAACCGACTCCCGAACCTAAATCTCTTCGTCGAGTTAGGGCTTTTCCAAATATTTTTCCCTTAAATAAAAATTTGGTGGCGACTCCACATAATCCAATTAAAATCTATTTGCAAATTTTAGCGAGTTCGTCGTCTCGTCGTGATTACGGTTGCGACACACATGTGGACTAAGAATCCTTCTTGTAAATAATTTCAATAAAAACTTCATTTTAGAATCCCTAAGTCTCACGCGATGAACTCTAAGCATGAACTGGTATCTTTTTCTGTTGTTCGGTGTTTAGGCATTCATATTGATCCCAGTGCAACCATAGTTGTATTGGGTCCTGTGCATATGTGGACTAAGGATTCTCCTTAAAATATTTTCAAAACACTCTATTTATTTTCAAATGCTCTTTTTTCAAGCTTTTCTAAAGGTCAAGCCTTCAAATAAGAACTACGTAAGCCATGAGTTTCCCATTGCACCGGAAAATACGTAGGAGCCAGATCAAGTCTTGTCAGGCTAACCTCCATCAACTTATTTATTTTCACATTAAAGGGATCAAACAATTTTCAAATAAATCATACACTCAGTTTAAGGGTACCATTCTTCGGAACGGGTGAGTAGGGTTCCTAACACCTTCCCTACTCGTAACCGACTCCCGAACCTAAATCTCTTCCTCGAGTTAGGGTTTTTTCTAAATCTTTTCCCTTAAATAAATATTTGGTGGCGACTCCACATAATTAATAAAAATTCTATTTTCAAAATTTAGCGAGTTCGTCGTTTCGTTGTAATTACGGTTGCGACACCTTCTCATCAAAGATAGCTAATGTGAATGAAAAAAATGAAATTGATGATGTACATGCTATTTAAGATGATTATTGTGAAGGGATGTGGGAAAATGTTGCACCATGACATAAGTTGGTTATTTATTTGATTATATCATCAATCCATATTTATTGTTACTTATTTTAAAATATATATTAGTTATTTTATATCACTGGAGTTTCTAACATATATTTTTTTATATATTTCAACAGGCACATGACTAATACATTTGAGTATCCTCCTTCTCGAAGTGGGTCCAATAGTCAATCTCGACAGAAGAAGGGAAGACAAGTCATATGGTTAAGAAGGTTAACCCTTAGCCAGAGTGGTGATTAGATGATTCCAATAAATTTTGATTAGGCCATTAGGAATCTTTTAAGGCAAAAAAAAAAAAGTTTAAGAGTTATGTGTCCCTCCTTGGACACAACAAAGCTAGTATTTTGAAGAGTGATTGGGATGATGTAGAGCTTCAAGTGAAAGATCAAATTTGGGAGTCATCATGGTATATCACTTTAAAGCATTAAAATTCTCCATATATTTATGATTTACTAACAAATTATATCTTTTTATTTTTTTGTATATTACATACAATGTGCCAAATACTAGCTTGTTAAAGATTAAGCTTTCATTTGTTGGTGAACGTTGAAGGGATTTCAGGACACATCTCACTAATATATATATATATATATATATATATATATATATATATATATATATATATGTATAGGAAGTGTCTCCTTGTGAGGAGTACTAGTTCCTTGATAATGAGATGTGAAAAAGATTTGTTGAGATCCAAAAAGATCCTGCATTTACTATATGTATTTTTATATACTTTGTGTTTATTTTTATTTGGCTGACATGATTTCTTTTATATCTAATTGATGAGATTTCATATAACAAGAGAAAAGAAAGAAGGCTTAGCAAATTTTTGTAAAGAACTACTACCCAAATAGATTATCTTGTGGGGTTATAAGTTGCTTAAGGATAGACTCATTGAGCAAAAGTTAAAAGAATGTAAACAATCATCTAAGGAAAACTCATTTACACTTTAGTCTCTACCACCCACATGTTATGAGAAATGGAATAGAGCACAACAAAAGCCTTCAAGAGAGTATACATTAGAGCCTTTTCGTATTGTTGCTGAGTAGATTGTAAGTAATTATAAAATTAAAACAATTTTTTTATAAATTAACTTAAAAAATATATATTATTGATAATGATAATTTATAATTTGTAAGATTCTTTGGTTGAACAAAACTCACGAGGAGCCTTTGTTCCTATTCAAGAGGTTAATATTCTTAGTACTATTATTGGTCAACCGGAGCATCCAGGTCATGTTTGTGTTGCTGGATGAGGTGTTGGCATTAGATAATATTTTGGATTGTCTTCCACTACACATGCCTCCAAAGAAGGATTAGTTTCAAGAGATGAGTTAGAGGCTATGAGAAAAGACATGAGGCACAAACTTTGAGAGAAGCTTAGACATGAGCTTGCATCTTTAGAACTTTCCTAAACACATACACAAGGTCATCATTCCTCTTCTCCTAGATGTGTGAGCATAAAAGTAAGTTTTTCTCTGACTGAGGAACATGTACCAGGAGGAGAGGATCTTTTTGATCCTATTAACGATTATGAGTTATATGTTGATGATTTGTATTGTTTGGCAGCCATTGGAAAAATCTATAACTTGGGTTCAACCATGTATCACCAGCAAATTGATGATGATAATGTTAGGGTGATGGTTGAACGGGTTGAAGATGTAAATGCTCATGTTCCTATGCCTATTGAAGAGGTTCATACAGTGGGGAAAATCATTTTATTTTATGGTCTAGAAGGCTTATTAAATAATTTTCTAAATTTTTTTATGTAGCTAATCTATAAATATATATGTTCCTAATATTTTCTAAATTCATTTTAGGATATAAGGAACATCTTGGGAAGGAGACTGATGTTAGTGCTGAAAAAGAACTTCCATCCCAACAAAAGAAACCTAAAGCTAACTTACTTACACATCTGTTTGGTATTATTGTTAATCTGAGAAACCAACCTTTGCAAATCATTACAGAACTGGATATCATAGGAAAGTTCATTGCTATTCCCTTCTATATTACTAGGAAGATATCATGGAGTTAATTATAGGTAAGGATCTCGTATGTGTATCAATTGTACAAATATGGTTGATGTAAATAAATTTTTAAATCTTAATTGAATTAATTAAGTATCATTCTAACAATACCTAAAAGATTGATTTAATACCTTAAATTAAATTTCTAATTTTGGTTCATTTTGATCCAAATTTTATAGGATCCATTGACAATTAATCATTATTTTTCCAAAGAAAAATGTAGTTCTATTTGTGTGCTTTACTTGGAAAAAATTGAAGAAAGACATAAGGGACATTATTGAAGTGTAAGTTTTTTAGTGTTTTGGTATTTATATTCATTTCTTTTATTTTCAAAGGTATTAATTTAGTTTTTCTTTTATTATAGAGCAATAAATGATCTTCTTCTATTAAAAAGGATGCATTTAGCAAATATTAAAATGCTTTCATGGATAATTCCACGTGTAATTAGTTTCTTAAAAGTTATTCAATTCGTTTATATTTTTTTTTATCATTATATCATCTCTAATTATATTTTATTCTTTTCTATGTTTTTAAAAGCCAAAAGGCAAGATGGAGGAATCGAGTGTGAATATTATGTCATGAGACATATGTTTCACATTGTCTCAACATCTATAGTTGATTCTTGGACTGAGGTAATTACAATTATCATAATTTGTAGATATTTTGAAATCCTTACCCTTTAATGAAGAAGAAATTGATTATGTTAGAATATGTTGGGAGGAATATAGGATAGAGGTATCCAATTTGGATTGATTTTATGTAACTTTAAGTTATTTTCTTTGTAAAATATTCAATAAATTTAGATTTGATAATGAATAATGATATATTTAGTTTTAATAAATAGATTCCTTGGTTGTTTTATTGTCTAGTTATGTTGTCCGGTTGTATATTCAAGTATTGTAATTAAATTATATGGTAGTATGTCCAAATGAATTGAACATTAAAAAAAAGACTATCTACATCGATTAAGGTCTTAATCGATGTACATAGCTAATGTAGAAAGTAGGAGTTTTACATCAGTTGGAATACGAACCGATGTAAAAAGTCCACTTTCTACATCGATTTATAGTTTTTAATTGATGTAGAAAATATATTTTCTACCTTGGTTCTTCTTTAAGCCGATATAAAAATTCGTACTTTCTACTTCAATTCTAGAACCAATGTAGAAATCCTAATTTGCTATATCCTTCGCTTCTATGCTGCTTAAATAACCGATGTAAAAAGTTCCAAACAATCAATAAAAGCTCATTTTCCCTTGATGATTAAATTTATTCTAGAAGTTCCATTTACATACTTGGAAAGATTAGTAGAAAGCTGGCCTATGGTTTGTGGGAGTTATTATATTTTTAGGGATAATTTACTATTGGATTCAGACAAGCACTAATTTTCTTTTGAATTTTAAGATTCTTATTTGTACTTTCTTGAAGTTATTTATATTTTTCTAATTTTTTTAATATAGAGTGTTTGAATCACTCAATAAATTTTAAAAAGTAATTTCAAGTTCTTATAGTTCAGATGGTACCTCAGGTTTAATATCTATCATAAAACATATTTGTGAAGCTTTTGTAACTTTGTTAATTGAAATGTTATTGTCAAACCATCCCATGTTGAAACAAGATCTTTCTTTTTCTTAGGCTTGATAAACTTTCTTTCTATCTTTAAATATGGACATTCAACATTCATGTGTTTAGATTTTCTACATTCATAATAAATAATATTAATTTTCTGGTAATTCTTAAAAGAGGATTGCTTACCTTTATTTGTCTTGAAAGGTTTTATTCCTTTCTTTTTCTTTTTCATCATGCTCTTTAAAGATCTAAAGATAAGAGATAGCTCATCATCAGTTCCATTATCATCTTCATTTATCTTTTTTAAACATGTTATTTCTTCAAATTTTATGGCTTTGGTTGAAGTTTTATGATCAAGATTCTTATATTTAAGGGATATTCCTTTTCCTTTCTTGTCTAGTTTATCCTTGTTCATTTTGACCTCATGAATCTAGAAAGATCCAATAAGCTCATCAAGTTTGAGCATTCTAAGATCTTTAAATTCTTCAAAGGTTGTTTTCTTGGGTCTCCAAAGATGCCGAAAACTCTTAAGAAGTTTTCTCATAGCCTTTTCATGATCAAACTCTCTTCCAAGAACTTTTAGACCGTTCATGATAGTTTGAAATCTTCCTATCATTTCATCAATTACTTCTCTGTGTTTCATTTTCGTATCTTCATATTAGGAGACAAGTTAGCTTATTTTTTATTTTTTGACTTGGATTGTTCCCTAACGAATAGTGATGAGCATATCCTATATTTCTTTGATTGTTTTACACCAAAAGACTTTGTTATACTAACTTCTGCATAAGACACAATTTAATTGAAACCTAGTCATTGAATTATTTTGTATCTTTGTTACTTAGTGCGGTGTCCATTGTTATTTAATAATTTCTTCTCCTTGGGAATTCAGGGGCACATAATCACCTTTATGATGACACTCCAAAGATTATATTGAGTAAACTTAATGAACATTTCCATCTTATCTCTCCACTAGGGATATTTTTTCGTATGGAAGGATAGAGGTCAAGTAATTGATGCACCTTCAAGGATGAGTTGGTTTCCAAATTCTTCAATTGAATAAGATCTTTAGGTCTTTTTCATTTGTTAGAATGCTCAACCGAAGAGGCTGAGCTCTGAAAGCAAATGTACCAACCATAGGTAACATAGATAAGAGGGTGAATAATGTGTTACAAATTTACTAAAATATTAATTGAAAGATTTAGATCGTATAAACAAAAAAGTATTTAGAAGAAAAGGAAGCACACTAATATGTATACTGGTTCATCCAAGAACTCTTGCACATGGCCCTTTAGGATAAATAATCTCAATAGACTTAGACTAGACATTTCCTATCTAGAAGTTCTATTACAACAAACAGTGATATGGTACAAATGGAAATAGGAGAAACTTATACACCAGTTATGAACAAAGTAGACGAGTTATTCTTGGTGCAATTATGTTCATTATAATGTGTTCAAAAGCTTCAAGATTTATATATATATGGACAAAGTAGTCATTGAGACTGAAGAAAGATTTTTAGCGTCTTCTGCATGTCCATTAAATGAATGACCTGAATTAGGTGAAAAGAGCCGCTTTTGGTGAAAGGTTTTGTCTATGATAGTTGTACCTCACATTTCATGTTACTTTATATGAAAGATATATTCTTTCTCTTTCTAACTTAAGTCAACTCTTCATTTTTTACTTCAGTAATCATTTTTTCATATAAAAGTATGAAAGAGGTTAGAATTTTGCACAAGACCAATTGAGTGAGCTTGTAAAGTATGTTTTTTATATTTTAGATGAGTTGATGTTCACTTTATAAAAATACTTCAAAATAAAGATAACTTTCATTTGTACTTGTCTTCAAAATAGACACTATAATCATGTTTTTATCATTATTAAAATATTATAAATTTCTGAAACTTAATTATTTATTATTAAGAAATAATGATTTTTAGT
Source organism: Canavalia gladiata (assembly GCA_037954105.1). Classification (NCBI taxonomy): domain Eukaryota; kingdom Viridiplantae; phylum Streptophyta; class Magnoliopsida; order Fabales; family Fabaceae; genus Canavalia; species Canavalia gladiata. The sequence continues at coordinate 26,220,309 of CM075662.1, forward strand.
TTAGGTTCCAACATTGCAAATGTTGTAAATAAAATAAGGGTATATAAAGAGGAGACATTAGATAATAAAGTGGTTGAAAACCATCCTTCTTATCGTGATAATAAAATTGAATTATGTGGTTAATAAAATAATGGAGTCACATGATACAAACATAATAACAATTGCAGAGTTCCTTGAAAGCATAGAAAGTTATGTGAATAGAATTATGGAAAAGGTAAAGGGATAATGAAAAAACCTTGAAAATTCAAGTAAATCTAAATAAATTTGCAGGGTCAAGACCAAGCATGGGAAAAACATAGTTGTGAGAACAATAATAAAGGAAGAGGAAATAGGGACAAAGAATATTTTTGAGGAAGAGGATGTTACAACAATTTCAAGACAATTAATCAAGGAAGAGATGGAAACAATTTAAGGTCACCTATTCGAGGAAGAGGTAGAGATACTTATTATCGAGAAAGAACAAACTTTAATTAGTTTTACTATGGAGAGTTCATACATAAATAAATAAATAAATTGTTGATTCAAATCAAAAAATTATCAAAAAAGTGTTAGAGAAATTTAACATGAAAATATTAATGATAATCTTAATTCTAAAATTTTATTTTTGGCAAGATTTTTTTTTTGCAAAAAATGAAAATATATGATATTGAGTGCGGTAAAAATACATGTAGAAAAATGAGTTACTTTCTTACCATGATGAAATTTTTAATTTGTTAATAAAATTTAGCAACAATACAAATTATAGAAGGCAATGGATGAAAAAAATTCATAGTTCATGCAATTGAAAATTATGATATATGGGAGCTAATTAAGTTGCATGCAAATAAGAATCCAATTGTAGTCAAATGTTTTTTTTATTATTTTGAAGTATTTGATCCACTTGGAAGATTAGATATAGTTTATATTATTATCTCACTCTTTACTCAAAATAAATGGGAGATATATTGTAAACACCCATTTATATCCGAGGCCCCCAACCATTAAAATTAATCAAGAAACCAATAAATAAATAAAAAATAAGAGATAAAACAAAAGCAAAGAATAATAATAAAGATAGATATTAAAAATCTGGAAATAAAAATGAAATTAAAAACGAAACCTAAAAGAATAAAATCTTTACATAAATAAAAACAGAAAAATAAATCATAAAAATAAATAAACAAAAATAAAAAAAATACATTAAAAAAAAATCTGGAATTAAAAATTAAAAATAATAAAAATTCCAAAAAAACAACAAAAAGAAGAAAAAAAGTGAAAGAATAAAGAAAAATAAAAATATCATAGTTAAATAAAAAAAATAATATATTAAAACTAAAAAAACTAAACACAAGAAAAAAAGCAAAAAGCAAAATAGAAGTTACATAAACAGAAAAACGGGAATTTCAAATGGGGTATAAAAGAAGGGAGAAAAAGGCAAGAAAACAGAATGAACGGATTAACGAACGAGGGTAACAGAAAAGCAACAGAAGAGAAAAAGGCAAGAAAAAACAGAATGTGAAAAGGAGGCTTGGGTTGAGAACAGTTGGAGGAGAGCGGGGAGGTCTTTTTTCTCGCTCTTTTGGGGAACGGAGGCCCTCAACAATCTCGGAGAAGAAGCTTCACACCTAGAAGGATCAACCGTAGTAAAAGGAGGATCTTGATTTTCCAGGTAAGAAAAGCGACAAAAGACAGAAGAAATCTTCATATTCAGAAGAATCAAATTCACTGAAGGGGGATCCCGACCATAGTTGAAGGAAGATTCACATAGAGGAAGGAGGAAGAACCTCGCTTCACCTATCCCCAGGTTCTTTTTTTATCTAATTATACATGTTCCTGTAAAGAAGATGAATGTTTTTCGTGGTTTAATCACTGCACCTGTGTACTTGCACCATGGTTTGAGGTTTCTAGAAGAATTTTGGTTCAGTCCTATTATTTGCCTGAGAGTGATCTATGATATGAGCCCTACATGAGAAATCCAGCTCCATAGGCATGTGGAATGTCCCTACTTTACCGCATAGCATCTCGTTAAAATCAGTTTACCCATGAATTCTCGGATAGATCAGGACTAAACAATATGACTTAGATATAAACATCTTGGCTATCTCCTGTTCTGGTATGTGCTTCTTGGTTTGAGTTGGCAACATCGATTCTTGAAAGGGTGGTGTGGTTAAATCTCTCATAAATCAGGTGAAGAATATGCTAGGCGAGTTTATACGAATTCCAACTTCTGTTTTCTTCTCCAAAAAAGGATGCCGACTCTTGCTGAATTTGATACTATGAGCTATGGCAAGCAAGAATAGGGAACTGTTAATACAAAGGGGAGTTCCAACTTATCAGAGTCAATCATAGAATTGTCTTGAGAAAATTGATGAATAAAATAAGTAGGTACACCACCAGTGCTGGATTTCATGCTCCCAACAGCAGTCATAGCAGCAGTATAGCCATCTGCACTTTCACGTAGCAAGGTGGATCTTATCTATATTATCGATGAACAAGTGGGAAGAAAAAAGTAAGGACTCAAATACTGGCAAGCATTCTTAGCAGGGGGCAAGAAGCAATAGATGACTATGGTGTAATCAATAAAATTGGTTAAATTGATTCGGAACCAAAAGTCTTTGCAGTGATGCAAGCTCTCCTATTAAACCAAGGACCTTTTAATGATACTCCATAGATCACTTTGATAGGATTGCTTCCATAGACCTTGCATAGTTTGGGAATAGTGCAGTTGAGGGCTCAGTAGGGAAACTGAAAGCTTGAAGTCAGTTGCTGTGTTGAATCTCTTGCTTAAAGAAGCAAGAGAGAGCTGCTCAGCTCACTGTGGATACTGCAAGTGGATATGTTGGTGACTATTTGGCATTAAAAGAGGAAAGTGGGTTCACAGCTCATGGGAATGAAGATTATTTGGGTATCAATCTCAGATCTAACATCATAGGTGGATACTCCAGAATTCCATCCGATAAAATTGGAGCTCATGATGATGGCAGGTTATCAATTAGTAACATACTCATAAGTGAAGACTTACAAAAGACTGATCAGAGGATGTCATTTTTTTCTGTCATTCATAATTCTAATATCAACCAATCTGTCCTTTACAGCAAACCCAATTTAGAGCATGATTCCTTGGTTAAGAATCAGTTTAGGCCAGCTTCTACTATGGTTCGTCCAATCCAAGCTCAGTTCTTGAACAATTCGTGTGCAACACAGGGAGATCCAAGTTCTAAGAGCACTACCCTTCTGTATGATCCAGACGTTCCTGGTTTAATTTTTTGGCTGGTTATCATCTGCTGGAATTGATAATGATGCTAAGTCAATAATGGAAAGCATCTCTCCATCAAACAACTTTGGAAGAAATTCCTGGAGTAGTCAACAATGTTTTATTCATCCAGAATTGAAAAACATAAGCAGATGGCATGATGCTGGCAGTGACTCCTAGAATTCTGTTTGGTATAGTGGCAGTTTCTGCATAATTAGGCAGAAAACAACATGTGCTGCCATAAAATTTTCAGTTGCCAGGCCACAAACAAGTATATTGGTACCATCTGGATGTATTGAGACATGACTCAATATGGTGACTACAAAGGGCTTGATTTGTGAGACAGGATTAAAATGTAATGGCATATAGATGTCAAATGAGTCCAGGGAAAGCTATGAAGGAATTTTCAGTGAATGAAGCTCTGATCAGCAAGGTAACATCATATCAGGGCTTTGGCCATCCGTAGCCTGGTACATAGCCTTTAGGAGCCTAGTACTCAAAGACCGAAATCTGTTACCACTTGAAATTTTTAGTTGAATCCCTTCAATGTACATAATTCCACAATGATTGAAAAGGGAACAGGTTGATGGATGAAGGAGCCAATGAGAAGTCGAAACTTGGAATTGTAGAAACTAGAATTTGTGATCAAATGCCAAATTCGGTTGAGCCATTGTGAGGGGTCGTAGCAATGGCCTAGGCTTCCATGGGGATGATGAATCAACTTAGGCCAGAATGGTTTAATGAACTGAGAACGGTGGTGATGGATTATTTGATCGCCTAATGTCTTGGCATGGTAATATGAAATGGGCACAAAGCTACTAAAACAGGTCCTACTGTAGGGGCTGATTAATTCCCAGCCAATCACTATTTATTTTATTTACACCCATTCAGACTAAGCACCACAGCCTGGCCTAGTGGTCAAGTAGGCGATCCATAAACCCCATGACCAAGGTTCGAATCCCAGGTACTGCAGTTTTTGTTAATTCCGTTTAACATAGATCAAGCATGAGCTAAATCGAAATAACTACACTATGTACCCAACCAGGCGCTTGGCCCAGTGGTTGGGGGCGTTTGTGGACATCCTATACCCTCGCTTCGAACCCCAAAGACAACATTCCTTGAATTTTGAAATGACCAAGCTCAACGATTACCATTCTGCCCCCCAGAGTTCATGAAATCCCAAAACCGTCCCTATGCGTCAAGATTACCCTTATACCCTCCACCTTTTCCAATAATTCCTAATCTGTCCTCACATATTCAAATTACCAAACTGCCCTTAAACTTTTCAATAATCTCAAATCTGTCCTCACATGTTCAAATTACCAAATTGCCCTTAACCTTTTCAATAATTCCAATCCCCATTTTTCAAACTATCCCTAAAAATTAAAAATTAAATTCTCTTCTTCAAGTTCAATTCAAATCAATTTTTCTTCTTTTCAAATTCACTTCAAAACCCATTCTTTTTCCAAATCAAACCATTCCTTTTCCTTATTATGTTCGAACTAAATTCTTTCCAAAATATGTTGGTTCTAGGTCTCACGCAATGGATCCTAGGGACGAACTGGTAGCTTTTTCTGCTGTTCGCTTCCTAGGAATTCATATGGGCCCCAAGTGCAGCTGTAGTTGTCTTGGACCCTGTGCATATGTGGGCTGAGGATCCTTTTGTAAATGATTTCAACAAAGACTCCATTTTAGAATTCCTAAGTCTCACGCAATGAATCCTAAGCACGAACTGGTAGCTTTTTCTGCTGTTCGGGGTTTAGGAATTCTATGGATCCCAGTGCAGCCGTAGTTGTCTTGGATCCTGTGCATATGTGGACTAAGGATTCTTATTAAAATATTTTTAAAATAATCAAGCCATTTTCAAACGTTACTTTCCAAGTAGCTCCGAAGGTTAAGCCTTCAACTGTTTTTCGAACACTCATTTAAACACTTTTGAAGGTCAAGCCTTCAAAACATAACCAGAACTACGTAAGCCTTGAGTTTCCCATTGCACCAGGGAATACGTAGGAGCAGGATCAAGTCCTGTCAGGCTAACCTCCATCAAGTATTTATTTTCACACTAATTAAAGGGATCAAACAATTTTCAAATAATCACACACTCAATTTAAGGGTACTGTTCTTCGGAACAGGCGAGTGGGGTGCCTAACACTTTCCCCACTCGTAACTGACTCCCGAACCTAAATCTCATCTAGGGTTTTTCCAAATCTTTTTCCCTTAAATAAAAATTTGGTGGCGACTCCACATCGATCAAAACAATTCATTTTCAAAATTTTAGCGAGTCCGTCGTCTCGTCGGAATTACGGTTGCGACAGATGGCGACTCCACTGGGGACCATTAGAGAGTCAAACCCGATCAATTGAGTGTACATTATATTTGATCTCTTTCCTATTTGTTTGCACATTTTATTGATTGCACGATTCATTTACTTGTTTATTTATCTGTTGTTTGTTTGTCAATTCTTTGTACAACCCTAGGATAGATGAATCATAAATTGCAATATATATCTGTACAGTTTCCCCAATTGTAGGTATCCCAAAGTGGTGTGCCCGCCATGCATTACATACGCATTTTATTACGAGTGGGGCCCTACACCCGGGTCTGAGTGTTGCTTAGGACTAGAGGGATCTAGTGGTGTCACTTTGGGGCTTACGTCCTGTTTGACTATCACGAAAATCCCAGTTAGAGTGCGTCCTATTTGTAATGCCCCACAACTGGTAGCTTTTTCTGCTGTTGTGGCAAGCATTGCGAACTGGAACTTGGCTCTAGTAACCTCTTATACCTCAGGATTACAAGCCACCTTTGAGAGGTTCATATAAAAGGCCATAGATCCCTAGGGCAGGTAACCCACATAAGAAGTAAAGAGGGCACACGCCCCTTCATAATATGGTTCATATACGCACGGACAATTATCATCCAAAATGGAAGCTGAAGATTGGGGAAATACAGAAATCAAGAAAGAAAAGTCAAACAAAAATAAAAGAAATATCAAAACAAACAAAAAAAAAACAAGGAAAATCAAGGAAAACTAGAAATTCCTAGGAAAAATTAGGAAAACAATCTTTTGAAAATACTGAAAAAATGAAAAGATTCAAAAGAGAGAAAATGAAATTTCGAAAACCTAAAGAATGCTTTTTGGAAAATTTTAACAAACCCTTTTCAAACACCATCAAAGGTTTTTTAGCAAAATACCAAAAATACAAAACTCCTAAAAACAAATTTGTTAAAATCAATAAATAAATAAAAAACTCTGGTTTATTTTCAAAATAGTCAAACTTCAAAAGTCTCTAAAAAATTATTTGTACATGGCATGCATTCATTCATTAATAAATTTATCATAAAAAAAAACAACAATATTTCAAAAATCATTTTTCATCCACATACTCATTTTACCCCAACATCTTTATCATTCATGATTTTTGCATTCAAATTATTTTTCAAAAATTAATTTTTAACTCTAACAGAAAATTGGAGAAACACAGCTTCCTCTACATCCTTGTAGGACTCGTACACAATCAAGAATCATGGATGAGCTGGAGAGACAAAACGAGGAACTGAGAAATGAGGTCAAGACTCTAAAGGAGCAGATGGCCAAGCTGATGGAGGCCATCCAATTGTCAAAACAGAAGGAATCGCTGGGAGAACCCACAGACCCGTCATATCCTCCTGGGTTCACTCCACAAAACCCTTCGCCATCGACTATGCCTCCGCCAACCAAAGGAGTTCATTATGGGTTTCCTCATGGGCATGCACCTTTATACAACCAAACACAAACCCAAACACAAGCCCAAATACAAACCCAAACACACAACCTACCCTCTAACACCACAGACATCCCCTATGCCATTCCAAACACCACCTCACAAGCCTACCAAGCAGCCGTTGGGGGAACACACCCTATGTTCACCCAAGGGCCTCGCCCTGTATACATACCGTCTTCTCACCATCACCACATGCCTGAGGAATACCCAAACCATCCTTCAAGTGAAGATACAGAAAAATGGAAGGGCCTAGAGGACAGGATCCGGGCAATTGAGGGAAACACTTATGAAGCCAAAGATGCATCTGATCTATGCTTGGTACCAGACATGGTCATCCCTCCCAAATTCAAGGTTCCTGAATTCGAGAAATACCAAGGAACCAGCTGTCCAAAGAAACATTTGACTATGTACTGTAGAAAGATGTTTGCATGTACTTACGATGAGAAGCTGCTTATCCATTTTTTTCAAGACAGCTTAACATGGGCAGCTGCAACCTGGTACACTCAGCTAGAGCGGACACACATCCGTTCATGGAGGGATCTGGCTGAGGCTTTCCTCAAACAATATCAGTATAATGCCGAGATGGCTCCCGATCGAACCCAACTCCAGAATATGGCCAAGAAGGGGGATGAGACCTTCAAGCAGTATGCTCAAAGATGGAGGGAGCTAGCTGCTCAAGTGCAACCTCCACTATTTGAAAAAGGGCTGGTCAGCACGTTCGTAGACACACTCCAAGATCCTTTTTATGACAAGATGATTGGCAGTGTGACTTCTAGCTTCTTTGATGTTGTCATCATTGGAGAAAGGATCGAGGGTGGCATGCGTCGAGGAAGGATCACGCATAAGGCCACAGGGATAGTTGACGCCTCTACAGAAAAGAAGAGGACAGGTGAAGCTTATAATGCGGCTTCTGGTCAAGGACAGTATATACCTCCGACGGCACCTTATGGACCGATTAGCTTCCAACCACCACCATATACACCCTACACACCATATCCTTACATTGCCTCTACCTACCAAACACCCTACCATCCAGCTTACAACTATCCAACGCAAATACGACCGCCCACACCATACACAGTCCGAACACAAGCCATGAGCTCAAATTCTAGCCAAAGCCAAAAAAAGGAAAAAGAACCCGTCCAATTCGACCCTATCCCAATGACCTATACCGAGTTGCTACCTCAACTAATCCAAAATTCTTTGGTGGTTCCATACCCGCTGAAACCTCAAGAACCACCATATCCAAAATGGTACGATGCAAATGCCATATGTGATTACCATGGGGGTATATTGGTCATTCAACAGAAAACTGCCAGGTCCTGAAACGCAAGGTGCAAAGCCTAATTGATGCTAAACGGCTAGATTTCGGGAAGATCGCTCCTAATCCAAATCCCGAATCATGAGAGTTTATCTGTTGGCTAAGAAATGGGAGCAACACAATGAGCCGCCTTGTACAAGTCAAGCTATCAAGGAAGAACATCCAAAATTTGTCATGTTTTTCAAAATTAATCTTTGTAAATAAATCCCAATGAATAAAACAAAATTTACATTTTTCATGTTTTAAGCACGTGCCTCTCATTTTGGCTTTACTTTTAAAATTCACCATTCCTTTTCATCATTCAAGCCCACTTCTTCTTCCTATATCCAAAAAATAAATATCAATTGGTGATAATACCAGTGCTGTAATAAATAATCTTGAACGTCGGATTAATCAAGCTCAAAGAAAAAAGCCCAAGGAGGAAGCAGAATAACAACCAGGGATTCTAGATCCCTATTCAAAATGTCTTGTCAAATAAAACATCCCGCTGGAATCAAGTCTAAATTCAGGCAAAATTTAGGGATGCAAAATAAGATCTGCTGAATTGGAAGCCAAGATGACCCAGGCAAGGTCGATGTCAAAATTCAAAATTCAAAGAAAAGAAGAGGACCTGCTGGATTAAAGTAAAAAAATAATAATCCAGGCAAAATTAAGGTCAAAACATGAAATTCAAGAAGAAGAGAAACCCGCTGGATTAAAAGCTAAAAGAATCCAGGCAAAATAGGGTTAAAGTTCAAAATAATGATTGACAAAGTCATGATTAAAAAAAGGTCTTGCCGGTTTACAACAACAATTCAGGCAAAAGTTAGGATCATATAAAGAGCCCGCTAGGTTGCACACTCTCAAAGACGACCTAGGCAAAAGTTAGGGCACGATCAAACAAAAGTCCGCTAGGTCGATAACCCTCAAAAGAGACCTAGGCAAAAGTTAGGGCACAATCAAGCAGAAGACCCGCTAGGTCAACAATCCTAACGACCTAGGAAAAAGTTAGGGCACAATCAAGTAAAAGGCCCGCTAGGTCAACAAACCCTCAAAGGGGGCCTAGGCAAAAGTTAGGGCACAATTAAACAAGAGCCCGCTAGGTTGACAACAAAAGAGACCTAGGCAAAAGTTAGGGTACCAAAATCAAGAGCCCGCTAGGTTGAAAACCCGTAAGGGCAACCTAGGCAAAATTTAGGGCAATACAAAGACCTGCTGGGTTGAAAACTCAAAAGAACAACCCAGGCAAAAATTAAGGTCAAACCAGGAATTCCAGGACAACATGATATCCTGCACCTCATATATTCCTAAAACTGGGGCAAAATTTTGCCATTTTCTCGAGTTCGATTAATTCGACAATCAAGATTATGAAAAGCAGCACTGGCATTTTTCACCAAAAGGTGCCATTTGGGCAATCGAACCCACATCTTTTGTCATCTTTCCCTTTCAAGTACACTACCTCAAACATCCTTTGCAAATCTTCTCTATATTTTTTCATTAACCATCCAGAATCACTTCGCACACCTCAATAGCGCACATGCCAAAGGAGATGTGAAAAATGTAAAAATAAAAAGGATTAATTTTGAAAAGTTATGACAAGTCGGATGAATCCTTGACCGTCGCAACACGATAGGATTGTTTCCCAAGGATTCATCTTCCTACCAGCCATGATGCCACAAAAAGGAGTGTGTCTTACTCAATAATATTGACCACCGTCGGATCTCGAAGATCTTGGAAAAGAAAGTTCCAAAGCTGATCAGGAGCCAAAAGATTGACCAAAACACCGAACTTAAGTCAATCTAGCTCGTCTTGATTTTTGATTCTTGTCACACCAACTAGAGGGTTGTCGAGGAAGAATGTGTCAGAAAAAATTAAAAATCAAGAGAAACAAAAAGTTTTACACCATTTCATGGTTTGCATTCAATAGCATCTGTTTCATCAAATATTTATTTCAAGCATTAAAATAAGAACCCTGCATCATTCTGCACTTATTCAAGCATCACAAATACCACGTTCTCTTCATTTATTCAAAACAGCACATAAGCATCTTTTCATTCAAGCATTTCATAACTCATTTTTCAAAAACCAATTAAGACCTAGGTAAAATTTTCCAAATCAATCATAATTTGAAACCAAATCAAGTTCAAACTGGGGCAAATGCCTGCCCACAAAAATTTTAATTTGAGGCCATCCTCAAATTCTGAACCAAGAACAAGATTGGGGCAAACACTTGCCTAGAAAATTCAAGTTGAGGCTATCCTCAATTCCTCAACGTCAGAAAATCAAACTGGGGCAAATACTTGCCCACACAATTTAATTTGAGGTCATCCCCGAATTCTGATTCAAGTTCAAACTGGGGCAAACATCTGCCCGAGAAAATCCAAGTTGAGGCAAGCCTCAATTCCTCAACTCCAATTGAGTTCAATAGGGCAAGGTTGCCCAGAAAAATTTAAGTCAAGCTTATTGAAACCCTTCAAACTGGGGCAAAACGTTGGCCCAAAATTCTTTCAAATCAAGACGCCTCTCAGTTATCAAGAAATTTCCAAACTAGGGCAAAATGGTTGCCCAAGTCTCTTCAAGGAAATAACTATCAAGCGCAAGGTAAAGTGTTTCATTCATTCTTGCTCACGCCTATGTTATCAGGCCATAGCATTACATCTTTCCATTCTTGCTCATTGGCCTATGTTGTCAGGCCTCATCAAGTTTACTTTTCTGCACCTTGGCCTATGTTGTCAGGCCTCCTCAAGTTTACTTTTCTGCACCTTGGCCTATGTTGTCAGGCCTCATCAAGTTTACTTTTCTGCACCTTGGCCTATGTTGTCAGGCCTCATCAAGTTTATTTTTCCGCACCTTGGCCTATGTTGTCAGGCCTCTTCAAGTTTATTTTTCTGCACCTTGGCCTATGTTGTCAGGCCTCCTCAAGTTTACTTTTCTGCACCTCGGCCTATGTTGTCAGGCCTCCTCAAGTTTACTTTTCTGCACCTCGGCCTATGTTGTCAGGCCTCCTCAAGTTTACTTTTATGCACCTTGGCCTATGTTGTCAGGCCTCCTCAAGTTTACTTTACTGCTTTAAGGCCTATGTTGTCAGGCCTCATCAAGTTTATTTTTCTGCACCTCGGCCTATGTTGTCAGGCCTCCTCAAGTTTACTTTTCTGCACCTTGGCCTATGTTGTCAGGCTTCATCAAGTTTACTTTTCTGCACCTTGGCCTATGTTGTTAGGCCTCATCAAGTTTATTTTTCCGCACCTTGGCCTATGTTGTCAGGCCTCTTCAAGTTTACTTTTCTGCACCTCGGCCTATGTTGTCAGGCCTCCTCAAGTTTACTTTTCTGCACCTTGGCATATGTTGTCAGGCCTCATCAAGTTTATTTTTCCGCACCTTGGCCTATGTTGTCAGGCCTCTTCAAGTTTACTTTTCTGCACCTCAGCCTATGTTGTCAGGCCTCCTCAAGTTTACTTTTCTGCACCTTGGCCTATGTTGTCAGGCCTCATCAAGTTTATTTTTCCGCACCTTGGCCTATGTTGTCAGGCCTCTTCAAGTTTATTTTTCCGCACCTTGGCCTATGTTGTCAGGCCTCTTCAAGTTTATTTTTCTGCACCTTGGCCTATGTTGTCAGGCCTCCTCAAGTTTACTTTTCTGCACCTAGGCCTATGTTGTCAGGCCTCCTCAAGTTTACTTTTCTGCACCTTGGCCTATGTTGTCAGGCCTCCTCAAGTTTACTTTTCTGCACCTCGGCCTATGTTGTCAGGCCTCCTCAAGTTTACTTTTCTGCACCTTGGCCTATGTTGTCAGGCCTCATCAAGTTTATTTTTCCGCACTTAGGCCTATGTTGTCAAGCCGCCTTGTAGTTTAGATTTACTGTTTTCAGGCCTATGTTGTCAGGCCACCATAGTTTAGATTTACTGCTTTTAGGCCTATGTTGTCAGGACGGCATAGTTTAGATTTACTGCTTTTAGGCCTATGTTGTCAGGCCGCCTTGTAGTTTAGATTTACTGCTTTCAGGCCTATGTTGTCAGGCAACCCTAGTTTAGATTTACCGCTTTTAGGCCTATGTTGTCATGCCGCCTTATAGTTTAGATTTACTGCTTTTAGGCCTATGTTGTCAGGCCGCCATAGTTTAGATTTACCGCTTTTAGGCCTATGTTGTCAGGTCGCCATCTAGTTTAGGATTACTGCTTTTAGGCCTATGCTGCCAGACCGCCTTGTAGTTTAGATTTCTGCATCATGGCCTATGTTGTCAGGCCTCATCAAGTTTAGTTTTCTGCATCACGACCTATATTGTCAGGCCACCATCAAGTTTCCCTTTCTGCACATTCAAGTAGCCAGCATGTTCAGGTTTCCCTTTTCCAGCACGCTCAAGCTTTCTTTTCTGCACTTCGGCCTATAGTGTCAGGCCACTTTGTACATATCTTACATTTTAGTTCTCGCATGCCCTCCCGCCTCAAACAGGCCTTTCTCACCTCACTTTTCTTGTATTCATAGCCTAATCAGTTTATGCAATCAAGCCCTGCATATTTAAAACTTTATTGACTTAGCACATCAAGCTGGCAAGGTCACTCAAAAACCACCATCTATGAGGTTCACTTTAAGCTCAAGGCTTCTAGTACTTCTCAAATTTTTTCGAAAAAGCCCACTCAAACATAAAGTGTTCACGTCTTTACTCATTTCCTTACCATGATAATACAGAAAATATTTCTCGTATTATCTGATAAGAAAATGAGTAAAGAGGGGCAAACTGTAAACACCCATTTATGTCTGAGGCCCCCAACCATTAAAATTAATCAAGAAACCAATAAATAAATAAAAAATAAGAGATAAAACAAAAGCAAAGAATAATAATAAAGATAGATATTAAAAATCTGGAAATAAAAATGAAATTAAAAACGAAACCTAAAAGAATAAAATCTTTACATAAATAAAAACAGAAAAATAAATCATAAAAATAAATAAACAAAAATAAAAAAAATACATTAAAACAAAATCTGGAATTAAAAATTAAAAATAATAAAAATTCCAAAAAAACAACAAAAAGATGAAAAGAAAATGAAAGAATAAAGAAAAATAAAAATATCATAGTTAAATAAAAAAAAAATAATATATTAAAACTAAAAAAACTAAACACAAAAAAAAAGAAGCAAAAAGCAAAATAGAAGTTACATAAACAGAAAAACGGGAATTTCAAATGGGGTATAAAAGAAGGGAGAAAAAGGCAAGAAAACAGAATGAACGGATTAAGGAACGAGGGTAACAGAAAAGCAACAGAAGAGAAAAAGGCAAGAAAAAACAGAATGTGAAAAGGAGGCTTGGGTTGAGAACAGTTGGAGGAGAGCGGGGAGGTCTTTTTTCTCGCTCTTTTGGGGAACGGAGGCCCTCAACAATCTCGGAGAAGAAGCTTCACACCTAGAAGGATCAACCGTAGTAAAAGGAGGATCTTGATTTTCCAGGTAAGAAAAGCGACAAAAGACAGAAGAAATCTTCATATTCAGAAGAATCAAATTCACTGAAGGGGGATCCCGACCATAGTTGAAGGAAGATTCACATAGAGGAAGGAGGAAGAACCTCGCTTCACCTATCCCCAGGTTCTTTTTTTATCTAATTATACATGTTCCTGTAAAGAAGATGAATGTTTTTCGTGGTTTAATCACTGCACCTGTGTACTTGCACCATGGTTTGAGGTTTCTAGAAGAATTTTGGTTCAGTCCTATTATTTGCCTGAGAGTGATCTATGATATGAGCCCTACATGAGAAATCCAGCTCCATAGGCATGTGGAATGTCCCTACTTTACCGCATAGCATCTCGTTAAAATCAGTTTACCCATGAATTCTCGGATAGATCAGGACTAAACAATATGACTTAGATATAAACATCTTGGCTATCTCCTGTTCTGGTATGTGCTTCTTGGTTTGAGTTGGCAACATCGATTCTTGAAAGGGTGGTGTGGTTAAATCTCTCATAAATCAGGTGAAGAATATGCTAGGCGAGTTTATACGAATTCCAACTTCTGTTTTCTTCTCCAAAAAAGGATGCCGACTCTTGCTGAATTTGATACTATGAGCTATGGCAAGCAAGAATAGGGAACTGTTAATACAAAGGGGAGTTCCAACTTATCAGAGTCAATCATAGAATTGTCTTGAGAAAATTGATGAATAAAATAAGTAGGTACACCACCAGTGCTGGATTTCATGCTCCCAACAGCAGTCATAGCAGCAGTATAGCCATCTGCACTTTCACGTAGCAAGGTGGATCTTATCTATATTATCGATGAACAAGTGGGAAGAAAAAAGTAAGGACTCAAATACTGGCAAGCATTCTTAGCAGGGGGCAAGAAGCAATAGATGACTATGGTGTAATCAATAAAATTGGTTAAATTGATTCGGAACCAAAAGTCTTTGCAGTGATGCAAGCTCTCCTATTAAACCAAGGACCTTTTAATGATACTCCATAGATCACTTTGATAGGATTGCTTCCATAGACCTTGCATAGTTTGGGAATAGTGCAGTTGAGGGCTCAGTAGGGAAACTGAAAGCTTGAAGTCAGTTGCTGTGTTGAATCTCTTGCTTAAAGAAGCAAGAGAGAGCTGCTCAGCTCACTGTGGATACTGCAAGTGGATATGTTGGTGACTATTTGGCATTAAAAGAGGAAAGTGGGTTCACAGCTCATGGGAATGAAGATTATTTGGGTATCAATCTCAGATCTAACATCATAGGTGGATACTCCAGAATTCCATCCGATAAAATTGGAGCTCATGATGATGGCAGGTTATCAATTAGTAACATACTCATAAGTGAAGACTTACAAAAGACTGATCAGAGGATGTCATTTTTTTCTGTCATTCATAATTCTAATATCAACCAATCTGTCCTTTACAGCAAACCCAATTTAGAGCATGATTCCTTGGTTAAGAATCAGTTTAGGCCAGCTTCTACTATGGTTCGTCCAATCCAAGCTCAGTTCTTGAACAATTCGTGTGCAACACGGGGAGATCCAAGTTCTAAGAGCACTACCCTTCTGTATGATCCAGACGTTCCTGGTTTAATTTTTTGGCTGGTTATCATCTGCTGGAATTGATAATGATGCTAAGTCAATAATGGAAAGCATCTCTCCATCAAACAACTTTGGAAGAAATTCCTGGAGTAGTCAACAATGTTTTATTCATCCAGAATTGAAAAACATAAGCAGATGGCATGATGCTGGCAGTGACTCCCAGAATTCTGTTTGGTATAGTGGCAGTTTCTGCATAATTAGGCAGAAAACAACATGTGCTGCCATAAAATTTTCAGTTGCCAGGCCACAAACAAGTATATTGGTACCATCTGGATGTATTGAGACATGACTCAATATGGTGACTACAAAGGGCTTGATTTGTGAGACAGGATTAAAATGTAATGGCATATAGATGTCAAATGAGTCCAGGGAAAGCTATGAAGGAATTTTCAGTGAATGAAGCTCTGATCAGCAAGGTAACATCATATCAGGGCTTTGGCCATCCGTAGCCTGGTACATAGCCTTTAGGAGCCTAGTACTCAAAGACCGAAATCTGTTACCACTTGAAATTTTTAGTTGAATCCCTTCAATGTACATAATTCCACAATGATTGAAAAGGGAACAGGTTGATGGATGAAGGAGCCAGTGAGAAGTCGAAACTTGGAATTGTAGAAACTAGAATTTGTGATCAAATCCCAGCCAATCACTATTTATTTTATTTACACCCATTCAGACTAAGCACCACAGCCTGGCCTAGTGGTCAAGTAGGCGATCCATAAACCCCATGACCAAGGTTCGAATCCCAGGTACTGCAGTTTTTGTTAATTCCGTTTAACATAGATCAAGCATGAGCTAAATCAAAATAACTACACTATGTACCCAACCAGGCGCTTGGCCCAGTGGTTGGGGGCATTTGTGGACATCCTATACCCTCGCTTCGAACCCCAAAGACAACATTCCTTGAATTTTGAAATGACCAAGCTCAACGATTACCATTCTGCCCCGCAGAGTTCATGAAATCCCAAAACCGTCCCCATGCGTCAAGATTACCCTTATACCCTCCACCTTTTCCAATAATTCCTAATCTGTCCTCACATATTCAAATTACCAAACTGCCCTTAAACTTTTCAATAATCTCAAATTTCAAATTACCAAATTGCCCTTAACCTTTTCAATAATTCCAATCCCCATTTTTCAAACTATCCCTAAAAATTAAAAATTAAATTCTCTTCTTCAAGTTCAATTCAAATCAATTTTGCTTCTTTTCAAATTCACTTCAAAACCCATTCTTTTTCCAAATCAAACCATTCCTTTTCCTTATTATGTTCGAACTAAATTCTTTCCAAAATATGTTGGTTCTAGGTCTCACGCAATGGATCCTAGGGACGAACTGGTAGCTTTTTCTGTTGTTCGCTTCCTAGGAATTCATATGGGCCCCAAGTGCAGCTGTAGTTGTCTTGGACCCTGTGCATATGTGGGCTGAGGATCCTTTTGTAAATGATTTCAACAAAGACTCCATTTTAGAATTCCTAAGTCTCACGCAATGAATCCTAAGCACGAACTGGTAGCTTTTTCTGCTGTTCGGGGTTTAGGAATTCTATGGATCCCAGTGCAGCCGTAGTTGTCTTGGATCCTGTGCATATGTGGACTAAGGATTCTTATTAAAATATTTTTAAAATAATCAAGCCATTTTCAAACGTTACTTTCCAAGTAGCTCCGAAGGTCAAGCCTTCAACTGTTTTTCGAACACTCATTTAAACACTTTTGAAGGTCAAGCCTTCAAAACATAACCAGAACTACGTAAGCCTTGAGTTTCCCATTGCACCAGGGAATACGTAGGAGCAGGATCAAGTCCTGTCAGGCTAACCTCCATCAAGTATTTATTTTCACACTAATTAAAGGGATCAAACAATTTTCAAATAATCACACACTCAATTTAAGGGTACTGTTCTTCGGAACAGGCGAGTGGGGTGCCTAACACCTTCCGCACTCGTAACTGACTCCCGAACCTAAATCTCATCCAGGGTTTTTCCAAATCTTTTTCCCTTAAATAAAAATTTGGTGGCGACTCCACATCGATCAAAACAATTCATTTTCAAAATTTTAGCGAGTCCGTCGTCTCGTCGGAATTACGGTTGCGACATATATCAAATGAATGCCAAATCATCTTTTGCAAATGATAATATAAAAGAAATATATGTTAAGTAACCTATAGGTTATGTGATAAAGGGGAAGGAAGACAAATTCTACAAAATAAAAATGGAATTATATGACTTAAAACAAGTGCTAAGAATGTGATATAATAAGATCGATTCTTATTTCATTAAGAATGGCTTTTGCAAGGTGTTCTTTTGAACATTCTTTGTATATTAAATTTGTTGATTTTAATGATATTCTCTTTGTCTGTCTTTATGCTGATAATTTAATTTTCATAAAATAATTTAATGATTTTAAAGTTCAAGAAGACCATGGTGAAATATTTTAAAATGATTGATCTAGGTTTAATGTTTAATTTTCTTAGCATTAAAGTTATTCAATAAAATCATAGCATATTCATTTCTCAAAAGAAACATGCTAATAATATTTTGAAAAAAGTTTTAAATGGAGAATTGAAAGAAAATATCCATTTTAGTTAAAGATAAATTGAAATTTAAAAGGAAAAAAAAGGAAGAGTAATGAATCCTACATGACAAAGTCACTTAAGATGGAATCATTTTGCAAGTTGAAGAAAATAATTTGAATAATTAATTTTGCAAACCTAAATTAAAGAAGGCAACACAGAGATTCTACCAAAAAGCGTTTTCATCTCCATAATTAGCATTTTACCATTTATAGATGCTATTATTTTTGAAAACTTATTTAACAACTTCTACAATCTATTTTTTTTTTTCATTTTTCTTATGTATTGAATTGTCAAAGAGGTGCTCGGTGCTCTTTGTACAATGAAAATTTGTAAAAAGAAATCTATTAATTAAGAATCTTAGTTGTCTTTTCTTTCTTTATGTTTGGGTGTGTGAGATTTTTAAATTCTACAATAACTAGGACACATCAATGCGTTTGTGCTACTAGGCATACAATATCTCTTTGGACCATTTTAAAGCTATGGCCTTAATTCAAGAGTTTTCGCCAAGGAAGAGTTGGAGATCATCAGAGAAGTAATTGTATAAGAGATTGGATAAGAGTTGGAATCTTTAGATCTTTTCCAAGGGAACACAAATCTCCAACCTTTCCATTCTCTTTTATGCATGAGCACAAAAAAGAATAATGCTCTTTAAGACTTATGGAAGGATAATCTTTATGTCTTAGAAGATTGCAAGCTCTATGTTAAGGAGATCTTCGTTCAATGACCTTGGGCAAAGTCTAGAACTTTAACCTAACCATACAACATAAGCAAATGAAAAATGATTAAGAAAGGGTGATGGTTAAATGAGTTCAAGATGAAAATGCTCTATTTTCTATGTTCATTGAGAAAGTTAAAGTAATGGAAGAAATTTTCAATTATTTTATTTTATAGTTGAAAAATTTTTTCAAACCGTTTTTAATATAGGTATTCAAAATAAAATCTTCACTTATGTATTTATGTATTACATTTGAATTCTCTATCGTATTTATTAATAATTTTTTTAATGTTATTTAAGAAATTTCTAAATCTAATAAATAGGTTTCCTAATAATTCAAACATCAAGTTGATCTAGTTACATGTTTGTGTATAGAAACAACGAACATGGGTGGGTAGACAACCTACACAACTAATTTTGGAAGTTGATATCATAGAAAAAATCACTCTAATCCCATTTTATATTATCTAAAATGATATTTTCAAACTTGTTATGATAATGATATGTTTTGCATATAAATTTTTATATTATCTAAAATGATATTTTCAAACTTGTTATGATAATGATATGTTTTGCATATAAATTTTATAATTATGTTTGATGTAATATTTTTTTATTTTTAGATCAATTAATTAAATGCTAAACTCTTATAATTAACATTTTCAATATCTTAAGTATCTAAATGGATTTTATACCTAAAAAGAAACAAAGATATATTTAAATTTATTAACCTTATCCATATTTAGATTACATAAAATAAAACAAAAAAGATTTATGCCTACATTCAAAGCAGGATATGTGATAAAAAAATAATATTACTTAATATCTTATTATTATCATATGTAAGTAAAAATTTATAAATAATTTAAAATTATATATAACTTTAAATGATTATTATTTTATTTTATTAGAATTATTGATAATATAATTATACTTAGTAAGTAGAATGTTATTATTTTCTTATTCTTACTAGAAAATAAATAAAAACTAATTTAAAAGCCTGATGGATTTGTAAATTTTATTTATAAAATATTTTTTTTATAATATGTATTATTTGCAATCCTTATTAATATGTAATATTTTATTAATTTTTTATCTCTTATTTAATCATATAATTATCGATGCATGTTATGAATTGAAAGTGAGCATCAGACATTTAGAAAGAAATCTTCATAAATTTGCCAACATATAAGTAGTTGATAAAATAATTAGCTTTAACAAATTACAAAATTTAAAAATATTTATTTATTATATATTATTATAACATTCATTTGTGGTATAAAACATAATTAATTTGAAAATATAAATATATAGACATTGTCATGAGATATATGCTCAATGCTATTTTAACAAACATTTTTCATTCAGAGGTAATAAAGATTTCCAAAACTTAGAAAAATAATTTAGTTTTTATATTTTATAGTAATTAGTCCGTTTTAAAGTTGATTAGCTGATATTTTCTTTTTATAAATTTCAACTTTTAAATATTCAAATATTCATGTTTAGTTCCTAAATTGTTTTTTACAACATTCGAATACATTAAAAAAATTACCTACCTTAAGTTCCTTATTTATAAAAATAATTTGTATTATAAATATTTGTACATAGTTATGTATATTTGTACTTTAAGATATTGGATAGTTTTTATGTTTCTGTAAAATTTGTTTTGTATACTTATACTTTGTTATGTAAAATTTTAATTTTTTTATAATGTATGATTTGAGATAATTTTTCTATATGTAGATATTTTCTTATGTTTTTGGCTTATTTCACGATCATATCTAATATAAAAAATTAGTTCTTTTAAATTAGTTAAACCTGTAATCGATATAAAAAAATCATTTTAGTTTAATTATAATTTTAACCAATTATAAATTTTTTTTACATTGATTATACATTTAATTCAAATAAAAAATATATTTTAATTTTTAAAAAAATTATTATAAAAATAAATTAATTTATTCTATTATATTTTTTGCTATAAATTTATTATAAATAAATAATTAATTAAAAAATTAATAAAAATAATAATAATAGTGGTAGGATAATAATAATGATGGTGGAACAAATAGTAATAATGATTGTAATTGCAATTATTATGATAATATTAGTGGTGATAAAAGGATGGTAGTTATCATTAGGGACGGAAGTGAACAAGGCCGTCCGACAGGACAGGAACCTACGACTCAACTCATTTAAAGCCTATTTAGGTTCGTCTCGTTTAATAAACAGACAGGCTCATGCTTGTAAAAAAGCCTTTTTAGATAAACAAACCAGATCTAGGCTTATAAAAAATTCTATTTAATTTATTCAGGGATCTATTTATATTTATATATTATATATTTATATTTATTTTAATATATTATATTTATATAATATTTATTTTATATTTTATTTACATAATATTAACATATATATGTTTTAGGCCTATTTAATGGTCTTTTTATTATATAGACTTTAAATTTACAAGTTTTTTTAATTAATGATTTATATAGACTTTAAGTTTATTTATTGATTTTTTTGTAATGTAGACTTTTAAACAGACTTGCAGGTCTTATAGGCTTTAAATCAGGCCAGAAAAAACCTTTAACAGGTAACAGACCCAACTTAGGCTTTAAAGTTTTAAATAGGCCAAATTTAAACACTGATAGCCTAATTCGACTCGACCTACTTTCATCCCTATTTATCATTGTTGTTGTAATATTTTTTACAGTGATAATTATAGTTGAGGTGTAAATTTTGCATTTCAAAAGATGAAATTAGATTTAATAATAACAAATTTTTAAATTATTTAGACAACTTTTTTTTTTATAAATTTAAGTTAAAAATTTGAAAATTATGTTAAAAATTAATATAAAATCATTTTAAATAAATCGATTTAGTTTTTAAATATTAATTTAAAAATTAATAATAATTCGAAACGATTACAAATGAAATCTTAACTTTTGTATCGGTGAAGATTATAATAGCTGTAATATGTAACTTTTCTTCAATTCAAACCTAAAACTTTACTACTTTTTATATAATTAATTCTAAATCAGTTGGATAACCAACGTATAATAAAAAAGTTAGATGAGGGATCTTGATTCCCCTCCTCCCTTCCCAACTTGGAAAGAACGAATCAACACGTTAAACATGCTGCATCCAAGACAGAAATTGAAAAAAAAAAAAATTCTCTTTTTAAGCTTCGTTTTCTACAATAGTGAACAATTAATTACTAGATTTCACGAAGGATCTGTTTCCTTGTGGATCTTAGTTGGCTTATGCAAGCTGTCCAAACTAATTCCAGACTTAGAGTGAAAATCAAAAGGCGTATCGAGCATATGAAAATGCTTAGATGCTTTTACATTACATGCATATTTATCATAACACCAAATGTCAAACAAAATTGAGGGGAAAATGGTGAGTCTAGTTGCTCTGGGTCCCTCACCACGCTATATACGTGTTATTATATGTGGATGACAGCAATCTCACTTCCAAACAAATCAATTCTCCAAGAATATGTATTGGTTTCTTCTAAAATTAGGCCTCATATGTCAAACTGGTCCATTTTTCACGTGATGATTCTGCAAACAACTCCATGTGTGTGAACCAAACTTAATTAATTAGAACAAAGGACAAAACTAGAAAAGTATAGATTTAGTGCTTATATGGATGCCTACCTAACACTGTATTATATCTTTGCTTATTTTATCCTTTTTATTTTTTTGAAGTTATGAAATGATATTGCCTATCTATTTTGAAAGAAAAAATGAACGTGTCTAATGTGATCGCAATATTTTATGTTACCATAATTTGGTTAACTAAATGAGTTATTCAAACGAGTCATAGATTTCAATTATCATTTTTAAAATTTGCCTGATACTCCAAATTTAATAAGATCTTTTTTCTTGTTTTAAAAAAATATTTTTAAGATTCCATTCTTTGTATGAATTCCATGTCGAGTGAAATAAGATATTAAAATTGCTACAATTAAATCTTAGAATTTTTCCTTCATAAATTAATATTTTGGGTTGATTTTTTTATGTGCCCGAATCATAACAATTGTTGCTCTGATTGATTTAGGTCGCCATAAACATCAACATAATTAATGACTCAATTTGTTAATAAAGAGAGGATATAGAGAGAAAACGACCAGAGAGGTTTCATGTTGCTTCTCGCATGGTAGTGCAGGGAAAAAGAATTTAATCCTAGGTTCGTAAAAACTAATATGAAATGACTTACAACCAGCATATTAATTGTGCATTATATAAATATTTTTAAATTTTGAATAAATATTCTAAATTAAAATAAATCAAAAAATAATTTTATTATTATATTATATAATAAAAATAAAAGGGATAAAATTTTTAAGATTAATAATGAAAACAAGAAACAAATTATTACAATTGCGAGACATATTTTTATTGATATAATATATAAATTAAAGCTAATTAAAATTGTAATAATCTTAAAATTTAATTTATCTATAAAAAATATTATTTTATATTTGTTACAAAATATTGATATTTAAAATTAAAATTTAATTAGTATTTAAAAGGAATAAAATTGTAAATAGAAAAACTTAAATGCTGAATGTAGGAAAAAAATGATTTAATGAGAAAGAAGGTAATTCTTAAAAATTATTTCATTTAAAAATGATGGGATGAAAATTTTAATTTCATATATAAAAGTTGATTAAATAATAAAAATTAAATAAAGTTAAGATAATGTGTAAATATAAAAAATCTTCAAGAAAATTTATATATAATATAAAGTAAGTTATTTCTTTCCCTTTCCTGCATTCTTTTTTTATATTTCTTATTAAAGATAATATTTATATTAATTTAATAATTTTTTATAAAATATAAAATTTATTAAATTTAACTGTTAAATTATATTATAATATTTATATAATTATATATATTAAATTTTAAATAATTCAAATATTTAAATATATATTATTAAATTATTGATATATATATATATATATATATAATTAACATAATAAACATTAAAATAAAGTCATGCATGAAATATTTAATAACTGAAAAGACATGTATTTTTTCCAAGTTAACCGAATGAGCTTATTAAATACTCTTCCTAAAATAAAATACTTAAATTTATGTAGCATCTTAAGATACTTAGACGTTTGAATAGTTTAAAGACATTTTTTTTTACCTGTTTAAATATACAATTTTACATATATTTTTATTATCATTAAAACATTAAATATTCCTTAAACTTTTTAATAAATATTTAATTAAATTCTAAGTTCAAACAATTCTTTTCTTTTTTATAATAGAAAAAAATCTTGAGTATTTTATAAAAATTTTAGACAAATTATAATATTAGACAAGTTTAGAATAAATAATAACATATAATCATTTTAACATATGATTTACATCATAACATGTAACGATAAAAAAAAAAAGCCAAAATAGTTCTCCTTCTATTTTTGTCAATCAATCAAAAATTAATGCCTAAGACTCTTAAGATGTGCTTGAACTATGTTGACCAAAACTATCATAGGGCATTGCAAGTGTTCTATCCATATGACATCTAAGATGCTTAAGAGAAAAGATTGTACAAGAGGGACATTGGACGAGTTTACGTTCATTTATCTCTTCATTCTACATTCTTGTAATTCCCTTTTAAAGAAAGTGTGTCTCTTATTAAAAGATGATACAGAGAAGTGGAAGTGAGGTGCATGGGGTGTCTTTATAAGAAGAGAGAAATTGATTGCTACCCCATAAAAGTGACGTGTCTTATCACTTGAAAAATCATCTCTTAGATTTTGAAAAAACAATGATGAGTGTGATAAAGGGGTTAAGACAAGGAGATACATGAAAAATTAGATAGATGTACATGCTTTGAGTAGACCAATCATCTTTAGACACTTGAACATAAAATAGACATTATGCATGTTTAAGACAGCAAACAAAAATCAAACAAGATTAAAAAAGTTATCCAAGTTTCACATATTAGACGAGCACTAGTTTGAAGATTCATCCTTTGGTTTCAACTATGATTGGTCTGTTTGACTTTGATCATTGATATCCATACCTTCTCTTTTCATTTTTCCTTATTGGGTTCCTCCAAAGGTCATACTATTTCCTTCATACAATTCCAGGTCTAGGAACATAGCCGTGTCTCCCATCATATATCATGAGCAATCACCGTCCAGGTATTATTTTGGTGTCCTGTCTTTTTCCACTAAAGATATCTGTTAAAGAAATGATCATTTTTTTGGTATCCATGTCTTTTTGAATCCTTTGTGTGTTAATTCATAGGTATTTGTGGCAACATACTTTTAAGATGTGTCCATACTTGTTGCATATAAAAGAAAAGGAGTTTAAATTAGAAGTAAAGTCTCTTATTCTCTTGTGATAGTTTTGAAATCCAATAACAGTTTTGTCTTTAGGATGTCTTTTGCTTCTAATGATTAAATTTAATTTGTTTTAACTTTTAATAAATTTAGACATGTCCTTTTTTATTTCTTCCATTTCAATAGACAGCTTGTGATTTTCTTATAAAAGAGTTATATTTTTGTTCAAAGTTTCTTGAAGCTCTTTTTCTTTTTTAGAAAATTTCTTTCTCAAGACATTATATTTTATTAGAAGGGTGTTTAGATCATTCAACTAGTTTTTATAAACATTTTCAAGATTTTTTAGTTCAGATGATAAGTTCAATATCTTCCATAAAACATATTTATGTTGTTTTTGTTACTTCATCCTCTAAACTACTGCTATCTAAATCATCCCATGTTGAGACAAGATCTTTCTTTCTTCTTGATTTGGTAATCTTGTCTTTCTTAATATTAGGATACTTTGCTTTTGTGTGTCCTATCTTCTTTCACTTATAACAAATGATATCATACTATTGTGTATTATCGAAGGAAAATATTTTACCTTTTATTAATTTGAAAGGTTTTACTCCTTTCTTCTTTTTGTTCATGATGCTGTTTAATTTTTTGAACATACGTGATAGTTCTTTATTTGTTCCACTGTCATCATTTATCTCCTCAAAGATAGATAGCTCTTCTACTTTCATGATTTTGAAAGGAGAGTCTTGGTCATGATGTCTAGATTTTAAAGTAAGTCATTTTCCTTTCTTGTCTGATTTGTCTTCATTTATCTTGACCTCATATATTCTGAGGGATCCAAGGAGCTCATACAACTTGAGTTTGTTCAAGTCTTTGGATTCTTCTATGTTTGTTTTCTTTGGTCTACATCGAGGTGGAAGACTCTTAAGGATCTTTATCATAATATCCTTGTGATCATAGGTCTTTCCAAGAGCTTTAAGTTCATTTGTCACCATTTGAAATCTTCCGATCATCTCATCAATAGCCTCCTTCTTTCATCTTGAAATCCTCACACTAAGACATCAGATAACTTATCTTTGATCTCTTTATTTGATTTTTACTCCACGAATAATAGCAAGACTATCCTACATTTCCTTAAATTTACAGTATCTTATGAACAGAGAAGACACCTAGACGAGTAAATAGTTTAGGTTCAAATTGGTTATGTGTCTTGTCTCTTTATTCCCAATCTTCTATCTTTATATATAGATGGACAAAAACCATTGAGAGGGTCAGAGTGATTTTCAATGTCTTCCACACATCCATTAAATGCAAGGTCTTAGTTTAGGCAGAAAGTTGTTCTATGAGGCAGAACACATGCCGCTATAAGTCAAACAAGCAACTGCTATGACAAGGTGCCTTTCACTTCTGCTTTTTTTTTTTTTGTAAGACAAGTCAATCTATTCATTAATTGTTTAATAGTTATTTTTTTTCTTGCATCAATACTGAAAAAGCATATTTTCTCTTGAGGCCAGTAGGATAACCTTGTTGAGTACTCCTTCTAAACTTAGAGACTTAAATGCTTGAACAGTTAAACAGTTAAAGATACTTTTCTTTTTATATCTATCTAAATATATAATTCTACATATATTTTTGTCATCATTAAAACATTAGATATTGTTTAAACCTTTTAATAAATATTTAATTAAATTTTAAATTTCAATAATATAAATTTTTAAATCAACAGTTGAAATAATAAATTTTATATTTTATAAAAAATTATTTAATTAATGTTAGTATTAAATTTAATATATGATGATACTAACAGATTCTAATTTTATGTATAAGTCAAAATTCATTAACATTAAAAAACAAATTTATACTTAACATCTATAATAACTTAATTTTTAATAAAATATAAAATTTATTTTTTAAATTATTAAATTATATAATAATATCTTTATAATCATTAATCGCATATATCATATTTTTAAATTATTTAGATATTTATAAATATATTATTAAATAATTTATATTTATATATATATATTTTTAAAATAATATAATATTGATAAAATATTTATTAATTTTTATTTTATATAAAATTTTATAAATATAATTTATTTAATAAAAATTTTAAATTAATAATTAAATTAATTAATTCATATTTTAAATAAAAATTTTAATGAATTAAACCTAACTTATAATATTGATGGGAATAGCAAGATAAAGGTTGAGTATTTACAGTTTGTGTGTGAAAGGCATTTTCAGCAGCGACAAAATAGGGTAGAGTTCGAAGTTCCGCCGAAACTAGCGCAGCTGTAATTCAAATAGTTCATGTTTTTTTGTTTAAATTATAGGTATTCACCGAATGCAATTAATACTGTTCAAATTATATAAAATTATTATGAATAGTAATTTAAAAAAAAATTAACACAGGTATAACTTATAGTTATACTCTACTTATTTTATTGTAGAGTAAACAATAAACAATTTTTTATAGCTAAGATTCGATATGGTTACATTTTTATTTTAACAATAAAGGATCTTCATCCTTATGAATGGTGACGCTTGATGCCAAGCAAGAAGCTAGTAAAGGTGGCTATATAGTCCAAGTACCTCCTACGTATAATCCACTCCAAATTATATTGGCCATATCGCATGTGCAATAATTCAGAACCCAATTTAATTTGAACTTTTGGTTGGTAATAGCAAGAGGGTAACGAGTTCAACTGCTTAATATCCAATGGCGTTTTGTTTCGTCACCAGTGGTAGCATTCTCTAGCCAGGCTTCTCAATACTTCAATTTTAAGAAATATATTTTTCTGTTTTTTAAAAATTGAAAAAAAAAACTTTAAAAATAAGCTAAAATTAGTGCATTTATCTATTTTCCGGTTGTTTTGCATTTAAGTATATGTCGTCACAAGAAAAAATCATTTAAGTACATGTCAAGCAATGGACACAGTATTTTTCTGCTAATATATTTAAGTTTCGTTCAACTTGATATCTTGCAATTTGAAATCAGCTAACTTATGAGATCCACCAATTTTGAGTGATGTTAATCAATGTAACTTTACATTATCCATCAATTGGCTAGAATACACACACATATATATATATATATACTTTTAAAAATAATTCTTATAAAAAATAATGTATTCTAATTAAATTCATTTTAAAAATTGGACCAATTACTTCTTAATTGTCAAACACATAAATTAGTTGGCCGGGGCTTAATTTAACTTAATCATAGATCTTAAATTCATCATGTCCTAGGTATGCGGAGAAGTTAAAAACGTGAAAGAAAACCGTCTATAATAATTTTATCTAGTTTTAGTATAGTTATCTTTGGTAGAGAATCAACAATACATGTGATCTTAATAAAAAAAAGTTAATTTTCTATTTATTGGTTTAATTATAATTAAATATATATTTTTAATATATATAATAATGGTTTAAAATGTAACAAGTTAAAAATTTACAAATTACTAAATTTTTTATTTATTGCATTTGAAAAAATATAAAAAAAATACAATATACTCTATTTGAAAAAAAAAATCTTTTTGTGAGTCTCATTTACGTTGTTTTCAGACAAATATAATATGACAACAACAACAACAAAAATTTAAAAGAAAATACCTTAGGTCATGAGCAACGAGCACCATACCCGTCACCTTCTATAACATTTCCTTTTCAATGCTTTTCCATTTCACATTCACTTCACTTTCTTATTGTTTCTTTATCCATTTCTTACGTTTTTTCTTTTTTATTAGTTTTAGCATAATCAGTGAATTGATCGATGCATTGATGGATCATGAGTTGGAGATGCAGATGAAGAACTTTGGTGGTCCACTCCTTGATTCATGCACTCCATTTGCGTCTCTTTCCTGTTGGTGTAACTTTTCTACTTGACTCCACTTTCGATTATATCTGAAAAATTGGTCCAAATTGATAAACATCCATTTCACCAATTTTTGGGAGATTCTTTCCCATTGTAATTAATTATTTGAGGGTCTTCTAAATTTGTCACTTGACCAGCTCATTCATTAGAATAGAGCACAGTTCGTGGCAATTTTTTATTATTTTGAAAGAATTTAGTTTTTTATTTAATTTTCTGTAATTAAAATTTTTTTAAAAAAAAATGTACAATAAAAATGATAAAATAGAATGTGTTGATTTATATTTGGAATAATTTTTAAAAATTAAAAATTTAAAACTAAAATTAGATTTAATTTAAAAAAATTGTAAAACTAAAATTAAAAATTATCATGAAGGAACCTTAAGTCTTATTTGATATAATTTTTAATCTTTCTAAAATATTTAAATTTTGGTGATTCCTTAAATTTAAAAGCTTTGGTTTAGGTTCCTAACTTTTTAAAATACATTGATTATAGTTCCTATATTAACTTAAGTTATATTAAATTAAAATATATTAATCACGATTTGAGAATTATAATTAAAATATTTTATAAATGGTCAAAATTTTTTCTAATAATGATTAATCTAACTTAAATTAATATTAAGGATTATAATCATGATATTTTAGAAAATAAGGAACCTAAATTAAAATTTTTAAAATTGATGAACCAAAACTAAAATTTAAGTATTTTAGAAGAATTAAAAATATATTTAACCTATTTTTTTATTATCAAATCATATTTAAAAGTAAAATCTGTTTACGTAATTAGTTTTAAATTAATTTTTAACATATTTTAAAAATAATTTTACCTTAATTTTAAAATAAAAAATTTTAAATTCTTATTTTTAATTTTAAATCCACCATTACTTCTGACAAAATAATTAAGGTATTTACGAACTTAGTAATTGTCATAGTATTCCTATGGGATAAATGTCAAGATGTTTCAAACTATTTTTTTTAAAATATCTTTGGTAGTTATAATAAAAGAAAAAAATTAAAATAATTTGTTTTTAGTATTTTCCGTATCAAACATGATATAATATCATATGTTACTGATTTATCTTGTCTTGTTTCAATAGTTAAATATCTTATTACGAGAAAGAGTTAGATTATCCTCACATCATATCCTATTTAATATTTAAAATAATAATAATAATTAAATTAATAATTTTTCAAAAATTAAATTTTAATATTTTTATTAAAATTTATAAAATTATTATATAAATTTATCTTTTATATTTTATAAAAAAAAAGAAACCTTTTAACTTTTTAACTTTTTAATTTTTTAAGCATTTTTGAAATTTTTTATTATTTTATAAAATATAATTTAAAAAATTATAATTTAAAAATAATTTTTAACAATATGATTTTAAATTTTAAGTTTTAAAATAATTTTTTAATAAACAAGTTATTGTAATTTAAATATTAAATTTTTAATAATATGAAAAAATAATTTTTAAATATTTTTAATATTTTAATAATTTTGTATTTTCTAATATTAAAAGATATTTCTATTGAAACTTTATAATTTTAATATAATTTATATTTTATCCTATTATTATTTATATATCTCAAATATTAGATAGAATAAATGTTACCTAATTTATTATTTAGGTACGTACCAAACATAATATAAGATAAAAATATATTCTATTTTTTTCACCTAACTCATATTTTAACCTTCTTTATATTATTCTTCCCATAAATGAGCCCTTATATTATTTGTGAAAGGATGCAATTATCCAACAAATTACAGTATCAGGTTAAATAAAAGAAATAAAAAACTCATGAATATACTAATTTGAAACTAAATATAAATACGGAGTGATGTTAAAATTCTATTAAATATGTTAAATCTAAATGAATCAGTTGAGGAGAACATTTTGAGGATTGAATAAGTATTTCTTACCTTTGAAATATTTAAAAAGGTTAAAAATACATAAAAAAAGATAGATCCTGAAAAATTAAGAATTTTTACTCAAAACTAAAGAAATAATAGTACAATATAGAAACAATCAGCCATAAGAACACAACTTCTAAAATCATAACCTAATTAAAGTCTAAATTAAAATGTAAATTCTAAAATCCAAATTAAATTCTCATAGTCATAACATAAATAAAGTCTAAGTATAAGTCTATATAATTTTTAAAGTCTAAATTAAACACTGACAAACATAACCTAATTAAAATCTAAACTTTAGATCTCAAATTAAATCCTTAATTACATTCATAATCTAATTAAAGTATAAATTAAATCCTAACAGTGAAACTTAATTAGAGACTAAATTTTAAAAAAATATCATAAATTAATTATATTAATATAATTTAAACCTGAATTCTAAATCAATTATTGTTAAGTATACTAATTCTAAAATATTCTAAAGATACTAATTAAACAATGTGCATAACATAAAAATATCTAAAATATTCATAAATTTTTAAGAGGAAGATTTTGATGTTTGAATCCTAAGGACATGAGTTTTCTAAATCTTAAAATTTTTATAGATTAACATAAACTTTAATTAAATATATATAATTTACATATAGTTATTTTCTTGTTTATTTTGTAGAATAATAGACACTTTAACAATTATATAAGCATATAAAATAATCATTTAAAGATTTGCATCTAACTCATCGTAGATTAAATCATTTTAAGTTATCAAATGTTTTAAGGAGAACTCTTTATCATTAAAGATATCAAAAATCATTTACAACAATTAGATATATTTAGTTCAAGCATGACTAGCATAGATTATAATATTTAAATAAAAAGTATTTTTTTAGTAACTCAGTTTTTATGTAAAAGAAACTTCTAATTTTTCTAAGAACATACTTTTGTTAAAAAAAATTAATATTTAATACGACACTTAGAATTATAAATGGTAAAGTAGATTTATCTTTGAAAAAAAAGTATTTTATGTTTTAAGATCAAAATCATACGTTAAATAGAATAATAGATGATGTTATAATTTTTTTATCTTTTGTTATTATTTTTATTTTTTTAAAAAATAAAATCTTTACTCTTTGTTTGAATTAAAAGAAAGTAGGAAGAAAAAAAATATTTTCTAAAATTTGATAAATTTTTTTTATTTTTTTATATTTGTCTTATATAAAAGAAAATAATTAATTTTTATGGGATTCATAAAAATATTTTTTTCCTTCAAAAGGAGAAAAAATAAAGGGGTCAAATTTTTTTTACTTATTTTAAATTATTAAAATTATTAAATAATTTTTTAAAAAATAAAAAATAAAAATTATATTAATAAAAAATATATTAAAAAATAATTTTATTAAAATTATATTTTATATTTTTAAAATATATATAAATTAAAATTTATACTACTAATATTTCTTTTCATTTTTTTCTATTATATTCAAACAACTTTTTTTTTCTTCTATTTCCACTCTAATTCTTATCTACCTATTTCTTTCATTTCTAATTCTTTCTTTCATATTTTTTACATCATCTAAACAAAAACAAATAAATTTTACTCTACATTCATTTCTAACATACAAAAAGTATTAAAAATCACAAGATCAAATATATTAATAATATTAAATAATATATTTTTAATAAAAAATTATTATTTATTGATTTATTATTTGTATCCTTTAACATATATTAAAAAATTGTTTATACAATAATTTAATTTTTAAAAATTGAAATATTTAAAAAAAAACCTATACTATCCTAAATCAATTCGTTGAACAAATTTTGAGCACTTCTATATAGTACCCTAATATACTCCTTTGAAGTTTTCTTTCTTTCTTTAAAAATTTATTCCCTTTTATCTAGAAAAGCTTAAATATAAAAGAAGTAAATGTACATGCCACATGTCTTGTTTTGCAAGCAGAGATTCTTTTTCTTCTGAAAAAAGCAATCATTTCACAACTAAACAAGCAGCAAGAGGGTTTGATGGTATTTCCGACAGCTTTATGGAACACCTAGAGGTAATTCCTCAATCCTCAAAGAAGTACCAAGTGAGAAAGATAAACTAGCTATGGAATCAGCCAAAGCATCCTAGGAATAGATTCAAAACAAAGAAGCCAATTGCGCAATATAGTCCTCAGCAAGTAGAGAGAAGTAGGGATCATAGTTGCCCTTGGATTCTTGGAATGTATACTTTGGATAAGCGTCAAGCGATGTTATTCCACGTACTGTAAGAGATTCAGCATATGCGACATGCATGTTGATTGAAATTAACCATAGTGCACTTTTCCATAATCTCTCTACGGAAATTCCTAATTTATATTTGGATGGAGGATTTTAATATTTTAAAAATTTTAAAATATTTAAATATTTAAATAATTTTAAATTAAAAATATATTGTTTAGATAAAAAAATTTTAATTTTATTATATTTTAAATTTTTATTTGAATGATAAATTTTAAATTTATTAAATTTTAAAATTTTTGTTTACGTTAAATAATTTAATTTTTATTATATATAAAATTTTATATTTAAATATTCATAAATTTTCTTTAATTTTTTTATTTTTTTTATTAAAAATTTTAAATATACAAATATTTGTATTGTGTAACATATTTAACCAGAATAATAATCCAACAAATGTATAAAATTAAAATAATAAAAAAATATTATTATATTATTTGATATTGAAAATATTGTATTAAAAGATAAAAGAGATAAAAGAAAAAAATACATAAATAAAAAATAATAAAAAAGAAAATAATGTGAAAAGATAAAGTTAAAAGATTTGAAGATATTTTAAATTTCACCTATTTTAACAAAATTTAAAATTTTCTAATTTTGATTGATTAAAATACTTTCTTAAAATTTATAAAATTTAAAATTTTTTACAAAATAATATTCAAATAAATTATTTTAAATTCTTTAAAAAAATATTTTTTTCTCTAAAAATACCTCATTCAATCATATGGTAAACTTCACTCCTAATCCTGTTTCAGCGTTAGGCTTCCCTAATGCGTCATTTATAGGATGATTACCGTCACTTGATATCTGGGAGAGGCCTATCCCTTCCAACTTCATATTTTCCGAAACCACTTTATATCATCCATTTCAAATGGCCCAAATGATATCATATATATATCAAAGATAAAGCCTGTAAT
The DNA here is from genome assembly GCA_037954105.1 of Canavalia gladiata. Lineage (NCBI taxonomy): Eukaryota > Viridiplantae > Streptophyta > Magnoliopsida > Fabales > Fabaceae > Canavalia > Canavalia gladiata. Next base: position 26,254,221 of record CM075662.1, read on the forward strand.
GATTTTGGGCCCAAAAAAGTAAGGGCAAAGTCAACAATATTTAAGTTGTCATTCCCCGTAATATGCAAGCCCAATTTTTATGCAAACTATGTCTCACCTCTTCACACAACAATAAAGCATAAGTAATAGACTCCTACATTCTTCCACTACAAGGGCGCAATGGATCCAAAATTACTCCCTCCTTTAGTAAGATTTTTATTTTATTTTATTTTTTACATCTTCGGTTTTTCTATTTATATTTTTTAAAATTATTTTCATAATTATCTATTTATAAATGTATAAAATATATTTTAAAATTTAAATTTTAAAATTATTTTCAAAATTTAAATTCTAAAAATATATTTATATTTATAAAAAAAATAAAAGAAAAAATTAGTCCTTAACTTGTTAAGTTTCTACAAATCAATTCTTAATTTAAAAAATTTATTTGATACTTTCTAATTTATTACTCTATCATTTGAATCTGTTCTTTTACACAATTATCATCAAGTGGTTGTTGATGTGGAACATTAAGTGTCATGTTGGATATTTGATGGATCCAAAATGATTCTGTTTTGTGATTAATATGCTATGTAAGCTATTATTTGGATCCAAAACAATACTGTCTAGGTTGGTCATTAGTGGTGGATTAAATTTGATTATACAATTGTCTCATTGGAGAGAAAATTGTGTTTTGTTTGAGTGAAAAGTTAACTCTTTGCTTGAAAAAGAAAAGTGCTTGTGCAATTGAAAACTATTCCTATAATTTTTTAGGGTTTGAAGACCAATATTATAATGGTAGAAAAGGTAATGTATACATTTCATATAGCTAAATTCAATTTTAGAATTAATTTTAGTTTAGAGTTTATTAAAGTGGCTCCACATTGGTTGTCTTTTTTAAGTAAATTTTGTGGTATTGTGTTGTAAAATGAGTATTCCCTTTTGAGGTTTACAATTTCTTTTGTTCATGGATAATGGGTTGAAACATTGAATATTTCATTGTTGTTGAAGGTGTTTGTCGCTCTATGTTGAATATGAATTTGATGAAAAAGTGGTTTAATGAGAAGTGATCCTCCAAATATCATATTGTGTCAGTTTCTATCATCCTCCAATCTTTATGGCTACATAAAGTAATCAATTATGTCACTTTAATGTTTTGTATAAAAATGCATATGAGAATTAATATATAAACTCATCATGGTGGTAATTTTATAGAGGAAAACAATGGAATACATAGGTATAAAGGAGGTAAAGTGAAAATTTAGGAGGAATGTGATGGAGACACCTTGGATATCTTCAATTTTAAGAACTTTGCTAAGTATTTAGGATATATGAACGGGAAAAATATATTTTGGTTGGACATTGCTACAGGTTATTTTTAGGGGATTAAACCATTGGAGCATGATACTGATTTGTTGTCCATGATTGATGTGACTAAGAATAATGGTAGCATGGTGTTGATAAGGAGGCAGACCATGAAAGATGTGGAAGATGTTGATGTTGTTGCTAGTAATGAGGCTACAAATGAAGGTACATATATGGATTTTGCTGAGGGAGTGAGGATAGAAAAACCATTATAAAAAAGTACAATGGAGGTGGACAAAAGTGCTATTTAACCAATATTGAGGGATGTCTTGAATGTCATGAGGGAAGGTTTAGCTATTAAGAGTGAACAAAACTTAGATGGTAGTGCTGATGGTGAGAATGAACCAAAGTTGGGTCTTCGTGCTATTACTGATTGTGTGGGCTTAGGAGGTGATGTTGTTGTTGAAGAGGTAAATTTATGTTAGAGAAAGGGAAAAAGGAAAGCAACAAGCAACAACATAGCTAGTTAATGTTTCATTATTACATGATTGTGTTCTCATGCAAATTTTTCTTTTGTTACATTCCAAGGATGATGATGACCATAAATTTGAAGTGTACTACTGGCCCACAAAGGTTGTCAATCTTGGTACCTAGACCTACATATGTAGGTTTTGGTAATTCACTTATGGATGACTTTCTTTTCATGTTTATGTTCATTGTGATTTTCTTGTCCAACTAATTGCATTTACTAATCTTCCACATGTGGTTAGATAGGATTTAGGTTAGAGAAAGGGAAAAAGGAAAGCAACAAGCAACAACATAGCTAGTTAATGTTTCATTATTACATGATTGTGTTCTCATGCAAATTTTTCTTTTGTTACATTGCAAGGATGATGATGACCATAAATTTGAAGTGTACTACTGGCCCACAAAGGTTGTCAATCTTGGTACCTAGACCTACATATGTAGGTTTTGGTAATTCACTTATGGATGACTTTCTTTTCATGTTTATGTTCATTGTGATTTTCCTGTCCAACTAATTGAATTTACTAATCTTCCACATGTGGTTAGATAGGATTTAGGTTAGAGAAAGGGAAAAAGGAAAGCAACAAGCAACAACATAGCTAGTTAATGTTTCATTATTACATGATTGTGTTCTCATGCAAATTTTTCTTTTGTTACATTGCAAGGATGATGATGACCATAAATTTGAAGTGTACTACTGGCCCACAAAGGTTGTCAATCTTGGTACCTAGACCTACATATGTAGGTTTTGGTAATTCACTTATGGATGACTTTCTTTTCATGTTTATGTTTATTGTGATTTTCTTGTCCAACTAATTGCATTTACTAATCTTCCACATGTGGTTAGATAGGATTTAGGTTAGAGAAAGGGAAAAAGGAAAGCAACAAGCAACAACATAGCTAGTTAATGTTTCATTATTACATGATTGTGTTCTCATGCAAATTTTTCTTTTGTTACATTCCAAGGATGATGATGACCATAAATTTGAAGTGTACTACTGGCCCACAAAGGTTGTCAATCTTGGTACCTAGACCTACATATGTAGGTTTTGGTAATTCACTTATGGATGACTTTCTTTTCATGTTTATGTTCATTGTGATTTTCTTGTCCAACTAATTGCATTTACTAATCTTCCACATGTGGTTAGATAGGATTTAGGTTAGAGAAAGGGAAAAAGGAAAGCAACAAGCAACAACATAGCTAGTTAATGTTTCATTATTACATGATTGTGTTCTCATGCAAATTTTTCTTTTGTTACATTGCAAGGATGATGATGACCATAAATTTGAAGTGTACTACTGGCCCACAAAGGTTGTCAATCTTGGTACCTAGACCTACATATGTAGGTTTTGGTAATTCACTTATGGATGACTTTCTTTTCATGTTTATGTTCATTGTGATTTTCCTGTCCAACTAATTGCATTTACTAATCTTCCACATGTGGTTAGATAGGATTTAGGTTAGAGAAAGGGAAAAAGGAAAGCAACAAGCAACAACATAGCTAGTTAATGTTTCATTATTACATGATTGTGTTCTCATGCAAATTTTTCTTTTGTTACATTGCAAGGATGATGATGACCATAAATTTGAAGTGTACTACTGGCCCACAAAGGTTGTCAATCTTGGTACCTAGACCTACATATGTAGGTTTTGGTAATTCACTTATGGATGACTTTCTTTTCATGTTTATGTTTATTGTGATTTTCTTGTCCAACTAATTGCATTTACTAATCTTCCACATGTGGTTAGATAGGATTTAGGTTAGAGAAAGGGAAAAAGGAAAGCAACAAGCAACAACATAGCTAGTTAATGTTTCATTATTACATGATTGTGTTCTCATGCAAATTTTTCTTTTGTTACATTCCAAGGATGATGATGACCATAAATTTGAAGTGTACTACTGGCCCACAAAGGTTGTCAATCTTGGTACCTAGACCTACATATGTAGGTTTTGGTAATTCACTTATGGATGACTTTCTTTTCATGTTTATGTTCATTGTGATTTTCTTGTCCAACTAATTGCATTTACTAATCTTCCACATGTGGTTAGATAGGATTTAGGTTAGAGAAAGGGAAAAAGGAAAGCAACAAGCAACAACATAGCTAGTTAATGTTTCATTATTACATGATTGTGTTCTCATGCAAATTTTTCTTTTGTTACATTGCAAGGATGATGATGACCATAAATTTGAAGTGTACTACTGGCCCACAAAGGTTGTCAATCTTGGTACCTAGACCTACATATGTAGGTTTTGGTAATTCACTTATGGATGACTTTCTTTTCATGTTTATGTTCATTGTGATTTTCCTGTCCAACTAATTGCATTTACTAATCTTCCACATGTGGTTAGATAGGATTTAGGTTAGAGAAAGGGAAAAAGGAAAGCAACAAGCAACAACATAGCTAGTTAATGTTTCATTATTACATGATTGTGTTCTCATGCAAATTTTTCTTTTGTTACATTGCAAGGATGATGATGACCATAAATTTGAAGTGTACTACTGGCCCACAAAGGTTGTCAATCTTGGTACCTAGACCTACATATGTAGGTTTTGGTAATTCACTTATGGATGACTTTCTTTTCATGTTTATGTTTATTGTGATTTTCTTGTCCAACTAATTGCATTTACTAATCTTCCACATGTGGTTAGATAGGATTTAGGTTAGAGAAAGGGAAAAAGGAAAGCAACAAGCAACAACATAGCTAGTTAATGTTTCATTATTACATGATTGTGTTCTCATGCAAATTTTTCTTTTGTTACATTCCAAGGATGATGATGACCATAAATTTGAAGTGTACTACTGGCCCACAAAGGTTGTCAATCTTGGTACCTAGACCTACATATGTAGGTTTTGGTAATTCACTTATGGATGACTTTCTTTTCATGTTTATGTTCATTGTGATTTTCTTGTCCAACTAATTGCATTTACTAATCTTCCACATGTGGTTAGATAGGATTTAGGTTAGAGAAAGGGAAAAAGGAAAGCAACAAGCAACAACATAGCTAGTTAATGTTTCATTATTACATGATTGTGTTCTCATGCAAATTTTTCTTTTGTTACATTGCAAGGATGATGATGACCATAAATTTGAAGTGTACTACTGGCCCACAAAGGTTGTCAATCTTGGTACCTAGACCTACATATGTAGGTTTTGGTAATTCACTTATGGATGACTTTCTTTTCATGTTTATGTTCATTGTGATTTTCCTGTCCAACTAATTGCATTTACTAATCTTCCACATGTGGTTAGATAGGATTTAGGTTAGAGAAAGGGAAAAAGGAAAGCAACAAGCAACAACATAGCTAGTTAATGTTTCATTATTACATGATTGTGTTCTCATGCAAATTTTTCTTTTGTTACATTGCAAGGATGATGATGACCATAAATTTGAAGTGTACTACTGGCCCACAAAGGTTGTCAATCTTGGTACCTAGACCTACATATGTAGGTTTTGGTAATTCACTTATGGATGACTTTCTTTTCATGTTTATGTTCATTGTGATTTTCCTGTCCAACTAATTGCATTTACTAATCTTCCACATGTGGTTAGATAGGATTTAGGTTAGAGAAAGGGAAAAAGGAAAGCAACAAGCAACAACATAGCTAGTTAATGTTTCATTATTACATGATTGTGTTCTCATGCAAATTTTTCTTTTGTTACATTGCAAGGATGATGATGACCATAAATTTGAAGTGTACTACTGGCCCACAAAGGTTGTCAATCTTGGTACCTAGACCTACATATGTAGGTTTTGGTAATTCACTTATGGATGACTTTCTTTTCATGTTTATGTTTATTGTGATTTTCTTGTCCAACTAATTGCATTTACTAATCTTCCACATGTGGTTAGATAGGATTTAGGTTAGAGAAAGGGAAAAAGGAAAGCAACAAGCAACAACATAGCTAGTTAATGTTTCATTATTACATGATTGTGTTCTCATTCAAATTTTTCTTTTGTTACATTCCAAGGATGATGATGACCATAAATTTGAAGTGTACTACTGGCCCACAAAGGTTGTCAATCTTGGTACCTAGACCTACATATGTAGGTTTTGGTAATTCACTTATGGATGACTTTCTTTTCATGTTTATGTTCATTGTGATTTTCTTGTCCAACTAATTGCATTTACTAATCTTCCACATGTGGTTAGATAGGATTTAGGTTAGAGAAAGGGAAAAAGGAAAGCAACAAGCAACAACATAGCTAGTTAATGTTTCATTATTACATGATTGTGTTCTCATGCAAATTTTTCTTTTGTTACATTGCAAGGATGATGATGACCATAAATTTGAAGTGTACTACTGGCCCACAAAGGTTGTCAATCTTGGTACCTAGACCTACATATGTAGGTTTTGGTAATTCACTTATGGATGACTTTCTTTTCATGTTTATGTTCATTGTGATTTTCCTGTCCAACTAATTGCATTTACTAATCTTCCACATGTGGTTAGATAGGATTTAGGTTAGAGAAAGGGAAAAAGGAAAGCAACAAGCAACAACATAGCTAGTTAATGTTTCATTATTACATGATTGTGTTCTCATGCAAATTTTTCTTTTGTTACATTGCAAGGATGATGATGACCATAAATTTGAAGTGTACTACTGGCCCACAAAGGTTGTCAATCTTGGTACCTAGACCTACATATGTAGGTTTTGGTAATTCACTTATGGATGACTTTCTTTTCATGTTTATGTTTATTGTGATTTTCTTGTCCAACTAATTGCATTTACTAATCTTCCACATGTGGTTAGATAGGATTTAGGTTAGAGAAAGGGAAAAAGGAAAGCAACAAGCAACAACATAGCTAGTTAATGTTTCATTATTACATGATTGTGTTCTCATGCAAATTTTTCTTTTGTTACATTCCAAGGATGATGATGACCATAAATTTGAAGTGTACTACTGGCCCACAAAGGTTGTCAATCTTGGTACCTAGACCTACATATGTAGGTTTTGGTAATTCACTTATGGATGACTTTCTTTTCATGTTTATGTTCATTGTGATTTTCTTGTCCAACTAATTGCATTTACTAATCTTCCACATGTGGTTAGATAGGATTTAGGTTAGAGAAAGGGAAAAAGGAAAGCAACAAGCAACAACATAGCTAGTTAATGTTTCATTATTACATGATTGTGTTCTCATGCAAATTTTTCTTTTGTTACATTGCAAGGATGATGATGACCATAAATTTGAAGTGTACTACTGGCCCACAAAGGTTGTCAATCTTGGTACCTAGACCTACATATGTAGGTTTTGGTAATTCACTTATGGATGACTTTCTTTTCATGTTTATGTTTATTGTGATTTTCTTGTCCAACTAATTGCATTTACTAATCTTCCACATGTGGTTAGATAGGATTTAGGTTAGAGAAAGGGAAAAAGGAAAGCAACAAGCAACAACATAGCTAGTTAATGTTTCATTATTACATGATTGTGTTCTCATGCAAATTTTTCTTTTGTTACATTGCAAGGATGATGATGACCATAAATTTGAAGTGTACTACTGGCCCACAAAGGTTGTCAATCTTGGTACCTAGACCTACATATGTAGGTTTTGGTAATTCACTTATGGATGACTTTCTTTTCATGTTTATGTTCATTGTGATTTTCTTGTCCAACTAATTGCATTTACTAATCTTCCACATGTGGTTAGATAGGATTTAGGTTAGAGAAAGGGAAAAAGGAAAGCAACAAGCAACAACATAGCTAGTTAATGTTTCATTATTACATGATTGTGTTCTCATGCAAATTTTTCTTTTGTTACATTGCAAGGATGATGATGACCATAAATTTGAAGTGTACTACTGGCCCACAAAGGTTGTCAATCTTGGTACCTAGACCTACATATGTAGGTTTTGGTAATTCACTTATGGATGACTTTCTTTTCATGTTTATGTTCATTGTGATTTTCCTGTCCAACTAATTGCATTTACTAATCTTCCACATGTGGTTAGATAGGGTTTAGGTTAGAGAAAGGGAAAAAGGAAAGCAACAAGCAACAACATAGCTAGTTAATGTTTCATTATTACATGATTGTGTTCTCATGCAAATTTTTCTTTTGTTACATTCCAAGGATGATGATGACCATAAATTTGAAGTGTACTACTGGCCCACAAAGGTTGTCAATCTTGGTACCTAGACCTACATATGTAGGTTTTGGTAATTCACTTATGGATGACTTTCTTTTCATGTTTATGTTTATTGTGATTTTCTTGTCCAACTAATTGCATTTACTAATCTTCCACATGTGGTTAGATAGGATTTAGGTTAGAGAAAGGGAAAAAGGAAAGCAACAAGCAACAACATAGCTAGTTAATGTTTCATTATTACATGATTGTGTTCTCATGCAAATTTTTCTTTTGTTACATTGCAAGGATGATGATGACCATAAATTTGAAGTGTACTACTGGCCCACAAAGGTTGTCAATCTTGGTACCTAGACCTACATATGTAGGTTTTGGTAATTCACTTATGGATGACTTTCTTTTCATGTTTATGTTCATTGTGATTTTCTTGTCCAACTAATTGCATTTACTAATCTTCCACATGTGGTTAGATAGGATTTAGGTTAGAGAAAGGGAAAAAGGAAAGCAACAAGCAACAACATAGCTAGTTAATGTTTCATTATTACATGATTGTGTTCTCATGCAAATTTTTCTTTTGTTACATTGCAAGGATGATGATGACCATAAATTTGAAGTGTACTACTGGCCCACAAAGGTTGTCAATCTTGGTACCTAGACCTACATATGTAGGTTTTGGTAATTCACTTATGGATGACTTTCTTTTCATGTTTATGTTCATTGTGATTTTCTTGTCCAACTAATTGCATTTACTAATCTTCCACATGTGGTTAGATAGGATTTCCTTGCATGCATGCAATTGTTGCTACAACTTTTAAAAATGAAATCTAAAATATCATTAATATGTATTACTTACTATTTCATCATACCAAGAAAAATAGAAATACCAATTAAGGTCTTTCCAGTGGAAGAATATTGGGACAAATGAAACCAGATACCACAACTCACCTTCATTTAAAAAGAGAACAAAAAGGGAAAAGAAGATAAAATTAAAGCAAATTTAATTGCAACGTGTGTGGAGAACTTAAGCATAATAAACATACATGTCCAGTGGCCAAGAAGAAAAGGCTTAAGGAATTACAAGCCTAAGATGCCGTTATTGTAGCAAGTCAATCTGCTAGTGGTGCTTTTAGATAAGGTGAAACTAGAGGTGAATTTGGTGCTACTCTTACTAAAGGTGGTGCTAATGCTAGGCTTTTGGACAACATGAAACTAGTGATGCTTCTGTTACTGATGAAATAGATCTCAACCAATCATAGCCACCACTTAAGGAAACCTCACATAGAAAATATGAAATTATTTTGAAACCTAAGATGAGGATAAGGAAATGAATACCCATAACTGCATAACCACCTACCCAATCTACACAACAGTTACTCCTATAGAAGCATAAGTAACCACATAAGTTACCATAACTTAAGGAAATCAATAATCTAACACTTTTCCTAGAAGGGAGCCCACCACCTACTTCACCTCAACATGATGGTGACTCTAAAAAAACTTCCAAGTTCATGCCAACCCCTAACATAAGAAGGCTATAAAAATACATATTTTGTTTAAGTTGTAGTCGTATTTGTTTCAAAATCAAAGTTGTTATCGATAACTATGCCTTTTGTTTTATTGAAGTAGTTTTATTTCAAAACACCATGGAGCCCTTACACATTAGTCATGGTTTTTGTTGAAGTCTTATGAATTCTTTTTATTATTAATGCTTTTATCGATCATTATGTTAATGACTTTGTTCATGATTATGTTCATCATAGATGAATATTCACAACTTGTTTGTATTTGTTTTCACAATTGTTTGATATCTTATATAATCAGCAATTTACAAATAATTTCACATAGAATTTATGTTAATCCATTCTTGAAAGGAACTTGCATTTAACATTAATTCACCAAAATCATTACATTATACAACCTTCAAATAAAGGTTAATTCTTACATTATCCCCGGCAACAGTGAGACCTCATTTGCATTTTTCTTGTCAACCACAGGACATCAAGCATGTTTAAATTCTGTCTGCCTGTCTTAACAAGCTTGCATTTTTCCCAGCAATAGTGGGACCTCATTTGCATTTGTCCTTCAACAATATGACATCAAGCATGTTTAAATTTTGTCCGCGTGTCTTCTAGCATTATTTTCGGCAATAGTGGGACCTCATTTGCATTTTTCTTATCAACAACAGGATCCCAGCACGTTTATTTTTCTGCATCCTGGCCTATACAGGCCTCAGCACGTTTATTTTTCTGTATCTTGACCTATACAAGCCCCAACACGTTTAATTTTCTGCATCTTTGGCCTATACTGTCAGACCCATCATGTTTACTTTTCTGCATCTTGGCCTATAATGTCAAGCCCCCAACACGTTTATTTTTCCGCATTGGCCTATACTGTTAGGCCCAGCACATTAAAATTCTTGCATCCTCACCTGTCCTAACAAGTCTTTTTCATTTCACTTCGCCTGTCTTAACAAGCCATTCTTTTTCATTTCTACTTTGCCTGTTTAACAGGTCTTTATCAAGTTCACTATGTTTGTCTTAACAGGCCAGTCTTCTTCATTTCTACCTTAACAGGTGTTGTATTTCAATTTCTGCATTTTTGGCCTACCATAGTAGGGCCTACATATTTAAACTCCTTGACATCTTCAAGACTTGCCGATCAAGCTCACACTCATACCAGTTTTTATCTTTTACCCCAGACATTATTTGTTCACGTCTTTACTCATTTTTTACCATGATAATCTAGAAACTTATTTCTTATATTATCTGGTAAGAAAATGAGTAAAGAGGGACAACCTATGAACACTGAATTATGTCTGAGGGTAAGTTTAAAACCCAAAATAAATTATTTTCCTAAAATCGAAAAATAACAAAAAAATGATGAAAAATGAAAAGAAAAAGAAATTGTTAGGAAGTTCGTCAATGTTAGTTAAGAGTTAGTTAGAAGAAAAAAATAAAAAAAATAATAAAAGAAAACAAAACATAAAAGTGATAAGCAAAAATAGAAAAATCCAGAAAAAGAAAAAAGAAACAGAAAAAAGAAAAAAAAAGCTAAAAAAAATATAAGAAACAGAAGACAAGAAACCAAAATTCAAAAAATAAAGAAAAAAGAAAGGAGATAGGAGAAAGCCCTGCCAAAATTTGAAGAAGGCGGCATGCATTCATTTGTCTGTAAAAAGGGACTTGATGCCATTTAACAGGGGTCTTTTTTTTATATTTCAGATTTGGGGGGGGATTTTTTGGAGGATTGAGAGAACTGAATCTCTCTTCCTCTTCTTCTTCCAATCTCTCCTTCTCTCCCTCTTCCGATCTCATAAGACTCATCCGTGGTGATTGAAACGAATGAAGTTAAGGAGAGTTCCGATTCTAACATTTGACATCATTCGGATTCTGGTTTCTTGAAGGAAGAACATCGCTGGTTCTTGATCAACTCTGCAGCAAACTCTCAAGTGAAGAAGGATCCCACCTCAGTTGATTCCAAGATCAGCAGAAGGTGTGTAGGTTTTGTATCAATTGTTCCAATTGGAGCCCCCGTAATGCAGCATTTGCTATCAATAGCTTCCAGCAGATAAGCCATAAGCTAATGCATGCGTTGACGGCCCTTACACCCAGAGCAAAAGGGAAGAAGGATTTTGAAACAGTTCCATACATAGAACAGCAAGACCGTAAGCATCATAAAAGCATGAATACATGCAATGACTTGATGCTTGTACTCTCACCCCTTGCAATTACTAACCTTGTTGGGAGATGAGTTTGTACTATGTTCAAATAGAATGGGGTCGCTAGGGTGACCTTGCAAAGTCAATAACTTAGAGGAAGTGGTAGCCTTTGCTGGAATCGACCCCATTCATATTGGGTTTCTTAACGTAAGGTGAAATCCCATGCAAATGTTTTGAATCAAGAGGGAGTGGGGGCCACCAAATCATCGTTTAAAATCCATCCCATACATATGAAACACTACATAAGTTATTAAACTACAAAACATATGTCATAAAGGATTGTGGCCTAGTGGCACAACTTGCCGTCCCTATCCTCCATGTAAGTGGGCCATGCCTGCCAGCTCTTCAATTTGGGCGCCCTGCTAATTTGGTTCACAGAAATCGAATGGGCCAAAATGTCCACCATCAATTTGGGCCATGCTAATTGAGTCTGATTTCAACGTTATTTCTAAATAATTTAACACTTAAGCAATTAACTTTTAATTATTATTTTCGGTCAAACCCAATTATGCTAACCTTGGAATAAAAATATAATTTTCTTTAATTTGGGTCAAACTCAATTCTTTTTTTAATCATTTTCTTTAATTTTGGGGTCATGCTCAGTTCTTTTAATCTTGGTCCAATTTTTCTTAATTTGAGTCAAGCTCACTTCTTTTCTTTAATTCTAAATCGTTTCTATTTTATTTTGGTTCAAGCTCAATTATTTTAATTTTGAAATCAAAGTTCGATTTTACTTAATTCGGGTAAAGCCCAATTCTTTTTTATATGGGCCAAGCCCAAGCCCCTCTTTTACTTAAACTTAATTCCTTTCTTTCATTTTCTTTTAATTGGCTCAAGCCTAATTTTGTTCTTTAACTATTAAATCAAGTCCAATTTTCTTCCAAATCACTGTTTTTACTAACTCTGTTAAAAACGTCTGTTTTAATTTTTTCAAATTTGTGCAACGGATTCTAGTACGAACAGACAACCTTCTCTGTTGTTCCGTGTTTTAATTTGTGCGGATTCCATATACGGCTTACCACGATTTGGATTTTGCAAACATGGAATTTTAGGAAATCATCGTTTACTAACCCTGTTAAAAACGTTTGTTTTTATTTTCCAATTTATGCAACAGGTTCTAATATAAGCTGGCAGCCTTCTTTGTTGTTTCGTATTTTAATTCATGCGATTTCCAAACGCGACTTACGACGGTTTGGACTTTGCAAGCACGTAATTTTAGAAAATTATTGTTTTATTAACTCCATTAAAAACGCCTGTTTCAAAAGTGTCTGTTTTTATTTTCTAGAATTCATGTAACGGATTCCAATATGTAGAAGCAGTCTTCTCTGCTGTTCCATGTTTTAATTCGTGCAGATTCAAATATGGCTTACGAAAATTTGGATTTTGCAAGCACACAATTCTAGAAAATTACTGTTTACGCTTCACTTCGTCCAAAAAATTCAATTTTTCCCCCTAAAATCATCCTCCGATTTTCCAAGAGATCAAGTCTCTTAAAAACCAAAACTACCTAGCCTTGAGTTTCCCATTGCACCATAGAATACATAAGAAACACGATCAAGTCTTGTCAGGCTATTTTTCACAAACCTATTTAATCATAATCAGTTTAAGGGTACTGACACGCTCGTCGTAAACATCCAAAAATAATTTCTAGATTTTCCCCAACTATTGGTATAGTATAAGGTGCAACCTAGGTCATCTCCCAAAGACCATTTCAGATTCTTAAGATATTTGGAAAAAGTGAGAACAAGGGGATTTTGTAAAGATGTGATATTAAGTTCTAAATACAAAATATAGAATGAAATTAATTCAACTTCAACGATTATCAACTCAAGGAATTCAGAGGCTATTTTCTTAACTAATCATTGATAACTAAAATCATGCATTATGTTTATCAACCTAGGATCATCTGGAACCCCTAAAATGATCCTTAAATTCTCTACTGAGAAAACTTTCAGGATTCAATTGATTATGATCAACAAGATTTAGTAACCATTTAATCTTTCATTAGATCTAAACCAATTTCATAATCAGAATTCAGTTGAAGTAAGTAATAAAATGAAAACCTTCAATTCAATTACTTAATTTCTACTCTTCAAACTTTTGGAAAATGATTTACCAATCAAAAACCAATTTGAAATCAATTATGCATTAATCAAAATACGTCAACCGAACAAACTTTGATTAAAAGAATAAAATTGAAGAACATAGTAAAGCAGAGTAGAAATAACTCAATAAGCATGTAAATAAAGATCAAGACCTCAAATTTAAAATGAAAATAGCTTGAATCTTTGAATTGAAATTACAAACTTAGCCTTCCATGAAGGAGGCAACTAACAACAAAGAAAAACTTAGCCTTCCATGAAGGAGGAAAACTAACAACAAAGAAAGAAAGATGGAAAATGGTATTGGAGTTAATATCTAAGGGTGTGTTTCTCCTCTCGTAAACCCTTCTATTTATAGAGGATTTTTGAGGCATCATTTTCAGAAGGTCACCAACCAAATTTTTTACTTTTCCATCCTTTTATTGCTTTCACATGGACTTTGTTGAAAATGCAAAACACTTTTGAACTTTTGTCACCAATCAGCACAACAATTTTGACGTTATTGCAGCGCAATTTCGAATATTCACGTGTCCAAATTAGAGCTTTAGGTCTGAACAAAAGTTGTAGCCCTTGATCTTAGCTTTCCAACGGATCTAATTTCATCTCAACATGACTTCTGTATCTCAAGATATGGGTAGATCTTTGCACACTATTCAGGTTCTACGACAGCAACACTATCTCATCTTTTGAGATAATTTCGGAGTCCTATACATCCCATTTAGAGTCTGATCTTGTTTTGTAACTATGGAAACTTCTTTAAGCTTTCATTCAAGATAGATTTCATGATTTTTGGATGTCTAAAACTCCTGTTATGCTCAAAATACTATAATAGTGTCATTTTAATCGGTTAAGCAAAGAAATTCAATTAAACTCCATATGAACCCAAACTCATAAAATATGAAAAAGACCACTTAATTGAACATATAACAAGTCTTAATGAGATAAAAATCAGAGATAATTATTTATAAAATTTATGCTTATCAAATGCCCCCACACTTATCTTTTGCATGTCTCGGGCAAACTTAAGTTAAAGATTGGTGACTAAATTTTTTTTTTGTTTTTTTTTAATGAAAGAACATCAAAGCTTTGAGTTGATTTCTCAAGAATTCACAAAAATTCATGAAGCATTCTTTCATCACATTTTTTAAATTACTTAGAAAGGAAACTTTTAATTTGAAAAACATAGATTAAGAAAGATAAAACCTCACATGATATACTTTGAATCTCTCAAGTGTTTGATTTGGTAAGTGTTTCTCTCAAATTCAATCCATGAAAGATGAACTATCATAGGCTTGTATATCTTCTACTTCTCTACTACTATGTACACATACAATGCACAAATCAAGGGGTCTTTAATTTGGTTATAACGGGATTAGAAAGATGAAATGATATAGTGAAGAGATACAATGTTAGACCAAGGAAAATGGTGAGGATTGAGAACTGAATCCAAGTGTAAGTGTGAGAAACAGATATCACTTTTTTTTTTCAATGTAATAGTTTATTTATTTATTTATTTATTTTGCTTCAGTTTTTTTTTCATTTGTTTTCAACCATGATATTGATGAACACAACAATAATCTCCCCCACACTTATTGAAACACTTATGGTATGATAAATCCAGTATTCCTCACCTTCTACGGTCAAACAAAGTTATTTTTTTTTTTTTGGGTTTGTGGTTATTTGGCTAATTGGTTTGCTCAAGAAAAACAATGCCTCAATCATTTTTGTACAATTCATGTGAAAATGTAGCTTCAAAAAATAATCAATGCAAGTTCTGAAGTAACATATTCCATGGATGAAAATTACAGAAGAAAGAAAGTAATTAATAAGGCTCAAAATCTCACACGTAATATATTTATCAAATTTAATCTATCCAGTTCAAATATGTGTTGCCAAACTAATTAATCTCGAAATGTAAATCATTTTACTTCAATTATTTTGTGAAATCTAAAGAACAACATACTTCCACATTCAAATTTCTTTTTTATCATAAGATGCGTATCAAGAGTCAATTGTAACTCCTTACTCAACCATCTTACTCAAAACAAGTTTATGAATCTAACCTAATTTTTTTTTGGTTTTTTTTATTATTTTTTATTTTTTTTATCGGACCATCCTCCCCCTAACCTATCCAAGACATTGTCCCCAATGTCTTAGAAGGAATTTCATATAATAGGAAAATAAATGTGAGAAAACCATCAAAGTAAGGCAAAATTATAACCGAAGAGTGGTATCTGGTTCTCTTTTGTCTCTGCCATCCTGATTTGGTTGGTTCACCAGCTGCATTGCTTGACTGAGCTCAGATGTAGGATTTTGCAAATTCTCAAGTAGCTGTTCAACAGTTTAAGCAGATACTATGATGTTGCGCATGGATTGTGGCATGAACTCCTGCTCTACTGCATGATCTAAAAAGGATAACAAACCATTATAAAAGCCATTAATATTCAATAAGTCCAAAGGTTTTTTATGAAAATTTCGATAGGCCTAAAATATGATGGTAAAAATTTCTTCCATTGTTCCAAGATCACCAGGTAATGCAATAAATGCATTAGAATTAATCAACATGTGTCTCATACGCTCATGCATGGTTGCAACCTTCAATTCAGTACCCAGGGTGAAGTAGGAGGTGTTCTCATTTTTTAAGACAACACCTAAGACGTTACATCCCCTTGTGAGTGTAGATCCTGCAATACATCCTTTTAAACCTTGAATCCCTCCCCTATAAACAAGATTGATTTTTCTTGCAACTAATGTCTTACCAAGGTTATAAGCTGCATGTTGAAATTCTCCATCCTTTCCAAGGTTAGACCCACAAAAAACACAGATAGTATTGATCCTATCCATAAACGGTGTTTGTCTCTTTTGGAAAAAATATGTCATAGAGGTTGACAATTTATAGGGACTCAATATCAGACAAGGAGATCGCTTGAATAGTGCGGGATGGAGATTTGGTAGCAGAAGTTTGAATTTTTGCTCAAGGAAAAGGTGAATGTCAGAAGGGAAAGACATTAAGCAGGGGCGAAAATTTCAAAAAAAGGTGGCCCAATAAATTGAAAGGACAATGTAAATGACAAAAATACACGCATGAGAATGAACAGTAGTTGTGATTGTGGCTCACACCTTCCTCTGGTTTTACGTCCAGTAATGGCTGAAACGCCTTCTAAGAGTCGATGATGTGCTTCCCATTCAGTTTTCTTGTAAACTGACAACAGGGTTTTTTAAAGTCAGATTCCCAAGACTATAGCGTGTTTTTTCCTTATAGAACAGTTCAAACAAATCAAGAAGGACTCCTTGAATATGCCCACTAGGATGCGTCTCAAGAGTCTTAATGATATCATCCAATGACTCCTTACTCAGTCCATCCTTTATGAATTGAATTTTGTCCTCTCGATTTCTTGAAACCATTCCAGGGTTCTTGCATCTTGTGTTACAAGTCCATCTTGCACACCTGTAGCAAACTCCAATTCTTTTTGCCCTTCTCTTCTTTGCATAGGAACTTCTTCCCATACCTGGCATGTTTTTAACAAATGATTCTTGAAATTCATCTGCTAAACGTACCTTAGCTTCAATGATCCAACGGACATCTTCTGGAAGGCCTAAGAGTGCTAATGCTCTCAATCGTTCAAGTCTGCAATTGTAAATGTCTTTAGGAAAATTTCTAGGGAGAGTAGGGAACAAAATTTTGATCCTAGTGAGAGCTTTCTCCCTTTTTTTTTCTTAAAACACTCAAGTTATTATTCCTGCAAGCTCAATATGATGATTTAAGAGATGAAGAGAGGAAGTTGAGAGATTAGTTAAAACTTGTAAGCGAGGAATGTGAGAGAGGGAGAAAGAGAAAGAGAAAGAGAGAGAGGGAGATAGAGAGAAAGAGAGAGAATAAAATTCCTAACCCTAGATCCTTCCCCCATATTTTATATTATACTTGTTCTAATTATCAGAAACTTTAGAAAGTTAATGACTTTCATCACTAATAATTATGGAACAAGTAAAATAAAAGACATGAGAAAGGAAAACTTCACTTGAATTTATTGCAAGTGTGTGGCATTGTGCAAATGCAATTCTTCTACCGTGTGCTCTTGAAAACCTTCGAAAAATGGTTTAGGACGATGTCCATTCACCTTAAAGGTTTTTGCAGTTACCTCATTTTTTATTTCCATTTCACCATAAGGAAAAACATTAGTAACTACAAATGGTCCTAACCATCTAGAGCGCAGCTTACCAGGCATAAGCTTTAGCCAAGAATTGTAAAGGAGAACTTTTTGTCCAACGAAAAACTCCTTTCTTGCCAACTTTTTGTCATGAAGAGCTTTGACCTTTTCTTTGTAAATTTTGGAGTTTTCGTATGCTTCTAATCGAATTTCTTTGTGTTCCTGCACTTGAAGCTTTCTATGGATTCCTGCTTGGTCTAGATCCATGTTGCATTTTTTTACCGCCCAAAATGCTCTATGCTCTAATTCAACTGGAAGATGACATGCTTTACCAAAAACAATCTAGTAAGGAGACATACCAATGGGTGACTTGTAGGCTGTCCTATATGCCTGTAAACACCTATTTATGTCCGAGGCCTCCAACCATTAAATTAATCAAGAAACCAATAAATAAAATCTAAAAAAAAAAAAAAAAAAAAAAAGAAGACTAAAATAAAAGGGATAAATAACCAAAACAGAAAACAGAAAACTGAAAACAGAAAACAGAAAACAGACAAACAATTAAACAGATAACAAATTTCTAAAAAATGAAAATAAAATTTGTTTTAATTCTGGACTTAAATCAAAAATAATAATAAACATTGACTAAAAAGAAAAAAGAAATCTATGATGATCAAAATCTAGAATTAAAAGAATACATAATAAATCCGGAATAAAAGTTAGGAAAATAGAAATTAATACAAATTAAAAAAACAAAATGTGAAATTTCTGAAAAAACCAATGTTAAAAAAAAACGAAAACGAAATAATAAAAACAAAACCTGGAAATTCTTTTAAAAAAAAAAATATAAAAAATAAAAATAAAAATAAAAATTAAAAATAAAAAAATAAAAAATAAAATATATAAGATAAAACTGATAAAAAAAAAGAGGTTTGCCAAAATCAGAATTTAAAAGTCTAAATAAAAAAAAAGTCTAAAAAAAAAAAATAATAAAAATAAAAAAAAAAGAAAGAAAGAAAAAGGAAAGGACAAAATCTGAAAAGTGGATTCTGATGGTTATAAAAGGGCACCAGAAAGTGGTTTTCGGGGTTCTTCTTTTTTGGCTCTAAGCTTGGACTCGCTTGGGAATAATCGAGCGGAAAAGAAAGAGAGGATCCGAATTGAGAGAGATCAGAAGGGACGAAAGGCGGGTAGAAGAATTGGGAGGGGGAGAGCTCCCTGAGAAATCCCATACAGCGAATTCAGGAGAAGAGGAATCTGAAGGCTCAAATTAACCCTGTCCTTGGTCTCTGCTTCGTCTCCACAACAGGTTAGATTCGCTCCCTCTACACCAAGAATTTGTTGAATCAAGAATGGGACACAGTTTCAATTGGTGAAGATAATATTGATATGTTATGCATTAGATGTAGTATCGATTGATGAATAGGGTATTGATGAGGTATGCTATGCTGGGAACCAAGAACGGGGTTTCATTTCAATTAACGATCATGATTGTGTGCTGGGCGAGGTTCAAGAACCAGTGTAACTACAAAAAAATATAATAAGATTTTGACGTTGCATGCTTGATGGGAAATCAAGAATCGGGTAATTGCGATTAATAAATGTAACAGCGAGGTCGAATAGTTTACTGGGGATTAAGAATTGAGTGAAATCTTAGTGAATAGCATGATGTTGATGTTGCTCGCAAAACATAGTGATAAGAATGGATGCTTGTTCAATTAGGATTTAAATTAGGTTGTAATGGTAAGCGTTCGACCATTTTGGTCGAATATGGTGGAAATTTGCCTCCTGGCATGTGGAGAAATGGGATCATGGGTAGTGTATGAGGAGCCAAAGATGACTCTATATAGCATAAATGCATAAGAACCTTACCTGGTAATTGGAACAGGAAGGAGAGTCTTGAGCTTAGCCTGAACTTAAATTCATTTTTCACCATATCCTCTGTTTGGTCTCCTCTGTTTCCTGGTATGATCATCAGAATTGATGATAATTAAGGCTTAGTGTGACTTAATCTTAGGCTCAAAAACAGTGTTAATATACACGCCATTAAGGAACATTCACAGGTCTAGTGGCAATGACGTATACAGCCCCATCCATTATCTGGGTAAAACTGCTGGTACACATGCTCTGCTCCGAGCCATAGCCCGTGCAGAATTAGACTATTTCCCTTATGGTGGAAGCACGACTACGCCGATCCAGCATACTCAGGTGGACAACGAGTACAGCAGGAGGCCAATCAGTAGGTAGTACACCTTGCTAGAGTTAGGTAGTCTGCGTAAATTTCCAGGTGTATGTAGTACCCCTTGGGTGAAGAATGGCAAGAGGAGTCTTGGCTGGGATCCTGGAATAACACATAAACCAGAGACATTCTAGGGCCCATACCTGTGAGCCACACATGATAGGAAGTGAATGTAGGTGTAGTTAGTCTGCGAGCATCGAATTATGGCAAACTGAAGAGCCAAGGCAGTATCTAATCCCATGCAAATTCATGCAAGGTTAAGAGACCCGTTTTAATAAAGATTTGAAGTATATTACCCCAAGTGGGCAGTGGACACAGTGGTTGGAGCGCCTGCATATATCCTCCAGGTCACCCTCTTCGAACCCCAAGCAAGGCAATGTTGAAATTTTTCTCATTTAAACCCAGCTGGCTAAGACTCCTAAAATGCCCCTGACTTATCCATAGAATACCTATTTTACCCCTAACCTTTTCCAATAATTCCTGACATGTCCCTCAAAGTCAAAATTACCAAATTGTCCCTGCCACAGAAATTACTATTTTGCCCCCCCATTAATAAAAATTCAGAAAATAGAAAATCAATAAAAAAATATAAAATTTCCAGAAAATCAATAAAAAATATAAAATTTCCAGAAAATCAATAAAAAATATAAAATTTCCAGAAAATCAATAAAAAATATAAAATTTCCAGAAAATCAATAAAAAATATAAAATTTCCAAAAATTCAAAAATTAATAAAAATTCCAGAAATTCAAAAAATTAATAAAAAATTCACAAAATTCAAGAAATTAAGAAAATTTGCAAATCATATCTTTCCAAAAATTTAAAAAATCTTTTCGATATTTTGGATTTTTTTTAAGTCTCACGCAATGGGCTCTAAATGGGGAACTGGCGGTTTACCTGCTGTTCAACGTTTAGTAGTTCGTATAGGTCCTTGTGCTGCCTTAGCCGCCTCGGGCCTTGTGCATGGGTGGACTTGAAGTCCTTTTCAAAAAATAAATATCTTTTCCTAAGTGTTTTGGGGTTCTAGGTCTCACGCAATGGGCTCTAAATGGGGAACTGGTGGTTTACCTGCTGTTCAACATTTAGTAGTTCGTATAGGTCGTTGTGCTGCCTTAGCCGCCTCGGACCTTGTGCATGAGTGGGCCAAAGACCCCTCCTAAAAATAAAACTTCTTTCTCAAAACAAAATCTTTAAAATAACCTTTTCTCAAGCAATTTCGAAGGTCAAGCCTTCGCAAACCAAATAATCTTTTTCTCAAGCACTTTTGAAGGTCAAGCCTTCATAAACCAGAACTACGTAAGCCTTGAGTTTCCCATTGCACCGGGGAATACGTAGGAGCAGGATCAAGTCCTGTCAGGCTAACCTCCATCAAATTATTTTTCACATTAAAGGGATCCAAACTATTTTCAAATAATCACACACTCAATTTAAGGGTACTGTTCTTCGGAACAGGCGAGTGGGGTGCCTAACACCTTCCCCACTCGTAACCGACTCCCGAACCTAAATCTCATCCAGGGTTTTTCCAAATCTTTTTCCCTTAAATAAAAAATTTGGTGGCGACTCCACATTGATCAAAAACAAATCATTTCAAAATTTTAACGAGTTCGTCGTCTCGTCGGAATTACGGTTGCGACAGATGGCGACTCCACTGGGGATATTAGAGAGTCAAGCCCAACAGTTTGAGTGTTTTAATTTTGATCCCTTCACTGTTTAATTGCACGATTCATTTATCTATTTGTTTACTTATTTGTTGTCTGTTTGTTTATTCTCTGTATAACCCTAGGATAGACAAACAATAAATTGCTATATATCTGTGCAATTTCCCCAATTGCAGGGATCCCAAATTTATGTGCCCTCATATATTGCATATGCATTTATCATGAGTGGGGCCCTATACCCGGGTCTGAGTGCTGCCCAGGATTAGAGGGATCTAGTGGTGTCATGCTGGGGCTTACGTCCTGTATGGCTATCATGAAAATCCCAGCTAGAGTGCGTCCTATTCATAATGCCCCGCAACTAGTGGCTACTTCTACTGTTGTGGCAAGCATTGTGAATTGGAATTTGGCTCTAGTGACCTTTATACCTTAGGATTACAACCTACCTTGGAAAGGTTCATGCATTAAAAGCCCTAGATCCATAGGACAGGTCACCTCTCTAGGACACGAGGAGGGCACGCCCTATTTATACGACATCAGCTCTGTAAGACTTTATTTACCTGCGACTGTAGAATTCTAAATAAAAGGGAAAATGTACAAAATAGGAGAGAGAAGAAAAGAAAGAAAAATATACAAAAAAGGAGGAGAGAGAAGAAAAAAGGAAAAGTATACAAAAATAGGTGAGAGAAAAGTCTTTTCGAAAAAAGGGGAAAATTAAAATGAGGAATGAAATGAAAAAATAACCAATGAAAAGAGGGAGGGAAGTTAGTAAGAGTAACCATATTTTGTTGTCTTCATGCATACCCCATACAATAATATCATTCATTTAGGGTCTAACATACTTGTTTGTATCTTTTTCTTACGAGGGGTCAGGTTCTCGGTGACTATCGTGAAAGGGGGTGAAATGGAAATTAATGTGGAATCTGAACAGTTAAAGAAGAAGAGACGCATCGGTGTCAAAATAACAGACTTGGCCAGCTTAGAGGTGTTTGCAAACAAGTTGACGAGTATCCAACAAATGACCGTCACCAAGAAGTATGGCAACATACTGAGGCTTTTAAAAGTTCAAGTGCAAGAAGGAGCCCTTACTGCCATGGTGCAATATTATGATCCGCCGCTCCGGTGCTTCACATTCTCAGACTTTCAGCTGGCTCCCACTCTAGAGGAGTTCGAGCAAATTTTGGATCTGCCATTAGAGGGAGCTAGGCCGTATCATTACCTAGAACATCATTCCTCTTTCCGGGCTGTCGCACAGGCTTTGAGGTTACAGACTGGGGAACATTTGGCAGGTTATCAGACAAAAGGCCAAGTCAAGGGGTTCACTAGAGAATTTCTAGAGAAGTACATGCAACACTTAGCCGACAGCAACCAGTGGGTTATATACATGGATGTGTTAGCCCTCACCATCTATGGGCTAGTTCTTTTCCCTTATATAGACGACTTCGTTGATCTGAGTGCGGTCGATATCTTCCTAGCCAAAAGAGATAGAGGAGAAAACCCCGTAACGGCCCTGTTGGCAGATGTTTATTGCACGCTGAACTTCTGTCATGAGAAGAAGAGAACAAGGTTGATTTGTTGCTTACCCGTGTTATTCATATGGATCACAGCCCACATTTTCAAAAGGGATATGAAGACACAACATCCCATAGCAGACTTCTTGAACTACCAGCTGAAACAGATGAGCAATCTCGAATGGTCTTCCCATTTCGCCAGTTTAACCGAAGACCAGGTTAGATGGCAACCTTCGTGGCAGCAAAGAACGGAGGTCATCTACCATTGCAAGGGGTTCCCGAATGTACCCCTCATGGGAGCTAGAGGTTGTATCAGTTATAACCCGATACTGGGACAGAGACAGTTGGCCTACCCTATAAAAACACCCCCGTCTGACGAACTACTGACTCCTTTCTACTTAAAGTATGAAGGAGACTTTGCCGAGAACCTCCGCAAAGTTCGAGAGGCATGGGAAGGGGTCACCCGCAAAGGAAAAGAACTGGGAGTGCGAAGCTGCGCTGCTAAAGAAGAATACAAACAGTGGGTTAGAGACAGAGTGCAACACATCAAATTGCCATTCAAACCATCTGTACCTTCGTCCAAGAGTCAAATGGCATCCACAGAGTTTGAAGACGAGGTTGTCAAAAGCCTGAGAGAGAAACTAGAGGCCATGACCAAAAGAAATGCTCAGCTAGAGGAAGAGTTTCTGAAAGAACGACAAGAGAGCGCTGCGTGGCGAAGAGAAGATGAAGTGAATAAAGCTCTCTTAGCTTCTATCCGAGATCAGCAAAAAGGAGAACGAGAGCGTGCTTCTCGGGTACACATGAATTTGCAAGCGGCCAACAAAGAACTCGGCGTGAGAGCACAAGAAAGGGACGCCACACTCCAAGAGAATAGCCAGTTGAGGAATGCCTTGGAGCAGATAAGAGCCAAGGTCCGCAACAACCGAGAAGAGAAAAATCAGATCCTAGCTTCGAAAAGGAAAGCCCAAGCGGAGGCAGACAATGCGACAAAAGAGAGAAATGAATTGTTGCAAAAGATAGAGAACATGAAACAGCAAATTGAAGGCCTACTCCTAGCCTGGCAGGATGAGGTGAACGAGGAAAAATGGAAGGTCCTCGAGATCATAAGAATGCAGCAAAAAGGCATAAAGGACATACAAAAGGAAAGCGGGTGGTATAAAGATACGGCTGAACACTGGATCAGATGCTTTCAAAGGCTGGCATACCTGGCGAATACGGCCATAGAAGAGTTACCGCAATCACTCAAGAAGGCGGAAGCTTCTCTGCATCCACTCCACACCCCGCCTGAAGTAGACTTTTTCATTCAAACTTGTAAAGACCTAGTCTTAAGGATGAAAAAATATATTGTACTGGCCAAGCAAGAAGAAAGAAATGTAAAATAGACATCATCTATGTTGAATAAAATGGGCTCTTCTCTGCAATTCCACATTAATTTCCATTTCACACTCACGAGCATAGAAGATGCACACGATCAGCACACTGTCGAATTCTGGTCCCTCCGCATCCGCCGCATAGTCAAATCTTTTTATTATTATTATTAATTAACTTAAACGAATTTAACTTTTTAAACAGGTAACAAAATAGCGGGCTTACGACTCCCTCGGCATTCATATAGCACCAGATCAAGAACAAAAATCATGAGTGAGCTGGAAACACAGAATGAAGAGCTCCGCAGTGAGGTCGCGGAATTAAAAGACCAAGTGGCTAAGCTTATGAAGCTACTTGAGAAAAAAACACGGAGGGACCCACAGGCACTGGGGCACTCGGGGCAGCCAATACATCTATGCCTCTTCAGACTGTCACCGAACAAGATTGGCCGTATGGCTTACCACCTGGCTATGAACCTCCTCAGGGGTCTCAAGAAATATTGGCTGGCGAAAACCATAATGCGATACCACTCCACATAAACCTTACTTCCCATCAGCCTCACCCAAATTTTCCCGCGGGACCTCCACACCCGAACCTTAACCCTCACAACACTCACACCAATCCACCAACTTACCTACCTCCTGCCAATACAACGGGTTATCAACCATACTCACACCTAGCCTACGCAAACATGAACCCCTACCCTTATAATACAAACACTTCTTCTGCTTTCCATACACATACAAACCCATCTTTCCCTCCTCATATTAACCCATCAACCACATATCCATATAATGTCCACCCTGACTATGCCCATATGAACACGACCGCCACAGAAGATCCTACATACTCTGTGCCAGTCGCTGTTCATTCAGCAAACACACACCAGCCACATCCCTACGGTCATGCCGCAAGACCTAGGGAGCCTTATGCTTTACCTCTTCAGGCTAGCCGGCCTCTAAATGAGCCATGGCCAAGAATGGCGGACCAAGAAGCCCTCCTCGGAGGGAGATGGACGCATCTAGAAGAAAGAGTTAGGGCAATCGAGGGAGGCGGATATGGAGTAGTCGAGGCTTCTGAGCTCTGCCTCGTACCGGACGTCATCATACCTCCGAAATTCAAGACTCCGGAATTTGAGAAATACCGAGGGGTTGGCTGTCCGAGAAGCCATCTAACGATGTATTGCAGAAAAATGGCCTCTCACTCACACAACGACAAGCTGCTTATTCACTGTTTTCAAGACAGTTTGACAGGGGCAGCGGCCAGCTGGTATACCCAACTCGAGAGGTCCTACATCCGTTCATGGAAGGACTTAGCTGACGCCTTCCTCAGGCAATACAAATATAACATTGAGATGGCACCCGACAGGACTCAACTGCAAAACATGATCAAGAAAGAAAATGAGTCCTTCAAAGAATACGCTCAGAGGTGGAGGGAGCTAGCCGCTCAAGTCCAGCCACCCCTGTTGGAGCGAGAAATGATCAGCACATTCATGGAGACGCTCCCCGCACCCTACTATGATAAGATGGTAGGCAGTGTCTCGGCGAATTTCTCGGACATGGTACTGATAGGAGAACGCATAGAAAGTGGTCTACGCCGAGGAAGAATTATACATAACGCCGTCGGCAATGTGAGCACAAAAAAACCGACAAATAATACATGGAAGAAAAGGGAGGCTGAGACCCATTATATCTCCTCAGATCCAAACCGACCAACTCCCACACAACCCATATATCAATCAACCACAACCCCACCTAACTACCAAACACCCTACCAATCACAATACCCCACGCACCCGCATATGGTAGCCTCCGCCCAACCTGCTCACCAACCATCCTACAACCCACCTACTCAATACCATCCAAATACTACCATTACAGTTCCATCACCTCAAACCTTCTCTCAACAACGACCCTCTGTGCCATGGAACCAAAATACCAACCAACCTCCACCGAAAACCAACAATAACACGAGGAAAATAGTGCAATTCGACCCGATTCCAATGAGTTATTCGGAGCTGCTGCCCCGTTTGATTCAAAACTCTTTGGTCGCACTGGTACCCATGAAACCTTTGGAACCCCCATTTCCGAAGTGGTACAATCCTGAGGCAAAATGCGAGTACCACGCAGGGACGATAGGGCATTCTACTGAAAATTGTCTGGCCCTAAAACATAGGGTCCAAAAGTTGATTAATGCCAAATGGCTCAATTTTGAAAAAGATGCTCCTAGTGTGGGGAGCAATCCACTGCCAAACTATGGGGAAGCAGGACCCTCGGTAAACTGCATAGAAATCGAGGAGGAAGTGAATATGGTCGATGAATCCTTCCCAGGACATCCTAAACCCCTGATTATCCGCTACACCGAACCGTCAGTCCCACTGGCGCCTAATGGGATAAGACCTGTCACAATTAAAGTGCCCGGACCTTTCCAATACCACAGTAATAGGGAGGTGCCTTGGAGGTATGATGTAAAGGTTCTGGGAGGAAAAAGTGAAGAGGATATGTTGGAGAGCTCTTCACCTGACATAACCAACATAGCTGGAATAGGAGGAATGACAAGGAGTGGTCGCATCTACGCTCCCGCTGAAGAAACAAGAAAGCAACCGGCCATTCAAGAAAAAGAGAGTCAGGCTAGAATGGAGCCTGAAACTGCGGTCAAAGAGGTGGAGAAGGAATTAAAGAAGGCCGTCTCAGATGAAGAGGCCTGTGAGTTCCTAAAATTAATAAGGCAAAGCGAGTATACAGTAATAGAACAGCTGAACCGTATACCCGCCAAAATCTCACTACTTGCCTTA
This sequence comes from Canavalia gladiata, assembly GCA_037954105.1. Taxonomy (NCBI): domain Eukaryota; kingdom Viridiplantae; phylum Streptophyta; class Magnoliopsida; order Fabales; family Fabaceae; genus Canavalia; species Canavalia gladiata. The sequence goes on from CM075662.1 coordinate 26,281,664, forward strand.
ATGATGAACTCCGAACCCCATCGAAAAGTGCTGCTAAAGATTCTGAATGAAGCTCATGTGGTCCACAACATCTCAGTGGACAAATTTGAGGGAATTGCCAGCAACTTAACCGCCAACAACTTCATAACTTTCGCCGACCGAGAAATCCCGGATGAAGGAGCGAAACATAACAGGGCATTACACATATCGGTCAAATGCATGGATCACATTCTAGCTAGAGTCTTGATAGACAATGGTTCTTCTCTGAACGTGATGCCTCAATTGACTTTTTCCAAACTACCACATGATAGGATCCACATGAGGCCTAGTTCTACGGTAGTAAGAGCCTTCGATGGATCAAGACGGGAAGTGATCGGCGAAATAGACTTGCCAGTCCAAATTGGCCCGGTCTTCTTTGACATAACTTTCCAAGTAATGGATATTCAGCCAGCCTACAGCTGCCTACTAGGTAGGCCATGGATTCATTCCGCCAAAGCAGTCCCTTCAACTTTACATCAAAAGTTGAAGTTCATCATAGACGATAGACTAATCATCGTCTCGGCGGAAGAAGACTACTTGGTCAGCAAACCCACTAATCCTCCTTATATTGAGGCTACCGAAGAAGCTTTGGAAACTCATTTCCAAGCTTTAGAGGTCGCCAATGTCACTACAATTAAGGAAGGTGATGTGGTTGACCGTGGGCTGCCCCCTAAAGCTCTGATGATGATGGCCCGAGTGATGCTAAAGAATGGGTTCAAGCCAGGCGGCAAACTGGGGCAAAATAAGGGCGGTTTATCTCAGCCATTATTAATGGAAAAGAATAGACGGCGATATGGGTTGGGATATCAACCCACTGAAGAGGATAAAGCAGTAAGACCCCGTCATAATAAGGTCCCTCTGTGCCACATATCACAAAGTTTCCGAAGTGCTGGCTTCGAAAACTCAAGCATGATCGCGGTCATAGACAAAGAAGAGACGAGGACTCTTGAGGATTTGGTGATGCCCTGCCCCCCGGGACAAGAACTAGCTAATTGGGAAATTTTCGATCTACCTCTGACTTTTGGTTCAGTTCAAATGTAATTCTGTAATTGTCATAACAAAATTTTATACATAAACATTCTGTACATATTTTCGACAAGTAATAAATACAGTTGCATTATCCAAAAATACTCTCCTCTACTCTTCAAATACTTCCTCATGTTAAATATATATCTTATTCCTCCTTCTCATACCTAACACGCAGATTCGATCCGAAACCGTCTCGTGACGATAATGCTAGTATTGTATTAGACGATTTCGACTGTATTGATGACCTGGTCGATGAAGAGGCAGAATTTGAATGCGAACCCACCGACGAGATGTTGAGATTGGTGGATCGCGAATCTAAAGCAATTGAACCTCATCAGGAACCCGTAGATCTAATCAATTTGGGGACCGAAGAGAATAAAAAAGAAGTCAAAATAGGCACGCTCATCACTGGAGACAATCGTGCACGGTTGATCTCACTCTTACAGGACTATAGTGATATCTTCGCCTGGTCTTACCAAGACATGCCAGGTCTAGACATTTCTATAGTAGAGCACAAGTTGCCTATGAAAGCTGGATATACACCCGTCAAACAGAAGCTAAGAAGAATGAAACCGGAAATGTCTCTAAAGATCCGGGAAGAAGTAAGGAAGCAGTTTGACGCCGGCTTCTTGGCTGTTGCAAATTACCCCGAGTGGGTTGCTAACATAGTACCGGTCCCCAAGAAAGATGGCAAGGTCCGGATGTGCGTAGACTATAGGGACCTCAATCGAGCCAGCCCTAAAGATGACTTCCCGTTACCTCACATTGATGTACTGGTTGATAATACTGCGCAGTTCTCTTACTTCTCCTTCATGGATGGTTTCTCAGGCTACAATCAGATTAAGATGGCTGAAGACGACAGAGAAAAGACCACCTTTATCACGGTCTGGGGAACCTTTTGTTACAAAGTCATGCCCTTTGGATTAAAAAATGCTGGTGCAACCTACCAGAGGGCCATGGTAACAATATTCCATGACATGATTCACAAGGAAATAGAAGTCTACGTGGATGACATGATTGCCAAATCCCGGACGGAAGACGACCATCTCACTGATCTAAAAAAGTTGTTTGAGAGGCTCAGAAAATTCAAGCTGCGGTTGAACCCGGCTAAATGCACCTTTGGGGTTAGGTCAGGAAAGCTGCTAGGTTTTATTGTCAGTGAGAAAGGCATCGAGGTCGACCCAGACAAGGCCCGTGCAATTATAGACATGCCAGCTCCAAGAACGGAAAAAGAGATCTGGGGTTTTCTAGGAAGACTCAACTATATCTCTCGGTTCATTTTCCAGCTGACGGCCACATGCGAGCCGATCTTTAAGCTCTTACGCAAAAATCAACCCATGAGTTGGGATGAGGATTGCCAAGAAGCTTTTGAAAAGATCAAATCATACTTACAGAACCCACCGGTCTTGGTACCGCCAGTTGCTGGGAGACCTCTGATCTTATATCTAACGATAACAGACCAGTCGATGGGTTGTGTACTCGGTCAACACGACGAATCCGGAAGAAAAGAGCAGGCGATATATTACCTAAGCAAGAAATTCACAAGCGGAGAAGCTAAATACTCTCTCTTAGAACGAACCTGCTGCGCTCTGGCATGGGCGGCACACCGCTTAAGACAGTATATGCTAAGTCACACCACATGGTTGATATCCAGGACGGATCCGATCAAATACATATTTGAGAAGCCCGCATTATCGGGACGAATCGCCAAGTGGCAAATGGTACTATCGGAATATGATATTCTGTATGTGACGCAGAAATCTGTCAAAGGCAGTGCACTCGCAGAATATTTAGCCCAACAACCGCTAGAAGACTACCAGGCCATGCAACCGGAATTTCCTGATGAGGATCTGATGGCGATCTTTGGTGAAAAAGGAAAGGCAGAGGGAGAAAAATGGACGATGTTGTTCGATGGTGCGTCTAATATGATGGGCCACGGTATAGGAGTTGTACTGATTTCTCCAGAAAGACAGTATATACCTATTACCGCCCGACTAGCCTTCGACTGCACGAATAATATGGCAGAGTACGAAGCTTGTATCTTAGGGATTCAAGCAGCGATCGAAGCTAAAGTGAAACGCCTAGAGGTCTACGGTGACTCAGCCTTGGTCATCCACCAAGTCAGGGGAGAGTGGGAGACCAAAGACGCAAAGCTAGTGCCGTACCAGGCCCATCTCCAGGAGCTGCTAGAATATTTTGAGGAGATCACCTTCTCACATATACCACGGGAAGATAATCAACTAGCTGACGCCTTAGCCACCTTGTCCTCTATGTTTGAAATTGGACAAGAAGAAGATATGCCTCTCATTCACATCCAGCATCGTTCCAGACCGGCATTTTGTCAAACAATAGAGGTGGAACCGGATGGAAAACCATGGTATCATGACATCCGACAGTTCTTGAGGAATAAAATATACCCCGCCGATGCATCTGAAAACGACAAAAGAACCTTACGAAGATTGGCCGCAGGTTTCTTCCTCAATGGAGAAGTCCTATACAAGAGAAATTACGATATGGTTCTGCTCAGATGCGTAGACGCGACAGAAGCCGAAAAAATTTTAAAAGATATCCATGAAGGGTCTTTTGGTACCCATGCCAATGGACATGCCATGGCAAGAAAAATCCTCAGGGCTGGATATTTCTGGTTGACTATGGAAGCTGACTGTTGCAAACACGTCAAAACCTGCCACAAATGTCAGGTATACGCAGACAATATCCATATGCCGTCAACGTCGTTGAACGTGCTGTCTTCACCATGGCCGTTCGCCATGTGGGGAATAGATGTCATTGGCCCGATAGAGCCTAAGGCATCCAATGGACACCGCTTCATATTAGTCGCCATCGACTACTTCACAAAATGGGTCGAGGCTGCCTCATATGCTAGTGTGACTCGCAATGTGGTAGTCAGATTCGTGAAGAAAGAGCTAATCTGCCGATATGGATTACCCAGTAAGCTCATCACAGACAATGGCTTAAATCTTAACAATAAGATGATGTCGGAATTATGTAACCAATTCAAAATCCAACATCACAACTCATCCCCATACCGACCGAAGATGAATGGGGCGGTCGAAGCGGCCAACAAGAACATCAAGAAGATAATTCAGAAAATGGTTCTCTCATACAAAGAATGGCACGAAATGCTCCCATATGCATTACATGCATATCGAACCTCTGTCCGCACATCTACTGGGGCAACGCCATTCTCATTGGTATACGGAATGGAGGCCGTACTCCCAATCGAGGTCGAAATCCCCTCATTGAGAGTCCTGATGGATGCTAAATTGGAAGAAGCCGAATGGGTCCAGGCTCGGATGGATCAATTAAACCTAATTGAAGAGAGGAGGTTAGCAGCGATATGCCATGGCCAATTGTACCAAAGACGAATGAAGAGAGCATTCGATAAGAAGATCCATCCTCGGGAATTTCAAGAAGGAGACTTAGTGATCAAGAAGCTATTGCCTACGCAGAAAACGCTGCAAGGGAAATGGTCTCCAAATTACCATGGACCTTATGTAGTTAAGAAGGCTTTCTCCGGAGGCACCTTGATCTTGGCCGACATGGATGGGAAAGATTTGTCTAACCCTGTCAATTCAGATGCCGTCAAGAAGTATTACGCTTAGAAAGAAAAGCCCGCTAGGTCAACCATCAAAAGGACCTAGGCAAAAGTTAGGGCAATACAAGAAAGAAAAGCCCGCTAGGTCAACCATCAAAAGGACCTAGGCAAAAGTTAGGGCAATACAAGAAAGAAAAGCCCGCTAGGTCAACCATCAAAAGGACCTAGGCAAAAGTTAGGGCAATACAAGAAAGAAAAGCCCGCTAGGTCAACCATCAAAAGACCTAGGCAAAAGTTAGGGCAATACAAGAAAGAAAAGCCTGCTAGGTCAACCATCAAAAGACCTAGGCAAAAGTTAGGGCAATACAAGAAAGAAAAGCCCGCTAGGTCAACCACTATCAAAAGACCTAGACAAAAGTCAGGGCAATTCCAAACAAGAAACATCCTAAGCCGAAAACCCGAAAGGGCGGTTTAGACAAAAGGCGGCATCGACGAAACAAGATTCGTACCCTTTAATTCAAGAGGATACAAAGGGGTAGTAGACAATCTCCGTCTATACTGGGGCAAAATCCGTTGTAATCGGTGTTTCATGCTAAGGCAAAAACGGGAAAATATCTATGGATCTAATGACGGGTTCAAAACAAGTCTGGGACAGGATGAATAAACTGGGGCAAAATTTTGGCTTTTCAGAAGCTGGGATAGCAATGCACGAAGAGATCGCCAACATACAATACTAGCGTTTATCGTCCCGAAGACATCGTCGTCAACCAAAGCCATTTCGCCAAACACCTTGTCGTAAAATATCCTATGTCTTTTCGACTATCTTGTTAATTCCCTATCACATGCAACTGTATTTCTCCTGTCAAAATGTATATGCAGAATGTAACCCCTCATTTTTAATGACAATTGCTAATTACTAACACTGTACTAAAGTAAAAGTTATGTCGAAATTTTCTTAGTGACAAGTTCCTTTGACCCAAAAATCTTACTAAAGCAGCGCATGCAACAGATATGCCTCCTAAAGTAACAAACAAATTATATAAAATCCAGCTCACTCTGAAGGATCTGATCGGTGCTAGAAGAAAGCCAGGGAGTTAGGGTCTGCAAACAAAATCATGAGGTTCGTCCTGCTCACTGGCCTATGTTGTCAGGCCACAGCATCACATCTTTTCATTCTTGCTCACTGGCCTATGTTGTCAGGCCATAGCATTGCATATTTTCATTCTTGCTCACTGGCCTATGTTGTCAGGCCATAGCATTGCATATCTTCATTTTTGCTCACTGGCCTATGTTGTCAGGCCATAGCATTGCATATCTTCATTTTTGCTCACTGGCCTATGTTGTCAGGCCATAGCATTGCATATTTTCATTCTTGCTCACTGGCCTATGTTGTCAGGCCATAGCATCACATCTTTTCATTCTTGCTCACTGGCCTATGTTGTCAGGCCATAACATTGCATATTTTCATTCTTGCTCACTGGCCTATGTTGTCAGGCCACAGCATCACATCTTTTCATTCTTGCTCACTGGCCTATGTTGTCAGGCCATAGCATTGCATATTTTCATTCTTGCTCACTGGCCTATGTTGTCAGGCCATAGCATTGCATATCTTCATTTTTGCTCACTGGCCTATGTTGTCAGGCCATAGCATTGCATATTTTCATTCTTGCTCACTGGCCTATGTTGTCAGGCCATAGCATCGCATATCTTCATTTTTGCTCACTGGCCTATGTTGTCAGGCCATAGCATTGCATATTTTCATTTTCGCTCACTGGCCTATGTTGTCAGGCCACAGCATCACATCTTTTCATTTTTGCTCACTGGCCTATGTTGTCAGGCCATAGCATTGCATATTTTCATTTTCGCTCACTGGCCTATGTTGTCAGGCCACAGCATCACATCTTTTCATTCTTGCTCACTGGCCTATGTTGTCAGGCCATAGCATTGCATATTTTCATTCTTGCTCACTGGCCTATGTTGTCAGGCCATAGCATTGCATATCTTCATTTTTGCTCACTGGCCTATGTTGTCAGGCCATAGCATTGCATATTTTCATTCTTGCTCACTGGCCTATGTTGTCAGGCCATAGCATCGCATATCTTCATTTTTGCTCACTGGCCTATGTTGTCAGGCCATAGCATTGCATATTTTCATTTTCGCTCACGGGCCTATGTTGTCAGGCCATAGCATTGCATATTTTCATTTTTGCTCATTGGCCTTTGTTGTCAGGCCATAGTATTGCATCTTTTCTTCACTGCTTTTCAGGCCTATGTTGTCAGGCCGCCCTAGTTAGATGTACTGCTTTTCAGGCCTATGTTGTCAGGCCGCCCTAGTTAGATTTACTGCTTTCAGGCCTATGTTGTCAGGCCGCTCTAGTTAGATTTACCGCTTTTCAGGCCTATGTTGTCAGGCCGCCCTAGTTAGATTTACTGCTTTCAGGCCTATGTTGTCAGGCCGCTCTAGTTAGATTTACCGCTTTTCAGGCCTATGTTGTCAGGCCGCCCTAGTTAGATTTACTGCTTTCAGGCCTATGTTGTCAGGCCGCCCTAGTTAGATTTACAGCTTTCAGGCCTATGTTGTCAGGCCGCCCTAGTTAGATTTATCGCTTTCAGGCTTATGTTGTCAGGCCGCCGTAGTTTAGATTTACAGCTTTTAGGCCTATGTTGTCAGGCCGCCATAGTTTAGATTTACTGCTTTCAGGCCTATGTTGTCAGGCCACCATAGCTTAGATTTACTGCTTTTAGGCCTATGTTGTCAGGCCGCCGTAGTTTAGATTTACAGCTTTCAGGCCTATGTTGTCAGGCCACCATAGTTTAGATTTATTGTTTTTAGGCCTATGTTGTCAGGCCGCCGTAGTTTAGATTTACAGCTTTTAGGCCTATGTTGTCAGGCCGCCATAGTTTAGATTTACTGCTTTCAGGCCTATGTTGTCAGGCCACCATAGTTTAGATTTACTGTTTTTAGGCCTACGTTGTCAGGCCACCATAGTTTAGATTTACTGTTTTTAGGCCTATGTTGTCAGGCCGCCGTAGTTTAGATTTACAGCTTTTAGGCCTATGTTGTCAGGCCGCCGTAGTTTAGATTTACTGCTTTCGGGCCTATGTTGTCAGGCCACCATAGTTTAGATTTACTGCATTTGGGCCTATGTTGTCAGGCCGCCGTAGTTTAGATTTACAGCTTTTAGGCCTATGTTGTCAGGCCGCCGTAGTTTAGATTTACTGCTTTCAGGCCTATGTTGTCAGGCCGCCATAGTTTAGATTTACTGTTTTGAGGCCTAGGTTGTCAGGCCGCCGTAGTTTTAGATTTACTGCTTTTAGGCCTATGTTGTCAGGCCGTCATAGTTTAGATTTACTGTTTTCAGGCCTACGTTGTCAGGCCTCCTTCTAATGTCGGTTTACCGCCTATGTTGTCAGGCCATCCATGGGTTTCTAGTATTACTCTTGGAACTTTTTCAAAGGTCTACCTCGGACATAAGGTGTTCACGTCTTTACCCATTTTCCTGCTACGATAATTCAGAGAATCGCTTCTCACATTATCTAGTAAGAAAATGAGTAAAGAGGGGCAAACTGTAAACACCTATTTATGTCCGAGGCCTCCAACCATTAAATTAATCAAGAAACCAATAAATAAAATCTAAAAAAAAAAAAAAAAAAAAAAAGAAGACTAAAATAAAAGGGATAAATAACCAAAACAGAAAACAGAAAACTGAAAACAGAAAACAGAAAACAGACAAACAATTAAACAGATAACAAATTTCTGAAAAATGAAAATAAAATTTGTTTTAATTCTGGACTTAAATCAAAAATAATAATAAACATTGACTAAAAAGAAAAAAGAAATCTATGATGATCAAAATCTAGAATTAAAAGAATACATAATAAATCCGGAATAAAAGTTAGGAAAATAGAAATTAATACAAATTAAAAAAACAAAATGTGAAATTTCTGAAAAAACCAATGTTAAAAAAAAACGAAAACGAAATAATAAAAACAAAACCTGGAAATTCTTTTAAAAAAAAAATATAAAAAATAAAAATAAAAATAAAAATTAAAAATAAAAAAATAAAAAATAAAATATATAAGATAAAACTGATAAAAAAAAAGAGGTTTGCCAAAATCAGAATTTAAAAGTCTAAATAAAAAAAAAGTCTAAAAAAAAAAAAAAAAAAAAAAAAAAAAAAAAAAGAAAGAAAGAAAAAGGAAAGGACAAAATCTGAAAAGTGGATTCTGATGGTTATAAAAGGGCACCAGAAAGTGGTTTTCGGGGTTCTTCTTTTTTGGCTCTAAGCTTGGACTCGCTTGGGAATAATCGAGCGGAAAAGAAAGAGAGGATCCGAATTGAGAGAGATCAGAAGGGACGAAAGGCGGGTAGAAGAATTGGGAGGGGGAGAGCTCCCTGAGAAATCCCATACAGCGAATTCAGGAGAAGAGGAATCTGAAGGCTCAAATTAACCCTGTCCTTGGTCTCTGCTTCGTCTCCACAACAGGTTAGATTCGCTCCCTCTACACCAAGAATTTGTTGAATCAAGAATGGGACACAGTTTCAATTGGTGAAGATAATATTGATATGTTATGCATTAGATGTAGTATCGATTGATGAATAGGGTATTGATGAGGTATGCTATGCTGGGAACCAAGAACGGGGTTTCATTTCAATTAACGATCATGATTGTGTGCTGGGCGAGGTTCAAGAACCAGTGTAACTACAAAAAAATATAATAAGATTTTGACGTTGCATGCTTGATGGGAAATCAAGAATCGGGTAATTGCGATTAATAAATGTAACAGCGAGGTCGAATAGTTTACTGGGGATTAAGAATTGAGTGAAATCTTAGTGAATAGCATGATGTTGATGTTGCTCGCAAAACATAGTGATAAGAATGGATGCTTGTTCAATTAGGATTTAAATTAGGTTGTAATGGTAAGCGTTCGACCATTTTGGTCGAATATGGTGGAAATTTGCCTCCTGGCATGTGGAGAAATGGGATCATGGGTAGTGTATGAGGAGCCAAAGATGACTCTATATAGCATAAATGCATAAGAACCTTACCTGGTAATTGGAACAGGAAGGAGAGTCTTGAGCTTAGCCTGAACTTAAATTCATTTTTCACCATATCCTCTGTTTGGTCTCCTCTGTTTCCTGGTATGATCATCAGAATTGATGATAATTAAGGCTTAGTGTGACTTAATCTTAGGCTCAAAAACAGTGTTAATATACACGCCATTAAGGAACATTCACAGGTCTAGTGGCAATGACGTATACAACCCCATCCATTATCTGGGTAAAACTGCTGGTACACATGCTCTGCTCCGAGCCATAGCCCGTGCAGAATTAGACTATTTCCCTTATGGTGGAAGCACGACTACGCCGATCCAGCATACTCAGGTGGACAACGAGTACAGCAGGAGGCCAATCAGTAGGTAGTACACCTTGCTAGAGTTAGGTAGTCTGCGTAAATTTCCAGGTGTATGTAGTACCCCTTGGGTGAAGAATGGCAAGAGGAGTCTTGGCTGGGATCCTGGAATAACACATAAACCAGAGACATTCTAGGGCCCATACCTGTGAGCCACACATGATAGGAAGTGAATGTAGGTGTAGTTAGTCTGCGAGCATCGAATTATGGCAAACTGAAGAGCCAAGGCAGTATCTAATCCCATGCAAATTCATGCAAGGTTAAGAGACCCGTTTTAATAAAGATTTGAAGTATATTACCCCAAGTGGGCAGTGGACACAGTGGTTGGAGCGCCTGCATATATCCTCCAGGTCACCCTCTTCGAACCCCAAGCAAGGCAATGTTGAAATTTTTCTCATTTAAACCCAGCTGGCTAAGACTCCTAAAATGCCCCTGACTTATCCATAGAATACCTATTTTACCCCTAACCTTTTCCAATAATTCCTGACATGTCCCTCAAAGTCAAAATTACCAAATTGTCCCTGCCACAGAAATTACTATTTTGCCCCCCCATTAATAAAAATTCAGAAAATAGAAAATCAATAAAAAAATATAAAATTTCCAGAAAATCAATAAAAAATATAAAATTTCCAGAAAATCAATAAAAAATATAAAATTTCCAGAAAATCAATAAAAAATATAAAATTTCCAGAAAATCAATAAAAAATATAAAATTTCCAGAAAATCAATAAAAAATATAAAAATTCCAGAAAATCAATAAAAAATATAAAATTTCCAAAAATTCAAAAATTAATAAAAATTCCAGAAATTCAAAAAATTAATAAAAAATTCACAAAATTCAAGAAATTAAGAAAATTTGCAAATCATATCTTTCCAAAAATTTAAAAAATCTTTTCGATATTTTGGATTTTTTTTAAGTCTCACGCAATGGGCTCTAAATGGGGAACTGGCGGTTTACCTGCTGTTCAACGTTTAGTAGTTCGTATAGGTCCTTGTGCTGCCTTAGCCGCCTCGGGCCTTGTGCATGGGTGGACTTGAAGTCCTTTTCAAAAAATAAATATCTTTTCCTAAGTGTTTTGGGGTTCTAGGTCTCACGCAATGGGCTCTAAATGGGGAACTGGTGGTTTACCTGCTGTTCAACATTTAGTAGTTCGTATAGGTCCTTGTGCTGCCTTAGCCGCCTCGGACCTTGTGCATGAGTGGGCCAAAGACCCCTCCTAAAAATAAAACTTCTTTCTCAAAACAAAATCTTTAAAATAACCTTTTCTCAAGCAATTTCGAAGGTCAAGCCTTCGCAAACCAAATAATCTTTTTCTCAAGCACTTTTGAAGGTCAAGCCTTCATAAACCAGAACTACGTAAGCCTTGAGTTTCCCATTGCACCGGGGAATACGTAGGAGCAGGATCAAGTCCTGTCAGGCTAACCTCCATCAAATTATTTTTCACATTAAAGGGATCCAAACTATTTTCAAATAATCACACACTCAATTTAAGGGTACTGTTCTTCGGAACAGGCGAGTGGGGTGCCTAACACCTTCCCCACTCGTAACCGACTCCCGAACCTAAATCTCATCCAGGGTTTTTCCAAATCTTTTTCCCTTAAATAAAAAATTTGGTGGCGACTCCACATTGATCAAAAACAAATCATTTCAAAATTTTAACGAGTTCGTCGTCTCGTCGGAATTACGGTTGCGACAATGCCCATAAAGCATCAACAAGGCGCAAGCTCCAATCTTTCCTGTTAGGCTGAACTGTTTTCTCTAAGATTTTCTTGATCTCTCGATTAGAAACTTCAGCTTAACCATTTATTTGAGGATGATATGGGGTTGAGACTTTATGCATGACTCCATATTTGCGGAGTAGAGCTTCCATTATGCGGTTGCAAAAATGAGTACCTTGGTCACTAATTAGAGCTCTAGGAATGCCAAACCTGCTAAAAATGTTAGACCTGATAAAATCTGCAACTACTCGAGCATCATCAGTACGAGTGGCTTTTTCCTCCACCCATTTTGAAACATAATCAACAACTAGCAAAATGTAAACAAAGCCAAAAGAGACAGGAAATGGACCCATAAAGTCTATACCCCATACATTAAATACCTCACAAAAGAGAAGTGGTTGTTGGGGCATCTCATTTTTGCGTGAAATACTCCCTATTCTTTCGCACTGCTCACAAGTTATACATAATCTGTGTGCATCACAAAATATTGTAGGCCAGTAAAAACCTGAGTCAAGTACTTTTCTAGTTGTCCGTTGTGGCCCAAAATGTCCACCACAAGCTAGGGAATGGCAAAAGGTAAGTACAGACTGAACTTCATGATCTGAAACACATCTTCTAATGATTTGATCACTACATGTCTTCCAAAGGTATGGTTCATCCCATATGTAGTGTTTGACATCACTTTACAACTTGGCAATTTTCGATTTGGTGAAGTGTTTGGGTATTTCTTTAGCAACCAAATAGTTTACCAAATCTGCATACCAAGGATCCTTCCCATGCAAATGATAGAGATGCTCTTCTGGGAATGAATCTGCAATTGAAGTTTCTTCACAAGGTTGCTGGATCCGACTTAAATGATCTGCTACAAGGTTTTCTGCACCACTCTTGTCTTTAATCTCTAAATCAAATTCTTGCAACAAAAGCATCCAACGAATCAGTCTTGGCTTAGCATCTGCCTTCTTCAGTAAGTATTTCAAAGCTGCGTGGTCAGAGAAAACAATAACTTTAAATCCAAGCAAATAGGAGTGAAATTTATCTAATGCAAATACAATTGCCAAAAGCTCCTTCTCAGTAGTTGTGTAATTGGATTGGGTTGCATCTAGTGTGAGAGAGGCATATGCAATGACATGAGATCTCTTGCTAACTCTTTGAGACAATACAGCACCAAAGGCATAATTAGATGCATCACACATTAATTCAAATGGAAGCGTCCAATTAGGTGGTTGAATGATGGGAGTGGTCGTCAACCGCTTCTTTAGTTCATCAAATGAATCCTTGCATGCTTGATCAAACACAAATTTGGTATCTTTTTGTAGTAGTTTAGAAAGAGGTTGTGCAATATTGCTAAAATCCTTGATGAATCTTCTGTAAAAACCTGCATGACCAAGTAAAGAACATACTTCTCGCACGGAAGTGGGGTAAGGTAGAGAAGTAATACTGTATATCTTAGCCTTATCAACCTCTAAACCTTTGTTAGATACCAAGTGTCCTAAGACTATACCTTCTGTTACCATGAAATGACATTTTTCAAAATTCAAAACAAGGTTAGTCTCAATGCATCTGTCTAAAACTTTAGAGAGGCTCCAAGCATGCATCAAAAGAAGAACCATATACAGTGAAGTCATCCATAAACACTTCCATGCAACTTTCTAAGAGATAAGAGAAAATGCTTACCATGCATCTTTGAAAGGTTCCAGGGGCGTTGCACAGACCAAAGGGCATCCTTCGATAGGCAAAAGTACCAAAAGGACAAGTGAAGGTGGTCTTATGTTGGTCTTCTAGGGCTATATGTATTTGAAAATAACCTGAAAAACCTTCTAGAAAGCAATAGTGAGATTTTCCTGCTAATCTTTCCAAAATTTGGTCTATGAAGGGCAAAGGGAAATGATCCTTGCGAGTAGCTTGGTTAAGCTTCCTATAATCTATGCACACTCTCCAACTGTTTTGTATTCTGGTAAGGATTAGTTCAACATTGTGATTTTTGACTACAGTCATGCCAGTCTTCTTAGGAACTACTTGCACTGGGCTTACCCAATCATGTCTGAGATGGGATAGATGATACCAACTGCCAAAAGCTTACCTACTTCCTTCTTTACCACATCTAGGATGGTTGGATTCAAACGCCTTTGTGGTTGTCTAACAGGTTTGGTGTTTTCCTCCATCAATATCCTATGCATACAAGTAGATGGGCTAATGCCTGGAATATCAGCCAAAATCCATCCAATTGCTTGTTTATGACTTCTCAAAGTTTGCAACAACCTTTCTTCTTGTTGTGGTAGAAGGTTCTTTGCTACAATGACAGGAAGCTTCTCATTTTTCCCCTAAATAAGCATACTTTAAATGTTCAGGAAAATGCTTCAACTCCAAAGGAGGTGGTTGTATTATGGAAGGCAGGGATCTATCTGAGACTGAAATGTCTGCAACATTGTCGCAACCGTAATTCCGTCGAGACGAAGAACTCGCTAAAATATTGAAAATGAATTTATATTTTATTGATTAATGTGGAGTCGCCACAAAATTTTTATTTGAGGAAAAATATTTGGAAAAAACCCTGACTCGAGGATGAGATTTAGGTTCGGGAGTCAATTACGAATAGGGAAGGTGTTAGGAACCCTATTCGCCTGTTCTAGAGAACGGTACCCTTAAATCGAGTGTATAATTTTTGAAAATTGTTTGATCCCTTTTATTAGAGTGAAAATAAATAACTTGATGGAGGTTAGCCTGACAGGACTTGATCCTGCTCCTACGTATTCCCCGGTGCAATGGGAAACTCAAGGCTTACATAGATCTAGTTTGTGAAGGCTTGACCTTGCTTGAAAAGGTGAATGCATTGTTGATTTTTTTGAAAATATTTTAAGGGCGCTTCCTAATCCACATATGCACAGGGCCTAAGACAACTACGGCTGCACTTGGACCCATACGGACCTCTAAACAACGAACAGTAGAAAAAGCTACCAGTTCGTTTTTAGGGCCCATCGCGTGAGATTGAGGAATGTAAACGTGAGTTTTTTACTTGTTTGAAAATGGTAAGGATATTAAAATGCTTGAGTTTAAAGTAAGATGAACTTGATTTTAGAACGGACTTGATTTGAACTGAAGAAATTAATTACATTTGCAAGAAGAAATAAACTCAATTTTTGAGGAAAAGAATTTGATAAAAAACGGAATGCTTGACTTTTAGAGAAGAATTTAAACTTGATTGATATTTTTAGATTAAAAAAAACATAATAAAAATTAAAAACTTGGCTTGAAAGGAAGGGAACTAGATTGAATTCGGATGCGTTTTATTTAAAAACTTGATGAAGAGGATTAAAATTGATCTTGAATTTGAATGGAAACCGAGAAGAGAAATTCATTTGGAACGTTTGATTTGGAATTTGGAGAATCGAATTAAATTTTAGGAAAGTAATTGGTTTGATTTAATAGGTTGAACCCTTTAAAATATAGGTATTGTGATGACAAAAAAAGACTGCATGTGGGACTTGAGCCCGGCTCCTCACGCATGATTTCATGTGCACCAGCCAGCTAGGCCAAGATTAGGCCTTGTGATGTATGATCAACGTTGATTAATATCAACAGTATTCTGGATGTACACGTCCTTTGGCATGTGAGGTCATACGGTAACGGCCTTTCAAGAGGCAATTTGGCTAATAAATGTATGGCGGGACCCACGACTTTTAGCTTCTCTTAGTACTGCATGCATCACTAATGACAAGGCCACATACTTTTTGGATTTCACCTCTAATTTTGTTAAGGGTTGGCGTTTAATTGATGTTGGCTCATAACCTATCATACCAACTGATTTCTATTCATTCCATAAGTAGACTGGTGTAGGCCATCTTTAGACACAAATCATATATACTACCTCTCCACATGCTTGGCGGGAGTTTGAATCTATATACTCATAAAGCAGCATTAATCCCGGAACACACAGTACATGGATCAAATTCATCACATGTGCAAGTAAAATTATCTAAGTAATTTAAATCAAAATCAAAAAATTCCAAAAGGAGATTGTCAGTAGAATAATCATTCGCAAGAAGGTCTATGGCATCAAGTTGAAAAAGTGAATGATTCTCTATAGGATGCTTCATGGCTTCAAATATGTTGAATTGGATGATATCATCTCCAAATTCCATAGAGAGAGTCCCTGTATGCACATCTATCTTTATTTTTGCAGTTTTGAGGAAGGGTCTCCCTAGGATCAAGGTTGCTCTATTGATGGATGACTCATCTTCCATATCTAAAATGTAGAAGTTAGCTGGAAAGATCAGCTTATTCACTTGAACTAGCACATCTTCAAGTACTCCGGCAGGATGTGTTGTACTTCTGTTGGCTAATTGAATTACCACACCAGTTGGCTTTAGTTCTCCAAGATTCAAAGATTTATAAACTGATGAAGGCATAGCATTAATGGAAGCACCTAGATCCAGCAATGCATCACCAAATGTAGAGTTTCCTATTGTGCAAGGAATGGTGAAAGTTCCTGGATCTTTACATTTCTGAGGGAGGCTGGGTTGAATTAAGGCAGAAACATTGTGTCCCATACTAATCTTCTCATCCCCTTTGAGTCTTTTCTTATGCGTGCACAAGTCCTTTAGAAATTTGGCATATTTGGAAATTTGCTTGATAGCATCTAGAAGTGGTATGTTGACTTCCACTTTCCTGAAAGTATCTAGAAGCTCCTTATCCAATTTTGCATGAACATTGGGCTTGGATTGGATCATTCTATTTGGAAAAGGTAAAGATGCCTTCTGATCAGCATAATTTGGAGTTTTTGTCTCATTAGATGCTTCAAGTGCATATCGTTTATGGCAAGCTTCTTTTTGTTGATCATTCGATGTCTTATCGAAAGCTGGTGTACTTTTTTTCATCAGACTTTCCCTCTGATTCAGATGGCTTATCAGAGATGTCTCCAGGTGTAGAGATAAACACTTCTCTTTGGTGTGGATTAATCTGATTGAAGCTTTGTTGCTTTAAAATTGTAGGGTCTGTCTGCACTTTCTTGCCACTTCTCAGGGAGATGGCACTCACGCTTTTGGGATTTATGATGGGTTGAGAAGGTAATTGACCAGACCTTGAGATTTCAATTGGTTGACAATGGTAGCCAACTGTCCAATTTGAGTTTGTAAATCCTGAATGGTAGAACTTACGTTCTGTTGAAACTGAATATTGTTGGTAGCTAATTGCTTCATCAAATCATCAAGAGAGGGTTCAGAAGCATTAGAAGGTACAAATCGTTGCATATGCTGTTGTTGTTGTTGTTGTTTTCTGAATGACGATGGTTGGTATTTATTTTAGGAGTCAGATGTTTGAATCTTTTGTTGTTGTGGAGGACCATATCTCAAGTTAGGATGGTTTCTCCAACTAGGATTGTATGTTCCAGAAGATGGTTCAAACTTCTGTTGCTGATAATGTTGAGGAGGCTTGTATTGTTGTCCTATGGCAAAAATACCATTAACTGTAGCATCAGGCATCTCACTTTCTTGCAATGTTGGGCATGCATCAGTAGGATGGTCTGCAGAAGTGCAGATGCCACATGTTTTGGTTTTATCAACAACACTAAGTTGCTGTTGTTGTCCGATGGTCAACTGTCTTACGATGGAGGTTAGTTCTTCAATTCTGTTCTCCAATCGTGTATGGTCTGTCTTAGGGGTCATTTCATGGACTCCTTTAGACAATGAATTGGTCCGAGAATTGAATTGCTGAGAATTTTCTTCCATATTAGCAATCAAATCTCGAGCTGCTATAAGAGTTTTGTCCATAAGTGCTCCTCCACTAGCTGCATCAACCATGCTTCTGTCCATTGGCATGAGTCCTTCATAGAAATACTGAATCAGTAATTGATCACTGATTTGATGGTGTGGACAAGTGGCGCATAGTTTCTTGAATCTCTCCCAATACTCATAGAGAGTTTCTTGGGAGTTCTGTCTGATGCCGCAAATCTCTTTTCTAATAGCTGCTGTTTTGGATGCAGGGAAGAATTTCTCCAGCAATAATCTCTTCATATCATTCCAGCTTGTAACAGATGTTGGATGTAGATAATACAACCAGTCCTTAGCTCCATCATTTAAGGAGAAAGGAAATGCCTTTAACTTGATATGATCTTCAGGAATTCCTTGTGGCCGCATTGTGGAACACACAATGTGAAATTCCTTCAAATGTTTTTGAGGGTCCTCACCTGCAAGACCATGAAACTTAGGTAGCAAATGTATTAATTCAGACTTCAAATCAAATGGTGCATCAACATCAGGGTATTGAATACACAATGGTTAATAAGCAACATCAGGTGCAGCTAATTCTTTTAGGGTTCTATCAGCCATGTTTTTAGCAAAATATTTAAAACTATCAAAATTTAAAGTTGAAAAATCACTACGGTTACTTTCTTGGTTATTACTGAATAAATGCCTTCTATGTGCTCTTTTCAAATGGTGGAATGTTCTATCAATCTCAGGATCATGTGCATATAAATTTTCAAGATTGGATCGGGTCATACACAAAAGGTGAATTCATATAGAAAATCCAAGAATAGTATACCTAAAATAAAAAAAATGTTAGCAAGGTTAAAAGTTTTATACAAACTCCTAAATATGCCTAGGAAACTAAAAAAAAAAATGGTCCCCGGCAACAACGCTAAATTTTTGACACGCTCGTTGCAAACGTCCAAAAATAATTTCTAGATTTTCCCCAACTGTTGGTATAGTATAAGGTGCAACCTAGGTCATCTCCCAAAGACCATTTCAGATTCTTAAGCAAATTAGGAAAGAGTTAGAACAAGGGGATTTTGTAAAGATGTGATATTAAGTTCTAAATACAAAATATAGAATGAAATTAATTCAACTTCAACGATTATCAACTCAAGGAATTCAGAGGCTATTTTCTTAACTAATCATTGATCAATAAAATCATGCATTATGTTTATCAACCTAGGATCATCTGGAACCCCTAAAATGATCCTTAAATTCTCTACTGAGAAAACTCTCAGGATTCAATTGATTATGATCAACAAGATTTAGTAACCACTTAATCTTTCATTAGATCTAAACCAATTTCATAATCAGAATTCGGTTGAAGTAAGTAATAAAATTGAAACCTTCAATTCAATTACTTAATTTCTACTCTTCAAACTTTTGGAAAATGATTTACCAATCAAAAACCAATTTGAAATCAATTATGCATTAATCAAAATACGTCAACCGAACAAACTTTGATTAAAAGAATAAAATTGAAGAACATAGTAAAGCAGAGTAGAAATAACTCAATAAGCATGTAAATAAAGATCAAGACCTCAAAGTTTGAAAATAGCTTGAATCCTTGAATTGAAATTACAAACTTAGCCTTCCATGAAGGAGGAAACTAACAACAAAGAAAAACTTAGCCTTCCATGAATTAGAGCTTTAGGTCTGAACAAAAGTTGTAGCCCTGGATCTTAGCTTTCCAACAGATCTGATTTCATCTCAAGATGACTTTTGTATCTCAAGATATGGCTAGATCTTTGCACACTGTTCAGGTTCAGCGACAACAACACTATCTCATCTTTTGAGATAATTTCGGAGTCCTATACATCCCATTTAGAGTCTGATCTTACTTTGTAACTATGGACACTTCTTTAAGCTTTTATTCAAGACAGATTTCATGAATTTTGTATGTCTAAAACTCCTGTTATGCTCAAAATACTATAATAATGTCATTTTAATCGGTTAAGTAAAAAAATTCAATTAAACTCTATATGAACCAAAACTCATAAAATATGAAAAAGACCACTTAATTGAATATGTAAGAAGTCTTAATTAGCTACATATGAGAGATAATTATTTATGAAATTTATGCTTATCAGGTACCGTTATTTGAAACGGGCGAGTAGGATACCTAACACATTTCCTATTCGTAACCAACTTTCGAACTTAAAATTTTTTTCTCAGATTTTTTCAAATATTTTTTCTTAAATTAAAATTTGATTACAGCTCTACAATTAATTAAATTTTTTTTATATTTTTAATAAATTTATCATCTCGTTATAATTACGTTTATAACACATATAATAAATAATTACGATTATAACACATGATAAAAAAAATTACACTTAGCATAAGTATAAATCTATAATATAACATCTATCATTAAAATAATTAATGATAATATTTGATACCTGTCATTATAGGATCTATAGCTTACAATTTAACAACTATTATTATAAGTTTCTTGTAGCTGGCCTTTTATCGGGTTAGGATTAAACCTTGTAAAATCTAATCAATTTCTACCATTAAATATTTTTCATACATTAAAAGTTAATAATAGAAGTAATATGATTAATTAAAAATAATTAAAAGAGTTAATTTACGCATTTTGTTTTTAATATTTTATTTAAATTTTAGTTTATTTTATCCTAATTTAATATTTTATTTTATTTCATTCTGACTTCAGTTTGATTCTTTGCATCAAATTATTTGTTTTAGTAGTGGTTACAAAAATTTAAAAATCACTGCAGCATACAACACTTTTAAGATTGTTCAAATCGTTTTTTAAATCCGTCATTGAATTGATATAAAAATAAATTTGAATAAATTTTTACATGAGTCGTTAAATGAATTTATAAAATTATCTATTATATGGATATATAATTCAAACCAATGAAAAAGTACAAAAAAAATTTATATCAATTAAAGAATATATAAAAAAATTGAATAATCATTTTAAATGTCATTATTTTATATAAATCATAGAAGAGAAGCACTTCTTTAACTGGCAGCAGCGGTACATTAGATTATCCCAACATTGGTACCTAAGGTTAGCATTTTGCAATTAGGTGGTAAAATTAGATTATCTCAACTATAAAATAACTTTTTAAAAAAAAAAAATTGAGCTTCGGTCTCAACTATCTCAAAATTCACTCTTTCTGACTAAGTTTGAAATTTACACTTGTGTCTATTCATGCCTACAGAGTGGCAATGACATTGCAAAAGTTCTACTGGATGACTTTGGACAAACTACTACTATTGATAAAAAAGAATCAAATTAAAATTAGAAAAAAAAACATAAAATACCAAATTAAAAAAATAAAAGACCAAAATTGTAATTTAATCCAAAAATTAATATCTAAATAGACTCGGTGCATAATTAAATCGATTCCTCAAGCCTTTAATCTCCAAAACAATTAATTACTATTTTTGTGCTTGAAAATTAAAAATAAGACAAGTTTAATCCTTTCGTTCAATGGATAAAAAAATTAAAGTGTCTCACATTTATAATCTAAAAGGATTATTAGATGATTTTATTTTATTTTTCAGAAATTAAATTAAGTTGAATGAATTTCGTAAAAATTAAATTAAATATTTATTGAAATATATTTTTATATGTACAAAAATAATACAATAAAAAACACAGTCAAACTATTTTTTTATTTCATAAATTTGCATACAAGAGATTGCCCTAATAAATGAAACCAGTGAATTGAAACCTAGCAAGCACATTAATTGTTCATTGGAAAATCCCTTGTCCAGGTGACAATATTCTTTTGGGATCAAATTGAGTTTTTCTATCTTGAAAAAGTTTCCATTTTGGACCAAAGTGTTGTACCCATTCTTGATGTGTTTTATTACCGGTAAGATATTCCGTGATCTTAATACCATTATCCTTACAAAACTGTAATATCTGTTGGTTCTGAGTCTGAAATGTCTTCACTTCATCAAACCCAGTTGCTGCATGCAGAAGACTTACACCATAGAAAACATCTTCATCTGGTGTAACTGCTGACATTCTATCATCCCACCTGCCAATTATTAATGCATGTGTTCATTCAATTAACACCTCACATATGAGGAAATCCGAGTATATTTGTCATATAATTTCTTGATATCAAGATAATTATTATAAATATAAAAAATTAAATAAATATTAATTGATATTTAAATAATAATATTTTTATTTTTTAATTGGTAACCTAACTAATAAATAATAAAATCAATAGATAAAAATACATAACTAATTTAAATAATAAAATATAAAATTAACATATAAAAAATGTATAAATATCTAAAAAATAAAATTAAAAAATCAAAATAATAATATAAAAATTTATTAAAAATAATAAATTAACTAATAATTTTATGTTATGTAATCTCTTTAAATATTCATCGATACATAACATATTTTATGTCTTTGACTTTAGTAACTCTTATCCTATATGGTATAATTATATAATTTCTTTCTACACATTATTTTCAAGATGTAAATTATTATTGAAGATCCTAATTTTATAATTCTTTTCTCTTCAAACATATTTTACAAATAAATTGAGATAAAAAATTAAATAAGTACTTACTTGTTTCGGTTTACGGGATACACTATACATAGTCCAGCGATAATATTTTGCTTAAGAATAATGCCCTTGAACACGCCTTCATTAAAATCAGAGATTCGAGATCTTGGAACGAAGATGTTCAACCAAGGATGGGGAACTTCCCAAAGTCCTTTTGACCTAAGAACTTCCTCCTCAGCATGAACTCTATTCAGAAACTCCTCGTATGACACATCCTTTTCGAACTTAAATGTTGGAACAAACATTAACCCATTGACCAAATTTGCAACTTCCTATAAGAAAACAAAAACATAATTAATTTAGTTTAAAACAGATCTATAGCTAAATTAATAAACAAAAACATAATTAATTTAGTTTAAAACAGATCTATAGCCAAATTTCTTCATCAAAAGATAAACAAAAATGGTTCCTAATTAACAAGATAATTAACGAAAACAACACATGTTTTAAGTTACCTGGTCGACGGCTGCTTTAGAATTGTTGTGATAGTATTTGACTAGTTCTATGATGTAGATGATGCCGTGTTGAGTAACCAAGGAAGTTATCCTTGGCTGATCAAAAGCAGGGTAAAAAGAAAGATCCAATGGAGGCTGATTCAATAGAAGGATGCCTTCTACATAATCTGCTGCATTAGTTTCATTCCTTTCATTGAACGAGATCAAATGCTCTTGGTCTCTAGAAAATGCCGTGAAGTTATTGTAAAGCAGATGGACCCACTTCACCTGAAAGCAGCTTAAACAAGCTTTGTTATCAAATTATTAGTATATATTTTGAAAATGTATTTTAACACATAATATATACATTATACTAATACTCAATATGTTCATAGTATACATTAATATTTTATATTAAGAAAATTAGTTATTATATAATATGATATTATTAATATAAATACATTTATATTAACAAAAATTAATATAACATTAAAATTTTAATAAAAAAAAGCTTTTTACTGTGAACAAGTTTTAAAAGAATTTCCAAAAAATCAATGAAAAGTAATCCTTAATTCGTGTATCAAACTACTCGTCAAAGTTAATTATAGAATTAATTTTTACAGCCTAGGCATTGAGGACCGTACATTAAATATTGTTTCTAGCAGCTCATTGTTTTAAAAGAACCATAAAAGCTTTTAAATTTTTGATTGTGAATTGGGATGAAGAATGGTATGCGCATGAATATTGATTTTCTTTGTTCCACATTTGATTACAAAAGAAAATATGTATGAAGGGGGATACTTGCCCTGGTGGGTGCTGGTCGTAGAGGTATTCTTGCTCTTGTTATCACTCCAAATTGGCCTAATCCTCCAAGAACGGCGTAAAATGCCTCTGAGTTCTTTTCCGCAGAACAAGTCACAAGCTCTCCTTTCCCTACAAAACCCTCATATACAAATTATTGTATTAGAATTCATACATGGAGAACATTCAAACAGACATCAATAAAGTGAATTTTGTTTCCTGATTCAGAGGGAGGGGGGAATACGCAACATAATGGAGAAGGGATTTATTTTTACATTTTTGGACAAGATCACTCTTAATATTAAATAATTTTATCCCAAAATTTATTGTTAAAATTAGAAAATATATAATCTTATAATCTTATATTAAAATATATAATTATTATTGTTAAGATTGATAAAAATATATATTAAGATATATATAATTAATAATTTAATAATATTTATATTATTTTTAAATTTTATAAAATTTGACATTACTTAAACTAGTAAAATGATAGCAAATTCTTTAAATGTTATGGTATAAATTGTTGACTTGGGAAACGGATTTTTTTTTTCATTGTAGGAACTAAAAAAAATAGAAAGATACTATGGCAAGAAATCCATGAAGGCGTGCTAATTAATATTTGACTTACTTGAAGAGATTTGGTAGACAAAAATAAAAGGGTATACAATTCAAGCCAGTTTCATTGTATTTCATATCGCAGTCTTTCTTTGATTTATTGACTGTCTTAGAATCTTGGGTAATATACGGTGAAATCATGCGACAATTATATTTAACTGTTTTTTTTCTTCTTCATTTTTTTAGTCTTTATATAGATTCTGGTTTAATTAGTTTGGTGAAGAATTTACCATACACGACGTACCACACCTAATATAGTGGAAAATCACACACAAAATATATTCTTCTACCGTTTTGGTCATGGTATAAGCCTTAGATGCATGTCCCCCTCCTTTATTTAAACAATTTAACCAACCAAAAAGGGAAAAACATAAAATAGCTCATCAAAACGTTTTTTTTTTTTCCATTTTCATTTTCTTTGATCCGCTCTATTTGAACTTGAATTGAATAGGGCTATTAAAAATGATAAAACTTTTTTTTATTGAATTTTAATATAATTATATATTCAAGAATTGAACTTGATAGCAATGAATTTATGCATGTGTAGTGGTAAGTTTTAATGCCATGCACACAAAAGTTATTTTATTTTCTGTTTTGAAATAAACTATATTCTATCACAAACATTATTTTATTTTTGTTGGGAGGTTTTCTCACATTCATGATGTGTAAAATCTACTTTCTAATGGGGATATTGAAATTGCTTCCGGTTTATGTATTCATCAGAATATTAAATTGACTATGTGACACATTAATTCGTGTATTAAGAGATAAACCACTACCAGTTAAATGAGTTGCAATCATTTAGTCCCTAAGAACATTCAAATCTTACAGCTAGGTACCTAATTTGTTAAGCTTTCTTTTTTTATTTCTGGAATTATGTTATATGTATGTTCTCTTCAAATTCAAAATCTTATACGCAGATACCTAACTTGTAAAGACTTTCCTTTGCATTGAATTTATTAATACGGTCAGATTTCCCTTTAATTAAACGAGACAACGAAAAACATGCATGCTGATGGGTGCTATATATCAAGTTAGCTATATCTTATTATATTTGAGTTGTTTCAAATCATATATGGGAACTTCTCATAGTGTATTCAACATTTCAAAAATGTATTGTGTAAAACATATGTACTTTTAGTTAATTAATTACTTAATTATAGGATCTCTTCGATAAGCATGATAAAATATGACTTATCAATATATGATCTGGTAAATGTTAATCTACAACATTTATTCTAAATTTGTATATTTAACACTTTTACAAAAACATCTTACTTTAAAATATGTTATGCTTTTATTTAAATCTGCTGTGCTGCACTAACTTCAATTTGACAAAATTATAGGCCTTAAAACCTAAAAACAAATTAAAAATGATCCCACAACCACCGTGTATATTCTCTATAAAAAAATTCTACAAACGAAAATTAGCAACATTTTAATAAGAATGAAATCCTAAAACAATCTTTTACTTAATTATTTTTATTTTTATGTTTCATGTTGTTGGATAGGATGACAATCAGCTTATAATAATTATTGTCAACGTTATTTTATTTAATTAATTTTTTAAATATTAAATTTCATCAATTTTTCTGTTTTTAAAATTTCTGATTATGTTGATTAAGTTTTTTTACATAAAATTTAAAATTTATTTGATACTTTCTTATATAATTTTAATTTAAAAATAAAATATACCTTTTAAAATAAAAATAAATATTTACTATAAAATTATATACTTACAAAACTTTAATTCTTTAAATTTTAATATATATGATTACTATATTGATATTATATTTTTCTGCAGTTGAATTTATTAAAATTTTAAATATATTTTTATTTTTTATAAATATTTATTAATTTTATATTAATTTTTAAAATACTTTTTATTATTTTAATCTTCATAAAATTTACAAGTTTTTAAAATGATCCCCATTGCTAATTTTTAGTGAATGTCAAACATTTAAACATACCATATCATAAACTACCTCAACATGATTGTTAGTATGATATGATTAGTTATATGTCAAATAATAATATAGATGATTTTAAAAATTTTAAATTTTATAAAAATTTAAATTAGAATTTTTAAACATTAAAACTAAATTTAATTATATTTATAAAAAATTTAAAAATAGTAATAATTAAATTTATATGTAATAAAAAAAATTAATGAAGTAATTTTAGACAAAATGAAAATTTCTATCTATATATTATACCTTTAACAATGCTAAATATGTGACTGCTTCTATTTTAATGAAGTAATATTAGTCAAAAGAAAAAGTTTCTATCTATATATTACACCTTTAACATTTTTAATTATGTAGGTGTTTCTATTTTAATAATTAAATATATCTATTAATATTTTTTATGTTATAAATTTTTAAAAAAAATTATAAATCTAATACAACTTAAAACAAATCAAACTTGTACAATAAAAATTATATATAAAAAATAACATGTTCATGTTTAAGTCTAACAAATTTTAAAAATAGACAAATCTAAATAAGCAAAAACTAACATAATCCAATCTATTCCCACCCTTAATTATATAAGTTCAATTTCTTACTTACCAAATTTTGCAAAACAAAAAATGCACACACAAATTCCCTGCACATAGCAACTTTCAAAAATTTGTTTTTGTAAATTCTTTGTCTATTATAAAAAAGAATTAGTGATGAATTTAGCATACACTTTTAGAGTTAAAAAAACATTTTCATCCCTAGAAATTATATCGTTTAAAATTTATCAATAATTACTAAAAATACAGTAAATATATTTAAATATTTCTACCTTTCATAAACTAACCTTTTCTCCTAGCAACAAAATAGAGAAAATTGGGTAAGTGATATTATTACCTGTAACAACATCCAACTCAAGAACATTGGAGATCTGGGGTCCAAATCGGAAGGTTTGGCCACTGATCCCAGCATTGGAAAGCGTGCCACCAATCGTCAAATACAAGTAATCAGTCCAAGATAGAGGTGTGAGTCCATGTTGAAGGCTTGCATGCAACACATCAACCCATAATTGTTCACCACCCACATCAGCATAACAACCCAATGGACCCTCCTTTTTCCCATCACAATCACTCACAATAATCCCACACCCATTTCTATAACCGTTAAGCTGAGTCATGTTCAGCACCACCCCACCACGTGTCGTCATGGCTTGGCCAAGGTTCGAGTGGGCTTGCCCTCTCGCAGCTATGGTTAAAGGGATTGGAAGTGAGTTTGAGAAATTTATTAAGGCCATGATGTCATTAACGGATGATGGCTCAAAAACTGCCTCTGGGGTTTCATGCACTATGTGACCATAATCTGTTGAGGCTAGTGAAAGGGTTTGAGGGTCATGATTAAATTTTGGGGCAATCTCTTTGGGTACAAGGAATGCTGACGAAGGGTGTGAATGTGCTTGTGTGAACGCTATGATTGATAGCCATAGTAGAACCATGGCTCTTGAAAACATAAAATTCCTTAACATTTTTTGGGAGAGATTAGATGAGTTAATTTTGTAATGTGCCATTCCTTTGAATTGCGGTGCTTATATATATAGACTAGAGGGAGTATGCTATATATGGAGAAACGGAAAGGAAATAATGTATAAGATATGCTAGGATGTGTCACCTAATATGATTCCCTAAAGATTACCATGTTTTCTTTAGACTTTTATGTATCAATTTGGTCAAAAAATTAAATTAAAAACAGAATGAAAAGTTTGAAACTTATTTTCTATATTTTAGAAACTAATTTAATTAATATTGACCTCCTCATCAAGTCATCATCAATTAAATAAGATAGTTATGAAATTTTTAATTCATGCTTCTCTAATAATTTAAGACAATTAAAAAATTATTAACTTATATAATAAAACGTTATCAATTAAATTTTTTCATTACTAAAAATTGATATGGTGTAATATTTTAAACTTGTAAATGTTTAAATTTAATTTATATCTCTAAATGGAGAACCAAGTTGAACAGTTTAAATATTTTCATAGAATATTTGAGGGATATTTAAAGTAAGACTTATATATATTGATATCAAGCTTTTTTCTTTAAAAAAAAAACAAGTTAAACCTGTCTAAATTTGATGGGATATTTAAAATAAGATTTATATATTTCAAATTTTCAAAAGATCAGTGATATAATATTCGGGTTTCCGATCTAACCGGTTATCTATTAATTTATTGATTTTATGAGAAAAAGTCCTTTGAAGTAAAGTCGTTTTCTTTGGCATGCAACATGACGTGAAGCAGATTCGGGCGATACTCTTAACTTCAATATTTTACGAAGTCCATTCTTTTTGGTAAGTATCAAAGATTGTCCGCAGCCACTAACAAAACTCTAAAATTTGGTATAAATAGTAAGGTTCACAAAACATTGGCTAGGGTGTAGTTTCTAATTAGAATATATATATATATATATATATATATGATATGTGAAGCATTAATCTTTGATATATTTGTAGAAGGAGTAAATTAAAAAGGTAAGTTAAAAAATAAAATAATAAAAATAAAATGATATTATGTTGTTTGGATGAATAATAAAAAAAATTCAACAATTTAAACAGAGTAAAAAATACGTGAACTAAAAATTATTTTTAACTAACAAGAAATTAATTTAATAAAATTAAATTATTACTTAATAATATTTCTTATTTTTTATACCTGTGTACAATATTTTTTAAAATAAAAAAATCCCACATCTTTCTCCCCACTTTTAGGGGATTTTTTTAAAAGTGAATCCCATTTTTTGTGCAGTTGAAAGAAAGAATGGAATACAATTTTGTACAAATTCTTTCTATTATGAACCTCTCCCTCTTAAATGCAGTAATCTAAATAAAGGATAAAAAAAATCACATCTCATAATTAAAAACGATTTTTTAAAATGTAAAAAATTGATATAAGCTGCTGTAATGACCTAAGTCCTGATGAAAAGGTGGAAAAACTTAAAGCAATTAATTTTGGAAGAAAATGGAATGGATCCCTCACATATCTTATTTTAAATTAAAAAAAAATTAAAAAGGTTTATTTTAGAAAAATTAAAAATATCTTTAAAAATTACAATTAGTTTGGAAGTCATTATTATAAAAAATTTATTTTATTTCTAATACATCCATCCTAAAATGATTAGTATTTATTTTAAATCAATTTATATAAATTAACGATATTTTACATTTATTTATTTTATTTTTAAAAAAATATGAATAAATAATACATTTTAGAATGAATAAATAAATTAAATACCTAAACAAATTAATAAATATAAATTTATTAAATTGAAAAATAATATTAAAATAAATTTAGGTATTATAAAAAATTCATTTTAATTTGATAATTTAATTTCTTCTTCAATGAAAATTTAAATTAATGTAGTTTTCTTTAAAATAATTATAGATTAAATAATTTTTAATGTAAAAAATTACTAAAAAATACAAAAATTTAAGAGTATCAAAGTATCTCAAGTTAAAAAATAATATTAACAAAATATTTTATCTAAATTATCTCTTTACATAAAATTTATTTAAATTATTTATAAAAATAAAATTAATAAAATATTATCAAATTATCACAACTCAAATATCCTTAATTAAAATATAAAATTAAGAAAATATCTCATTCAAATTATTTATTTTTATTTAAAATTAAATTATTTTAAAAAAATAAAATTATAGTTAAATTAAATACTTTTAAAATTAATATTTATTATTTTTAAAGAAATTACAAAAAATAAAATTAAATGACCAATGTGATGATGATAAAAATAATAATGATAAAAAATGATAAAAAATAATAATATTAATGATAATAAAAAATAAAAAAATTACAAAATTGTAATAATCAAATAATTAAATAATACACAAAAAATTAAATAAATAAATAAAATCTATACTCAACAGCTAACTATTAAAATAAGAAAAGATGGATAATATAAAATAAATAAATTAAATAATTAAATTATTATAATTAAATTAAAATTAAATATAATGCAATAACCATCAATTTTTAATGACTATTAATTACACAATAACACATAACAATTATAGAAATTTATAATAATGATAACAACCAACTAAATTAAAATGAACAATCAATAATATTAAATAGTTAGAGCAAATATTTTAATAATAACAAAACAATCAAATAAATAAATAAATATATTGATGAGATTTAAAAATAAACCTATAAAAATTCATAAATATTAAAAAAATAATATTGAAAGAAAATAATTAAATTACACTAAATAAAAATATACTAATTTATAATAATTATAGTAACTAATGAAGATAAAAATATCTAATCAATACTATCATGGTAATAAGAACAGAATACTAATAATAACCTTAAATAAAAATAAATAATTAAATAAATAATTTAGAAAAAATAATGAATATTAACAAGTAAAATAAATGAGTGTAATAATATGAGATAATTAGGTAATAATAGTTAAGGAAATATATAAATTTATAATTATTAAGGTAACTAATTAAGATAAAATAAACAATCAATAATAATTTAATATTATAAAATAATATAATAATAATATTATTAAATAAAAATAATAATATTAAATGACAAGAAACTAATAAATAAATAATAAAAGCAATGAAATAAAAAAGAAAAATCAAAATATTTAAAATTGATAAAAAAAAATAATGATATTAACCACAATTTTATTCCACATTATATTTTATTATTTTGGGTTGGTATAATTTTGTGCTAAAAAAGAAAACTGATTGCATTTATCTACATATATATAATTTTGGAAAAAGATCTCACTAAATTTTCACTTACAAAATCTTCCAAATTTATTATAATATACAAGCGATTGCATTTTCGTCTAGTTGAAAAGAAAATCTCCCTCATTTTCAGTTACCAATTATCGTTAACAACATATAAGTGAGTGCATGTATCTTTTGATAATTGATCCAAAGTTATAACCATCAACCTTACTAAAAAATATGTAAAAGTAGAAGAAGAAAAAAAAAAAAAAAAAAAGGACAATTTACCCGAACGGAATTGGAGAGCAGAAGAGAAAAAATAAAATAAAATAAAGACGTTGTTGATAGTGAAGAAGAAGAATTTGTTTAGAAGATTGCATTCCTAAAAAAAAAAAAAAAAAAGCTTTAAATAGGTAGATTAAGAGTGTGGTTGCTTTAAATACGTTCTAACCAGTAGTTTAAGAGTGTGGTTGGTAAGAAATTTTATCTATTTAAAAATTTAAATTATCAAAAATTTGTTATATATTTTAATTATATTTATTAAAGTAGTTTATTTTTAGATGATTATTAATTTTTTTTAAAAATATATTTTAATTTTTTTTTATGTTTTTAGTTTTTAATTAAAATATTCTGTTATTTTTATTTTTAATATATTCTAAAATTTAATTTTATATTTATTTATTTTTATAAGTTTAATATTATTTAATTTTTTATAATAATATTATTAACTTTGATAGATTTATTTTTATATTATCATAAAATTTATATTTTAAATTACTTTTTTAATATATGTTATTTATTTTAATTATTATATTATTTATTTATTTTATTAAAAATATTAAATCATTTGATAAAAAGTTAAAATTATAAAAATATTACTTTAAAAAAATTTATTTAAAATTTACTTATGTAAAAAGTAAAAATAAATATTTTTATTTTAAAAAATAAAATTTTATTTAATTAAATTTTAATATATTCTTTTAAAAATATAACATATTTATTATGTTTTAATTCATCGTTTAATTATATTTTTATTTATTATTTTTACATTTATCAGTTAATTCAACTATTATTTTTATCTAATAATTTTTATTTAATCGATAGTTTATAAGCTTTCAGCTAACTTTTTAATTTTTAACTTTATTATTTTAACTTTGTTAGTTTACCAAACACATCTTAACTAAAAAAATTTATTAATTATAACAACCAAGAGAGCATAAATAGAATAATTTATTTAAAAAAGAAATGATTGAAAAAATATCTATATAATAATAAATAAATAAATAAGTAAATAAAATATTATACATGCTAAATTTAATGTTTAAATCATATTTTCTGAAAAAAAATTAAGATTTTATTTTTTTTCATTTACAAGATATTTCTATAAAAAATAAAATTTAAAAAATAAAATATAAAAATTGATAAATAAAAAATATATATAAATAAATAAAATAAATTAATTTATAATATATTTTACAAAATATAAAATTGAAATAAATAAATATAAATTATGATAAAAAAAATTAATGTTCACAAATGATAATTAAAGTAACATAAAAATAAAATAAATCAACTGAAATAATATTTAAAAGATAAATTATGATATGCAAAATTTATGAGTTAAATCTTTTCTATCCTTTTTATTAATTGATAATAAAATAATAAGATTTGATTTATATACAATAAATACATACGAAGAAAGATTTAAAATCAAACAAAACTAATTAAAATAAGAAGGAAAATTGATCTAAAAAATAAATCTTTATAAGTTAAGAAAATATTTACGTAAGAAAAATAAATAAATAAATAATAAAATATAATACTCAAATTTTGATGTTTAAATCTCTTTTATTTTTCATCTAAATGTTTAAGATTATAATTTTATTATTTATAAAAATTTAAGAATAAAATAAATAAAAAATAAAAAGAATAACAATAAAAATAATTAAAAAATATAGATAAAATAAATTAATTTAAAAAAATATTTTACAAAAAATAAAAAAAATTAAATATTGACAAAATTAGTGTTCACAATGCAGTCAACTCATATCATAAGATGTTGGATCAATTATGATTATCTTTTGAAATGTAAAGATTAAAAAAAATTGTCTCAACAAAAGATATTAATTTTTATATATATTAAAAATTTTCGCTTAGACATCACTTTTATTAAAAAAGAAGAATGTTGTATCAGGAAAAAACTATTATCTTAAAATCAAAATTACTTCAGTCTTATCTTTTAATTTTAAAAAAATCTTAAAGTATATAAAATAATTATTTACATAAATAATATGATACATTTTCTCCTCTACTAACTATATATGCTAAATTTAAATACATCAATTCTAAGAGTCCAATTCGTACATTATTCACTATTTTAAAAGATTTTTTAAAATATTTAATTTTCATATATATAAGACATTTTAAATTATCTCTTTATTTATACATAGTAACAAGTTCATACTTTTAAATCTTTTTTATAAGATTAAGATAGATTAAAATATCCTAATCTATCACACCAAATATTAATAAATTTCACAATATAAATAAAAGTAAAGATCTTATGATTATATCAATAATGTTTAAAATAAATAAAGTATATTGAAATAATTTTTTTTACAAAATTTTCATTTTTAATAATGAAAATTTTATTAACTTTAAACATGATTTTTGAATTTTTTCTGTAAAGTAAAATTTGAGATATTGAGTTTCTACTCATAAATGACATAAACACACTGGTTAAAGTAAAATTTTTTTCATAAATTAATTTTAGCAGATTTTTTTATATATGACACACTCTAGTAATTGTAAAATTTTTCATATAAACTATATCATCCTTAATGATATTTGCATAAAAATATTTAGTTGCTTTTGAGTCAAGATCCATTCAATTATATTGTTTACCATATTTACTTTTATCAACAATCTAATAATAAATTCTTCATCTTAAATTATGTTTTGCTTAGAATTAAATTATTATATATCATATTTGATTTTTGTTATTTTATATATTTTTATAAAGATTACATTAATAAATTTTATATTCAACCTTTCCACAAACATAACATAATAATACCTCTTTATAAACTTTACGGTATCTTATGTTCCATGTTTCTTGTCATTTATTTTGCATTGAATTACAAACTTTACCAAGTTCATATTTAAAAGATTTTAAGAGTTAGATTAATATTTATTTTTTAAATTATTTATCTTTTTAATTTTTATGTAATTAATAACTTATTATAAATTAAAATATTTTTTTTGTCATTAATAAAAAATAAATTTTATAATAAAATTTTATATTGATTATTTTGTAATCAATTTAAAATATATAAAGTGGTAATATTTTTAAAATTTACTGTACAAATATTTACATTAGTTGTTAATTAATTTTTGTATATCGATAACTCATATAAAAAGAGGTTATTTTTTTTATCTGGAGACCTTTTATATTTCCATGTCACCTTATTCCTAACAATGTCAATCTTGGTCTTCCTTGTGCAAAGCAACTTATTAGCCCTCCTCAGTTTGCTGGTTCTGTTGGTCTCGATCATTGTTTTTTACTGCATCGCTTCCTTATAATTATAAGTTAGTTTTAGATTCCAATTTTATTATTTTTTTAATTTATATAAAAAATTAATAATTAAAGGTTAATTATCATGATTTAAAATAAATAGTTAGTAAATTATAAAATATTTAAAATTAAAATAATAATTAATGTTAAATTATTTTTAAAATATTCAATTTTTATAACAATATATTTTAGACAAAAATTTAAAAATAAATAAAATAATATTTTTATATTTCTAAATGATTCTTTTCCAAACCAATATACTCCTTTCTTCACGTTGACTGACCTTGCAAGATGTGAATGATTGAAATTTCCGCCATTGTCCCCGCCTCCTTATCAAATCTCAAATACCATGCAAAAGTTGGAGTATTCTCTTGTGTCTTTCATTTTTTTATCAAAGTTCGTGTTGAATAGGTATCATGTTTTTCATGCAACAAAAATCATTTTGTCTACATATTAATAATGCATAAATAGCTTTCTGAATGCCACTCAGGTGCAAAAATAGAAATAAAAGACACATGCGTTTTCCCATTGCATGACTCACACCTCTTTCTTTCTTCTTCCTTTTCTTTTATCTGATCCACATCTTAGACAACCGTATCCTGAAAATTTTCAATGAGGAGCACGGGGAGCATGTGGATTTTGACTCTTAATTTGGTTGTGTACTATGATCTAACTCCAAAATTACCATGATCTACGATTATTTTAAGACGCACGTACCTTTGTAACAGTAAAACAGTTGAAAGAAATAGACTAAATATGCTTTTAATATATATTGAATAAATGTAGTTTTAGTTTTTTAATTTTTTTGTTTTTTAAATAAATTTTAATATTTTAAAAAGTATGTAATATGTTACATCGTTAATAAATGATAATAGAAATTATTAAAATTTTAAAATTTGAGTATTAAATCCACAAAAATGTTTTTAAAGGAGAAATTAAATTTAGTTATACTTAAAGAGATTAAAAATGTTTTTATCCAAAAAATAATGTACAATAATCAATTTTTATATTATATTATATTATTGTTAATATAAAGAATTTTCGATTAAAAGTGGAGTTCTTGATTGCAAGGTCAATGTTTTTCTTCAACGGGTATGATACATGGAACTTTGGTTACCATCTATTATGGAACTTTGGTTATGATTTATTATGGTCAACATATATATATATATATATATATATATATATATATATATATATATAACAAATTATAATATATAAATTTTGTTAATAAGGATCTACATAAAATTGTATTTAGGTGTAATCCTTTTCTATAAATTTTTATTATTTAAAATTTTATTTATTTTTTATTTTAAAATTTTTTAATTACATTTAGAATGAATATAGAATATACAAGAAACATATTTTTTATATTATAATTTTACAGAATTAATATTTGTTTAATTTATTCTTCAATTTAAATATATAAATACCTAAAGTATATATAATAATATTAGTTATTAATCATTAATAATGAAAATATTTTTTGTTAAATTTAAATTTCATAAAAAATAAAAGTAATATATTTTGTATTATAATTATAATAAATTAATTCTTTTAAATTGAAAAAATAGATCTTAAGAAAAAGTAATACATCTAAAACAATAATAATATAATTATTCAAGAATTACAAAACAACAACGAGACTAAAAATACATTTATTATAAATTAATTATATATAAATAATTATTGAATTTTTTTTATTTATATTAAAAACATTTAATAAAAATTATAAAAAATATTTAAGAAATATATCATATTATAATAAAAAAAATTAAAATTAAAATATTACAATTTGAAAAACTGTATAGTATAATTTGAAATTTGTATCAATATATTGATTTTAATTTTTTTTACTGCATCATATATTGTAAAATATATTTAAATTTATATTAATATATACTAAATATGTATACTAATATATATTTTACAATTCATTTATTTATTATATAAAATTTTATTTTTAAATATTTTTTACTTTAACACTTTAAATTATATTTAAAATTAGTGTATAATATATAAATAATATATTTTTATTATAATTTTATCAAGTTAATATTTTTTAATTTATTATTTAATTTAAATATATAAATAATCAAAACATATGTAATAATATCAATCAATATTCATTCATAATGACTTTTTATTAACTTTAAATTTAATATTGAAGCTAAAAGTAATATATTTTGTGTTATAATTTTAATAAATTAGTTTTTGTTAAATTGAAAAAAAATAAGATTGGAAGAGGAATTAAAAATTTAATGTAATATATTTTAAAAATATATTAATATAAATATTCAAGAATAGGGTACAAATTAATGAGATTTAGAATATTTTTATTAAAACTTAATTGTGTATTATAAATATGTACTAAAAATTGTTATTTATATTAAAAATATTTAATAAAAAATTATAATAAATATTTTAAAAACATTATATTATGCTTGAAAAAATTTTAAATTCAAAATATTACAATATAAGAAATTTTATATTATAATTTAAAATTTATATTAATTTGAATATTTGAATATATTATATATTGTATAAAATATTTAAATTTATACTAATATTAATTAAATTTTATTTTATAATAATTTAAATATATATATATGTATATTAAATTTATTTTCAAATATTAATAAGAACCTTATTCTTTTTTATTAAAATTTTCATAATATTATATATTAATAATATTTTTTTATAATTAAAAATTATATTTATTTATAATAATAAAAATAAAAAATAACTTAATAATAATGGTTCAAATGATCTTTTTCTTTTCTATATAAATAGATATAAGTATAAATATTTATTGTTATAAATTTTTATTAATAATAAGTTTAAATAAAATTTAATATTAACCATATTAAATAAAATTAAACACATATCATTCTAATAATAATTAAAATTTAATATATTTATATTTAAAAAATACAGAAAAAAATACCTTCTTTTATTCAAATTGCTTTTCATCTTGTTTGTGATCAACCCTGCCTTTTTATAAACATGTAAAATAACTACCTAACAACTACTTAACCAAATCATGACACATAATATTACAACTTTACACTTTAACTATTGAAGCCACGAAACATTGACCTTGCACTCGAGAATTCCATTTTTGGATAAAAAAAAATTCTTTATATTAACAGTATAATACACAAATGTTTAAATATAGCTTCGTAGAAAGTAACGGTAAGAAAGTAAATAACCAATCTATCATATATTTTAAAGATCAATTTAAATTTTAACTAAATTCTTTCTTGATTAGAATTCAATCAGTTATAAGATAGAGCTTCATAAGCCCAACAAACTCCGGTCAAAGAAAGTGACACACCTCTACCTTCAACATAGAAAATATTATGAATTTCTTGACAAGCCCTATTTTTTACTCTTGCATTCCACCAACGACCATGTAACCCATTCTTGTTGAACCAATCGACATGACACCTCTAAATTTTTGTTAATTGAAAATATTTTTCTATGTCTATGAATATTTAAAAGATGTCATTAATTATAATATTAATGGATTTTTGACTATACTAAAATAGTGTAGCAATGGTTGTTATTGTGTTGAAGATTTTTAATTTTTATTTTATCTTTCTATTTTAGTTTTATTAATAAATAAATATTTAATAATTATCAAAAATAAAAAAACAGTAATTATAAGGTTTAAATTAGTCAGATCCTTTTTTTATTTGAATTTATTTTTTAAAATAAATTATAAAAAATCCATTTTCTCATCAGAATAATTTGACACAGAATATATAGTCTCTTTTTGTTGTTCTTAAAGTAATAAGACACATAAACAAGAGGGAAGAAAGCTATTGGAGTGGAAGATGCATATTTCCTTCATTTACAACTGTATTTATAGTGCTAGGAATAACAAAAATCAGCTAATAACAAACTCCAAACAAACTAGCAAAAAGATAGCAACAACCTAACAACTTATTTGACCAAGACTTAGTCAAATCTGAAAAAAAAACAGAAAATAAGAAAAAACTGAAATGAGAAAATAATGGGTAGTTCTGAAAGCATTTTCAACACTCCTCCTTGCTTCAAGAACTACAAACTCCAAGTTTTTCCCTGTTAAGTTTGAATCTGCTAATTGATAAAGGCTTCGTAAATATATCAGCTAGTTGATCTTCTGTCTTGCAGTAGACAAGAGTTATATTTCCATCCTTTTGCACCTCTCTCAAGAAGAAGAGTTTGATATTGAAGTGCTTAGTTTTCCCATGAAACACAGGATTGTGAGAAATTGCAATTGCAGCTTGATTGTCCACAAACACTTCCGTACCTTTGGTCTGCACCATATGTAAATCAACCAATATTTTCCTTAGCCACAAAGCTTGGTTTACTGCTGCCGTTGCCGCCACAAATTCTGCTTCTGCAGTTGATTGAGCCACAACGTCTTGTTTTTTTGAACACCACGAGAAAATTCCTGAGCCAAGACTGAAGCAGTATCCTGAAGTGCTCTTCATGTTATCCAAGGAACCACCCCAGTCACTATCAGAGTACCCAACCAATTTCAGATTTTGACTTGTTTGGGACATTCGAAACTTGACTCCATAGTTGATGGTTCCTTTGATGTACCTCATAACTCTTTTGGTTGCCTTTAGATGCATTTCATTTGGACAATGCATGAATCTTGACAAAATGCTTACAACATACATTATATTAGGCCTTGTTGATGTAAGATACATTAAACATCTAATGAGACTTCTAAAGTATCTTTCCTCTACCTTTTCAGCTTTATCATCTTTGCTTAATTTCTTCTTTTGGTTCATTGCGGTACTCATCTCTTTGCAATCCTCCATTTTAAATTTTTTGAGTATCTCCTTTGCATACTTCTTTTGGAAAATGAAAACCAAGTCTTTTCCTTGATTGATCTCTATTCCAAGGAAATAAGTCATCAGACCAAGGTCAGTCATATCAAAAGCCTGCATCATATCTAGCTTAAACTCATCAATAAGTTTTACATTGCTCCCTATAATTAAAAGATCATCCACACAAAGAGAAACAACAAGAATCTCATTGTTATTGTTTTTAACATAAAGTGTGAATTCTGAAAGACTTCTTTTAAAACCAAGGCCAAGCAAATAATCATCTATTCGACTATACCAAGCTCTTAGAGCCTGTTTTAGGCCATAAAGAGCTTTATGTAATTTATAGACTTTGTCTTCTTTGCCTTCCACAATGAAGCCTTCTGGTTGCTCGACATAAATTTCTTCTTCAAGGATTCCATTAAGGAATGCTGATTTGACATCCATCTGATGCACTTTCCAACCAAGTTGTGCAGAAATAGCAAGAAGTAATCTGATTGTATCAAGCCTGGCAACTGGTGCAAATGTGTCAGAGTAATCAACACCAAAAATCTTGGCATACCCCTTGACTACAAGCCTTGCTTTATGCTTATTGATTGAACTGTCAGCATTTTGCTTTGTTCTAAATACCCATTTTACCCCAATTACCTTTCTACCTTGAGGTTTATCAACAAGCTCCCAGGTTTTGTTCTTCTCGATCATATACAACTCCTCCTTCATTGCATTCTTCCATTTTGAGTCTTTGAGAGCTTCTTCAGGAGTAGTAGGTTCGCATATTGCAACATTGCATCTCTGGTATATTTCAGAGAGTAATTGAGTGCCTCTAACAGGTGGATCATCCTCCCTTTCATCTAGCCATGAGCTTGACTTTGACACGGAAGTCTTCAAGTCTTCCGAGTTCCATTTTTCATTTTCAATGAAATGGACATCCCTGCTTATGGTTATAGTTTCAGTTTCTGGTTAGAAAACTTTATAAGCTTTTGAAACTGTACTATATCCAATGAAAATTCCTGCAACAACCTTTTTATCTAGTTTATCTCATTTAACCTGGGGAACATAGGTAAAACAAAGGCAACCAAACACTTTAAGAAAATTTATTGAAGGTTTGTATCCATACCATGCTTTGAAAGGAGTTTTATTTTTTACTGCCTTTGTGGGAAGCCTGTTTTGAAGGAAAACGGCTGTACTTGTAGCTTCTGCCCAAAATTTCTTTGGTAGATCCTTTTCATGCAACATGCATCTAGTCATCTCAATGATAAATCGATTTCTTCTCTCACTGACTCCATTTTTCTCTGGAGTATAAGGAGCTGTTAATTGACGTTCAATTCCTGCTTCTTTAAGTGAAGGGGTCCTTTGAGGACCTCCTACATCAGTGTGAATCAAATGCAACCTTTTTGTTGCTCTCCAAGTGGTTGTTGGGAATGGAAGTCTGCTTTGCTTCCCATATTGGCAAGCATGACAATCTGTAGAGATCAACTCAAAATCAGGCAAGTCTCTTACCATTTCATGTTTTTGCATTTTTAGAAGCCCTTGATAGTGATAATGCCCAAGCCTCTTATGCCATAAATCAGCAACATTTTCTTTTGCTGAAAGAGCTACATGCTCCTCTTGAGTTGGATCTAGTGAGAAGCTTTTTCCTCTCATCTTTACTTGTAATAAATCTTGACCTGTAGCATCATTGATCAAGCAGTAATTATCCTCAAAAAACACTTTGAACCCTTTTTCTACGAGTTGACCAACACTTAACAAGTTCTGGTCTAAGTCAGGTACATATAACACATCAGAAATTGTTTTAGTACTTGAATGTGTCTCAATGGAAATGGTTCCTATTCCTTTTGCAATAATATAACCGTCGTGACCTATCCTGACTTTTGAGATTTTAGAGGGTTTTAGTTCCTTGAAGAGCTCCTTGTCATGAGTCATGTGATTGGTGCATCCACTATCAATTAGCCAAGATTCACTTGAAACATTGTTGGAAAAGCAGGTTGCAACGAAAAGTTGATCTTCCTCCTCTTCATTAGCAACCTGAGCTGCTTCATGCTTTTGGGTTTGATTCTTGCAAATAATTGCTTCATGCCCAAGTTGATTGCACTTGGTGCACTTAACATCAGGCCTTCTCCAACATTTGAATGGAGAGTGACCTAGCTTGTTGTAATGCTTGCAAGGAGGATACTTTCCCTTTGAGCTTCCTGGTTTGCTTTTGTTGCTAGCACCACCTTCTCCATTCGCTTGTTGGTTTTTGTGCTTCTTCTTCTTGTTTCTCCCACCAACCTCATGTTTAGCATGCAAGGCTTCCTCAACGAAGCTTTCTTCTCTCATAATCCTTCGTTGTTCTTGTGCCTGCAAAGAATTTAACAACTCTGCCAAGGTGATCTTGGATAGATCCTTGGTATTTTCTAACGTGGTTATGGTAGCCTCAAATCTTTCAGGTACAGTAACTAGAATTTTTTCAACAATACGAGAATCTTTAAATTCAGAACCAAGAAATCTTACTCTATTTGCTATGTTCAAAAGCCTTTCAGAGTACTCTTTGATGGTTTCTGACTCCTTCATCTTCTATAATTCAAAGTCTCTGATAAGATTCAGCACTTGCATGCCTTTGATTCGATCATCTCCATCATATTCTGCTTTGAGATAATCCCAAATAACTTTAGCTGACTTTAGAGACATGATTCGTGTGAAGACTGTTGATGAAACTGCTGCAAAGAGGCACGCCTTTGCCTTGGATTTTCTAGTTTTTTTGTCCTTATGATTCTTGATTTGAGCCATCGTGGGATATTCGGGTAGTGTAGGGACTCTGTAGTCCTCTTCAACAGCCTCCCATAGATCCAAAGCATCTAGGTAGGCTTCCATCCGTACTGCCCATATCTGATAATTTTCTCCATGGAAGATAGGAGGTGCCATTGCTGAGAAACTTGAGTCTCCTTCCATGCCTAAATTTCTGAAGTTGAAGGGAAGTGTTTGGTGGCACTCAACTCACTTGAAAAACCTTCAAATTTTTCTCTCACAGGTCCCTCAAGAAACTAGCTCTGATACCAATTGTTGTTCTTAAAGCAATAAGACACATAAACAAGAGGGAAGAAAGTTATTGGAGTGGAAGATGCATATTTCCTTCATTTACAATTGTATTTATAGTGTTAGGAATAGCAAAAATCAGCTAATAACAAACTCCAAACAAACTAGCAACAAAATAGCAAAAAGATAGCAACAATCTAACAACTTATTTGACCAAGACTTAATCAAATCTAAAAAAAAGAAAAAAGAAAAAAAAACTAAAATGAGAAAATAATGAATAGTTCTAAAAGCATTTTCAACACTTTTACTGATGAAGTTGATAGTTTTTGAGACATATCAGAATGAAAAAGCTTCATGCACATCATCTTATCATCCTTTTGAACCTAACAAACTCCACCTTGGGTTCTCTCATCTTATCATCCTTTTGAACCTAACAAACTCCACCTTGGGTTCTCTCATCTTATCATCCTTTTGAACCTAACAAACTCCACCTTGGGTTCTCTGATCATCCATCTCTCTCAATAACATTTTTGGCTCACTCACTGCACCAACAAATTGACCACACCCTCTCCCACTTGGGAACACAGAGATCCTCACCCTTCTCTCTCCAAAACTCATGCCCACGTTCCATAGACCCCTTCAGACCAAAACGATGACCCTCCACCGCTTTGAGGCTCGCATCTTCTTCTCTCCTCTACACTTACACTTCTCGCTGCTGGCGCTGAGTCTTCCTT
Source organism: Canavalia gladiata (assembly GCA_037954105.1). Classification (NCBI taxonomy): domain Eukaryota; kingdom Viridiplantae; phylum Streptophyta; class Magnoliopsida; order Fabales; family Fabaceae; genus Canavalia; species Canavalia gladiata. The sequence continues at coordinate 26,324,438 of CM075662.1, forward strand.
TTCATTAAGACGCTCTCCCACTCCCTCCCTCTCTCTCTCTCTCTCCCACATATATTCCATCAGACTTTTATCTAGCATTCAAAACCACCAAGTTGGTGAGTCACGAGAATTCAGGTTCCATATATATATATATATATATGATTCCTCAACCTTCACATGTACTAGCCAAATTTTGCTTTGCTTAGATAATAATAGGAACCTCGATCTGCTGCTGTATGTTACCCAATATCTCTAGCCAAACGTTGATAGATTATATGATATGGCCTGCCAGCGAATTTTGGGCCGATGTTTTTTTTTTCTATTTTTCGAAGTAAGTTAATATAAATAGTCATTAAAAAAAATGATAATTTTGACGGTTAAAAATAAAATTTCTGACCATAAAAATTATTACCGTGTTTAAAGAAAACGTCAATACTACATATGTCACATTATTTTCAGCGATTTTCTCTTAATTATGGACATAATTATAAAAAATAGTAGAATTATTTCTTGACAGTATAAAATCATCATAAAAATTTAAAATTAATAAAAAAATATCTCATTTTCTACGCCATCTTTTTAATTCGATGGTGGGTGAACCATCACAAGTAAATATGTGTTTAGCTTGTAATGTAAAACAAAAATAAAATGCAATTCAATGAAACATAAACTAATGTGCTTATGTAAAACAAAAATAAAGCGCAAGCCAATAAAATAACTTAATGTAAGAGAGGCCAGTGAATACATTTTGGGATGATAGAACTATCTTTATTACAACTGAATCTTAATTTAATTTCTTTAAAAATGAAAGGTTATCTACAGTTTAAAAAGAAAGTGATGACATACTTGATCATCAAATTTACAACCTTGGCAAGTACTTAAGAATACCAACCATCTAAAAAATGCCATAAAATTGGAGAAGATACAAATGCATATGATAGAAATCATTAATTTCTATAATATAACATCATAACAGTTCAACTTTTTTTAAAAATTTAAATCAAACTAAATTAATTAATTTTAATTGGTTTTTTTTATTTATTTTAGAATTGATTTAAACCAACCTGTATACATTCTTAATGAATTTAACTTATCGTAGATTTGGTCTTATTTTTTTAGTAGTAACTTTTAATATTTAAAATTATTTTTAAGTATATAAAGGTTAAATATTATTATTTTTAAATACTTAAAGTTAATTTTAATAATAAAATTGATAAATAAAATAAAGTCCTTTCATAAATTGAGATGAAAGTGTTAAAAGAGCATATAAATCTTCAGAATTAAGAATAGATGATGGAAATTCACATAATATAATACTTTTCCGGTAGATGACTTCCAATAGTAATTTTAAAATTCTATAAAATGGAAATGGATTATACCAAATTTAACAAGTCTATCAATTAAAATTAAGCCACCAAAGTTGATCTGTTAAAATTCATTTTTGGTCGAATTCAAGTTTGCTATGCCATGTGACATTTTACGAATGAAAGACATCCTACTTGATTTAAGTGCGGCCTCAAGTTCTTTATTTTTATTTACATTTCATTTCAATTTCTATGTTTATTTAGATGTTACGGGTAACAGACCAGATTGTGCCTCAAAACTTTTATATTATTATCTATATTATTTTAATTAAAAATTAAATTCCAACATAAAGCAAGATTGATGTTTATTATTGATGGTTCAAATTCTAAAAATTATTGTGTAACATAATATTAAATTAAAATAATTAATTTTTTTTTAAAATATAATATAACTAATTTATGATTGCAACTTTTGTGCGAGGTGATAAAATTTTCAAATATGTCATTTATAAAAATATTATCTAAATAAGTAATGATACGAGGATTGTAAGCATTAGAAACATCCACCCTATGTTCTCTTCTAAATTTTAGTTCTATAGTTGAGTCCAGAAAAATGTTTCACCCCAAATTTATACTTTTTTTTTTCTTCACAACAGACTATTATTTGATTTTTTTTCTTGCTTTTCTTCACTTTGAATTGCTTTGATTTTTTTTCCTACTTTTCTTCACTTTGAATTACTAGGATAGAATATTGTCTTATGTCTTTACATATTTAAAGTTGTTTTACATATTTAAAGTTGTTTGTATAACAAGCCCACTCCCTAGTATGAACTAATTAAAAGTTTATCTTTTTATATTCTTTTATTTTTATCTTTATTTTCTATTTTTTAAGAAGTTAAAAAACAAAAAAATAAAACAAAATAAAAAGCAACACAACATGTACAATGTTTGTGATTCGATAGTTATTTTTGGGTCATTGAAGACAAAAGAAAATTATAAGTTAAAAAAAATGTTATACAAGAAAGCCAAAATTTCACGTAGAAGAAAAAGAGGTCAACAAACATGGATTAGACATATCTACCTACTCTAATGAATTAGTACTCTTCAAGCCATTGGTCCAAGCAACACCTGCAAAATAATATATCATTTAGCAGTTAGTAGAACAAAGTTAACCTTTTCAAGGAGCTCTGATTTATACATGAAATTGCGGTCAAACAATTATGGGATGTTTGAAAGAGATTATGAGGAGTTTATGACTCCTATAAGCTCTTTTTAGCTTACTTCAACAAGATTCTTCTTGTAGCTTATTAAAATAAGCTCTTTTTACCTTATCACAATAAATTTTATGGTCAAATTTATAACATATAATCAATTCTATGAGGAAATGAATGTCCCTTCCCAAATAGTAAGTGACGAGGTTTAGACGAAAAAATTGAATCTGAATTTAAATCTGTCCAGAATATTTCATTGGGTTAGATTCAATCCAGCAATTCAAAAAGTTGCGATATGGACAGTAATATTGGTGCAACTATGCAACAAAATGCAGCAATTACATCATTGATTTTTCCAAAGCATGTAAAATATGTTGAAATAAAAATTACATATTTAATATATTAATTCCTTTAGAAAAATTAAGTCAAACATCAATCACTCCACCTAAAAAGGTTTACAATATATAGATTAGACAATTACTTGTAAGAAATTCACCACGTTACCAGAAATGATATCAATGACCTCAAAATCATGTGTTTGCAAACACTTGAAGAGCCTCTGAAAAAAGAACTAATCAAGTCAACAAACAAACTTAAGAAAAAAAATACTTTCAAAAAATGCATGTACAATAAATATTGATCTCTCACCTTCTATATTCACACATACACAAACACGTATATCAACTAAATATACCTTATGGAATAACAAAATTAAAAAGAAAAAAAGAAAGAATAGATACTATCTTTAGGTATAGGCAAAAGAAACACTGCCATTCAAACTATGTTGCTTTTAGTAAATAAAATGTTTCCTCCCATGTTAGCACAAATTCTTTTGAATAATTTAAAGGCCTTTTGTTTATAGGGGAAAAATCTTAATGGGGATGGGCTATATGTACACGTCTTTGGTTACTGTATTTGGCTTTACAGAAATGATAATATCCTCAACTTCTTTTGTAATATTTCTTTCTTCTGTTACATGATATTACTCATTACTCATTTATACAAAATGAAAAATGTATTATTGTAATATTCATATACTATATCCTCATAATGGTTGAAAGTTAATATTATTTTGGATAAAGAAAGATATGGTATGTGTGTTGCAGACTCCCATTACCGCTTCAACACTTGTTGTCCACGTCGTCATCGATGTTGCTGTGGAGCCCCAACCAGTGCAAATCGACACCGATTCTTCCTCCTTCTGATCGATATACTTCGTTGGAGTTTCTTCATTTCTTCATTGTCTTATATCATTGTAGTCAATGTTGGAGCCACAACCATCATTCTCGTGCTCGTCTTCTCATCCTCATGTTGGTTTTTGATTTCTTTTTACAAGATCACTTCTTCTTCTTATGCTCTTTTTCTCACATCAATGTATCACCTATGCAACAACATTGCCAATGGAATCAAAGCATTTTCTTTTCTCCTCCATACAGTATAGAACCAACAATCATAAGAGTAAAAAAAGTTCAGGAAAGTGAAAGAGAAAGAAATAAAATGTAAAAATGAAAAAAACAAAATAGATTTTTGTTATATTTGAATAGAGTAGTACAATTTTTTCTGGTGGTTCTTATAACTGATAGAAAATAAATGCTAGAAATTTTTATTCTTTTTTGTAGTGAATGTTCCAAGAACCACTTCAGTGGCAAATATTTTCTTAAGCTTCCATGAGTCAGGCACAAGAGATGGCTTTACCGTATTGTTTGAGATGGCACACATAAAGGATATTTGATAAATTGATTAACCACCTACAAAGTAAAAACATATGATAATAGGATTAGAAATTAAGTAATAAAATATGAATAATATAATTAGCAATTGAATAATAAAATATCAATAATATGTAACAACTCAAACTAGTTAAAAGAATAATAACTAAGTTAATTTGAAAAAAAAAAAAAACCTAGCCTTTCCCATTCCCTGTTCAAAAATATATTACTTGAAAAGTTTCTATTATTAGTTTCAAGCCAAAGACAATTTATATCTGAGGCATCCATTTCATGAAAAATAAATAAATAAATGAAAGATTAAAACACAATGTAACTAGTAAAGCATGATAGGCATAGGATAGTTCATAAAAAAAATATGTGTCATAATCGTAATTAGGACGAGACGACGAACTCGCTACAAATTTTAAAATGAATTTTATGGATTGTGGAGCCGCCACCAAATTTTATTTTAAGGGAAAACATTTGGAAAAACCCTAACTTGAGGAAGAAATCTAGATTCGGGAGTCGGTTACGAGTAAGGAAGGTATTAGGCACCCTACTCGCCCGTTCCAAAGAACAGTACCCTTAAACTGAATGTGTGATATTTTGAAAACTGTTTGATCCCTTAAAATAGAATAGAAAATAAATAGGTTTATAGAAAATAGCCTGACAGGACTTGATCCTGCTCCTACGTATTCCCCGGTGCAATGGGAAACTCAAGGCTACGTAGTTTTGGTCAAGAGACTTGATCTCTTGGAGAAGAAAAGAGTAATCTTAGGTAAAAATTTTTAAAACAACGTCCCTCAAGAAATCGATGAATTTGGAAATGAACGTGCTTGCAAAATTCAAACCGTTGTAAGCCGTATTTGAATTTGCACGGATTAGAACACGTAACAGTAGAGAACGCTACTTGCTCGTATTAGAACCCGTTGCACAATCTGAGAAAAAAAAACAGACGTTTTGGAAAAAAGAAGAATTTTAGAAAAAAAAAACAGACGTGCTTGCATAATCCAAATCATCGTAAGCCGTATTTGAATTAGCACGGATTAAAACACGTAACAGTAGAGAATGCTACTTGCCCGTATTAGAACCCGTTTGCACAATCTGAGGAAAACAAATAAAAAAACGTTTTGAAAAAAAAAAAAAGAATTTTTAGAAAAACAAACGTGCTTGCATAATCCAAATCGTCGTAAGCCGTATTTGAATTAGCACGGATTAAAACACGTAACAGTAGAGAACGCTACTTGCCCGTATTAGAACCCGTTTGCACAAGCTGAGGAAAACAAATAAAAAAACAGACGTTTTGGAAAAAGGAAGAATTTTTAGAAAACAGACGTGCTTGCATAATCCAAATCGTCGTAAGCCGTATTTGAATTAGCACGGATTAAAACACGTAACAGTAGAGAACGCTACTTGCCCGTATTAGAACCCGTTTGCATAATCTGAGGAAAATAAATAAAACAGACGTTTTGGAAAAAGGAAGAATTTTTAGAAAAACAGACGTGCTTGCGTAGTTCAAATCGTCGTAAGCCGTATTTGAATTAGCACGGATTAAAACACGTAACAGTAGAGAACGCTACTTGCCCGTATTAGAACCCGTTTGCACAATCTGAGGAAAATAAATAAAACAGACGTTTTGAAAAAAGGAAGAATTTTTAGAAAAAACAGACGTGCTTGCATAATCCAAATCTTCGTACGCCGTATTTGAATTAGCACGGATTAAAACACGTAACAGTAGAGAACATTCTGCTTGCTCGTATTAGAACCCGTTTGCACAATCTGAGAAAAATTAAAAATAGAGATGAAGATGAACTCGAAAATCCGAGAAGAACCAAGAAAATTAAGCAGAACCAAAGCTAGATCTAACTTCCATTGATGTTCCTTATTCAATTGTCTTCAATCCAGCTTAGGTCATAAGGTTCAAATGTAAGAATTAAGTGTATTTTTTTATTTGATTCAAGCATACACTTAACTTTTTAGGCTTAATGACTTAATCGTGCATCACTTAAGCTAGACTTAACATGTAAGATGCATGCACATGGTCATGCACTCTTAGGAATTTTTTTAAAGGAGGACATACAAACACAAACAAATCATAAATAAATACATATAGAAGGATCAACACATGAAAAATAATACCTAAACAAGGTTAAAAGAACAAGATCTACAAAAGAACTTCAAAGACACAAGAGATCTTGGCGCCAAAATTTGAATTCAAATCTCAGAATTTTTTCAAAAATATTTTTCCAGAGGTATAAAAAATAAAAACTGATAAATTGAAATATATGAATCATATAAATTAAACAAAACAAGTTTGACAAAAATCAGACCAGAAATGAGCAAGTTATGCACAAATCAAACAAGCTAGGTTCATTTGCACACCAGGACAAACATGCTTCAGTAATGCGGCCATAAAAACTTCATTTCAAATCCAAATTAGACAAATAATACCATTCCAGAAACTAGAGATAAAGACGAAGAGAAATAAATAAATATCACCAAAATCGGAGATCGTTTGACTGATAAAAAATGAAAACGAAAAACAGAGACAAAGATGAACTCGAGAATTTGGCGCCAAAATTTGAATGCAAATCTCAGAATTTTTCGAAAATATTTTTTGGTAGATATGAAAAATTAAAACCAAAAAATTGAAAGATATAGATCATAGGAATCAAACAAAACAAATTTGACAAAAAACATACCAGAAATGAGCAAGGTATACACAAATCAAACAAGCTAGGTTCATTTGCGCATCAAGACAAACATCCTTCAGTAATCAGGTCATAGAGACTTCATTTCAGATACAAATTAGACAAATAATATCATTCCAGAAACTAGAGAGAAAGACAAAGAGAACGCAACAAAAAATCACGGAAATTGGAGATCATTTGACCGATCAAAAATGAAAATGAAAACAGAGACGAAGATGAACTCGAAAATCTAAGAAGACGCAAGAAAATTAAACGAAATAGAAGCAAGATCTAACCTCCATTAATGTTCTTGAATGCCACTTGATAGCATCTTGGAAGGTGATGAATAACTGGTTCCATGGAGGAGGCCGGAGGCCAAGGAGGTGCTCAATTGGATGTAGAATTCAAGAGTCTCTTTGGTGCTCCTCTTAGAAAAAAACTAAAAACCTCCCTTCAATGATTCAAAGTGCTCCTCTCTCTCCCTCCTTAGAAATTCTGAAATTTTTCTTTAAAATGAAGAATCCTCCCTTGAACTAAATGAAAGTCCCTATTTATAGATAAAATTTCAAAAAAAGAAAGGGAAAAAAAGAAAGGGAAAAATTTTTCTAGAAATGAAGAAACTTTCGCCTTTTATTTTCTAATTTTTCTCTTTTTTGTTTTGTTTTATTATTTTCTTTATTTTTATTCTTCTTTCTTTTTCTATTCTTTTTTTGGTTATTATTTTTATTTTTCTCTAACTAATTCTTAACCATCATTAACTAATCCAACTAACTTTCTAACTAAATTCTTAACTAAAAATTTATTTTTCTTTCATATTTTTTTCTTTTTTTTTTCTTTTTTCTCTAACTAATTCTTAACCATCTTTAACTTATCCAACTAACTTTCTAACTAAATTCTTAACTAAAAAAATTATTTTTCTTTCTTTTTCTATTCTTTTTTTTGTTATTTTTTGATTTAAGACTAAAAAACAAAATGATTTATTTTAGGTTTTAAATTTATTCTCGAACATAATTCAGTGTTCACAATATGTATAATAGAATATAGAATGAGCATACACATTCCAGCTTCTAAGGGTTTAGCAATAGTTAATAGTTAGTTATTAGTTAGTTTCAATATATTTGTTATTAGTTAATTTCTTTAACTTTTTATTTGTTTTTTGAATTTTCTCTGCCCTATAACATACTTCCTGCATATACATGTATATAAAAGTCCTGTACTAATCTATCCTTAATGAATGAAAATCTTTTGCTATTCTCTCATTTACCTTCTTATCAAAATTCACTCTAGATTAAAGTTCAAACCTTGAAAGACTCTAATAATGAAAATATAACAAATTTTAAAAATTATAAAACATTATATATGATTATAATGTAAACTATGAACTTAGTCTACAATTAACATAAAAGATCATTTTTTTTTAAGCAAGACGAAACTTGTTGTGGCATGCAGAGAAGGAGAACCTATTTTACACCATTATCATTTTATCCTTAAATTAGTGATTATAAAAAGATTTTGATAAAAATATTTCTAATCAACATAGATCCTGAACATCCTAATATCATTAGATTTAAAGAGATAATTGGAGCCACTTTTGGTATCATGAATACAAATTCAAATGCGTTGGCGTAATTATTTTCTTTCTCCGAGGGAAACCCTTCCTTCTATTTTACTACCTCTTACAAACTTTGGGAAAATGTACATGTATCCAATGTCATATATTCCTAAACTATAGTTGTTCATTTATTGTGACATTTAATCATTCACCATGGTGTGTGCCGAGGCAGAGCAATATTATCTTTAATTCAGTTTTATAATTTAATTTTATTCTCTATGATATATAAATCCTTGGCATATCATAATATGTAGTGCCTTTTTTTTTAATAGAGTTTCCTGAATCTTCTAAAAATAACTAAACTGGAAAACTTTTCAATTTGATTTCTTAAATATTCCTTGTAATAATGCAGAATTTGATTTTAATGAAGATGAGGCCTTTCTACTCAAAAATATAATGAAATGGAAAATCAAATGCATGGATGCATAGAAACAAAGTAAAAAAAAATTGATAGTTAATTTCACATACCAGAGATGGTTTTGGTAAAATTTATCAAGTTGATAATAGACATAAATAGGACATTTCATTTTATTTCCAACCTACAAAAATATGCAGCAAATTATTTCATAAATGTAGCAACCCAAACTATCATGTCCTACCTATCAAGGAGAAATTTATTATGCCACAGCAATGTAAAACTCAATTTATTTTCAATCATATCAATGATAAGCAATTGTACTAATATTCAATTTGCTAATGCAAGTTTTGTTTGACCTATCATCCTTAATATATGTTACTGCATCCTTTCTACAATAAGGTGGAATGTATTCATCATCATATCTGAACGAAACTTCTACCACGTGCAATAAAAAATCTTGTTCAATACATAATCAATTTGAGCATCAAATATCCATATGATATAATGAAATGTATATGGAGACAATTTCTTACACTTTTAGATGCGAACAATGAAGAAAGGCTAACACGAATGAAGATTAGTCCAATAAACATAAATATAGAAATAACTTAACAAATAAAAATAAAATCAACAAGAGCCATGAAAAGATCTTTAGTACACCAACACTATCATATACTATGATTCTGTTGTAGAACAAAAAAATTATTACAAAACCTTGGAATTTACATTTTTAAAATTCTATAACTTCATGAAAATGCCTCATTTGTAAACAAGGACATTTCATAAAGCTCAACAAAATTCATCTTATGCAATAAATATAAAAAATTAATGAATAAAAAGATTGAAGAAAAGAAGAACTAACATTTGGATTTCCTAAAATTCTTGGATTGTCCTTTTGGGATGACCACCAAGATGGATGGAGATTCTGGAAAACATAGCCAAGAAACCCAACGTGACTAAAAACATAACAATTAGAAGAATATGAATAAAAGCAATATGTTCCTATGGTGCATTTCTTTCAATAGAGAAATCTTGCGAATGGCAGTGCTGAGAACGCCTCCATCCTCCAATCCATGTCATCGACGCTACTACGAAACCATAACCACCACGAATTAATGCCACAAATTACATATACCACAGATTACATATACAAAACGAGATGAGTGAAAAGTTGTAAAGGAAAAAGGTAACCTAAAATGAAAAAGAGAAAAAAAAAAATAAAAGTGATAAATTAAAGATAGTTTTTTTTTAATATATTAAATAAATAAAAATTATTTTGGCGATTTATTATAACTGTCTCAACATAAATGCCAAAAAAAAAAAATCATTTTTTGTGGTTTCATTAGCTAATATAAGTTGGCAGGATTTACAATGAAATATTTTTGGTTGATACTAAAATATCTTTACTTAAGCTAAATTTTTATATATTCATCATAAAATTTGTAACAATAATAATAATTAGTTGTAGTTGTATTTTATTTTATTTCATTTAAAATTTATATGATTCTTATTCTATTCTTCTTATCTTTTGTTTATTAATTTTTATTAAAACTATAATTTAAATATTTTTTATTATCCTAATATTTCATGTATATTTTTTATTTGATATGTTATTTTTGTTGTTGTACCAATTAAATTTATGTACTTATAGATTTTTTAAATAATATTTTAAATAAATTATGAATCTCATGCCATGAGTCTTAAAATATAAATGTGTGGTCATTTCCATCATTCATAATTTTTAAAATCGTAAGGATTTTTAGTGTAACTACCAATTATCTCAAATTATTTGCATATGTGAATTTGAAATATTTTTTTAGTGTAAAAAAAAATATAATTATGCATTTAAATAAACATTGTTTCTAGATTTCATGTAGTGAACTTTCTGTTGCATTCTTCACTCAATGGGTATTTGTTAACCAATTGAGCAAAATATTGAATCTCCATAGGACCGAGAATCACAAGGAGGTCTTCCCTTAATCCCCTTGATATCTCTTGTCCTTACAGACCTTGTTTGGGTGTCGCTGATATAAAGTATAATATTTACACAGCTGCTCAAATCTTGTTGTGTACTCCACCATCAATATATTTTCTTGCTACAATGAAGGAACTTTGCTTCCTTCGCATCTTGTATTGAATGTGGGAAATACTTCTCATAAAAGTCTTCTTGAAGAATTTCAAAGTGATGGGGTTCCCACTAGCCTCCAACAGTCTCCTAATGCCCATCCACCAGAATTCAACATATGCCTCTAACATATAGACAATGACAATCGATGTCACAGTTGGGTCAAAATGAAACAAAAGTAAAGAGAAAATGCAGTACAAGGTACAACCTTGTTTGTCTCTCAAGAACCTCGGAAAACAATTTGATTGAATTCAAATGTAGAAAGATGGGAGGTTTGTATTTTATTATTTATAAAACCAAAATGCAAATTAATAAAATTAACAATATTAAAAGTTAATTAACTCGCTAGTTCAATTAGTAAGCGGGATTATCATAGGTTCAACATGATATTTTTTGAAAAAAAATTTCAATTCTTGTTTGGTTTGAATTCAATCAAGCAAACCCCAATTAAACTCACGATTTTCTACTAGGATAACGCTTAGAATTTGAATTAATTCATGTTTAGATAATTAAGCATCACCTGAAGTTTTCAAATTAATTATAAAGAACCAAAGTCACCAAACCCTACTAGAATAACACCTAGAATTTGAATTAATTTATATTTAAATAATTAAGCATTATTGAAGTCCCCAAATTAATTCTTAAGAATCGAAATCACCAAATCTTATAGGAGATCCATAGCCCCTTTTAATTTTTGCATACAAATTAGAGAATTAAGCAAACCCTAATTTTAGAATTGTAGCATGCAAGATGATATTAAATTAAACATAAAATTTTACAGTTACAAACAAAATTCCAATGTCTTAAAAAGGGAAGAATAAATTGCAACAAAAATTCAATTAAGAACAAAACCTCAAATTCCTTACTTATAAAATTAAAACCAATGAGCCAACCAAAGAAATTATCCTTCCACAAGGATTTTTATGAAAACAACAACAACAACAAGAATAATAAAAATTGAAACTTTATTAAGAATTTGGAATAAGTTTCCGCGTGTCTACAATGTGTTAGGGTTTACCCTTTTATAGACGAACTTTGCCTATTAAAATTCAAAATTCAATTCAAAATTTAAAATAAAGATAAAAACTGAATTAATTATTTTAAATGCAGAATAAATATCCTTCATGAATTCATTCTTTTGTCTCTTTAGCTTTGCAATTGAATTCTATATTAACTCTGTTGTTTGAATTAAAATTATGCACAAAATATGGGTCCTTATTTGATGCCTCTTTTCTTTAGTTTTTATGAGTGTGTTGGCGACATAATTAGGTTTTTGGTTCTGAACAAATGTCGTAGAAAATTATGTCCTTGAGATGAAGAAATTAACCCATCTAAAAATAACTTTTTTATTCCTAGATATGTTTGTTTTACTAGAATATGTCTAGGTTGTTTGGACAGTAACTCTATGTCACAGTTTGGCCCAAATAAATTTAAGATCCATTTTGGTTAGGCTACATAGGCATACATGTGATTTTAGGATTTTGTCTCATCTTTCTAATGCCTTTTAAATCACTTCACTTTTAATTTTATACCCTAGGATATAACCTGCATAATGAACAAAGGTCAAGAGACATGGAAATTCAAAAATTAACTAATTTTATCGCTTAAGCCTAGTGAAATTCAGTAACATAAAAATCACTCAAAATGATAAAATTAGATATGATTAAAATCTAATTAATCCCAACAAAAAATGAAAACAAGTGTACAAAAATTCATTCATTAGGAGCATAGGATGCCTTCTGCTCCTCATTACAATCTATGATTGCAAATATTTTCTCAATGGCCTTGATCAATTCATCAGCCTTGTTAGGGTCCAAAGCTCCTCTAAAACTTGGTGGGTTCACCTTTTGAAACTCTACAAACCTATGTCATTCAGGGTTTGCTGCAGAGGTGTTCGCAGTATCCCCATTGTTCTCTGATTGGCTATCCATCCTATCCATCATACCCTGCAGGACAGTTTCCATGTCTCTCAGGGTGGCACTCAAGTACCTTGGAACTTCAGGTGTCTCTGCATTTCTAGTGCAGTCTCTACCTCGCCTTGCCTTAACCATTGATTTCTAAACACACATGCAAATAAATTGAGATGATCAGGCTCAATATTGAAATCAAGCATGTCAGCAACCAATATTAGAAAACATAAGGTAGTCATGCACTAACTTAACTAACTAACTTCAAAGCATGACTTTTAATTCCTTTCACAGAGATCATACATATTCTTTAAAAGCATAGTTAGACCGTCCTCAGGATCCTTAAGGATGAAATGCTCTGATACCATTATATAACACCCCAAAAATGAATACCATTTTTATACTTAAGTCATACACATTGTTTCATTTATAGACTGTTACTTCATGGTGCAGAAACTTTAGAAAATAGGTACTAGTGAAAATACAATTAATTTTTTTAAAAAAAAGTACTCTGGTTGAAAACCTTTACTGAAATTACAAGCTTCATCGTAACAGAAAATGAACAATTAAACATCCTCATACCTGTCGATTTACAATTGCGTCCATGTTACTTTCATGGACTTGTTGCTTATTTTGATTAGATAGATTCAATCATCCTTTTTAACATCCAATTTACGCAACACGCAAACGCATAACATTCACTTGCATACAAACTTATTTGAGTTAAGGCTTTAATTCCTTTACATACTTAGATACATTTATATTTACTTCTACAAATTAATTACTTAACATACATTCATACATCTAATTAAAATATGTACAATATGGTATGATACAAATCTTCTTCTTCTTCTTCTTCTTCTTCTTCTTCAAGGAGGTCTTGTATCCGCTTTAAGTTCATGAGTTCTTGCCATCACGAACAACGTTTGGGAAGAAAATAGTGAGGTAGGGGTGAGAAACTAAATTTCCTAGTAGGATTCTACTTTAGGGTTAATGATATCATTTTCATTCCAACCACTTCAGATTAATTGAAATCATGTCATGTATACAGGATCATTTTTAATTATCTTTACAAAATCTTTAGTTGAAGTGGATAAACTTTATCACAAGCATAGAAGACACTTATTTTGATCTTCATAGATCATACTTTATAGAATCACTATGGCTTCCAAATGGAAGACCTTGTGGCCTCCACATGCGCACAAGTCTTGTGACTTAGCCTGGTAAAGATGTATGTTATTTATAATTCTTGTAACTCTTATCATTTCATTATGCCTTACTCATCATTCATGTTTATTATTAAGTCATCCTTTATATGATAATTTAATTGAAGACATATTCATTCATGCCTTATTCATAAATCATTCTCTTTCTTTAGTTAAACAATATCTTTCACTTCTTGCAAACTCTATCTTTTTGATTTAGGATATAAGTTCATTTTGGATGGTCATCAGCATCATAATTCATAAAAGCCTTATAACTTTCACATGGTAGGCCCTGTAACCTCCATTTGTGCACAAGTCCTGTGACTTGGCATGGTAGTGATGTGAGTTAAATTTTTACATAAGTTCTTTCTTTAGTGATCCCTTAACCAGTTAGGTTCATTTTAAAAGCTTCTAGATAATTATGTATGCTCAATCAATATCCAACCAATATGTTATGCATATATTTACAAATCAATCTCAAATTATCATCATACATAACATCATTCTTTACACATTCATGATTAATCACCATTCATCTCACATTAAACTTTATACAATCATAAAGCAGCACACAAATTGGCTTAATATTTTTAAGCATATAATTGTCTTCTGCATCAAGACTTACTTATACTCATCATTTAATTTTCTTTTGGGCAACATAATCATACATACCCATACATGTCTAACTCATTTAATTCATACCATTTTATGATGAATCACTCATAGAAGCTTATTCTGCTCAACCTTCTAAGTTGTCTCTCAATCTTTCCTTTTCTCAAAGGTCACTTATTTCACATTATTTTTTATAAAACTTAGAAATTTTTCCTTTGGTGGTCGAATGACACCTCTTGAGTTTTTTAATTTTTGTGCACTTCAATTCAAATGTCTTATGCATAACCTAATCAAAATATGTTTAAGGGTTATGTGTTAGCAAGGTTTTAATTTACTTGTAACAGTTTAGTCGTACATGGCCGAATGATATCCATACCATTGCCAAACTTCATTTAAACTCTTAATCTTTTTTCTATTACATAACAAAGGTCCTTAATGTACCTTAACCAATATTTCAAACTCATTATTCCTTAATTAACTCTAGGTGGATGAATGCAAACTTCTTATTTTTACTCCATCATTACTTTTCAATCATCTCATAAGCTTACCAAAATCTATTCTTAATTTTGAGCAAGTTTTTAAGCTAGTTTCATTACCTACTTCACAACTTCTCCCTTAACTTTCTTAGGATCCTTTTCTCACCTTAATTGAGACTTAAACTTAAACTTCTCTTTATCCTGTAGAAGTGGCCGAATGCTTGAACAAGGTTTCTAAGGCCTTCTAGTTCTCTTTTCTTTAGTTTAGAAGATGATTTCTACTAATTGAAGTTTAGGTCATTAATCATTACCTAACTTAGAAATTTTTAAGACTTATCCCTCACACTTGGAGGTCATGCTCAAATGGTCTATTGAAAATTTTCAACCCCATGGTTCATTCTTAATTAATCAATTTATGTATGCTTAGGTATAGACTTAAGTCATAGTGAAAATTTTAACATCCTTTCACTAATTTAGGCATCATGGCCGAATGGACATCAAACCGTTCCTAAAACTTCAATCCTTTATATTTATATGCTAAGGATGCTTAATTAATCCTATTTAAGAATTTAAACTCCTTATTTCTTAATTAATCCTAAGGTGGCTGAATACCACTCCTAGATTGTAAGGCATCATATTTCATCTTTACTTAACTTAAATTGATGAATCCTTCTAGTTAGAGTTTAGCCCATAAATCTTTACCAACTTTAGCTAATTTTAAGGCCTCTCTTCTACTCCTAAAGGTCATGGAAAAATGGTAAATTTCTTCCTCACTACTCCATGGTTCATTTTGAATCATCAATTTGTGCCTCATTGAATCTACTTAAGTTTTAATTATGGTTTTTACTTGATTTTATGAATTTTATCTACTATGGCCGAATTATCAACCTAGCCACTTCTAAATATTTCATATACACTTAATTCTTCCTATGTACCTAGTGATGGTTCTTAATACACCATAATAAAAAATTTAAACTCATTTTCCTTTTATTAGCTAAGGATGGCCGAATGCACACCTCTTGGTTCTAGGACTTTTTAATTTCAATTTTTCTTCTCTGAAGAGTTGTTTCATACCATTTAGTACTTAATCTTATAACTTATTTTATCTTTATAAATTTTTAGAGATTTTATCCCGAACTTAGTATTAGTGGCCGAATACTTACTTTAAGTATCTAAGGTCACCTTTTCAAAATTTCTTCTCATATAACCTTGATTCCATGATTTTGTGCACTTGTAGCACCTTTAAAACTTGAATCCATTCAAGGCCAGTCCATGATCCATAGCTTTGGTCATGGTTAATGAAGGTCATAGGTGGCTTGTGAAGCTTGTTCCATTTTTTGTCCTAAAATTTCAACTTTCTCTTAGTAGATTTTATATGATGTCCAAACCAAGCTTATGGAACCCATAATTTATTTTTCTTAGAATCTTAAGTATTTTAGTTCAAGGGTTCAGATCTGGAAATTTTACCACAAAATTCCATAATATTAAGAAAATCCACAACTTTCAAGATTTAAGCATAAAAATCTTCAAGATAGTATTTTTCAAGACAAATAAGTGTAGATCCACTAGATCTACTCCAAGATCCATCCATCTCATATCATGAACACCTCAAAAAATTTTCTCATGAACTCTCAAATATTCCCAAAATATCAAAATTTAGTTTTAAAAAATTTTAACCGATTAAATTGCTTCTAAGGTGGCTAGAAGCATTTTAATTCATCTAAACTTCACTTTAACTTTCAAAAGACACTAAAAATGGTTGGTGCTCATTTTTAGCTGTTCAAAGGCATTATTGAGCTTTCATGAGTTCCAAAAAAATGAGATCTATGGATCTTAGAGAAAGGATCCATAAAAAGTAGAAAATCGGCCATAAAAATTAAGATTTAAAGCTTAAACGATAAAGCAGTAAAATCATACTTGTTGAAAATTTTGTGATTTGTTTTTATTGGGGCTTCTTTGGCTGAATGTGGTCCCCCTGTAGTGGTCCACAAAGATCTCTTGGTGGTAGTGGTGGTGGAGTTTGGTGATTAGGAGTTGATTTAGCCTAAACTTCAATAATGGAAGCTTAGGCTTAAGGTAAGATTTTGGGATTTTTAGATTAGATTCAACTTTGGGAGAGTTTAGAGAAATTATATAAGTGTATAGGGGTTGGAAAACTGTTGTAAATGAGTCTCCTCATTGCCTTAGTGAATTTGGCTAAGCTAGGGTAACTTAGGGATTAATTTCCCACTTAAAGGAATTTTGGTAATTTTGCATGTAATTTTCATTTTCTATAATAATTCAAAATTTAAGGAAGTATCCTTTTAGTATAAGATTAGTGATAATTATGTTGAGGTTTTCACCAATCAAGTTTAACTTACCCTAAACAAATTAACCTTAATCATGGTTAAAGGAATCTTTACATTAATGATTTTTGTCTTTTATGCAATAAATATGATGATGACACATATGTTGAGTCACCATTTCATTTTTCACATTGAATTTTTATGCAAGTAATATGGGGCCCATTTATGGCTTTTGCTCCACATTTTCTTGCCCTCCAGCCTTTTAAGAACACGTTCATAATTTTTCTTCGTATTACTTGTGAAGTTTCCAAATGGTTCCTCCAACATTTCTAAAACTTATTGGTTCATCCCTGAATTATTCTATTGTCATTTGGTATTTTTTTAACAGCTTAGCCCTTTGCAAAAAACAAAGCTTTATAGGGGCGTTTTGGACATTTTCTAAAGACTTTTTCATCATTTCTTTGTTAATAGTATTTTCTCATCACTTTTTAACCATCTTTAATATTCTCAAATCCCTTAGAATATCTTTTAACTTTTATCTTGAGTTTCTTGCACCTTATTTGGGTTTATTCTAGTGCAAGAGAAATTTCGTCATTTATTGAAAATTCTCTAATTTCCTTAGAGATTCCAGGAGAAAGTTTTATAATCATTTATTTATTAGTTGTGCAACCCAAGCAAGAAATTTGAGATATTACCAAGGCTCGCAACCTGTGCTTATCATCAAACATATTTTTTAGGCGATTTGATAAGTGAAGAGATTTTCCATAAATGAAGACATGAGTCACCATGTCATGAATGCATAAAAGACAAAAATGTTAATTAGGGGAGAGAAAAATTAGCCATAATTAAGTTATTTTAACTATAATTAGATTATATTAATCATGGTTAGGCTAACTAAATCCTGGTTAGTCCTATAAGACAAAATTTTACCATTTTAGAATTATTTATAAAAGGTGAAAATACAAGTGAAATGCTCATTTTATTCTTAGTTAAAAATTTAATCCATAATGAACCAAAGTGACCAAATTTTAATATGAGGTGAAAGTTAAAATTTTTACTTCACAAACACTCACCCAAAACACTTAGACAAGTTCCCCACTTTAAGCTTTCATCCTTCATCTTTCCCTAAACCAAAAACAACCAAGATTAAGCTTCTAGCTTTGAAGCTTAAGCTTATAAACTTATCAAAAAAAAAAAAACTCCTCCTTTTCTCTTATGAAGTTCACGCCCTAGGCCACCAAGAGAGTGATTCTCCATTACATAATCCATAAAGATTTCCTTCTAAGTCTTCAACAGGTAAGATGTTCTTGCCTTAAAAATATCTAAGTGATTTTGTTAATTAATTTTGCCTATCCTTCTTCATCTTTGTAGATCTCTTCTCTAAACTCCAAGATCTAACTTCCTTGAGCATTATCTTGTTTAAAACTTTCCTAAGCTTTAAAATAATCATCTCTAAGTTTTAAATATTTTCTTTAAGGTCAAGTTGAAGTTTTGGTGGATTAAAGTGCTCCTTAGTGCTTTTAGAGCATTTTAATTAGTTAATATTTCTTGACAATAAGTTTTAAATTTTTGGACAAATTTAAATTTTTTTTTAAAGTATTGGAAGATTCTCAAGTGGTGTTTAGTTAGAGGTTAGAGTAGATCTTGAGAATCTTGTCTTATTTAAGCTGAAAGTGGTTTTATGTTGTCATATTCTCTCTAAAAGTGAAATTTTGTTCCTTTCCTCAAAAAAAGTCAAGATCTTGATATTGAACTTTAAAATTGAAAGCCTTAAACTTTGAATATTATGGTCATGGTCCCAAAAACTTCAAGTGACCATAAAAATTAAAACTTGAATCATAAAGGTTGGATCTTTATAACCAAAAGATGAAGAAAATATCTTATGAACTTAGAAAGTAAAAGCAACGTTCCAAACTTTACCAGCATTAAAGACCATGGACTAGGGACATAAACTTGGTGGGCTTTGAAACAAAACTTATATACTAAGCACTTTGACTCTAAACCCAAGAATCAAGTGTAAAAAGTTTATGAAAATGACACTTTGGGTGTGGATTTTGTCTTTTGGCCAAGGTCCCTATCATGAGAAAGTAATGGCTTAAACTTTATTAGGATGTAAGAATCAATACACTCCATAAGTTGTAGGATGATGGACATGCCCATGAAATTATAGAAAAATTAAATTAAAAGACCTTAGTAAACAAGAATGGTCATTCGGTTAAAGCTTTAAGAATAGGGAAGAAAAGGTTAAAGATTTCTAAGACTAATTGTGTTAATCACCTAAGCTAAGATCTTCAATGAAATAACTTCGAACGAAAATAAAAGGAAGATAAAATCTTAGAAAGAGACAACATGGCCATTTGATCAAGTTTTGGGAAAGTATAAACAAATTATTCTCATTAAGCTTGGGATTTAACAAGTTGGGCATAGAGGCTTAGAAAGATGAACATCAAACTTAATGGAGTTAGAAAAGGTCATTCAACCAAGAGAGATAATAATTAAGTAAATAATATTTAATGCATATAATATAAATGTTTATCTCTCTTAGGAATATATTTGATAAATAAAAGTGGCCATGAGGTGTAGATAAACAAAAAGCCTATTTGAGAGGCATAAACACCATTCGGCAATTATAAAAATTAATGATAATAAAAACATCAACAAAACTTTGAGAAAAGGAAAGGAAAAGAGAAATTTATAAAGGATGAGTGAAGTAGGTTTCTCTAGAGAAACTTATCATAGAATTGAGAAAAGGAAACGACAAGAAAATTTTTAACAAGATAAGTGAAGTAGGTTTCCCATGAGAAACTTATCATAGAATACAAAGAATAAGGTCAATATAGACAATTTTAGAAAAGTGTTCATGTTGCCCAAAATTTAAGGACCATGGCTAAGCTATGTTGCAATCAAGGTTACAACGGGACGATAAATGAAAAAATTTATAAAAATAGAGAAATTGTCACCAAAATTTATTAAAGAAAATTTTGGGAAAACTTAATATGATCTTTGAAACTAGTTTGAATTCGAGAATTGTTTACGCATATAGAAGTTATTAGAATCCTATAACATCCATTAAAAATGGTTATTTTCTAATTAATTATGCAAAAATATGATTAACTTTCAAAAATATTTATTTCATTCCAAAAGAATATTATTTTTACTGATTTATTTTACTTTATGTAAGTTTTTAAAAAGGTTTTTTGATTTTTTATCTTTATGAACTAAATAAAAAAAGAATTTGAAAGTTTTATTTAGACTTGACAAGTGCAATTCCTACTTCTACCTATCCTTGAATGTAGTGAGAAAATCAAAGCTACATAGTTCTCGATCAAATAGATTTCATGAGTTTTAAATTTTTGAAAAGAGATTTTTAAGTTTTTAGACTTTTTAGAAAAGATCATA
The DNA here is from genome assembly GCA_037954105.1 of Canavalia gladiata. Taxonomy (NCBI): domain Eukaryota; kingdom Viridiplantae; phylum Streptophyta; class Magnoliopsida; order Fabales; family Fabaceae; genus Canavalia; species Canavalia gladiata. The sequence goes on from CM075662.1 coordinate 26,345,310, forward strand.
CCTGAATTTTCATAAAAAATATTTTTAATTTTTTAGGAGAAAATTATTTATTTCAAAAGTTAGAAAGAATTTATTTTTGTGATTTTTATTTCATAGAAAAAGATACTTTCAAAATATTAAAATTTGACTTTGAAAAGTTAATTGTTTATTTATTTTTTTCATAATTTTTTATAAGAAAAATATTTTTAAATTTTTTAGGAGAAGTAATCTAAAAAGGAACAAGTCTTCTCTTGCATAGAAATCACGTAACACATGGCTACTCAATAAATTCTTAAGTTTTAAGTAATATCAAAGGTGGATCTACCACTTAAATGATCTCACTTGATCATTTCACAGACTTAAAATAATTTTTTAATTTTTCTAAAAAGAATAGTATCAATAAAAAATAACTAAATCTAAACTAAAACAGAATAATAGATGATAAGAAAAAAATAATTATGATAAAAGAAAAATTGAAGAAAAAATTAGATGCATTTACCTAAAAAAATGTTCCAAGATAACTCACAAACTTCCCTCTTAAAATGAGAGCTATATAGGCTTAGGCATTTTTGCCCCTTTTCTTGAGAACATCACCCCCTTATATGGGAACATGAGAGGTTGAAGAGGTCCGCCCCCTCCAACGTGGGACTTCCATCTCCTTATATAGAAGAATAAAGAATTGAATAAGTTTCTCTTCTTATATGAGACTTTCAAAGTAGGTTTTAAGCTTTTAATTCTATCCCATGTGAGACTTTTATTTCTTTTCTTTTATTTTTATTTTTATTTTTATTTGGTCTTGTATTAAATACCTCATATAAAATTGGATATTCACAAGATAAAATTAATACAAAGAAAGTGAATTTTTTGAGTAAGTATTAATGCCCTATTTTGATGCAGAGATCCCCACAAGCAGCACTAACACAAAGGCTTTCTTAAGAAGATCCATTGGGTCTATTGGACCCATTACCAGATATAGAGCCAAGAAGCTCTAGGTAGAGGTTGAAGCCTTACTCAACCTCAGGAATAATCTTCCTCAGGCTCCCTTTTTTTATGCCATCACTTGGCTCCATTGGACTTAGCGTAGCACCTAGATCATTTTCTTCGTACCTAGGCTTAGTGGGCTCATTTTCTATAGGTTTTGTGCCCATTTTCAAAGTACTTTTCTAAGATTGTTTGGACTCACCTAAGCCCGTTCTAGTGTAACATCCCAATTTTTCTATGATAAATGTTTGAGGCTAAAAATAGTTTTTAAAATAAAATTAGGTGAAATTAGGAGCCAAAAGCAAAGAAATTAGAAAGTTTGGTGCAAACGACGAAAATGCTTTTGCACTTGGCAGCTCAAATAATGAGCCAGAAAAATGGAAATACAAGTATAAGACATCTTGGAGGGATTATAAACTTCATGTATAGTTAAAAGTAGTGATAAAAATTTAGAAACTTGAGAAGGGACGAAAATGCCCTTCGAAAACCCCGAAAATGACCAAAATGCCCCTAGGGGTTGTACTTTCTGCACAAACTTAGTCAGTTCCCATAAAAATAGCAAACATTCTTAGATTAACATGGGAATGAAACAAAAAGTCTTAGAAATATCAGAGGAATAATATGGAAATTTTTCGGCAATGCTGAGAAAAATTATGAAAATGTCCCTGGAAGGTCGGGAGGGCAAGATAAGGTGATAAGCATGCCAAGAGTAGGCCCCACACCCATGTGCACGAAATGCAACAGCTGGAAAGGTGGTGGTGAGTCACCAAAATGAAGTCAACCAAGTCTTCCACAAAAAGACAAAAATGAATAGTAAAAAGGTTACTTTAACCATGGTTAAGATTAACTAACCTTGGTTAATTAAAAGTAAAACATGCTTAGGTTAAATTAATCATAATTAGAGGAAATATCAGCTTAATTAACACTAATCTAAGCCCAAAAGGATAATTCCTTGAATTTTGATTTATTTTGAAAAATAGGAAAAATCTAGGCAAAATTACCAAAATACCCCTAAGTACAAAACTAATTCCACTTGGCCCATAAGAGTCCGAATTTTCTGGGACCCTTGGGACCCCGTTTGATTCATATTTTTCAGCTTAGAAACTCATCAAAATCCTCTCCATTCTCTCCAAGCTTTCCATAACTCCAAACACTCAAAACTTACACTTTAAGCCTAAGTCTTCATCTTTAAGACTTAAGCTATATTAAAGCTATAAACACTTAAGCCCCACCACCATCCTTTGTCCATGCCCAGAGCAGACCAAAGGGGACCCAAGGCAGCCTTTAAAGCCCACAAAAACACTAAGGAGGTCTTCAACAAGTAGGATCTTTCTACTTGTCTTTTTATCCTTTTAACTTGTCCTTTTATGGTGTACTTGTTTTCTTTCATGCATCTTTTCTCCAAGATCTATTTGTCTTATTTTGTTTTCACTTATGAGAGTTTAAAACTGTATTTTAACCATTCAAAATCAGCCCCACCTATTTTTAGTGATTTTTGAAAAGAAAAATAAAGTTTGTTCAGTTAAAAGTGCTTCTAGGGCACTTAGAAGAAATTTAATCGGTGGGTTTTGTTTTAAAATTATTTTTGAAGCTTTGATCAGTTTTATGCTCTCCTGAGAAGTGTTTTTAAAGCTTATTTGAAAGAGGATGTGTGGATCTTGGAGTAGATCATGAAGATCTACCTTTTAATGCTTGAGAAAAGTGGTTTGTTGCTTGTTTTCATGCTTGTTTTGATGATTACGTTTTAATATTGTGATTTATCTCTTGTGATGATTTATGTGATGGATCTAAACCTCTGATTATGTATGTTAAGAGGTGAAATAAAGTTTTTTAATAAGTTTCAAAGGTTTCCTTTGGACATTAGTTAGAAAGATACCAAGCAAATGATGTAATTTGTAGCCCAAAAGTGGCTAAATCCTTGTATGGCACCCTAGACTAATCACGACCATTTAGGAATAAATTGACCTAAAAGATTAATTAATTTATACTTAGATATTATTTGGTTTATAATAAAAGAGACTTTAAAGGTTTAAGAGTCAATTAGAGCTAATTATTAAGGTAGTAGAAAAGAGAACAACACAAGGTAACATATTTCAAAGATTTATTAAGAAGGATGGTTAAGACTTAAATATGAAGTTAGAAGTACATTAAGTAAATTTTGGTCATGATATACCCTAAGGATAAAAATTCTAAAAGTGTCTAAGATGGATTCCAATTAATGAGTTAAGAATCCAAATGAACTAAACTACTTTAGTAACCAAGGGAAAACGAAATTAGAAGAAGTTAGAATTCTAGATTTTATATTTGGCCATACAAGGATAATAAAGAGAAAAGGAATTTAAAGATCCTAATTTTGATAACTTAGGAAGTATTAGAATATTAAGGGTTAAAATTTTAAAGGAAAAGAGGAAAACGTAAAAAAAAGTTCCATTCGGTCATGTTTAATCAAAATTGTCCTAAAGGAGTTAAAAGATTTGTAAATACTTAATGCTTGAATTTAGAATAATTAGGACATGCATAAGACTTGAACAAAAGAGAACACAAAGAGAAAAGAACTTGAAAGGTGCCATTCAGCCACCTAGATTAAGATGCTAAGATGTAAAATCTTAATGAACAAATATAAATTTGAGAAAAGGAAAGGATGAGAGGTAACTTAGAAGGATGAGTGATGTAAGTCCTTTGTGTGATTTCAACATCAAACCGAATTGAAGCATTAGATTGGTGGTGTAAATGTGACATTATGCTATGTGATTTACCAATCAAATTTCATTATTAGTTATGAATGCTCACTATCTATGAATGAATAAATGATGGATACTCATGAATGAGAAATGATGATGATGATGTATGAGATTGGTTTATGATGATGATTGAGATGACAATTCGAAAACTATATGTGCATTTCATATTGGTTGGAAATTTGTATGAGCATGCATAATTATTTGGAAGCCACTAAAATGAACTTAAAAAGATTAATGGATCACTAAAGCAAACTTTATGTGAAAACATAATGCTACTCTCTTTGTGCCTTATGCGCACTAGTATCCAGAGGGCCCTAAAAAGCTCTACTGAAGAGAAGCCAAAGGTTGCTTCTAGGAGCCAAAGGTCGCTCCAAAAATCCTTCTACTATGAAGACATTGAGTCCTTCACCCCTTATGTGGTGGTGACGATCACCTAGGAATGAGCTCATATCCTTAGTTTTTAGTAGGAGGTGAGAGTAGAGTTAATGAGAAGATATTGTTTGACAAATTTAATACATGTCTATGTCTAATTATTTTCTCCCAAAGGTGGTGAAACTAGATTCATAAAGTGTCCCAAAGGTTGGACAAAGAAATGATAAAGACAAAGAAAAGTAGTAAAGAATAAAGCTTAAGACATAGAATAGTTGTATGTCAAATGATATCTTATGTGTGATCCTAAAGTTATGAATGTTAAGAAGAATGTATGGTGAGACACTAAGTTGTATGTTTTGAATAAAATTGATCCACTACAGAGAAATGTTTTCAAAAAATTAAAAGTAACCTTTTATGTAAAAATGATTTCTGAATTAAATTGAAGTGGTTGGGACTAAAGTGATGACATTAGAATTAAGTAGATAGCCTAATGAGAAACTTAGTTTCTCATCCCTACTTCTTCCCACTTTCTTTCCAGACACCTTGGATGTTGTTCATTATGGTAGCAGTTTGCATACTTGAAGCAGACATGAGGCACTCTCTCTGGGAGGTGTACATCGCACTAATGTCAAAAAATAATTGGATGTGAGCATCCTAACTACTAATATGTAGTATTAGCTAACTTATGTATATATTGTATAATAGTTGTAAGTTTATGGTTTGTAATAACTACATGATAAGGCCCACATGCCTATGACTTATGGTATGTATGAAATGTTATGTATAATTATTGTGTGACATGTGTGTTATGATTGAATCTTGTTTATCTATTATAGGCAAATGATAAACGAAAAGAATAATATGAACGGTTAGTATTCCTAAGGTTTTAAACGTATATAGAAATCCGCTTAATGATTTATTTTACCACTACACACGTTTTATCGGCGAGGCTCACGGTTTATATCAAACAGTTTAAAAAAAAATTTACCCTATTTTCATATAAGTGTTTTCTAAAATGAATTCCGCATCATGAGATAATAAACTAAAAATGGAACCGAATGATCGACTTAAGCGTGAAATCGGTATTCGTTTTTAGGGTGTTATATCTAGAGGGTGCATGAGAGGTAGATGAAGGCTCCATTCTTGGGCTAAAATATAATCCCAAAGGTCCCTAAGAGAAGGAGAAAGAATGTGGCTCTTGAATTTGCCTAAGCTAGTCTATATATAGGTGCTTTGTGAGTCTTTTTGCTCACTTTTGAGTCATAATTTACTTTTAGAACTTTGAGTGAAATGTTTTTATCTCTTTTCTATCTTCTTTACCGAGCTTGCAAAAGGAGATTTTCCTCATCCTTGGCCAACAAGATGGTAGAGAAGAAGAGACTTACCTTTTTCTAGAGTGGCGCCTCCAACAACAACAAAGCTTCATCAAGTTCATATTCCATTAAAGCATCCTCTATCCAAATTTCTACCTCTCTTGAGGCCTCCATTAATTAATATCAAAGCTATATTAAGTGAAGGTACCACATGGTTCCTAAACTCCTTCTAATTTCTACATATTTCTTTTCTTCTACTTTTCCTTTGTAAACACCCATTTATGTCTGAGGCCCCCAACCATTACAATTAATCAAGAAACCAAAAAAAAAAGTAAAAAAAAACTGAAACAACAAATAAATAAATAAAATTGAATAAAAATAAAATCTGTTTTTTAATAGAAATTGGAAAATAAAGATAAGAGATAAAACAAAAACAAAAAAATAATAATAAAGAAAGAACTAAAAAAGAAATTAAAACACAAAAATAAAAATAGAAAAATCTGAAAATAAAAATAAAATAAAAAAAGAGAAGCCAAAAAAGAGAAAATGAAAAAAGACATATTAAAAATATTAAAATCAGAATTAATAAAACAGAAGAAAAAAAACTGAATTGGAAATAGATTTTAAATAATAATCAAAATCAAAAAATAAAGAAAAGACTGAATTTAAAAATAAAAATAAATAAGAACTAGTAAAAAATAGAACAAATACAAAAAAAACTAAAAAACACAAATAAGAAAAAAGATAAAGAAAATCTGGGAATAATAAAATAAACAAAAAATCTGAAAAATAAATAATAATAACTAATAATAAAAGAAAGAAAAATATATAATTTAAAACAAAAACAGAAATATAGTAAAACAGAAATTGAAAAATTAAAAATTGAATTTGAAAAAAGAAAAGAATAATAAATCCAGAAATTGAAAAGAAAATAATAAGGATAAATAAATAAAAATAAAAAATAAAAACAAAGTAAGGAAAAAACAGAATGAACGAATTATAACAGAAAAACCAAAAAAAAAAACGAAAAAGTAATTAACAGGACAAAAAGAAAGAAAAGGGGGAAGGACTCTCTGGCCCTGGGGGTTGCTTCTTCTCCTTCGTCACTTGCCTCTTCTTCGGGGCTTGAGAGAATTTTCTTGGAGAGAAGGAATCAAGACGTGGTGGAGGGATTAACAGACCAAGAGGAGCATCCCAAGGAGGGCATTGTCGCTGGTAAGAGTTTTGGTTCACCGAAGGAGAGGGAAAGCAAGATTGGGCGAAACCAGCATTTGTTTCCCTGTGCACGTCTCGTTGACTCCATTCAGGTTAGTAGCTTTTCTTTCTTATTGAGTGCGGGATCTAGACGAAAATTTGCTTGCATGCCAATTAATCTTCATGAATACGTCATCTCATGTGAAAATCCCCTTGAACGTTATCTATGGCTAGTTGAGAATTGATCTGTTAGGCATCCAAGTTTGCCTTGTATTATAGTGGCTAGAGGGTGCAATAGGCTAGAAACAAGGTTACGCTAGGTGTGCTTTAACCATTGCGTCTTCACGTGATTTTATGCCTTGCTTTTCTGGATTATGGATCGGCAACGCCACTCCCTTTTATCCAACCCAAGTCACACCCAAATTGGTTAATAATGCTCATAATAAGGCCCTGGCAATGGAACACATGGAGGTTATTTACGGGAAATAAGTTTTGATATTATGGTGTATGTGTAGAAGGTCTCAGTTTAATATACTGTACCTCATGAGGGGGCTGCAATGAATGGTTTCATGCGGTTCTGGAGTTGCTTTGCATGGGACACCTCAGGATAAATGCATGCATTGTCTATGTGATTCTCGCACGTGATGTCATTGAAGAATTCCAATAAGTGGCGCTCAAAGTCTTGTAAAGGTTAGGCAGTTATGCTACCTTTTCTTGAAGACATCCACTGCTTCTACTAGACCAGTTCACGCAGCCCCAGCAACCTTGCATTAGAGCTAAGAAGAGGAGGTTACCTTGGCCTTTAGGCCACTGGCCAGATTCCCGATCCGAACAACCATCGACTCAAACTTCCCCTAGCCAGTACCGATTGGTGCTATGTGCTTCAATTTTTTTGGCCATGCGGTGGATGGGGTAAGTGTTGACGAACTTTAGTCTACGGCTCGAAGAATGGCGTGCATGCGTGGGCTAATTTAGATTCATGTATTGAATACTAGAAAATGAGCCAAGTCTGTATGTCAAAAACTCCTAGCCGCCTCATCATTCATCTGACTAGCTCGATATAGATACGTGTACACAATCGCAGATAATCTACGTATCTTCCTCTTGGGAGGAGGTTTATGCATGACCACAGAGCTTTGGTTAGCATGGGATCTGGTGCCTGAAAGCAATATACCTCATAGAAAACTGCCAATAATGACTCCTGGATTCCATGCATGCATGAAACCGTACGTGTAACGGCCCCCTAAGAGTGCTTAGGATCAGGTCAAAATTAACAAATACCAAACCAATGACATAGCTTAGTGGTCAGTTGCTGCCTCTTTGAAAATAGACTACATCATGCACCAATTTAATCTAACCCGAACCAAAGACACCCCTTAAATACTTCTAGTTTGCCAATATCTTGGCTAATTCTAACTCATATGGAGACCGCGTGGGAGGGAAGTATGGTGTACATCGTTTGGTGATGACGATAAGAAGAAGTTAGTCTCGATTTCTTTTACGTGAAGTGAGGAAGACCCAAGCAGACTTAAAGGTGGCAGCGATCAAACCAATCTCATGTAATTAAACGGGTGTGGCCACCGAACATTTCTCTTGGTTCAAAACTAAACTTAGGTTCCACACAGCATTATATATTATGATTTATGGGTCATGGAATAAACCGAACATTGGTATAGTGGTCAGGGAGGCTACCTTCGATGCCCATGACAGGGGTTCGATCCTTCCTTTAGGCAATTTTCTTTTAAGTAACTATCACACTTTGGCACCTCATCTAAATATAGGGAGAAGGGAATAAAACTCAATTACAAGCATGGCCTGGTGGTATCCCTAATGATTCACATTTCCTTGGGCGTGGGTTCGAATCCCCCCTACCACACTCTGCCACTTTATTGCAAAAATTTCCATGTCACAACAAGCCATGTAGCCACCAAGCCAAAACCCACCTCAGCATTTTCCCTCAAATTACAGAAATAACCCACCCCTGACCATTCCATTAATTCCAATTCTGTCCCAAATGTCACATCAAATTACAGAAATGCCCTCCACCTTTCCATTAATTCTAATTCTGTCCCAAACTCCCCAATTACAAATTAGCCCCAACTAAAAATATTTTTCTCTTTTATTTTATTTTAAATCAGATTCTTTTTTAACTAAATTTTAATCCTTTCTTTTGAATAAATCAAATTCTTTTTTCCTTAATAATTTCAAACCTTTTCCCAAATCAAGTTTAATTTCTTCTCGACTCTCCAAACTAAAATCAAGTTTAATTTTCCGTAATTTCCTTCTCTCAAAATTTGCATATCAAATTTAAATCCTTTCATCAAATTTCAATCGAATCGAGTTCATTTCCAATCAAAATCAAGTTTGTTTTCAATCAAATCCAATTCTCTTCTCAATTATTTTTAAAATTAATTCTTTGGGTTCTAGGTCTCACGCAATGGACCCTAGGCACAAACTGGTAGCTTTTTCTGTTGTTCGCTGCATAGGAATTCATATGGGTCCCAAGTGCAGCCGTAGTTGTCTTGGCCCTTGTGCATATGTGGACCAAGAATCCTTTTTGCAAATTAATAAAACTTCATTTTAAGATTCATAAGTCTCACGCGACGAATCCTAAGCATGAACTGGTAGCTTTATCTGCCGTTTGGGGTTTAGGAATTCGTATGGATCCTAGTGCAGCCGTAGTTGTCTTGGATCATGTGCATATGTTGCCAAATTACAGAAATGCCTTCCACCTTTCCATTAATTCTAATTCTGTCCCAAACTCCCCAATTACAAATTAGCCCCAACTAAAAATATTTTTCTCTTTTTATTTTATTTTAAATCAGATTCTTTTTTAACTAAATTTTAATCCTTTCTTTTGAATAAATCAAATTCCTTTTTCCTTAATAATTTCAAACCTTTTCCCAAATCAAGTTTAATTTCTTCTCGACTCTCCAAACTAAAATCAAGTTTAATATTCCGTAATTTCCTTCTCTCAAAATTTGCAAATCAAATTTAAATCCTTTCATCAAATTTCAATCGAATCGAGTTCATTTCCAATCAAGATCAAGTTTGTTTTCAATCAAATCCAATTCTCTTCTCAATTATTTTTAAAATTAAATTCTTTGGGTTCTAGGTCTCACGCAATGGACCCTAGGCACAAACTGGTAGCTTTTTCTGCTGTTCGCTGCATAGGAATTCATATGGATCCCAAGTGCAGTCGTAGTTGTCTTGGACCTTGTGCATATATGGACCAAGAATCCTTTTTGCAAATTAATAAAACTTCATTTTAAGATTCTTAAGTCTCACGCGACGAATCCTAAGCATGAACTGGTAGCTTTTTCTACCGTTCGGGGTTTAGGAATTCGTATGGATCCCAGTGCAGCCGTAGTTGTCTTGGATCCAGTGCATATGTTGCCAAATTACAGAAATGCCCTCCACCTTTCCATTAATTCTAATTCTGTCCCAAACTCCCCAATTACAAATTAGCCCCAACTAAAAATATTTTTCTTTTTTATTTTATTTTAAATCATATTCTTTTTTAACTAAATTTTAATCCTTTCTTTTGAATAAATCAAATTCCTTTTTCCTTAATAATTTCAAACCTTTTCCCAAATCAAGTTTAATTTCTTCTCGACTCTCCAAACTAAAATCAAGTTTAATTTTCCGTAATTTCCTTCTCTCAAAATTTGCAAATCAAATTTAAATCCTTTCATCAAATTTCAATCGAATCGAGTTCATTTCCAATCAAGATCAAGTTTGTTTTCAATCAAATCCAATTCTCTTCTCAATTATTTTTAAAATTAAATTCTTTGGGTTCTAGGTCTCACGCAATGGACCCTAGGCACAAACTGGTAGCTTTTTCTGCTGTTCGCTGCATAGGAATTCATATGGATCCCAAGTGCAGTCGTAGTTGTCTTGGACCTTGTGCATATGTGGACCAAGAATCCTTTTTGCAAATTAATAAAACTTCATTTTAAGATTCTTAAGTCTCACGCGACGAATCCTAAGCATGAACTGGTAGCTTTTTCTGCCGTTCGGGGTTTAGGAATTCGTATGGATCCCAGTGCAGCTGTAGTTGTCTTGGATCCTGTGCATATGTGGACTAAGGATTCTCATTAAAATATTTTTGAAATGTTCTAGCCGTTTTCAAATATCCATTTTCAAGAAGTTTTGAAGGTCAAGCCTTCGAACACCATCCATTGTCAAACACTCTATCCAAATACCTTTGAAGGCCAAGCCTTCCAAATCAAACCAGAACTACGTAAGCCTTGAGTTTCCCATTGCACCCGGGAATACGTAGGAGCAGGATCAAGTCTTGTCAGGCTAACCTCCATCAAGTATTTATTTTCACTATAATTAAAAGGATCAAACCATTTTCAAATAATCACACACTCAGTTTAAGGGTACCGTTCTTCGGAACGGGCGAATGGGGTGCCTAACACCTTCCTCATTCGTAACCGACTTCCGAACCTAAATCTCATCCTCAAGTCAGGGTTTTTTCCAAATCTTTTTCCCTTAAATAAAAATTTGGTGGCGGCTCCGCACATATCAAAATAATTCATTTTCAAAATTTTAGCGAGTTCGTCGTCTCGTCGGAATTACGGTTGCGACATCCTTCTCTTTGTCATTTTTGATCTAGTTTTGGACCAAATTTTTTGTGTTCTTGTTTAATCCATATGTGTTCATCTTAGATTCTTATAGATTTTCATGTTTACCTTATTTTAATTAGTTAAATTTGCTAAAAATTATTCTCTAATTTGATTTTGTGTTTAGCACAAAATGGGACCAAATATTCTTCATCATTTTCTAAAATTTTGAATTTGAATTTGAATTTTGTGATTCCAACTAGTAACTTTTGTGTAGATGTCGTAACCGTAATTACAACAAAATGACGAAATCGTTAAAAATTTAGAAAGAATTAATTAAATCGTGGAGTTGCCACCAAATTTTATTTTTAAAGGAAAAATATTTGGAAAAAACCCTAAATTGAGGAAAGGTTCTAGGTTCGGGAATCGGTTATGAGTAGGGAAGGTATTAGGCACCCTACTCCTCCGTTCCGAAGAACGGTACCCTTAGAATGAGTGTGTGATTTTTATATTTTTGCAAATTGTTTGATCCCTTTAAATAGAATAAAAATAAATAGATTTGTGGAAAATAGCCTGACAGGACATGATCCTGCTCTACGTATTCCCTGGTGCAATGAAAAATTCAAGGCTATGTAGTTTTGGTTAAGAGACTTGATCTCCTGGAAAATGGAAGGGCTTTGTAAGATTGAAAATTCTGTAACAAGATAAGAGTGATTTCGGGCGAGATTGATTTTAATATATTTTCCAAAATTTGCATGTTCACATAATCCAAACCAATGTAAGCTGCGTTTGAATCTGAACGAATTAAAACACAGAACAGTAGAGAATGCTACCCATTCATATTAGAATTTTTTATACAAATTTTAGACAATTTGAAAACAGATATTTTTGGATGAAATGAATTAACACAGTGATTTTCTAAAATCTACGTGTACACAGAATCCAAACCGACGTAAGCCACTCTTGAATCTGTACGAATTAAAATACAGAACGGTAGAGAATGTTACTCGTTTATATCAGAACTCGTCGCATGGATTTCAGAAAATTTGAAAATAGATATTTTGGATGGAATGAATTAAGACTGTGATTTTCTAAGTCTGCATGTACACAGAATCCAAACCACGTAAGTCGCGCTTAAATCTATATGACTTAAAATATAGAACAGTAGAGAATGCTACCCGTTTGTATCAGAACTCGTCACATGAATTTTAAAAAATTTAAAAATAGATATTTTTGGGTGGAATGAATTAAGACAGTGATTTTCTAAAATCTACATGTACATAGAATCCAAATTGACGTAAGCCGCGCTTGAATCTGTTCAAACTAAAATACCAAACGGCAGAGAACGCTACCTGTTTGCTTTAGAATTCGTCATGCAAATTTCAGAAAATTGAAAACAGATATTTTTGGACGGAATGAATTAAGACAGTGATTTTCTAAAATCTACATGTACATAGAATCCAAATCGACGTAAGCCGCGCTTGAATCTGTATAAACTAAAATACTAAACGGTAGAGAACGCTACCTGTTCGCTTTAGAATTCGTCATGCAAATTTCAGAAAATTGAAAACAGATATTTTTGGATGGAATGAATTAAGATAATGATTTTCTAAAATCTACATGTACATAGAATCCAAACCGACGTAAGACATGCTTAAATCTGTACAAATTAAAATATGGAACAATAGAGAATGTTACTCGTTTGTATTAGAATTCATCATGTGAATTCCAAAAAATTCAAAAACAAACGTTTGCTTAAACGAAATTAGTCAAAATGGCGATTTTCTAAAATTACATGTTCACAGAATCCAAATCAACGTAAGCCACACTTGAATCTGCATGAATGAGAATATGAAACGGTAGAGAACGCTACCCATTCGTATTAGAATTCGCCACGCAAATCTTAGAAAATTAAAATTGAAAATTTAGAATTTTGAGGATACAATGGTAATTTTGAGAAAAAATAAAGAAAAAAAATAAATAAAGATTTAGATTGGGTTCTTTTATACTTATTATTGTGCTTTTATTTTTATTTATATACATATATATATATATATTAGAAAAGATACTATGTTTTAAATGATAAATAAATAATTCTACATATTTTAATTCTTGCTTTTTCATTCTTCGAGGGGGGTAGCTTATAAGCAATTCCTATTATAATTCATGGTATTTATGAAATTTGGCACCAATGAGAGAACACGTGGAATTCTACTTAAGGCAATACATATGATTCTATCCACTAGTTGGAAAGTAAATAGAAAACCACGTGAATAATATAACTACCTCAGTGACAATTTACTATTGGTTACTCATGTACTCGTTATTTTCTATATATAACTTGAGATGCCAGTTATCGGCTCCTCATCTATCCTATTAATTCCTTGAACATTTATTTATCTAGCAAAGCACCACTATCCATATTGAGGCCACGTGACCAAACAGCAAGGGGCTCTCGAATCTCGACATTAATGACATAGCATACTTTCAATTGTGTCAATTAAGCAAGTTGTGCCGACGTCGGATTATTCCTTGAGCTAGGAGGGTAGCTTGATATTAAAGGTATAGATCCTGGTTAAATTGAAAGGTCCTTGTGTTATACACGGATGGACTCTGCATGGGGCTTTCTAGCTTATGAGCAGCCAACAGATAAGGCCCTCGAATCGCTATCAAATAGCAGTGACTTTGGACCTTGCAGAGAACAATTAGAAATGCTATTGGCATTCTTAATCAATAAGACCATGCTCACGGTGCTACTCACAGTGCATTCTTAATAGACACAAGAGCTCGTAATGGATCCTTATATAAGGAAATAAACTGGTTTAGGACCCATTCCCTCTTTTTTTAGCTCTAGAAGGGAAAGGTTGCTGCTATTATGCGGGCTTATTGTCCTAATCATAGTGTAGAATTTTAGAAGGTCTATGCGTTTGCAGGTGGAAAACAATCCTTCAAAAATGATCATTCACAGATTGGAGAGCTTGGCTATTCAAGAGTGGTGTTTAATGAACCTGAGAGTTTTGAGATTAGGATAAGGAATTATGCTAATAAGTCTGTGAAGTCCACAAAGTATACCCCTGCTACTTTCTTTCCTAACTCACTGTTTAAGCAGTTTTAGGAAGGTGGCTAATTTCTATTTTTAGTAACTGGCATCTTGTTCTTCACAAAGCTTGTTCCTTATACAACCTTTAGTGTTATCATCCCTCTGATTATTATTATTGGGGCAACCATGTCAAAGAAGGGATTGAAGATTGGCAACTGAATGGGAGAATCTAAGGGTAGGGAATATAGTGAAGATAATAAAGGATGAATTCTTCCCTACTGACCTTCTAATATGAAAAAGCAGGATCAATCACAGCAATCTCTAGATGACAAGGACAATATTGAAGAGCACTTTAAGCATTTACAACTTTTGAAGAAGGAAATGGAAGCACTTAGAAACAATGTTCTAAAGGTAGAAACAGCAACTAAAACTACAAGGAACAGATATGATGATGAATGCAAAAAACCAAATGGATTGCTAGATCGGTTCAAGGTTGCAGATGACATTCGTCAAGAGGAATATGCTAAGTTACAGGCTTTAAAAAAAACAGTTGCATTAGAAGAGCAGATATTTTTGAGGAATATAGAAATGCTGCAAATAAGGGACAAGAGCTAGTTGTAGAAGGGAGAAAAAAGGAGCTGCAATGCTTCTGTGTTGATCAAGTTGAGAGTATTATGGAGCTGTGGGAAAAAAATGATGAGTTCAGAAGGGACTATGGAATACCATCTCTTTGGTCAAAAAACTAATGCAGCAAGATTTGTATGCCTTATGCTGCATATCAATATTGTTGAGCCATTTTGAAGCTTGCCATTCGTTTGAAAGAAATGAACGCGATGTTCGCCAAATAGGTGTTCCACCATCGCTCCCTACTTCAAATTTTATTAAGGATTATGCAGCATTTATATAGCCTAATGACCACAATTTCCCTCTTCCTATGAATCTCAAAATAGAAGAATAGGAAGCTACACCTATAATCTATTTCTTTAGTATCTACATGCTGCACGCCTAGTGTTTTTTAGGAGTTAATCTATAGATTGATACCCATAATTTCCTAGGACATTCTTTTGCACAAGCTTATATCAATGGCAAAACTATGTCTGATTTAAGAACCTTGAAATTAAGATTCACATACAAGAAATGAACGCATGACAATCAATGAGATTACCTCTGCAACAATTTCCTCAAAATATAATATCCTTATTCTGGTTCATGATTTATTTAGTTTTCAGAGAAAAATGAGATAAGCTTGCGATAAGCCACACTTTAGCAAAGCAAGAAGAAGAGAATATGTAAAGAATCTAACCTGGATGATGTCAATGCTAGAATAACAATTCTCTTTCGCTGATAGGGAGCAGGTTCTACAAAAATGTGAGCATTGTTTTTTCCTTTTCCGTAACAATGGCAAAAAATCAGAGAGAAAGACTAGGAAAGCTAGCCAGCAGAAGCTCTTCTGAATCCGTCTAGAAAATTCCTACTATGAGAGTACACTGTGAAATGCAGAATCCATGGATATTTCTTCTGCTTCTTAGTGAATTTGGAATTGTCTTTAAGAGAACAGAAAGAGGAGTAGAGAGAAGAATTCTCTCCAGAGTCAAAACCAATTTTTCCCTTCTTTTTTCTTTTTTGAGAAAACCCCCTCCCCTCATTTTATTTTTTCCCCTATTTATAGGTGATTTAGTTTAACTTTTTCTTAACTAACTGAGATAACTATCCTAATTAACATCTAACTAACTTGTAGCAGTTTTTTTTTTGTTTTTTATTCTTACTTTATTATTTCCCTTCTTTTTTTTCCTCTTCCTTTTCTTCTCTATCTTGATTATTATTTTTAGTTAAATATTAACTAAGTATTGTTTATTTACTAATTAATTTAAAGATAGAATGTTGGACATAATTGGATGTTTACAGTAGATTTTATTCTCCATGTTTTGTTTCTTCAATTGATGTAAAATTATTTGGTGAAATGTGTTTTGTTTGTCTAAAATTCAAGAGGAATTACATGATCATGCTCTTTAGATGAACTTGTATGAAATGTTGCTATATTTTAAATACATTTTTCATATAGTGAAAATAAATTTTCATGTTACGAAAATATCAAGTGTATTGGATTGATCTTAAAAACAAGTTGGATTAAATAAACTTAACTTTGAAAATAAATACATACAAATCACTCAACTTACAACAAAGCTATCAAAATAATTTATCTTCATCAGAACTAAATGTATACCAATAAAGGGTTAAATATATTTTTAGTCATTTTAAATAATCAAATTTTGATTTTGGTCCCTCATTTTTTAAATACTTTGATTATAGTCCCTGACATTAACTGAATTAAGATTAAATCAAGTTAGATTAACCATTGTTAGAGGAAAGTTTGATCATTTTATAAAATATCTGCATTATAGTCCTCTAATCATGGTTAATATATTTTTATTTAATGTAACTTAAGTTAATATCAAGATTTATAATTAAAGTATTTCAAAAATGAAAGACCTAAACCAAATGTTTGAAAATTAAGAAACCAAAAGCAGAATGTGAGTATTTTAGAAGGACTAAAAATATATTTAATCTAAAAATAAATTATCTTTATAATAATCATTAATTATATAAAATCTTATGTTTGATTTTCATTAGCTTTACCCTACATAAAAAATTAAAAAATAAATTAAACAAATTGGAAGCATGTTTAAAAAATTGGCTTTTCAACTTTAATAAAGAATATTTTAGCTTTCTTAAATAAATGTATTACATATTAAAATATAATTTTTAAGATTAATCACTACAATATTTACATTATAATACCAAGAATGATTTACGAATAAATATAAAAAATATAATAAACAGTAATAATAAAAAAGTTTAATTTTAATACTATAATATTAGTTAATTAACAATTATCGTAAATATAATTTTAAGTAATATTAAGAACTAATTATTTTAATTCTGTGGTAACCCATAATTAAATGAGAATGTAATAGAATTTTATATTATCATATATTTTAATTTAAATTTATAATAAATTAATCATCAAATAAAACTAAAATTTTTTACATATAAAATTATAGTTATGTAAAAATAAAATAATATTATTCAAAATAAATAATAGTAAATTAGTATTATGAAAATATAAAATAAAATGCTAATAATATTTTTAAAATTCAAAATATTATAATATAAACAATTAAAAAATAATATTCAAATAACGTTCACAAAAGTATTGTTACTATAATCATATAAACACAACAAAATATTAGTATAATTTGATAATTATCAATATTATAGGTGAGAATTTGAAAAAAAAAATCAGTATTTTTAATTTAAAATTCCAAAAAGGTTAGATTACTCATATATTGTCTATTAAACAAGCACATTATGTATCAATATTGTGCAATCAAGATATATCAAGGTTTAAGTTCATCGTTAGACTAAACAATCAATCTTAGTCATACATATGTATATATATTATCATTAGTTATATAAGTTCAACATATTCTCGAATGTAGATAGTTTGGAGAACCACGACATGGTAATATAATAAAATACAAAACATGGAATCACACCTTGAAATCAAACAGAAGCTAAGCTACCCCATTCTAATACAACTCTCAAGACTACAACATATTTCTCTATCTAATGTCCACCCCTTAGTAGCGAGAAGTCCTATTAATAATGGGAAAAAGATGAAGTCTTAGAGGGATCTTCATTCTCATCATCGTTGTCATCTCTTACACCATTGTCCTCTCCTCCATCATCATACTCCCTTTCCAGATGGCTAGGATATGCATGAGAGGGACCTATTTTGACTTTACAAGGAGAAATCTGAGAGAATTGTCATAAGGTTGACTTCCCCATAGTTTAACAGTAACATGATATTCCCCAAAGTGTAAACACGGGTGGTGTAGCACGAACCGTAGGAGTATCTTCTACGGTAGGAGATGGTTTATGATACTAAGAAGTGTTCCTTGATGCCATTGAAGAAGGGGGTGGGATCGAACTTCTACTATATACTTATATAAGAATAGGTACTTTAACATCGTAGGTATCATCATTGGGATACACGATGGAGGGTGTATTGGAGAATGTGCATGTATATCTATCGTGTTTCAATTATAGGTTATTCCACACATTGTAGTCCTACATGCATAACATGAGTGGGGCCCTACACCCGGATCTGAGTGCAACCTAGGACTAGAGGGGTCTAGTGGTGTCACTTGGGATACACGTCCCGTTTGGCTATCACGAAAACCCCAGCTAAAGTGCGTCTTTTTTTTTGTGCCCTGCAATTGGTAGCCTTCTCTACGGTTGTAGCAAGTACCAGGAATTAGAACTTGACTCTAGTGACCTTCATAAACTCTAGGATTATAAACCACCTTGTGTTAGAAACATATATCAGAAAGACCTTAGATCCATGTCACATCACCTCACTCAACACACAAAAAAAGCATATTTATTTTGGAAAAAACACAAAATATTAAGATTTGAAATTGATTTAGAAAAGCCAAAGAAAATAAAAAATTAAAAAGGAAGAAAATAAATAAATTTGATAAATAAAATTAGAGAAATGAGAAAAATTCAAAAATAATTTCTCACACAAATGAATAAAACTAGGGCAAATTCCTTTCCCCAAACCAATTCAAATCAAGATTTTGGAAAATAAAATATCTCTAAAAGAGAGAAGAGTTAGAAAATTTGAAAGAGAAATAGAAAAATTAAATTTCCAAAATAAACATATTTTGAAAATTCCAAAAAGAGAGAATGAAAATCGAAAAATCTAAAAAACAAATTTTCATTCAAAGATGGAGGAAATTAAAATTATCACAAACAAACAAACAAAAAAAGGGGGAAAAAACAAAAACAAAAGAAAACCTAGAAAAATTTTAGCAAGATCAAATTTTTAAAGAAACTACTAAAAAATGGAATTGCCTTGATCATGTAAAATTAAAAAAAAATGATTAACTTTCAAACTTTTAATTATTGGTGCATTTCAACATCACGTTCATTCATTAAACACCACTTCAGCCAAACATAAAACCTACCTTCAAACACCATGGAATCCCTCATGTTATCCCAAACACCACTTCACATGAACCTACTCAATCCTACCAAATAAACTCTGGGGGATGAATCCTATATCCACCCAAGGACCTCATCCAATACACATACCATCCTCTTACCCTCATAATATGCCAGGAGAATACCCAAGTCGTCCTTCTGACAAAAATGCTGAGAAATGGAAAATCTTGGAAGGAAGGATCGACGCAATTGAGGGTAGTGCATATGATGTCAAAGATGCATCTGACTTATGTTTGGTCCCGAACGTGGTCATTCCTCCCAAGTTTAAGGTTCCTGAATTTGAGAAATACCAAGGAACTGGTTGTCCGAGGAATCATCTAATCATGTACTGCAGGAGGATGATTGCATACGCTCATGACGATAAGCTGCTTATCCACTTCTTTCAAGACAACTTAACTAGGGCAGCTGCCAACTGGTATACTTAGCTGGAATGGACACATATCCATTCATGGAGGGATCTAGCTGATGCATTCCTGAGACAGTATAAATATGATTTGGAGATGGCTCCTAACTGAACACAGCTCTAAAGCATGGCTAAGAAAGGGGATGAGACCTTCAAAGACTATGCACAACGCTGGCAAGAGTTAGCAACTCAAGTGCAGCTCTCATTGTCTGAAAAAGAAATGGTCAGCATGTTTATTGATACATTCCAAGATCCCTTCTATGATAAGATGATCGGCAGTATGACTGTCAGCTTTTCTGATGTCATCATCATAAGGGAAATGATTGAAGGTGGCATGCGTAGGGGAAGGATTATGCACAATGCTTCTGTTGGAAAGAAGAAGACAGGGGAAATTTATAATATGGCTTCTAGCCAAGGCCAATACACTCCTCAGAGGGCACCTTATAAGCCAACCAGTTCCCAACCACCACCTTATCCACCTTATACATCATATCCCTACATTGTCACAGCCTACTAAACATCTTACCCTCCAACTTATAACCATTCAATGCAAATTCAACCATCAATATCATACATGGCCCAAACATAAGTCACTACCCAAACACAAGCCATAAGTCAAAACCCTAACCAAAGCCAAAGAAAGGAGAAAAAACTTGTCCAATCTGATCCTATCCTAATGACCTATACTGAGTTGCTGCCTTGCTTAATCCAAAACTCTCTAGTCACTCCTTACCCCTTAAAACCTCAAGAACCACCATACCCTAAATGGTATGATCCAAATGCTAGGTGCGACTACCATGTGAGGTTCATCTGTCATTCAACCGAAGATTGCCAAGCTCTGAAGCGAATGGTACAAAGCCTGATTGATGCTAAATGGTTGGATTTTGACAAGTTTGCTCCTAATATGGGAAATAATCCATTTCCAAATCATGAAAGCCCATCAACTAGTTGAAAATAAATTGGGGCAGTACAACGAGGTGCCTTGTAAAGAGCCAGCTCAAATGAATTCTAATAGGAGCAGACAACCTTCTCTGCTGTTTCGTATTTTAATTCGTGAGGATTCCAAATGCGACTTACGACGATTTGGATTTCACGAGTACATGATTTTAGAAAATTACTATTTTTAATAACTCCGTTAAAAATGTCTGTTTCGAAAAAAAAAATTTGTTCTCGTATTTTCTAAAATTCGTCCAACAGATTCTAATACGAACAAGCAGCCTTCTCTGCTGTTCCGTGTTTTAATTCGTGCGGAGTCCAAATTCGGCTTACGGCGATTTGAATTTTGCAAGCACGTGATCTTAGAAAATCATTATGTTAACTAACTTTGTTCAAAAATCGATTCCGCCTAAAATTCAAGAGATCAAGTCTCTTAACTAAAACTACGTAGCCTTGAGTTTCCCATTGAACCAGGAAATACGTAGGAGCAGGATCAAGTCTTGTCAGGTTACCTTACACAAACCTATTTATTTTTATTCTAAACTAAGGGATCAAACAGTCTTCAAAAATTTTCAAAAGTCACACACTCAGTTTAAGGGTACTGTTCTTCGGAACGGGCAAGTAGGGTGTCTAACACCTTCCATATTCGTAACCGACTCTTGAACCTAGAATTTCTTCCTCAAGTTAGGGTTTTTCCAAATGTTTTCCCATTAAATAAAATTTGATGGCGGCTCCACTTACTTCAATAATCAAATTCTTTTTAAATTGTAGCGAGTTCATCATCTCGTTGTAATTACGGTTATGACATCTCCCATTCATTGTGAATATTGTGAATATGTTGGTGTGTTTGAGTGGGGACCTAGCACTTCTATTTGTAGAGTTGTCATGCCCCCAATCAAGGGTTATAACTCTTCTCTTCATGCCTACACATCCACCTATCTTGACTTTTCACCAAAGATGCAACTATTCATGAAAGGATGCAACCTTTCATAAAGATGTAACCTTTCACTTTTAATTTCAAATTATAGGTTTAATTTCTTTATGGATCATGTCATCAACATTTTAAATATAAGACTAAAGTTTTATCTATTAATATAAGATCATTAAATTTCCAACATTTTTCCATTTAGGCTATATTAATAAATTATAAAAAATATTATTAAAGAGAAAAAGAAAAAATTATACATATATTTATTATTAAAAACAAACTCTTATGTCAATATAAAAATTATATGGACCCAAAATTAGTCCATAAACTACATCTTTTAAAAACAATCCTGTCAGTTTTGACATCTGTTATCGGAATAGGAAATCAATATTTTATTCTCATCAATACATGATCCATCCATAATTATTAACATTTTTAATCAAAATCATAATGATTAAAGTCTAGAAGTGTAGTAAGAAATTATGCATCTTATGTAATACTTATTAATAACATCATTACCTTATCGGTCCTTATAGCAATTTCTTACCCTTATATGTGTCAAAAGAATAATGAAAATGCTTATTTCACATGTAACATGTCTGTGATTGTCATTAACTTTATCTCGAGATTTTATGATATCAATAAACATAATATATTCTTGAGTTCAAACTTATACTTAAGATATTATATATATAGTTATTATTCATATTCATAAAATTTTCCACATAGTATACATAATGTAAATAACAATAAATGGAAGTAACTACTCTTAAATAACAAAACAATATGGGTTTTATTATTTTAGAAAAAAATGGTTACAACTTTATATGTCTCCCACTAACCTAAATAATCAAAAACTCTAATATTTCCATATTCATAACATGACATTTAAAGTCAATGGATCTTAAGCCTTTAGTTAGTAATTAAATTTATTTTAATATATTTATTACAATATTGTCCTTCTTGCTAATTGTTAAATATTTTATTTCTATATGTTTAAATTTACTACTAATTTTATTATTCTTAGAGTAGAAAGTTGCAACACTATTATCACAATATATTACCATAAGTTTTGAGATGGAATCGACAACCTTAAATTCTAAAATGAGATTTTTTTAGCTAAATTTCCTATGTGGAGACCCTATAACAAGTTATGAACTCTGCATACATCGTTTAAGAAGCCATAAGAGTTAGCTTCACATTTTTACATGAGATAGCACCTCTAACTAGCATGAAAATGTATCCCAATGTGGACTTTAGATTATGTAAAAAATCACCAAAGTCTGCATCTATATAGCCAACAACTTCAAGATTCTCCACTTTTCTATACACAAGCATATAATGCTTTTGCAAATATCTCATTACCTTTTTAGGAGCAACCCAATGACTCTTACCAAGATTAAATAAGTATCGTCTACGAATATTCATAGCAAAGGCAATATCTGGTATAGTATAGACTTGAACATACATTAAACTACCAATAGAACTTGCACATGGAATATTTGCCATATATTATCTTTCTAAATCATTTTTAGGACATAAATCTTTACCAAGTTTATCACCTTTTACAACATGTACTTTCCCAAGCTTGCATTTGTCTAAATTAAATCTTTTTAAAACATATTCTATGTAAGCTTTTTTATGATAAACCTACAACTTTACATGATCTATCACAGTGAATTTGGATTCTTAGAACAAAAGTTGCTTCCCCAAAATCCTTCATATCAAATTTAATTGAAAGCATACTTAGTCTTAAATATCCATTTTCAACTAATAGGTTAATAACTACTAGGCAATTCTATAATATCTCAAACATTATTGGACATAATAATCTACTTCACCTAGATAGACATAATAATCATAAAAAATGACAAACCTTACCTCTTTGTGATCTTCTAAGTGGTCTTTATTGAAATGATTGATCAATATGTTTGTTAGGTTGTACCACTTCTTCTATTAATGGAGTTTCTAAACTTTCCCTATCATCTAGTGGTATAAGTTCTTCATCTATTTCACTAATTGTAGGTAATAGTATTGGAAGAACTCTATTTGATTCTTCATGCTCATAAATTGAAGGTCATTCATTTAATTGATAAGTCTTTAAATCTTTTACTTCTACCATATCCCATTCTAAGAATTTAGCTATTTGAGATTCAATAATTCTAGTACCTCAACTAGGATAGAGTTTATATCCCTTTAAGTGACTTAGGTAACCTATAAAATGAAATCTAGTAATTTTTTCATCTATCTTTCTTTGATAAACTATTTTAACTTTATTAGGACGTCCATATACATGAAAATGATTTAGAATGGGCTTTCTACTAGTCCAAAGTTCAAATAGTATCATAGGAACATACCTACTTGATACCTTATTTACGATATGATAAGTAGTCGTAATTTCTTTTGCCCCAAAGAAAATCGGGTAAATTATATTTACTCATCATATTTCTTTTTATCTCCATTAAAGTGAGGTTACGATATTCTGCCGCACCACTTTGTTCAGGTGAATAAGGCATGGTATACTGATGGAATATTTCATTCACTTCCAAATACTTGGCAAAGGCCCTTTCTGTTGACCATCTTTAATGTAACTTTCATAATATTCTCCTCCACAATTAGATCTTACAATTTCAATGTTGTTTTCTAACAAATTTTTGAATTTGATGCAATTAACTTTCTTATGCCCACTCTTTTTACTGAAAAAGCATTTGTACTTAAAGTTGATCTTGATGTCACCAATACTTCTTGTGTTTCATTATTCCTTTCCTTTAAAATTCTTATTTTTCTTTGCACTACAAATTTTATGGAATTTTCCTTTACTAGTGCTAGGATGAGCATTGACTTGTGAAGATAGATAAGCATATTCACCTTTCTCTCTTTGAATTTTATCTTTTTTAGCATCACATTCAGTAATCAAATCATTCACACTCCATGTTTGATTATAGGTATTGTAGGTTGTTTTAATTTGACTAAACTGAGGTGGGAGATTCAAAAGGTCTTGATGAACAACGTAATCTTCAGGAAAACTTATATTGTACGACTTGAGTTTTGGTTGAAGATATACTAATTTTAGGACAAACTCTTTGACACCAATAGTTTCATCATCCTTTATAGTAAATGGTTTATTCAAAGTCTTGTTGCTTCAACATTATCAAATACTTGATACCTTTGTCCCACAGTATCCATAATTTTTTTTGCATTAGTAATTTCTAGTAGACCACTAAATAGATGTTGAGAAATGGATCTCTTTATTTCAACCAAAATAAGCCTATTTATTCTTTCCTTTTTAGCATAATTATTTTTAATTTTGGAATAACTGTTCCCATTAGATTTTATTGGTTCCTCTTCTCTAAGAGTTATGTCTAAGTCCACAATTCCTAAAGAAAAATCTATATCTTACTTCCACTTCTTGTAATCAAAACCATTTAAAATCTCTATGGCGACATTATTGTTGTTCAATGAGAAGCAAACCATTTTGCAAATGTAATATGTTTAGTGACTAACTCAAAGGTAATTTTAATATTTTAGAAAAATTCATCATCTTTAGACAAATAAACTTTTCTAATTTAAATTTTTACCATCTTTTGGTGAATAAAAATTATTTAACCTTATTTTCATCAATTCCATAATATATCAAATTAATTTACATAATAGCTACCTTTGGGTATAAGATCATGCAAAATAATTAAGTTTAGTGGCAAATTCATCCCTAACTTATTTAATTTTTGCAAATACATTTCCGACTTTAAAAAAATCCTCCATTAGTCTTTGCCTTTTGTCACTGTCATGCAAATGAGTTATTGGGCTCAATTTCCATCGACGAACACGTTAAGTGCAAACTAGGATGTATTGTAACCCAAAACGATATCATTTTATTATTAAAAAATGTTTAGGATACCTGACTTCGTTTTGAAACACTGATAGACATCTCCCTTTAGCTTGGCCAAAACGACGACATCTTGTTCCTTTGTATTACTCATTCATTTTAGGGATTCTTTAAGCTTGAGTAGTTGTAATTTGTTCTCAAATTATCAACATCTTGCATTATTCAAAACTAAATAGTAATAAAAAAATATCTTATATCTTATATCTAACCCATTAAAACCTCTTTCTCAGATCTTCATTTCAATAATCCCTAAAGATACATTAAAACTCAAAGATAGTGAAAAACAACCAAATTGGAGTGGTTGCATGCTAACTTAGGAGATTATTGGTAAAATAAATAAAATTTTATTTCAGAGGATGGATTTAAAATATTGTAAATTTTTTTAGGAATAATTTGCTTAATTTTAAAAATCTTGAGGACTAAATTTGCATGATTTAAAAAATGTTTAGGGTGCCTAAATGAAGTCATTTTATATTTTTTTTCTTCCTCTCGCTTCTCCATTTTATAGAGACAAGAAAATATAGCTCTCTTGTCACCTCCACCTGTGAGGAAGTAATGAACTGTATACATTGAACCGATGCCCCTTTCAAATTTATTTTTCTCTTTTTAGAATCTTATGCAACCCTTCAAGATTGGTGTATGCTATTAATTAGTTCTTCTCTATCTTTGTCATTTCTTCTCTTATAATTCCTTTTGTGTAGACACTAGACATTTGACTTGGTAGCTCCTATATGCAAGTATTGTTGATACATATAGAAAGAGAAGAGAGGATTTTGAGACAAAAATCTTTGCATTCTCTTTGTTGTTGTCTTTATCTTTCTTATTTACTCATTGTTGGTTGGATTTCTTTTGCAGGTGGAGATAAGATGAGAGAGCCATATACTTTGCTCACGGAAAAGCAAGAGGAAAAAGGAATATAAAACAACGTTATTTAGGCACCTCAAATATTTTTTAAATAATAAAATGATGTCGTTTTGGTTTGAACTACATCCTAATTGGCATTTAACATGTTAACTCAATTGTCTGTTAACAAAAACTTAGTCCAAGGATTTATTTGCATGACGGTGATAGAAGCCAAGTTGATAGAAGCCAAGAAGCAACTGAGGATTTTTTTTAAGTCCAGAGTGTAGATGTAGAAACTAAATAAGTTAGGTATAAATTTGCTACCAAACTCCAAAATAATTCTATATTATTTTAGTAGAAATTTATACTTAATGAATTTTAAATAAAACTTTGGTTAAATTAAAATTCTAGAATTTCTTCAATTAGAAATTTTAATTTTTCTTTAAAAGAAATTTCATTATGAAAAATTTATAATCACAGCTGTGTGAGATATAACACAAATTATCTCTTTAAAACATAATTGCATAAATGATAAATAATGTAATTTTTTTATAAAAAAATATTTATGTATCTATCTAGAGAGAGTGACCCTATGTATTTACTCTATACATGTTAAAATATTCATTTATAATATTTTTTTTTGATAAAAATATTATAATTTTATTTTTAATTAATTTATTAAGCTAAACACGTTAAAAATTTATGATAATTATTTTAATCGTCAAATAGTAAAAATAACTATCCAAAAAATATAAAAATAGAAATTATCATGGTGGTAAAATTTCAAGATGAATGGAATAAGGTTTAATTTCTGCTTCGATCATCTTCTCCAATGAGTTTTGCATTTTTACTGACTTTTCCAGCAATTTCTCAATGTATTTTTAGATATTTTTTAATAATATTTTTTGATGATTCATATCTTTATAATTTAGATTTATTTATAGCAAGTATCATATACCAAGAAGTACCAAAATTTCAATCCCAAAATCTTATTCTGTTGTGTTCTAAAACATGTAATATATACTTTAATACCAAATGTAGATTTAAATTGATGTAATTACCATCTAAAACAAATTTATAATATTGTATAAATTTTAGAACAATATATAATAAGATATATTAAAAAATATGGAAGTGTATCTTTCTGTGACATATTTTTTTATTGATATTTTTTTTTTGCAAAGTCTTCCATTAAATTCCACATAATCGTAGGTAGTTCTTTGATACGATAAAATATTTAAATATTATAAATATATTGGTATGTTTGATTGGAGAGCTAGCACTCCTATTTATAAAATTATCATAACCTTTCTCTTCGTACCTACACATCAACCTATCTAGATCTTTTTATTAGAACTCTTTATAAAGGATATAATTTTTTATAAAGATATAATCTTTCTATTTCAATTTCAAATTCTACTTTTAATTTATTTATGAATTATGTAATTAATATTTTAAATATAATAATAAAATTTTATTTATTAATATAAGATAAAAAAGTTCCAACACCTCTTCCTTTTTTATTAAGTCAAGTATTTATTTTTTAAAAAATAGTTGCTAAAATATTAATTTAATTTAAAATTTTAATATTGATATATTCTATTAATTTTGATAAAATATTTATTTTTTAGAAAAATTAAATTTAATAAGATTATTATTATTTTAATTTATCTTAATTTAAATTTAAATTTTAAATTTGGATATAACAAATAATAAAGATGTAAAAATATTATTTTAACGATTATTTTTTAATTTTAAGATTTTTATCATTTTAATTTTTAATATAATATAATATTTATTATTTGTAATTTACTTTTAATTTATAAATGTTATTTAATTTTAAAATATCCGTACATTACACACATAACATGCTAATTTATATTATTATTTTCTTGTTTTATAATGATTTTACATATAATAATATAATAAGTAAAATATAAAATAATATTTTAAATAATGAAATAATGCAAAAAAAAAATTAAAAATAAGAACAAACTACAATTATAATTGAAAAAATAAAAAAAAAATAAAAATTATACTGTAATTATTAAAATTAAAAATATATTATATTAAATGAGATAAATAATGAATTATTTTTTAACATTGTAAAATAAAAATACAAACAAAGTAATTTATAAGTTTGAAATAATTATAAATATTATTATTAAAAAATCAGAATCAATAACATTAATACATTATAAAATAAAAAAATAAAATAACTTCAAATAATATTATAATAATATTAATAATAGTTATTAATATCATGTACCTTACATGATAAATTTTTTAAATAGTCTTTAAAATACAAAATTTAATTTAAATGAATATTTATCATATTAAATACATAATTTATTTTATTTTATAATAATTTATTAAATTTTATTCGATAAATATATCATACTACGAATTAATTATAAATTATTAATATTATTAACATGGAATAATTCATAGTTACAAAAGTCTAGTTTTCTGAAAAAAAAAAAAATCTTTTACTTTAATAGGAGAGGTTTTAAAAACGACATCGTATTAAGCAATCATCAAAGCCCTCCCTCCACCACCGCGCTTCTGGATGCGTCGTGTTACTTTTTAGTTTTTATAGAGCAGCGTCTCGAAAACGCACCGTTTTGTTCCCGTTCTCGTTCTTAAGGAGACTGAACAAGTGAAGCGTGCGGTGTGCAACAATGGCAGAGAAACCCCAACCGGTTAGAGTACTGTACTGCGGCGTTTGCAGCTTACCCCCCGAATACTGCGAATTCGGATCCGATTTCGATAAATGCAAACCCTGGTTGATCCAAAACGTTCCCGACCTATACCCCGATCTTCTTAAAGGTACTTTTCTTCTCCCTTTTTTCTCCAATAGAATTTTTTTTTTTTATTCGTAACAGCAACAATTCATAATCCCCCAAATTTACTCTATTTTCATTTTAAATGCGATTTTTTATTGCACAGAGGCACATGAAAAGGAAGCTGATAGAGTTGCTGACAAGCTACAAGGCACCGGAATATCCTCGGGAGCGAGTGATGGAGCCGCTTCCTCAGGTTAGTTTTCCTTCTTCTTTTTTTTCTTTTTGATTTTTCTTTAATGTGAAAATTCCGTAAATTTCAGAATTGATTTGTCACCATTAATTTAAATATTTTGTCTGGCATTCAATGTTATGACATTTTAAAAAAAAATAAAATTCTTACTGCTTGTGGATTGGTTATAAACAAAAAACATTTTTAAGTGCCCCTTATTGTGTTTTCTGATTTTGATGTTTTAGCACAGAAGCAAGAAGAGGTGAAACGTCTTCCTGGTGGGAAGATAAAGAAAAAGGCATGTCTTGGAATTCCTTAACACTCTAATGAATGTACTCATGATTTGATTCTGAATGATGTAATTCCCAGTCGTTTGATATGATCAGAAGTGGTATTGCTTTTCAGGAGAAGCAAGAGGTTGTTATTGAGAAGGTTACACGGAACAAGCGAAAGTGTATCACCACTGTGAAGGGCCTGGAACTTTTTGGTGAGCTATTTCTTTTATTCTCTTGGATGTTATCTGGATATCTAATGACAAGTGGAATGTAATTGAACAAGATGGAATGGGATAAGATGTGCCGTTTTTTATATATATTTTATGATGAAATGGTGGAAAAGTTTTCATTCTATTGTTTGGAAAGCAAAAGGAATTGTAAGGTGGTTAGTAAACGATGAGTTGTTTCCATTCATACTCTCCAAATTGGGGTTTGTGGAGGTGAGGAATAAAAATGAAGGTATTGGATAGAAAACAATAGAATCATAGTTATCAATCTCAGATAGTGGTGCATACTAACTGCCCTCTAAAACATTAGTGGTATAGTGCATAGCAGATTGGCGACTATGTGAAAAGTCAAACAAACATATAGCAAGATGAAGAACAAACGGTGCTGAGCATTTGGGGTTCTGAACAGAGCAGAGAGAGGGTCTCAATTAGAAGTAGAGTTGAGAGACATTGGAAAATACTTGGTTGGGGCTTTTTCATTGTTCTGAAATTGGGTGGAAGAAGTCAACTTTATCACTTTAACTCCCCATTCCCCCCCCCCCCCAAAACTACACTGTTCCATGGGCAAAAGTTTTGGTTGAGGTTTTCTGTATGACTCACTGTAGCAGCACAGTCACACTGTGCCCTGCCATGAAAGCTCGCTATTGATAACTCTGAATATAATAAATTCCATTCCATCCTAAACAATCCAAAAAATGGCTACGAACGTCATTTCATTCCATCCCCTTTTATTAAGCATTAATACAAACACAGCCTTAAGTATTATTACATATCGTTGTCATTTGTGTTTGACCTGGTTTCTTTTGTTAAATTTCAGGTGTCAAGCTCAGTGATGCTTCAAAGAAACTTGGGAAAAAGTTTGCTACTGGAGCCTCTGTTGTCAAGGTCTACCAATTTTTAGATGATGGACATGTAGTAGTGCATGTGCTAGGGACCCTTTTTTCTAGAAAATAACTGTTTTTTTTTTTTTTCTGAAATTCTTTCGGGAAGCTACTAAAAAAGTTTTCTGGACCCCAAAATAAATTAATCCAATCATCATAGCTGTTTTGCATATGCATATAATGTCTTATACCATCATGGATTGATTGGTGACAGGGCCCAACTGAGAAAGAACAAATTGATGTTCAAGGGGATATAGCTTATGACATTGTGGAGTTCATTACAGAAACATGGCCTGACGTAAGTGATTCTGATAGCATATGACACTGTTGGTTGTTTGGCATTATATTCTGATTTAATATATATGTATTTCTGACAGCCAGTGAAAGAAGCAACTAAAAAAAATTATAGCTATGTTTCAGTAATATAATTTCTGTTCTTACTTGCTTATTCATTTGTGGAAGAGAGACTAGTTGATGATTTAATTTGGTTATAGAAAGTAGAAACTGATGGTGAGGAAAATGTGTTGCTCAGAGGGGCAATCGATCTTTGACTTTGGCTTATATGATTTCTGGGTTCAGTTATCTAGGATACCATTTGTAGTTAACATATTTTACTTGTAACATTTGTTTACATTACCCGTAGTAAACCAAGTTTCCTGGTAACTTCCGATTATGTCAAATCTTTAAGTAGTAACAAACTTGTTTGATCTTTAAACTCCTTCAGATAAACTACGTGATATGGGTATATATTTTGGTTTTCCTACTTATGATTATGTGATGAAAACGATGTTTGTAAATATTATCTGTAGAGATGCATCTGTTTTTTTCTATAAATGTTATTTGACTAAGCTAGGCCTGCTTGTTATTATTGACACAAACGTTGATAATGAGGCTTGTTTTCTATTTTTCTTGACTTCTATTTCTGTACCCCACATGTTTGACCCCACATGTTTGACAATTTTAAATGATATAATTCTCTAAACCAAAGTTGAACTAATCTTGTTTTAGTTAGATACAATGAACCTTTGAAATGTCAAACCAAGTTTCTTGGTAACTTCAGATTATGTCAAATCTTTAAGTAGTAACAATTGTTTGATCTTTAAACTCATTCAGATAATCGACATGATATGGGTATATATTTTGGTTTTCCTAATGATTTTGATGATGAAAATGATGTTTGTAAATATTATCTGTAAGAGATGTATCTTTTTTTTCTATAAATGTTATTTACTAAGCTAGGCCTGCTTGTTATTATTGACACAAACATTGATAATGAGACTTGTTTTTCTATTTTTCTTGACTTCTATTTCTGTACCCCACATGTTTGACAATTTTAAATGATATAATTCTCTAAACCAAAGTTGAATTAATCTTGTTTTAGTTAGATACGATGAATCTTTGAAATGTATTTCATATGCTTTCAATGTTATGAATATTTTTAAAACAGTAGCAGTAGAAGGTGCCATCATTATAACTCCCCTCCTTCCCTGGCAGAAAAACAAGAAAAACCAGTTGGGGTTTCTTAACTTTCTTCTATTTTCCTGTTAAGTACAAATTTCCATAAGATTGAATAGGAATGCAGTAAATACTTGAAGATTTTACTCACCCTTTATTCTTGGATGAGAGAGAAGGAAGTAAAAGAGAACAATTTTTGAAAATTTAAATGAAGAAAAAAAGTTAGGGACAAATTTTGTTTCTTAAGTTTTTCTCCTTTGTGTTTTTCTTTTTACTTTCTCTTCAACCAAACATGCAAAGTTTTTAAAATTTCAAAAATTTTCGTCCATATTTTCTTCTTCTCCATCCAAGCAATAGAGTAAAATTCACATAAAACATATCCTTTGCGATCATACATAGACAAGATACCAGTGTAAAGGTAAACTAGTATGTATGGAAAAGTATGGATTTATAACGAAAAGAGGTAGTGAGCAGGTGTTTTATGGTCCTTTGTCCAATTGATCCTGCTGTTGATCCAAATCTCTCTGTTTTGTCTGTCTTGTCACTCACTGGTTCTTTATAAATGCTATTAGTTCCTTTTTCCCCCCAAGACGTTAGAACTTTTATATATGATTGAAAATCTATCTTCCTCTTGCAGGTTCCAGAAACAGCAATTTTCTTTATAGAAGATGGGAGAAAGGTTCCTGCTGCTTGATTTTGATATTCTGGCATTAAAACTCCGGACTGATGGCTAGATCTGCTGTGTTACTCTACTTTTGAAGTCAAGGGCTGTTAAACTTAGTAATTAATGTTTTTAAACTATCTTTAGCCATTCAAGTCCCCCTACCCCCTAAAAAAAAAATCTCAAAAGATAGTGTGGCCCCTGTGGACCTCAGCATATGTATTTTTAGTTGAATTTTCCAATTAATGGTGTGTGCGCAGAGGCAAAAGGAAGAAGTTTCATTTTTGTATTTTCATCGAGGCTTTTAGTTATCAAAAGATGCCAAGGTGCGGGGAAA
The DNA here is from genome assembly GCA_037954105.1 of Canavalia gladiata. Taxonomy (NCBI): domain Eukaryota; kingdom Viridiplantae; phylum Streptophyta; class Magnoliopsida; order Fabales; family Fabaceae; genus Canavalia; species Canavalia gladiata. Next base: position 26,378,415 of record CM075662.1, read on the forward strand.
AAACGGTTCTACTTGCATAAATTGCCAAGTTTAATTTATTTACCTAGCGGAATCTTCGTCCGTAGGTTTTGAATAATCCGGGGTTTAGGGTCTGAACATAAAAGTTGAAATTAAATCCATTAAGTTCTTTCATTATCATCAGCTTTTATGCTTTGTGGTTGGACTTGGGTGGGAAGGGTGTGAATGTCCAGTGGAGAATCAAACGAGACCCATTCGAAACCACAGATTGAGGCCATAGGTTTTCTGCATTTATCATCGGTGCACAATGTCCTTATTGTCATTTGCCAATCGAATTAGAGTGCTCCGCTGATTCCAGAGTTAAACGTGACGGCGCAAAGGACAAGATATGTTGCACAAATTTCAATATCTCGATGGTTTCGAATATTCTTAGGTAAATAATGAGGTTTTTTAATTTTTGTACACGTGAATTAACTCATAAGAAGTTAAATTAACTTAATTAAAGTTTTGCCATGTGGCTATATTAAAAATTTAAAAATTTCAAGATCTATATAATGTAAACATAGAGCCTATGTTCTCAAAGCAAGAGGAAGAGTTGTTCGAAGTTTTTAAATATAATTATTTGCTGACGGGTTAATATTTTTTCCCTTTTAACCTTTCAAAAAATGAACTAAATACTGGTTTATTAAAGTGTCCCCATTCCTTTGTATCTAGAACTTATTCAATTTAAAAGACGTTGGCATGTCGTTTACTATACATACTATTTAATTTAGACTAATGATAGTTATATTATAAATACACAATACATATAACAAAGAGGAAGAAATAGAGAAACGAGAAAAGTGTGAAATGTAATCATTGATGTAATATAGAGATAAATATGTATAAAAAAGAAAAAAGAAGTGTTGAATGTAATCATTAATATATATACTTATTGTTTATAATTAATTTGTGGTATATCTCCGATTTATTGGTAAAAATTCAGTTTTTTTTGGATGATAACATTCCATCGATATTCATTCTAGAAGTAAAAGCTTGTCCTTATTTAACGCAGTGCTTATGCTTTTGCTGCAAAGAAGTAGCACAAACCAGAAATTTTGAATATGTAAATGCAATTAATTGCAGTTTATGAACTACAATCAATTCAATTTCAAACTAATGAGCATCTCCACACCGAGTAAAAAATAATGACAATGACAAATAGCAACGTTTAGTGAAGCCAAGTAAAACACCGTACTCCGTAGCATACCAATATTACAAAGATGTTCCTCTTTCCTTGAAATAACGGTGAATCTTCTTCTTCTTCTTCTTCTTCTCAGTTTCTTTTGAGCATATCCCTGTAACGGAGAATAGAGTCAAGCCTCTGTAACTTAAGTTGCTGCCTAAACCTGTTGATAAAATCATCAGCCTTCGCATCCACCCCTTCCTCTGCTTCGGATTCCGGTTCGGATTCATTCACCGACTCGGATCTACATAACGTCACCGACTTAAGCCGCTCCAGGAGCGAGGGAGGGCGGGTCAACTTCTCTTCTCGGGTCGGGTCATCCAAGTCGGAACTTGGAGCCACTTCCTTTTCCCCTTTACAGAGGCCAAGATTGAAGGACCTGACTCGGTCCAGCAAGGACAAGGAGGAAACCCGGTCGAGCCGGTTGGAGTCGACGTCGTGGCTCTGGACCGGGTCGAGTGCGCAGTGTGATGGCGGTGTTGTTAGTTCGTGTTTGTAGTAACGGAGATTGAAGGACATGACTCGGTCTAGAAGGGAAGAGGAACGTTCGAGTTGGTGTTGTTTCTTTGTGGCGTTATTGGCGAAACGAGAAGTGATGGCTATGGTGCCGATTACAAGGTTGATGAGGATGAATAGACACGAGGGCGTGAACCAACTTGACATCACTGCGTAAACAGAAACTCCAGCTGCTTCCTCACACATGGTCTGTGTTTTCTGATTATCTTTTTCGTTCTTTGAGATTGGCGATATTTGGGAATGGTTGTTGGTACTCGTGGAGGTGTGTGTGTGTATAAATAACAGTGTGCGACCCTATGGAGTGGCGTTTTTTTATGTTTGTTTTCCTTCACCTGGTTTTCTTTTTTATCAAGTTGCTCAAACGTCAGAGGATACGTGCGTGTTATTGTTGTTATTCTTCTATATTCTTTATATGTTTTTTACAGCCATCATAATTCTTTTACTAGAGTTAAACAATGTTTATTGAATGTGATGGCCTTCTATTATTTTATACCAAATGTGTCAAGATGCTTCACATCCTTAAAAAAGTGTCATGATAAGAGGTGTAAACTGATTGGTAATTCATCCAAAATAATGGGTCGGATTAAGGTTCTTCAACTCATCGATTCATTTAGTTAATCTCATTTTAGCCTATCAAAATCCGGGTTAATGTTAGGGTGGATTCCTTAATAGGTTAACTTTTAAAAAATTTAAAATAAATTTTAGGTTTTTATTTTTAAATTATTAAATTAAATGGTTTAGGCTAAAGGTGAGTTTGGATGGAACGACCTGCTTTGCCACCCTTATGTAAGATGCAGAAAATAAAAGATTTAGGATAAAAAATATGGAATAACCACAAATAATGTATATTCATTTAAGTTCTCTCGAGTTTAGATTAATTGGGATCATTAGTCAAGTTTGAGTATTAAGCAAACTTTAGCTTTTTGACTACGTCCATTCATGTATTGAGAAGTTCTCATGGGTTGCAATATATTGTGTGATGAGGGGAGATAAGGTAATTGTAATGTAACCAATAACTGAGGTCATTTAAGATCTGACCATAACATAAAGGTTCTAACATAACTAGATGAATAAAGTACTATGTAGTAGACATATTTTCCATTGATTAAAACTGAACTTTTATAACAGTTATTGAATTGGTTTAAAAATAAATTATATATATTTGGATAATTTTTTACATCATTCGTTAAATTGATGTAAAAAATCATCTATTATATCGGTTATATCATATATGATATAAATATCTGGATCTTTTAAATTGAGTGTAATTTTAACTGGTGTAAAAATTTATATATTATGATGGTTAAAATTGGGACAATATTTTATGTTCAATTTAAAAAATAAAATAAAATACGTTATTTCTCAAAATTTTAAATTGCCACAAACTCTCAGATGGTTATTATCCGTATGTCTCAATAATTTCGTGACATTATGAAAAATATAAATCATAAAATATATATATATAGAAGTTAGTAAAAAAAGATAATAAGTTCATATCTAATATCATGCCATATAAAAAAAATCAAAATGAAGAACATTGAAAATTGAGCTTCTTTATGAGTGTAGAGTGAACAAATGCAAGTTACAACATGAAAGTTCACCTACACAACACTCAATCAACAATTCCTGTCCATCTCTCGGGACACGCACATTCAGGGGCACCATCTCTTTGATAATTTTTCGTCATTGTTGTTGGAAAAAAACACCATCAACATGAAACTGTATTAGAAAACTGTTAGAATAAAAAGAAACATAATAAAAAGAATAAGTAAGATATGCGTTTACCGAAATTAAGTTAACATTAACGGTCTCTTTGTTGGGGTGAGAAGAGGGAGAAAAAGGAAAGAGTGAATGAAAAGATTTTATATTGTTTATTAAGATTATAGAAAAAAAAATTTAGGTGAAAAAGTTGAAGGGGAGAGATTTTTTTATTTTTATTTATTTATTTTAAATTTTTAAAATTATTATATACTTTTAAAAAATTAAAATATATTTATAAAAAAAATAATAAAAAATTAAATTTTTTAAAATTTATATTATTAATATATTTTTTTTCTTTTTTTACATATTTAAATAGAAAAAAAAAATTATTTTCTTTTCTTTCTCTTTTATTTTTACTCATTCAAACAACTTTTTTTTTTAATTTCACTTTATTTCTTCTTTTCTTTTTCTTTATCTTTTCTTCTGATTTTTTTTCGTGATCCAAAAATGAGAGGATGTAAAGAATATCATAAGAACAAGATCAAAATTTAATAAAACATCACCCATAACTAAAACAAGAATTTAAGATCTATTAGGTAAAAGAACAAAATAGTTAAAAATATTGTATAATGTGTACAAAGATGCAAGATTACAGTAATGTAAGTGAAAACCTCTTAATCTAAAATTCAAGAATATTGAAACAAATTATGTATAGGTGAAGAAAGAAAGAATTAGTAATGACATAAAATGATTAGTAGAGTCAATATAGTCAAGAATTGATTTTGAAGCATCGGACAATTGAAAGGATAAAAGAGAAATTAGCATATGAAATTAATCATTAGTTAAAGATAACAAAGATGATCTATTAGAAAGTGTAGCACCATCTAGATGGGTGAGTGTGGAGGATTTTGTTTTGAATTTGGGATGACTAGAAGGGTATCCACAAATCTTGTAGCAACGATTAATAGTATGTCTAAAAGATCACAATATGTACATAGTGATTGATCCTTCTTATCCATTTGTTGTTGATTTTTCAAAAGCTTTAGAAAAATTATGCCGAATAGCAAAAAAATTTTGATGCTCGAAAGGAATAGGATTTGAAAGACCAATATCACACTCTGTACATCTTGAAGAATAAGAGAGAAGACCTTGGGAATGGAAGGAATGAGCTCCATGATCAATATCTATCTTCTGACAAAAGTAAAAGAATTGTTAAGACCAATGAGAAAGGTTAGACATATTCTTCTTGTGCGTAACCAAGGAATGTGCAAGCAACATCTTATCTATAATTGCACGACTAATTCTTCCCAAAAGCCTTTAGCTTTGTGAAACATTGAGTAACTTTCATAGATCATTGGACATGACCAATGAGTTCCTTCTATAATTGATAGGTTCAGGGACCATTATGTTGCTTGAATCAATTTTTAAGATCATTTCAAATAGAAACAACCGAATCACAATATATGATATTAACCAATAGTTCTTTGGAAACATAATTTAGGATCCAAGAACTTACAATGTTATTATTGCATTCCAAAAAGCTTAGCATATGGAGGTTTGAATCCTCAGGACATGGTAAAGAACTATTAATGATGCAAAACTTATTCTTGACATTTAAAATAATCTTTATAGAGAAACTTAATGAATTATAATTATAATCTATGAAGGGCTAAGAAACAAGAATCAAGGTAGGATTATCAAAATGATGGATGAAATAAAAATTTAAAGAACCATCAACGATAGTCATAAGAATGAATAAAAAAAGAGAGAAGTGTGGTAGAAGAATTAAGTTCTTATACCATAACAGAAATAGAATAAGGTAGAAGATAAACTTATATATTCTCAACTACTACTTTAGGAAGATGTGTGTGTCTATATATATATATATACACTTATGATTAATGAAAAAGATAACTAACATAACTGCTTATGAATACAATGGTTAAATGGTAAAAATATTTTAACAATATTTTTCAATTAATAAAAATCTAAGATTCACCCACCTACACTCTATCCTTTTTATCATTCTAAAATCCTAAAACCACAAATCTAAGTTTCACTCACCACACTAAGGTATGCAATTTGGATTTGTCTAGATAGAAGAAATGATAGGTTGTAGCAGTGCAGGATGACAATATGCAATACATCTTACATAGTAATGGTTTAACGTGAATATCTTTATTTCAAAGGTGAAAATGATCATGGTTCGATGATATTTGTAATGTTGGTGGACAAAGATTCATTTGGTATGGGGGGAAATAGATTTAGGTGAGTTAGGGGTTGACAAAAGAAAATAGAGACTAATAAGAATTTATTGGGATGATCCAATCTACACAATCTAGGTTAATAAAAAAAAAATATAATTGATAAAAAATCTAAGAAATATGAATAAAATTTTAATGACTTCACAAGAGCATTAATTAATCAGCATTATATAGAATATAACTTGTTATTTAAATCTTTGGCTCAACTATGCAAATAAGATATCCAATCCACATAATAACATATTTGGATTGAAGCTAAAATTGAAGTTTTTATAAGGTTGAATCACTAATCTTATGAAGAGAATTGACAAGGTAAGGTTTAATAAGATTAAAGGAAGATATAATTCTTAAAATAGAACAAAATCATTTTTTGGATAAATATAAACTTTGATATTTTTTATTTTTTCTATTTATGCTATTTTATACCTGTATAATAAATAATATTAAGAAAATATAATTAAATTCTATTAAAATCATCGATCTTTAATATTAGAAAGGTATGATCAAATTTTAATATTATTTTATTATAATATAAATCAAGTCATATGAATAATTTTAATTGAAATATTAATTAAATCTAAAAAAGTTCTTGACAAATAATTTAAATAAATCTTTAAAGAATTAGAAACTAAAGCAATTAAATTTTTTAAATTAAAATCAATATAAATTTTAATAAAATAAATATTATATCTTTTTAAATTTATGTTCTTACTGTGATTTAGATTTTATTGATGTTCCACAAGTAAATTCACAATCTTATTTACTCTTTTTTTTTAAATATTATTCTAATCAGTCATATATACATATACATAGATTCCACTTGTTTTTTTATATCATTTTTATCCTTTCTCTTATTAATGAGATTTTTTTAAAAATAAATTTTTTTTCTAATAGAATTTAATAATAAAAAGTAATGCTTAAGTTTATATTTAAAAAAATAAAAATAATAAATGATTGATAAAAAATTAAAAATTAAAAAATAAATATGATAAATTCATAATTAAAATCATAATCCTCTTACTTTTTTTGTATTGTACAATTTTTTTTTTGTTTTTATCTTTTTTTTCACTATTAATATTATTGTTATTATGACTATATTATTATCATTATTGTTACTACCTCCAACGTAAATCATTATATTGCTTTAATCATTATCAACATTCATATTCATCTCCACTATTATTATCTCTATCACTACTTTCACTGGTATTATCATCATTACTATGATTATTGTCATTATCATTAATACAAGTGATCATCTTAATTTAATTAATATTACCATTACTATTATTATTATTATAACAATTATTATTATTGCTTCTTCAACAATCTCTGTTACTAACATCATTAGGTCTCATTCGGGATTGTTTTTAGTTTTAAAAATTCTAAAAACTAAAATTAGTTTTTTTTTTAATTTTCAATTTAAATTTTTAGTTTTTAAAATTTATTGAAAAATAAATTAAATCACTCTATTATAAATTAAAAAATATATAAATAAAAATATTAATTTAAAAAATTCAATTATATTAAAATATTATAAACGTTAAATTTTAAAAGTATAAAGTGATATTATTATTATCATGATGATAATTATGATAATATTAGTAATAGTGATAGCGATAAGAATAAAAACTATGTTTACGAAATAATGGTAGTAATATAAAAGTTATAATATAAAGAATATTATATAATTATACAAATTTATATTTTACATATTATTTGATTATTAGTATTTAAAATAAAAAAATTTATGTATATTATTATAATATTTTTATATTATTTAATATTTATTTTCTATAAAAATAATATATATTATGATATTATATTATAAATAGTTATATAATATAAAATTATATTGTAATATTATAAATTTAATATAATTTATATATAAATTAATATTATTTATTTTTAATATATAAAAGTTAAATAAATAAAAAATTAAATTATTTAAAATAATAAAAAATAAATTATTATTATTATGGTTATGATAATTGTGATGATGATTGTTATAACATAAATAATATTATATAATTATATAATTTTATATTTTATATATTATTTGATATCAATATATAAGATAAATAATTTTATATATTATTATTATAATTTTTTTATATTATTTAATTTTTATTTTACATAAAAATAATATATACTATATTATAAAAATTTATATAATTTAAAATTATATTATAATATTATAAATTAAATATAATTTTTATATATCAAACAGTATTATTTATTTTTTAATCTATAAAAAATAGATAAATAATTAATAAATAATTTTATTTTTTTAAAATAATAAAACTAAAAATTTTAAAAGTCAAATTATTTTATTATTATTATTATTATTATTATTATTATTATTATTATTATTATTATTATTATTATCATCATCATCATCATGATGATACTGGTAATGGTAAACATAAAAATAATATTTATGAGATAATAGTAATGATATAATGGTTATAATATAAAAAATATTATATAATTATATAAATTTTTATTTTTATATATTATTTTATTATCAATATTTAAGATTAATAATTTTATATATTATTATAATATTTTTATATTATTTAGTATTTATTTTATATAAAAATAATATATATATATATATATTATAATTTTAATATAATTTATATATTAAATAATAATTTATTTTATTTTTATTATGTAAAAATTAAATATAAAAATTAACTTTTTAAAATAATAATTATATATTATTATTATAAGATAATAGTTTAATGATGATAGAGTTGTATAAATTTAAAAATAAAAATATTTTAAAATTAAACCAGCATTTAATAAAAAAAATTTTAGTTTTGAGATTTGAATCAAAACTATTTTAAAAATGTTCATTAAAAATTATTTTTGTTAAACAAATTTTATTTTTTTAAAATTAATTTAAAAAACAAAAATTTGCAACCACCCTAAATAAACCTTAATAATTATTACTTATGCTATATTATTATTATGATTACCATTATTATTAATTATCATATTCATTATTACAATCATCATTTTTATTTTTCAACTTATAATTTATCATCATTGTTGTTGGTCAAAAGATCAATTATAATTAACCTAACTAAACATATAAAAATAGGATTAAAATTTAACTTAAAATTATAAATTTACACTTTTTTAATTTTTTACTCAACTCAAACATAAAAATTAAATATAATTTTAAATCAATTTTAATTATGACGTAAATAAAATTGAAATTACAACTTCAATTCTATGCATTAAATTATTAAATAAATTAATAATTTTTCTTCAAGAAAAAATTTAATGAACGTTAAATTATTTAAATTTTTAATGTATTAAATATTAGTTTTTTTATAAAAATATCATATAGAATAATTTTTTAAATATTTTTAACATTATTTTTATTATTTAATCAATCATAATTTTTTAACAATAAAATGATGTATGAGAATTTTATCCTTTTTGTTTATTCAATATAGTAATTAACATTTGCGCATTTACATTAAAACTAATCGACATAAGTGTTCATTTTTTTTGTTTATTCAATATAGTAATTAACATTTGCGCATTTACATTAAAACTAATCGACATAAGTGTTCATTTTTTTGTGAGTTTTGTAAATGTTTGGTTTGCTTCTGAAAAAATTAATTTTAAAAAAATGTTTGTTTAAATATTTTTATAAATTTAAGCAATTAAAAATTTTATAATAAGTAAAATTTTTTAGATAATAATAATAATAATAATTTATAGTGGTATGACAATTTATAACTAAATGATAAATATAAAATTTGTTTACAATATCAATATATTTTAATTAAATTAAAAACAAATTTATTTGAAAATATTTTGTTGATGGTGCAAAAAAAGAAAATTATATTCTCTCAAAAATATAATTAATATTTTTAATAAATAATAAAAATTTAAAAAATAAGAGAAAAGTGTTACGTAAATAATATGTAGAGTAAAATAAAATAAAAATGATGATTATAAAAAGTGTTATAAAATGTATTGGGATAATAATATATCTATAATTTAAATAATGTAATTAAAAATTGAGAATATAGCACTTTTCTTATTTTAATATTTTGTTTCACTTTAGGGATGATCACTTCATCAGGATCAATATACACTCCAAAAGAATACGACACAAAGGTCGGTGCAGTTCATACTCACGTCTTACCTAATTAGCCTTTGATTACTCATCAAAATTTGTTTTTAATAGAAAGAAATTGCCAAATTGGACATCAGTTAATTATTTATTGTTGACCTTATTTCAACTACCCTTCCAAGTCCTCGGCTTCGAACTACATTAATTTATTTATATTTTGAATCAAACATACCCATTTGAACATCAACATTATTATAGTACATGTTTTTTATTAATTTTTTGGATGACTTGGTAGTTATCCATCGGTAATTATTACCATAATTATTTAAGGAATGCCCATTTTGAGCAGACAAATCTGACTCCAACATGCGTTTATGAATAATATGTTTGAATACTCTTTGGCGTTATGAGTGATCTGGACTTGGGTACCAAGGAATGTAATGATAACCATTAAGAAATCAACGAGTTAGTCTTTCGTCGTACTTATCATAATTCGATAAATATTTAGACACTGGATTGATTAACTTTTAGCTAATGGATGCGGTGTGTACTTCTTGAAGTAATAATATCCGTATACTTAGATAATATTTATAATTTTATAAAGAAAATCAGATAATTAAAAAATTATATACATATGCATATATACTGTACAAATATACGTTTCCCATATCATCAGAATCTGAAATAGCACCCAACAGATAGTCATAACTTGTACATATAGTTTGTAACGTAATTTCTCAGTGTTTATATTGGGCGAAGAACAATTGAGTTTGTCATTCCATGATGTCCATCCATCGCATACACATTGGCAATTTAATAATATGTTTATTTGAAATAGATTCATATTTAAAGTTTTCTCTTATTTTTGTAAGACTATTTAATCTGTGAACTTATTTAAAAATTTATTTTATAATAAAATATTTTATATAAAATAAAAAACTATTTTTAAATTATATAAATTAACATATTTAAATAAAATAAATATATAATTTAAAATATAATAATAATTATTACTTAAATATGATATCTTACTGATAGAAATAAAAATATATTAAATTAAATTTGATTTTGAATATTCAAATTTATATTGTTTAATAATTTTAAAACTTAAATTTGAACTATTATTTGTTATAAATAAATTTTATTATTAAGATATGATTTATTTTAAAATTTATAATATAAAATAATAAATAAATAAACTTAAAGTATATATAATTAATTGATTAAAAAATTTATAAATTTAAAAGTTTAAAAGATAAAAAAAAACTAGTAAATAAATCAAAAGACTACATATAAATTATTTAAAAGATTCTCAAATTTAATTTTTTTACAAATATATATTTTAATAACATTCTTTTAAGATGTAATATTATTTATACAAAATATAATTAAAATTATCTAACAAACAATGAATGAACTATATTATTTTAAATAAAAATAAATTATAACTTGTATTATATAAATAATAAAGTATGATATATAAAATAAAAATATGTAAATATTTTTATTTTAATAAATCATCCATCGTTGAATAAGAGGGATAGATGGATGGATAATAATGTTTATATATAAGGAAATATAAGGAAATCGTTGCTATTTTAATATAGTTATTCTTACTTAGAAATTGATGTTCATTGTGTAAGATTTATTAAAATCTTAATTGTTTGTTTGGATAATGTAGAAAATAAAAAAAAAATTAAATAAAAAAAGAAAGAAAAATAAAATAAAAATAAAATAAAATTAAAATTAAAAATAAAATGTTTGGATGAATAAAAATAAGAGGAAAAAGAAAAAAAATTATTTTCTTTTATTTGAATGAGTAAAAAAGAGAGAAAAAAATATATTAATAATATATAATTTATTTTATATAAATTTTAAAAATAAAATTTAATTTTAAAAATTTTATTTTTTATTGTATTTTTTTATTGATATAATACTTACTTTTTATATTTTAAAAATATATAATAAATTTAAAATTTTAAAATAAAAAATACAAATACAAACTTTTTTTTCTATTTTTTCATCCATATAAAAAAATAAAAATCTAATAAAATGTGAAAAATTTATTCATTCTTTTCACTTTCTATTTACAAACAAACGAAAAAAAAATTTATTATATTTTTTTCTTTTTTTTAATTCTTTTTTCTCAACCAAAAAATAAATAAATTAATTAAGATTTATTCTCTACTCAACATAATTTTTAAATAAAATATTATTTAATTATCTAATTACAAAAATAATTTTTTATATATAAATAAGATCATCAATTTATCTATATCTAATGATTAATAATTTTTAAAATAAAATAAATCTAATAATTTATACTTAAATATAAATCATGTAAATTTTTTTTCCATGTAATAATAACAGAAAGAATTACATTTATATATCCTTATATTTTTGAAAGAAATATTTAATATTTTTTTATTTTATATAATATTTTAATTTATATAAAAAATAATACTACATAATATTTTTAATTATATAATTTTATACAAATATATTATATGTGAAAGAGTGTTTTCTCGATAAATATAATATGGCTGAGAATAGTCAGGTGCTAAACTAAACCCATATTTTGACGGGTGTCAATTTGCAGTAGACGGTATAGTTTTCCATCTGATTGTCGAAATTTATCAAAGTATATATATTATTTACTAAAATTTTGTGTCAGAATATATTTTTAAACCCATCATTTCATGCAACAGAAAAATAACCGTAGATGATCCAAACCCATATTTTATTATATCGCAAGCCATTATTCTTGGTCTAAAAGTCTAATAACATTTTTTAATCGTTTCTTTTAAAATAAATATTTTTGTTATTGAGTAAATTTTGTTAAATAATATGGTTTTCATATTCCATTTAATAAGGTCATTTATTATTTAATAAGTACTATATAAATTTTATGCAATAATAAACAATATGTTAAAAAAAAGTATATTATGAATTACGTTATTAACATTTTTTAGTGACTAAAAGGTTTGTTGTTACATATCACGTCCCTAGCAAAGGATATTATTAAACAGGAAACTTTAAAATTAGTTTCTAATATTTTTAGAATAGATTAAATTAATTTTAAATTTTAAAAAATAAATTATTTTTTATTAATTATATTTATTTTTAATTATATTAATCATTTAAAAAGTAATATAATAATAAAAGTTTAGAATATAATTTAATATGCTTTAATAATAATGAAGATTAATTTAAAACTTCATTCTCTCAAGAACTTTTAAATATTTATACTTTCATATTATTAAATATTAAAAATAAATACGATATAAAAGTTTTCAAAAATAGAATAATAAGTGCAATAGGTGCACTGTTAAAAGGAGGGCTATACCCGATCCGTGTCTTGACCAACGTAGGACTAATTTAGTCTCCGTTCAGATGAACTTTTAAAATTTTAAAAAATTAATATAAAATTTTGATTTTCAAATTTTAATTTTTAATATGTAAAAAATTAATATAAAGATAAATTAATTTATTTTACTTTATTTAATATAAATTATTAAAAATAGATAAATAAAAATATTTTAAATTATTTTAAATAATAAAAATAAAATTTTTAAAAATTATTATTAAATAATCATATTTAACCGTGTTAATAATAATAATAATAATAATTTTTTAATAATAAAGTAATTTGATGAATTCGTGATATTTTGATGATTTATGATAGAGATAGTTAGCCGTAGTAATTTAATTATAATAATAATATTGATAATAAAAATAATAATATAATATAAATTTAAATTTTAAAAATAAAAAATAAATTTTATTTTTAAAATATATTAAAAATTAATTTAAATTTATTTTTTTAAAATATATTTTACTTTAAATTTAATTTAAAAATAAAAAATAAACTCAGGTATGAAAGTTCACACTTCAAACTTCAAAAAAGGCAATCATTAAGGTGACTCTGTGACACCACCTGCCAACTCCTTTCTGCTTTTTAGCCATCATTCGTATTGTTTGTATTAACATTTGAGTTTAATTTAATCAAATAATTGTTCCATTATCTTCATTATTTTCGAAATATAGATTTTTGAAAAAAAATTAATTTAATTATCATCTTAAAAATTAAGGAAGTACTTTTTCTTTTATAATAATATTTTCACCAAATGAAATAAAATAAAATAAAACCTTAATAAATTAAGCGATAATATTTTCTATATAATTAAGAATAATATTTTTATTAAAGCATAATTTCGTAAAAAGTATAATTATGATTTCATATCATCGATAAAGTAATTCTTTAAAATGATAAATAGTTTGAAATAAAAGTAAGATATTGAAAAATAATAAAACTAATATATGCTCTTATGTTACTAAAATATTTTAATAAATATTAATTTCTTAATAAATAATTTTTTTTTTCAAATTTTATTTTCTTAACTATTTACGCATGTTATTTTCTTAAGTTTTAGTGAAAGGGATCCCCAAATGTCTATGTATGCAAAGTCTGACTCAATAGATGCCTCTATGGCTTGTCTTTTTATTGGACCGGTAGGATTTTGTTTAGCTCTAATTTTTATTCAAAATAAGGATTCACACATTTCATTTTTAATACTCAAAGATAGAATATTTCAAAGTTTGGAAATGTTGGATGATTTTCTCATTTTAAGGGTACTAAGCGAACTATCTAAGATTCTTTAGTTGTAGATTAAATTCTATGGGTAGATTTATTTGCAACTGTCAAAAATGACTTCTTTCCATAATAACTTACATAATATTAATGTCCCAGTTAACTAATGGGTAGCTCAAACAAGTTTTAAGCGCATTTTTAAATACTGTTATAACAATAATATAAAATGCACAATACAATGATTATACAAATATTGTACCTGATATAATACAAGATTAGTGGCAGAATAGGAGGGAATAAAGATAAAAATAAGATAAAGTTAATTTAAATTTTATGTGTTTAAATTAGTTTATTTAATAATTTTAAAATTTGTGTCTATTATTTATAAGGTATATTTTAATTTAATTTAAAGTTTATTATATTTATAAATTTATTTAAAAGTTTATAATATATATATATATATAAAAGAGGTTCGTAGTAACATTTTTACTTGTAATAATATTTTTTAAATTATAAAATATGTCAAATCAATATTTACTAATATTATTTATATAAAAAATAATTAAAATTATTTAATAAATAATAAATTTAATATATTATTTTAAATTTGAGTAACATTATAACTTATATTATATATATATATATAATAAAACATAATATAAAAATTAAAAATATATAAATAAATATTATATTATTATATTATTTGTAATATCATAATAAATTTGATAAAAATTTAAGTTTTTGAATATCAAATAAATTAACAAAAAATATTTAATCTTTTTAAAATATAAAAATTACTTAAGATAATAGGCAATAAGTTAGTAGCCTAAAATCATTGTTCGTGAAGTGAAAGTGTAATTGTGGAACTGCAGAGGTAGACAACGATGGGAAAGGAAAGTTTTATTTCGAGAATAAAGAAAAAAAGCTTATAAAGTTTCTTTTATTTAAAATTAAAAATTTTAATTTTTAGTAAATTATGTAAATATATTGATATTATATAAATATAATATATTATAATAAATATAAATATATAATATATAAAAATAAATAAGTTACTCAATAAGGTAAATAAACTTTTTTTATAAACTTAAGTCTGTCATGTTTATCTAAAAAATTTTTTTAATAATCTTAAACTTATCTATTTAAACAAGTCAAGTCACGTTAAACTTTAAACAAATCAAGCCATAAGATCCTATCGAACGGTCATACTCATTTCTATCTCTATAGAATAACAACATACAAGTGTTAGAGATATGATGATACCAATATAATGAAATATAAATGGATCATAAATGTCTTTCTCTTTGTGTCTTCACTTGCTTACTTAGAGAGCACTCTTTTGGAGTAAACCAAGGACAAGTGTAAACTTATAAAGAGAATCAATTTTAAATTTTCATCTACCTAAACAATTAAAATAAATAAATAAATACATAAAAAATTATTAAATAAAAATTGAGAACTTATAAAATCTTTATGATTAAATATTAGATTCTCTTCTATGTTGATAAGTATTTAAATTAAAAAATTGATTTCATATTTTATTTAATATATAAAGAGAGGTCTCATTAGAAAAATAAAAAGATCATTTTGTTAGGAGAGAATAGCAATTAATGAGAAAGAATAAGGAAATTTATTCATGCATAAACTCAAAATAATCACCCTAAGATTATGATTGAAAATTTTTTTGTTGTTGCATTAAACTGAAATTTGAGAAGAACATTTAGAATGAGTGATTCTTTATTTTTAACAGTTCGATAGGTAATTTGTAGTTTCTTTTTTGATATTTTTTTTTATCCTTTGGTTTTCTTTTGTAAATTTTGTTATCTTAATGTTTGAGTGTCTCTTAGCACAATTTTGTTCACTTAATTAAGACTCTTCTGTACCCTTGCCAATTATAATGTGTAATACCCACAAATTTTCATAATGAATCTTTGAAGTCGCAAATAATATTTAGAAGAATATTAAATAGGATTAAGGACCAAAAACAAAAATTAGAAAATTTGATACAAATGATGAAGCTATGTCTGCACCTAGGCAACTCAAATAATGAGTAAGATAAATGTAAAATAAGAGTAAAAGATATTTTGGAGGATTAGAGAACATCAAGAATGATAAAAGGTAATGAGAAAAACTTAGAAAATAAAGAAGGGATGAAAACACCCTCAAAAAACTCCAAAAATGCCCCTAAAAAGTTCTGCTTTTTGCATAAAGCTGATCAGTTCCCAGAAAAATATCAAATGATCTCAGATTAACTTGGAACAAACCAAAAAGTGTTAAAATTATCATAGGAACAATTTGGAAACTTCTCAGGTAATGCTGAAAAAAATTATGAAAATGCCTCTAAAAGGATGGAAGGACAAGAAAGGGTGAGAAAGAAGCTAAGAGTGAGCCCCACATAGTGTACACGAAATTTCCATGTGGAAATCATGGCGATGAGTCACCAAGTGAAGTCAACACAAGTAAACTCATAAAAGACAAAAATAATTAATGCTAAGATTCTTTTAACCATGATTAAGATTAATTAACCTTGATTAATTAAAAGTTAATTATGCTTAGGATAAGATAAACATGATTAGTGACAAATTCAGTCTCATTAACACTAATCAAATTCTAAAAGGATAATTCCTTAAATTTTGAATTATTTTAGAAAATAAAAATTCTATGAAAAATTACCAAAATACCTTTAAGTGAAAAATTAATCCAATTTTACCTTTGCTTGGCCAATTCACTAAGTCACATATGGGACCTCATTTGGTTCAGTTTTTACTCCCTAAACACTTAGCAAAAGTCTCCAAACTTTCTCCAAGTTGAACCAAGTCCAAAATCTTAATCTTTCACCTTAAACTTAAGTTTCCATCTTTGAGATTTAAGCTAAAATCAAGCTCTAAACACTAAGCCCCACCACTTTCACCAAGAATATCTTTGTGGACCATCAACAGGGGACCAAGTTCAGCCACCACAACCCCACCATAAGCCCACACCAAGTCACCATCAAGTAGGATTTTCTACCTAGTCTTCTTAAGCTTTAATCTTACTTTTTATGATTGGTTTTCATTCTTTTATGGATCCTTTCTCTAAAATCCATTGATATCATTTTGTTTGGACTCATAATCACTCAAGGCTGTCTTTGAATAGTTCAAAATGACCATCATCATTTTTTAGTGATTTTTGAAAAATAAAATAAAGTTTGGTTAGTGTAAAGTGTTTTTAAGTAACATAGAAGAAATTTAATTGGTGAAAATTCTTTTAAAATCCATTTTGATGCTTTGGATAGTTTTTAGAAGTCATGAGTAAATTTTTGAAATGTTCTTGGTAGGAGATGGATGGATCTTAAAGTAGATCTTATGAATTTACACTTTGTTGTTTGAAAAAAAATAATACTACCTTACATGTTTTTATGGTTAAAGCTTGAAAATTGTTGATTTTTTTTGCTATGGTGGACTTGTGTAATAATATGTCCAGATCTGAACTAATAGACTTAAATATTAAAAAGTGAAAAAAAAATTAATTTATAAGTCCCAAAAGCTTGATTTGGGCATGGATCTAAAAACTATTAAGTGAAAGTTGTAATTTTGGGACCATAAATGACACAAGCCTCATAAGATATTTAAGACTCATTTTGGCCATGATCCAAGTTATGGAGATTGGACAAGCCTATGCTACAAGTGCACAAAATCAAGGAACCAAGGTAGTATAAGAAGGAAATTTGAAAAGGTGACCTTAGAAAGCAAAAAGGGGCATTCGGCCATAATTGCAAACTTAAAGATCAAATTTATTAAAACTTTTAAAAGTGATAAAAACTATGCAAACAAGTTTTAAATGATGTGAAACAACTTTTGGAAGAAGAGAATTTGAGCTAAAATGGCTTAAAAACCACTAGGTATGCATTTGGCCACCCTAGTGTAACTTGAGAAAAAATAAGCTTAAATTTTGGTTAAGGGTTTATTAAGAATTTTCATTAGGTAAATAGAAGATATAAGAAAGGTTTAAAAATGGTTAAGTCCATAGTAACCAAAATAGATGAAATTATGTGAAATTCAAAATTAATACTTAAGTTAGATTTCAAAAAGGCACAAGTTGATAACTAAAAATAAACCATGGATTTAGGTGGAGAAGAATGGTCATTCCGCCACATTAGAATTAGAGGAGAAGACCTAAAAATTAACCATACTTGGTAAGATTTGTAGCCTAAAGAAGAATTGGTTAACCTAGGACAATTAAGATGAAATTTGTTACCCTAGACCTTTGATATGACATTCGATCATAATGTTAATTAGTTAAGGAGGAGTTTTAATTTTTAACTAGGTCTAATTAATGATCCTTAGCATGTAAGTATAAGGTATTAAAAGTATAAGAAAGCTTTAAAAATAATTAAGGGCCATTCAGTCACCTCAGGGAAAATTGATCAAGAAGGAGATTTAATTCTTAACTAGCATTAATTAAACATCCTTAATATATAAGTAAAGGAGATTAAAATTGAGAGTAAGATTTAAAAAAATTAAGGAGCTCATTTTGAAATTTTAACTAAATTAGTGAAAAGGAAGTTGAGAATTCACTAAGATTCAAGACTAAACCTAGGCATGAATAAAGTGATTAGGAATAAACCATGAGGTTGGAAAATTAATCTAAACCATTCGGCCATGATTTTCAAGAATGAAAAAGAAGTCTTAAAAATTTCCAAGTTACGTACCAATAAATGAATTGGTCTTAAATTGGTAAAAATCAACTTATAAGATAAGGAAAAATAAACTAGAAGGCCTTAGGAACCAAGGACTCACATTCGGCCACTCCAAAATAAATAGGAAGAAATGAGTTTGAAAACTTGGTTTAGGTACCTTAAGAAGTCTTGTTATGTAAAAGTGAAGGATTAAAAGTTTACATGAATATTCATAAGGTCATGTGCATCATTCGGCCATACATGATTAAATTGATTTAAATAGGTTAAAAAACTTAGTCTGAATAGGATATGCATAATACTTGAAAAATTTAGGAGCACAAAGAATAAAAACATAAAAGGTTTCATTCGACCACCTAGAGAAGAACTTCTAAGTTGTAAGAATCATGTGAAACTAATGGAACTTTGAGAAAAGGAAAGGTTGAGGAGTAACTTAGAAGGTTGAGAGAATTAAGTTCCTTGAGCGATTACTCAGAAAAATTTAAAGAGATAAATAAGTTAGAACATATAATAGGTACATGTAATTTATGTTATTCAAATGTGATTTGTAAGCTGACTTATGATGTTTCATGAATACAAATTGTTTAATGTGAGTTGAATATTGAATGCTTATAAGTATTGAAGAAATGAGGCTATATATGATGAATTTATATGACAGAAGGTCTTATAGAGTATGAAATCTAAATATGCATAGCATATTGGTTGAATATTGTTTGAGCATGCATAATTATCTGGAAGCCTTTAAAATGAACCTAAAAAGGTTTAAGGGATCACTAAAGCAAACTTATGTAAAAAGTTAATCTACTATTAATGTGTCTTGTGCCCATCTAAGGGGCACCTAGAGCCCTACTAAAGAGGAGATAAAAGGGTTCTCCTAGGACATAAAAGGATTCTCCAAAAATTCTTCTATTATGAAGACAAAAGGGTTCTTCACTTATTATGAAATGGTGACGACCATCTAGGAATAAGCTCATATCCTTAAGAAAAGAAGGTAGAGTAATACAGCCAGTGAGAAGATATTTCTTGGCTATTTATAATGTATGTCTATGTCTAGAAAGTTTTCCAAAGTAGTGGATCAGAAATTAAAATTTTCCGAAGTTATGGAATAGAAAATGAAAGAGATAATGTACAAAACATAAAATAAAATATAAGTTAAATAATATCTGTATTATGATCCTAGATTTATGAAGTTTAATACAGATATATGCTTACATAATGAAGGTTGTTTTTTGTTTAAAAATAACCTATCCGATGGGAATTTTTGAAAGATTAAAATCAAACTTGTATGCATGTTATGATTTTTAAATAAACTAAAGTGGTTGTGTTGAAAGTGATGACATTAGGTATAGAGTGGAGGCCTATTGAGAAACCTAGTTTCTCACTCCTTATCTCCTTTCCCACTTTCTTCCCAAATAACAATAATGTCATTTGCAATGGTGGTGGTTTATATTGACATTAGTAATACCAATTAGTCGGTGAACCCTTATGGTCTCCTAATCACTGCGCAAGCCAACGTAAGAATCCATTTCTCGTTAGGTCATCTCTTCATCTTTGAAGTATTGAGCCTAAATTTTTCGATAATGGGTTTTGCTATTCCCTTAAAGGAATTTTATCCTAACGGAGTCTTTCCACCCTTCCTCCTTACCGTAGGCAACTGATAACGATTGTTGAAGAAACCTGTTTTTTAGAAAGAGAGACTAATCCCCAAATGTCATCTCATTACTATAACTTGTCCTATGTATGGTTATCTTAGGGAAGTTCTCCTTATCCAATGTCATATCCATTCCAAGCCTACCAAAAGATTCCAGATGGAACATTCATGTTGTTAGATGCAAGCATGTGGAGGGAGCAATTCCATCATTAGGCTTGGAGAGGTTCGCTGATTTCACAAATTCATTTCAAGGAAGCAAAATTTTGGGAAACCATACCAATAATTTAAATGTGTGTAAATAGTTGGATGCATGCATCCTAGATATTAGTATGTACTAGTATGTATTATGTAATATAATGTCTAGCAAGTATGTATGTAAATTTGATATGTACATTATGTTATGTAAATAAGTGTATATGGAGACCTTAGATCCTTACATGGTTTAAACTTGTAAATGGATTGTATAATTATGTGATGTTATATGTTATATGTTATATGAATAGGTTGTATCTAATTGTTTACTATGGATTAAAGACAAATGGAGTAAAGCAAATGATACATAATTATAATATTCTGCATGCACGCAAGAATGTCTGGTGAGTTAATTATTGATACGTACACTATATCGACAAGGCTCGCAGTTTATAAAAAAAGGATTTTAAAAAATATTACCATATTTTATATAACAAGTATTTTTGAAAAGATTTCATATCATGAGATAACAAACTAATAATGGAACTGAATTATCTACTTAACCATAAAATCGATATTCATTTTAGGGTGTTATATAATGGATCTATCTTCTTTGGTTTGAATGATTTGTCATTCCTACTATAACACCCCAAAATCTCCCTAATCAATTATATAAATCATGAAACAATATCTTTAAGAAGAAAATAAAAATAGAAATTAAAATTTAAAAAGGTGTTAAAAAAATTAGAAATCTTTTTTAGAAATGATAAAATGTCTCTAAGTTAACAATAACAACAAATAAATTGTAGTTAACTCAGGATAGAAGATTAGAAATGTCCAAAAAACTTAGAACTCCAAAATGTCATTGAATGAAACTAGTGACAGATAAAAGATAGAAACTTTGCAGTAAACACTTAGAGCATTTATAAAGAATCCAAGTTTTCTGGTGAGTGTTAAATTAAATTTCCCTGAAAAATAACTAAAAGACCTCAAAATAAACCAGGAGGGACTAATCAAGAAATAGAAACTTTAGGAATGAATTTTAGAAATTTTTCTAGAAAAATTGAGAAAATGACCAAAATGATCCTAATAGTCCGACCAGGTCAGAAAGTATTGAAAGAGACCCATAACTTATGCTTATCTTCAAGCATATTTTTCTAGATGATTGGGCAAGGATAAAAATATGCCATTAATGGGAAAGATGAGTCATTCATGCCTTAACTCACTAAAAGACAAAACTATTATGAGGAGAGCGAAAACTAGTCAAGGTTAGGTTAAATTAAACTATGACTAGATTAAATTTAACTATGATTAGGTTAATTAAATCATATTTAACCTTAGAATATAAAGTTGGACCATTTAGAATTAATTTTAAAAATTGAAAATACAAGTAAAATGGTCGTTTTTCCTTTGGTTAAAAATTAAACCCCTAATTACCCTTAAGTGGCCGAATTTTAACATGAGTAAAATCTCTCCTCTTACCTCACAAACACTCGCATAAAACATTTAGAAAATTTCTCTAGATCAAGTTCTCACTTTCATTTTTTCTATAGGTCAAATTATAACCAAGTTTAAGCTTCCATCTTTGAAGTTTAAGCTTATATATTAAGTAAGAAAAAACCCCTCCACTTCTCTTGAATGATTTTCATCTTAGGACCATCGAGGAGGAGTTTCCTCATCACAAAACCCACTAAGCATATCTTCTAACTTCAACAAGTAGGATGTTCTTACCTTAAAACTTTTTAAGTGTTTTTATTAGTTATTTTTGCTTATTCTTCTTTTTTGTGGGTATTTTCTCTAAAATCCAAGATCCAACTTTCTTGAGTATTATTTTTTTTAAAAGTCCCCTAACCTTTCAAAATAAGCATTTCTAATTTTAAATCTTTTAAGGGTCCAAAATGAAGTTTTAATGGTTTAAAGTGCTTATTAGAACTCCTTAAGAATTTTCATCACTTAAATCTTCTTAAAAATGATTCTTAAAAATTTTGGATAGCTTAGAAAAAAATTGTTCAAGTTTGGAAGGTTCTTAGGTGGAGGTTGTTTAGAATTTAGAGTGAATCTTGTGAAAATTGCCTTATTTAGGCTTAAAGTGATGTTATGTTGTCTTATTCTCTGTAAACTTGAAAGGTTGTTCTTTTTACCATAAAAATTTAAGATCTTAGACTTTAAACCTTAATAACCATAAACTTGGACTATCATGGTCATAGAACTCAAGACTTTAAATGGAAGGCATAAAAGTTAAAACTCCAAATCTAAACATATGATTTTTGTGATTAAAAAGAAAAGAAAAGGACTTATGAACTTGGAAATTATAAGAAAACATACTTGTAAGGACTTGATGTACTTGAGACAAAAAAAATTATTAAGTTCCTTGACTTTAAACCTGGATACCACCTTGCATGATCAAACTCAGTTAAAGAAAGGCATAACTCAGAAAGAAGACTCATTCAAAAAAGGAAGGTTAAAAGAAATAGTTGAGATCCATGTAAATACATTTTCAAGGAAAAAAAAAGGCAGATAAGATCATGATTTGTATGTATGCAAATCCAAGAAGATCTACATAAAAAGGCTACAAGATTTAAGAAGACATGTTATTTATTTTATTAGAATTTATATTAATTTTTAATTAATTTAGTTTTTAATTTGTTAGAATTTGTTTAAATTATTTGACTAAGATTTATAAAGATTTAACTAGGATTATGAAGATTTGAATCATATTATGGAGATTCATTTAGGATTTAGTTATAATTTCCTTATACTAGTAACTGTACAAGTGTATATAGTTCTTCTACAAGTAATGAAAAACACATTGGATATTAGAATTTCTATTAATCTAAATAAATATTTTTCTCTATCATAAGAATCATATCCTTTTTTTGCTCTTATAAAAATTTGTCTTGTCAATCTTTCCTATAAGATGATTCAAATTCATAAAACCCCTGGTTCATGCTTCAATCTAGGTGCAATGTTGTGTGGATCAGTTATCTCATGTTTGTGATTGGGCAAAAAGTCTAAACAACAAGTTACATTCCGTATAACATGGGTTGGTTATTTGCTTGTGTCAAGTCATTGAACTATTTATTTTATCTTTTTTCTATTATTTTATAATTTTCTTGTTTAACCTACACTGTGAAGATCAGACCAACCCAATAATTCATATCAATTATGATGGTAAAAGTTTACTAAAAATGATGTCTTGGTGAAAGATTGTCCATTCAACCATGGTCTCTTCCATGAGGAAGAAAAAACTTAAAATGTACAAATACATAATAATTAATATCCTCTATAATTTTATTTAAAATAAGATTCACATATAGAACTAGAAAAAATGAAATTAAGAGACTTTGGTGGAAAAAAGTGGTGATTCGGTCTTAACTCTTAACTTAGGGGAGGAAAGGTTGAAAAATTTTAGAATAAATTAGTTAATTCTTCTAAGATAAGACTTTAGGAAAAAATAATCTTTTAGGATAAGAAAAATAAATTTAGTGACTTTTAGAATGAATATAGGTCATTTGGCCATACCTAAACAGAAAGGTAATGGAGCTAAAAAATTTTAACACTCAGTAGTGTAAGAACTTAGGTCAAAATCATCAAGGAAACAACTTTTAGGAATAAGGAAAAATAGAGTGCAAGTCCAAAAAGACATTAAGACCATTCGATAATACTTAAATATAGGGCTAATTATTCTCCTTAGGTATTAGACATAGAAAATTGGTCATAAAGACTAAGAAGGATGAATACATAATTTGATGAAATTAGTAAAGGATCATTCAGCTAAGGAGGATTAACATTAGTTAAATAAGATTTAGTAAACAAACTTTTGAGAAAAGGAAAGGTTGAAATGAACCTAGAAGGAATGAGTCATATAAGTTTCCTTTGAGAAACTTATCATAAAACATAAAGAATGTTAGATAACTTGGACAATTTTAAGAAAAATAAGCATGTCGTCCAAAATCTAAGGACCATGCATAAGCAGATATTTTTATTAAGGAGTAAATTTTTGGGTAACTATTTATATCTTATTATCATGATAATATTTGAGTATGTCTATTTATGTGAAAATATGTTATGTACTCTCTTGAATGATGTAATGAATTGTGTGGGAATATATGTTCTATATGTTAACGAACTATATGAGAAATGGATGATTTGGATGTTATATATGCATACCATATTGGTTGGATATTGAGCATGCATCTTTTATGAAGATTTAAAATAAAACCTAATAAATCAAGAGATCACCAAAGAAAACTCTACGTAAAAAATTAACACTACTCTTAATATGCCAAGTCTGGAACTTGTGTACACTCAAAAGGTGCAAGGTCCTTTTGTGATGAAGTTGTAGGTCTTCAAAAAATGATGATGACCATCATTCAAAATGAGCTCATATCCTAGAATAGAAGGTAGATTAGTAGACAAGTGAATATTATTTGATTAAATGGTTAATAATATGCCTTAAATTAAATTATCACTAAGAGAGTGGCTAGAGAATAAGAATAATTATGATTAAGACATAGAATGAGTAAGAGTAAAATAATATTTGTTATGATAAGAAGGTGATCTAAGTGTTCTGTTATGTAAATTTTTCTGAGATTATGACTCAAGGAATAAAAGAGATGTATGCTTGTATGAAATTTAATCCATGTTATTATTAAAAGGAATTCACTCCAAATAAGTGTGATTTTTAAAAGTAATAATTGAGCGTATATATGTGTCATCTTTTTATAAGTAAACTGAAGTGACTGGAATAGAAATGATGTCACTGATCTCTAGATAGACGCCTACTAAGAAATTATGATTTCTCATTCTCCACCTTTCGTTTCTCTTCCAAACTCTAAAATGTCATTCACCACTGTGGTATTGTACCTAGACCTCCATAATGTTTACTGGCTCTTCAGTGCCCACAATTTGGTGATTATCGCCCAAGTCAATGTGCTAGTATACTTTTCCTTTGGGTAAATTTTTATCGCACCAATGGTCAGTCCATAATTCTCCCTCATCAAGTTTTCCATTCCATTGGAGGCATTTCATACGAACATAACATTTCCTCTGCTAACTAGATTCCATACTCCTTAGGCATCGTTAAACATGGATGCATCTTCATCCAGTAGTGAGAATGATCCTCTCACTTTATTGCACTTCCATAGTCCATCAGACATATGGTCCTCTTAGAGGAGTTTACCCTACAACATGCCCTCAACAAGTGATTTCTATCGAAGATACCTAGTAAAAGACTATTATCCTTTTTATGATGACTTGTGGTTGGAGCCCCAAGGTGATAATTTGTGAACATTGAAGAGAACTTCAATTATGTTAGTGCAATATATGTAAATTTTATGTTAGATAAATGTAATATAAGCAAGGTACTAATGCCCTTGTTATGTTATAAAGGACTCGTAAAGAGCCTTAGATTTATAGGGTTTGATATTTGTATGAATAATATTGTACATATGATTGTATATGTGAATGTATATTACCTTAAGTAAAATGAATATGAATTTTCAAAATTAGCATTAGTGATGATATTTTAATGTTTATTTTTTGCTACATTAGTTTCTACGATAAGACTTTCACTTTTAACATGTCTTAAGAAAAAAAAATTATACCATATTTTCAATATCAATATTTTATAAAAAAATTCTATATCATGAAATAACAAACTAATAATGAATCTGCAATATAACTTAAACATATAACAGATTTCATTACTAGAGTGCTACACCTAATTCTCATATGGAGATGGTTTTTCATATTAAAAATATTGGTATGTATTACTTGTTATATATCTATTTCTTTGGTTTCCTAGTTAGAAGGATTTATTTTTTATATATTGTTTTGTTATTGTTCCTTCATTTTACCATTCGAATATATTAGCAAATAAATATAGAATTTAAAAATAAAAAAATAATATGTATAAGAAAAAATTATAAAAACAAGAATATTAAAATTCATAAATACTAGTTGAAAAAAAGTTATCAAATAAAAAATATTATGTCACATATATTTAAATAAAATTTATGATCATTTTCATATATCATAATATATATAATTTTTAGTAACATTAAAACATATTAAAAAATATTAAAAATATTATCTCTAAAATAACAAGTGTTTTATCTTATCCCATTACAAGAAAAACTTATTTTACTTGCACTTTTTTATTGTGATTTATTTGATCGTTAGAAATTTTATTTTTTAAATATTCTTTTACCTTTCATCCACACACAACTATCTCAAACCTTTTTTCTTCGGTAAAGTAAACTATGAAGTCTCCTTTGTTCAGTTTAAAATTAATCTCTAAAGCATCTATTCAGGTACAAAGCTTTAGGGTATCTCTTCTATTTTGTCCATGCAAATCTTGCATAACACATATGTTTCTTTAGTAATTTCTTAACTTAATCAAAGCTAGCACTATGACTTTTGGGGGAATTTAACTACAGTTTATTCTTTGCTTCTTAATTTGATGCTTTTGTACTATTTTTATGTTATTTGTTATGTTTTGCTAGTTTATGTTAAATGTTTAAGTTTCAATTTGTGATTGGTTAGTAATTGTTCAATAACACACCCATGTCCCTGTCATCTTCCTCACTTTCAATTCATGAATGGTGTGACGACCAAAGCCATGGATGGTATGGGACTTCAAACTTGCTTTGATGCTAGCTCTTATATTGGTCACTTGAGGTATGGTGTCAAGCACGGACTTGGATCCTACCATTTTAGGTCATTTTTTTCCTTCTCTCTTCAAAGTCCCTTTTTTTTTTCAACTCAACTCTTAATTGTATCTTTGATTGTTCACTATTTTTCAAATTTAATGGTGGATCTCCTTTTACTTTCTATTATGGTTGACTTGTCAGATGTAATCAAGACTTTCTTGGAAGGACTATATCTCCTCTGCTTCTTCTTAAAGTAATAAGTTGATTAAACAACTAACTTGTCTCAAATTTGGGTGTCTTGATTGTTTTCATTGATTGTTTATCTTGCTTAAATTGTGTATTTTTTTTTCTAATGACATTGGTGTAAAGTTTGCCTTTTTAATTAACATGTTATTTGACGGGAGCGTATAATAGATAATTTGAAATTTTAATTTTGGAGTGGTTGTATTCCATTGTGCTGTAGAAATGGAAATGGATATACTAGAAAGTATTTTGGAGACAAAATACATGTATTTGGGATCTACTACTTTGCCAATTACCACTATTATGAGGGAGCATGGTATGATAGTTGTATGCAGTGTTGGAAGAATTAAGTGCATTTGGTTGATTTACTTTTAAAAGTAATTGCTTATTTTTTCACTTTTTAAAAATATTCTTATAACAAACGAGATTATTTTTTAAAATTTTCTCATTTTTCACATAAAATTGTAATTAACTTTCTCTAGTTTATAAATATGCAAGTTGTACTAATAAGAAAAAACACCATAAGCTGGTAGCTTAGAAGCATATAGACACACTAAAAACACACATTACTCTAATAATCTCGCCATGATACCACCAGAATGTTATTTTTGCCTTAGAAGTGTTATGTCAATCCCACCAGAATACTGTTGCTTAGCCAAGCTATAAACATCAAGATGTTCTTTATAAATAAATTAACTAAAGTTTACTGGTTTATATATTTTTTGTATAGGGCAGTCTACCATTTTTCAGTTTTGTCTAACATAGTTGAAAGGCAACTTCCGGAGCTATTTACTAGCTTTTTACATTTCTTTATTAAAATTGAGCTTCTTATATTTAATTTCGAAAGCTTTGTTAGCTCCAATGATTTCTATCACATCAGTGCCATTATTAACTAGCCTTAATACCTATATATCAATGATATATTGAACTTTATATATTTTATTTTATTTTGTCTAAGTGTGGATTAGAACTTTTTTATTTTTTATTGATATTGATTATTAACTTTGAATAGTCAGGTTTCTTATGGTTTTTTCCTTTTTCACATAAATAGATTTATATCCAGGATATTTCCCATTCAAAAGCAGACTCAAGTTTTCCAATATGTCAGGTTCACCCATTATTGATCCACATCTCTCTCCAGATGGATCTATGCTTGCTTATGTAAGAGACTATGAGTGCATATTTTATACCCCTTATCTAATGAATCAAAGCAGTTGACCCATGGGGCAAAGGAAAATGGTTTGGTAAGTTCAACTCTTGGTTGGTCTTTACTTCATCTGAGTTACTAAATGCATTTGAGTTTTAAAAAAAAAATAGTTGATGACTCTTGTATAGTCGCTTGACTAACTAAAGTAAACTTTTTAAATAATTTTTTTTAAGCAAAAAACTTTTTGACAATTAAAGGATCATATGGTAATGTATCTATTTGAAATATGCCAAGGTCCGCTTACTTTTGCTGCACATATCCTATTTTAATTGTCATAAGTGTTTGATTTCTATTATGAAGTATCAAACTGCTAATTTAGTTAAGTTTGATCCTTCCATCCTTAATGTCAGTTTCCTGGATAATGGTAGTTAAGTGCAGTGTTGATTCTCTTTTAGGGTCACTATAGGATTCTAAGGTTCTTTTCTTATTTATAAAATGAAGCTCGATTGAAGTATTGGATTTAATCAATGCTTTAATAAATGCTTACAAGATAGGAATGCGAGAGGAAGTATCTTCTAGTTTTGAGTTTGGTTCTCTCTATTTTGTTTCTAACTACATTTATGCTTTAGCTATGTGGTTTGGTGCAAAAATGAGAATAGAGAAAGGATATATAGGACGAGAGGTTCTAATAGTATTATTTGTTGTATTGATTAACTTCATGTAAGTTGTGTGTTTGTTCCTCTTTTTAAAATGAGCTTATAACTTCTTAAAATTGATGCCCTTATCCATCCTAGAACTCAAAAAGATAAGAATATATATTATATTTACCTAACTATGTTTCCAATCCCAGCTCACTTGGGTAGGCATCTCCAAGCTTGAGTGTTTTTGCTGCATCCTTTAAGATGTTTGAAACAATTAAGAGGAAGCAAGAAATTGACGCATCTAACACTATTGGATGGCATCTTGATGACATTAATGGAGATGCGAAACTTGTGGAGGTTTACTCTAATTATCATATAAGATCAGATGAACTGATATTCAATGGATTTTATCTTTCAATACCTAATAGTGGCACAACCACAGCTTTGGTAGGACAAACTGGGAGTGGAAAATCTACAATTGTTAGTTTAATAAAAGAGATTTTATGATCCACAAGCAGGTTAAGTTTTAATTGAAGATATCAACCTCAAAGAATTTGAATGACATGGATTAAACAAAAAATAGGCCTAGTTAGCAGGAACCAATTATATTTACTTGTATCATTAAAGAGAATATTTCCTATGGAAAAGATGGTGCAACTGATAAAAAAATTAGAGTTGCAGCAGAACTAGCTAATGCTGCAAAATTTATAGATAAACGACCTCAGGCATGCTCTTGAATCACCGTTTATGTGGAACTTGCATAGTGAATTCCCTCTTAGCAGTTTGAAATGTTCCTTTCCTTTGTAAGGATTATTTTTATCAACTTAGTATATAAGACTTCAAAGAAAAAATATTCTATCATTTATTGTATTATCCTTTTACATCAATAATTTTGTATAATAATGAATTATGAAATTAGGGACTAGACATAATGGTTGTCAACACAAAACTCAGCTCTCTAGGGGTAAAAAACAAAGAGTTGCAACAGTAAGAGAAATTTTGAAAAACCTTAGAATACTACTTCTGGATGAAACAACAAGTGTTCTTGATACCAAATCTAAGACAATTGTACAAGAGGCATTAGACAGAATAATGATAAATCGAATAACTATCATTGTAGCCCATAGCTGAAGTACTATAAGGAATGTCGATACCATTGTCGTTATTCATCAAGGAAAAATAGTTGAAATAGGTACACAACATGCAATAATATAAATCTAATTTCTCCATGAATCAAAAATTCTTAAATGTTTATATAACTTGTTGCATCATTATGTTTTTCCATTGATCAGGTTCACATACTGAGCTCACCAAGGACCTTGATGGAGCCTATAGCCAACTCATTAGACTGTAAGAAATTAAAGTGTCATAATGGAATGGATTAACAATTACATATGATTTACAATTAACAATCAAAATAACCTATATGATTACGTGTGGAACTCAAGTCTCAAAAGGAATCATTTTGGAAAACATAGAGAGAGTAGTATATAGATATTAAAGTAAATATATAAAAATGAATGAGCACATATTTGATATTTTGTAACTTTATTCCACCAATATTCATCCTATTACATTTGTTTCTACAAATCAAAATTTGTGACCATATAATTCTTTTGAAAACTTTAAAGACTACTCTATGGACGAATGCAATTATATTTATTTCTCTTCTGATTTCTTAGATGCGTGCAATTTGTGTAAAATATTACACTATATTTTGAATCCTGATTCTAGAAAATGGATTTATGTCATGAATGAGAATATATTATTTTCTTTTTCTTTATTAAGTTTTTTGGTGATATCATTAAAAAATATATGTTACAAGGATTATACATCAAATAATATATCTTAAGACACTTCAAAGTATTTTATCGTCTTATAAAAAAAAATATATACATCAAATAGAATACTCAATTGGCACTTCTTGCACAATTCCATTTTTGGATCTTTGAACAATAAAAGAAACTTTCAAACTATGGAAGCATAGAAAGTCCAAGTCTAAAAAGGAAATATTCTTTTGTGTTAGGAAAAGCAACAAATAAAAGCAAAGAGACAAAAAATTTATATTTGATGAAGAAAATAAATTGGACGAAAGAGCAGTTTGATTTCCCTTGACCCAAGGTCATGCATTCAATGTTCATGTAGAAGACGTAAATCATGTTTGTCTCTCAACGACTACTTTGCCTCTACCTATATAAAGATCAAAACTTATGAGGAAAAAACAACCAACATTAACTGAGTGATACATCTTGAAGTGTCATATCTACTCACAACCTAATTTGTATTATTTGTATTTACTCTTGTTGTAATATTGGATTTAAGAAAACAATGTTGCTTGACATATAAGTGTCTTGTCTGTTTTCTGGATAAACGTTTAGCCTTGAGAGGTTTGTGTAAAATACTGGATAGTATTTGTTAGGTGTATTTTCATACATTCTAGTTGTACTATTTTATAATAGTGGATATACTTATTATGTGATAATAGGGACTAAACGTAGCCTTTCGATTGGTGAGGGTGAACCAGTATAACTCTTGGTGTATTTATTTCTATATTTACCCTCTACGTTGTTAAGTGTCTTACTATGCTTAGTATCTTAATAACGTATTAACGTTAAAAGAAAAAAAATTCATTTTTCCTACGACGCCACGTTCAACCCTTCTTCTATGTGTCGAGTCTTTTCTTACAAAGTATAATGTGTAATTTGATTTAAGTTATGAGAATGATACTATAATTTAACATAAATGTTACAATATATTATTTATATAATAAATAGAAACATTTATATAAAATGTTAGAATAAATGTTGCTAAATAATATGAATTTAGTAGTGAAAGGGAGATATTAAATGAAATCTTAAAGTTAAGCAACTTAGGTTTAATTTGTTAGGACATAGGAGAGTGATGAGTAAGAATCTGATTTAAGCAATCAATACTTAAATAAGAAATCATATTTAAACCAAATTTGTGGGTCAAATGTTAGAAAGTATAACTTCTTGCAAGAATATATAAGAAAATTAAAAAAAAAATCTAGAACATATGCGTGAGAGTAGATACGTACTAGAACAAGAAATAGAAAAATACAAGAAAAAAATCACAAACAAAAATATATGAAAAATAGAAATAACATCCAAAAGAGTTTGATTTAAGTGAATATGAATTTATATAAATAATAGTAAAAATATAAATTACACAAAAAAATTGATTTGACTAAAAAATCAACAAAAATAGCATGCACGTGTCTAGTCTAAACAAATCTAATGATGGAGTACATATTTATCAACGGGAGATGTGATTTTGCATAAGGGATGAGGAAAATGAAGAAGATTGAAGATTGAAGGTGGGGGAGAGGCAGGATGAGGGTGATGAAGAAAAATGATGCAATAGGGAAGGATGACGGTGAGGAAGAGAGAGGGAGGGAATGGATAAAGAATGGAGAAAATGAGAGAAATTAAATGTTGAGGGTGAAGGAGACATTAAAAACATTTGTTTTAGTGAGAAAGAGAGGGAGGAAATGTATAAAGAATGAGGAAAATGAAAGAGATTGAATAGTGAGAATGAAAGAGACATTAGAAAAAAATTTATTTTAGTGATAAATTTTAAAAGATAAATAATAGTAGTTTTAATTTTCACTGGACTCTTTTATGATAGATCAATGTTCGTTAAAAATTATCTTTAAAAAATATTTTAGTAACCATATAAATATTATAACCATCAAAATTTAATATATTTTGTATCAATTTATACAATCGTCAGAATATCTACAAAAAAATTATTTGTTTATTGTAATAAAATATAGGATAAGGATGACCAAAAAAAAGATCATTGATAAAATAAAGGAGAAGTGATATATGTTGGAAGAAATATATATATATATATATATATATAATTTAAATAAATTAAATTTGAAAGTTGAATGCTACAATAATTATATTTGTTATGTTAAAATTGTAATGAGTGTACGAATACAACAAGTGAATTGTACTTTTGCACAAAAGATAAACTTCCTCTACTAAAATAAAAAATTGAATTCTTAGTTCCAACTTTTTTTAATAAAAAAATTCAATGAATCCCAACCAATTTAATTTAAATACTTTTATTAAAATTTTATACAAAATTATCAATCTTCCATCAATCAATTTTTTCAAAATTATTCATCTTTTCTAAATTTAGGCTAATAGTCCAAATTTTTATTTTTGAAATTTTCATTTTTATACAACTTTTTAATGTTTCAAATACCACCCCACAATATTAACATATTATATAAGTTTCGATGGGTATTGGTGATACATTATCCATTATCCATTAATAAGAAACTTGAAATAATAATTGTGTCTATGTCTAATTTCAAGTTCAACCATTTTCTACATAAATATGATTGAAAAACATCACACGTGATGAACGTTAAATCGATGAAACTAAAAGAAGAAAAAGAATGAGGTTCACCAATAAAGAAGGTGAACTTCTTGTTACATCTTGATTGAACATTTTAAAAGATGGAACCATCAGAGGTTGATAGTAAGAAAGGAAACTAGAAAAACTAAAATCATAATGAAAAAAGTAAATACATAATTATTTGAAGAAGAGTGACACCTAAAAAAAAACATGGTAATTTTCAATGAAATTTATTTGAACAAAAACGAAAAAAAAAACTTAAGTATGCATGACAATTGTTGAAGGAAAAATCAAAATGGATGACAGAATTATTTCATTATTCTTAAAAAATATAAAGATTTCTATTGTTAAGACATATTCGTCATCTTTTTAACTTGAAAATACTAATAAAAAAATACAATACTGCATTGCTAACTTTAATTCTTCAATAAATAAAAGATAACAAAATAAAATAGATAAAACTTTTAAGAATTTAATATTAATTGAAATTGAAGATGCACACAAATCAACAATATTTACTATCCAAGAATTGGTACGTGTGAAGGATAAAAGCAAATTGAAGAATAGGACATGAAAGTTAAAGTAAATAAACTAAAGAACAACTTAAAATGAAAAGGATAGATCCTCTTTAAAATACAACTAAATGAGTAAGAGACAAATAATAGATCATAAATAATAGTGCAAACATATTAAAAAATATAAAATAATAAAATTTTGTATTTAATATATTATTACGTTTCATCAATAAAATATTTTCAAAAAACCATGTCACATATTATATATATATTTTTT
The DNA here is from genome assembly GCA_037954105.1 of Canavalia gladiata. Lineage (NCBI taxonomy): Eukaryota > Viridiplantae > Streptophyta > Magnoliopsida > Fabales > Fabaceae > Canavalia > Canavalia gladiata. Next base: position 26,413,155 of record CM075662.1, read on the forward strand.
TTTTTTGTAACATATCATTTTATATATTTTTTAATTCTTAATTATTTAAAAAATAAAATAAAATAAAACTATGAATATTAAATGTTGATGGAACATATTTGAAAATATTTTGGACATCAAAATAATAAATATTAAATAATTTTATTTATAAATTTTTATATATTTTACATAAATTTTAATATATTTTAATTTCTAAAAAATGTTATTGTTATATTTTTAACAGAATTTTATTTTTTTAAATAAATTATTTTAAAAATAACTATGAATATTTTAAAATTTTAAAATTATTATACTTTTACATACTTATTGATTCAAAATTAAAATTAAAATTAATTAAATTTTTAAGATAAAATAAAATTAAAAATAATGAATATGAGATAGTTTGTAAGATTTATTTGATGGATTTTGTTGAATTGCTTCATTGAAGAAATAAGTTCTTACAATTGTATAAAATAAAAAAGAAATGATGAAACGTATAAAAAAGTGTATGTAAACAACTCATGTATGATACTCTGTTGTATATGCTTTAATAATATTAATCATTAAGAACTTAATTATAAGATTATAAAATAAAAAAAATTTATATTATGAAAATTTAATTAAAAATTTATTAAAATTATAAAAACAACAGATTAATTTAAACTAAATAAAATAAACGCTGAGAAATAAGTACATTTTGCCAATAAATATACAAGAGATTTTAGGCTGAAGACAGAAATAATATTCATAGAGGATGGGAGATGGGCCAGTACGTAGGATTAATTGGAGGAAAATATAGCTTTTTCCTCTATTTTTTTTTTCTATAATATCATTCTTCCCAGGTAATTTTAAATTTGAAGTTGTCATGGGCCTGGATAAAGCCCAAATGACATGATATTAATCTCAATGAAGAAATCCACTACTTTAAACCAAAAGAAATATATAAAGACAATCCACTGCTAGGTACAAAAGAAAATTTTAAATTTATTATTATGTAGATTAAGTTTATAAATTTTTATAAAGTTTAAAAGAATCTAATATTTTATTAAATAATTTTAACTTAAAAATATTAAGAAAGATATATTATATATTGTACTAAAATTATTTAATAAAATATTAAATTTCTTTTAAATTTTATAAAATTTTATAAACTTGATCTACACAGTAAAAAAAATTTAATTTAATGGTTAGACTAATAAAATTTAATATATTAAAAAATTATTTAGTAAAATAAATCAACATAAATTATTTCTATGAATGATTTTTGTCCAAACTTTGATAGGAGGGGGGAACGCTTCACATTAAAATCTTGGTTTTTCTTGCTATAATTATTTTTGCCATATATTTGTTTGATTGCTCCAGATAGATTCTTGCAACAGGGAGGACTTATTTCTGCTTACTATTGTTGTCTTATTGTTATTCCCCTATGACATCAAACTTAATATTAAACTAGCTCTAATGGACCAACTTATAAATTAAAATAATACATATAATATATTATTTCTAATATATTTTTATTATTATCTAAAAATGTATTAAAAAATTATAAATAAAACTCATTAAATGAAAATGAGATTCACAAATGTCGAAGTCTCAATATATTTTAATTGATGATAAAAATATAATATTACTAACCTTTCCTTTCAATATATGTAAAAAATCTTAGGAGGTATGGTGTCCTAAAAATAATAATATTTCACAGTATAACATACTCACACATACTGCTTGATTCAATTTAAAATATTATATTATAGTATTAATGAAATCATAAATATGTAAAACAGTGTACACATGTAAGAAAAAAATATTAATATATGTTCTATTTAAATATGATGACAGAAATATTACACACATGTTTTGTGTTTTAGTATTTTAAAAATACTATACACATGTACGCAAAAACTTTGTAAGATGCAAGGCACCATTGGGCTAAGGGGGGCAATTATAGTTTAATATTTTAAAGAGGTTTCTTCGGAATTCAGCTTTGTAGGAAGGAGCCAACTCAACTACCGTGAGGAATGTTCTTCAAAACCACGTGTCTTTTCAGCCTTAGAAAAAGGGAAGATCCTAAAGCTATGTATGGAACATAAGAATTCTACATTAAAAATGAGTCATCAACTTGTTTTCAATCTTGCACATGGTTTGAATCATTGGATGAAACCCTTTTTATATTGGTCCCTGCTTCGTCTGGTAACATGATTGTTATCTCATAGGAAAAAGTGGGCATTAGGTAGAGCTCCCTAGAGGCAACACCAATTGAAGGTTATCAAAGAAATATATGCTGAAATAGGAACAATGGATAGTGCCAAAGGATAAAGAATGGAATGGATCAAAAGGAGTAAGAGGGTGGAGTAAGTAGCAAGAAAACTAATGGATGCTAAGGGAACCTTTTTAGACATGCATTGTGTCACCATATTCTATTTTGAACTTTGTTCCCTTTGAACTTAATCTAAGTTTGAAAGTACATTTATTTTGTGTGGGGCTAGGGACTTGAAAATTAAGAAATAAAAATATAGAGTATTTTCAAAGATTAAGTGGACCATATTGTGTGTATACGTGGTTATATTCTTCTTTGCTTGTCCACTTCCACATACCACGACACATTTTTCTTTTTTGCTTAATGGGATTGATGATGTGGAATTTAGGAGTGGTTTCCAAATGAAATGTAATGATTCTATTGGAAGAAGTCCTATCCAAGTCTTGTTTATAATTCATATATGGATTTTGTTCACACTTTGTGGGTTTTGAGCCACCACATATTTTGGATAGATTAATCAGAAGATAATTCATGTTTGTTTATTTCATGGCTTTGATATCAATACCATTTTTGACATTTGAGAGAGGCTGTTGGTGGTTGTCAAGCATGTTCGGTACTTTTCACTATCCTGGGCCTAGTGTAAATTTAGCTCATTCAAGGTGTAATCTTTACACCATTTGGAAAGATTTTTTTTAAAAATAGACATTGAAAGTAATCATGATTATTTTATACACAAATTTTACTATTTATCTATCTATATATTTTATTTAAAAATTAATAAATTTAAAATAAAAATATATATATCTAACAATTTACATTCAAATGTAAATAAATATATGCTGTTATTTATTTATATGTGAGAAATGTTTCTTTAAAATCAAAGAAACGTGAAATTATAATTACAACAAATCAAAATTGAAAAGTATTTAAAATTGTAGTTTTAAAATTATACCGAGTGAAAGGTTAATCTTCTAATAAATTAAGATGAGTTAGTTAAAATTATTATAAATAATCATTTTTAAAATATTTAACATAAATTCAAAATCGATGATTAAACTTCAAGAATTACTGCCAATTGATCTATATGTTCAAAGATATAGGATAATGTTCTTTTAAAATTACTAAACTAACGTAAATTGTATAATATTTATCATTATAGAGTAAGTCAATCTTTAGGTACAACTTCCTTTTACTTTTTTATGATCTACAATTACTAAAAACGTGTGTGACAATCTAAAATAACCAGAAAATATTATTATAGACTGAAACAAATTATTAAAAAATTAAAAAGATGAGATAAGCCCTATTTTATAATTAAGACGTATCCCATATTGATAGATTTTTCAAAAATCTTAAAAAGAGAACTACCCCATATTGGGAAAAAAAACCTAAACAAGGAAAATACATCACCTATTACATGTTATATTTTTCTCTTTTCTCTTTTTTCATTGTAAAATGTTTATAAAATTATTTTAAAAATATAATTTTTAAAAAAAGCATATATATTCATTACCCTCCTCTTGTTTGACATCCTTAACTTAAAAAAAAAAAAATTGTTTTTGAAGTTTCGGTGATGGATAATTTTCATGAAAAATGTTCAAATATTTATTGTGAACAATGAGAAAGAAATTTCTAGAAATGAATATCCAATTAAAAAAGGGAATTTGGGGTTACAAAATTTACTTTATTAGGAGTTTATGCTGTCTTCAATAAAGAAAATTCACCCATTTGCATTTGAAAATCATATCCTTGCAACTTCAAATGAGTTGTCATTGTGTCCCTAAACAAGGGATGTTGCTTGTGTTAAGCTTGATACCACATATGGGCACTGATTTCCACTTTATATAAATTAATGCTTTGAAAGACAAGTTTCTAAAAGAAAATGTGTAAAACAGGTGTTTGCATATGGACCCTACCCCTTTCAATGTTGTTATGTTGCAATGGTGCATGTGGACAGAAAAGGAATAAGCACCACTACACTTCCACCACCACCACCATCTTTAGGTCATTGCCTTTACACTACAATCCAACACTACAATCCAAGAAAACCATCACTCACTGCTGGCCATCCAATCTACACTACCCTTCCTGAGAGGCTTTTATTTCACCCTCTTTTTGGGCCCTCTCTTTGCTATTAATGTGTGTCTCACTCACTCCCATTCATGTACCACTTTCTTTCATATCCCATCATCAATGACTATGCTTTTGTCTTTGTTCACTCTACATTTTATTTAATTTTTCTTTTTCTTGGTTAATTGTCATATGACCCTTATGAACATGGTTTTTGGGCAGAAATTTATACATTGATTCCCTTCTCTAAAGTTTTCTATTTTTTTTTTTAAAACAAATGTTCAGACAAGACAATATTATCTTATTTAAAAATCAGAACATATCACCTCCATCGTAATTTACATTAATATTTATAAAATCGTCCATCAAACCAAAATTTATTGCAATAAAAAACTGTAAAACTTCAATTTTTTTATACCCTCTCATCAAATTATACTATGTAGATTTTTTAATTTTGTAGCACCATTTAATGGACATTATCTATCGTTAAAAAATATTTATATTTCATCGTTCAATTTTTTTTTAAAATAATAATAATAAGTGGATCTAAAAATTTAATCTTTACCGCAATGAATCCCTTGACATCTTGTAAACTCTTCTGTAATGAAAATACTTTAAAATTATGATACTGTGATTACAATTTGCACATTTAAAATTTAATTTCATACAATCTGAAATTTCGTTAGATGGATGAATTTTTTTTAATTTCTGCAAATATAATTCAACTTATTTAAATTAAAAAAAAATAGGCATCATCCAATTTGCCAAGAAAAGTTTATGGGGTTGTGAATTAGTGGTTGATAAAAAGCACAGAGGCTAATAGTTAGGCAATAATCAAACTGAAAAGGTCATTAGATAGTGCAATATGAGCTTCCATAAAACTCTTAATGGGATCATTGCTGTTGTCTGATTTCTTAACGTCTCAGGAATCGATAAAAATGGTCCTAAAGTTCTGCTTTTTGTCCATTATTACATATGAATGAATGTCATGGGTGCCATGTTTTCCGGTTATCTCTTTGACCGCTCCAAATAACTTATTAAAGATAAAATAAAATTTCCTGTGTTCAATGAGTGGAGGTGATGAATTTATATGTACTTGGAAAACTTTTTTACAAGAGATATAATTGTTTGTTTCTTATATGTTGGCTTAAAAAGTTGGTAATAAGTTATAATTCTTAAAAAATAAAATGAACTAAATATGCAGTAGATATTTGGGAATAACTTATTTTTAAAAATAATTTTATAAATAAAACTAAATGAGTTTTAAAAAATAAATTAAACTATACATATAATTAAATATAAAAATTGATCTAATATAGTTTAGATAAGATAATAAACTCATACCTCATTATTTTTATTCTTTAAAAAAATACTTTCTATTGCTAATCCATTTTATTAAAATATTGATTTTTTAATCAATTGTTCCCATATTTATTTATTCAAAAAATAAATATATAAATATTTAATTATTTTACTAAGAATTATGCAATAAAATTTTGATATATTATTTATTTATTTTATTATATTATTTTCTTCATTTATATTTTTATATAAAAATAATAACTCTTAAACTTTTATACAAACAAATAAATAGAAACAATTTTTTTCTCCTTACTAAACATAGATAGCATTCTAGAAATATAGTTGGATTGGATCCTTTGCTTTTGCCCTAAACAAACCTACAATTTAAAATTTATTATCACTAATATAACTTAATTGACGACCATTTATTATGTGTTGCAGAAGTCAATTAACCATTAAATTAACATGAGATCATGTGGGGGTACCTCATGAGGTATCAGAATAAGATTTTGCCACATGGCAGACCTTATTGTTATCAATAAATCACTTTCTCAAGATGGCCATCAAGAGGTGCCCAAAGGGAAGAGGAAAAGCAACTAGGCAACCTCCATTGAACTGAAATCAAAGTAAAGTTTGGTAATTATCCCCCATTGACAACAACACCTAAATCTGACCTTCCCACTGAAAATTATCAGTAAACAAAAAATATATATAATATATATTTTTTCTTAATACAAAAATAAGACTTTTCTGTTCCTGAACCTCTCTGTCCCACCCCAACTGCTTCTCTCTCTGAGAAGGGGTCTGTTACTTCACTTTTTCCTTTGTAGAGTTTCCTTCAAGTGAGAGTGGATTGTGGAATACACAAAGTTCATATTTTTATTGCTCTTCATCAATTTTAAACTTGATCTAGTTACCAACTCCATTGGAAACAGTTCAACTTTTTAGTTTCTAGTTTTTGGTTTCTAAGAGTCATGGAAGTCTCTGAATTCTGTCTCTTCCAATTCATGAGTTCAAGTTGTTTTCAATATACTCTTGTTCTGACTCTTGCCCTTTTAACCAAAGACTCTTCTGGCTTGTTCCATAACCTTGCTTCTCATTGTTTTGGTGTCACTATATGTGGGTCCTCTTCAATTTAACCTCTGCTTGTTCTTGTTTCAACTTACCAGCTTCTAAATCTGTAATCTTTTTTTCTCCTATTTGTTATTCTGTTGTTCTTTTAAATCACCTCTGAGGAGGTTGTTGTCTTTGGAGATTGGTATGGGGATGGGGGTGGTTTTAGCACTGATTCTGCATCTGGTGAAGCTATGTATCATTGGCTTTGTTGTGGCATACCAAGGATCCGAAGGTAGGTACTAAATTCTCAGAACTCTTTGTTGAAGTTAGTCTCTTTAGAACTTTTGGTCTTAGTTTGTTACAGATAATGACAAAAATTATGCTTAGGCTAGAAGAACATGATCTGGATCAGCTTACATGGTTTTTAAGCTGTTATTATTATAATAATAATGATTCTATAGAGAACCTAAACATTATGGCTAAGTTTCCACTCAAAATATTTGTTCAAAACTTCATACTTAGAGTTAGGATCACCAAGGAGGCATTTGATCTTGTTCTTCTTTGTGATGTCCTCTTGCATTGCTTAGAAAATCCAATTTTGGTTTGAATATATTAAACATAAGGCAAGCTGCTGGTGGGTTTTGAATCCATTGTTACACCTTCCACTTTTGTTCTTGTGAGCCTATGCGCCATTAGCGCCAAAGTACATTGGCTGCTTACAACAGATTCAGCTGATAAATTACTGATTTTTCTATCTTTAATCTTTGCTTTATTGAGGAATTCTCCCTTGCAAAACGTACAAATTGATGCATATAGGGTTTTTACTAGTTAAAGAAGGTTTTAACTTGTAATTCCCGTAATCTTTTCAAACCAAAGAGTTTCTCCTAGTGAAGGTACTTTCTGCATGTGGATTGATTTCTTATCTGTCCATAAAAGAGGTTCTTCTAGTGAAGGTGCTTTTTGCATGTGGATTGATTTCTTATCCATATTTAAATACTCTTTAAGGGAAGCTAGTCTTGTACTCTTGTTCCTTAAGAATCTAGAGGTCTTCAATACTTAAATTTGTTGATGTAAATTCTTTCAAAATTTTCCCCTAAATTGAACAGAGATTATTCTTATTTCAAATTTAATTATCCAGATACACTACAAAGAACAAACCCAACATGAAGAGAAAAAAATTACCAGGATTCTGAAATATTAAATTTTGCAGAAGATATTGCTGGTGTGAGCCCGTATGCTAGCCTAATTAATCAAAGTCAGCCAATTTGATAATTTTGAGCTTGCTGATAAAAATTTGATAATTTTTCCTTTTCTTCCATGAAAGTTTTGACTTTCCAACTGATACTGTCTTCTTCAAGGGTCTGTTATATCCCCATCTCCATCATTCCTTCCTATCATTCATCCAAGAGGAGAAGCACCTGGTCGTATCCATCATGGACACTCACGGAGAAGTATTGCACCAAGCTCACCTTCAGATTCAGATGGTATATCAAACAAATCTAAATCTATATCTAAGTATCATACAAAAATGGGTTTGAATTTTGAGTTTTTTGAACTTGATTATTTACTGTCCCTATTAGTTTCTGATGGTGTTTGATACTTCTGTTCCTTCTTTCAGGGTTTGTTATATCCCCATCTCCAGCAATCCAACCTGTGGATTCTTCCCCAAGTGAAGCACCTGGTCTTTTACACTCAAGAGAACCATGGAGAACCATTGCCCCTGGCTCTCCGGAAGTACCAAATGGTAATCTCACTCCCTTAGTCTATTCATATTGGGATCATTTGCCCAAAAAAATGGGTTTTCACCATCCAGCCTCATTCTTGTACCCTCCAGTTGCATTAGCACCTCCTACTTCTGCTCCAACTCCTCAGAAGAATAAAGGATTTGAACCATCTATATCTTCCAGTCCTAGTACAAGCACCATAACATCGTCACCACTGTATAAGGTTGCTCCTTCTCCATTAACTGCTGAAAGGAATGTGCCACCATCCATACAACCAAGTCCAGTTCAAAGGATAACACCTGCTGCTAGGCCTCCTCTTGTGTGCACACCATCTGCTCCAGGTACATGACTAAGCATTTTCTTTTATGAGGGTAACCTTCCGATTGATATTGATCCAAGTCCTGCTCTTCTATTGTTTCTTGAACAGCTCCTGTTGCAATACCTTCTGACAAATTGCCAAAAACTTCACCAGTCAGGCAACCTATTGAACATGGAAGTTTGCCTCCTAAAGTTGATGAGAGGAATGAAAGTAAGAGTCACAAGCCAGAGCAAAAATCACCACCACCAGGTATGTGATAAAAACTTTTGTCAAGTAGTTGGAACATGGAATTCTTAAGTTGGTTTTTCCGTTTCATCATATCCAGCTTCCAGTTGGTATTGACAAAAAATATGCTATTGTATGAATATTTGGACAAACCCAGTTGCAATACCTTCTTCCGAATTGCCCAAACTTTCACCGGTAAACCTACCAACTGAAAATGGAAGTTTGCCTCGTAGAGAGGGTGCAAATAAAGGTCACATCCCAGAGCCAATTTCACCAGGCATGTGATCACAATGAAAATGTTGTCACCTGATTTCTTACTTCTGAAATTTCCTTTTTTTCATCTCCAACTTCCTGCTGGTATTGAGCCAAAAATATGATCTTCTAATGAATTTTGAACAGCCCCTATAGTATTCAATTTGCCCAAACATTCACCAGTGAGTCAGCCAACTGAACATGGAAGTTTGTCTCCAACTGTTCATAGAAGGACTATCCACATAGGTCACTCATTGGAACCAGTTTCTCAAGGTAATTACACTTGATCTTTTAGTTTTTTTTTTCTTTGATTGCTAATTTCCAGCTGATATTGACTTCAAATTTCTGTTTCTATGGATTTTGAACAGGCCCTGTTGCAATACCTCCTAAAAATTTGCCCAAAAATTCATCGGTCGGCCAACCCACTCATCATGGAAAATTTCCATCTAATGTTCGTGATAGAACTGCAAATAATGGTAATACTCACACTCCAGAACCACGTATGCTATATAGTCTTATCTAATCATCTCTAGAATTCAACTATTATGATTCTGAACTTTTTATTTTTCATTAAAGCACAAAATCTTTTGCATCTCGGCATCTCCGCTGTGAAAAAAGGAAAATAACCAACGAGTAGGCCTCCCTATTTTACCAAAAACAACTCCATTCATATAACCTGGAAAATCTTATTATTTTATTTCATCAAATAAGGGAGAAAGATAAATATATGGTCTTAATTTTGTCAGATTATCACTTTTATTTGTCTCATTTTTTTTATTTTATTTTATTCACACACCAGTAACATCAGTAAGAAGACCATTTTCAGTAAAACCACCATTGGTCCACCCAGCCATACGACCATCTTCTCCATCCCAATTACCAGGTGCAAATTTTGAGAAAAGATTTTGTTCTATCCCCCCCCCCTGCCCCCTCCTCTACCAGATGATTTTGTTGTTTATTTTTAGAATATGTTACAGTAGCATTTTTCTGTTAAACAATTTAGTCTTTTTATTTCCTCATTTATAGTCTTTCTACTCTTTGGATGATGAAGGTTTAAAACTCAATCTTATGTATAATTCTATAATTTGTTCTTGTTGAATCACTTTTGCCATCGAGGATCCAAAAAGAGTTGTTGTATCTCTCTTTTATTTCAATGTCACATTATATAATTAATGGGACGGGCAATTGGGTATGGACATATGATAATAAAAAAATTATAATATGGAAATGGGTTGAGAAATAAGGATTATACATCTGATGAAAGACAAACACTTGTTTGGCTCTTCTAAAGAGAGAAAGTTAAAGTGCATCTGTGGTTGTTTGGCTTTGGTGTTTTCTCACTTTGCACACTCTCACCTTTCAGGAGTTAAATCTGCAAAGTTGCTATTATACATGCAAAAGAATATGTAGCCACTAAATTAAATTTAGTTTAGTTAGAACTTTCAGCATATAGCATAACAATGAAATATCCTTTTCTATAAATTTCTTTAAATTTTTTATTTGCCTTTCAATATATAAATATTCTCTGTGACTAACATTTGCATCTGATTTTCTTTTATGTTGTTGCTATTGTGCCTTAATTGATTTAATTGGCATAAAACATGTGGTGCAGCACCAGTTGTCTCTCCTGCATTAACTCCTTCCAGAAGCTTCAGTTGGAAAAAAGGTGGACAACCAGCTTCTGCGCCTCTGTACAACACACCAAAGCCACTACCGGCTATGGTACATTCCCCTGCTCAAGGTATATGGTAGCATCAAACTACTTTTGATGAGTTGCAAATTCTTAAGTAGAGGATTTCTCATTGCACTAATTGAACCAATCATTCTTCAACTGATGGAAACTTAATTGGCACAAAACATGTTGTACAGCACCTGTTGTCTCTCCTGCATTAACACCTTCCAGAAGCTTCAGTTGGAAAAAAGGTGCAGAACCAGTTTCTCCACCTCTGTACAAAATACCAAAGCCATTACCAGCTATGGTACATCCCCCGGCTCAAGGTATATGGTAACATTAAACTACTTTTGATGAGTTGCAAATTCTTAATTAGAGGATTGCTCCTTGTTCTAATGGCAATTGGTTGTAAAGGCTCTAATATCATTGGAAAAATCAACTCTGATAAAAGCACAAGTTTTTTGTCAAATGCACGGGAATGATTTTTATGTCTTACAAATACAAAGTTAACACCATGCTTGAATTTTTCTAGAAATGTAATTTTACCAAATTTAAAATGACCTTATAATTAACTATCAAAAACCTTACAATTTAACTGATGGAAACAACATGAATACAGAATGAAAACATTAAAACTATTAAAATTACACTAAACCAATATATTTCTATATACACACATGTTGAGTTACTTGATTTATTTATTTTCTTTCTCTGCTGTAGCTCCTGCAGCACATAAAGCAAGGCAATTTCATCCTGCTCCTGAGCCACTGATTTCATCTCCTAAATCTCCTTTCAACAAAGAAGATCATTCACCCACATCTTCTCCTTCTACCACATTTTATAAGCATCACCATACAAGAAACACAATCACCAGCCCTGCTCCTGCATCGTCATATTTGGTTTCTCCTCCCACTTCAATACACCAAGGTTTGGTTTGTTTGTTGATCTATTGAATTGTTCCACAAATTAAGCTTTTTTCACTACAATTAAATACATATAACATTTTGTTTTGTTATTATATGTAGATCAATCAATCCCTCCCACATTAATGCCATCAACTAAACGAAGACATCATGCTCCACCACCAAAGAACACAGGTATCTATAAGTATGGTGAGCTTTTAAGATGTTTCTTCTGAGATTGATAAGTAAATAAAGGAAATTTTAATTACTGAAGCTTTTCTGCATGGTAGGTTCCTCGGTTCCCCCATATGCTGTCCCTATTCAGTCACCAGCGAACCAGGTTTCTCCTGCTCCTTCTCCATCATTCAAAATATTCCCCCACCCAACCAAAAGTAAGACGAGCTTAAATTCCATATTCATTACTAATATTTTAGAAAATCTTGTCTTTTTCATGATCATCGACTCATCTTTTTGCATCCATTCATTGTGTTTGTTATTGCAAGTTCCATTTCGTCCTCCTAAAGTTTCTCCTTCTCGGCCTTCCTCCAAGGGCCCTAAAAAGCCAGTCCTGCCTCATGTTCAAGCACTGCCACCCCCACCCCCTAATGAAGGTTGGTACTTTATTTATTTTTATCTCTAGTACTGGAGTTATATATGCTAATAGAAGTGCTTTTTGAATTTGCTGACGGTATTCATAAAACTGAAATTTACATGTCTATTCTTCAATTTTAGATTGTATATCAATGGTTTGCTCAGAGCCCTATACAAATTCTCCACCTGGGGCACCCTGCAAATGTGTCTGGCCCATGAAAGTTGGTCTTCGCCTAAGTGTTTCTTTGTATACCTTCTTCCCTTTGGTTTCAGAGCTTGCTTCTGAAATTGCCACTGGGGTTTTCATGGAGCAAGGTCAAGTTCGCATCATGGGAGCCAATGCAGCAGACCAGCAACCAGATAAAACTGTTGTCCTCATTGATTTGGTACCTCTTGGGGAAGAATTTGATAACACTACAGCCTTTATAACTTCTCAGAGATTTTGGCATAAACAGGTTGCTATAAAGACTGCTTACTTTGGTGATTATGATGTGTTATATGTGAGCTATCCAGGTATGTATAAATTCTCAATTTCTTGTATTGTGTTCATGACTTTTTTGGTTTGAAGTTTTATGGGGTCCTCTATTTGTAGGTTTACCTCCATCTCCTCCTTTACCACCTTCAAGCATTTCCATGATAGATGGTGGTCCATATTCAAGCAGTGGCAACAATGGTAGGACAATAAAACCCCTTGGGGTTGACATACCAAAGCGGCAGCATAAAGGTGGACTTGGCAAGGGCATAATAGCTATTATTGCTCTTTCAGTTTTTCTAGCATTTGTTTTATGTGTTGCTGCTGTTTGGGCCTTGTTCAAGTGCAGAGATAATGTGAGTCAATCAACCTCAACCCCACGGGTTTTGCCACCCTCTCTAACCAAAGCACCAGGTAATACAGATGGTAGTGTGTTATCATCTGGTAAATTTGTGCATTTTTCCTGTTAGAAACTGTCTTGGTTGATCATTTAAAACGGCACTATATTCTACACCAAAGAAAAAAAAAACACATACGGAGAAAGAGAGAGAGACCATTCAAACTACTGACCTTTTTTAGTATTTATCTCATAATAGAATTAGGAAAACAAAGGTTGGCAGAATTTCATGAAGAATAAGAAACATTCAATTACAATAATTTGAATAAATAAGATCATTTTCACAAGTATGGTATTACTAAATAAATTGGGAGTCCTATAACTTTGAATGTTTCCTTATCAACTAATTATTGTGTCAACTTGATTTTTTTATCATTTATTAGCCCTTTTGATCAAGAAACTGACATGAGTTTCACAGGTGCTGCTGGGTCATTAGGTGGAGGTGTGCTTGCTTCAGCTTCATCATCATTTCGATCTAGCATTGCAGCTTATACAGGATCTGCTAAGACTTTTAGCATTAATGACATTGAGAAAGCCACTGATAATTTCCATGCTTCCAGAGTACTTGGAGAAGGTGGTTTTGGACGTGTGTATAGTGGTATCCTCGAAGATGGGACAAAAGTGGCAGTCAAGGTTCTAAAGAGAGAGGATCATCATGGTGACCGGGAATTCTTATCTGAAGTTGAGATCCTTAGCCGCCTTCACCATAGAAATTTAGTTAAGTTGATAGGTATATGTGCAGAGGTCAACTTCCGCTGCCTGGTTTATGAACTAATTCCAAATGGCAGTGTGGAATCCCATTTACATGGTACTTATATCTGCTTGTTAGCTTCAGTCTCAAGTACCATTCCCCTTGTTTAGTTCTTCATAATAATGGTTTTCTTATATCTGGTCTTCTGGTAGGAGTTGACAAGGAAAATAGCCCAGTAGATTGGAGTGCTCGGATAAAGATAGCTCTTGGTGCTGCTCGTGGACTGGCTTATCTCCATGAAGATTCAAGTCCACATGTCATACATAGGGACTTCAAGTCTAGCAATATTTTACTTGAAGATGATTTTACACCAAAAGTATCTGATTTTGGATTGGCCCGAACTGCAGCTGATGAGGAGAACAGACACATATCAACACGCGTCATGGGAACTTTTGGGTATGCAGTTCTCTTACATTCTTGTTTCTGTATTGGAAAGTTTTACCTACTATTTATCTCTCAACTCAATACCCTTTTAGTTTTTCCGGTCATTCAAACATAATAAATATGCAGAGGTCCAAAAGCATGGATGATTTGGACATAATACAATACAACATAGACACAAGAACACAACAAATTTTATAAATTATAAGACACAGCACAGTTATAATACAACATATAAATTAATATAAAAAAATATGAAACCCAAATCTTAAATCAAAAGAGAGAAATGATGTTTTAGAAATAAGCATGAGCCATTGTAAACATAATAAAATGCTACAATCTATTAATTATTGTGATATTCACATCTGCAGTAGTATAAAAGTTAAAAAATGAAAGTTAAAAGAATTGTTAAATGCCCATTAGAAGTGTTTGAAGTATCTATGAAATATTTGACATGGGTACAACACAGTGCTGGGAATTGAGATCCAGGTGGGTTAGGAAAGGATTCATTGATGGACTGGAGGTAGTTAATTGTTAGGAGTATATGTGATAGAAAGTAACTTATACTGTATTAGTAGTTCTGTCTTAGAAAACAGTTTTGTATTAGAAACTGCATGATGGCAGTTATATGTTAGGACTTAAAAGTATATCTGATACAAGGGTGTGTGATTAGCCAAGTATGTTGTTATTTGTAGCTTGTTGACGGAGAAAACTCTGTAGAAAACTTTTGTCTCTTCAACAGCAAAGGTAATTGTGTGTCATTTCAGAGTTTATTAGTTTATCAATTTGATAGAGTCCCTGGCTCGAACTCTGATATAGGAAAGGATTTAGTATGCTGGGCCAGCAGCAGAAAGGGCCCCCGCAATTTGGAAAGGGCATACTAAAAAGAACTTAGAAGGGTCCTAAGTTAGTTAGTTGGATGATGTGGCAGGTTGTTAGCATTTGAGGGGATGGTTCATGTGAGAAAAGGGGCTTATGTAGTTTTTGCTGCATGATAGAAAGGGGGCAAATTCATTTAGGGTGGGCAGAGAAACTATTTTCTCTGTTGTATCTGCGCATTGAGCTTGTTTTTGGATTCAATGAAGCCCTCATTTCTGCTTTAATTTCTAGGTTTGTAACACAATTAGTGTTCTATTACACAACATGGCTAATATTTTTTTGTGTCCTGGCTTCCTTGGGGGAGGTTGATCAGCCAAGTTGAAACTAGACATCTATAACTCTATCAGATTAGTAAAATGAATTTATTTCTTCTCCATGTCTAAAGACATTTACTTCTGTAGAAATTATATTAACAATCTACAATTTTTTGAACTTGTATACTGTCTGAAAAAAAAACAAATTTAACTGAGATTTATTTTTGAAGAAATGGAGGTAAAGCAATAAAAGAGTTCGGTGCTATTTCTGGTAATTTATTTGGAAGCTAGATATCTGCCTGTATCTTACGTCTAGGTTCCTCCAATTAGCAGAGTAACAAATACCATAGTATTGGTCCAAAAATCTGTCTTCTCGAAATTGCATAGCGCACTAACCATTACAGCATACATTTGTTTAGAAAAACATAGGAAAAAAATGAGAGGATATTTTTTATATTTAATCCTGATTAGTTTTAGTCATCCATCTTCAACTGTCCTCTTTTCTTATGTATCAGCTGCTTTCATTATAACCAACACAAGTTTCAACCCATGGAAATATCTACACTCATTCTTGTTGGAAAACTATTATAGTTCTTTGTTAATTTACTATTATGCATTCCCTAATACTTTCATTCATGTCCGGAATCGGAATCAGTTATGTGGCTCCAGAGTATGCAATGACTGGGCATCTTCTTGTGAAGAGTGATGTTTACAGCTATGGTGTTGTCCTTCTTGAGCTTCTGACTGGAAGAAAACCAGTCGACATGTTGCGACCACCTGGTCAAGAGAACCTTGTCGCATGGGCTCGTCCGCTCCTCTCAAGCAAAGAAGGATTGGAAGCAATAATAGATCCATCTCTAGGAACTGATGTGCCTTTTGATAGTGTGGCCAAAGTTGCAGCCATTGCATCAATGTGTGTACAACCAGAGGTGTCTGACCGTCCTTTCATGGGCGAGGTTGTGCAGGCTTTAAAACTTGTGTGTAATGAATGTGATGAGGCAAGAGAAGCAGGTTCAAGTTCTAGCCAGGAGGAGGATTTATCTATGGATTTGAATACTTCTAGACAACTATCAGATAATTTCCAAGGTCAATTCTCGGCCACTAACTATGATTCTGGAGTTGATATTGAAAATGGATTGTCAGCATCAGAGTTATTCAGCTCATCAGCAAGATATGGAAGGCAAGTATCAGGATCATTTAGAAGACATTCTTATTCAGGTCCATTGAGAACTGGAAGAAGCAAGCGGTTGTGGCAGATAATTAGAAAGCTTTCTGGGGGTAGTGTCAGTGAACATGGAGTTATGTTCAAGTTATGACCAGGTTCCAGTTGAGCCATTGCATTTTTTGCACCTTCTTTGTGCATATTGCTCTAACTATTTGTTAATCTGAAAGTTCACAACATGCTAGAGGCATTGCCCCTCTGAGCCCTTTGAAGTTTGACAAGAGAATACAAGCAAGTTGTAAATAGGATTTGACATGTTTTTTCTTCTAACATGCAAAATCATATGTAACTGGTACTATGTGAAGAGGGGAAGTAATGCAAGTCTAGCTTGACATTTGATGACTGAAGATGACCATCTTCCATGTCAAAGATAACATACAAAATATAGTCTTTGCAGTTGCAACATCAACAATATAATGTTCAAATTGTCAAAACATCCTCTTGTATGCAGAGGAGGAATGGATGGAGAATGTGGTTATTTAGTTGTGTAGAACATGACACATGAATACATTTCTGAATTTAAACTGGCCACTTTGACAAATTTGAGCTTAACCAACCACAAGCCAGTGCCTTATTTTTTAGACTACAAGTATTCTCTTTGGGAACCAATCCTATTTGAACCAGGAAAGTTTATAGCTAGATGGAAACGAGCTACCAATCATAAGCCAAGCTGGTAATATAACCATATGATAGAGAAAAAAAGCTAACAATCGACTTTGGAGAAATGTATCCTTCGAAATTAGTTTCTTTTAATCATTTTTGTTTATGTAGATTTATATTTATATTCCGGGGTAAGAATATGTTTATATAGATTCATATTTATATTTAGGGGGGTTAGATTTTATAAGACTTAACGAAGCCTGATTCTTGAGGTTCTCAAATATAATGCTTGAATTCGATTTTTTATTTGATATAAACTATTTTGCAAGGTCTTATCTCCTTAAATAAAAAAAATAAAATGTTTCACCTTATGTAAAAATTTATTTTGTAATAAAATTTATTAAATAAGCTGAAAAAAATTCACATTTAAATGAACTAATAAATTTGAACTTATATGTAAATTAACGGATTTAAACTTTTAAATAAAGGTTTAAATATATTTTTAATTCATGTAAATAAAATTAAATTTTGTTTTAGTTCTTAAAAAATTGTTGATTTTAATTTTTTTTTAAAAGAATTATGATTTAACATATATCTAATCATACTTATGAAAGCAACCATATTTTAAAATAATATGTAATATGACATGTCATGTTATACTTTTAAATATATCATGTCATATCATATGTTATCTTTAAATATTAATATTTTAAATTATAAATTTTAAGATGATTAAATAAAAAAATTTAAAAAGATTAAAATAAAATTAATCATACTTATAAGTGTTAAGAATATATTTAATATTTAAATAAATATATAATTTTAAATACATCTTTCTATTAACAATTTAATGCTCAATATTAATAATAATATGTCTACGTAATGATATTATTATATTATCACGTATATTCCATAATAACATTATTCTCCGTTAAAATATTTTAAAAGCATTTTGGATATTTTTTTTAAGACTTGCTCTAAAATAGATTCACTTGTGAGATGAGAATAGCTAGAAAATACGGTTTAAAGATGCATTTTTAATCATACAACATAGTTGGGCATCAGCTTTGTTAAAAATTTCTCCCATTTTGATCATTCAAACTTGAGTACAAAATCAGCCTTCATCATGAAGTAGTCTTTGTAGCCTTCGCTCATAAGCCACAAATTTATGTAAAAAGCTTAAGTATCATTTAATGTTCCCAAATCCATCCAACCTCCCCCAAACTACAATATGACATAAACGTTTTAGTTTGTGGTACGGCTGCATACTAATTGAACAATGATGTATGAACATTTATAAAATATTAACACTCATTTAATAGTTTTTATCTTTTATTTATTCTTTTAGTATCAATTTTTTATTATATTTATACTTTTTCTATTTTTTTCTTTTAAGATAAATACATCCAAAAATGTTTTTCAGATATTTTTTATATCAATTTATTGAGTAACACATGCATATTAAGTTTTTGAAAGTAAAAAGAGAAATGTCATCACCATATTATGTTCAAAACAGATTTCATCAAGGTAATGAAAAGAATTTTTTTAAAAAAAATTAAATAATGTAAAAATATCTAATTACTTTGATAGTTTTAAAGTTTAAATAAAAAACTCAGAAAAAATTAATAGTACCTATATTTATTTAAGTTAAAAAAATAAAACCATTAAAATTTCATCTTCCTTATTTCATGGATCAACACTCCTCCTAACTTTTAAATTAATGTTGTTTTTTAGGATTAAAAGACATATAAACCATTAATTTTAGGAAGTTATTTTTTGCGCTTTTCATTTTGTTTTTGCATCTTTTTCAAAGATAAAATTATCCCTACAAATAGATCAGAAATATAAATTTAAAATATTTAGATTTCTTTTTAAAAATATTAACCGAAAGATAAATTGTATTGTATTCATTAAATTGTATATCAATCGTGTATCCGGAATAAAAATATAAATTTTTATATATTTGTTCCCGAAAAAAGATTAGAGTGAATTTCAAAAAAATTGTTCCAGAATGTTGTATGAAAAAAGGATAAATATATATTCTGTAAAAATACTTTTTAACGCAATAAATTTTTAAAGATTTTTTTTAAAATAGATTTAATTACTCTTCAGATAAATATTTTTGAAAATTTATTAAATTCATTTTAAAAAGTATTTTCAAAAATTATATTAAAAAATAAAAATAAAGAATAATTCTAGGATTTACTTTTATCAAAATAAAAAAAATTATAAAAAATAAAAAATGAAAATAAAAAAATAACTCCCTTAATTTTATCCTATTAGACACATGCGGCCCACACTAACCACCCATATTTTAGAAGTTCTCATTGGACCCACTCAGAAGAACCCAAAAGGCCTATAGATTTCGAGGGGGGATTCTGGATTCTTCTCCCATTGGTTTTCCATTGAGGCACTCACTTAAATTTTCTCTCATAGCTCTCTTTCTTTCCATAAAATCACACATCAGAATAGCACTATGTTGATTGAAGGAGCAGCAAAGCTCAAGAGAATTGTTATCATTTTAGTAACTTTGAACCGATTTGATGGATTATTGTTTTTCGGTGCATAGGGCTATACATTGTTGTGTTATGTTAATTGCTTAATACGTAAGTTAATTAGTGTTAAAAAACATTGGTATTGAAAAGATAGTGGATCGGAACCAGAGGCGACAATTCAACTTGTTTAAGAATAGTTTTATTCTCGATATTATATTAATAATAATTCACTCTTTCCTTATTTTATAAAATTTATTTTTTTAAAAAAATTGGTATTTTAATAGAAATGTGAAAATAACATTAGTTTATGTTTTTTCTATTCATTACTGTAAAACAAGAATTATATATTTAAATAATTAAATAAATATTTTTAATTATGGATATCACGAATCATAAATTCACAATACTGAATTTTTTACGAAAGTATATTTTTATAATCATAAAGGTGTATAATGGAATGGTATATTATTTTAAAATTTTGTGTATATATAAATTTAAAATATTTTTAATTTAAAATAAAATATTTTATTTAATAAAGTAATTTTAATTTAATATCTTACTTAATAAATCTTTAATTTATGGATATAACGTTTTGTTTCAATATTACGCATAATTTAAAAATTATAAGAGTTTATAATATAATTGTACATGGTTTTAAATCTTATAGAATTTAAAATATTAACTAAAAATTAAAAAAAAATTAATAATCATCTAAATTGTTTAAAATTAAACTTCAAACAAAATTTTTTCATAATTTATTCATTAATTTTTTTTAAATATCAAACATTAAATTATTTGTCTATTTTTTTTTCAAAATCTAATCAATTAATTTTTTTATTAAATTCTTTTCCAAGAAAACATAAATAAAATTTATTTTTAAAATTATTTCTTTCATCAAATTAACTAGATAAAAGTACATAGATATAAAATTTTCCATCGTGCTAAGAAATACTTAAGGGAGGATTAAAATTCTACCTAACTATTTTATTTACATATTATATTTTATTTTAAATTTTATCTTATATATTTATAAATAATTTAAATATTTAATTTTTATATTTAAAGAAATTAAATAATTTTTTTTAAAATTACACATTTAACTTTGAATAATGTTTCTTATAATGGACGAATAGGTAACCTTGCACATCTTATATTTATAACCAACTTTCGACTCTAAAGCTCTTTAATATTTTTTTAATTTTTTTAAAAATAAAATTCAGTAAGGATTTATAATTTTAACAATCTAAATATAACACCCTAAAAACGAATACCGATTTCACGCTTAAGTCGATCATTCGGTTTCATTTTTAGTTTGTTATCTCATTATGTGAAATTTATTTTACAAAATACTTATATGAAAATATGGTAAAAAACTTTTAAAACTGTTTGATATAAACTGCGAGCCTCGTCAATAAAACGTACGTAACGGTAAAATAAATCGTTAAGCAGATTTCTACATACGTTTAAAACCTTAGGAATATTAAGCGTTTATGTTGTTCTTTCTATTTATCATTTGTATATATTAGATACACAAGACTCAAGCATATCATACACATCATATAATAAATATACATAACGTATCATATAGATCAAAAGTCTTAGGCCCGTAAGCCTTATCATATAGTTATTACAAGCATAATTAACCTTCCTTATTTACATACATATTTACTATATTCTATCATGCACATTATATATGTAAATACATAGCAAATTTTCACTAACTAATATCTAGGATGTTTACATCATTCTATTCCTAATATTCGTACGATGTAAATCTTCTTCAAAATAGAGTGTCTCGCATCCTCTTCAAGTACATGATCTACTACCATAACGAACAACGTCCGGAATGTCTGGGAAGAAAATGGGAATAAGTAGGGGTGAGAAACTAAGTTTCTCAGTAGGCTTTCTACTTAGTTCTAATGTCATCACTTAAATCCCAGTCAGTCACTTTAGTTTATTTCAGAAAATCATTTCTTGCATAAAAATTTACTTTTAATTCTTTGCAAACATTACTCTGAAGTGGATACATTTTATTATCAAACATACATCTAAGTGCTTAAATATACATTTCTCTTATCATTCATAAACTGTGGCGTCTCAACATACATTCTCATTAACATTCATAACTTTGGGATCACACATAAGATATCATTTGACATACAATTATTTTATGCCTTAAACTTCATTCTTTATTACTTATCTTTGTCTTTATCATTCATTTGTCCAACTTTTGGGACTCTTTATGAATCTAGTTTCACCACCTTAGGGAGAAACAATAAGACATAGACTTGTATTAAATTTGTCAAATAATATCTTCTCACTGACTCTACTCCCACCTCCTACTAAAAATTAAGGATATGAGCTTATTCCGGGGTGGTTGTCACCACCTTATAACTTGGTGAAGAAACTTAAGTTTTCACAGTAGAAGGATTTCTTAGAGAAACTTAAGTCTCCTAGAAGCAACTTTAGGCTTCTCTTCAGTAGAGCTTTTTAGGGCCCTCTAGATACTAGTGCGCATAAAACACAAAGAGAGTAGCATTACGTTTTCACATAAAGTTTGCTTTAGTGATCCCTTAATCTTTTTAAGTTCATTTTAGTGGCTTCCAAACAATTATGCATGCTCAAACAATTTCCAACCAATATGGAATGCACATATAGATTTTGAATTTTCCTCTCAGTCATTATCATAAACCAATCTCATACATGATCATCACCTTTATCATATATGAGTATCCATCATTTATTCATTCATAGATAGTGAGCATTCATAACTAATAATGAAATTTGATTGGTAAATCACATAGCATAATGTCACATTTATACTACCAATCTAATGCTTCAATTCGGTTTGATGTTGAAATCACACAAAGAACTTACATCACTCATCCTTCTAAGTTACCTCTCATCCTTTCCTTTTCTCAAATTTATATTTGTTCATTAAGATTTTACGTCTTAGCATCTTAATTTAGGTGGTCGAATGGCACCTTTCAAGTTCTTTTCTCTTTGTGTTCTATTTTGTTCAAGTCTTATGCATGTCCTAATTATTCTAAGTTCAAGTATTAAGTATTTACAAATCTTTTAACTCATTTAGGGCAATTTTGATTAAACATGACCGAATGGAAATTTTTTACCTTTTTCCTATTTTCCTTTAAACTTTTAATCCTTAATATTCTAATACTTTCTAAGTTATCTAAATTAGGATCTTTAAATTCCTTTTTTCTTTATTATCCTTGTATGGTTGAATATAAAATCTAGAATTCTAACTTCTAATTTCGTTTTCCCTTGGTTAATAAAGTAGTTTAGGTCATTTAGAGTCTAACTCATTAATTGGAATCCATCTTAGACACTTTTAAAACTTCTTTATCCTTAGGGTATATCATGACCAAAATTACTTAATGTACTTCTAACTTCATATTTAAGTCTTAACCATCCTTCTTAATAAATCTTTGAAATATGTTACCTTGTGTTGTTCTCCTTTCTACTACCTTAATAATTAGCTCTAAATAATTGACTCTTAAACCTTTAAAGTCTCTTTTATTCTAAACCAAATAATATCTAAGTGGAAATTAATTAATCTTTTAGGTCAATTTATTCCTAAATGGTCGGATGACCTACGTCCTCAAATTCCACATTTCATACACCTTAATTATATTTTGCTTACATATTTAGGATCATTATTTGAGCCTAGTTAAGGATTGAGCCAATTCTTAGTTAATTTAAAACATGGTAGCAGAATTCCAACCTCCTAAATTTAGGTTTCCATAATTTCCTTCTTCATCATAAGGTTCATTCGCTTAAAAAAATCAATCGGTCTCTTTATCCACCTTAAAACTTTTTCTTCCTTTAAATTCATCCTATTCACATTAAAATGATCCTTAATTAACCTTAATTGAAAATTAAAACCTCCTTTAAGTTAATTAACCACTAAGTGGCCGAATGTCGCTCTTCTAGATTTAGGGTTTCCTTCTCCTAACCCTAGTTGACTTAAATTGACCATTTCTTAACCCTAGTTGACCTAAGTTGACCATTACTTGGAAGCCAAGTTTATACTTCAGAATTGACATATTCTAAGGTAATCTTAAGTCTTTTTACTTAAAATTTAATGGAATGATCGAATTTGACATTTACCCTTACTTAAGTTATGGTAAATTTTCTAGTTACCTATTTTAAGCGTATTTGGAAATTTTACCACTTAGTAATTTTTGGATTTTTCCCTAAGCTTACCTAAGCCATATATTCTGAAAATTAACCTTTTAAATGTTTATTAAACCTTCAAATGAGTTATTTACTTATTGAAAATACTTGATTTTTTTTAATCACATTTTAAGTCCATTTTTACCAAAATCTCTCTAGGGTGGACGAATGCACTCCTAGAGGTTTTTAACTCATTTTTGTTTTATTTAACTTTGTTTAAAGGTTGATTTAGTTCGTTTAAAACCTTATTTTAGAGCTTAAGTTACTTGGAAAAATTTTAAAGAAACTAAAACTTTCTTGGGAGTTGTGGTCGAAAGCCTTCCTTGGTTAGCCAAGGTAATTTCTTCAAATCTTCCATCTCACACCACCTTGGTTCAGTTGTGTTAGGCTTGTGCAGCCCCTCTTGCCTCTGGTTCATGCATATTTCATCCATGTTTTGATGCTTAAGTGCTGGTCGTGATGAGTCTAGGGTGCCATACAAGGATTTTAGCCACTTTTGGCTACAAATTACATCATTTGCTTGGTAGCTTTCTAACTAATGTCCAAAGGAAACCTTTGAAACTTATTACAAAACTTTATTTTACCTCTTAACATACATAATCAGAGGTGAAAATCCACCACATAAATCATCACAAGAGATAAATCACAATATTAAAATGTAATCATCAAAACAAGCATGAAAACAAGCAATACATCACTTTTCTCAAGCATTAAAAGGTAGATCTTCATGATTTACTCCAAGATCCACACATCCTCTTTCAAATAAGTTTTAAAAACATTTCTCATGAGAGAATAAAACTGATCAGAGCTTCAAAAATAATTTTAAAACAAAACCCACCGATTAAATTCCTTCTAAGTGCCTTAGAAGCACTTTTAACCGAACAAATTTTGTTTTTCCTTTAAAAAATCATTAAAAATGGGTGGGGCTGATTTTGAGCGGTTAAAATACAGTTTTAAACTCTCACAAGTGAAAACAACAGAAGACACACAGATCTTGGAGAAAAGATGCATGAAAAAAAAAACAAACGCACCATAAAAAGACAAGTTAAAAGCATAAAAAGACAAGTAGAAAGATCCTACTTGTTGAAGACCTCCTTAGTGTTTTGTGGGGCTTTAAAGGCTGCCTTAGGTCCCCTCTGGTCTGCTCTAGACATGGACAAAGGATGGTGATGGGGCTTTAGTGTTTATGACTTTAATATAGCTCAAGTCTTAAAGATAAAGACTTAGGCTTAAAAGTGTAAGTTTTTTTGTGTTTTGAGTTATGGTAAGTTTAGAGAGAATGGAGAGGATTTGGATAAGTTTCTAGGATGAAAAATCTAAAGCAAATGGGGTCCCAAGTGTCCCAAAAAATTCGAACTCTTATGGGCGAAGTGGAATTAGTTTTGCAATTAGGGGTATTTTGGTAATTTGCCTAGATTTTTCCTATTTTCCAAAATAAATCAAAATTTAAGGAATTATCCTTTTAGGCTTAGATTAGTGTTAATTAGGCTGATATTTCCTCTAATTATGATTAATTTACCTAAGCATGTTTTACTTTTAATTAACCAAGGTTAATTAGTTTTAACCATGGTTAAAGGAACCTTTTTATTATTCACTTTTGTCTTTTTGTGGAAGACTTGATTAACATCACTTTGGTGACTCATCACCACCTTTCCAGCTGCTGAATTTCGTGCAAATTGGTGTGGGGCCCACTCTTGCCATACTTATCACATTATCTTGCCCTCCCGGCCTTCTAGGGATGTTTTCGTAATTTTTCTCAACATTGTCGAAAAATTTCCCAAATTGTTCCTCTGACATTTCTAAGATTTTTTTTGTTCGTTCCTATGTTAATCTAAGGTCGTTTACTATTTCTATGGGAACTGACTAGCTTTGTGCAAAAAGTACAGTTCCTAAGGGTATTTAGGTCATTTTCGGGGTTTTCGAAGGGTGTTTTCGTCCCTTCTCAAGTTTCTAAATTTTTCTCACTACTTTTAACCATAAATGATGTTTATAATCCCTTTAGGATGTCTTATACTTGTATTTCCATTTTTCTAGGTCATTATTTGAGTTGCCCGAGTGCAGGGGGTTTTTGTTATTTGTACCAAACTTTCTAATTTCTATGCTTTTGACTTCTGATTTCATCTAGTTTCATTTTAGAAACTATTTGTAGCCTCAAAAATTTATCATAGAAAAATTGGGATGTTACACTAAATATAATTATTATTTTTTAGATTGCAATAAGGAGGCTCAAAATCTTATTCTTTGAATCAAAATAAGAGGGCAACAAATGTTTTACAATGGAAGAAGGGACCAAGACATAATATAAATAAAAAGATGTTAAAGGAGAAAAACATAAGACAGTTTTACCTAGTAGCATTAGGAAAAGACAATTAAGGGGGAAGGATTTCTAAATTGATGGGAAGAGAAAAAAATTAACATATTCAATCAATAAAATTAGTATTTGATCAATATATAATAGTTTCTTTGTCTTATTTAGTTAAGTGTGATATTTCTTTTTTGTCAAAAATTATCTTTTAACAATATCTAAAACAAATGAGTTGATAAAAATGAACAAATTTTTTTTAAAAAAATATTAAATTGAAATAAAAATTTAATTATATATAAAATAACTTGATTTTTAAAATATTTATAGTGTACCAATGAATATTATCAAACATATTACTAATTTGAATAATATATCTATTATGTATACCTTTATCTACTACAAATTAATTTAAATATCTACTATGTATACCTTTATATACTACAAATGGTATAAATAACATATTATATACCACATACGTCTATCATATATTAGATAATTATAAAATTCATTTTTATAATATTCAAGTTTTAATTTATAAGAGTTTATATTTTTATCAAGATAAAATATATTAACTCACTTGTATATTTACTTTTCATCAAATTCAACTAGATTTATTTTGACTCAAATGAACTTGGAAGTTTAAAATTAGGTTTACAAGTCCATCAAATGAACTTGGAAGTTTAAGATTAGATTAACAAATCCATTATAAGATTGGGTAAATAGTTATTTTATTCCTAAAATAGTAGAAATTGCTATTTTAATTTTAATTTTTTAACAATATCCAAAACTGATGAGTTGATAGAAATAATCAAATTTTTAAAAAAATATATTAAATAAAAATAAAACTTTAATTATATATAAAAAAACTTGATTTTTAAAATATTTATGATATACCAATGAATATTGTCAAACATATTACTAATTTGAATAACATATCTACTATGTATACCTTTATATACTACAAATTATACAAATAACATATTATGTACATCTATCATATATTAGATCATTATAAAATCCATTTTTATCATACTCAAGTTTTAATTTATAAGAGTTTATGTTCTCATCAAGACAAAATATATTAACTCATTTGTAGATTTACTTTTCATCAAATTCAACTAGATTTATTTCAACTCAAATGACCTTGAAAGTCTAAGATTAGATTTACAAGTCCATTATAAGGTTGGGTAAATAGTTATTTTATTCCTAAAATAGATATTTGAATATATTCAAGAAATCAAACCAAGTTATTTAGGAATTGAAAGAAGGATGAAAGTCAAAGAAAATAAAATAAAAATAATTAGAAAAAAATCACAAATGGTTGCCCTATATATTTTTAGGATACATCTAAAAGTAAGGTTTTAAAATTAAAAAAAAAAGGAAGAAATTTTTTTAATTAAAAGAGTTATATGGTATTTAAAATTAAAATATTAAATTTATACTAATTTTTTATTTTAAAAATATTAATTTATAGAATATTTATCAGGAATAAAAAAATTATCCATCTTTCCTCTTCTCTTCAAAATCTCATTCCTAAATATATACTTAGACACGAGTGAATTTAATAATAATTTAAAAGATGATAGTAAAATTAATAATAACATGGTGATGTTAATGATAGGTTAAAAAGGTAAATTGGTGATAGAGATACGCCTTTAGCATCTAAGGAAAAAACAAAATAAAAGTAGGTTGGAACAACACAAAATCAAGAAGATATAACTAACTAAAAAGTTATCCTAGTTGGGTGAAAATTTTCTATTAAGAATAATGGATCTACTTATGTACAATTATTCGGGTTATATTTTTCAGTTTAAAATTAAAATAGTTTAAAAAGATTTAAGACTATTGGTATCTAAAATTTATTTTGATAATTAATAATATTTTATATTTTAAATTATTTTAATTTGTCGTAACCGTAATTATAACGAAACGATAAATTCGCTAAAATTTTAAAAAAGGATTTTATTTGATTTGTGGAACTGCCACCAAATTTTTATTTAAAGGGAAAACATTTGGAAAAACCCTAACTTGAGGAATAAAATCTAGGTTCTGGAGTCGGTTACGAATAGGGAAGGGGTTAGGCATCCTATTTCCCCATTCTGAAGAACAGTACCCTTAAACTGAGTGTGACTTTGACATCTTTGAAAACTGTTTGATCCCTTTAAATAGAATAGAAAATAGGTTTGTGAAAAAATAGCCTGACAGGAGATTCTACTCCTACGTATTCCCTGGTGCAATGGAAAATTCAAGGTTACGTAGTTCTGATTTCAAGGATTCGATCCTTAAGAAAGTTTTATATGAACTGGGAAAAAACGCCTTTAGATGTTTGGATTGTTTTGATTTGAAAGAGAGAGATTGAAAAAGGGAGATCTTCGATCCACGTGCACATAGTTGAAGGCAAGCGAGGGTTGCACTACGACTCATATGATTCTTCGAACATCGAAAGACAGGGTATGCTGCACTTTCAACTTTGGAGTTCATTGCGTGAGATCTCGGATCTTTTAAAGCTTTGAAAATTATTTTTGGGTAGAGATAGTTTTGAAGAGGAATTGAAAAGGAAGATCTTCAATCCATTTGCACAGAGTCGAAGGCAAATAAATGTTGCACTATGACTCATATGACTCTCCGACCATCGAAAGACAGGGTATGCTGCACTTTCAACTTCAGAGTTCATTGCGTGAGATCTCAGATAATTTAAAGCCTTGAAAATAATTTTTGAAAAAGGTACTTAGAAAAGGATTTTGATTTCCCCTATAACGCAATTGACTGTAAGGTCACATGTTAGATTCTTCACATGTGCAGGAGCCTTGATTCTTTATATCATTCATCTTTTATCTCCAGTTTTGATTCCTAAGAATGATAACTTAAAAACCAGAATTTTAATTTTTGTTGTTCTGCCGACATTAATTTAAATTAAAAGTCCTTTGTTCATCCTTGATTGTGGATTTTGTTTACTGCTGAACCTATATGAGTTAACCTATTGAATTTTCTTGAGCTGCATTCAACCATTAGGCAATGGGTCTGAAACTCCAGTTTACATGAATGCTAGAGATTGCCAAATTCCTTCATTGAACCTATTCGGCTTAAAACAGGAACCAAACCTTTAATCCGTTTATTTCAGTTTAACACTATCATTGTTTCTCATGGGAACATATTCAACAGTACATATGTAACTCTTTGGGATCTATTCTATACTTATGACAATTTTATAGACTACGTGTCTCTCACCCCTAGTAATTTGCATTTTATCTTAAGTGTTGTTGGTTTATAATTCTAGCCTCTACAAACTTTGTGAGTCTCTAATTGGGAGGGAACTGTCTTGCTGTCAACTTATCAAAAATCTTAACATGACTCACAACTAAAATCTGTTGTATCATAACAGGTACAGGGTAGGGAGACCTATCAAGATCTGCCTTAGTAATGTAAGGCTTATGGGAGGCTATGAACCAAATTCTGGTTCAGAGTGCTGATATTAGCAGGGAACTGAGCCAATAATCCCCTCCAACTCATATTTTAGATGACTATTCTATTTTCATTCAGCTATAGGGTGGCTGGGTGTATGGTCATATATAAATCCTAGGGAGATGATCTAGGAACAAGCTATCACAAGATGCAATTCTTAAATCTGCATTTGCTGCCATACTGAGGCTTTAGGTGATATAACTTGGTCAGGGGTTAAATTCATTTACTTGGGATTGACACCATCACATATGGCTAATTTTCCAGCCCTGATCCTATCTATTTCTCTGAATTAGTTTCCAAACTTTCTAATCAAGGAGTATAGATGGCTTGATGCCTAAACCCACTGTCATGCTAATTTCATGCAACATTATTCTAGCATTTATCTAATCTTTGGCATCTGCATTGATTGCATATTATTTTAGGAGAAGCTTCTTATTTTGTCTGTTATTTGTGATTTTAGAAATCACATCAACAAAGCTTTGAGTTATGCTCCTGCCTAATCTTAGGGGGTAAACTTATATTTTGATCTAGCTTCTTTAAGTGAGTCTACTGTAAAATAAGTCTCCATGAGACCTAGTGAAACCCAATGACCTATCTTCTTAGAGGCATAATCATAAGATCTAGGTTGATTCCTATTCTAAATATAAGATTACAGTTATCTTGAGTCATGAGATAGGAGAAGAACCCTACCTACTGCGAACATAATGGCATTACCCATGGTTTTATAGACCAGAACTACCAGGTAGATTATTAAAAGCCTGTACAATGAGATCAAGAGGCCTCTCCAGCTTAAACTTATTCAGCTAGGGTCCTGTGTTATCTATGATCTGAGATTTATAGTATTCAGGTCCCTTAACTCAGGCAACATGAGTGGGTGATTAATGTACCATTCTGTTACTCTCATCTTAATCCTGATTAATTAGTATGTGTTGTACTGGTTTACTACCTGCAACCATTTTCCTAAATCGGTCCTATCATTATCCTGTCTAGGATTCTTCATATCAGCTCCTATTTTACCCAATCTTTTTCTGTAAGTACTCTAGGTCCCTGAGGCTGCTTTGTTCCTAGGCCAACAAATTATGACTCCTAACAAACCTAAGGACTGGTGTGGTTAAATAAGCCAAAGACTAGTAAACAATCAATGGTATTACATCTTATTTGAAAGGTACAGTCTTAATAGGTTTGACCTGTCAGCTCAGCCACTACCATAGACTGGTCCTGGCATGAGGGCCTTTATTAATCAAAGGAAATCTATCACCAGACGCATGCTCTACCTTTTCCCTAAGGTTGACTTAGAACTGGTTTATGCCTATGCTGGCCAAAGATTATCAACTTTCTGCCATTAAATCCATTTCCTAATCTAAACCATGCCTAGAGACCTTCTGGTTTACTCATACAACATCTTGGCTAAGCCTGACTCCTTTTTGCTGAGGTCCCTTACTGCTATATCTCATAACCACAACTTGTGCTGTCAAGTTACCTCCTATCTTATTTACAGTTCACAAACCCCCTATCATGGCAAGAGAGTCCTAGTGCAACTCCCAGGTATTACCAAATACTGATTCAAGGTGTAGACTATCAGGTGTAATTTAAAACCAGAGCCAATCCTTAAGGTTCTTCTGGGATATGTGAAGAAAAAGATAAGCTTTCAGGTGTCTGTTATAGACCACTGACTAGGCTTAATGTTTCAGGCCAGCTAGCTCACAGACCATTCACTCAGGGAAAACGACTTAATTTATCTAAAATTCATGAAAACCACATGGTTTCTAGACAAATTTTGAAGGTCAGACTCAGATCATTCTACCTGAATCAGTTGAAATAGGAATTTAGCTAGCAAAGTAGAAAATTCCTAAGGGTATGCCATAGATCAGAACTCTGAACAGCTTATCAACAGCTTGTGCAACAAAGTAGAAGATTTCTAATTGTGTCTCATGACTGAAATCAGACTCAAGTTTTGAACTCAAAGATCCTATATTGGTACCAGAACAGCAGTGACATCTTCTTGAAACTCAGAATTAGTTATTGGGCACCAACTTTGTCATGCTTATGAAGAAGTTCCTGATCAGTCATATGCAAACTAAAGGGGAAGTTGTTAGAGGATCGTCAATCCTATACACTTATTGATACGGGGAACGCATGCTAATCAAGGCCTATATGTCCAAACACAGTCATAAACCACTCCACTACTAACTTTAGGCTAAACACAAGTTAGCCCAAGGATTATGGAACTATTCCTGTGTGCAGTCTGAAGGTTTTGGGGATTTACTTCTTGGTTGATGCACTCCTACAACCATAGAACCAAACAGACAAGATGATACTTGGTTCAGGATGGGCAGGGTGATCACTGGCTATTTCTCACAAGACTAAACAGCTACTCTATATTTTTTAGGCTTACACTTCTCTGGATTTGGATCTCAAACCTAGGTAATTTGACCAATCCAAACCAGCCTCTATTGAAACTCAACCACTCCCAAACCGAAGGTTGGTAGGGGCTTACCTACCTTAGCCTATACCAAGCCTAATCTATGATTCATCACTTTCCAGTTTGTAAAGACAAAATACTCAATGCTTTTGCCTATATGTTGACAGACTATTAAACCTGGTAGGCCTAAACATTGATGTTGCAGAGTTTAATAAACAAACAAAGGTAGCAAATCCATTTACCACACAGTAACACACTGTTATTTGGCATGCAAATTAATTCCAAGATTTACAGCGATGAACAGTTTTCTAACATGTTTTAAGAGCTAAATCTTTTAGGTAAAAAGAGGAAATGCAATAAGTAAATACGACAAGTAATTTTCATCGTTTTTGCTCTAGAATCCTACATGAAATTTAACCAAAATTCCTGAATCAAAGCTAAAGCTAGGGATTGCAATTTCTTAGAGTTTCATTTCATAGGTTCAGTTCCTCCATAGCCTAAATCATTCTTAAGGAGCAAAGACAGAAGATATTATGCAGATTCTGGAAATATAATTGAAATTGAGAGAATAGCAAGGATGAAGAACCTAACTTGGTAATGTAAAGTAGAAAGGATGAAGAGAGTCTGAAGATTCCGACAATAAATAGCCAAGAACAAGATGATTTCTCCTTCGCGAATGCCGCAAAGTCCGACCAAATGGAGCACAATTTCAAGAATACTCTTCAGGAATTCAAACAAACTGAGAGAAATTTGTATATGTCCAACAAAAAAGATGGAAGAAGCCTTGTCAATAACCAGCTGCTGAAGAAATGAAGGGAGCCACGAACAGAGAAGAATTTAAGGAAAATTCTTCAAAAATTCAGCAAGGGAGCCGAGAACAAAGAAGAATTTAGAGAAGATTCTTTAGAAATTCAGCAAAGTTGAGAACCAAAACCCAAATTCGAGCCATAGAGATGGGAATCCTGAAAAATCCCCAAAAAACTAAGACTAACCAAAGACTAATTTCAAAACCAACGATTGTGTTCTCGTTTTGGTGCCAAAAGTAACCACCTCTTGGTTTAAATTCCTTTTATACCCCTCTTCAACCATGGTAACATTAACCCTGATCATGGTTGCTTTCTAACCCTATTCTAACTAACTATCAACTAACCTTAACTATCTCTAACTGAATTTATTTCTTTTCAACCTTTATTTTCCTCTTATTAGTTTTTTTTTTATATTTTCTTCTATTATTACTTCTTCTTCTCTTCCCTTTTTTTTATTATTATTACTAATTATTAATTCTATTATTTCTTGTTATTTTTGCTACTTCTTTTATTCCTCTTTTCCTTTTTCTATCTTATTATTATTAATTATTATTTATTATTTAATATTATTTTTTTATATGTTTATTATTGATGTATTTATTTATTATTTTTTTAACTAGGCCACCCACCTATATAGGCCCAATTATTTCTGCTTCTTTTCTTTTTTTTTTATTTCTTTTCATCCTTTTTATTTAATTTACTTTTGTGATTAAAAATTTCCCAGACAGGAATTGGTATTCACATAATTATACTAATTTATATATTAATAATATAAAAATTATTATTTATCTTTAAATATAAAAAAAAATCAAGAGATATTTAAGAGACACTTGAAATGTTAGCGTTATTACAATCTTTAGGAATTAAAGAGACATTAAAAGGTACTTTGTAATTATTTTGATACCAGAGAGCCTATAAATAGGCATTACATCATTATAAATTATTTACTCATACCACTAATGCTCATTAAAATAATTAATTTTATAAAATTGAAACCGTTTAACCTTTGAGATAACATATCTGCTAACAATTATTTATAAATCATAACTACTAAGAGTGGTATCAAAGTAATATTTTCCACCATAGTCTGTTCGAAGAGACTTAATAACCATTCCTGATTCATTTTCTACTCGAGCATTAAAGCTCTTAAACGCATATATAGCTTCTGATTTTTCGTGCAAAAAATATACCTATGTTTTCCTAGAAAAATCACCAATGAAATTAATTGAATATTTTTTACCTTCATGGAAAAATGGTTTTATTGGTCTACAAATATCCAAATGCACCAATTTTAAAAGATTTTTTCTCTCCATGACTTACCTTTAGGAAATTTATAACAATGTTGTTTGTTAACAACACATTCTTCCCAAACTTGGGAAGGAGCAATAATTTGTGAAAGACCTATTACAATATCTTTTTAATGTAAGGTTTTTAATTCATTAAAACTTAGATACCTGTATCGATAATGCCACAACCAAGAAGAATTTGTAGCTGTAGTCATCAAAATATAGATTGAATGCTTTCAATTTTCAATGAGAATAACCTGTTTGAACTTATTTTTACAATTGCAATGGCATCTTTAAGAGGATCAAGTACTTCACAAGAACCATTGTTAATGGCGATCATATATCCTTTTTCTTGTAATTAACAAGCACTTAAAGTTACTTTTCTGATCATAAACATAAAGTACACTAGAAATAGTTTTCAAAAATCCATTTTTTGTTTCAATTTTTATATCACATTTTCTCATCACTTTCACGGTAGAACAATCATCAAAACTTACAGTAGAATGGAAATCTTCATTTAGGAATGAGAAAGATAACTTACTTCCACTCATGTGATTGCTACAGCTTGTATCAACATATCAAATTTCTAGTTCATTGACTATTACATCATTAACAATCATCAACAAGGTTTCCACTTCTTTCTCCTCAGCAAAATTTGAGCTCTCCTCCTTTTCTTTGTAATTAGGAAGTTGGGTATAACAATCACAAACATAATGGCTAAACTTATGACATCTAAAGCACTCTACCTTGAACTTCTCAAGGTTCCTACCTTTGCCTTTTCCTCGTGATTGGTCATTGCTACCTTTGAAATTTCTACTAGAACCGGTGCTACCACGACCTCTACGTGTTTTGCCTCTACCTCTACCTCTATCTTTTCCCTTAAAATTATTAGAATAAGTATAGGTAGAATTCTTCAAAACTTGCTCTTCCATTGTTGAAGTTTTGTTCATCTTTTGTTCATGAACCAACAAGGAACTTTGAAGCTCATTTAAGGATAATTTTTATCAATGTCTTTTGGATTCCTTCAATTGCACAAATAACATAGTCAAACTTTGGTGTTAAAGACCACAATATCTTTTCCATGATCATGACATCTTGCATATTCTCTCCATGAAATTACATCTTGTTTCTGAATTCCATTGTTCTAGCATAATAACTAGTGACTGATTCTTCATCCTTCATAGTTAGTGTCTTAAAACCCATTCTTAGTGCTTGAAGTTGTGCATGCTTAACCCTTACTAAAGCTTAATATTTATTTTTCATAGAATCCCAAATATCCTCTAAAGTTTCTTTGCAAAGAATAGTTTCCAAGATTGGGCGGCTAATGGGTTGAAAAAGATAATTTTTTGCCTTCAAGTCCTTCAACCTTTTGGTTTCAAATGTTGTTGTGCCTGCTGGTGGCTCTTAAATACTAGATTCAGTAACTAACCAATACTCCCTTGATCGTAAAAAGTTCTCCATTAGTATGCTCCAATGGTCACATTGACCATCAAAGTGTGAGATAACTGCTTGCACAAAACTAGAATCAATAGTCATGTTTTTGTGTCTCGCCTTATGTGCTTTTTTCTCTCAAGGATTCTAAACAAAGCTCTTTCAATTTTATAGAATTAATCATTTTAATTAGCATTACTAGTATAAGTAAATAATTTACAATAGTATAATGTCTATTTATAAGCTCTTTGATATCAGAATAATTACAGAGTACCTTTCAGTTTCAATTGTCTCTTTAATTTCTAAAGATTGCAGTAACACTAATATGAAGTAGTATTAATCAACAAATAGCTAAACATGTTTTAAGAGTCTGCATGTGCAGAGAATATAAATCAAATGATACTAGATAAAAAATAATAATAAATATAACCTAAAAGTACAAAAAAAAAGATTACTCTCGTTTCACAAGGAATTTCTTTATTATGAGATATTCTAAGTTCTAGAACTTTATGAAAAGTCATAGAATCGATGTTCAACCTACATTAAAGGCATAAAATCCCTATATCCCATGAATTGGTTTCATGTGAGGCTTCACCCTTCAACCACAACATTATTTCTCAGGTAGACTACTTGACCATTTTGTTCTTCAAATTTTTATTTAACTGCAACACTCTTTTAGCTTACTATTTAAACTTGTAAATTTCAAAAGATTTAAGAGCAATATAAATTTCTACAATAGAAGTAGAAGGTTCCCCATCCCCTACCCTTCCCTTTCCTTATTTTTTCTCATCCTTGTTATGCATCCTCTTTCCTTCCCTTAGCTATTGCAACTGCATTGCAACTGATTTTTACACATGCAGGTATTCATGTATCAGTCATTTTAGCTTGTAGTGTGCCTATAATTTTGGTTCATGTTATTTTGTAGGTGAGTTTTGATGCCTTTGAGATTGAGGATGATACAGCAAAATAGGCTCCTCTTGTTGCCTTCAATTAAAGTGAAGGTCAATGATGTTTTTGTTACTTGTTGATATTTTTATAACAGTATTTGTTTTTCTATCATTCTTATTTATTATTTATTATTTTCATTTTATAAATGATTGTACAACTTTTTTTATACAATTATAATGTCTGTTGTTAAAATAGCTTTTGTCTAACATTTTGATTAGTGAATAATCACATTACTCTTTCGAGGGTCAATGGAAAAGTATGGAGGTAGATATTCCTATTATTTTCAATATCATCTTTGTGCCAAATAATATCCTCTTTGTGCCAAATAAGCAAAGTTGTATATTGAATGAGTTTAGTCACTATTTGGATAATAAATTAAAACAACTTCAACTAGGCTTATTGTATAGGTCAATTTTAGCACCATTTGTCTTTTTCAATGGCCAAACACATAGAAAGCTATAAATGGTATAAGTTTCAGGTTTATTTTCGTGTCACTAATTAGTACCAATTTTGTTTCAAATTTGAAGTTTTGTTCTGCATTACCAGTTTCTATATTTGTCTTCATTATTAACTGAATATAAAAAAGCATGTGTAGAATTGGCTTAATACTGTTGAAACCTGCATAGATTTGTTCCTTTTAGCATTATTTCAAGTCGTTCTTCAATCGGTCCACGACTTAGAGGTCCTTGAGTGCAATGTCATTGTGAGTTAATAGCACAATGGTAACAAGCCAACACACTTACAAATGCGGGAAGGTTTTTTTATGTATGTCCAAATTGGAATGAACAACATGGATGCCAATTTTGGCGATGGGAAGACAATGACTCCCAGTCTACCCCTCCTATTGAAGTTATGACATTAGGAGAACTTAAAGCTTTGCTTGATGATGTTCTTCTGAAGGAAAAAATTATTGAACAAGTTATAATAAGAATTAAAAAAGAAAGTCATTGGTTTTTAGTGTCTTTATTGATATGCTCCATATTTGGGATTGTGTTATTGATATTATGGATATTGTGTTTTCAAATGCAGGTGATGTAATTAAGTACTACATTAGTGTCATTGGTGGTTTTTTGTTTAGGGCATACATTTAAATCTTTAATTAGTAATGTTTTCACTATTGACACATGTCTTTTTTGTTTGAGACATACATCGTTTAGTAAATTTACATGAGCTTCATTTGGATTCTTAGTTTGGAACTAGGTATTGCTTTCCAATAACTTCATGAATATTCCTTGAATGGAATATATGCTCTTACAAGGGCCATAATACAATAAAGGGGGCTCTTCCTCTTCATACACGAAGATTTTAAACAGTTTTTCCATTAATTTATAATTTCTATATCTTATAAAACCAATTCAAAAAAATTAAAATAAAGATCAATATACACCATCCTTTGTGTAGGTTTCATCATGCTCAGCTTGCCCTCAGCAACGAAATCATTGAAATTTGAATTACCAACAAGTTAAGATCATATCAACAAAATCAAACATGAAAAAGCTTCTGCAATGCAATTATATGTATGTGTTTCTAATGTATGGTTTTGTAGGTTATTATTAATACCTTTTTTACGTGTAATACTTTTCTTACTTGAAAATAAAAATCCGTGTATTAGACTTGGTTCACGTGCTGCACAATGGTTACTGAGATGTGGAGTAATAATATAATGCAAAGAGAGTTTTGTTTCTTATAAATTATTGATGTTTGCCATGGGAATACTAACCACTGTTTTTTTATCCTTAAATTTCCATTATGTTAGGTTCTATGTTAAACTAATACTTTGCAGAATTGCATTTGTGGGAACTTATCTAATCATTTTAAATCTTATGGGACAGTATCTTGTAAGAATCATTTGGTGTTAAGATGTCTATTATGGGAATAATCAATCAAGCCTTTCACACATTTTGTGAAGTGCATTAAGCCATGTTTGTGCTCCAAATGCCATGCCAGTATAATCATACTTCTATAAAGCCTATGAACGGTAGGTCACTTGGATTAAATAAAAATAAATAAATAAATAAAAAATTATAATATTTATAAAGTATTAATATAAGAAAAAATTTATATATGAAAAAGAAAGAAATGCAAATCTAATCAATATACACATTTGTGTATGTGATACATATATTTAATTTTGTTGGAAGTATTTGGTGAGCTATATATGGAATGGTAATGATTATCATTATGAAGTTAAATTCTGATTTGGCATAGTCGAATGTTAAGACTTGTGAGTCTTTTATATGTATAATCACTATCTTCATGGATCCAAGACCTGTGCTACCATAAATCACATAACTTGTAGGATCTTGCTAGTGTTTGAATTTAGAAAGCAAAAGAGGGAGGAAACGAAAAGAAATAAAAAAAATAAAAGATTAACTTGTAGTGCATATGCACTATGACACTTTCTATTAATCCAGGCGAGGTGGTTCCATAGTGAGATAGTTGTCTTTTAGGCACTGTTGCTAATTTTACGATTGTAGTTTTCAATCATATGTTGATGTTAAGATCCAAAAAAGTGAGATCTAGTTTGCTCAGGCTATCCTTCTTGATATTGAGGTTCTTTCATCCATTGCAGATGGAAGCGAAGAAATTGGCCTTCCAATGTAATTGGCTACAATGCTGCATATTCTATCAAGCTGCAAATTAACATAGTTTTTTCAAACAGGGGACTAATTTCCTCCACTTTCATACTCCATCATTGTCAAACACACACATATACTCTTGATCACTACAACCACCTTTTGAAGCTATGCTTTATTCTCTTTGAATTTAAAACCAAAGATAGAATCATTTACTAGATGAAAATACAAACAACAACAAAAAGAAAAACAATAATAAAGAATGTATAATTTCCTAAATTATTCATATTTTGTAACCACTATAACATCAAAGATAGTTCTATAATTTGTGAGAGAGAGTTATGGCAAATCTGAAGGTATCAATACAAAGAAAAAACATGATATATTGCTCTAATAATCAACAAAAAGATACAAAATACAATACTCCATATTACATAATATATATATATATATATGTATATATATATATATATATAGATATATATATATATAGAGAGAGAGAGAAAGAGAGGACAACCGTTAGTAATATTACATAAAACATCACTTAGATGAAGTAGTTTACAAGGTTATGGTTTTGCAAAAAAATTTCACATACACCACACAATTCCAGTGGTACCCATTCTACAAAAAAACCTTCCACCTTTCAAACTATGCTGAAATTTGATCATGGTCCAAATCCTGCTTCTCCATTAGTCCAACTTGTCTCTCATACAAGGCGTTGCTGTCTTGCATAGCCTTTGCCAAAGCACTAATTCTAGAAAAATTTGAGGATAATGTTCTTCCATGAGCTCCATCAGTTGCATCTTACGTTTTGTGACTCTTGATGTTGATGTTCCTACAAATTGGCTACCTGGGCCTACTCCACCAAGAAAGTTATTAGCTAACGGGTTAAATTGAGAATCATCCATTGATTGAAACTCAGGGTCATGCATTTTCTGTTGGCCAATGGAATCATCAACATCAATGGTCTCCTTTTCTTTCTCCTACCTTTCTATCTTCTCCCTCGCAATCTCAACATTTCTCCTTGTTGCCCTATCCTTAGAAT
Organism: Canavalia gladiata; assembly: GCA_037954105.1. Classification (NCBI taxonomy): domain Eukaryota; kingdom Viridiplantae; phylum Streptophyta; class Magnoliopsida; order Fabales; family Fabaceae; genus Canavalia; species Canavalia gladiata. The sequence continues at coordinate 26,453,430 of CM075662.1, forward strand.
ACAATTCCTTTATTATATCATAATGCTTGACAGCAACCCGCTTAAATTTGGCAGCTAGTGGCTTTGCCTAAGCATGAAAAAAAAAAAGAATCAATACAATGAAAACAATATTACATTAATCATGTAACATGTCATAAACCATATTTTAAGGAAGATCTTCTTACTTGTATCAAATCATTCTAGACTTCTTCCTCAACATCAAATTACATGGTTTTAGGATTCCAAGAAAATCCAAAAAGACTATTAAACATGTCCAATGCTTTGTTGAAATTTTAAGTGTTTTCAACCTATTTTTTAGTGTTCCTTTCTAATACATAACCTAAATGTTTGATTTATTTGGTCTGTCACAGCATTATAGGAGGCTGTGATCCATGTGCCATCAGGTTTACCCCCTATGTGTTGTTGCTCTAGTAAACCATTCACCAACAATGTATCCATTTCATCTATCTATCTCAGGTGTGACTTCATGGGGACTGTGTCTTCGTTGCGAAAAATAGGTAATTCTTTGCCTTCAATTGCAATTTTCAACTGCTTTGAATTATGAAATTATTTTTGTCATAAATATGGATAATTAAAATTATAACAATTAGTTTTTTCAACTTAGAACCATTACCAACAATTCAAATAAATAAAGCAATATGAACCATAAAAAGAAATCAATTCACATAGAAGCCTTAACAACATGAACATAAGGTCAAATTAAGGATACAATTAAAACACTCTAACTAAATTAAAGCATCATTAAAAGAACTACAAATAAACTTCAAACGTGATAGTTATTCCACATTTCATTAGCAATAATATCTCTAAGATTTGCTCCTTCTCTATAGTCCTCCATTCGAGCTTGTGTGGAAACATTATCCATATTAGCATGTTGCAATTCACAATCAACTTCCATAAGTAAACTTTCATCAAAATCAACACCAATTAAAAAGTTGTGTAGTATGCAACAAGCAACCATAATATCACACATAGTTGGAAATAAGTAATAAGGTTGAGTCATGCCACCAATAATTGGAAACCGTTTCTTAAGCATTCCAAAAGTTCTCTCAATCACATTTCGAAGGGAAGCATGTTTAAGATTGAACAACTCTTTATAATTTTAGGGGCCTTGAGTAGAATATTCCTTTAAATGGTAACGTACACCTCCATATAATGTTAGGACCTAGCTTTAAGCATACATCCCACATCCCCAAGATAAAATTTCCTTGCAAAAGTTATTTTTAAATAGTTACTTACTACTTTAAAAACATAAAATATAAACTATATGCATAAATTATTTTATTATTACCAACCTTCAGGAATTCTTAAAGGGCCTTCCCTAGACAATGCATCTTTTAAAATTCTTGAGTCAGATGTCGTTCCTTCCCATCCAAATAAAACATAAGTGAATTTCATGTCAATACTACATGCAGCAAGTACATTTTGTGTGGATAATCTTTCCTTCCACAAAACTTAGGTGCATCAGATCTTGAGACCTTCACTCAAATATGTGTTTCATCTATAGCTCCAATGCAATCCTTATGTTGGTACATTGTTTAACATGTTAATCATAGGGAAATGCATAATGGATATTAATGATGACTAATTGTCTCCCCTGAATGGTGAAAAAAGAAAGACAGTTCAATTTTTCATATTATGCCCTATAATGTGAAGGAATTTTGCAACTTGCTCTTCAATAGTTACCCTTCATGAATCTTTCACTATACTAGTTAATCTTATTCTATGACATATTTGCATAAAAGATTGTGGCCCTATTCGTATGATGTCTCGACATCTTTCACTTTGGACCAAATGTTTCATCAAGTGTGAACATCATGCTCTATGTTGTAATTGTTCCTACTATTTGGCATACCACACAAACTAGACATGGAGTCCAAAAGATACAATGCATGCACAATAACACGCAATAAAACAACTACATACATATGTTGTTTCTTAGTTAACTCATTAGCCAAATGAGTGAAACTAGAAAGTTGAAAACTTGGCTCAAAGGAAATCAACTTTCTAATATTAGATTCCACTTCATTGATATCATCAACTGATTCAACACGGTTCATTTGGTCAAAGTTATCCCCAATCGTATCTGTATCCATACTAAATAATAACAAATCACTACTATTATTTTACTAATTATATAAATGAACATAGAATTAAATATGGGTATTAAAATTAAAATTTAAATGTCTAACTTACCATGATATAAATGGATCAGTGTACAATATTTGAAACTACTAATTATTTAAAACAACTAAATTTAAAATATTTTAACTAGTTAATAACAAAATTATAAAAACTATTAAGATAAAGAGAAAACTTTTATGGAGTACTTTAGTCCTACCGAAATCAGTCAATGGCTATTATTTACTGTTTCAGAATAAAATTTTTTTAAACCATGACCATTGATTATTATTTAGAGAATAAATTATTTTTAAATTATCTTATTCAATAAACATTTTTAAAATTTTTTAAAATCAAATTACAGAAATATCAATTAAATTTTTTAAAACCATTTTCTTTTATTATTATATTAGGAATAAATTATTTTTAAAATATCTTATACTATAAATATTTTTTAAAATTCAAAATCAAATTACAAAAATAAAAATTATTTTTTCAAAAATAATTTTCTTTTATTATTATATTGAAAATAAATTATTTTTAAACTATCTTATTCTACAAATATTTTTTAAATTTTAAAATCAAATTAAATAAAAATCAATGTCCTTTTTTTTAAACCATTTCCTTTATTATTATATTGAGACTAAATTATTTTTAAACTATCTTATTCTACCAATATTTTTAAATTTTAAAATCAAATTAAAAAAATAAAAATTAATTTTTTGAAACCATTTCCATTTATTAGTATATTCGGAATAAATTATTTTTAAACTATCTTATTCTACAAACATTTTTTCAATTTTAAAATCAAATTACAGAAATAAAAATTAATTTTTTAAAACAATTATTATTATTATTATATTAAGAATAAATTATTTTAAAACTATTTTATTATACAAATATTTTTAAATTTTAAAACCAAATTACAGAAATAACAATTAAATTTTTTATACCATTTTCTTTTATTATTATATTAATAATAAATTATTTTTAAACTATCTTATTCTACAAATATTTTTAAATTTTAAAATCAAATTACAGACATAAAAATTAAATTTTTTATACCATTTTCTTTTATTGTTATATTAAGTATAAATTATTTTTAAATGTTTAACTCCAAAAGGATGTCTAGTATTTTTGTTTGGATGGAGGTAACACTTGCTTTCATTAATAACATATCATAATAATTTTTGCAATATAATATTATTAAATGTATAAAAAAAAAACTGAAAAAGAAGAAGAAGACTAATTCTTTATGAAAACTTCCTTCTGCAAATTGGAACATATTCCAAATATAAATGTTGGATAAAACTTGGATTTATCGGATGAGCACAACAAGATGGACATAGCAACCTAGCTTATTAATGGTTTTTTTTTCTCTTTAAAGTCACGGAAGTAAGATGGACACAACAAGCATAAAAATTAATGATTTTTTTAATGCACATTATAAGAAGCAAGCTATGCCTAGTAAGGTATACACACAGGAAGGTATATGCATTAATGATATTATTTAATGCATAGGAACGTGTCGTTTTCTTTGGACCAACAACTTTTTTAGGGGTAAATTGGACAATGTACTTGTTAACCCTTCTCCCAATGTATTTTCACGCCCTTCTATCTAGGAAAATATTTACATGGGACCCATAACACTAATATCCTTCCCTGCACATAAGACAAATGTAACCAAACATAATCTGGAAAAGCAAATAAAAGAAATATCTTCCTTCCCTCCTTATTTCCATGATAACAAACAATGCATTAATGTATAATGGTGTAGCAAACTAGAAATTGAGAGATTTTTAAAAGGGTATGTAGATAGGGTTAGGATTGAGAAAAATGGTATATAACACAAAAGAATAGGGGATATGATTATTTTAGGCTAGGCTAGCAACCTAACTTATTAATGGATTTTTTTCCTCAACAGTCATAGAAGTAAGACGGACACATACTTTTTTCCAAGGGTAAATTGGACAATGCACTTGTTAACCCTTCTCCTTTTGCATTTTCACGCCCTTCTATTTAGGAAAATATTTTAGTGAGACCCATAACACAAATACCCTTCCCTACACATAAGACAAATGTAACCAAACATAGGAAAGCCAATCCAAAAAATATCTTCCTTCCCTTCATATTTTCACGATAACAAACAATGCATCAATATATGATGGTGTAGCAAGATAGAAATTGAGAGATTTTTAAAATGGTAGGTAGATAGGATTAGGGTTGAGGAAATGGTTGCACAATACAAAAGAATGGGGACTATGATTGTTTTAGGTTATGGTTAATTTCTTTAAAATTAATTACTTTTTAAGATTTTTGAATTTCTTTTGTAAAACCTAGAATAATACATGAATTTTCTTTAAGTTTTGTTCATGGTATGAAACTCATTCATGGTTGAAAAGATAAAGGTAAAATTTTAAAATACTTAATTAAATAAAAAAGATCCAAAAAATATATATGATTTCTTTATTGTTTATAATGTAAGTTCTAGATGTTACAATTTTTCTCCTTCACACTTTGTGTGAATTATAAATCCTAATTGTATTAATCTTTTTAAAATGAATTAAACTATGGAAGTTATGAATTCTAATTAATTACTTTTACATTTGTTTGAATGAAATTTTTTTAACTAAAAATAAATAATTATTAAAAAATATGTATAAGAAGATTTATAAATAATAATTTTAAAAAATAAAAAATAAAAAATTTTAGAAATTTTCTCTAAATAAAAATTATTTAAATTTTTTTCTTTAACATAAAAATTAGTTAAATAAAAATTTATATCATTTTCCTAATTCACGGAAAAGCAGTATAATACAAGCTAATAAAATTTTCAAGTCACCAACTTTAAAAATCATTTAAACAAATGCTATTTAATAGTGAATAATGGAGGATGAATTTATGGAGGTCTTACCCTCCACAAATGACCAAATCTTGAGATTAGTTATCCGTGTATACAATAAATTGCTTCAAATTAATTAATATTAATAACAATATAAAAAATTCACATATAACAAGAGATGTAATTTTTTATCGGATTTTTAACATATATTTAATTATATATAATAAAAACTTACATATAATAATTTTATTAAAAGTTATATAATTTATTTTAAAAAGTATTTATTAATTTTTATTATATATTTTTTTGGATATATATGTTAAAAGTTATTATTTATTTACATGTTATCTTGTCTATTTATTTACTTGTTATATGACATGAGGCTTATTTTGACTTAAAGGTCCTAGGAAAAAAGAAAGGGCAGAGAGAGGAGGACAGTGAGATAGAGAGAGTTCAGAGCAGAGATTGAGCGAAGAGAAAAAAGATGGAGACTCCTCCTTCGCAACCAGGCGTGGTAAAGAAGAAGGAGACGAGGGGTCGGAAACCTAAGCCAAAGGACGAGAAGAAGGAAGAACAACAACATGGGAAGACGATGAAGGAAGGGAGGAAAACGCAACAGCAACAGCAGCAACAACAACAACAACAACCTTCTGTGGACGAGAAATACACTCAATGGAAGTCCCTCGTTCCTGTCCTCTACGACTGGCTCGCCAACCACAATCTTGTCTGGCCCTCTCTCTCTTGCCGGTCTCTCTCTTTCTCTCTCTAGGGTTTTCTCTTTTCCGTTTCCCATTCTAAAACTCCAATTCTTTATTACTAATTTCATTTCGTTTCCTTTCATTTCATCTTAACAGGTGGGGCCCTCAGCTTGAGCAAGCTACTTACAAAAATCGCCAGCGGCTCTATCTTTCCGAGCAGGCAACTCAACATTCTTTTGCTCTTTTTTTTTTAATTACTTTTTTCTGATTTTATTAAAAAAATAAACCTTTTTAATTTGTTTTAAGTGAAGAAAATGAACCCTTGCTTAATGTTTGTATAATGTGTATGTTTTTCTGTGTTTAATTGAAACCGAGTGGAAAAATGTCCTTTTTATTTTTGAAAACTAAAATTAATTTGTTTTTTTGTTGATAGACTGATGGCAGTGTTCCCAATACCCTGGTGATTGCAAATTGCGAGGTTGTGAAGCCTAGGGTTGCAGCTGCGGAGCACATTTCTCAGGTGGATTTTGTTGCATGAATGTGAATGTTTAAATGATTTTGCTTTGATGTTTGAAATTAGAGTAAGCAGCTAGGAATTTATTCACATTTGTTCGTGTTATTTTTTTTGTCCAGTTCAATGAGGAGGCACGGTCGCCATTTGTGAAGAAGTACAAGACCATCATACATCCAGGGGAGGTATGGTTTTCTCCTATGGATAGGCTAAGAATTGGATGCATTTGAAGCATATATGAAAGTAATGGATGATAAATTTGTTCCTTAATCAGCCCTGGTTTTGGTTTCTTGTTTATTTATGGTTACTCGTTGCTGATTTATATCTTGGCTTGCATTTTCATTATGTTGATGAGTGGGCTGTGATCTGATCAGGCTTGGTTTTGTAGGTGAACAGAATTAGGGAATTGCCACAAAATTCCAAGATAGTGGCTACTCATACAGACAGCCCTGATGTAAGAACTTTACAGTTTGCTTTGCTTTTGTTTTCATTCTTTGGAACTAGTTTGATTTCCTGGTTTTGTGGTTCCTATCAGGTCCTCATTTGGGATGTTGAAAATCAACCTAACCGACATGCTGTTCTTGGAGCTACAAACTCTCGTCCAGATTTGGTATGAATGGGCATTTATATTCCATAACTTCCATCTCAAAGAGTAAATCTAATTTGGAACATGGGAAAGAATGAAGCAAATGAATACTCCTATTTATTTATTTGTGAGAAATTCTTTTATCTTCCTTAGAGGTTGGATCTACTGATATTTGAGTCAGATTATGCTGCAGTTTCATTTGATTGCTTATTGAATAAAATTAGTTGTGGCTCTGTTGAACAGAAGAGTGGTGTAGCATTGTAGGGCTAGAACAGGCCTTGGGTCCAAATATCCTATGATGCATAGATATGCTATGATATAGATCCAACACAGCAATTCTTGAAAAATTGTGGGATACAACTTTTATGATGTGCATGAGTATACAGAAAGAAATTTAAAACATAATAAATATATAATTGCTATTCCAAAAATCCAAACTAAGTTATAAATTTATGATATTCTGCTTTTGCAAAAAAATTAAAAAAATAAACAGAAGTCACTCCTGCAAGTCATGCTCTGTGTCTCATGAAAGAAGAGAAGTCACTCTGATTTGGTGCATTGTAATAGGCTGGGAAGAATTGTTTCTGTCTTATTAAGGAAACCAAAGAATTGATCCAAGGAAAAAAACTTTTGAGATGAATGGTTTAAGCTGGATTTAATCTCACAAGCCATAGTCCGTATCTCAGTGTGTCCCAGCTGTATTAGATTAGTGAAATTTTAGTAAAATTGGCTTGGATATTTCTTGTATATGTATTGGTGGCATCCACATGTATTGCTATCAGATACAATCCAATACCAATATGTGAAGACTGAATAGAGTGAAGCACATATCCATGCTTTGTAGGCTAAAACTTGGAAATTCAAATGAACATATGAAATTGGGCCCATCCACTTTGGATAATGTGGCCCCCATCTTTAGTTCCCTTGAACTATCCATTTTTAAAGAAACTCCTAATGTAGCACTGTTGTTCTTTCTATTTTTGATATTTTGACATGGTTGCTGCTTCTTGATATGTTCACATACAACTTCCCTTGCAGATATTGACTGGACACCAAGATAATGCAGAATTTGCTCTTGCAATGTGCCCAACTGAGCCGTATGTTCTTTCTGGAGGTTGGCATACTTACTAACTTTTCTTGAAACAATTAGGTTATTAGATTGCTGCTCAATTCTTGATGTGGTTAATCTATAGCTGAAAGAAGTAATTTACATTGCAGGAAAGGACAGAACAGTGGTGTTGTGGAGTATTGAAGACCATATAACATCTGCTGCTACAGACTCCAAATCTGGTGGGTCAATTATCAAATCAAACTCCAAATCTGGTGAAGGCAATGATAAAGCTGCTGATGGCCCTTCTGTTGGGCCGCGAGGTATCTACTGTGGGCATGAGGACACTGTTGAAGATGTGACTTTCTGCCCGTCTAGGTAATTTGCTTACTCTATACTGAATAGTTTCTTCTTGTGTGTGCTTTGAGACAAAATAGGATGGAGGATGGTGGAGAGAAAATGAGAAGAGTATACTATTTTCTGTATTTGGTTGCGAAGAGACAAATGGTAGGACCCAGAGATTTTTTTCTCCAACGGGAAGAAATTAGGAAATTATACAAATTTGTTGAAATGACTGATTTATTGATCTATCTAGTTACCCACCCATTACATTAAAAGGATATAAAAGTTATTGAACATAAATGTATTCTTTTTTCTTTCCAACCTAACAAGAGAAGGAATACTTGCATTTTCTCCTTTTCACTTCACTAAAACAATAGTAGAGAATTTTTTTCCTCATTATTTTTTTTCATCCATTTTCTTTTTTCTCTCTGCATAGGATGTCCTCTGCTCTTCATGCTTCAACTTCATGTTATTCTTTATTAATGTGCTTACACCATTTTCATATATATCTTGGAAGGAGAAGAGAGGGGGGAGGGGAGGGAGGAAGTTGCTCTATATTTGTCTTTTTTTAATTTCTGCTTGAGGCATCTAGTGTATTTGTACTATAGTAGCAGCACGAACTAAATGTTATATTTTGGGAACCATATCTTCCTGACATCATTATGATCATGCTGAAGTGCACAGGAGTTCTGTAGCGTTGGAGATGATTCTTGTCTCATCTTATGGGATGCACGTGTTGGCTCTAGCCCTGTGGTTAAGGTTTGTGCTCTATACTGTAATTATGTATTTAAATTTGTTTTCGTTTATTATGTTCATACAAGTACAAATTTTAAGGCAATTTTTTGGGTGAACAGAGCACTTTTTTTTTTACTTGCAAACTCATTGAGTAAGGAGTATGCAATAACATTGAGGTTTTATCAACTGGGAAACACATGCAACTTTTATTATATTTTAGATGCACAACCCTTTTAGTTATTGACCATAATTTTGTAAAATGTATCATTGTATTTGTTTTTTCATATTATTCTCTCTGCTTTGAATTTGGTAACAGGTTGAAAAAGCTCATAATGCTGATCTTCATTGTGTTGACTGGAATCCCCATGATGATAATCTGATTCTTACTGGGTATGTTCTGCTGTTTATTACTCATTGTTCTTTAATTCATTATTTTGCACTACTTTTAATTTGGATTTGTGCACTACTTTTAATCACATCATTTTGTGCTAGTTGATGAAGCATCTCATCCCTGTTTGTCTTGTCACAATACTTTGGCAGGTCGGCTGATAATTCTGTTCGCATGTTTGATCGTCGCAATCTCACCACTAATGGTGTTGGGTCACCTATCCATAAATTTGAGGGTCACAAGGCTGCTGTTCTTTGTGTTCAGGTAATTTTGGACATTCTTGTTTTCTAATAATTCTTCCTGTCTTTGGCATTATATTATTATTAGTCATGTATATATGCTAATAACTGTTTGTTTAATTCAGTGGTCTCCAGACAAATCATCTGTATTTGGAAGTTCAGCAGAAGATGGTCTCTTAAACATTTGGGACTATGAGAAGGTGCAATTTTAGTCAGTAGTGTCTTGCTGCTTTCTTGCCCCAAAAGTAATTCTGGTGTCAATGCCTTCTGCTTTTGTTCTTCAATGCAGGTTGGTAAAAAGATAGAGCGATCTGGAAAATCAATAAGTTCTCCTGGGTTGTTTTTCCAACATGCAGGTCATAGGTATGAACCTTCACTTTCTCTGGTGCCCTTAATATTGTTTAGTTAGTTATTCCAACCATCTAGATCTTTAGCTGAGGGAAATTTTTTGCTTTGATTCTTTAAACTGATTTAGCCAGGCCATAAGCAATATCTTTTGAATCTGGACCTCTTTTGATTCTTATCTTACACCTTTTGGATTTTTTGTTGTTGCTTTTGTTGCCTGACTCTATTTTAAATTATTTCTTCTGTCATTCTTCATGGCATCTTTTGATATTGACTTCATGATGAGATTCTGATTATCAAATATAAATGCTGTAAAACATTATTGTGCCTCTAAAATTTTTTCTAGTGATTTTATATTGATCATAGCCTTGACAGATACTGTCCATTCACAGTGTAATGGTTCCAACCTTGAAATATCAATTCTTGATGAATTATGTATGTAGACAGGATTTCTTAAGATAGCACCAAACTAATTGTCTTGCATAGCATTCCTTATCAACATTGGGCTGCTTTCTTGACTGTTTCTCCCTTGTAAATTGTTCATGCCATATTTTGGGAGGCCTGTCAAATAATACTGACTTGTTCATAAGAATGAAAGTCTTGTTTCCTCAAAATATTTACTGGATACTCCATCTGCTTATTTGTTTTTACTTATGAACTTTGTATTTATATGCAGAGACAAAGTAGTTGATTTTCACTGGAATGCATATGATCCATGGACAATTGTTAGTGTGTCTGATGACTGTGAAAGTACTGGTGGAGGGGGAACATTGCAGGTGCGGAAAACATTTTTTCTTTTTCTATTTTTGAAATATAGGTTTTACTGTTATAGAAAATAATTATGTCATCATCATATAATTGAAGATGCTATTTTTGGAAACAACTTATGCTCGGCATGACCAAGTTTGTTGGTGCAGTTGAGGTTAAACCAAATGATGCACTGCATCAAAATATTTTTTCACTTGATACATGACTGCAGCATGTGGTTAATGGATCTACAAATGAGCCACTGTATTAATTGAATAAAATAATATATTAACAAAAAAAGCTTAAATACGTTTTTAGTTCCTGTAAATATTACTGAATTTGGTTTTGTAGTCCTCTAAATTTTTTTATTGGTTTTGGTCTTATAATTTTATATTTTGAAAATAATTCTTATTAACACTTTGTAATGATGTAGCATGCATTTAATTGTCACATTAGCAACCATTTTGAGATGATAAGTGATGTGACATGTCTAGATGCATGTCATGTCATCATTAAATGATTGTAGATATTCTTTTGAAGTTTTAAAATTTGGGTATCAAAACCAATAAAATATTTGAGAACTAAAATAAAATTTAGTCATATTTACAGATTAAAATTTATTTTACCCAATAAAAAATTACATACAATTACAAACAGAGATTGAACTTGCACTACGTTTAATACTGAGTAAAAGAAAACAAAACCAGATATAGCTATTTAGCCAGCTTTTTACCCGTATATGTTTGTCAAAATTTTCATGGGCCCTAAACTTTCCTGGGCCCTAAGTATGACCCATTTATTCATATTCATGAAAGCAAAACCCTATGAGCCACTAATATATTTTTTCTTCCAAGAACTGTGGTGCCCACACATTTTCTAGTCTTGTTTGTGGCATTTCTGGTTTTTTTGTTGGATGGGAGGATGTGTTTGCAATGGAGCAGCTACTGGGCTGGCATTAGGGGAATGGGTGGGATAGTAGCAAGTGTTTCCTTTTCCTTTGGCCTTGGGTGGGGCTTTGTTGATGGAGTACGCACTTGCAATCAACTTCTTTTTTTCATTTTTTTTTAAAATGTGAATGACCAAGTCATGTATACCCGCCAGGTCAAATTGCTTTATGCCAGGTCGAATGTGGATGCTGATATGAATTGTTTACTCAGACTAATTAATTGGCTGGTTCACTTGTTGAACTGGCTACTCTGGTTATTTCCAATTTAATAACTAGTAACTACAATGATTGAATATGCATCTTGGCCTGTATTCATATATTTTGCATTCAAACTCATTTGTGCAGATATGGCGCATGAGTGATTTGATCTACAGACCAGAAGAGGAGGTTTTGGCAGAGCTGGAGAAATTCAAATCTCATGTGGTGGCGTGTGCTTCAAAGCCTGAAAAATAAGTAGGCGATGAATTATTATCCTTGCTGTTGTATTTACTTAATCTATGGACTTTTTTAGCTTTTTAAACCACCCATGTATTGGTGGGGGGGGGGGGGTGAGTAGGGAAATCTTAAATTAACATTGAACAACCGAGGGTTTATGGTTAGGATTCCTTAAATTGATACAATTCTGTTTACTGTTTGGGGATCATTATGATCCTTGGTTCATGTGGCTACTCACATGCGTCTACGGTTGGCAAATTAGTATGTGCACACTGCTCAATCCTACAACCACCGAACATATGTAGGAGGCTGAAGATTGGATAATGCTTGGGTGCCTTTTTTCCAATTCTTGATCGACTCGTGTAGCTCTAGACATGCTTTCTACAGTTGGCAGATGAGATGTTTCTGGTTCTTTATGTTTTGGTCCCTCCTATGATTGGTTAGCCGTTGGATAGTAGCATGCAAATAGTAGATACTTTGAATTGATGTTGCTATTAGTGGCAGCTGTGACTCATGCTACTAGCACGGTATGATAAAATTAAAACGGAAATCACCATTGGGAGTTGGGTTTACTGGAAAATTGATCTCGGTTATTAAAACATAATTATGTTGGATTTAAAGTTGAGTAGAATTAATTTTGATTAAATTGATATTGAACTTGTGAATATTTTTTAGATGGGTTCATAAAATTAATGCCATTTTTTCTTGAAATGTGTTTTGCCTTTGAAAAATGCAAGAACTGATTTTTAATATTAAAACAAAGACACGGATGTTTTTCACGAAGACATGAATTATGGTTCCTGTTTCTTCTGGGAGGTATATTTGATTCTGTTCAAAAATTTAAAGCGCAATTTAAATCATATACAAAGATTAAGTTATAGGCTGCAGCACGCAGAAGACAATAAAGGCTATGTATTGAGGACAACATGATTTTAAAAAGATATATAGTGTTGTTGCTTTATTTAAATCAATGTGGTAATAGAAGTTAGTAGCAATATAAATGCATTGGAATTTCTGTGGAAGTGAGCTCTTGCACTTTGTCTCGGTTTTTTAGCATCCTTTAAAAATTATAGTATAATCTAGTTTCTTGAGTACTGTAGTCAATCATACCATTCCCAACAGCTCGATAGAAGTATACTGCAAATTTTGATAAGTAAGGCAGTGCTTATAAAATTGAGCAAACCTTGAACCTAATTGTGAATTTTCTTGTGGTAGATGAAATATTACATGAAAAATTGATCCCAGTAAGGTGTTAATTATGTATTTTTTTTATGCCACGAGAGATACTTAGGTTTCAACGAGTTGCATAATTAATAAAATGAGCACATAAAGTAAGGATGAAGAGTTCCGAATCTTTTGGTAGTTTCAATTTATCTTCCCTGCAGTGGTGTATCTGTGTAATCTGTGTAACATGCTATTGGGTCTTCTCAGTCAAATTTTAATACGATATTCTTCTTAGGCAATAAAGAAACTTCTGTATTTTCATAGCAGAAAATAAAATTGCATGGTTCATGCTTTACGCTATAAACGTTCAAAAGCTTCAGCATATTTAATGGTAATAATTTTTTTGTCATTTGAGAAAGATTATAAAAGGACTTTTCCTTCTCTACAGTGACTTGTTCATATTTCAATTCTATATAAATAGTATTAATAAAAATTAAGGAATGTGTAATTTAATATATTACTACTTTATTGGAAATAGAGATTGACTTGAACGTTAAGAGTGTCATTATAGATATTCTCAACCTTCTGCTTGAAAACTTCAACAACATAACTTTCTCCATCGCTTCTTGGAACACTTTGACTTGATTCGTAAACCTTCCTAGTTTACACTATCATTTATTGGCATCGACCATGAGAATGCAAAATTTATTTTCATTCACACTTTTTTTATTTGGCAAAAATGGTGAACATTTGCCATCAATCTACTACCAATACTGGTGAGGCCAACCCCAACAGCTATGCGAATGAATGATTCACACTCCAAGAGGCTTCATCAGCCATCATCCCTAAACCTTATAGGCACAAGTAAAAGCCATCATAAACACCCTATTCTTTGAGAAGACTTTGCTAAAACTGATCCCAATGAGGAGTGTATTCACAACTCCGAAGAAAAGATCAAAGAGCTGAATAGGTCTCTACATCAGTTTGCAAATGTAGGGCCCTGAGGATCGAATGATAAAGTAGTAGAATTCTCGATGGTGCTGATCATACACCAACAACATAACTAGGGCCATTGATAGGTTCCTTTATATGACACTCGCACAACCATTCGCTCCTAAAGATGTAGTTATTGTTAATCATCCTTTCACTAATGAGATTGCCAATTTTGAAATTCCTTAAAACCTCAAAATTCTAGCACAATACTTGCCAATCTAATTAGATAGAGGTAGATTCCTAAGAGAACCTTGCTATTTCACCATGCACAGGTGCATGTGCATGGCGAAACATTTCCTTGCCATAATAAGAGGAGAATTCCTCAGGTGGTTTACTTTTGTCGCTCTGTGGGAAAGTGGAAAGAGTTGGGTTCCTAGTTTTCTCGTCACTTCATCACCTGCAGAGAGGCCATATGGAACACTCATTCCCTTTTTAGGATTAGGAAAGGTAAAGAAAAAAATCTCATAAATTTTGACTCATTTTTATGAGGAAGCAGCACTAGTCCCTAATATGATCAAGAGTATCCAAATGCATATCGTAGTTGAAGTAATAAGGAAGGGCATTCCTTTTTCTATATCACTAGCCAAATTTGAAACCAGCAGCATGGTTGATTTCAAGACGAAGGATGCCTAGTAAGTGGAAATGGATGACAACTCAGAAAGGATGAATAAGGAGAATTAGTCCACATGCCTACCCAAAACAACTAATAAGGCAACTAAAAGAATGGAAGAAATGGTGGAACGAGAAAGAACAAGAGAATTGGGAATAAGATCAACATATTTACTGATAGGAGAAAGAAGCCCAGAAGCCATTTTGAGAATTATACCCCCTCAACATTTCACCTAGTAGGATCTACGAAGAGGTGATGACCATAAAGTTTGTGAATATGGAGAGGCCATCTCCGATGAAAAAAAAGCATGATGTAAGAAGGTATTACACCTTCCATGATGATGCAGGGCTTGCCACTAAAGAATGCATCCAGATGAGGGATACATTTAAGCAATTGCTCCGACGAGGGAACCTTAAATGATATGTGCAGAGAGGTCATGAAGGTGATATCCCTGCCAAAACAACCATAAAAGGTTCGTACAATATGAAAGAAGAATATCCTTAAAGACGCAGAAAATGTCTCCCAAGGAAGAAAGGCAACAGATGCCAACACCAAATATAGGTGAGCCCATAAGGTATAGAATTAGTATAAATATGATTGCCAGAGGATTTGCTGGAGGATGTGATATTAACAATTCCAAGAAAAGAGACTTTAAGGTAGTAAGGATTCATGGAGGGAGAATCATGGAGATGTAATGAGAATTGAAAAGAGTAGTTGTGTCCAAACTACCTAGTGGATAATAGGAGTTATCATAACTTTTTTATGAATATTATGGCTCGACTATCCCATTCCATAATGATCCTATCGTCATTAGAGCTACGATTACCAATGTTGATGTTGGAAGGGTGTTTGTTGATCAGGGAAATTTTGCAGACATTCTGTTTTAAGTTTTCAATTAGATGCAGATATATGAGCAAAATATTATTTTTTACTGATGATGGCATTTACTCAAAATGGTATTTTTTTTCTTACCATGATTTGTAAGAAAGTATCAAAGTTATTAAAAAGGAACTTAATTCTTACTATAACCTGTCGAAAGAACCAAAATTATTAAGGATACTTCTTTATCTAAGAATTAAAGAAATCAACTTATAAGAATATAAAATTTTTTTTTTAAAAAAATTATTATTTATCAAATTGTGTTTGAATTGAATCACTAAATCTTATTATATAGAACATAATTGTCCTAAATTAAAACAAATTAATAATAAACACAAATAACAAATATTAAAAAAATTTTAATTAAATTGTAAATTTGTAACACCCCTTACTATTAACCATATAAAATGGTTACACGTATTATTGATACAAAAACATATCGTTATCATTTTAATATCTATTTATCATATAATTATCCATAAATTTATGTCTCTCAATCATAATGGAAAATACCACATTTTTTATAAAACAAGTATAATAAATATTAATAACACACACAAATACATATATACATGCGCGCGCGTGCACACATACACACATACACACACACACACATATATATATATATATATATATATAGACAAACTTATTATTTAAATTCTATAAAATAAAAGATTGTTTTTCTTCTTGAAAATTCTCTGATCATCAACATGGATCTATACCTAAGGGTGGGATGATAGTCAAGTCATGTTCCTCAGTATGAGCAACTGCTACATAAAATGAAATTGTAGCAACAAAACAAATAAAGGGAATGAGAATTCTTAAAATTTCATGTGTATGAATAGTAAAATACAAGGTTAGAATATCTACATCCACATCGACGTAAGTGTTTATTCTAATGCCGTCAAAAGTAGAGTTAATTTAATAATTAGCATATATAAGGATTAATGCAATGTTTATATTATGCATGAATGCGTATGACCTTTATGTTTACATAGAACTCAAGTTCATAGAAACTATCATTGAATTTCCTTAAACCTTTAGTCTATCTTAAACTCAAAATGTCATGAATGTGTGGTTCCGTGTCTAATATCCTGGGAAGTTTCCAAGACCTTGAAAGTCTCTCACTGCAATTCATCAAATTTATTGGATTTCTTCTTAGACCAAAGGTTAACGTCCCTTTGGCAAATCAATAGAAAATTGATTGTGACCATGATAATTCTCGAGAAAAGTTAGGATAACCAAGTTTGCAAAACGTGACGACCTCGACACTGGAGTGCTACCTCAAGTTCCTTACAAGTCATCACACTTAACTACTAACCCTCTAGGCTCTTAAATAGCTAACCCCTATGATTTCTTGGCATAAACAACTATGACTTTCCATCTTTATTACATTTAATATGCATGATTCATGCTAACAAAAAATTCATTACATCCACTAAACACATCCCAACTTTATTCTTGACATGCAAGTCAATTTCCTTCAATAGTTCCTAGAGAAATTATAGTAGATCTCCGTTTGTACTTGGACACTTTTTTGTCTCTTATACGATATCATATCATCACAGGAACCATTGAAGAAAATTCCATGTAAATAATCATGTCTTATAGATTTCACACCATAGTAAAGAAACAAGTACATATTAAATAATACATTCATCTGTCACATAAATTCTCTACTAACTAAGGACATAACCAGCACTATGTATTTGGATCCTTAGTTATCACAAATTTGGATCCTTATATATAATATTTCCATTCAAAAGATTACCAATTTCACCGGTGATCTCTTATCCTAATATCTATGGCCTAACTAGGCTCTATGTAGCCAAACATGCAATACCTCGATTCAGATTCATCAAGAAAATAATTTTTTATATAATTCAGCATCCTCAAAAATTTAAAATAATTCAATAGACAAGATTTAATACACTCCAAAAATTAGATTTACTCCAAATTGATCTCAACAAGCAATTTTCAGTCAATTACAACACATAGAGTTAAATATATTAATTATGCATAATCTTGATAAATTATCAACAAAATTAATATCCTTAGAACCCTTTCAAAACTAATTATTATAAAATTTCTCAATCCAAAGGATAGACAAACTATTCTCATAAACCAATTTTGGCTAAAGTTGAACTCTTAATGCTAAATACCTTTATTTTACTTAATTCTTCTAGCTCATAATCAATTGCATCATTATCAAGAACTATCATAGCATAATTAATTTAACAATTAAATGCTAAAATTAAAAAGGATGACCAAATTTCACTCCCAAAGTACCTTCTCCTAAGATTTTAGCCAATTTTAACCGAATAAACCTAAATTGATTTAGTAAAACTCAAATTCTACCTTTAAATTTCACAAGTGCATGAATAAATTCTCCCTCCCCTTACTTTTCTCACTGAGTCGAGGTAATCTTGAGGTGTGGAGAGGGAGAAATCCAAAAATATTACTTCCAAGAGTGCTTCATAAACAAATAATAGCAAGAATAACTAACCTAAGTTAGTATTGAACCAATTAGAGTCAAGAATCAGAGGAAAAACAAACTTTTTCCCTCCATACATGACTCGGATCCATTAAGAGAGAAAGAAAAAAAAATGAAAATTTTCAAGAAAAATTGGTGCCTACATGTTTCCTACAATTAAGGAAGTAAATCCTACATCAAATTTGAAAACGATCAGACGGATTGGAAGTAATTTGAGTTTGAAAAAATGGTGGAGGTGGGTTTTCTATGAAATGGAGTGTCGATTCTATGTAGAAGACCATCCTTTGTCCTTTATCTTTCTCTCTCTCTCTCTCACACACACACACACATATATATATATATATATATATATATATATATATATATATATATATATATATATAAGAATATATTTATATTATTTTATTATTATTTAAAATTATTTAGATTTGGTTCTACCAAGTTCGTATGTTTGAGAGACTAGAAAGTTTTAGATCACTTTTTTATAGTGTCAAATAAATATTTAGTATAGATAATTTTCATAAAATTTATTTGGAAATCAATGTTGAAGAGAAAACAAATTCTACTTACATTTCGGATCCAATTAAACCTCTTATTTTTGGAAATTTTGAGAAAAATTTTAGAAAAAATATTTTATGCAATATAAAATTATTTCTATTCTATATGAATTTTTCTAGAATTTATATAGCACCTTTTCTATAAAATCTCCATCAGCACTTATAAGTTCTAATTGGCTCTGAATCGATAATTTTTGAGGGGTTTTTTTTTCTTCTAAAAATAAAATTTATAAATATTAATATTAGTAATTTTTTCAAAAGGATCTACCCCAAATTCCTTATTCTTCTATTTATAAAAATATCACCTTTCTTTTGCACTAGACATACATGAAATCGTCAAACAAGTAGCTTTTGGAGATTTTTTTCTCGGATTAAAATTTATAAGATTTTTTATGAAAATATATTAATTAAATTGGTATATTTTTGTTCCTCTATCAATTTCTAAAACTTCTTATTTGTCATTTGAAAAATGATAAATAACTCTAACTTTGAGTTCTCAATTAAAAAATTATAAGGAGCCAAATTTGAGGGTATTACAAAATTAATCTAAAATATTAATTTGATTTAAAAATAATTAAATAAATCACTTTTAAATTAATATAAAATTCTAATTTATAGAAAATCAATCACAAATTTTAATTGGATTTTATATATAATAAATTTAAATATTTGGCTATAAAGGTTTGATCATGATAAATATTTATGTTAAACTCACATCCTCAATCTTCAATTATTTTAACTTACATAAATAACATCAAAATATTGTTTGTCTCTTCTTAAATTTTACTTTCTTTAATCCAAATTGCATACAAAGAGTTTTTAGGTAGGCTAATTGCATATAAGAGCCTGGTTTTTTATATCACCTTTTCTTTCTTTCAAATTGAACACTTTTTACAATGATAATAAAAAAAAAGAAAAAAAGATGGATAACACTTGATTTTTAGGAGCTTAAGATCTAATACCAACTGATATGATTTACTCATCGCAGAATAAATCGGAATGTAGAAACGTTACTTTTGGAACGTCTTGAAAATCAAAATAGTAAAGAAACTCAACATAAATCGCGACTCTCCGAAGAGCACCACAGTTATCAAAAAGGAACATAACCTTTACCGTGACTTGCCGAAAGAACCAACGTTATCAAAGGATAATTCATTGCCCAAGAACTAAGGAAAGCTTGACGTAAACTACAATCTCTTAGAGAGTGTCAATGTTATCAAGGAGGAACGTGACCCTTATTTTGACTTGTTAGAAGAACCAACATTATTAGAGGTAATTCTTTGACCAAGAACCAAAGGAAATCTGAACAAATCACAACTATCTAGAGAGTACTGAAGTTATCAAAGGGGAAGTGACCTTTATCACGAGCTGCCGGAAGAACAATGTTGTCAAGTATAGTTTTTTTTTCTTAAGAACTAAGGGAATCAACTCATAAGAAGATGAAAATTTTTATTATTCATTAAATTATGTTTACACTGAGTTACTAAATCCTACTATATAGAAAACTTAATTATTCTAAATTAAAAGATAATCTAATAAATAAATACAAATAACAAATCTTAAAGAAATCCTAATTAAATTATAAATCAATTTAAAATCTTAATTTGATTTGAAAATAATTAAATAATGCACTTATAAATTAATATCAAATCCTAATATAATTTACAGTAAATTAATTACAAAATTTAATTAAATTTGGAAATAATAAAATCAAATCTTTGACTATAAAAATTTGATCACAACAACTCTTCATACTAAACTCTCATCTTGGATCTTTAATTATTTAAACTTGCACAAGTAACATCAAGATTTTGTTTGTGTTTTCTTATATTTTACATATTTTACTTTTTTCTTATCAAAATTACATACAATTTTTTTAAGTAGTCTAATTAGATCTCTATCACTTAGTTTTGACCATTTCTGAGGAGATCCAACGGAATTTATCCAAAGGTTCACCCTTAAGTGGACGCTAATAAAAAAAATTAGGCCTAATGAAAGGATCCTCTTTTGGGACAGTTCTCAACATGAGGTGAATCACACCTCAATCCTCAACTTGAATTGCTTCATGAAAAATAATGTCTTATCGGCGATCCATCTTTATCCTTATCTATCCTAACTACAACTTTAAAAGTTGTATGAGAGTTAACTTTGATAACAATGACTCCTAAAAAGAAATCCTAAGTCAAAATGAAAAAGGAAAAGATAAAAAAAATATCCTAGGATTATAACTTTCTAACTTCCTCGTTGAAGATTAATAAAAGGGAAGGACATTCCTTATAATATCCATTTAAAAACGGGGGGGGGGGGGGGGGAGGATGGGATTCTGTGGTACCATGCACGCTACTACCTGCTATGCAAAGTCACCACACACACACCTACCACTTATATATAAAAGGAAATAGAATGAATTGGAGCAATTCATTTCAAAATCAACAACTGATCTTTCCTTGAATTGGAGAAGCGTAAGACACATAGAGTCAGAGTGGAAGCGTGGAAAACTCATCGAAAAATTAAAGAATTACACTGGTCTTCAATTCTAGGTAAGGGGAGGAAACTCAAATAGAGCATATGAGTATTTCTAGAGCTTATATTCTCTAGAATGAAATTTATTAATTATTTGATAAATTTAAAATTTGGGTTGAATTATATCTGAGTTTAATTTTGGATGAAATTTAATTGTTTATAGGAATAGTTCTAGAACTTCTTTGCTTTAGAATAAAATTTTACTAATTGTGTGATAGTTTAAAATTTTTATTTGATTATATTAGAATTTAAATTTGGATTGATTAGGAATTAAATTGATAAATTATATAAATTAATGTGAAATAGTATATAAAAAAATAGTTGTAAACACTCAATTATGTCCGAGGTCCCCAATCATTAAAATTAACCAAAAGTTAATTTAATTAAAAATTTGAAAAGATGTAAAACTGAAAAACAGAAAGAACAGAGAGCAGAAAATACAGAAAACAGAAAGCAAAAAAAATAAAATAAAAAAAATAAATAATAATAAAAAGAAAATTAAAGAATAAGTAAAAATGATAAATAGAAAAAAATAAAACTAAAAAAAAAAAACAAAAAAAAGGTAAAAAAATGAAAATTGAAAAAAAGAAAAAGCTAAAAAATCAAAATAGGGAACAAAAATTTTGAAATCAAAGGGGTTGGCTTTTGGCTCTCAGAGAGGGGGTGGCTTTTGGCCCTGGGAAAGGACTTGACCCTTGCTAAGAGAGAGGAAGCTGACTTTTGGCTCTTTGAAAGAGCTTCACCCTTGCCAAGAAGGGATGTGTCTATATATACCTACAAACAAGAAAGGAAAAGGGGCTTTTTCTCATTTTTTGGAAATTCTTGGGAGGAGGAGAACTTGGAGTCTTAGAAGAGGGATTTTCAGAACCTTTGAAGGGAGGACCTAAGAGACTCTCTGATATTCAATTCAGCCCTTGGCCTCCATAGAATCAGCTCTTCATCACCTTCCAATGGAGGTTAGGTCCGAATTTTATCCATCTTAAGTTTCTTGCTTCTTCTCGGATTTCCGAGTTCATTTTCGTGTCTGTTTTCGTTTTAATTTTTAATTGGTCAAATGATCTCCGATTTTGATGATTTTTGTTGCGTTTTCTTCGTCTTTCTCTCTAGTTTCTGGAATGATATTATTTGTCCAATTTTGATCTGAAATGAAATCTTTATCACTTGATTACCGAAGCATGTTCATCCTGGTGCGTGAATTGATCTAGCTTGTTTGATTTGTGCATATCTTGCTCATTTCTGATTGGATTGATGTCAAACTTGTTTTGTTTGATTTCTATGATCCATATATTTCAATTGATCGGTTTTTATTTTTCATATCTACCAAAAATATTTTCTAAAAATTCTGAGATTTGAATTCAAATTTTGGCGCCAAAAACTTGTGTGTTCTTGAGGTTCATTTTCGTGTCTGTTTTTCGTTTTAATTTTTGATCGGTCAAACGATCTCCGATTTTGGTTCTTTTTGTTGCGTTCTCTTAGTATTTCTCTGTAGTTTCTGGAATGGTATTATTTGTCTAATTTGGATCTTAAATGAAGTTTTTATGGCCGAATTACTGAGGTATGTTTGTCCTGGTGCGAAAATGAACCTATGTTGTTTGGTTTGTGCATAACTTGCTAATTTCTTGTCTTTTTTTTGTCAAATTTGTTTTGTTTGATTCCTATGATCTATATCTTTCAATGTTTTGGTTTTAATTTTTTAGATCTCTGGAAAAATATTTTTTGAAAAATTTTGAGATTTGAATTTAAATTTTGGCGCCAAAATCTCTTGTGTCTTTGAAGTTCTTTAGTAGATCTTGTTCTTTTAACCTTGTTTAGGTATTATTTTTCATGTGTTGATCCTTCTATATGTATTTCCTTCTGATTTGTTTGTGTTTGTATGTCCTCCTTTGAAAAAAATTCCTAAGAGTGAATGACCATATACATGCATCCTATATGCTAAGTCTAGCTTAAGTCATGCATGATTAAGTCATTGAACCTAAAGAGTTAAGTGTTTGCTTGAATCAAAATAAAAAAAACTTAATTCTTACCTGTGGACCTTATGACCTAAGCTGGATTGGAGACAATTAAACAAGGAACATCAATGGAGGTTCAATCCAACCTTTTATTCCGCTTAATTTTATTGGTTCTCCTCGGATTTTCGAGTTCATCTTCATCTCTATTTTCAATTTCTTCTTAGATTGTGCAACGGATTCTAATACGGGCAAGTAGCATTCTCTACTGTTACGTATTTTAATTCGTGCTAATTCAAATACGGCTTACGACGATTTGGATTATGCAAGCACGTCTTTTTTTTTTTTCTTTTTTTTTTCTTCTAATTTTTCTGCTTCCAAAACATCTGTTTTTTTTCTCAGATTGTGCAAACGGGTTCTAATACGGGCAAGTAGCATTCTCTACTGTTACGTATTTTAATTCGTGCTAATTCAAATACGGCTTACGACGATTTGGATTATGCAAGCACGTCTGTTTTTCTAAAAATTCTTCTGTTTCCAAAACATCTGTTTTTTTTTTCTCAGATTGTGCAAACGGGTTCTGATACGGGCAAGTAGCATTCTCTACTGTTACGTATTTTAATTCGTGCTAATTCAAATACGGCTTACGACGATTTGGATTATGCAAGCATGTCTGCTTCCCTAAATCCTGTATTTTCTTAAGAAACATTAATTTTTTTTTTTTACCTAAGATCACCCTTTTCTTCTCCAAGAGATCAAGTCTCTTAACCAGAACTACGTAAGCCTTGAGTTTCCCATTGCACCGGGGAATACGTAGGAGCAGGATCAAGTCCTGTCAGGTTATTTTCTATAAACCTATTTATTTTCTATTCTATTTTAAGGGATCAAACAGTTTTCAAAATATCACACACTCAGTTTAAGGGTACCGTTCTTTGGAACGGACGAGTAGGGTGCCTAATACCTTCCTTACTCGTAACCGACTCCCGAACTTCGAATCTCATCCTTGAGTTAGGGTTTTTCCAAATCTTTTCCCTTAAAAAAAAAATTTGGTGGCGGCTCCACAATCAAATTAATTCATTTCAAAATTTAGCAAGTCCGTCGTCTCGTCGTAATTACGGTTATGACAGATGGCGACTCCACTGGGGACTTTTAGAGAGTCAAGCCCTGTTTCAAATTGAGTGTATAAATGCATGTTGATACCTTTTTCTATTTATTCACATGTTGTTATTTATTTATGATATTCATGATTATTCAAGTTTGTATGTTTCTCACCCTAAGGTAGAAGACATATATATATATCCATTGTGTTTAAATTGCAGGTTATTCCACACATTGTAGTCCTACATGCATAACATGAGTGGGGCCCTACACCCGGGTCCGAGTGAAAACCTAGGACTAGAGGGGTTTAGTGGTGTCACTTGGGATGCACGTCCCGTTTGACTATCACGAAAACTCCAACTAGAGTGCGTCTTTTTCTTGGTGCCCTACAACTGGTAGCCTTCTCTACGGTTGTAGCAAGCACTAGGAATTAGAACTTGGCTCTAGTGACCATCATAACCTCCAGGATTACAAACTACCCTGTGTGAGAAGCATATATTAGAAAGACCTTAGATCTCTGTCACATCACCTCACATATGACAAAAAAAAAGGGCAAAAACATATTTATTTTGGGAAAAAACACAAAATATTAAGATTTGAAATTGATTTAGATTAAAAAAAAAGCCAAAGAAAATTAGAAACTAAAAAAAGAAGAAAATAAACAGATTTGGCAAATGAAATCATAAAAATAAAGAAAATTCAAAAAATAATTTTTTATACTAATAATTTAAACTGGGGCAAATTTTTGCCTAAACCAATTCAAATTAAGATTTTGGAAAATAAACATATACAAACCCAAAAATGCTTTTAAGTTTGAAAGGAAATTTAGGGAAATTTTAGCAAAACCAAAATGTTTTTTTTAGCAAAACAAAAAAAATATATAATACTAAAACTACTAAAAATCCAAAAAGAAGCCAAAATAAATAAAGAAACAAATCATTCAAAATAATCAACTTTCAAACCTCTAATTATTTGTGCATCCAACATTGCATTCATCCATTTGTTAAACAAGTTTATCATCAATTTTGAAAATTATCCCCACCGCTCTTATTTTAAAATTCACTAAAGCATTAACGTTTTTATCATTCATTGATTTTGGCATTCACTTTGTTTCTCAAAAATTAATTTTTAATTTAACAGAAAGATTAAAAATTAAAGACAGACAATTTTCTCAGCATCCTTATAGAACCCGTTCCAGATCAAGAATCATGGATGAGTTGGAGAGACAAAACGAGGAACTGAAAAATGAGGTCAAATCTCTAAAGCAACAGATGGCCAAGCTGATGGAGGCCATCCAATCATCCAAACAAAAAGAGGCAAGGGAATCTCTACCAGGAGAACCAAACGACCCATCATATCTTCCAGGGTTCACTCCACAAAACCCTTCAACATTAACCATACCTCCACCAACCGAAGGGGTTTATTATGGGTCTCCTCACCACCATACACATACACTACCCCAAACACAAGCTCAAACACAAACCCAAACACATAACCTACCGCCAAACACCATTCCACAAGCATACCAAACGACTGTTGGGGGAACGAATCCTATGTTCACCCAAGGGCCTCACCATATGTACATACCATTTTCTCAAGCTCACCATATGCTAGAGGAACATCCAATCCATCCTTCAAATGAGGATACTGAAAAGTGGAGAATCCTAGAAGATAGAATCCGGGCGATCGAGGGAGGCGCTTATGAAGCCAAAAATGCAGCTGATCTGTGCCTGGTTCCAGACGTGGTCATCCCTCCAAAATTTAAGGTTCCTGAATTCGAGAAATATCAAGGAACCAGCTGTCCAAAGAAACACCTGACTATGTACTGCAGGAAGATGTCTGCATGTACCTACGATGAGAAGCTACTCATCCATTTCTTTCAAGACAGCTTAACAGGGGCCACTGCAAACTGGTACACTCAACTGGAGCGGACACGCATTTGTTCATGGAGAGACCTTGCCGAGGCTTTCACAAAGCAGTATCAGTACAATACGGAGATGGCCCCTGATCGGACTCAGCTCCAGAATATGGCCAAGAAAGAAGAAGAAACCTTCAAGCAATACGCTCAAAGATGGAGGGAGTTAGCTGCTCAGGTACAACCTCCTTTATCCGAAAAAGAGATGGTCAGCATGTTCGTGGACACACTCCAAAATCCTTTCTATGACAAGATGATTGGAAGTGTGACTTCTAGCTTCTCTGATGTCGTCATCATTGGAGAAAGGATTGAAGGTGGCATGCGCCGTGGAAAGATCATGCAAAAGTCTGCAGGCGTAGTCAGCATTTCCAGTGGATCAGGGAAGAAAACAGGCGAGACCTGCAACATGGCTTCAGGTCAAGGCCAATATACTCCACAGATGGCGCCTTATGGTCCAGTTGGCTTCCGATCACCACCATACACACCATATACACCATACACACCTTACATACCATATCCATACATCGCTACCACCTACCAAACACCATACCCTCCTACTTACAATTACCCGACACAAGTCCGGCCACCAACACCATACACGGCCCAAACACAAGCCATAAGCCAGAATCCTAACTAAAGCCAGAAAAAGGAGAAGAAGCCGGTCCAATTTGACCCTATTCCAATCTCCTATACTGATTTGCTACCTCGGCTGATTCAAAGCTCCCTGGTTGCGCCTTATCCTCTAAAGCCTCAAGAGCCACTATATCCTAATTGGTACAATCCTAACGCCAGATGCGATTACCATGCAGGATTTATTGGTCATTCTACTAAGGATTGCCTAGCTTTGAAACGAAAAGTACAAAGCTTAATCGATGCAAAGTGGCTGGATTTTGGGAGGCTTGCTCCTAATACAGAAAACAATCCGTTGCCAAATCACGAGAGCCCATCGACCAGCTGAAAAGATGGGAGAAGCACGACAAGTTGCATTGTACAAATCAAGCTATCGAGGATACTCATCCAAAATTGTCGTACTTTTCAAAGTTAATCTTTTGTAAATAAATCTCAATAAATAATGCAAAAGTTACATTTTTCATATTACTTGAGCACGTGCTTTACATTTTGACTTTACTTCTAAAATTTATCATCCTTTTCATCACTCAACCTATTTCTTATTCCTACACCAAAACAATAAATACCAATTGGTGAGGATGCCAGCGCTGTAATAAGTAATCTTGAACGTCGAATTAATCAAGCTAAAAGAGAAAAACCCAATAAGGAAGCAGAATAAACAACCGGGGATTCTACATCGCCACTCAAAAGTAAAAATATCCCGCTGGAACCAAGTTTAAATCCAGGAAAAATTAGGGATCCAAGAAAAGATTCGCTGAATTGGAAGCCTTAAATAATCCAGGCAAAATCAAGGTCAAAACATAAAATTCAAGAAGAAGAGAAGCCCGCCGGGTTAAAAGCCAAAAATAATCCAGGCAAAAGTAGGGTTAAAGTCCAAAATAATGATCGACAAATTCATGATCAGAAAAGGTCTTGCTGGGTTCCAAAAGCAATTCAGGCAAAAATCAGGATCATGTAAAAGCTCGCTAGGTCAACAATAAAAGAACGACCTAGGCAAAAGTTAGGGCACAATCAAACAGAAGCCCGCTAGGTCAACCATCAAAGAAGACCTAGGCAAAAGTTAGGGCACAATCAAACAGAAGCCCGCTAGGTCAACCATCAAAGAAGACCCAGGCAAAAGTTCGGGCACAATCAAGCAGAAGGCCCGCTAGGTTGAAAACCCTCAAAGGGCGGCCTAGGAAAAAGTTAGGGCACAATCAAACAGAAGCCCGCTAGGTCGACAATCCTCAAGAACGACCTAGGAAAAAGTTAGGGCACAATCAAGAGCCCGCTAGGTCGAAAACCCGTAAGGGCAACCTAGGCAAAAGTTAGGGCAACACAAAAGACCTGCTGGGTTGAAAACTCAAAAGAATAACCCAGGAAAAAATTAAGGTCAAACTAGGAATTCCAAGACAACATGATATTCTGCACCTTATATCTTCTTAAAACTGGGGCAAAATTTTGCCATTTCTCAAAAGTTTGGCTAATTTGACAATCAAGATTATGAAAAGCAGCATTGGCATTTTTCATCAAAAGGTGCCATTTGGGCAATCGAACCCACCCCTTTCATCATCCTTTTCCTTTCAAGTACACCACCTTAAAACATACAACCTCAAAATTCTCTATCTCCTTCTTCTGACCATCCAACATCACTTTGCACACCTCAAAATGCACGTGCCACAAGGAAACATGAAAAATGTAAAAAGAATTAAAAAGGGATTAATTTTGAAAAGTCAAGACAAGTCGGATAAATCCTCGACCATTGCAATGCGACAGGATTGTTTCCCAAGGATTCATCTTCTTACCAACCAGGATGCCACCAAAGAAGGAGTGTGTCTTACTCAATAATACTGACCACCGCTGGGTTTCAAAAATCTCGAAAAGAAGATTTCAAAATTGACCAATAAGCCAAAAGATTGAGTCGATCCAGCTCGCCTTGATTCTTGATCCCTTTCACACCAACTATGGGGTTGTCGAGGAAGGAGGCGTCAGAAAAAACAAAAATTCAAGAGAAATAAAATTTTACACCATTTCATGGTTTGCATTCAATAGCATATGTCTAATCAAATAATTATTTCAAGCAACAAAATAAGAACCCCACATCGTTTCTGCATTTATTCAAGCATCATTAACACTGCATTCTTTTCACTCATTCAAACAGCACATAAGCATCTTTTTATTCAAGCATCGCATGACCCATTTTTCAAAAGTAATTAAGACCTAGGTAAAATTTCCCAAATCAGTCATAATTAAAACTGAATCAAGTCCAAATTAGGGCATATGCTTGCCCACAAAAATTTCAATTTGAGGTTATCCTCAGATTCTGGATCAAGTCCAAACTGGGGCAAACATTTTTCCAAGAAAGATTTGAACTGAAGAACAAAGTTAGGGCAAGCTTTTGCCTAGAAATTCAAGTTGAGGCGATCCTCAATTCCAAAAATTTCATAACAGAGGGAGACATTCGCCCAGATAATTCAAATCGAGACAGTCGAAAAATTTTGAATCAAGTTCAAACAAGGGCAAACACTGGCCCACCAAATTTCAAACTGAGGTCATCCTTAAAATTTCAGTCAATTTCAAACTGGGGCAAACATTTTCCCAAGAAAATCCAAGTTGAGGCAATCCTCAATTCCTCAACTCCAATCAAGTTCAATAGGGCAAAGTTGCCCCGAAAAACTCAAGTCAAGCTCATCTTCAATCTCATCGAGGCTTAAACTGGGGCAAACACTTGCCTAAACTCCCTTCAAATCAAGACATCCATCAATTATCAAGAATCCTCTAAACTGGGGCAAAATGGTTGATCAAGTATTTTCAAGAAAATAATTATCAAGTATCTATCTTCATTCCACCCTGTCAACAACAGGACCTCTACATGATTCCTTCCTGTCTTAACAGGATCACTTATTTCCTGTCAACAACAGGGCTTTTCTTCGATACCCGTCCTAATTGATTCTTGCCATTTTCCATTTGCCTGTCTTAACAGGCCGTTCATGCTTCGCCTGCCCTAACAGGCCATCCTTTCAAGTTAGTATAGATCACCTTTCACTCAAGTAGTATAGGACCCTCCCACCTCAAATTCACTTGTCTTTACAAGTCCTTTTTGCCATCCAAATAGTCATCATCAACTTTTAATTTTCTGCGTCACGGCCTATGTTGTCAGGCCTCGTCTTTTCTCCGCATACATCCTGTCAAGCAGGACTTCAGGTTTAATTATGCATACATCCTGTCAAGCAGGATTTCATCTGCACCCATCCTGTCAAGCAGGATGTCAAGTATTAACTTCTGCACTCATCCTGTCAAGCAGGACTTCATGTTTAATTCTGCATACTTCCCGGCAATAGCGGGACCCCATTTGCATTCTCCTGTCAACAACAGGACTTCAAGCATGTTTAATTTTCTGCCCACCTGTCAAGCAGGTTTGCATTTATCCTGGTAACAGCAGGATTTCATTTGCATTCTTCCCGGTAACAGCGGGACCCCATTTGCATTCTCCTGTCAACAACAAGACTTCAAGCATGTTTAATTTTCTGCCCACATGTCAAGCAGGTTTGCATTTATCCTGGCAACAGCAGGATGTCATCATTTGCATCTTCCCGGCAACAGCGGGACTTCATTTGCATTCTCCTGTCAACAACAGGACTTCAAACATGTCTATTTTTCTATCACCTGTCAAGCAGGTTTGCATTTATCCTGGCAACAGCAGGATGTCATCATTTTCATCTTCTCGGCAACAGCGGGACTTCATTTGCATTCTCCTGTCAACAACAGGACTTCAAGCATGTCTATTTTTCTGTCACCTGTCAAGCAGGTTTGCATTTATCCTGGCAACAGTAGGATGTCATCATTTGCATCTTCCCGGCAACAGCGGGACTTCATTTGCATTCTCCTGTCAACAACAGGACTTCAAGCATGTCTATTTTTCTGTCACCTGTCAATCAGGTTTGCATTTATCCTGGCAACAGCAGGATGTCATCATTTGCATCTTCCCGGCAACAGCGGGACTTCATTTGCATTCTTCTGTCAACAACAGGACATCAAGCATGTTTAATTTCTTGCGGCAACAGCAGGACCTCATTTGCATTTATCCCGGCAACAGCGGGATACCAAGCATGTTTAATTTCTTGCATTTTCCCGTCAACAACGGGATATCAAACATGTTTAATTTTCCTGCATTTTTTCCCGGCAACAACGGGACCCCCTTTCTACATTCCTTCCCGTCAACAACGGGATGCCCTCATATTTACTTTCTGCATCCTGGCCTATTTAGGCCCTCCTCAAGTTTGCTTTTCTGCACCTTGGCCTATGTTGTCAGGCCTCATCAAGTTTACTTTTCTACATCCTTGGCCTATGTTGTCAGGCCTCCTCAGGTTTACTTTTCTGCTTTTGGGCCTACGATGTCAGGCCTCGCCAAGTTCGTTTTTCCACAGCTGGGCCTATGATGTCAGGCCTCCAACTCAGATAAATACCTCGGCCTATGCTGTCAGGCCACCTTGTACATATCTTACATTTTAGTTCTTGCATGCTTTCCTGTCTTAAAACAGGTCGTTTTCACTCTACTGAGCCCGTCGTAACGGGCCATTTCTCTTCTACTTTTCCTGTTTTTAACAGGCCATTTTCATTTCATTTTGCTTGTCCTAACAAGCCATTCCATTGAATTCCACGCCAGTCCTAACAGGCATTTATTCATTCCACTTAGCTTAGTCAAGCTATACAGCTAAGCCTCGCATATTTAAACCCTATCGATACATGAAGTCGATAAGGTCATTCAATCATCATTCTCCAGGCATCCATGAGGTTCAATTTCAAGCTCAAGGCTCCTTCTGTTTGCCGGACTCCTTCAAGGCCTGCCTCGGACATAATGTGTTCACATCTTTACTCATTTCCTATTACGATAATTCAGACAATCATTTCTCACATTATCTGGTAGGAAAATGAGTAAAGAGGGGCAAACTGTAAACACTCAATTATGTCCGAGACCCCCAATCATTAAAATTAACCAAAAGTTAATTTAATTAAAAATTTGAAAAGATGTAAAACTGAAAAACAGAAAGAACAGAGAGCAGAAAATACAGAAAATAGAAAGCAAAAAAAAATAAAATAAAAAAAATAAATAATAATAAAAAGAAAATTAAAGAATAAGTAAAAATGATAAATAGAAAAAAATAAAACTAAAAAAAAAATCAAAAAAAGGTAAAAAAATGAAAATTGAAAAAAAGAAAAAGCTAAAAAATCAAAATAGGGAACAAAAATTTTGAAATCAAAGGGGTTGGCTTTTGGCTCTCAGAGAGGGGGTGGCTTTTGGCCCTGGGAAAGGACTTGACCCTTGCTAAGAGAGAGGAAGCTGGCTTTTGGCTCTTTGAAAGAGCTTCACCCTTACCAAGAAGAGATGTGTCTATATATACCTACAAACAAGAAAGGAAAAGGGGCTTTTTCTCATTTTTTGGAAATTCTTGGGAGGAGGAGAACTTGGAGTCTTAGAAGAGGGATTTTCAGAACCTTTGAAGGGAGGACCTAAGAGACTCTCTGACATTCAATTCAGCCCTTGGCCTCCATAGAATCAGCTCTTCATCACCTTCCAATGGAGGTTAGGTCCGAATTTTATCCATCTTAAGTTTCTTGCTTCTTCTCGGATTTCCGAGTTCATTTTCGTGTCTGTTTTCGTTTTAATTTTTAATTGGTCAAATGATCTCTGATTTTGGTGATTTTTGTTGCGTTTTATTCGTCTTTCTCTCTAGTTTCTGGAATGATATTATTTGTCCAATTTGGATCTGAAATGAAATCTTTATCACTTGATTACCGAAGCATGTTCATCCTGGTGCGCGAATTGATCTAGCTTGTTTGATTTGTGCATATCTTGCTCATTTCTGATTGGATTGATGTCAAACTTGTTTTGTTTGATTTCTATGATCCATATATTTCAATTGATCGGTTTTTATTTTTCAGATCTACCAAAAATATTTTCTAAAAATTCTGAGATTTGAATTCAAATTTTGGCGCCAAAAACTTGTGTGTTCTTGAGGTTCATTTTCGTGTCTGTTTTTCGTTTTAATTTTTGATCGGTTAAACGATCTCCGATTTTGGTGCTTTTTGTTGCGTTCTCTTAGTCTTTCTCCGTAGTTTCTGGAATGGTATTATTTGTCTAATTTGGATCTTAAATGAAGTTTTTATGGCCGAATTACTGAGGTATGTTTGTCCTGGTGCGAAAATGAACCTATGTTGTTTGGTTTGTGCATAACTTGCTCATTTCTTGTCTTTTTTTTTGTCAAATTTGTTTTGTTTGATTCCTATGATCTATATCTTTCAATGTTTTGGTTTTAATTTTTTAGATCTCTGGAAAAATATTTTTTGAAAAATTTTGAGATTTGAATTTAAATTTTGGCGCCAAAATCTCTTGTGTCTTTGAAGTTCTTTAGTAGATCTTGTTCTTTTAACCTTGTTTAGGTATTATTTTTCATGTGTTGATCCTTCTATATGTATTTCCTTCTGATTTGTTTGTGTTTGTATGTCCTCCTTTGAAAAAAATTCCTAAGAGTGCATGACCATATACATGCATCCTATATGCTAAGTCTAGCTTAAGTCATGCATGATTAAGTCATTGAACCTAAAGAGTTAAGTGTTTGCTTGAATCAAAATAAAAAAAACTTAATTCTTACCTGTGGACCTTATGACCTAAGCTGGATTGGAGACAATTAAACAAGGAACATCAATGGAGGTTCAATCCAACCTTTTATTCCGCTTAATTTTATTGGTTCTCCTCGGATTTTCGAGTTCATCTTCATCTCTATTTTCAATTTCTTCTTAGATTGTGCAACGGATTCTAATACGGGCAAGTAGCATTCTCTACTGTTACGTATTTTAATTCGTGCTAATTCAAATATGGCTTACGACGATTTGGATTATGCAAGCACATCTTTTTTTTTTTTTTTTTCTTCTAATTTTTCTGCTTCCAAAACATCTGTTTTTTTTCTCAGATTGTGCAAACGGGTTCTAATACGGGCAAGTAGCATTCTCTACTGTTACGTATTTTAATTCGTGCTAATTCAAATACGGCTTACGACGATTTGGATTATGCAAGCACGTCTGTTTTTCTAAAAATTCTTCTGTTTCCAAAACATCTGTTTTTTTTTCTCAGATTGTGCAAACGGGTTCTGATACGGGCAAGTAGCATTCTCTACTGTTACGTATTTTAATTCGTGCTAATTCAAATACGGCTTACGACGATTTGGATTATGCAAGCATGTCTGCTTCCCTAAATCCTGTATTTTCTTAAGAAACATTAATTTTTTTTTTTTACCTAAGATCACCCTTTTCTTCTCCAAGAGATCAAGTCTCTTAACCAGAACTACGTAAGCCTTGAGTTTCCCATTGCACCGGGGAATTCGTAGGAGCAGGATCAAGTCCTGTCAGGTTATTTTCTATAAACCTATTTATTTTCTATTCTATTTTAAGGGATCAAACAGTTTTCAAAATATCACACACTCAGTTTAAGGGTACCGTTCTTTGGAACGGGCGAGTAGGGTGCCTAATACCTTCCTTACTCGTAACCGACTCCCGAACTTCGAATCTCATCCTTGAGTTAGGGTTTTTCCAAATCTTTTCCCTTAAAACAAAAATTTGGTGGCGGCTCCACAATCAAATTAATTCATTTCAAAATTTAGCGAGTCCGTCGTCTCGTCGTAATTACGGTTATGACAATAGTATACTAAAACTGTTAATTTTATCTATGTGATTCTCAGTTATAAGTGAGATTATGGAACTTATAAAGAAGATGATAGAATAATCTCATTTGTACATTGTATAAGGTAATTGTGTTTTGATAGTTCATTGAGGAAGTCAAAGAACTTATTAGTTCTTTATGTTAAAGTATAATCTAATGCACTACTCCTATCCTTACTTTTACTTTAGTGAAATGTGTCACTCCTCTTTGTTATATTCCATATGTGTAATTACGATTTCTTAATGAGCCTGCAACATGGATCACCCACCTTTCAACGTTGAGGTGATTGTCGACGTAGAGAACAGAAAAAGAACTTCTCACTTCGTGATCAGAGGCAAAGACTACAAGGTAGGAGTACCAGTTTGAAGAATGGAAGTGGATCCTGTAGTCTTTAGTTTAAGTATAATAACTTAATTTTGTATGCATCTATCCTGTCATCTCATTCATAGTACTCTAGATTACTTATATTATGAAATTATGAAAATGATGTAACTTGGATGAAGATGTATATATGTCTACCAGAAGTTTGTTTATTCAGATATATGTATGATTTGAGGAATCAGGTACATCGTGAACATACAATTATTCCACAACTAATACATATATGTAAGGAATAATATGCGAGTAATGTTAAGAGAATATAGGTAATCTGGGGGGCTGTGATATTAATGGTATTAGAGCATTTTTCCTAAGATCAAGGACATTGGACTCAAGATAGTAGAATTGTTTGATAGATTTATGTGAAGTGAATTTTGATCTCATTCTTTTAGAATGACTTTAGACCTCTTTTGGTTGACTTATTGCCTAAGTAGTTTGTTATGTCTTGTAGGAGATAGGCAATGATAAATCAACTTACTCTAAAATGGCTGCTGCTCTGCAAAGGTTGGATGACATATTGGAGAGGAATGAAAGTCAAAATCAAGATGGTGGATATTTTTAAGGATTGGATTGATTCTTGAAAAGAAATCCATCTCAATCCAAAGGAGGTTATCAGCCCAATGAAGCTTATTTGTGGATTCCAGAGTTAGAACAAACCTTTGGGGCCTTAAGGTGCACTGATGCACAGAAAGTTGAGTTTACGATATACTTACCTATGGAGGAGGCTGAAAATTGGTGGAGATACACTAAACTAAGACTCGAACTAAAGGAAGAGAAATAACCTGGGAGATGTTTAAAGCAAAATTTCTAGAGAAGTATTTTTCTACCAATGTGAGAAACCGAAAGGAGATAGAATTTCTGAAACTAAAGAAGAAAGGTATGTCTGTTGGAGAATATACCTCAAGGTTTGAAGAATTAACACTTTTCTACCCACCTTACCAACTTGCACCTAATGAAGAGTCAAAATGCATGAAGTATGACAATGACTTAAGGCCGAAGATCAAGGAGGCAATTGGGCATCAAGAGATCCGTGACTTTCCCACCTTGGTGAACAAGTATCGTATATTTTAAGAGAATTACCAAGCTCAAATCTCCCAAACTAGGAACTATGGGCCGCAACAAATTCAAAAGAGAGATTCAAATCAAGGGAGACCATACTTCAACAACTCTCACTTCCAACAAGGATCATCTTCAATTAGAGGACAACGACAACAATTTAATTCTAATAGTTCTCGTTTCCAAACTCCATCCACCATAAGGTGTTTTCATTGTGGAGGACCTCATCGAATCAGTGATTTCCTCGTCGAGTAATCGTCTACTACAATTATGGAAGGGAAGGACACATCAGCAAAGACTGTAATGAACGAAGGCAAGAGGGGAACAATGAAGGTTACCAAAACAACAACAATAATAATCAAAGAAAAGGCAACTCTCAAAACAATGGCAACTATAATGGTAATGACAATAACAACATTTGCAACAACAACAATAATAATCGCTAAGGCTGACCCTTTGGTCGTGAGAATAGCTACATGTAGACACTCAATTATGTCCGAGGCCTCATTTTTAAAATTAATTAGTGAACAAATCATGATTTAAGTAAATATTAAGATTAATAAACAGAAAACAAACACAAGGCAGAAAAACAAATAAATAGAGAACAATAAAAATGAAATAAAGTGATAGGAAAATTAAAAATAAAATTAAAATACAAAGAAATAATAATAATAATAATAAATAAACAAAAAATGAACATAGCAAAGTTGGAAAAAATAGAAAAATAAATAAAAAACAAACAAAACAAATAAAATCTAAAAAAATTGAAATATACAAAAATTAATAATAAAAATGAAGAAAAAACAACAAATTGAAAAATGAAAATAAAAAAAATAAAATAATAGAAAAAAAAGTTAAATTTTTTTTGAGATATAACAAATAAAAACTAGAAAATGAATAAAAAATGAGTAAATAATAAATAAAGAAAATTTGAAAAGTATAATTTTAAATAAAAAAAGAATAATAATAATAATAACTGAAAATGGCTAAACGAAAAGGAATATAAAGATAAATATGAAATTTAAGAAAATAAGGGAATAAAATAATAAAATAAGTACAAAAAAAGAAGAAGAAAAAACGGAAAACAGAAAAACAAAAATATAACTATCTAACTAAAAGAGAAGAAAGGGGAAAAAGACGAAAAGGAAGGAGAAGAACGAAAAGAAAAGAATAAAAAGAAAAAGGGGGAGCGAGAGCATCAGGAGGCTCCAAGAAAACTCTTCTATTCTAGTCCAAGGGGAAGAACATGGGGATGATTTGGCAGGTCGAATCTCAGAGGCAGTAGCAGGCATTCCAAAGAAATTTCACCAAACGCATCTTCCTTCTTGGTTGTCATTGCTCAAGATTCACGAAGATAGAAACGTTCAGAAGCCATGCACCTTCCCTGACTTCACAGCCTCCAGAATAGGTTGCATAGATTCACTTGATGCTACACGCTTTAGTAGAACCTCCAGGTAAGCTCACCATTTTCTCTTACAACTAGTTGTTGAAATTCGATGGTTGAGTAGAGATAATTACATGAAATCATGGTTTGTTTTTTATCATATCTTGCGTCGTTAGTCTTGTCATTCCCATTTCTAGTGAGAACCTTAAGTGTGAGTAAGATTGAAAATGCACGCATTCCTTACAAATATAATAACTATTACATGCTTATGGTACCTCCTGGGCACTGAGCATGGTATAAGGAACCCATTGAGAGGTAAAAGCTTAAGCTGTTCTCATCCTATACTAGCTACCTTTGGACGTTCAAAATTCCTGGATATGTAGGAACCCTACTTGCAGGGTAGTCCTATCTAAAGAGGATACATTCTGTTTAAATATTAATGTTAAACTAGCTTTGGATTACGTTGAAACTGTTTGGAGACCGAACCCACTTAAGCAAATGTGGACTATAGTAGGTCCATTATTGATGTCTTAATGAGATGAAGCACGTCATAGTTGCTATTCTTTCCTAAGGCCTTGCTTGGACTCCTCTAATAATAAGAAATGCAATGGTTCAAGAGGTTACTTCCAGGAACGATTCACTTGAACCCAGCTCAGATTTGCTCAAATGTCGATCTTGGTGCAGTTTGGGGTTATACTGTTAGGGAACTTACTAAGGTACCCGATCGATTCCATTCCGTGCTTCCCTCATTGCATCATGTACCAGTGGGGGACCATAGCGTTACTCATGGACCTTGGGAGATACTACAAGGAAATGATGAGGTGCTGCTTCTCGAAATAGTTGTGCGCTCAACTCCAAGAGATAGGGCATTAGTTAGTTCTGTTTATAGCTGGTCATGTGGGCTGATGGAAATGAAGACCTTTGGAGGATGGTATGCCAAACTGCACAAGGCAGCAGGACTACATGGGTTTCATAGATTGTGTTTGGTGTAAGGAGGATCGACGTCTACCCTTCCAAGATTTTATCATAGCTACGGTTCATATTGTTTGAAAAGAAGTATGGTCTTGGTGGAGGAGGCTAAGGTCGAGCA
Source organism: Canavalia gladiata (assembly GCA_037954105.1). NCBI lineage: Eukaryota > Viridiplantae > Streptophyta > Magnoliopsida > Fabales > Fabaceae > Canavalia > Canavalia gladiata. Next base: position 26,491,826 of record CM075662.1, read on the forward strand.
CTAATAACATCAGACCAATAAGAAGCCTAGTAGAATTTCTTCATCCATTACATACACTTGTTCTTGAACCTACAGGCCTCCATACGTTCAGCGCACACGCACATATGATGGCTCAAAGTCAGGGCATGGTTCTCCGACTAGGTGCAGGAGTTATCGTGAGCGGAAAAGAAGCTGCCACCATTGCGAATCAGGTTCCTGGAAGCAATGCACCAGTTCCAATAAGAAGAGGCCATGCAAATCACTTTTGTGAAATACGAGGACCATGGTTTGGCTCGGACAGCACTTGTTTGGCTCAAAATTTGCGATACAGTGGAAAATATATACTCGAAGCCTCGTGATTATGTACGCGATAGTTGATTAGCAGGGTGGAATAAAACCAACAGCAATCACCACATGCACTAAGAAACCAATCAGGTATCGTCATGAACTAGGCCTGGTGCATCCAGAGAAGACTTTCGAATTTCTACAACGAGCTCCATGCTTTTCGGGTTTCATGTGGAGTAGATGGGACTAAGGCTGCCAAAGGGATTGAGGATCCTTGCATCTTTCTTGCACATCCTGGTTATGGGAAGCTTTCCATTGATTATTAGGGAGTTGAGATGTGTTTGGAAAAGCCTTGAAAGTAAGGGGAGCATGCACGTAGACCCTAACAAAGACATGAAAAAAAAAGGGATGAATCAAAATGAGAGTGGGGCCTATCAATAAATTTTGTGCAGAATGAAGGAATAGGCCCGATTTCCATGCATCATTAACTTTGAGTTACAAAACTTATGTCAAAAGCTAAGTAGACCAGATGGTTGAGCGCGCTGTACATAACCCCATGTTACAAGTTCGATTCCCGCTCCTTGCACTTCTCTTTTAATATCAGTTTACTTGTTGACCACGCCTTAACATTAATCCAACGTAGTAAAATTTCAACCTTCAAGGTAGTCCAGTGGCTGAGCGCGAAGCCTACAACTGCGGAGTCTGGGTTCGATCCTCGGGGGCTACACCTCCGAAGGTCAAGACTTCAAATTAGAACTACGTAAGCCTTGAGTTTCCCATTGCACTGGGGAATACGTAGGAGCAGGATCAAGTTCTGTCAGGCTAACCTCCATCAATCTATTTATTTTCACTCTAATTAAAGGGATCAAAATAGTTTTCAAATAAATCACACACTCAGTTTAAGGGTACTATTCTTCAAAACGGGCGGGTGGGGTGGCTAACACCTTCCCCACTTGTAACCGACTCCCGAACCTAAATCTCATCCTCGAGTTAGGGTTTTTCCAAATCTTTTTTCCTTAAATAAAAATTTGGTGGTGACTCTACTTGATCAAAGTAAATTCATTTTCAAATTTTAGCGAGTTTGTCGCCTCGTTGGAATTACGGTTGCGACACTACAACAACAACAATTCTCAAACAAGAACACCACAAGCTCAAGGAAGAGTGGTTACCATGGTACTAAAGTTGTTCAAGCCAATAATTTTATACAAGGTAAGGGATTTATACATGAAATTCCTTTGCCTGTATTGTATGATTTGGGTGAAATGCACTCATTTATTTATGATGAATGTGTGAAGATGATAGGACTGAATGTGAATACATTACCATTCAATTTGTCTATTTCAACCCCTACCAATAATCTTGTGAGAACCTCCTAAGCTTGTTTAAATTGTCTGATAAATATTGAAGGTATGAATTTTAATGTAAATTTAATATGCCTACCTTTAATGTGTCTTGAGGTGATTCTAGGTATGGACTGGTTATACACAAACCATGTTATTTTGGATTGTCATGATAAAACTATTATGTTTAGGTCTAAGAACAATCCTGATCTAAATGAGTTGAGATTTATTTCTGCCAACCAAATTCACGCTTTTTTAAAAGAAGAAGCTCAATTATACATGATTCTTTTTTCCTTGGATGGAAAGAAAAATGTTAATATTGAAAACTTGCCTGTTATTTATGAATATCCTGAAATATTTCCTCATTATATTTTTGGTTAACCTCTAGAAAGAGAAGTGGAATTCTCTATAGACCTGATCCCAGGAATTGGGCTTACCTCGATAGCTCCTTATAAGATGTCTCCTTTAGAACTTGCCGAATTGATGAAACAAGCAGAGGAGCTAATGGAAAAGTAATGGATTTTTCCATGTGTATCTTTGTGGGGTGTTCCTGTGCTGTTGGTGAAGAAGAAAGATGGTAGCATGAGATTATGTATAGACTATCGAAAATTCAACAGGGTAATCATTAATAATAAGTACCCATTGCCTAGGATATACGATTTAATGGATGAATTAAGGGGAGCAGTAGTGTTTTCTAAAATAAATATGAAGTCAGGATATCATCAAATACAAGTTAGACCTCAAGATATCCCTAAGACTACTTTTTGAACATGTTATGGACACTATGAGTATTTGGTCATACCTTTTGGTGTGACCAATGCCTTTTGGATGACAATGTATATATGTCTACCAGAAGTTTGTTTATTTAGATGTATATATATATATATGTATGTATATATATATATATATATATATATATATGTATATATATATGTATGTAAGATTTGAGAAATTAGGTATATCATGAACATACAATTATTCCACAACTAGTACATATATGTAAGAAATAATGTGCGAGTAATGTTAAGAGAATATAGGTAATCTAGAAGGATATGACATCCCGTAAATACCATCAAAGGCTTCTTGCATCTCATTCCATAGGAAGGTGAAATCTTCATTCCTCTTTTATGTATTATAGCAATGAAGAAAAATTCCAGCAAAATCAAAATATGTTTTTCCATTATTTTCCCTTTTTCTCCTGATAATTTCCTGGCCATTGACATTTCTAAAATTACTTATAAATAATAATACAATGGACTTTCAAGAAGATTTGTAGAGAAGGTAATGTAGTAGATGAAAGCATAAAAAGTAATGGAAGAAAATAGAAAAGAATATTTCTTAAATTGAAGTTAGAAGCTTTGGTAAAGAAAAAAAAAACATGTAGTAGGGAAAGATAAAGGTGACGGGTAAAACATGAGTTGATGCCCACATAAGATGAAAAATAGTAAGTTTCTCAAGGAAGATGATAAATGGAAGACAAACATGCTTCACACAGAAAAGGTAAAAAAGAAATTTTCAGTGAATATAATTGTTGTGTGCAAATTGTGTGTCAAGTTTTACTTATGGATAAATGCACTTGCTAGTATAGAAAGATGACATTTAAAACCCTAGTATCCTTCACATAAGAACTATTTTGATAATCCTTAAAACAAGGTTTGGTTCCCAAATTTTGAGCTTACTAACGAAAAAAGTTTTTTTGAAATGTATTTTTAAAATAGAAGAGTATAAAAGCAAGATTGAATAAAAACAAGAGTGATTAACAATAGTTTAGACAGTGATACAATATTCTATCCCTCAACTTAGAAATTAACAAGAGTGATCAATTCACATCAATTAATTAAGCACAACAAAACAAATACAATTGAATAAAACACATAATCATTCATAAAGGATAATGGGGATTCAAATGGTTACATCATAAGTTTCACTAAGCTCTATTGTTTGGGGTTAGTTATACATAATGGATAAGAACAACTTAAAGCATTCTATCCAAATAAAACAATCCATAATCCCCATCCATAGAGAAGGATGACAAAATCATAGTGCAAATAGGGCTGATTATAAGGCATCACAACTTGCACTGTGAAAGGGGGATTCTACCTCTAAGATCCCACAGGAAGATGCTAGAACAATAAATAGAAATGGAAAGGAAAGGGAAATGATGTGTAAGGTGTATCAAGGTGTATTCAACTGTGTAGTTGAGCATATCTTCTTCGGAGGTCTAGCCTCTTTTTTAATAACCTAAGTTGAGTTTTCACCACTATGAACCATATTTAACTAAGTTACCTTATATTCTATTAGGGTTTCTCTGAGTCATTTACCATGCCTTTAGGGATGACTTGGACCATCTTTTGCATCATTTATGGTTGACATGATTGTGCCTAGGTTTGCATGACTATGTTGTAAAAGAGAAGACACTACAAGGTCAGGCTTCAGGTTGACACAGTCATGCTCAGGTCTACATGACCGTGTCAGAATTATACACATGCTATAATGGACAGGCCTAACTCCAGCATAATTGTGCATGCTTTCTCCAGGGGTATTTTAGTCATTCCAATGCTCCATCATCCTTTTTATGCCAGATTTCCCTTTTCAGCTTAAAATACTTCTAGTTTTTTATTCTCTACTTATGTGACTACTCTTGTAAATAAATTAATAAGGATAGTGGTTTATTAGTATATATAGTCAGGGAAATAGCTTCTTTTTACCAAAACAACTAATAAAGATTATCATGTTCTGTAACAACACATTAGAAAGAAAGAAATGTGTTGGCAAAATTATGCCATGTGTCTTAAAAACACCACTAGTTACAAACTTTAAGTCAATAGTCTCCTCAACAATAAGTTATAAAAGAAACTCCTATAATAAATTTAAGGGCCAACATAGAATAAAATACCCTCAGATTTAACAATTTTATTAGATAGAACATGCCTTAGCCTTAACTTGTTAATCATAAACAACATCCATCTTAAGCACAATTTAGAGGAATCTTCTCAATCTTAATATACATACCAACCATTGTACAAGTTATTTCTAATGCAATCATACAAGAACTTCTTATAGTTTGGAAAATTTCCCAAAGCTCAATATACCAAGCTAGGGGATCCTATCCTAGGTCCATAATCCACTTGGTCAAGTTAGTCTATGTTTGCAGACAGGGGTACTTACCCACCTTGTGCACCACGCCATTGGTTCTCCTCAAGCAAAGTCCAATATGACATTCCTAAGAAACAAAGGGAATCTCCTTCACCTTCATAGTAAAGAATTAAATTGGATGACTTATGTCATCAACATCCGAAAGCCCTATAATAATTAATGGTTGTGTTAGAACCTAAAAACATATGAGGTTCTTATGCCATAAAAATTTTGAGGGTAAAATATATTTTTTAGTTCTAAAATTTTGATTTTAATCTTTTCTTTTTTAACTGATAGATTTTGGTCCTTTAAGTTTCAAAATAGTCTACTTTTAGTTCTTAAAGTAGCCAATATTTGATACCTGACCTACACCAATATTTAATATGTCAATGATAAAAATTTAAAAGTAGTTTATTTTGAAAAATGAGGGACCATAACCTATCATTTTCAAAACGAAACACTAAATCCAAAATTTTAGAATTTTCAAAAGATTAAAAACATATTTAACCCAAATTTTAATGATAACAAAAACTCTAATTAAATGTATATAATTTTTATATAGCTATCTATTTACTTAGCTCTCAAATTTATCAATTTTCAAACTGTTGAACAAGTGTATGAAATAGTTTCTTGAATAATAGCTTAAGATCAACAAGCATATATTATTGAAGTCTTGAACATTTTTGAAGAAGAATGTTCTATAAGTCCTATCATTTGAAGTTTGACCTATAGTAGGTTTAACATCTACTATCTGACGTAGTGTAGCTTCAACTGCAACACCTTTTTTGGAAGCAAACATGCCTAAGTCAAAGCAACATGACAACTAAGGACTTACCCTTTGCAGAAATTGGTTCATACAAAAGAAAACTTTCAGAGTTCCTACGAATGCATGCTTGCACAAAAAAATGTCTCTATTGCAAAGTATGAAGTATAAGGTATAGTAGTATTCAAAGTACAAAAAGATTTTAAAAATAGTACTGTATGCTCTAAGATTAAGATTATGCATTTAATGAAGGTAAAAGAAAATATAAACTCTAAATTCTATCTCTTAGAAACTCTCTTTATCTTTCCAATATGTGAAGTCATTGAATAATAAGAAATATTACTTAATATTCATTATTTATAAAAAAATAAAAATATTTGTATATTATTCTTTTATTCATTTTGTATATACATTGAACTCTTGGTTCAGTTACAAAGAAAGGCTTCCATGTATTGTTTCTTTGGTGTAAGCCGTAAGAGGCTTGTTGAAAAGAAAACTTGGATTTGAACTTGGAGATACTTGTACAAGAATACTAGGGCAAGTGATTGGTGGTTGCATAAGAAGTTTTCCTGTAGTGAAACACTTGTTACATTGTGAGCAAGGGTTAAACATAGGTCTTGATTTGTGAGAGTGAATCAATACACATCATTGTGTGTAACCATTAAAGAAAAAGATAATAAGAAGCATTATTTTGTATGCATTTTGTTATTTTCTCCCTTTGGTCATAACCTCTTTCCTATTTAACTAATGTAAGTGATTGTGATTTATTCTCTTTGAAAATTTCTTTTTCAAATTATTTTTAGTTGTTTGAAGTTGTTCAAACCCTTCTTAAAGATGAAGGTTTACTTTAGTCTTTGTGAAAATGATTTTTAAGCTAAAGGTTTTGTGAAATTTCTAATACATAATTTAACCTTTTTCTTGTGTGTTTCTTGTATTCTTTAAGTTGTAACACCCTTTTCACATGATAAAGGTCACAAAAGGACATCCCTCTCATCACTGTAGTGACTTTCCTGCATCTAACCTCTATTTAAAGAGTATCATGACAATCCAAGGTACGTATAATTTAAAATATTATTACTCTATTGAAATAAAGTTTGATTTTGAGTGTTGGATTATCATTCCAAGTCTCTCCAACCTTCTTCTCAAGAACACTGATGATGTAGCAACTTTCTCTGCCATTTATTGTAATATTTTTACAAAGTTTGTGAACTTTCATAGATTATACCATATTAAATATTTTGAAAATTTAACTAATTATTAGATTAATAAAGATATTAATTTATGATTTATTGATTTGATTGTAATTAAATTGTAGTTAAATTAGTAATAATTTGACACATGCAATATCTATAAGTTTATAAATACATATATATGTTGCAACCGTAATTACAACGAGACGACGAACTCGCTAAAAATTTAAAATGAATTTAATGGATTATGTGGAGCCACCATCAAATTTTATTTAAGGGAAAAGATTTGGAAAAACCCTAACTTGAGGAAGAATCTAGGTTCGGGAGTCGGTTACGAGTAGGGAAGGTGTTAGGCACCCTACTCGCCCATTCCAAGGAACGGTTCCCTTAAACCGAGTGTGCGATTTCAATATTTTGGAAATTGTTCGATCCCTTTAGTTTAGAATACAAATAAATAGGTTTGTATGAAAATAGCCTAACAGGACTTGATCATGCTCCTATGTATTCTCTGGTGTAATGAGAAACTCAAAGCTGTGTAGTTTTTGTTGAGAAGACTTGATCTTCGGAAAAAGAGATTGATAGACGATTTTAAAAGAAATTTTGATATTTTTGAATAATTCTTAACTCACATATGCACAGGATCCAAGACAACTACGACTGCATTGGGACCCACCTGAATCTCTAAATATCGAACAGCAGAAAAAGGTACCAGTTCGTATCTAGAGCTCAATGCGTGAGACTTAGAATTATTAAAACGGTGTTTTCTAGAATATTTTCATTTAAAAGGAATTCTTAGTCAACATATGCACAGGGTCCAAGACAACTGAGGCTGCACTGGGACCCATATGAATCTCTAAATATTGAACAACAGAAAAGCTACCAGTTTGTATCTAGAGCTCATTGCATGAGACTTAGAATTATTAGAACGGTGTTTTTAAAATATTTTCGTTTAAAAGGAATTCTTAGTCCACATATGCACAAGGTCCAAGACAACTGAGGCTGCACTGGGACCCATATGAATCTCTAAACATCGAACAACAGAAAAAACTACCAGTTCATATTTAGAGATCATTGTGTGAGACTTAGAATTATATAAAAAATGATTCCCTTCATAAAATAACAAAATAAATGGAGATTGTGCTTGACCCAAAATTAAAGGAAACTTGATTTCAAAAGGAGAAAAAGAAAATTGAAAAATGGGCTAAACCTATATCAAGACAATTTCAAAAAATAAAAGAAAGAAATTGGGTTTGGACTAATAATAAAAGGAAAGAATTGGGCTTGACCCTATCTCAAGAAGAATTTAATTTAATTTTAAAATTTAGAAAAGGTTAGGTTTGACCTTTTTTAAAATAGATTTGAAATTAAAAGATTGGGAAAATTAAGAAGAAACAAATTTGATTTTGATTTAAATTATATATATATCCTGGTAGCTTCTATTTGTTCATGCCCCAAGTCCTTTAGCATCTTCCTTAGCCATATTGCATGATTCACAGCAGAGGAAGCAACAATATACTCAGCTTCTGCAGTTGATTGAGCTGTAGTTTCTTGTTTCTTAGAGCTCCAACTAAAAAAACTCGTTCCCAAGGAAAATAAGTATCCAGAAGTGCTTTTGGAATCATCAATACAGCCTCCCCAATCACTATCAGAGTAGCCCACCAGTTTCATGGTTTTTTCTGCAGATTTTGCAAAGAAAATTCCAAGTGTGTTGGTTCCTTTAATATATCTTAACACTCTTTTACCAGCCGCAAAGTGTGTTTCTCTAGGTGAATGCATAAACCTAGAGAGCAAACTTACAGCCAATAGAATGTCAGGCCTACTTGCAGTGAGGTATAGGAGACTGCCAACCAAGCTTCTGTACATACTTTCATCTACTTTTTCAAAATTCTCATCCTTGCCAAGCTTCAAACCAGTGGTAATTGGAGTGTTTACCGATTTGCAATCTTGCATTTTGAACTTTTTAGGATATCAGAAATGTATTTCTTTTGACATATAAAGATGCCATCATTGGACTGCATTATTTCTATGCCAAGGAAGTACTTCATGACTCCAAGATCAGTCATTTCAAAGACTTTCTCCATTTCATCTTTGAACTTTTGGATTAGTTCAATTTTGCTTCCTGTTACAAGGATGTCATCTACATAAATTGAAACAATTAAAGACTCACCACCAATGACTTTCACATATAAAGTGACTTCATTTTGGCTTCGGTCGAAACCAAGTTGGATGAGATGATTGTCCATTCTTTCATACCATGCTCTCGGGGCTTGTTTTAGTCCATACAAGGCTTTCTTTAAAAGATAGACTTTATCTTCTTTACCAGGAGTTGAGAAACCATCAGGCTGCTCTACATAGATCTCTTCAGCAAGCAACCCATTTAGGAAAGCTGATTTGACGTCAAGTTGATGGATTTTCCATGAATTGTGAGCTGCAAAGGCAAGAAGAAGCTTGATTGTGTCATACCTTGCTACCGGCGCAAATGTTTCTTGGTAGTCTATACCATACTGTTGTGCATAACCTTTCACCACTAGTCTAGCTTTGTGTTTGCAAATTGATCCATCGGGATTGAGTTTTGTTTTGAAAACCCATTTTACACCTATCACCTTGTGATTCGTGGGTCTATCAACAAGCTGCCAAGTTCCATTTTTATTAATCATGTCTAATTCATCTTGCATAGCTCCCCTCCAAGCTTTAGAGTCTTGTGCTTCAGCATAGCATGTTGGTTCAGAGATGACCAAGCTACACCTTTGATAAACATCTTCCAAAGTTCTTGTGCCCCTCACCGGTAGGTCATCCACTAGCTCATTTATGTCAAGTTGAGGTTGTTTATTTGGAAACAAGTCAAAATGAGCATTCCTTTGATTTTGCCAATCCCAAATAGCTTCCTCATCAAATTTTACTTCTTTGCTCAAAATTATTTTTTCTGTTTTTAAACAGAAAATTCTGTAGCCCTTGGTTGATGAACCGTAGCCCATGAAAATTCCTTTGTGAGCCCTGCTGTCCAGCTTACTTCTTTTAGGTTCTGGCACTTGGTAATATCATATACACCCAAAGATTCTGAGATGGTGCATTGAAGGTTTGTTATCGCTCCAAGCTTCATACGGAGTCTTATCCTGTAAGGCTTTTGTGGGAAGCCTATTCAGCAAATAAACAGAGGTATTGACTGCCTCTGTCCAAAACAGATTTGGCATCTGTTTTTCAATCAAAAGACACCTAGCCATCTCCATTATTGTTCGGTTCTTCCTTTCAGATACACCATTTTTTTGTGGTGTATATGGTAAGGTCAGTTGATGTTCAATGCCTGCACTATTACAAAATTCTACAAATTGAGCAGAGGTATATTATCCACCATTATCAGATCTCAAAGCTTTAATTTTCAAATTACATTGATTTTCCACAAAAGCTTTAAATTGTTTAAAACTATTAAAGACTTCACTCTTGAGTTTAATGAAATAAACCCAACACATTCTGGTGTAGTCATCAATGAAGAGGAGAAAATACTTGTTACCATTTAAGGATTCAGTTTTCATTGGGCCACACACATCAGTGTGGATAAGCTGAAGTTTCTGCTTAGCTCTCCATGCTTGATTTGCTTGAAAAGGTAGTCTTGATTGCTTACCTTGCTGACAAGTCCCACAAACTTGAGCATCATATGAGATTTCAGGCATATTTACCACCAACTCCTTTTTGTTCATTTCTGTCATGCTTCTATGATTGAGATGACCGAGCCTTTTTGTGCCACAAATTTGTAATCATCTCTGAAGCACTGATATAGGCTTGTTCGACTACTTTCCCCAAGTCTACTGTAAACATTCTTTTGTTCATCTTGATGCAGAATAATTCTACACCAGAGGGATAAAAAAACAATACACTTGCAATCCTTAAAGTGCATTGAGTAATTCTTTTCAAGCATCTGTCCAACACTCAATAGATTTTGGCTAATATCAGGTATGTATAGAACATCAGGAATAGTTTTAATACCTGAGATTGTTGAAATAGCCACTGATCCTCTACCTTTGACTTCTAAAAATTCTCCATTTCCCACCTTTACTCTAGACTTGTAAGTACCATCAAGGAAACCGAACATCTTGGCATCATTACATAGGTGGTGTGTGCAACCGCTATTAAGAAGCCAAACATCAGATAAGTCATTTGTTGAGAAGCAAGAAACTGCAAAAAGTTGCTCCTTCTGTGCATCAGTCGCTTCTGCTAGTTGTGCTTGTAAAGGCTTTGAGAATTTGTTTTCAGATTTGCAAACCTTGGTTGCGTGCCCCAATTGTTTGCATTTTCCACATACAGCATCAGGCCTCCACCAACAATATTTCTCCATATGTGTTGTCTTTTTACAATGCTTACAAGGAGGAAACGACCTTTGTTTTGAATCACTACTACTTCCACCATCATGCTTACCATTATTCTTCTGGTTAAGGTGTTGTTTTCCTTTACCAGAATGTTGTTTTTGAACAGAAAAGGCTCCTTCAGTGAACCTGCTCTCTCTTAAGGTCCTTCTTTGCTCTTGTGCTTGTAGAGCACTCATTAGTTCACCTAATGAGATTTTGCTAAGGTCCTTGGATTCTTCAAGAGAGGAAATTTTGGATTCAAACCTCTCAGGAAGAGTTACTAGAACATTCTCCACAATCCTTTTGTCTGCAAAGTCTTCACCAAGTAATCTAATATTATTAACAATTAAGGAGATTCGATCAGCATACTTACCAATCGTTTCATCCTCATGCATATGCAGAGATTCGAATTCACGTTTCAGATTCAGCACTTGCATTCGACGTGTTCTATCGCTGCCTTCATATTCTTCTTTCAATCTGTCCCAAGCCTCCTTTGCTGTTTTACAGGCCATGATCCTATAAAACACACAATCTTCCACAGAATTTTGTATAAAGGACTTGACCTTGAATTTCTTTGCTTTTTCTTCACTGTGAGATTTTATCTGAGCCAAGGTAGGATTTGTTGGTTGGGAAGGTAATGGGATATCTTCAAGCACTGTTTCCCAGAGGTCATAAGATCTTAGAAAATCTTCCATCTTCACTGACCAAATGTGATAATTTTCACCGGTGAAGGTAAAGGGTGGGTTCAAAGGAAGGTTGGTATAAGCCATTGGTTTGTGGGTTGAAAAGAAAGGAAAATGTGGATCCCGTAAGATCAACTATGGCTCTTGATACCACTGTTAGAAAATAAATAAGTTGAAAAAGGTATAACTCAAGGGATAGAAAAGAGGAGAATGGGTTAAAACTAAATTGCATTCATAATTGTGAAACATGAGAGTTTAAATAGAGGAAAAATAATGATCTTTTCCTATCTAAGTGCCACTCTCAAGGTGGTTAAAACTACCACTAAGCCACTAAGCCACTATTGCACTAAGTCACTAAGCACCACTTTCAAAAGTGGTTAAAACTGAATGCAAAAATAAAACTACCACTAAGCCATTAATGGCTAACTTTAAGCAACTACATTTGACTTCAAAAACAGAAAAATGGATTGGAATTAAAATGCCAATTAATCTAACAGGATGGATAGACCATCCGCCAACGGTTCTGTTTTCTGATATGAATCGTGATTTCTGTTGACAATGGAGAATTTGGGTGCCATAGTTGATTGACTCAATACGACAGGATGACCAGAAACGCCCCCCAAAATTATGTTCAAACACCAAGATGCACAATTGCACCATGATCTCTAGAGACTAAGCTTTTTGGAGCCAAAGCATATGAAGGTGCCACGTCCCACGAGGAAAATTTTCGTGGCTGGTTGCATATTGTGGGAGCAGAAAAATACCCGAACGCACCTATTGCCAGGTAGTGGACACCCAGAGTTGTTTTCTCAAGAGGGAATGATATCATTTCTTGCGAATCCCTTGTGTACCAGTCCTACTAATGCTTTGGGCCAATGGTGTTTTGCATGTATTGCTTATTTTACAGTGACTATGGAACCAAGTCATCTCCTAGCGTTGTTTGGAAATTCAAGCACTGGAACCTTCCAGGTGTAGCTGAAGAAAAATATCTTCCAAACCATATTCGAGTGCTCATGGAAGTATGTTGTAACAGTATTAAGGAGACAGTTTTCAATTCCTTAGCAGTCCGAAGTGGATGAAGCCTCAGAACTCCCTAAGACCTCTCGCAACTGGAAAGTCATACTCATGCATATCACGTCGTATAGTTGCCATGTAGGGAAATTTTTAGGATGAATCCCAAGGTGCTAAATACCTCATGCAAGATTAGATGAAAAATTGCCTTTGCAGAGGGTGTAGAACGTTTGTCCGGTGCCATGGAACACAATCTTGCAGTCACTATTGGGCACAGCACGACAGCTTCATACCTCCAATATGTGAAGGATTAATCCTCATAAAGTTCAACATTCTTCATATTACTACCATGATTTATCTATATGGTTTGATGTGAAGTGCTAAATATCGCCCACAACATTCTACACATGGGCATTACGACTGATTTTCCCAGAAAACTCCTCGTTCACATATCTTTCTTTTCATGAATCTTAATACAATCAGTTTTCGCGTCACGATCTTAAGCAATGGCCATAGATTGTTTGCTGGAACTTGGGAGTCTACTTGTTCAATCATAGCCCAACAAAGGTTCATGCAGAATGATCATGTAAACAAAGTCAAATCGACTCTGTTTTGATCAGGATCGCTATCCTCCATATTGACAAAGTCATCTTACGGTCGCGCCTGCTTCTTTTCGAAATTTCAGTGAACCCTTGGATCTTCACCTACCACGACATATCATCCAGATCTTCTGATATTGGAACTTCCATATGAGTTCCCCTGTTTCCAGCGTCGGCCCCCATAATTTCAACGTCCATAGTAGCCAAATTTATTATGAAATTCACTCCACTACCACCAACGGTACCCCTTTTACGTCTCCTCCCATAAGTAGTCTCTCAGAAATCCTCAATAAAAATGCTAATCTCTTGCATTTTTTTTTTACGAAGATCTCTGTTTTACGTTTCATCTTTGCAGCTAAGTGACCCATGGGACTTATAATAATCACAAACACCATGCACGCTAAGTTTTATTGCATAAAAAGAGAAATCCAAACCTTACCATGAACTAGTCGAAGCTAATCTATTAGGAGCTATTCTCGATCAACCAAGGATAAAAAGAAAAAGATGCTTATACACAATCTTTAAGCAATTTTGATGCAAGATTCTTGATTCAGATAGAAACCAACACATTCTTGTAAAATTTCTTGGTGCGAAGATAGAGAACTAACCTGTTATAGGATCAATGAAGATCTCACACTCGTATACCGCGATCAGTGAAATTAAGCCTTCCTTCTTGCTCACGACGGAACCGATCGAAATTTTCAGATCCTCCCCCAGCCAAGCACACCGCGGAAAGTCTAGAGAAACCTTCCGTCGTTCGAAAAAAAATCGTATGAAGGCAAGTGCACCTTATCGTTTTACAGAGTAAAAAGTGAGTAAGAGTATCGTCTCCACAAGGATTTGGTTCAAGTACCGAATTCCTACTAGTCCACTAATTGAACTCAATTATGGGAGTGCGTAGGCAACGCAAATTGAGGCACGTAGGCAACGCTAACAGAAAATAACAATAGTTGCAGATTCTATCACTGGGCTGGAATTCTATTCCAGTATGTATAAAACACTTCTAAATGAATTCAAAATTGTTTAATACTCAATAATCAATATGAATGTGTAAGAAATCAATGAATGGAAGGTGTTAGGGTTGGATTTCACCAAAACCTCCCCTATGTAACAGTGAATCATTACATGTATTCAAGATAAAATGTAATTGAAGATCGAATTCACAAATATTGATTAAAGGTCAATCCCTTGACTCATCAATTCTTCACTCAAATTAGGAATTCTAATCCCTTAGTAATTTCTAATTTGAAGTGAGCCTTACGTTCAAGAATTCAAAAGATCTCACAATCGCGAACCTCTATCCCTAGAGCCTTCACAATAATGTTATTCAATCCCAGTTCCAATTCAAAAACCAATTTCCCAATTATGAAGAAGAATTTTGGTTCAATCTATAAGTGACCAAGTTATAGAAGCATTAAGCAAAGAGATGAATAATCAATATTAATGGAAAATAGTCTTAAATACATGCAGCGTATCAAGATTACATAAGTTTAGATATGGCTTCCTCCTTCCCTAACTGAAATTTAATTACACATAATAATACAGAACGAAAACAGGGGAGAGGGAGAAATTCATGAGCATGAAGACACGCTGCAGTTGCACTTTTTCCTCAACCCTAGGGTTCCTCCTTCACCCAGAATAAAACCCGCGTCTGGGAAAACGGCAGCTCTATTCCCTATGTTGTGTTCTGGAGATAGATCAGTGGGTAGAGTGATTGATGCCCTGTTTTTGTTCTGTTCTGGGCTTTTTATAGCTACTGGTCTGTAGCGTCGCGTGTCCAACACAACCCGACTGTGTTGCCAATGTGGAACCTTGTAACAAATTGTAGAAATTAAAACACATCAGATTTATGAGAATTTATCACCCAAAAGGCTTTAAAACTGTATTTTCCATATTGTGCATAGGTTATTCAGTTTTATGTAATTTTCTCATGTTTTAATGGTGTTTTATGCTTCAATTACTTGCAATTACATTGAATTATGTTCCAAATAAGTGTCTTATTGGACACTTATCACTCACGACGGAACCGATCGAAATTTTCAGATCCTCCCCAAGCCAAGCACACCGTGGGAAGTCCAGAGAAACCTTTCGCCATTCGAAAAAAAAATATTCAACGTCCTTCACGAAGCCTCTTAAGAGAGAGATCGCAGCTAATTCACGATTTCTCCTCCTGCCAATTGTCTTGAAAAAAAAACTCCTTCAAAAACCCCTTCAAAAACATTTTTCCTTCTTTTATATTTCTATTTTTGTCTCCTCTGATCTCCCCCGTTAAACCCCCCCTTTTTTATTTTTTAACAAACTAACGGCCTCTAAACGGAATTAACCACTTTTCCCTCTTTTTTATTTATTTACTTATTTTTATTATTTTTATTATATTTTTTTTATTTTTTCACTTTTGGTTTAATAATAATAATTTTTCAAATTTAATTTTCTATTTTCTCTTTCTTTTTTTTCTTCCTTTTCCCCTTTTATTTTTCTATGCTCAACTTGTTTATTCATTTTATTTTTGTTGTTTGTTTTCTTTGATTTGTTACCATTTTTGTCTTTCCTAATCAAATTTTAAAAATGGGCCCTCGGACATAATTAGGTGTTTACAAAGTGTTCAACATTCCATAAGCGAGTAGGGTACCTAACACCTTCCCTACTCGTAACCGATTCTCGAACCTACATTCTTCTTCAAGTTAGGGTTTTTCCAAATCTTTTCCCTTAAATAAAATTTGGTGGCAGCTCCACATAATCCATTAAATTCTTTCTAAATTTTTAGTGAGTTTGTCATCTCGTTGTAATTATGATTGCGAATATATATATATATATATATATATATATATATATATATATATATATATATATATATATATATACCATGAAAAGGAATATCTACGAATCAATTTCATTTGCCTTCACGTTGTAAACAGTATCACACATTCCAACTTTGAATTCTAAATTCAATTTTGGAAATTATATTTTTCCTTTCATTTGAATCATTTGGTTTTCTTTTCCTTCCTTGCTCTTGACAATTTTTCTTTGGTCTTGGTATGGCGATGGCTTGAGAAATTAAAATAATATCAAGAATACATATGGAAATGAATCATGCTATTCGATAGGGGCATGGGACTTGACTTGTTTAAAGCCTAATTTGACTTGACTTGTTTAATAAATAGATAGTCTCAGACTTGTTAACGAGTCTTTTTAGATAAACAAGTCAGGTTTAAACTTGTAAAAAAGTCTATTTAGCCTATTCAAGAGTCTATTTATCTTTATATATATTATATATATTTATATCTATATAATATTTATTTTAACATATTATGTTTATATAATGTTATAACATTAATATATTTATATAATTTATTAAAAATTATTTTTTCTAATTTCAAACAAAATAAATTCTCATTAGCTTTCTCCATGTGCCTAAAATAAAACTCTAGACGCTTGTTTAAATAATTTACATGTATGTATATAGGCTTTAGGCATATTTCATGACCTTTTATCTTGTAGGCTTTAAGTTTGCAAGTATTTTTAATCAATCATTGATATAGAATTTAAGATTATTTATTAAATTTTCTTATATTGTAGGCTTTAAAATAGACAAATCTTGATAACCAAAAAAACCATGACAGGTAACAAGTCAAACTAAGGTCTCAAAATTTTTAAAAAGGCTAGATTTGAACACTCAAATCCTAGTTTGATTCGACTTATTTCCATCCCTACTCTAGAATTTAGTAGTAGTTCATCTTGAAAATATTCTAGTCACCATACTTGGAACATATTAACACTGGAGTGGAAGGTTACAACTTACTTGGAAGAGTTTAGAAAAATAAGTCAACATCAAATTTCAATTGCAGGGTAGGAAATAAGAGTTATGTAGAGCGTAGGAGTAGTTTTAGAGCTTCGTTGACTCTATAATAAAATTGTATTCATTAGTTGAAAACATAGAAATTGTATTTAATTATATTCAAATTTAATTTGTCTGGTTGCTAATTAACAATTGAATTACTTAGAGACAGAGGTATGATAGTGAGATTAAGTTAAGAAATTATTTAAATTGATATGAAATAGTATAATGAGAAAATAGTATACTGAAATTCTAAATTTAATTCATGTGGTTCTCAGTCATAAGTGAGATTCAAATATAAAGGTTCTTGACAATGTGTATTTGTAAACTACGTTTACAAATTTTCACAGGCATTAAAAATTTGTTCAATTTTATATAAATTTTGTAAATTATGACCCTTAAATTTAGAGTTGTTAGAAAAATTTCAAAAAGCGATATCATTTAATATTTTTAAATAATACAAATATATTTTTTTATAGTAAGTATAAGGAAGCATTCAATTAAAAATTTTGTTAAAATGATAAATTATTTTCTATTTTATTAAAATATATTACTCTATAAAAGGTTATCTCTCTTTCCTTCCAATATTTTCATCTTGTTTAAAAAAAATATTTGGCTTTTAATTGACCTATTTTAAATATAGATATTCGTATATTTGAACCTTGATATTTGATGATAAATTATAAAAAGTTGGAATGATGTTATATTAATATTTATTTTTTAAAATTTTTATGTTTATTTGCCAAGTTGTCCTTTAACTTGATAACATATGATAAATTAATTTTTATTCTCCTTAAATAATTTTCTAAAAAAATTATAAAATAATAATTTGATTCTAAAATTTTAAAATATATTTTATACAAAATTTTGGTCTAGATCTCAATAACTATAATATATAAGTTATTGAATGACAAAAAGTCTAACATTCTAATCATGGTGTGTTGAACTTAAGCACAATCTTGCCCAAATTAAGCATGGTCGTGCTAAGGCTAAAATCTAATAAACTTTTGGGGTTAGTACTTTGAATACAACTATGCACATTTTAAATACAGTTATTCCAAATGATGAAGATGAAAACGAGTAAGATGAAGATTTGTAAGACCAAAAAGCTTGAGCATGCAAAGCAAGAAGAACATAATCGTTTCAAGGAATCAACACATATGAAAAAATAGGACTACCCAATCGTGCAGAAAACCAAGCAGCCATGCAACGTTACGTTAGCATGGTCGTGGGAGATATTGAGCATGATCATCCAACTTATTTAATGAATGAATATTGTGTATGCTTGTATTGAATGGATTAGAAGTGAAAAGTACTAACATTGTGTATTTTTATTAGATGGAAGTGTATTGATGAATGAAAATTTGGAACTTTAGTTGATATATAGAGATTATTATCAAAATTATAAGTGTTTTTGAGTTAAACCCAAAAAGTAAGTAGAATAGGATAATGAGATAAGTATGAAGAATGAGAAATATTCTTAATAATTAATTGACATGCATCCTATGAATAAAATATTATTGTAAAAATCTTCAATAGAAGGATAGTCTTAGAGCCCTTTGTGAAAGGGATTTGGGACATCTAGTGGTTGACTCATGATGAAAATAGACCAAAATTCATGAGAATGAAATTTTTTTAGCATAGGGGATACGTGAGATAGGTTTAAGTCTTCCAATGGTTTGAGGTTACTCCTTGTAGCCAAAACAATTCTATTCAGACTTATTTTCCTTGATGATACCCTGATGATTATCATTATTGATCGATCAATTTCGTTGTCTTTTAGACAAGATTAGGATGATGATGTTAGTGTTTTCAAGGATGCACTATTGTTGGCGATTGGATCCCCTACCCCTAATTGTTTTGATGAAAGGATGATTATTTGGGTTTATATGCATATGTGTATGATAGAGATGACTAACTTTAGATTAGTAAGGATTATTTTCATATAAATGTAGTAAACCCTAGCCATCCTAAGTCTGTCATCATAGATACTCGGGGAGAAAATGGTGAAATAGTTCATGTGCATTTAATACATCCATTTTACCCTTGGACTAGGTTATATGTCTACTTACGATGTTTATATGTAGGATGTTAAGAGATGTGTATAAATTTACTATTTTTTAAAGATTGTACTTGAATTGAAATTTCTCACTCCCCTTTATCATATTTCTTTGTATGTAACTACGGTTTCCATAGTGGACCTGGGATATAGATTGTTGTCATTATATGTGGTGGGGGATGTTGATGTGAAGAATGGAGGAGAGTCTGACATTCCAATACATGCAAGGGATTTGGGATAAATTTACGGTATGAGTTATAAGAAGTTATGAAGTACGTAGTTGTTATTGTTGGTAAATGGATAACAAGTGACAATAATTTGTTCTACATCATTATGTGTCTGTTAGCCATAATTTTAATTGGCCTTTATTTTCTAGCCATTGTGTCATTATTATTTGACCGTTGGATGATTTATATTTGGCTATTGTGTACTTATTAACTTTCAATTAATTATTTTCTAGTCATTGTGTATTAAACTTTTGAATATTGTATTATGTTTTGTACTTATTAGCTATTAAGTAATTATTTTCTAGTCACTTTTGAATGTTGTATTATTTTATGATCGGATGCATCTTTTCCTCTGTGCTCTATATAACACATGTCTCTAAGCATTGAAGATAATATATCTTAACTCTTCTACTCAGGTTTTGCTTTCCTTCTAATTCTATGAAATCTTGTGTGAGATTTTAGCAGGTTCTGAGTGTATGATTTCTTGCATGCTACTGTATTAACCTTGTGGAGCCAGATCGAAATTAGTTTGCACCAGAGGTCTGTTGAAATTTTTCTTTGAAGAAAATGGTTCTTCCACGCACAACGACTACCTTATCCAAACCATTTGAAAGTAACATTAAAAAAAAGTACACCTTTCTTCATAAGGCTCTCTTGTAATTATAAAAGGAAACATGAAAATAAATTAAGGCCCTCTAATTAAATAAATTTTAAGAATAATTCAATTATTGATATTGCTTGTAAAAAATATGGATTTTTGGTAAACTTTATTACATGTTGATTTAAAGAATTGATGATTATAATTTAAAGAATTTATATATGAAGGAAAGTTTAAATTTGCAGTTTAATTTATTTGAGATTATTGATTATGTGACTTTTTTCTTCAGTTTGAGCTGCAACCCATTTGAAAGAAATCATCATAGATAATAGCAAGAGAATATAAAGAAGTAAAATTCAAATTTTTTAAATAAAAATAAAAATTGTAAGTACATGATTTTTATTAAAAAAAATAATGTTGGATGTTATAAGACTAGTATGTTAAAAAATGCATATGGGACCATGATATTGCTATCTGTGATGACTTTCCCTTAGTATTAAAATGTAAAAAAAAATTATATTGGCCTTATGATGAAATTCATGATTCTTCAATTGATATTATTTGCAATAATTTTTTTTTATGATTAATCATAATCACATAAATGATTAAATATGATGTTTGGTATATATTCTTATTAATGGTGTTTCCATCTTTCTTGGAGGACTTGAAAATAAAATTTATTTTGACATTGAAAAGAATTGAATTTGGATAAACATATATGAAAAAATTGAAAAACGTAATTAAATAGGTGTTTCTATACTAATATTAGGTAAGTAATTGAAAATATATATATATAATTAAATAAGAATGTGATTAAAAAGGTGAAAAAATAAAGGAAAAGAAAAACTTACTAATCCTTTTACTAAAGGATTAAATAAGAAAGTGGTTTTGGATTTCAAGGAGGATGAGTCTTAAGCCTTGAATATGAGGAAAGTATGGTGGATACCCAATTGTTGGTCAAACTAAGCCATATGATTACTTTTTTGTATTATGATTCCATCCCTATGACGTGAAATAATGCTCCTTTGAAAGAGATACATAACCCTTAATGGTACTGCTTTTGAGATGCACTTGATGTATCTACAATATAGTGCTTTGTGAAAGATACTTTTGAGATGAACTCAATGCTTGTGAAATAACTTAAACTATGTGAATGAATATGTGAGTGAGAAGGTAAAAGCCGTCATATATGAAAGACTAGAAAATATTTCTAAAACACTTCTATGAGTCCTAAGGTGATTTGAGAATGTCTTTAAAATTTATTACGAAGTCTCTACTTCAATGCTACGGTAAGTCTAGCGGGGGTATTCAACTTAGTTCAACTAAGTTCAAGAGTAATTCACTTTTTTAGGCAAAGTTCTTATCTAATTTCGTTGTGTATTAATTCAATCTTGAACACATTAATACTTAAGCACAGAAGTAACCTTATTTGCCCAGAACTTTCCTATCACCTGCAAAGCCATTAATAAGGATTGTAGGTAAATGGCTAGCGAATGACAATAATTTTATTTACATCACTATATGACCGTAAGATGTAATTTTAATTAGCCTTATTTTCTAGTCATAGCGTCTTTATTATTTGACTATTAGATGATTGATATTTGGTTGTTGTGTACTTATTCGTCAAGTAGTTATTTTCTAGCCGGTGTGTATTGAACTTCTGAATATTGTATTATTTTCAGGTCAGATGCAACTTCCCTTCTATGCTATATATAGCACATGTCTTTAAGCATCCAAAAGAACATCTCTTAACTTTTCTACTTACTTTCTGCTTTCCTTCTAACTCTAGGCAATCTTGTGTGAGACTTTAGCACACGTAGGTTCTAAGTTCACGATCCTTTGAGTTGTAACATCCTAAAAATGAAGTCTATTTTTATACTTAGTCCTACACACAGTTCCATTATTAGATTGTTACTTTACGATGTGGAATCTTTAAAACATTACTATTAGTAAAAATACGGTAAATTTTTTTAAGAAAACACCTTAGTATAAAATGCAAGCCTTATCGAGAATAACTATCGTATCAAAAAATAATCAAGCAGACATCCTCGTTTATGTTTAATTAATATATTATCCATGTTTCTTTTACTATTCTATACTCTTCTAATGAGCAGAAATACAACTTACCACAATTACAGACATGGTATAAGTCATGCAAACTTTATAATTATACAATCCATATTAATACATACTTAGTTTGGATAAGTTAAGTTAGGAAAAAGGCATCTATGCCTTCACACTCCTAATTACATGTACAATTTTTATTACTACATATATACATCAGATATACCATAATACAAAACTACATATTACATAGGTAAAGTATAGTCATCCAACTATATACAAAATATACATTATTAGTATGGCATTCAATCTTCTTCTGTAGAAACGACCATGCAAACGCTTCAGATATGGGGGTCACGACGCTGCAACCATAAGCTTTCATCCAAGGCAACAAACTTTCCATTTGGAAATTCCTGAAAAGATTGGAAGGGATATGGTCTAGGATAAGATGAACAACCCTGTGACGACTAGACACGAGAAGTACTGTAATAGTGGGATGGTGTCTAGGGATTTCTTTCCCCTTTCAACAAGGAGGAATCTACAGATGGTGCAGCAGGGAGTGCTTAATGGCGACGTGGTGGTGGAAACATCCCATTAGGATGAAAAGCTTCCATAGGAATGCAGACTTTGTAGTTGAGAAATCTGGGCCCATAACAACAGATACAAATAAGTGACCCAAAGAAAAATAAACCCACACATTGGTCTAAGCGGTACTGATCGGTCCACGGGCGTTTGGTGACCAATTAATGTTATTGAGCTCCATAAAGACCAATACAATTTTGAACGATATTGGGAGAGTCTGGGAAGAAAATGGTGGGAAAGGGGATGAGAAACTAAGTTCTCAGTAGGATTCTACCCTAGGGTTAGTGACATCACTTTCATCCCAATCATTTCAGTTTATTGGAAAATATGTCATGCATATAAGTTTATTTTTAATCTTTAGAAAACTTTAGCTGAAGTGGATTTCTTTTACATAAAGAAAAACTAGTTTCTCATTAAGCATAAAAGTTACATAGTCTAAATTACATAAGTTTAATATATCTTTGGAATCATATCATATATATCATTTGACTATCATTCATTTATGCCTTAACATAATTCTTTTCATTTATCTATCACTCTCTTAGTGATAATCTAAGACATAAGCATATAATATTACATAGTCAAACAATATCTTTTTACTAACTTTACTACTCTACCTTATATTCTTAGGACATGAGTTCATTTCTTAATGGTCATCACCATCATAAACGTTGAAGATCTAACACTTCATAATAGAAGTATTTTTGGAGAACCCTTTTGTCTCCACCATAAAAGGACCTTTCACCTTCTAAATATGCACATGACACATTAAGAGTAATATTAACTTTTTAACTAAAATTCTTTCTTTAGTCATCCCTTAGTTAATTAGGCTTCTTTTAAAAGCTTCCAAATAACATACATGCTCAAACAATCCAACTAATATGCCATGCATATTTAGTCAGTAAAAGGAAAGATGATTTTACCTTCATTTTGTTTGTTAGGGTTCCACTAATTGTAAGAAAATTCATGCACCATGTGAACATCAAATTATGTCCAAAATCTTATTTTCAAAATTAATTAGTAAATGAATAGTACTTACTTAGATTTCATTTAAAAAAAGGAAAAAGAATAAAAAATAAAAATAATAATAAAAAAAGAAGAAGAGAGAGAGTAAAAAGTAAAAATGAAAGAAAATTTGTTACAAGTTAGTTAGGAGTTAGTAAGGTTAGTTATCTAAGTTAGTTAGGTTCTAAAAAAATTGGTGGAAAAAAGAAGAAAAAAAAAAGGATTAGGATACCCGTAAAAATTTAAAATTCAAAAAAGTAGGGAGGCAAGGGTATAAATAAAAAAGGAAAAAAGAAATAGGCACTTTTTGGAATTTTGGGAGGGAGTTTGTGCAAAGAGAGATCAGAAGGACTGAAACTCTTATCCTCTTTGGCACCGGAAACCGCAAAGGTTCAGCAAACGTTTAGTGCCAAACAGAATTGACATCGAAGCTCCTTGTGAATTCATCATATCATAAGCTAAAGACAGAGGAGGTGGGAGATTTTTTGGAGGAAAGAAAGCAATTTTACAATTAGCCTTTATTCTTTCTCTGAAAATGAAAGAACAAATCATAGAGACTTAAGAGAAGTGTTCAACAACAGAATTTCCAGGTAAAATTTTGAGTACTTCAATCTACTTCTAAATGTGATTAAAATAATTTTTTAATTCTTGAAACATGGTGTGGATTCTGCATACATTTATTCGCATTGGTTCGTACATCTCTACTCTTGATTAGAGTTTAGGATTCACTACAATAGCATGAATCAAGATGATTCTTGAATTATGAATGATTTCTGTTCGCATGTGATCCATGTGTTCGTATGTAAGATTAGAGTTCAAAATTTATAAAAATAGATTTGAAGCCTCTGAAACAATGATGACAAGGTCATTGCAACTACCTCCTATTATAATCAAAGTCTTGGTAGATCATTAATAAGCATTACATGAATTGCCGAAATCATATTGACCTTAAGAGCCAAGATGTGGCTCACTAGCTCTTGTGAAATATGGAGCAAAATGCCTAACTTCGTTGATAGCTATGAAGAAATGAGGTTATGGTCTGAGAGATGTAGGCTTGAAGCATTACAACCTGTAGCTAAATCTAAGATTGATTGCTAGTATCACCATTGTAAAGCCCAGTAGGTTCCACAAGGATTCTGATGTGAACATGGGTACCACGATAAGGAAAAGAGATAATCTAAAAGATTATCTTCAAGGAATGGAAGGTCCTATGATGAGAAACAGAACCAAACGTATGGAACAAGCACTTGAAGGTCTCATCAAGGAAGTTCAAGAAAAAGACTACATGGATCCAAACCCAATTCCAACATGGGTTAATTTATGTAATCATATCATTGAAGATCTTAAGTGATAAAGTTTATGATTTGCTATAGATCGCATTAGGATTTGATATTTATTTACGAGTTAGTTGTTTTAAATCGATTGCAATCTAATTAGGATTTTATAATATTTGTTATCTTTTTTTATTAGATTATCTATATAATAGGAGTTAGGAATTCAGTGAAGGATATCTTATTGATGAATAATAGTATTTTCTCTTTGAGAGTTTTTCATCTCTGTATGAATTGATTCCCTTGGTTCTTCGGCAAATAACTACCCTTGATAATGTTGATTCTTCCGAGAGGTTGCGGTAAGGGTCACGTTCCTTTTGATAACTTCGGTGCTCTCCGGCTAGTCGCAGTTTGTGTTGGATTCCTTTATCTTATCTTATCCTATCTTTTTTTATTTTACACTGATTCTCAAGATATTCCATTATTGTTTTCACATTGTAATTCATTCGGTAGGGTGAATCATATCAGATTCGGACCATGCAATAGTAAAAATTGAGAGTAATAATGTTAGTCTTAGGAGAAGGAGTCTAATAGCTTTATTCCTGCTGCTTCTGCACAATAACATGAAGAAGGTAACAACACTATTGAATTATAGAAATTAGAACACAAAACCTTCATTAAGGACAACTATATCAAAACTTTTTATGGTTATGCTATTACCCTACAACCCCATATAAATAAAACAACAGTTTCTCTCAGAGCTTGGGGCATCACCGATGCTGTTTCCTATAACTGCTACCACATGGCCATTTTGTTTCAAGAATTGTACAAACCGAAGCTTGTCTTAGGAGGTAGCTTTAGCCATCACGTAGATGTTATCAACTTTCTATATTCTTTCTATTGTTGAGTTCCGAAATTCCGATGCTTCAATCACTTGTTCATTATTGAATTCTTCATCACAAGGAAGGATGTTGCATCAATGCCCAAATCCTTGGGACCCATACCTTTGAGAAAGAACCCAATTACCTTATGTCACCTAGGTCCAATTACCTCTTGACGACGATGAAAACAACGCTCGTCGCTACGACGATGGCCACCCTGACGTCAATGGCTTCGGCTACGCCAATGGTAAGGTCCAGATCATACAGCAAATCAACCATGATGGTGAAGTTAACATGGCTCGTTGTATGCCTCAGAACCCTCTCATTATTGCTTTTAAGATTGAGTCCATGCTATCACATTTGAAACGCAAGATGGGCCTTTTAGGCTTGTTAAAGTCCGCACCATGGTTCAAGGCCATTGGGTTCAATGGTATTTATTCAATATTAAGGATACGAATTGATTATCCCTAAAACTAAATAAGCTGCTCAGTGGGCCCAAGTGAATGGACGTTAAATGTAAGGTGGATTAAATCATATCGGCTTGCCTTGGGAGAACGATTTTGTCTTTTTATGGGCTACAAATTACAAATTATCCAATCCCAAACATTGTCGATCCAAATAATTTAGGAAAATTTGGAAAATAATAATTATAAATAAGGTAGGTCCCTTAGCCTTTAATAGTCTCGATACAAAGTTTTTAAATATTCTTTTAATCAAAGGAAAAGTTAAGGCAACTTAACACAAATTCTTTTAATCTTTGGAGTGTGCACAAATTTGGTGAATATATTAATGGGCCCCCAAGTAAGCGTCATTTGGGCTTAATAAAAATTTAAGGCTTATGCCACAACATCTACAGAAATTAATTATAATAAAACATGATTTCTTGGAAATTATAAAAATTGCTAAGTAACATGGCTCGTATTTGATAACAAGAAAATTATATTTAATTCAAATAAAATTCCTCTAAACATTTTAATATTAGAAATTTTTAATTTTTTGAAATTTGTGTAACGAGTTCTAATACGAGCGGGTAGCATTCCCTACCATTTCATATTTTAATTCGTGCGAATTCAAGCACGGCTTACGTTGATTTGGATTATGTGAATACGTGATTTTAGAAAAATGTTGTTTTAACTAATTTAGTTCAAAAAAACGTCTATTTTTGAATTTTCTGAATTTCATGTAAGAAGTTCTAATATGAGTGGGTAGCGTTTTCTACCGTTTCGTATTTTAATTTGTGCAGATTCAAGCATGACTTACGTCGGTTTGGATTCTGCGAACACGTGATTTTAGAAAATTGTTTTTTTAACTAATTTCGTTCAAAAACGTTTGTTTTCAGATTTTTCTGAAATTCGTGTAGCAGGTTCTAATATGAATAGGTAGCGTTCTCTACTGTTTCATATTTTAATTCATATAACTTCAAGCACAGTTTACGTTGGTTTGGATTATACGAACACGTGGTTTTAAAAAAATCGATGTTTTACAAATTTCATTCAAAAACATCTGTTTCCAAAATTTCTGAAATTTATGTAACGAGTTCTAATACGAATAGGTAGCGTTCCCTACCATTTCATATTTTAATTCATGCAGATTCAAGCGCAAGTTACGTCGGTTTGGATTCTGCGAACACATGGTTTTAGAAAATCGTTGTTTTAACTAATTTCGTTAAAAAAAATGTTTGTTTCTGAATTTTCTGAAATTTGAGTAACGGGTTCTAATACGAATAGGTAGCATTCTCTACTGTTCTATATTTTAATTAGTGCAGATTCAAGCGTGACTTACATCAGTTTGGATTCTGCGAACACGTGGTTTTAGAATATCGCTATTTTAACAAATTTCATTCAAAAACGTCTGTTTTTGAATTTTCTGAAATTTGTGTAACGAGTTCTAATACAAACGGGTAGCATTCTCTACCATTTTATATTTTAATTTGTGCAAATTTAATCACGGCTTATATCGGTTTGGATTCTGTGAACATGTGGGTTTTATAAAATCACTGTTCAAACAAATTTCGTTCAAAAATGTTTGTTTTCAAATTTTCTTAAATTCGTGTAACGAGTTCTAATACAAGGGAGTAGCATTCTCTACCATTTCATATTTTTTGTAAAGTTTGGTTTTATTCACAAATAGTTTATCATGTGCATTGGATTTTTGAACTATGTTGATAATTTAATAGTAAATTTTGAAATTTTGAAATATAGAGAAAATTTTATATTTATTTCTAATATATATTAATTAATTTTTTTATAATAATCAATTGAAAATAAAAATATTTTAGTGATGGAACATAGCATGCAAGGTAGATAATCTCAAATATTATTATGTTATTTGAGGAAAATGAGTTATATGCTATGACTAGAAATTTTGATATGATCATAGAAATGAAAAATGAATTTCTATTAATAAAAGTGCTTTATGTTAGTTACATGATCTGAAGAGATTAATTCTCCAAAATATGGATGAAAGGATGGTACTAGATATAGTTTTGATGACTAGATAGAAATGTCTGAAAATAAATAATTAAGAAGTAAAATTTTTATTATGTATCATACCTCATATGTATCTTGATACAAAATGATATTAACAGCATTTGACGCAACCGCTTACGATACTTGATGTGACCGCCTTATCATACTTGATATGTTAGTTATAATAATTTTAACGACACTTAATATGAACGCTTGTGACACTTGATGTGATCATTTTGCCATAGTTGATGTGTTGCTTATGATGATTTTGATGACATTTAACGTGACCACTTATGATACTTGATGTGACTACTTTACCATATTTGATATGTTGGTTATTATAATATTAACGATATTTGATGTGACCATCTTGACACTTGATATGATCATATTTACTGCAATTGATATATTCGAATGGGGAATTTTGATATAGAAATTTGGTCCACATGCATGGCATATCATATGAAGATGATAGAGTTAAAATTGACAAAATATAATGTGGTATGAGATGCATTAGGTTTTAATACAATCATGAATCAATCATCACGCAAAGAATGTTCTATTGAATTTATAATTGATCTTGTATAGATATACTGTATGATCTTATATCACTATTTATTGGTTATGGTTGAATTCTATTGAGTACTATGAGTTATGAATGATATAATCATGCTTAATTATAATTTCTTGCCTTGCATTATTAAATGAAAGCTAAGTCTTACTCCTTCTATTTGTACTGTTGTGTATGTATATTCGTTGTGTAGTTCATTCGCATTTCATTATCTAAAATAGACTATGAAATGGTCTATCTCCTTCCATATTTTCATTACTGAAAATGAATAACTAAAGAGGAAAGATCTTTTTATAATTATATTTTATAAACTCTAAACTAATGTATGTATGGTTTTATCACTTTATGTTAGGTGAAATGTTTGTTTTTATGACTACATGATAGATTATGAATATATATATATATATATATATATATATATATATATATATATATATATATATACACGAACGAGTTCATATTAATTATATGCCAATATAGAATTTGTTAAACATTGTCATATATATTAAATATATACATAAATGTATAAACGGTTTATTAGATGCGATCTCTTTAATTGATAATGAGATTTTATATTTAATATTTATAGAAGAGTTGCTATAAAAAAAATTTACCTCTCTTATTAAAATTTTATGCATTATATAATTTAATTAAAAAAATAAATTTTAAAATTAGAATCCAACACACAATAATAATATTCTCTACCAAATTACCAACAACTAATCCTTCAATATTTTAAAAAAATTCATTATCAACAACAACTTGTAACAACTTGTACCATTATAAACATGAGTTTGAGTCTTGAGAGAACAACAATTTCTAATTTCCAATAATAGATCATTTGTAAGAATATTCCTAATTCGAATAATATTTGAGTTTTTTTATATACTCTTTTTGTATGTTCTTTCTTCGTCACAAAGAGGGTTTTAATAAAATCTTTTAATTTATATTTATCAAAATCATTTTAAGTATTTATAAATATTTTAAATATTTTTATATTATAAAATGTTTAATTAAGATTGTTAAAATTATTTTTAAATTTTAATTGTTTTAAAATTAAAGCTTTAATTTAATACTATAAGTCATATTATATTTAAAATAGACTTTTATTAGTTGGTAACAATTAGGATTGAATTTGTCGTTTAATTAGGTTATGATTGTTAGGATTTAATTAGGTTTTGATTTTAGAATTAGGTTATGTTATTATTATTAGTTATTTTTATTTCTTTGAGTGAGGTATCTTGACTTTTTCAAGACTTCAACCTTTGATTTCATAGTTAACCTTTCTAAATATTTTAAAGGTAAAAGATATGGACTAAACTCCAGAAGTTTCTCATCATCAGATTCATATAGATTTTAGCATATTGTGAAATATGTTTGGTTTCACTCCATCTTTCAGATTAATGAACACAAAGAATAAGCAATCAAATAGGCCATTCGACCAATTAAGATTATAAATTCAATATTTCATAACCTTCACTAAAACTTTAAGAAGTACTTAATATTTAAAAAAAATAAAAGATTGAGAGGCAACTAAGAAAGATGAGTGAACTAGGATCCTATGAGAGATTAATCATAAATCTTATGAATAATGCAAAATGGACAAATTATTGGAGGAAGCTTACATGCTATCCAAGAAAATAACATCAAACACTTAAAAAAAAAGTTCATTTCTAATGGTTTAAAATGTAAGTTTTGGCAGTTTAAGACTGGCAGTTTAAAATGTAAGTTTTGGTAGTCACATCAAGTATCATAAGTGGTCACGTTAAATGTCATCAAAATCATCATAAGCAACACATCAACTATGGCAAAATGATCACATCAAGTGTCACAAGCGTTCATATTAAGTGTCGTTAAAATTATTATAACTAACATATCAAGTATGATAAGGCGGTCACATCAAGTATCGTAAGCAGTTGCGTCAAATGCTGTTAATATCATTTTGTATCAAGATACATATGAGGTATGATACATAATAAAAATTTTACTTCTTAATTATTTATTTTCAGACATTTCTATCTAGTCATCAAAACTATATCTAGTACCATCCTTTCATCCATATCTTGGAGAATTAATCTCTTCAGATCATGTAACTAACATAAAGCACTTTTATTAATAGAAATGCATTTTTCATTTCTATGATCATATCAAAATTTCTAGTCATAGCATATAACTCATTTTCCTCAAATAACATAATAATATTTGAGATTATCTACCTTGCATGCTATGTTCCATCACTAAAATATTTTTATTTTCAATTGATTATTATAAAAAAATTAATTAATATATATTAGAAATAAATATAAAATTTTCTCTATATTTCAAAATTTCAAAATTTACTATTAAATTATCAACATAGTTCAAAAATCCAATGCACATGATAAACTATTTGTAAATAAAACCAAACTTTACAAAAATTATCCTTTAAGAGCCTAAAATGAAACTACCACTTTTTTGAATTTTTAGAAAATCATTTAAGGAGATAAAAATTTAATTTTTTGAGTTATGTCGTAATGGAATGAATTTGATAAGCTAACTTATTAAAAATGTATAAAATTAATATTAACACAAAAATTACTCTAACTTTTTTACATTATATGCACTTATGTCTAGGTTTAAATATAAATTTTTAGGTCAATTAAATATCAACTTATTTTTTTTAAAACTCTAACAAATAAAAGAAATGAAGAATTATTTTTTTTAATAATAGATTTAAAATATTTTTATAAAATAAAAAATAGTTCAGTTTCTCATCAAATTTTTCAAGTAAATATTTTCTTATACCTACTCCACAAAAATATTTTTGTATAATTTAAAAACTATTAGATAATATTCTCTTTTAGGAAATTCTTCAAATAACTTTAAATTCAAGCATTGTAACTTCTAAAATTTATATAAAATTATATAATTTTATAATATCAATGAAGATTTATGGACATAATCTCAATATGAACATCAAATTTCACATCCAAAGTCTCATCTACAAGAAAGAACTAGATAAAGTAAATCCAGGATTTCATTATAATTTTAATATATTATTTTGACGTTAATTTAAATGGTTCTTTAATTCAATCATACTATCATACTTTCATTTCCAACCAATCTAATCATCAAATCAATAACCACACGTAGTATAATAATATTTTATATCTAAATATATAACCTATCACACAATCATAGGATCAAGAGAAATCCTACACTTATTCTATGTCCAAATTAAATAGAAAATTCTCCTTCTCCTTACCTTTTATTTGGAAGACTTAGGGTCAAATTTCAAACTCTTTACATTTCCTTAACTTTCTAGAATATGAATAATGTAAAAAAAGATCAATTTTTTTAACATAAATAATTATTGAACATACAAATTATGAGTTTCAATCAAACGTTAAAATACTTACTAATAGAAACTAAAATAAATGAGAAAACAACATCAGAACCAAACTCCGGGCACATCGTTGGAAAGATCTCTCAATGGGAAGCTCAACATTGTCTTTGCGTGTGAAAAAGAAAGACAATCCGATGTCGAGTAACGATAAGGGATCATGATGTCATGCGTAAAAATTAAGATGAAAATAGTATCGTTTTGAAAATCTAAAATTGTAGAAGTGAAGATGGGATTAAAATTATTGAAATGGTATATTTATACTTGTCTTTGAAGGAAAATTGGAAAAATATTGGAAAATAAAAATTGAAGAGAGAGAAACACACCTATGGTTATGTGTGTGTGAGAGAGATGAATGCATGCAGGGCTTTTGTTTTGGAAAAAAAGGGAATGTTAGGGGTTTCATAGAGTGATAATGAGGAATAAAAAACATAAAATAAAATAAATAATAATAATAATAATAATAATAATAATAATGCAAAAGTCAAAGAAATTAGATAATTTTTAGAAAATGATGAAAATGTCTTTGTACTAGGATAACACAAATAAATGTGCAAGAAACTGAAATTAAAAGTTAAAATAATTAGAATTTACCAATGATGGTTATAAATTCATAATAAAAGAATAGAAACAAAGAGAGAATGCAAAAGCCATCAAAAAACTCTGAAAATGCCCAAAATACTTGTAGAAAGATCTATCTTCCATACGAGCTAAACAGTTCTTGGAAAATTGGAAAATAACTTAAGAATGATCCAACAACGAACTTATAAGTTTTATAAATATCATAAGAACAATTTGGGAACCTCTTTGAAAACTCTCAAAATAATTACCATAATGCTCTTAGAAAGCCGGTAGTGTAAAAAAATACGAAGCAAAAGCTAGGAAGCGAGCCCCATCTCTTTAGCACGGAAATTAACATGTGAAAAATGAGGTGGTGACTCATCATATAAGTCATCACTTTATTAATATCATATAAGACAAACATATTAAATAGAAGGGATAAAACTAACCATAATTAAAGTAAATCAACATTAATTAATTAAAAATAATCATGCTTAGGATAAGTTGATCTTGATTAGTGAAAAATTCAAAATAATTAGCATTAAACTAATTATAAAAGGATAATTCCTATATTTATTTAAGAAAATAGAAATTACATGTATATGTACCAAAATACCCTTAAGTTGAAAATTAATTTCTAAATTATTGTTAAGTGGCCGAATGGTATCTTAGGCCTTGGAGGGATCATTTACTTCATCTTACACCTTCTAAAGATTGAAAAAAATTCTCTAAAGTCTCTCTAAACTCAAATTACTCTCAAAACACCAAAATTCACTCTAAGGATAAACCTTCATCTTTGAAGTATAGGTTAAAACAAAATCAAACTCATCAAGCCCCACCACCATTACTAGAAGATCTTGTATGGACCATTAAGGAAGAGGGAGATCAACCTTATTTGCCAAGTTGGGTCTTTACCATATATTTTTCTAAGCTTTTAATCTTGTATTATGGTTTTATTTTCTTCTTTTTGGTGGATCTCTCTCTGAGATCTGTATATCCCCTTTGTTAGAACTTGTTGGAGCTCAAAGCTACCCTCGATGGTTAAATATGAGTATCACAAAATTTTTAGTGATTTTTGGAAGTTAAAGGAAAATTTTGATGGAGTAAAGTGCTTCTAGCAACCTTTGAAGCAATTTATTTGGTTAAAATTTCTTAAAACTGATTTTTGATGCTTTGAAGTGATCAAAGTAAGGGATAGATGGATCTTGGAGTAGATCTAGTAGATCTATACTTGTTTTCCTTGGAAAATGTTTTCTTTAAGATCTTTATGTTCATAGTTGAAAGCTTGTGTATACCTTTTCTTAAAAGATTTAATCTTGAAGTTGGACTTTGATAAAAGTCCACATCTGGACTCATATGTTAAATATCTTAGAAGACCAAGAAGATTGATGTCACAAAATCTATAAACATAACTTGGACTTAGACTTAAAAACTATTAAGGGAAAAGGTGAAATTTTGGATCAAAAGTTGAACAAGTCACTTAAGATCTTCCATGACCATGACCAAAGCTATGGAATAAAGACAAATCATGATGGATCTAAGGACATGTGATGTACCAAGTGCTAAAATCTATAAAACAAAGGTTAAGTGGGAAGAAATAGAGAAAAAGACTCTTGATTTGGTCACCTAGAGCATTCGTCCATCTTATGCATAAATAAGGGAACATGAGTTTAAAATTTTAATTAAGATGTAAAGAGGAGTCTAATCAAGTATAAGAAAGGAATTATAAATTTGGAAGAGACTATGAAATGGTGGAGTAACCATTTAGTCATATTAGTTAAAATAGGTAAAAATATGTTAAAACCTTGTTAGAACTTACGAAACGAACCTAAACATACTTAAGGTGGTGATTAGAAATTAATCATAGGGTGTAGAGAGGATGATGAGAAATTTAGCTATATTCATTAGATAAGGAAGAAAGGCTACAAAAATTTCTAAGGTTGAGTGAATTAATAGCTTAAGTCCTAACTAGTTTAAATCACCTTCTAAGAGAAGAAAAATTGAACCATAATACCTTAGGATTAAGGGATGTAGGTTCGACCACTTAGGTAAGTAATAGGCAAAGGAAGAGAGCAAGTAGGTAGTAAATCAAGCTTAATCAGCCAAGTTATAAGCCAAAAAGCATAAAGCTCCTCACATTTAAACTTGAATTAATTAAGTTGTGCATAAACATTCAGATTAATGAACACAAAGAATAAGCAATCAAATAGGCCATTCGACCAATTAAGATTATAAATTCAATATTTCATAACCTTCACTAAAACTTTAAGAAGTACTTAATATTTAAAAAAATAAAAGATTGAGAGGCAACTAAGAAAGATGAGTGAACTAGGATCCTATGAGAGATTAATCATAAATCTTATGAATAATGCAAAATGGACAAGTTATTGGAGGAAGCTTACATGCTATCCAAGAAAATAACATCAAACACTTAAAAAAAAAGTTCATTTCTAATGGTTTAAAATGTAAGTTTTGGCAGTTTAAGACTGCCACAAACATTAATACCAGAATTTTTAAAAAACGCTAATTTCACGGGTATCACAAATGGAGCCTAGCGTTCTTCTCTTAACTGCTAGAAAAACCGCTAGAAATAATGAATAAAACTCCTGGCGGTCGAAAATTGTCACAATATTTACACTTACTTTTTAATATAATTAACCTAATTGGTTAAATTTGATTTCTTCATTAGATTTGTCTTAAATCCTGTTGTCTATTCGATTCTTTAACCAAAATTCATTGCAAACTTTTTGTTCTCACTCAATTGGACACTATATAAATTTTCACTTAGAAAAAAAAAGCAAAAAAGTATCCTTTGTTTACGTATGATAATTTTCACTTGAAAAAACAAAAGCAAAAAATTATGCTCTATTTACATATGAATGAGTATTCATGTTAGGTAAGCATATGTGTTTTTCAAAGCATATACAATTTACGATTTATTATTTTTTTAAAATTTTTTATTCATAGTATATATTATAAAATAATTTCACAAAAACAACATGTAAGAAGAGACTTATCATTCCAATGTTAGATTGACTACTTGTCAGTAATTCATTTTTAGGTTTAAATTTAAATTATATAATTGTTGAGAACAAAATTAAATTTTATTAACTAAAATATTTAACAAAAATATAAATCTCCTACATTTGGTCCAATTTGTATTCATACTATCCTTACATCATAATTCTTTAAAATCATTTTTTTAAAACAAAATGTAATACATTAAATTAATCTCTAAAGTCATGAGTGTCATTTTAGTTTTGAGTGATAGTGATTTTACGGATTAGTGTCATTATTAATTTATAATTTTAAAAATTAAAATAATCATCTTTGATAATTTTAAGGAGTCAAATAATATTTTATAATTTTGAAAACTAATTTAACTTATACTTATATTTTTAGAAATTAATTTAGTATATTTTTTCTTTTCTTTTTTATAAAGGTGTTACTCCCTTTCATAGTAATTAATAATATGATAACATATAGAGGACAGCTAAAATGTAAGTATATTAATTTTACTCCCTTAATATATTGTAAAAAAAATAATTAATTAAATAAAAGGACAAGCTAAATTAACAACATTTATAACTAACTCATCTTATTAAAGAATATCATACAACCTTGGAAGACATGTATTACAACATATTTTGACTTTCATCATCAAATGTTTTACAGAAAATACATTTATACCAACAAAGTAGATATATTAGTATTAACTAACTAGCTTATAACACAAAAAATCAAGCCCATGAAAATGATTAAAAATTTTGGACAAAACCTATTTAACCTACCGCATTGCTTTCCTTTGGTGTCCACTTCAAATTCTGAAAAGTAAAATAAGAATTAAAAAACAAGTTTAGCGAACCACAAAGTCAAAAAAAATAAAATAGTAAAACTTCAAATAAGATAAACTAGTTTATCCAGAGGATACAAGTCAATTATTCTAAGAATATCATTATTATGTGTTAAGATAGGAAAGTTCCAAATTGTGTAGGTTTCTCTTTACTAGATCATACACTTTATGTTACATATGGATTTATTTTAAATATTATTTAATTTTAAAAATTATTAAATATTATTAAACATTGAAAGGAGTTTTGAGCTTGCTCACATGAGGAAGGGGTCCAAACAATTTCGTTATGATTGCTCCTGCAGGATGATGGTAAGTCAATTTCAAGTAATTTATTTAACATTAACTCACATAAAAAAGAGTGACAGAAGCTTGATTTGTGGGTAGAGGTGGCAAGCATTTATGGGCCTAATGACCTTAATTAGACATTAATTACCATCTTGGAATCATGAATCCATCTTAAGAGTCACGCAACTCTACCTCTTCTTCTAGGGTATATGTAGAACGAGCTTACCGAGCTTCATGCTGATTTGTATATTCAGAATAGATCAACTAGAGTTGCTAAAGTAGTATGGTGATTTCAGGATCGGGTGTAACAATTTTTAGAACATCAACAGACAGCTCTACATTATCATGATCAATAGAACATATTGATTCAATGATGATAACATGAGGGTTTTGAATTTTAATTTTTTAATTATTATTTTTGTTATTGCAATATATTTTCATTTTAGAAACTATATTATAATGCTTTTATGCATATATTTTTATTTTTTATTATTAGTTTATTATAATTTAATTTTTAAATTTTATTTTGTTCTTAATTAAAATAAATAATTTATAAAAATCATTATATTAATAAGCTAATGTTAAAAATAAACCCTTTATAATTAAAAATTATTATTATTATTAAAAATTTTAAAAAATAAAAGCCGCCATTATCAATAGTCCTTGCTATTCCATAATTATCGATGGCAATGACCATTGAAAACTTTCGACGACTATTAATTGTTGAAAATATTCAAAATTTCAAAAAGTTCATTCATGATAATTTTATGAATATCTCAACTTTGATAAATTTAAAATTTTTTATTAGTTCTCAGTAAATTATATTTATCAACAACTTTTCTTTGTATAAGGTTGTTAGGTAATTTTAACTTCTAGTTTAAAGATTTTTAAAAATTAAATTTAGTTTAGTTTTAAGTTTTAGTTTTTAGTTTTAAAAAAACTATTTCGTGAGAATTCATTCTATTCTACTCATCCATATTAAATTAGTTAAAAAAATAAAATAATAAATAAGAACATGATCATTATTTTAAAGTTTAAGTATTATAAATTTTAATATTTTATTATTTAAATTAAATTATTTATATATATAATTATTTATAATACTTATTACAAATAAGGATAATATTTTTAATTTATTTATATATATATATATATTAAATAATTATATAAATAAATTTATAGTTATTTTGATAATTATATATTATAAAAAATTAAATTAAGCAAAATTTTAAATTAATATATAAGGATCATACTGTATTCTATAAGATAAAAATTATAATAAATAGTTAAAAATAAAAATTCCTATAATTATCTCATATATGAATTTTTATTTATTTTTAAAAATTTTAAATTATTCAAAATTAAGAAAAAAAGTTTAAAAAACCAGTTCGAATCAGTTCAATGGCATGGCATCGATTCACACCGGTTTAATTTCGGTCAGTTTTAGCTAATTCTTGATTGATTTAATTGATCTTTTACTCTACTGATTTTCAGACTAATGAGAGTAATAATGAAAATTTTGGAAATCATTAATATTACGCTCTCTTTATTTCTTTCAGATATTAATGCATTACCCACCCTTTTTGTTAAGAAAAACATCAACACACAATGACATAATCTTGTTGAGATCACTTTACGGGTTAATTTTCTTGCAGGAATCCTAAGAAAGTAACTAATTATTGTATGAACACGACACTGAGAATATTTCTGCGAAGCTACTTAAGGATCTAATGCTTAGCAGAAGGTTAACAAGTAGACATAGAATAATATGAATTTGTGGCTGTGTCTAAACATTCATTAGACAAAAT
Source organism: Canavalia gladiata (assembly GCA_037954105.1). NCBI lineage: Eukaryota > Viridiplantae > Streptophyta > Magnoliopsida > Fabales > Fabaceae > Canavalia > Canavalia gladiata. The sequence continues at coordinate 26,530,601 of CM075662.1, forward strand.
CTCAGGTGATATATACATCCACTGGCTTTTATATTTCCACCCAAAAAATCCCATATGCCAACTTTATAAAGTAGCAGATACTACGCCACCTTCCTTAATTACCCCTCAACAAATCAAAGCTAGAAGATAATGAAATAGGAGAAAAGAAGAGTTTTAGGGTCAATTTAATATCAGTTTCCATTTTAAAATACAAGTCTTTGTCACAAAGAATCAGATTAAGACACTAATCAAATTTCAGAATCCACTCCTCTCCACCTCAATCAAACAAAATCTTTAATCTTGTTAAGTCTTTGTCATGTACTATTTTTTTCACATGCTTTTATTGGAACCTAGACATCTTAGTTGACCAGCTAGGCTGTCCAAAATTGTAAACTTCAAGCTGCTAGGATCAGAAAAGAAAGTAAAACAAGGTACTGATTAAAATGAAGTATATATGATATTCATATATTTTGTATATAGTACTTTCACATCTTTAATTTCTTATTTTATTTGTCTTATCTCCCTTTATTTATGATATCATATCAACTATCATATCTTGTACTTTTCTTTCTTTTCTTTTTATTGATCGCTAAGTATATACTTAATGAGTGTATGAATATTATTTTTTGATTAAAAGAACAAAATAATAAGAAAACAGTTATGTGTAAAAGCTGTTACCAAGTAAAATTAAAGAGGCAGGTAATAATTATAATGAATTGTAGACAGTGTAAAACAAGTATTTCAGACACAACATTGATATCTGAACCTCTTCTCAGGTGATAAATATCCTACTGTCATTTTCTTAATTATTTTCCCGAAGATCACATTAGACCAATTAATCAGGGGATTAGTGAATCCTTTACCCTCAAAGTTTACTTCCTTTTTATTATAACCCTGTGTTTGGAGTTTAGTTAAACAATTGAAAGAACCCCACCATTTAATAGGATTCAAACAATAGATATAGCTCATCACACCCCCTCCATTTCAACAAAATAAAAAAAGGAACTTTAGTTTGTAATCTTTTTTATTTATTTCAAATTAAAAACGTTAATAGCTAGTTGTTTAGCATTGTTTAGTCTATTTCTTGTCAAAAGAACATATTCAAGGAGGACTGTCCTTCTCATGTCATGGACATGTCCAGCTAAAATATTATGCTTTGCTAGCTTTGCTTCAATCATCATGAAAGAGAATGTGAGCAAAAGATAGTAAATAGTTGGATCGACCACTTCAATTGAGATACCAATATCAGAAAGAAGAAAAATAATTATTATATTCTCTCTAGTTTTATATACTTAGTGAAAGATAGAAAGAAAAAGAAAGAAATTAAAGAGAAGATATGATATGATACAATAAGAGAGAAAAAAAATGGTAAAAAAAATAAAAATACCATACAGGTGGTATATGAATATCATTGTTACAAAAAGAATTCGGGAAACCTCAAAACAAACCTATTGGCTAGCCTATGCCTAGGACTACACCTCAAAGATTCCATTCTCAAGATTTAAGTGGCCTACTTCTTGATCTTTCTTTATATACTATTAACAAAAGGGTCTACCCCTATCACTACCTAGGTCTTGCTAAAGAAAAATCCAGATCCCCAATGTGATAACTTATTTAAATCTGTCATCTTCCTCTTTGTCATCATTGGCTCTCTAGGAATGAAAAAACGTTATTCTCATTTAGAAAGAATAAAGAGATAGAGACCTCTTAATCATCTATCATTAAACTTTTAATCTAAGATTTGCATAAAAGGAAAAGCAGGATCATTATGATAAAGAAGTTGAACACGTAAAGTTAAAGAAATGTTTGTCCAAAGGTGAATATGATGGTAGGAATCATAATTTTCATGAAAGAGAATGATTAAAGTACATCCAACTGAATAAACAGAAAAGCAAGAAGCAATGGAGTTGAGTGGTACGTATATTATATCAACACTTCTACAACATCCACTGCTTAAAGGAGAAAAGTAAGACTCAGGATGTGATTTGCATTCTAAGTCCATTAATTTTATATTGTTTGATTCCAATTGGTGAATAAATCAGTTCCCATGCTATGCTTAGTTCATGATAGGATTAGGGGTCAAATAATGACAGATAATTGTCTAACCTTATGTTAAATTTAGGCTCAATGAGAGGGAAATTTTGTGAGCTAGAGCACATTACAGTCAACTTGCATTGAAGAATCAAACGATCCTGTTACGCCATCAAAAAGTAAGGTGTAGCTCCTTGCCATAAAATCTTTCCAATTTGCACGTGTAGTCAATTCAATGGTCCTACTCAAGTTCAACCAAATCAAGGGGCAACCCTAAACCTAGAGTACTATTATGTGGCATTGGCTATTCTTAAATTGAAAGATTATCATATTAATTTCAATAAATATTCAGGATTTAACCAGATAATTGAGATATCAACTTGATCATAGCAAAATAGACCTAAGATATTGTGGGCAATCACATATTGTGATGAGCATGGAATATGCTAATGGAGGTGCGTGACCATAATGATAATTGGAGGCAAAGAGGGTCAAGTTTTGGTAATTAACATGTTGGATTAGCAGGTGAGAGGGTAGAGGAATGTAGATTCTCATTTGTTGGTTTATGAATCAGACAAGGACTAGATGACAGATTGGTCTGTGATATGCAATCATCAAAGGGTGATTGAAGCCCACAAGAGGCAAAAAGAGAGAGCAAGTGGGCCATTTCAGTGTTTTTTCCTTTTCTTTTTCCTTATTTATTCTTTTAAAAGGAGTAAGAGGGTGGAGTTAAAAACTTGAAATGGGGAACGGGGAGGGCCTTGGGAAATCTTACAATAATAGAGTCACTTTACATTGCACTTGATTTGACCACACGGTCACCAAACAGATATTCTTAGATAATCTGTTAGCATGTATCAAGCAAATGGACGAAGCCATTGGCAGAATTTTAGTGACCCCAAAACAGGTTGTTATTCCATGTGACGTTTGTTCAGTGTTTTATTACCAAAAGAGTCTTGCTAATCATTATCCTAAGAAAACTAAGACAATATTAATATTTTCCATTATTTAAAAAATAAAAATAAACACTTTAGATTGTTCTCCAACAAATTTACATCCGGCCATTATTTTGCAAAAATCTTAACCGTTGAATTGGTGATAGCACAGTAACTAAAAAGGAAAAAAAAATATGGTTGCTATTTTGACTGCAGAGAAATCATAACTGAAGAGGTAGGAGAGGATTAAACTCAAACAAAAATTGATTTATTTTTATATCTATGATGTAACAACAAATAATTTTTTTAATAAAAACTTTGTAATAAAGAAAGGAAGGGGAGAAGAAATAGGTGAATAACCCAATGATTAACTTATGTGGGACCATGGTATAAACCATCAAATTGGTTTATTCTTTGCATGACAAGATATTGATCAAAGGGATGAGATTAAGCATAGGAAATAAAACATGGCATTGAGACATTATGACAGAAGAATCATTGTAACATGGGGGGAGGGGGTTGTGGACAGTCTTTTAATCTGTCAAAGCAGGCAAAAATGAAGCAAAGCCCCAGGAAGTAAACAAGTATGGTGGATTTGGTTGCTTTGAATAACAAATGGTAGGTAGAGAGGGGATTTTGTTACTTGGAGCAAAGTGGTCTACATATATGTATGTCTGTCCTATTGCCTATATACGTACTACTAGGCAGTGGAATGGGACCAGTCGTTTTCATGAATCCTGACCAAGCGAGCTTCTGCACAAAAGATCACTGCAATCAGATGGCTATAAGCATCTACAATTCTGTCTCATTGTTAAAGGACATTTTGGTTATTGGTCTGATCGACCGCAACTGGTCATGGGGGCAGCAAGGGTGCATAATGGGACCCTACCATTGGTGCCTCTATCCATTTTCATGTGAATCATATACAGTTTTAGCCAGCTCATTTATTGTCCCAAGTTCTAATATCACTCAAACAAATCAATGCTTTTGGACTTTCCTGTTACCCTTTGTTTGGAATCAAGGTTTATCAGCATTGGTTTTATGTAGTATGGTTTTACATTTATATGAACAAATATACATACATACATAAATACAAGTCCACTTTGCCTTACACTGAAATAAATTAAACTTGGTTATGTAGTAGAATGGAACTAACAAGGATGAACTGAAATATCCTTACCACTTAATTACAGAAGCTCTATATCACATCAAGGACCAATTCTCATAAAGGTAGCATCAAAGTTTTGAGTAGAGTTGATACATGACAAGAACACATAGGCCTGAGCAGTTGACAAGCCATATTTCATTTTATAGAACTAATGAGGAGATTCCAAGCTGGAAAGAGCCGGGTTTGGCGGATCCTGTCCTTTGAGGGAAGCCAGAGAACACACATAGCATATATATCTCTGATGAAGCTTTTCTAGTGCTAAATTCAGATTCTGAATGTCAATCAAAAATCTCTTCTAGTTGTGTTTTGAAGATTAACAAAGATTAAAGGAAAATAAACTACACTCGTAAATGAAGAGAAAGAAATATTGGGGAAAAATTACTTCAAGTAGTACATCTAAAATGTCCCCATCTCACTACTATTCATCTTGCCCCCTACTAATATTTGATTTTTCCCAATCACTGGCTACTTTCCTTAAAGAGAAACGAAGACGTTTGAAATGAAAATGGGAATAATATCATAGAGATTAATGTTCAAAAATTTTAAAAGAGGGGAAAAAAGGGAAGGAAACAAAAAAAAAAAAATACTAGTTGTTATAAATCCCAACACAATGATAATGTTGAAGAAGCCTATTAGCTTCTCTAAGACCACTGAAGTAAGCTCCATGAGTTGTAGAATAATGAGTTCTGTGAGTTGCTTCCCCTGCAAACAATATTTGAAGTGGAGATGAGGCAGAAGGCTGACAACTGCTATCATTTGGCAATGGCTCTGCCATTGTATCTAAATCATCACCACTTGATCCTACTGCAACATAACTGTATGAGCCTAAAAATAATGGATCAGTACCCCATTTGGTCTTCAAGACTTTACTGAACTTCACTTCATTTTGGTGATTAGATCTATTCTCAGAATTCACATTCCCGTTGCACAATTTATGTGAACTGGAGCCCTTTTGCCACTGAGAATTTGGTAGTAAGCATGACACTGTGGATGACACTCCATTGATGATCTCTTCATCTTTGAGTGACTCAAGTGCCAGGGCTTCTTCCCCAGCAAACCAAGACAAGAGAACACTAGAGTTGTTGTAGATAGGGAAAAGGGTAGCTGTCCTCCTCATCCACCGGGGTATTTTCTTGTGCCTCAACTCAGATTGAGGTGAATGAAAAACCATTTGCAAATAAGGAAACCCTTTGGAGTGATGGTGTTCGTTTTCATGTTCATGTTTCCCTCCTCCACGTGTTGTTGTTGGACTCAATTGCATAAACAACTTATTAACAACACCAAAACCAAGCCTTGAAATTGCCTCGGTCTTGGAAGGGGGAAGAGGAGGACAGAACATTAACATACCTGAATCATCACGAATGGAAGCTTTTAACACTCCCAGTGAAACTGTGACAATGACATGATCAGCAGACATAACAGAACCATCACAGAAATGCAGTTTAACAGGCCTAGAACTAGAACAAGAACCATTCTCCATACTCTTCCTCTCATCATCATCAGGTTGCCACTCAATCCTTGTGACTTTCCTACCTAACTGAACTAAACCAGGTGGTAACACAGAAGCCAAGTACTCAATTATGCTCAAGTACCCTTTAGCAATTGTGGTTTCTTCACCTGGGAACATTATGTACTCACTCTCTGCCCTATAATCTAGACTCAAAAGGTCACCAGCCGAAGTATAAGTCCTCTGAGTGTTCTCATGCATTGCAAAGATTGCTTCTTCAAGTAACTTCCTGCTCCAGTTCCCATACCCTTTAACCTCCTCTTGCTCCTCCTTCACTGAAGAAACCCAGTATGTATCAAGGCCTTGCCTGAGGAAAGAACCAATACTAAGGTTGTTGCTGTTGGAAGCAGCTTTAGCAGCCAGTTGATGAAACCTGGTGGCAAGTTCACTTTTTTGAGTAGTGAACTTGCCCTGAGAGTAGTTCATGAGGTTGTTGAAGAGGTTTGTGATGGGGTGAACAATGGAAGGGTGAAGGCGGAAACCACCTTCAGCAATGGTAATGGGGTCATCAGTGTTGTTTCCATCCATGCACTCCCAAGGTTGGTCAGAGTGGAGAGAGTGAGTTTCTTGAGCAATTTTGTGAATTGGACTACCACCAATTCCATGGATCCAAGTAGCACCCATCTCAATACGGTCACCACCAAACTCTGAGGTGTTGATTCTGCCACCAATCCTGCTTCCAGCTTCCACAACACACAGCTCAAACAAGTCCTTTGAAGCGGTAGCAGTATAGAGCTTGTTGGCAGCTGTGAGACCTGCCATTCCTGCTCCAATTATCACAATCCGCGGCTTCTTCACCACCATTGTTGAGATTAGATTAGCTTTGCTTGTCACTCTTTAACACACAAAACGCAAAGGAGAAACAACCCAAAAAATCACACACAAAGTGGACTGGTACAAACAACAAACACAAGGTGTGTGTGAACTGTGAAGGTGAGATTTGAGTTACTGACAATCATCAATTTATAACTGGCCTCTCTGCTTTGTCACTCAATGCCCTTTTTCTTGCAACCTTTTTTCTGGTTACTCTTTTAATGTATATAATTACAATAATACAAAATATTGCTTCAAAAGAAAATGCAACTCCAAGTTGCATACATCAAAATAGGACCAAGCTTCGTTTATTTTACTGTTTGAAGAATTCATTTTTCCACTTACACAAAACACATTTTAATCTAATTTCCTTTCAATTTCCTTTTTAAATTACTTCTATCTCTATTCTAACGCTAAATCAAACAGATACTAAATTTAAATGAAAAATGCTAAGAGTTAAGAAATTAAAAATATTATATTTAATCTTATAAATTCACTTTATCATAATTTTCAATAAAAATTTATTTATTAATACTTAAAGGCAGTCATTAAAATAAGTCAACCTAACTAATTTCAAAAAAGCATTTTTATATTTTTCTGTTACACATTTTTTATTATCTTAATGTTTCAGAAATGAAATATTAAATAAAAACATTTTAAATATTTTTAAAAACTTATAAAAAATATATTTAACATTTTAAAATAAAAAATATATTTAATTTTATTTATTTTAATATTGAATATATATTACAAGAGAATTTAAAATTATCCATTTCAAATAATATATATATGTAAAATGGTAAAACCCTTACTGTAATAAATAATTTCAAAACAAGAATAAAATACCATACTAACATAAAACACTTTTACCAGTCTCCCTCTCTCTTTCTTTTTTGTTCACATTGTGGTAGTTTACTAATCCCTAATAAAGACAGGACTCTACTTTTCCTTTATCTTCTCTCTACAACTACAATTAGAAGCAAAATGGTTCAAAGAAAACCTTGGAAGTGAGTATCACTTGAAAATTGCTTGAACCATACCCCACAGCCATGAATGCCCACGAGTGAGTAATAATTCACAGACAGTCACTGAGCACTGAGCTATATGACTAATGTCTATGACTATAACCTATAGTGAGGTTTACCTTACAGCTAGGGGGAAAAACATCAAAAGAAATTACATCATGACAAGAAAAAATGTAAAAAAAAATTAAATTAAATTATATTAAAATAAAAATAAATATAAAAAGGTTGATAGTGCCTTTCACCAACCTCACATGTAAATTGAGTTATGGGACGGCCCACCAGCTGAACAAGTCAATGGTCCTGATCAGCCGATGGGCTGTCCTTAGATCAGTCATAACGAGGAGGACACCGTACAAATCCAACAATTATAATCAAATTGCTGCACACTACACTCTCTTTACTATATAATTATTCTTAATTTAGAGTAACCCTAATGGTCAATGTTAGAGCTTCCCTCACCAAATATTTTAAACTCCCTATTCGGTTTAACTTATCTATAAAAAAAATTTTATTTTTTTTATTTTTTTAGAAAATTCAAAAAACTATTTTTTTCAATAAATTTTCTGAGTGTTTCATAACTTTTTTCAATTAGTTAAAATCTTTTTTATTAACTGAAAATTTGGTTTTAACACGTTCCTGTTGTATGATAGAATGAGAATGTTAACATATTTTTTTATATATTTTTTAACTTAATTGACTCAGAAAATAACGTACATTGAACTTCTTGTTTAATTATAATTGGTGGGTCTTATTAAATTTTAGAAAAAAAAGTGTTAGTAAAAGGTGTGTTTTTATCTTATTAATTAGCAACCTAAAAATATTAAATAAAGAGTATTTAAGATGTGTTTAGATAAATAATTTAATTAAAATTTTATAAAAAGTTCATACTATAAATTTCATCTTAAAATTTATTGAAATAAATTAAAAAATTATAAATATCATAAATTATTTTTCTAAGTTCTTTTAAATATTTCAAATACAGCATATTTAATACCTTAAATTATTTTAATAATTTTTATCTAATAAACATTTTTTGTAAAAATATTTTATTTTTCTTAATTATTCTTCAAGATAATTTGAAAAAAAAAATAGATAGACAAGAAGTGAACTCTTTTTTAATATAATTTAATTTTAAATACATATGAAGATTTAAAAGTTTGTTAGCAGATAGCAGACGGTGGAAGAGAAAAACAATGTGAATCTGAAGAATTAATAGTAGGGGCCCAGAAAAACAAAATATTGAAGATATGGAAGCAAATATCTAAGCAAGCATCTTTGATATTTGTGGTCAACGGTTTACAGACTTTAGAATAAGAAAGAAGAGGAACAACACAGTGCATGAATCTTGGTAAGCGGTGATCGGTAAGCAACGTCAACATGATGCCTAGTGTTTATTAATTCCTCTATGAATCATTTTTATTACTTTATGTTTATCAATCCTTTGTCCGTTTGTCATTGTCACAACTCACACTAAATAAATACTCCTTCTATTTGACTTTTAAAATATTTTTTTATTTTTTAATATTAATTGTTAACCATTTAATTATATTCTTCGCTTATTTAATTATTAAGTATTATACATTTATCATAAATAAGAGTGTAATAATAATAAATTTGTATTATAAACATCCTAATGTAAAAAAATAAATTAACTACATACTTTAATATGTATATATTATTCTCTTAAATGAATAGAAAAAAGAAAGTAAAAGTAATAATAAATTTGATATGTTTATTTATTAACATTTTATTAACTATTTTTTTTTCAAAAAAAATTATGAGTTAGATAGCTTATATAGATACTTACAAATCACACGTTAACAAAATCTTCACATGTGAGATTTAAATCTATAATCCTATAAATTAAAAATATATTAACATTTTTAAATATATATTTAATGCTTATATAATAAAAAACTAATAAATAATAAATTTTTATTAAATTATTAATTTGGACTACTTATTCTGATGTGATCAGATATTGATATTTGACTTATACAAACCTTTAAAATAAAGATTCCAATTCAATTTTATATAAGTAGCAATTTTTTATAAATCGGTTCAATTCTAACATTTTTTTAATTTTTCATTAAATATTTATAAAAAATAATTTCAAAAGAATAAGTGTTTTCTTATAGATATATCACATACTAATATATAATTATGATGTTGCACATCATGTTGCAGGAAACAAAATTAATAGTTTTTAAAAAATTGTGAGACTGGGATAAAAGAAAAATATAATTCTTATAAGAATAGTTTATTTTTATAATTTCCAGTATATACAAAAGCTGCCGCTTGGATAGCATAATAGATTAAAAAAGTTTGGAAGTCATTTGAACCTTAAATACAAGGCCCTATCCTATCTTTTTTAGGCATTTACAAACTGATATTGTCGCCTTCAATTATTATTGAAATTTATAATATTTAATATTATTAATTTATTTAATTTTAATAATAAATATCACAAATAAGTTTGTATTATATCTTATTAGATATATATAATTATTTATTAAAATCATGATAAAAATAATTTTGGCATGAATATATTAACAATGTTTTTATTTTAAATTCTTTAACCAATATTTATCAATTAAATTTTTCCTATTTATTATGGTTAATATAGTATTTTAACGTTTTAATAAATATTTAAATAATTAAATTAAATATATCTCACATTGTATTAAAAACCAACATCTTTCCGTTGATTTATTGTCTAATTTATTCTTGTCTTATCTTTTTAAAGTGGAATAATTTATTTATATAAATTTGGTAATTATTATTTTTATAACAATAATTAATAAATTAATAAAGATCAATTACATAATTAAATTTGGTTGATATAAATAAAATAAAACATTTTTTTTAATTTTGAAAAAGATATATTAAAAGTAAATTATTAAAAATGATACAGATCACACGTTGATGGGTTCCTGGTAGTACCGTTAGAAACATGCAATTAAGCTGATATTTACCTAAACTTTGGTCTCAATCTTCATAAAAGATTGTGCAGATACGTAAGTATCATAGGTTGATTAGAGAGGGAAGATATGGTTGAAGAGTACCCCACATTTTCTTTTTTGCTTCCCCTGTACTACCTAAGTAACGCAGTGTCCTACTTAGAGGCAAGTGAACCACATAAAAATCATAATCAATCATATATCGACAAGTGCTCAATAAAATCAATGGGGAATAGAGTTCATTGTGTACAGTAAATCTTAATTATTGAGTCATATTTTTACCAATAACTTTTTGTTAATTAGAGAAAATGCATCATTATCAAAGCCTAATTACTCACAAGTCAAAACCCCCAATATTATTTATTACTCCACATCGTATCTCGTGAATTTTTTTCTTGAGCACTGAAGCATGAATCCAAAGGGTCTACAGGTATCACGTGTCTCGTGAAAAATTACTAGCAAAATAGCTAGAACAATATCTTTTCTTTGTGTAACATTTTCATTAGGTTTAGTTAGAATTTTTATTCTTATATTTGAAAATATTTTTATTTTTATTTTAAATAAAAAACTATATATTTAATTATTATATGAAAAATCATTAAGAATAATTAATATTTTCATTTATTAAAGTTGTAATAATGTTAAATTTTATTTTTTTATTTAACACCATATTTTATTTTATTTTATGAAAAAAATTGTCATTTTGGTTTTTCTATATATGTAAAAAAATTAATATTTTGATGTCAATAGATGAAATATTTTTATTTTAGTTTTTACGGAAACAAAATATTTTGCTGCTGTTATAACTTTATAACAACGAGGAAACAATTAAGGTATAATTTTTTGTGAAAAATATATTATCCAAGCATAGTCTTATTGTTTTACACAACTTTAGAAATCAAATGAATATGCGAAGGTTAATATTGTTTAAAAAATTGATGAAATTAGGGTGAAAAGTATGACAATAATTTCTTCTAAGAACATTTAATTTTATAGAAATATTTTTCTAAATGAATATATTATAATTTAAATATACGAGGAAATTTCAATCTAAAAAGTAATTAATAAAATATAATATAATATAAAATACAATATATATATATATATATATATATATCCTTCTTATTTAGGTAAAATAAATTTAAGTTGAGAAAAGTAGACTATTCAGCCTTCAATGATATTTTTCTGAAGAAATTTAGAGAATAAATTAATTGAGCCTCATTTTTAGATCTAAAAATATATGATGTGGGTATGGACTTTTAGCAAGACACATGACTAACAATTAAAAAAGTAAATTACTTCACCTTGGCCTCGTGTAAATCCTGTCGCCAAAGCTGGTCAATTCTCAATGTGATGATAATCAGTGTCCATAGAAATATCTGAAAGGTAAGAAAGAAAGAATTAATGACATGAAGCATGTTACAACTATTTTTGACCTATTTACAATCTTTGCCTGGTTTTTACTTTTGTTGAGTAAGAGACAGGTGATTGAGACCCATATCTCACCTCAATTTGACAGGGAGGGATTCATCTGAGAATGATTGTGTTGGAATGGGTACAAAAGTGGTAAAGGATTGAAATCATAGCTCAATTGTTGTTGGGTTTCACATATTCCTGTGCCTTACATCACCAAATTAACTTTACATTTATCATGGCCGTGAAATCCAAAAGAGATGCCATAAGCGATTCAGCAATTTCCCGTCCTTATCTTTTTGGGTGACTTCAAAGTCTTTTTCCTTAGTAAGCAAATTAGTAAACTAAGGTGTGCATTTTTATACAAATTTTATATGTGAACTTAATTATTGTTAATATATAGTATATATCAATTTAGATGCAAAACCAATGATGTGAGTTAAAATTAAAATCAAAAGTAAAGTACTTGGATGAAAACAACCAAGGAGGTTTGATGTGAGGTTTTGGCGTATAGAGAAGCAAACCATAGGCATAGGATTCTTGAGCCACAAACTTTGCCCCCTTCAAGCTACTTTTGGAGTTTAGTGGACATATCTAAGTTTTATGGCTTACCCTTTTGTGCCATATCTATAGACCAAAAAATCAAGCTAAGGTTACTCCTAAAATGTTACGTATCTATTGCCATAGAGTGGTCCGAGAAATTTTGTTCTATTCTAATTTGCCAATGCTTCTAGACTTGCTACCCTTGATTATTACTATTCTATTTATTTCTGTGATGCTGTTTCCTTGCAATGAGGACCCAACCAACAACGACACCATGATACTTATTCATATGATTCTTTCCAACGGTATTGTTGAGTATACATCCATAGATTAGCTACAATCAATGAAGTGCACACATTTATCATTGATTTCTTTTTAAGGCATTGACTAAGTGATAAAGCATACAACTATGTACTATATTGATACATTTTTATCTTACTTTAAATAACTTTTTAATTTATATATAATCTTATTATATTTTAATCATTCTGAATATATCATTCAAGAAAAGTTTAATCATTTTTTTTTATTTTAGTAATAATTTACATCCATCTTTATTGTAGTCTCTTTAATTTTTATGACGTTGTCACTAATGTGAAAATATTTTTATATCAGTTATTATTGATTTTTTACATCAAATTTTGATATAAAAACAGTAAATATAGAATCTGATAACTTTTTGTATTGGTTAAAAAATTGATGTAAAAAATTATTATTTTTTAATATAAAAACTTAACTATTTTACATTATTTAGATAAAATAAGCTATAAAAAATAAAAAATATTAAAAAATTATGGTGGTTCCATAATATTTTAAAATATATATAAAAAATATTTGACACGTTGATGGTGCTGTTTATATATATATATATATATATATATATATATATAAATCCTTATAAATTATTATTAGAATAAAAATGAATATTAATAAGTGGAAATGTTTAATAAACTAAACTAAATTAATAAATATTCAAGTATAACGTAAGTGAGTGGATGAAAATGTTGGTCATCCACACTTATACAGTACAAAGCAGAAAATTTGTCCTCCTAGTCCTTGGGTGGCGCATTGTTATGGGCATCCTTTATAACGAGCACTTACACAAACTTTAAGTGATTGATTCATTAAATTAAAAAAAATGAAACAATGAAATCCAATTTCAAAAGGAATAGAAACCATGAAATATGACAAGTGATCAATACAGAAGCAAATTGGAAAAAAAAGGAAAGGATGGGGAGTGTACATAATAGTACCTTGGTGAAGCAAAATTGCAATTTGCTAGCAATATGCTTGTTGTCCTATAGACAAAAACTTTTGGCAAAAACTTCAGACTCAACTGTCCCTATTGGTAAACACGCAGAAAGAGAAATAAGTACTTACCGAAGGTAAAAAGAAAAATAGAAGTGTATCTGTTGGAATATGATTTTGTTACAAAGAGAAAGCGAGAGAAAGAGAATGTATTTGGGTAATTATATAAGAATAAAAGATGGTTTAGTTTTATCTAAAAGGATAAAATTCATATTTTTTATTATTGTTTATTGAAAAATAAGAATCAAATGAGGGTGGAATTCATTGATTTTAAGATTGATGAAAAGTTAAATTTCCAGAGATTATGTGTGAAAGAAAAATTAACAAATTAATAATGTAAACTGTGAGATTATGTCAATTTATTGATATAGAAATATTTTAATTAATTAATGAAGTTGAATATTACTGTTTGCCTATTTGGAATTGGAATAAAGCAAGGGACCTCATTCAAAAGTGGCTAGTGAGTTACTTGCATGCGGGACCAAATGTTAAACTAAAATTTAAAATAAAAATCGACGTGCCAGGAACAGAATTTTATATTAAGATAATATGATAAGAGTAAGTAATTAATGGCTACTTTGTGAAGGTTTGACTTTAAAGCACTAATCAAAAGATTGGTTTGCCATACCAATCAGTAGATTGTTTTACCCTTATTCCAAATTTCTTACTCTTCTAAGATAAGAGAAAACTTTTAGTTATGTTATTTCTAACTTTTGTATTCTAATATGGGATATTGGCTTCTCCCTTGATGCACCAAGTTTACAAAACTTCTTCGGTACTAACGAGTCCATATCTACATCTTGGGCCTAAGATGCCGATGCATACAAATGTGAGTGGAAAATACATATCTAAGTTTTGTTTTAATAAGTATACGTATTAATGTAAAAATAAGGTATTTTAAATTTTTAGGATTATTTTACAAAAATTATATCAACAATTTATAAAAAAGTTTAAATTTTAATTTTTAAATTTATTAAAAAAGATTTCATATAAATTTAAGAGATAAGGATAACAAACTATAAATAAATAAAGAATAAAAAACGTAAAATATAATATACAATTATATATAAGTATGAAATTTTAAATTTTTTTATAATTTTATTTATTTTTATTTTTAAATTTTTTTTACAAATAATTTAAACATTAATTGCTAACTATTTGTTCTAATATTATTACTATTCAATAATCATGTATAATAATAATTTTTTTCCTAAATACTATCTCCAGTGATCATACAAGATAAATAAGTAATAGAAGTATAAGACATTTCGGAATTGTTATTTTAATAATGAGTAAACTATCACTTTCGTTTCTCACTTTGTTAACAAATTTTATATTAGTCCCTGAGTTATTTAAATTAAATCGTTAGTTTATCACTTTGACATCCATCTTTTAAATTAGTTTTTGTTGTCATTTTCTAATAATGACGTGTATATGTGAAACGTTAAATGTCACATAACACCTCCATGTGAACCCTAAACGTTGTCATTTTGTCCACCATCCTAAGTTTAGTCGAGATATCTAAACATCGTTCTTGTCTTTGGCTTGAAAGTAGAGATTTTATGAAGAACTCCTTTGTTGGAATCCTAATTTTGCGATTGAACCCTAACATTTGGATAAGGGAATTGGAGATAAATACCATTGAAGTTGTTCTTCCTCATCTACCACGGATAATAACTCCAATTGTTGTTGCTAATATATGGTGATAGACATTGATAGAGGACATATATGAAGTAGGGATTCAAGAATGTCATAAGGGAACTAAACAAGGAGTGAAGTATTTATGCAAATTTTAAGTTGTTATTAGGGCTTCAGGTTCTAAAAGGAACCTTGGAAAGCTTTACTATGGATGTTCGAAAATGAAGGTAATGGTGTTTTACTACTGCAAAAGCTTAACTTGGAAAGTAATACTATGCACATCTGTTTTAATAGTTAAAATATTTTGTGTAGGTAGATGATAGATGTGACTTTTTTCGTGTGGTATAATGATAATGTTGAAAAAAATGAAGCTACATCAGGCATCAATGTTGAGCATAATAATAAAGAATATGTCAAACTAGCTTAACGTTGTTCATAATGAAGTTAGAAAATTAAATACGTTATTGATGTTAGTGGTGGGGTTAATAATGTGTATGCTTTCATTTTGTATGAGATTTAATTTAAAAAATTAAGTTGGGATGATGAAGGTTATGTAATTGTAATGTTTATTTATTGTTTAGAAAATTATGTATTATTTGATGTTTATAGAATATAAGAATAAACCTTCACTAGAAGGTTGTTTAATGTTATTCAATTTTTTAGCAAATATAAATGATTCGTATATCTATATTCAATAAGTGCAAATGAGCCATATTAAAAATGTTATCTAAAAAGATGTTATGCAAAAAGCAACAAGTATAATAATCATATATATATATATATATATATATATATATATATATATATATATATATATATGAGTGTGTGTATGTGTTCGTTCGTAAATGATCCATAATATGTAAAAGATGTTATGTCCATACATAATGTTATTCATCCTAACAAAACAACAACCACTATTACACAAAAAAGTAATGATAAATATTTTAATTACAATTGAAAAGCTAAATTGGAGGTGAACATAATCAGTTTATTATAGATTATAATTGACAAAAATCATCCTCATGTTAATTTAATAACTTGGATCTTTTAGAGTTGGAATTAACAAATTTTTTTGATTTAGTAAAGTCATCAATTTGTGCAACAAGTGCAGGTGAGCTTCCTTGTGGAGGTTTTGCAAGCTGTGCAAATTGGTTCCAGCCTAATCAACTTTTTTTAATTTTAGTTTAGGTATGAATTGCTTCTTAGGGGTGAGTTCTTCAAGAAGTGGGGTTTATGAGTGAGATAAGTCTATCTTATCTTGGACATCATGCGTAGGCCTATCTCCTACACCACTCCTTAATCCAATAGTAATGTCTAGCCTAGCACCATTCCTTGACACAAAAGTAGGATTTGGTCTAGGGGCATTCCCTGACCCATTAGCAATTGACCCAGCATCCTATTACCCACCAACACCTGAAACAACAACACTTGACCCACCATCCCCTGATCCAACAATAGCCTATTATTGGGCTGGTAATTGTTCCAACCTCTGCATCTTCATCAAAGGACATGTTTTCTTGTTATGTTTTGTTTCACCATAAACCGTACATGTAAAGCTTTTCAATTTTTACTTTAGCTTGTGTGGATTCATTGGTTCTTCAATAGTGTCTTTTATCCTTTGTTTCTTAAGTCTACCAACCTTCTTTTTAAGCTTTGGTAGAACAAGTGCAATCTGATCAGTGTGATCCCAATATTCTTGAGAAGAAAAGGTCTCAATGTGATTTGCATAAGTTGCTTGATATACCATTGTCAATCAAGTGTGACAATAGTCCTCAGATCTCTTATTTTTAAAAGCTATAACTACTATAACATGCATGCAAGACATTCCTGCATTATAGTGGAAACAAAAATGTCTCATAATGTTATATGATGAACCAAGTCAAGTTTAGGGTGTTGCCTATTAGCTCCCAAAATCTACAAGTGCAGCTTTGGATTCCTAGGTTAACAACAACTTTTGTTGGCCAACAATGCACTTCAAACTTATATCCATCATCATCTCCGACATTGTGAACCAATGATGTTACTATTTCACACAAAATAGTCCAAATAATGAGAGTTGTGATTAACAATACATGACCATGTAGTTATCCACTTGCTAGATTTTTTTTTCAACTTTTCTAACCTACTTTGTTAGATTGGTGGTAAATGGTCAATGTGTCTAACCAATTTCAACTTGTTTGTGCTTATGGTGTTGAAGATGAACTCCTTAATTTCCTCTAACATGGTAATAATAAGTTTCTCCCTAGCATATATGGTCTTGGCATTAAATAATTCATAATTGTTATTGCAAATGTTATTAACTTTATACTAAGGTGTAAAATATGGTTTTGTCCATGATTCCTTAGGCTTCTCAACCAAGTAATGATGCAATTTATGGTTAGTTATATTCATTGAGTTCATGTTTCTATACAACTAGTTAGGTGTTGTTGACCTTGCACATTCTCATAGTAACATCCTCAACTCCTTGTGCTTCCATTATTTAGAAAAGTTTTGCCATATATATCACACACAAAATTTGTGTGGAGCACCTGGCATTACCTCTTGTGTAGCTTGTTTTAGACCTTGTCAAAATAAATCATATTAGTCCTTATAAATTAAAAATGTTTCAGAGTAGTCCCTCATTATTTAAATTTTACTTAATTTTGTCCCTCATATATTAAAAATGTTTTGTAATAGTCTTATGCTAGTCATAGCCATCATGACAATTCATTTTATGTAGTTCATGTACATGAAAATGATATACCTTCTGCATGTTTGAAATAAAGTTTCACCCATACTATGTATGCTCCCAAGTTTTGATGTAACAGGTCCAAGAACCACATATAATTATCCTTGCTTTCAACATCGACTATAGCATAAGCAATGACCCAATTTGATTGTTTGAGTCTTGCCCAACTGCATACAACAATTGTCCATCATAATATCCTTTGAGAAATACCCCATCAAGGTTTATCAATGGCCTACAACCACCCTTAAAGACTTTCTTGCATCTAGCAAGACAGATGTACAATATGCAAAACTAGGGAGGACTATCATGGACTCCACTTTAATAGTTCAACATAGTAATCTCATAATCATGCATATTGCTCGTTTAGAACCTTGGAGGATAGATTTGGCTTCCTTCACAGACTCAAATTTTGGTGCCACCCATATATACTCCAAACTTTTGCTTAAAGTAGTCAATAATCTCAGAGTGCTTCATATCTTTGTCCTTTCTAAATTTCTTCACAAGTTTTCCAATGATCCATCCTTATGATGCTTGTTTATTTTTAAAAACCTTCTCATAAGTATGTTCACTGTTAAAAGACTTTATCTGAAATGAGTGTTGGGCATTAGTTTAGCTATAAAATATTTCCTACTTACAAGTTTTCTCACAGCATTTTGCTCTAACTCTTACTTTGTCCTTTTTTACCTAACTCATTTCTTTACCCAACTGAATTATGTAATTCTTAATAGTTTTCTTGAAGGATTCAATATTTGAAAATTCCATTCCAAGTTCTAATTGAATGTGACCAAAAGTTAAATCCTCATTATACTGTGGGTATATGTCTTTCTCTCCACATTCATCATCTGAATTGCTTGGAGTTCTCATTTCCTCTTATTTCCATGATGATTCTCCTTCACTGTCATAAGTCTCCCTTTGAGTATTAATTTCAATTTCTTAATATGTATAAGAAAGTTGGTCCAGTACCATTTTTGCTTTTTCTTTTCCTTTGTCAGATTTATTTTGATTGTTGTTACCTATAACTGTTAGCTTTTTTCTTTTTTAAATTTTCCCACTACTTTTTTATTTTTGCATTTGTTTACCTTTCTGCCTTGATTCCTTAGTAGATGTTTCATTTTGTACTTGTTTTTTTCCTCTACCTGGTCATATATGTCCTCCTTTGTTGAACATCACCGGTTTGTCCACTCTCAAGAATAACAGGATGTGCATGTTCAAGCTCACTACCCTCTTGTCCAGCATTAGCCTTTTCACCACCTTTTACAATAACCTGACCAAATTCTCCATCCTCACTAGCTTCAAACTTAGCACCATCCCCCTTACCAACAACCTTGTCACTACTGGGCCCCTCACCACCACCCACCACCCACCACAACTACATCATCCCCATCACTTCCATCCTCCTCAAAATCAGAAACCACATCATCATCCTCACCACCATCCCCTTCTATATTGGAAACAACATCATTACCACTATCCCCCTTGATGTAGAGGTCCCTAACTACAGAGACCTCTGAGCTTATTGGGCTCCAAACAAATAGAATAAAATTTATTCATTTTTTTATATTTTACAAATTAGGAGGCCTATGTAAACATCTAATTATGTCCGAGGCCCCATTTTAAAATTAATTAGTGAATAAACTGTAATTTAGATAATAAGTAAATATTAATAAATAGAAAACAACAAAATAAAAACAAATAAAGAGAAAGATTAATTTAAAACTAACTAAGAGGAAGAAAAAGAAAGAGAAAAAATAAGATAGATAAATAAATGAAAAATAATAATGATGAACAAAAATAATAAAATTGAAAAAACCCAAAATAGGATTAAAGAAAAATAAAAAAAAACATAAAATCTGAATAATTAGAAAAAATGAATAAATAAATAAATAATAATAGAAAAAATAAGTAAAAAAGAGAAATAATAAATAAATATTAAAACAAAAATAATAAATATATTATTAAAACAAAACAAAATGAAGAAGAAAGAGAAAAGAAGAAGAAATAATAAAAATAATAAAAAAGGGATTAAAACAAATAATAATAAAATTGAAAAGTAAACAATAATAATAATAATAAAATGGAAAAAGAAGGAAAAGTAAAAGAAAGAAGCAGAGAAATTCTTGAAAAAAAAATCTTTATAAATAAGAGAAAAAGTAATTTGGCGGGGGGATTTTTCGAAAAAGCATTCAGAAGAAGAGGATTGGGTGTAAACACCCAATTATGTCTGAGGCCTCCAATTGTTAAAATTAATCAAGAAACCAATACTAATTTAAAAAAATAAATAAACACAAATAAACAGAAAGCGAAAAAGAAAAAGAAAACAGAAAGCAGATAAATAGAAAAGCAGACAACAGAACAAAAAAATAAACATAAAAACGAAAAAGAAAAAAAAAACAGAAGAATAGAGAAAGAGAAAAGGAAAAATTCTCCTATGTGTGAAAGAAGTCCCACATTGGATAAGAAGGAATTCTTTAACACCTCCTTCTTCTATATAAGGAGAGATCCTTCACCAAAATGAGGGAGAAAGGGGGTTTTTCAGAATTTTGGAAGGGAGGACCTAGGGGACTCTCTACCTCTGCCTTCAATTCAGCCCTTGGCCTCCATGTAACCATTTCTTCATCAACTTCCAATCGAGGTTAGATCCGACTATTATTCTGCTTAAGTTTCTTGCTTCTTCTCGGATTTCCGAGCTCATTTTCATCTCTGTTTTTTGTTTTAATTTTTGATCGGTCAAATGATATCCGATTTCAATGATTTTTGTTGTGTTCTCTTCTTCTTTCTCTCTAGTTTCTGGAATAATATTATTTTGTCCAATTTGAATCTGAAATGAAATTTATATCGCCTGATTATCGAAGCATGTTCATCTTGGTGCGCAAATTAACCTAGCTTATTTGATTTGTGCATAACTTGCTCATTAATGGTTGGATTTAGGTCAAACTTGTTTTTTTTATTCCTATAATCCATATCCTTCCATTGATCGGTTTTAATTTTTCAGATCTACCAAAAAATATTTTTGAAAAATTCTGAGATTTGAATTCAAATTTTGGCGCCAAAATCTTGTGTATTCTTGCGGTTAATCTTCATCTCTGTTTTTCGTTTTTGTTTTTAATTGGTCAAATGATCTCCGATTTCCATGATTTTTGTTGCTTTCTCTTTGTATTTCTATCTAGTTTTTTGAATGATATTTTTTATCTAATTTGGATCGGAAATGAAATTTCTATCGCTTGATTACCGAAGCATGTTCGTCCTAGTTTGCAAATGAACCTAGCTCGTTTGATGTGTGCATAACTTGCTCATTTCTGGTTATATTTTTGTCAAACTTATTTTGTTTGATTTCTATGATCCATATATATTAATTGGTTGGTTTTAATTTTTCATATCTACCAAAAAATATTCTCTAAAAATTCTGAGATTTGAATTCAAATTTTGACGCCAAAAACTCTTGTGTTCTTGAGCTTCATGTTCGTTTCTATTTTTCATTTTCATTTTTTAATTGATCAAATGATATTTGATTTCTGTGATTTTGGTTGTGTTCTCTTTGTATTTCTCTCTAGTTTCTGGAATGATATTATTTGTCTAATTTGGATCTGAAATGAAATTTCTATCGCTTGATTACTAAAGCATGTTTGCAATTCTTTTCCTTAATTTCAAATCAAATCAAGTTTATTTCAAATCGAGTCCAATTCAAGCCCAAAATTCAAATCAAGTTTATTTTATTTTAAATCAAGTCTAATTTTTTTCAAATTCAAATCAAGACTAATTCAAAAAATAGAATCAAGTTTAATTCTTTCTCCTCTCAAATTTCGAAATCAACTTCAAATGCCTTTCCTCAAAATTATCAAGTCCGAGTCAAGATCATTCTTCATCAAGTCAAGTTTCATTTCCTAAAACTCAAAATCAAATTCACTTAAAAATAAATTCCTTTTTTCATATCAAGTCATTTTTTTTCTTATCTTTATTATATTCAAATTAAAATTCTTTTCAAAGGTTTTGGGATCTTTGGTCTCACGCGACGGGCTCTAAACGGGGAACTGGTGGTCCCCCTGCTGTTCGACGTTTAGGAGTTCGTATGACCCCTGTGCTGCCTTAGCCGCCTCGGACCTTATGCATGAGTGGACTAAAGGTCCTTTTAAAAATAAAGTTCTTTTTCAAAGGTTTTGGGATCTCTGGTCTCACGCAACAGACTCTAAACGGGGAACTGGCGGTCCACCTGTTGTTCGACGTTTAGTAGTTCGTATGGGCTCCTGTGGTGCCTTAGTCGCCTCGGACCTTGTGCATGAGTGGACTAAAGGTCCTTTCAAAAATAAAGTTCTTTTTGAAATGTTTTGGGATCTTCGGTCTCACGTAACGAGCTCTAAACGGGGAATTGGCGGTCCACCTGCTGTTCGACGTTTAGTAGTTCGTATGGGCCCCCGTGCTGCCTTAGCCACCTCGGACCTTGTGCATGAGTGGACTAAAGGTCCTTTCAAAAATAAAGTTCTTTTTCAAATGTTTTGGGATCTTCGATCTCACGCGACGAGCTCTAAACAGGGAACTGACGGTCCACCTGCTGTTCGATGTTTAGTAGTTTGTATAGGCCCCCGTGCTGCCTTAGCCGCCTCGGACCTTGTGCATGAGTGGACTGAAGGCCCTTTCTAAACAAGAAACTTCTTTTCAAAATATCACATTCCTTCTAAACATCTTTTCGAAGGTCCTCCCTTATCCGAAAAGGAATTGGTCAGCATGTTCGTGGACACACTCCAAGATCCTTTCTATGACAAGATGATTGGCAGTGTAACTTCTAGCTTCTCCGATGTCGTCATCATTGGAGAAAGGATAGAAGGTGGCATGCATCGGGGAAAGATCGCGCACAAATCCACAGGGACAACCAATACTTCCAATGGGTCTGGGAAGAAAAAGACAGGAGAGACCTGCAATGTGGCTTCTAATCAAGGCCAATACACTTCTCAAAATGACACAGTATGGTCCAGCTGGCTTTCGACCACCACCATATACACCATACACACCCTACATATCATATCCTCACATTGCCAACACCTACCAAACACCATACCCTCCTACTTACAACTATTCGACATAAATCCTGCCACCAACACCATACGTGGCCCAAACACAAGTCATAAACCAGAATCCTAATCAAAGCCAGAAAAAGGAGAAGAAACCTGTCCAATTCGACCCTATCCCAATCTCCTACACTGAGCTACTACCTCGGTTGATCCAAAACTTGCTGGTTGCGCCTTATCCTCTGAAACCTCAAGAGCCACCACATCCTAAATGGTATGATGCAAACACCAGATGCGATTACCATGTAGGGTTCATCGGCCATTCTACAGAGGATTGCCTAACATTGAAACGAAAGGTACAAAGCCTAATCGATGCGAAATGGCTGGATTTTGGGAGGCTTGCTCCTAATACAGAAAACAATCCGTTGCCAAATCACGAGAGTCCATCGGCTAGCTGAAAGAGATGAGAGCAGCATAATGAGTTTCTTTGTACAAATTAAGATTGAGGATACTCATTCAAAAATTGTCCTACTTTTCAAAGTTAATCTTTTGTAAATAAACAGCAATGAATAAATACAAAATTATATTTTTCATATTACTTGAGCACGTGCTTTACATTTTGGCTTTACTTCTAAAATTTACCATTCTTTTTATCATTCAAACCTGCTCCTTATTCCTACACCAAAACAATAAATACCTGTTGGTGACGATGTCAGTGCTGTAATAAATAATCTTGAACGTCTAATTAATCAAGCTTAAAAGAAAAAAAGCCCAATGAGGAAGTAGAATAAACAACGAGGGATTCTAGATCACCATTCAAAGTATCTTGTCAAATAAAATATCCCGGTGGAACCAAGTTTAAATCCAGGAAAAATTAGGGATGCAAGAAAAGATCCGCTGAATCGGAAGCCCAAAATGATCCCGGTAAGGTCAATATCTGATTACATAAAATTCAAGAAAAAGGAGAAGACCCACTGGATTAAAGTCAAAAATAATCCAGGAAAAATCAAGGTCGAAACATAAAATTCAAGAAAAAAAAGAAGACTCGCTGGATTAAAGTCAAAAAAATAATCCAGGCAAAATCAAGGTCAAAACATAAAATTCAAGAAGAAGAGAAACCCGCTGGATTAAAAGCCAAAAAATTCCAGGCAAAAGTAGGGTTAGAGTTCAAAATAATGATCGATAAAGCCATGATCAAAAAAGGCCTTGCCGGTTTCCAACAACAATCCAGGAAAAATTAGGATCAAACAGGAGCCCGCTAGGTCGACAAACCCTCAAAGGGCGGCCTAGGCAAAAGTTAGGGCACAATCAAGCATAAGGCTCGCTAGGTCGAAAACCCTCAAAGGGTGGCCTAGGAAAAAGTTAGGGCACAATCAAGCAGAAGGTCCGCTAGGTCGAAAACTCTCAAAGACGACCTAGGCAAAAGTTAGGGCACAATCAAGCATAAGGCCCGCTAGGTCAAAAACCCGTAAGAGCGACCTAGGAAAAAGTTAGGGCACAATCAAGCAGAAGGCCTGCTAGGTCAGCAATCCTCAAGAATGACCTAGACAAAAGTTAGGGCACATAATGAAGAGTCCGCTAGGTCACAAACTCTCAAAGACGACCTAGGCAAAAGTTAGGGCATAATCAAGCAAAAGGCCCGCTAGGTCAAAAACCCTCAAAGGATGACCTAAGAAAAAGTTAGGGCACAATAAAAAAAAAGAGCCCGCTAGGTTGAAAATCCGTAAGGGCGACCTAGGCAAAAGTTAAGGCAAAACAAAATACCTGCTGGGGTAAAAACTCAAGAACAACCCAAGAAAAATTAAGGTCAATCCAGGAATCCCAAGACAATGAGATTTCTGCACCTCATATCTTCCTAAAACTGGGGCAAAATTTTGCCATTTTCTCGAGTTCGATTAATTCGACAATCAAGATTATGAAAAGCAGCATTGGCATTTTTCATCAAAAGGTGCCATTTGGGCAATCAACCCACATCTGTTGTCATCTTTCCCTTTCAAGCCTTCTCTATATTTTTTCATTAACCATCCAGAATCACTTTGCACACCTCAATAGCGCACATGCCAAAAGAGATGTGAGAAATGTAAAAATGAAAAGGATTAATTTTGAAAAGTCATGACAAGTCGGATGAATCCTCGACCGTTGCAACACAACAAGATTGTTTCCCAAAGATTCATCTTTCTACCAGCCATGATGCCATCAAAGAAGAATTGTGTCTTATAAAGCTGACCACCGTTGGGTCTCAAAGATCCCGGAAAGAAAATTCCAAAATTGACCAATAAGTCAAGAAACCGAGTCAATCCAGCTCGCCTTGATTCTTGATCCCTTTCACACCAACTATGGGGTTGTCGAGAAAAAATGTGTCAAAAAATCAAAAATCGAGAGAAACAAAAATTTTACACCATTTCATGGTTTGCATTAAATAGCATCTGTTTCGTCAAATAAAGATTTCAAGCATCAAAATAAGAATCCCGGATCATTTTTACATTTATTTCAAGCATCAAAATAAGAACCACACATCATTATTGCATTTATCTAAGCATCACAAATACCGCATTCTTTTCATTTACTCAAACAACACATAAGCATCTTTATTCAAGAATTGCATAGCCTACTTTTTCAATACTAAATTGTCCTAATCAATCATAATTAAAACCGAATCAAGTTCAAACTGGGGCAAATGCTTGCCCACACAAAAATACAGTTTGAGATCATGGATCAAGTCCAAACTAGGGCAAACGCTTGCACCACAAAAAAAGGTCAATTTGAGGTCATCCTCAAATTCTAAATCAACTCAAACTGGGGCAAATGCTTGCCCACAAAAATTTTAATTTGAGGTCATCTTCAAATTCTGAATCGAGAACAAAACTGGGGCAAGCATTTGCCTAGAAATTCAAGTTGAGGTGATCCTCAATTCTAGAAAACTCCAAAATTGGGGCAAACACTTGCCCAGAAAATTCAAGTTGAGGCAATCATCAATTCCTCAACGTCAGAAAATCAAACTGGGGCAAATGCTTGCCCACAAAAAGTCAATTTGAGGACATCCTCGAATTTTGGATCAAGTCCAAACTGGGGCAAACATTTGCCCAAGAAAATCCAAGTTGAGGCAATCCTCAATTCCTCAACTCCAATCAAGTTCAATAGGGCAAAGTTGCTCAGAAAAATTCAAGTCAAGCTCATCTTCAATCTCGTCGAGGCATAAGTTGGGGCAAATGTTTGCCCAAACTTCATTCAAATCAAGACATCCATCAATTATCAAGAATCCTCTAAACTGGGGCAAAATGGTCGCTCAAGTCTCTTCAAGAAAATAATTATCAAGTGCCTAGAAACCTTCAAGTTCAAGGCAATTTATTTTTAATTTAAGAAAAATGAATTTCAAAAATAGATTGTCTGAAGCAGCTGAAGAAAAGTCCACATTCCACCCTCACGTGCATTCCTATGGCACATCATGTCATCTTCCCTCTACCTGTCTCAACAGGTCATTCATGCTTCACCTGTCTTAACAGGTCCTTTTTTTTGTATCGCTGTCCAAATAGTCATAATCAAGTTTAGTGGCCTATGTTGTCAGGCCTCTTCAAGTTTATATTTTCTGCATAATGGCCTATGTTGTCAGGCCTCACCAAGTTTTAATTTCTGCATCATCAAGTTTTAATTTCTGCCTCATCAAGTTTTAATTTCTGCATCATCAAGTTTTAATTTTTGCATCACCAAGTCCTAATTTCTGCCTCACCAAGTTTATTTTCTGCATAATGGCCTATGTTGTCAGGCCTCATCAAGTTTTAATTTCTGCACTCATCCTGTCAAGCAGGATATCAATTTTGGTTTGTTCTTGAGTTAATTTAAGGTTATTTGGTATTTTTCGAGGAATAGATTAGCCTTGTGCAGAACGCAGAGCTTTTTAGGGGTGTTTTGGATTTTTCTAAGTTAGGTGATAACATTGAATGTCATTCTAGAATGTATTTATAGTCTTCATTAAATTTTTAAATAAGGGTAATGACATTGAATGTCATTCCAGAATGTATTTATAGTATTCATTAAATTTTTAAATAAAGGTAATAACATTGAATGTCATTTTACAAGATATCTACTATATTCATGAAATAAACCTTCAAATCAAACCAGAACTACGTAACCCTTGAGTTTCCCATTGCACCGGGGAATACGTAGGAGCAGGATGAAGTCCTGTTAGGCTAACCTCCATCAAGTTATTTATTTCAACTGTAATCAAAGGGATCAAACAATTTTCCAAAAATCACACACTCAGTTTAAGGGTACCGTTCTTCAGAACGGGCGAGTGGGGTGCTTAACACCTTCCTCACTCGTAACCGACTCCCGAACCTAAATATCTTCCTCGAGTCAGGGTTTTTCCAAATATTTTCCCTTAAATAAAAATTTGGTGGCGACTCCACATAATCCAAATAAATTCCTATATTCAAAAATTTAGCAAATTCGTCGTCTCGTCGGAATTACGGTTGCGACAGATGGCGACTCCATTGGGGACTTTAGAGAGTCAAGCCCGTTCAATTGAGTGTGTATTGTATTGATCCCTTTCTTGTTTATTTGCACGATTTACTTATCTGTTTATGTATATGATGTTGTTTGTCTATTCATTGAACAACCCTAGGATAGATGAACAATAAATTGCTATATATACTTCCTACAATTTCCCCAATTGCAGGTATCCCAATAGTTTGTGTGCCCTCCACACATCATATATACATTCATCTCATGAGTGGGGCCATATACCTGGGTCTGAGTGCTGCCTAAGATTAGGGGGATCTAGTGGTGTCACTTTGGGGTCTACGTCCTGATTGGCTATCACGAAAATTCCGGCTAGAGTGCGTCCTATCCACGATGCCCCGCAACTAGTGGCTACTTCTACTGTTGTGGCAAGCATTAGTGACAGGAACTTGGCTATAGTGACCTCTACACCCCAGGATTACTAATCACCTTCGAGAGGTTCATACATTAAAGGCTTTAGACCATTAGGACAAGTAACCCACATAAAAGGCAAGGAGGGCACACACCCCTTTTCGTGATGCATGGTTCATATGTTCAAGTAAACTGAATCACTCAAGATGGCAGAGAAGAGGAGAGACGAGATCTGAAATTGGAGAAATAAAAAAATCAAGAAAGAAAATCTAGGAAAAAGAAAAATACATAAACCAAAATCTGAAAAAATAAAAATCAAGAAAGAAAAGTCAAGCAAAAGGAGAAAAATCAAAAGAAATAAAAATTTCAATAGAGGGAGGAAAATAAAAACTTCTAGGAAAATTGGAAAATGATTTTGAAAATGTGAAAAATGAAAAAAGAGAAATTTTGAAAACCTAAAGAACGTCTTTAGAAAGCTTTTAACAAAACTAAAAAGGTTTTCAAACAAAACCAAAGGTTTTCTAGCAAAGTAAAAAATACCAAAACTCATAAAAATCATAAAATTGCTAAAAAAAAAAAAGAAAGCAACACTCAATTATTTTCAAAATCTTCTAAATTCTAATTTCTAAAATTATTTGCACATAGCATGTCATTCATTCATTCATTCATAAATTTATCATCGGAAAAAGAGATTTCAAAAATCAGTCCATATTTTTTTCATTTACATACTCATTAAAGCATTAACATTTTTATCACTCATGATTTTTGCATTCAAACTGTCTCTCAAAATTTAATTTTTAACTTTACCAGAAAAATTAGAGAAAGAAAGTCTCCTCGACATCCTTATAGGACTCGTGCACAATCGAGAATCATGGACGAATTGGAGAGAGAGAATGAGGAGTTGAGAGATGAGGTTAGAACTCTAAAAGATCAAGTGGCCAGACTGATAGAGGTCATCCAACGGTCTAAGCAAAAAGATGTTCCAGAAGAACCCATGGGACCATCACACCCTCCTGGCTTCAATCCACAAAACCTTTCACCATTAACCATGCCTCCGCAAACCGAACGAGTTCATTATGGGTTTCCTCATGGGCATGCACACATACAAACCCAAACACATAGCCTACCTCCAAACACTAGCTCACAAGCTCACCAAACAGCTGTTGGGGGAACGCATCCCATGTTCGCCCAAGGGCCTCACCCTATATACATACCATCTTCTAAGCCTCACAACATGCCAAGGGAATACCCAAGCCATCCTTCTAAGGAGGATGCAGAAAAATGGAAAATCCTAGAGGAAAGAATCACGACAATCGAGGGAAATGCTTTTGAAGCTAGAGACGCAGCCGATCTGTGTCTAGTTCCAGACGTGGTCATCCCTCCTAAATTCAAGGTTCTTGAATTTGAGAAATATCAAGGAACTAGCTGCCCAAAGAACCACCTAGCCATATACTGCAGGAAGATGTCTCCCTGTATGCACGACGATAAGCTGCTTGTCCATTTCTTTCAAGACAACTTAACTGGGGCAGCTGCAACTTGGTATACTCAGCTAGAGCAGACACATATCCATTCATGGAGGGATCTGACCGAGGCCTTTCTGAAACAATACTAGCATAATGTGGAGATGGCTCCTGATAGAACTCAGCTCCAAAACATGGCTAAAAAAAGAGATGAGACCTTCAAGCAATATGCTCAACGGTGGCGAGAGTTGGCTGCTCAAGTGCAACCTCCTCTATCTGAGAAGGAGTTGGTCAGCATGTTCATTGACACACTCCAAGATCCTTTCTTTGATAAGATAATCGGCAGTGTGACCGCTAGCTTCTCTGATGTCGTCATCATTGGAGAAAGGATCAAAGGTGGCATACGCCGTGGAAGGATCACGCACAAGTTCGCAAGGACAATTGATGCCTCTATAGAAAAGAAGAAGGCAGGGGAGACTTATAATGTGGCTCATGGTCAAGGACAGTACATGCCTCAGATGGCACCTTATGGACCAACCAGCTTCCAACCATCACCATACACACCTTACATACCATATCCTTACATCGCCACAATCTACCAAACACCCTACCCACCAACTTACAATTACCCAAGGCAAGTTCGTCCACCAACACCATACATGGTCCAAATACAAGCCATGAGCCCAAATCCTAGCCAAAGCCAAAAGAAGGAAAAGAACCTTGTCCAGTTTGATCTCATTCCAATGACCTACACTAAGCTGCTACCTTAGCTAATCCAGAATTCTCTGGTGGTTCCCTACCCTCTGAAACCTCAAGAATCACCATACCCTAAATGGTACGATGCAAATGCCATATGTGACTACCACGGGGGTACATTGGTCATTCGACAGAAAACTGCCAGGTTTTGAAGCATAAGGTTCAAAGCCTGATTGATGCTAAATGACTAGATTTTGGGAAGGTTGCTTCTAATGGGGGAAATAATCTAGTGCCAAATCATGAGAGCTCATGAGTTTCCTTGTACAAATTGAGCTATCAAGGAACATCATCCAGGATTTGTCATATTTTTCAAAATCAATATTTTGTAAATAAATCTCAATGAATAATACAAAAATTACATTTTTCAGGTTTCTTGGGCACGTGCTTCACATTATTGGCTTTACATCTAAAAATTTAACATTCTTTTCATCCACTCAGCCCGCTTCTTATCCTACACCCAAACAATAAATACCTGTTGATGACAATGTCAATGCTGTAACAAATAATCTTGAACGTCTGATTAATCAAGCTCAAAGAAAAAACCAAATGAGGAAGCAGAATAAAGTAGAATCCAACCAGGGATTCCAAATAGACTATCCATTGTGATCCTAAAATCAAGAAAATGTCTTGTCAAATAAAAATATCCCACTGGAACAAAGTTCAAATCCAGGAAAAATTAGGGATGCAAGATAAGATCCGCTGAATTGGAAGCCAAAATGATCCTGGCAAGATCAATATCTGACTACATAAAATCCTCATCGTATCAGATTCATTCAAGAGCATCATGTTTCTAATAAATAATAAACTAGTTACAAAGAAAAGCTTTAAAACACATGGCTTCCAATTAAATAGAAGTAAGATAAAATATATGGAATGAAAGTTTAGCAAGATGCAACTACGCTAAAAAAAAAGTATAACATAATTTAATTGCTTGATTATGCCATGACTTATCCAACAAGATAAAACAAACACATACCAAGGACATTGGACTTCTTTATGAATTTCCAAAAGTTCTATAAGCACTTTTAAACAAAACAAGACTATAAGTTTTTATCCATACAAACTTGATGGAAAAATTCAATTAATGTTCTAAATCTAAATAATGTAGTCTATAACTTGTATATACTATTAATTTGATAGTAAAAAATATTTCCTCACTTGATTGTTAATAGTAAAATTATAAACAAAAACTTTCTAATAGAACAAAACAAACCTCAATGCAAAAAAGAACTTCTAACTACAAATACTTAAATTTATTAATAGATATTGACCTTGCTGACTGTAGATGTCATCAACCACAACACCATGATATTTGAATCATCACTCAAAATATATATATAAAACCATGATATTTGAATCATCACTCAAAATATATATATAAAGACTTATCCACCATATAATTTAAAATACCAAATGGCTAGGAAATGAATCTATCTAATAATCTTTTTTTTTTCAACTAAGTCTTCAATGCTTAAACACCACTCAACACCATTATGTGAAATGTTAATGTTTCTCAAAAACAAAGAGATATTCACATTCACTTCTAAGCCATTTAAACTTGCACTCAAATAATATTAAAAAATAGGGGGCATAAGATACACCTATCGATTTGGACACCTTCTTCCAAGATCCATCTTACCTCGTTTGCTTTTATTTCCAATCCATCAATTTTTTCACCTTTTTATCCCCAATAATCCATATTATGTTAAGAAAGTAAAATTCATGCATTAGAGCTATTTATCCCATCCACTACGAACTTATACATTAACATATACACAAAATATCTCTCATTTTAAATGTCCAATGACTATTTTAGAAAACATTAACAAAAATATTTACTGTTCAAAAATTATAAAAAAAAATGTAGCCACCAAAAATGTAAACCAAACCTAGGTTTGATTAGTATTTTTTATTTATTAATGGCTAAATTGATAAATTGATGTTTTCTTAAAGAAGGTAATAACTAATTATAAATCATGGCAAAGAGGGAGAAAAATTAGGTATGTACGAGAAAGGAGCAAAGATGACAAAATGAATAATCTTCATAGTATAGAAAGAAACAAAGAGCTACTAGTGAGAAATGATTTCAATCCAATGTGGCAGTGCAGTGGGAACTGAAAGGTAACTCGGTTGCTGGAGATAAATATAGAGCAAGGAATAAACCTTTGTCTTGAGAGGTCACCAAGAAAGATGTCCCAAGCAAAGATTCCATGACAATGAAGAATGAGATGTTGCCAACAGAGATGAAAACTACAATGATGAAAGATTCAACTTTTCAATTATTGTTTTCAATAGAAAAGGAAATGTTAACATTGGGTGAGAACAAAATAGTGAACCATGAATTCAATTTCAATTTTCTAAAGTGACTTTCAACTAAATCCTTACTTTCTACATCAATTGCAATAGTAACTAACTTCAAATATTTTTTAAAATGGTTATAAATAAACCGACATAGTAATTTTAATAATATTTACAAAAATACTACTATATTATTTTATCCTTATTTTTTACTAGTGCATCCATTTTCTTTTTCTTCATTCATATCTTTGAGGGCACCGTAGATATATTAAAAAACATTCAAGAGTTGTAAATAAATGAGGAAACCTAAAACTTAAAAAGATATCCATTAATAAACTTGAGTAACAAATGATAATAATAAGAAATATTTTAAAAAGTAGATTAAACCGATTGAGTGAGATGAAATTTAATCAATTTTTATAAATTATATAAACTACAAATTAGTGTGATAAAATATCTATAATGAATCGACAAAATTAATAAAAAAAACTAATAAACTAAAATTAATTGATGAATTAATAAAAAACTAATTTGTATAAAATAATATTTTGATATTTTTGTAAAAATAAAATAAAATTATATTATATTATATTTAATCTTATGTGTTAAATTTGAATTTAAAAAATTGTATGGTATGTAATTTTGAATTTTTAATCTAAAATTGTTATAATATACTATTATATTTTTAATATATTATTATCATAATCGTAATTAAACGAAATGAAGAGCTCTCTAAAAATTTAAGAAAAAAATTTAATTTGATTGCGGAGCCACCAACAAATTTATTTTAAGAGAAATATTTGGAAAAACCCTAACTTGGGGAAAAAATCTTGGTTCGGAAGTCAATTACGAATAGGAAACATATTAGACACCCTATTCGCCCGTTCCGAAGAATGGTACCCTTAAACCGAGGATATGATTTTCATATTTTTAAAAATTGTTTGATCCATTTAAATAAAAATAAATAAATAGGTTTGTAGAAAATAGTCTGACAGGACTTGATCCTGCTCCTACGTATTCCCTAGTGCAATGGAAAATTCAAGGCTACGTAGTTTTGGTTTGAAGACTTGATCTTCGGAGGTAATTGAAAAAAGTAGAGTATTTTGAATATTTTAAAAAAAATCCTTAGCCCACATATGCACAGGATATGAGGCAAACGAGGGTTGTACTGGGATTCATATGATTTTTGAATATTGAACAGTAGGGTATGCTACCAGTTCGTATCCAAAACTCATCGCGTGAGACTTCGAATTATTAACAAAACATATCTTACAAATTTGACTTTTACACGTATTCCCGGATCCATATATGCACAAAGTTGAAGGAAGCGAGAGTTGCACTGCGACTCATACGACTCTTTGAATATTGAAAGACAGGGTATGCTGCACTTTCAAATTCAAAGTTCATTGCGTGAGATCTAGGATCATTTAAAAGATCTTCGACCCACATGCAGAGTCAGAGGCAATTGAGGGTTGTACTGCGACTTAAATAACTCTTCGAATATTGAAAGACAGGGTACGCTACACTTTCAAATTCGAAGTTCATTGCGTGAGATTTAGGATCGTAAAAGAAGATGAACTTAATTTTTAAAAAAGAACAAAAAAAAAAGAAATTGGGCTTAACCCAAGTTAAGTAAGAATGAATTTGATTTCTTAAAAAAGGAGAATTGGGCTTGACCCACAAGAAGATGAATTAAAGAAAAATTGGGCTTAAAAAAAATAAATTAGGCTTGACTCAAATTAAGAAGAATTGGATTTGATTTCCAAGTAAAAAAAAAAATTGAAAGTGAAAAGATGACGATGTGAAGTTTGAAGAATTGGGCTCGAACCTAAGTCCCCCAAGCATTTGGAGTGTTCTCACCACTAGGCCAAGCCTTGGTATTTGAACAAAGTTTGTACAAGTGTAATCAAATAAAGGGTTGATGGTTTAATTGTCATTTCCTAAAGAAAAGCTTCCCATTAGTAGCTCTTTATTAAAAGATAGCTCTTGCCAAGATTCGAACCCAAGCCCCAGAGAGCTCCCATGTCTCACCCCCTCCCTTCTCAACAAGCTAACCACTTGACCTGGACCCTCAGGTGGTGATTCATTACTCACACAAATTATTCAACATGTCCTCGCCCTAAGTATAAAGAAAAGGGAAGCATTCCTACCATAAACACCTCTCAGATTGTTGTCCCTCTCCTCACAACAAGAGATTATGTTCATAAGGCTCTCCAGAAAACGAGAGTTTGAGGGTCCACTCTATTCATCCAGCAGGTATAGTCCCTGGTTGTAGACCTTAGAGACTATTTAGTACTCAAATTTATCATGGTCCCATGTTGATGAACCATTCCAAAAGAAAAGAACAGCAGAAGCAATAACGTAATTAGGCTAAGATGGACAGCAGCACATCGACCAAGGTTCACTATCTTTGTAATTCAGCCATCAAAGCATCAATTATGGCCTTAAAGTTAGTTGCACATTTTGGAATTTGATGCTATTAAACACTAATCAGTGACAAGAACTGAAATAGGGTTGTTTCCTTGCTAAGTAGTAATGTGAAAGGTCTATGATTCTTCAGGCCAGCTAACTTCATACATAAGCAAGTGGTAACAGATTTTAGCCTCTGATTTCTAAGCTCCTAAGGACCAGGTACTAAGCCAGCGATGGCCAATTTGTCCTGTTAGCTGTGCTGCTCTATTGACTGAAGCTTTCATCTAGTGGATGTTAAGACTTGATTGGTTTACATTAGAGGCAATTTCTGTACAGTGATTCTCAACTAATATTCAACTGAAGTAAATGGTATCATGACAAAGGAGCTGTTGGAGGCTAGAATTTGATAAGAGGCAAAAGGAAGAACCTGTAGAATTATGCAGATCAGGATGGTGCTAGTTTTGTATTTAGATTCGATCATTACTCACACCAAATGCCACCTACAGTCTAACACATCAGGTTTCAAGTTCCCTCACAACATTATATCACTTAGTTTAGGTTTGGGAACAATCAGACTGCGTGGATGAACCAATCGAAATTATTGCCTCTAAGATTCACTTCTCTTAATTGTTACTCAATAACACTAGTCCCTATAATTGTTTCGTCCACAATTGCTTCTTCTATATGATCAGCTTCGAACCTAAACCAGGCCAAAGGACATGATATTCTGAGTCTGAGTTCTTCTAATTAACATTTCTCCATCTCACAGTAGCAATTAATACTATGATTAACTACTGATTGAAGGTTCAAGTGATGCCTAGTGATGACTCCCTAAGGTATTGATACTAGAGATTCTTGATAATAGACTTGATAAGATTGTGAAGGTTTTGAGCTTAGTACATCAAAATCTATCATACTTAACCGCTGATTATGGACCTGAAATATCTCATTTACAGATTCCATGAACTCAAGATGTTTACAGTCTTCCTAATTCTCTACTTTTCTCATGTACGTTTCTGATTAGTGAACATCATCACTTATATATTAGCAATTTAATGTGATAAACCAATTACAAACCATTGATGACAAGAACTAAGCCTATTACAGATTGAACATCAATCGACCAGAAACCTCAACAACTAAAGAACCAATAGAAATGACATAATCCTGACCAAAGGAAGAAAGCCTTTGGTTTCAGAATGAAGAAACTAACCTGTGTCAAGTTCATGTAGAATACAGTTGCTCCTCTGAACTATGACGGTTCTTGATTTGATTCTTGAAGAGAGTGGTGGCTTTTTCCTCCCTTGCAGCAATGAGAAGATCTCCAAGGAGAGCAAAGGATTGCATAGAGAAATAGTTCGAGAGATAGAAAAATTAGGAGAGGCAGAGAGAAACTTGCAAGATTAGAGAGGCTTCTCCTTTCTCTTTACGCTCCAAGGAGACGAGAGAAAATTTTTCAGAAAATCCAAATTCCCCTTGCACCTCTTCATTACAGCTTCTGTATCAGAAGTTTTGCCCCTTGGTTCCTCCCCTTTTTTTATTATTTTTATTTCTTTATTTATTATTTCTGTCTTTTTTTTTCTTTTTTCTAACTAATTTTTTAACTAACTTTATCTAACTCTAACTAATTCCTAACTAACTTGTAATTGAAAAAAAAAAAATTTCCTTTTTTTTATTTTTATTATTATTTTTATTTTTTTTTCTTTTATATTATATATTTTTTTTACTTTTGTTATTATTTCTTTTTTTTCTTCTTTTATTTAATTAAATATACCTAAGTATTGTTTATTGATCAAATTTTTTAAAAAATAGAATCTCAGACATAATTGAATATTCATAATTATAA
Source organism: Canavalia gladiata (assembly GCA_037954105.1). Classification (NCBI taxonomy): domain Eukaryota; kingdom Viridiplantae; phylum Streptophyta; class Magnoliopsida; order Fabales; family Fabaceae; genus Canavalia; species Canavalia gladiata. Next base: position 26,567,290 of record CM075662.1, read on the forward strand.
ATTATAAATATTTTAAAAATAATATTTAATCAATATTAACTTAATTATAACATATTATTAAATCTTAAATTAACACTTTTTAATCAATTAAATTTTAAAAATCTTAATATTAAATTGAATAATATTTTTTTTATCTGTTTTGAAAAAGAATAAAACATTTATTTCTATTTATTTGTCCACTAATTTTTTAAGATAGTATTAAATATTCTTTTCATATACACTTTATATATATATATATATATATATATATATATATATATATCAAATGTAATAAATAAATAAAGATTAAAGTAAATTTTATATATAAAAGATCAATTAAAAAATAATTAAAATTATTAAAAAGTCAACAATATTAATTATACTTTTTAATATTAATTGTATTTTCTTTCGTTGTTATTTTATCAGAATCCCTTTTTGGAGGAGATGTTGAATCTCAAAATTATAAAAAATTTGAAGTGGTTTTCTAGAGTTGAAATAATTCAATCATCAAAGAAAACTCATCTTTGTCAAGTAAAGTATACACTTTCTTGTAGGAAAACTTTGGCTTATTGGTTGCCAAATCTTAATCCTTTCCCATGTATCTAAACTTAAAACTTAATGTTACTGATAGTAATCCTTTAAGTGGCCTTTCCATGCGTTGAAGACACATATATAGATAGGTTGTTGTCAACCGCCTCAGCCAACTCATATCAATTCTTAGGACTCCTCATATGCATGTTGTTCATCACTCACTCCAATACCTCGAGTTGTCCAAGCTGGTGGTAATTATTCTCTTCCTCACTTTTCTAATATTGATTACGGAAGCTTCCAAGACACCTGCAAGTACACAATCAGTTTTGTGTCTTCTTAGATAAATCTCTTAATTACTAGTTGGAAATAAAAAGAATCCATAGGTTGAATATAAGTCATTGCCAACGTCTCTAGTGAATTACTTTGGCTCAAATGATTGTTGCACATCTTTAGTCAAATTGTTCTATGATAATCAATTTGCAATATACTTGACCTTTAATCCTACCTTCCATTAATGATCAAAGCATATAAACTTCAATTTTCATTTTTTTTGGGAGCAAATTGTTTATGGTTTCATCAAACTTATATGCTTGAAGTCTCACACCAACACGGTAGCATCTTATCTAAACTTTTGAATTCATTTCAATTTCACCTCCTACTATCCAATATGGAGGTTCTAATATATATCATCCATCTTATCAGATAATTAAAACTTGTAATTAGTTAGTTATTACTTTTCACTTGTTAATTATTTTTCTTTAGTTTCTAACAATTAGGATAGTTGGAGTTAGTAAGCTCTTTATTAGATTTTTATACAAGTTCCTTCTCATTTATATATATCAATTCAATGTATAACTTTTTCAGCTTCCTTTTATTTACGAATGTCACTAAAAAAAATGTTTTAACTAATAACGATTTTAAAAGATAAATACTGCTAATTTAAATCTTTATCAATTGTTTTTTATAAATTTATATTTATCATAAATTATTTGTTGAAATATATTTTAATGACATTTAAATAGTATAACTATCAATATTTAATATATTTTATATTAATATAATATAATTTATAACAATTTATATAATTATCAGAAAATATCTGTAAAAGAAATTTATTTTGTTTGTATGTGCTTTGAAGTCTTTTTTTTTTTTTACACTTATTTCAGAAATGTTACATAATCTTCATTTTATCCTAAATCCATTCTTAATCATAGGAGAGGTTAGGTCAACATGTTCAAACCATGATCTCATAAAATAATGTGAAATATTTCCCAAAATTTTGTTGTATAATAATATTTATAATGAGTATGTATTACCAATAAAAGTACTTTTTACTACTTATTCTATTTATTGGTAACTGTTTGTGTAGGATACCAAATATATTCTTTTGACTACTTATCCATAAAAAATTTCAGGATGTTATATCATTAATTTTAAGACATGATTAAGTAAACTCACAAGTCACAATTACAAGAAAAGTGTACTATAATTGATTTCTCTCATATACTAAAATAATTTTGATTAGGACCTATAATTGATTAAAAGAAAAAATAATATATCCTTCATTCTAAAAAATACCAATAATATCTAATTATCTATCAATCAATGTTCAAAATTTTATACTTTTAATTTACTAATAATTCACAAATCTTAGTGCAAATATATGCAAAATGCATAAAATTGTCTATATCAAACTAATATTTAAATAAATTATTCAATAATGGGAAAAGAAATAAACTCACAAGTTTTAAAGTTATCAAAATTCTTTTTCGTCAAACTTAAGGTTAATAAGATATAACCAAATTTTGGGTACAAGTGAAAACTAAGGGAAAAACTAGATTCTAAAAAGGAACGTTTTAGAAAGATCATTGAACAAAATATGATAAAGATGCATGGGGTTTTTTATGTGGGATAGCTTGTTGCAAGATCAGGTTTCCATCCTCACGAGAAAATATGCGCAAAAAAGTTTGCTTCTGGAAGGCAATGAATCACCTTCACTTGTCCACAATCAACCAGTAGCTTTTGAATGGTTGATATGACTTCACCGTATCTGTGAAATAAGATTTTTCAACTCAAGAGTTCAACCACCAAATCTAGCGTCCTTACTGAGGATTCTATCCAAATCAATTGTAAGGGCCAATATTTGAGGTTTGTGTTTGTCCAATGATGACATGAGCATTTTTGTGCTTCTATATTTGTCATAGCTCGACTAAGAATAGTAAGTTCCATCATCCATTTGCAAATATCATTCGTCAAGAAATAAGGGTAGTTGTTGACTCCGATATGCTTCCAAACCTTTTTTATATGAGTGCAATCATGGGAAAATATTGTCATTGGTAACGAAGGTTTGTTGTAGGTAAATCCATGTGAAAATTCTGCATATGAGGATGCAAACCAATAAGTCACCCGCAAAGAGGAGATGAGAGATAAGGCTCCCCCTCTAGATACATTGATTGGAAGTCATCAATGAATAAGCACTTGTTCATGGATAGATATGGAAAAATGCTCCATGCTAATGTGTCATAGCTGTTGATGGCACACATACAACTCATGATTAATGTTCAGGTGCTAGTGGGAAAGCCAAAAATTACCAACTTATGTTGTCATGGGCTTTTTCTAGATCGAGTTTGAAGCCTATTATGTCTCATGTTTTAGCCTTAAATTTGGCCTTGTAACAGGCGATTTGAAAACCTGGTAACTATTTTATACATAAGATCTTTAAAGTTGGTGGGGTGATCCACTTTCTGGACAAGCACGAACAAGACTTCAGCTGACTTTGCATCCAGTGTGCCATGAGTAAAGGTTTAAACACATCATCTCCAATTATTGTCCAGAATGTTTTGTAGAAGATATTTTGAAAGCCATCTGGCCATGAAACTTTGTGATTTCATGGAGTAACATCGGACATGTTCAAGCTTGATCCACGTATTTATACTTTTTAAGAATAAATTGCTTTAATACACTATCTATTTTATATTTTTTATAAAAATATTATTTTGAAAATTTATACAAATTCTTACAAATGTCAGTCATTCATACTTAAAAGTTTTGCTTTCATATAAAATTAATAAAAATATCTTTACTATAAATTTTGATTTTATTATACCAAACATTTTCTATTTCCTTAATATTACACAAAGTTTTTTCTATTTTAAAACATTATATTTAAGTTTTCTCTTTAATAGTAAAATTTGAAATTATTAAGTACTTAATAAAAATTTTAGGATAAAATTAAATAATGTAAGAGAGTAAATATTAAAATAAATTATAATTTCATGTATTTAAATTAAGAAGAATTATTTTGAATTTTGTAATAAAAATATTGATTAAACTTAACCATATGAATCACTACTAATTAAATGAATAAAATATTTTTATTTTATTATTTAATTCTCAAAATTTAATTAAAAAACATTTTTATTCTATCTTATTAATTATTCAATAGAATAACTTTTTATTGAGTTTTTTATAACAATAATTTTAAAATAGTCCTTATTATTTAAAATATACAAAACTATGTAATTTTACTATTCATTGTTTTATGTTACTTTATGTTATTTTAAATTTCTAATATTGGAGTATTTAATAATTTTAAAATTTTCTTATAGGAGAAGCATTGCTGTATAATTTTTTATATATAAAAGTAAACTTTTCGATTAGATATTTTTAAAATAATAAATATTTTATATTAGAAAGTAATTTATTTAAAGTAAAATTTAAGCTGAACATAAATATTAAATAATAATTGGTTTAAATTTAAAATAAATATGTAAACATGTAGTTAAAATGTTAAACATTTAAATTTGAATAATAGAAATATTGATTATTTAAAAATAAAATTAAGGAATAATTAAGTTCCACTCTCACGTCCTATATGTCGAATTCATTCTTAATTAAAAAATATAAAAAGTATTAATTAAATACCAAAATTCACAACCATCTCATGTTTTTAAATGATAGTTTTAATTTATAAATAAAATTTGATAATAGATATAAAATTATATATGTAATATACGGAAGACATACTACGTATCATGGTTTTGAAAATTGAATAGATACGATCGATGGAACCGAAAATCGATTTATTTTTTAAGCTAATTAAAGTATAACATTATTTTAATAAAAAATTAGTAACGAATTAGTATATTTCATAAACGGTAACGAACTGATAGAAAAATAATTTATACATAAAATAATATTATTTTAATATTTTAAAAAAGAAAAAAAGTTACGTTATATTTTTATTAATTTTATATATATAATTTAAATTTTTAAAAATTAAAATATATGTAATTTTTTAATTTTAATCATATAAAATTATAATATATATTTTATATTTTTTAATATAATATATTATAAATATTTTAAAAATAATATTAAATTAATACCAATTTAATTATGGTTCAACCACGTTTAAATTGTTAAATTTTAAATTAATATCTTAATCAGTTGAATGATGAACCTAATTTAATTTTAATTTATATAACAAAATTATATATGTAATATACTGGTTGACATATTAAGTATGCTAACCTTTATAAAGGCATAGAACCTTACTTATTTAATTAAATGATCTTTCCAAAATGTATATATATAATTTAAAAGTAAATATGATTCATTTTAATTAAATAATTTTAAATAAATAATTAAAATTAAATTATTGAGTATGTAAAATTAGGTAATTAATTTTGTTTATCTAATTTTTTTAAAAAAAATATAATTTTATTATTAATTAATTTTTGTTAGTCTTAATTTGTCTAAGAAAAATTAAACTATTAATATAGAGATTATGAGTATATATTTATAGTATGATATATTATATTAATAAATAATTCTGTTAGCATAAAATATTAAGATTTATTATTTATACATAAAACTTAATATAATCTATTAGTGTAGATTTTTAAATCTATATTAATAATTTAATTTTTTTCTCAACAAAAGCTAAACTTATAAAAAGTTTCGTAACTGTTTGAAAATTTTGTTTATTAGTAAATTACAATTTTTGAAGGATTAGATATGGCATTATGTAAAAATTTGAAAGAAGATTTTTTATCTTCTATAAAAGTATTATCTAATTTAAATAAAATCATCTCTAACAAAATATACTTATGATATATAAAAAATTAAAATTATTTGGAGAATTGTGACCTGGGATTCTCTTATGTGCCTGGAGTATCTATATTCGGTTTACATATAGTTTCTAATCGAATTAATTTTTTTTGTCACATCAATAATTAATTAATTATAATTATTAATTGATTAATTATTTTTTATACATAATTAATTATAAATAATCAATCAATTAATTATGTAAATAATTAATTACTATATTTTTATTAATTGATTAATAATTATATTTTCGTTCATCACTTATATAAAATAATTATCTACATTTTGTATACTATGAATTACATCATTTTATAATAATCAATTAACAAAGACTATTTTTAAACATCTAGAAAGGTAAATTTAGTGTGCATGTTAATCGTTTTCGTTATTTAAAAGTGACCCTCTTGAATTAAGTTGGGAGTTCACAAGGTGATCATGATGAATGAAAGTATGTGAAGATACTTTTTGTTCTTTATCTTTCCCGTATTATCATATCTTGACTTTTGGACAAAATTCAGTCTCATGAAAAAATTTATGCTATCTAACTTAGAATCAAAGTCTTTTTATTTATAATTTTCAAAGATTAAAATGGATCAAATAATTTTTTTAAGAAATTAAAAGAATGATATATTTTAAGGATTTGAATATTGTTAATATTATTTTCAAAGACTAATTTAAGTAAAATAATTTTAAAAATTTTCACCTTTTTTCATAAATTTTGTATTTATTAAATAAAAATATTAAATAATCTTTATATTCTTAAAATAATGATATAGTCATTCAGTGATTCCAAACCAGAGAATAAGATCCATGTGAGTGAATCAAAACTGAAGGCTAACTAAAACCACGTGACTAACTAGCACAAGAACCGATGCTTCTTGTTTCCACGTTTGAATCCCATCTCTTATTTGGGCTTTGTGGCCTCAATCAGTGTTCATTGTTCTCATCACAGGATGTTAATTCAATTTCGGTGTGGTGATCTTTATTTTGTTCATAGAAATAATGGGAGATGAAAAAAATGTGACGAGAGATGAAAAATATTATGATAAATTAAATTTTATCTATTTTAAACATTGTTTTATTATTAAAGATTTTATCTATTTTATTTAAAATTTACAAGATTTATTAGTTAAAAAATTTATAATATAAAAAATATTAAAAAATATATTTTAAATTTATATAAAATATTTAATTTTAAAATATGTATATTGAATACTAATTATATATAAATATAATAATATATAAAAAAATATAACCACATATAATATATATATATATAAATTTAAATATACATAACAACTAAAATAAAATATAAAAAACTTATTTTAAAATTAAAATAACATATATAACTCATTAAATAATTTTATAAATATAAAAAAATATTTGAAATTAAAAATCAAAAATTTTAATTTTTAATAAATTATATAAAAAAAATAATATTATATAAATATAATATATAATATATAAAGATATAATAGATTTTAAAATAAATAAAATATATTTTTTAATAAATTTAAACTTTATTTATTTATTTAAATACATTTTTAAAAAATATCAATTTATCTATTTATTAAATAAATTAAATTAAATTAAAATTTAAATAAATCAAAACGTAAATTTCTATGTATTATTCAGTTCTATCCCTAACAATTCATATGATATGTGATATGATTTACAAATGATTAATGTCAATAATTATTTATTGCTAAAGGATTGAGTATAACCGGATTAGACCAACTTATTTTGCATTTTCAATTCAACAAATAAAATGTGGGGATTGCTTTTGCACCCCCGAAAATTTCTTTTTGCACCCCCTTATATATGAAAAGACAAAAATACCCCCGTTTATTAAACTTCTTTCTTCTTCCTTCTTCCTCCTCCGTCTTCCCGTATTCCTCCTACTCCTCTTTTTTTTTTTTTTTTCTTTTTCTTTCTTTCTCATTATTACATCTTCCTTATTAATTGAATCCATATGTTTTGCTTTGGTGGGAAAAAATTAAGAAAATAAACCTCGGAAAAACGTCGAAGGAGCATCGGAGAAGACGAACGGACTCTGTATTCCGCAAACTAATCTGCGGAACGTTAAAGACTTTCCGCAAACTAGTTTACGGAATGCATCATGTATTCCGTAAATAAACTTGCGGAATGTAATTTTTTTTTCCGCAAATTAGATTACGGAATGTAAAATATAATCTTCCGCAAATTAGATTACGGAAGGTGTTAAGGGTAAAATGGTAATAAAAAAATTTTAAAAAATAAAAGGGGTGCAAAAAAAAAAAAAGGAGGTACGAAAAGTCAAGGCCATAAAATGTTAACCTCATTCCTGTTGCGTTATCATGCGGACCATTAGGCTAATCCTAATAATTCGGTTGAGTTCAAAAATACTCACCTTCTAGTTGGGCCCATTCTGGATCCAAAATATACTGTCATTTGTAAGGATTTTTTCACGTCACGTTTTTTTACAGAGCATATCATCCTTTTTATAAAAAAAAAAAAAAGTTAAAGTCTAAAAGTATCCTTTCATAAGCTTATAAAGAATATTTCTGAAAATTGATTTTGGAAAGCAATATTTGCTCAAATACAAACACATTTCAAAACTAGTTTCTTCAAATGTATTTTTTACATTTTGAAAAAGAGTTAATCTAACATTTATTTTTATTTGTTTAATATAATGTAAATTAGTTTTTTAATTTTAAAAAAAAACTTCATTAATTCTCTAATATTTATTGACGTTATATAACTTAATTTTTTGTATTTAATTTTCGTTAATGATATATTGATTTGTAACACTAAATATTGCATAGGATGTAATTTAATATCAAAAATTATTTTTAGAAATCCTAATTTCAATTTTTTTTATGATTTTATTTTTTTTTCATAAATTTCTTTTTTTTTTCATTGTTTTTTAAAGTAAGAAATTAAAAAATTATTTAAGAGATTATTCTTCCTTTCAACCTTTAATATACAAAGATCATTTTTATTATTTCAGGATGTTATTGTATCATTTTTTTTTCTAAAACAATAAAGTATACATTTAAAGAATAACTACACAACATTCGTATTCTAATATTGTGAAAATACTAAGGAACTAATATGCCATGAAAAAATAACTACATAACACAAGACATTTATAGTTTTTCCATTTGTATTTATATAGAAGTAAAACTTAAAAATTACAAAATATAGCTAAGTCATAATGATATTTTGAAAGCTCATATTTCCTAATAGATAGTGTATACTATTTCTAATAGTGATATGATATTTGTTCTTTTAAGTTGCTTCTCTATAATCGAGTTGTGATTCAATTAATTTTGATCGTACTCTATCATAGTTGATTGTTACTGTTATCCTTTTTCTTGTTGAAAAAAGTTAAAGGAAACATTGTGCTTTTTAAATAACATGTTGTGAGTATCTAGTAATGTGAAATATTACACAAATAAGATTTTACTTTGTTATCCTATTTGTTGCCTAGTTATATTACAATTCTGTCTCCTTAACCATCTTGAACCAATGCCATGCTAATTCCTCCTTACATATTTGTGAGTTATACTTAGCTTTGATCATATGTCTTATATAGAAAAATATACTTTTGCAAGAGATTTATGGAAAAAGAAGAAGAAACTTATGAAAGAAGAATCGTTGGATAGTGAAAGGTATCCACCATAGACATGCAATAGCAAAATAAATAAAGTGAAAATAAATAACACAAATTTAACATGATTCGATCACGTCAACTTACTTCCATCACCTAAAAAGAAGAAAAAAATAACTTTATTAAAAATATTTGATTACAACGTACTATTCAATATCTTAATTACACCCTCTATAATGTATAGATTATCTTATGGGTAGCAATTTTTATTTAAAATTAAACTTTTATTTATAAGAGAGACATTACTCTTCCTAAATTAAAGTAACCAATGTGAAACTTAGCTCACACACATAACAAATTCTTCCTTGATTAAAGCTTCCAAAGACTTAGTCTTTTCTGAAAGTTGGACTTGTTTGTTAGTTTATCTTCATCTTTACTTCACTACCTTTAAGAATGGAATGACCATATAAATAACAAATGTTCTTCTTGTCTTTTTTTCTTGTAAAATCAAGTGACATCTCTTAAACACTTTATATATCTTTCCAATTTCTACATATTTGTATCCATGTAACATCATTTCATCCAATTAAATAATGTTAACATTAACAGTAGATATATACCTCATATTGGTAATAGTTCAAATTTTATTGTTGTGAAGTTTCAAGCGAACTTTTCCAATAAATCATCATGACACTCTCTACATGATACAACTCTTCATCATCTAAGAATTCAGTTATGTGAATTTTTCCCTTAAGTTATTTTAAATTCTTCAAGTTGTTTTTCAATATTGGACATTAAGATTGTATATTTTTTTTTCGCAATAGTAACACTTTACCTCACCAAAGTCTTTTTTTTGCAAGCTTTCTTTATTGTCCACCTCTCTAGCAAGAATTGTTCCTTCCTTTCTGAAAGTTCTCCACATCCAATATCATCTCATCATTAGTATGCTTGTCTCTTTACAGTTTTTTATCATCTCGAAAGACGGTAGTTACATCATCTAACTTGATTATATTCTTCCTAATTAGCATAGATCTCACCGATGATTTATATGATTAAGGTAAGGACGCTAATGAAACAATTGCTTGCTCTTCATCACTTATCTTTTCTCCTATATTTGATAGTTGAAAATTAGGTGATTAATCTCATTAATATGATAGTGTAGATTACCTCTTTTTTCTATTCTGAGTGTGTACAAGTCTATCTTTAAATATAGATGATTGGTTAATGACTTTGACATATTGATCTCCTCTAACTTTTTTCATATCTCCTTGGGTGTTATCTTATTTAACATAGTATACTTACAGGAGCAAATGTCAACCTAACAGTACTTGTAACTTTACTTTGAATAGTCTTCCGCTCATTATTCGTCATCCCTTCGGACCTTTCTTCTTCTAGAACCACATCTAAACCTTGTTGTACTAAAATATATTTTATTATGCAATACCACATCATAATATAATCATGTCGATTACCTCTTTCTTCCATGCTCTATGTGTATAAGTCTACCTTTAAGTACAGAAGATTGATTAATGACTTTGACATGTAAATATCCTCCAACTTTTTCCATATCTTCTTGGGTGTTATCTCATTCAACACAATGTACTTAATTGCAAGAGCAAGTGCTAACCTAATAGTACCTGTAGTTTTTCTTTGAATGGTCTTCCACTCATTATCCGTCATCCCTTCAGGTCTTTCTTCTTATAGAATTGCATCTAAACCTTGTTACACTAAAATATCTTTTATCATGCATTACTACATCATAATATAATCATGTTGATTACCTCTTTCTTCCATGATCTATGTGTATAAGTCTATCTTCAAGTATAGGAGATTGATTAATGACTTTGATGTGTAAATCTCCTCCAACTTTTTTCACATCTCTTTGGATGTTGTTTCATTCAACACAATGTACTTGATCGCAAGAACAAGTGTCAACTTAGTAGTATTTGTAACTTTCTTTTGAATAGTCTTCCACTCATTATCTATTATCCCTCCAGGCCTTTCTTCTTCTAGAGCCGCATCCAAATCTTGTTATACTAAAATATCTTTCTCATGCATTACCACATAGTAAAATTTTCTTTTCCCTTAAAGAAAAGTACCTTGAATTTCATTGCACTAACCATGGTACAGAGAGTTGTCAAAAAAAAATATACAAAGTAGTAAAAGAAAAAATACCTCCAAGTTAGTAATGATGTAGAGCCCTCAATGATAATGCAATGATATCATAAACTACATCTCCCACCTTTTTTTTTCTTATAAACAAAACTTTCTTTCCTTTTGAATCAAAGCTCTTGATATCAATTGTTGAGCAGTGGAATGTACTCACCAAAGGTGCATAATAGAAAAATAAATAAAGAACACAAATTTAACATGGTTTAATCACTCCAATCTATTTGCACAACCTTAAAAAGGATAAAAATAACTTCACTAAAAATATTTGATTACAATATACTGTACAATAACTCAAATTACACCCTTTCTCTAGTATATATCATCTCTCATGGATAACGATTTTCATTCAAAAGTTAAACTTTTATTTATAAGAGGTGCATTTTCCCTCCTTGATTAAACTATCTAATGTGAAACTTGATTCACACAAATAATAATAAAAGGAACAGGTTGTGAAAGAAGATGGGGTTAAGGTTCCTAAAAATAACATTATTTGATGTCAAATTCAATGCCACATGACAATTAACATTAAAGATAATCACGTAATTAATGAAAATTGGATGTAGGAATTAAATTACATAGCGTCATAGATATTTGAAACTAGCAAATGAGTTATAGAAAATTAAGACTAATTTACATGATATCACATTATGCTAAATAAGTCAACGAACAAATTTAAAAATTAACTCTTTTCAAAAACTAATAAAAATATATTCTATAACTTTCTAGATTAATTTTTAAGTATGCTTGTACTTATGCAAATAATATTTTTAAAATTTAATTTTTGAAAGTGTATTATACATTTATAGAAACTAATTTTAAGAATGTATAAAAGGACCGTTCTGAAAGTGTTTTCAAAAATCAATTTTCAAAAATATATTTTATACACTTGAAAAGGGTATTTTTGAAAATTAAAATTTAAACAAAAACGGAGGTGATATGTTTAATAAAAGAGGATGGTGTCCATTTATCATCCGGTGAGAGGCCCATTCCACAGAAGAGAGATGTTTCATCATACTAGTAGGCTTTTTTATTATTTATTTATTTTCTACTTCCCCAATCACTCAGGTGCCCATTTATCACACTAGGATTTGTCCAAGACAATGGTTTTTGGTCGCTTACCGAAGCTGTTTTCTTGAAAGCTTGAACCTGAATTTCTTTATGTATATTATTTGAATACCAAGAAACACAATAGCATAAAGTCATGATGTAATAAGATAAATATTTCAGATCCACATGGGACCAACTTTTATTACTTTCAATCTCTTGGTACATAATAATTTTAATGGGAAAATTCATAGTTGTTTTTAGCAGAATGTAGTAGTGCGATACATTTTACATGTCCAATATATAGGGCTCAATCATTGGTTTGATACAAGCCCTGGAATACATGGAGCAAGATATTCCCTTTGCATCCAATTTCTCTCATGTAAACTTTAAATTTTGGCCTGGCAGTGCATGATTAGGCTTTGGCAACTTTCGGTGTGTAAACTTGGAACTACTAGAAGGCACGAGGCATCAATGTTGAACTTCAAATACTTTATATACTATTATACTGAACTTAACAAGATCTTAACCACACGTATTTGGTAAATTCCTGCATCATAGGATCATAACTTCATAGGGTCTCAAATGAGAGCTTCTTTGCATTTCCTGGACATTAACTATAAAATAGATATTACTTGCCAATGCTGTTCTGCACAAGTGACCACAAGGATAATTAGTAGCTGAAGAAAATGATGAGGAATGGACATTTTGAAATTCAAATGATCTATATCTAGTGATTTCTGTATGTTTCTGTCATAATAGTTAAGGAATCAGAGAAAACAAGAGCTATGATAGAAATAAAGGGTATAGAGACAATATGGATATCAAGAGTATTAATAATTAAGATAGATTGGAATACCCTTGTAGGAGAGCATCATATGGACACACTTCATGTTCTTTTCACCAAAGAGATTCCGTTAGGGTCACCTCCCCATTCCTCAAACACAACCAAGAAGTTCCCACTTGGGTTCAGCCAAGAGCTAGGAACATGATACCTATCCAAGGGCAAAAATAACTCTCATGATTTTCAAGTAGCTACATCACTCACTGTTGTAAAATAAGTTGTATAATTCTCACCATCTCTGAGAGGGTTTTCCACAATTTGCCCTGCATTTTTTATCAGTATAAAATCCAGCATAATTGCAATTACTACAACTGTCATGTGCTATATATGCAGGCCAATGGCGACCAATGCTCTGACCATTTATCCATACTTCACCCTTTCCCATGCTGCTCATATCTAGAGCTAATGGCTCATCACCAGCAGGTGCGCTAAAAGTTGCCTAATAATATTGAAGCATGAAATGACTCAAAAGTTGATATCATCTAACAGTGACTGACATGCAACATTTGTAGAAATTTCATTCTTACCTTGTACCATGTCAAAGGTTGTTTTTTAGCCACTGATGATCCTTGTGCCCATTCAACTGAACTACTCCCACTCACAGTATGAAGGCTCAAGGCTTCACCTTTCAGTCCAATCTGCCCAATAACAAATAAAAATGTGTTAATCTTCACTGCTGTGCCTTTTCCAAAAGCAAAAGTACATAAATCTTTATGTATATTGCATTAAAATCTGCACAACAATGTATAATTATAGATAAAGATATTGTTCCTAGTGCCTACAAGGGCTAATTTCAACCACATTTTTCAATATTCAATGATATTATGCTTTCTTATTTGTCCTAGAATGCACAGATGATAAGTTTCCCATGAAGTTTTGCTTCCATTGTGATCAAGTTTCAACACATATTAATTATTAGTATCTCATTTAGTCTTTACCTCAGTATTTTAAAATATATGTCTACTTTTGTTTTGGGAAATATACTCCCACCATTATAACCCAACCATTCCAAGTTGCTAGTGAGTAATGAAATGTACTAGATAATAACAAACCTTGTAAGACCATTGCTGCAGAGACAAGTCTCGTGTCCCCTCATTTAGACCCTTCAGTGTGACTGGACCTAACACCCCAGCATTCCATGTTTCAAAGTGTAAACCAACATTCTGGTATTCAATCAGAGCAAAACGTTATTAAAATTTAAAAATAAAACTCATCAGCAAATTAAAAATGTTACAGAAAGCACATCAGAAAAGAGAGAACGAACCGGGAGGCCCACGGTAACACTAAGTAAAGAAATCTTGTTATTACCAGCCCTCAGCTTCACACTGTCACTAAATGTTAATTTAGGATTCCCCAATCCCCCATAAACAGTTCCTGCTCATGCAGGAAATCCATATGTTAAACTGGAATTACTCACAGAAAAATGCTAAGCAAAAGAGGCATAATAATGTTATTCACCTGAAAGTTGACCATTAATGAAAACATGGAGAACATGACCTGCTGACATTACGGTAAGAACTGGAGATTCATCATTCTTTAAGAAACCTTCATTAGGATCAATGTTGACACTGAACAAAGGATATCAATATAGATTAGATGGAGAAAGAGGATAGAATTAGAAGCATCAAGTGATTAACTTTCCAATAATTTGTCTTTAAGAAGTTTGATAATTTCAAAGATGCTTACTCTGTCAGATACCACAAATAATCTGTAGAATCCCTGGTCACATTAACTTGCTCCCAAAGTGCATCTGCTGTGATGGGATCATTTTGACTTGATGAGGCAGGTTCTTCATTGTATGACTCCCATGCAAATGCACCGTTTACAAGACTCATTTTTTTAAGCCAGCTATGGGCACCAACCTGCATAAAATTGGAAAACAATAGTGTATAGTGAATATTCACATTTCAAAAAATGTTAACATAGTAAATAGAAAGGACTTCTTCTCAAAAGACTATATAATCTTTGTTTTTCCTTCAAGAACTTATTAAACAAAAACATATCAATCTCTTCTCAATGACAGATTGATTTCCGCATAAATAATTTGAACACACAACATACATTTATTAAACAAAAAAAAAAAAAGCAAAACTTATTGAACATAGTCATCAGTGTTGTGTTACCTTCGCAGTGTTAAAAACTTCAGTTTGGCAGTCAGGAAGAATACTAATAGACCAGGGTGGTAGATCATATTGCCCATTTCCAAATGTAGCTTTTGCAGAAGATTTGGTGTCATAATTTGCAATGAATGCAGCACAAGCATCAGGGGTGTTGAACACATGTGCCTAAAATTAAATCAACAAAAGGAATCAAACGAATTTTCAACGCAGAAAATTTCTGTAGGTTTTCATCATAAGCTACTAGCTTAGAGACCTTACCTCAAGGTTATATCCAAGTTTTGTCACTTTGGGATCTGCGGACACTAAAGCCGGCTCACATTGTTTTATTGCTTTATGCATATCTTTCAAATGCCCCCATTTTGGTTCATTTGGAAGTCCTGGTACAGTGGTATAGTTGAACAAGCTTCAGGCTAATGTGAAAATGCTTTTCTACTTTACCAGGTGGGACAATAAAATTATCACTTGTTTTGTCCTCTAAGATCACTTCAAACCAAAAGCTTCCTTAAGCTTTGAAGATCTTTAAATGTGTTATGTTATTATCATCACTCAAAACAATTAAACAATTTTAAAGCTACTGCATACCGTATTCATCAAGGGGAGCATCATAGTCATAGCTTGTTGTAATAAAGAGGCCACTAGATGTCCGGCCAAAATTAGTTCCTCCATGGTACTGGACTCATAAATAAGATATTATTAGCCACAAATCAAAGTTTCTAGAACATGAATTTACATAGCACACAAGGTGGGAACTAAGAATGCCAACATACCATATAGTAGTTAACAAATGAGCCACCATTCTGAATGAATCTAGCAACTGAGAATGCCAAGTCTTCTGCTGGTCTAAGAGGGTTTGCACCACCAAATTCAGTGTACCTGCACAAAAGGAAACATGAAACTAAATATATATAAAAAATAAACATTTTCATCTTATAAGGTAGCATTTGTTAAGACTTACCAGCCAGTCCAATTCTCAGTCCACATTTTGGGTTTGTAGTCCTCGTTGGGCTTGAAGTTTTCACAGTAGAACCCATTGCAAGTGTCAATCTAGATCAGAGAGAGAAAGATGCAAAGGAGCAGAGTCAATTTGCCTATGAAAACAGTCATAAAATGTAGAATTCAAACCAAATCTTGGCACTTCCTCAAATTTTCTTTTTCTCTTTTAGGGGGTAATACATTGCAAATTATCAATCGCTATATCATTTTTTATAACTTTTTGAACTGCAAAATGATTTATCAACAAAACAACAATAAAAAAAAGGTACAAAATACAAATGGGAACAAAAAATAAGATAAAAGGTAGTAATGAAAATTTTAAATAATATAAATATTGCAAAGTAAATAGAAAAAACAATGAAATGATAAAACTTAAAAGCAAAAAGAATTGCTCATTGATATTATTTATTCAACAATTTTATATCAATTATTTACTTTAAAATTTTACGACTAAAGAATTTGAAAATAAAGAAAAGAAAAAAAAATATGAACTAAAAATTTTAAAAAGAAAATATTTAATTTTGTAAACATATTCTAAATATTGTGATGTGAACAGATATTATTTAAATATCTAAAAAAGTGACTTACTAAATTAAAAATTATGTAAATAAAAATCATTATAATTAATGTAGAATATCTTTTCACTCCTTTGTTTACCTCAAGAAATTGTTATTTAGGATGTTAGAATTTCTATGTTATAACTATTTTTTGGTATACAATCATAAAAGTAATAAATTTCGAACCTAAAATTTAATGTAATTTTTATCATTAAATCAACTCTAATCATTTTTATGTTATGTTTAAATATTTAAGCATTTACAGTTATTTTACCATTTTTATTTGACTATTTGGTAGAAATTACATGAAAGAATTAATAAAAGTCACTTTCCACACATGCATGACAAACAAAGTTAGCATCTAACAAAATGATGGGCAGCAATTGTCCAAGTTACCTTGTTGATTATGATACACAAACACAAACATTTTCAAAAAAGTGTGTGAAAAAGAAAGAGTAACATACAACAGGATCAGGAGCATCTTCTTGCTTGCACATAACCCATGGAACATCAGTGTCTAAACCCACAGCCATTTGTGCAGCCCATTTTGTATAAGCTTTTCCAGGAGCACCAGTTTCCCATTCCACTGGTCCATACTCGTTCTCTATCTGTCAATTTCAATTCAAATTTCTTTCAACACTAAATTAACCATAAACATGATAGTAAAACTGGCTCAATAAACTTTACAGTAAATTTTTTTTTTGACAAAAGTAAATAATACAAATATATTATATGGCTTATTTAAATACCTGTGACAAAATTATTGGACCACCCTGGCTCTGAAACAGCTTCTCCTCTTTCATCAAGCTTACAATCTTGGCAGTGAATTTTTGCATTGCCGCCTACTCACATCATGACAAAAAATTGGACGGTTGGTCAGAAAAACCATTAAAATATTTTAAATCAACCAATAATAATAAGTAAATTATTAGAATTAGTTAAGCTACAAAAACGAAAATTCCAACCTTGAACGGCTCATTGTCTGTTCTGAAAGCTATACCCGGAACATACTTGAGCCAAACAGGAAATCCCCTGAATACAAAACAGAGTTTTTCACCTTTGAGCGATTCCTAAGAATTTTATTTTTTTCCTTTTTTTGAATCTAATAATTTTCCACTTCCACTAATAAAAGTAAAAGAAGGTGAACATTTATTTACATAATTAAAATCATTACCCAAAGTTCCATTCAGCACATATGTAGGGACCAATGCGGAGATGAACATAAAGGCCAGCTTGCTGCACCAGCTTAACGAACTTAACCAGATCATACCTATCTTCAAAATTATACTGAAATTTTCCAAGATTATACAAAACTACAATTAGTTTTTTCTTTAATTTTTTGGAAAAATAAAAATAAAAAATAGAATTAGAAAGAACCTAGAAAAAAAAAAGATGAAAATTTAGGAAATGTAATAGCATTTGCATTACTTTGCCAGGAGAAGGTTCATGTGCATTCCAAAAGACATAGGTCTGAATAACATCAAGTCCTCCATCTTTGGCCTTTTGAATAAGGTCAGGCCACATCTGCAATAACAAACATAATAATTTTTTGAGTATGCATTGATGAAAAAATAAAATAAACCAAAAATTGATGCAGCATGTACTTGAGGTGTGCTTCTTGGATAATGGATGGAGCCAGAGATCAAAATTCTTTTCTTTCCATCAACTATTAAAGATTTGTGATCATAAGTCACAGAGGCTGTGACATCACAAACCCAAAAACACAGCAACATCATCACCACCACATGAAACTTCCTCTTCCCAATTAAATTCTCCATCATCACCATTACAACTCTTGTATATTTCTCTAACCAACAACAAAAATTGTATCTTTCTTTCCTTCACTCTTGTTTAAGGAGTGAAGGGACAAATAGAAAACGGGTTGCTTGTAGCTAGTTTGTGTTTGTGGAGTGGGTTTTTATATTTGTATATTGTTTTGAGTGTGTTTTATTACAAGGTGAGGTGTGTGGGTTTGATGGGTGAGTTGAACTAAATATTGATGCCAAATTGCCAATGTTGCTGCTTTATATACATTTCAACAACGAAAGAAAAGGAGGGAAGCATGGGACCTCTTTTTCTTCTTCTTTTCTCATCTCATCATCCTTCACACGTAACAACTAAAGAACATTACTCGCTAAGAAATCTTGGATTTTGCTTTGGGAATTGTAACTTCATTTTGGGTGGGAAGCTTATGTTCAAGTATGAGTTCACTTTAGTTCTTTTACTTTTCATGTTTATTGAAAAAGATATGTAAATTTAATTAAACTAACGATTTTGCTATAATTAGTTTTTAGAGTTGATTTTAATTATTTAAAAATGGTAAGATTTTATAAAAAAAATTAATTATAAATATTTTCTTTCTCAATAAAATTTTATCATATTTAATTACTTAAAAAATATTCTAATGCTTGATGTTAACATTTTTAAAAATTACTATGGCTAAAATGATCTACAGAACTTAGTTTATAATTGACATAAAATTAGATCTCTCAAGCATATGAAATAAAAAAAAAAATCGAACATAATGATATCTTTAGTGTTAAGATAAAAGGATAAAATGATCCATTCAGTTTATGTCAAATTACTTTCACTCACATATAATTATATTTGATTGAATTTTAGTGTGCGAAATAAAATTTATGAGGTAAACGTTAATCAAGGGGAAAAATTACGTTTCTAAATAGAGTATTATATTTTAAAAAATTTAGAAAAGTAATGCTTAGTACCAAAAAAAATTAGTAGTATTTTTTAAAAATAAAAATTATAAGTGAACGTTTATAGTGGGTGGATATATTTAAAAATATTAAAATGTAAAGAAACTAAGAGAAATAATAAATAATATGATAAAAAGAAACAGAGAGATAGAAAGTAAAAATAAGATAGAAAGTGAGATGAAAAAATAAATATATACTTATCATTATTTATAATAAAAATGCATCTGCATGCTTATCATTATTTATAATAAAAATGCATCTGCATGTTTGTTCACACAAACAAATGTGATATTATGATTCTATTTTGCTCAATAATCCACCTTGATTGTATAGCAGCATGTTTACGGGTTTTAACATTACATTGAAGTAATTTCAACAAAAATTACTCAAAAAAATGGTCCAAATTTAAAAAATAGGCTTAAATAATTTTTTGTCACTACCTTTATTCACTTTTAGTTTTGATCCATTAATTTCAACCTCTTTTTATGATTTTTTTTTTATTTTTAAAAGTTACATATTTTAATCTTTATTACTCATAAAATTTTATTAAATGATGATATACAATAATTAAAAATAATTTAAAATAGATAATATTTATAAAAAATATATTTTTAATGATGATTTAAAATGATAGATAATGACGGTTTTAATTTTTATTAAATTCTTTTATGATAAATTTTTATTTGACAGAAATTATCTGTTGGAAGATATTTTAGTAATGGTTTAAATGGTACAATCGTTAGAATTTAATATATTTTGTATAGATTTATACAACCATTACAAAATATTTGTCAAAAAAATATATTTTTTTAATGATACTACTTATAAATAAATATATATATATATATATATATATATATATATATATATATATATCATTTTACTTTTTTAGTCCTATAAAATTTTTAAATTTTTTCTTCTTACTCTAACTGATTTTAGAATTTTCAATTTCATCTTTTCCTCCCCACCACCCTTATAGATAGAGCTGTCAAATGAGCCAGCCCTACCCTAAAAAGCCCTAAATATAAAAAGCCCTTAGGGCCAAGTGGGTTAGGGCCAACCCATGGGCCAGCCTTTACATAAAAAATTATTATTATCTTAAATTGCTGACTACAAATTTTGGTTCAAAAATAAAAAGGTTACCGGATGAAATTATAAATGTTTGTGCTTTTCAAAATGATTTTAACTAAGGATGACAATAAACCGAACCAACTCGAAATTAGTTCGAGACTTGATTCAATAATTAATTTGTTGAACTTAGTTCATGAACCAAATAAGCTGAACTTGAGATAAAAATTAAACTTGTTAACTAAACCAGTTGAACCTGAGCTATGTATAACTCTACTCGTTTGGTTCATGAACCAGCTTGTTATATATAAATTA
Organism: Canavalia gladiata; assembly: GCA_037954105.1. NCBI lineage: Eukaryota > Viridiplantae > Streptophyta > Magnoliopsida > Fabales > Fabaceae > Canavalia > Canavalia gladiata. The sequence continues at coordinate 26,588,331 of CM075662.1, forward strand.
AATTCATATAATTTTTAATATTTTTGTATAAAATAGATAAAATATATAACTTAATCATAATATATACTATTATAAGTTATATGTTTAGAAAAAATTTTAATTTCAAAATTGGTAACAAAATATAAATTTAAAATGTCCAATGTATAAATTAGTTATTTGATTTATTAATTATTAATAATAATTTAAATGTAAATATTTATATTTTATATAGACTATAATTATATTTATAATTTTTAATTAGACAACCATTTTATCAAAAATATATTGGTAAATTACAAATTTTAAATATTCTACATTTATTAACTTTTAGTTCATATGACTTGACTTAACGAGCTAGCAAGTCAAACCAAGTCGTTCACCTTAGTTCTAACAATGAAAACATTTCAAGCAAAATAAAAAAATTTGTATTAAGTAGAAAAAATGTAATTGATGTCATGTCCTTCACTTCATGAAGATTAGGAAAAGTAAACTTCAAAAAACTACAGATGATAAGTAATATATAACAAGTTCAAAATAATTTACAATCTTAAAAGAACGTTACTCACATAATTATATGTTAAAAATCAAAACAAGTTTGTCACACGGAAACAATGACCAATGTTATAAGATCAATTCATCTTTAACAATTTTCTCCAACCAAGATGTTATATCTAATACAGGTGGTCACTCACTTGAGTTTTCTTTAACAACAGGTTCTTCTATATCAGTAAGCTTAGGTAAATTTTGTTTAACTTTATAAAATTACATAATTATATTTCCTATTCTATGAAATTTTTGACTAAAAATCGCTTAAGTTTGGAGTTGTTTTTTCTTTATTATCCTGATAAGAAGTGTTCCTGTTAATAGAGGTGTCAATTTGATTCATCTAAACCAACTCAACTTTAACTCATGTGGGTTAAGGTCAAAATAGCTTGGTTACCTGTGAGCTTCATTTTTTTTTTCAAATATTTTTATTTTTTCTATAAATTTTTTTTCCTCTCTTAAAATAAAGTAGTAATGAAAAATTAAAATAAATAAGAAAATTTAGAAAGAGGAGAAAGCAAAAATATGGAGAAAGGATAATTTTAGAGATAGAGACGTAAATATATTAGAAAAAATAAATTAAGAAAAGATAAAAGTATAAAAAAGTTGAGAAAAATTTGAGAAAGAAAGAAAAATTTTAGGGACAAATGAAAAAATAGTTAGAGAAAAATAAAAAATCTAAAAAAAAGATAAATAAATTAAATAATATTTTAGTATAATAAAAAATATTGAAGATTATTTAAAGAGAAAAATAAAAAATGTGAGAAAAAATTAAGAAAAAGAATAAAATTTGAAGGTTATATGGATTTAAATTAAAAAATTATATTTTAAGACAAATTACAAAAAAAAAATAAAAATAGGGCTAGGGCTGTCCGTAGAGTCAGCCCTAACTAAGCCCTTTAAATTGAGGGTCATGTAGGGTTAGGGCTTAAAAAAGCCCTACTTCTAAGGGTCACATAATGTAAGGCCAAAATTTAGGGCTAAATGGGCTGGCCTTAGGGCCATAGCCCATTTTTACAGCTCTACTTATAGATGGTTACATATCTGAGATGAGATTTTGTGCTTGTGCTCTATGAATAGGTATGGAAAGGATAAACAATGATCTAATAATAACCATATAAACAAAGAAGAAATGATGATTAATGGTAAAAATTAACTATAAAAGTTAAAGTACGTGACTTTTAGAAAAAAAAAACCAAAATCATAAAAAAAGTTAGCATAATCTACAACAACAAAAAATACATAAAAGTATGGAAAAAATTATTTAAACTTAAAAAATATTATCAAAATTGATGTAAGTTTCAAATAGAAAGTGATTCTAAAGTAAATCCTTATTTCAATAAATAGATTTTTTATTTTATATAAAGGTTATCATGTCACTAATAAATTTTTGAATTTTTGTGATTTACGATTATAAAATTTATGATCATGTCATATGTAGACTTTTTTTTTAAAAAAAAAAATGAATTTTACAATACAATCCAAGACTAAGTGAGGTTTTCGATAACCTATATCTCCAGGATATTATCAAAAGCAATTGCCAACATGCTAAAAGTTTAAGTTATTATTAGAGGTGCAACTCTTAACATTAATATTTTGCATCAAATGAAGACTTTTTCCTATTTAAGTCGTTGAATATACGTCGCTAGGTTGGATCTAACCCACAAATCTAGCATGTACCATCACAATTCTTTGGGCATATCATTCTCTCCCTCTTAAAGAAGATTTTTTCTTAAACTTTGAGATAAATGGAAACGTTTTTAACTTAAAATTTGTATTTGTGTCGCTCCCTCTTAAAAAAGACTTTCCTTTAAACCTTGAGATAAATGGAAACATGTCTAATTTAGGATATGAACATGTAACCACTAAAATACTTAGTATTTATCACCGTGCTAAAAGCTTAAGTTATTAGCAGATATGCAACTCTTGACATACAATACCCTGCATTAAATGCAAGCTTTTTCATATTTAAACCATTGGCCATAGGTTACTAGGTTGAACTTGGTTCACAAACCTAACATGTACCTTTATAAGTAAACTTTTGTATTAAAAATTTTAATTAAATCATAAATTGCATTGCACACTCTATTTAAAAAATAATAGAAAAATATACCATAACATAATAAATTTTAAAATTGTAATTTTATTAAAAAAATTTGTTAATAATATAATAAATTTTATATAAAATAATAAATTTATTTTTCAAAACGAGACTGTACTTTTAAGATCTTACTTCTCATTCAAGACTTAGATCATTATAACCAATATTTTTTAATATGTACTATTTTGTAAATTTTTTACATAAATTATATCAATATAATATTAAAGTTCATGTTTACGAATAATTTATCTTATTTTACTTTTAAATGCATAACATTAATTACCAAAATTAATTCTGAAAATTTTATTTCACCAAAAACTCTTTTTACAATGATTATACATTAAACACTAAATATGATGTTTAGGTTAAAACTGGCCAACACATCTGAAGGTCTAAAGCAAATTTACATATTAAGATTTTTTTAATTAATTAAAATTATTTAAAATTTATATTTTAATACTGTTTCAAATAATTATCATGACAGTATTTTTAAATTTTTAATCTATTTTTATAATTATTATATTAAATAATAAAAAATATATTTAATTAGAATTAATAGTAAAAAAAATTAAACTAATTAAATAAATAACATAGTTATTAGTTATAAGAAAGAGTTATAGTAAGGTGAGGTTTATATTTTAATTAAAAGAGAATTTGATTTTTTAATATTTTTCGGGCCTTATATATACATATATTCTAAATATAATAATAATTAATATAAATATACAATTATGAAGCATATAAAATGATGAAGGCTAAAGCAATAGCTTGATATACTTTAACCCTTCAGCCGGCCTGGTTTTGGTTTGGGTATGTATACTCTTGAGAGGTCTATTTTTTGAAAAAAAAAATTATAGATTCTACTTTAAATGTAAAATAAAAAAATTAAAAAATTTGAATGTAAAGAAAAATAGAAATAAAAAATAATATATATAAATAAAATTTGTTTACATATTAAATTTTAGCATTTATATTAATTTAATAATTTTATATAAAATGTAAAATTTATTAATTCAAATTATATTATAATATTTAATAAATTATGCATATAAAATTTTAAATAAAATAAAAATTAATAAATATTTTTTTATTTTAATGACTTATATATTATTTAATATATTTATAAATTTTATATTTTATATAATATTATTAAATTAATATAAATGTTAAAATTAATATACCTCATATTCATATATATATATATATATATTTTGTTTTAGGTTAGTTTTGATATATAATTTCTAGCTTGATTTACTAATCTTATATATATATATATATATTTTGTTTTAGGTTAGTTTTAATATATAATTTCTAGCTTGATTTACTAATCTTAAAAAGGATTGTATATCTCTTTTATTTTTTATTTTTTTAAAATCTAAAAAGGATTATATATATATATATATATATATATATATGAGAGTAGTTTTTTTCCATTTCGTAGTACCTTTTAGCTTTTACAGTAAACAAGACACCGATTCCACGCATACCATTACAGCCGGCTTTGAGGCCAATCCTGTAATTCTGTCGTCCACGAATGCCAACCCCATAATTGTGTACAAGCTAAAAAAAAAGCTTTCATTTTTTACATTATACTTAGCTTTCATATATGAGTGAATTGGACTACACTATAACATTAAATATTATGTTAATTAAATTTATAATATATATATTAAATTTTATTTTTTGAAAATTTTCACAAGTACTATAACCTTCTCATGTATAGTTTTTTATTCAAAATTTTATTAGTAGTATTTTACCAAATCGGTTAATTTGATTTCTTTCTAAATGTTAGTTTATTTTTATAGTTTTCTCATTTGTCAATTATTTTTCTTCTTTTAATATTTTTATAAATAATTTTGTTGTCGATAATTGTTAGACAACTTAATATAAACTCTTTTAATATTTTTTAATAGACATATATAATAAAAAGAGAAAATTAAATTATATTAATAAGATTAAATCGTTTATAAATTTTTACTAGATTTTATATATATATATATATATTATTATTAAAGATTATGAATGATGTAATCATGTCGATATAATTTAAATATAGTATAATTTGATCTCTTTTATCATAAAATATTTTTTATATAAAATTATTATTTTTACATGAACTATCCCTTTTCTTAAAATTTTGTAAGATTTCATTATTTTTGTAACTTTTTTATTTTTATAAGAATGATAAAAATGTGAATTTTATATTCTATATTATAAATTTTTCTTAAAATTTACATATTTTTATTTTTTAAAAAGTGAATTTATGATGAAATATGACAAAAATATATTACAATTAATAGCTGCATGTAAGATTTTTTTAAGGGGTTATAATGTCACCTATGAATATATGTATTCATAAAATAATCCTAACATTTACGTTTGTGAGGTTAATAAATTTATTTTAACGAAAGTTAAGTTACTGAATTAGTCCCCATACATGACATTTCTTTGCAGATTAGATCTTACTTGAAAAAAATTTAACTTTTGATCCTTATAGAAAATTTACATTGCAATTTAGTCCCTGCTGTTTGAGTACGTTGTAATGAAATTAAAATGAATGTTGACATGTTCAAAAGAATTCTAACGTAGCATATGAATCATCGCACTAGTCTTACATTTTAGTCCTTACATAAAATCAACATTACATTTTAATCTCTATAAGAAATCAACATTCCATTTTAGTTTTCTATATAAAATTAATATTACATTTTAATCTATATATGAAATGAATATTATATTTTAGTTTCTGTATGATTTTTAGTCCTTACATAAAATCAACATTACATTTTAATCTCTATAAGAAATCAACATTCCATTTTAGTTTTCTATATAAAATTAATATTACATTTTAATCTATATATGAAATCAATATTATATTTTAGTTTCTGTATGAAATTAGCATTCATTGTTGTAAGTTTATTGTTAACCTTAAATAATAACAATATTTAAGATTAATTTATAACGAAGAACAAAGTAAAATATGAAGCGGATAAAGAAAAATTAATTATTCATGTGTAATTTTTATGAAGAAATACTTCTTAATTAATTCAAGAAAATTCCACTTATTGATAATCAAAAGTTTTTAAACAAGATATATTAAAAGTCTAATATAGACATATTCTAGTTTAAAATTTCCTAGTGATCATTAAGTGAAATTTACCTATAATTTATTTATTGAGAAGTTTTTAATTATTTTTTTAAGTGTATAAACAATATATCAAGAAAGGAAGGTCTAAACCAACCGCATGAATTGAGATTTTTTAAATATTATTTAAATTTTTTTCATCTTAATTAAAATAGTTAAAACTTAATTTTAAGATGAGTAAAAAATTAATTTATTTATTTTTAAAGCTACCGTCCATCCTCTCAAAACAAAATTAAAAATTTCAATACATTTATCTAATAGCTTAAATATATTTTTATACAAATTAAATAATAACAATGTTTCTAAACAATCAAAATAAAAATTGGAAATTTCAACACATTTGTTAAACATAATTTTACACAAATTAAGCAATAACAATATTTACATGCAATCAAAAATTTATTAAATTAGTTAAAAAAAATTTTAGTGAAATATAAAAGTTACTGATCAATATTTAATGTTTTTATATTCAAATTTAAATTTGTTCTTTGTTAATTAACCTTTAACATGGTAATTATATGATCTGATTCACCTTATATAAATGAATTGAAATGTGAAAACAATAATGAAACGTTTTGATAATCAGGATAAGATAAGATAAGGAACCCGATACAAACCGCGACCTGCCGGAGAACACTGAAGTTATAAGAGGAACGTGACTCTTATCACGACTTGTGGAAGAACCAATGTTGTCAAGAATAATTCTTTACCCAAGAACCAAGGGAATCAACTCACACAGAGATGAAAAACTTTTAAAGAGAAAATACTATTATTCATTAATAATTTGCCTTTCACTGAATCCCTAACTCCTATTATATAGACAACCTAATAAAAAAAAGATAACAAATATGATGAAATCCTAATTAGATTGCGATTTAAATTGCAATCGATTTAAAACAACTAACTCGTAAATAGATATCTGTCGCAACCGTAATTCCGACGAGACGACGAACTCGCTAAAATTTTGAAAATGAATTTTATTTGGATTAATGTGGAGTCGCCACCAAATTTTTATTTAAGGGAAAAGATTTGGAAAAAACCCTGACTCGAGGATGAGATTCGAAATTCGGGAGTCGGTTACGAGCAGGGAAGGTGTTAGGCACCCCATTCGCCTGTTCCGAGTAACAGTACCCTTAAACTGAGTATGTGATTATTTGAAAATAGTTTGATCCCTTAATTAATTTGAAAATAAATAGGTTGATGGGGATTAGCCTGACAGGACTTGATCCTGCTCCTATGTATTCCCCGGTGCAATGGGAAACTCAAGACTTACGTAGTTATGGTTTTGATTCGAAGGCTGGACCTTCGAAAAATGTTTGTAGGAATGTTTGAAAAGTGCTCGAAGACTTGACCTTCGGAGATATTTGAAAAGCTATATTTGGAAATTGCTTGATTATTTTGAAAACTGTTTTTAGAAGGGCGATCCTTATCCACATATGCACATGTCCCAAGACAACTACGGCTGCACTTGTACCCATACGAACAGTAGAAAAAACTACCAGTTCGTGCTTAGAGCTCGTCGCGTGAGATTAAGAATCGCAAAACAAAATTCTTATTTTGAAAATCGCTGAATAAAAATGAGCAAGGTTTTTATTTTGCAAAAAGGAAAGGCAACCCTAATCCACATGTGCACAAGGCCCAAGACAACTACAGCTGCACTTGGACCTATACGAATCTCTAGACAACGAACAGCAGAAAAAGCTACAGTTCGTGCTTAGAGCTCGTCGCGTGAGATTAAGAATCGCAAAACAAGACTTTTATTTTGAAAATTGATGAATAAAATGAGCAAGTCACAAGTAAATATTTTGAACTTTTGGAGGAATCTATCAACTAAGGAATGTTATGTTTCATGGATTATTTAGGGATTTTGGATTTTTTATGAACTATTTAGGAATTATATAATTTTTATGAATTATAGAATTTTTTATTAATTTCTGAAAATTTTGAATTTTTTATTAATTTCTGGAAATTTTGAAATTTTTATTAATTTTCTGGAAATTTGAATTTTTTATTAAATTTTGGAAATTTTGAGTTTTTTATTAATTTTTGGAAATTTTGAATTTTTTATTAATTTCTGAAAATTTTGAATTTTTTATTAATTTTCTGGAAATTTTGAATTTTTTTATTAATTTTCGGAAATTTTGAATTTTTTATTAATTTTCTGGATTTTTTGAGTTTTTTATTAATTTCTGAAAATTTTGAATTTTTTACTAATTTCTGGAAATTTTGAATTTTTTTATTAATTTTTTGGATTTTTTTGTTAATTTTCTGAATTTTTATAATTTTTCTGAATTTTTATAATTTTTAAGGGGTAAAGTGGTAATTCTAGAGAGATGAGGGGCAAAATGGTAAATCTGGAAATTTGGGGGCAAAATTTGGCAAATCTGGAAATTTGGGGCAAAATTTGGTAAATCTAGAAATTTGGGAGGTGCAATTTGGTTTGCCAACATTGATGCATGGCATATCAGCAGAATCTTTCAGCCGAATGTTTTTATGATATTTAAAATAGTCAAAAACTGTGATTTCACTTGATTGCACTTCACCATTCTCATCCTTTCCGTGTCTTAATAAAAATGTCTGATTCCTGCAATTGTTCTCACTCAGTCCAGTGATTTTGAATTCAAAGCCATTTGCATTGATTCTTAAATTTTTCAACATTCTTTTTTTTTTGCCTTATTCCAATCAATATTACGTGTTCTCTTAACATTCTGATTCTGTTTAAGGAACTCCAGCACAGGGCCAGGCTTCAAAAGCATTGTGGTTGACACTTCGATATTAAGAGATAAGGCCCCTTGTGTGAGTCGGAAGCTTGAATGGAAACCACAGCAACCTTCCACACCACCTCCTATGTCATAGTAATTTCTTGCATTGTCATAGAAAAAGGATTGGCGGACAAGAAGACAGCCCTGTTTTGTGGCATGCTGTATGAGTGCAATGTTTAAGACCCTCAATACTTCTTCAGAGTTCTCAGAATCTTGACCCCTCAAAGCATTGGGAATTGCTTGCAATGGGATTTTGCCTGCATAGCTGATATCAAGCTTTGATAGTTTTGGACTGTGCTTCATGAGAACTGCTAGAGCTTCCAACTATTGGAGCTCTCGATTGGTACGAATAAGCTAGGATATTCGAATTTATTCATTATGCATACAACATGATTCAAATGGCTAGATGTGATTTGCACAACTATTACTAATAAGCCATCGAATTGTGTCAACTAGAAAACAGGGGAACGAACGATCCACTATTGATGACAATCGGAGTACATGGTCAGAGCATGTTGTCTCTGTTTTGACCAAGGCGATTTTAGCGATTCGAGCTGAGCCTTCCATGTATCCGATCCAAGATGAACGGATAATTCACGGAGTATATCATTATCACAATGCCATACACATTACATTTATCTCATTTTCTCAGATTCTACCATGGGAATGCGGTTTTAATCATCCAAATAAAAACAGAACGCAATATTTACGAAGTATTGTTAATCATACATTCTTGATATGAGAAATCTTGATTTGAAATTCTTGATTAGGTTATAGGCTAACAGGTTCTCGTAGAATTCATAGTGTAAAGATAGCAAGCTAACTCGTTAGGTGGTAAGACGAAAAATCTGGATTGTTTGGGGCTTTGAATCTCCCTTCTTGGACAACGATCGATCGGAGCTCCTAACCCTCTGAATTTTCAAGAAGATCCCGGACCTGGAGTAGGAGGAGAGTATCAGAAGCAACCCCCCTTGATGATCTTCCGTCCCCTTTTAAACTGCTCCTTCTTTTCTGGTTATACCACTCCCCTCCTTCTTTCAATTTTTCCCGCCTTTATTTATTATTCATTTGTTTTTTTATATTTTTCAGATTTTATTTTTCCTATTTTTTTTATTTTATTTAAGATTAATTAATTGATTTTTTTTTATTTTTTATTTTTTAATTTTCTGAAATTTTTATTATTATTTTTTTCAGACTTGAATGAATTTTTATTATTTTTTTGATTTTTAACGTTTGTGTTTATTTTGTTTCTGTTTCTGATTTTTAATTTTAATTCCCAAATTTTAAAATTTTATTTTCTTTACATTTGTTAATTTCTGTTTTTTTTTCTATTTTTTTTTATTTTTATTTTCTGTTTTTATTTTTCTTTTATTTATTTATTTTTTATTGTATTTTAAATTCTGTTTTTAATTTTGTTTTTGTTTTTCACTTTTTATTAATCTCTTATTGTTTTTATTTTTTGTTAACTTTTCATATTTTATTTTTTGTTTCTTTTTCTGTTTTTTTTATATATTTATTTTTTAGTTTCAGTTTTTTCTCTATTTTAATTTTTTTATTTTCTAATTTTAAAATATGTTTTCTTTCTTTTTATTTTTGTTTATTGATTTGTTTTCTATTGTTTGTGTTTACTTTTCTACCTTAAAAAATGTTTTTATTTTTCATTTTTTGTTTTATTATTTTTTTTAATTTTTAATTTCTATTTAAGTTTTAGATTTCGTTTTTATTACTTTTATATATATTTTTTTAATTTTCAAAATTCTTTATTTTGTTTTAAATTCAGATTGTTACTTTAAAATTTAAATTCTCTTCTTTTTTCTTTTTTCCGAAAATTCTATTTTATTTTTAATTTCTTCTTTTATCTTTATTACTTTTTCCATATTTTCCTTTTGATTTTATACTTTTAATATTTTCTTTTACTTTTTAACCATTTCTAACTATTGTTTTTAATATTTTCGTTATTATATATTTTTTATCTGTTTCTATTTGTCTGTCTTCCTGCTTTCTGTATATTTTTGTTCACTGTTTATTCGTTTTTCTGCTTTCTGCTTATTTATTTTTATTGTCTTAATTTAGCATTGGCTTTTTGATTAAATTTTTTTAGACATTAAGAGCCTCGACATAATTGGGTGTTTACAATATCAAATCCTAATGCAATCTATAACAAATCATAAACCTTATCACTTAAGATCTTCAATGATATACTACACAAATTAACTCATATTGGAATTGAGTTTGGATCCACGTAGTCTTTTTCTTGAACTTCCTTGATGAGACCTTCAAGTACTTGTTTCATACGTTTGGTCCTTTTTCTAGTCATATGACCTTCCCTTCCTTGTAGATAATCTTTTAGATGATCTCTTCTGCTTATCATGGTGCCCACGTTCATATCATTCCCTCCTTCTCCGAGAGGATTCGCCCTCGAATCTTGAAGGTCATTTGTATCAAATAAGGATAAATCAGAAACATTAAAAGTGGCACTCACATTTCCATTGCTACTTGGAAGGTCGATTTTATAGGCATTAATCCTTTCAATCACTTGAAATGGACCATTTCCTTTAAGATGTAATTTGGAACTTCTTTGACTTGGAAACCGCTCTTTTCGCAAGTGAACCCACACCTAATCACCAGGTTCAAAGACCACCTTGGTGTGTCCTTTATTTGCCTGCCAAACATGATGTTCATTCTTCTTCTCAATATTAACGCGAACCTTGACATGTAATTTTTGCACAAATTCAACCTTTTGCTTTCCATCCAAATTAAGAGAGTCATTAGTATAAAATGGTAAAACATTTAAAGGTGATAAAGGATTAAATCCATATACAATCTCAAAAGGTGAAAAGGAAGTAGATGTATGAACAATCCTATTATATGCAAATTCGACATAAGGCAAACAATTCTCTCAATCCTTTAAATTTTTTTGAATTATGGTACATAATAAGGTGCCTAAAGTTCTATTCATAACTTCAGTTTATCCATCTATTTGTGGATGAGCCACAGTAAAGAATAACAATTTAGTGCCCAACTTATCCCACAAGGTTCTCCAAAAGTGACTAAGAAATTTAACATCTCAATCATTTACAATAGTTTTAGGTAAGTTATGCAAACTTACAATCTCTTTAAAAAATAAGTTTGCAATATGAGTGGCATCGTTAGTTTTAGAAAAAGTAATAAAATGTGTTATTTTGCTAAACCTATCTACAACGATAAAAATACTATCTTTTCCTTTTGAGATCCTAGGCAGCCCCAGTACAAAATCCATAAAAATATCAGTCTAGGGATATTCAAGAATAGGTAAGGGTGTATACAAGCCATGGGACATTACTTTAGATTTTGCTTGTAAGCAAGTAATACATTTTTTACAAATGAGTTTAACATCATGCTTCATTCTTGGCCAAAAAAAAAAATGTTCATGTAAAACATCATAAGATTTTTGAATGCCAAAGTGTCCCATTAATACTCCCCCATGAGCCTCTCTAATAAGCATTTCCCTTATACTACACTTAAGTACACATAATTATTTTTCTTAAATAAATATCCATCGTGCCTAAAATAGTCTTCAAAACCATGGTTAGAACACGCTTCCCATAATTTTCCAAATTCAACATCATTGGCATATGTCACAACCGTAATTCCGACGAGACAACGAACTCGCTAAAAATTTTAAAAAGAATTTTTTGTGATTATGTGGAGTCGCCACCAAACTTTTATTTAAGGGAAAAGATTTGGAAAAACCCTGACTCGAGGAAGAGATTTAGGTTCGGGAGTCGGTTACGAGTGGGGAAGGTGTTAGGCACCCCACTCGCCTGTTCTGGAAAACAGTACCCTTAAACTGAGTGTGTGATTATTTGAAAATTTGCTCGATCCCTTTAATTAGTGTGAAAATAAATACTTGATGGGGGTTAGCCTGACAGGACTTGATCCTGCTCCTACGTATTCCCCGGTGCAATGGGAAACTCAAGGCTTACGTAGTTCTGGTTTGATTTGACTTGAAGGCTTGACCTTCAAAAGTGTTTAAAGGAGTGTTTGAAAGGCACTCGAAGGCTTGACCTTCGGAGCTACTTGGAAAGTAATATTCGAAAACGGCTTGATTATTTTGAAAGAGAAGGGCAATCCCTATCAACATTTGGACAGGGCCCAAGACAGCTACGGCTGCACTTGGACCCATACGAATCTCTTAACAACAAACAGCAGAAAAAGCTACCAATTCGTGCTTAGAGCTCGTCGCGTGAGATTAAGAATTGCAAAACAAGATCTTTATTTTGAAAATCGATGAATAAAATGAGCAAGGTATTTATTTTGTAAAAAGGAAAGGCAACCCTAATCCACATATACACAAGGCCCAAGACAACTACGGCTGCACTTGGACCTATACGGATTTCTAAACAACAAACAGCAAAAAAAGCTACCAGTTTGTGCTTAGAGCTCGTCGCGTGAGATTAAGAATTGCAAAACAAGATTTTTATTTTTTGAAAATCGATAAAAAGTGTAAGTCACAAGTACATATTTTGAAATCTTGGAGGAATCTATCAACTAAGGGATGTTATGTTTCATGGACTATTTAGGGATTTTAGATTTTTTATGAATTATTTAGGAATTATAGAATTTTTTGGAAATTTTGAACTTTTTATTAATTTCTGAAAATTTTATGAATTTTCTACAATTTTTAAATTTTTTTTATTAATTTTTATGAATTTTCTGGAATTTTTGAATTTTTTTATTAATTTTTATGAATTTTTGGAAATTTTTGAATTTTTTATTAATTTTTATGAATTTTCTGGAATTTTTGAATTTTTTGTTAATTTTTATTAATTTCTGGAATTTTTATGAATTTTTAGAATTTTTGTTAATTTTATTGGTAATTATGGAGTTTTTGGGAATTTTTTTGAGAATGAGAGGGCAGTTTAGGAATTTTATGAAAAGAGGAAGGGCAATTTAGTCTTTTTGTACAACGGGGACTGGTTGGGGATTTTCAGAATTGTGCAAAATGGTCTTTGCACATGTAGGGACGAAACAGGAATTTCTAGAATTGTCCAAGAGCATTTCTGTAATTTGCACAGGCAGGGATGAAATAGGAATTTCTAGAATTGTCCAAGGGCATTTATGTAATTTGCACAGGTAGGGACGAAACAGGAATTTCTAGAATTGTCCAAGGGCATTTCTGTAATTTGCACAGGCAGGGACGAAACAGGAATTTCTAGAATTGTCCAAGGGCATTTCTGTAATTTACACGGGCAGGGACGAAATGGGAATTATATGAAATGTTCAAGGGCAATTCTGTAATTTACGCAGGCAGGGACTGAATGGGAATTATATGAAATGTTCAAAGACAATTCTGTAATTTACACAGGCAGGGACTGTTTGGCAATTGCATGAAAAATTGGGGGCCTCTTTGCAATTAACTGTAGTCTAAGAGGGTCCATACTACCAAGCGTAGGCACTGCTGCAGGGGATCCCTCTCCCGCTTCATCTTCTCCACCTAAGCCCGTCCATTGCCCAGCCTTTGTGAGCACTGCCATGCCCATAGGACGTTTGATCACCTCCGTTGTGCCCTCAACTCGTGTCCGATCCTCACGATGAGCTCCACATGATCCGCCGCCTCCTCAAGAGCGGTTCTCGGTTTATCACAGGTGCTCCACCTTGGGTTGGCCTCTCCGGCGATTCCCTTCACAACGACCTCTTCGATTCCGACGGTGGTTACCAGGAGTCACAGCGCCAGGTCTTTGGCTTCGAGCTCACTATTCGCCCCTTCTGCGAACTTGTCGGAACTGTATTAGACGCGACGATCCGTAACCGCCTTTCCCGCGAGGACCTCCGGCGATGGAGCCCGAACCAGCGGCGGGAAGCTGCATTTGCTTTGCTACCACGCTCAACGTCCTGCACCATTTCCAAAAGTCACAGTTGAGGTGTTCCAGGTCATATTTCAGAATGCCAGAGCAAGGCCAGCGGTGACGACATCTCAGGCAGTGGACGGATCCCGTTTTCGGCGCTGCCAACGCCTCCGATCACTTTCCGAAGCGGACGTAGGATATTTGTCGGTTTGCATTTCGTATCTACATTTACTACATGGATGAGTTCCCGCAAGGCGCAAGGACCTTCGATTTCCTCTTTCTTTGTCAATCGGCTTATGACACAGTAAACAAGATCGGAGCAATTCTAATTCTATCCTAATTCTAGACACTAATTTCTCTGTGAACAGAATTCAAATATCCAGCAGCATCTAATTAACATTCTTCCCGATCACGAATTCAATCTAACTGCGAGATTTTCGAGCTAATTTCCAGTTTCTTTAGTGAGATTATTGTATAACTAGAAGATTATCATGACATGCGATTGCCTTAATTCGCAAGTATATATGAGGAAAACGTATGGCTAACCTGTATGTTCCGGCGGCGATCTCGGTTCGCTTTCCCTCAGAAACTCCTGAATGCTGTGTTTTCACTGCTCCTATTCTTATCGGAATCCCTTGAGCACGCAGAGCAAGCACCTTCAGAAGCTCTCTCCGTCCTTCCAAAAAAACCCACCAAAAAACCCCTAAATCTTCGTTTCTTCTTCTTTTATAGGCCATTTTTCCAGAATTTTAATTTTAATTTCCTTTAATTTTTTCTGATTTCTAGAATTTTCTTTTAATTTTCTCAGAATTTCTTTTATTATTCCATAATTTATTTTTCATATTTTAACTTTTTCAAATTTTTCTTTTTTCAATTTTTCTGATTTTATTTAATTTTTCTAGGATTGTAATTTTTCTTTTAATTTTCAGAATTTAGTTTTCTTAGTTTTCTTTTTTTTTTCAGAATATATTTTTAACTTTCCAGAATTTAATAATTTTTTCAGAATTTCTTTTAATTTTCCAGAATTTATTTTTTAGATTTTAATTTTTTCAGATTTTCCTAATTTTATTTAATTTTCCAGAATTTAATAATTTTTCCAGACTTTCTTTTTTCCGATTTTTTTATTATTCTTTTTTTTATTTTAATCTTTTTATTTTTCCATATTTTCCAATTTTTCTAACTTCTAATTAATTTTCAGATTTTCTCAGTTTTAATTTTTCTTTATTTTTTAATTTACAATTTTTGGATTTTTTCTAATTTTTCAGAATTTTATTTTTGTTTTTTCTGATTTTTTATTTCCTTTATTTTTTTCCAGAATTTTATTTTTCTTTAATTTTATTTCCCAAAATTCAATTTTGATTTTTTGAATTTTTATTCTTTTTCTGATTTTTTTGTTTTTTTGTTTTCGGATTTTGATTTTTTAATTTTTTATTCTTTTCCTTGATGATTTGTTTTTATTTTTCCCTTTCCCAAAATTCAATTTTACTTTAGATTTTTCTTTTTATTATTATTATTATTATTTTATTATTATTAACTTTTATTTTTTAGATTTTGATTTTTCTTCTTCTTTTTTTATTTTTTGCTTAATTTTTTTTATTTTCCCTGATTCCTTCTTTACTTCCCTCCTCTCTTTTTTAGTTTTTTCTCAGATTTTATTTATTTATTTATTTATTTTTAATTAAAAAATTGCAATTTACATTATTTAATTTAGGATTGACTAACTTTAATGGTCGGGAGCCTCGGGCACAATTAGGTGTTTACAGCATACATGGTTTTTAGTAATTCAAATCCAAGTAATTTAATTTGTAGAGTTGTAAGTAAGACATACCTTCGTGATAGGGCTTCAACTACAATGTTTTCCTTTTCCTTTTTATACTTGATAACATAAGGAAACATTTCAATAAATTCTAACCACTTGGCATGTCTTTTGTTGTGCTTACCTTGGGACTTTAAAAACTTCAAGCTGAGATGGTCCGAATGGATGACAAATTCCCTTGACCAAAGGTAATGTTGTCAAGTTTGTAAGGCTCTCACCAAGGCATAGAGCTCCTTATCATAGGTTGGATAGTTAAGCGTTGCTCTACTAAGTTTCTTACTAAAATATGCCACAGATTTGGAATTGTGCATTAAAACAACTCCTATACCCACTCCAAAGGCATCACATTCAACCTCAAAAACGTTATCAAAATTAGGTAAATTTAATACAAGGGCATTGATTAACTTATCCTTTAGTAAATTAAAAATTTGTTCATGTTTCTTATCCCATTTAAAATTAACATTCTTTTTAACAAGTTCATTTAAAGGGACAACTATAGAACTAAAATTTTATACAAACCTCCTATAAAAACTTGCTAAACCATGGAAACTCCTTACCTCATTAGCATTTGTAGGCATGGACCAATCTCTAATTTCCTTAACCTTTTCTTCATCAACACTAACTCCTTGAGAACTTACGGTAAATCCTAAGAAGACAACCGATTGCATAAAAAAGGTGCACTTTTCAATATTAGCATGCAAGTCATGGCTTTGTAAGGTAGTACACACAGCACATAAGTGATCTAAGTGTTTATGCATTGTCTTACTATATATTAAAATATCATCAAAATAAACAACAACAAATTTTTCAATAAAAGTTCGCAAGACATGATGCATTAATCTCATTAAGATACTCGGTGCATTAAAAAGACCAAATGGCATAACAACCCACTCATATAACTCATATTTTGTTTTAAAAGCAATCTTCCACTCATCACCCTCCTTCATATGAATTTGGTAATATCCACTTTTTAAATCAATTTTAGAGAACAAACAAGAGTCATACGATTCATCTAGTAAATCATCTAACCTCGGAATAGGATATCAATACTTTATCGTAATCTTGTTGACGGCTCTACAGTCCACAGACATACGCCATGTTTCATCCTTCTTTAGTACCAAGATAACAAGAACCGCACACAGGGCTAAGACTTTTCCTCACATAGCCTTTCTGCATCAACTCCTCTACTTACCTTTGAATCTCTTTGGCCTCTCTAGGACTAGTTCTATAGGCTGGTCGGTTTGGAATCGCAGCGCCAGGAATAAAATCAATTTGGTGTTCAATGCCTCTTATAGGAGGCAAACCCGTTGGTGGTTTTTTAGGAAATACATCATCAAATTCCTGCAATAAAGATTCAACCACACTAGGGAAAGAAGAGTTATGATTGTTAGTAAAATAAATATCCTTGTACATGAGTATAAGAACTTGTTTCTTTTCCCTCAAAACACTCTAGACCTCCCCTTTGTGAGAAAATACACAAAATTTCTTTTCTTTTTCTTTAATTCTTAATTTTCTTTCTTTTCACTCTCACTCTTTTTTCGACGTTCTACCTTTTCTTCACTCTCAATTTTCTCTCTCTTTTCTCTTTCTTGATTCTCTAATTCTTTTTCTCCCATTTTACATTCTTTTGAAATTTTCATTTGGTTAGAATAAGCCTCAACAGGCTTTAATGGAGTTAATACAATTGTTCGATTACCCAATACAAGAAAATATCTATTTTTAAATCATCGTTCATAAACTTCTTATAGTATTACCAAGAACGTCCTAACAATAAGTGTCCAACATGCATAGGGGCAACGTCACACAACATCGCATCCTTATAATTACTTATAGAAAAGGATACCTGTGAATACCCAATTTTGTTCGAGGAATAGAAATAGAAGTCCCATATCGGATAGAGTTAAAAATTTAAAGGTCCTCTTGGTAGTCCCACATCGGAAGAGTAAGATACCTTCAATCATTCATCCTATTATATAAGAAGCTGCAAGTCCCACATCAGACAGGACAGACTTCAGGAGTCTCTCATTCTCCTATATAAGGAGACGCTTTTTTCGAGAAAAGGGGAGAACACTTGAGCTGCAAAGCTCGTGTTTGGGAGTACGCATTAAAGCATAAGCTCATCATTTATAAAAAAATTTATTCTCTTGTGAATAGTTTAAGTTTGGGAGTACGCAAAAATGCGTAAGCCCATCTAGTCTTTATTTCAAGGGGGAGGGAAGCTTATGGGTCACTTCAAAACCTTTTTCAGGTAAGTGCAACTATTCTTTCTTTCTTTTTAGTATTTACTATTCATCATTATATTTTCTTTATTTTTGTTTTTAGTTTAAATTTTTAATTTTTTGTTATTTTAATTTTTTATATTTATTTTTAGTTAAATCTATCATTCTTTTTAAAGAAGGAAATTAAAAAATATATTTCAAGTTTGCGCAATGGCCAAGTGGGATCAATTGAGTGGTCGATCCACCTTTGATATTACTTGGAACATAAGAATTTATTGAGTAGCCATTTGCTGCCTTAAATTCTGTGCAAGAGCAAACTTCTCTCTTCTTAAATCATTCTTTCTAAAAAATTTTAAAAAAATATTTCTGTTCTCAAATTTTAAATAAAATAAAATAAATAATTGGTTTTTTCAAATTCAAGTTTTAATAATTTCAAAGTTCTAAAAAATAAAAATCACAAAATAATTTTCTTCTAATTTTTCAAAAATACTTTTCATGAATTTCAAGCATAATATTTTCTAAAACATCCAAAAGCACCATAATCTTCTTCATAAATTTAAAATGCATTGAAACTGTTTTTTAAGAACTACGTAACTTTAATTTCCTCACTGCACCTGAGGATGCGTAGGAGCGGGAACCGGACCCGTCAAGCCCAAATAAACTTCCGGATCATTTTTCTCCACTTATTTCATGAGACAAAAAATAAAAAAAACTCTTTAAATAACTAAAATTAATTTTCCTTTGGAGTGAAATAAATATTTTGAAAGTTAATTATAATTTTGCATAATTAATTAGAAGGTAACCATTTTTTTTAACGGACGTCGTAGGGTGCTAATACCTTCCCTATGCGTAAACAACTCCCGAATCCAAACTAGTTTCAAAGATCAAAATTTCAAGTTTTTCCAAAATTTCCTTCAATAAATTTTGGTGGCGACTCCTCTGTTTTTTTTATTAAAATTTTCTTATTCGCCGTCCCGTTGTGATTCCAGTTACGACAGATGGCGACTCCACTGAGGAAATTTTCGAGAGTTAAGCCTTATCTAATTAATTGTGCAAGTTTTCTTTAACTTTATTTTATTTATTTCACTCTTTTTTTTTGTAAATATTATTTTTTTTTCATGTTGTAAATATTCAATGTTGTGAACCATAGGGTAAAAGACTGTTGTATATTCTTGGTTGCTTGTTTGTCTTGCAAGTGGGGTTGGGTAGTTTTAGGATTTAAGAGTTTGTATGCTCCCATTTCACACAATTCACTTTCACTTACCTCACACACCTTTTGGGCTCTATACCCGAGCCTATGCAAGCTTAGGATTAGCGGGTGGCTTGATAGTTGCTATTGAGGGGCTTTATGACCACTTGGTAATTGTTAAGTCACCACTCAGAGTGTTACTGGTATCATGACCACTTGGTATCATGCATTTTTTTAAAAAAAAATCACATGTTTAGCTACACTTTTTGTGTCTTAGTTGGACTTTTAAAAAATAAAAAAATTCATGCATTTGTTTTTGAATATTTAGATAAACAAAAAACAAAAATAACATGTTCAAATAAAAAAAATCATCACGTTTTTAGATATATTTTTTGTGTCTTAGTTGGGCTTTTAGAAAATAAAAAAAATTCATGCATCTTTTGTTTTGAATATTTAGATAAACAAAAAATAAAAATAACATGTTCATGCATTTTTTTCCACATTTATAAATAAAAAGATTACATGTTTAGGAACATTTTTGTGTCTTAGTTGGGTTTTTAGAAAATAAAAAAAATTTCATGCATTTTTTTTTGAATATTTAGATATAGCATGTTCATGCATTTTTTGTACATTTTAAAAATAAAAAAAATACAAAAAGAACATATTCGTGCACATTTAAAAAAAAATCACATGTTTAGATACACTTTTTGTGTCTTAGTTGGACTTTTATAAAAATAAAAAAAATTTATACATTTTTTGGACATTTAAATAAATAAAAAAAACAAAAATATCATGTTCATACATTTGTTTAAAGATTTATGCTAGGTACATTTAATTTTTTTTGTTTCAGTTAGGCTTTTAGAAAGATAAAAAAAAAATTATGTTCATGCATTTTTTTTCATACATTTTTAAAAAATAATACAAAAAGAACATATTCATGCATTTTTTTAAAAAAAAAATTTCTTACACATTTATACAAAAAATCACATGATAGATACATTCAGTTATTTTTGTTGAGCTTTTAGAAAAATAATATGTTTTAAACATTTAGATAAACAAAAAAAAAATAACATATTCGTACATTTTTTTTTCATATTTATACATAAAAAAAATCACATATTTAGGTACACTTAATTTTTTTTCGTTAGTTGGACTTTTAGAAAATAAAAAAAAAATCAAGCATTTTTTTTAACATCTAGATAAACAAAAAATAAAAATAACATGTTCATTCATTTTTTTACATTTATACATAAAATAAATCACATGTTAGGTACGTTCGATTTTTTTCTTTTAATTGGACTTTTAGGAAAATAAAAAAATTCTCATATAGATTCATGCATTTTTTGGACATTTAGATCAATAAAACACAAAAATAATATGTTCATGCATTTTTTAAAAAAAAAATTGATCATATTTATACAAAAAAAAAAAAACAAATGCTGGGTACATTCAGTATTTTGTTTTCATTTTAGTTGGGCTTCTAGAAAAAAAATTTCATATAGATTCATGCATTTTTTTTACATTTAAATAAACAAAATATAAAAATAATATGTTTATGCATTTTTTTTATCACATTTGTACATAAAAAAAATTACATGATACATTCACTTCTTTGTTTTTTTTTTATTTTTTATACTTAAGCTGGACTTTTAGAAAAAAAAAATAAAATGTTAAAATAGATCCATGTATATACAATTTTTTTTATATAACTTCATGAATGTTCAAATAGATCCATGCAAATATACAATTTTTTTTTACACATTCATGCATTCATCCTTTTAAAATCAGACTCAAATATCATATAGAAAGCATAATGAGTTGAATTTTTTTTTTCCATCTGATTGGCTTTAAAAAAAACATTTCTTGAAGAAAAAAAAGGTTCACAGTCATATTAGCAATGCGTTAAAACTAACTTAGACCTTATCTATTGAGGAGTGAATACTCCCTTGGAATAGGTCTCAACCATACTTCCTTCTTGAGATGATTGGTCCTTGTTTGGAGGTGTGGGGTATGTACTCATTAAAAAATAAATTTTTCTCAACAATAGATTATCAACCACACATTATCTTGAAAAAGTTAGGGTACATACCACATTGCTATTGATAAGACCTTATCTATTGAGAAGCGAATGCTTCGTTGGATTAAGTGTCAAACATATTTTCTTTTTGAGACGATTGGTCCTTAACTGAGAATATGAGGAACCTTTCTAATTTTTAAACACTTGAATAAATATTTCATTTTTTATCAAACAAAATACAAAAAAAAAAGAAAGAAAGAAAAAGAAAAGAAAAGAGAAAAGCGAAAAAAAATAAAAAAAATGTTTCTTCTGTCCTCCTTATAGAAAGTTCTCAAAGATAGATCATGGATGAGATAGGATGATGCAATGAGAAGTTGTCAAGAAGGATTAAAAAAAATTAATGGTCAAAATCTTCGAGATATTACTTCTCTGGTGATTACAATGTCAACAAATACCTGAGTCCACCTCAATCTTGCATAATCACAAGATTTCAACCATTAAAAACATGACACTGTAATCCTTGCATTCTAGTGGACCATTGTAACATGCTAATGGTTGTTAATCTATCAAACAATACCTCACCACACCCTACCCAACCACCCAATCTAACCTTTAAACACTTATCCCTTAACCTCAACCCACCACATATTTTTTTTTCCTAATTCAATGCTAATAATCTTATGCCACTTGAGACAAACCTACAAGTCATTCCATAACCTCAAACCTACAAGTCATTCCATAATCTTAAACTTACAAGTTATTCCATAACCTCAAACAATCAACATTTGCATCCACAAAAATCCATCAATCTTTCTTCTTTCCATTTCTATTAAGTTGCAAGACGTCTTAACCAAACTTCTTGCACCCTTTATAAGGCATCATGAAGGGGACTCAAAGTTTGAACCTAAAAGTTGCTATGGAGGATGGAGTTTCTAAAATAGAGTATCCCAAGTCAATTTAATATGGTTTTTAAACTAATTCAAAATACATTTGTGATGCAAATTATTTCATTATGGGGATTTTGAAAAAAAAAAGAAAAAAAGAAGAGAAAGAACAAAAGAACAAAAATAAAAAGCAAAAAAAAAGAACAAAAATTTTGGACACACATGTTTTCTTTTAATATACTTTACTTTAAATGCATTCTTTAAACAATTTTCCCAACGTTTTAACCCATTTTGACTTCTCCTTCATTCTTCATTTGTTTCATATTCTAAATAATTCATGTTTAAAAGAAATAGGCTTGACAATGAAAAGGATAGTACCATATCAAGTATCTTTGATCACTCTATCAATCAAGCTGATGAAGATATTAGGAATGAGTCACTAAAGAGACAATGAAATCTTGGGAGTTCCCAACATACAAAAGATAGTGGAAGATCCTCTTTTTAGAAAACAAGATGGAGGAAGTAGAATGAGTTCAATTTGATTTTTGATCAGTCAACTTTCATTGAAAGAGAAATTCTACATAGTCAAAAGCCTCATGATGAAAGGTATTCTAAAAAAAAAAAAGAGCTCGCTAGATCGAAAACCTTAAAAAACGATCTAGGCAAAAGTTAGAGCAATTGAAAAAAAAGAGCTTGCTAGATCGAAAACCTCAAAAACGATTTAGGAAAAAGTTAGAGCAATTGAAAAAAAAGAGCTTGCTAGATCGAAAACCTCAAAAACGATTTAGGAAAAAGTTAGGGCAATCGAAAAAAAGCTCACTAGATTGAAAACCTCAAAAACGATCTAGGCAAAAGTTAGGGCAATCGAAAAAAAATCTCGCTAGATCGAAAACCTCAAAAAACGATCTAGGCAAAAGTTAGAGCAATTGAAAAAAAGAGCTCGCTAGATCGAAAACCTCAAAAACGATTTAGGCAAAAGTTAGGGCAATCGAAAAAAAGCTCGTTAGATCGAAAACCTAAAAAAAACGATCTAGGCCAAAGTTAGAGCAATAAAAAAAATGCTCGTTAAATTGAAAACCTGTAAGGCAATCTAGGCAAAAGTTAGAGCGACCTGCTAGATTGAAAACTCGAAAAGAGCGATCTAGGAAAAAATTAGGGTCAAATAAAGTGATCACTAGACTGAAAACCTGGATAGGCGATCTAGAAGATGAACGAACACAAAGAATGCATCAGACTTTACAAACTAGGGCAACTGAACAGTTACAAACTGGGGCAAACGATGCTTTGGAAGTTGTAAACTGGGGCAAACGATGCTTTGGAAGTTGTAAACTGGGGCAAACGATGCTTTGGAAGTTGTAAACTGAGGCAAACAATGCTTTGAAAGTTGTAAACTGGGGCAAACGGTGCTTTGGAAGATATAAACTGGGGCAAACGATGCTTTGAAAGTTATAAATTAGGGCAAACGATGCTTTGGAAATCACAAAAGAATTTCACAGTTGTAAGTGGAGGAAAATGACATCTCTCGTTGTAAAGTGGAGCAAAAAATGTCTTTGCAATTATAAACTAAGGCGAACGATGTGCTTAGAAGTTCAAACTGGGGCAATTTTATTTCCTTCTACAGCTTATTGATGGACTTTCAAGGTTACTAGGGTGTGGTACTAGCGTTGTTCATCTAGAAAGCATTACGCAAATTACAAATTTCTCTACACATGATACCATTCTGTAAATCTTTTTTTTCCTCCCAAAATTTACTTCAGGTACATATCATTCTACACAATATCAAAATCACTCTATTTTATAAATTCTCTCATTCCTTCCAAACATTATTCTATGTACATAATATCATTCTACCCAATATCAAAATGACTCTATTTTGTAAATTCTTCCATTCCTTCCAAACATTATTCTTTGTACATATCATTCTCTTAAACCTTGTTTGTCTTTGTAGATATGACCTCACCTTATTTACATAGAATAAATCTATTCCCTTCACCAATAATCTCTTCATGCATTTCAATAATCATATATGCTGAAAGAAAACATGTGTTACCACTAAAAATAAAAGCATCATAGTTATTTTGATGGTTTAAAAATCATGTTAACTTAGCAAGCTCATAGTTGACACAACATGATAAAACAAGAATGATGTCATTTGTAATTTACCAAGATTCCAACAACCATTGGCAATTTGGTCATACATTCAACAATTGTTCAAGCTGAACAATCAAAGCACACCAACAATTTTTCGCTCATCCTTGACACCTTTGACATTAAACTATAAGGACTAAGGATAGAAAAAAAAACAAAAAAAATGGAAGAGAAAAAGAAAAAAAGAGAGAAGAAAAAGAAAAAAAAAAGAAAAAGAAGAAAAAGGAAAAATAAAAAAAGAAAGGCAAAAAAAAAGGGAGAGAGATAATATAAGAAGAAACAGTCAAAAACAACCTATTGAACTAACTTTTTCAAAACATCAATTTTTCTAATTCAAGCATTATGCACTCTTACATTAATGCATCGTTATTTAATCATTTTCCATTTCATAAATCAATGCATCGTTATTTAATCCTATATCATCATATTATTACATCATCATAATCTTCTTATGCATTCTTACATTAAAAAGATATTGTGCATTCATACTATTAAATGGTTTTGGATACCTAAGGCCAAGTCTTTGTTTCTTAGGATGTCAACCTTAACCGTGCATTTATAGGGATTTTACTCTAACATAGATTTCATAAAAATTAAAAATTAAAAAATAAAAATTCAACATCTACGGTTTACCCACCTCATTCCAAGGGTCTATGCACCCATTTCATTCCAAGGGACCACGCACCCTCTCCATTCCATGGGTCCACGCACCCTCTCCTTTCCAAGGGTCCACACACCTGCTGCATTTCAAGGATCCACGCACCCGCTGCATCACACGGATCCATGCACCCGCTGCATCACAAGGGTCCATGCACCTGCTGCATCCCAAGGGTCCACGCACCAATTTCATTCCATAGGTCCACACACCCATTTCATTCCATGGGTCTACACACCTACGATTTCATTCTAAGGGTCCACGCACTCACTCCATTCCATGGGTCCACGCACCCACTCCATTCCAAGGGTCCAAGCACCCACCTCATTCCAAGGGTCCACCCACCCATCTCACTCAAAGGGTCCACGCACCCACCTTATTCCAAGGGTCCACGCACCCATTTCATTCCAAGGGTCCACGCACCCATTTCATTCCAAGAGTCCATGCATCCTCCGCATTCCAAGGGTCCAAGCACCCTCCGCATTCCAAGGGTCCACGCACCCACCGCATTCCATGGGTCCACGTACCCACCACATTCCATGGGTCCATGCACCCACCGCATTCCATAGGTCCCCGCACCCACCGCATTCCATGGGTCCCCACACCCTCCGCATTCCATGGGTCCCCACACCCACCGCATTCCATGGGTCCCCACACCCTCCGCATTCCATGGGTCCACGCACCCACTGCATTCCATGGGTCCACCCACCCATTCCATTCCATGGGTCCACGCACCCATTCCATTCCATGGGTCCACGCACCCATTCAATTCCATGGGTCCATGCACCCACTGCATTCCCAAGGTCCACGCACCCACTTCATTCCCAGGGTCCACGCACCCACCTCATTCCAAGGGTCCACGCACCCTCCTCATTCAAGGGGTCCACGCACCTTCCTCATTCAAACGGTCCACGCACCCACTCTATTCCAATGGGTCCATGCATCCACTCCATTCCAAGGGTCCATGCACCCACTGCATTCCATAGGTCCACGCACCCACTGCATTCCATGGGTCTACCCACCTATTTCATTCCATGGGTCCACGCACCCATTCCATTCCATGGGTCCACCCACTCATTCCATTCCATGGGTCCACGCACCCATTTCATTCCATGGGTCCACCCACCCATTCTATTCCATGGGTCCACGCACCCACTGCATTCTCAGGGTCCATACACCCTTTGCATCCCATTGGTCCACGCACCCTCTGTGTTCCATGGGTCCACGCACCCTTCTCATCACAAGGGTTCATGCACCCTCCTCATCATAAGGGTGCAAGTACCCAGTCGATTCCATGGGTCCACGCACCCAGTCCATTCCATGAGTCCACGCACCCACTCCATTACAAGGGTCCACGCACCCACTCCATTGCAAGGGTCCACGCACCCACTTCATTCCAAGGGTCCATGCACCCTCTGCATTCCAAGGGTCCACGCTCCCTTTGCATTCCAAGGTTCCACGCACCCTCCGCATCTCAAGTGTGCATGCATCCTCCGCATTCCAAGGGTCCACGCACCCTCTGCATTCCAAGTGTGCACGCACCCTCCGCATTCCGTGGGTCCACACACCCACCGCATTCCATGGGTCCACGCATCTGTTCCATTCCAAGGGTCCACGCACCCACTGCATTCCTTGGGTCCATGCATCCATTCCATTCCATGGGTCTACGCACCCACTCCATTCTAAGGGTCCACGCACCTACCTCACTCAAAAGGTCCATGCACCCACCTCACTCAAAGGGTCCACGCACCCACCTCACTCAAAGGGTCCACGCACCCACCTCACTCAAAGGGTCCACGCACCCACCTCATTCTAAGGGTCCACGCACCCACCTCATTCCAAGGGTCCACGCACATCTTCATTCAAAGGGTCCACGCACCCTCCTCATTCAAGGGGTCCACCCACCCTCCTCATTCAAAGGGTCCACGCACCCACTCTATTCCAATGGGTCCACGCACCCACTCCATTCCAAGGGTCCATGCACACACTCCAGTCCAAGGGTCCACGCACCTTCTACATTCTCAGGGTCCATGCACCCTCTACATTCCATAGGTCCACGCACCGTCTACATTCCATGGGTCCACGCACCGTTCTCATCACAAGGGTTCATGCACCCTCCTCATCACAAGGGTCCAAGTACCCAGTCCATTCCATGGGTCCACGTACCTAGTCCATTCTATGGGTCCACGCACCCAGTCCATTACATGGGTCCACGCACCCTCTGCATTACAAGGGTCCCTGCACCCACTCCATTCTATGGGTCCACGCACCCACTCCATTCCAAGGGTCCACGCACCCACTCCATTCCTTGGATGCATGCACCCAGTGCATTCCATGGGTCCATGCACCCTCTGCATTCCAAGGGTCCACGCACCCTATGCATTCAATGGGTCCACGCATCCAGTGCATTCCAAGGGTCCACGCACCCTCTGCATTCCAAGGATCCACGCACCCTCTACATTTCAAGGGTCCACACACCTACTCGATTCCATGGGTACACGCACCCACTCCATTCCATGGGTCCACGCAGCCACTTCATTTGAAGGGTCCACGCACCCACCATTTCATTCCAAGGGTCCACGCACCCTATGCATTTCAAGGATCCACGCACCCACCTCATCACAAGGGTCCATGTACCCAGTCTATCATAAGGGTCCACACACCCACTGCATTACAAAGGTACACGCACCCTCTGCATTACAAGGGTCCACACACCCTCTCCATTTTAAGGGTCCACGCACCCTCTGCATTCCATGGGTCCACGCACCCTCTGCATTCCAATGGTCCACGCACCCACCTCATCACAAGGGTCCATGCACCTTCTTCATTCCATGGGTCCACGCACCCTCTGTAGTCTACGTACCCTCTCCATCACCAAGGTTCGCGCACCCTCTCTATCACCAGGGTCCGTGCACCCTCTGCATTACAAGGGTCCACGCACCTGCTTCATTCCAAGGATCCACGCACCCACTACATTACAAGGGTCCACTCACCTCTTCATTCCCAGGAATCAGATATCCTCGGACAAAATTAATTCACTTCTTTACTAATTTCTTACAAAAATAATAAGAATAATGTAATTATTCATATTATTCAATAAGACATTTGTAAAGAGGGGCAACTGTGAATACCCAATTTTGTCCGAGGAATAGAAATAGAAGTCCCACATCGGATAGAGTTAAAAATTTAAAGGTCCTCTTGGTAGTCCCACATCGGACAAGACAGACTTCAGGAGTCTCTCGTTCTCCTATATAAGGAGACGCCTTTTCCAAGAAAAAGGGAGAACACTTAAGCTGCAAAACTCGTGTTTGGGAGTACGCATTAAAGCGTAAGCCCGTCATTTATAAAAAAATTTATTCTCTTGTAAATAGTTTAAGTTTGGGAGTACGCAGAAATGCGTAAGCCCATCTAGTCTTTATTTCAAGGGGGAGGGAAGCTTATGGGTCACTTCAAAACCTTTTTCAGGTAAATGCAACTAACCTTTCTTTCTTTCTTTTTAGTATTTATTATTCATCATTATATTTTCTTTATTTTTTTTTTAGTTTAAATTTTTAATTTTTTGTTATTTTAATTTTTTATATTTATTTTTAGTTTAGATCTATCATTGTTTTTAAAGAAGGAAATTAAAAAATATATTTCAAGTTTGTGCAATGGCCAAGTGGGATCAATTGAGTGGTCGATCCACCTTTGATATTACTTGAAACATAAGAATTTATTGAGTAGCCATTTGCTATCTTAAATTCTGTGCAAGAGCAAACTTCTCTCTTCTTAAATCATTCTTTCTAAAAAAGTTTTAAAAAAATATTTCTGTTCTCAAATTTTAAATAAAATAAAATAAATAATTGGTTTTTTCAAATTCAAGTTTTAATAATTTCAAAGTTCTAAAAAATAAAAATCACAAAACTAATTTTCTTCTAATTTTTCAAAAATACTTTTCATGAATTTCAAGCATAATATTTTCTAAAACATCCAAAAGCACCATAATCTTCTTCATAAATTTAAAATGCATTGAAACTATTTTTTAAGAACTACGTAACTTTAATTTCCTCACTGCACCTGAGGATGCGTAGGAGCGGGAACCGAACCCGTCAAGCCCAAATAAACTTCCGGATCATTTTTCTCCATTTATTTCATGAGACAAAAAATAAAAAAAAAAACTCTTTAAATAACTAAAATTAATCCTTTGGAGTGAAATAAATATTTTGAAAGTTAATTATAATTCTGCATAATTAATTAGAAGATAACCATCTTTTTAACGGACGTCGTAGGGTGCTAATACCTTCCCTATGCGTAAACAACTCCCGAATCCAAATTGGTTTCAAATATCAAAATTTCAAGTTTTTCCAAAATTTCCTTTTATAAATTTTGGTGGCGACTCCTCTGTTTTTTTATTAAAATTTTCTTATTTGCCGTCCCGTCGTGATTTCGGTTACGACAATACCAAGACTTGCTTACTAACCCTTACATCCCCACAGTCATTCATCCATTGTAGCCGATAAGGATTAGGATGCTTCTTGGTAGACAAGTTTAATTTCTCTACTAGCAAAGCAACGTTGGTGCAACTGTCACTGTCTATAATTATACTACATAACTTGTTGTTCACATTACAACGAGTATA
Source organism: Canavalia gladiata (assembly GCA_037954105.1). NCBI lineage: Eukaryota > Viridiplantae > Streptophyta > Magnoliopsida > Fabales > Fabaceae > Canavalia > Canavalia gladiata. The sequence goes on from CM075662.1 coordinate 26,618,235, forward strand.
AAATATATGCTCCCTTTGCTCTAAATCTCATTCATCCTTTGGTTGAATGCTCAGTGCACGTCTTATGTCCAAGATTTCTCCATGCACAGGTTCTGCTATCTCCACATTACTACAATCCTCTAACTTTGGCATTTCTTCTTCCTCTGAGCTAACACTCTCCACTTCACCATTGTCAAGAATGATCACGGTCCTCTGGTTCAGAGAGAAGTAATATGTCCTAGACCTTGACACTTAAAGCAATGAATGTGACTTCACTTATTAGAGGATTTAATTTCAAATCTACCTTTGGAAATAGGTACTGCTAACTTTCCATGAGATTTCTCCTTTGGTTTAGGACCTTCTTTATTGTTGGATTAGACTTCCATGATAAACTAGAAGTATATTTGTGAGTGCTTCTAGATTTGAGTTGTCTTTCCACCTGAATAGCTTTATGAAGCAATTCTTCCATCTCTACATAATGTTGTAGTTCCACCACATCAATTATCTCTCATTTTAGTCTTCCAATGAATCTTGTCATAGTGGCTTCTTTGTCCTCCTCCACATTGGCCCTTATCATGTCAATTTCCATCTCCTTATAATAATCTTCAACACCCCCACGGTGCCTTGAGTAAGATTTTGCAGTTTTCGATACAAGTCCCTATGATAGTGACTTGATCCAAATCTTCTTCTCATGGTTACTTTCATCTCTTCCCACGTTCATATAAGTCTCTTCACATACTTTCTCCTACTAAGGACAAATTGATCCCACCAAATATTAACATAATCGTTGAAAGATATAGTGGCTAGTTTTACCTTTTTCTCCTCCGAATAATTGTGACAATCAAACATATGCTCTATTTTTCTCTTCCACTCAAGATAAGTTTCAGGTTCATTCTTTCCTTGGAATGGTGGAAGGGATAATTCAATACTCCCTAATTTGTTATTTTTTTCTTCTCGATATCGTCTTCTTTCTCTAAAACATCCATTGTCTGATTCTAAGTTCTCCTCCAATCTACTTATTCATCATGGTGAAGTAATCTTTGAAGACTAATTCTATGAAAAATCCGAGACTTTCTCCTCAAACAACCCTCCATATCCTCCAACCTCATATTCAATTGTTGGAATTGATTTTATGAATATTTTTAGATCCGTTTCATTTTGATGGAGTTCACCACTCATGTTGACAATACTGCAAATTGAAAAAAAAAAAATCAGAATAATAAAACATCATCAATCACTCCCTTAGTGTTTACCCTCAATATTGACGCTCTTCACTCATGTTTACACTCGAATTGACTTTTTCTATAATGTTCTCCCCCACTCTTGTCTTTTATCTCTCGCTTCTCCTTATAAGCCTTTGAACCAAGAACTTCACAAGTTGATTTTTCCACAAATAACGAAAGAGTCACAGATACACAAGATGAATATGATAAGGAATATTGGTCAAAGAAATAAGAAATTAAATAAAAAATTATATTGAATAAAGACTGATTTTTTTTCTTTATCAATTGTCTTAAAAGTATTGAATTTCTTTTTTTTTTAATTTCTATCACAACATTATTTTTTTTAATTTCTATCACAATTTTTTTTGAATTTTTATCACAATTTTTTTTTACTTATCTACGAAATATTTGATAGACAAGAATTTTAATACTGCAAGAGACAAAGATATAGTTTTTTTTTTGAAAAATTCATGAGGTAGGTAATAGAAAAAAAAAGTCTAAAGTAAATAAATGAATGGAAACAAGAAGGATAGTGGAAAACAAGAGACACAAATAAAAGAAAACAAAGGATAAATGACACCTAATTCCAAGAGTCGAAGCTTTGATGTCAAATGATATAATTCACCCTACATGAATGAATCGGAATGTGGAAATGATAATGGAAAATCTTGAGAATGAGGATAAGATAAGATAAGGAACCTGACACAAACCGCGACATGTCGGAGAGTACCAAAGTTATCAAGAGGAACATGACCCTTACCGTGACCTACCGGAAGAACCAACGTTATCAAGGGTAGTTCTTTACCTAAGAACCAAGGAAATCAAGGAAATCAACTCACACAGAGATGAAAAACTCTCAAAGAGAAAATACTGTCTTTCACTGAATACCTAACTCCTATTATATAGTAACCTAATAAAAAAAGATAACAAATAAAATCCTAATTAGATTGCGATTTGAGTTGCAACTATTTAAAACAACTGACTTGTAAATAGATATCAAATTCTAATGCGATCTATAACAAATCATAAACCTTATCACTTAAGACCTTCAATGATATAACTACATAAATTAACCCATGTTGAAACTAGGTTTGGATCCACGTAGTCTTTTTCTTGAACTTGCTTAATGAGACCTTCAAGTGCTTGTTCCATACGTTTGATCTTTCTCTCATCATAGGACGTTCCATTCTTTGTAAAAATAATCTTTTAGATTATCTCTTCTACTTATTATGATACCCACATTCACATCATTACATAGTATCAATAATTAATAGAAAATAGAAATATGTTAAATTTATATAGAAAAAAATGTAATATTTAATTCATGAATTAAATGGTATTTTCAATTTTATATAAAGATTAAATTGTAATACTTTAAAAATCAAACGATCATAAATTGTTTAAGATATTAATTCAAAATTTAATGGTTTGATTATAATTAAATTATGATAAAATTAATATTAATTAAATAATATTTTTAAAAATTTATAATATATAATATATTAATATCATAATTTTATATAATTGAAATTATCTAAAATTTTTAAATTTATATTATATATATAATAAATATAATATAATATAATTTTAATTTTTTAAAATAGTTAAAATAATACTATTGTATATAAACTGATTTTTTATTAATTTTACCAATTCATCAATTTACTAATTTTATCGATTGTTAAAACTAATTTAAATAAATTAAAGAAATGTTCCGTTCCTATTAAATTGGTTAAACGACCCAATCTAATCTGATGTAACTATACTAAAATGTAACATTAATTACATAAAGAGACCAAAATGTAATATTAATTTTATGTAAGAACTAAAATATTAAACTCGTTTGATGACTTGTATGTTACGTTAGTCTATTGCACACATTGATATTTGTGTTTAATGAACCAAACAGCCAGGATTAAATTGTACACATTTGTTTTTCATATAGAAATTAATTTTTTTAATAATATGAAAAACGATAAAATTTAAATTTAGAATTAATTTAATTCCTAATTTTTCGTTACTAAACCAATACAGCAGCTTATATAGAAACTAATTTATGAAAGAGTGTTAAACATGAAGATCAAATAAATAACTTAATTTTTAATTAAAATACAATTGATAGATACTCTAAAATTATGCAGACATATTTATCTGATAAAATTTTTTAAACTGACAATTATATTGATAAATTTTTTATTTTATAAAAAAATTATTAAATAATATTATTATCAAAATTTAATATTTAGAATCAATGAATTTATATATATTAAAATAAAAATATGACATAAAATAATATTAAAATATTTATATTTTGTATGAAAATAAATTTTCTTGAAATCTCTTCTTTCATATATGTATTTAATTCTATATCATATTTATCATTTTATAATTTTTATTATTTTTGATCATCCGTTTTAAAATTATTTTTTATTTTTATCACTATGTCATTCAAAATATTGTTTTTATAATTTTTTTGTAATTTTTTACACATCCCTATGATGATTAATTTCTGTTGCTATATTTTAAAGGTTTAATAACATTTAGAGTTGTGATTATTATTATTATTATTATTATTATTAGTATGATTATTATTAAAAAAAGAAATTAACAGATACATAACGGGTGTGCCCGTAGAATTTTTTTTGGGTCCGCTATGATCGGATTTCTTTTGCCATTTATTTTTATTCACACCCTTCTTTTTTATAAAATGTTTTTAAATGAAATTTTTTTTCTCCCACATATTTTTTTTATAAAAGTACATTTCCCCGATTTAACTTCCAGAAATATATTTTTACAGATAACTTTTATAAGTGTAAAAATACACAGTTTCGGAAATAAAAAAAAATTCAAGGGGTGCAGAAAATAATATCCATAATTTGGTTCTGGATCCAAAAAGTAACGCTATTTAGTTGGGTTGGATCTGATTAAGACTCCAAACTTTGTCATCCAGTGATAGGCCCATTCAAGTGAAAAGAAGGAAATTTCTTTTTATATTCCCTATTTTTTCTAAACCCTTTTTCGGTATATTATTTTGAAAATTATCCCTTATATAATTTTGAAAACTAATTTTTGGAGCAATATTTTGGAAGAATATTTTCAATGTTACAGAAATTAATTTTGAGAAATGTGCTAAAAAAAGGGATGCAGTATGTTGGGGAAAAGATATTTTTGAAAACCAATTTTTTTTTTTAATAAAAAGAAAGTGTGGAAAGTTTGGGGCTGAAGAAAAATGCTTTATCACACAACTGACACAAGAATTTATTTATTTTTTACCGCGATTAAAAAATCATGCTGAATTTCGATCAATTCAAATCAAGTTAGGTGGACCAATTCCATATATCACACTAGGCTTTGTCTAAGACATTATTTTTTATTTTTACTTTTGTTACTCAGCTGGAAGCTGTTTTAGCGAAAGCTTGAACCTGAATTTCTTTTAACATGTATTAATCTTGTGTATACTATTAAGCACGGTAAAATAAGCCATAATATAAAAAGATAATATTTCGTGACACATGGAAGCAACTTTTATAACTTTCAATCTGTTCTTACATAATAAATAATTATTCTAATGGAAAAACCAAAAATTATTTTTGGCAGAATGTAACAATAATCAGACACATTTTGCGTGTCCAATTCTTTCCTTTTTGTAGCAATGTGTAAGGGCTCAATCTTTCTTAATACAAGAGCAATGTCCAGCACAATAGCATCACTATGTACAGTACACAGCATCTTTGCATCCAGTTTCTTTTATATACATTTATTTTGGCAACACAGTATTAGGCCTTCACAATCTTTTGATATGTAGACTTGGAATCACTAGAAGACATAGGGCTTCAATGTTGAGCTTCAAATACTTTCTATACTGAACTTAATATAAGATCTGAACCACATTTATTTGGTAAATTGCTGCATCATAGGTATAGGGACTCAAATGAGAGCTTCTTTGCATCTCCTAGTCATTAGCTATAAGAAGATATTACTTGCCAATGCTGTTCTGCACAAAAGACCACAAGGATAATAAGCAACAGAAGAAAATGATAAAGAATGGACATTTTGAAATTCAAATGATCTACATCTAGTGATTTCTATGTGTTGCTGTCATAAAAGTTAAGGAATAAGAGAAAACAAGAGCTATGATAGAAAGAAAGGGTACACAGATAGTATGAATATCAAGAGTATTAATAATTAAGATAGATTGGAAAATGGAAAACATAAAATATTTCCATGCTTACTAAAAGTTACATGAACATGAGGCCTTTAATATCAAGAAATGGAAGAGTTGGAATACCCTTGCAGGAGAGCATCATATGAGCACACATCATGTTCTTTTCACCAAAGAGATTCCATTAGGGTCACCTCCCATTTCTTCAAACACAACCAAGAAGTTCCCACCTGAGTTGAGCCAAGAGCGAGGAACATGATACCTGTCCAAAGGCAAAAATAGGATCTCATGATATTCAAGTATTTACATTACTCACTGTTGGAAAATAAGTAGTGTGAATTCTCACCATCTCTGGGAGGGTTGTCCACAATTTGTTCTGCATTTCTGATCAGTATAAAATCCAGCATAATTACAATTACTACAACTGCCATGTGCTATATATGCAGGCCAATGGCGACCAATGCTCTGACCATTTATCCATACTTCACCCTTTCCCATGCTGCTCATATCTAGAGCTAATGGATCATTGCCAGCAGGTGCGCTAAAAGTTGCCTAATAATATTGAAGCATGAAATGACTTAGAATTCAAGCGATTGCAGGTGATCATCTAACTGTGACTGAAGTGCAACATCGGTAGCATTTTATTCATACCTTGTACCATGTCAAAGGTTGTTTTTTGGCCACTAATGATCCTCGTGCCCATTCAACAGAGTTACTTCCACTTACAGTATGAAGGTTCATGGTTTCACCTTTCAATCCAACCTGCCCAGTAACATATGAATGTGTTAATCTTTATTCCTTACTACTGACATTTCTGAAAGCAAAAAAGTATATAAATCTTTTGCATGCACTAAAATCTGATCAACTATGTATATAATGTGTTAGGCATTCTTGACTATCCTAGAATGGCACAATTGCTAATTTTTCCATGAATTTTTGCTTCACTGGTAATCAAGTTTCAACACATAACGACCAGCATGTGAGTCTTCACCCTGCAATTATTAATTTTGAAATGGGCAATACACCAACCAATATAACAAAGTCTTTACAACTTGCTAGTGATCAATGAAATGTATACTAGATAGCAAACCTTATAAGACCATTTCTGCTTAGACAAGTCTCGTGTCCCCTCATTTAGACCCTTCAGTGTGACTGGGCCTAACACCCCAGCATTCCATGTTTCAAAGTGCATACCGACATTCTGGTATTAAATAAAAACAAAACACCATTAAAACGTAAAAATATTACTTATCAGTAAACTAAAAATGTTACAGAAAAGCACATGAGAAAGGAGAGAACTAACCGGGAGACCCACGGAAACACTAAGTAAAGAAAGCTTGTTATTGCCAACCCTCAGCTTGACATTGTCACTAAATGTTAATTTAGGATTCCCCAATCCCCCATACACAGTTCCTGCATTCAAACAGAAGATGGGTATGTTAAACTGGAATTTGTAAAAGGAAAATGCTAAGTCAAAGAGGCATAATTATGTTATTCACCTGAGAGTTGACCATTAATGAAAACATGAAGAACATGGCCTGCTGACATTACGGTAAGAACTGGAGATTCCCCATTCTTTAAAAAACCTTCATTAGGATTAATGTTGACACTAAACAAAGGATATAAATATTGATTAGATGGAGAGAGGATAGAATTAGTAAGCATCATGTGACTAACATTCCAATAATTTGTCTTTAAGAAGTTTATAAGTTGAAAGATGCTTACTCTGTCGTATACCACAAATAATCTGTAGAATCCCTGGTCACATTGACTTGCTCCCAAAGTGCATCTGCTTTGATGGGATCATTTTGACTTGATGAGGCAGGTTCTTCATTGTAGGATTGCCAAGCAAATGCACTGTTTACTGGAGTCATCTTTTTCAGCCAGCTATGGGCACCAACCTGCATAAAATTGGAAAACAGTAGTGTATAGTAAACATTCACATCGCAAAAATACTAACGTGGTAAATACACAGGATTTTTTTCTCAGAACACTTATAATCTTTGTTTGTCCGTAAAGAACTTATTCAATAAAAAAGATTGATTTCTTGATTTCTTTTATAGATAGATTGATTTTTGCAGAAATAATTTGACCATACATACATTTATTAAACAAAAAAATGAAGAACTTATTTAACATAGTCAGCAGTGTTGTGTTACCTTTGCAGTGTTGAAAACTTCAGTTTTGCAGTCAGGAAGAATACTGATAGACCAAGGTGGTAGGTCATAGTGCCCATTTCCAAAAGCAGCTTTTGCAGAAGATTTGGTGTCATAGTTTGCAAGAAATGCAGCACAGCCACCAGCGGTGGTGAACACATGTGCCTAAGATTACATTAACACAAGGAATCAAATGAATTTTCAACACAAGAATTTTGTTGACATTCATCATAAACTACTAGCTTAGGGACCTTACCTCAAGGTTATATCCAAGTTTTGTCACTTTGGGATCTGCAGACACTAAAGCCGGCTCACACTGTTTTATTGCTTTATGCATATCTCTCAAATGCCCCCATTTCGGTTCATTTTGAAGTCCTGGTATAGTCAAGCTTTCAGGTTAATGTGCATATTTTTTCAGCTTTACCCATGTGGTGCCTAAAAGTGAATTTGTTCACTTTTCTGGGGGGACAATAAAATTATCACTTTTTTCCCCTCTAAGACCACTTTAACCAAAACGCTTCCTTAAGCTTTAAAATGCTTTAAATGTGTGTTGTTATCATCGTCCAAAAGATGTAAACAATTTTAACATTGCTGCATACCGTATTCATCAAGGGGAGCATCATAGTCATAGCTTGTGGCAATGAAAAGGCCACCAGATGTCCGGCCAAAATTAGTTCCTCCATGGTACTGGACTCAAAAAATGAGGCAATTAGAACATGAATTTGCATAACACACAACGTAGGAACTATTCACAGTGGAGAGGGCCCACATACCATATAGTAGTTAACAAATGAGCCACCATTCTGAATGAATCTTGCAACTGAGAATGCCAAGTCTTCTGCTGGTCTACGAGGGCTTGCACCGCCAAATTCAGTGTACCTACGGAGCAGAAAACATGGAACTAAATTTATAACCAAAATAAAAACATTTTCATCTTACAAGGTAGCATTTGTTAAGACTTACCAGCCAGTCCAATTCTCAGTCCACATTTTGGGTTTGTAGTTCTTGTTGGGCTTGTAGTTTTCACAGTAGAACCCATTGCATGTGTCAATCTATAGCAGAGCCGGTAAATTAACACAGATCAGAGAGAGAGAAAGAAAGATGCAAGGAAGCTGAATCAATTTGCCAATGAAAGCACCGAGCTACCCCTCATAAAACCTAGAATTGAAACCAAATCTTGGCACTTTCTCAAATTTTATTTTTCTTTTGTTTGTTTTCAAAAAGTGTAAAGGAGACAAATAAGCAAGTCAATAACTGCACTTCTAGAACAACCCAGAAATAGGAGAAAAAGTGAAGAAAATAGAACTGCTGAGGTAAGCCAAAGCACCTTCCTCCAAATAAAGCAAAAAAGAGAGAGAGGGTCAAATGGACTTATGAGAGAACAGCAAAAATATTAGTAAAAGCAACAAACAACCTTATCCCAACCAAAGTAACCATGACACTGTTATAAACCCCACCACCACAAATATATGAGTGACATAAATTCAACGAAACAGAATAAGAATTTTTTACGAAGAAAAAAACATCTTCAAATCCGCAAACACAAAAAACGTTTTTAATCAGTGTATGAAAAAGAAAGAGTAACATACAACAGGATCAGGAGCATCTTCTTGCTTGCACATAACCCATGGAACATCAGTGTCTAAACCCACAGCCATTTGTGCAGCCCATTTTGTATAAGCTTTTCCAGGAGCACCAGTTTCCCATTCCACTGGTCCATACTCGTTCTCTATCTGTCAATTTCAATTCAAATTTCTTTCAACACTAAATTAACCATAAACATGATAGTAAAACTGGCTCAATAAACTTTACAGTAAATTTTTTTTTTGACAAAAGTAAATAATACAAATATATTATATGGCTTATTTAAATACCTGTGACAAAATTATTGGACCACCCTGGCTCTGAAACAGCTTCTCCTCTTTCATCAAGCTTACAATCTTGGCAGTGAATTTTTGCATTGCCGCCTACTCACATCATGACAAAAAATTGGACGGTTGGTCAGAAAAACCATTAAAATATTTTAAATCAACCAATAATAATAAGTAAATTATTAGAATTAGTTAAGCTACAAAAACGAAAATTCCAACCTTGAACGGCTCATTGTCTGTTCTGAAAGCTATACCCGGAACATACTTGAGCCAAACAGGAAATCCCCTGAATACAAAACAGAGTTTTTCACCTTTGAGCGATTCCTAAGAATTTTATTTTTTTCCTTTTTTTGAATCTAATAATTTTCCACTTCCACTAATAAAAGTAAAAGAAGGTGAACATTTATTTACATAATTAAAATCATTACCCAAAGTTCCATTCAGCACATATGTAGGGACCAATGCGGAGATGAACATAAAGGCCAGCTTGCTGCACCAGCTTAACGAACTTAACCAGATCATACCTATCTTCAAAATTATACTGAAATTTTCCAAGATTATACAAAACTACAATTAGTTTTTTCTTTAATTTTTTGGAAAAATAAAAATAAAAAATAGAATTAGAAAGAACCTAGAAAAAAAAAGATGAAAATTTAGGAAATGTAATAGCATTTGCATTACTTTGCCAGGAGAAGGTTCATGTGCATTCCAAAAGACATAGGTCTGAATAACATCAAGTCCTCCATCTTTGGCCTTTTGAATAAGGTCAGGCCACATCTGCAATAACAAACATAATAATTTTTTGAGTATGCATTGATGAAAAAATAAAATAAACCAAAAATTGATGCAGCATGTACTTGAGGTGTGCTTCTTGGATAATGGATGGAGCCAGAGATCAAAATTCTTTTCTTTCCATCAACTATTAAAGATTTGTGATCATAAGTCACAGAGGCTGTGACATCACAAACCCAAAAACACAGCAACATCATCACCACCACATGAAACTTCCTCTTCCCAATTAAATTCTCCATCATCACCATTACAACTCTTATATATTTCTCTAACCAACAACAAAAATTGTGTCTTTCTTTCCTTCACTCTTGTTTAAACATTTGAAGGTTGAAAAGAGTGAAGGAGAAAACAGCTAGCTTGTTGGTGCTTTGTGTTTGTGGAGAGTGGGTTTTTATATGTGCTAATTGTTTTGAGAGTGTGTTTTATTACAAGGTGAGGTGTGTGGGTTGAGATAGACGTTAATGCCAATGCAGTAGCTTTATATAGATTTGGAGAAGGAAAGAAAGAGAGGGAAGAATGGGACCCTTTTCTCTCTTTTTTTCTTCTTCTCCTCATCCTTCTTCACACGTAACTGCTGCATAACATTACCCTTAAGATATCTTTGCCTTTTATTTTGGGAATTGTTACTCCATTTTGGGTGCCATCATTACATTCAAGTATGAACTTACTTTGGTCATTTTACTTTATAGTTGATTTTAATCATTTAAAAATTGTAAAATTTTATAGGAAAAATATTTCTTATACTTTTATGGTTTTAATGTAATATTTTTAACATTTTCCTTAAATTAGTAAGGATAAAATGGCTGCAAAGTTTAGTATATAGTTAGCATAGAATTAGATCTTTCAAACATGAGATAGAAAATTTAAAATAAAGATATCTTTAGTGTTAAGATAAAAGGATAAAATGATCTATTCAGTTTATGTCAAATTATTTCAATCAAATATCATTATATTTTGCGTGAATTTTAGTGTGCAAATAAAATTATATTTAAAGAAAATTAGAAAAGTGATGCTCAATGCACGACGTATTAAACTAAAATAAAGTTGTAGTGATTGGTAAAATGTGTCGGAATATTTATTCACACGAATAAACATGTGATATTTTATGACTCTGTTTTATTCAATAATCACCTTAATTGCATAGCATGTTTACGAATTTTTGTCTAACTTTCTTTTTAGCTGGTAACATTACTACTAAAATTAACCTTAAAATTTTGCTACACCCAAGACTTTTCTTACAATGATTGTGCATTTAAGACTAAATATGGCATTTGGGTTTGGGTGCCTTTCACAACGACCCATTTCATGATACCATATTAAAGAAGGCTCCACCAACGCCAATACCATTGTTTAGCCGGTTTTGAGTCCAATCCTGTTATTCTAATGCTCATCAATGTCAATCTCGTAATTTGCAAAGCTGAAAAAAACTTTCCTTGTCCACAGATTTTTATTTATTGGTGAAGTGTTATTTCCACTATTTAATTTGGTCTTTTTGTCATAAATACTTATTGATCTTTTGAATTGTTGAGTAAAGGTGTGTAAAATATTGTGAAAACCGAATCAAACAGTCTTTCGATTAGTTGAATTGGGAATTGATTATTTTTTTAATATTTTAATTATAAAATTGTTTTAATAAAAAATTAATAATAAACCAAAAATTAGTTAATATATAAAATAATATTATTTTAATTATTTTTATAAAAATAATTTATATTTTATTTTATTTTACATTTAAATTTAAAATTTTGAAATAAGATATAATTTTTAATTTTTAATTATGTAAAATTATGATATTAATATATTTTTAATAAATTATATATTATAAAAATTTTAAAAAATATTTAATTAATATTAATTGGATTATGATTTAATTATAATTAAACTATTAAATTTTAAATTATTATTCTATCTAATTTAATAATCGCTTTGATTTTGAAAATCTTGTATGAACCAAACAAAGGATTAATATGATATTTGTCTCCATTATAATAAATAATGCATTTAAAAAAGTAAAGAATAATTACATAAATAATGATTGAGAATCTAACATTTCTTATAGTTTTTTACTCAATAGTTATAACCTATATTTTACAAAAGTACATTCTCAATTAAAAAAATAAAGTAGAATACTTAATACGAAACATAAGAGTTAAATTAATTTTTAAAAGATGTTGAATAAACCCAAAAGCCTTTGTTCAAGACTGTGGGTAATTTTTCTCAACAGTACATAATATTTGATGTGATTTAACTGGGGATTTAAAGAAACGCGAATCTTATGGACGTTGAAAAAGAAACAAAAACTTTCTTTCGTGGAATGTCTGGTCACGTTAACCACGCCATTTTAACTTACCAAGCTGCTTTAGTTTATTTTCTTTTAATTGATAATTTAGTTGAAAATTATTTTATACTGCTTTCTGTCATCTCATTCCTCGAATTAGGTATTGGATGTCTTTTATCATTTATAATAAAAATAATGTTTCATTTTTAGTGTAATAAAATAATGAAATGTAATTTCTAAAAGGGAAAGTAAAGAGGACAGCGATGAAATGAAATGCATGTTAAGAATGGTAATGAATGTTATAATCATTAAATATTAAAAAAAATTACTTACAATATATAGGATAACTATCGGCATGTTAGTTCACGAACTATCAAGTTGTTTCAAAGCAATCTCATGTAAAATTATTTTGTTTAATAATTTTTATAAATAATTTAATTTTATTAATCTAATATTTAAATTAATAAATTTTATTATATAAATTATATTTATAAAAATTTATAAATTTTTAAAAAATAATATATTATTAAATAAATTTAAATTAATAAATAATTTTTAATATCTATGATTTTATTTAATAAAATATTAAATTTTTTAAAATTTATACTTAATATTTATATTTATATATATATAAAAGAATTTGTTAATATAAGATATAAAATTTTAATATTTATACTAATTTAATAATTTTTTATAAAATACATAAGATGATATAATTTTTATTAAAGTAAAATAAAATCAATAATTATTTTTTAAAAAAACCTAATCCAATATTTAAATGGATTAAAAAATTAAAAAATTAAAATATTATCTTTCATTTGCATTATTAACAAAGATTGAAATATAGATTTACTTTATTAAATTTTTAAATGACTGTAATATTAATTTATTTGTATAAATTATTTATCAAACTAAAGTGTGAAATAAATTCTATCAATTATAATAATTATTTAATAAAATTAAATTTTACATTGGAACATAATTTAATTAACAAAAAATTTAATTTCTTTTCATTTTTATTATTTTTTAATAAATTATATTATAAACATATATAAAATATATATTTTTTAAATAAAATATTATAAAAAAAATTATCAACTATTTAGAAATAAGATAAATTAAAAATAAAAATAAAGGATCAAATAAATAATTGTAAAGGTCAAACAACAATTTTTCACAGTAACAAACCTTTAAATAAAATAATACATTTATATATTAATACTTTCACTGCATTAAATGTGTAAGTACAGATAATAACATTTAATTGATTTATATTAATTAAGATTTAATATCCTCAGATTTATAAAGATATCAGAAACAAAATTTTTAGTTAAATAAATCATATTTTACAATTTTTGTTCACATAATTTTATATTTGAAATTATTAAAGTATGGTTAATTTATTATTTAATTTTTGTTTAATTAATGGGTATATTTATCCATCTTCGAAATTTAAAATTATCTGAATAAAAAGAGTAAAATATAAAAATTAATATCACTTATTTATAATTTTTTTAATAAAAAAATGAAATAAAATAAAGAAAAGATGAGTCTAGATCTCCTTTAAAAAATATTTAAAATATGTATATAATTTAATAATATAATTTTATATATTAATAAAATTGATATAATTAAAAACTACTATTATTTTAATATTTATTGATTATAAGAGATTATATTTATTTAAATAACATACAATTTTTAGAAAAGATTAATTTTTAACAATTAAATAAAGATAGTTTTACACATTTATTGTTATTCAATTTTTGATTTGAACCTTCAGATTTAATTTTAATTTTTTAAATTATTATACTTCTTAATTTTTATGTGAGAGAAAATATATAAATAAAAAATATTTTAATAATTAAATTATTAAAAAAGTTATAAATATAAAAAATTAATTAAAATTATTTGTTCTTATTTGTGAGATTAGAATCTGCTTTATATGAAAAATTTATTTATCTTTAATATTGGATAAAATTATATATTTATAATGTTATCTTATAATATTAGTATTTGAAAGTTATTTTTATTGTGGATAAAATAATATTTGGCAAGGATCTCCATAAAATTCCTGTTCATTTTAATAACACTTAAACTATTATAATTTTTTATACAAAATATTGAAAGAGCTTTTTTTATTAAAATCCATAATAGTTTTTTCCTCATCAACCTGTTGTGTGTAATGGTATGTTGAGTATAAGTCCTTCATTGTCATACAAAATAGTCAATTCTTAACATAATAGGTGTCATTAAAGTAAGACATAACTTTGCTTTTATTACCAAAGTGTATACTTCTTAACAACTCTTGATAAAAGAATTTTAGGCCTTTCTCACAATGTACACGAGGGGGTTATGGCATTTTTCTTTTTATCACTATCAACTTTAGGAGAAATGAGGGTGTCGATTCTCCTTCCCAATTGTTATATTTCTATGAGGTTGTCGATTCTCCTTCCCAATTGTTATATTTCTTTTATATTTTGTAAATTCTATATTTTAAATATTGCTTGAAATTTGTTTAGGTTGGACTCAATTTCTTTAAGGAAAAACATGAACCTTATGAACTTATTTACTTCTATTCCAAAGTTGTATTTAGTGAGGTTAAGTTTTATGTTACTTTAAGAGTTGTCGAAGTATTTTGTGCTTATTATTTTATTACTTTTCTTTACTTCTAGGATTTTATTAGAAAAAAGCATCCCAAAAAAATGGTAACATTTGAAAGAAAGTTAGAGGTTGACTACCAGAGACTTTAATGTTGATTGTTTTAATTGCAAGTCTTGTTTCTAGTATTAGTCATAACTAAATATTCTATAGAGGTTATGAAATTTTAAGTGAATGTTATTAAATTTTATTTTTAAAAGTATGAAATTTTTCTTAAAAAACCCTAATTTCCTTATTATTGGCAAGTATTTTAACATGACCTAGGGAGCCCTATACCCTAAAATCTTCGTATATGAATATGAAGATCAAGCCACTTAAATGTATTTTGTAAATCGAATAGTTTTTCTGTGATCTTGAAGTTCCTTGAGATGTTATTTTCTAATGGTCTTGTTCTCTCCCCCTTATGCAATGTCTTCTGTAATAATCTATATTATAGTTTTAAGCATTCTAACACTTGCAAATGGTTCTTTCTATCCTATCAAGATTCTAGAGAATCTTCTTTGATCTTGTCTCATTTCCACCTTTGGGGAGTGAAATTTATAGGAAGTTGTTTTGTTTTGATTAATTCCACCTAAGTGTTTATTACACTAAGTTAGAGAGTACCTCATATGTTTCCTAAGTATTCCTTTCAAGATTTCTACATGTATTTCCTTAACTTCCCATCACTTATTATTTTTTTGAAGACATCTTTCAGATGAGTATATTCATTTTTTTTCATGTTCATAATTGCAATGGAACTCATAATTTTTAAACTTATTTATTTGATTTTTTTCCCATGAGTGGAAGGGTGCTCTAATGATATGTATGCATAACTCCTTGTGATATATAGGATTTGGATGTCACCAAAAGAGTGTAATTCATGTTTATTTTTCTTAAGAAAGTGTCATTCCTTATCATCGTCATATGATCATCTAGGTTATCCTTATGGTTGGGTATTTTCTTTTAGGTCGAGGACTAGGATTTTTCTTTTCTATAGGTGGATGACACTCCAAAATATTTTGTATTTATGACTACCTACAATATACTAGATTCCAAAATCACTATAAAATTATAATATTTATACTTACCTTTCAAAGTGTAACTCTCCTTATTACCATTATTGTGTGATCCTCCAAGTCGTTCCACTGGTTAGTATTTCTCTGTATCATTGATTTCGAAGGTGCTTTGGCTAGGAAGATGCAAATTGTTATAAGTTGTAATCCTCTTATCATCATGTGAAAATCTTCCTTGGGGGTCCAAATTTTTGTTGTCAAGGATTCTTGTGTGAATCTTATTATGAAGTCTTATAAGAATCCCCTGAAACCCTAGCATATATATGTTAAGTTGTGGGAGGACTTTAGTACTTAATGGTTGTCAAAAGAAATTTGAACATGTCTTTTTAGCTTTTTCCAAGAGTCCATGGAGTTCTATGGTAGAAATACAAAACGTACCTTATTACTTTCTTGAGCATGAGGAAAATATCTCTTTACATTATTACTCTTGTTTCCTCTAAAAACACCAAGTTCTAATTCATCCACATCTATGTAGAGATATGTGGTGCCATTGTACACTTTTAGGTTATTGAAAAACTTGAAATTTTTTGATGTAGTCTCCTTTGTTATATTTTTTTTGTCAAGAGGTGAAGGCAACCCCAACATATTAGTATTATCTAGGGATGGAAGTGAACAAGGTCGTCCGACAGGGGTCTACGGCTCAGTTCGTTTAAAGCCTAGTTAGACTCGACTCATTTAATAAATAGACAGGTTCATGCCTGTAAAAAAGCCTTTTTAAATAAACAAGTCAGGCCTAGGCTTATAAAAAAGCCTATTTAACCTATTCAGGGGCCTATTTATATTTATATATCATATATTATATATTTATATTTATTTTAATATATTATATTTATGTAATATTTATTTTATATTTTATTTACATAATATTAACATATATATGTTTTAGGCATATTTAATGGCCTTTTTATCTTATAGGCTTTAAGTTTACAAGCTTTTTTAATTAATTATTTATATAGATTTTAAGTTTATTTATTGATTTTTTTTTTGTAATGTAAGCTTTTAAACAGGCTTGCAAGCCTTGTAGACTTTAAATCAGGTCAGGCCTTGATAGAAAAAAAAGTCTTTAACAGGTAGCAGGCCCAGGCTCAGGCCTCAAAATTTTTAAACAGGACAGGCTTGAACACTCAAAGCCTAGCTCGGCTCGGCCTACTTCCATCCCTAGTATTATCTATTGCCTTCTAAAAGATGGAAACAACTAGTTGTTACAAGATATTTGCTTATTTATTTTTTTTCCTTCTTATTATCATTCTTTATGCATTTCCTTGATTAACAAGGTTTGATATGTAATGAGTTTCCATAATTTTCAATTAGATGAATTTTTTATTCCTAGTTCAACCTTAAAGATGAAAATATCATGCAGTAACGATCATCTCATGTTTACCATGTTAGTGATGGGAAATATTTTTATTCTTTTCACATAGACACAAACAACATCGATATTGTTACCTAAATATCATTTTGGATCTTTATGTCTAGCCTTGATGTTTTTAGATAATCATGCTCTTTGACCCTTATGCAAGAAGGAAGTGTATTTATAAAAAATACTCTATTGTTTAAGTTAGCAAAGATGATTATAAGTATGAAACGAGATAATTAAAGAAAATTATATTTCTACCTCATGGACAAGGATGAAAGTAGGCTGGGCCGAATTAGGTGGTAAGTATTCAAGTTTGATCTATTTAAAATTTTGAGACCTGAGTTTGGGTTTGTTATCTATCAACTATTTTTTTTTCCAAGACATGATTTGATTTAAAGTTTACAAAACCTACGAGCCTGTTTAAAAGCTTAAATTAAAAAAAAGGTCAATAAATATACTTAAAGCTTATGTAAATGATTGATTAAAAAAACTTGCAAACTTAAAACTTACAAGATAAAAAAGTCATTAAATAAGCCTAATATATATATATATATATATAATATAAATATAATATATTAAAATAAATATAATAAATATAAATATAAATATAAATATAAATATATAATATGTAAAGATAAATAAGCCATGAATAGGTTAAATAGATTTTTTTTAAGCCTAAACTTGACTTATTTATCTAAATTTTTTTTTAACAAACTTAAACTTATTAAACAAGTCGAATTAAGTTAGACGTTAAACAGGTTGAGCTGTGTACGCATGTTGGACAGCCTTATTCACTTTCATCATTATTTGTGAATGGAAACCTCCCTTGTATGATGGATAATTTTTTTTATTTTTAATCTTTAATATAATCTTGTGTTTAGAATATTATCTCTTAATAATAATAAAAGAGAGTTGATTTTTATCACAAATAAAATAATAATTAATAAAAATTTTAAAAAGATTCTTATTTTTTTAAACGTATAATAATTGATTAATGTTGTAAACTATTAAATTAATTTTATATATTGAAGTTTATTTTTAGTTTATATCCTTTAATATTTAGATTTATCCTAGATAATATTATGATTTATGTTGAATTAATATGTATGGTAAAAAATATGCTAATTGTTATAATTAAATTGAAAATTGTTAAATAATTTAAGTAAAATACATTGATATAAATATTTTTTATATTATTTTTAAATTATGGATTATTATATAATTAAAAATTATTTTATTTTATAATTATTTTAAAAAATTTATATTTATAATAATATTAATTAATTAATGATATAAATTTTCTTAAAAAACTGTATGTTAAAATTAAGAAATTTTATTATTATTTTTATTCCCACGCTTTAATCAATAACTAGATTTGCGTATTCAAGTATTTTTCTAAGAAAATTTGTTTTATTAATTAAAATATAAATTTTAAAATATTTTAATTCTGCAATTTTAAAAAATAAAATTATCTGTGTTTTTAAAGTTTAAAAATTGTAAATTTTGAAAACTTATATCATAGTTTCTTTATAAAATTTAAACGAATAAATCCTAATTTTGTCTTGTTATAAAATAATTTACTTCAATATATTTAAATAATTTATGCTCTATATTTATATCTATTTATTTATAATTATATATAAAAATTTCTAACATATTTTAAAATTAGGAAAAAATCTTCCATTATAGTTGTCACATGTCAACAAGTTATTACATTAACTTAAAAGTTTAACTTTAAGATATTATTAATATAAAATTTTATATTATTAACTAATTAAAATTATCGTAAATATAAATTTTAAAATAATTATTATATAAATCAATTTTAGTAATATTTTAATTAATGATTAAATATTATATTATTAGTATCTTTATATTAAATTTTTTAATATAAACTATATATTTGTTAATAGTATATTTCTTACATTGATTAACCTCATAGTTCCACTTATTTAATATAATTTATTAAAAAATAAATTTAAAAAGGAAATATATAATTAGATATGTTTCTATTCAAGATTGGTATAAATTTTAGGATTTTACTTTATGTTAGTTAAAAAATTAACATTGAATCTTTTCAATAAAAAAATGTTAAGATGCATTAAAATTTGCAAGAAAGGTGCATTAATAATTTTTTTTTAAATTACTTTGAATCTTTAATCTGTACTCTTAGTTAACATTCTCCTAAATTTTAAAATCATAGATCATATATATATATATATATATATATATATATATATATATGAAAAAATGCTTCTTTTACATACTAATTGGTTATATCTTTTTTTTTTTAAAGTTATATCTAGATTAAGTGTAAGAAGGTACAAACTATTTCCAGTATATAGGAGTGCTGTATATATATAGTATTAAATTTTAAAAATATAAATATTTTTAATTTTTATGTAATCAGAGAGACAAAGTATAAATAGAAAAAAAAAGGTTAGAAATTCTTATTCTAAAATTAAAATGAATACTTAATTTCACAGACAATCAATAGTAAAATCATAAATATTGGGTATGACAAATTCCGGTATTAAAACCCATGTCATGCTACTCTGCCATAGGTCGAAAGTTAGTAAGGTGAATCAACTGAGTTAAATATGCTCTCATTTAAGTATTCTTTAAAGTCAATTCAATTGATGAATCCATGAGACATATATTGAAATGTATACATGTTCGGACCTTAATATTCAGTTTATTCAATTTTCGTTTTGTTTTCTTCTCCCCGTTGTCATATAGTCTCCCTCA
Organism: Canavalia gladiata; assembly: GCA_037954105.1. Taxonomy (NCBI): domain Eukaryota; kingdom Viridiplantae; phylum Streptophyta; class Magnoliopsida; order Fabales; family Fabaceae; genus Canavalia; species Canavalia gladiata. Next base: position 26,638,514 of record CM075662.1, read on the forward strand.
TGTTTTGGTTCAACATTTTTCTTTCCTTATTTTCAATTATTATTTTTTTCATTTTCTCTTCATTCTTTTGTCCTGGAATACAGTAATGACAGATCCTCCCTCCAGGAAAAACAAAAAAAAGCTGGCGAGAAGGTTCTGATCTGAATTCTTGTCATTCCGGAAATTTGTATAAAAGGTTGAGAACTCCAACAAATTTTGCATTTAGAATTTATGGTTTCAAATGAGCCCATCTTACATCTACTCCGTTCCATAAAAAAATTCTCCACATCTTGGAGTTTCCTTTAAAATGAAAATTATATTTTTTCATGTTTTTATTTTATAACCTACTTTTTAGAATTAAAAATAAAAAAAAAATATTAAATTCAGAAATGTAATTATAGAAAAATGGGTATTATAAAAACAAATTTTTATTATATATTTAAGGATATATAATAAAAATTAAAAATAATAAATTTTTATTAAAATTTTTAATATTTAATTTTATTGATATATTAAATCATATAATTTTTATAAAAATTTACTATAAATAAATTATTATTTGTGTTGTTAATTACACATTAGAACTTTTTTCATATTTTCTATTAGTAAGCGAACAATTTAACACTCGATAAATTTTACTTCGTAATAGTTGGAAGAACCAGCATCGAAGAATAAAAAAATAACGTTTGACTGGCACAAAGTAACTTTTCTAACACTAGCACCATGCACTGGCCATATATCAAGCACCAATTTTGATGCTTAATCTATGATCTTGGTGCTTTGCTTGATGTGAATAAGTTCCGTACTTAGTCAGTTTATCCTTTCCAATTTCTCATTTCAGTAACCATTATGTAGTTTAAGAAGCAAAAGCAATAAATAAAACCTATTATATATATATATATATATATATTCTACAAAGCTAGCTTTGCTGGTTTCCTTTTCCTCCAATGATACTCTACTTGATAGCTGATTTTTGTTTTTACTATATAAGTACATTATGAAAATGCCCCGTCATCTTTGAGAATGGAATCCCTTGTTTTGGATTTATTTTTTCTTTTTAACTTCTTTATAAAGCAAACAAACAAAGTAAATTATAATTTTATTGCTTCAAGCAACTGGCGAATGAACGGAGCTGCTCATTATCTGTTGGTAATTCTTTAAAATTTGGGGTTGTAAAATTGGGACATTCTGTTTAAAGTGTCTATGAGCATTCTGTTATTTTTTCTATTTTTTTCAAAGAATATATCAAATTACTTTATTTATTTCTTTTAATGTCACAACATTAAATGATAACATATAAATTAAAAATGTATTTAATATTTTTATTTAAATTAAATTATCTCCAAAATTGTTAATATAAGTTATAATTATTTTTATTTGTAATAAATATGTAAAATACATAAAAATTAAATAAAATAAAAATATAATTTTCAAATAATATTTAATATTATTTTAATTTTTAACTGAAAAATAAATTAAAATATTTTAAAGAAATAAAATAATAAATTAATAATTACAATGTAAAACTCGATATAAGGACAAAGTATAATATATCACTAACGATAACTTATTGTGCCAAATTTATTTATCTTGTTAATTTCAAGACAGAAACATAAATAAAGATAAGAAATTAAATTTAGGTGGTGTTTGATTTTAAATTTTTTTTATTAATTTTAATATTTTATGCAGAAAATAAGAAAAAAATTAATTTTTTCTATTTTTACTATTTAGTAAAAAAATTTAAAAATAAAAATAAAATAATATTTTTAAAAATAAAAATAAAAAATAACTTTCTTTTTCAAACCAAAAAACACCTTAATTATTTGACACATGTTAAATTGTTTAATGTAAGATACATATTTTAATAGATTAAATAAATAAAATTAATTTAATTTATATTTTAAAAATAATATTTAAATTTGATATTTTTAATATAAATTTTTTCTTATTAAAAATGTGTTTAATAAATTAATGATAAATTATTTAAAAGTTGAAAAGTTAATCAATAAATTTAAAATAATAAATAAGAATATAATTAAATAATAAATTAAAACATAATAAATATATTATATTTTTTAATAAAAAATATATTAAAATTTTTATTTTTTAAAATAAATTTTAATTTTAAATTTTACATAAATAAATTTTAAACAAAACTTCTGAAAAATAAATGTTTTATAATTCTAATTTTTATCAAATAATTTAATATTTTTAATAAAATATTATATTAAAATTAACTTAAAATAATATTTTATAATAATATAAAAATAAATTAATTAAATCTAATAATATTATTATAAAATAATTAAATTATTTTAAATTTATAAAAATAAATAAATAAATAAAATGTTAAATTATAAAAATAAAAATAAATAAAATATTTAACTATAAATTAAAAACATAAAAATTATTGAAAATAACTTTCTAAAAAATATTAACGATTATTTAAAAAAATTAATAATTAATAAAATAAATTATTTTATCAAATTAAATTAAATTATTTAATAATCTTTTAAATTAATAATTTAAACTTTAGCTAGTATATATATGATATATCTTAACAAACACACTCTAAATCCAAATTAAATTTAAAGTTTAAATTTTGTTTAAACCAAAAATATCAGATAACATGGTTTAAACGTAACTAATTGTATAGCTATGGATTGCAGGAAGAGGCGGTGATCGGATGAGGATGATACGCTTGATAGCTGATCACAATCACTTATTTCATATCCTCGTCATACTTGAGTGTTATTGTTATCCATATTAATAACGATTCCTCCCTCTATTCAATTCAAAATATATAATAAATAACATGGGTATTTAAAAATTCAACTAATCTGATTTAAATTACATAATTAAATTAAAATTAGAATAATTTAAAATTAAAAAAATTAAATTTTAAAAATTATGATACTTTTATGATTTTGATTCAATTTATGATCTTATATAAAAATGAAAAACTACACATATATTTAAATTTAACATAATATTTTAAAATAAATTAATATTTAAATATTTAAATTATTATATTTTTTGTTAATATATAACGTTTTATTTACTATAATTATGAATTATGAACTTTTATTATGTATTTTATTTTATTTTTTAATATAATATTCTGTTTATTTAATTAAATAAAATATATCGAACTAAATTATTAAAATTTGATTTGATTTAATCTAATTTTTATAAATATATTTCAACTGAATTGAATAAAATTGTATCTTAAATATTTATACTATTACATAAATTAAAAAATATAATTAATATTATTATTTTTAATTTTAATATATATATATATATTATTTTTTAAAGTTATTATTATTTTCTATTTATAATGAGTGTAAAACATTTCTTTTATATAGTACAGGAAATAAAATTGAAATTGAAATTTTACACAAATTATCTAAACTTTTTATTATTATACTGCTTTTATTGGTTTTATATGTGTAAAATTATTTAAAATAATTAATAATTAATTTTATTTTAAATTTTTAAATATATATATATATATATAGAAAAAAGAATTGAGAAAATAATAATTAAGAGAAGGAATTGATTTATTCCTTTGTATCCATGTTGCATTTGTGTTGATGGAGATGGATAAAAATGATAAATAGAGTACGTGACCCATTAGTTATCTATCTTGTATGATTGGTGATCACAGAAATGGGTAGGGAACTTAAACGTGTATGTTTATCATCAATGGATTCCAGTTCCCTCTTACTTTTTCTAAACCCAAAATTTTGTCGGAAACTCATTCATTACGAATTTAGAGATTTTTCTCCCTAAATTCTTCTTTATATAAAAGTTATTCAATATCATTCTGTCCTCATCCTTAAAAGTGAAAACAACATTAAACGCATACCAACCCCTTCCCCTTTGTTTTATTTTCTTATTTTTTCATTTTTTAAATAAATTTAATAGATGCTATATTATTCGTGATCGTATACGTATTTGGTTGGGAGTTATCTATATGTCCTATATTCTGTTTGTATGTGTGATTTTTAAAGATTTTACAACCTACGTGTGAATACTGTGACTGAGGACTGAGGAGCGAGTCATATTTTTTTATTATTATAGATAGAAATAAAATACTAAAATGTTTTATTTATGAAAATATTTTTATTTTTATTTATAAAAATATTATTTTATTTTTTATTTTTAATATTTTACATAAAATAGTAGAAATAAAGAAATAATATTTTATTTTTATATAAAGCTTTAAAAATAAAAAATATAATATTTTTATAAATAAAAAATAAAATATTTTAAAAAATTAAGTGTAACATATTTGATATGATATTTATTTCGTTTTATTTAAATAAAATATAAAATAATTAATTAAATTTTTTAAGGTAATCTTAATTTTTTTAACATAGTAGCTATTTTTATAACTAAATAAAATAAATAATATTTTTTTAATGCTATTTCTAATAATTTTCAAGATTTTAACTAATAGTTTAAAGTAATATTTTATTTTTATCCTTTATATATTTAATAATCTTTTATTTATTATAAATATTATTTTTTATATTATTAATTAATATTATAATATTTAATTTAATTATTAAATATTTTAATTAAATTATTTATAATATATATTGTTAAAATTAAAATCAATAAAACATATATCAATTATATAATTTTTATATTATTTTATCTATAATTATTTTAAAAAAATTCATTTTTTAATTTTTATTTTAAATATCTAAGATAAAATTTATAATTTTTTATTATATCTTTATTTTTAATATAATATTAATTGATGAGATAAGTAAATTAATGACTTAATAAAAATTACAAAGAATTTAAACATAAATAAAAATATTAATTAATTTTTAATTTGTATAAATATTTTTAAATAATAAATAAATAATTAGAGCTGTTGTAAATCTTGTGAATCTATCCTCATAAACATAATTTCATAAAACTATAGGACAAGTGGTTGAAAGAATTAAAAATAAATTAATATGAAAGGAGATGCACAATATGACACAAGTCACGGAACGTTGATAGAAATTTTTAAAAAATAGGGATAGACATAATAAGAAAAAAAAAATACTTCATGCACTGTACTATATAAGAGGGTTAAGAAAAAATAATTAAAAAAGAAAACAACATAAATTTAAAATTTAAATTAGTTTTTAAAAAATATATAATTATGAATACATAATAAATAAAATAATGGTGAAGAAATAACGTTAAAAGATCTAAAAGAAGTAGCCAGATATTAAATTAAAGAAAAATATGGGATACCTAATTGATGAAAAAATTGAAATATGGCCAGGGCGGCAACCCCATCTCTTAGACCTTGATTGTGACCATTACATCCTCTCTGTCTTTGAAAACAATTTCCCAATTTGACATATTGTAAGAGATTAATAAATAACCCTGCAGGTACATTTTAAACTATTTTTATGCAAAACCTTGATCCATTAATTAATAATAGCTTTATAATTATAGCTAATTAGGTTATTTTACTCCCAAAAAATAAAATAGCCGAAATCCCACTTTAATATGTTGAATAAATTTTAAAATTAAATAAATTAATTCAAATAAGTAATTACCCCTAGTTTAATATACTATTAATAAAAATGCGTGTGTGAGAATGAATGAGCCACTCCCTTAAGGAGAAAATTTAAACTTGAATCATGTCAAAGTATTTTTTTTGTGTGAAGGCTAATTGGTCTTGAGTTATTAGTCTTAAAATAATATTAATGGAACAATCTAATCACCAGATAATAAAAAATATATTTTAATATGTTAAAATACAGTCGTATTAAAATTCATAGAATATTTTTATTATTAATTCATCTGATAAAAAATATTACCATAATTAATTTATAGTTAAATAGCAATTACGTATTTATTTTTAGATTTACTTTTTATTCACTGTTAATAAGGATTTTCTTATACTAATATATATCAATTTTCCAAAACATAATTGATTTATCAATAATATATTGAGACTGATTATTATAACAATTATTGAGATCAAATTCATTAAAGAATAAACACAACATAATTAATTAATAATTCAATAGTGTAAACAGATTTACATTCGCAATCAATCAAAATTATTATTATTATTTTCATAAAAAGAAGGTATGATAGTTTATATCTTTTTCTGTAAAATAATGCTAATCAATATTGATCAAAGCCTTTAATATATATCAGCCCCACAATATAAAGTCATTGAACATCTAGAAGGCCTTTACAAGTCTTATCCATTGGTTTTAAAATTGAAACGTGAATCTGCAAACTTTCAAATAAACCTTATTCCTGAATATATAACGCCAAAACCATTCATAGATATATGTATCCAATTTTTTAAAATTTAGACCATTAATTCTTCTTGTAGGTTCACCATTTAAACTGCTCATAACATGAATATTATGATTTATGACTATGGAAATTATGTGTTCAAAAATTACTTTTCTAAAGTTATATTTTAGTCCTAGATGATGGAGGATGCTTCTTTCTGCCCTTTGTGAGTGGATAAATGTATATGTTAGATTATATATAAAAATACAAGGACCACATGTGTCATACGTCAACGAAATGAAAACAACTAAGATGACATTTACAGGTCGTATGTAGATATCATGAAATAAAAATATATAAATCATATCACTTTTGCTGAAAGATTAGGAAAATTTAAATATATTGTTGCCCTTTTATATTTCATAAAATATGAAGAAAATATTTTTATTTATTTAACCTAATCATGATGTGAAAAGGATATCTAAATGTCCTCTTTTTCTAATAACAACGCGTATAATTCTTTATATGAATTCTAATAATTCAACATATGTCACAACCTATCCATTGAAAACGATATTCGACATTATAGTTACGTGTTATTATCCATCGAATACATACATAATGAACTCTTCGTTTTAGAAATTAAATATATCTTTCACTATCAAAATATAAAGTTCTATAAAGCTTAAAATTAAAAACTTATCATAATTCAATGCATAAGAAACATTTCATGTTTGATATATCTGTTTTATTTCGTGATTTAGATACTTCTTTCCCCTTTAGAAACGTGGGATTGGTAAAATGGAAAACAGAGACAAATTGAGACTAATATATAAAACCAAAACAATTTCAAGAAGCCCATAATAATTTGGGTTACTTGCAACAATATGATATAGGAAAACAAAATCACCAGCATATTACTGGAGATAATGGAGTAGAAGCTAGATATGTTTTCAAACCGATCAATAATTTGCAATGCTGAATTAGGTGCCAAAACAAATTTGATAGTGACAACATGCATTAGGCAAACTGCATGCACTTTGTTAGTGACAAAGCCATTGACTTACTAGCAATACTTTATTAGGTATTAGTTAAAGAATTGAACACTGAACCAACATTAAACTTGTCTTTTTTACTAGTAGCATACCTCCTTCAAGTCTTTAATAATTGTTAATCAATGTTGGCGAATTAGTTAAAAGAACCGTCCTTTATTTTATTTTTGGTCAGTTCTATTCAGCACAGCTTTGCTTGACTCTGAAACTACAAATGGCATTTCTTTTCCTCTCTCCAACCAAGCATTCACCAACCTCATTAACACACCACAAAATTCAAGTCCTCAACCAATCTTGAATAACCAAGTTTTCCCACAATTTTTTTAATCATGAAATTTATAAATATGGCTCAATGTCGTTCACCTTAATACTTTTCTTTAAATTCAAATTGTCACGGTTAAAAAAATGGACGCACTGCACAAGTGTACACTACTATTTTCCATTTTTAGCATACTTTTACAAATAATGTTGCATACCTACCATAACATATCTCTCACCAAAAATGTTAATAATTTTCCTTGTGAAAGAAGTTGCATGGTCCAAAGCAGAAAAATGCAAAGAAATTGGCTGAATTGGGGCCATGCCTTTGCCTCGCAATTTCATCAATAACCTGCAGGAAACGCCAAGAAAAAAATCTTGGGGGGTTTCAATCTCTGCCTCTGAAGTACTATTGATGGAAGCTACCAATCAGGTGGAGACAGTTTATTATATATCCCTTGTGCTTCTTGGTGTTGTTGCGTAAGGAACTCACCCTATTTGGTAATTGTGGCTCAAGTGCTGAATCCATGTGATGATGGTGCCTATAACAACCCTCTGCTTTCTACCTAGTTTTTTGGATAACAAGCTACCCTTCTTGTTTCGTTAATAAATTCAAACCAATATTATCACCAAGACTAATTTAATTTATACAAATTCAAAACAAATGAGTAAACAATATACATGTAACAAGTTTCTAGCAACCAATCTTGATTGATTTAGAAAAACATCACATTATGATAAGATTGTTTTTTTAATGAATTTTTCTTTTTATATGCAATGTTTGAACCTAGATTTTTTTTGAAAAATAAAATATAAGCTGACGTATTTCTTAATCTAAATAAATGAATTAAATTTATTTATAATTTTTGAAGAAGAGTAGGGATGCAGAAACTAGAAGCAGACAAAGTGGCTTTCGTTTGGGTAATTGTCGGAGGATGACGTGTAACATTTAGTTATGAGTTATCTGGAATGACTCAGACTCAATTCATAAATCATAATCGGAACCACAAAACATTAGGGAGAGAGCATTTCATTGTCACTATAAAACGCATCTAAACGAACTTTGCTGGCTTTACTATTGCCATCTGCTTTAACGGCTCCACATCTTTTTGTCATAATGAAGTTCCATATTTTGTATTCCTAAGTAACCTTCATTGTAATCCTCTACCACAGTAAGAAGATGAGTCCAGATTTCTAGTTGGGAGTTTAGTTGGGTTTGTGATCGGAATCTCTTTCTTTTATTAAATTTCCATATACTATATTTTGTGAAATGATTAATGTAGGGATAATAAGATAGTTTTCTAAGGTTCAATAATGCCTTTTTTTTTTTTTACTTATTTTTAATCTATCATTTTATATATTTTTAAAATTTAAATATAATATCATAAATATTTTTAGTATTTTTTTTAATTAAAATTAAAATTTTATATAATAATCAATATAATACAAGTCAGTATTAAAAATAACACTGGTTACAGAAATAAAATTTTAATTAAAAAATAACATATAAAATAGTTATGATGCTGGATCAAATTTGTTTGTCTTTTTCTTAATTGGGTGATTGGTATGTAAGAATATGATCTAGATTAAAGGATTAGAGTATAACATAGAGCATTATCTTGCGTACACAGCATACTCATTACGTTTATCCAGAGCTTTTAATAATAATTGATCTTATATGGCGTTAGTTAATCTATATGTTGATACACAATTAGTCTACATCCATGATTACTTATTTCATTTATGGGGATATATAATCACGATTTCCTCTTATCTTAATCCCTATACTAAGAAACAAAATTTCTCATTTTTATCTTATTACTACCTTGTTACAGGAAAAATTAAAGGGGGGACAAATACATTTACAAAAGGAAAGAAGATTACGCTCATTACTTTAAATAAATTTTCATATAAAAAATACATGTATTTTAATAACTTTACTATTTTTTAAAAGCCCTGATTTTATTTATAATTTTTTATGAAGAGATAAATTAAATGAAAGCTGGGTCGCAAATTTCAATGTTTGACTAAGTAAATGTGTTTTGTAGTTTTGGTTTGGGAACCGGAATGGGTGGGACAGTGCATAAATATTTGTGTTAGGTTATCAACAAGAGTGAAGAAGAGTGGCATAGTATCCTATCTCCATCAACCATATCAAACCATTTTCATACTAAACTAGACAGTGGTTCCCACAATGGTCAGCACTCAACAATAATGAAGCATATCGAGTGGTTGTAATATATCTTAATGAGCTCAGAATACGTATAGGGACACATTAAAATATGAAATCGGTGCAGGTTAGCATAAGTGCTTTTGGAGAACAAGCTTGCTCAATAGTTTTTCTGAGGATGTCTCAAGGCATTGGGCTGTTCACAAAAGAATGTTTTGGGTCAGAGGTTTCATTTTGGGCTTCCAAGTCCAAATTAAGACTTTTGCCAAACGGTACCTATTGCCCACGTGCCTCCGCCTACATGGAAACTTGAATGTTTACCGCATTCTGTTCCTGGGCTTTTTTGACCCTGTTGGAAAGGTCATGACCAAAAACAAAAAACTTGAATCACTTTCAAAATTTTACGACCAAAAATATTTAAATCATTTTGAAAGAAAAAAAAACCCTCATTCGATTAACTAAACTATTTTGGTCATAATATCACTTGATCGGGTTAGTCAAAATATAAATATGAAACAGAATAATTAATTTTTAACTTTTCATCCTAATAAAGGTCACAACAAAGAAGAATAAACTTTATTTGGAAAAAAAAATTTATTTTAGGAAAGTAAAATTATCATCAAAATTTAAATTTATTTTTAACAAATATTAATTTATTTTTAAAAATTCTGTTTAAAAATCGATTATGGATAAGAAAGTATCCATACCTTATTTGTCTGTTTAAAAGAATAATATATTTAGTTAAATTATACTATAAATTGATCCTAAATTTATGAACAAAAATAAATAAATATGCAAAGAAAATAGAAGTAAATTTATAAATGAAATCAGAGGGATGGAGTATGAAAAATAAGTCTCACAAAAATAATATATTTATTTAAATATGAGGAGAAATATAAAAAATTTAAAATATTGTAGTTTTATAAATTCAAATTATTTATATCTTTGTTGAGAAAATAAATTATAACAGTCTTACAAAAATTATGTTTAAAATTAAATTAGGGATATGATTTTTTTAAATTTAAAAAAGAAATAACTATATTCTTAAGACATTGAATTTTTTTAAAAAAAATCTTGACAAAGGATTAATTTTTGGTAAATACTAATTTCAAATAAAGTAACAAGATATATTATATTATTTTTATTTTTTTATATTCTAAATCTACATATGCATAGGATTTAAGACAACAGATAGTTGTACTGAAACCCTTACGATTCAAAAATATATGATGATAGAGATACTACACATAAAAATTTAAGGTTTATTACGTGAGTTTTAGAATTAAATTTGTCAAATAACAAAAGGTTTGATTAATTTAAAAAAATAAAAGGATCCCAAATCTACATATGCATGGAGCTTAACACAACAGATAGATGTATTGTAAATGCTTACAATTCCAAAAATATGTAATGGCAGAGAAGCTACACATAAAAATTTAAGGTTCATTGTGTGATATCTAAAATTAAATTTATCAAATAATAAAAATTTGATTAATTTAAAAGAAAATAAAAGGACCCCAAATCCACATATGCATAAGGTGTAAGATAACAGATAACTTCATCGTAAACGCTTATGATTCCAAAAACATGTAATGGTGGAGACACTACACATACAAATTTAAGGTTCATTGCATGAGATATAGAATTAAATTATTTTTTAATAATAAAATGTTTGATTAATTTTTAAAATAAATAAAAGGATCTTATGTCCAGATATGCACAAAGTTTAAGATAACATATAATTACTGTAAACTCTTAGGATTCCAAAAATATGCAATGGTAGAGGCATTACACACAAATTTAGGTTCGATGTTGATATCTAAAATTAAATTATTTTAAATAATGAAAGGCTTAATTATTTTTTAAATTAAAAAAATTCCAAATCCATATATACATAAAATTTATGACAACAAACCGTTGCACAAACCTTTAATTAAATTCAAATATCAATAAACAAATTTACTTATATAATTAATTGAATTAAAATTAAACAATACATAAAAGAATAAAAAAATAATTTTATAAAGGAGAAAGGTGCATAATTTATTCATAAAATACTAACTTAACTTGAGGTTAATATAGATAATACAACCTATTTATTTAACCTTAAAAAAAGAAAGCATTCAAATTCTAAGAGTTAAACTAATTATTAAAAGATTGCGCTTATTTGGACAAATGATGTATTTTGATTAATTTTGAATTTGTTGATTAATTACTAAATTTAAAAAATTATTCGTTAAATATTTGAAAATTCAAAGGAAAGTTTCCTAAGGGTATATTATGGTTCTCAATTTAAATTGGATTCACACCTTTATTTGTTCATTAAAAAATTATTAAAAATATAATAGGAAAAAAAGTTATAATTATCATAGATTCAAACTTTTTATTATTTATTTTATCATTATATTATATTATATTTTTTTAAACCCAATGTTGGTTTCCCAATGTTTGGTCGTTCTTGTAATATCCCAAATTATTTACTTGAGTTGCATGACTAAAAAATAAACGATTATAAAATTTTTCTTTAAAATTTTTAAGGAAATTAGAGAATTTTCAATGAATAACGAAAATACCCTTACACTAGAATAATCTTAATAAACGTACAAGAAACTTAAGATAAAAAGTTAAAAGACATCATATGGAATTAGAATACAACAAGGATGATTGAAAATTTATGAGAAAAGAATAGGAATAAAGAAAGGGTTAAAAAACTAACAGAAAACTCCGAAAATATCCAAAATACTCTTAGAAAACTCTCTTTCACAAGGATAAACTGTTTCTAGAAAAATAGCAAATGATATAAGAATGGTTCAGGAATGAACCAATAAATGTTAAAAACATTGGAGGAACAAATTCTGAACCTCTCGAAAAATGATGAGAAAAATTACAAAATATCCCTAGAATGTTAGAAGGGCAAAAAAATATAACACAAGCTAGGAGTGGGCCCACATCACTTGTACAAAAATTCTATGCGCAAAATATGGTGGCGATTCACCATATGAGTCATCATCTTATTTATTGCATATAAGACAAAAATCATAAATGTAAAGATTCCTTTAACCATGGTTAAGATTAATTAACCTTACTTAATTAAAATTAACCATGCTTAGGGTAAGTTAAACTTGATTAGTGACACACTCAACCTAATTAGCACTAATCTAATTATAAAGGATAATTCCTCACATTTGAAATTATTTTAAAAAATAAAAATTACATGCAAAATTACCAAAAGGGACTTGGGGGAATCCATTTGTAGCATTTCCTAACCCATAAACACTTAGACAATTTTTCTAAACACTCCCAAAGTTGAATCTAATAAAAAAATCCTAAACTTTGACCTTAAGTTTGAGCTTCCATCTTTGAAGTTTAAGCTAAAAATCAACTTCTAATCACCAAGTCCTACCACCACCACCAGTAAGAGATCTTTGTGAACCACCAAGAGGGGACCATGATTAGTCATCACAGTCCCATAAAAACCCCACATCAAGCCTCCATCAAGTAGGATTTTACTACTTTATCTTTTAAGCTTTAAATCTTAATTTTTATGGCTTCTTTTCTTCTTTTTGTGGATCATTTCTCTAAGACCCATACACCTCATTTGGTTTGAACTCATGAAATCTCAAAAATGGATTTGAATGGTTAAATATGAGAATAATTCATTTTTAGTTATTTTTGGGGTTTAAAGTGAAGTTTTGATGGATTAAAGTGCTTTTAACCACCTTAGAAGAAATTTAATTGGTTAAAATTTCTTAAAAATCAATTTTGATGTTTTGGGAAGATTTTAGACGTTATGAGGAAATTTTTAAAGTGTTCTTAGTATGAGAAGGATGGATCTTGGAGTTGATCTAGTAAATTTACACTTATTTACGTTGAAAATATTATCTTGAAGATTTTTGTGCTTAAAGCTTGAAACTTGATGATTTTCTTAATATTATGAAGTGATGAGCTATTAAGTCCAGATTTGAACCCTTGGAATAAAATACTTAAAAGTATATGAAAAATTAAACCACAAGTTCCAAAAGCTTGATTGGGCATAGATCTAAAATTTACTAAGAGAAAGTTAAAATTTTGGGACCAAAAATGGAACAAACTTCACAAGACACCTATGACTTTCCTTGACCATGACCCAAGCTAAGGATTAAGGACAAGCCTTGATGGTTTCAAGTGTTAAAGATGCTACAAGTGCACAAAATTAAGGAACCAAGGTTATATGAGAAGAATTTTAAGAAAATGACCTTAGATACTCAAAGTGAGCATTCGGCCACCTTGGTAAAACTTGGGTAAAATTATATAAAAATATATAAAAGTGGTATAAAATATGAGAGTAAGTCTTAATTGGTGTAAATCAACTCTTGAGAGGAGGAGAATTGAACCAAAATTCCCTAGAATTTAATAGGGATCATTTGACCATTACTTGATTAAATAGGAAGAATGAGTTTAAATTCTTGATTAGAGTTAAATAAGTACCCTTAGCATATGAATAAAAAAAGATTAAGAGTGTAAGAAAGTTTTAGGAATGGTTGGATGTCCACTCGACCATGATGGCTAAATTGGTGAAAGAAAGTTAAAATTTTCACTATGACCTAAGCCTAAACCTTGGTGTGCATAAATTGATTGATTAGGAATGATCCATGGGGTTGAAAAGTTTCAATTGACCATCCGACCATAGCCTTCAAGAGTGAAAGAGTAGTCTTAAAAATTTCTAATTTTGGTAATGTTTAATGACGTAAACCTCAACTAGTAGAAATCATTTTCTAAGATAAAAAAAGAGAACTAGAAGACCTTAGGGACCTTGTTCATGCATTCAGCCACTTCTCAAGGATTAAGGTAAGTTAGAGTTTAAGTATCAATTAAGGTGACAAGAGGATCCTAAGAAGGTTAATAGAGAAGTTGTGAAGTGGGTAATGAAACTATCTTTAAAATTTGCTAAAAATTAAGAATAGATTTTTAGGTAAGCTTGAGGAGATGAATTGAAAAGTACTGATGGAGTAAAAATGAGAAGTATGCATTTGACCACTTTGAGTTAAATAAGGGAGGATGACTTTAAAACATTGATAAAGGTTTCATAGGGGTGTTCACCATGTAAAAGAAATGGAACAAGGGTTTAAGAGAGGCCAAGCAAGGTGCATCGTGCCATTCAACCATGTGAAAGTAAACATAAGGAAGTAAGTTAAAATCTTGCTAATACATAATCCTTAGACCTAATTTACTTAGATTATGCATAAGATATGTAAGTTAAGATACACAAAGAGTAAGTAACTCAATAGGTGCCATTCGGTCACCTAAGGAAAAACTTCTAGGTTTTAAAAAATTTATGTGAAACAACTTAGTCTTTGAGAAAGGGAAAAGTTGAGAGATAGCCTAGAAGGATGAGTGAAATAAGCTCCCATGAGTGTTTCATCATAAAATGTTATGAATTAAACAAGTTGTACATGTAAGAGTATATATGCTTATGTTGCCATAGAACAAATGATAAAGTAAGTCTTAATTTAGAACAACTATATGCTTGAGAATGTTAAACCAATTTGTGTACTACTTTATGAATGCATAAAGTCTAATGTGAGATAAATGATAATTACTCATGAATGTTTAAAGAATGATGTTATTTATGATAATCATGTGTGATTGATGTTGTGAATATGTGTATGACATATTGGTTGGAAATTGATTGGACATGCATGATTATTTGGAAACTTTTAAAATAAACCTAATTGGTTAAGAGATCATTAAATAAAGAACTTATGTGAAAAGTTAAACTACACTTGATGTGCCTTGTGCACATCCAAAGGGAAAAAGAGTCATACTAAAAAGGAGACAACAGGGTTTTTCTAGGAGACAAAAGAGTTCTCTACAAATCCTTCTATTATGAAGCGCTAGGTCTTCAATATTTAAGATGATGATGATCATTTAGAAATGAGATCATATCCTTAAAAATATAAGGTAAAGTAGTAAAGCCAGTGAAAAGATATTGTTTGACTAACTAATACTTGTATGCTTATGTCTTAAAATTTCATCAATAAAGTGAAATAGAGAAGAGAAGAGAAGAGAAGAGTTATATTGAGACAGAAAAAAAATAGTAAAATAATATGTTTTGTGATCCCAAGAGTTATAATGTTCAAGTAATTTATGTGCTCATTTAAGATGATATTGTTTGACTGATAATATTCCATGCCTATGTCTTAAAATTTCACCTAGAGAGTGAAATCACTACAACAAATTATACTTGTAGTGACAAACTTTCTCTGACACTAAATATAAAAAAAATCATAAGTATAAGTCCAAATACATAGATTGTTGGCCATATATGCCGTCCATTATGTGTGTCGAATAACTATGAAAATTTGGATGTCACTATAAGTATAGATACAATTTTATACTTCCACTTACAGTTTGTTATGACTGCAAGTAAAGGCCGCGAACCTATAACTAAGTTTTTGTATGACTGCAGGTAAAAGTCTATATATATTTTTTTCTATGAATCTTTACCTACAGTTTTATATAGATATAGTTAAAAGTTTCACATATCAACTTTTACCTACAAATTTATGTGTGTAAGTAAAAGTTCATGCAATAAATCATAAATTGATGTTATTATAGTTTCCATCTAAATTAAATGATTCAATTTTTACAATAATCTGAATCACCTTCACTTAAACATACAAAGTTTATATTTTTACTTATTATTTTATATATCTAAAGATAAAAAATTAAAATTATAGTTTTTTACATATAAGTAAGTCAATCTACGCTACACTTTCAAGTACTACTTTTTTATAGTTTTGATCATTACTATTTCTAAAAATATAAAAATATTTTATACTATAAAAACCATTATGATTTTTAATTTGTATATCTTTACATCATAATTTCATTTCTTTGACAATATAAGAATTCAAACAAAAGAATAATAATATGCCAATTTATATTACACATATAAGCATCTAACAAATATTTTTTTAAATAAGCACTAAAATATAATAAAATAATATTGATACAACTATAATCTAAAAAAAAGGAAATTCTATTTAAAAATGTACAAATAAAAGAATTTAAGCATGTATTACTAAAATATATTATCCTAATCCTCCAAATTTCATCTCTAATCATGACCTTCCACATCTTCTTAGTTTGACATCTTAGTTTGTACAAATTGTAAAAATTTGGATCCAATTTCAATACTTTGGACAATAAAGCATGCAAATAAAATTATAAACTAAATAAAATTCTTCATTCGTGTAAAAGTACTCTTAATATGCATATTTATAAACCAAAAATTGACATTGATACTTTATAATGAACAGTAAAAAATATTGTCTTTGAACTTTATAGATCATTAAAGTAAATATTATTTCTTTTAATAAATTTTTTTTTATAATTATTATAAACATTCTGAAGTCTAAACTATACCATCTCCCTCTACATCAATTTTCTTTTAGATTGATCATTTCTAAGCAGAAAAATAATAATATATTAATTTATGATAAATTATATAATAAAAGGATAATTTCAAAGAAAAGAATGAAATCTAATAATAATTTCAACAATTATACAAATCTTTTATTGAGCTTCATTTATTTAAACATAATGAGTAGAAATTGATAATAAGGCATATCTCTTAAAAGTATTTAAAAATTTCATAATTACTCGAGTTTATAATAAAAAAATTATAAAAATAAAATAAAATTAAAATTAAAATTAAAATTAAAATTAAAATACTATTAAGGTTGAGATTATCAAAAGTATTGGAATCTCATTTAATATGCATGACAAAAATATTTAGTGGAAAATCTTTCCAAACCTAAATGTTCTAATAAGAATGGTTTTAAAAGCATAAACTACTTAAGATATTTATACTCAAATAGTTTAAAAGTAAATAAAAAAATTCATTTTTAAAGGGTTCTTAAAAAAAAAGCAGTTGGAGTAATTACAATGAAAAATGTCATTAATTTTTATATAATTTAATTATTTATCATCATTTTTAATTCATTCAAATAAACAATTTTCCTTTATTTATATAATATTTTTATTTTACTTTTTAGTTATCTAATTTTTTATTTCTATTTTTTTTATCCTAAGCAAATTCCAAGGTAGAGTTTGTTATTGGAAAGGATAGTGTAAGAAGGGAGCTCTTGGATTCCTTTACAATTTATTTTCCATAGATATTTTATTGAGTAGATATGGGTCATTCATAATGCTATAATAGCACGGAGAGAAGGCATAGCGAGTGGTGAGTGAGTAAATGAAAAGAGAGAGAAAGATCACATGAAAACAAATTTTGAGAATGGGTTAATGAGAGAGAGTGTGGCAAACCTATTTTTTTGAAAGAAATATCACATGCAAATTAAATACAAGCGTTATAACTTTTATTTTTATTTTTTATCCAAATAATATATATATATATATTATAATCTATATTTTATTTATTTCATTTTTTGTCCTTATATTTAAGGTATTTTAACTTATATTCAAAGAAGAGAATAGTTATTAGTTTAAGGTATTTTAAAAAACACTTAGTTAGAGAAACTATAATTTTTACAAAGAAACAAAATTGATTGAGACATAAAATTAAAACATTTTATACACAGAGAGAAAAGGAATAATTTATTTTTACCCAAAAATTGAACAAAAAATAAAATCATATGTGTAGCAAGTACATTAAAATTGTTTCCAATCTGAAGCAATAAACAACCAAACAAAAAATATGTATGGTTAGACAAGAGAAAATGGATAATAACTACAACTATGTAAGAACAATTACATTCACATTTTTGAATTGCAATAATAATCATGAGGAGTTACTCCCACGAACAATAACTGGTGAACAGACACCATAAGTAAAAAAAAAAAAAAAGATGAATAAGCTTACAGATGCAAAATTGAGCAACCATTTGAGGTGCTTTTCATCCTTTAAAAAAAGCTTGAACCATAATTTTGCATTGAGCTCGTCGTGAGTGTCGTGGATGAGGTTTCGTTTCTTTGACATTCTCGTGTCACACCGATTATATCTTCTCCCATCGCCACTAAAAAAGAAAAGAAAAATTGTTGTTGATGCTGATGATAATGTGTGTTGAAAATGGGAGAGATAGAGGAATAGAACGAGGAGAGTGAAAATCATTCATTTTAATTTGTTAAGACTAAATGAAATTGGAAACGAAGAGAAACAACATCGAGAATAAATGGAAAAGAAATTAAGAGAAGAAAAGAAAAAATAGAGGCAAGCATTAGTTTTTGAGAATCTCCATTTCTCAACCAAATTGGATGAGATGGTGCTCTCCCGAGACTCACAACCCCCTCTTCCCCTTGCACTTTTTATTTTTAAATTATTTTTCCAAAAAAATTAGATAAGAATGTTTATATCATAATTAATTCTTATAATTCAAAGAAAGTGTATAAAATATTATTGGTAATTTTAAGTTAATTAAAAATTTTATTTTGATAAACTTTAATAAGTTTGAAATATTTTTATTTTTAAAATAAACAACTTTAAAATTAATATAATCTTAAAATGAATTTAATTTATAAATTTTAAATTTTACTAAATAAATTGTTACTAAATTTGTTATTAAAATAATTATGATAAAATTTAACATTATGAATACAAGATAGTTATACCTACAATTTTCTTTATATCTATTTGGTAAAAGACTTATTATACCTACCGTTTAACAAATGTTATTAAAATAATTAGGAAAAAAGGTCAATATCCATCACTATAGGAGATATATACTTATAAATTAATCACTGTCATTAAAAGAAGTTGTAGGTATATGGTAAATTTCTTATAGTAAATAGAGAAGAGAGATAGTTATGTTGAGACATAAAGGAGATAATAGTTAAATCATGTTTATGATGTGTTTTCAAAGATTTATTATGTTTAAGCAATTCATATGCTTAATTATGATGATGCTATTTGACTAATATGAATGTATGTCCATGTCTTAATTATCATTTAAAATGTGATAGAGATCAAATGAGAAGTTACATATAACGTAGAGTAAATGATAGTCAAATAATGTATATGACATGATTTCAAAGATTCATGATGTTCAAGTAAATTATATGTTTAAAATATTATCTTATGTAAAAGAAATCCACTTTAGTTATAAGTTTTAAAAATTTAAAATTGAATGTGTACCTATAACATATTTTTAATAAATTGAGGTGGCTGGGATGAAAATGATGACGTTATGTATATGGTAGAATCCTACTAAGAAACTTAGTTTCTCACTCCTACTCTCCCATTTTCTTCCTAGACACCCCGGATGCTGTTTGTGGTGGTTGAGATTCATGTACTTAAAGCGGATGCGATACCTTCTTGAAGAAGAGGAAGATTGGTGTCATACCCATAATGTAAATTTTGTAAATAGAAGGATGAATACATCCTAGTTACTATCAGATAGTTTGTAGGTTAGTCAACGTAAATGGTATGAAATAAATATGTATATAAATGAAATGTGTAAATTAATATATGTACTTAGGTGTGAGTAAGGCTCCAGTGCCTTAGACTGGTTATGTAGATGTAAATAAAGACTGTGTGAATGTTTAAGGACTATATGATTATGTGATGTGTAAATGTTGTATGTCTGAGTTAGATTGCTCTAATTTCCTATTTATTAGAGATAATTAAACGAATGAAATAATTTGTAATTTTAATGAATGCTACTTGCACAGGAGTGTCTAATTGTTTTCATTCTATTACGAATGCTTATTGATGAGAGTCGCATTTGATATCAAAATGTTTTAGAAATTTTTTTACCATATTTTCTCTAACAATTATTTTCTAGAGATTCTGCATTATGAGATTACAATCTATTAATGGAACTGAATGTAGAACTTAAGTGTAAAAACGATATTCATTTTTAGGGTGCTATAGTTCTACTTACCTAAGCCCAAAGTGATGTTACACTTGGTTTCAAATTTAAAAATCAGGATCACGTAAAATTGGTGGCCCATTCATTCATGATTTGATTATTAATGGTCTAATATTCCAAAGCTTAATTGGCCTAGACTAGACCAAATGTGTAAGCAAGCA
Source organism: Canavalia gladiata (assembly GCA_037954105.1). Taxonomy (NCBI): domain Eukaryota; kingdom Viridiplantae; phylum Streptophyta; class Magnoliopsida; order Fabales; family Fabaceae; genus Canavalia; species Canavalia gladiata. Next base: position 26,659,275 of record CM075662.1, read on the forward strand.
CATGACTCTTGAGAATCCTTCCAACCTGTGTTCACCTATCTTGAGAATTAGGGGAATTATGTTAGGAAATTTGGGATTTTGGAAAGTTAAGAAGGCTAGGGTTAAGAGATTGAGGGAGTGGGGGAAATGAGGGGAGAGCCACCATTTAGGAGAGAGATAGAGAGAGAAATTGTTGCTGTTGGGAGAGAGAACAATCAAACTCCAACCACCATGGCCTCCGGGTAGAGACCATCGCCATCATTGGTGGAGGTGGGTGGTTGCCATTGATTGTGCAGGGAATGACAATGATTTTGAAGAGAAGAACAAGGGATCAAGAGAGTTGAGAGAGAACTCGAGTGAGGGCGAGAGAGAGGAAGGATTTATTGTTCTTGACGAAACAGTTGTATGTGGCAACTTGTAGTAGCCAAACATAAAGATGATGATGGTAGTTGAAGATGATGGTGGCTGGTGCTAGGAACAGTGCGACACGAGGTTGAGCTTGTGGTGGCTGGGGATAACTTCTAACAGTGCCCACAAAAAATAAGTGTGAATGTTGGTAAGTTCTAAGGTAAGGAGTAGAAATGTGTTTTTTAGCCTTTAATGTCAAATTGAAAAATTCTATATCTCATTCTAATCCCTTATTATTCCTTATTATGTATATTTTTTTGTGGGGTGGGGGGGGGGGAGGGGAGGGAAAGATTGAGTGTGATGCATTTAGATGCTAGATTTGATGAACTTGTTGAAGATAATGGTCGTTGTTGTTTATAGTGCTTATTGGTGAAGTGTTGTTGGTAGCCAAACAAGAAGGAGAAGAGCAAGAGCCAATGTAATGCCTACATGTTCCGGTTTTGTTTTTGAAATTAAGTTGTATTTTTTTGCATTATATTGTATCCTCATGGACATTAAGTTATATTGGATTGAATTGGGAAAAGAGTGATTTGTGAGGTTACAACTGTGTTTGCTTGGATGGAATTATGGGTTCTTCATATTAGCTCTAATATGCGCACCCAGTTTTTTGATGTAAATAAGCTTAATTCATTTTCCATTCCCACTCAAGCATAGATATTTTAAATCAGGAAGTTTTGCAAATGATAATCCCAACTAAAGAACTATAATACTAAAAGGATTAGCAATGAATAATGACATAATATAAGATGAGTCAAACTCACCTATATAGGGACAATTGCTTTCAAAGAAAAGGATTTAGTTGGTAGAGACCAACTTCTTTTGCGTAGGGAGAACTTAGAATCTATAGCCTAAAGCCCCTTGAAAATTTTTAAGGTTATATTTTATAGCTAAAAACAAATCCATTTTTGCTCAATAGAAGAACCTTTTCTCATTACATTTTGCACTCACCATTTTGGGCATTTTGAGCTTTGAAATTTCAACCACCTAACACAATTACCTGTATTGCAGTTGTGTTTCAATCTGCTTTCTAAATCTAGATTAAAATTCTAACAAATTTGGCTCTCTACTACTTTTTGGTCGTTACTGCATGCTTTTATTTTTAGATTATGTTTAGCTTGCCTTCGGTTACTTTGATGCCTTATCCTTTCTTATTTTTCTTTTCATTTTTACTGATTATTGCATATGGAAAAAGGGAAGGACAAAAATCAGGATTCACATTTGCCCCTCTAAACTTAATTTTTAGTAAATAACATGAGTAATGAAAATTTTCAAGTTATCGTAGTAAGAAATGAGTAAAGAAGTGAATCAATTTTGACTCGAACTGTCAAGATGGAAGAGACTTAAGGTAAGTGATGAAATAGTATATACAATACCAAAGTGTTCAAGTGCCATAAGATGTGATGTATGAAGGTATAAAAGAAAGCAGATATGAGGGCCATGAAACATAAAAGTAGGCAAGCACGAGATCCTTCAAATTTAAAAGAACATAGGTATGGGCCATGAAACATAAAAACAGGAAGGCACAGGATCGTTGAAACATAAAAAAAAGTAGACACAAGGGCTTTGAAACATAAAAATAGGCACGAGAGCCTTGAAATATAAAAGTAGATAGATGAGAATGCCATGAAACATTAGAGCAGATAGACACAAGAGTCTTGAAATATAAAAGCAAGGAGGCACGAGGGCCTTGAAATATACAGGTAAGCCTAAGGGCCTTGGAACATAAAAGTAAGTAGACATGAGAGCCTTGAAGTATAAAAATAGATAGGTGCGATGACCTTGGAATATAAAAACAACCAGACACAAGGGCCTTGAAATATAAAAGCAAACAGGGGCAAGGATCATGAAACGTTAAAACAGGCAAGCATGGGGCCCTTCAAATTTAAAAGCAAGCAAGAATGAGATCTTTGAAATCTAAAAAGAAATAGGCACGAGGGCCATGAAACATAAAAGTATATTGGCACCACGACTTTCAAATTTTAAAAGCAGGTAGACACGAGGGCCATGAAACATAAAATTAGGCAGGCGCAAGGGCCTTGAAATATAAAAGTAGGCAGACACAAGGGCCTTGAAATACAGAAGCAGATAGACATAAGCCCATGAAATTTAAAAGCAAGCACACACAAGGGCCTTGAAATTTAAAAGATGGCAGGAATGAGGTCCTTGAAATAAAAAAGTAGGCAAACATGAGGTCCTTGAAATTTAAGAGCATATAGGTGTGGGGGTCATGAAATTTAAAAGCAAGCAGGCACGAGGACCTTGAAATTTAAAAGTAGGTAGGCACGAGGATCTTAAAATTTAAAATCAGGAAAACATGAGGGCCTTGAAACATAAAAGCATGCAGGCACAAAGGCCTTGAAATTTAAAGGCAAGAAGGCATGATGGCCTTGAATGATAAGAGTAGACGAAACTTGATACAAGCATGCAATATACATGACATATGATTGTCGTAACCGTAATTACAACGAGACGACGAACTCGCTAAAATTTTTATTAAGAATTTAATTCATTGTGGAGCCGCCACCAAATTTTATTTCAAAGGAAAATATCTAGAAAAACCCTGACTTGAGGAAGAAATCTAGGTTTAGGAATCAATTACGAGTAAGGAAGATGTTAGGCACCCTACTCGTCTGTTCCAAAGAACGGTACTCTTAAACTGATTGTGTGATTTTGATATTTTTGAAATTTTTTTGATCCATTTAAATAGAATAAAAATAAATAGGTTTGTATGAAAATAGCCTAACTATGTATTCCTTGGTGCAATAGGAAATTTAAGGCTATGTAGTTTTAGTTCTGTCTGGAAAACTAGAGATTTTCGTGAGGCACAAATATTTGGAATGAAAGCATAAGTTTTTTCGGAAGAACGTTTGCGTAAAGTTAAAATCGTCGTAAGCCGTGTATGAACTTGCACGAATTAGAATACGAAACAGCAGCGAAGGCTGTCTGTTCATATTATGACCCGTTTAGACAAAATTCCTAAGGGGAAAGCCAAAGTTTTGAAATAAAAATAGAGGTTTGTCGGAATAGCGTCTACGCAAAGTTCAAACCGTTGTAAGTCATGTATGGACCCGCAGGAATCAGAATACGAAAGAAAAGAGAAGGCTGCCTGTTCGTGTTAAGGCCCGTTTAAACAAAATTCCTAAAAGGAAAAAAGATGTTTGAAATGAAAACAGAGGTTTGTCGAAAATGCGTCTGTGCAAAGTTCAAACCATCGTAAGCCGTGTATGAACTCGCAAGAATCAGAATACGGAATAACAGAGAAGGCTGCCTGTTTGTATTAAGACCCATTTAGATGAAATTCCTAAAAGGAAAACAAATGTTTGAAATGAAAAAAAAAGGTTTGTCGGAGAAGCGTCTGCACAAAGTTCAAACCGTCGTAAGCCGTGTATGAACTCGCAAGAATTAGAATACGGAACAGCAGAGAAGGTTTCCTGTTTGTATTAAGACCCGTTTAGACAAAATTCCAAAAAGGAAAGGCGAAGTTAGCGAACAACAATTTTCTAAAATTATGTGCTTGCGAAAATCCACACCGTCGTAAGCCATGTTTGAATCCATACAAATTAAAATACGGTACAGCAAAAAGGTTACCTGTTCGTATTAGAATTCGTTGCACAAATTTAGAGAAATCGAAAATAGAGACGAAGATTAACTCGAATTAAGCGGAATAAAACCTGGATCTAACCTCCATTGATCTTCCTTGATCAATTGTCTCTAATCCAGCTTAGGTCATAAGGTCCAGAGGTAAGAATTAAGTGTGTTTCTTTTTATTTGATTCAAGCATACACTTAACTCTTTAGGTTCAATGACTTAATCATGCATGACTTAAGCTAGACTTAGCATATAGGATGCATGCACATGGTCATGCACTCTTAGGAATTTTTTCAAAGGAGGACATACAAACACAAACAAATCTGAAATAAATACATATAGAAGGATCAACATATGAAAAATAATACCTAAACAAGGTTAAAAGAACAAGATCTACATAAGAACTTCAAGAACATAAGAGAATTTGGCGCCAAAATTTAAATTCAAATCTGAAAATTTTTTTGAAGACATTTTTTGTTAGATCTGGAAAATTAAAATTGACCAATTGAAAGATATGGATCATAGGAATCAAACAAAACAATTTTGACAAAAATCAGACTAGAAATGAGCAAGTTATGCACAAATCAAACAAGCTAGGTTCATTTCAAATCCAAATTAGACAAATAATATCACTCCAGGAACTAGAGAGAAAGAATAAGAGAACGAAACAAAATCACCAAAATATGAGATCAGTTGACCGATCAAAAATGAAAATGAAAAATAGAGATGAAGATGAACCTCAAGAACATAAGTGATTTTGGTGCCAAAATTTGAATTCAAGTCTCAGAATTTTTTCAAAAATATTTTTTGGTAGATCTGAAAAATTAAAACTGGCCAATTGAAAGTATGAACAATAGAAATCAAACAAAATAGGTTTGAAAAAAATCAAACCAGAAATGAGCAAGTTATGTACAAATCAAACAAGCTAGGTTTATTTGCGCACCAGGATGAACATGCTTAAGTAATTAGGCGATAGAAATTTCATTTCAGATCCAAATTAGACAAATAATATCATTCCAGAAACTAGAGAGAAAGAAAAAGAGAACACAACAAAAATCATCGAAATCAGATATCATTTGATTGATCCAAAATGAAAACGAAAAAGTGAGATGAAGATGAACTCAGAAATCCGAGAAGATGCAACAAAATTAAGCGGAATAAAAGTTGGATCTAACCTCCATTGATGTGCTCCGAATGCTAGTTGATAGCACCTTGGAAGGTGATAAAGAACTTGTTCAATGGAGGCCAAGGGTTGAATTGGATGCAGAAGTAGAGAGTGTCTTAGGTGCTACTCTTTGACAATTCTGAATTCCCTCTCTTACACAAAGTGCCCCTCTCCCCTTATATATACCTCTTTTTTGTTTTTGAATTTTGGTGGGTTCTCTCCTTTTTCCCTTTTCTATCCTTATGCTTTTTCTGATTCTTTTCTTTTTTCTCTTTTTTTCCTATTTTTATTTATTTATTTCTTTTGTTTTATTTTTTCCCTTACTTTTATTTTGATTTTTTGAACTATTTTAGATTAAATCTCCTTTTGGCTAAAAACAAAATAATTTATTTTGGGTTTTGAATCCTCGGAGATAATTCAGTGTTCACAGTTTGCCCCTCTTTACTCATTTTCTTACCAGATAATATAAGAAATAAGTTTCTAGATTATCACGGTAAGAAATGAGTAAGGACATGAACAAATTATGTCCGAGGTAAAAGATAAAAACTAGCATGGGTGTGATCTTTATTGGTAGCAAGGTTTGAAGATGTAAGGGAGTTGAATAATGCTTCCGGGGTACCGGAAAAGTTCCGGGCTTGACCAAAAACTTAGGAATGCCTGCGTTGATAAATTGGATGATGGTAGTTCAAATATGGATATTTTGGATGAGCTTTGCAAACCTTGAGTAATGAGCTGACGAGCTTAAATATGCAGGGCCTGATATGGTTGGCCAAAATGTAGAAATTTGAAATACAAAGCCTGATTAGGCTAACGGAATGGAAAAGAATGGCATGTTAAGATAGGAAAAGTGAACTGAAAAATACTTGATAAGATAGGAATGCAGGAGAATGGCCTGTTAAGACAGGAAAGACATGATGGAAACTACCCGTTAAGATAGGCGACGATGCAAAAGTTTAATCGTTCTGGGGCCTAAATAGGGCAGGGTGCAGAAAAATAAACGCACTGGGGCCTGAATAGGCCAATATACAAAAAAATAAATGTGCTGGGGCCCAAATAGGCTAGGGTGCGGAAAAATAAACATGCTGGGGGGCCTAAATAGGCCAAGATGCAGAAAGATAAATGTGTTTGGGCTTGAATAGGCCAGGATGCAGAAAAGTAAACGCGCTGGGGCCTGAATAGGCCAGGGTGCATAAAAATAAACGTGCTGGGGCCTGAATAGGCCAGGGTGCAGAAAAGTAAACGTGCTGGGGTCTGAATAGGCGAGGATGTAGAAAAGTAAATGTGCTGGGCCTGAATAGGCCAGGTGCAGAAAAGTAAACGTGCTGGGCTTGAATAGGCCAGGTGCAGAAAAGTAAAGGTGCCAGGGCCTAAATAGGCCACGGTGGAGAAAAATAAATGTGTTGGGGCTTGAATAGGCCAGGGTGCAGAAAAATAAAAGTGATAGGACCTGAATAAGCCAGGGTGCAGAAAAGTAAACGTGCTGGGGCCTGAATAGGCCAGGATGCATAAAAGTAAACATGTTGGGGCCAAAATAGGCCAGGGTGCAGAAAAATAAACGTGTTGGGGCCTGAATAGGCCAAGATGCAGGGAAATAAATGTGTTAGGGCCTGAATAGGCCAGGATGCAGAAAAGTAAACGCGCTGGGGCCTGAATAGGCTAGGGTGCAGAAAAGTAAACGCGTTGGGGCCTAAATAGGCTAGGGTACAGAAAAATAAATGTGCTGGGGCCTGAATAGGCTAGGGTGTAGAAAAGTAAACGTGTTGGGGCCTGAATAGGCCAGGTGCAGAAAAGTAAACGTGCTGGGGCTTAAAAATAAATGTGTTGGGGCCTGAATAGGCCAGGCTGCAGAAAAATAAATGTGCTGGGGCCTGAATAGGAAAAGGTGCAGAAAAGTAAATGTGCTGGGGCCTGAATAGGTCAGGATGCAGAAAAGTAAACGTGCTGGGGCCTGAATAGGCCAGGATGCAGAAAAATAAATGTGTTGGGGCCTGAATAGGCCAAGATGCAAAGAAATAAACGTGCTGGGGCCTGAATAGGCCAGGATGTAGAAAAATAAACCCAAAAATGAAAAGAAACCTGTTAAGACAGGTAATGTAGAAATGACCAATTAGGACATGCAAAAGAAAAGAATGACCTGTTAGGATAGGTGTGGAAAGGAATGACCTGTTAAGATAGGTATGAAAAAATAGCCTGTTAAGACAGGATAAAAGTAGAAATGACCTGTTAGGACAGACATGGAAAGAATGACCTGTCAGGATAGGTGTGGAAAATGATATGATGTACCCCGGGAAATGCAGGAGAGGAAGGAGTATGGATTTCTTTGTCAAATATTATGAACAATTTATTTTGAAAATTATTTAAATTAATTTAAATAAATTGTTGATTTTGCCTTGAACTTGAAGGTTTTTTAAGCAATTGATGATTGCTTTCTTTTGAAGAAATTTCGGCAAAATTTTTTCCCTTGTTTAGAAGATTTTGGAAATTGAGGAATGCCTTGATTTGAGGGAATTTGGGCAACAATTCTTGCCCATTTTTGAAGAGTGCTATTTTGAATTTTTCTTGGGCGACTGCTTGCCCCAATTTGGACTTTTTCCGGGCAAACATTTGCCCCATCTTGATTCTAGAAGATTTTTTTAGAGATTGGGCTTACCCCAATTTGACTTTTTCTGGGCAAACGTTTGCCCCAATTTACATTTTGAAATTGAGGACTGCCTCAATTTGACTTTTCTGGGGCAAATTTTTCACCCCAATTTGAATTTTCTTTTTGAGATTGAGGATTACCTTGATTTGAATTTTTCTAGGCAAGTGTTGGCCCCAATTTGAAGGTTTTTTTTTGAGATTGATGATTGTCTTAATTTGAATTTTTTCTGGGCAAGTGTTTGCCCTAGTTTTGAGATGATTTTTGAGAAATCGGGGATGAATGTATGCCATGAGATGGTTAAAAAAAACTTTAGAGTTCCATTTTTTATTTTTCTTCGACATTTTCCTTTCTCGACAACCTTATAGATGGTATAAGGGAAACCAAGATTCAGGATGAGCTGGACTGACTCTGTTTCTTGGCTTCTTGGTCAGCTTCGAAGTTTTCCTTTTTCAATATCTTTGAGACCCAACAGTGGTCAGCATCATTTCGTAAGACACACCCCTTTTCATTTTGGTGGCATTATGGCTGGCAGGAGGATGACTCTTTGGGAAACAGTCATGCCATGTTGCGATGATTGAAGATTCATCCAATTTGTCATGACTTTTCAAAATCAATCTTTTTTATTTTTACATTTTTCACCCTTATTTTGGCACGTGTACCATCGAGGTATGCAAAGTGATTTGGGATAATCAAAGGGAGGAGGTAGAGAGTTTTGCATGTGAGGTTTTAGGGTAGTATATTTGGAGGGAAAGATGAAAGATGTGGGTTCGATTGCCCGAATGGTCCCTTTTGGTGAAAAATGCCAATTCTTCTTTTCATAACTTTGATTGCCAAATTGACCAAACTTGAGAAATGGAAAAATTTTGCCCCAGTTTTAGGAAATATGAGATGCAGAAATGTCAGATTGTACTCGGATTTTTGGTTGACCTTAACTTTTCCTGGATTGTTCCTTTGTGTTTTCAACCCAGCAGGTCATTTGTTCGCCCTAACTTTTTCCTAGGCCACCCTTTGAGGGTTTTCGACCTAGCAGGCTTTTTGTAAGTCGCCTTTGAGGGCTTTGACCTAGTGAGCTTTTGACTTGATCCTAATTTTTTCCTGAATTGTTTTTTTTTTTGAAATCCAGCAAGACCTTTTTTGATCATGACTTTTTTGAACTTTACTTTTGACCCTGTTTTTGCCTGGATTATTTTGATTTTAATTCAGCGGGGTTTTTTCTTATTTTTTCTTGAATTTTGACCTTGATTTTTCCTGGATTATTTTTGACTTTAATCCAGCGGGTTTCTTTTAGTTTTTTTTAGTCAGATCTTCTTTTGGGTCCTGTTTGGATTGTTTTGATTCTCAATTCAGCATATGTACTTTGTATCCCTAAATTTTTCCTGGATTTTAACTTTTGATCCAGCGGGATATTTGTTATTTCTCTTCATTTGAGATCCCTACTTGAATTTCGATTCTGTTTATTCTGCTTCCTCATTTTACTTTTCTTTTTGAGTTTGATTAATAAGTCGTTCAAAATTATTTACTACAACATTGGCATTGTTACTGAGATGTATTTATCATTTTGGATATAAGATGAGTGGTGGGAATAATGAAAAGAAAGGAAAATTGAAGAGGTAAAGTCAATAATGAAAAGCACATGCCTAAGCAACATGAAAATGTAATTTTTGTATTTCTCGTTGAGATTCATTACAAAAGATTGATGTTGAAAAGTAAGAAAATTCTAGATGATTTTTCCTCACTGTGCGGACCTGGCTTTCACAAGGCACTGTGTTGCCCCCATTTCCTTCAGTTAGTTGATAGGACGTCATGATTTGTCAGTGGCTTATTTCTTATATTAGGAGAAAACCTTCCAAAATTCAACCATTTCGCATCGATTAGGCTTTGCACCTTATGCTTTAGAATCTGGCAATTTTCCGTTGAATGACCAATGTACCTTGCATGGGAGTCGCATTTGGCATTTGTGTCGTATCATTTAGGATATGGTGGTTCTTGAGGTTTCAAAGGGTGAGGAGCTGGTAGAGAGTTCTGGATTAAGTGAGGTAGCAACTCAATATAGGTCATTGGAATAGGATCAAATTTGACAAGTTTTCTCTCTTGTTTTTGGCCTTGGTTGGGATTTTGGCTTATAACTTATGTTTGGGCTATCAATGGTGCTGGTGGTTGGATTTGCATAGGATAGTTATAAGCTAGAGGGTAAGGTGTCTGGTAGGTGGTAGCGATGTAGGGATATGGTGTATAAGGTGGTGGTTGTGGTTGGAAACCAGCTGGTCCATAATGTTCCATCTGAGGTGTGTATTGGCCTTGACCAGAAGCCACAATATAAGCTTCACCTGCCTTTTTCTTTCCAACAAAAGCATCAACTATCCCTGTAGACTTGTGCATAATCCTTCCCCTGCGTATACTGCCTTCAATTCTTTTCCCTATGATGACGACATCAGATAAACTGGCAGTCATACTGCCAATCATTTTATCATAGAAGGGATCTTGGAGTGTATCAATAAACATGCTGACCAACTCCTTTTCAGATAAAGGGGGTTGCACTTGAGCTGCTAGCTCTCGCCAACGTTGTGCATACCCTTCGAAAGTCTCATCTCCTTTCTTAGACATCTTCTGGAGCTGTGTTCTGTCAGGAGCCATCTCTAGGTTATATTTAGACTGCTTCAGGAATGCATAAGCTAGATCCCTCCATGAACGGATATGGGTCCGTTCTAGTTGGGTATACTAGTTTGCAGTTGTCGCAACCGTAATTCCGACGAGACGACGAACTCGCTAAAATTTTGAAATAGAATTTATTTGATTATTATGTGGAGTCGTCACCAAATTTTTATTTAAGGGAAAAAGATTTGGAAAAAACCCTGACTCGAGGATGAGATTTAGGTTCGGGGGTTGGTTACGAGTAGGGAAGGTGTTAGGCACCCCACTCGCCCGTTCCGAACAACGGTACCCTTAAACTGAGTGTGATTTTGAAAATTGTTTGATCCATTAATTAGTGTGGAAATAAATACTTGATGGAGGTTAGCCTGACAGGCCTTGATCCTGCTCCTACGTATTCCCCGGTGCAATGGGAAACTCAAGGCTTACGTAGTTCTGGTTTGATTTGAAGGCTTGACCCTCAAAGGTATTTGAATAGAGTGTTTGAAAATGGATGGTGTTCGAAGGCTTTACGTTCGAAACTTCTTGAAAAGGGATATTTGAAGATGGCTAAAGCACATTTAAAATATTTTAATCTGAATCCTTAATCCACTCATGCACAGGATCCAAGACAACTACGGCTGCACTGGGATCCATACGAATTCCTAAACCCTAAACAGCAGAAAAAGCTACCAGTTCGTGCTTAGCATTCGTTGCGTGAGACTTAGGAATTCTAAAATGGAGTTTTTGTTTAAACTATACCAAAGGATCTTCAGTCCACATATGCACAGGGCCCAAGACAACTACGGCTGCACTTGGGACCCATATGAATTCCTAGGAAGCGAACAGTAGAAAAAGCTGCCAGTTCGTCCCTAGGGTTCATCGCGTGAGACCTAGAACTAATAAACTTGATTTTAAAGATGAAAACAAAAGGATTGATCTTGATTAAAAAAAAAGAATTGAATTTGAGTTCTCTTGAAAAGAGCTTGTTTTGAACTTTTGGGATTTAGTTTGAATGGAAGGAGTTTGGCTTGATTTTTTAAAAAGGGAATTTGATTTTATGTGAAAGAAAGAACTTGGATTTGTCTTGAGAATTTGAGGAAAGAATTAATTAGAATTATGGAAGAATTCTTTTGGGGTTATTTTTGAATTATGGAAATTTTAAAGGCTAATTTGCAATTTTGGATTCAAGGGTATATTTGGTTTTGGTGGAAAATTTAGGGGGCAGTTTGGGTAATTTGAAAATAGGGACAGAATGGGAATTTGTGGAAAGTTTGGGGGCGTTTTGGTAATTAGGGTCTTTGGGCTTAAAATGCTGAGGAGTGATTTCAAATTGCCATTCCCAGGGCTCGAAGAGGCGACGTTGGGGTCGGGAACCATCCTTCCAGCCACTGCAGCCACATACCCAATTGAATCTTCAGCTTTCGTCATTAATCTTAAGGCATACCTTCAAGGTTCTTAGAGTTACATGTAAGCTGCATGCACCTTCATTCACTGATCACACGCCATTGTGTTCCTCCTTTTTGGTTACAGTTTGTCAAGGTGTTATTTACATACGTCGTGGGCATTGCATGCGTCTTCATCCACTTGTTTCCCGCCAAAATAAAAGCTAGTTTTTGAACTTGAGTGGTCATATATAATAATGGGCGATGGTAGATTCTTGATTTTTCTTACGTTAAGGGTGAGTGCCGAAGTTTGAGGGCAATCAAAATAGATGGATAACCCAAAAGAAAGGACCATAGGAGCTTGCGGTATGAAGTTGAGCATAGTTCTCTTGTGACCTACTGGCAGTATGAAGATTTTTTCGATCAACTGATGAGAACCTGTTAAGATCGCTGCTGATGGGACTACATATATTCATTCTTCGTAGGCCTATAGCATGTCCCTAGCTTTTCTCAATTTCATTACGCCTCATCTGCATGAGAAGTGATAGTGAGAACCTCAAGATCATCTATATTTGACAATTTGAACTCGACCTTGACTCGACATCCATTTTACGGATAAATCAATAATGTGATCGCAAAGGATGGTGATCTTTCCTACCCAGCTCATTGTCGATGGGAGCGACTCTTCACCCCTTTGGTCAGCCATGTATAGTCCCTAGCACATTCGATACCCTTGGAAGCGCAAGGCATAAAGTTAACAGCAACGATGACGTGTTCTGTGACAATGACTTAACGTCTTCATGGTCTTTGCATGGCCTCTTCGACGTGAACCCAGATAGGTGTGGACGAGTGGATTATCAAAGCAACATCATACTAATTCTGACTCTTTGCATAAGTGATAGAGCTCACATGGCGTGGGTGTCATCGTGATGGTAAACTTGGGCATGGGATTCGCCAAAGTGGTTCGGGAGCTTGATTCGTTTAGAATCAATGTTATCTGGGATTTCAACACTCGAGCCACACGTTAGATAACCCCCTAGCAGCCATCAGTGTATAACTAGCAGTGGTTAATGAGAAGCATGTAGGATTTCAGAGAATTGGCGTCTACATTCCATATAACCATATAATGTGGGGAAGATTGGGTGTGCACCTTAAACAGAAAACATGTAAGCTGACCACGCAGGAATCCTATTCAATTGGCAAGAATCCCCCTTCTCACTTTCTGGTATCACCAATCCACCAAGATATAGACTCTTGTGTTCAAGTGGTTCCTAACAACAACACATATGGGTGCATTTCCCATAACAAGACCTTACCTTCTTGGGCAAGATAATTCAGTCTAAGGGTCCAAATCTTACTCAAGGATTAATAACTTATTCTGATTGACTCTGTCTCAAGATCAGGCGAGGGGCATGGTAAGGTTTCATGTTAACTTCTTAATCACATATCGACTCCATAATATGCTTCCGACCTAGATTCAACGATTACCACAACAGAGCGAATTTCCATGCATATTCGTCCCCTCAAAACCCGATTCAATTCAAGTGGATTTATCTGACCACTCGAAATCTAGTCTTACCATAAGGATCGAAGTTTTTTGCATTACCAGTTAAAGTATGATCATTAACTAAGCAAAACAAGGGTAAAAAGGATCGCATTGCTATATAAATGCATAGGCCGAATGATTATACTAACCTGGATAAGGCGATTCTCGAGTGGTACAAGAACTCTCTTCGGTGGAAATTAGATCTATTTTTCTTGAAGAATTAGTTCACCGATTTGCAGGGGGTTTTGGTTATTCTTGAGAGGTAGCAAGAACCAAACGTTTTGAAATTGAAGCCAGATCCTCCCAGAGCTTTCAAATCCCTGAAGCAAGGTGTAGAGAATCCCGAAAATTCCTTGTTTTTGGATTCCAGATCGCCTAAATTCTTGGCCTCCCCCTCTTGATCAGAGAAGTCTACCTAGCTAAGACGAGTCCCCCACCTTCTTTGATCTCCTTCCTTCTTCCCAGAGAAGGATTCTCGCACCCCAGAGAAGAGGATCAAAACCGAGGCCCAGTTTTCCAGAGAATTTCAAGACCAAATTGGAGAAGTTTTTCCCCAAGCCCACGAAAGAGTCCCCTGTTCGTCCAAAAAATCCCCCCTGCATGCATGTGCCTCCTTTTTTATCTTTTTTTTTTATTTTTTGTTTTATGTTTTTAATTAAATTTTTATATCTTTCTTTTTTTAGTTTCTTATATATCAGATTTTCAGATTTATCTTGTGTATATATATATATTTTTTATTATTTTTATTATATGTCTACTTTTTAGTTATTTTTTTCAATTTCTATTTTTTAATATCATTTTTAGTTTCATATTTTATTATTGATTTTCTTGTTTCATATATATATATATTTATTTATTTATGTTTGTAATTTCAGATTTTGTTTTCATTCTTTTTTCTATTTTGTTTGTTGTTTTATTTACTTTTATTTTTATTTTCTTTTTCTTTTTAGATTTATTTTCTTTATTTATTTAATTTAGTGTTGATTTCTTGATTAATTTTACAATTGGAGGCCTCAGACATAAGTGGGTGTTTACAGCAGCTGCCTTAGTTAAGCTATCTTGGAAGAAGTGGATGAGCAGCTTGTCGTCATGAGCACATGCAACCATCCTCCTGCAGTACATGATTAGATGGTTCCTTGGGCACCCAGCTCCTTGATATTTCTCGAGTTCAGGAACTTATAATTTAGGAGGAATGACCACGTTGGGGACCAAACATAAGTCAGATGCATCTTTGACATCATATGCACTTCCTTCTATTTCCTAGATCCTTCTTTCCAGGGTTTTCCATTTCTCCATACTTTCATCAAAAGGATGGTTATGAGGATAAGGAGGTGATATGTGTATAAGATGAGTTCCTCGGGCACACATAGGATTCATTGCCCCAGCGTTTATTTGGTAGGTTTGGGTAGGTTCATGTGAAGTGGTGTTTAGAATGATATGAGGGATTTCTTTGGGGTTTGAAGGTAGGTTTTGTGTTTGGGTTTGTGTTTGGATGAATGAAGGTGCATGCCCATGAGGAAACCCATAGTGAACCCACTCAGTTTGTGAAGGCATGGTCGATGGTAAAAGGTTTTGTGGATTGTAGCCAAGAGGATATGATGGGCCAACTGGTTCCTTTGGAAGGGACACCCTTATGTCCTTCTGCTTCGACAATTGGATGGCCTACATCAGTTTGGCCATTTGATCTTTCAGAGTGTTCACCTCATTTCTCAATTCTTCGTTTTTCCTTTCCAACTCATCCATGATCTTTGATTGTGATCGAGTTTTATAAGGGTGTCGAGAAAGTTGTCTTTCTTCAATTTTTGTGTTAAATTAAAAATTAATTTTTGAGAAACAATGTGAATACAAAATCAATGGATGATAAAAATGTTAATGCTCTAGTGAGTATGAATAAGGTATGGGATGATTTTCAAAATCTCCTTTTTTCGATGATAAATTTATTTAAAGAAAGAATGAATCAATGTTGGAATGCACAAATAATTAGAGATTTGAAAGTTGATCATTTTGAATGATCTGTTGCTTTATTTATTTTGGCTTCTTCAAATTTTTGTTTTTATTTTTCTTTGCATTTTTTCAAAATTTTCTCCCTCTTTGATGAGAAATTGTTTTGTTAGATTTTCAAATTTTCATTTTAAACTATTAATTTTATAAATTATTTTTATTTTTTCTATTATATTTTTTAATTTTCTAATTCTTTTTTTTTGAATTTAAATTTGAATTGGTTTGGACAAAAATTTGCCCTAGTTTAACTCATTAGTTTGAGAATTTTTTTTTGAATTTTCCTGATTTTTGATTGTATTTGTCAAATCTATTTCTTTCCTTCCTTTTTAGTTTCTAATTTTATTTTTCTTTTTTAATTTTAAATAGATTTTAAGTCTTGATATTTTTGTGGTTGTTCAAAATAAATTGCCTTTTTTAATGTTGAGTGAGGTGATGTTTGACATAGGCTTAAGGTCTTTTTCATATATGCATCTCACCCAAGATGGTTTATAATCCTGGAGGTTGTGAAGGTCACTAGAGCCAAGTTCTAATTCCTAGTACTTGCTACAATTGTAGAGAAGGCTACCAATTGCAGGGCACCAAGAAAAGGATGCACTCTAGCTAGGATTTTCGTGATAGCCAAACGGGACATGCATCCCAAGTGACACCATTAGACCCCTCTAGTCCTAGGTTTTTTCTCAGACCGGGGTGTAGGGCCCCACTCATGTTATTCATGCAGGATTACAATGTGTGGAATAACCTGCAATTGAAACACAATAGATATATACGAATCTTCTACCCTAGGGTGAGAAATACACATTTAAATTTAATCATAAATACAAGCATGACATCATGAAATAAATAAAGGAAAACAGCATATAAAAAGGGATCAACATATTACACACTCAAGGGACGACGAGACGACGAACTCGCTAAAATATTTATTAAGAATTGAATTCATTATGGAGCCGCCACCAAATCTTATTTCAAGGGAAAATATTTGGAAAAACCCTGACTTGAGGAAGAAATCTAGGTTTGGGAGTCAATTATGAGTAGGGAAGGTGTTAGGCACCCTGCTCGCCCGTTCAAAAAACGGTACCCTTAAACTGATTATGTGATTTTGATATTTTTGAAAATTGTTTAATCCCTTTAAATAGAATAAAAATAAATAGGTTTGTATGAAAATATCCTGACAGGACTTGATCCTACTTCTACGTATTCCCTAGTGTAATGGGAAATTTAAGGCTACATAGTTCTGGTTTTGTTTGGCAAACTAGAGATTTTCATGAAGCATGGATATTAGGAATGAGAGCAAAAGTTTTTTTGGAAGAACGTCTACGCAAAGCTCAAACTGTTGTAGGCCGCTGTATGAACTTTAACGAATCAGAATATGGAATAGTAGAGAAGGCTGCTTGTTCGTATTATGACCTGTTTAGACGAAATTCCTAAGGGGAAAGCCGAAGTTTTGAAATAAAAATAGAGGTTTGTCAGAAAAGCATCTGCGGAAAGTTCAAATCGTCGTAAGCCGTGTATGAACCCACACGAATCAGAATATGGAACAACAGAGAAGGCTGTCTGTTTGTATTAAGGGCCGTTTAGACGAAATTCCTAAAAGGAAAACAAATGTTTGAAATGAAAACAAAGGTTTGTCGGAAAAGCGTCTGTGCAAAATTCAAACCATCGTAAGCCGTGTATGAACCCGCACGAATCAGAATACGGAACCGTAGAGAAGGCTGCTTGTTCCTATGAAGGCCCGTTTAGACAAAATTTCTAAAAGGAAAACAGATGTTTGAAATGAAACCAGAGGTTTGTCGGAAAAGAGTTTGCGCAAAGTTTAAACCGTCGTAAGCCGTGTATGAACCGGCACGAATCAGAATACGGAACAGTAGAGAAGGCTGCCTGTTCGTATTAAGACCTATTTAGACGAAATTCCAAAAAGGAAAGCGGAGTTAGGAAACAACAATTTTCTAAAATTCTGTGCTTGCGAAAATCCAAACTGTCGTAAGCCGCGTTTGAATTTGCATGAATTAAAATATGGAACATCAGAGAAGGTTTCCTGTTTGTATTAGAATTCGTTGTACCAATTTACAGAAATCGAAAACAGAGACGAAGATGAACTCGAAAATCCAAGAAGAAGCAAGAAAATTAAGCAGAATAAAACCTGGATCTAACATCCATTGATGTTTCTTGTTCAATTATCTCCAATCCAGCTTAGATCATAAGGTCTAGAGGTAAGAATTAAGTGTTTTTTCTTATTTGATTCAAGCATACACTTAACTCTTTAGGTTCAATGACTTAATCATGCATAACTTATGCTAGACTTAGCATATAGGATGCAGGCACATGGTCATGCACTCTTAGGAATTTTTTCAAAGAAGGACATACAAACATTAACAAATTAAAATGAAATACATATAGAAGGATCAAAACATGAAAAATAATACCTAAACAAGGTTTAAAGAACAAGATCTACACAAGAACTTCAAGAACATATGAGATTTTGGCGCCAAAATTTGAATTCAAATCTTTGAATGTTTTCGAAGACATTTTTTGTTAGATCTGAAAAATTAAAACCAACCAGTTGAAATATATGGATCATAGGAATAAACCAAAACAAGTTTTACAAAAATTAGACCAGAAATGAGCAAGTTATGCACAAATCAAATAAGCTAGGTTCATTTGCGCACCAAGACGAACATGCTTCAGTAATCTGGCGATAGAAATTTCATTTTATATCCAAATTAGACAAATAATATCATTCCAGAAAATATAGAGAAATTAAAAGAGAACGCAACAAAAGCCACCATGATCGGAGATCATTTGACCGATCAAAAATGAAAAATAAAAGAAGAGATGAAGATGAACCTCAAGAACACGAGATTTTGGTGCCAAAATTTGAATTCAAGTCTCAGAATGTTTTCGAAAATATTTTTTGGTAGATCTGAAAAATTAAAACCAGCCAATTGAAATATATGAATCATAGGAGCCGAGCAAAATAGGTTTGACAAAAATGAAACCAGAAATGAGGAAGTTATGCACAAATCAACAAGCTAGGTTCAATTGCACACCAAGACGAACATGCTTAAGTAATCAGGCGATAGAAATTTCATTTCAGATCCAAATTAGACAAATAATATCATTCCCGAAACTAGAGAGAAACAAAAAGATAATGCTACAAAAATCATCAAGATCGGAGATCATTTGCTTGATCAAAAATGAAAACGAAAAACAGAAATGAAGATGAACCCAAAAATCTGAGAAGAAGCAAGAAAATTAAGCGGAATAAAAGTTGGATCTAACCTCCATTGATGTGCTTCGAAAGCCACTTGATAGCACCTTGGAAGGTGATGAAGAACTTGTTCAATGGAGGCCAAGGGCTGAATTGAATGCAGAAGTAGAGAATATCTTAGGTGCTACTCTTAGAAAATTCTAAATTCCCTCTCTTACTGAAAGTGCCCCTTTCCCCTTATATATACCTCTTTTTTTTTTTTTTTTTGAATTTTGGTGGGTTCTCTCCTTTTTCCTTTTTCTATTCTTCTAATTTTTCTGATTCTTTCCTTTTTTCTTTTTGTTTTGTTTATTTATTTATTTATTTATTTTGTTTTATTTTTTCCATTACTTTTATTTTGATTTTTTGAACTATTTTAGACTAAATCACCTTTTGGCTAAAAACAAAATAATTTATTTTTGGTTTTAAATCCTCGGATATAATTCAATGTTCACAATGATGTAGAGTAGGTGTGTGTGGTTGTGTGTGAGGAAAACAAATATTATGATGAAATATATGCAAAATGATCATACTATGAAAAAAGTTTACTATGCCATTCCAAATGATAATCCCCCAGGAGATTGGATGATGTGAGAAAGAGATGCTAGATATGCAACAATGATCTGTAGTATGCAATGCCTAGATATGATCCCGAAAGATTTTGAGAAACCACTGAAATTAGAATGATTGACTATTTAATATTTGTGCATTGAATCCAATGGATACTTATAGTGATAAACACATAATGCTTTGAAGATGGATGATGCTTTGCTTGACTTCATGTCTTAATTGTCTGGAAATTTGTTCACCATTTGGAAAGGTGTCTACTTTCCCTTTAGTCATTATGCTTATTTTTGAGAGCTTATTAAATTCCTGTGACTTTTGAGAATCAATGAAATAATTGTAAAGTTCATCAAATTAAATGAAACGTTTCTTTTAAGTGTATGTTCATTAAAAAAATTAAAACTAAATGAACGATAAAGAGTGAAATGGCAAGATCGTACTTATGTGGAGGGAAGTTATGTTTACAAGGAAAGATTCTACTGAATGAAAGTAAAAAGAATATAAAAGGGAGAAAGATTCAAAGAGTACAAATAGGTGAAATCCAATGAATAACTTTGAGATGGAGTACAATTCGAATAGTCCTAATGCCTCATATCGATAACCTCGAGCATCCTATGACCCCACTCTTAAAAATTGCCCTAGATTGTGGTTCCAAACACATTGCTCTCATGCCATTTTCCCCAGTTTACAAGTCAAAGTCATTTTAGGTCTTTTCTTTTGAATATGATTTATCATCTTCACAGGTATCAAACTTAATGAAGAAATTATTTGAACCCTAACTTTTTTATGAGCTGCTCTTTCGAGTTTTCAATTCAGGGGTCGTTCTAACTTTTTCATAGATCATTGAATTGGGTTTTCAACGTAGAGAGCTAACTTTTCATTTTCATTATTCATTTTTCCTTTTTTTTCATATTTCCTTTTCTCAAGAATTTTTTTTTTACTATGTCCGAGTTTATGGGATTTGGAAGATCTTTCTCATCCATATTTGCGAGGATCAAAGCCCCCCAGAGAATGTTTTCTTCAGATATAAGGCCCTTCATAATTTGGAGCATATTTTCCTTTGAGACTCTTATGAATGAAAAAATTTTTCTTTAACACTAGCTCTCCTTCATGAAATTGCTGAGGACGTACCTTCTTGCAAAATATCTTTTCATCCTTCTTAGAATAACTGACCATGATATATGGCGACTAGTCTCTTTTCTTGAATGAAGTTCCATTTTTCAAAATGGCATCAAACCCATTCTGCTTCTTCTAAATGGGTTTCCATTAATCGTAGCGAAGGGATTTTAATCTCAATAGGAAGCACTACCTTCATTCCATACACTAAAGGGAAATGAGTTGCCCTAGTTGAAGTACAAAATGAAGTCCAGTAACCATGCAACACAAATGGAAGCATCTCATGTCAATCTTTATATGTTATCACCATTTTTTGAACGATCTTCTTAATTTTTTATTGGCTACCTCTACTGCCCCGTTCATCCTTGGATGATAAGAAGAAGAGTTGTGATGCTCAATTTTGAAATGATTCACAAAGTTCTTTCATCATCTTGTTGTTTAAGTTGGTGCCATTGTTGGTAATGTTTATAAGGAAGACCATAATGACATATTAATTTATTCTTTACAAATATAACCATGATATTTCTTATCACACTAGCATATGAATCCTACCCATTTAGTAAAATTGCAATGCTATAAGGATAAAGCGATGACCATTAGCTGCCTTAGGTTAAATTGGAGCAATAACATCCATTCCCCATATTGAAAAGGCCATGTCGATGACAGGACATTTAATCGTGTATATGGGACATTAATATTATTAGCATAGGTTTAGCACTTGTGGCAAGTCTTTGCATAATTGAAACAATCATTTTTTAGTGGTCAATCAATAATATGTAGCTTTTAAAATTTTTCTAGCCATTGTATATACATTTGTGTGGGTGCCAAAGGATCCTTCATGAACTTCTTTAATGATCCTTTGTGCCTCAAAAACATCAATGTGTTTGAGAAGAATCATGTCATGATTTCTCTTATAAAGTACCTCTTCACTTAAGAAGAAACCTTTTGTGAGTCTCCTTAAGGTTTTCTTGTCATTTTCTAAAGCACCTAGAGGATAATCTTTATTCTTGATATCATGATACCATGGATTTTCATTTGGATCTCCCTCTGTTGTATGATGGTAAGCTAGTTGATTGTAAGTTTCCATCCTTATAAGTGGCATATCTTTGTCATGAATTATCTTGAACATTGATGGTAAGATGGCCAAGGCATCAATTAACTAATTGTCTTGCTAGGGAATATGATGAAAAAGGATCTCATCAAATTGTTCTATCAACTCTTTGATGTAAGCTTGATAAGGAACTAAGTTTTCATCTCGATTTTCCTATTCATCTTTTAGTTAATGAAGTACCAAGGCTAAATCAATGTATAGATGGAGGATCTTAAATTTAGATTCAAATGCCAGCTGGATTCCCATCGCACATGCGTCATATTCAACCATATTGTTTGTACAATCAAATAATAGTCTTACTGTGACCAGGACATATTTTATTTCTAGGTAAATTAATACAGCTCTGATCCCATGTCCTAAGGCATTGGAAGCTCTGTAAAACATCAACCTCCATTTTTCTTCTTCAAATAGATCTTTCTTATCAAACAGGTCCATTACATCTTCATTAGAAAACTCATACTGCATTGATTGATAATCATTCATAAGCTGGTGTGCCAAGTAATCTGCCAAAGTGCTATCCTTGATGGCCTTTTAAATGACACACACGATGTCATATTCTAACAGTAATACTTGCCAACGAGTGATCCTTCTAGTATAATTAGGCTTCTCAAAGATGTATTTGATTGGATCCATTTTAGATATCAGCCAAGTTGTGTGACTCAACATTGTCGCAACCGTGATTCCGACGAGACAACAGGCTCGCTAAAATTTTAAAATGGAATTATCGATGATGTGGAGCCGCTACCAAATTTTTATTTAAGGGAAAAAGATTTGAAAAAAACCCTGACTTGAAGATGAGATTTAGGTTCGGGAGTCGGTTATGAATGGGGAAGGTGTTAGGCACCCCATTCGCCCGTTCTGAAGAACGGTACCCTTAAATTGAGTGTGTGATTATTTGAAAATGGTTTGATCCCTTTAATTAATGTGAAATAAATAACTTGATGGAGGTTAGCCTGACAGGACTTGATCCAGCTCCTACATATTCCCCGATGCAATGAGAAACTCAAGGCTTACGTAGTTCTGGTTTGTGAAGGCTTGACCTTCGAAGACTGTTTAAAAAGAGTATTCAAAGATTTTTTTTTGAGAAAGTTTTATCTTTGGGAGGGATTTTTGGTCCACTCGTGCACAAGGCCCGAGGCGGCTAAGGCAGCACGGGGACCTATACGAACTACTAAATGTTGAACAGTAGGTGAACCGCCAGTTCCCCCTTTAGAATCCATTGTGTGAGACCTAGAATCCAAAATATTTAGAAAAAGAGGTTTTAAAAGTTTGAAGAGAACCTCAAGTCCACTCACGCACAAGGCCCGAGGCGGCTAAGGCAGCACGGGGACCTATATGAACTACTAAATGTTGAACAACAGGTAAACCGCCAGCTCCCCATTTAGAGTCCATTGCGTGAGACTTAAAAATCCTAAAATATTTAGAAAAAAGATTTTTAAAGTTTTTGAAAAGAAATGATCTGCCAATGATATTGATCCTTGAATAAAAGAAAACTCGAATTTAATAGAAGAGTTTCATTTTGTGTTTTGAAGTAATTGGAGTTGAAATGGGATTTTGGTGCAATTTTTGTAATTATTAGAGATTTTGGGGTAATTGGGGTAATTATTAGAGACTTCGGGATTTATTCAGCAATTATGGAATTTTTATGAACTTTTTAGGAATTTATGAATTTTATGATTTCTAGGATTTTTATGGATGTTTTTATGAATTTTCTAGGATTTTTATAGATTTTTATGAATTTTCTAGGATTTTAGGATTTTTATGAATTCTCTAGGATTTTAGGATCTTTATGAATTTCTAGGATTTTTTTTATAGATTTTTATGAATTTTCTAGTATTTTTATAAATTTTATGATTTCTAGGATTTTTATGGATTTTTATGAATTTTCTAGGACTTTTATAGATTTTTATGAATTTGGAAGGGTAAAATTGTAATTTTCAAGGCAGGGACATACTAGGAATTTTAGGAATTCCTTATACTTCCTTATACTTTACTATATAAAAATATATTGCTATAATTTAAAAACTATTAAATAAGGTTCCTTTTATGAATTTTTTCTAACATCGTTAGATTTAATTTTATCACTTTTAAAATATGTACAAAATTGTATTAATTTTTAATACCTATGAAAATTCGTTAACGTATTTTGCAAATACACATCATCAAGCATATAAAATTTCATATCCAAAGTGTCACTATAATTGAGAATCACACCCAAAAAATTCACAACTTTAGTATATTATTTGTTTAGTATACTATCTCACATCAAAATAAATAATTTATCAATTTAATCTCTAACCAATTCAATTACCAATCAATAACTATATAAAATTCTATCCAAAATTAAATTCAAATATAACTAATCAATAGCTAGATGTTAAGCACCTCAACTAAACAATAGTCCGAGGTAAGTAGATTTTGTGGTAGTATAAGAATATCTATAGATGGGAAAAGTACCTTCTATATAGAAAAATTGATTTATATTTGATTACACTTGAGTGTAATTCTTTAGATCTTTTTTCTATTTTTTTATTTTAAAAAATTCCCAACAGTTAAATTATAATTGTAGGATGATATATGTTACATTTTATGTGTAAAAGTATCATTGCTCTATATGGAACAACAAAAAGTAATATGAAGTTCTAAGGTTACTATTTTGATCCTAAATCTTTGAATTTTGTAGATAGAGATGGCGCAAAATAATTAAAATTGATAAGAAAATGTTGAAAAACCACTCTTATGTTTTAGGGATCAATTCTGATATTCCAACTACAAACAATGTCCCACTCATCTACATTCCTCATGTAATGAATGGCACTCTTCTTTTGAAAAAAATAAAAAATAAAAAAGAGACCCAACATTTACCCTTGGTTGTAAACAAATCTATGTTATTAGGCATATATGTGACAATATTTTTCCTCTAGAGATTCTGATACTAATAGAAACTATTGATTCTTCTTATCTGTCGCAATCGTAATTACGACGGACGACGAACTCGTTAAAAAATTTAAAAAGAATTAATAAATGTGGAGTTGCCACCAAATTTTTATTTGAGGAAAAAAGATTTGGAAAAACCGTAACTTGAGGAAGATATTTTAGGTTCAGGAGTCGGTTACGAATAGGGAAGGTGTTAGGCACCCTACTCGCCCGTTCTGAAGAACGATACCCTTAAACTGAGTGTGTGATTTACTTGAAAGCTATTTGATCCCTTTAATTAGAATAGAAATAAATAAGTTGATGGAAAGATAGCCTGACAGGACTTTATTATGCTCCTACGTATTCCCTGGTGCAATGGGAAACTCAAGGCTTACGTAGTTCTGGTTTGAAGGCTTGACTTTCAGAGTGAAAAGGATGATGATTTTGAAAGTATTTTCGATATTTTCGCATAATTCTTAGTCCACGTATGCACAGGATCCAAGACAACTACGACTGCACTGGGATCCATATGGATCTTTGAATATCGAACAGCAGAAAAAGTTACCAGTTCATATTTAAAGCCCATTGCGTGAGAGTTGGAATTATTAAAACGACATTTTCTAAAAAAGGGGAATTCTCAGTCCACATATGCACAGGGTCCAAGACAACTACAGCTGCATTAGGACCCATATGAATCTCTAAACATCGAACAGCAGAAAAAGCTACCAGTTCATGCTTAGGGTTCTTTGCGTGAAACCTAGAATTAATGAATTTAATTGACTTGATTTAAAATAGAAGGAAGAAAATTATTTGTTTTGAATTTGAAGAATTGAATTTGATTTGAATTAAAATGAACTTGATTTGACTAAAAATGAACTTGTTTTGAGTTTGAAGAATTGAATTAAAACTTGATTCAAGATTGAGGAAACGAATAGGAGTGAAATGAACTTGATTCAAAATTAAAAGAGAGAAAATAAACTTGATTTAAAATAAACTCGATTTGAAATTGAGGAAAGGAATTATTTTAACTTAAGCGGACTTGATTTGAAATTTGAGGAAAAAGAATGAATAATGAGATAGACCCACGTTAAGACTTGATTTCAAGCAGAAAAGTATGAATTTAAAATTAAAAGAATGACTTGAATTTAATTTGAAAATTTAGAAAGAAAAATCAAGCTTGGTCCTATGTAAAATGCATTTAAATTAAAAGAAGCCCAATTCACTTAGGAGGTATGGCCCAATTGGAAATCAGCATTTTGACCTAAGTATGGCCCATAAAAAAAAACTGCTATCATGGTCCATTTTGCATGGGAGCAGTCTGTAAGGCCTAATTTTAGCTTGATCCGAGCCCATTTGAGAGGCAGCCCATTGATTTATCATTGTATGCAACCTGACCCCGTTTACATTTCACGTGATTTCAAATTTTAGGAGTAGCTGGGTCATATATGTCTATTCAATTGGGCCTTTTATGTTTGGCAGGTTTCAGGGCCTAGTTTCTGGCAATTGAAAAGGAAACTTAACAAAAAAGGGGTCCCCTGGAATCAGACACATGACCCTCGTATGCGTGCTTCATTTCTGAGCTGAGCGGGCAATCGTACATTAGCAGATAAAGCCACACTCAAACTCCCCTAAGATAGCATTCGTTTGGTGGAGAGCTTTATCTATAGAATCAGATCCTGGAACACAATCACACTTGCTTGAACTAATAACTATCTCTTAATTTCCATTAAAAGCTAGAAATTATGTAGGATAATCGGAGCAGAGCTAACCCTTGAATTTTGATTTATCTAATAAGACCTTGTGCAAAGAATGTTATGCATCTAGGCATACTTCACAGGTCAAGAGGTCGAATCAATTTACAGAAATTCACACACAACAATAGAATGCATCATAGGCTAGAACCAAGTCTTGGTCTTAAGAATTCAACACAAATATTAGAATTTCATGTACTGAAATGGTAGGCTTTTAAATATACTTCTCAGATCAGAATCATGCCTTAAGAAATAAATCCAGGGCAGCCTCATCATGAATTCGTGTAGGGATATAGGAGGCTCGGCTGACCTGAGTACTATCCGGGAAATTCCTAGTGTATCAATACCAGGATCTGACTTTGGATCTCAAACTTGGCTATATTTGTGGTACTCCAGGCCTATGGTACCAGATTTGAGTTCTCTGATTCTACTAAGGTCTATCAATGGTTTTCAAGTCCAAGATTCTGAAATCTTTGCAGCGTTTGCAACACTCTGGCTTTATTGCCTCATTTAAACCGATTCTCATTGGAATGAAACCCTGGAACTTTTGACCTCACATACGAGTCTATGAATATGGACTATTTAATCGAATGCAAACCAAAGTTATGCATGGTTCAAGAACCGTGTGATAGTGGCAAATCCTGAGATATAAACACTAGGGAATGTGTGCAGCAACCATATCATGGAGATGTATATAGGGATTTGTGGTCTTACCTGGAATTTTTGCAAAGAAAGAGGTCTTCTTAGAATGCTTGTGGTTTGCGTCACACCTTTGAGCCAGAGAGAAATCCTTGAGAAGTTCTTGGATTTTGTGTTCCCCCCCCCCCCCCCAAAATCAAAGAAAGTCTCCAGGAGCCTTTAATTTTCGAAGTCCAAAAAAACCCTTGTTTCCTTTCAGCATTTCCTTTTTATATTGCTACCTTTTCTTTAAAATTTCTGCCACCTTTTGTTTAATTTTTTTTTTTACCATTTTCTATTTCCCTCTTTTTTTATTTTATTTTTTATATATATTTTTCTAACTACTTCCAAACTAACGCAACTAACTTAACTAACTTTTTAAAAAAATTCTTTTTCTTTTCTTTTCTTTTATCTCTTTATATTTTATTCTATTTTTGTTCTTCTCTTTTTTTTTTATTTTTGTTTTTTAGTTTTTATTATCTCTTTCTTTTTCTTTTTTCTTTTTTTCTGTTTTCTTGTTTTTCTTCTTCTTTTTATTTTATTTTAATATTATTTTTATTTTATTATTATTATTTTTATTTAAATTATTATTCATTTACTAATTAATTTTAAAATGGAGCTTTAGACATAATTGGGTGTTTACACTATCATCAACACTCTAGATATCAAATATAGTCATGAATGGAAAGAATAGGACCACTTTAGAGACATAAAGACATGGTCAAAAGATTATTTGACTTGTAAAATTAAATCTTAACCATTACTTCATAGGATAGGAGGTCAAACTCTTCTTTTTTTTGTGTGGATTTATTCATTTTATGGTTCATTTGAACTCTAACCCATATGAGATAAGGATGAGTTTCATTGAATGAACTTGTTTTATAAATTTAGTAATACTATTTAATGATGGTCAATCAACTCTCGGAGTAAGATGCTCTATAGAATTAGGATAATCAACTTGATAGATATCCAATTAACCTATCTAAAGCCTTCTTGTATCAAATTTTAGGGTTTGATTCGAGGAAAAATCCTTTTGAAGAAAGAGAGAATGACAAAGATTCAAATCTACTTGAAGACTCGTTATATGCAATTTTGGTCCAAATCTATGAAGAGACAAAGTCCTAATATTACTTGTACAAGTTCAAACAATTGAAGATCCGGGATGAGAATGTGACATAAAGAGTTATCAAAATTGAGTATTTCAATTTATTATATGCAAATATACTTAAGATTTGTAATTGATTTACTTTAAATTATCTTAGGATTTGATATTGATTTGTGAGTGATTTATTTTAATTATTTACAAATCAAATTAAGATTTTAGATTGATTTTCAATTTAATCAGGATTTCTTTAGGATCTATTATTTGCTTTGATTAGTATGTTTTCTTTCCATTTAGGAAAATTAGGTTTTCTGTATAATATGGTTTAGGGATTCAAAGTAAACAAGTTTTAATGAATAATAATATTGCTCTTTGAGAGTTTTCATCTCTATGTGAGTTGATTCGCATTGTTCTTGGGCAAGTTGATAACATTGGTTTTTCCGACAAGTTGTGGTAAGGGTCACGTTCCTCTTTGGTAACTTTGTTGTTCTCCAGTAAGTCATGGTTTATGTCGGGGTTCCCAGGGTTTTTGGGAAAAGAACCACCCCTTGATAATGTTGATTCTTCTGAAAAGTCGCAGTAAGGGTCACATTCCTTTTTGATAACTTTGGTGCTTTCCAACATGTAGTGGTTTGTGTTGGGTTTCCCCTGGTTCTTGGGGAAAGAACCACACCCCTGGATAATGTTGGTTCTTTCTGCAGGTTCTAATTATCGTTATCAATGGTATAGATCCAATTATCCTATCTAAAGACTTATTATATAAAATTTTTGGGTTTGATTCAAGGACGAATCCTTTTGAATAGGTAGGGAATGATAGAGATCCAATTATGCTCTCTAAAGACTTCTTGTGTGAAATTTTAGGGTTTAATTCGAGGATGAATCCTTTTAAAGATGTAGGGAATGATACAAATCCAATTAGTCTATGTAAAGACTTCTTGTATGAAATTTTAGGGTTTGATTCGAGGATGAATCCTTTTGAACTTTGTATGTGGGTTGTTAGATGTGCATGGCTTCATGCATGGGTACCTTCCTTTTTGAGTGAAAAGACAAGAGTGACCTAGCTAAATTGAACAGAAAATTGAGAGGGCTCACAAATCAACTTTATTTTTTAGATTTTTTTTCAAAGGAAGAAGGAATAAATTTATTATTAATATTTTTATACTTTTAATTCAATTTTAAAAAAAATTCAAAGCAATTAAAAATATTTAATTAATTATTTCATTATTATTTGGTGTTTTGTATTTTTCTTTTCAATAATTTTTATTGAAAGCATAAAGAAATTAAATTGATGAAAATATGATCCTAGACGTAATTAGGTTATGAAAAATAAAAAAGATAACATTTTTATAAGTAAAAGTGAAAAGAAATATTTTCTCAAACTAAACATCATTTTAATAGTTTCTAAGCTCCATCATGTGAAAGCTTTCTACAACACTATCCCTCATATTTTCAGTTTTTTGCATTTCTCCTCATATTTGTTTATCTCATGAATTGTCTCGTATCATATTTATTTCTTTGTTCTATTCTATTTCTTTGATCAACTTGTTTCTTCGGTTTTCATGTAATATCTTGGTTCATACTCATGTTACATATTGCAAATATTTAGATATAAAAAGCACTTCATGCATTTTTAATTTAAAAAATAAGGAAGCTATCATATATCTCTACTTTGGCACGTTAGAGTTAATATAGAGAACTTTCTCTAATGCTTATAGCATCATGTTATGATAGCCCAATTTGATGTATGTTTGTCTTAGTTAACCATCTTATATCCCAATTCACTTTTGAAGATAATTAATAAAAAAATAACATATGAAGATTTAAAAAAGAAAGATATGTATAAGATATATACAAAAAATAAACTATATCATAGCGAATGAGATAGAAACAATGGTGAAATAAAAAAGAAAGATATGAAAAATATAAGAACAAAAAATAACATGTATCAATGTTAAAAGAATAGGACCATGAATGAGGCTCATGTCTAATTTTCAACAAGGTTATAGAAAGATTTACCTAATTAATAATGGAAAAAATATTATTATATACTAAAAAGCGATCAAATGAGATAGAAACAAGTGTGAAATAAATAAAAAAAGAAAAAATTGAAAAAATATGTATACAAAAATAAAATATATTTTGCGGATGATAAGCATAGATTTCATAAATAATTATCTCTCACTTTTATCTCATTAAGACTTCTTATATGTTCAATTAAGTGATCTTTGTCATATTTTATGAGTTTGGGTTCATATGAAGTTTAATTGAATTTCTTTGCTTACCCGATTAAAATGACACTATTATAGTATTTTGAGCATAATAGGAGTTGTAGACATCCAAAAATCATGAAATCTGTCTTGAATGAAAGCTTAAAGAAGTGTCCATAGTTACAAATCAAGAGCAGACTCTAAATGGGATGTTTAGGACTCCGAAATTATCTCAAAAGATGAGATAGTGTTGCTGACGTGGAATTTGAACAGTGTGCACATATCCGGCCATATCTTGAGATATAGAAGTCATATTGAGATGAAATCAACTTTGTTGGACAGCTAAGATCCGGGGCTACAACTTTTGTTCAGAAGTCAAGCTCTAATTCGGACATGTGAACATCCAAAATTGCGGTGCAAGAAAGTCAAAATTGTTGTGCTCATTGGTGGCAAAAATTCAAAAGTGTTTTACAATTTCAACAAAGCCCATGTGAAAGCAAGAAAAGGGTAGAAAAGTAATATCCTAGTTGGTGACTTTCTGAAGATGATGCCTCAAAAATCCTCTATAAATAGAAGGGTTTGCAAGAGGAGACACACACCATTTTGGAGATTAACTCCAATACCATTTTCTTTCTTTCTTTCTTTCTTTCTTGTTAGTTTTGCCTCCTTCATGGAAGGCTTATGTTTTCTTTCTTGTTAGTTTGCCTCCTACATGGAAGGCTTAGTTTTTCTTTATTGTTAGTTGCCTCCTACATGGAAGGCTTATGATTTATTTGTTGTTAGTTGCCTCCTACATGGAAGGCTTAGGATTTATTTGTTGTTAGTTTGCCTCTTTCTTTGTTGTTAGTTTGCCTCCTTCATGGAAGGCTAGGTTCGTAGTTTCAATTCAAGGATTCAAGCTATTTTCATTTTAACTTTGAGGTCTTGATCTTTATTTACATGCTTATTGAGTGATTTCTACTCTACTTTACTATATTCTTCAATTTTATTCTTTTAATCAAAGTTTGATCGGTTGACGTATTTTGATTAATGTATAATTGATTTATAATTGGTTTTTGATTGGTAAATCATTTTCCAAAAGTTTGAAGAGTAGAAATTAAGTAATTGAATTGAAGGTTTTCATTTTATTACTTACTTCAACTGAATTCTGATTGTGAAATTGGTTTAGATAAAAGATTAAGTGGTTACTAAATCTTGTTGATCATAATCAATTAAATTCTGAGAGGTTTCTCAGTAGAGAATTCAAGGATCATTCTAGGGGTTCCAGATGATCCTAGGTTGATAAACACAATGGATGATTTTAGTGATCAATGATTAGTTAAGAAAATAGCCTCTGAATTCCTTGAGTTGATAATTGTTAAGTAAATTGATTTCATTCTGTATTTTGTGTTTAGAACTCAATATCAAATCTTTACAAAATCCCCTGGTTCTAACTTTCTCCTAATTTGCTTAAGAATATGAAATGGTCTTTGGGAGATGACCTAGGTTGCACCTTATACTATACCAATAGTTTGGGGGAAATCTAGAAATTATTTTTGCGCGTTTGCGACGAGCGTGTCAAAATTTGGCGCCGTTGCCGGGGACCATTTTAATTTCCTAGGCTCATTTAGGAGTTTGTATAAAAGTTTTAATCTTTCTAACAATTTTTTTTTTACTTTAGGTATATATTCTTGGATTTTCTATATGAATTCACCTTTTTGTGTATGACCCGATCCAATCCTGAAAATTTATATGCATATGATCCTAAGATTGATAGAATATTCCACCATTTGAAAAGAGCACATAGAAGGCATTCATCCAGTAATAACCAAGAAAGTAACAGTAGTGATTTTTCATCTTTAAATTTTGATAGTTTTAAATATTTTGCTAAGAACATGGCTGATAGAACCTTAAAAGAATTAGCTGCACCTGATGTTGCTTATCAACCATTGTGTATTCAATACCCTGATGTTGATGCACCATTTGAACTGAAGTCTGGACTAATACATTTGCTACCTAAGTTTCATGGCCTTGCAGGTGAGGACCCTCATAAACATTTGAAGGAATTTCACATTGTGTGTTCCACAATGCGGCCACAAGGAATTCCAGAAGATCATATCAAGTTGAAGGCATTTCCTTTCTCCTTAAATGATGGAGCTAAGGACTGGTTGTACTATCTACATCCAACATCTGTTACAAGATGGAATGATATGAAAAGATTATTCTTGGAGAAATTCTTCCCTGCATCCAGAACAGCAGCTATCAGAAAAGAGATTTGCGGCATCAGACAGAACTCCCAAGAAACTCTCTATGAGTATTGGGAGAGATTCAAGAAACTATGCACCACTTGTCCACACCATCAAATCAGTGATCAATTACTGATTCAGTATTTCTATGAAGGACTCATGCCAATGGACAGAAGCATGGTTGATGCAGCTAGTGGTGGAGCACTTATGGACAAAACTCCTACAGCAGCTTGAGATTTGATTGCCAACATGGCAGAAAATTCTCAGCAATTCAATTCTCGAACTAATTCCTTGTCTAAAGGAGTCCATGAAATGACCACCAAGACAGACCATACACGATTGGAGAACAGAATTGAAGAACTAACCTCCATCGTAAGACAGTTGGCCATCGGACAACAACAGCAACTTAATGTTGTTGACAAAACCAAAACATGTGGCATCTGCACTTCTGCAGATCATCCTACTGATGCATGCCCAACATTGCAAGAAAGTGAGACACCTGAGGCTGCAGTAAATGGTATTTTTGGCACAGGACAACAATACAGGCCTCCTCAACATTATCAGCAACAGAAGTTTGAACCATCTTCTGGAACATACAATCCTAGTTAGAGAAACCATCCTAACTTGAAATATGGTCCTCCACAACAACAAAGGATTAAAACATCTGACTCCCAAAATAAATACCAACCACCGCCTTTCAGACAACAACAACAGCATATGCAGCAATCTGTACCCTCTAATGCTTCTGAACCCTCTCTTGATGATTTGATGAAGCAATTAGCAACCAACAATCTTCAGTTTCAACAAAATGTAAGTTCTACCCTTCAGGATTTACAAACTCAAATTGGGCAGTTAGCTACCACAGTCAACCAATTGAAATCTCAAGGTTCTGGTCAACTACCTTCTCAATCTGTCATAAATCCCAAAAGTGTGAATGCCATGACCTTGAGAAGTGGGAAGAAAGTGCAGACAGACCCTACAATTTTAAAGCAACAAAGCTTCAATCAGACTAATCCACACCAAAAAGAAGCATTTATCTCTACACCTGGAGATATCTCTGATGAGCCATCTGAATCAGAGGGAAAGTCTGATGAAAAAAGTACACCAGCCTTCGATAAGACATCGAATGATCAACAAAAAGAAGCTTGCCATAAACGATCTGCACTTGAAGCATCTGATGAGACAAAAACCCCAAATTGTGCTGATCAGAAGGTATCTTTACCTTTTCCAAATAGAATGGTCCAATCCAAGCCCAATGTTCATGCAGAATTGGATAAGGAGCTTCTAGATACTTTTAGGAAAGTGGAAGTCAACATACCACTTCTAGATGCTATCAAGCAAATTCCCAAATATGCCAAATTTCTAAAGGATTTGTGCACGCATAAGAGAAAACTCAAAGGGGATGAGAAGATTAGTGTGGGACGCAATGTTTCAGCCTTAATTCAACCCAGCCTCCCTCAGAAATGTAAAGATCCAGGAACTTTCACCATTCCTTGCACAATAGGAAACTCTACATTTGGTGATGCATTGCTGGATCTAGGTGCTTCCATTAATGTTATGCCCTCATCAGTTTATAAATCTTTGAATCTGGGAGAACTGAAGACAACTGGTGTGGTGATTCAATTAGCCAACAGAAGTACAGCACATCCAGCTGGAGTACTTGAAGATGTGCTAGTTCAAGTGAATAAGCTAATCTTTCCAGCTGACTTCTACATTTTGGATATGGAAGATGAGTCATCCATCAATAGAGCAACCTTGATCCTAGGGAGACCTTTCCTCAAAACTGCAAAAACAAAGATAGATGTGCATACGGGGACTCTCTCTATGGAATTTGGACATGATATCATCCAATTCAACATATTTGAAGCCATGAAGCATCCTATAGAGAATCATTCACTCTTTCAACTTGATGCCATAGATCTTCTTGCGAATGATTATTCTATTGACAATCTACTGTTTGAATTTTTTTATTTTGATTTAGATTACTTAGATAATTTTACTCTCACATGTGATGAATTTGATTCATGTATTGTGTGTTCCAGGATTAATGCTGCAGACCAACCTTCGTTGAAAGATGACATGTTAGATGCAAGTGTTGCAGACATTTCAATCTCAGATAGATCTCTTCCTTCCATAATACAACCACCTCCTTTGGAGTTGAAGCCTTTGCCTGAACATCTAAAGTATGCTTATTTGGGGGAAAATGAGAAGCTTCCTGTCATTGTAGCAAAGAACCTTCTACCACAACAGGAAGAAAGGTTACTGCAAACCTTAAAAAGCCATAAACAAGCAATTGGATGGACTTTGGCTGATATTCCAGGTATTAGCCCATCTACTTGTATGCATAGGATACTGCTGGAGGAAAACACCAGACCTGTTAGACAACCACAAAGGCGTTTGAATCCAACCATCCTAGATGTGGTAAAGAAGGAAGTAGGTAAGCTTTTGGCAGCTGGTATCATCTATCCCATCTCAGACAGTGATTGGGTAAGCCCGGTGCAAGTAGTTCCTAAGAAGACTGTGACACGCTCGTCGCAAACGCGCAAAAATAATTTCCAGATTTCCCCCAAACTATTGGTATAGTATAAGGTGCAACCTAGGTCATCTCCCAAAGACCATTTCAGATTCTTAAGCAAATAAGGAGAAAATTAGAACAAGGGGGTTTTTTTAAAGATGTGATATCAAACGCTAAACACAAAATACAGACTGAAATTAATTTCACTTAACAATTATCAACTCAAGGAATTCAAAGGCTATTTTCATAACTAATCATTGATCACTAAAATCATGCATTGTGTTTATCAACCTAGGATCATCTGGAACCCCTACAATGATCCTTGAATTCTCTACTGAGAAACCTCTCAGAATTTAATTGATTATGATCAACAAGATTTAGTAACCACTTAATCTTTTATCTAAACCAATTTTACAATCAGAATTCAGTTGAAGTAAGTAATAAAATGAAAACCTTCAATTCAATTACTTAATTTCTACTCTTCAAACTTTTGGAAAATGATTTACCAATCAAAAACCAATTATAAATCAATTATACATTAACCAAAATACGTCAACCGATCAAACTTTGATTAAAGAATAAAATTGAAGAATATAGTGAAGCAGAGTAGAAACCACTTAATATGCACGTAAATAAAGATCAAGACCTCAAAGTTAAAATGAAAATAGCTTGAATCCTTGAATTGAAACTACAAACCTAGCCTTCCATAAAGGAGGCAAACTAACAACAAAGAAAGAGGCAAACTAACAACAAATAAATCCTAAGCCTTCCATGTAGGAGGCAACTAACAACAAATAAATCCTAAGCCTTCCATGTAGGAGGCAACTAACAATAAAGAAAAGCTAAGCCTTCCATGTAGGAGGCAAACTAACAAGAAAGAAAAACTAAGCCTTCCATGAAGGAGGCAAAACTAACAAGAAAGAAAGAAAGGAAGAAAGAAAGAAAGAAAGAAAGAAAGAAAGTGGTATTGGAGTTAATCTCTAAAATGGTGTGTGTCTCCTCTTGCAAACCCTTCTATTTATAGAGGATTTTTGAGGCATCATCTTCAGAAAGTCACCAACTAGGATATTACTTTTCTACCCTTTTCTTGCTTTCACATGGGCTTTGTTGAAATTGCAAAACACTTTTGAATTTTTGCCACCAATGAGCACAACAATTTTGACTTTCTTGCACCGCAATTTCGGATGTTCACATGTCCGAATTAGAGCTTGACTTCTGAACAAAAGTTGTAGCCCTGGATCTTAGCTATCCAACAAAGTTGAGTTCATCTCAATATGACTTCTATATCTCAAGATATGGCCGGATCTTTGCACACTGTTCAAATTCCACGTCAGCAACACTATCTCATCTTTTGAGATAATTTCGGAGTCCTAAACATCCCATTTAGAATCTGCTCTTGCTTTGTAAATATGGACACTTCTTTAAGCTTTCATTCAAGATAGATTTCATGATTTTTGGATGTCTACAACTCCTATTATGCTCAAAATACTATAATAGTGTCATTTTAATCGGGTAAGCAAAGAAATTCAATTAAACTTCATATGAACCCAAACTCATAAAATATGACAAAGATCACTTAATTGAACATATAAGAAGTCTTAATGAGATAAAAGTGAGAGATAATTATTTATGAAATCTATGCTTATCAAATTCCCCCACACTTATCTTTTGCACGTCTCGGGCAAACTTAAGTTAAGGATTGGTGACTTTTTTTTTTTTTTTTTTTTTGAAAGAACATCAAAGTTTTGAGTTGATTTCTCAAGAATTCACAAAATTTCATGAAGCATTCTTTCATCACATTTTTGAAATTATTTAGAAAGGCAACTTTAATTTGAAAAACATAGATTGAGAAAGATAAAACCTCACATGATATACTCTGAATCTCTCAAGTGTTTGATTTGGTAAGTGTTTCTCTCAAATTCAATCCATGAAAGATGAACTATCATAGGCTTGCATATCTTCTACTTCTCTACTACTATGTACACATGCAATGCACAAATCAAGAGGTCTTTATTTTGGTTCTAACGGGATTAGAAAGATGAAATGATATATTGAAGAGATACAATGTTAGACCAAGGAAAATGGTGAGGATTGAGAATTGATTGTAAGTGCAAGTGTGAGAAACAGATATCACTTCTTCAATTTTTTTTTTCAATATAATAGTTTATTTATTAATTTATTGCTTCAGCCTTTTTTTTTTTTTTCAACCGTGATATTGATGAACACAACAATAATCTCCCCCACACTTATTGAAACACTTATGGTATGATAAATTCAGTATTCCTCACCTTCTATGGTCAGACAAAGTTGTTTTTTTTTTTTTTTTTTTTTTTTTTTTTTTGATTTGTGGTGAGCTAAAAAGAAGAAAAGGCTAATCGGCTCAAAGGGCTGATCAAAGGATAAAATTATATGGTTTGGTTATTTGGCCTGGTGGTTTGTTCAAGAAAAACAGTGCCTCAATCATTTTTGTACAAATCATGTGAAAATGTAGCTTCAAAAAGAATCAATGCAAGTTCTGAAGTAACATATTCCATGGATGAAAATCACACAAGAAAGAAAATAATAATAAGGCTCAAAATCTCACAGGTAATATATTTATCAAATCTAATCTATCCAGTTCAAATATGTGTTGCCAAACTAATTAATCTCGAAATGTAAATCATTTTACTTCAATTATTTTATGAAATCTAAAGAAAAACATACTTCCACATTCAATTTTTTATTTTTTTTTAAATCATAAGATGTGTATCAAGAGTCAAGTGTAACTCCTTACTCAGCCATCTTACTCAAAGCAAGTTTATGAATCTAACCTAAGTTTTTTTTTTTTTTTGGGTTTTTTTTTTTTTTTTTTTTTTTTTTTTTTTTTTTTAATTTTAGATATCGGACCATCTTCCCCCCAACCTATCCAAGACATTGTCCCCAAAGTCTTAGATGGAATTTCATATAACAGGAAAAGAAATGTAAGAAAACCATCAAAGTAAGGAAAAGTTATAACCGAAGAGTGGTATCTGGTTCTCTTTTATCTCTGCCATCCTGATTTGGTTGGTTCACCAGCTGCATTGCTTGACTGAGCTCAGATGTAGGATTTTGCAAAATCTCAAGTAGCTGTTCAACAGTTGAAGCAGATACTATGATGTTGCGCATGGATTGTGGCATGAACTCCTGATCTACTGCATGATCTAAAAAGGATATCAAACCATTATAAAAGCCATTAATATTCAATAAGCCCAAAGGTTTTTTATGAAAATTCCGATAGGCCCAAAATATAATGGTAAAAATTTCTTCCATTGTTCCAAGACCACCAGGTAATGCAATAAATGCATTAGAATTAACCAACATGTGTCTCATACGGTCATGCATGGTTGCAACCTTCAATTCAGTACCCAGGGTGAAGTAGGAGGTGCTCCCATTTTTTAAGCCAACACCTAAGACGTTACACCCCTTTGTGAGTGCAGATCCTGCAACACATCCTTTTAAACCCTGAATCCCTCCCCCATAAACAAGATTGATTTTTCTTGCAGCTAATGCCTTACCAAGGGTAGAAGCTGCATGTTGAAATTCTCCATCCTTTCCAAGGTTAGACCCACCAAAAACACAGATAGTATTGATCTTATCCATATACGGTGTTTGTCTTTTTTTTTTTTT
Organism: Canavalia gladiata; assembly: GCA_037954105.1. Lineage (NCBI taxonomy): Eukaryota > Viridiplantae > Streptophyta > Magnoliopsida > Fabales > Fabaceae > Canavalia > Canavalia gladiata. The sequence goes on from CM075662.1 coordinate 26,697,693, forward strand.
TTTTTTTGAAAAAATATGTCATAGAGGTGGATAATTTATAGGGACTCAATATCAGACAAGGAGATCGCTTGAATAGTGCGGGATCAGGATTTGGTAGCAAAAGTTTGAATTTTTGCTGCAAAAGTTTGAATTTTTGTTGCAAAAGTTTGAATTTTGGTTGCAAAAGTTTGAATTTTGGGTTCAAGGAAAAGGTGAATGTCAGAGGGGAAAGACTTTAAGCAGGGGTGAAAATTTCAAAAAAAACGGTGGCCCAATAAATTGAAAAGACAATGTAAATGACAAACATACACGCATGAGAATGAACAGTAGTTGTGATTGTGGCTCACATCTTCCTCTGGTTTTACGTCCAGTAACGGCTGAAACGCCTTCTAAGAGTCGAGGATGTGCTTCCCATTCAGTTTTCTTGTAAACTGACAACAGGGTCTTTTAAAGTCAGATTCCCAAGACTATAACGTGCTTTTTCCTTACGGAACAGTTCAAACAAATCAAGAAGGACTCCTTGTACATGCCCACTAGGATGCGTCTCAAGAGTCTGAATGATATCATCCAATGACTCCTTACTCAGTCCATCCTTTATGAATTGAATTTTGTCCTCTCGATTTCTTGAAACCATTCCAGGGTTCTTGCATCTTGTGTTACAGGTCCATCTTGCACACCTGTAGCAAACTCCAATTCTTTTTGCCCTTCTCTTCTTTGCATAGGAACTTCTTCCCATACCTGGCATATTTTTAACAAATGATTCTTGAAATTCACCTGCTAAACGTACCTTAGCTTCAATGATCCAACGGACATCTTCTGGAAGGCCTAAGAGTGTTAATGCTCTCAATCGTTCAAGTCTGCAATTGTAAATGTCTTTAAGAAAATTTCTGGGGAGAGTAGGGAACAAAATTTTGATCCTGGTGAGAGCTTTCTCCATTTTTTTTTTAAAACACTCAAGTTATTATTCCTGCAAGCTCAATGTGGTGTAATAGTTAGGATGATTTAAGAGGTGAAGAAGGAAGTTGAGAGAGTAGTTGAAACTTATAAGCGAGGAATGGGAGAGAGGGAGAGGGAGAAAGAGAGAGAGAGAGAGAAAGAGAGAAAGAGAGAGAGAGAGAGAGAGAGAGAAAGAGAGAAAGAGAGAGAGACTTCTCTTGAATTTATTGCAGGTATGTGGCATTGTGCAAATGCACTTCTTCTACCGTGTGCTTTTGAAAACCTTCGAAAAATGGTTTAAGACGATGTCCATTCACCTTGAAGATTTTTTCAGTTACCTCATTTTTTATTTCCACTGCACCATAAGGAAAAACATTAGTAACTACAAATGGTCCTAACCATCTAGAGCGTAGCTTACCAGGCATAAGCTTTAGCCGAGAATTGAAAAGGAGAACTTTTTGTCCAACGAAAAACTCCTTTCTTGCCAACTTTTTGTCATGAAAAGCTTTGACCTTTTCTTTGTAAATTTTGGAGTTTTCGTATGCTTCCAGTCGAATTTCTTCAAGTTCCTGCAATTGAAGCTTCCTATGGATTCCTGCTTGGTCTAGATCCATGTTGCATTTCTTTACTGCCCAAAATGCTCTATGCTCTAATTCAACTGGAAGATGACATGCTTTACCAAAGACAATCCTGTAGGGAGACATGCCAATGGGTGACTTGTAAGCTGTCCTATATGCCCATAATGCATCAACAAGGCGCAAGCTCCAATCCTTCCTGTTAGGCTGGACTGTTTTCTCTAAGATTTTCTTGATCTCTCGATTAGAAACTTCAGCTTGACCATTTGTTTGAGGATGATATGGGGTGGAGACTTTATGCATGACTCCATATTTGCGGAGTAGGGCTTCCATTGTGCGGTTGCAAAAATGAGTACCTTGGTCACTAATTAGAGCTCTAGGAATGCCAAACCTGCTAAAAATGTTAGACCTGATAAAATCTGCAACAACTCGAGCATCATCAGTACGGGTGGCTTTTGCCTCCACCCATTTTGAAACATAATCAACAGCTAGCAGAATGTAAACAAAGCCAAAAGAGACAGGGAATGGACCCATAAAGTCTATACCCCATACATCAAATACCTCACAAAAGAGAAGTGGTTGTTGGGGCATCTCATTTCTGCGCGAAATACTCCCTATTCTTTGGCACTGCTCACAAGTTATGCATAATCTGTGTGCATCACGAAATATTGTAGGCCAATAAAAGCCTGAGTCTAGTACTTTTCTAGCTGTCCGTTGTGGCCCAAAGTGTCCACCACAAGCTAAGGAATGGCAAAAGGTAAGTACAGACTGAACTTCATGATCTGGAACACATCTTCTAATGATTTGATCACTGCATGTCTTCCAAAGGTATGGTTCATCCCATATGTAGTGTTTGGCATCACTTTTCAACTTGGCAAGTTGCGATTTGGTGAAGTGTTTGGGTATTTCTTTAGCAACCAGATAGTTTACCAAATCTGCATACCAAGGATCTTTCCCGTGCAAATGATAGAGATGCTCTTCTGGGAATGAATCTGCAATTGAATTTTCTTCACAAGGTTGCTGGATCCGACTTAAATGATCTGCTACAAGGTTCTCTGCACCACTCTTATCTTTAATCTCTAAATCAAATTCTTGTAACAGAAGCATCCAACGAATCAGTCTTGGCTTAGCATCTGTCTTCTTCAGCAAGTATTTCAAAGCTGCATGGTCAGAGAAGACAATAACTTTAGATCCAAGCAAATAGGAGCGAAATTTATCTAATGCAAACACAATTGCCAAAAGCTCCTTCTCAGTAGTTGTGTAATTTGATTGGGTTGCATCAAGTGTGCGAGAGGCATATGCAATGACATGAGATCTCTTGCTAACTCTTTGAGACAGTACAGCACCAAGGGCATAATTAGATGCATCACACATTAATTCAAATGGAAGCGTCCAATTAGGTGGTTGAATGATGGGAGTGGTTGTCAACCGCTTCTTTAGTTCATCAAATGAATCCTTGCATGCTTGATCAAACACAAATTTGATATCTTTTTGTAGTAGTTTAGAAAGAGGTTGTGCAATCTTGCTAAAATCCTTGATGAATCTTCTGTAAAAACCTGCATGACCAAGTAAAGAACGTACTTCTCGCACAGAAGTGGGGTAAGGTAGAGAAGTAATAATGTCTATCTTGGCCTTATCAACCTCTAAACCTTTGCTAGATACCAAGTGTCCTAAGACTATACCTTCTGTTACCATGAAATGACATTTTTCAAAATTCAAAACCAGGTTAGTCTCAATGCATCTGTCCAAAACTTTAGAAAGGCTTTCTAAGCATGCATCAAAAGAAGAACCATATACAGTGAAGTCATCCATAAACACTTCCATGCAACTTTCTAAGAGATCAGAGAAAATGCTTACCATGCATCTTTGAAAGGTTCCAGGGGCATTGCATAGACCAAAGGGCATCCTTCGATAGGCAAAAGTACCAAAAGGACAAGTGAAGGTGGTCTTATGCTGGTCTTCTGGGGCTATATGTATTTGAAAATAACCTGAAAAACCATCCAGAAAGCAATAGTGAGATTTTCCTGCTAATCTTTCCAAAATTTGGTCTATGAAGGGCAAAGGGAAGTGATCCTTGCGAGTAGCTTGGTTAAGCTTCCTATAATCTATGCACACTCTCCAACTGTTTTGTATTCTGGTAGGGATTAGTTCATCATTGTGATTTTTGACTACAGTCGTGCCAGTCTTCTTAGGAACTACTTGCACCGGGCTTACCCAATCACTGTCTGAGATGGGATAGATGATACCAGCTGCCAAAAGCTTACCTACTTCCTTCTTTACCACATCTAGGATGGTTGGATTCAAACGCCTTTGTGGTTGTCTAACAGGTCTGGTGTTTTCCTCCAGCAGTATCCTATGCATACAAGTAGATGGGCTAATACCTGGAATATCAGCCAAAGTCCATCCAATTGCTTGTTTATGGATTTTTAAGGTTTGCAGTAACCTTTCTTCCTGTTGTGGTAGAAGGTTCTTTGCTACAATGACAGGAAGCTTCTCATTTTCCCCCAAATAAGCATACTTTAGATGTTCAGGCAAAGGCTTCAACTCTAAAGGAGGTGGTTGTATTATGGAAGGAAGAGATCTATCTGAGATTGAAATGTCTGCAACACTTGCATCTAACATGTCATCTTTCAACGAAGGTTGGTCTGCAGCATTAATCCTGGAACACACAATACATGAATCAAATTCATCACATGTGCAAGTAAAATTATCTAAGTAATCTAAATCAAAATCAAAAAATTTAAAAAGTAGATTGTCAATAGAATAATCATCCGCAAGAAGGTCTATGGCATCAAGTTGAAAGAGTGAATGATTCTCTATGGGATGCTTCATGGCTTCAAATATGTTGAATTGGATGATATCATGTCCAAATTCCATAGAGAGAGTCCCCGTATGCACATCTATCTTTGTTTTTGCAGTTTTGAGGAAAGGTCTCCCTAGGATCAAGGTTGCTCTATTGATGGATGACTCATCTTCCATATCCAAAATGTAGAAGTCAGCTGGAAAGATCAGCTTATTCACTTGAACTAGCACATCTTCAAGTACTCCGGCTGGATGTGCTGTACTTCTGTTGGCTAATTGAATCACCACACCAGTTGGCTTCAGTTCTCCCAGATTCAAAGATTTATAAACTGATGAGGGCATAACATTAATGGAAGCACCTAGATCCAGCAATGCATCACCAAATGTAGAGTTTCCTATTGTGCAAGGAATGGTGAAAGTTCCTGGATCTTTACATTTCTGAGGGAGGCTGGGTTGAATTAAGGCAAAAACATTGCGTCCCACACTGATCTTCTCATCCCCTTTGAGTCTTCTCTTATGCGTACACAGGTCCTTTAGAAATTTGGCATATTTGGGAATTTGCTTGATAGCATCTAGAAGTGGTATGTTGATTTCCACTTTCCTGAAAGTATCTAGAAGCTCCTTATCCAATTCTGCATGAACATTGGGCTTGGATTGAACCATTCTATTTGGAAAAGGTAAAGATACCTTCTGATCAGCACAATTTGGGGTTTTCTTCTCATCAGATGCTTCAAGTGCAGATCGTTTATGGAAAGCTTCTTTTTGTTGATCATTCGATGTCTTATCGAAGGCTGGTGTATTTTTTTCATCAGACTTTCCCTCTGATTCAGATGGCTTATCAGAGATGTCTCCAGGTGTGGAGATAAATGCTTCTTTTTGGTGTGGATTAGTCTGATTGAGGCTTTGTTGCTTTAAAATTGTAGGGTCTGTCTGCACTTTCTTCCCACTTCTCAAGGTCATGGCATTCACACTTTTGGGATTTATGACAGGTTGAGAAGGTAGTTGACCAGAACCTTGAGATTTCAATTGGTTGACAGTGGTAGCCAACTGCCCAATTTGAGTTTGTAAATCCTGAATGGTAGAACTTACATTTTGTTGAAACTGAAGATTGTTGGTTGCTAATTGCTTCATCAAATCATCAAGAGAGGGTTCAGAAGCATTAGAGGGTACAGATTGCTGCATATGCTGTTGTTGTTGTCTAAAAGGCGGTGGTTGGTATTTATTTTGGGAGTCAGATGTTTGAATCCTTTGTTGTTGTGGAGGACCATATCTCAAGTTAGGATGGTTTCTCCAACTAGGATTGTATGTTCCAGAAGGTGGTTCAAACTTCTGTTGCTGATAATGTTGAGGAGGCCTGTATTGTTGTCCTGTGCCAAAAATACCATTTACTGTAGCCTCAGGTGTCTCACTTTCTTGCAATGTTGGGCATGCATCAGTAGGATGATCTGCAGAAGTGCAGATGCCACATGTTTTGGTTTTGTCAACAACATTAAGTTGCTGTTGTTGTCCGATGGCCAACTGTCTTACGATGGAGGTTAGTTCTTCAATTCTGTTCTCCAATCGTGTATGGTCTGTCTTGGTGGTCATTTCATGGACTCCTTTAGACAAGGAATTAGTTCGAGAATTGAATTGCTGAGAATTTTCTGCCATGTTGGCAATCAAATCTCGAGCTGCTGTAGGAGTTTTGTCCATAAGTGCTCCACCACTAGCTGCATCAACCATGCTTCTGTCCATTGGCATGAGTCCTTCATAGAAATACTGAATCAGTAATTGATCACTGATTTGATGGTGTGGACAAGTGGCGCATAGTTTCTTGAATCTCTCCCAATACTCATAGAGAGTTTCTTGGGAGTTCTGTCTGATGCCGCAAATCTCTTTTCTGATAGCTGCTGTTCTGGATGCAGGGAAGAATTTCTCCAAGAATAATCTTTTCATATCATTCCAGCTTGTAACAGATGTTGGATATAGATAGTACAACCAGTCCTTAGCTCCATCATTTAAGGAGAAAGGAAATGCCTTCAACTTGATATGATCTTCTGGAATTCCTTGTGGCCGCATTGTGGAACACACAATGTGAAATTCCTTCAAATGTTTATGAGGGTCCTCACCTGCAAGACCATGAAACTTAGGTAGCAAATGTATTAGTCCAGACTTCAGTTCAAATGGTGCATCAACATCAGGGTATTGAATGCACAATGGTTGATAAGCAACATCAGGTGCAGCTAATTCTTTTAAGGTTCTATCAGCCATGTTCTTAGCAAAATATTTAAAACTATCAAAATTTAAAGATGAAAAATCACTACTGTTACTTTCTTGGTTATTACTGGATGAATGCCTTCTATGTGCTCTTTTCAAATGGTGGAATGTTCTATCAATCTCAGGATCATATGCATATAAATTTTCAGGATTGGATCGGGTCATACACAAAAAGGTGAATTCATACAGAAAATCCAAGAATGATATACCTAAAGTAAAAACAATTGTTAGAAAGATTAAAATTTTTATACAAACTCCTAAATGAGCCTAGGAAATTAAAATGGTCCCTGGCAACGGCGCCAAATTTTGACACGCTCGTCGCAAACGCGCAAAAATAATTTCCAGATTTCCCCCAAACTATTGGTATAGTATAAGGTGCAACCTAGGTCATCTCCCAAAGACCATTTCAGATTCTTAAGCAAATAAGGAGAAAATTAGAACAAGGGGGTTTTTTTAAAGATGTGATATCAAATGCTAAACACAAAATACAGACTGAAATTAATTTCACTTAACAATTATCAACTCAAGGAATTCAAAGGCTATTTTCATAACTAATCATTGATCACTAAAATCATGCATTGTGTTTATCAACCTAGGATCATCTGGAACCCCTACAATGATCCTTGAATTCTCTACTGAGAAACCTCTCAGAATTTAATTGATTATGATCAACAAGATTTAGTAACCACTTAATCTTTTATCTAAACCAATTTTACAATCAGAATTCAGTTGAAGTAAGTAATAAAATGAAAACCTTCAATTAAATTACTTAATTTCTACTCTTCAAACTTTTGGAAAATGATTTACCAATCAAAAACCAATTATAAATCAATTATACATTAACCAAAATACGTCAACCGATCAAACTTTGATTAAAGAATAAAATTGAAGAATATAGTGAAGCAGAGTAGAAACCACTTAATATGCACGTAAATAAAGATCAAGACCTCAAAGTTAAAATGAAAATAGCTTGAATCCTTGAATTGAAACTACAAACCTAGCCTTCCATAAAGGAGGCAAACTAACAACAAAGAAAGAGGCAAACTAACAACAAATAAATCCTAAGCCTTCCATGTAGGAGGCAACTAACAACAAATAAATCCTAAGCCTTCCATGTAGGAGGCAACTAACAATAAAGAAAAGCTAAGCCTTCCATGTAGGAGGCAAACTAACAAGAAAGAAAAACTAAGCCTTCCATGAAGGAGGCAAAACTAACAAGAAAGAAAGAAAGGAAGAAAGAAAGAAAGAAAGAAAGAAAGAAAGTGGTATTGGAGTTAATCTCTAAAATGGTGTGTGTCTCCTCTTGCAAACCCTTCTATTTATAGAGGATTTTTGAGGCATCATCTTCAGAAAGTCACCAACTAGGATATTACTTTTCTACCCTTTTCTTGCTTTCACATGGGCTTTGTTGAAATTGCAAAACACTTTTGAATTTTTGCCACCAATGAGCACAACAATTTTGACTTTCTTGCACCGCAATTTCGGATGTTCACATGTCCGAATTAGAGCTTGACTTCTGAACAAAAGTTGTAGCCCTGGATCTTAGCTATCCAACAAAGTTGAGTTCATCTCAATATGACTTCTATATCTCAAGATATGGCCGGATCTTTGCACACTGTTCAAATTCCACGTCAGCAACACTATCTCATCTTTTGAGATAATTTCGGAGTCCTAAACATCCCATTTAGAATCTGCTCTTGCTTTGTAAATATGGACACTTCTTTAAGCTTTCATTCAAGATAGATTTCATGATTTTTGGATGTCTACAACTCCTATTATGCTCAAAATACTATAATAGTGTCATTTTAATCGGGTAAGCAAAGAAATTCAATTAAACTTCATATGAACCCAAACTCATAAAATATGACAAAGATCACTTAATTGAACATATAAGAAGTCTTAATGAGATAAAAGTGAGAGATAATTATTTATGAAATCTATGCTTATCAGATTGGCATGACTGTAGTCAAAAATCACAATGATGAACTAATCCCTACCAGAATACAAAACAGTTGGAGAGTGTGCATAGATTATAGGAAGCTTAACCAAGCTACTCGCAAGGATCACTTCCCTTTGCCCTTCATAGACCAAATTTTGGAAAGATTAGCAGGAAAATCTCACTATTGCTTTCTAGATGGTTTTTCAGGTTATTTTCAAATACATATAGCCCCAGAAGACCAGCATAAGACCACCTTCACTTGTCCTTTTGGTACTTTTGCCTATCGAAGGATGCCCTTTGGTCTATGCAATGCCCCTGGAACCTTTCAAAGATGCATGGTAAGCATTTTCTCTGATCTTTTAGAAAGTTGCATGGAAGTGTTTATGGATGACTTCACTGTATATGGTTCTTCTTTTGATGCATGCTTAGAAAGCCTTTCTAAAGTTTTGGACAGATGCATTGAGACTAACCTGGTTTTGAATTTTGAAAAATGTCATTTCATGGTAACAGAAGGTATAGTCTTAGGACACTTGGTATCTAGCAAAGGTTTAGAGGTTGATAAGGCCAAGATAGACATTATTACTTCTCTACCTTACCCCACTTCTGTGCGAGAAGTACGTTCTTTACTTGGTCATGCAGGTTTTTACAGAAGATTCATCAAGGATTTTAGCAAGATTGCACAACCTCTTTCTGAACTACTACAAAAAGATACCAAATTTGTGTTTGATCAAGCATGCAAGGATTCATTTGATGAACTAAAGAAGCGGTTGACAACCACTCCCATCATTCAACCACCTAATTGGATGCTTCCATTTGAATTAATGTGTGATGCATCTAATTATGCCCTTGGTGCTGTACTGTCTCAAAGAGTTAGCAAGAGATCTCATGTCATTGCATATGCCTCTCGCACACTTGATGCAACCCAATCAAATTACATAACTACTGAGAAGGAGCTTTTGGCAATTGCGTTTGCATTAGATAAATTTCGCTCCTATTTGCTTGGATCTAAAGTTATTGTCTTCTCTGACCATGCAGCTTTGAAATACTTGCTGAAGAAGACAGATGCTAATCCAAGACTAATTCGTTGGATGCTTCTGTTGCAAGAATTTGATTTAGAGATTAAAGACAAGAGTGGTGCAGAGAACCTTGTAGCAGATCATTTAAGTCGGATCCAGCAACCTTGTGAAGAAACTTCAATTGCAGATTCATTCCCAGAAGAGCATCTCTATCATTTGCACGGGAAGGATCCTTGGTATGCAGATTTGGTAAACTATCTGGTTGCTAAAGAAATACCCAAACACTTCACCAAATCGCAACTTGCCAAGTTGAAAAGTGATGCCAAACACTACATATGGGATGAACCATACCTTTGGAAGACATGCAGTGATCAAATCATTAGAAGGTGTGTTCCAGATCATGAAGTTCAGTCTGTACTTACCTTTTGCCATTCCCTAGCTTGTGGTGGACACTTTGGGCCACAACGGACAGCTAGAAAAGTACTAGACTCAGGCTTTTATTGGCCTACAATATTTCGTGATGCACACAGATTATGCATAACTTGTGAGCAGTGCCAAAGAATAGGGAGTATTTCGCGCAGAAATGAGATGCCCCAACAACCACTTCTCTTTTGTGAGGTATTTGATGTATGGGGTATAGACTTTATGGGTCCATTCCCTGTCTCTTTTGGCTTTGTTTACATTCTGCTAGCTGTTGATTATGTTTCAAAATGGGTGGAGGCAAAAGCCACCCGTACTGATGATGCTAGAATTGTTGCAGATTTTATTAGGTCTAACATTTTTAGCAGGTTTGGCATTCCTAGAGCTCTAATTAGTGACCAAGGTACTCATTTTTGCAACCGCACAATGGAAGCCCTACTCCGCAAATATGGAGTCATGCATAAAGTCTCCACCCCATATCATCCTCAAACAAATGGTCAAGCTGAAGTTTCTAATCGAGAGATCAAGAAAATCTTAGAGAAAACAGTTCAGCCTAACAGGAAGGTTTGGAGCTTGCACCTTGTTGATGCATTATGGGCATATAGGACAGCTTACAAGTCACCCATTGGCATGTCTCCCTACATGATTGTCTTTGGTAAAGCATGTCATCTTCCAGTTGAATTAGAGCATAGAGCATTTTGGGCAGTAAAGAAATGCAACATGGATCTAGACCAAGCAGGAATCCATAGGAAGCTTCAATTGCAGGAACTTGAAGAAATTTGATTAGAAGCATACGAAAACTCCAAAATTTACAAAGAAAAGGTCAAAGCTCTTCATGACAAAAAGTTGGCAAGAAAGGAGTTTTCCGTTGGACAAAAAGTTCTCCTTTTCAATTCTCGGCTAAAGCTTATGCCTGGTAAGCTACGCTCTAGATGGTTAGGACCATTTGTAGTTACTAATGTTTTTCCTTATGGTGCAGTGGAATTAAAAAATGAGGTAACTGAAAAAATCTTCAAGGTGAATGGACATCATCTTAAACCATTTTTCGAAGGTTTTCAAAAGCACACGGTAGAAGAAGTGCATTTGCACAATGCCACATACCTGCAATAAATTCAAGAGAAGTCTCTCTTTCTCTCTCTCTCTCTCTCTCTTTCTCTCTTTCTCTCTCTCTCTTTCTCCCTCTCCCTCTCTCACATTCCTCGCTTATAAGTTTCAACTAATCTCTCAACTTCCTTCTTCACCTCTTAAATCATCCCAACTATTACACCACATTGAGCTTGCAGGAATAATAACTTGAGTGTTTTAAGAAAAAAATGGAGAAAGCTCTCACCAGGATCAAAATTTTGTTCCCTACTCTCCCCAGAAATTTTCTTAAAGACATTTACAATTGCAGACTTGAACGATTGAGAGCATTAACACTCTTAGGCCTTCCAGAAGATGTCCGTTGGATCATTGAAGCTAAGGTACGTTTAGCAGGTGAATTTCAAGAATCATTTGTTAAAAACATGCCAGGTATGGGAAGAAGTTCCTATGCAAAGAAGAGAAGGGCAAAAAGAATTGGAGTTTGCTACAGGTATGCAAGATGGACCTGTAACACAAGATGCAAGAACCCTGGAATGGTTTCAAGAAATCGAGAGGACAAAATTCAATTCATAAAGGATGGACTGAGTAAGGAGTCATTGGATGATATCATTCAGACTCTTGAGATGCATCCTAGTGGGCATGTACAAGGAGTCCTTCTTGATTTGTTTGAACTGTTCCGTAAGGAAAAAGCACGTTATAGTCTTGGGAATCTGACTTTAAAAGACCCTGTTGTCAGTTTACAAGAAAACTGAATGGGAAGCACATCCTCGACTCTTAGAAGGCGTTTCAGCCGTTACTGGACGTAAAACCAGAGGAAGATGTGAGCCACAATCACAACTACTGTTCATTCTCATGCGTGTATGTTTGTCATTTACATTGTCTTTTCAATTTATTGGGCCACCATTTTTTTTTGAAATTTTCACCCCTGCTTAAAGTCTTTCCCCTCTGACATTCACCTTTTCCTTGAACAAAAAATTCAAACTTTTGCAACAAAAATTCAAACTTTTGCAACAAAAATTCAAACTTTTGCAACAAAAATTCAAACTTTTGCTACCAAATCCTGATCCCGCACTATTCAAGCGATCTCCTTGTCTGATATTGAGTCCCTATAAATTATCCACCTCTATGACATATTTTTTTCAAAAAAAAAAAGACAGAAACACCGTATATGGATAGGATCAATACTATCTGTGTTTTTGGTGGGTCTAACCTTGGAAAGGATGGAGAATTTCAACATGCAGCTTATACCCTTGGTAAGGCATTAGCTGCAAGAAAAATCAATCTTGTTTATGGGGGAGGGATTCAGGGTTTAAAAGGATGTGTTGCAGGATCTGCACTCACAAAGGGGTGTAACATCTTAGGTGTTGGCTTAAAAATGGGAGCACCTCCTACTTCACCCTGGGTACTGAATTGAAGGTTGCAACCATGCATGACCGTATGAGACACATGTTGGTTAATTCTAATGCATTTATTGCATTACCTGGTGGTCTTGGAACAATGGAAGAAATTTTTACCATTATATTTTGGGCCTATCGGAATTTTCATAAAAAACCTTTGGGCTTATTGAATATTAATGGCTTTTATAATGGTTTGATATCCTTTTTAGATCATGCAGTAGAGCAGGAGTTCATGCCACAATCCATGCGCAACATCATAGTATCTGCTTCAACTGTTGAACAACTACTTGAGATTTTGCAAAATCCTACATCTGAGCTCAGTCAAGCAATGCAGCTGGTGAACCAACCAAATCAGGATGACAGAGATAAAAGAGAACCAGATACCACTCTTCGGTTATAACTTTTCCTTACTTTGATGGTTTTCTTACATTTCTTTTCCTGTTATATGAAATTCCATCTAAGACATTGGGGACAATGTCTTGGATAGGTTGGGGGGAGGATGGTCCGATATCTAAAAAAAAAAAAAACCCAAAAAAAAAAACCCAAAAAAAAAATAAATTAGGTTAGATTCATAAACTTGCTTTGAGTAAGATGGCTGAGTAAGGAGTTACACTTGACTCTTGATACGCATCTTATAAAAAAAAAATTGAATGTGGAAGTTTGTTGTTCTTTAGATTTCATAAAATAATTGAAGCAAAATGATTTACATTTCGAGATTAATTAGTTTGGCAACACATATTTGACTTGATAGATTAGATTTGATAAATATATTACCTGTGAGATTTTGAGCCTTATTATTATTTTCTTTCTTGTGTGATTTTCATCCATGGAATATGTTACTTCAGAACTTGCATTGATTCTTTTTGAAGCTACATTTTCACATGATTTGTACAAAAATGATTGAGGCACTGTTTTTCTTGAACAAACCACTTGGCCAAATAACCAAACCATAAAATTTTATCCTTTGATCAGCCCTTTGAGCCGATTAGCATTTTCTTCTTTTTAGCTCACCACAAATCATCAAAAAAAAAAAAAAACTTTGTCTGACTATAGAAGGTGAGGAATACTGGATTTATCATACCATAAGTGTTTCAATAAGTGTGGGGGAGATTATTGTTGTGTTCATCAATATCATGGTTGAAAAAAAAAACTGAAGCAATAAATTAATAAATAAACTATTATATTGAAAAAAAAATAATAAAAAAAAATGAAGAAGTGATATCTGTTTCTCACACTTGCACTTACAATCAATTCTCAATCCTCACCATTTTCCTTGGTCTAACATTGTATCTCTTCAATATATCATTTCATCTTTCTAATCCCGTTAGAACCAAAATAAAGATCTCTTGATTTGTGCATTGCATGTGTACATAGTAGTAGAGAAGTAGAAGATATGCAAGCCTATGATAGTTCATCTTTCATGGATTGAATTTGAGAGAAACACTTACCAAATCAAACACTTGAGAGATTCAGAGTATATCATGTGAGGTTTTATCTTTCTCAATCTATGTTTTTCAAATTAAAGTTTCCTTTCTAAGTAATTTCAAAAATGTGATGAAATAATGCTTCATGAAATTTTGTGAATTCTTGAGAAATCAACTCAAAACTTTGATGTTCTTTCAAAAAAAAAAAAAAAAAAAAAATAGTCACCAATCCTTAACTTAAGTTTGCCCGAGACGTGCAAAAGATAAGTGTGGGGGAATTTGATAAGCATAGATTTCATAAATAATTATCTCTCACTTTTATCTCATTAAGACTTCTTATATGTTCAATTAAGTGATCTTTGTCATATTTTATGAGTTTGGGTTCATATGAAGTTTAATTGAATTTCTTTGCTTACCCGATTAAAATGACACTATTATAGTATTTTGAGCATAATAGGAGTTGTAGACATCCAAAAATCATGAAATCTGTCTTGAATGAAAGCTTAAAGAAGTGTCCATAGTTACAAAGCAATAGCAGACTCTAAATGGGATGTTTAAGACTCCGAAATTATCTCAAAAGATGAGATAGTGTTGCTGACATGGAATTTGAACAGTGTGCAAAGATCCGGCCATATCTTGAGATATAGAAGTCATATTGAGATGAAATCAACTTTGTTGGACAGCTAAGATCTGGGGCTACAACTTTTGTTCCGAAGTCAAGCTCTAATTCGGACATGTGAACATCCAAAATTGCGGTGCAAGAAAGTCAAAATTGTTGTGCTCATTGGTGGCAAAAATTCAAAAGTGTTTTGCAATTTCAACAAAGCCCATGTGAAAGCAAGAAAAGGGTAGAAAAGTAATATCCTAGTTGGTGACTTTCTGAAGATGATGCCTCAAAAATCCTCTATAAATAGAAGGGTTTGCAAGAGGAGACACACACCATTTTGGAGATTAACTCCAATACCATTTTCTTTCTTTCTTTCTTTCTTTCTTTCTTGTTAGTTTTGCCTCCTTCATGGAAGGCTTATGTTTTCTTTCTTGTTAGTTTGCCTCCTACATGGAAGGCTTAGTTTTTCTTTATTGTTAGTTTGCCTCCTACATGGAAGGCTTAGGATTTATTTGTTGTTAGTTGCCTCCTACATGGAAGGCTTAGGATTTATTTGTTGTTAGTTTGCCTCCTTCATGGAAGGCTAGGTTCGTAGTTTCAATTCAAGGATTCAAGCTATTTTCATTTTAACTTTGAGGTCTTGATCTTTATTTACATGCTTATTGAGTGATTTCTACTCTACTTTACTATATTCTTCAATTTTATTCTTTTAATCAAAGTTTGATCGGTTGACGTATTTTGATTAATGTATAATTGATTTATAATTGGTTTTTGATTGGTAAATCATTTTCCAAAAGTTTGAAGAGTAGAAATTAAGTAATTGAATTGAAGGTTTTCATTTTATTACTTACTTCAACTGAATTCTGATTGTGAAATTGGTTTAGATAAAAGATTAAGTGGTTACTAAATCTTGTTGATCATAATCAATTAAATTCTGAGAGGTTTCTCAGTAGAGAATTCAAGGATCATTCTAGGGGTTCCAGATGATCCTAGGTTGATAAACACAATGGATGATTTTAGTGATCAATGATTAGTTAAGAAAATAGCCTCTGAATTCCTTGAGTTGATAATTGTTAAGTAAATTGATTTCATTCTGTATTTTGTGTTTAGAACTCAATATCAAATCTTTACAAAATCCCCTGGTTCTAACTTTCTCCTAATTTGCTTAAGAATATGAAATGGTCTTTGGGAGATGACCTAGGTTGCACCTTATACTATACCAATAGTTTGGGGGAAATCTAGAAATTATTTTTGCGCGTTTGCGACGAGCGTGTCAGCGGATAATAATGTTTATAATCATATTGCGAATAAGACACATACTTGAACTTTGTGGGAGAATATTTAATATTTATATGCATCTAAGGTAAGGAATAATAAATTGTATTTGTTGAATTGAATTGTGTGTTTGAAGTACAAATAAAGGACTTCTATTTTAGATCACTTAAACGAATTTCAAGGGCTCCTTGATCGAATGTCAGGAATGGGTATCAAGTTTGATGGTGAGATTTTGGGACTGTTGTTATTGAATTATCTACCTAAGTCTCAGGAGACATTTAAGGTTTCCATTACCAACTCAGCCTCTAATGGTGTTGTCTCTTTGCAAATGGTAAAGCATGGTGTTCTTAATAAGGACATCAGAAGGAAGGTATATGGTTCTTCTTCTTAGTCTGAGGTGCTTGTCAAATGCATTTATACTAATAATGGAGATGGGTATTGTGGACATTTTGTTGGCTACCACAAGCAGTAAGGTATTAGTTATGAGAGGACTCCTCTTAAACCTTCGTAGCTAAATAGTTTAGTAGAGAGGATGAACACAACTTTGATTGAGATAGTTGGGTGTATGCTTTTCGAAGCAAAATTGCCTAAATATTTTTGGTGTAAGGCATTGTTCACGGCAGTGTATGTTATTAATCTGTTTTGCAGTTGTTTTGAAAACTAAAGTGCCAGAATAATAAGTAACATGGTTATATATTTGATTATTAGCTTGGAGATGAGTTAGATATTTCAAATAATGATGCTGAATAGGAGCATGGGATTTCATGAGATGGGAATCGTGGTGATGCTCCTAAACCACCCCAAATCCAATTTAGGAGGTCTGCGAGGCAAAGACAATTGCCTTCTATAGATTTTTCTTATAAGTATATCACCTTGATTGGTACAGGGGAGCCTGAGCATTATTAAGAGATCATAGAAAGTGAAAAAAAAAACAAAGGTGGTTGGATGCAATGCAAGATGAAATGATAATCACACATTTGATTTGGTGAAGTTGCTTAAAGTTAAGAAGGCTTTGGATAACAGGTGGATTTAGAAGGTAAAAGGAAACATAAATTCTACATCTGCAAGAGATAAAGATAGATTGGTGGTGAAAGTATTCAGTCAAAGAAAGGATGCTCATTTTAAAGAGATTTTCTCACTTGATGTAAAGATGTCATCCATTAGAACTATAATAAGTTTAGCTACTACTCTTTGGAGGTAGAGAAAATGGACATAACAAGCTTTCCTTCGTGGTGATTTAAAGGAGGAGATCTACATGAAGTTTGAGTTTGCTTTGTGTGAACAAGGCTCTAAGAAAAACTACTTTTGACCATTGTATCTATATTAAATTTTTTTTGATGATGACTTCATTATCTTATTACTATATGTTGATGACATACTTATTGTAGGAAAATATATTTCCAAGATTGAGAAGTTGAAGAAGCAATTGGATGAGTTGTGAAAGACATTGGAGCTATGAACCAAACTCTTGGTATAACAATCATGCATAATAGACAAAAGAAGAAAATTTAACTATCAACAGAATACTATGTTCAAAAGGCATTGCATATAAATGTTGGTTCTTTTGGAAGGTTCCAATTATCGTTATCAATGATAAAGATCCAACTAGCCTATCTGAGGAGTTCTTGTATGAAATTTTAGGATTTGATTCAAGGACGAATCCTTTTGAAGAGGTAGGGAATGATAGAGATCCAATTAGCCTATCTAAAGTCTTCTTGTATGAAATTTTAGGATTTTATTCGAGGATGAATCCTTTTGAAAGGTAGGGAATGATAGACATCCAATTCGTCTATCTAAATATTTCTTGTATGAAATTTCAAGGTTTGGTTCAAGGACGAATCCTTTTGAAGAAAGAGAGAATGGTAGAGATTCAAACCTACTTAAAGATTCGTTATATGCAATTTTTGTCCAAATCAAAGAAGAGACAAACAAAGTCCTAATGTTACCTGTACAAGTTCAAAAAATTGAAGACCCGAGATGAGAATGTGACATAAAGAGTTGTCAAAATCAAATATTTGAATTTATTATATAGAAATATACTTAACATTTGTAATTGATTTGCTTTAAATTATCTTAGGATTTGATATTGATTTACGAGTGATTTATTTTAATTACATGCAAGTCAAATTAAGATTTTAGATTGATTTAAAATTTAATTAGGATTTCTTTAGGATCTATTATTTGTTTTTATTAGTAGATTTTCTTTGAATTTTGGGAAATTACGTTTCTATATAATGTGCTTTAGTGATTTAATGTAAAACAAGTTTCGATGAATAATAATCTTTCTCTTTGAGTATTTTCATCTACGTGCGGGTTCATTCCCTTTGTTCTTGGGCAAAGAACTAACCTTAATGTACACTGTAAACACCTAATTATGTCCGAGGCCCCCTAATTAGCAAAATTAATAAAAAAAAATTGAACATAAAAATAAAAACAGAAAACAGAATAAACAGACAAAACAGGGAAACAGACAATAATAAAATGTAAATCAAAATCAGAAAAATGAAAGAAAAGAAAAAAGATTAATTAAAAAATTATTAATTAAAATTTAATAAATAATCTAAAATCTGAAAATTCAATAAAAAAATCTAAAATCTGAAAATTTAAGAAAAAATCTAAAATCTGAAAAAGAAAATAAAGTCAAAAATAAAAGAATCTGAAATTAAAAAACAGAAAACAAATTAAAAAAACAGAAAACAAATTAAAAAACAGAAAATAAACAGATTTTAAATAAAAAAAAACAGAATTTGAAAAAGAGGTTAACGAAAATAAAAAATATAAAACAGAAATCCAAGAAGGGAAAAAGGGAACTGAACAAAACAAAAAACGAAAGTTAATGGAAAGAAGAAAAAAGAGAAGGAGGAAAAAGAGAAAAGGGCAGGAAGAGGACGAAAAGCAAAAAAAAAAAAGAAAGAAAAGGGGGATTGAAAGAATTTTTCGCCAACTGGATGGGCATCCTGAAGGAGAGAAGAGGAAGAGCGTAGCAACCAAGACTTGGAGATTTCTGAAACGTTCTTGGGCATTCCAGGTCAGTTTCTTTACATATTTTTCCCTCCTAGTTCCTTGAGTTTGAGCCATCGCAAGTTTATATCAGGATACCCATTAATCTGGATGAACCATGCATGGATATTTCATTGATCGCTAGACTAAACATTCAGTTTTGGTATTGGAATCTTAATCTTGAAGTTCTTATTTGGGTAATAGGAAATTCAAATGAATCTAGAGGTGGTTTTGCCATTAATACAGAGGCCTTGAAATAGGACGGAAGGGTTACACTCCAGAATTGGTTGCAATTAAAATAGATTTATGATTTCGGTCCTCTTAATCGAGTGACCTGAAAGATGACAATAAGGTAGATTAGCCAAAAAATAAGGTAGATTAGCCAAAAAATATTCCAATGCATATATCCTCCTGTCCGCCTCCACAAAGATGACATGAAACCATGCGTGTATGCTTGCAACTTAGCGTGGGGGCACTATTAGAGACGAAGTGTCCTTTCTTTTTCACTTCCCGATCGAAGAAGAATCTCACATGCACGTGAACAACGTTGAGGGGCTCACAAAGATAATTATGGTTGCACCTAGCTAGTTCGGATCTACCTATGGCCATGTGGAGAGGCTCCAGCCTTTGACCCGGACCGTCGTCGTTGAGGTGGCAAAGCCGCATAAAAAAAAAATCATGGAAGAATCAGTATACGTTTAACGCTAAAGCCTACACTCCCAGCACCTTAAATGTTAACCATATGGGGCATTCGATTTCAAGGGTAATAAACAGGAGTGTTTCTTGGGAGATTGGTACGTATATTCACGTGGAAAACAGTGGCCATGCAACCATCTCATCGAAGACTTTGGTTCCTAGCTAGAATATGTGATTATTAAGTAACCTAGCAACCACACGGAAAAATAAAACCAAGACGCTAATAAGCGGAAGAAATCTCAAAGCTAATAAAGAAGTTGCTGGAGTGCATGCGAAAAAGTGGGATTTGAGCATAGCCATGCAGCATGCCCTGTTCGTGGACACCCACCTTTGGGTGGTGAGATGTTAATTAATCTTAGTTATGAATCATAATGCCCAAGGATGGCCCAGCTGGTTGACGCGTCTAAAATTTGCACAAAATCACTGGGTTTGAACCCTCACAAAGTGTTTTAAATTTAAACGTTGTTGTGTATTTGTGCATAGACCATAGCCAACCTTTAAAAGATAATTGAGCCATGTGTACCACTCTTTGATATGACCAAGTAACACCTACAGAGGAGTCACATAAGTCAGCTAATGTGAGCCTACCATACGTAGGATTGGGCTTTGCATTTCACATTTATGACTAAATCACTACGCATGCTCCAAGTTAATTAATTTGCGTGGCGTAGCCCATCCAGTAAGCATGCTTCCAGTTAATTGGTTTGCAATATACATCCCGTCAAGTGGCAATTACATATGAAATCGGACTTGGCATTGTGCCTAAGTCAATTGACTTGCATAAGCACATCCCATCCTGGCCTTCTATAATTCAATTAAGGTCATTCGAAGTAAATTTTTTATATACGTGAATCAAGTCAAGAATCCAATTTCTTTAATTTAAATCCTTTTCCCAAAATTCTCCAAATCTTTCTTAAAGCGATTTTAATCCTGTCCCCTAAATCTCAAAAATACCAATATGCCCCTAAACATTCCCCAAATTCCAAATAAGCCCCAAATTGCCTAATTGGCAAAATGCCCCTAAACATTCCAAATTCCAAATAAGCCCCATATTACCTAATTACCAAAATGTCCCTAAACTTTCCATTAATACCAAAACAGTCCCCATATTGCAAAAGAAAATAAGAAATTAATAAAAAATTCCAGAAAATAAGAAAATTAATAAAAAATTCCAGAAAATAAGAAATTAACAAAAAAATTCCAGAAAATAAGAAATTAACAAAAAATTCCAGAAAATAAGAAATTAACAAAAAAATTCCAGAAATTAAGAAATTAATAAAAAATTCCAGAAATTAAGAAATTAATAAAAAATTCCAGAAATTAAGAAAATTAATAAAAAATTCCAGAAATTAAGAAATTAATAAAAAAATCCAGAAATTAAGAAAATTAATAAAAAATTCCAGAAATTAAGAAAATTAATAAAAAATTCCAGAAAATAAAAAGTAATAAAAAATTCCAAAAATAAAAAAATTTCCAAAATTCCTAAATAATTCGTAAAAATTCTATAATTCCTAAATAAATTCAAAATTATCAAGTATTTTCATAAAATTCCTCAATTGATAAATTCCCTCCTAAATTTCTAATGATTATTTGTGTCCTGTCTTTTTCATTCATCGTTATTCAAAAATTAAAAAAAAATCTTGTTTTGCGATTCTTAATCTCACGCGACGAGCTCTAAGCACGAACTGGTAGCTTTTTCTGCTGTTCGTTATTTAGAGATTCGTATGGGTCAAAGTGCAGCCGTAGTTGTCTTGGGCCCTGTGCATATGTGGATGAGGATCGCCCTCCTAAAAATAGTTTTCAAAAATCGTCAAGCTATTTTTACTTTCCAAGTAGCTTCGAAGGTCAAGCTTTTGAGCATATTTCAAACACTTTCGAAAGTCAAGCTTTCAAAACATAACCAGAACTACGTAAGCCTTGAGTTTCCCATTGCACCGGGGAATACGTAGGAGCAGGATCAAGTCCTGTCAGGCTAACCTCCATCAAGTATTTATTTTCACTCTAATTAAATGGATCAAACCATTTTCAAATAATCGCACACTCAGTTTAAGGGTACCGTTCTTCAGAACGGGCGAATGAGGTGCCTAACACCTTCCCCACTCGTAACCGACTCCCAAACCTAAATCTCGTCCAGGGTTTTTCCAAATCTTTTTCCTTTAAATAAAAATTTGGTGGCGACTCCACATCATCAAAATAAATTCATTTTCAAATTTTAGCGAGTTCGTCGTCTCGTCGGAATTACGGTTGCGACATACACACCCAATTATGTCCGAGGCCCCCCATTTTTAAATTAATTAGTAAATAAAAAACAATTTAAATAGAAAAAAAAGAAAGAGAGAAAAAGAAAAATAGAAGAAAAGAAGAAGAAAAGAAATTAAAAAAAAGCAAAATAATAAATAAAGCAAAACCTGAAAAATGGAAAAAGAAGAAGAAATAAATGATAAAAATAAACAAAAAATTAGTAAAGAATACTTTAAATAATAAAACAAAAAAATAAAATAAATAACAGAAACTAACTAACGGAAAAACAGAAAATAACTAACTAGAGAAAGAAAAAAAAATAGAAAGGAAAAGGCGGAAGAGTTAGAAAAAAAAACTTCTATAAGAAAGGGGAAAAGCAATTTTGGGGGGACTCTCAACTTCTCCTTATTTTTCTGCGGAGTTCTCTCTATTTTCTAGATCCTCTTGAAGCAGTTCGAAGTTTATCTAAGTTATGGCCAATCTCTTCCGGAGGTCCTTTTGATAGTTGCAAAGAGAAGGAGACACTGTGGCACCTGGAGGAATTGGCCTCATTCAGAGTTGAGAAGAACCTTGGCTCCTTTCTCCACTCTCTCCATTGCCAAACCTATTCTTCACTAGCAAAGGAGTCGTTGTTCCTAACACAGGCTTCATTTAGGTTTGATCCTTTATCCTACTTCATTAATTAAGAGTTGTTCAATGCAATGGCGATATAATCATATCAGCCGCTATTTTTCCCTTTCTTCGTAAGATCGCTTGCATACAGATCTGGAAATTTCTTCGTAAGATAGATTGCATACAGATCTTTGATAGGAAATTAAATTAGTCCTAGATCCTCTGTATTCGGATTGATGTAGCATGTTTTAGCAAGCTGTTCAAAGTAATGAAAATTTGAGAGTCCTTGCATGATGAACGATATTCGACTTGTGCATGCCTCACTCTAGTTCATGGTTCAGTAGCAAGAGGTGGATACTCTTGATTCAGCGGCATATTGGTTTCCATGAGTACGCTCTAGCCTTGCAATTCTAGTAAATCAAATTAAAACAGAATCACTGTATCAAATTAAAATAGAATCACTGCTTTGTGAAGACAAGAACTGGATACAAAACAAACTATAGAACTTTGCTTTATGTGTGTTGATATCAAGGGATAAACCACTGCTCCAAAGTTGTGTAAACATATATTGGTCAACGTCGAATATTGGGCTGACTGTTACAAAGGGGCAGTTATACAATGATGTCCTATAAACGAAGGCACCTAAGCTTTAGTGTGCAGCTTCGGGGGATCAAACTGTGAATCGGAAATGGTGTTCTTGCACGCAATGTAAACTCGGTTCGTTATCGCAGACAACCTTCTCTACCTTGACTTGAATAGCTATGCTATCTCACATGACGCTGCCAATGCTACTAGGAGGTTGAATAAGCTAACTTGTCATTGACCATAGAGCAGAAAAACAATGGGCTATGCAGTACCAGTAACTTTAGTAAAATTTTCAGGCCTTAAATCAGCTGCTGGTGCCATTGTCTAGGTGCCTGATGCCCCCGGTTACCCCACAATGTCCCAAGTTGTATTATGGTTCTCAGTTTTGAGCCCTCTGTTGCAACCTCGAGTGAAGTCCATCCATATAGTGGTGTAAATTGCTGAGAGACAGATTTCAGGGCAAATGCAGAGTGGCCCATGGAATTTTTTATGTCCCTTCAAGCAGCTCAAGTGAATGAACCTGAGGATAAGCATACTGAAGTCCCTAAAGCAGCTCAATGTACCAACCAAAAGTATGGAAATCATTTGATAAAAATAAAATCGATGCATGGAACCACATGTTTATCTACTCAGAGCCCAAAGACTAGCAGCGTATTCACCAATATCATGATGAGGAACACTCTCACAAGGAAAGACCAGAACCTGAGATATTTATTAGATGAAGTCTGTGTCAAACCTTAGGTGATTTCAGCAAGTCTTGGTAGCTGAGTGAAGTAAATGGCAGCCGCCTAATTCTTGTCATCTAGGTGATATACCAGAAATGTGAACTTGCAGGATATCTAACACCCAAAGCTTTTGGTAGAAATACTGCCAATGCTATTGAATTGAGAATAACATCGGTCAAAAGCAAGCGAGTGCTATCCAATCCTGGCCATTAATGGTGGCTATTATGTTAGTTCCAAGCCTAGAGAAGATTCCTTCTTAATTCAGCTCAAGGCACAGAAGAGGCCTCTTGCAGAGGCTCTTATTAAACTGGTGTGTAGATAGTGTTACAAGAGTCACTCTTCTATAGTTCCGTTATCCATGAAAATCTTCTACTAGAACCATGGGCCTTACTCGATATAGGCATATTAATAATTCTGTTCCTGATGCCACTGAATCAATGCAGAAATTTTGCTATGGAAGTTGTGACGAAACGATGTTGGTAAGGTACATGCCTCCAAACAGCCTCCCACAATTTTGGTTGCTACAATTGACCAATCAGCATACAAGGCTTAATCGACGAGATATAAAGGTTGGTTTAGAGGGGCCCATTGACCAAAACCAAGGGAAATAATGTAGACACAATGCCCCCTAACTTGTCAATTGTATAAGTGCATCATTTTCGTTTGTACAAGGGAAATAAATGACTTGGCATTAATGAAGCAGTCCATGGTATCTCTCAAAAGTTTAAATTCTCTTTGCTCGTCGGAATCAGAACATGCATATGCAAAGATTGATAGGCATGAGTCTTCAACATGCAGCCTTTCTACGATTGATAGTTATGAAGTGTTGCCCCCTGGTAGTCATGGTCTTATGGTCAGGTGATATGATTCACCCTACGCGAATGAATCGGAATGCGGAAATGATAATGGAACATCTTGAGAATCAGGATAAGATAAGATAAGATAAGATAAGATAAGGTAAGATAAAATAAGATGAGATGAGGTAAGATGAGATAAGATAGGATAAGGTAAGGTTAGATAAGATAATATAAGGTAAGATGAGATAAGATAGGGCAAGATGTGATAAAATAGGTAAGATAAGGTGAGATAAGACAAAGGAACCTGACACAAACCGCGACCTGCCGGAGAGCACCAAAGTTATCAAGAGGAACATGACCCTTACCATGACCTGTCGGAAGAACCAACGTTATCAAAGGTAGTTCTTTGCCCAAGAACCAAGGGAATCAACTCACACAGAGATGAAAAACTCTCATAGAGAAAATATGATTATTCCTTAAAATCTGTCTTTTCACTGAATACCTAACTCCTATTTATAGCTAACCTAATCTAGTAAAAAAAGATAACAAATTAGAAATCCTAATTAGATTGCAATTTGAATTACAACCAATTTAAAACAAATAACTTTTAGATAAATATCAAATCCTAATGTAATCTATAACAAATCATAAACTTTATCACTTAAGATCTTCAATGATATGACTACATAAATTAACCTATGTTGGAATTGGGCTTGGATCCACGTAGTCTTTTTCTTGAACTTTCTTGACGAGACCTTCAAGTTCTTGTTCAATACATTTGGCCCTATTTCTTGTCATAGGACCCTCCATTCCTTGTAGATAATCTCCTAGATGATCTCTTTTGCTTATCGTGGTGTCCATGTTCACATCATTCCCTCCTTCTCCAAGAGGATTCGTCCTCGAATCTTGATTGTCATCTGCATCAAATAA
This sequence comes from Canavalia gladiata, assembly GCA_037954105.1. NCBI lineage: Eukaryota > Viridiplantae > Streptophyta > Magnoliopsida > Fabales > Fabaceae > Canavalia > Canavalia gladiata. The sequence goes on from CM075662.1 coordinate 26,722,988, forward strand.
GGATAAATCAAACATTGAAAGTGGCACCCACATTACCATAGCTCCTTGGAAGATCAATTTTATAAGCATTATCGTTGATCCTTTCAATCACTTGAAATGGACCATCTCCTCTAATTTGGAACTTCTTTGATTTGGAAACCGCTCCTTTCGTAAGTGAACCCACACCCAACCACCAGGGTTAAAGACCACTTTGGTGCACCCTTGGTTTGCCTGCCGAGCATAATGTTCATTCTTCTTCTCAATATTAGCGCGAACCTTGGCATTGAATTTCTTCACAAATTTAGCCTTTTGCTTTCCATCCTCATTAAGAGAGTCATTAGTATGAAATGGTAAAACATTTAAAGGTGAGAAAAGATTAAATCCATATACAATCTCAAAAGGTGAAAAGGAAGTAGATGTATGAACAACCCTATTATATGAAAATTCAACATGAGGCAAATAATTCTCCCAATCCTTTATATTTTTTTGAATTATAGTATGCAATAAGGTGCCTAAAGTTCTATTCACAACTTCAGCTTGTCCATCTGTTTGTCGATGAGCCACAATAGAGAATAATAATTTAGTGCCCAACTTATCACACAAGGTTTTCCAAAAGTGACTAAGAAATTTAACATCTCGATCACTTATAATAGTTTTAGGTAAGCCATGCAAATGTACAATCTCTTTAAAAAATAAATTAGCAATATGAGTGACATCATTAGTTTTAGAACAAGCAATAAAATGTACCATTCTGCTAAATCTCTCTACAACGATAAAATTACTATCTTTTCCTTTTGAGGTCTTAGACAACCTTAGTACAAAATCCACAAAAATATCAGTCCAGGGATATTCAGGAACAGGTAAGGGTGTATACAAGTCATCATGCATTACTTTAGATTTTGCTTGTAAGAAAGTAATATATTTTTCACTAATAAGTTTAACATCATGCTTTATTTTTGGCCAAAAAAGATGTTCATGTAAAATATGATAAGATTTTTGAATGCCAAAATGCCCAATTAATCCTCTCCCATGAGTTTCTCTAATAAACATTCCCCTTACGCTACACTTAGGTACATGCAATTTATTTTTCTTAAACAAATATTCATCTTGCCTTAAATAGTCATCAAAACCATGGTCATAACACGCTTTCCACAATTGTCCAAATTCAATATCATCCGCATACATGGTTTTTAGTAATTCAAATCCAAGTAATTTGGTCTATAAAGCCGTAAGTAATGCATACCTTCGTGACAACACATCTGCTACAATGTTTTCCTTTCCCTTTTTGTACTTGATAATATAAGGAAACATCTCATCAAATTCTAGCCACTTGCCATGTCTTTTATTGAGCTTACCTTGGGACTTTAAAAACTTCAAGCTGAGTTGATTAGACTGGATGGCAAATTCCATCGACCAGAGGTAATGTTGCCAAGTTTGTAAGGCGCTCACCAAGACATAGAGCTCCTTGTCATAGGTTGAATAGTTAAGCATCACTCCACTAAGTTTCTCACTAAAATATGACATAGGTTTGGAGTCCTGCATTAAAACAGCTCCTATACCCACTCCAGAGGCATCGCATTCAATCTTAAAAACTTTATCAAAATTAGGTAAATTTAACAGAGGGTCATTAGTTAACTTATCCTCTAGAAAATTACAAGCTTGTTCATGTTTCTTATCCTATTTAAAATTAATATTATTTTTAACAATTTTATTTAAAGGGGTAGTTATAGAACTAAAATTTTGTACAAACCTCCCATAAAAACTTGCTAGACCACGGAAGCTTCTTCCTTCATTAGCATTTGTAGGCGTTGACCATCCTCTAGTTTTATTAACCTTTTCTTCATCAACGCTAACTCCCGTAATCTTGTTGATGACTCTACAGTCCACACACATGCGCCACGTTCCATCCTTCTTTCGTACCAAGATAACATGAACTGTACATGAACTAAGAAATTTTCTCACAAAGCCTTTTTGCATCAACTCCTCTACTTGTCTTTGAATCTCCCTGGCTTCTGCAGGAACAATTCTATAGACTAGTCGGTTTGGAACTGCAGCACCGAGGATAAAATCAATTTGATGTTTAATACCTCTTATAAGAAGTAAACTTCTTGGTGGTTCTCTAGGAAATACATCATCAAATTCCTGCAACAAATATTCAACTACACTAGGAAAAGAAGAGTTATGATTGTTAGTAAGATAAATATCCTTGTACATGAGTACAAGAACTTGTTCCTTTTCCCTCAAAACACTCTCGACCTCTCCTTTGTGAGCAAATACACAAACTTTATTTTCTTTTTCTTTGTTTTTTTATTTTTCTTTCTTTTCACTCTCATTCTTTTTTTGACTTTCTATATTTTCTTCACTCTCAATTTTATCTCTATTTTTTATTTCTTGATTTTCTAATTCTTTCTCATTCTTTTTTTGACTTTCTACTTTTTCTTCACTCCCAATTTTATCTTTCTTTTCTCTTTCTTAATTTTCTAATTCTTTTTCTCTCATTTTACATTCTTTTGAATTTTTCATTTGGTCATAATAAGCCTCCTTTGGTTTAGGATCTTCCTTCTCATTGGACCAATTAAACTTCGATGATAAACTAAAAGCATACTTGGGATATTTGCGAGTGCTCCTAGATTTGAGTTGTCTTGCCACTTGAATAGCTTTATGAAACAATTCATCCATTTCCATATAATGTTGTTGCTCCACCATATCAGTTATCTCTTTTTTTAGCCCTCTAATAAATCTTGCCATAGTGATTTCTCTGTCCTCCTCTACATTGGCTCTTATCATAGCAATTTCCATCTCCTTGTAATAATCTTCAACACCCATTATGCCTTGAGTAAGACTTTGTAGTTGTTTCCGATGCAAGTCCCTATGATAGTGACTTGGCACAAATCTTCTTCTCATGGCTACTTTCATCTCTTCCCACGTTCGGATAGGTCTCTCTTCATATCTCCTCTTATTAAGGATAAACTGATCCCACCAAATATTAGCATAATCGATAAAAGAAAAACTGGCTAGTCTTACCTTTTTCTCCTTCAAGTAATTGTGACAATCAAACACATGCTCCACTTTTCTCCCCCACTCTAGATAAGTTTCAGGTTCGTTCTTTCCTTGGAAAGGTGGAAGGGATAATTTAGTACTCCCCAAGTTGTTATCCTTTTCTCGATATCGTCTTCTTTCTCTTAAACTTTCACTGTTTGATTCTAAGTTCTTCCTCCAATCTCTTTCTTCATCACGGTGAAATACTCTTAGGGGATTACTTCGACGAGAAACCTGAGACCTCCTTCTCAAAGAACTCTCCATATCCCCCAACCTCCTGTTCAACTGTTGGAATTGATCTTGAACTAAATTCATTAATATTTTTATATCCATGTCATTTTGATGAAGTTTACCACTCATGTTGGCAATGCTGCAAATTGAACAACATAAATAAATTAGAATAATAAAACCTCACCAATCACTCCCTTAGTATTTACCCTCAATATTGACGTTTTTCACTCGTGTTTGCACTCGAATTGGCTTTTTCTATAAGCTCTAACCAACTCTTGCCTTTTACCTCTCGATTCTCCTTATAAATCCTTGAACCAAGAACTTCACAAGTTGATTTTCCCACAGATAACGAGAGAGTCACAGATACACAAGATGAATAGGGTAAGGAATATTGGTCAAGAAATAAGGACTTAAAAAAAATTATATTGAATGAATAATCTTTTTTTTCGTCTTGAATTTCCCTTTTTATTTTTTGAATTTCTATCACAACTTTTTTTTTTGAATTTTTATCACAATTATTTTTTTTGCTTCTTTTTTTTTGAATTTTTTTTTATCGCAACTCTTTTTTTCTTTTGGAATATTTGGTAGATAGAAACTTTATCACGAGAAAATTAAAACAAAAGATAGATGACACTTGATTCCAAGAGCCGAAGCTCTGATGCCAAATGATATGATTCACCCTACACGAGTGAATCGGAATGCGGAAACGATAATGGAACGTCTTGAGAAGGTAAGATAAGATAAGGTAAGATTAGGATAAGATAAGATAAAATGAGATGAGATAAGGTAAGATGAGATGAGATAAGATAAAGGAACCCGACACAAACCGCGACCTGCCGGAGAGCACCGAAGTTATCAAGAGGAACGTGACCCTTACCACGACCTGCCGGAAGAACCAACGTTATCAAAGGTAGTTCTTTGCCCAAGAACCATGGGAATCAACTCACAGAGAGATGAAAAACTCTCAAAGAGAAAATATGATTATTCCTCAAAATTTGTCTTTTCACTGAATCTCTAACTCCTATTTATAGCTAACATAATCTAGTAAAAAAATATAACAAATTATAAATCCTAATAAAATTGCAATTTGAATTGCAACCAATTTAAAACATAAATTTTAGATAAATATCAAATACTAATGTAATCTATAGAAAATCATAAACTTTATCACTTAAGATCTTCAATGATATGACTACATAAATTAACCTATGTTGGAATTGGGCTTGGATAAACGTAGTCTTTTTCTTGATCTTTCTTAATGAGACCTTCAAGTGCTTGTTCCATACGTTTTGCCCTATTTCTTATCATAGGACCTTCCATTCCTTGTAGATAATCTCCTAGATGATCTCTTTTGCTTATCGTGGTGTCCATGTTCACATCATCAGGGCTTACTTGCCTGTTGTAAATATACCACCAGCCAAGGGTCTTGGTATTCAGATGGTTATAAATGCAAGCCATATTCACGCTTATGCATGTAATAAGCTTGTCATTCCAGCGCATGAGGAACCATCATGGCATGCACGTACATGGCTTAGATCGTGTTGCCGTCTCCTGCATTAAGTTAAGATAATGAGCGTTAAATCTCAGATTGAAAATGCAGCCTAGTGATGTGCACGCTGCCTTGTAAAATGCTCAACATGGGTTTGATCCTGGTACATGGAACCTTTCTTTTAAATGTGTTCACATGCTGACCTTTTCACTTTGGTCCATGCCCCATGATTGGAGGAGCCTTCTCTAACTCATGTGCGTAAGTTAATAGCCACTCAAGTCAGCCACTCATCAAGTGGGCCACACTGCTGCTAAAAATCAGCCTAGATGAATAGTGGGCCATGCCATGCCACCATGATTAAACCCATGCACATAGGTCTTCAACAATTTCATGCAAAAGTATGCACGTAGAGCTTCAAAATTTTTGTGCAGAAGTGAATGAAATTTAAATGAATACTAGGGCCCACCAAGAGGAAGTTGTTTCTGCATGTCTCACTGAACTTAATATGCACCAAAATTACCTGATTGGGTCAAATTAATTTTAGAGAACATGGTGCCCAAGCTGGAAGCCTAGTGTAGTGGATAGTTTGTTGCCCACACATTGCTTGGCCATTTTTAAAAAGACCCCATATGTTATCCCGAATAGGCTCGTGTTGCTAATTCCTCCATTGGGCATGCAAACAGCTCTCCAACTTGTGCCTAGCAGATTCAGATGACTCTCCAACTTTAATTCTTCCATTGGGCCATGCAAATAGCTCTCTAACTTGGGCCTAACAGATTCAAACAGCTCTCCAACTTAGGCCTAGCAGATTCAATCGAGCCTTCCAGATTGGGCCATGGGCCAGCTATCCCCTATGAGCAACACTAGAAAAATAAAATAAATGGCCAATCCAAAAAATAAAAATAAAAATAATTCTTTTTGTCAAATCCAAATCAAATTTAATTTATTTTAAATCAATCTCCTTATTTTTTATTTTAAGTTTTTCCTTTAAATTGGGTCTAACCCAATATGTTTTTTCGAGATCAACAAGCCCAACATACTTCCTAAAAATATTCTTTTTATAGTATAAATTTAATTTGTATCAAGTCCATCTTTTCCTCAAGTTCAAATCAATTTCAATTCCTTTTCTCAAATTTCAAATCAAGTTCGTTTTTTTTCTCAACAAATTAATTTCAATTCTTTTTCTCAAATTTTAAATCATGTCCATCTTTTCCTTAAGTTCAAATCAATTTCAATTCTTTTTCTCAATTTCAAATTAATTTCAATTCTTTTTCTCAAATTTTAAATCAAATCCAATTCTTTTCCTCCATTCCAAATCAAGTTCATTTTAAATCAAGCCTAATTCTTTTTTTTTCTCAATTTTAAAATCAAAACCAATTAAAAATCAAGCCTAATGATTCTAAGTCTCACACAATGAGCTCTAAATATGAACTGATAGCTTTTTTTACTGTTCGATGTTTAGGGATTCATATGGGTCCCAGTGCAGCCGTAGTTGTCTTGGACCCTGGGCATATGTGGACAAAGAATCCTTTGTAAATAATTTCAAGAGAAACCTCATCTTGAAATCCCCAGTGTCACGTGTTGGACTCTAAATAAGAATTGGCGGTTTCACTACTGTTCGATGCTTAGAGATTCATATGGATCCCAATGCTGCCCTCGTTTGCCTTGGATCCTGCGCATATGTGGACTAAGGATTTTCTTTAAAAATATTTTTCAAAATACCCTGTTTTTTTTTTCAAGCACCTCCGAAGGTCAAGCCTCCAAACCAAAACTACGTAAGCCTTGAGTTTCCCATTGCACCAGGGAATACGTAGGAGCAGGATGAAGTCCTGTCAGGCTATCTTCCACCAACCTATTTATTTTCATTCTAAATTTAAGGGATCAAACAATTTTCCAAAATATCAAAATCACACGCTCAATTTTAAGGGTACCGTTCTCCGGAATGGGCGAGTAGGGTGCTTAACACCTTCACTACTCGTAACCGACTCCCAAACCTAAATCTCTTCCTCAAATTAGGGTTTTTCCAAATCTTTTCCCTTAAATAAAAATTTTGTCGCGGCTTCACTATCTAAATTAAATTATATTTTTAAAATTTTAGCAAGTTCGTCATCTCGTCGTAATTACGGTTGCGACACTTAATAACGTTGGTTTTTCTGGCAGGTTGTGGTAAGAGTCATGTTCCTCTTGATAACTTCGGTGCTCTTTGGCAGGTTGTGGTCTGTGTCGGCTTTCCCTTGGTTCTTGGGCAAAGAACCAGCCCTAGATAACATTGGTTCTCAGTAGGTCATGATAAGAGTCATGTTCCTCCTTGATAACTTTGGCGCTTTTCGGCACGTCACCGTTTGTGTCAGGTTTTCCTTGGTACTTAGGCAAAGAATCACCCTTTGATAATGTTGGGTCTTTTGGCAAGTCATGGTAAAGGTCGAATTCCTCTTTGATAACTTCAATGCTCTTTCGAAGATCACGATTTATGTCGAATTCTTTATTATATCTTGATGTTGAAGACGTTCCAAGTAACCTTTTCACATTCCAATTTATTCACGTTAGGTGAATCATATTATCTGGTATCAAAGGTGAGGCTCTTGAACATCAGGTGTTATCTATCTTTCGTTTTCTTATAATCCTTGTAAGGAAAATAGAGAGAAAATAATTGAAAAATAATTATATAAAAAAAGTATGATAAGAAAAAGAGTGCTAAAAAAATTATTATCAAAATAAATCCAAGCAATATACTTGGTGAATGGTTTGATTAGAGGATGAATCCTTTCGAAGAGGTATGGAATGATAGAGATCTAATTAACCTATTTAAAGACTTCTTTTATAAAATTTTAGGTTTGATTCGAGGAAAAATAATTTTGACGAAAGAGAGAATGATAGAGATTGAAGCCTACTTAAAGACTCGTTATATGCAATTTTGATCTAAATCCAAGAAAAGACAAAGTCCTAATGTTACTTGTACAAGTTCAAATAATTGAATATCTGGGATGAGAATGCGACACAAAGAGTTATCATAACAAATGTTTGATTTTATTATATACAAATCTACTTAAGATTTGTTACTTATTAGTTTTATATTATCTCAAGATTTGATATGGATTTGCGAGTGATTTATTTTAATTATTTGCAAATCAAATTAATATTTTAGATTGATTTTCAATTTAATTAGGATTTCCTTATGATCTGTTATTTTTTTTTATTAGTATATTTTGTTTCAATTGAGGGCAATTAGGTTTTCTATATAATGTGACTTAGGGATTCCATTAAAATAAATTTTTACGAATAATAATACTTCTCTTTGTGAGTTTTTATCTCCATGTGAGTTGATTCCCTTTGTTCTCAAGCAAAGAACTACCCTTGATAACGTTGGTTTTTTCAGCAGGTCACGTTCCTCTTGATAACTTTGGTGTTTTTCGGCAAGTCGTGGTTTGTATTGGGTTCCCCTTGGTTCTTGGGAAAAGAACCACCCTTTTATAATTTTGATTCTTCTGGCAAGTTGCAATAAGGGTCACGTTCCTCTTTAATAACTTCGGTGCTCTTCGGAAGGTAGTGGTTTTGTCGGGTTTCCCTTGGTTCCTGGGTAAAGAACCACCCCTTGATAACATTGGTTCTTCTTGCAGGTTCCAATTATCATCATCAACGATGGAGATCGAATTAGCCTATCTAAAGACTTCTTGTAGAAAATTTTAGGGTTTGATTCGAGGACGAATCCTTTTGAATAGGTAGGGAATGATAAAGATCCAATTTTTGTTTTTATTATTTAAATTATTATTATTTACTAATTAATTTTGTGGATGGGAGCCTCGGACATAATCGAGTGTTTACAGTATTTTCTTTCAATTTAAGGAAATTAGGTTTTCTGTATAATATGGTTTAGGGATTCAATGTAAACAAGTTTTGATGAATAACAATATTGCTATTTGAGAGTTTAGGGCAAAGAACTTCCGTTGAAAAAGTTGGTTCTTCTGGCAGGTTACGGTAAGGGTCACGTTTCCCTTTGATAACTTCGGTGTTCTCTCATAAGTTGCAGTTTATGTTGAGTTCCTTATTAAATTTTGATTTTGAAGATGTTCCAATTAATGTTTCTGCACTCTAATTCATTCACGTAGGGTGTATCACATCACCTTGTGACATGATTTTTCAACAAATAAAATTAAACACACTTAATTATTTTATGGTGAATTTATTTAATCAACATGACAAGGCGATTGTTGTAGCTTGATAAATAGATATCTAAGCTCTCATATTCTTATTTATTTCCTTTATCTACGAAATGATGTTTTATTTCATTTTGGTATGGTCTAGTCATCACTATTTATTAATTTATTTTTACAACTATAACAATCAACCATCTAATCAATTAATTAATTAATTTATCAACAACTTATAAATAGTAAAAAAATTAAATAATACTAAGAAATTAAGTATGCTTGATTCCAAAGGAAAAGAAAAAAGAGTGCTTGATTTCAATGCAAGACTCGTATTAGTTATCTTCCCTTTGACAAAGAAAAAAATTAGAATTTTTAAATATTATTTATCATAATATACCATTTTTGTATATCATAATATAATCCAATATAAGAAACTATAAAGAAAAATTCTAAAGATGAAGTACAACTTACACAATAAGGAATTACATTTATGACCATTGTGTGGGATATATTGGCATCATAGTTTTCAAATATGTACCAATATAATCTTGGTTGATAAGCTACGTTTTGAAATTTGAATCGAACGTTAAAAAGGTAAAAAATATTAATTTATCATTTATTGATTTGATTACGATTTAAACCATGATTCAATAATTGTCAATTGTATCACTAATTAAAAAGAGCTAGACTTAATTAACCATTGAGCTAATTCTTGATTCAAGTAGTCAAACAAACTAATCAATTTTATTAACAACGGTTAAAGTGTATGCACAAAACAAATTTTGTTTAACACTATTTTATTTAAATTTACAAACTAGAACCTTCGTAAAATAATAAATTAAAAGGGAGAATTAAAAAGAAAAAGAAAGCGAAATCTACTTTGATGATGTACGTAAAAAAGATGACATGAATAACGTGTTTGGTGCATAAATTTATATAAATGGATACATCTTTATTGACTCAACTAAAATTTCCATCCAACCTGACATTATTACAAAAGAAAAATAGGACAATTAGATTCTGGTTGAATTTAAAAAAAATGAATATAGAACAAAAATAGTATCTGGTTATTGAACGAATCATTTGTTGTTCCAATTTATTTTATTTTGATGTCATTTCTCTTTTACGAACATGTTCTGGAGTAAAACATCAAAACTTGAAAATTAAAATTTTACACTAATTAAGAATGTGTTTTCTATCAAGAATGAGAAAAATATCCTTCATTAGTAGTAATAAGGCCTATGGATAAAGGAACATGTGTGAAAGAATGAATAAAATTGACCTTCATCTTAAATTTAGCAAAAAAAATACTTTATAATGTTTGTCCGCGTTCTAGGCTATTTTGAAAGGTGGAGATTTAAGAGAAGGATTTGCGAAAGGACCCTCGACCAATCCTTTTGATATTTGCTTATAAGCTGCTTCGGTAAAGTGGGGTCCCTCCCAGTTTATACGTTTTGATGGATCAGAGCAAATTGTCGAGATAGGACTTCCACAAAATATTTTCATGTCAACATTGTAAGGTTCACCTTTGCCACAATATGCTTCAAAAGTCTCCCTCTTACCAGAAGAAAAGCCTACATCATAGAAACTAATGCATGTAAGAATAATAAATCATACTAAAATTACCAATCACAGGTAATTATCATTTACCCAATGAAATAAAATAAAAATGCAACCCACCATATTTATGTGGTGCTTGGAATAAACATTTGGCAGCACCATAGTAATCAAAATATATTATCTTAACATGTGGGTTATTTTGTTTTAATGTTTTTATGGCTTGTTTGAGCTGCTCATTATAGTACTCGATGAAAGCATTGTAAGCTTTCAAGCATCCAAACTAATCATAGTCATTTTTGTTGTCGCTATTTATTATTGTGAAAACAGCAGAATTGCACCCAATTGGAAAGTTTCCTGGCACCACTAGCTTTACTGCTCCTTCTCCAATTAATATCTAGCAAGGAGAAAGAACAAATCTCAATTTCAAATTCTAATGAATCATATTTGAAATTAAATTCTAATTACTCTATTAAAATTAAAGTTGACATTATAGTGGTAGCATTGGTAATTTCTCCAATAATTAGTGGAACCATTTCTCGAAGTTGTGTAATATTTTTATAAGGGATAAGGGCATTAATATCATTCCCACCAATCTCTCCCACTAAAAACAATGATTTTTTAAAGCGCTTATCACACTCTGCATCATAAAAACAAATAAAATATTTTAGTTATATTGATAAATTTTCAAACATTTGGATAAAACATAATTAAAGGAGTTTGATAAAACCTTTTTTTATTTTCACAGAGTGAGGATTTGAGTTTCTTAAACCAATCAAGTTGAACTCTCAACAAATATGTTGATGCCTCTGGTGCATTGATCCTTTTTTGTATAAAATAGTCTTTATGAAGTGCAGTTGCACCGGCATATGCAAAATTTACTCCTTTACTAACATCATCTCCTTTGGTTATATTCAAAAAGGCTAGCAACATTGGTAATCCATATGCCTCGGCTACAAATAAAATGACATAGGTTAGTATATTTTTAAATCAGCAATGTAAAATTAATTGTTAAGATATCTTTTTTTCATCTTTCTTGTAGTAAGGATTTCTTTAAGCTGCCAAAAAAATAAGGATAAATACCTATAAAATCTATGATTAATCGTCCGTTTGACATTCGTCCCGAGGGATGTTTGAAGTACGTTGATCCATACGGGCTATTACTAGGCATAGTTGGATTGTGAGTTGCCGCATTTCCAGTGTTGCTTATAGAGTCACCAAAGTTGAAAATGGCTTTATATGGAAGAGGATGGGCATTTGAAACAAATTTTTGATGAAAACCACAAGAAAAGATTATGCTAAAGAGAATGAAGATCTTCATGATATTACTATAGACCAGTAATAAAGGACACCTTGTATGATGATGGATGTTTGGAAATTAAAATTGAACTATATAGATGATCACACAAACCATCCTTTTGTTTAGTTATACAACAGGCATTTTGAGTTTAACATTATTTAACTATTATAATTCTTAAAAGGAGAATCATGAGTTGTAGTTTAATATTTTTATCCAACCCAAATATAAGATTCTTAAAAAAAGGAATCATGAGTTGTAGTTTAATATATTTATTTAACCCAAATACAATTTTGGAGGTGGGTCTGTTATTTTTTAACATGATTAATTTTTATTATTATTTTAAATTTTTTATATTTAATTATCTTGACTACACTTACCTTCTTATAACATGATTTATATACTACATAATGATTTCTTTATATCTATGGATAAAAAGTATTTTCATTTTCCCATCCTAAAAATTATTCGTATTCCTGTGAAAATAAGGTATATATATATATATATATATATATATATATATATGAATGTATATATGTATGTATGTATATATAGAGAGATGAAGAAGATAGAGAGAGGTATAAAATGGAAAATTCATTTTACATTTTGAAAATTATGTAAATTTTAAAATCGATCATGTTATTTTTATTATTTTTTAATTTTGATTATTACTTTTAAACATTCAAAGTCCACATGTACACACGATAACATAAATACACTAAATATCAAAATTACCAAATGGAAATCTCCAATGTCTTATTAAAAGTAAATTTTGTATTAATTTAACATTATAATTATAAATTTTTATAAATTTAATTAAAATTACAAAATTTTATGCAATGTAAAAATTAATTGATACTCTAGTATCTTACTTTATATTAACTGAAAATATATTATTTAAAATATAATAATAATAATTATTATTATATTTATATCTAAATTTATTTATTATATAAAATTTGGTATACACATTTTAATGATAATATCATAAATTAATAGTTAAATTGATTAAATTTATTTTTAATAAAAATTTAAATATAACTATGTTAAATTTTATATATAATATTAGTTGATTATATGTTAATGCATTGTTATACTATAATTTTATTGTTATTATTATTATAAAAAAAGGAAATAGTGGTCTTGTATACGATAAAATAATGATAAGAAAAAATTCACTCAATGTTTCTCAAGTTTACTTACCTCACATACCTATTACCTATTTTGTAAAAGAAAAAAAAATAAATGTAGATCCATAAAATGCACGTACATGTATCTAGATATATTTAATAGTTTATCCATCCAGTCTGCTCTTTATTTTTTTTTAAAAAATAATTTCAACCGTTAAGTAAAAAATATATTTAGATATGTCTATTGTGCACATATAAGTACATGTAGCATCCTTTTTCTTGTTAAAATTCTTATACGAAAGGACATTTAGCATCCATTTAAATAGATTTATAGAACTTCAATATTTCCAACTAGTTTCATTCACCAAAAAAGAACAAAAGCCAGTGTAGGAAGTTACTGTAAAGACAGCCAATGAAACAAGAGTAAATGTCAACACATATGTGTCGCAACCGTAATTCCGATGAGACGACGAACTCGCTAAAATTTAAAAATAGAATTTAATTGATAATGTGGAGTCGCCACCAAATTTTTATTTAAGGGAAAATACTTGGAAAAACCCTAACTAGAGGAAGAGATTTAGGTTCGGGAGTCGGTTACGAGTGGGGAAGGTGTTAGGCAGCCCACTCGCCCGTTCTGAAGAACGGTATCCTTAAACTGAGTGTGTGAATTCTTTGAAAATCGTTTGATCACTTTAATTAGAGTGAAAATAAATAACTTGATTGAGGTTAGCCTGACAGGACTTGATCCTGCTCCTACGTATTCCCCGGTGCAATGGGAAACTCAAGGCTAACTTGTAGTTCTGGTTTGGTTTTGAGAGACTTGATCTCTTTAGAGAACAGGGAGAGAAAAGAAAATACAAACAAAGAATGGGAAGGTGGTATATAGCAAAAGGTTTTGAATGGACTAGAATCATATACTTGTACAACATAAACGAATAGGAGTTTTATTGGAAAATGTTTGTACGAGGCTCAAACCGTCGTAAGCCGCATTTGAACTAACACGAATTCCAACACGGAACAGCAGATAAGACTGCCTGCTCGTATTAGAACTCATTTAGATGAGTTTCCAAAATAGAAAATGGGAGTTTTGAATAAAACTGGGATTTGTCGAAAAAACGTCCATGCAAAGCCCAAACCGTCGTAAGCCGCATTTGAACCCACATGAATTCGAATACGGAACAGCAGAGAAGGCTACCTGTTCGTATTAGAATCCGCTTAGACATAATTTCAAGGAGGAAAGAGGAGGCTATGAATAAAACAGGGGTTTGTTAGGAAAACATCCGTGCAAAGCTCAAACTGTTGTAAGCCACATTTAAACTTGCACGAATTCCGATACCGAACAGCAGAGAAGGCTACTTGTTCATATTAGAACCCATTTAGATGAATTTCCAAAGATAAAATGGAAGTTGAGTAAAATTGATATTTTGTCAGAAAACGCCCTCGTGAAACTCAAACTGTCATAAGCCGCATTTGAACTCACACGAATTCCAGCACGGAATAGCAGAGAAGGCTGCCTGTCCGTTTCAGAACCCGTTTAGACGAATTTCCAAAGAGAAAGTGGAAGTTTTGGGTAAAACATATTTTGTCGAAAAACGTCCGTGTGAAACTCAAACCGTCATAAGCCACATTTGAATTCACACGAATTCCAGCATGAAACAGCAAAGAAGGCTACCTACTCGTATCAGAACCCGTTTGGACGAATTTCCAAAGAGAAAGTAGAAGCATTGAATGAAACAGATATTTTGTCGAAAAACGTCTGTGTGAAACTCAAACCATCGTAAGCCGTATTTGAATTCACACGAATCCAGCACGGAACAGCAGAGAAGGCTGCCTGCCCGTATCAAAACCTGTTTGGACGAATTTCCAAAGAGAAAGTAGAAGCATTGAATGAAACCGATATTTTGTTGGAAAACGCTCATGTGAAACTCAAACTGTCGTAAGCTGCGTTTGAACTCACACGAATTCCAGCATGGAACAACAGAGAAGGCTGCCTGCTTGTATCAAAACCCGTTTAGATGAATTTCCAAAGAGAAAGTGGAAGTTTTGAGTAAAACATATTTTGTCGAAAAACGTCCATGTGAAACTCAAACGGTCATAAGCCGCATTTGAATTCACACGAATTCTAGCACGGAACAGCAGAGAAGGCTGTCTGCTTGTATCAGAACCCATTTGGACGAATTTCCAAAGAGAAAGTAGAAGCATTGAATGAATTAGATATTTTGTCGAAAAACGTCCGTGTGAAACTCAAACCATCGTAAGCCTTATTTGAATTCACACGAATTCCAGCACGGAACAGCAAAGAAGGCTGCCTGCCCGTATCAGAACCCGTTTGGACGAATTTCCAAAGAGAAAGTAGAAGCATTGGATGAAACCGATATTTTGTTGGAAAACGCTCGCGTGAAACTCAAACCGTCGTAAGCCGCATTTGAACTCACATGAATTCCAGCACGGAACAGCAGAGAAGGCTGCCTGCCTGTATCAGAACCCGTTTAAATGAATTTCCAAAGAGAAAGTGGAAGTTTTGAGTAAAACATATATTTGAAATCTACCTGAGATCCTTAACGATCTTCTTTATTTATCATGAGGCTCAGACCTCAACCTTTACAAACAGAAATACCGCTACGAACTAGTCCTAAGTTACACTTTGGGTGGAGCCGCGCCCACTAACTTGTTATAGAACCATCTGTGAACTACTACTTTTAGCTTCCGATTGCTATTCCACATGTTAATGATAGATCGATCTTCGCTACGGCCTGGGATCATAAAAGTTAGCACTTACACCCACCTCTTGCTCAAGCCCAGGTCATTTTTCATCTTTTGATTTTAGCCTAGGCTTCGTCCCTTAGACTTAGGTTTTTTTCATTCTTTTTCTGTATGCCTTCGATTTCCGTTTGACTAAGACTAGACAGTGGCTCGAATTTCCCATGAAAATACCACATGGCCATCCTGATCCTGGATTAAGAATCATTGCCAGGGGCATGTAACTATTCCCAAATTAACCAGCCATGGGTATGATCTCGCCATACATGCCAGGATCTGACCATGTCTAGTTGTTACTAATTTGGTTTTAAGGGTGAGTAATTTCTCTACAGCTATGTATTGGGGACGAGGTTTACAGGCCTCCTTGGCTGCTTTTGGTTCTGACACAAAACCCTTCTTGTTGAAAAGGAGAGGGATCAGCCAAAGGATGCTTTAACAGGATCAGGAATAAACCTAAATGGCTAGGTTTTCTTTTTTTGCGTGCTTAGGGGCATAACCTATCTATTCTTGAACAGAGTAGGCTATTTTTGACTAATCTTTGCATTTCTTGCTGATCTGACAACCCAGTATTGGGTATAAGGATCAGCATAAGAACTGTAATGGCGGCGTGCCTAGGGGATGTAAACTAAGCTTGGGCCAGGCAGAAATCAATAACTGCGTTTCTGGCCTTGCCTTCTGTGTATGACCCTTACGTGCTTGAGAGTGGGTTCCTAGCACACAGTTTACTTAAATACAACCTAAAAATTCACCAGACATTGGGACGGTTTCATATAAGCGTGCTCATTTGACCAAAACCCCTCCTGCCTCTCTATCCTATCTTCTTAGATTTCCTTGGCCCTATGTGAAGGACACAATAATAGAGACTGCTCTTATTAATACTATTTCCACTCGACTGCTTTTGCTCTTAAACATCCATAGAATTCAAAGATTTCTATAATGTTGAACCTGCAGTACAATACAGACCCTCGATTGTCACAGGTTCAATCGTATGCTAGAATAGAAACCCTGATAACACGGGTAGTGTTTGCATCTGAAAATTGGATGAACGCTAACTGCTACTTGGGACTGACCTATATTCGGCTTACTAAAGGCTTTGCTACACTACTGTTAGTCTGCTGTAGCAGACCTTTGTGTAGCTTGGGCTTGGTTATCTTAGCTGGTTCCAAAACCTTATTCCCTTCCACAGGTCTTGTTATATAAACCTAGGGGTTCACCGTTACTTTTCATGTCCTGACCTTGAACCTATAGTTCCTACAGGTCTTGTTCTTAGTTTTTTTTTTAGTAGGTCTTTTTTACTCTAATTTGTTAGAATTATTTTGAACTTGCTTATCTCATTTCTAGACTTTAGCCCAGACTTGGTGGCGAATCAGACATGGTGCCCGTTTGGTTCATGAATCACAGCACCCAGGACCTATGACAGCTCACTTGAGATCGCCAGTTGCATCTATCATCTATGCATGAATGTGGGTCAAGTATGACTAGACTCAATCAACCAACAAGGCTTCCAGAACCCTCTTGTTAATACAGACTTCTTAGACTATTGTCAGTAAAGCTAGTCTTTTGCTTAAATAGTTCCTGGATTTTTGTTCTATCTATTATAGGTTCCGTCATGTGAGTCTGGTGTTAGTTTGGATTAACCTAAATACATGATTGAAATAAGATAACTTGGGTTCCACTACTACTGCCTAGTAGTCGCCGTTTGCTTTTCCCCTAAACACACCCTATCAGTCTCGGTAGATGTCCATTCTGCCCCCCTAATCTCAGATTCCTACACTGACCATTTGTCCCCAACTGAGTTTAGGAAAGCACCTGACCTGCGAGCCTCGATTTCCCTTTTGCTCTTCCTTTACTTTTGCTAAATTACACTTGTTGTGCTACAAGGTGAGCTTGGAGTTATTTTGTCCCTTATCTTCAGCTTCATATACCTCAAGTCTTCACAATACCGAACCAATACCAAATTGAATCACTGCCAGGTCCGTTGATAGGCTGTTAGGCCATTACACTGTTAGCCTACTAGTATTTTTGAAATTGCAGGATAAGCTGTCTGATTACATCTTAACTGTACCTTATACCTGTTTCACTTATCAGGATCTAGGTTAGGAGTGCATGCCTAGCTCGGTTACTATCATACCTAAGACACTTTGGGGAAACTCTAATTAGCTGGGCATCGCCTTTGACGCTAAGATATGGGTCTGTGACCATTTCCTAACTGTTTTTCCAGATTTCAGGCGTTTGGGGATTTTTTATGCCAACTATATCCCTATTGGGGTGACAGGCCTTGGGATAACCCCTAATAGTCAGGCCCTTTTCACAGTAAATGGGGGAATTCAACCTGTAGTGATATAGATGA
The DNA here is from genome assembly GCA_037954105.1 of Canavalia gladiata. NCBI lineage: Eukaryota > Viridiplantae > Streptophyta > Magnoliopsida > Fabales > Fabaceae > Canavalia > Canavalia gladiata. The sequence goes on from CM075662.1 coordinate 26,740,968, forward strand.
ATCATGGTCAGCTAATAGGTTTAGCCCCAGCCATATTATATCTCTTTGCTGAATTCTGTCAATCCAGCTTTTCCTAACCAGCGTTTGGCGTTGCTAAACAGGAGCCCTAAGACACATACACACCCCCTAAGCTAGGACAGGGGGTGAGATGAATACTATCACTGACCCATGGCAGATGTTACGGCTAATATCATGTCCTATAATTCTGCCATCATTCAGGAGTGCATGGGACAGTAGCATATTTTGGAATAGGGTCATTAGTTGTCTACGAGACTATATCTCCACACCTAAAAGGATACAGGAGCAGAATTAAGGCCAATCGGTTAAATGGAGGCCCTAATCAACTCCTCGACAATCAAATCGAACTTAGTCCAGGATTACCAAGCTTGCTGCCAAGGGCAAGGAGGATGCCCAAAAAATTTATACAAGGTAAACTTGTGAACTGTATGGATAGAATCACTTGTAGCTTGGTTAACTAGACCTCTGGCCCTTATACACATTTTATTTCCTATTTATTCCTATAGCTGCTATCTAATGGACAAATCTGGCTAGGTAGGGAATAAGGTTCGGGCTCGGAAAGCTTTTCTTCTATCATTATTTATCCTGAATCCAACTAAACTGTGTGAAACAACATTAGACATGATCTATAAAACGTTGTACAGTCAAGGAAAAAAGAGTTCTAAGCTTAATAAAGATTACCAGAATGGTGGCTAAATCAACCATTCAATAGACTCCAATCCATTCCAGATTTTCAGAGAGCAAGCCAACGACCTATGCATAGACTAGACATGCAATCGCTGTGCCAAGAATCACCAACAAACAAAAGGCAGTGGTATTTATTTAAACTGGTTTATTTCCTTCATGATTAGCACAATGACTATGTGAGAGTAAGAATTGCATAGCTAAGAGGTGCAGAAATCGAGCATTAAATCATAGGATCATCATCATCAGAATTACACCACATAGACGAGTCAATTTTTCATTGATTAACTAAGGAAACTCAGTGACTTATTCACTTGATTTGTCTTGTAATCAGTATCAAAATCAAATACAAGCTTGAAATCAGAGCACAATTTGCTCAAACTGGCAGAAACTCAAGCATGATAGCGGAACCTATAATCAGCATTCGATTAGAGCCACTAACCTTGAAGGAAGTGTAGATTGGATTTCACAGAAGTTCTTTTGATTGAAGATGGAATCCACTGAACCTCGAAGCCGCTTCCGTCTACGTTTGAAGAAGAGGAATTCGATCGGTGTTTGGGATGCAAAACCACAGAGGTCAGGGGGAACGAGGGTTGAGAACCCGATTTTCAGAGGATCTGGATATTTGAACTCGGATGCAGCAAGCGGAATCTTCCCTCTATGAATTTCTTGCAACGAATGAGCAGGGAAGATGAAATCAATCCTATCTCTCAAAGTGCTTTTGAAATCGATGAAGAACTACTGTGAGCGTCGAACAGAAAGCGGGGAAAACTCCACAACTTCAGCGAGAAGAATCGAGGATCCCGATTGAATCAATTCCTCCCCAACATAAGTCCAAGAAAGAGTGAGATATCTTCTTCCAGTAGCAATCTCTAGAAGCTCCGTAGGGAACCGAGTGAACTGGGAAAGAGTTCAGAACAACCCCCTCTGAGAAATTTCTGAGGAACCCTAGAGAGAGCTTTCAATTCCCCCCTCCAATACCCCAAGGCTCGAAGCAAGAAAAAGGCCGCCTGCTCTCCCTCCAATTTTCCTTTTTGTCCTCTCTCTTAACGAAAACTGCTTTTTTTTTTTAACCCTGGTTAACCCCTAACCAACTCAACTAACTTTTTAACAGATTTTCTTTTTTCTCATTGTTATTACCTTTTTTTTTTGTCTTGTTCCCCCTTTTTATTTTATTTTATTTTATTTTATTCTTTTATTATTTCTATTTTTATTTTTACTTCTTCTCTTTTTCCCTTTTTTTTATTGTTATTCTTCCCTTCTTCTTATTTATATATATTTTATTCTTCTTTTACTTCTTATTATTATTACTGTTCTATCTTATTTACTCATATATACATTTCATTTCTATTTTTCCGTCTTTATTATTTATCCCTAATAATTTAAATTAATTTATCTTAACTCGGACAAAAATCGATGCTCACAATATGTTTTTAAAATAGAAGGGGTCCAGGTAAATCAGCACCCAATCAAGGCTTCAAATTTAAGCAAAAGGTAAACGAGGATATAATTTTGTTGGTAGACATCCACGCTTGCAACTAGATCGTTGCAATTATGGGTTGGTTGCTTACTTCTAAAGCCCCAATGAAGAGGTTCCATATTGTCATGTCTTTTTCCAGAACCAGAACAACTAATTAGAACTAAAAGGGTGTACTTTGTTGATATATATGAGGCACTTTGGGGTATGGAATCCTCCTTTAAACTCTGTCTTCATTACGTTTCCAATTTATCTAAGTGCACTATGTTTTCAAAAAATTTCTTGTCGAACCAACTCTTGTTCAAATCTATTCTAGACTGATCGATATACCAATAATCAAATTTCTAATCAATCGGTGAAATACATTGCATCAACCTGGGAGCATTACCTGATCTGGTACATCAATATTAGGGTAACATTTGGTTTGCAAAAAGATTTTCTACTTTCATTTTATATTTTATATTTTCAATATGTTGGACACAAAACTGAGAAAATAACCAATAGTTTTTTCTATAGAAAATTGAATATTATTGTAACCTAAATCACGACAAGATGACAAATCCTTAAAAATTAATTTAGTTTAATGGTAAAAATGTGGAATAGCCACCAAATCTTATTTTTAAGGGTAAGATTTGGGAAAAAAAAAACTCTAAAGAGCTCTAGTTCCAGGGGTCAGTTAAGAATAGGGAAGGTGCGAGGCACCCTAGTCACCTGTTCCAAAGAATGGTACCCAAAGTTAAATGTGCAATGTTAAAATAATTAAAAACTTATTTGATCCCCTTAAAATATTTATAAAAAGGATAAGATGAAGTTTAAAGTAATAAAATAATTATGTATGGAAAATAAGTGATAGAATTTTGATTAATCTAAGTTTTGCAGTTCCTTTGAAAACTAAAGTGCCAGAATAATAAGCAACATGGTTATATATTTGAATATTAGCTTGGAGATGAGTTAGATATTTCAAATAATGATGCTGAATAGGAGCATGAGATTTCATGAGATGGGAATCTTGGTGATGCTCCTAAACCACCCCAAATCCAACTTAGGAGGTCTGCGAGGCAAAGACAACCGTCTCCCAGATATTTGTCTTATGAGTAGGTCACCTTGATTAGTGTAGGGGAGCCTGAGCATTATTAAGAGATCATAAAAAGTAAAAAAAAGCAAAGGTGGTTGGATGCAATGCAAGATGAAATGATAATCACACATTTGATTTGGTGAAGTTGCTTAAAGTTAAGAAGGCTCTGGATAATAGGTGGATTTAGAAAGAAAAAGAAAACATAAATTCTACATCTCCAAGATATAAAGATAGATTGGTGCTGAAAGGATTCAATGAAAGAAAGGATGTTCATTTTAAAGAGATTTTCTCACCTGATGTAAAGATGTCATCGATTAGAACTATATTAAGTTTAGCTACTACTCTTTGGAGGTAGAGAAAATGGACATAAAAAGCTATCCTCCCTGGTGATTTAAAGCAAGAGATGTACATGAAGTTTGAGTTTGCTTTGTGTGAACAAGGATTTAAGAAAACTACTTTTGATCATTGCATCTATATTAAAAAGTTTTTTGATGAGGACTTCATTATCTTATCACTATATTTAGCTGACATACTTAATTTTGGAAAATATATTTCCAAGATTGAGAAATTAAAGAAGCAACTGGATAAGTTGTGAAAGACATTGGAGCTATGAATCAAACTCTTGGTATAAGAATCATGCATAATAGACAAAAGAAGAAACTTTAACTATCAACAGAATACTATGTTCAAAAGGCATTGCAGAGATTTCAAATGGAATATGCTTATGCGATAAGCATTCCTCTTACCGCTCATATTAAGTTGAGTGCTAAATGGAGTCCTTCAAATGAAGCTAAGGAATTATATATGGAGCAAACACCTATGCTTCTACTATGGTTAGTTTGATGTATGGAATGGTATGCTCAAGGCTAGATATAGCACATGTTGTTGGTATAGTCAGTATATTTTTCTATCAAGTCTAGGTAGAGAGCATTAGAATGTTGTGAAAATAATATTGAGGTATATTCATGGTACTCCTAACTTGATAACGTTGGTTCTTTTGGCAGGTCATGGTAAGGGTCACATTCCTCTTCATAACTGCGGTGCTCTCCGGCAGGTCACAATTTGTGTTGGGTTTCCCTAGGTTCTTGGGGGAACAAAACCACCACTTGATAATGTTGGTTCTTCCGATAGGTCGCGATAAGAGTCATATTCCTCTTTGATAACTACAGTGCTCTGTGGCAGGTTATGATTTGTGTCGAGCTTCCCTTGGTTCTTTGTCAAAGAACAACCTGTTGATAAGAGTAGTTCTTCTAGCAAAACGCGATAAGGGTAACTTTCCTTTTGATAACTTCGGTGCTCTCTAGCAGGTCGTGGTTTGTGTTGGGTTTCCCTTGGTTCTTGGGCCAAGAACCATTTCTTGATAACGTTGGTTCTTTTGTTAGGTTCCAATTATCGTCGTTATCAATAATAAAGATCCAACTATCCTATTTGAGGATTTCTTGTATGAAATTTTAGGATTTGATTCAAGGACGGATCCTGTTGAAGATGTAGTGAATGATAGAGATCCAATTATCCTATCTAAAGACTTCTTGTATAAAATTTTAGGATTTGATTCGAGGATGAACCCTTTTGAAAGGTAGGGAATGATAAACATCCAATTCGTCTATCTAAAGACTTCTTGTATGAAATTTCAAGGTTTGGTTCAAGGAAGAATCCTTTTGAAGAAAGAGAGAATGATAGAGATTCAAACCTACTTAAAGATTCGTTATATGCAATTTTGGTCCAAATCAAAGAAGAGACAAACAAAGTCCTAATGTTACCTGTACAAGTTCAAACAATTGAAGACTCGAGGTGAGAATGTGATAGAAAGAGTTATCAAAATCAAATATTTGAATTTATTATATACAAATCTACTTAAGGTTTGTAATTGATTTGCTTTAAATTATCTTAGGATTTCATATTAATTTGTGAGTGATTTATTTAAATTATTTGCAAATCAAATGAAGATTTTAGATTGATTTAAAATTTAATTAGAATTTCTTTAGGATCTATTATTTGTTTTTATTAGTAGATTTTCTTTCAATTTAGGGAAATTAGATTTCTATATAACGTGCTTTAGGGATTCAATGTAAAACAAGTTTCGATGAATAATAATCTTTCTCTTTGAGTATTTTCATCTACGTGTGAGTTCATTCCGTTTGTTCTTGGGCAAAGAACTAACCTTAATAACATTGGTTCTTCTGGTAGGTTGTGGTAAGGGTCACGTTCCTCTTGATAACTTCGATGCTCTCTGGTGGGTCGTGATCTGTGTCAGGTTTCCCTTGGTTCTGGGGCAAAGAACCAGCCCTTGATAACATTGATTCTCAGTAGGTCATGATAAGGGTCACGTTCCCTCTTGATAACTTTGGTGCTTTTCGGCATGTCATTGTTTGTGTCAAGTTTTCCTTGGTTTTTAGGCAAAGAATCACCCCTTGATAATGTTGGGTCTTTTGGAAAGTCAAGGTAAAGGTCAAATTCCTCTTTGACTACTTCAGTGCTCTTTGGTAGATCGCGATTTATGTCAAATTCTTTCTTATATCTTGATGTTGAAGACGTTCCAAGTAACCTTTTCAAATTCCAATTTATTCACGTTAGGTGAATAATATTATCTGGTACCAAAGGTGAGGCTCTTAAAAATCAGGTGTTATCTATCTTTCATTTTCTTAAAATCCTTGTAAGGAAAATAGAGAGAAAATAATTGAAAATAATTATTTAAAAAAAGTCTGATAAGAAAAAGAGTGCTAAAAAATTTTTGATAAAAAGAAATCTAAGCAATATACTTGGTGAATGGTTTTATTAAAGGAAGAATCCTTTTGAAGATGTATGGAATGATAGAGATCTAATTAACCAATTTAAAGACATCTTGTATAAAATTTTAGGTTTGATTCGAGGACAAATCCTTTTGAAGAAAGAGAGAATGATAGAGATTCAAGCCTACTTAAAGACTCGTTATATGCAATTTTGATCTAAATCCAAGAAAAGACAAACAAAGTCCTAATGTTACTTGTACAAGTTCAAACAATTGAAGATTCTGTATGAGAATGCGACATAAAGAGTTATCATAACAAATGTTTGATTTTATTATATACAAATCTACTGAAGATTTGTTACTCATTAGTTTTAAATTATCTCTGGATTTGATATGGATTTGCAAGTGATTTATTTTAATTATTTGCAAATCAAATTAATATTTTAGATTGATTTGCAATTTAATTAGGATTTCCTTAGGATCTGTTATTTGTTTTTATTAGTATATTTTCTTTCAATTTAGGGCAATTAGGTTTTCTATATAATGTCACTTAGGGATTCCATTAAAACAAATTTTGATGAATAATAATATTTCTCTTTGAGAGATTTTATCTCCGTGTGAGTTGATTCCCTTTGTTCTCAAGCGAAGAACTACCCTTGATAACGTTGGTTCTTTCGGCAGGTCATGTTCATCTTGATAACTTCGATTCTTTTCGGAAAGTTGTGGTTTGTATTGGGTTCCCCTTGGTTCTTAGGCAAAGAACCACCCCTTTATAATTTTGATTCTTCTGGCAAGTTGCGGTAACCGTCATGTTCCTCTTTGATAACTTCAGTGCTCTCCGAAAGGTCATGGTTTTTGTCGAGTTTCCTTTGGTTCTTAGGAAAAGAACCACCCCTTGATAACATTGGCTCTTCTTGCAGGTTCTTATTATTATCATCAACGATGGAGATTGGATTATCCTATCTAAAGACTTCTGGTACAAAATTTTAGGGTTTGATTCAAGGACGAATCCTTTTGAAGAGGTAGGGAATGATAAAGATCCAATTATCATCTTTAAAGACTTCTTGTGTGAAATTTTTTTGTCTCATTTGTGGATGAATCCTTTTGAAGATGTACGAAATGATAGAGATCCAATTAATCTATCTAAAGACTTCTTATATGAAATTTTAGGGTTTGATTCAAGGATGAATCCTTTTGAAGAAAGAGAGAATGATAGAGATTCAAGGCTACTTAAAGACTCGTTATATGTAATTTTGATCTAAATTCAAGAAAAGACAAACAAATCCCTAATGTTACTAGTATAAGTTCAAACAATTGAAGATCCGGGATGAGAATGCGACATAAAGAGTTATCATAATCGAGTATTTGAATTTATTGTATACAAATATACTTAAGATTTGTAATTGATTTACTTTAAATTATCTTAGGATTTGATATGGATTTGTGAGTGATTTATTTTAATTATTTGAAAATCAAATTAAGATTTTAAATTGATTTTCAATTTAATTAGGATTTCTTCAGGATCTTTTATTTGTTTTGATTAGTATGTTTTCTTTCAATTTAGGGGAATTGGGTTTTCTGTATAATATGGTTTAGGGATTCAATGTAAACAAGTTTTGATGAATAATAATATTGCTCTTTGAGAGTTTTCATTTCCGTGTGACTTGATTCCTTTTGTTCTTGGGCAAAGAACTACCGTTGATAACGTTGGTTCTTCCGGCAGGTTGCGGTAAGGGTCACGTTCCCCTTTGATAACTTCGGTGTTCTCTGACAAGTTGCAGTTTATGTTGAGTTCCTTATTAAATTTTGATTTTGAAGATGTTCCAATTAATGTTTCTGAACTCTAATTCATTCACCTAGGGTGTATCACATCACCTTGTGACATGATTTTTCAACAAATAAAATTAAACACACTTAATTATTTTCTGGTGAATTTATTTAATCAACATGACAAGGCGATTGTTGTAGCTTGATAAATAGATATCTAAGTTCTCATATTCTTATTTGTTTGGTTTGTCTACCAAACGATGTTTTATTTCATTTTGTTATGGCGTAGTCATCACTATTTATTAATTTATGTTTACAACTATAACAATCAACCATGTAATCAATTAATTAATTAATTAATTTATCAACAATTTATAAATAGTGCAAAAAATTAAATAATACTAAGAAATTAAGTATCCTTGATTCCAAAGGAAAAGAAAAAAGAATGTTTGATCTCAATGCAAGACTCGTATTAGTTATCTTCCTTTTGACAAAGAAAAAATTATAATTTTTAAATATTATTTATTATAATATACCATTTTTGTATATTATAATATAATCCAATATAAGAAACTATAAGGAAAAATTCTAAAGATGAATTACAGCTTACATAATAAGGGATTAACATTTATGACCATTGTGTGGGATATATTGACATCGTAGTTTTTAAATATGTACCAATATAATCTTGGTTGATAAGCTATGGTTTGAAGTTTGAATCGAAGGTTGACAAGGTAAACAATATTAATTTATGATTTATTGATTTGATTATGATTAAAACCATGAGTCAATAACTGTGAGTTGTATCACTGATTAAAAGGAACTAGACTTAATTAACGATTGAGCTAATTGTTGATTCAAGTAGTTAAACAAACTAATCAATTTTCTTAACAACTGTTAGAGTGCTTGCACAAAACAAATTTGTTTTAACACTATTTTCTTTAAATTTACTAACTAGAACCTCCGTAAAATGTTAAATTAAAAGGGAGAATTAACAAAAAAGAAAGAGAAATCTACTTTGATGATGTAGGTAAAAAAGATGACATGAATAACGAGTTTGGCGCACAAATTTATATAAATGGGTACGTCTTTATTGACTCAACTAAAATTTCCATCCAACCTTATATCGTTACAAAATAAAAATAGGACAAAATTAGATTCTGGTTGCATTTTAACAAAAATGAATATAGAAAAAAAATAGTATCTGGTTATTGAACGAATCATTTGTTGTTCCAATTTATTTTATTTTGATGGTTATTGAACGAATCATTTGTTGTTCCAATTTATTTTATTTTGATGTCATTTCTCTTTTACGAACATGTTTTGCAGTAAAACATCAAAACTTGAAAATTAAAATTTTACACTAATTAAGAATGCGTTTTCTTTCAAGAATGAGAAAAATATCCATCATTAGTAGTAATAAGGCCTATGGATAAAGGAACATGTGTGAAAGAATGAATAAAATTGATCTTCCTCTTAAATTTAGCAAAACAAAATACTTTATAATGTTTGTCTGCATTCTAGGCTATTTTGAAAGGTGGAGATTTAAGAGAAGGATTTGCAAAAGGACCCTCGACCAATCCTTTTACTATTTGCTTATAAGCTGCTTCGGTAAAGTGGGCTCCATCCCAGTTTATACGTTTTGATGGATCAGAGCAAATTTTCGAGATAGGACTTCCACAAAATATTTTCATGTCAACATTGTAAGGTTCACCTTTTCCACAACATGCTTTAAAAGTCTCCCTCTTACCAGAAGAAAAGCCTACATCATAGAAACTAATGCATGTAAGAATAATAAATCATAATAAAATTTGCAATCACAGGTAATTATCATTTACCCAATGAAATAAAATAAAAATGCAACCCACCATATTTATGTGGTGCTTGGAAGAAACGTTTGGCAGCACCATAGTAATCAAAATATATTATCTTAACTTGTGGGTTCTTTTGTTTTAATGTTTTTATGGCTTGTTTGAGCTGCTTATTATAGTACTCGATGAAAGCATTGTAAGCTTTCAAGCATCCAAACTGATCATAGTCATTTTTGTTGTCGCTATTTATTATTGTAAAAACAGTAGAATTGCACCCAATTGGAAAGTTTCCTGGCACCACTAGCTTTACTGCTCCTTCTCCAATTAATATCTAGCAAGGAGAAAGAACAAATCTCAATTTCAAATTCTAATGAATCATATTTGAAATCAAAGTCTAATTACTCTATTAAAATTAAAGTTGACATTACAGTGGTGGCATTGGTAATTTCTCCAATAATTAGTGGAACCATTTCTCGAAGTTGTGTAATATTCTTATAAGGGATAAGTGCATTAATATCATTCCCACCAATCTCTCCCACTAAAAACAACAATTTTTTGAAGCGCTTATCGCACTCTGCATCATAAAAACAAATAAAATATTTTAGGTATATTGATAAATTTTCAAACATTTGGATAAAACATAAATAAAAGGGTTTGATAAAACCTTTTTTGATTTTCGCAGAGTGAGGATTTGAGTTTCTTAAACCAATCAAGTTGAACTCTCAACGAATATGTTGATGCCTCTGGTGCATTGATCCTTTTTTGTATGAAATAGTCTTTATGAAGTGCAGTTGCACCAGCATATGCAAAATTTACTCCTTTACTAACATCATCTCCTTTGGTTATATTCAAAAAGGCTGGCAACATTGGTAATCCATATGCCTCGGCTACAAATAAAATGACATAGGTTAGTATATTTTTAAATAAAAAATGTAAAATTAATTGTTAAGATATCTTGTTTTTCATCTTTCTTGTAGTAAGAATTTCTTTGAGCTGCAAAAAAAAAAGGATAAATACCTATAAAATCTATGATTAATCGTCCGTTTGACATTCGTCCCGAGGGATGTTTAAAGTACGTTGATCCATACGGGCTATTACTAGGCATAGTTGGATTGTGAGTTGCCGCATTTCCAGTGTTGCTTATAGAGTCACCAAAGTTGAAAATGACTTTATATGGAAGAGGATGGGCATTTGAAACAAATTTTTGATGAAAACCACAAGAAAAGATTATGCTAAAGAGAATGAAGATCTTCATGATATTACTATAGACTAGTAATAAAGGACACCTTGTATGATGATGGATGTTTGGAAATTAAAATTGAACTATATATATGATCACACAAACCATCCTTGTGTTTAGTTATACAACTGGCATTTTAAGTTTAACATTATTTAACTATTATAATTCTTAAAAGGATCATGAGTTGTAGTTTAATATTTTTATCCAACCCAAATATAAGATTCTTAAAAAAAAAGTTATGAGTTGTAGTTTAATATATTTATTTAACCCAAATACAATTTTAGAGGTGGGTTTGTTATTTTTTAACATGATTAATTGTTGTTATTATTTTAAATTTTTTATATTTAATTATCTTGACAGCACTTACCTTCTTATATCATGAGTTATATACTACAAATAGAGTTTGTAATGATTTCTTTATATCTATGGATAAAAAGTATTTTCATTTTTCCATCCTAAAAATTATTTGTATTCCTGTGAAAATAAGGTATATATATATATATATATATATATATATATATATATATATTATGTGTATATGTATGTATGTATATATAGAGAGATGACGAAAATTTAGAGAGAGAGGTATAAAATGGAAAATTCATTTTACATTTTTAAAATTACGTAAATTTTAAAATTGATCATGTTCTTTTTATTATTTTTTAATTTTGATTATTACTTTTAAACATTCAAAGTCCACACGTACACATGATAACATAAATACGCTAAATATCAAAATTACCAAATGGAAATCTCCAATGTCTTATTAAAAGTAAATTTTGTATTAATTTAACATTATAATTATAAATTTTTATAAATTCAATTAAAATTACAAAATTTTATGCAATGTAAAAATTAATTGATACTCTTGTATCTTACTTTATATTAACTGAAAATATATTATTTAATATATTATTATTATTATATTTATATCTAAATTTATTTATTATATAAAATTTGGTATACACATTTTAATTATAATATCATAAATTAATAGTTAAATTGATTAAATTTATTTTTAATAAAAATTTAAATATAACTATGTTAAATTTTATATATAATATTAGGTGATTATATGTTAATGCATTGTTTCTCTATACTTTATTTGTTATTATTATTATATATAAAAAAAAAATAGTGATCTTGTATATAATAAAATAATGATAAGAAAAAATTCACTCAATGTTTCTCAAGTTTACTTACCTCACACACCTGTTTCCTATTTCCTAAAAGAAAAAAATATAAATGTAGATCCCTAAAATGCATGTACAGGTATCTAGATATATTTAATATTTTATCCATCCAATCTGCTCTTTATTTTTTTAAAGAAAATAATTTCAACCGTTAAGTAAAAACTGTATTTATATATGTCTATTGTGCACATATAAGTACATGTAGCATCCTTTTTTTTGTTAAAATTCTTATACGAAAGGACATTTAAGATCCTTTTAAATAGAATTATAAAACTTCAATATTTCCAATTAGTTTCATTCGCCGAAAAAGAACAAAAGCCAGTGTAGGAAGTTGCTGTAAAGACAACCAATGAAACAAGAGTAAATGTCAACATATATGTTTTTAATAAAATAGAAGGGGTCTAGATAAATAAGCACCTAACCAAGGCTTGAAATTGAAGCAAAAGGTAGATGAGGATATAATTTAGTTGGTAGACATCCGTGCTTGCAACTAGATCGTGGCGATTATGGGTTGGTTGCTTACTTCCAAAGCCCCAAAGAAGAGGTTCCATATTGTCATGTATTTTTCCAGAACCAGAACAACTAATTGGAATTGAAAGGGTGTACTTTGCTGACCTATATGAGGCACTTTGGGGTATGGAATCCTCCTTTAAACTTTGTATTCATCACGTTTCCAATTTATCCAAGTGCACTATGTTTTCAAAAAGGTTCTTGTCGAATCAACTCCTGTTCTAATCCGTTCTAGACTGATCGATATACCAATAATCAAATTTCTAATCAACCGGTGAAATACATTGCATCAACCTGGGAGCATTACCTGATCTGCTACATCAATATTAGGGTAACATTTGGTTTGCGAAAATATTTTCTATTTTCATTTTCTATTTTATATTTTATATTTTCAACATGTTGGACACAAAACTGAGAAAATAACCAATAGTTTTTTGTACAGAAAATTGAATATTGTTGTAACCTAAATCATGACAGGATGACAAATTGACACGCTCGTCGTGAACGCGCAACAATAATTTCTAGATTTCCCCCAAACTATTGGTATAGTATAAGGTGCAACCTAGGTCATCTCCCAAAGACCATTTCATATTCTTAAGCAAATTAGGAGAAAGTTAGAAAAAGGGGATTTTGTAAATATATGATATTAAGTGCGAAATGCAAAATACAGACTGAAATTAATTTGACTTAACAATTATCAACTCAAGGAATTCAGAGGCTATTTTCTTAACTAATCATTGATCACTAAAATCATGCATTGTGTTTATCAACCTAGGATCATCTGGAACCCTTAGAATGATCCTTGAATTCTCTACTGAGAAACCTCTCAGAATTTAATTGATTACGATCAACAAGATTTAGTAACCACTTAATCTTTTATCTAAACCAATTTCACAATCAGAATTCAGTTGAAGTAAGTAATAAAATGAAAACCTTCAATTCAATTACTTAATTTCTACTCTTCAAACTTTTGGAAAATGATTTACCAATCAAAAACCAATTATAAATCAATTATACATTAATCAAAATACGTCAACCGATCAAACTTTGATTAAAAGAATAAAATTGAAGAATATAGTAAAGTAGAATAGAAATCACTCAATAAGCATGTTAATAAAGATCAAGACCTCAAAGTTAAAATGAAAATAGCTTGAATCCTTGAATTGAAACTACAAACCTAGCCTTCCATGAAGGAGGCAAACTAACAACAAAGAAAGAGGCAAACTAACAACAAATAAATCCTAAGCCTTCCATGTAGGAGGCAACTAACAACAAATAAATCCTAAGCCTTCCATGTAGGAGGCAAACTAACAAGAAAGAAAACATAAGCCTTCCATGAAGGAGGCAAAACTAACAAGAAAGAAAGAAAGAGAGAAAGAAAGAAAGAAAATGGTATTGGAGTTAATCTCCAAAAAATGGTGTGTGTCTCCTCTTGCAAACCCTTCTATTTATAGAGGATTTTTGAGGCATCATCTTCAGAAAGTCACCAACATGGATATTACTTTTCTACCCTTTTCTTGCTTTCACATGGGCTTTGTTGAAATTGCAAAACACTTTTGAATTTTTGCCACCAATGAGCACAACAATTTTGACTTTCTTGCACCGCAAGTTCGGATGTTCACATGTCCGAATTAGAGCTTGACTTCTGAACAAAAGTTGTAGCCCTGGATCTTAGCTGTCCAACAAAGTTGATTTCATCTCAATACGACTTCTATATCTCAAGATATGGCCGGATCTTTGCACATTGTTCAAATTCCACGTCAGCAACACTATCTCATCTTTTGAGATAATTTCGGAGTCCTAAACATCTCATTTAGAATCTGCTCTTGCTTTGAAACTATGGACACTTCTTTAAGCTTTCATTCAAGACAGATTTCATGATTTTTGGATGTCTACAACTCCTATTATGCTCAAAATACTATAATAGTGTCATTTTAATCGGGTAAGCAAAGAAATTCAATTAAACTTCATATGAACCCAAACTCATAAAATATGACAAAGATCACTTAATTGAACATATAAGAAGTCTTAATGAGATAAAAGTGGGAGATAATTATTTATGAAATCTATGCTTATCACAAATCCTTAAAAATTAATTCAGTTTAATGGTAAAAATGTGGAGTAGCCACCAAATCTTATTTTTAACAGTAAGATTCGGAAAAAAAAAGAAACTCCTAAAGAGCTCTAGTTCCAGTTGTGAGTTAAGAATAGGGAAGGTGCGAGGCACCTATTCGCCTATTCCAAAGAATGGTACCCAAAGTTAAATGTGCAATGTTAAAATAATCAAAAACTTATTTTATCCCCTTAAAATATTTTAAATATTTATAAAAAGGATAAGATGAAGTTTAAAAAGATAAAATAATTATGTATGGAAATTAACTGACAGAATTTTGATCCTGCTCCCATGTATTTCCGGGTGTGATGGAAAACACAAGGCATACATAGCTATATCCGCTTAATTTGTTAAGAGGAATTGATTGGGAAAATATATTCAAAATAGCTTGAAGGAATTTTGTTGGTGTTTTGAAAAGTTAATCATTTTTTATTTTTGATAAGTTGAAAACTGATTTTAAAGAGAAGTGAATTGCGGAAAGAAATTGTTTAAAACAATTTTTGAAGACATAAAAAGCGAGGATCTTTAACAAGAAATATCTTTTAGTTTTATTAAATTTTAATTATTTTTTATAATTAATTGAAATTGCAAATGCTTATATGGACATTGATGGTTTCTTACGTGTGCAATTATCTATGTCAAGTAGAAAGAATGGGAGAAAACCAAAAAAATCCAAGGATAGTTCAGGTTTGTGCGTTGATGAAAGGGGGTGAATCAAGATGCCATATCACTGCTCTAGTTGCTTTCCAAGCATCCATCCTTTGCTGGGAACACAATAAAATTATATGAAGAGAGTAAGAGAGGAGCCGTCTTGCTGTTGGAGTTTGAACTCTTTGGTATGTATGGAGCGCTGGGTACTTGGCTTGAGTGCGAGAGAAAGAGAGATAAGTGGTGTAAGTGAGGGAGGAGGTTCTGGTCTTCGTGGGAAGGTTGGGTCTGTAAAGGTAGAAGCAAAGTGCGGTGGTGTTTGAGAGTTGGAAAAGTAGGAGAATTGAAAGACTATGCACATATGTTGTATCTTGATCCATATGGGGGAATCAACAAGCGTTCAAGGGATGAGAGCGATCATCTTTGTCCCTGTGAGGATGGGAGTATGGTTCTCCAAGAATGTGATTGGGAGCCTCTTTCCTAAACGTGTGAATATAGGAGAGTAAGATTGGATCCTACAAAGTGGGGGGCCAATATGTTGGATGGGTGAGAGAGTGTGAGGGAGGAGCGTCTCTTTGGAGCTGGGACTGTTGAGAGGAGTTGGCCTTTGCAAGAAAATTTGTATTTGAGAAGGAGGAATATGGGTTTGTTCTTAGTGTGTCCAAGGAGTGAAAGGCTCAATCAGTAAGAAAAAAGACTCTTGCTTTGTGATATGTGTGGAACTGTGAGGTTTTTGGAGAGAAGCAAGAAGTTAGAATGTGTGGGTTTCGCAAAAAATCCATAGGAGAGAGAGGGTAGTTTGTTTTTTTTTTTTTGAATGGGTGTGTGAGTTCATTTGTGGAATTGCAAGAGTGGAGAGTAGTGGGAATCTTGCCTAAAATTTCGTGGGTTGGGTGCTAGAGAAAAAGACCACGAGAGAGTGGGCCATGTACATCCTTTATGCTTGTGAGGTGTTATTGCTAATTAGCAAGAAAGAGCCAAGAATGTAGTGAATGAGAATGGGTTTGGATTCTAAACGTGAGAGAGTGATCTTGGGAGTGTGAGTGAGTGAATAGCTTAGGGAGAATAGGTTTGATATTTTTGTTGTTTTGTGGTTTGGTAAAAAATTAGTGGGGCAAATTTATGGTTGTTATTGATGAGAGGGTGAAAGAGTTAATAGTGGAGCGTGTGTTTTTGTGAAATGGTGAAGGGAAAGCATGTAGGCTCTTGTTGGAAAAAGGGAAGCAGAATCTCAAAAAATATGTTTTCCACTATGCATGTGGGTTGTTAGATGTGAATGGCTTCATGCATGGGTACCTTTCTTTTTGAGTGAAAAGACAAGAGTGACCTAGCTAAATTGAACAGAAAATTGAGAGGGCTCACAAATCAACTTTATGTTTTAGATTTTTTTTTCAGAGGAAGAAGGAATAAATTTATTATTAATATTTTTTGACTTTTAATTCAATTTTTTTAAAAAAAATTCAAAGCAATTAAAAGTATTTAATTAATTATTTCATTTTTATTTGGTATTTTCTATTTTTATTTTAAAAATTTTTTATTGAAAGCATAAAGAAATTAAATTGGTGAAAATATGATACTAGACATAATTAGGTTATGACAAATTAAAAAGATAACATTTTTATAAATAAAAGTGAAAAAAAAAATTCTCAAACTAACCATCATCTTAACAGCTTCTAAGCTCCATCATGTGAATGCTTTGTGCAACCCTATCCCTCACATTGTTAGTTTTTTGCATTTCTCCTCATATTTGTTTATCTCATGAATTGTCTAGTATCATATTTATTTCTCTGTTCTATTCTATTTCTTTGATCAACTTGTTTCTTCGGTTCGCATGTAATATCTTGGTTCATACTCATGTTACATATTGCAAATATTTAGATATAAAAAGCACTTCATGCATTTTTAATTTAAAAAACAAGGAAGCTATCATATATCTCTACTTTTGCATGTTAAAGTCAATATAGAGAACTTTCTCTAATGCTTATAGTATCATGTAATGATAGCCCAATCTAATGTATGTTTGTGTTTGTTAACCATCTTATACCCCAATTCACTTTTGAAGATAATTAATTACAAAATAACATATAAATATTTAAAGAAGAAAGATATGTATAAGATATATACAAAAAATGAACTATATCGAATCAAATGAGATAGAAACAATGGTGAAATAAAAAAGAAAGATATGAAAAGGATAAGAACAAAAAATAAAATGTATCAATGTTAAAAGAATAGGACTATGAATGAGGCTCATGTCTAATTTTCAACAAGGATATAGAAAGAGTTACCTAATTAATAAAGGAAAAATATTATTATACACTGAAAAGCGATCGAATGAGATAGAAACAAGTGTGAAATAAATAAAAAGAAAAAATTGAAAAAAGATGTATACAAAAATAAAATGTATTTTGCGGATAATAATGTTTATAATCACATTGCGAATAAGACACATACTTGAATTTTGTGGGAGAAGATTTAGCATTTATATGCATCTAAGGTAAGGAATAATAAATTGTATTTGTTGAATTGAATTGTGACTTTGAAGTACAAATAAAGGACTTCTATTTTAGATCAGTTAAACGAATTTCAAGGGCTCCTTGATCAAATGTCAGGAATGGGTATCAAGTTTGATGGTGAGATTTTGGGACTGTTGTTATTGAATTATCTACCTAAGTCTCAAAAGACATTTCAGGTTTCCATTACCAACTAAGCCCCTAATGGTGTTGTCTCTTTGAAAATGGTAAAGCGTGGTGTTCTTAATTAGGAGATCAGAAGGAAGGTATATGGTTCTTCTTAGTGTGAGGTGCTTGTCAAATGCATTTATACTGACAAGGGAGATGAGTATTATGGACATTTTGATGGCTACTACAAGTAGAAAGGTATTAGTTATGAGAAGACTCCTCCTAAATCTCCGTAGCTAAATGGTTTAGTAGAGAGGATGAAGACAACTTTGATTGAGAGATTAAGGTGTATGCTTTTCGAAGCAAAATTGCCTAAATATTTTTGGTGTAAGGCATTGTACACGACACTTGTAAACACCCATTTATGTTCGAGGCCCCCATTTTTTCCTTTTTAATAAGAGAAAAATAAAAACTGAAAAAAAAAAAGGAAAAAGGAAATCTGGAAAATTAATAAAGAGGAAAAATAATAAAAATGAAAAATTTAAAAAATAAAGTTTAAAAATGAAAATCAGAAAAAGTTTCAAAACAAAGGAAAAAACAGAAAAAATGTTTTAACAAAAAATAGAAAATGGTTTTGAAAAGCAAAAAAAGAAAAAACAGAAATAAAAAAATAATATTAAAATCTGTAAATAAAAAAAAATAAAAAGAAAAAACAGATTTTAAAATAGAAAAGAAAATAAAAATTGAAAATTGAAAAAATAAATAAATAAAATAAAATATTTTTAAACACAAATAATAAAACAAAATTTAGAAAATTAAAAAATTAAAAATAATAAAAAATCTGGAAGATAAAAGATATGACGAAAAAATAATAATAATAATAAATAGAATAAAAACAAAATCTAAAAATGGATATTGAAAAAAACTGAAAAATATATTTAATAATAAAAAATATATATATCCATAAACAGAAAAATAAAAATGAAAATCCTAACAAAATAGGAAAAATTAGAAAAATTGAAAAATAAAATGAAAACAAAATAATCATTTTTTGGAAAAAGAAAAACAGAAAAACGTTTTGAAAAACAGAAAAAACCAAAAATAACAAGAAAGAAAGAAAAAATAACAAGATATAAAAAGGAAATCCGCAGAAGCCCGTTAGGTCGACAACCCTCAAAAGAGACCTAAGCAAAAGTTAGGGCACAATCAAACAAAAAGCCCGCTAGGTTGAAAACCCGTAAGGGCGACTTAGGTAAAAGTTAGGGCACAATCAAGCAAAAGCCTGCTAGGTCGACAATCCTAACGACCTAGGAAAAATTTAGGGCAAAATCAAACAAAAAGCCTGCTAGGTCGAAAACCTCAAAAGGGCGGCCTAGGAAAAAGTTAGGGCACAATCAAACAAGAGCCCGCTAGGTCGACAATCCTAACGACCTAGGCAAAAGTTAGGGCACCATCAAATAGAAGCCCGCTAGGTCGACAACCCTCAAACACGACCTAGGAAAAAGTTAGGGTACCAAAATCAAGAGCCCGCTAGGTTGAAAACCCGTAAGGGCTACCTAGGCAAAAGTTAAGGTAAAACGAAAGACCTGCTAGGTTAAAAACTGAAAAACAACCTAGGCAAAGTTAAGGTCAATCCAGGAATCCCTAGACAACATGACATTTCTGCACCTCATATCTTCCTAAAACTTGGGGCGGAATTTTGCCATTTCTCAACTTTGGTTAATTTGGCAATCAAGATTATGAAAAGCAGCGCTGACATTTTTCATCAAAAGGTGCCATTTGGGTAATCGAACTCATCTTTTTTCATCTTTCCCTTTCAAGCACACTACCTCAAACATCCTTTGCAAACCTTCTCTATTTCCTTCTTTTGACCATCCAAAATCACTTTGCACACCTCAAAATGCACGTGCCATAAGGAGTGTGTCTTACTCAATAATACTGACCACCGTTGGGTTTCAAAGATCCTGGAAAGAAGATTCCAAAATTGACCCATAAGCCAAGAGACTGAGTCAATCTAGTTCGTCCTGATTCTTGATTCCCTTCACACCAACTATGGGATTGTCGAGGAAGGACGTGTCAAAAAAAATCAAAAATCAAGAGAAACAAAAATTTTACACCATTGCATGGTTTGCATTCAATAGCATCTGTTTCATCAAGTAAATATTTCAAGCATCAAAAGAAAAACCCCACATTACTTCCGCATTCATTTAAGCATCACAAATACCACATTCCCTTCATTTATTCAAACAACACATAAGCATCATTCACTCAAGCATTACACGATCTATTTTTCGAAAGTAATTAAGACCAAGGTAAAATTGCTCGAATCAATCATAATTAAAACTAAGTCAAGCCCAAACTGGGGAAAACGTTTGCCCACAAAAATTTAATTCAAGGTCATCCTCAAACTCAGTCAAGTCCAAACTGGTGCAAGAGCTTGCCCACAAAAATTTAATTTGAGGCCATCCTCAAATTCTAAAACAAGTTCAAACTGGGGAAAACACTTGCCCACACAAAATTTAATTTGAGGTCATCCTCAAATTCTGAGTCAAGCTCAAACTAGGGCAAACACTTGCCCATAAAAGTGCAATTTAAGGACATCCTAAAATCCTAGATCGAGTCCAAACTGGGGCAAATATTTGCCCAAGAAACATTTAATTTCAAGAAAAAAATTGGGGCAAACGCTTACCCAAAACCCCCTCAAGTTAAGGCATTCCTCGATTGCCAAAATTCCCCAAACTGGGGCAAATGCCTACCCAAAACTCCTTCAAATCAAGACATCCAGAATCTTCTAAACTGGGGCAAAGTGGTTGCCCAAGTCTCTTCAAGAAAATAATTATCAAATGCTTAGGAACCTTCGAGTTCAAGGCTGAATAAGCTACTTGTTTTAATGCAAGAAAAAAACAAAATTCAAAAATCGTCTGAGGCAGCTGACAAAGAGCCCACATTCCACCCTCACGTGCACTCCTAGGGCACATTAGGTCATTTTTCCTTTACCTGTCGTAACAGGCCAATCTTCATCTTGTTTTCACACGACCCGTCTTAACAGGTATGTGTCGTCAATTCCTGTCTGTCTTAACAGCTTCATCTCTTTCTTGTCAACAACAAGATTCTTCTGTTATACCTATCTTAACAAGTTTTTCTTCATTCTGTTAGACCTGTCTTAACAGGTGCCTTGTTCCACCCTATCAACAACAGGGCCATTACATTTAACCTGTCCTAACAAGACATGGCTCACTTCCCTTTGCCTGTCTTAACAGGTTTTCACCTTTCTCTTTTTCGCCTGTCTAAGCAGACTTACATTTTTCTGTCAACAACAGGAGCTCACAGTTTAGTCATTGTCATTCATTTTTCCTGTCTTCACAGGTTCTTTTCACTTCCCTTTGCTTGTCTTAACGAGCATCTTGCCTCCATCCTGTCAACAACAGGACTTTCACATTTAACCTGTCCAAAGAAGATATGGCTCACTTTCTTTCGCCTGTCCTAACAAGTTTTCACCTTTCTCTTTTTCACCTGTCTAGCAGGCTTGCATTTTTCCTGTCAACAACAGGAGCTCACAGTTTAGTCATTGTCATTCATTTTTCCTGTCTTCACAGGTTCTTTTTCGTTTCCCTTTGTTGTCTTAACATGCATCTTGCCTCCATCCTGTCAGCAACAAGACTTTCACATTTTTTGTCTTAACAAGTCTTTTTCATTTTCCTTTGCCTGTCTAGCAGGCTCGCATTATCCTGTCAACAACAGGATTTCAAGCATGTTTATCTTCTGCCCACCTGTCAAGCAGGTTTGCATTTATCCTGGCAACAACAGGATTTCATTTGCATCTTCCCGGCAACAGCGGGACCTCATTTGCATTCTCCTGTCAACAACAGGATTTCAAGCATGTTTATCTTCTGCCCACCTGTCAAGCAGGTTTGCATTTATCCTGGCAACAACAGGATTTCATTTGCATCTTCCTGGCAACAGCGGGACCTCATTTGCATTCTCCTATCAACAACAGGACTTCAAGCGCGTTTAATTTTTTGTCCACCTGTCAAGCAGGTTCGCATTTATCCTGGCAACAGCAGGATTTCATTTGCATCTTCCCGGCAACAACGGGACCTCATTTGCATTCTCCTGTCAACTACAGGACTTCAAGCATGTTTAATTTGCTGTCCACCTGTCAAGCAGGTTTTCATTTATCCTGGAAACAGCAGGAATTCATCATTTGCATCTTCCTGGCAACAGCAGGACCTCATTTGCATTCTCTTGTCAACAACAGGACTTCAAGCATGTTTAATTTTCTGTCCACCTGTCAAGCAGGTTTTCATTTATCCCGGCAACAACGGGACCTCATTTGCATTCTTCCTGTCAACAACGGGTTCCCCTCAAGTTTAAATTTCTGCTTTCAGGCCTATGTTGTCAGGCCGCCATCTAGTCTAGTTTACTGCTTTCAGGCCTCTGTTGTCAAGCCGCCATCAAGTTAGTTTAGATTTACTGCATCATGGCCTATGTTGTCAGGCCACCATCTAGTTTAGATTTACTGCTTTCTGGCCTATGTTATCAGGCCACCATCTAATTTAGATATACTGCTTTCTGGCCTATGTTTTGAGGCCACCACCAAGTTTAAATTTCTGCATCATGGCCTATGTTGTCAGGCCACCATCAAGTTTAAATTTCTGCATCATGGCCTATGTTGTTCGGCCTCTTCAAGTTTACATTTCTGCATCACGGCCTATGTTGTCAGGCCTCATCAAATTTAGATTTTTGCGTCATGGCCTATGATGTCAGGCTTCCCTCAGGTTTCCTTCCTTGCATCGTTAAATATTCTTTTCTCCTTTTGGCCTATAGTGTCAGGTCTCCTTTAAGCTTTCTTTTCTGCACTTCGGCTTATAGTGTCAAGCCACCTTGTACATATCTTGCATTTTAGCTCTTACATGATTTCCTGTCTTAAACAAGTTTCTTTCACTCAGCTGAGCCCGTCGTAACGGGCCACTCTCTTATGCTTTTCTTGTTTTAATAGACCACTTTCATTTCGTCTTTGCTTGTCCTAACAAGCAATTCCACGGCACTCCATTCCTGTCCTAACAGGCCTTCATTCATTTCAGCCTACTTAGGCTATGCCATCTAGCTTTGTATGTTTAAACCCTATCAACACAATAAGCCAGCAACGTCATTCAACCGCCATCGTCCAGATATTCATGAGCTTCACTTTAAGCTCAAGGCTTTTAGTGCTTCTCAGATTTCTTCAAAAAAAAAAAAAAGCCCGCCTCGGACATAATGTGTTCACGTCTTTACTCATTTTCTACCACGATAATTCAGAGAATCATTTCTCACATTATCTGGTAGAAAAAAGAGTAAAGAGGGGCAAACTGTAAACACCCATTTATGTCTGAGGCCCCCATTTTTTCCTTTTTAATAAGAGAAAAATAAAAACTGAAAAAAAAAGAAAAAATAAAAAAGGAAATCTGGAAAACTAATAAAGAGGAAAAATATTAAAAATTAAAAATTAAAAAAATAAAGTTTAAAAATGAAAATCAGAAAAATTTTCAAAACAAAGTAAGGAAAAAACAGAAAAACATTTTAACAAAAAATAGAAAACGGTTTTGAAAAGCAAAAAATGAAAAAACAGAAATAAAAAAAATAATATTAAAATCTGGAAATAAAAAAAATAAAAAGAAAAACAGATTTTAAAATAAAAAGGAAAATAAAAATTGAAAATTGAAAAAATAAATAAATGAAATAAAATATTTTTAAAAACAAATAATAAAACAAAATTTAGAAAATTAAAAAATTAAAAATAATAAAAAATCTTGAAGATAAAAGATATGATGAAAAAATAATAATAATAATAATAATAAATAGAATAAAAACAAAATCTAAAAATGGATATTGAAAAAAACTGAAAAATATATTTAATAATAAAAAATATATATATCCATAAACAGAAAAATAAAAATGAAAATCCTGACAAAATAGGAAAAATTAGAAAAATTGAAAAATAAAATGAAAACAAAATAATCATATTTTGGAAAAAGAAAAACAGAAAAACATTTTGAAAAACAGAAAAAACCAAAAATATCAAGAAAGAAAGAAAAAATAACAAGATATAAAAAGGAAATCCACAGAGACTGAGGGTGGTCCTTTTTGGATTTCTTGGATACCAAGCATTCTGCTCGGGATTCGGTGGGCTTTCTATTTGGCTTGGTTCTCCTCTAAGAAGCATTTTTGGGAATCTGACTTTCTCCTCTGCATATCAAGGTTAGCTCCCTCCACCCCTAGCATCACCGGATATGAAAATATATCTCCTATTATCATTGATTTGATAAGTTGTGGGAATGTTTAAAAGATCGGGGTCGACTTGCTGCATGTTTGGATCCAATTGGTGCCAAATTTTGATCGATTCTACCTGTATAGTGAAATTAGATTCATATTATTTACGCAATTTTGCCAAATTTCCCTTCGGTTATCAATAAATCTTGGTTCTTGGTGCATATCAAGATTCATGTATGGAGTATCTCATAGTCGTAATTAGTAGTTAAATGCAAAGTCTACGTCAACCTCAAGGAAAGTTCTTAATTCTGTGAAACTAATCTTCTTTAGAAATATGGGTCCAAAGGTTGCCTATAATGGATAAGGATGCCATATCACAAAGCATGCAGTTGCACCAATTGTCGAGGATATGATTCTATGGCAATTCTTAAATCCTCTAGTGGAATCAGCTTAAAAAAAACAGTTTATTGTGTTAGATACATTCTGTTTAGGATTAGTTTCTTTGAGATCGTGGGCAGCTTAGTGGGAGACGCTGGGGTCGCTTTAGAACTTCCATAGCAATGTCGTAATGTCTAAATTAGGGTCACCTTGGCACATTACTCATATAGAATTAAGGTGTGGCGATCAAGTAGGTAGGGGTTAGTCAGCCAAGGCTGGGGCTGTGGCAATCCATTGATCTATTCGTACTCTTCCTCAATTTTGGGGGTCTTTTCCCTCAGCTGAGACTAGTTAATAAGAACACCTTCGCACATCAAGTCCTAGTGTGAATATGGAACTAATTGAATTTGAGCCTGCAAATCTCAGAAGAAGTAAGACGTCTTCAACCTTTGAGTCATTAGCTTACTGCACGCAAGTCATGGCCATGAGAACGACCCTTATCTCTACACTTAGGCTGCTGAACAAGTCGAAACCCATTGGCTGCTGAAACAAGTGTTCCAGGCGAGTTGAGACTTTGCCATTTGGAATCTATAAATTTAGGATCAAACAGCACTACAGTGGCCTCGTGGCTTTCCTTGAAATCTCTTGTGTGAGCTATGGTTGACGAGGATTTACACAGGCCAATAATGGCTACTGAGACATGGACTCTACACAAGTAGACTTCACTAGCTCAAAGTGAAGGATATTTTTTGGCATATTAATACAAGTGGCGTCGGAAGAGTTGAATGATCCACGTCTTTGCCCTTAAGGAATAACAATTTTTACCTGAAGCATTCGCTGTATACGACGAAGGGCAGCGCATGCATGCATGCCCTTATATTAATTCAGGCAATTTCCTTCTTTTTTAGTTAAGAGGACGAGCATTAATCTCAATCAAAGGATGGACGCAGTGGTTCCTACGCCGCACGCCAATTGACATGGCCCCTGTTCGATTCCCAGCCCCTGCATTGTTTTTCCATTTTTACATTAAATCCCATACCACCTCCTGTGTGCCTCAAGTAAAAATGAAAAATGCTAAAGTCTTGACCACGAGCGTGGCCCAGCGGCATTACCCGCAGTTCTCAACCTCACAACCCCAGGTTCGAGCCCCATTGTGCACTTTCCACTTGCCTTATCATTTTTCTACAAGAAATTACTTCAGCTTTTGTTCCTCTATATGAAATAGTGGAGCAATCATCATCAGTCTAAGGGTTGGCACATTGGTATTGCCTATGCCCAGGAGATCCAGACCAGGTGTTCGAACCCCATCTGACACTAATTCGCATTTTTAAAGATTAAGATTCAAAGCCCCCCTCTCGTGCCTTCCACCTAAGCCGCCATTAAGAAATTACCAAAATTCCCTTAACCTTTCCAATAATTCCAAGTCTGTCCTCACATGTGCAGATTACCAAACTGCCCTTAACTTTTCCAATAATACCAACTCTGTCCTTGCCAGTTAAATTACCACAATGCCCCTAGCTTTTCCATAAATTCAAAAAAATTAATAAAATTCCAGAAATTCATAAAAAATTAATAAAATTCCATAAATTCAAAAAAATTAATAAAATTCTAGAAATTCAAAAAAATTAATAAAATTCCAGAAATTCATAAAAAATTAATAAAATTCCAAAAATTCATAAAAAATTAATAAAATTCCAAAAAATTCATAAAAAATTAATAAAATTCCAGAAAATTCACAAAAAGTTAATAAAAATTCCAAAAAATTAAAAAAAAAATTAATGAAAATTTCAGAAAATTCAATAATAATAAATAATTCTATGAAACCCCAAAATTAATAAATAATTCAGGAAATTTCCATAATTCCTAAATGATTCATAAATTCCTAAGAATCATAGGAATCTAAAATTCCTAAATAAATTCACAAAATTATCAAGTATTTTCATAAAATTCCTTAATTAGTAAATTCCCTCCAAAATTTCTAATAATTACTTTTGTCTTGTCTTTTTCATTTATCGTTCTTCAAAAATAAAAATCATGTTTTGTGATTCTTAATCTCACGCGACGAGCTCTAAGCACGAACTGGTAGCTTTTTCTGCTGTTCGTTGTTTAGAGATTCGTATGGGTCCAAGTGCAGCCGTAGTTGTCTTGGGCCTTGTGCATATGTGGATTAGGGTTGACTTTCCTTTTTACAAAATAAAAACCTTGCTCATTTTATTCATCGTTCTTTAAAAAATAAAAATCTTGTTTTGCAATTCTTAATCTCACGCGACGGGCTCTAAGCACGAACTGGTAGCTTTTTCTGCTGTTCGTTGTTTAGAGATTCGTATGGGTCCAAGTGCAGCCGTAGTTGTCTTGGGCCCTATGCATATGTGGATGGGGATTGCTTTTCTAAAATTTCTTTCAAAATAATCAAGCTGTTTTCGAATTTTACTTTCCAAGCAGCTC
This sequence comes from Canavalia gladiata, assembly GCA_037954105.1. Lineage (NCBI taxonomy): Eukaryota > Viridiplantae > Streptophyta > Magnoliopsida > Fabales > Fabaceae > Canavalia > Canavalia gladiata. The sequence goes on from CM075662.1 coordinate 26,767,925, forward strand.
CTAAGGTCAAGCCTTCGAGCGTCTTCCAAACATTCTTTTAAACATTTTCGAAGGTCAAGCCTTCAAAATATAACCAGAACTACGTAAGCCTTGATTTTTCCATTGCACCAGGGAATACATAGGAGCAAGATGAAGTCCTGTCAGGCTAACCTCCATCAAGTATTTATTTTGACACTAATTAAAGGGATCAAACAATTTTCAAAATCACACACTCAGTTTAAGGGTACCATTCTTCGGAACGGGTGAGTAGGGTGCCTAACACCTTCCCTACTTGTAACCAACTCCCGAACTTAGAAGCTCATTCTCGAGTCAGGGTTTATCCAAATATTTTTTCCCTTGAATAAAAATTTGTTGGCAGCTCCACATAATCAAGATAATTCCATTTTAAAATTTTAGCGAGTTCGTCGTCTCGTCGGAATTACTGTTGCGACAGATGGCGACTCCACTGGGGACTTTAGAGAGTCAAGCCCATTCAATTGAGTGTGTCATAATTGATCCCTTTCTTGTTTATCTGGACAATTATTTTCTTGTATTTTGGCACGATTTATTTATCTGTTTATTTATTTGTTACCTGTTTGTCTATTCGTTGTACAACCTTAGGGTAGACGAACAATAAATTGCAATATATATATCTGTACATTTCCCCAATTGCAGGTATCCCAATTACTTGTGTGCCCTTGTACATGGCATATGCATTTATCACGAGTGGGACCCTATACCCGGGTCTGAGCGCTACCTAGGATAGAGGGATCTAGTGGTGTCACTTTGGGGCTTACGTCCTGTTTGACTATCACGAAAATCCCAGCCTGAGTGCGTCCTATTTGTAATGCCCTACAACTGGTAGCTTTTTCTACTGTTGTGGCAAGCATTATAGACTGGAACTTGGCTCTAGTGACCTCTACACCCTAGGATTATTAACCACCTTTGAGAGGTTCATATAAAAAGTCATAGATCCTTAGGACAGGTAACCCGCATGAGAAGTGAAGAGGGAACACACACCCCTTTTAAGATACAAGGATTATTGCTCACAGGCACTTATTTGAACCAAACCGTCTGGAGCAGCAAAAGCAAGCTGAAAGCTAAAATTGGGGAAATACAAAAATTAAAATCAAATAAAAGTATGAAATCTAGATAAAAATCAAAAAGAATAAATAGAAACTTCTAAGAAAAATTAGAGAAAAATATTTTGAAAATATTGAAAAGACTCCGAAGAAAACTTAAAAGAATGTCTTAGAAATAATAAAAATTATGGAAAATAATCTTTTGAAAATACTGAAAAATAAAAGGATTCAATAGATAGAAAAAGAAATTTCGAAAACCTAAAGAATGCTTTTTGAAAAATTTTAACAAACCTTTTTCAAACCTTTTTCAAACACTACCAAAGGTTTTCTAGCAAAATGAAAATACCAAAAAATACAAAACTACTAAGAATTGAAAAGAGCAACTTTCAATTATTCCAATTTCTAAAATTATTTGCACATAGGATGCATGCATTTATCCATTCAGAAATTTATCATCAAAAAAAAGTTTCAAAATCACTTCATACACTTTTTCTACACATCATACTCATTTTTCATTAACATCTTTATCATTCATGATTTTTGCATTCAAATTATTTCTCAAAAAAATAATTTTTAACTTTAACAGAAAAGATAGAGAAAGACAATTTCCTCGACATCCTTATAAGACTCGTGCACAATCAAGAATCATGGATGAGCTGGAGAGACAAAACGAGGAGTTGAGAAGTGAGGTCAAGACTCTGAAAGAACAGATGGCTAAGTTAATAGAGGCCATCCAATTGTCAAAACAAAAGGAGGCGACGAAATCCTTGCCGAAAGAACCAACAGACCCGTCATATCCTCCTGGGTTCACTCCACCATCAACTATGCCTCCGCTAACCGAAGGAGTTCATTGTGTGTATCCTCATGGGAATGTACCCTCGTACAACCAAACACAAGCCCATACACAAACCCAAACACATAACCTACCTCCAAACACCACTTCACAAGCTTACCAACCAGTCGTTGGGGGAACGCATCCTATGTTCACCCAAGGGTCGCACCCATCATACATACCACTTTCTCACCCCCACCATATGCCTGAGGAATACCCAAGCCATCCTTCAACTGAGGATACTAAAAAGTGGAGAATCCTAGAAGATAGAATCCGGGCAATCGAGGGGAGCGCTTATGAAGCCAAAAATGCATCTGATTTATGCTTAGTACCAGACGTAGTCATCCCTCCCAAATTCAAGGTTCCTGAATTTGAGAAATATCAAGGAACCAGCTGTCCAAAGAAACACTTGACTATGTACTGCAGGAACATGTCTACATGTACTTACGATGAGAAGCTCCTCATCCACTTCTTTCAAGACAGTTTAACCGGGACAGCTGCAAACTGGTACACTCAACTTGAGCGGATACACATCCGTTCGTGGAGAGACCTTGCGGAGGCTTTCATGAAACAGTATCAGTACAATACAGAGATCGCCCCCGATCGAACTCAGCTTCAAAATATGGCCAAGAAAGAGGAAGAGACCTTCAAGCAGTATGCTCAAAGATGGAGGGAGTTAGCTGCTCAGGTACAACCTCCTTTATCAGAAAAAGAGATGGTCAACATGTTTGTGGACACACTCCAAAATCCTTTCTATGACAAGATGATCGGCAGTGTGACCGCTAATTTCTCCGATGTCATCATCATTGGAGAAAGGATCGAAGGTGGCATGCGTCGTGGAAAGATCACACAAAAGCCTACAGGCATGGTCAACGCTTCTAATGGATCTGGGAAGAAGAAAACAGGCGAGACCTGCAACATGGCTTCGGGTCAAGGCCAATATACTCCACAGATGGCGCTTTATGGTCCAGTTGGCTTTCGACCACCACCATACACACCATACACACCTTACATACCATATCCCTACATCGCTACCACCTACCAAACACCATACCCTCCTACTTACAATTACCCGACATAAGTCCAGCCACCAACACCATACACGGCCCAAACATAAGCCATAAGCCAAAATCCTAACCAAAGCCAGAAAAAGGAGAAGAAGTCGGTCCAATTTGACCCTATTCCAATCTCCTTCACCGAGTTGCTACCTCAGCTGATTCAAAGCTCTCTGGTTGCACCTTATCCTCTAAAGCCTCAAGAGCCACCATATCCTAAATGGTATGATGCAAACGCCAGATGCGATTACCATGCAGGATTTATTGGTCATTCTACTAAGGATTGCCTAGCGTTGAAGCAAAAGGTACAAAGCATGATTGACGCAGAATGACTGGATTTTTGGAGGCTCGCTCCTAACATAGAAAGCAATTCGTTGCCAAATCACGAGAGCCCGTTAACCAGCTGAAAGAGATGGGAGCGGCACAATGAGTTTCTTTATACAAATGGAGATTGAAGATATTCATCTAGAAATTGTCGTACTTTTCAAAATCAATCTTTTGTAAATAAACAGCAATGAATAAATACAAAATTACATTTTTCATATCACTTGAGCATGTGCTTTACATTTTGGCTTTACCTCTAAAAATTTACCATTCTTTTTATCATTCAACCTGTTTCTTATCCTACACCCGAACAATAAATACCTGTTGGTGACAATACCAGTGCTGTAATACATAATCTTGAACGTCTAATTAATCAAGCTCAAGGAGAAAAGCCCAATGAGGAAGCAGAATAAACAACCAGGGATTCTAGATCACCATTCAAAGTTTCTTGTCAAATAAAATATCCCGTTGGAATCAAGTTCAAATCTAGGCAAAATTTAGGGATGCAAAATAAGATCCGCTGAATTGGAAGCCCAAAATGATCCCGGTAAGGTCAATATCTAACTACATAAAATTCAAGGAAAAGAAGACCCGCTGGATTAAAGTCAAAAGAATAATCCGGGCAAAATCGAGGTCAAAACATAAAATTCAAGAAGAAAAGAAACCCGCTGGATTAAGCCAAAATAATCCAAGCAAAAGTAGGGTAAAGGTTCAAAAATAAATCGACAAAGTCATGATCACAAAAGATCTTGCCGGTTTCCAACAACAATTCAGGCAAAATTAGGATCAAACAAAGGCCCGCTAGGTTGACAACCCTCAAAAGAGACCTAGGAAAAAGTTAAGGCACAACCAAACAAAAGCCCGTTAGGTCAAAAACCCGTAAAGGCAACCTAGGCAAAAATTAGGGCATAATCAAACAAGAGCCCGCTAGGTCGACAAACTCTCAAAGAATGACCTACGCAAAAGTTAGGGCATAATCAAACAAAGGCCCGCTAGGTCGACAACCCTCAAAAGAGACCTAGGCAAAAGTTAGGGCACAATCAAACAAAAAGCCCGCTAGGTTGAAAACCCGTAAGGGCGACCTAGGCAAAAGTTAGGGCACAATCAAGCAAAAGCCTGCTAGGTCGACAATCCTAACGACCTAGGAAAAATTTAGGGCAAAATCAAACAAAAAGCCCGCTAGGTCGAAAACCTCAAAAGGGCGGCCTAGGAAAAAGTTAAGGCACAATCAAACAAGAGCCCGCTAGGTCGACAATCCTAACGACCTAGGCAAAAGTTAGGGCACCATCAAATAGAAGCCCGCTAGGTCGACAACCCTCAAACACGACCTAGGCAAAAGTTAGGGTACCAAAATCAAGAGCCCGCTAGGTTGAAAACCCGTAAGGGTACCTAGGCAAAAGTTAGGGTAAAACGAAAGACATGCTGGGTTAAAAACTCAAAAACAACCCAGGCAAAGTTAAGGTCCATCCAGGAATCCCTAGACAACATGACATTTATGCACCTCATATCTTCCTAAAACTGGGGCGGAATTTTGCCATTTCTCAACTTTGGTTAATTTGGCAATCAAGATTATGAAAAGCGGCGCTGGCATTTTTCATCAAAAGGTGCCATTTGGGTAATCGAACTCATTTTTTTTCATCTTTCCCTTTCAAGCACATTACCTCAAACATCCTTTGCAAACCTTCTCTATTTCCTTCTTTTGACCATCCAAAATCACTTTGCACACCTCAAAATGCTCGTGCCACAAGGAAACGTGAAAAATGTAAAAAGAATTAAAAAGGGATTAATTTTGAAAAGTCCTCACAAGTCGGATAAATCCTCAACCATTGCAACGCGACAAGATTGTTTCCTAAGGATTCACCTTCCTACCAGCCATGATGCCACCAAAGAAGGAGTGTGTCTTACTCAATAATACTGACCACCGTTGGGTTTCAAAGATCCTGGAAAGAAGATTCCAAAATCGACCCATAAGCCAAGAGACTGAGTCAATCTAGTTCGTCCTGATTCTTGATTCCCTTCACACCAACTATGGGATTGTCGAGGAAGGACGTGTCAAAAAAAATCAAAAATCAAGAGAAACAAAAATTTTACACCATTTCAAGGTTTGCATTCAATAGCATCTGTTTCATCAAGTAAATATTTCAAACATCAAAATAAAAACCCCACATTACTTCCGCATTCATTTAAGCATCACAAATACCACATTCCCTTCATTTATTCAAACAGCACATAAGCATCCTTCACTCAAGCATTGCACGATCTATTTTTCGAAAGTAATTAAGACCAGGGTAAAATTACTCGAATCAATCATAATTTAAACCGAGTCAAGCCCAAACTGGGGCAAACGTTTGCCCACAAAAATTTAATTCAAGGTCATCCTCAAACTCAGTCAAGTCCAAAATGGGGCAAGAGCTTGCCCACAAAAATTTAATTTGAGGCCATCCTCAAATTCTAACACAAGTTCAAACTGGGGAAAACGCTTGCCCACACAAAATTTAATTTGAGGTCATCCTCAAATTCTTAGTCAAGCTCAAACTGAGGCAAACACTTGCCCATAAAAGTGCAATTTAAGGACATCCTTAAATCCTGGATCGAGTCCAAACTGGGGCAAATATTTGCCCAAGAAACATTTAATTTCAAGAAAAAAGCTGGGGCAAACGCTTACCCAAAACCCCCTCAAGTTAAGGCATTCCTCGATTGCCAAAATTCCCCAAACTGGGGCAAATGCCTACCCAAAACTCCTTCAAATCAAGACATCCAGAATCTTCTAAACTAGGGCAAAGTGGTTGCCCAAGTCTCTTCAAGAAAATAATTATCAAATGCTTAGGAACCTTCGACTTCAAGGCTGAATAAGCTACTTGTTTTAATGCAAGAAAAAAACAAAATTCAAAAATCGTCCGAGGCAGCTGACAAAGAACCCACATTCCACCCTCACGTGCACTCCTAGGGCACATTAGGTCATTTTTCCTTTACCTGTCGTAATAGGCCAATCTTCATCTTGTTTTCACACGACCCGTCTTAACAGGTATGTGTCATCAATTCCTGTCTGTACATCCATAAAATGACTATGCATATAAGTACATATACAACCGTTAAGTAAAAACTGTATTTAGATATGTCTATTGTGCACATATAAGTACATGTAGCATCCTTTTTTTTGTTAAAATTCTTATATGAAAGGACATTTAAGATACTTTTAAATAGAATTATAAAACTTCAATATTTCCAATTAGTTTCATTCGCCAAAAAAGAACAAAAGCCAGTGTAGGAAGTTGCTGTAAAGACAGCCAATGAAACAAGAGTAAATGTCAACACATATGTTTTTAATAAAATAGAAGGGGTCCAGATAAATAAGCACCCAACCAAGGCTTGGAATTGAAGCAAAAGGTAGATGAGGATATAATTTAGTTGGTAGACATTTGTGCTTGCAACTAGATCGTGGAGATTATGGGTTGGTTGCTTACTTCCAAAGCCCCAAAGAAGAGGTTCCATATTGTCATGTCCTTTTCCAGAACCAGAACAACTAATTTGAACTGAAAGGGTGTACTTTGCTGACCTATATGAGGCACTTTGGGGTATGGAATCCTCCTTTAAACTTTGTATTCATCACGTTTCCAATTTATCCAAGTGCACTATGTTTTCAAAAAGGTTCTTGTCGAACCAACTCCTGTTCTAATCCGTTCTAGACTGATCGATATACCAATAATCAAATTTCTAATCAACCGGTGAAATACATTGCATCAACCTGGGAGCATTACCTGATCTGCTACATCAATATTAGGGTAACATTTGGTTTGCGAAAATATTTTCTATTTTCATTTTCTATTTTATATTTTATATTTTCAACATGTTAGACACAAAACTGAGAAAATAACCAATAGTTTTTTGTACAGAAAATTGAATATTGTTGTAACCTAAATCATGACAAGATGACAAATCCTTAAAAATTAATTCAGTTTACTGGTAAAAATGTGGAGTAGCCACCAAATCTTATTTTTAACGGTAAGATTCGGAAAAAAAAAAGAAACTCCTAAAGAGCTCTAGTTCCAGTTGTCAGTTAAGAATAGGGAAGGTGCGAGGCACCTATTCGTCTATTCCAAAGAATGGTACCCAAAGTTAAATGTGCAATGTTAAAATAATCAAAAACTTATTTTATCCCCTTAAAATATTTAAAATATTTATAAAAAAGGATAAGATGAAGTTTAAAAAGATAAAATAATTATGTATGGAAATTAACTGACAGAATTTTGATCCTGCTCCCATGTATTTCCGGGTGTGATGGAAAACACAAGGCATACATAGCTATATCCGCTTAATTTGTTAAGAGGAATTGATTGGGAAAATATATTCAAAATAGCTTGAAGGAATTTTGTTGGTGTTTTGAAAAGTTAATCATTTTTTATTTTTGATAAGTTGAAAAATGATTTTAAAGAGAAGTGAATTGCGGAAAGAAATTGTTTAAAACAATTTTTGAAGACATAAAAGTGAGGATCTTTAACAAGAAATATCTTTTAGTTTTATTAAATTTTAATTATTTTTTATAATTAATTGAAATTGCAAATGCTTAAATGGACATTGATGGTTTCTTACGTGTGCAATTATCTATGTCAAGTAGAAAGAATGGGAGAAAACCAAAAAAATCCAAGGATAGTTCAGGTCTGTGCGTTGATGAAAGGGGGTGAATCAAGATGCAATATCACTGCTCTAGTTGCTTTCCAAGCATCCATCATTTGCTAGGAACGCAATAAAATTATATGAAGAGAGTAAGAGAGGATCCGTCTTGCTGTTGGAGTTTGAACTCTTTGGTATGTATGAAGCGCTGGGTACTTGGCTTGAGTGCGAGAGAAAGAGAGATAAGTGGTGTAAGTGAGGGAGGAGGTTCTGGTCTTCGTGGGAAGGTTGGGTCTGTAAAGGGAGGAGGAAAGTGCGGTGGTGTTTGAGAGTTGGAAAATTAGGAGAATTGAAAGACTATGCACATATGTTGTATCTTGATCCATATGGGGGAATCAACAAGCGTTCAGGGGATGAGAGCGATCATCTTTGTCCTTGTGAGGATGGGAGTATGGTTCTCAAAGAATGTGATTGGGAGCCTCTTTCCTAAACGTGTGAATATAGGAGAGTAATATTGGATCCTATAAAGTGGGGGGCCAATATGTTGGATGGGTGAGAGAGTGTGAGGGAGGAGCGTCTCTTTGGAGCTGGGACTGTTGAAAGGAGTTGGCCTTTGCAAGAAAATTTGTATTTGAGAAGGAGGAATATGGGTTTGTTCTTAGTGTGTCCAAGGAGTGAAGGACTCAATCAGGAAGAAAAAAGACTCTTGCTTTGTGATATGTGTGGAACCGTGAGGTTTTTGGAGAGAAGCAAGAAGTTAGAATGTGTGGGTTTCGCAAAAAATCCATAGGAGAGAGAAGGTAGTTTGTTTTTTTTTTCGAATGGGTGTGTGAGTTCGTTTGTGGAATTGCAAGAGTGGAGAGTAGTGGGAATCTTGCCTAAAATTTTGTGGGTTGGGTGCTCGAGAAAAACACCACGAGAGAGTGGGCCATGTACATCCTTTATGCTTGTGAGGTGTTATTGTTATTAGAGAAATTAGCAAGAAAGAGCCAAGAGTGTAGTGAATGAGAATGGGTTTGGATTCTAAACGTGAGAGAGTGATCTTGGGAGTGTGAGTGAGTGAATAGCTTAGGGAGAATAGGTTTGATATTTTTGTTGTTTTGTGGTTGGGTAAAAAATTAGTGGGGCGAATTTATGGTTGTTATTGATGAGAGGGTGAAAGAGTGAATAGTGGAGCGTGTGTTTTTGTGAAATGGTGAAGGGAAAGCATGTAGGCTCTTGTTGGAAAAAGGGAAGCAGAATCTCAAAAAATATGTTTTCCACTATGCATGTGGGTTGTTAGATGTGAATGGCTTCATGCATGGGTACCTTCCTTTTTGACTGAAAAGACAAGAGTGACCTAGCTAAATTGAACAGAAAATTGAGAGGGCTCACAAATCAGCTTTATGTTTTACATTTTTTTTAGAGGAAGAAGAAATAAATTTATTCTTAATATTTTTCAACTTTTAATTCAATTTTTTTAAAAAAATTCAAAGCAATTAAAAGTATTTAATTAATTATTTCATTTTTATTTGGTATTTTCTATTTTTATTTTCAATAATTTTTATTGAAAGCATAAAGAAATTAAATTGGTGAAAATATGATCCTAGACATAATTAGGTTATGACAAATTAAAAAGATAACATTTTTATAAATAAAAGTGAAAAAAAAATTTCTCAAACTAACCATCATCTTGATAGCTTCTAAGCTCCATCATGTGAATGCTTTGTGCAACCCTATCCCTCACATTGTTAGTTTTTTGCATTTCTCCTCATATTTGTTTATCTCATGAATTGTCTAATATCATTTTTTTTTCTTTGTTCTATTCTATTTCTTTGATCAACTTTTTCTTCCGTTCCCATGTAATATCTTGGTTCATACTCATGTTACATATTGCAAATATTTAGATATAAAAAGCACTTCATGCATTTCTAATTTAAAAAACAAGGAAGCTATCATATATCTCTATTTTTGCATGTTAAAGTTAATATAGAGAACTTTCTCTAATGCTTATAGCATCCTGTAATGATAGCCCAATCTAATGTTTGTTTGTGTTCGTTAACCATCTTATACCCCAATTCACTTTTGAAGATAATTAATTGAAAAATAACATAAATATTTAAAAAAGAAATATATGTATAAGATATATACAAAAAATAAACTATATCAAATCGAAGGAGATAGAAACAATGGTGAAATAAAAAAGAAAGATATGAAAAGGATAAGAACAAAAAATAAAATGTATCAATGTTAAAAGAATAGGACTATGAATGAGGCTCATGTCTAATTTTCAACAAGGATATAGAAAGAGTTACCTAATTAATAAAGGAAAAATAGTATTATACACTGAAAAGCGATCGAATGAGATAGAAACAAGTGTGAAATAAATAAAAAAGAAAAAATTAAAAAAAGATGTATACAAAAATAAAATGTATTTTAGGGATAATAATGTTTATAATCACATTGCGAATAAGACACATGCTTGAATTTTGTGGGAGAAGATTTAGCATTTATATGCATCTAAGATAAGGAATAATAAATTGTATTTGTTGAATTGAATTCTGAGTTTGAAATACAAATAAAGGACTTCTATTTTAGATCAGTTAAACGAATTTCAAGGGCTCCTTGATCAAGTTTCAGGAATGGGTATCAAGTTTGATGGTGAGATTTTGGGACTGTTGTTATTGAATTATCTACCTAAGTCTCAAAAGACATTTCAGGTTTCCATTACCAACTAAGCCCCTAATGGTGTTGTCTCTTTGAAAATGGTAAAGCGTGGTGTTCTTAATTAGGAGATCAGAAGGAAGGTATACGGTTCTTCTTAGTGTGAGGTGCTTGTGAAATGCATTTATACTGACAAGGGAGATGGGTATTATGGACATTTTGATGGCTACTACAAGCAGAAAGGTATTAGTTATGAGAAGACTCCTCCTAAATCTCCGTAGCTAAAAGGTTTAGTAGAGGGGATGAAGACAACTTTGATTGAGAGATTAGGGTGTATGCTTTTCGAAGTAAAATTGCCTAAATATTTTTGGTATAAGGCATTGTACACGACAGTGTATGTTATTCATATAAGTTTTGCAGTTGCTTTGGAAACTAAAGTGCTAGAATAATAAGAACCATGGTTATATATTTGAATATTAGCTTGGATGTGAGTTAGATATTTCAAATAATGATGTTGAATAGGAGCATGGGATTTCATGAGATGGGAATCTTGGTGATGTTCCTAAACCACCCCAAATCCAACTCAGGAGGTCTGCGAGGCAAAGACAACCGTCTCCCAGATATTTGTCTTATGAGTATGTCACCTTCATTGGTGCAGGGGAGCCTGAGCATTATTAAGAGATCATAGAAAGTGAAAAAGAAGCAAAGGTGGTAGGATGCAATGCAAGATGAAATGATAATCACACATTTGATTTGGTGAAGTTGCTTAAAGTTAAGAAGGCTTTGGATAACAGGTGGATTTAAAAGGTAAAAGAAAACATAAATTCTACATCTTCAAGATATAAAGATAGATTGGGGGTGAAAGGATTTAGTGAAAGAAAGGATGTTCATTTTAAAGAGATTTTCTCACCTGATGTAAAGATGTCATCCATTAGAACTGTATTATGTTTAGCTACTACTCTTTGGATGTAGAGAAAATGGACATAAAAAGCTTTCCTCCCTGGTGAATTGAAGCAAGAGATGTACAGGAAGTTTGAGTTTGCTTTGTGTGAACAAGGATCTAAGAAAACTACTTTTGACCATTGCATCTATATTAAAAAGTTTTTTTATGATGATTTCATTATCTTATGACTGTATGTTGATGACATACTTATTGTTGGAAAATATATTTCCAAGATTGAGAAGTTGAAGAAGCAACTGGATGAGTTGTGAAAGACATTGGAGCTATGAACCAAACTCTTGGTATAAGAATCATGCATAATAGACAAAAGAAGAAACTTTAACTATAAACAGAATACTATGTTCAAAAGGCATTACGAAGATTTCAAATGGAAAATGCTAATGCGATAAGCATTCCTCTTACCACTCATATTAAGTTGAGTGCTAAACAGAGTCCTTCGAATGAAGCTAAAGAATTATATATGGAGCAAACACCTATGCTTCTACTATGGTTAGTTTGATGTATGGAATGGTCTCCTCAAGGCTAGATATAGCACATGTTGTTGGTATAGTCAACAGATTTTTCTATCAAGTTTAAGTAGAGAGCATTAGAATGTTGTGAAAATAATATTAAGGTATATTCGTGGTACTCCTAACTTGATAACGTTGGTTCTTTTGGCAGGTCATGGTAAGGGTCATGTTCCTCTTCATAACTGCGGTGCTCTCCAGCAGGTCACAGTTTGTGTTGGGTTTCCCTAGGTTCTTGGGGGAAAAAACTACCACTTGATAATGTTGGTTCATCCGATAGGTCGCGATAAGAGTCATATTCCTTTTTGATAACTACAGTGCTCTCTGGCAGGTTATGATTTGTGTCGAGCTTCCCTTGGTTCTATGTCAAAGAACAACCTGTTGATAAGAGTATTTCTTCTAGCAAGACGCGATAAGGGTCACTTTCCTTTTGAACAGAAAATTGAGAGGGCTCACAAATCAACTTTATGTTTTAGATTTTTTTTAGAGGAAGAAGGAATAAATTTATTATTAATATTTTTCAACTTTTAATTCAATTTTTTAAAAAAAATTCAAAGCAATTAAAAATATTTAATTAATTATTTTATTTTTATTTGGTATTTTCTATTTTTATTTTCAATAATTTTTATTGAAAGCATAAAGAAATTAAATTGGTGAAAATATGATCCTAGACATAATTAGGTTATGACAAATTAAAAAGATAACATTTTTATAAATAAAAGTGAAAAAAAAAATTTCTCAAACTAACCATCATCTTAATAGCTTCTAAGCTCCATCATGTGAATGCTTTGTGCAACCCTATCCCTCACATTGTTAGTTTTTTGCATTTCTCCTCATATTTGTTTATCTCATGAATTGTCTAGTATCATATTTTTTTCTTTGTTCTATTCTATTTCTTTGATCAACTTTTTTCTTCGATTCCCATGTAATATCTTGGTTCATACTCATGTTACATATTGCAAATATTTAGATATAAAAAGCACTTCGTGCATTTTTAATTTAAAAAACAAGGAAGCTATCATATATCTCTACTTTTGCATGTTAAAGTTAATATAGAGAACTTTCTCTAATGCTTATAGCATCATGTAATGATAGCCCAATCTAATGTTTGTATGTGTTCGTTAACCATCTTATACCCCAATTCACTTTTGAAGATAATTAATTGAAAAATAACATAAATATTTAAAAAAGAAAGATATGTATAAGATATATACAAAAAATAAACTATATCAAATCGAAGGAGATAGAAACAATGGTGAAATAAAAAAGAAAGATATGAAAATGATAAGAACAAAAAATAAAATGTATCAATGTTAAAAGAATAGGACTATGAATGAGGCTCATGTCTAATTTTCAACAAGGATATTGAAAGAGTTACCTAATTAATAAATGAAAAATAGTATTATACACTGAAAAGCGATCGAATGAGATAGAAACAAGTGTGAAATAAATAAAAAAGAAAAAATTAAAAAAAGATGTATACAAAAATAAAATGTATTTTGCGGATAATAATGTTTATAATCACATTGCGAATAAGACACATACTTGAATTTTGTGGGAGAAGATTTAGCATTTATACACATATGAATCAAGATGCCATATCACTGCTCTAGTTGCTTTCCAAGCTTCCATCATTTGCTGGGAACACAATAAAATTATATATCATCTTGCTGTGGGAGTTTGAACTCTTTGGTATGTATGGAGCGCTGGGTACTTGGCTTGAGTGCAAGAGAAAGAGAGATAAGTGGTGTAAGTAAGGGAGGAGGTTTTGGTCTTCGTGGGAAGGTTGGGTTTGTAAAGGGTGAAGGAAAGTGAGGTGGTGTTTGAGAGTTGGAAAAGTAGGAGAATTGAAAGACTATGCACATATGTTATATCTTAATCCATATGGGGGAATGAGCAAGCGTTCAGGGGATGAGAGCGATCATCTTTGTCCCTGTAAGGAGGGGAGTATGGTTCTCCAAGAATGTGATTGGGAGCCTCTTTCCTAAACGTGTGAATTTAGGAGAGTAAGATTGGATCCTACAAATTGGGGGGCCAATATGTTGGATGGGTGAGAGAGTGTGAGGGAGGAGCATCTCTTTGGAGCTGGGTCTGTTGAGACGAGTTGGCCTTTGTGAGAAAATTTGTATTTGAGAAGGAGGAATATGGGTTTGTTCTTAGTGTGTCCAATTTGGTTCAAGTATTGAATTCTTACTAGTCCACTAATTGAACTCAGTTATGGGAATGTGTAGACAACGCAAATTGGATTGCGTAGGCAACGCTAATAGAAAATAACAGGATTCACAGATTCTGTCACAAATCTGGAACTAAACAATTCAGAAGGCATTCAAGATTGTCTACTACTCAATGATCAATATGAATATGTAAGGAATCAATGTATGGGAGGTGTTAGGGTTAGATTTCACAAAAACTTCCCCTATGTAATGGTGAATTATTACATATATTCAAGATAAAATGTAGTTGAAGATCAAATTCACATTTATTGATTGAAAGTCAATCCCTTGACTCAGCAATTCTTCACTTCAAATTAGGAATTCTAATCCCTTAGCAATTTCTAATTTGAAGTGAGCCTTACGTTCAAGAATTCAAACGATCTCACAAATGCGAACCTCTATCCCTAGAGCCTTCACAATTATGTTATTCAATCCCAGTTCCAATTCAAAAACCAATTTTCCAACTGCGAAGAAGAATTTCGGTTCAATCTATAAGTGGCCAAGTCATAGAAGCATTAAACAAAGAGATGAATAATCAACGTTTAAAGGAAAACAATCTTGAATACATGCAAAGCATCCGAATTACATAGGATCGGTCAAGGATTCATCCTTCCCTAACAGGGATTTAGTTATACATAATAATATAGAATGAAAACAGGGGAAAGGGATAAATGTATGAGCATGAAGACACGCTGTAGATGCACTTTGTCCTCAACCCTAGGGTTCTTCCTTCACCCAGAATGGAACCAGCGTCTGGGAAAAATGGCAGCTCTATCCTCTAAGTCTGCATTCTGGAGATAGATCAGTGGGTAGAGTGTTTAATGCCCTGTTTTTGTTCTGTTCTAGGCTTTTTATAGATTCTGTTCCGTAGCGTCGCATGTCCAACGCGACCCAGCTGCGTTGCCAACGCGGCGCGAATAACAGAATGCTTATTTTCTTTCAAATCTTCATGTGCTCTATGTAAGTCCGGTTGCGTTGCCAACGCTAGACCTGTAATAGATTGCAGAAATTAAAACACATCAGATTTATGAGAATTTATTACCTAAAAGGCTATAAAACTGTATTTTCCAGATTGTGCATGGGTTATTCAGTTTTATGTCATTTTCTCATGTTTTAATGGTGTTTTATGCTTCAATTACTTCCAATTACATTGAATTATGTTCCAAATAAGTATCTTATTCGACACTTATCAGGTACCTTCCTTTTTGAGTGAAAAGACAAGAGTGACCTAGCTAAATTGAACAGAAAATTGAGAGGGCTCACAAATCAACTTTATGTTTTACATTTTTTTTC
This sequence comes from Canavalia gladiata, assembly GCA_037954105.1. Taxonomy (NCBI): domain Eukaryota; kingdom Viridiplantae; phylum Streptophyta; class Magnoliopsida; order Fabales; family Fabaceae; genus Canavalia; species Canavalia gladiata. Next base: position 26,783,424 of record CM075662.1, read on the forward strand.
AGAGGAAGAAGGAATAAATTTATTATTAATATTTTTCGACTTTGAATTCAATTTTTTTAAAAAAAAATTCTGAGCAAATATAAATATTTAATTAGTTATTTCATTTCTAATTGGTATTTTCTATTTTTATTTTCAATAATTTTTATTGAAAGCATAAAGAAATTAAATTGGTGAAAATATGATCCTAGACATAATTAGGTTATGACAAATTAAAAAGATAAATTTTTTATAAATTAAAGTGAAATTTTTTTTTCTCAAACTAACCATCATCTTAATAGTTTCTAAGCTCCATCATGTGAATGGTTTGTGCAACCCTATCCCTCACATTGTTGGTTTTTTGCATTTCTCCTCATATTTGTTTATCTCATGAATTTTCTAGTATCATATTTATTTCTTTTGTTCTATTCTATTTCTTTGATCAACTTGTTTCTTCGGTTCGCATGTAATATCTTGGTTCATACTTATGTTACATATTGCAAATATTTAGATATAAAAAGCACTTCATGCTTTTTAATTTAAAAAACAAGGAAGCTATCATATATCTCTACTTTGGCATGTTAAAGTCAATATAGAGAACTTTCTCTAATGCTTATAGCATCATGTAATGATAGCCCAATCTAATGTATGTTTGTGTTCATTAACCATCTTATACCCCAATTCTCTTTTGAAGATAATTAATAAAAAAATAACATATAAATATTTAAAAAAAGAAAGATATGTATAAGATATATACAAAAAATAAACCATATCAAATCGAATGAGATAGAAACAATGGTGAAATAAAAAAGAAAGATATGAAAAGGATAAGAACAAAAAATAAAATGTATCAATGTTAAAAGAATAGGACTATGAATGAGGATCATGTCTAATTTTCAACAAGGATATAGAAAGAGTTACCTAATTAATAAAGGAAAAATATTATTATACATTAAAAAGCGATCGAATGAGATAGAAACAAGTGTGAAATAAATAAAAAAGAAAAAATTGAAAAAAGATGTATACAAATATAAAATATATTTTGCGGATAATAATGTTTATAATCACATTGCGAATAAGACACATACTTGAATTTTGTGGGAGAAAATTTAGTATTTATATGCATTTAAGATAAGGAATAATAAATTGTATTTGTTGAATTGAATTGTGAGTTCGAAGTACAAATAAATGACTTCTATTTTAGATCATTTAAACGAATTTCAAGGGCTCCTTGATCAAATGTCAGGAATGGGTATCAAGTTTGATGGTGAGATTTTGGGACTATTGTTACTGAATTATCTACCTTTGTCTCAAAAGATATTTCTGGTTTCCATTACCAACTAAGCCCCTAATGGTGTTGTCTCTTTGAAAATGGTAAAGCGTGGTGTTCTTAATTAGGCGATCAGAAGGAAGGTATATGGTTCTTCTTAGTGTGAGGTGCTTGTGAAATGCATTTATACTGACAATGGAGATGGGTATTATGGACATTTTGATGGCTACTACAAGCAGAAAGGTATTAGTTGTGAGAAGACTCCTCCTAAATCTCCGTAGCTAAATGGTTTAGTAGAGAGGATGAAGACAACTTTGATTGAGAGATTAGGGTGTATGTTTTTCGAAGCAAAATTGTCTAAATATTTTTGGTGAAAGGCACTGTACACGACAGTGTATGTTATTAATATAAGTTTTGCAGTTGCTTTGAAAACTAAAGTGCCAGAATAAATAAAACCATGGTTATATATTTGAATATTAGCTTGGATATGAGTTAGATATTTCAAATAATGATGTTGAATAGGACCATGGGATTTCATGAGATAGAAATCTTGGTGATGCTCCTAAACCACCCCAAATCCAACTCAGGAGGTCTCCGAGGCAAAGACAACCGTCTCCCAGATATTTGTCTTATGAGTATGTCACCTTGATTGGTGCAGGGGAGCCTGGGTATTATTAAGAGATCATAGAAAGTGAAAAAAAAAAAAGCAAAGGTGGTTGGATGCAATGCAAGATAAAATGATAATCACACATTTGATTTGGTGAAGTTGCTTAAAGTTAAGAAGGCCTTGGATAACAGGTGGATTTAGAAGGTAAAAGAAAACATAAATTCTACATCTCCAAGATATAAAGATAGATTGGGGGTGAAAGGATTCAGTGAAAGAAAGGATGTTCATTTTAAAGAGATTTTCTCACCTGATGTAAAGACGTCATCCATTAGAACTGTATTAAGTTTAGCTACTACTCTTTGGATGTAGAGAAAATGGACATAAAAATCTTTCCTCCCTGGTGATTTGAAGCAAGAGATCTACAGGAAGTTTGAGTTTGCTTTGTGTGAACAAGGATCTAAGAAAACTACTTTTGACCATTGTACATTAAAATGTTTTTTGATGATGATTTCATTATCTTATCACTGTATGTTGATGACATACTTATTGTTGGAAAATATATTTCCAAGATTGAGAAATTGAAGAAGCAACCGGGTGAGTTATGAAAGACATTGGAGCTATGAACCAAACTCTTGGTATAAGAATCATGCATAATAGACAAAAGAAGAAACTTTAACTATCAACAGAATACTATGTTCAAAAGGCATTACAGAGATTTCAAATGGAAAATGCTAATGCGATAAGCATTCCTCTTACCGCTCATATTAAGTTGAGCGCTAAACAGAGTCCTTCAAATGAAGCTAAGGAATTATATATGGAGCAAAAACCTATGCTTCTGCTATGGTTAGTTTGATGTATGAATGGTCTGCTCAAGGCTAGATATAACACATGTTGTTGTTATAGTCAGTAGATTTCTATCAAGTCTAGGTAGAGAGCATTAGAATGTTGTGAAAATAATATTGAGGCATATTCGTGGTACTCCTAACTTGATAACGTTGGTTCTTTTGGCAGGTCATTGTAAGGGTCACGTTCCTCTTCATAACTGCAGTACTCTCCGGCAGGTCACAGTTTGTGTTGAGTTTCCCTAGGTTCTTGCGGGAAAAAACCACCACTTGATAATGTTGGTTCTTCCGATAGGTCGCGATAAGAGTCACATTCCTCTTTGATAACTACAGTGCTCTCTGGCAGGTTATGATTTGTGTCGAGCTTCCCTTAGTTCTTTGTCAAAGAACAACCTGTTAATAAGAGTAATTCTTCTAGCAAGACGCGATAAGGGTCACTTTCCTTTTGATAACTTCGGTGCTCTCTAGCAGGTCGAGGTTTGTGTTGGGTTTCACTTGGTTATTTGGCCAAGAACCATTTCTTGATAACGTTGGTTCTTTTGGAAGGTTCCAATTATCGTTATCAATAATAAAGATCCAACTAGCCTATCTGAGGATTTCTTGTATGAAATTTTAGGATTTGATTCAAGGACGAATCCTTTTAAAGAGGTAGGGAATGATAGAGATCCAATTAGCCTATCTAAAGACTTCTTGTATAAAATTTTAGGATTTGATTCGAGGACGAACCCTTTTGAAAGGTAGGGAATGAGAAACATCCAATTCGTCTATCTAAAGACTTCTTGTATGAAATTTCAAGATTTGGTTCAAGGAAGAATCCTTTTGAAGAATGAGAGAATGATAGAGATTCAAACCTACTTAAAGATTCGTTATATGCAATTTTGGTCCAAATCAAAGAAAAGACAAACAAAGTCCTAATGTTACCTGTACAAGTTCAAACAATTGAAGTCCCGAGATGAGAATGTGATAGAAAGAGTTATCAAAATCAAATATTTGAATTTATTATATACAAATATACTTAAGATTTGTAATTGATTTGCTTTAAATTATCTTAGGATTTCTTATTGATTTGTGAGTGATTTATTTAAAATATTTTCAAATCAAATTAAGATTTTAGATTGATTTAAAATTTAATTAGGATTTCTTTAGGATCTATTATTTGTTTTTATTAGTAGATTTTCTTTCAATTTAGGGAAATTAGGTTTCTATATAATGTGCTTTAGGGATTCAATGTAAAACAAGTTTCGATGAATAATAATCTTTCTCTTTGAGTATTTTCATCTACGTGCGAGTTCATTCCCTTTGTTCTTGGGAAAATAACTAACCTTAATAACATTGGTTCTTCTGGTAGGTTGTGGTAAGGGTCACGTTCCTCTTGATAACTTCGATGCTCTCTGGTAGGTCGTGATCAGCTTGGTTCTGGGGCAAAGAACCAGCCCTTGATAACATTGGTTCTTAGTAGGTCATGATAAGGGTCACTTCCTCCTTGATAACTTTGGTGCTTTTCGGCATGTCACTGTTTGTGTCAAGTTTTCCTTGGTTTTTAGGCAAAGAATCACCCCTTGATAATATTGGGTCTTTTGGCAAGTCACGGTAAAGGTCAAATTCCTCTTTGATAACTTCAGTGCTCTTTGGTAGATCGCGATTTATGTCAGATTCTTTATTATATCTTGATGTTGAAGACGTTCCAAGTAACCTTTTCAAATTCCAATTTATTCACGTTAGGTGAATAATATTATCTGGTACCAAAGGTGAGGCTCTTGAAAATCAGGTGTTATTTATCTTTTATTTTCTTATAATCCTTGTAAGGAAAATAGAGAGAAAATAATTGAAAAAAATTATATAAAAAAAGTATGATAAGAAAAATAGTGCTAAAAAATTATGATAAAAAGAAATCCAAGCAATATACTTGGTGAATGGTTTTATTAAAGGACGAATCCTTTTGAAGAGGTATGGAATGATAGAGATCTAATTAACCTATTTAAAGACATCTTGTATAAAATTTTAGGTTTGATTCGAGGACAAATCCTTTTGAAGAAAGAGAGAATGATAGAGATTCAAGCCTACTTAAGGACTCGTTATATGAAATTTTGATCTAAATCCAAGAAAATACAAACAAAGTCCTAATGTTACTTGTACAAGTTCAAACAATTGAAGATTCTGTATGGGAATGCGACATAAAGAGTTATCATAACAAATGTTTGATTTTATTATATACAAATCTACTTAAGATTTGTTACTCATCAGTTTTAAATTATCTCAGGATTTGATATGGATTTGCGAGTGATTTATTTTAATTATTTTCAAATCAAATTAACATTTTAGATTGATTTGCGATTTAACTAGGATTTCCTTAGGATCAGTTATTTGTTTTTATTAGTATATTTTCTTTCAATTTAGGGCAATTAGGGTTTCCATATAATGTGACTTAGGGATTCCATTAAAACAAATTTTGATGAATAATAATACTTCTCTTTGAGAGATTTTATCTTCGTGTGAGTTGATTCCCTTTGTTCTAAAGGGAAGAACTACCCTTGATAACGTTGGTTCTTTTAGCAGGTCACGTTCATCTTGATAACTTCAATTCTTTTCGGAAAGTTGTGGTTTGTATTGGGTTCCTCTTGGTTCTTAGGCAAAGAACCACCCTTTTATAATTTTGTTTCTTCTGGCAAGTTGCGGTAAGCGTCATGTTCCTCTTTGATAACTTCAGTGCGCTCCGGAAGGTCGTGGTTTTTGTCGAGTTTCCCTTGGTTCTTGGGAAAAGAACCACCCCTTGATAACGTTGGCTCTTCCTGCAGGTTCTAATTATTATCATCAATGATGGAGATTGTATTATCCTATCTAAAGACTTATGGTACAAAATTTTAGGGTTTGATTCAAGGATGAATCCTTTTGAAGAGGTAGGGAATGATAAAGATCCAATTATCATCTCTAAAGACTTCTTGTATGAAATTTTTTTGTGTCATTTGAAGATGTACGAAATGATAGAGATCCAATTAATCTATCTAAAGACTTCTTATATGAAATTTTAGGGTTTGATTCAAAGATGAATCGTTTTCAAGAAAGAGAGAATGAATCCTTTTGATTAGTATGTTTTCTTTCAATTTAGGGAAATTGGGTTTTCTATATAATATGGTTTAGGGATTCAATGTAAACAAGTTTTGATGAATAATAATATTGCTCTTTGAGAGTTTTCATCTCCGTGTGACTTGATTCCTTTTGTTCTTGGGCAAAGAACTACCGTTGATAACGTTGGTTCTTCCGGCAGGTTGCAGTAAGGGTCACGTTCCCCTTTGATAACTTCGGTGTTCTCTGACAAGTTGCAGTTTATGTTGAGTTCCTTATTAAATTTTGATTTTCAAGATGTTCGAATTAATGTTTCTACACTCTAATTCATTCACGTAGGGTGTATCACATCACCTTGTGACATGATTTTTCAACAAATAAAATTAAACACACTTAGTTATTTTCTGGTGAATTTATTTAATCAACATGACAAGGCGATTATTGTGGCTTGATAAATAGATATCTAAGTTCTCAAATTCTTATTTGTTTGGTTTGTCTACCAAACGATGTTTTATTTCATTTTGGTATGGCCTAGTCATCACTATTTATTAATTTATGTTTACAACTATAACAATCAACCATCTAATCAATTAATTAATTAATTAATTAATCAAAAATTTATAAATAGTGCAAAAAATTAAATAATACTAAGAAATTAAGTATGCTTGATTCCAAAGGAAAAGAAAAAAGAATGCTTGATCTCAATGCAAGACTCGTATTAGTTATCTTCCTTTTGACAAAGAAAAAATTATAATTTTTAAATATTATTTATTATTATATACCATTTTTGTATATTATAATATAATCCAATATAAGAAACTATAAAGAAAAATTCTAAAGATGAAGTACAACTTACACGATAAGGGATTAACATTTATGACCATTGTGTGGGATATATTGGCATCGTAGTTTTCAAATATGTACCAATATAATCTTGGTTGATAAGCTATGTTTTGAAGTTTGAATCAAACGTTGAGAAGGTAAACAATATTAATTTATGATTTATTGATTTGATTATGATTAAAACCATGAATCAATAACTGTCTGTTGTATCACTAATTAAAAAGAACTAGACTTAATTAAATAACTGTCAGTTGTATCACTAATTTTCTTAACAACTGTTAGAGTGCTTGAACAAAACAAATTTTTTTTAACACTATTTTCTTTAAATTTACTAACTAGAACCTCCATAAAATGTTAAATTAAAAGGGAGAATTAACAAAAAAGAAAGAGAAATCTACTTTGATGATGTAGGTAAAAAAGATGAGATGAATAAAGAGTTTGGTGCACAAATTTATATAAATGGATACATCTTTATTGACTCAACTAAAATTTCCATCCAACCTGATATATATCGTTACAAAATAAAAATAGGACAAAATTAGATTCTGGTTTCATTTTAACAAAAATGAATATAGAACAAAAATACTATCTGGTTATTGAACGAATCATTTGTTGTTTCAATTTATTTTATTTTGATTTCATTTCTCTTTTACGAACATGTTCTGCAGTAAAACATCAAAACTTGAAAATTAAAATTTTACACTAATTAAGAATGCGTTTTCTTTCAAGAATGAGAAAAATATCCATCATTAGTAGTAATAAGGCCTATGGATAAAGGAACATGTGTGAAAGAATGAATAAAATTGAACTTCATCTTAAATTTAGCAAAACAAAATACTTTATAATGTTTGTCTACATTCTAGGCTATTTTGAAAGGTGGAGATTTAAGAGAAGGATTTGCAAAAGGACCCTCGACCAATCCTTTTGCTATTTGCTTATAAGCTGCTTCGATAAAGTGGGCTCCATCCCAGTTTATACGTTTTGATGGATCAGAGCAAATTGTCGAGATAGGAATTCCACAAAATATTTTCATGTCAACATTATAAGGTTCACCTTTGCCAAACATGCTTTAAAAGTCTCCCTCTTACTAGAAGAAAAGCCTACATCATAGAAACTAATGCATGTAAGAATAATAAATCATAATAAAATTGACAATCACAGGTAATTATCATTTACCCAATAAAATAAAATAAAAATGCAACCCACCATATTTATGTGGTGCCTGGAATAAACGTTTGGAAGCACCATAGTAATCAAAATATATTATCTTAACTTGTGGGTTTTTTTGTTTTAATGTTTTTATGGCTTGTTTGAGTTGCTCATTATAGTACTCGATGAAAGCATTGTAAGCTTTCAAGCATCCAAACTAATCATAATCATTTTTGTTGTCGCTATTTATTATTGTCAAAACAGTAGAATTGCACCCAATTGGAAAGTTTCCTGGCACCACTAGCTTTACTGCTCCTTCTCCAATTAATATCTAGCAAGGAGAAATAACAAATCTCAATTTCAAATTCTAATGAATCATATTTGAAATCAAAGTCTAATTACTCTATTAAAATTAAAGTTGACATTACAGTGGTGGCATTGGTAATTTCTCTAATAATTAGGGGAGCTATTTCTCGAAGTTGTGTAATATTCTTGTAAGGGATAAGTGCATTAATATCATTCCCACCAATCTCTCCCACTAAAAACAACGATTTTTTGAAGCACTTATCGCACTCTGCATCACAAAAACAAATAAAATAATTTAGGTATGTTGATAAATTTTCAAACATTTGGATAAAACATAATTAAAGGAGTTTGATAAAACCTTTTTTATTTTCGCAGAGTGAGGATTTGAGTTTCTTGAACCAATCAAGTTGAACTCTCAACGAATATGTTGACGCCTCCGGTGCATTGATCCTTTTTTGTATGAAATAGTCTTTATGAAGTGCAGTCGCACCAGCATATGCAAAATTTACTCCTTTACTAACATCATCTCCTTTGGTTATATTCAAAAAGCCTGGCAACATTTGTAATCCATATGCCTCGGCTACAAATAAAATGACATAGGTTAGTATATTTTTAAATCAACAATGTAAAATAATTGTTAAGATATCTTGCTTTTCATCTTTCTTGTAGTAAGGATTTCTTTCAGCTGCAAAAAAAAATAAGGATAAATACCTATAAAATCTATGATTAATCGTCTGTTTGACATTCGTCCTGAGGGATGTTTGAAGTACGTTGATCCATACGAGCTATTACTAGGCATAGTTGGATTGTGAGTTGCCGCATTTCCATTGTACTTATAGAGTCACCAAAGTTGAAAATGGCATTATATGGAAGAGGATGGGCATTTGAAACAAATTTTTAATGAAAACCACAAGAAAAGATTATGCTAAAGAGAATGAAGATCTTCATGATATTACTATAGACTAGTAATAAAGGACACCTTGTATGATGATGGATGTTTGGAAATTAAAATTGAACTATATATATGATCACACAAACCATCCTTGTGTTTAGTTATACAACTGGCATTTTAAGTTTAACATTATTTAACTATTATAATTCTTAGAAGGAGAATCATGAGTTGTAGTTTAATATTTTTATCCAAACCCAAATATAACATTCTTAAAAAAAAGAGTCATGAGTTGTAGTTTAATATATTTATTCAACCCAAATACAATTTTGGAGGTAGGTTTGTTATATTTTAACATGATTAATTGTTGTTATTATTTTAAATTTTTTATATTTATTATCTTGACAGCATTTACCTTCTTATAACATGATTTATATACTACAAATAGAGTTTGTAATGATTTCTTTATATCTATGGATAAAAAGTATTTTCATTTTCCTATCCTAAAAATTATTTGTATTCTTGTGAAAATAAGGTTTATATATATATATATATATATATATATATATATATATATATATATATATGTGTGTGTGTGTGTGTGCGTGTGTGTGTGTGTGTATGTATATATGTATGTATGAATGTGTATATGTATGTATGTATATATAGAGAGAGAGATGAAGAAGATTTAGAGAGAGAGAGGTATAAAATGGAAAATTCATTTTACATTTTGAAAATTACGTAAATTTTAAAATCGATCATGTTATTTTTATTATTTTTAATTTTGATTATAACTTTTAAACATTCAAAGTCCAAACGTACATATGATAATTTAACATCCCAATTTTTCTATGATAAATGTTTAAGGCTACAAATAGTTTCTAGAATGAAATTAGGTGAAATTAAAAATCAAAAGCAAAGAAATTAAGAAGTTTGGTACAAATAACGAAAATGTCCCTACACCTGGGCAGCTCAAATAATGAGCCAGAAAAATGGAAATACAGAGTATAAGACATCCTAAAGGGATTATAAACATCATATATGGTTAAAAATAGTGTGAAAAATTTAGAAACCTGAGAAGGGAAGAAAACGCCCTTCGAAAACCCCAAATATAACCAAAATGCCCCTTGGAGCTATACTTTTCGCACAAAGCTAGTCAGTTCCCATTAAAATAGCAAACAACCTTAGATTAACATGGGAATAAACCAAAAAGTCCTAGAAATGTTAGAGGAACAATTTGGAAAATTTTCCGATAATGCTGAGAAAAATTACGAAAATGCCCGTGGAAGGATCTAAGGGCAACATAATGTGATAAGCATGCCAAGAGTGGGCCCCACACTAATGTTCACGAAATTTAGCAGTTGGAAAGGTGGTGATGAGCCACCAAAGTGAAGTCAACCAAGTCTTTCACAAAAAGACAAAAGTGAATAGTAAAAATATTCCTTTAACCATGGTTAAGACTAATTAACCTTAGTTAATTAAAAGTAAAGTATGCTTAGGGTAAATTAGTCATAATTAGAGGAAATATCAGCCTAATTAACACTAATCTAAGCCTAAAAGGATAATTCCTTGAATTTTGATTTATTTTGGAAAATAGGAAAAATCTAGGCAAAATTACCAAAATACCCCTAAGTGCAAAACTAATTCCACTTGGCCCATAAGAGTCCAAATTTTTGGGGACAGTTGGGACCCTATTTTCTTCAGATTTTTCAGCCTAGAAACTTATCAAAATCCTCTCCATTCTCTCTAAGCTTACCATAACTCAAAACACCTAAAACTTACACTTTTAAGCCTAAGTCTTCATCTTTAAGACTTAAGCTATATTAAAGCCATAAACACTAAAGCCCCACCACCATCCTTTCTCAACATCCAGAGCAGACCAGAGGGAACCCAAGGCAGCTTTTAAAGCCCCACAAAACACTAAGGAGGTCTTCAACAAGTAGGATCTTTCTACTTGTCTTTTTATGCTTTTAACTTGTCTTTTTATGGTGTGCTTGTTTTCTTTCATGCATCTTTTCTTCAAGATCTGTGTGTCGTTTTTTTTTTCACTTGTGAGAGTTTAAAACTGTATTTTAACCGTTCAAAATCAGCCCCACCAAATTTTAGTGATTTTTGAAAGGAAAAACAAAGTTTGTTTGGTTAAAAGTGCTTCTAAGGCACTTAGAAAGAATTTAATGGGTGGGTTTTGTTTTAAAATTATTTTTGAAACTCTGATCAGTTTTATGCTCTCATGAGAAGTGTTTTTAAAGCTTATTTTAAAGAGGATGTGTGGATCTTGGAGTAGATCATGAAGATCTACCTTTTAATGCTTGAGAAAAGTGATGTGTTGCTTGTTTTCATGCTTGTTTTGATGATTAAATTTTAATATTGTGATTTATCTCTTGTGATGATTTATGTGCTGGATCTGAACCTCTGATTATGTATGTTAAGAGGTCAAATAAATTTTTTTAATAAGTTCCAAAGGTTTCCTTTGGACATTAGTTAGAAAGCTACCAAGCAAATGATGTAATTTGTAGCCAAAAATGGCTAAAATCCTTGTATGACACCCTAGACTCATCATGGACAGCACTTAAGAATCAAAACATGGATGAAATAAGCATAGACCAGAGAAAAGAGGGGCTGCACAAGCCTAACACAACTAAACCAAGGTGGTGTGAGATGGAAGATTTGAAGAAATTACCTTGGCTAACCAAGGAAGGCTTTCGGCCACAACCTCCAAGCAAGCTTAAGTTTCGCTAAAATTTTTTAAGTAACTTAAGCTCTGAAATAAGATTTTAAATGAACTAAATCAACCTTTAAACAAAGTTAAACAAAACAAAAATGAGTTAAAAACCTCTAAGAGTGCATTCGGCCACCCTAGAAAGATCTTGGCAAAAATGGACTTAAAATGTGATTAAGGAAAAATCAAGTATTTTCAAACAAGTAAATAACTTATTTGGAGGTTTAATCAATATTTAAAAGGTTAAGTTTCAGAATATATGGCCTAGGTAAGCTTAGGGAAAAATTTAAAAATTACTAAGTGGTAAAATTCCCAAATACACTTAAAATGGGTAACTAGAAAATTTACCATAACTTAAACAAGGGTAAATGTCAAATTCGGACATTCCATTAAATTTTGGGTAAAAGGAATTAATATTAGCTTAGAATATGTCAATTCTAAAGTATAAACTTGGCCCCCATGTAATGGTCAACTTAGGCCAACTAGGGTTAAGAAAAGGTCAACCTAAGTCAACTAGGGTTAAGAAAAGTAAGACCTAAACCTAGAAGAGTGGAATTCGGCCACTTAATGTTTAAATGACTTAGAAAAGGTCTTAATTCCTATCTAGGATTAATTAAAGTCACTCTACATGTAAATATGATGAATCAACAATGTGAGAAAGTTTGTAAGAAAGAAAAGGGATCAAATTGACATTTTAGGTGAAAACACTTAGGGTTTAGAAGAAAATTTATGAAACCCTAAATTTAAGAGTGGCATTCGGTTACCATGTGTTTTATTATTTAAGGAGGAGTCTTAATTATTAATTAGGATTGAATAATGATCCTAAATATGTAGGCATAACATAGTTATAGTGTAAGGAAGAAAGGATTCAAGTTAGTAAGTCGTTCGGCCACCTAGGAGTTAATTGACCTAGTAAAAGAATTAATTTCTCAATACCTCACTAGACCATTTTAGGATTTAAACTAAGAGTAATTTCAAAGGTTTAAGGGTTATCTAAATAAAATCATTAAGGTAGTAGATAGGAGAAGAAAAGGTAACATATTTCAAAGATCTATTAAAAAGGATGGTTAAGACTTAAATATGAAGTTAGAAGTACATTAAGTAATTTTGGTCATGATATACCCTAAGGAGAAAGAAGTTTTAAAAATTTCTAAGATGGATTCCAGTTAATGAGTTAGACTCCAAATGACCTAAACTACTTTGGTAACCAAGGGAAATTGAAATTAGAAGAAGTTAGAATTCTGGAATTTATATTCGGCCATACAAGGATAATAAAGAGAAAAGGAATTTAAAGATCCTAATTTCGATAACTTAGGAAGTATTAGAATATTAAGGATTAACAGTTTAAAGAAAAATAGAAAAAGGTAAAAAATTTCCATTCGGTCATGTTTAATCAAAATTGTCCTAAATGAGTTAAAACATTTGTAAATGCTTAATACTTGAACTTAGAATAATTAGGACATTCATAAGACTTGAACAAAAGAGAACACAAAGAGAATAGAACTTGAAAGGTGCCATTTGGCCACCTAGATTAAGATGCTAAGATGTAAAATCTTAATGAACAAATATAAATTTGAGAAAAGGAAAGGATGAGAGGTAACCTAGAAGGATGAGTGATGTAAGTTCTTTGTGTGATTTCAACATCAAACCGAATTGAAGCATTAGATTGGTAGTGTAAATGTGACATTATGCTATGTGATTTACCAATCTAATTTCATTATTAGTTATGAATGCTCACTATCTATGAATGAATAAATGATGGATACTCATGAATGAGAAAGGATGATGATCATGTATGAGATTGGTTTATGATGATGATTGAGATGAAAATACGAAACCTATATGTGCATTCCATATTGGTTGGAAATTTGTTTGAGCATACATAATTATTTGAAAACGTAATGCTACTTTCTTTGTTGTCGCAACCGTAATTCTGACGAGACGACGGACTCGCTAAAATTTTGAAAATGAATTGGATTGATGATTTTGAGCCGCTACCAAATTTTTATTTAAGGGAAAAAGATTTGGAAAAAACCCTGACTTGATGATGAGATTTAGGTTTGAGAGTCGGTTATGAGTGGGGAAGGTGTTAGGCACCCCACTCGCCCGTTCCGAAGAACGGTACCCTTAAACTGAGTGTGTGATTTTGAAAAAATTGTTTTGATCCCTTCAATTAGAGTGAAAATACATAATTTGATGGAGGTTTGCCTGACAGGACTTGATCCTGCTCCTACGTATTCCCCGGTGCAATGGGAAACTCAAGGCTTACGTAGTTCTGGTTTGCGAAGGCTTGACCTTCAAAGGTGTTTAAAAGGAATATTTGGAAATGAATGGTGTTCGAAGGCTTGACCTTCGAAGCTGTTTGAAAAGTAATATTCGGAAATGGGTTGATTATTTTGAAAACTATTTTAGGAGGGCAATCCCCATCCACATATGCATAGGGCCCAAGACAACTACGGCTGCACTTGGACCCATACGAATCTCTAAACAACGAACAGCAGAAAAAGCTACCAATTCGTGCTTATAGCTCGTCGCGTGAGATTAAGAATCGCAAAACAAGATTTTTATTTTTGAAAACGATGAAAGATAAAACGAGTAAGACGTAATCAAACAGAAAAGGGATATGGGGTATGCTTAGTATTAATGGAAATGAAATTTATGAATTTAATTTGTAATCCGAAGGACTTTGAGAAATTAAAAGACGATTAGGAGAATTTTAAAGGTATGAATTTGTATTTATTAGAAATTTTGGGGTAAACTAACAATTAAGGAATTTTATGTTTTATGGATTTATTTAAGAATTTTGGATCTTTTATGAATTATTTAGGATTTTTGGAATGTTCGTGAAATTTTTAATAATTTTTATTAATTTTAGAATTTTTATGAATATTTATTGATTTATGGAATTTTTATGAATTTTTATTAATTTCTGGAATTTTTATGAATTTTTATTAATTTTTTGGAATTTTTATGAAAAGATTATTAATTTTGGAATTTCTAGGGGTAGTTTGGTAATTAAGGCTTGAGGGATATATCTGGAATTATTGGAAAAGGTTAGGGGCAATTTGGTAATTGTACTGGCAGGGGCATGTTGGCAATTATTGGAAAAGGTTAGGGGTAATTTGGTAATTGAGACTTGAGGGATAGAATTTGTATTTCTTGAAATCTTGAGGGAAAAAGGTAATCTTGACTCCTAGGGACAGAATTGGTATTTTTTGAAATCTTGAGGGCAAAAAGGTAATCTTGACTCCTAGGGACAGAATTGGTATTTTTTGAAATCTTAAGGGCAAAAAGGTAATCTTGACTCCTAGGGACAGAATTGGTATTAGCACGAATGGCAGTGCCAGATTCACCCTTTTCGTTCATAGAATTATAAACAAAGCTCACTGCCTTTCTAGCTGCTTGATTAGCTGCATCAACAACTAATGTAGGAGGGCATAGGTGGCCTGAAAAGTGTCCAAGAACTTGAACAGATGAAATCAGCCCAAGTTTCCTAGAACCATCACTTTTCATTTCATGTCTGTATTCTGATTCCATAGACACTTGAACAGAAGATGGATTATGATCAGAGTCATCCTTTAGGACATTTGCAATTGCCAAGGGGACAATAGATAGAAGTACACATAGACGGGCATCAAGATGGGGAATAGGACCTTCAGGAGGATCACGTTCTCACTGCACAAGTCGAAGGGCTGAAAGCCAAAGTGCTAGAAAAGTTTCTTGCCAGCTAGCCTGGTTTAATATGTGAAGTTTCTTGATTCCTTCTGTAAGCACACCAATAACTGATTTGATAGGAATTTGTCTAGAATCCATAGCGTTCTCCATATATATATATATATCAAAATGAACCCAACAAGGAGACTGACAAAATCTGTAGTTCGATCTCTCAATGATGTCTTACATGATCCAACATCGACGAGCATCCCAACTAGCTGATGCTTACTTAGTTGGTAATCAAAATTAGAAGCTCCACGGATGTTCGCAGACACTTTTTGTTAGAACCTGGTTTACTAATTTTAATTCTGATGAGGCCAATTCAAGGGATTCAAGGAATTGGAGCCTCTGATGGAGGCAATTGAACTTTTCAGGCATGTTCAAGAGGACAGACTGTAGAAGAATAGTGGCTTTTCTGCTTTCGGTTAGTCTTTCCAATACCTCTAAGGTGGTGAACGAATTCCTCTTCCTTATCTGTTCATGAAATTCACTTTTCTTAAAACTCTATGTCACATTATGATCAATTTCCATATACTGTTCATCACCTGAAGGACCTAAACACGATCTTTCACTGAACGTCACTTGAAATCCCCAATCAATTAGCGTGCTATCGATCAACGCAACAATAACATTGTAAAAGAACAACATAAATACATGCCCTAGCTCCAGATCGTGTATTTTATACGTTCCCGAAAGTCGAAGCACGACGTCAACATAATTTACTATCTTGAGGTTGCAGTGAAGTGAGGTGGTTGGGTGAAAGGAAAAAGCGTGTTGAGCAAGAAGGGGAAGGAAGAGAGCATAGGCGTGAGGGTAAGAATGATGGTTAGGAATCTGTGGAGGGGTAAGTGAGGAAGGAGAGTGTTTACAAGTATGAGAATTGGCACCAAATATTCCCTCTAATGTCTATTGTAGATAAACCCGGAAACGAAAGAAGAATTTTCTCAAGCATGTCAGCAATAATATTCTCTATACATTCGTTTCAATTTTCCAGCGAGCCTTTCCCCATGACGAAACATGATACGTCTTCCTATTCGAGCATATGATTATGACACCCTCACACGTAGTTCTCTCATCCTACGCGAACCAGTTACCTCAACAAAATATCCCCTGATTTGTCCCAAATCAATACTCAGCATCCCTATGACACCACATGCAAGAAAGCAAGATAGCAATATCGATATGGAGGTGAAGGTTCAAGAAACTAACCTGATTTAAAGCTATTCACTAGGGATCAGTCACGAACAGAACTTGCTTCTTCACCTCTGACTGCTGAACATGCTACCAAACCAAGCGATTCTTGAGGTGACCCTGACCTTTCCCCGGGAAGAAGGAAAAGAAGGAGTCGGAGAAGCTGGTAGAATCAAAGAGGAGGAAGAGAAAATAAAAAAAAAAAAAAAACCCAGCCCCCCAGGTGAGAGCTACATGCATGCATTTATATCTTTTCTTTTTCTTTTTGGTTTTTTGTTCGTTATTCTGTTAAATTTGTTTTAATTCTGTTTTATTTATTTTAATTCTGTTTTATTTATTTTAATTATCGATTTCATTATTTTTCTTAATTTATATTTATTCAGATTTTGTTTTTAGTATTTCTTAGTTTTGTCTTTATGTTTTCAAATTCTGTTTATTTCTACTCCTCTCAAAAATTTCTGCAGTTTTGGTTTTTATTTTTATTTTCTTTGTTTTAATTTTCTGTTTTCTATTTTATTTTATTTTTTTCAATTTCAGATTTTTAATTTATTATTATTTAATTTTTGGTTTTTATCAATTCTTTTTTTTTTTGTTTCATATTCCCTTTTCATTTTACTTTATTGTTTTCAATTTCAGATTTTTAATTTATTATTATTATTTTTAGTTTATTTTTTATTTCCCTTTTTTTATTTATTTTACTCTTTTTATTTTTATTTTACAATTTTTATTTTTATTTTTATGTTTTAATTTTGTATTTCAGATTTTCAATTTTAAAATCTGTTTTTTCTTTATTTTCAGATTTTGTTATTTTAATTAGTATTTTGTTTTTATATTTTTTTTTAATTTTTATTTTTGCATATTTTTACCGTTTTTACTATTTTTGTTTCTTTTTAATTTTTGTAATTGTGGATTTATTTTCCAGATTTTCTTATTCCTTTTTCCTTATTATTTTTCTTTTCTGTTTGTTAAATTTTCTTTAGATTTATTTATTATATGTATTTCATTATTATTGTTTGTTTCTCTATTTTCTATTTTTTTCTATTTATATATTTAAATTAGTATTAGCTTCTTGATTAATTTAAAAAATAGGAGCCTCGGACATAAATGGGTGTTTACATTTGTGCCTTGTTCACACTGTGAACATCGAATTATGTCCAAAGATAAATCTAAAAAGCAAAATAAATCATTTTTGTATTTATCCTAAAATTCAATATATATATATATATATATATATATATATATATAAAAGGAAAAAACAAAGAGAAGAACAAGAAATAAAAGTGAGGAAAAATTGAACAAAAACAAAAATGCAAAATACAAATAAAAATCAAAATCAAAAAAGGGAGAGAAGAAAAATAAATAAAAAAGAGAGACAAAAAAATAAAAAAAAAATAAAAAAACAAAAATAATAGAAGAAAAATAGTAAAAATATGTAATAAAAAATGAAGAACAAAAGAAAAAGAAAAGTAGTAAATAATAATAACTAAAAAACTGAAAAATAGAAAACGGAAATAAATAAACAAAAAAGAAAAAGAAGAAAAATAAAAATTACAAGTTAGTTGGTTTGTTAAGTTAGTTAGGGAAAAATAAAGAAATAAATAAAATAGAAAATAAAAAAGGAGGAAAGGAACAACTCCTCGGGGGAGTCTCCCTACTTTCCGAAACTTCGAAAAGCTCTCGAAAACTCTCCTTTGCTGATACTTGCTCAGCAACACTCGTAGTGGCTATTTTTCCGAATAGAAGTGGTATTCTTGGAGGAAAAAAAGAAGAAGCACGAAGGTCCAAGGACATCGTAGGAGCTCACAACAATTATGTGCAAGATAATCAGCATCGATGGAGAAATCATTTCATGATCGGATCATATCGAGATAATCAGATTCCTGGATGAAGATTTAAGCCAAAATCTGTAGACTCCAGAACTGGATGAAGATTTAAGCCAAAATCTGTAGACTCCAGAAGCTTGACGAGCTTTAGGAGGCTGGTCCTCACTTTCCTTACGGGAGGGGAGCTGAAGAAATCTGGAGAAAAGGAGAACCGATAGCATTTGAGAGAAAAGCTTGGTTTCTTGTGAGATCTCCTTCTCTCTTCGCCATCTCCAGGTAAGGCCCAAATCTGATCTGTTTTTTTTGTGAAGTTCACCTTTGATCATGTTGAATGTTGTGAACATTTTTGAGTCTATAGCCTTGATTTATTCTTTGTGGTTTATTGGAGACTTTTCTGTTTCTGTTGGTTAAACTTAAAAATGTTCAATTAAGAAAGAACAAAGACGTAAGGTTTGGTTGATAATGTGGATTCATGATCGTTTGGTTCACGATGAATGTTGAGAAATTTTAGTTCATAATAGTACTCTAGTTGCATGCACATGCTTTCACTTATATGTTCTCATAGCTCCGATTCAATCATGTGATAACAATGGTGATGTAGCCTTAACCTTTAGTAATAAGATCAGATCTATTAACAAATCGATAGCATCGCCAAATTATAGAGATGCATGCAATGTATGGAAAATTTAGATTTCTCAGCTGCATTCGTTGGCCGTCCCTTGCCAAGACCTTTCTTATCCTCCTTCATTAGTAATCGCAGTTCATTACCACAAGATTCCCCTACGGAAGTTCTGAAGCACCTCCAGGGGAGTACCACACGCCTGCTTTGTTACTATGTATGATCTTGAAAGATATCGTCCACATGTTGTACCATTGTCTTGTGACAATTCTATTCCTGGAGCTAAACAAGGGGTGAACTACCAAAGGATCAAGTTGCAACCTATAAGGAAAACTGACTGGAAGGTGCTAGTGGAGACATTTTGGCTGCTGTTGAAGTTGTCATAGCCAAGGTACCAAAGACTGTAAACAACTCTAAAAATTCTGAGTGGGTTCAACATGAGATGGTCCCAAGGTTCATTCTACTAAGGAAGATCTTCCAGTGCAAGTTATTGACAATGAACACCAGGTTCTACGGTATATATCAGCTCTGTCCAAATGAAACTCTTCTATTCCTTTATGGGTATAGTGGCATAAGAGGGCCAATAAGCACTTCCAAGTGTGCACATACGGGATCCGTTATGCTTGCGTCTTAGGATGTATTGGCATTTTGTAGAATAGTTAAGTTACATTGTGTCATACTTATAAGTTGTGGTTACTATGGCTCATACATGGACGACTTTCCATTGAATTAATCAATGGCGCTGACAAGGCCACCTCAAGCTGCTCATAACATGTGTCTAGAAGTCACAGAACCTAATGAGGAAATTACAGGGGATCAGAAGGCTCACCATAATCTACAGATGGCCTACTCCATCCCCTGGTACATGCAGTAAACCAAGTCAAAGTATTTCAGTTCTAGGAGAGACTAGTTGTCGGGGATTGCAAAGGAATAACTGCATAATACATCTCTATGAACAAAGGCTATAAACGTTTCTGTTAATAATATAGGTAATAAAGGACTTACTTTTCTGGTTGAAAGCATATTAGAATACAACACCAAAGCAAAATGTGAACTGGTGTTGGATGATGAAATATCTGAGGGTGGGGTGGACTGAGTTTCAATGTTAAAAGATGATGAGTGTCGCAACCGTAATTACGACGAGACGACGAACTCGCTAAAATTTTAAAAATTTTATTGATAATGTGGAGCCGCCACCAAATTTTTATTTAAGGGAAATACTTGGAAAAACCCTAACCTGAGAAAGAGATTTAGGTTCGGGAGTCGGTTACGAGTGGGGAAGGTGTTAGGCACCCCACTCGCCCATTCCGGAGAACGGTACCCTTAAACTGAGTGTGTGATTTTTTGAAAACTTTTTTATCCCTTTAATTAGAGTGAAAATAAATAGATTGATGGAAGATAGCCTGACAGGACTTGATCCTACTCCTACGTATTCCCCCTTGGTGCAATGGGAAACTCAAGGCTTACATAGTTCTGGTTTGAATGCTTGACCTTCGGAGTAAAAAGGAAGATGATTTTGAGAGTATTTTTGATATTTTTGCATAATTCTTAGTCCATATATGCACATGATCCAAGACAACTACGGCTCCATTGGGATCCATATGAATCTTTGAACATCGAACAACAGAAAAAGCTATCAGTTCGTATTTAGAGCCCATTGCGTGAGACTTGGAATTATTAAAACAATATTTTCTAGAGAGGGGATTCTCAGTCCACATATGCACAGAGTCCAAGACAACTACAGTTGCACTGGGACCCATATGAATCTCTAAATACTGAACAGTAGAAAAAACTACCAGTTCATATTTAGAGCCCATCATGTAAGACTTGGAATTATTAAAATGGTATTTCTAGAAAGGGGATTCTCAGTCCACATATGCACAGGATCCAAGACAACTACAGCTGCATTGGGACCCATATGGATCTCTAAATACTGAACAACAGAAAAAACTACCAATTCGTGTTTAAAGTTCATTGCGTGAGAGTTAGGATTATAAATGGACTTGATTTGAATTTGATGAAAAGAATTGGACTTTATTTAAAATAAAGTTAACTTGATTTGAAATTTAGGCTGGAATTGAACTTGATTTAAAATAAACTTGACTTGATTTGAAATTGAGGAAAAGAATTGTGAACATGCTTCAGAAATCAAGCGATAAAAATTTCATTTCATATCCAAATGAGACAAATAATATCATTCCAGAAACTAGAGAGAAAGGAAAAGAGAACACAAGAAAAATCACTGAAATTTGAGATCATTTGACCGATTAAAAACGAAAATGAAAAACAGAGACGAAGATAAACCTCAAGAAGACAAGAGATTTTAGCGCCAAAATTTGAAATTAAATCTCATAATTTTTAGACAATATTTTTTAGTAGATATGAAACATTAAAACCTACCAATTGAAGTATATCGATCATAGGAATCAAACTAAACAAGTTTTACACAAATCCAACCAGAAATGAGAAAGTTATGCACAAATCAAACAAGCTAGGTTCATTTGTATACCACGACGAACATGATTTGGTAATCAGGAGATAGAAAATTCATTTCAGATCCAAATTAGACAAATAATATTATTCCAGAAACTAGAGAGAAATATGAAGATAATGCCACAAAAAGCACCGAAATCTGAGATCATTTGACTGATTAAAAACGAAGACGAAGAGTAGAGACGAAGATGCACCTCAAGAACACAAGAGATTTTGGCGCCAAAATTTGAATTCAAATATCAGAATGTTTAGAACATATTTTTTGATAGATCTGAAAATTAAAAGTGACAAATTGAAAGATATGGATCATAGGAATCGAACAAAACAAGTTTGACAGAAATCCAATCAGAAATGAGCAAGTTATGCACAAATCAAACAAGCTAGGTTCATTTGCGCACCAGGATGAACATGCTTCGGTAATCAGGCATTAGAAATTTTATTTAAGATCCAAATTAAAAAAATAATATCATTCCAGAAACTAGAGAGAAATACAAATAGAATGCAACAAAAATCATTGAAATTTGAGATCATTTTCCCTATCACAAATGAAAACGCAAAATAGAGATGAAAATGAACTCGAAAATCTGAGAAGCAAGAAACTTAAGCGGAATAAAAGTTGGATCTAACCTCCGCTGGAAGGTGATGAAGAATTGCTTCCATGGAGGCCAAGGGTTGAATTGGATGTAGAATTAGAGAGTCTCTTAGGTCCTTCCTTAGAAAATTCTGAATTCCTTCAATGATTCAAAGTGCCCCTCTTCCCCCCTCATTTTGGTGAAGGACCTCTCCTTAAATAGAAGGAGGAGGGATTAAAGAAGTCCTTCTTGTCCAATGTGGGACTTCTTTCCCACATAGGAGAATTTTTCTTTTTTTCTTTCCTTTTTTAGAATTATTATTTTATTTGGTGTGGAATTTATTTTTCTCTTTTCTTATTTTTTTCTCTTTTTCTTTTTCCTCTTCTTTTTTTTTCTTATTTTTTTTATGTTTTTATTTATTTATTTTCATTTTTTTCCAGTACTTTTAATTTTATTTTTTTGAACTATCTTAGACTAAATCAACTTTTGGCTAAAAACAAAATAATTTATTTTGGGTTTTGAATCCTCGAACATAATTCGGTGTTCACAGTTTGCCCCTCTTTACTCATTTTCTTACCAGATAATATAAGAAATAAGTTTCTAGATTATCACGGTAAGAAATGGGGAAAGACGTGAACAAATTATGTCTGGGGTAAAAGATAAAAATTGGCATGGGTGCAATCTTTATTGGTAGCAAGGTTTGAAGATGTGAGGGAGTTAAATGATGCTTCTGGGGTACCAGGAAAGTTCCGGGCTTGACCGAAAACTTAGGAATGCTTGCCCTGATAAATTGGAGGATGGTAGTTTAAATTTGGAAATTTTGGATGCGCTTTGGAAACCTTGAGTAATAAGACGATATGCTTAAATATGTAGGGCCTGATATGGTAGGCCAAAATGTGGAAATTTGAAATACAACGCCTGATTAGGCTAACGGAATGGAAAAGAATGACCTGTTAGGGCAGGCAAGGTGGAATGAAGAAGACCTGTTAAAACAGGTAAAGTGAAGAATGGCCCGTTAAGACAGGCAAAGCAAGATGGAAGCGACCTGTTAAGAGATATGCGAGGATGCAAAAGTTTAACCATGCTAGGGCCTAAATAGGCCAGGGTGCAGAGAAATAAACGTGTTGGAGCTTGAATAGACCAACATACAGAAAAATAAACGTGCTGGGGCCTGAATAGGGTAGGATGCAAAAAAATAAACATGTTGGAGCCTAAATAGGCCTGGGTGCAGAAAAATAAACATGCTGGGGCTAGAATAGGCAAGACTGAAAAAAATTAAACGTGCTGGAGGCCTGACAACATAGGCCAAGGTGAAGAAATTTAAACGTGCTGGAGGCCTAACAACATAGACCAAGGTGCAGAAAGTTAAACGTGCTCGAGGCCTGACAACATAAGACAAGATACAGAAAATTAAATGTGCTGGAGGCCTGACAACGTAGGCTAAGGTACAGAAAATTAAACGTGCAGGAGGCCTGACAACATAGGCCAAGGTGTAGAAAAGTAAACATGCTGGAGGCCTGACAACATAGGACAAGGTGCAGAAAATTAAACATGCTGGAGGCCTGATAGCATAGGCCAAGGTGCAGAAAATTAAATGTGCTGGAGGCCTGACAGCATAGGCCAAGGTGTAGAAAATTAAATGTGTTTGGGCCTGACAGTATAGGCCAAGGTGCGAAAAAATAAACGTGCTAGGGTCCTGACAACATAGGCCAAGATGCCAAAAAATAAACGTGCTAGGGGCCTGACAACATAGGCCAAGATGTAGAAAAATAAGCATCCTGGGGCATGACATTATAGGCCAAGGTGAAAAAAATTAAACGTGCTGAGGCCTGACAGTATAGGCCAAGGTGCAAAAAATAAACATGTTGGGGCCTGACAACATAGGCCAAGGCGCAGAAAAAAAAACGTTATGGGGGTCTGACAATATAGGCCAAGATGCAGAAAAATAAACGTACTAGGGGCCTGATAGCATAGACCAAGATGCAGAAAAATAAATGTATTGGAGGCCTGAAAGCATAGACCAAGGTGCAAAAAATTAAACGTGCATAGGTCGGAATGCTGAAAATTAAACATGCAAGGCCTCATAACATAGGCCGAAATGCTGACAATCGAACATGCAAGGCCTGACATCATAGGCCGGAGTGCTGAAAAGTAAACATGCAAGGCCTGACATCATAGGCCGGAGTACAAAAAATTAAAATGTAAGGCCTGACATCATAGGCCGAAATGCTGAAAATTAAACATGCAAGGCCTGATAACATAGGCCGGAATGCTGAAAATTAAACATGCAAGGCCTGACATCATAGGCCAGAGTGCTGAAAATTAAACATGCAAGGCCTGACATCATAGGCCGGAGTGTGGAAAATTAAACATCCAAGGCTTGACATCATAGGCCGGAGAGCTAAAAATTAAAATGCAAGGCCTGACAACATAGGCCGGAATGCTGAAAATTAAACATGCAAGGCCTAACAATACAGGCCGGAATGCTGAAAATTAAACATGCAAGGCCTAACACCATAGGTCGGAGTGCTGAAAATTAAAATGCAAGGCCTGACAACATAGGCTGGAATACGAGAATTTAAACATGTAAGGCTTGACATCATAGGTCGGAATGCAGAAAGTTAAAATGCAAGTCCTGAAAACATAGGTCGGAGTGCCGAAATTTAAACATGCAAGGCCTGACATCATAGACCGGAATGCGGAAAGTTAAAATGCAAGGTCTGACAATATAGGCCAGAATGCTGGAGTTTAAACATGCAAGGCCTGAAATCATAGGCCCAAGTGATGAAAGTTAAAATGCAAGGCCTGACAACATAGGCCAAAGTGCTGGAATTTAAACATGTAAGGCTTGACATCTTAGGCCGGAGTGATGAATGTTAAAATGCAAGGCCTGACATCATAGGCCGGAGTGCTAGAATTTAAACATGCAGGACTTGACATCATAGGCCGGAGTGCTGAAAGTTAAAAGGCAAGGCTTGACAACATTGGTCGTAGTGCTGGAATCTAAACATGCAAGACTTGACATCGGAGGCCGGTGTGATGAAAGTTAAAATGCAAGGCCTGACAACATAGGCCGAAGTACTAGAATTTAAACATGCAAGGCCTAACATCATAGGCCAGAGTGTTGAATGTTAAAATGCAAGGCCTGATAACATAGGCCGGAGTGCTGGAATTTAAACATGCAAAGCCTGACATCATAACTCGTAGTGCTGAAAGTTAAAATGAAAGGCCTGACAACATAGGCCAGAATGCGGGAAATTGCAAGGCCTGACATCCTAGGCCGGAGTGCTGAAGATGTGAGATCTTGTTAAGACTGGAGTGGGAAGGAATGACCTGTGAAGTCTGGAAAAACGAAATGAAGAAAGTCCAGTTAAGACAGGCCACGAATGGGAACCTGTTGAGACAGGTAATAGAGGACAAAATGACCTATTAGGACAGGTAGGGAGGAGAATGGCCTATCAAGGCAGGAAAACAAGTATAAAAGAGATGTCATGTTAAGACAGGCAAGAATAGAATGGCCTGTGAAGCCAGGTTCAGAGACACAAAAGTGATGACCTGTCAAGGCAGGCAAGAGGATGATCTGTTAGGACAGGTGTGGAAAATAGTATGATGTGTCCTGAGAATGCATGGGAGGGCGGAATATGGACTTTTTCGTCCGATGCCTCAGACAACTTATTTTGAAATTTTTTTTATCTTGAATTAATATAAATTTTTGATTCTACCTTGAACTCGAAGGTTTTTTAAGCATTTGATAATTATTTTCTCTTAAAGAAACTTGGGCAAACATTTTGTCCCAGTTTAGAAGATTTTTGGCAATCAAGGAATGCCTCAATTTGAATTTTCCTAAGCAAGCGTTTTCCCTAGTTTGGATCTTGGTTTGCAATTGAGGATTGCCTCAATTTGAATTTTTCTGGGTAAGGTTTTGCCCCATTTTGAAATTTTTTTGAAAATTGAGGATTGCCTTAATTTGGATTTTCTGGGCAAGCGTTTGCCCCAGTTTGAATCTTGATTTTTCAAAGATTAGGGATTGCTCCAATCTGAATTTTCTTGGGCAAACATTTGCCCCAATTTAGCTTTTCTTCTTAAAATTGAGGATTACCTCAATTTGAATTTTCTAGGCAAGCGTTTGCCCTTGTTGAGTTTCTTCTTTTCTAAAATTGAGGATTGCCTCAACTTGAATTTTTCTGGGCAAATGTTTGCCCCAGTTTGGATTTTTTTTTAAATTGAGGATAGCCTTAATTTGGATTTTTCTAGGACAACGTTTTCCCCAGTTTGAGTCTTGATTTTTCACAGATTGGGGATTGCCCCAATTTAAATTTTTCTAGGCAAGTGTTTGCCCCAGTTTTGACTTTTCTGAAATTGAGGATTGCCTCAATTTGAATTTTTCTGGGCAAATGTTTGCGCCAGTTTGAATTTTTTCTGGAGTTGAGGATGGCCTCAAGTCGAATTTTTTTGGGAAAGCGTTTGCCCCAGTTTTGAGATTTTTAGAAATCTTTTTAATTATGATTGATTTTGGCAATTTGGCTTGGTCTTGATGCAATGTTCGAATGAGATGCTTATGTGATGCTTGAATGAATACAAAGGATGTGATGTTTGAATGACCAGATGTTTATGTGATGCTTGAATAAATGCAAAAGGATGAGATGTTTTAACTTATTTATTTCTTTCTTATGTTTGAAATGATTATTTGATAGAATGGATGCTATGGGATAAATGCATGCCATAAGATGGTTTAAAAAAGCTTTTAGTCCTCTTGATTTTTGGTTTTTCTTCGATATTTTCCTTTCTCGACAACCTTATAGTTGGTAGAAAGGGAATAAAGATTCAGGACGAGTTGGACTAACTTTGTTTCTTGGTTTCTTGGTCAGCTTTGGAATTTTCTTTTCGAGATCTTTGAGACCCAACAGTGGTCAGCATTATTGAATAAGACACAATCCTTTTGTTTTGCTGGCATTGTGGTTAGCAGGAGGATGATTCTTTGGGAAAAAGTCATGCCATGTTGCAGTGGTAGAGGATTCATCCGATTTGTCTTTTCAAAATTAGTCTTTTTAATTTTTACATTTTTCACCTTTGTTTTGGCATGTGCACCATAGAGGTGTGCATAGTGATTTTGAATGGTTAATGGGAGGAAATGAAGAATTCTACAAGCAATGTTTTAAGGTAGTGTATTTGAAAGGAAAGAGCGAAGAATGTTGGTTTGATTGCCCAAATGGCACCTTTTGATGAAAAATGCCAATGTTGCTCTTCATAATCTTGATTGTCAAATTAACCGAACTCGAGAAGTGGCAAAAAAATTTGCCCTAGTTTTAGAAAGACATGAGTTGCAGAAATGTCAGATTGTGCTGGGATTCTTGGTTGACCTTAACTTTTTCCTGGGTTGTTCTCTTGAGTTTTCAACCTAGCAGGTCTTTCGTTTTCCCTAACTTTTTCCTAGGCCGCCCTTACGGGTTTTCAACCTAGCGGGCTCTTGATTGTGTGCCCTAACTTTTGCCTAGGTTGCCTTTGAGGGTTGTTGACCTAGTGGGCTTTTGTTTGCATGCCCTAACTTTTTCCTAGGTCGTTTTTAAGGATTGTCGACCTAGCGGACTTTTGTTTGTGTCCTAACTTTTTCCTAGGTAATTTTTGAGGATTGTCGACCTAGCGGACTTTAGTTTCTGTGCCCTAACTTTTGCCTAGGTTGTATTTTAGGATTGTTGACCTAACAGGCTTTTGTTTTGATCCCAATTTTTCCTGAATTGTTTCTGAAATTTTAATCTGACAAGACTTTTCCTGATCATGACTCTGTTGATTTATCTTTTGACCCTACTTTTGCTTGGATTACTTTTGATTTTATCGAGCAGGGTTCTCCTTTTTTTTCTTGAATTTTTTACTCTGATTTTACCTGGACTATTTCTTGATTTTAATCCAGCGGGCTTCCTTTTTCTTTTTATTTTTGACTGATCAGATCTCCTACTGGATCTTGCTTGGATTACTTTGACCTTCAATTCAGCGGATCTTATTTTGCATCCCTGAATTTTTCCTGGATTTGAACTTTGGTCTAGCAGGATATTTTATTACAAGACATACAATGAATGGTGATCTAGAATCCTTGGTTGCTTATTTTTCTTCCTCATTCGGTTTTTTTTTCTCTTTGAGCTTGATTCATCAGATGTTCAAGATTATTTATTACAACACTGGCATTGTCATCGACTGGTTGATGGGACCTCATGATTCAGCATTGGATTATTTCCCACATTAGGAGCAAGCTTCCCCAAAATCCAGCCATTGAACATCAATCACGCTTTACACCTTAGGCTTCAGAACCTTGCAATTTTCTGTTGAATGACCAACGTACCCCACATGGTAGTCACATATGGCATTTGCATCATACCATTTAAGGTGTGGTGGTTCTTGAGGTTTCATAGAGTAGGGAACCACTAGGGAATTCTAGATTAGCTGAGGTAGTAGCTCAGTGTAGGTCATTGGAATGGGATCAAACTGGACAGGATTCTTCTCCTTCTTTTGGCTTTGGCTAGAGTTCTAGCTTATGGCTTGTGTTTGGACCATGTATAGTGTTGGTGGTCGGATTTGCATTGGATAGTTGTAAATTGGAGGGTAGGGTGTTTGGTATGTCATAACGATGTAAGGATGCGGTGTATAACATGGATAAGATGGTGGTTGGAAACCAGTTGGTCCATAAGGTGTCATTTGAGGAGCATATTGACCTTGAGCAGAAGCCACATTATACGTTTCTCTTGTCTTCTTCCCAGGTCCATCAACTGTCCCTGTGGATTTGTGCACGATCCTTCCACGGTGCATACCATCTTCAATCCTTTCTCCAATGATGATGACATCAGAGAAGCTAGTGGTCAAACTACCAATCATCTTGTCATAAAAAGGATCTTGGAGTGTGTCAATGAATGTTCTGACCAATTCTTTGTCAGATAAAGGAGGTTGTACTTGAGCAGCTAACTCCTTCCATCTTTGAGCGTATTGCTTGAAGGTCTCATCTCCTTTCTAGGCCATGTTCTGGAGCTGAGTTCTATCAGGAGCCATCTCCATATTATACCGGTACTGTTTCAAGAAGGCCTTGGCCAGATCCCTCCATGAACAGATATATGCCCGCTCTAGCTAAGTATACCAGTTCGCAGCTACCCCAGTTAAGCTGTCTTGAAAGAAGTGGACGAGCAGTTTATCATCATGAGTACAGAAGGACATCCTCCTGTAGTACATGATCAAGTGATTCCTTGGACAGCTGGTTCCTTGATATTTCTCAAATTTTGGAACCTTGAATTTGAGAGGAATTACCACATCTGGGACCAGACATAAATCAGCTGCTTCTTTGGCATCATATGGACTTCCTTCGACTGCCCTGATTCTTTCCTCCAGGGTTTTCCATTAGTATCTTCCCTAAAAGGATGGTTTGGGTATCATCCTGGCCTGTTGTGAGGATGGGAAGATGGTATGTATATAAGGTGAGGCCTTTGGGTGAACATATAATTCGTCCACCCAACAGCTGTTTGGTAAGCTTGTGAGGTGGTGTTTGGAATGGTGTAAGGAATTTCTGTGGGGTTTGAAGGTGGGTTTTGTGTTTGGGTTTGTGTTTGGATGAATAAGAGTGCATGCCCATGAGGAAACCCATAATGAACTTCTTCAGTTTGTGAAGGCATGGTTAATGGTGAAGGATTTTGTGGAGTGAAGGCAGGAGGATATGATGGGTCGATTGTTTCTTCTGGCAGAGACCTTATCTCTTTCATTTTAGACATTTGGATGGCCTCCATTAGCTTGGCCATCTGTTCCTTCAGTGTCTTGACCTCATATCTTAACTCCTCGTCTTGTCTTTCCAACTCATCCATGACTCCTATAAGGATGTCGAGGAAGCTGTCTTTTTCCAATTTTTCTGTTAAAGTTAAAAATCAATTTTTTGAGAAACAATTTGAATGAAAAAGTCATGAATGATAAAGATGTTTGTGCTTCAATGAGTATGAAAAAAAAAAAGAAGGTCCGGAATGATTTTTTGAATTTTTTTTTCGATGATAAATTTATGAATGAATGAATGCTATGCACAAATAATTTTAGGGATTTGAGGGTTTTGAAAATCATTGAGTGTTGCTTGATTTATTCGTCTTTGATTTTTATCAACTTTAATTTTTTATTAATCTTTGGTATATATATTTTGCTAGAAAACTTTTTGGTTTTGTTGAATTTTTTTTAATTTTAATAAAACTTTCTAAGAACACTTTTTAGATTTTCTTTTGAATTTCATTTTCTCTCTTTTTGCATCTTTTTATATATTCAGTTTTTTCAAAAAGTATTCTTGCTAAATTATTTTTCTAATTTTCCTAGAAGTTTTTATCTTTCTTCTTCTATTTTGATTTTTCTTGATTTTTTCTTGATTTTCTGTATTTCCCCAATTTCATATCTCATCTCCCCTCTACCATTTTGGATGATTCTGTTCAACCTGTGCATAGCATACGTGAACCATGTATCATGAAAGGGGTGTGTGCCCTCTTTGCCTCCTATGTGGGTCACCTGTCCTAAGGGTCTATGGCCTTTAATGCATGAACCTCTCAAAGGTGGTCAGTAATCCTGAGGTATAATAGGTCATTAGAGCCAAGTTCTAGTCTGTAATGCTTGCTATAATAGCAGAAAAAGCTACCAGTTGTAGGGCATACGAATAGGACGCACTCTAGCTGGAATTTTTGTGATAGTCAAACAGGACGTAAGCCCCAAAGTGACACCACTAGATCCCTCTATCCTAGGCTGCACTCAGACTTGGGTATAGGGCCTCACTCGTGAGATGAAATGCATTAATATGATGTATGGAGGGCACACAATTAATTGGGATACCTGCAATTGGGGAAATTGAAACAGATATATATAGAATAAAATTTTAAATTCATCTACCTTAGGGTTGTACAATGAATAAACAAACAAACAATAGATAGATAGACAGAAAAATAAATCGTGCAAATAAATGGGAAAGGGATCAATACAATGCATACTCAATCAAACAAGCTTGACTCTCTAAAGTCCCCAGTGGAGTCGCCATCTGTCGCAATCGTAATTACCACGAGAGGACGAATTCGCTAAAATTTTAAAAGAAATTTATTGATAATGTGGAGTCGTCACCAAATTTTTATTGAAGGGAAAATACTTTCAAAAGCCCTAACTTGAGGAAGAGATTTAGGTTCGGGAGTCGGTTACGAGTGGGGAAGGTGTTAGGCACCCCACTCGCCCGTTCCGGAGAACGGTACCTTTAAACTGAGTGTGTGATTTTTTGAAAACTTTTTTATCCCTTTAATTAGAGTGAAAATAAATAGATTAATGGAAGATAGCCTGACAGGACTTGATCCTGCTCCTACGTATTCCTCCTTGGTGCAATGGAAAACTCAAGACTTACGTAGTTCTAGTTTGAAGGCTTGACCTTCGAAGTGAAAAGGAAGATGATTTTGAGAGTATTTTCGATATTTTTGCATAATTCTCAGTACACATATACACAAGATCCAAGACAACTACTGCTGGATTGGGATCCATATTAATCTCTGGACATCGAATAGCAGAAATGTCGCAACCGTAATTCCGACGAGACGACGAACTCGCTAAAATTTTGAAAATGGAATTTTGTTGATTAATGTGAATTTGCCACCAAATTTTATTTGAGGGAAAAGTTTGGAAAAACCTAACTAGGAAATGAGACTCGAAGTTCGGGAGTCGGTTACAAGTGGGGAAGGTGTTAGGCACCCTACTCGCCCGTTCCGAAGAACGACACCCTTAAACTGAGTGTGCGATTTTGAAAACTTTTTAGATCCCTTTAATTAATGTGAAAAATAATTTGACGGAGGTTAGCCTGACAGGACTTGATCCTGCTCCTACGTATTCCCTGGTGCAATGGGAAACTCAAGGCTTACGTAGTTCTAGTTCGTGAAGGCTTGACCTTCGAAGAGTGTTTTAAAAGAATATTTGAAGATTTTGTTTTGGGAAAGTTTTATCTTTAGGAAGGATTTTTGGTCCACTCATGCACAAGACCCGAGGCGGCTAAGGCAGCACGGGGACCTATACAAACTACTAAATGTTGAATAGCAGGTAAACCGCCAGCTCCTCATTTAGAGTCCATTGCGTGAGACCTAGAATCCCAAATATTTGCAAAAAAGGATTCTTTAAAGTTTTGAAGAGGATCTCAAGTCCACTCATGCACAAAGTCCGAGGCGACTACGGCAGCACGGGGACCTATACGAACAACTGAATGTTGAACAGCAGGTAAACCGCCAGTTCCCCATTTAGAGTCCATTGCCTGAGACTTGAAAATCTCAAAATATTTGGAAAAAGATTTTCAAATCTTCGGAAAGGAAATACCTTGCAATCGATGTAGATCCTTGAATAAAAAGAATGCTCAAATTAAATGGAAAGAGTTTTATTTTAGATTTTTGAGATAATTGGGGTTTTAATGTAATTATTTAGCGATTATGGGATTTTTTATGAACTTAATTAGGAATCTTAGAATTTTATGAATTTTCTGGATTTTTATTAATTTTTATGCATTTTCGGAATTTTTATTAATTTTTCTGGAATTTTTAGAATTTTTATTAATTTTATTGATTTTTCTGGAATTTTTAGAATTTTTATTAATTTTTCATTTTCTGTAATTTTATTATTTTTCCTATTTTCTGTAATTTTTTATTAATTTTCCTATTTTCTGTAATTTTTTATTAATTTTTCTATTTTCTGTATATTTTTATTAATTTTTGGGAATAAGATAGGGTTTCTGTGGAAAGGTAAGGGGCAATGGAGTAATTTGTCTTGGCGGGACAGAACAGGGATTTGTGGAATGACTGAGGGCATTCTGGTATTTAGTGTCTGAGGTACTGAGTAGGTATTTATTGAAAGACTATGGGTATTTTGGTACTCGGGGTAATCTGGGTTAAAAAAGAAAGAGAAGGAGCAAAATTGCTACCCTCGGAGCTCGAAGCAAGGCTCGTAGAGCTTGGAGGACTGGGGTATCAACCACTAGGTTCGTGCTTTATTTGGAGATAATAAATCCTGAACTAAATCTTAACGTGGCTTCTATGCCCCTTGCATGCAATTGCATGGCTTGGGTTTTGCAAAATCACGTTATCATACTCAGGATCCTCCCTGAGTCATCTTCCCCATGCTGGGCACCTCTCCTCTTCTAGGTGTAGCCGTCTGTCAAGGTGTCAACAGGGAAGACATCCCTCCTATTCGCCTGGTGGTGATCAAGACCCCAGGTTTAACAGCTGTTCCCACCATCCTGAAGGTAATTTGTGAACCTTATTGAGGCAATGTTAAACCAGGTGGAAGACAAACATGGACTTGGTTCCCCATCCTACCCAGAGATTTTTCGCTTGCCCTCTGAAGTAGTTTTATGGAAGCTCATCTCTCAGACCAAGGATTGGGAACCCGGGGGTCTATTTCTTCTGAACCCCGACAAATCGGGTGTAAGACTATAAGGTTGAATCGGGGGACTTATTGAGGTGCTAATTAGGGTCTGAGTTACCAACGTAGAGGTAGACAGAGATGCGGGTGAGGCTCAGGGATGGCCAATGCTGAGGCAGAGGAGACGAGTGTAATATGTGACATATGAAGGACGAAGATCACCTGAGAGAATGCAGGGTTTTGGTGTATCTCACACTTTCATCTCAGTGAATGCCAAGGAGGCCATTGATATCAAACTTTTATAGGATTTTAAGTTAAGGTTTATGGTACTCATTTTTTAGCTCTATATTTACTTTAGTGACAACGTCTTCAGCAGGAAGGGCGAGGAAGAACTTGGGCATCTGAGTTTTGGTTGACCCTATTTTGAAGTAATACTAGGACCAGAGTCCCACCATTCGAACTTTCCACATATAGAGAATATTCTTGGGGTTCCTAAACATTACAAATGGTTCATGGGGGGTGCTATGTGGGGATCGTACGTGGACTTGGAAATATTCATGGGCAAGTCATTGCCTCAGGCTCAAAGAGTATTTTGGCCAAAGTAGGGTCGAAAGCAAGCTCTCCTAATGGGGTTCATTCTTGCACTCGACTAAGCATGTTTTCTGAAGTCTCTCCCTCACCCGAACTCTCTATTTTTTAGTAGACCTGACTCTTAGGGAGGTTGGCCGGAAGTCTCGACGTTGCTCGACCATGGTAACATGCCCCATTGGGCACCTTGCAGTGCAGGTAGGGACCCTGGATTCAGATGGCAGAACCCTTTTGGCTATTGACTCATAACCCTGCTCTCCCCAGCAAGTCCGAGACCTAAATATTACCATAATCAACATTGTGTAGATCTACTTCTAGTGCTATAGCTAGTTCTTTTCTGATTTCTTTCGAACGGATCGAACATACGATCACATTGACGTCATCTAATTGAACATATATTCCACATGTGACCTCGATGTCACTCTTATCAATTGATCTCTCTCTCTCAATTCTTGATTCCCATCTAATCATGTAGTATCTAGAGTTTATTATTCGCCATGTCTATACCAATTCCTGAACTACCACAGCATACTATATGAATTACATACTCATTAAGTGAAATTCCTTTCAGTTCTTGATCCCTAACAGAACATGCAACATCCAAAGTTTATTGCGACTAAATTGACCCTAGACTCATACTAAGCAATGGATACTTCTGGGTAAGATTCTTGATTAAACCCTATGCTAAAGAAATTCTATGGAATTTCGATATCAGCTTTCGGGACTAACCTGTTGCAGGATCAGGGGATTGAATTCCTCTTCCTCGACGATGAACTACTGCTCCTCACTTACCGAGTTAGCGATTGGAAAAATTGCTTCTCTTGTGAGCGAAAATCTTCTTCAAGACTCGGGTTGAGGAAACCTCGATCTCTGGAGATCGTTTTCTTGCAAAATTCCTAGCCCAGCAGAAGGTGTATCCAAAATTTTTCAACCCGTGATCCTAAGCCCCCTGTCCCTTTTATACCCTCTTTTTTAATTTTGTCCTTTTCTGCAAAATGGTTTTTTATTTTGATTCATTGATTTTTTCGATTTATTTTAATTTTTTAATTGCAGTTTTATTTTATTTTTTGATTTTCAGGTATTGAGAATCTTTATTAATTTTCAGTTTTCACTTTTAATAAAAAAAAAAATTTTAAATGTTTTTATTTCTTTTTCGTTTTATCCTTTAATTTTGTTTATGTTTTACTTTTTTTTTTGGTTTTATCTATTTCGAGATTTATTTTCAGAATTTCTCATTAATTTTCTCCTCTTCTTCAAACTCTTTATTATTTTTCTTTTTAATTTTTCTTTCACTTTTTTTATTATAATCTGAATTTATTTTTCTTCTACTTAATTTTCAGAATTTATTTGGATTTTCAAATTTTTCTTTTTCTTAATTTCTTTTCCTAGTTTTATTTACTTTCCTTACAAACCAGAATTCAATTTTCTTTAAATTTTTCTGATTTCCAGAATTTTAAAATTATCCCTTCTTTTGGTTTTTTTTATGTGTAAAAGATTTATTTGATATTTAGTTTTCAGCATTTTATTTGTCTATTTTTTATTGTTTTTTTTTTGTTTCAATTTTTCAATTCTGCTTTTTCCTGATAAAAAAAAAAGAAAAATTCCAGGTTTTAGAAATTTTAGTTTTTAACTTTCTGTTTATGTTTTATTTTTTAATTTTCTGTTTTATTTTTATTAATTTCCAGATTTATTTATATTATTATTTTTTTCAGAAGTAATTTTAGGTTTCATTTATTTTTTATTCTTCTTTTATTTATTTCCAGAATTTAAATTTTTTATTTTTAGAATCCTTTTAATTTTCCAGAATTCTAAATTTTTGTTTTCTTTATTATTATTATATTATTATTTTTCATGATTTTTAGATTTTGATTTTAATTTTTTCTTTGTTTCTGATTTTATTTAAATCTTAATTGACTTTTGTTTTTTCATTTATTTATTTATTTCTTTATTTAATTCTTGTTTAGTTTAAATTTTTGATTTTATTTTTTCAGATTTTCCTTTATAAATTTTTGATGTTTTTAATCTTTTAATTAATTTTATTTCTTTCATTTTCGTTTTTTTTTTTTAGTTATTTTTCAGAATTTTTAGTTTTTAATTTTTGGTGTTATTATTTTGATCCTTGTTTGAAATCTTTGAAATCTTTTAATTTTCATTATTTCCTTTTCTTTTTCTATATTTAACTTTTCGGTTTATTATTCAATTATGGTTCATTTTGAATTTCTCGGGGTTTGCTGCCCAGGTTTATTCGCTAGTCGACTTGAAATAGGCCTCGGACATAATTGGGTGCTTACAAGAAAAAACTACCAGTTCGTATTTAGAGCCCATCATGTGAGACGTTGAATTATTAAAACGGTATTTTCTAAAAAAGGGATTCTCAATCCACAGATGCACAGGGTCCAAGACAACTACGGCTGCACTGGGACCCATATGAATCTCTAAATACTGAACAGTAGAAAAAGCTACTAGTTCGTATTTAGAGCCCATCGTGTGAGACTTTGAATTATTAAAATGGTATTTTCTAAAAAGGGGATTCTCAGTCCAGATATGCATAGGGTCCAAGACAACTACGGCTGCACTAGGACCCATATGAATCTTTAAATACTTAACACCAGAAAAAGCTACCAATTTGTATTTAGAGCCCATCGCGTAAGACTTGGAATTATTAAAACGGTATTTTCTAAAAAGGGGATTCTCAGTCCACATATGCACAGGGTGCAAGACAACTACGGCTGCATTGGGACCCATATGAATCTCTAAATACTGAACAACAGAAAAAACTACTAGTTCATATTTAAAGTTCATTGCGTGAGAGTTAGGATTATAAATGGACTTGATCTCAAGAAATATAACTTGATTTGAATTTGATGAAAAGAATTGGATTTTATTTAAAATAAAATGAACTTGATTTGAAATTTAGGCTGGAATTGAACTTGATTTAAAATAAACTTGACTTGATTTGAAATTGAGGAAAAGAATTGCTAACATGCTTCAGTAATCAAACAATAAAAATTTCATTTCAAATCCAAATTAGACAAATAATATCGTTACAGAAAATAGAGAGAAAGACAAAGAGGACAAAATAAAAATCATCGACATCAGAGATCATTTGACCGATTAAAAACGACAATGAAAAATAGAGGCGAAGATAAACCTCAAGAAGACAAGAGATTTTAGCGCCAAAATTTGAAATCAAATCTCAGAATTTTTAGCAAATATTTTTTGGTAGATCTTAAAAATTAAAACCTACCAATTGAAAGATATGGATCATAGGAATCAAACAAAACAAGTTTTACACAAATCCAACCAGAAATGAGCAAGTTATGCACAAATCAAACAAGCTAGGTTCATTTACGCACCAAGACGAACAATATTTGGTAATCAGGCGATAGAAATTTCATTTCAGATCCAAATTAGACAAATAATATCATTCCAGAAACTATAGATAAATACAAAGAGAACGCAACACAAATCGTCAAATTTGGAGATTATTTTCCTAATAAAAAATGAAAACGAAAAGCAGAGACGAAAGTGAACTCGGAAATCCAAGAAGAAGCAAGAAACTTAAGCGAAATAAAAGTTGGATCTAACCTCCATTGGAAGGTGATGAAGAACTGGTTCCATGGAGGCTAGGGGCTGAATTGGATGCAGAATTAGAGAGTCTCTTAGGTCCTCCCTTAGAAAATTATGAATTCCTCTAATGACTCAAAGTGCCCCTCTTCCCCCCCCCCCTCATTTTGGTGAAGGACCTCTCCTTATATAGAAGGAGGAGGGATTCAAGAAGTCCTTCTTGTCCAATGTGGGACTTCTTTCCCACATAGGAGAATTTTTCCTTTTTTGGAATTCTTATTTTGTTTGGTGTCGAATTTCTTTTTCTCTTTTCGTATTTTTTTTCTCTTTTTCTTTTTCCTCTTCTTTTCTTTTTTCTTCTTTGTTTTTTACGTTTTTATTTATTTATTTATTTTGTTTTATTTTTTCCAATACTTTTATTTTTATTTTTTGAACTATCTTAGACTAAAACAACTTTTGGCTAAAAACAAAATAATTTATTTTGGGTTTTGAATCCTCGGACATAATTCGGTGTTCACAGTTTGCCCCTCTTTACTCCTTTTCTTACCAGATAATATAAGAAATAAGTTTCTAGATTATCACGCTGCATTATCTTTCACCTGGAATTCAATTATATATTGGGTCATTGGGCTTAAATAAATTAGGCCATGTTGATGTCAATTGGGCCACGTAGGCTGCCTTCCAATCAAGCCAAATGGAATCTGTTAATGGGCCATGCCAACCTTCAATTGGGCCTGCTGCAGATTTAAAATGGATCACTCTAATTAATTTAAAGTAATCAATCCTTCATCAAATCTCTACATTAACATCAAATTTGTCTTTAAAGTGGGTCAAGTCCAATTTTCTAATGATATTTTAATTATTGCGAAATCAAAATCATGTGTATATCATTTTGGGTCAAGCCCAACTCAATTTAAAATCAAGCCCAATACCCTTTTATTTTGTTATTCTTTTAATTCCATTTTCCTTAAACAATCCTAGATTTCATGCAATGAACTTCGAAGTTGAAAGTGCAGCGTACCCTGTCTTTCAATGTTCGGAGAGTCATATGAGCCACAGTACGACCCTCGCTTGCCTTCGGTTCTATGCATATGTGGATCCGGGAACATGTGAAAAAAATTCAAACTTTCAAATATGTTTTTTAATAATCCTGGATCTCACGCAATGAACTCTAACTACGAGCTGGTAGCATACCCTACTGTTCGACATTTAGAGAGGAATATGAGTCGCAGTGCAACCCTCACTTGCCTTCGGCTCTATGCATATATGGGTCCAGGAACACCTGTAAAAATCAAAGTTCAAGATGTGTCTTTAAATAATCCTAAGTCTCACGCGATGAGTTCTAGATATGAACTAGTAGCATATCCTACTGTTCGGAGTTTAGAAATCATATGGATCCCAGTGTAGCCCTCGTTTGCCTTGGATCCTGAGCATATGTGGACTAAGGATTTTCTTTAAAATATTCAAAATAATCTGCTTTATTCAAAGAATTTCGAAGGTCAAGCCTTTAAACCAAAACTACGTAGCCTTGAATTTCCCATTACACTAGGAAATACGTAGGAGCAGGATCAAGTCCTGTCAGGCTATTTTTATACAAACCTATTTATTTTTATTCTATTTAAGGGATCAAACAATTTTCAAAAAATCACACACTTAGTTTAAGGGTACCGTTCTTCGGAACAGGTGAGTAGGATGCCTAACACCTTCCCTATTCGTAACCGACTCCCGAACCTAGAACTTCTTCCTCAAGTTAGGGTTTTTCCAAATATTTTCCCTTAAATTAAATTTGGTGGCGGCTCCACTATCTATTAAAATTCTTTTTTGAAATTTCAATGAGTTTGTCATCTCGTTGTAATTACGGTTACAACACACACTAGTATCTAGAGGGCGCTAAAAAGTTCTACTAAAGAGAAGCCAAAGGTTGCTTCTAGGAGCCAAAGGTCGCTCCAAAAATCCTTCTACTGTGAAGACATTGAGTCCTTCACCCCTTATGTGGTGGTGACGATCACCTAGGAATGAACTCATATCCTTAATTTTTAGTAAGAGGTGGGAGCAGAGTCAGTGAGAAGATATTGTTTAACAAATTTAATACATGTCTATGTCTAATTGTTTTCTCCCAAACATGGTGAAACTAGATTCATAAAGTGTCCCAAAGGTTGGACAAAGAAATGATTAAGACAAAGAAAAGTAGTAAAGAATAAAGTTTAAGACATAGAATAATTGTATGTCAAATGATATCTTATGTGTGATCCCAAAGTTATGAATGATAAGAAGAATGTATGATGAGATGCTAAGTTGTATGTTTTGAATAAAATTGATCCACTTCAGATAAATGTTTTCAAAGAATTAAAAGCAACCTTTATGCAAGAAATGATTTCTAAAATAAACTAAAGTGGCTGGGATTAAAGTGATGGCCCTAGAACTAAGTAGAAAGCCTACTAAGAAACTTAGTTTCTCACCCCTACTTCTTCCCAGTTTCTTCCGAGACAATTCGGATGTTGTTCATCACGGTAGCAGATCAAGTACTTGAAGAGGATGCGAGGAACTCTATTTTGAAGAAGATTTACATCGTACGAAAATTAGGAATAGAATGATGCAAAATCCTAGATATTAGTTAGTGGAAATTTTCTATGTATTTACATATACAATGTGTATGATAGAATATAGTAAATATGTATCTAAATAAGGAAAGTTAACTATGTTTGTAATAACTTATGATAAGGCTCACGGGCCTAAGACTTATGGTCTATATGATACGTTATATATAATTATTCTATGATGTGTATGATATGCTTGAGTCTTGTGTATCTAACATATGAAAATAATAAACGGAAAGAACAATATGAACGCTTAGGATTCCTAATGTTTTAAACGTATGTAAAAATCCACTTAACAATTTATTCTAGCACTACGCACGTTCCATCGACGAAGCTCGCATTTTATATCAAACAGTTTTAAAAAAAAATTACCGTATTTTCATATAAGTAGTTTCTAAAATGAATTCTGCATCGTGAGATAACAAACTAAAAATGGAACCAAATGATCGACTTAAGCGGAAAATCGGTATTCATTTTTAGGGTTTCATAGATAATATAAACACACTAAATATCAAAATTACCAAATGGAAATCTCCAATGTCTTATTAAAAGTAAATTTTGTGTGAATTTAACATTATAATTATAATTTTTTATAAATTCAATTAAAATTACAATATTTTATGCAATGTAACTCTAGTATCTTACTTTATATTAACTGAAAATATATTATTTAAAATATAATTATTATTATTATTATTATTATTATTATATTTATATCAATTTATTTATTATATAAAATTTGGTATACACATTTTAATGATAATATCATAAATTAATAGTTAAATTGATCAAATTTATTTTTAATAAAAATTTAAATATAACTATGTTAAATTTTATACATAATATTAGTTGATTATATATTAATGCATTGTTACTCTATACTTTTATTGTTATTATTATTATAAAAAAAGAAATAGTGGTCTTGTATACAATAAAATAATGAAAAGAAAATATTCACTCAATGTTTCTCAAGTTTACTTACCTCACATACCTATTACCTATTTTGTAAAAGAAAAAAATATAAATGTAGATCCATAAAATGCATGTACATGTATCTAGATATATTTAATATTTTATCCATCCAATCTGCTCTTTATTTTTTTTAAAAATATAATTTCAACCGTTAAGTAAAAATTATATTTAGATATGTCTATTGTGCACATATAAGTACATGTACCATCCTTTTTTTTAAAAAATTCTTATACAAAACGACATTTAACATCCATTTAAATAGAATTATAAAACTTCAATATTTTCAATTAGTTTCATTCACCGAAAAAGAACAAAAACCAGTGTAGGAAGTTGCTATAAAGACAACCAATGAAACAAGAGTAAATGTCAACACATATTTTTTTAATAAAATAGAAGGGGCCCAGATAAATAAGCACCCAACCAAGGCTTGAAATTGAAGCAAAAGGTAAATAAGGATATAATTTAGTTGGTAGACATCCGCCCTTGCAACTAGATCGTTGCGATTATGGGTTGGTTGCCTACTTCCAAAGCCCCAAAGAAGAGGTTCCATATTATCATGTCTTTTTCCTGAACGAGAACAACTAATTGGAACTGAAAGGGTGTACTTTGTCGACCTATATGAGGCACTTTGGGGTATGGAATCCTCCTTTAACCTCTGTATTCATCACGTTTCTAATTTATCCAAATGCACTATGTTTTCAAAAATGTTCTTGTCGAACCAATTCCTGTTCTAATCCATTCTAGACTGATCGATATACCTATAATCAAATTTCTAATCAACTGGTGAAATACATTGCATCAACCTGAGAGCATTACCTGATCTGGTACATCAATATTAGGGTAACATTTGGTTTGCGAAAAGATTTTCTACTTTCATATTATATATTATATTTTTTATTTTCAACATATTGGATACGAAAATGAGAAAATAAACAATAATTTTTTGTACAGAAAATTGAATATTGTTGTAACCTAAACCACGACAGGATGACAAATCCTTAAAAATTAATTCAGTTTAATGGTAAAAATATGTAGTAGCCACCAAATCTTATTTTTAAGGGTATGATTCGGAAAAAAAAAACCGTAAAGAGCTCTAGGTCCAAGGGTTAGTTAAGAATAGGGAAGGTGCGAGACACTCTATTCGCCTCTTTCAAAGAATGGTACCCAAAGTTAAATGTGCAATGTTAAAATAATTAAAAATTTATTTTATCCCCTTAAAATATTTAAAATATTTATAGAAAGGATAAGATGAAGTTTAAAGACATAATATAATTATGTATGGAAAATAAAAGACAGAATTTTAATCCTACTCCCATGTATTTCCGGGTGTGATGCAAAAATCAAGGCATACATAGTTCTATCCACTTAATTTGTTAAGAGGAATTGATTGGGGAAATATATTCAAAATAGCTAGAAGGAATTTTGTTGGTGTTTTGAAAAGTTAGTCATTTTTTATTTTTGATAAGTTGAAAAATGATTTTAAAGAGAAGTGAATTGTGAAAAAAAAAATGTTTAAAACTTAATTTTTGAAGACATAAAATTTGATGATCTTTAACGAGAAAATATCTTATAGTTTTATTAAATTTTAATTATTTTTTATAATTAATTGAAATTGCGAATGCTTAAATGGACATTGATGATTTCTTACATGTGCAATTATCTATGTCAAGCGGAAAGAATGGGAGAAAGCCAAAAAACTCCAAGGATAGTTCAGGTCTGTGCATTGTTGAAAGGGGGTGAATCAAGATGCCACATCGCTGCTCTAGTTGCTTTCTAAGCTTCCATCATTTGTTGGGAACGCAATAAAATTATATGAAGAGAGTGAGAGAGGAGCTGTCTTGTTGTGGGAGTTTGAACTATTGGGTGTGTATGTAGCGTTGGGTACTTGGCTTGAGTGCAAGAGAAAGAGAGATAAGTGGTGTAAGTGAGAGAGGAGGTTCTGGTCTTCGTGGAAAGGTTGGGTCTGTAAAGGGAGAAGGAAAGTGACGTGGTGTTTGAGAGTTGTAAAAGTAGGAGAATTGAAAGACTATGCACATATGT
Organism: Canavalia gladiata; assembly: GCA_037954105.1. Classification (NCBI taxonomy): domain Eukaryota; kingdom Viridiplantae; phylum Streptophyta; class Magnoliopsida; order Fabales; family Fabaceae; genus Canavalia; species Canavalia gladiata. Next base: position 26,826,637 of record CM075662.1, read on the forward strand.
TGTATCTTGATCCATATGGGGAATGAGCAAGCGTTCAGGGGATGAGGGCGATCATCTTTGTCCCTGTGAGGATGGGAGTATGGTTCTGATTGGGAGCCTCTTTCCTAAATGTGTGAATATAGGAGAGTAAGATTGGATCCTACAAAGTGGGGGGCCAATATGTTGGATGGGTGAGAGAGTGTGAGGGAGGAGCATCTCTTTGGAGCTGGGTCTGTTGAGAGGAGCTGGCCTTTGCGAGAAAATTTGTAGAGAAGGAGGAATATGGGTTCGTTCTTAGTGTGTCCAAGGAGTAAAGGGCTCAATTAGGAAAAAAAGAAAGACTCTTGCTTTGTGATATTGCGAACACTGAATTATGTCCCAGGGTAAGTTTAAAACCCAAAATAAATTATTTGCCTAAAATCGAAAAATAACAAAGAATGATGAAAAATGAAAAGAAAAAGAAATTGTTAGGAAGTAGTTAGGAAGTTAACTAGATTAGCTAATATTAGTTAAGGGTTACTCAAAATAATAATAATAATAATAATAATAAAATGAAATGAGAAAATAAACAAAAACAAAAACAAAAAAAACATAAAAGGGATAAGGAAAAATAGAAAAGCAAGAAGAATAGAAAATAAAGAAAAATAAGTAAAATAATAGAAAAACAAAAAAAAAGAGAAGAAAAAAGAGGAGATAATGACAAAGTAAAAAATAAACAATAAAAGTATGTAAGAAAAAGGAAAAAATAAAAGAAAGGGGAGAATAAAAAATAAAAGATAAAAGATAATAGTAATAGAAAAATAAAAAATAATAAAAAGAAGGAAAGGAAAATAATAGAGAAGGTTGAATAATAATAAAGAAAAAGAAAAAAAAGAAAAAGGAATTTTTTTTTTAAAAAAAAAGGGTTAGTTAAGTTAGTTGTGGAAGTGGTTAGAAAAATAAAAAGAAAAGTAAGAAATAGTAAAATAAAATAGTTGGCGGGAGGTTGAGAATAAAAAAGGAGCCCTGCCAAATATTAAAAAGGGAGGCTTTGAAAGAAAAAAACAGGTGGCTACTTTGAAAAATCAGGTGCTTTTGGGGAAGGGTTTCTTCTGGATCTTTGGGGGACGAAGCTTCCCTGATGCTCTTCCTTCTCTATGATCCTAAATGCTTTTTTGCAACTTAAGGTCATTTTTGGAGATCCATCCATGGAGAATCTGCTTTGAGGCCAAGTAGTTTCAGTCTTAGTGAAAGAAATTCTGCAAATTGTGCAATCAATCTTACACAAGTTAGTGCTCGCTCTTAATGATAGATTATGACATTCTTCATCGAAATAAAACTAGTTCTGTTTGAATGAATGTTGTATCATTATGATTTGTGCCTCTAGCCTAGAGTCAAGTAAAAATGGCATGCATCTGTTCCAATTACGATATTAACAATGAAATCAACCAAAATATAGTCACGAAAGTCGTTCCGGGCTTGCTTTTGTATCCACACATAAACCATGATGATTGACTGAATAATAGGCATCTCAAATAAAACTTGGATTCAAATCTATCATTGGCCTGAGATTGCTCAGGAGAATCATGCAACTCGATCATCCCTTGTGAAATTTATCTGCTGAAATTTATAGGGAGCTCCATTTTTCTTTATTTGTAGAATCGGCTAGGCTGTATAATCTTTAATAAAAAGTAAAAAGAAGTTATGATTAAATCGATCTTTTGAATCAACATAAGGTAAATGTATAAGCTGGTAAGTGAGATCATCCTATGCCGGTCTTGGTTAGTTTCAACTGTGAAAAGACTAGGGGTCAGACAAAAAAAATAATTCGGCCTAAGAAGTATACTTAAAGCATAGGCTGGATAAGCTCCAATCTACCAAGAAGATTTACGGATAACTGCTTGTTGAATGCTCTAAATTTGTAATAATTATTAGATAAGGTAGTATCTTCTACATTCACTACTCTTAGGCCGAGTTATAAAATGAGTGGATTAGGTACCAGTGTTAAAAGTTAAAGCATCAATGAATGTGTACTGATTTAGTCATTTGTGGACAAGAGCCTATCATGTCCCAGTATCTACTATAACTTAGTAGAGGCTTAAGCTATAAAGCCTAGTCATCACAAAATCTGAGTTTCCAGGCACACATATAATGAAACTAATCTCTAGTTATGCAATTGTTTCATGAGTGCCGCCTAAACCATCTTGGTAAAATAGATAGACACGTTAGAATCGTGCCTTCAAGTCTGTTACCTCAAGTAACCACAGGTTCTATCTGCATAGCACCTCTGAATTCTAGTACTGGTGTTAGGAGTGTGTCACAGTAGAGACCACGCTCAAGGAGAGATTGAAAATCCAGCCAAGATAGACCCTACCTTCATTTGAAAGTGCCATAGAACTTTGTGAACTTCAAGTCATGCATTCTGCTACTATAGGAAACAAGCCAACCGTACTAATTTCTTGGCATAGCAGCGTCCCCTGTCAGTGTTCAATATAGAGATCAAAACCAAAATGAACGCGGCCTTTGTCTTCGTATAGCATGAATCACGTGAATCCGACCCCAGGGAGTGAAAGATTGGCAGTGGAGTTAAATGAATCAAGAGAACTTAAACAAGACAGGTGTTTCTTGTTCTTCTTCGTGACGATGTAGCTTCAACACCTGTGCCTTAGAGGTGGCATGAATCTGGTCTTGTTGGTGCTCACTCCCCTAGCAATGGTCGTCTTCCTGTTTTCGTTCCCAGGCCTCATCAAATGGCCCTTTCCTTCCACATTTTTTGATAGTGAATGTAGAAAAAGGGATGATAGCGATCTGATCAAGGAGAAAGAGCTTAATCTGTACCCCATGCACATAGGCCCTCACCATGCAAAGGTGAGTGAAATTCAAGTGTGTGTGGGGGCCACCGATAAAGCTTTGATTAAAATCCGTACAATACCCATGAAACACTACGTAAATCATAAATTATAAAACATAAGGCATAAAATTGAATGGCTCAAGTGGCTGAGCGCGCTACTCGTGTTCCCCAGGTTCTGGGTTCAAACCCCAGGGGAAACCTTTTGTTTTAAATATATTCACAAGCCAGCTTGGGCCATAAGTGAAGCGACGAGCCCAATTCGTTCCATGAAATCTCACAAGCCAGTTCAGGCCATAGGAGAAGTGAAGGAGCCCAAAATATAGCAATGAGGCTTTGCTAGACTCTCTTTTTATTATTAGGCCATACTTAAGGTTACCCTTTAAATGGACCCTTTTTCCAAACCAAAACTCCTAAATAAGAATTAATAATTTAGTCCAAATTCATTTTCTCTCATTTGGCCAAGCCCATTCATTCTTTTGTAAAACCATTTTTAAATTGGGCTAATCCCAATTCTGCTATTCTGTGTATTAATACATGCGGATTCACACGCGGCTTACGACAGTTTGGATTTTGCAAGCACGTAATTTTAGAAAATCACTATTTACACTTAACTTCTTCCAAAAATCGATTATTACCTACAATCATTCTTTCATCTACTAAGAGATCAAGTCTCTTAAAACCAGAACCACACAGCCTTGAGTTTCCCATTGCACCAAGGAATACGTAGGAGCAGGATCAGGTCCTGTCAAACTATTTTCCACCAACCTATTTACTTTTATTCTAAACTAAAGAGATCGAACAATTTTCAAAACTGTCAAAATCACACACTCAATTTAAGGGTACCGTTCTTCGGAACGGGCGAGTAGGATGCCTAACACCTTCCTTACTTCTAGCTGACTCCCGAACCTAGATTTTTCCTCAAGTTAGGGTTATCCCAAATATTTTCCCTTTACAAATAAAATTTGGTGGCGACTTCACAATCAATTAAAATTCTTTTTAAATTTTTAGCGAGTTCGTCATTTCATTGTAATTACAGTTACAACAGATGGTGACTCCACTGGGGACCTTAGAGAGTCAAGCCTTGTTTGAAATTGAGTGTGTAACATGTTGATCCCTTTTTATTTATTTACTATGTTTCCTTATTTATTTCATGTTGTCATTGTATGTTTCTCACCCTAGGTAGAAGACATATATATATACATATATATATATATATATAAATTGTGTTTCACTTACAGGATATAAGTCAAATGTTCATTCCACACATTGTAGTCCTATATGCATAACATGAGTGGGGCCCTACACCCGGGTCTGAGCGAAAACCTAGGACTAGAGGGGTCTAGTGGTGTCACTTGGGATGCACGTTCCATCAGGCTATCATGAAAACCCCAGCTAGAGTGCATATTTTTCTTGGTGCCCTGCAACTGGTGTCGCAACTGTAATTCTGACGAGACGAAGAACTCGCTAAAATTTTAAAATAGAATTTATTTTGGATTAATGTGTGGAGTCACCACCAAATTTTTATTTAAGGGAAAAAGTTTGGAAAAACCCTAACTTGAAGATGAGATTCAAAGTTTGGGAGTCGGTTACGAGTGAGGAAGGTGTTAGGCACCCCAGTCGTCCGTTCCAAAAAAAGGTACCCTTAAACTGAGTGTGTGATTTTTGAAAATTGTTTGATCCCTTTAATTAGAGTGAAAAGAAATAAATTGATGGAGGTTAGCCTGACAGGACTTGATCCTGCTCCTACATATTCCCCAGTGCAATGGGAAACTCAAGGCTTATATAGTTCTGGTTTTTAATTTTTTCTTTTTACTATTTTGATATATTATTACATTGTTTTGTTTTTCCCTTTTTTCCTGTTTTTGGGTTCGTTTTTCCCTTTTATCTTTTCTTTACTTTTTTCTCTTTTTCTATTATCAAAATTTGTTTTATATTTTTTTTTAGTTTGTTTAATTTTTGTTTTTCTATTTTTTTCAGAATTTTTATTTTTTTTATTTTTCTTTCTTATTTCAGATTATTTATTTTTTATTATCTATTTGTTTATATTTCCTTATCTTTATTATTTTTTCAGATTTTCATTTTTTACTTTTTATTTTTTGTTAAATTAGTTTTTCTGATTACTTTTTGTATTCTTTTGATTTTTCTATTTTCTTTCATATTTTAACTGTTTCTAACTATTATTTTTAATATTTTCCTTTTATTAATTTTTCTCATTTTATATATTTTTTATTATTTATTTGTCCAGATTTTATTTGTTTTTATTTTAGTCTTCACTTCAATCAACCTTTTCTTTATTTGTTTTTATTATTTACTATTTATTTATTGTTTAAATTAAAAGGGGCCTCAGACATAATTGAGTGTTTACAGTTTGCCCCTCTTTACTCATTCTCCTACTAGATAATATGAGAAATGGTTCTCTGAATTATCGTGGTAGGAAATGAGTAAAGACGTGAACACATTATGTCGAAGGCGAGCTTTGAAGATGTCCGACAAACATGAGAAACCTTTGAGCTTGAAGATGGATGCCTGGGAGATGATGGTTTCTGAGTAACCTTACCGACTTGATAGCATAACCTAATTAGGCTATGGATAAACCAATAGGGTTTGCAATGCTTGATCACACAGCCTAATTAGGCTACGAATACTAATAAAGTGTAGGCAAAGTAAGGTGAAAGAGGTCTGTTAGGACGGACATGGACAAGGAATGGAATGGCCTGTTTGAGGCAGGAGAGTATGCGGGAACTAAAATGTAAGGTATGTACAAGGTGGCCTGAAAACATAGGCCGATGTATAGAAATCTATCTATGCTTGAGGCCTGATATCATAGGCCTTGATGTAGAAAAGTAAATTTGATGATGCATGAAAGAAAACTTGAATGTACAGAAAAGAAAACTTAAGTATGCAGAGAAGAAAGCTTGAACGTGCAGAAAAGAAAACTTGAGTATGCAGAAAAGAAAGCTTGAATGTGCAGAAAAGAAAACTTGAGTATGTAGAAAAGAAAGTTTGAACGTGCAGAAAAGAAAACTTGAGTATGCAGAAAAGAAAGCTTGAACGTGCAGAAAAGGAAGACTTGAACATGCTGGAAGAAAACTTGAACGGGCCGAAAAGGAAACTTGAACATGCAGAAAAAGCAAACTTGAACGTGCTGGAGTAAACTTGAACGTGCTGGAGGCCTGGCACTATAGGCTGAGATGCAGGAAGGTAAACTTGATGAGGCCTGACACTATATGCCGTGATGCAGAAAATGTAAACTTGATGAGGCCCGACAACATAGGCCATGATGCAGAAAGCTAAACTTGATGAGACCTGACACTATAGGCCATGATGCATAAAGGTAAACTTGATGGTGGCCTGACAACATAGGCCATGATTTAAAACTTAATGAGGCCTGACACTATAGACCATGATGCAAAACGGTAAACTTGATGATGGCTTGACAACATAGGCCATGATTTAAAACTTGATGAGGCCTGACACTATAGGCCATGAATGGGAAAGAATGAAGCAAGCCTGTTAAGACAGGAGACTTTGAAATGGGAGGGACCTATACTAGCTTGAATGAAAGGTGACCTATGCTACTTGAAAGGATGGCCTGCCTAGACAGGTGAAGCATGAATGACCTGTTGAGACAGGTAGAGGGAAGATGCCATGATGTGCCCTAGGAATGCATGTGAGGGTGGAATGTGGACTCTTCATCAGCTGCCTCGGACAACCTATTATTGAAATTTGTTTTTCTTGAATTAAAACAGGTAGTTTATTCTACCTTGAACTTGAAGGTTTTTTTAAGCCCTTGATAATTAATCTCTTGAAGAAACTTGGGCCAACATTTCTCCCCAGTTTGGAAAATTCTTGATAATTGAGAGATGTCTTGATTGGCAAGCATTTTGCTCCAGTTCGGACTTGATTCTGAATTTGAGGATGTCCTCAAATTGAATTTTTGTGTGGGAAAGAATTTGCCCCAGTTTGAACTTGATTCAAAATCATTCAACCATCTCGACTTGAATTATCTGGGCGAATGTCTCCCCCTGTTTTGAAATTTTTTGGAATTGAGGATTGCCTCAACTTGAATTTTCTAGGCAAAAGCTAGCCCCAGTTTTGTTCTTGAATTTAAACCTTTCTTGGGCAAACGTTTTCCCTAGTCTGAACTTGAATTGTGTGGGCGAGCATTTGCCCCAGTTTGAACTTGATTTTGAATCTGAGGATGACCTCAAATTGAATTGTGTGGGCGAGCATTTGCCCCAGTTTGAACTTGATTCCTTTTATGATTGACTCGGGAAATTTTATCCAGGTCTTAGTTAGTTTTTGAAAAATGAATTACGAAATGCTTGAATGAATGATGCCATTGTGCTATTTGAATGAATGGAAAAGATGGGATGTTTAATGCCTAAATAAATGAAAAGGACGCAATGTTTTAATTTATTCATTGCTTTAGATGATTGAAAAGATTATTTATTGAAATGGATGCTGTGGGATGCATGTAAACCATGAAATGGTATAAAACTTTTTGTTTCTCTTGATTTTTTTGATTTTTCTAACACATCCTTCCTCGACAACCCCATAGTTGGTGTGAAAGGAATCAAGAATCAGGACGAGCTAGATTGACTTAGTTTTAGTGTTTTGGTCAATCTTGAAATTTTTCTTTTTTCAGGATCTTTGAGATCCAACACTGGTTCGCTTTATAGAATAAGACACACTTCCGTTTTGGTGGCATCATGGCTGGTAGGAAGATGAATCTTTAGAAAACAATCCTGTCATGTTGCAACGGTCGAGGATTCATCCGACTTGTCATGACTTTTCAAAATCAAACCCTTTTTAATTTTTTACATTTTTCACATTTCCTTTTTGGCACGTGCCTTTTTGAGGTGTGCAAAGTGATTTTGGATGGTCAAAAGAAGGAGATAGAGAATTTTGAGGTCATATGTTTTAAGGTAGTGTACTTGAAAGGGAGGGATGACAAAAGATGTGTGTTCAGTTGCCCAAATGGCACCTTTTGATGAAAAATGCCAATGCTGTTTTTCATAATCTTGATTGTCTAATTAGCCAAACTTGAGAAATGGCAAAATTTTGCCCCAGTTTTAGGAAGATATGAGGTGTAGAAATGTCCTATTGTCCTGGGATTCTTGATTCGACCTTAACTTTTTCCTGGGTTATTCCTGAGTTTTCAACCCAACAGGTCTTTCGTTTTGCCCTAACTTTTGCCTAGGTCGCCCTTACGGGTTTTCAACCTAGCGGGCTCTTGGTTGTGTGCCCTAACTTTTGCCTAGGTCGCCCTTTGAGGGTTTTCGACCTAGCGGGCTTTTGTTTGATTGTGCCCTAACTTTTTCCTAGACCGCCCTTTGAGGGTTTTCGACCTAGCGAGCCTTCTGTTTGATTATGCCCTAACTTTTTCTTAGGTCGTCTTCGAGGGTTTTTCGACCTAGTGGGCTTTTGTTTGATCCCAATCTTGCCTGAATTGTTGTTGGAAACTGGCAAGACCTTTCCTGACCATGACTTTGTTGATTTAATCTTTTGAATTTGAACCTTGCTTTTTCCTGGATTATTTGTGGGTTTTAATCCAGCAGGTTTCACTTCTTTTTGGATTTTGAATTTTGACCCTGATTTTGCCTGGATCATTTTTATTTTAATCCAACGGGTTTTCTTCTTTTTCTTGAATTTTATGTAGTCAGATATCGATCTTGCCGGGATCATTTTTCTTCCAATTCAGCGGACCTTATTTTGCATCCCTGATTTTGCCTGGATTTGAACTTGATTCCAGCGAGATATTACAAAGCATTCCGTTACAATGAATGGTGATCTAGAATCCCTGGTTGCTTACTTTGCTTCCTCATTTGGTTTTTCTTTGAGCTAGATTAATTAGACGTTCAAGATTATTTATTACAACAGTGGCATTATCACCAATTGGTATTAATAGTTTGGGTATAGGAATAAGATGTGAGCTGAAGGGATAAAAAGAACGGTAAATTTTAGAAGTAAAGCCAACAATGTAAAACACGTGCTCAAGAAACATGAAAAATGTAAATTTTGTATTATTCATTGAGATTTATTTACAAAAGATTTATTTCTAAAAGTATGACAAATCCTAGATGATCTTCCTCGATAGCTTGATCTGTACAAGGCAGTTTGTCGTGCTGCTCCCACTTTCAGCTGGTCAACAGGCTCTCATAATTCGGCATTGGATTATTTCCCCCATTAGGAGCAACCTTCCTGAAATCTAGTCGTTTAGCATCAATCAAGCTTTTCACCTTACACTTCAGAACCTGGCACTTTTCTGCAGAATGACCAATGTACCCCTCATGGTAGTCATATATGGCATTTGCATCATACCATTTAGGGTATGGTAGTTCTTGAGGTTTCAGCGGGTATGGAACCACCAAGGAATTCTGGATTGGATGAGGTAGCAGTTCAATGTAGGTCATTGGAATGGGATCAAACTGGACAGGATCCTTTTCCTTCTTTTGGCTTTGGCTAGGATTTGGGCTCATGGCTTGTGTTTGGACGTGTATGGTATGGGCGGTCGGATTTGCATTGGATAATTGTAAGTTAGATGGTAGGGTGGTTGGTAGGTAGAAGCAATGTAAGGATATGGTATATAAGGTGTGTATGGTGAAGGTTGGAAGCCCGTTGGTCCGTAAGGTCCCATCTAAGGCATGTATTGTCCTTGACTTGAAGCCACCTTATAAGTCTCCCTTGTCTTCTTCTTTTCTACAGAGGTATCCCCGAAATTGTGCGCGATCCTTCCACGGCGCATGCCACCCTCGATCCTTTCTCCAATAATGACGACATCGGAGAAGCTAGAAGTCACACTACCAATCATCTTGTCGTAGAAAGGATCTTGGAGTGTGTCTACAAACGTGCTGACCATCTCTTTCTCGGATAATGGAGGTTGTACATGAGCAGCTAGCTCTCTCCATCGTTGGGCGTATTGCTTGAAAGTCTCATCCCCCTTCTTGGCCCTGTTTTGGAGTTAAGTTCGATCGGGAGCCATCTCCACATTATACTGGTACTGCTTGAGGAAGGCCTCAGCTAGATCCCTCCATGAATGGATGTGTGTCCGCTCTAGCTGAGTGTACCAAGTTGCAGCTGCCCCAGTCAGGCTGTCTTGAAAGAAATGTATGAGCAGCTTATCGTTGTTCCTACAGGAAGACATCTTCCTATAGTACATGGCCAAATGACTCTTTGGATAGCTAGTTCCTTGATACTTTTCAAATTCAGGAACCTTGAATTTAGGAGGGATGACCACATCGGGAACCAGGCACAAATTGGCTGCATTTGTGGCTTCATAAGCACTCCCCTCAATTGCCTTGATCCTTTCCTCTAGACCCTTCCACTTTTTTGTATCCTTATTCGAAGGATGGCTTGGGTATTCCTCAGACATGTGGTGAGGTTGAGAAAATGGTATGTGCACAGGGTGAAGCCCTTGGGTGAACATAGGATGCATTCCCCCAACAGTTGTTTGGTGAGCTTATGAGATGATGTTTGGAGGTAGGTTATGTGTTTGGGTTTGTGTTTGGGCTTTTGTATGAGGGTGCATACCTGTGAGGAAATCCATGATGAACTCCTTCGGTTGGTGGAGGCATGGTTAATGGTGAGGGGTTTTGTGGATTGAAGCTAGGAGGATGTAATGGGTCATTTGGTTCTCCTGGTAGAGACCTTACTTCTTTCTGTTTTGACAGTTGGATGGCTTCCATTAGCTTGGCCATCTGTTCTTTCAAAGTTTGGACCTCATTTCTCAATTCCTCATTTTGTCTCTCTAGCTCATCCATGATTCCTGATTGGGATCTAGTCCTATAAGGATGTCGAGGAAGCTGAGTTGCTCCAATTTTTCTGTTAAAGTTAAGAATTTAATTTTTGAGAAACCGTTTAAATACAAAAATCATGAATGAAAAAATGTTGATGTAATGATAAGAATGCATGGATGATTTTCAAAATCTCCTTCTTTCAGTGATAAATTTATTAATGAATGAATGAATGCTATGTGCAAATAATTTTAAGAGTTTTGAATTTTGAGGGTTTTGAAAAATGATTGAGGGTTGCTTTATTTTGACTTTTAACAATTTTATGCTTTTATCGATTTTGGGTATTTGATTTTGCTAGAAAAACCTTTGGTTTTGTTTGAAAAAGTTTTGCTAAAATTTTCCTAAGAAAGCATCCTTTAGGTTTTTGAAATTTCATTTTCCCTCTTTTTACATCTTTTCATATTTTCAATATTTTCAAAAATATTTTTCTAATTTTTCCTAGGAATTTTATTTTCCTTTTCCATGATTTTCTATTTTTATTTGATTTTTGTTTTTAATAATTTTTTCTTATGCTTGATTTTTCCTTGATTTTCTGTATTTTCCCCAATTTTAGATTTTGTCTCCCCTCTTCTTTGTCATCTTGAGTGATTTGGTTTACTTGAGCACGGGACTAGCATACACGCCCTGTATCATAAAAGGGGTGTGTGTCCTCTTTGCCTCTTATGTGGGTTGCCTGTCCTAAGCGTCTAAGGCTTTTAATGTACGAACCTCTCAAAGGTGGTTAGTAATCCTGGGGTGTAGAGGTCACTAGAGCCAAGTTCTAGTCCATAATGCTTGCCACAACAGTAGACGTAGCCACTAGTTGCGAGGCATTATGAATAGGACACACTCTAGCCAGGATTTTCGTGATAGCCACACAGGACGTAGGCCCTAGCATGACACCACTATATCCCTCTATCCTAGGCAGCACTCAGACCCGTGTATAGGGCCCCACTCATGATAAATGCATGCATGATGTGATGTGTGGAGGGCACACAATTTTGGGATACCTGCAATTGGGGAAATTGCACAGATATATAGCGATTTATTGTTTATCTACCCTAGGGTTATACAACATATAGACAAACAAGCAGCAGGTAAATAAACACATAAATGAATCGTGCAATGGATAAATCGCGCAAATAAATAGGCAAGGGATTTATACAATACACACTCAAATGAACGGGCTGGACTCTCTAATGTCCCCAGTGGAATCGCCATCTGTCGCAACCGTAGTTCCGACGAGACGACGAACTCGCTAAAATTTTAAAATAGAATTTATTTTGGATTAATGTGTGGAGTCGCCACCAAATTTTTATTTAAGGGAAAAAGTTTGGAAAAACCCTAACTTGAAGATGAGATTCAAAGTTCGGGAGTCGGTTATGAGTGGCGAAGGTGTTAGGCACCCCACTCGCCCGTTCCAAAAAACGGTACCCTTAAACTGAGTGTGTGATTTTTGAAAATTGTTTGATCCCTTTAATTAGAGTGAAAATAAATAAATTGGTGGAGGTTGGCCTGATAGATGATCCTGCTCCTACGTATTCCCCAGTGCAATGGGAAACTCAAGGCTTACGTAGTTTTGGTTTTTGATTTTTTCTTTTTACTATTTTGATATATTATTACATTGTTTGTTTTTCCCTTTTTTCTTGTTTTTGGGTTCGTTTTTCCCTTTTATCTTTTATTTCCTTTTTTCTCTTTTTCTGTTATCAAAATTAGTTTTTTATTTTTTTTAGTTTGTTTAATTTTTGTATTTCTATTTTTTTCAGAATTTTATTTTTTTATTTTTCTTTCTTATCTAAGATTATTTATTTTTTATTATCTATTTGTTTATTTTTCCTTATCTTTATTATTTTTTTAGATTTTCATTTTTTGCTTTTTATTTTTTGCTAAATTAGTTTTTCTAGTTACCTTTTGTATTCTTTTGATTTTTCTATTTTCTTTCATATTTTAACTGTTTCTAACTATTATTTTTAATATTTTCTTTTTATTAATTGTTCTCATTTTATATATTTTTTATTATTTATTTGTCCAGATTTTATTTGTTTTTATTTTAATCTTCACTTCAATCAACATTTTTCTTTATTTGTTTTTATTATTTACTATTTATTTATTATTTAAATTAAAAGGGGCCTCAGACATAATTGAATGTTTACAACTGGTAGCCTTCTCTACGGTTGTAGCAAACATCAGGAATTGGAACTTGGCTTTAGTAACCTTCATAACCTCCATGATTATAAACCACCTTGGGTGAGATGCATATATCAAAAAGACCTTAGGCCTATATCACATTTCACTTCACCTAATACACTAAAAAGGGGATATTTATTTTAAACACCCACAAAACATTAAGACTTAAAATTGATATTAAATTAGAAAAGAAAAAGAGAATGATAAACTAAAAAAGGACAAAATAAACAAATTTGATAAATAAAATCAGAAAAATAAGGAAAATTTAAAAATAATATCTCAGACTAATGAGTTAAACTGGGGAAAAATTTTGCCCAAACCAATTCAAATTAAGATTTTGGAAAATAAACATATACAAATCCAAAAGAGATAAGAGTTAGAAAATTGGAAAGAGAAATAGAAAAATAAAAAAATAATTTCTATTAACAGATTTTGAAAAAAAAAAGAGAAAAGGAAAATTTGAAAGAAAATCTAAAACATATTTTAGCAAAACTAAAAATTACCAAAAATTACAAAAATGAAAATACTAAAAATCCAAAAAGAAGCCAAAATAAATAAAGCAACAGATCATTCAAAATGATCAACTTTCAAATCTCTAATTATTTGTGCATTCCAAAATTCATTCATTCATTCTATCATTGAAAAAAGGAGATTTTGAAAATCATCCCATACCTTCTTCATACTCACTGGAGCATTAACATTTTTATCATCCATTGATTTTGCATTCAAAATGTTTCTCCAAAATTAATTTTTAATTTAACAGAAAAATTGGACAAAGACAACTTCTTCGACACCATTATAGGACCCGATCACAATCAGGAGTCATGGATGAGCTGGAAAGACAAAACGAGGAGTTGAGAAATGAGGTCAAAATTCTGAAGGAACATATAGCCAAGCTAATGGAGACCATCCAATTGTCGAAACAAAAGGATGTAAGGGAATCCCTTCTGGAAAAACCAATCTACCCATCTTATCCTCCTAGCTACTGTCCATAGAATCCTTCACCATCAACTATGCCTCCACAAACCGAAGGGATTCGTTACAAGTTTCCTCATGCGCATACACCCTTATTCAGCCAAACACACAACCCACCTTCCAACCCCATAAAAATTCCTCACACCGTTTCAAAAACCACCTCACAAGCTTACCAAACAGCTGTTGGGGGGACGAATCCTATGTTCACCCAAGGGCCTCACCCTATATACATTCCATGTTCTCATCCTTACAACCTGGCAGGAGAACATCAAAACCATCCTTTCAAGGAGGATATTGAAAAGTGGAAAATCCTAGAGGAAAGGATCCGGGCAATAGAAGGAAGTGCATATGATGTCAGAGATGCATCTGAATTGTGCTTGGTTCCAGACGTGGTCATTCCTCCTAAGTTCAAGGTTCCTGAATTCAAAAAATATCAAGGGACTAGTTGTCTGAGGAATCACTTGACCATGTACTGTAGGAGGATGTTCGCCTGCACTCACGATGATAAGCTGCTTGTCCATTTCTTTCAAGACAGCTTAACTGGGGCAGCTGCAAACTGGTATACCCAGCTGAAACAGATACATATCCGTTCATGGAAGGATCTGGCTGATGCCTTCTTAAAAAAGTACAAGTACAACCTATAGATGGCTTCTGACAGAACTCAACCTCAGAACATGGCCAAGAAAGGGGATGAGACCTTCAAGCAGTATGCCCAACGATGGAGGGAGTTAGCTACTCAAGTGCAACCTCCCTTATCTGAGAAAGAATTGGTGAACATGTTCATTGACACACTCCAAGATCCTTTCTATGACAAGATAATTGGTAGCATGACTGCTAGCTTCTCTAATGTTATCATCATTGGAGAAAGGATTGAAGGTGGTATGCGCAGCGGAAGGATTGTGCACAAGTTTGTAGGGACAATAAACGCTTCTGTTGGAAGAGAGAAGACAGGAGAGACATATAATGTGGCTTTCAATCAAGGCCAATACACACCTCAGATGGCACCTTAGAGGCCAACCAATTTTCAACCACCACCATATACTCCTTTTATGCCATATCCCTACATTGCCACAACCTACCAAACACCCTATCCTCCAGCTTATAATCATCCAATGCAAATCCCACCATCAACACGATACACGGCCCAAACATAAGCCACAACTCAAACACAAGCCATAAGTCAAAACCCTAACCAAAGCCAAAGAAAGGAGAAAAAAACCTGTCTAATTTGATCCTATCCCAATGACCTATACTAAGCTGCTACCTCGCTTAATCCAAAACTCTCTAGTCGCTCCTTATCCTTTAAAACATTAAGAACCACCATACCCTAAATGGTATGATCCAAAAGCCAGGTGTGATTACCATATGGGGTTCATTGGTCATTCAACCAAAGATTGCCAAGCTTTGAAGCGTAAGGTGCAAAGCCTAATTGATGCAAAATGGCTGGATTTTGGAAAGTTTCCTCCTAATATGGTAAATGATCCATTGCCTAATCACGAAAGCCCATCAGCTAGCTGAAAGAAATTGGGGCCACACAATGAGGTGCCTTGTACAATTGAGATACTGAGGAAAATTATCTAGGATTTCTCATACTTTTCAATCTTTTGTAATGAATCTCAATGAGAAATACAAAAATTACATTTTTCACGTTGCTTGGGCATGTGTTTTACATCATTGACTTTCCCTCTTAAAATTATCATTCTTTCCATGATTGAACCCACTTCTCATTCTATATCCAAATAATAAATACTTGTTGGTGACAATGCCGGTGCTGTAATAAATAATTTTGAGCACCTCATTAATTAAATTCAAAGAGAAAAATCAAATGAGGAAGCAGAGTAAACAAGATCGAAATCCAACCAGGAATTTCAAATCATAATAGGTACCCCATTATAATTCCTTTCAAGAAATATCATGTCCAACAAAGAAATAACAAATATCCTGTTGGACCAAAAGTTTAAATCCAGGAAAAATTTAGGGATGTGAAATAGACCCGCTGAATTAAAAGTCAAAACAATGCAAGCAAGATGCAATAGAATATCTAACCAGTCGAAAATAAAAAAAGAAAACAAACTCGCTGGATTAAAGTCAAAGAAATAATCCAGGAAAAATTAGGATAAAAAATTCAAGAAAAAAGAAATAAGAAAAAACCTGCTGGATTAAAATCAAAAGTAATCCAGGAAAAAGCAGGGTCAAAAAGTAAAATAATAATCAAAGTTATGATCAGAAAAGGTCATGCATGATTAAAATTCCAAAAACAATTCAGGCAAAATTAGGATCAAGACAAAAGCCAGCTTGGTTGGAAATCCTCAAAGGACGGCCTAGGAAAAAGTTAGGGCATAATCAAGACAAAAGCTCCCTAGGTCGAAAACCCTTCAAAGGTGGCCTAGGAAAAAGTTAGGGTAGGTAGACAAAAAGCCTGCTAGGTCGAAAACCCTCAAAGGGCGGCCTAGGCAAAAGTTAAGGCAAACAAACAAAAAACGCGCTAGGTCAAAAACCCGCAAAGGGCGGCCTCGACAAAATTTAGGGCACAAAAACAAAAGCCCGCTAGGTCAAAAATCCTCAAAGGGCGGCCTAGGCAAAAATCAGGGCAAACAATAGACCTGCTGGGTTGAAAGCTCAAAGGAACAATCCTGACAAAAGTTTAAGGTCAATCAAAATTCAAGTGCAATCTGACATTTCTGCACCTCACATTCCAAAACTGGGCCAAAATTTTGCCATTTCTAAAATTTGATTAATTTGGCAATCAAAGTTATGAAAAGCAGTATTGGCATTTTCACCAAAAGGTGCCATTTGGGCAGTCAGACCAACATTATTCACCCTAAAACCTCACATGTAAAAACTCTCCATCTCCTCCCATTAACCATTCAAGATCACATTGCACACCCCAATAGTGCACATGCCAACAGAAATATGAAAAATGTAAAAATGAAAAGATTAATTTTGAAAAGTCATGACAAATCGGATGAATCCTCAATCATCGCAACTTGGCATAATCATTTCCAAAAAACCATCCTCTTGCCAAATATAAAGCCGCCAAAACAAAGGAGTGTGTCCTATTCAATAATGTTGACCACTGTTGGGTCTCAAAGATCTTGAAAAGGAAAATTACGAAATTGACCAAGAAACCAAGAAACAGAGTCAGTCCAGCTTGTCCTGAATCTTGATTCCCCTTATACCATATAAGGTTGTTGAGAAAGGAAAATGTCGAAGAAAAATAAAAAATTAAGAGCAACGAAACTCTATAAACCATCTCATGGCATGCATTCATCCCACAACATCCATTTCATCAAATAATCATTTCAAGGATAAAAAAGCAATAAATAAGTTAAAATATTTCATCCTCTTGCCTTTATTCAAGCATCACATAAACATTTGGTAATTCAAAGATTGCATCATTTTTCATTCATTCAAACATCACATAAGCATCTCATTCGAACATCGTATCAAGACCAAGGAAAATTTCCCAAACCATTTAAAATTAAAAATATTTCTAAAAATCTCAAAACTAGGGCAAACATTTGCCCAGAAAAATTCAAATTCAGGCAATCCTCAATTTCAAAAAGAAAAATTCAAAACTGGAGCGAACACTTGCTCAGAAAAATTCATATTGAGGCAATCCTCAATTTCAAAAAGAAAAATCTCAAAACTTGGGCAAACACTTGCCTAGAAAAATTCAAATTGAGGTAACCCTCAATTCCAAATCAAAATTCAAAACTGGGGAAAACGTTTTCCTAGAAAAATTTAAATTGTGGCAACCTTCAATTCCAAATCAAGATTCAAACTGGGGAAAATGTTTGCTTGGAAAAATTCAAATTGAGGCATTCCTTGATTGCCAAAAATCTTCTAAACCGGGGTAAAATTTTTGTCCAAGTTTCTTCAAGAGAAAGTGATTATCAAATGCTTAAAAAAACTTTTGAATTCAAGGTAGAATCAGCAATTTATTAATAAGTTGTTTTAAACATGTGATAAAGAAATATTTCTTCTCACCTGTTCAAACATCAGGAAATTTACCTATGTTTTGGGACACACCGTGATCCCGACAAGGAATTTGTTGATATTTCTCATATCGTTCTCCACACCTGTCTTAACAGGTCATTTTTACTTTGTTTGTCTTAACATGTCATTTCCATTTCCCTTTACCTGTCTTAATAGGCCTTCTCAATTGCATCCTTTCCTGCCTTAACAGGCTTGCATTTATCTTGGCAACAACAGGATTTCATTTATATTCCCTTGGCAACAACAGGATTTCATCATTTGCATTCATCCTGGCAACAACAAGATCTCATTTGCATTCATCCTGGCAACAGCAGGGTCTCATTTGCATTCATCCTGGCAATAGCAGGATCTCATTTGCAATAGCAGGACTTCATTCTCCTGTCAATATCAGGACATCATTTGCATTTATCTTAGCAACAGCAGGATTTCATCGTTTGTATTCATCTTGGCAAAAACAGGATCTCATTTGCATCCATCCTAGCAACAACAAGATTTCATCGTTTGCATTCATCCTTGCAACAGTAGGATCTCATTTGCATTTTCCCGGCAACAGCGGGACCTCATTTGCTTCCTTCCCGACAATAACGGAACATCAAGCATGTTTAATTTCTTGCATCTTCCCGACAACAACGGGACATCAAGCATGTTTTAGTCTTTGCATCTTTCTCGGCAACAGTGGGACCTCATTTACATTCTTCCAGGAAACAGGGGGACATCAAGCACATTTAATTTCTTATTTTTTTCCCGGCAACAGCGGGACATCAAGCGTGTTTAATTTCTTGCATCTTCCCAGTGGCAGCAGGACATCAAGCACGTTTAATTTCTTGCATTTTTCCCGGCAACAGCGGGACCTCATTGGCATTTCTCCTGTCAACCCCAGGACCTCAGCACGTTTATTTTTCTACATCCTGCCCTATCCAGGCCCCTACACGTTTATCTTTCTGCACCCTGGCCTATTTAGGCCCCATGCGTTCAAATTTTTGCACCCCTGCCTGTCTTTATAGGCCTTTTCCATTTCATTTTACTTGTCTTTACAGGTCATTCTCTCGCTGTCTTAGCAAGTCCCTTCTAATTCACTTTACTTGTCTTAAAAGGCTATGTTTTTCCATTCTGTTAACCTAATCAGACTCTGCATTTCGGCCTACCATGTCAGGCCTGACATATTTAAGCCTCTTCAGCTCATCACACGAGGCTTGCAAAGCTCATTCAAAACTTCCATAGTTGAACTATCATTCTCCAATTTACTATAGCAAGAACTCGCAAGATTTTATCAAACTCAGGAATTCTTCCAGTACCCCAGCAACATCATCCAGCTCCCTGATATTTTCAAGACTTGCCAATAAGGCTCACACCCATACCATTTTTAGCTTTTCCCTCAGACATAATTGGTTCACGTCTTTACTCATTTCTTGCCATGATAATATAGAAACTCATTTCTTATATTATTTGGTAAGAAAATGAGTAAAGAGGGGCAAACTGTGAACACTGAATTATGTCCGAGGGTAAGTTTAAAACCCAAAATAAATTATTTGCCTAAAATTGAAAAATAACAAAGAATGATGAAAAGAGAAATGAAAAATAAATTGTTAAGAAGTAGTTAGGAAGTTAGCTAGATTAGTTAATATTAGTTAAGGGTTAGTCAAATAATAATAATAATAATAATAATAATAATAATAATAATAATAAAATGAAATGAGAAAATGAAAAAAAAGCAAAACAAAAAAAAAACCATAAAAGGGATAAGGAAAAATAGAAAAAGCAAGAAGAATAGAAAATAAAGAAAAAGAAGTAAAATAATAGAAAAACAAAAAAAAGAGAAGAGAAGAAAAAGGAGGAGATAATGACAAAGTCAAAAATAAACAATAAAAGTATGTAAGAAAAAGGAAAAAATAAAATAAAGGGGAGAATAAAAAATAAAAGATAAAAGATAATAGTAATAGAAAAACAAAAAATAATAAAAAGAAGGAAAGGAAAATAATAGAGAAAGTTGAATAATAATAAAGAAAAAGGAATTTTTTTTTAAAAAAGGGTTAGTTAAGTTAGTTGTGAAAGTGGTTAGAAAAATAAAAAGAAAAATAAGAAACAGTAAAATAAAATAGTTGGCAGGAGGTTGAAAATATAAAAGGAGACTCGCCAAATATAAAAAGGAGAGGCTTTGAAAGAAAAAATGAGGCGGCTACTTTGAAACATCAGGTGCTTTTGGGTAGGGGTTTCTTCTAGATCTTTGGGGTATGAAGCTTCCCTGATGCTCTTCCTTCTCTATGATCCTAAAAGCTTTTTTGCAGCTTGAGGTCATTTTTGGAGATCCATCCATGGAGCATCTGCTTTGAGGCCAAGTAGTTTCAGTCTGAGTGGAAGAAATTCTGCAAATTGTGCAATCAATCTTACACAGGTTAGTGCTCGCTGTTATTGATAGATTACGACATTCTTTGTCGAAAGAAAACTGGTTCTATTTGAATGAATGTTTGTATCATTGTGATTTGTGCCTCTAGTCTGGAGTCACGTAAAAACTACATGCATCTGTTCCAATTATGACATTAACAATGAAATCAACCAGAATATAGTCACGATAGTAATTGCGGTTTTGCTTTTGTATCCACACATAAACCATGATGATTGACTAAATAATAAGCGTCTCAAATAAAACCTGGATTCAAATCTGTCATGGCCTGATATTGCTCAGGAGAATCATGCAACTCGATCATCCCCTGTGAAATTTATCTGCTGAAATTTACAGGGAGCTCCCTTTTTTTTTATTTGTAGAATAGGCTAAGCTGCATAATCTTTAATAAAAAGTAAAAAGAAGTTCTGATTTAATGGATCTTTTGAATCAGCATCAGGTAACTGTATAAGCTTGTAAGTGAGATCATCCTATGTTGGTCTTGGTTAGTTTAGCTGTGAAAAGACTAGGGGTCAGATAAAAAAAAATAATTCGGCCTAAGAAGTATATTATAGCATAGGCTGGATAAGCTCCAATCTGCCAAGAAGATTTATGGATAACTACTTATTGAGTGCTCCAAATCTGTAATAATCAGTAGTTAAGGTGGTAGCTTCTGCATTCACTACTCCTAGGCCGAGTTATAAAATGAGTGGATTAGGTGCTAGTGTTAAACGTCAAAGCATCAAGGAAGGTGTACTGATTTGGTCAAGGAGGATGATAACAATCTGATCAAGGAGAAAGAGCTTAATCTGTACCCCATGCATGTAAGCCCTCACCATGCAAAGGTGAGTGAAATTCAAGTGTGTGTGGGGGCCACCGATAAATATTTGATTAAAATTCGTACAATACCCATGAAACACTACGTAAATCATAAATTACAAAACATAAAGCATAAAATTGAATGGCTCAAATGGCTTAGCGCGCTACTTGTGTTCCCCAGGTTCTGGGTTCAAACCCCAGGGACAACCTTTTGTTTTAAATATATTCACAAGCCAGCTTGGGCCATAAGTGAAGCGACGAGCCCAATTCGTTGCATGAAATCTGACGAGCCAATTCCGGCCATAAGAGAAGTGAAGGAGCCCAATTCATTTCATAAATCCAGCCAACATTGGAATCTTACACAAAATATACCAATGAGGCTCTATTGAACTCTCTTTTTATTATTAGGCCATACTAAGGGCTACCCTTTAATTGGGGTCTATACCACATATCACCTCACCCAAGACATAAAAGGGCATATTTATTTTGAACACACACAAATAGTAAGCAAAAGAAAAATTAGAAAAAAAAAGGAAGAAAATAAATAAATTTAGAAAAATAAAGAAAATTCAAAAATAATTTCTCACACAAATGAATAAAACTAGGGCAAATTTCTTTGCCCAAACCAATTCAAATTAAGATTTTTGAAAGTAATATATATATATATATATATATATATATATATATATAAATCTAAAAGAGAGAAGAGTTAGGAAATTTGAAAGAGTAATGGAAAAATTAAAAATAATTTCTAAAATTAACAGAATTTTGAAAAATCCAAAAAAGAGAGAAAATGAAAATTTGAAAATCTAAACAATTTCTCATTCAAAGAGAGAGGAAATTAAAATTAAAATTAAAATGATCACAAAAATAACACAAAAAATAACAAAAACAGAAAATCTAGAAAAACTTTAGCAAAATCAAATTTTAAAAAAATTACTAAAAATGGAATTTTTGAAAAGAGAAAAGCAAAATAATGAATCAAAAGTTCATTTGGTCAATTTTCAAAGTATTTGTACATTTCAACATCACATCCATTCATTCTTTAAATAAATTTATCATTGAAAAAAAAGATATTTTGAAAATCATCCTATACCTTTTTCATTGGAGCATTGATACTTTTATCATGATTTTGCATTCACATTTTTTCTCACAATTAATTTAACAGAAAAATTGAAGGAAGATAGCTTTCTCAGCACCCTTATAGGACTCATTCACAATCAAGAATCATGGATAAGTTGGAACAAAAAAATGAGGAGCTAAGGAATGAGGTGAATACTTTGAAGGATCAAATGGCCAAATTAATGGAGGCTATACATCAAAAACAGAAGGATGTAAGGGATCCTTTCCTGAAGAACCAATTGACTCCTCATATGTTCCTAACCCTAATCCACAAAATTCTTTACCATTGACCATGCTACCATAAGCCGAAGGGGTTCATTATTGGTTCCCTCATAGACAGGCACCTTCCTCCATAAGATACACACAAACCCAAACACAAAACCTACCTTCAAACCCCACCGAAATCCCTCATATTACCCCAAACACTACCTCACAAGAACATGTCCAAGCTTACCAAAGAGTCACTGGAGGAACGAATCCTATGTTCACCCAAGGACCTCACCCTATATACATACCACTTTCTCATCTGCATAATATGACAAAAGAACACCAAAAACATCTTTTTGATGAAAGTGCTGAGAAATGGAAAACCTTGAAACAAAGGATCGGGCGATAGAGGGAAGTAAATATGATGTCAGAGACGCATTTGATTTGTGTCTAGTCCCAGAAATGGTCATTCCTCCAAAATTCAAGGTTCCTGAATTCGAGAAATATCAAGGAACTGGCTGTCCGAGAAACCACTTAATCATGTACTACAGGAGGATGGCTTCATGTGCTTATGATGATAAGCTGCTGATCCACTTCTTTCAAGACAGCTTAATTGGGGTAGCTGCCAACTGGTAGACTCAACTAGAACGAACGCATATCCGTTCATGGAGAGACCTGGCTGATACCTTTTCTGAAGTAGTACAAGTACAACCTGGAGATGGCTCCTGACAGAACACAACTTCAGAATATAACGAAGAAAGGAGATGAAACTTTCAAAGAATATGCCCAGAGATGACGGGAGTTAGATGCTTAAGTGAAACCCCCATTATTTGAAAAAGAATTGGTCAGCTTGTTTATTAATACGCTCCAAGACCCCTTTTATGATAAGATGATTGGCAATATGACCACCAGTTTCTCTGATGTCGTCATCATAGGAGAAAGGATCGAAGGTGGCATACGTAGTGGAAAGATTATGCACAAGCCTGCAAGGACAGTTAATTCTTCTGTTGGAAAGAAGAAGATAGGAGAAACGTATAATGTGGCTTCTGGTCAAGGCCAATACACAACTCAAACAGCACCTTATAGGCCAATCAGTTTTCAACCAGAACCTTATACTCCCCACACATCGTATCCCTACATCGCTACCAAATATCAGACACCTTACCCTCCAGCCCATGATTTTCCTATACAAATCCAACCACCAACACCATCCATAGCCCAAACACAAGCCATAAGAAAAAACCGTAATCAAGGCCAGAAAAACATACAAGAGAAAAAATTTGTCAAATTTGATCCCATCCCAATGACCTACACTGAGTTGCTGCCTCACTTGATCCAGAACTCTGTAGTTGCTCCTCATCCTTTGAAACCTCAAGAACCATCATATCCGAAATGGTTTGGCACAAACGCCAAATGCGACTACCATGCAGGATACATCGGTCATTCAACAAAAAATTGCCAGGTTCTGAAGCATAAGTTGCAAAGCCTAATCGATGCAAAATGGTTGGATTTTGAGAAGTTTTCCCCTATTGTGGGCAATAATCCATGGTCAAATCACGAGAGCTCATTAGATAGCTGAAAGAAATTAGGTCAAGATGGTACATTGTGAGAGTTAGATCCACAGAGTGAGGAAAATCATCTAGAATTTTCTTACTTTTCAAAATCAATCTTTTGTAATGAATGTCAATAAAAAATATAAAAATTACCTTTTTCATGTTTTTAGGGCATGTACCTCACAAAATTGACTTTACCTTTTGAATTTTCCTTTCTTTTCATTATTTCCACCACTCATCCTATATCCAAATAATAAATACCTATTGGTGACAACGCTGGTGTTGTAATAAATAATTTTGAACGTCTTATTATTAAATGCAAAGAGAAAAATAAAGTAAGGAAGTAGAATAAGCAAGATCTAAATCCAACTAGGGATTCCAAATCACAATGGACCATCCATTGTAATTCCTCTCAAGGAATATTTTGTCTAATAGAAGAAATAATAAAAATCCTGCTGGATCAAAAGTTCAAATCCAGGAAAAATTTAGGGATGCGAAATAGATCCCCTGCATTGAGAATCAATAATAATCCTAGTAGGACCCAATAGAAGATCTTACCAGTCAAAAATAAAAGAAAAAACCGCTTGATTAAAATCTAGAAAATAATCCAGGAAAGATTAGTGTAAAAAATAATTCTGGACAAAATAAAGGTCAAGAAAGAGAAGAAGGAAAACCCGCTGGATTAAAAATCTAGAAAAGAATCCAGGCAAGATTTAGGTCAAGATTCAAAAGAACAAAGTCATGATCAAAATCGGTCTTGCTAGATTGAACTCCAAAATATAATTCAGGAAAAAAAATAGGATCAAGACAAAATGCCCGCTAGGTCAAAAACCCTCAAAGGCAACCTAGAAAAAAGTTAGGGTAGACACACAAAAGGCCCACTAGGTCGAAAACCCGCAAGGGTAGCTTAAGCAAAAGTTAGGGCAGGTAGACAAAAAGCCCGCTAGGTCAAAAACCCTCAAAGGCAACCTAGGAAAAATTTAGGGCAGACAAACAAAAGCCCGCTAGGTCAAAACCCTCAAAGGCGACCTAGGAAAAAGTTAGGGCCACAAATGAAAAAGCCAGCTAGGTCGAAAACCCATAAAGATGACGTAGGAAAAAGTTCGGGCATACAAACAGAAGGTCCTCTAGGTTGAACCCCACAAGGGCGACCTAGGCAAAAGTTAGGGCAAACAAAAGATCTGCTGGGTTGAAAAATCAAAAGAACAATCCAGGCAAAAGTTAAGGTCAATCAAAAGAATGACAAGTTGAAAACCCAAATATAGTTTGACCTTTCTGCACCTCATATTTCTCAAAACTTGGGCAAAATTTTTCAATTTCTCAAATTTGATTAGTTGGACAATCAAAGTTATGAAAAGTAGTACTGGCATTTTTCACCAAAAGGTGCCATTTGGGAAATCGAACCAACGTTCTTCACCTTTCTCCTAAATATATTACCATGAACCTTACTTGCAGAACTTTTTATCTCCTCTCACTAACCATCCAAATTGCTTTGCACATCTCGTAAGTGTATATGCCAAAAAGAAATGTGAAAAATATAAAAATAAAATATTAATTTTGAAAAGTCATGATAAAGTGGATGAATCCTCAACCATCACAACATGGCATGATTATTTCCAGAGAATCATCCTCTTACTAACCACGATGCCACCAGAAATAAAAGGAGTGTATTTTATTCAATAACTCTGATCCCTTCTCTGTTGGATCTTAAAGATATTGTAAGGATGACAAGAAAAGAAAATTTCAATGCTGACCAAGGAATAAAGAAGGAAAGTCATTCCTGCTCATGTTGAATCTTGATTTCGTTTCCGCATACTGTGAGGTTGTCGAGAAAATAAAAATGTCAAAAAATTGAGTGGACCAAAGTTTTTAAAACATTTCATGGCATTCATTCCATGATCAAATAACCATTTCAAGCATCATCAATTTTCAATGGAAAAGCAATAAATAAGTCAAAACATCTAGTCATCTCACATTCATTCAAGCATTGCATTTCAAACTTTTTCCAAAAATGTTAAAACTTGGGCATATTGTCAATTGCCCAAACCAATCATAATTAAAAATCTCAAAACTGGGGCAAACATTTGCCCAGAAAGATTCAAATTGGGGCTATCCCTGATTTTTTGAAAAATCTCAAAACTGGGGCAAACATTTGCCTAGAAAAATTCAAATGGGGACAATCCCCGATTTTTTTGAAAAATATCAAAATTGGGGCAAACATTTGCCCAGAAAAATTCAAATTGGGGCAACCTCCGATTTCTGAAAAATCAAGATTCAAACTAGGGAAAACGTTTTCCTAGAAAAATTCAAATCTAGGCAAACGTTCGCCTAAGAAAATTCAAAAGAGAAATGTTTAAAACTGGGGAAAAATTTTGTCCAAATTTCTTCAAGAGAAAGCAATTGCTTAAAAACTTCAAGCTCGAGGCAAAATTAGCAAATTGTTTAAATTAATTCAAGATAAACAACTCTAAAAATAAATTGTTCAAAACATCTGACAAAGGAATTTATATTCCTTCCTTTACCTGTTTAAGCATCAGGCAACCTGCCTGCTTTTTCAGGACACATTGTCCTAGCAAAGAATTGGTTAACACTGTCATCTGCATTTTACCTGTCTTAACAGGTTTGCATTTTTCCTGTCAACCACAGGACCTCATCTGCATTTTACTTGTCTTAACAGGCTTGCATTTTTCCTGTCACTTCATCTGCATTTTACCTATCTTAACAGGTTTGCATTTTTCCTATCAACAACAGGACCTCATCAACACGTTTAAATTTTTGTATCTTGGCCTATCACATCAGGCCCCAACACGTTTAAATTTCTTTATCCTGGCCTATCACATCGGACCCCAGCACTTTTAAATTTCGGCATCCTGGCCTATCACATCAGGCCCCAGCACGTTTAAATTTCTGCATCCTGGCCTATCACATCAGACCCCAACATATTTAAA
This sequence comes from Canavalia gladiata, assembly GCA_037954105.1. Lineage (NCBI taxonomy): Eukaryota > Viridiplantae > Streptophyta > Magnoliopsida > Fabales > Fabaceae > Canavalia > Canavalia gladiata. Next base: position 26,853,411 of record CM075662.1, read on the forward strand.
TTTCTGCATCCTGGCCTATCATATCAGGCCCTAGCATGCTTAAATGTCAGCATCTTGACTGTTGTAACCGTAATTACAATGAGATGATAAACTCGCTAAAAATTTTAGAAAGAATTTTATTTGATTTGTGGAGCCACCACCAAATTTTATTTTTAATGGGAAAATTTTTGGAAAAACCCTATCTTGAGGAAGAAATCTAGGTTCGGGAGTCGATTATGAGTAGGGAAGGTATTAGGCACCCTACTTGTCCGTTCCAAAGAACGGTACCCTTAAACTGAGTGTGTGATTTTGATATTTTTGAAAACTGTTTGATCCCTTTAAATGAAGTAGAAAATAAATAGGTTTGTGAAAAATAGCCTGACAGGACTTGATCCTGCCCCTACATATTCCCTAGAGCAATAGGAAATTCAAGGCTACGTGTAAACACTCAATTATGTCCGAGGCCCCCAATTATTTAAATTAATAGTCAATACTAGTTTAAATAATAATAATTAAATAAACAGAGCAACAAAGAAAAAACAGAATGCAAAAATAAGGAAATAGAAAACAAAATGAAAAAGTAGAAAAAATAGAAAAAGTAAAAAGCCTAAAAATAAAATAAAACGAAAAATAAATATTTACAATAATTAACTAAATAAAATCTGAAAATAAAAAATATAATAGTAATAAAATAATAGCAATAATAAAGAAAAATGGCAAAATGCTAAAATCTGGAAAAATAAAAAATAAAAAGTAAAGAGAAATAAAAATAAAATAAAATAAAAAGAAAGGGAAATTAAAGAACAAATAAAAATGATAAATAAATAGAAAAAATAAAAAGAAAAAATAAAAAAAGTAAAAAATGAAAATTAAAAAAGAAATGAAAAATAAATACAAGAAAATAGAAAAACAAAATAAAAATATAATAATAAGAAAAAAGTAAAAAAATGATGAAAAGGAAAAGTAAAAAATTAAAAATTAAAAAAAAAAAATAAAAAATCAAATACAAGGAATAACAAAAAGTACATAAAAGCTGAAAAGTCAACAAAAAAAATTGAAATCAAGGGATTGACTTTTGGCTATGGAAAAGGGTTGACTTTTGTCCCTCTAAAAGAGCTTGGCTCTTCCAAGAGGGAAGGGGCTAACAAAAAGCCGAAAAGAGAGGAAGAACCGGCCAAAAACAAAAGAGGAGGGGGCTAAAAAAGAAAATGACTCGAGGAATTGGAAAGGGCTGGAGAACAGGGGAGGTTTTCTTGGTGCCGCTATCTGGAGATTACTCTCAGATCGGAGAGAGGACCTTTCATCAAGAGGAAGAAGGACATCGCTAGTCTTGGCTGGAAAGAAGACTCTGCAGTGAGAGGAAGTTCTCATTGGTACGATCTCCAATTTAAAGGATGCACGAAATAAGCACGTTGATGTTTTGGTGAATTCCGGAGAAGGAACCTTTTCGCGACGGAAGTGCTTTGAAGAAGCAAGAAGCAGTGGTGGGAAAGGATTTTCACCGCGATTCCTTTTAGGTTCTTCTTCCTCCCTAGTTTCATTTGAGTTAAGGAAGTCGAATTAGATTAGATGTGGCTTCATATAATTGTATACACTTCTTGCATTTTGGAATGAGACTCAAGTCCTTCGTTATTAATCACATACTCCGTTTAAATTAACGAAACCAGTAGCTTGATCTATGTGTGTGAATGAGGAGCCATCTACAGATTTCAATTTCATTATATTATAAGCTGAGCCTTGTCTGGGAAATCGACTTCGTAGAATTCTTGCATATTTCCTTTGAATCGATGTAGTTGAATGTTGATATTCAGCAAGCAAAATCTATAAAATACCTCGGAATATCCGATTTGATGCTGCATGGTTCTACGTGCTGAGAGCACATGCACAAGGTTACCTTGATAGCGTTTGCAAAATATGGCCAAAAACGACGTGGTTGCATGCGATAGGTTGGCATTAAACCAAATCCGCATCTACGTAGAGAAGGCACCCTCGACAGTGAGAGGGAGGATTCTAGAACATCGACGCATCAAATACCTGCTAAGCCACCGATCAAACGTTTAATCAAATTATTACAAGAATCACCCTGTAACTCTTCTTCACGAAATTTCCAGATGCATGTAACTGTAGGAGAAGCTAGCATCAATATAGTCCTTGATTAGTCAAGGATCAATCCCTGCTAGCTTAGTCTTTTCTTCTCATGACGAGATCTTGTTTTTCGATCGCTCTGTTTGGAACGGACTAGGGACATAGTTCTGTGAAGCTAAGCTCTCGATTGTCCTGATTTGATTAGTTCCAATCGTCTAAAATTGGCCCAAATCCAGGCGCCATTCTTCAAGCAATCACAACTTGATCAGCTCGTAAACATCCTCTGGTTGGGGAGTGGCAGAGCACCAGATTATGAGCTTTGCATTGCCATCTACAGGAAGGCTTTGTCATAGCCAATAGAAAGCACACATGCATGACGAAAGGGTGGCAGTTTTATTCAGGGAGCCTCACAAGTAGTAGATCACCAAAGGTACGAACAGCGGCCTAAGGAGAAGGTTGGTAGGCTTACCACCAAATTCTGTAATTGCACCTATGTTTCCACTGTCTTAGGTGGTTTGGATCCTTTCCATTATCTCGAGTCGGGCCAAGCGTAGCGTCAGTGATCTTCAACTGGTACCAAGGTAGTAACGTTAATTTTTTTTGCTTGCAAAAGAGGTCGGTCAAATGCCAATAGAAGCATGTAGCTACGAACGTCTAGGATGTGTGTATATCTTGTTTCCATAATGCACGTGAAGCTTGCGATGCTAAATGTGTGAATTGATGTTTTGGTCAAAGATGTCACTAATTGCGGAAGGAAATACAATCACCCGAAATAAAGATCCTAGTATAGCCTCCCACTTCCATTCACAGCAGCCCCTGGGGCACCATGTAAACAACCCAGTCAAGCCATGCAAAGCCATGCAATACATAGGTACCCACTGTGCTCGCAGCGAATGAATGCCATGCAAAAAGCCATAGGATTATGAGTTCTAAGACTTGGGCAGATGGAACAATGTCCCCTGACACGCAAAAACCCTTCCCTGTTCATACAAGTCGAATCCTAGGCCCGCATTTGTGATCTTGAATGTAATGGGCAGGAATATGAGCCTTCTACCTCAAAGTTACCAAATCTAATGCACCCCATGAAGACCCACCTCACATGCCTGACCCGTATGTTGACCGAAGGATAGGTTGCTGTTTCTAACAAGTCATCCACGTCCATTCAGCTACATATGGCTTCCAGGCAGGTCCCATGATCACTAAGCAGGATTAGTAGACACCGACGCTCAAGACCGATTCTTTTAAGGGAAGATTGAGGTGCAATCACCATGACTTTATGTCTGTGGATTCTTGTTCCGAAGAACAAAACTCTTGTAATAATTTGACCCAACGGTAGATATCGACAATAGCAATAGTATGAGCTAGCTATGGCAGTTAAAGGATACCAATGCATTGGCCCAACACCTGTCTCAAAGAGTTTACACTTTGGCATGACCTTGGCAAAAACATATGTCTATGTTAACCTGACCTAAGCCTGAAACTTCATCGCCTCTGGATTGCGACACCAGCTGGTTGCTTTAGGGAATAAGACCCTCTTGCTGTATCAATGAAGGGTCGACCCCTTTCCATTTAGCCAAGTGCAATAAACACTCTTATTATTGAAGGTGGCTACGGATGCGGGTGGTGTCCAGGAGAAAGTCGAGAGGATTTTCATGTCAGAGCCCATGACAATAACAGAAGCTGTGTCCCTTAGCACAAGACGTGACGATCAAAGGATGACACAAGGACCTTCTCTTAGAAGCAAGCTTTGAAGATCCTTCGAATCAGCTCAAAATAGTTCAAAAACAGCAAAAGAGAAGGGGATCATCCATGCATTTTGCATGCAGATCACGTGCTCCCAGAACGTTGGCTTAAATCAAATGTGTAACAATAGAGTACTAATTGGGCCTTTGGCTCGGTGGCTGGCACATCTCCCAGCATGTCCCAAGACTTGCCTTTGAAACCTCCCAGGGGAAAATTCCCATTCTTTTTTTATGCAACCACATCACGTGCATCTCACGTGCCCATGGCAAGGCAAGCTGAACAAGCTGCAGGTTAGCCAAATGAGCTGGCGAGCTGTCTAACGAGCCACGAAGCTCCCAAGCCACCAGAATAGGCTCCCAAGCCACAAGTGCCCAAAAGGCTCTCCTTGGCCACATGAGCCAGCCAAGCAAGCAGGCCCCACACTTACCAAAATTGTAGTTAGGCCCCTCCATTTACGCTAATTGCAATTAAACCTCTAAGCTTTCCATAATTACAACTAGACTCTTACATTTTCTATAATTCCAATTCAGCCCCATAACTTTGCAAAATTCCATTTAGGCCCCTATACTACCCAAAATTCAAATTCTGCCCCTACACGTTCCAAAATCAGAATTTGACCCCTAAACTTTCCAAAATTTCACTTAAACCCCCAAACTTTCCAAAATTTAAATTAAATTCTTTTTCCCAAGATTCAAATTAAAATTCTTTTCTCCAAAATTCAAACTAAATTCTTTTTTTTAATTCTTTTCTTCGAATAAAATCAAATCAAACTCAATTTAATCCTCTTTCTCTCAAATTTCCAAATCAACTTCAAATGCCCTTCCTCAAAATTATCAAGTCCGAGTCAAGCTCATCCTCGATCAAGTCAAGTTTCATTACCAAAAACTCAAAATCAAATTCACTTCAAAACAAATTCCTTTTTCAAATCAAGCCATTTCTTTTCTTATCTTTATTATATTGAAATTAAATTATTTTCAAAAGTCTTGGGATCTACGGTCTCACGCGAAGAACCCTAAATGGAAAACTGGCGGTCTACACTGCTGTTCGATGTTTAATGGTTCGTATAGGCCCCCGTGCTGCCTTAGCCACCTCGGACCTTGTGCATGAGTGGACTAAAGGTCCTTTCAAGTAAATAAAATTATTTTCAAATGCTTGGGACCTACGGTCTCACGCGACGAACTCTAAATGGGGAACTGGCAGTCTACACTGCTGTTCTATGTTTAGTGGTTCGTATAGGCCCCCGTGCTGCCTTAGCCGCCTCGGACCTTGTGCATGAGTGGACCGAAAGTCCCCCAAAAAAAATAATAAATAAAATTCTTTTCAAATGCTTTGAGATCTACGGTCTCACGTGATGAACTCTAAACGGGAAACAGGTGGTGTACACTGTTGTTCGATGTTTAGTGGTTCGTATAGGCCCCTGTGCTGCCTTAGGTGCCTCGGACCTTGTGTGTGAGTGGACTGAAGGTTCCTCCAAAAACAAAAAGCCTTTCAAAACGACGTGTTCATCTTCGAACACTCCTTTTCAAGCACTTTCGAAGGTCAAGCCTTCGAGCACCGTTAATCTTCAAATATTCCTTTTAAACACCTTTGAAGGTCAAGCCTTCACAAACCAGCACTACGTAAGCCTTGAGTTTTCCATTGCACCGGAGAATACGTAGGAGCAGGATCAAGTCCTGTCAGGCTAATCTCCATCAAACTACCTATTTTCACATTAATTAAGGGATCAAACATTTTTAAAAATCACACACTCAGTTTAAGGGTACCGTTCTTCGGAACGGGCGAGTGGGGTGCCTAACACCTTCCACATTCGTAACCGACTCCCGAACTTAGAATCTTATCCTCAACTTAAGGATTTTCCAAACTTTTTTCCCTTAAATAAAAATTTGGTGGCGACTCCACATAAAAAGAAACAATTCTTTTTAAAAATTTTAGGGAGTTTGTTGTCTCGTCGGAATTACAGTTGCGACAGATGGCGACTCCACTGGGGACACTAGAGAGTCAAACTCGTTTAATTGAGTGTGCATTATATTGATCCCTTTCCCTTTTATTTCCATGATTTATTTATCTGTTTATCTATCTGTGATTTATTTGTTTGTTTTCCTATTCTCTGTACAACCTTAGGATAGACGAAAATAAATTGCTATATATATCTGTGCAATTTCTCCAATTGCAGGTATCCCAATAATTTGTGTGCCCTCCACACTTTGCATATGCATTTATCATGAGTGGGGCCCTAGACCCGGGTCTAAGTGTTTCCTAGGATAGAGGGATCTAGTGGTGTCACGTTGGGGCCTACATCCTGTGTGGCTATCACGAAAATCCTGGCTAGAGTGCATCCTATTCATAATGTCCCGCAACTAGTGGCTACTTCTACTGTTGTGGCAAGCATTATGGATTGGAACTTGGCTTTAGTGACCTCTACACCCTAGGATTACTAACAACCTCTGAGAGGTTCATACATTAAAGGCATTAGACCCTTAGGACAGGTAACCCACATAAGAGGCAAGATGGCTATTATGCTAGTCACGTGCTTGAGTAAACCGAATCATCCAAGATGGAAGAAGAGGAATCTGAAGTTGGGGAAATATAGAAAATCAAGCAAAAGTAAAGAAAGAAAAATCAAGCAAAAGGAAAAAATTAAAAACAAAAATCAAATATAAAATAGAAAATCAAGGAAAAAGAAAATAAAATTCCTAGGGAAAATTAGAAAAATAATTTCTGAAAAATACTAAAAATATAAAAAGATTCAAAAAGAGAGAAAATTAAGTTCAAAAGAAAATATAAAGAACGTCTTTTAGCAAAACTAAAAAGGTTTTCAAACAAAACCAAAATAAAGAACAGAAAAACTCATAAAAATCATAAAAGGGCTAAAAAACAAAAAATAGCTTTTAATCATTTTCAAAACCCCCAAAACATTAAAAATTATTTGTGCATAGCATGCATTCATTCATTCATTCATGCATAAATTTATCATTGGAAAAAGGAGATTTCAAGAATCATTCCACACCTTTTCCATGTTCATCTTACACGCATTTTACATCAACACCTTTTATCATTCATGATTTCTGCATTCAAATTATTTCTCAAAGAAATTAATTTTTAAACTTTAACAGAAAGATTGGAGAAAGACAACTTCCTCGACATCCTTATTGAACCAGATCACAATTGAGAATCATGGATGAGTTGGAGAGGCAAAATGAGGAGTTGAGGAATGAGGTCACAACTCTAAAAGATCAAATGGCCAGACTAATGGAGACCATCCAATAATCAAAGCAAAATGATGTAAGGGAATCCTTTCCAAGAGAACCAAATGACTCATCTTACCCTCCTGACTTCAATCCTCAAAACTCTTCACCATTAACCATGCCTCCACCAATCGAAGGGGTTCATTATGGGTATCCTCATGGGCATGTACACACGCAAACCCAAACACAAGCCCAAACACAAACCCAAACACATAACCTACCTTCAAACACCACAAGCATCCCTTATGCTGTTCCAAACACCACCCCACAAGCTTACCAAACAGTCGTTGGGGGAACGCACCCTATGTTCACCCAAGGGTCTCACCCTGTGTACATACCATCTTCTCAACCTCACCATATGCCTGAGGAATACCCCAGCCATCCTTCGACTGAGGATACGGAAAAGTGGAAGGGTCTAGAGGACAGAATCAGGGCAATCGAAGGGAGCACTTATGAAGCCAGGGACGCAACCGATCTGTGCTTGGTCCCAGATGTGGTCATCCCTCCAAAATTCAAGGTTCCTGAATTTAAAAAATATCAAGGAACTAGCTGCCCAAAGAGCCACTTGGCCATGTACTGGAGGAAGATGTCTCCCTGCATGCACGACGATAAGCTGCTTGTCCATTTTTTCAATACAGCTTAACTGGGGCAGCTGTTAACTGGTACACTCAGCTAGAGTGGACACACATCCGTTCATGGAAGGACCTAGCTGAGGCCTTTCTAAAACAATACCAGTACAACGTAGAGATGGCCCCGGACAGAACTCAGGTCAAAAATATGGCCAAGAAAGGAGACGAGACCTTCAAACAATACGCTCAACGATGGAGGGAATTAGCTGCTCAAGTACAACCTCCATTATCTGAAAAGAGCTGGTCAGCACGTTCGTTAACACACTCCAAAATCCTTTCTAAGACAAGATGATTGGCAGTGTAACTTCTAGCTTCTCCGATGTCGTCATCATTGGAGAAAGGATAGAGGGTGGCATGCGCCATGGAAAGATCACGCAAAAGCCTACAAGCACAGTCAACAATTCCAATGGATCTGGAAAGAAGAAGACAGGCGAGACCTGCAACATGGCTTCTAGTCAAGGCCAATACACGTCACAGATGGCATATTAGGTCTAGTTGGTTACCAACCACCACCTTACGCACCCTACATACCATACCCTTACATTGCCAACACATACTAAACACCATACCCTCCTACTTGCAACTATCCAACACAAGTCCAACCACCAACACCATATATGGCTCAAACACAAACAATCAGCCAAAATCCTAATCAAGGCCAGAAGAAGGAGAAGAAGCCTGTCCAATTTGACCCTATTCCAATCTCCTACACCGAGCTGCTACCTCGGCTGATTCAAAACTCTCTGGTTGCACCTTATCCTCTAAAGCCTCAAGGGCCACCATATCCTAAATGGTATGATGCAAACGTCAGATGCAATTACCATGCAGGATTCATTGGTCATTCCACAAAGGATTGCCTAGCGTTGAAGCGAAAAGTACAAAGTTTGATCGACGCAAAATGGATGGATTTTGGGAGGCTTGCTCCTAACACAAAAAACAGTCCATTGCCGAATCATGAGAGCCCGTGAGTTAGCTAAGAGATGGGAGTGGCACAATGGGTTGCCTTGTATAAACTGAGAATCAGGATTTTCATCCAGGATTTGTCATACTTTTCAAAGTTAATCTTTTGTAAATAAATCTCAATGAATAATAAAAAAATTACATTTTTCATGTTTCTTAAGCCTGTGTGTCACATTATTGACTTTACTTCCAAAAATTTACCATTCCTTTCCATCATTCAACTCGCTTCTTCCCAAACAAATAAATACCTGTTGGTGACAATGCTAGTGCTGTAATAAATAATTTTGAACGTTTGATTAATAAAGCTCAATGAAAATCCAAATGAGGAAGCAGAATAAGAAAAACTCCAATTAGGGGATTCCAAATAGATCATCCATTGTGATCCTGAAATTAAGAAGATGTCTTGTCAAATAAAAAGATCCCGCTGGAATAAAGTTCAAATGCAGGAAAAATTAGGGATGCAAAATAAGATCCGCTGAATTGGAAACCAAAATAATTCCCGGCAAGATCAATGCCTAACCACATAAAATTCAAGATAAAGAAGAAAAACCACTGGATTAAAATAAAAAACTGGTCGAGGAAAAATCAGGGTTGAAATTTAAAATTCAAGAAAAACATGATGGATTAAAAGTCAAAATAATCCAGGCAAAAGTGGGGTTAATGTTCAAAAGATTAAATCGACAAAGGTATGATCAGAAAAGGTCTTGCTGGGTTCCAAAAATAATTCAGGCAAAATCAGGATCAAATAGAAGCCCGCTAGGTCGACAATCCTCAAAAATGACCTAGGAAAAAGTTAGGGCACAAATCAAACAGAAGGCCCGCTAGGTCGAGAACCCTAAAAGGACAACCTAGGAAAAAGTTAGGGCACAATCAAACAGAAGGCCTGCTAGGTTGAAAACCTTCAAAGGGCGGCCTAGGAAAAAGTTAGTGCACTCAAACAAAAGCTCGCTAGGTCGACAATCCTAAAAAAATGACCTAGGAAAAAGTTAGGGCACAATCAAACGGAAGCCTGCTAGGTCGACAATCCCCAGAAACAACCTAGGAAAAAGTTAGGACACAATCAAACAGAAGCCCGCTAGGTTGACAATCCCCAGAAACGACCTAGGAAAAAGTTAGGGCACATGCACGAAAAGCTCGCTAGGTTGAAAACCCGTAAGGGTGACCTAGGCAAAAGTTAGGACAAATAAAAGACCTGCTGGGTTAAAAACTCAAGAGAACAACCCAAGCAAAAGTTAAGGTCAAACCAGGAATCCTAGGACAATCTAACATTTCTGCATCTCATCTTTCCTAAAACTAGGGCAAAATTTTTCCATTTCTCAAGTTTGATTAATTCGACAATTAAGATTATGAACAGCAGCACTGGCATTTTTCATCAAAAGGTGCCATTTAGGAAATCGAACCCACATCTTTTGTCATCCTTTCCTTTCAAGTACACTACCTCAAACATCTTTTGCAAAGCCCTCCATTTCCTCCCATTAACCATTCAAAATCACTTTGCACACCCCAATAGTGCACATGCCAAAAAAGATGTGAAAAGTGTAAAAATAAAAAGATTAATTTTGAAAAGTCATGACAGGTCGGATGAATCCTCGACCGTTGCAACACGACAGGATTATTTCCCAAAGATTCATCCTCCTACCAGCCATAATGCCACTACAAAAAATGGGTGTGTCTTACTCCATGATACTGACAACTGTTGGGTCTCAAAGATCCTGACAAATTTTTTTTTTCGAGATTGACCAAAACACCGAATCAATCATAATTAAAACTGAGTCAAGCTCAAACCGGGGCAAACGCTTGCCCACAAAAAATCCTATTTGAAGGTCATCCTCAAATTCTAAGTCAAGCTCAAACTGGGGAAAATGCTTGCCCATAAAAATTCAATTTGAGGTCATCCTCAAATTCTGGATCAAGTCCAAGCTGGGGCAAACGCCTGCCCACAAATTTTCAATTTGGGGTCATCCTCAAATTCTAAGTCAAGCTCAAACTGGGGCAAACGCTTGCCCACAAAAATTCAATCTAAGGTCATCCTCAAATCCTCAAAATCAAGTTCAAACTGGGGCAAACGCTTGCCTACACAAAAAAACCAATTTGAGGTCATCCTCAAATTCTGAGTCAAGTTCAAACTGGGGCAAACGTTTGCCCACAAAAATCCAATTTGAGGTCATCCTCAATTCTAGAAAATTTTAAAACTGGGCAAGATATTTTCCCAGATAATTCAAGTTGAGACAATTGAATAATTTTGAATCAAGTCCAGACTAGGGGCAAACGCTTGCCCACAAAAATTCAATTTGAGGTCATCCTCAGATTCTGGATCAAGTTCAAACTGGGGCAAACGCTTGCCCAAAATCCCCTCAAGTTAAGGCATTCCCCGATCGCCAAAAATCCTCCAAACTGGGGAAAAATGTTTGCCCAAAGTTCCTTCAAATCAAGGCATCTCTCAATTATCAAGAACTTTCCAAACTGGGGAAAAATGGTTGCCCAAGTTTCTTCAAGAGAATAATTATCAAATGCTTAAAAACCTTCGAGTTCAAGGTAGAATAAAGCTATTTGTTTTAAGAAAAACATATTTTCAAGATAAGATTGTCCGGGGTAGCTAATGAAGAAGTCCATATTCCCTCATCACGTGCTTGCCCAAGACACATCAGAGTGTTTTCCATGCCTGTCCTGACAGGTCGCTCTCTCGCCTGCATTATCAGGCTGTCATTTTATTTACCACACCTGTCTTAACAAGCACCTATCTTCATTTCATATTGTCAACAACAGGACCTTTACATGATTCCTTCCTGTCTTAACAGGATCTTTTCTTTCCTATCAGCAACATGATTTTTCTTCTATACCTGTCTTAACAGGTTTTCGTCATCCTGTTATACCTGTCTTAACAGGTGCTTCATTCCATCTTGTCAACAACAAGGCCATTACATTTAACTTGTCCTAACAAGACATTGCTCATTTTCCTTTTCCTGTCCTAACAGGTTTTCACCTTTTTCTTTTTCGCCTGTCTAGCAGGCTTGCATTTTTCCTATCAACAACAGGAGCTCTTCTACATAGTTTAGTCCTCGTCATTCATTTCGCCTGTCTTCACAGTTTCTTTTCATTTTCCTCTGCTTGTCTTAACGGGCATCTTGCCTCCATCCTGTCAACAAGACTTTTACATTTTAGCTAGTCTTAACAGGTCATTTGTTATTTTCCATTGCCTGTCTAGCAAGCTCACATCTTTCCTGTCAACAACAGGACCCTATCCGTATCTCACCTGTCTTAAAAGGTCATTTTATTCGCATCTTCCCTGTCAACAACAGCATTTTTGTGTTTTGCCTATCTCAACAGGCTTTTATCGTTCTCTTTGCCTGTCAAGCAGGTTTGCATTTATCCTGGCAACAACAAGATTTCATTTACATCTCTCTTGTCAACAACAGGATCTTTTGTTCTCTTTGCCTGTCAAGAAGGTTTGCATTCATCCTGGAAACAACAGGATTTCATTTGCATTTTTCCCGGCAACAGCGGGACCTCCTCTGCATTCTCCTGTCAACAACAGGACTTCAAGCATGTTTAATTTCTTTCCACCTGTCTTAACAGGTTTGCATTCTTCCCGGCAATAGCGGGAACTCATTTGCATTCTCCTGTCAATAACAGGACTTCGAGCATGTTTAATTTCTTTTCCTGTCAAGCAGGTTTGCATTTATCCTTGCAACAGTAGGATTTCATTCGCATTCTTCTCAGCAACAGCGGGAACTCATTTGCATTCTCCTGTCAACAACAGGACTTCGAGCATGTTTAATTTCTTTGCCTATCAAGCAGGTTTGTATTTATCCTGACAATAGTAGGATTTCAGTTGCATTCTTCTCGGCAACAGCGGGAACTCATTTGCATTCTTCCCAGCAACAGCGGGAACTCATTTGCATTCTTCCCGGTAACAGCGGGATCTCATTTGCATCCTCTTGTCAACAACAGGACCTCCAACATGTTTAAATTCTGTCCACTTGTCAAGCAGGTTTGCATTTATCCTGGCAACAGCAGGATTTCATTTGCATTCTTCCCGGCAACAGCGGGATCTCATTTCCATCCTCCTGTCAACAACAGGACCTCCAACATGTTTAAATTCTGTCCACCTGTCAAGCAGGTCTGCATTCATCCTGGCGATATGTAGGAGCATGATCAAGTCCTGTCAGGCTAGCCTTGATCAAGCTACTTATTTTCACATTAATTAAGGGATCAAACATTTTCAAAAATCACACACTCAGTTTAAGAGTACCGTTCTTCGAAACGGGCGAGTGGGGTGCCTAACACCTTCCCCATTAGTAACCGAATCCCGAACTTAGAATCTTATCCTCAAGTTAGGGTTTTTCCAAACTTTTTCCCTTAAATAAAAATTTGGTGGTGACTCCGCATAAAACAAAACAATCCTTTTTAAAAAATTTAGTGAGTTCATCGTCTCGTCGAAAGTACGGTTGCGACACTACGTAGTTCTAGTTTTGAAGACTTGATCTTCAGAGGTAAAAGGAAATTTGAAAGATAATTTTAAAAGCATTTTTGGTATTTTCGTATAATTCCTAGTCCACCTATGCAGAGGGTCCTAGACAACTAAGGCTGCACTAGGAGCCATATGACTCTCTAAATGTTAAACAGTAGAGTATGCCACCTGTTTGCATTTAGAGCTCATTACGTGAGACTCAATTATTAAAACAACATTTTCTGGTATCCTTTATTGTTTAAAGATTTTTCCGGGATCCACATATGCACAGTGTCTTAGATAGCTAAGGCTGTAGTGGGACCCATATGAATTTCTAAGTATCGAACAACAGAGTATGCCACCAGTTCGTACTTAGAGCTCATTCCGCGGGACTCAGAATTATTAAAACGATGTTTTCTGGGATCCTTTATTGTTTAAATATTTTTCTGGGGTCCACATATGCACAGGGACCTAGATACCTACGGCTGCATTGGGACCCATATGAATCTCTAAGTATCGAACACCAGAGTATGCCACCAATTCGTACTTAGAGCTCATTGCGTGAGACCTAGAATTTATAAAACGTGCCTTTATAAAACTTATTTGGAAGAAAATTGAGTTGGTTTGCAAGGGATGGGTAAGATTGGATTTGAACAAATTTAAAAGTAAATGGGCTTAAAAAAAATTGGTTCAAGACATATATTTGAGTTTGACTTAAATTAAGGAAAAAAACTCAAAATCAAGGACAATGGGCTTGACCTAAAATTAAAGGCGAGGGGCTTGACCCTAAATTAATTGTTTGAGGTTGAGTAGTTTATATTTGGAAAACTATTTTATTATTAGATTATTAATTCCTTTTTTAAAACATTTATTTCAATTTATTTTTGAACAAAAATTTTTATTACAAAAAGTGAAGGTTATTTATTTATTATTTATATATTTTCGAAATGCTCAGATTTTATTCGGAGAAATGAAAGCTAATAAGAATGAAAGAAGGTTTGATCCACATTAATTGAAAAAGAAGAAGATCGGCCCTTTTCTACTTAATTTTGGTAGGCCTACTCATAACGAAAGTTGAAATGAGAAAATGGATAGTTGGGTCCTCCTTAGAATCGAACCCAGGACCTGTGGTTTTGGTTGAGGCAGCCACTCAAGCCCCTTTTCGATTGTGATTTATGATCTCCAAATTTGATTAAACACTGATGAGTTATTTAAAACTTCTTTGGCTTCATAAGAATACGCATAATCTTGTCTTATCATAAGAGTAAGAGCTTATTGATTTTATTTCCAAATTGGTGGGGACACCTCCAAAGAGAGTAAATAGAGGCACCATTTTGAACTTGTGCTATCACCATGTCGGGGACTGGACGTTTGCCCCCCTTTGTCCAATTCTTCGAGCCACTGTATCAGACTCGTTAGCTTCTAAATTGGTAGCCCTTAATGTTTCCATGCTTATCCCGTGTTCAAGTTCATTTGTGATATATGGGACTCAACTATTTCGAGGACCACTCATTACTAAAATACAATCATGTCATTGAAGTATACTGCTAGAACAGAGTGAGCTCCACTAAATGGACAACAATTCATAGCACAATATGGTAATAACTAAGAATAGAGCTAAGGGAAGTCCATAAAAGAACAACCAAAATAGACATACAAACTTCCCAATCACCCTTTATACTGACCTCCTCGTAATCCTTCTCAAGAGGAGCAAGATTTTCACAAGCCTCAAAGAACTCATCCTCTTCCGTTCCCTCACCACATGGGTTGTTACTTTCATTTAAAGAGGTATTCGCACTAGTTGTATTAGTCATCATTTGTTTCCTATTGCCATTTTTGGCTAAAAGTCGTCCCTGTTTTCATAGGAGCATGTGGCTGCACCAAGATTTATCTAGTCTACAGTTGAACTAGTAGAAATTTGAGGACCCCTGATTGAGTCAAGACCAAGACTTTTAGTTGAAAATGAAGGTAACGATCAGGCAGACGAAAACTCAAGGCAAGCTTCTAATGCATTGGATAAACAGAATATGGGTGCATAGGTTAAGTAGGCTCCATATGGCTGAAGTAAGGGTATTGAAAGCCTCTGGGCCAATAGCCAATAGTTAATAATAGTAAATACAGTTCGTTCAAGGTTAAGAAGAGCTTTGGTTGGTTGTATTATGGGTAACCCAACTTTCATTCCTTTATGCTTGTGTAGTTCTCTTTCATGCAGGAGACGTCTCGGTAAGATCATCCTTCAAGCAAACCTTATCTTACCTTTCTAGCCCCAAATGCATGTACGACCAACAGATACAAGTGATCCCAAATTTCATACATTGCTTGGGGCTTTAATACTCATATACTAGGCGAAGGGGCCAAAACCAAACCTGTTGATGCAGAAACAGTTTCTGTGTGGTCCGAGGAAAAGTAGAAGTAAACCAGCCATTAAATTTTGAGCACAAATACATTATTATCTATTATCTTTCATAAGCCCTTCACTGCATTCATTAGTGGCTGAATGTGCAACTTTATTGAAATCTAAGGCAGAAACTATGAATAAGCGAGAAAAACTAAAGAATGGAGCTACCTCTATTTTTCTATGACAGCCATAAAGTACAAGCTTAACATGCCTTGAGGTATGCAATGGAGAAATGCAGAGAGCAAGTGGAATATTACATTAAGTGACCATGACAATTTTCTTATCAAAAGCTCCAGATTGATAACTCCTAAAAAGGAAATAAAAGAAGAAGGAACAACATAAACTAATTTCATCAATGGTTTAAACTGGTTATAGAGAAAACTGTGGCATAATCTTAATGAAAAATAAATGAAATATATGTCTAACCTCGATGACACTAACTAGGGAGTATGACTCTTCTTCCTTGAAGTGAAGCAAGGATAGATTCCAAACGACCCTGACTTTGGAGAACATGTATGGTTTTGGAAATTCTAGTGATTCTGTCACATGTTATTGAGTTCTTGAAACGAGAGAAGATGTATGGTTGCAGAATATCAATCTCTAGAAATGACAAGTGATGGCCAAAGAGAATCCCCTGCGCTCGGTTGTTTGCATGAACTATTTCATATGAACTATTCTCGTTGCTTGCTGCTGATTCTCTTTATGAATGGAAAGGCAAGAAGACTTGACAAGGTTCTGGTTCTCTCTGGACTAGAACGTGAAGGTGAAAGAGAGTATCTCCAGCAAGAACCGAGGGAATTAGAGAGAAATTCCAGGAAAAAAATGGAGCTGAATTCAAAGAAGTGTTTTTGAACCTTGCGGAAAAACCCCTGAGAGGAACCCTCCTTTTTCTAGTTATATGCCCTTTGAACCAAAATCCCCGCGTGAAGTAAAAATTGAAGAGAAAAGAAAGAAAAACAAACCTTCCCTGAAAGTCCCCTCTCCCTTTTTTTTTTAAAATTTGGCGGGCCCTTCACTTTTCATTTTTTTTTTTTTTTTTTTTTATATTTTATTATTATTTTCCTTCTCCTTTTTTCTTAACCTTTTCTTTTTCTTACTTATTTGTTCTATTATTATTATTTACTTACTCTTTTTATGATTATTTGTATTTGTTTTATTACTTTCTCCTTCTTTCTTTTTTATTTTTATTATTATTATATTATTATTGTAATTCCTTTTTTATTCTTCTTATTTTCCATTCTCTCTCTTTTTTACTTAAATTATTTAAATTAAATATTGTTTGTTTACTAATAAATTTTAAAAAGTGGGGTCTCGGATATAATTGGGTGTTTACACTAGCCTATCTCATCAGGCCCGCATATTTAAATTTGTACATCCTGGCCTATCACATCAGACCCCAACACGTTTAAATTTCTTCATCCTGGCCTATCACATCAGGCTCCAGCACGTTTAAATTTCTGCATCCTGGCCTATCGCATCAAGACCCAGCACATAAATTTCTGCATCCTGGCATATCACATCAGGCCCCAGCACGTTTATCTTTCTACATCTTGGCCTGTCACACCAAGCCCCAACACATTTAAATTTCTGCATCTTAGCTTATCACACCAGGCGCCGACACATTTAAATTTTCTTCATCTTGGGCTATCACACATGAGGCCTAGCACGTTTAAGTTTCTGCATTTTGGCCTGTCACACTAGGCCCTACATGTTCAAATTCTGTCCGCTTGCCTTCACAGGTCCATTTCTGTTTTCATTTTTCCTATCTTAACAGGCCATCCTCTTCCATTCCATCAGCCTAATCAGGCTCTGCATTCTAATTTCTGCATTTTGGCCTACCATACCAGGCCCTACATATTTAAACTCTGTCAACTCATTACATGAGGCCTACAAAGCTCATTCAAGAACTGCTATCCTTCAGTTTACCACCATAGGCACTTTTAAGTTTATTGCAAAGCACAGTTAAGTTCAGTATATTTCTGACATCTTTAACCCTTGCAAAAATGGTCAGCATGTGTCGTGCTCCCTATCTTGGACATAATCAGTTCACATCTTTATTCACTTCTTACCATGATAAGCTAGAAAATCATTTCTTACTTTATCTGGCAAGAAGGTGAATAAAGAGGGGCAAACTGTGAACACCCAATTATGTCTAAAACTCCATTTTTTTAAAAAAAAATGGTAAATAAAAAAATATTTATATATAATAAAATCAATACAATAATAATAAAAACAAAATAGAAAAAAAATAATAAAAAAAATAAATCAGGAAAAAATAAGAGAAAATATAGTTGGTTGGACGGTTGAAATTCAGTTGCGGTTGGTTAGCTCAAATCTAGTCTATAAATAGGAGAAAGGAAAATTGGGGGGAGGGTTTAGAAAAAACTACTAAGTTTGAAAAAATTCTCTGAAGAATGAATTTTCTCAATTTCTCTAGAACGCTTAGGACTTCTCCATTGCTCTCGGCTATTCTCGGTCTCTCTCTACGTCCCTAAAGCGTTTTAGGACTTTTCTTAGCCATTCTTTGCTCCAGTTTTTCTTCAAAAGGTCCTTTAATCGCTGTAGAGGAGGAAGAAACAGTCAAGTCTCCCAAAATCTATTTCACTCAAAGCGCGCTCCGACTTCAATCGGAGGCTAGCACAGTTCAGGTTAGTGTTCGTTTCCGTTTCCTCTTCATTTAGCCGATTAGAATACTATACCTTTTCCTATAATATATTCTGGAGATTTGTGTAATTTCAAATGGATGCCATAATAAGATGAAATTCAGAAGGAGTGAGTTAATAGCATAAAGAAGAAGTGAGATGCAGAAGTAATGGCAATTTCCGTTATAAACCTTGACTCAAATGTTTCAATTAAAGATTTAATGTGCATGGATATAGTCTAGATGATGGAAACATGTTGTATTTAATGTTTAGACTGCTGCATCTTGAAACCATTGTTGACAACGGTAAGTATAATGAGTTTATAATTTACAGTCTGAGGAGCTTGAAATCACAAAAGCTTAGTTACACCCCAAGTTGTAGAGATCCAATGTTGTCAAGCCACCATGAGTGATTTTATGATAGGTCCTAGATCTGGAAAGATTGCAATGGCCTCAAGCAAGAAACACACCACTCGAAACTAATGTCAGGGCCAAGGTAGAAACAAAGGGAATTCTCCCTCTACAAAAAGTTGTATCAGCATCATCAACAGAAACAATTCTTCATTCGTGAAGTTTGGTCAACTTCCACTCAACACCTACCCAAGCTTCAAAGCTTCTTTAGAATAAAGCACTTGGAGTTCCACGTTCATCTGATCCTATAAAATCTGCTAGCATAGACCCTGCCAAGGCCCTATTTGAATTGACTTCATTTGTTGATTCTTAATTACTAGCAGCAAGCATCTCAAATTCTCCCATCTATTCATCTACTTGCACATGAGAGCAAGTTCTCCATGAGATGATTGTCATCTCCAGGACTAAAATTTTGTTAGACCCAGCTAAACTAGATCTGGATGTCACCTCCTTCATCGCCTTGAGCTGACGGTATGTCATTCCTTATGTATGCATCTTGTACCAGTAGCTTTGGTGGTAAACCCTGTGTAATGATTCCACCCAATTGATCACTAGTGGAAAATAAGCTTTTTACACCGGTTGTTATGGACCTTTTACATCGGTTATTTGAGCGGTATTGAAGCGGGCGATATAGAAAGTTCACTTTCTACATCGGTTCAAACGACAACCGATGTAGAAAGTCACTTTTTACATCGGTTAAGGTCACAACCGATGTAGAAATTTTTTTTTTAAAATGTTATTTTCGTTTAGGGAAATTGCCATATTATTTATTCACAATACGTGTATATATAAATAGAATACCAGGCAGACAATACAGAAATTACAGAGTCTATATAATTAAAGTAAATACATCAATATTTATTATAAAATATAATAAAAACAAACTAAAAATCTAAAAATCCCATGAATTCAACCCAAATTGGCAACCTCAATAAGAAATTCCCCCCAACGTCTCCTGATATCATCAATTTCTTCATCTAACAGAGGTTGAGGATTATCAAATATCTACAAAATGTTTTTGATTAAAATTAGTGAACATGTCATGTTATGCATTAAAATTAAATAATTAAATTAGGACAATTGTAATTACTTGGTGCCAAGAGTTAACAATAGAAGCCGAGACAATGAGAAATATATGTCTCATGACATAATATCCACACTCGGTTCCTCCGGGTTGTCTTGGACACTTCAAAAAAATAAAAAGAGTATCAAACCATTTGTAGAGATGGTGATAACAAAATATAAAATAATTGAATAACTTTTAATAAAGTACTTACCTTTGCAATTATCCATACAGGCTTTTTAATATTTGATGAATGCGTCCCTTTTAACCAAAGTCGAGCATTCATTTCTCTACAGTAAAATAAAAAGCAAATGAATACCTTTGAGAATAACAAGTTATATGAATATAAATACCAAAATCATAAAAACTTACAAATCTATAATGTCCTTTATGTCTTTCTTTTGTTTTTGCCAAGCAGAGCATAGAAATACAACTACATTCCGCTTGGGACAAATAATGATTAATTGCCAATGGGCCCTACAAAATATGGATGACAATGAACAAAAATTAGGAATTTAATTGAATTCATGAAATAAAGCAATTAAGTATTAACTTACGATTGAAAATAGGGGGCTAGGTAACGGTCTTTATCAGACTGCAATCTCCTCTGAAGATATCCCTGTATCTCAGCTGCCTTGTTCCCAGTTTTCTGCATATGAGGTCCAGGAATCCATAGAGGTGTAAGTTACCTCTTTCAGTGCAGATACGATACAGGTACCTAATATTGCGAATAATTTTCATATGTTAGCTTTTGATAATGAAATAATTCGAGTAAGGTTTAGAAATTTACTTACATCAACCATAATTGTAGAACTGTTACACATAGGAGATCGTTACCCGCAACCAACTCCAATATATCCTTCTTAGTAATATAGAAGGGGATAGGTGTGGGCTTCCCTATGATATCCAGTTCCATTGTTATTTGCAAAGTTTGGTTGCCCAAGTTCATGGCGATACCAAATAGACGTGTGAGCAAATCAACCCCATATTTCTTTGGAGGAGGCTCAGGAAGATCTGCTTTAGCACTTAAATCAATCTTCTTCCCACAATCTTCCTTATAAACCTACGATAAATTCACAAAATAGTAAGAAATATATATATATAGACACACACACAATATATATATTAAAAAATTAGTAACATAGGCTAAAATTATCTAATACCTGAGGTTGAACTCGCTGCACAAGTCTCCTCGGCCATATAATGAAATGATTGGGGGCTTGCCCCACGACATGAACCTCCTTAGTAGGGACAGGAATAGGAGCATCTGCATCTTCAACCCGTTCAACCACCACTCTAACATGATCATCATCAATTTGCTGGTGATGGATGGTTGAACCCAAGGTGTAGACTTTCCCAATTGCTACCAGACGATATGGATCATCAATATATAACTCATAATCGTCTGTAGCTGCATCCACATCCTCTTCTCCCTGTAGTTGCTCCTCCGTCGGAGTACAACTTCCCTTTGTGCTCACGCGCCTAAGAGAAGGTGATAGATGGTGACCCTGTGTCTGTGTTTGGGAAAGTCCCAAAGATGCAAGCTCCTGCCTAAGCTCTTGCCTAAGCTCCTGCCTAAGCTCTTGTCTGAGCTCTTCTCGAAGTTCTTGCCGTAGTGCTTGCCTCATGTCTTCACGCATGGCGTCCAACTCATCTCTAGACCCCAAACCTTCTTTGGATGTCTGTCTAGAAGATAATCCAAAGTACTGTCTAAGGCCAACACCTCGGCCAACTGCATGAACACGCCCTGGATGCTCCGGTTGGCCAATAGCAGTACTTAAGATGTCATCTTGGCTAGTTGGAACAAAGACTCCTTGTGAGCTTTGTTCAACCAAAGAATCCTACAAAACAAAAAATGACCGTTATCAGTAATGTAAATGTTTGAAGATAAATAAAAAGGAAATTTACAAAATTGTGTGATTACTTACAATCTTCTCAGCAACAATGCGAGAAGGCTCTGATGTGTACTCTCCATATGTCTTTTGGTGTGCCCTCTTCCATTTCTCATGGCGTGAAGGTGGAGAGGGTGGAGAGAGAAGTGTAGAGGGGTCTGCTTCAGATGATTGCTGACGAACTTTCGACTTCTGGTCCATCAGCCTTTCCTGAAGCAACTCATAAACCCCACGAGATAATCTGTGGGGGTAAAAGTTCTTAGCAGAAATTTGTTGAGCCTTCTTTCTTTTCTCCTGTTATAAGAAAGCAAATCAATTAATCATAATATTGCTTATATTAGTCAATTAAAAAAATAAAATATTAGAAAGATACATACAACGAATGCAGGATCCATTTGAGACTCAACAAATCTCTGCCAAGTGTCTTGATGAAGGAACTGGTACTCCTCACAAGGAGACACATCCTTGAGTGACCCATATATATATTTGCTGGTGAGATGTGCCTTGAAGCCCCTCCAGCGCTCACCAGCAAATGAAAGCCACTTCCTCTTCAAGAAGTTAGTGTTTGGTACATCATATGTAAGCTACATAAAAGAAGATGTAATTGGTTAGTGAATGATAAATTTATGGAAAAACTTAAAGCTTTAAAGTTAAATACCATGATAGTCTCCCAAATTTGATCCTTGATTCGCATCTCAACATCATCCCAATCCTTCTTCAAAATACTAGCCTTGCTTCGTCCAAGGAGGGCCACATAACTCTTAAACTTTGTCTTGTTTGGCCCTAATGGATTCCCAGTGGCTGACACGCTCGTCGTAAACGCGCAAAAATAATTTCTAGATTTCCCCCAAACTATTGGTATAGTATAAGGTGCAACCTAGGTCATCTCCCAAAGACCATTTCATATTCTTAAGCAAATTAGGAGAAAGTTAGAAAAATGGGGTTTTGTAAATATATGATATTAAGTGCTAAATACAAAATACAGAATGAAATTAATTTGACTTAACAATTATCAACTCAAGGAATTCAGAGGCTATTTTAATAACTAATCATTAGTCATATCCCCATAGGGTTCCCAAATTCTTTCAAGACCAAAAACTTAGCGAGTTACCGAAGTCCCCATATGGGTGTGGCTTGAAGAACTCATATACATCCAATGGAGCATTTCATCCAAGTAAGGTCGTCGAACTAGTTCATACTTTGACCTTTATGACTAGTAAACCACTTTCTTATCCTGCTGCCCAAACATCTATAACCCCCTGTGACAAGGTTTTGTGAACATGTAGGAAAAGTATTCAATGCGAACGGTTGTTGTATGCTCGCCCCACCAGTCTTCATATTGGGTCTCGCCCAGCTAGGGGATTCCAGAATTGGCTTAGGATGTGCATTCAGAGTTACTAGGCCTGCGATACCAACTTCCGGGATATATCAAGTCAATTCCACGTGTATTGACTGAATTGTTGTCTCATCATCGAGAGATGGAGCCATGCATGATAATAGGAGTATTGTGGCTCGTGGTAGGATCATTTGAACGTTCGCAAGGGCCCATGATTTATTCAGTTCTTCACTTACCAGGGCTTTGCAAGTCGCAACTAGTTTTTTCTTTGCTCATTGAGTTTCTTTGTCTGCTTGCTGCATGCTCCAGGTGCACTACTACATCCAGCCTCCCAAAGTTCTTCTTAAATGATAATCACTAACCTTCCGACTCCGATATCACCATTTCGCTTACATGTCCCGAACCCCTGCATGCCTGGTAGTCGTGGACTGGTTTGGTGCAAACATCGCGGCATGGAGGACCTTATGAGCATGCAGGAAATCAGAGTGTGCATACGTAGCTCCAGGCCTCCCGAACATGAACATCATTGATACCTGATATTATTGGGGACCGATTATCCAATTCTGTGGCAATGACATGACTTTTCTTTATTGACAACGTGCCAGATTATGCATGGCTATGTATGGTTGTGCATGGCCTTCCTGAAGCTTTTTCCCTCTTCAAACATTGAACGTTCACGACCTAAACACCTTGAGTCCATCTCAAAGGCCCTCCATATTTCTAGCGCATGGATCCTGCTAGGAGGGGCCTTGTACTGTGTGAGGGTGACGCTAGGTCACATGTTCTGGATCGATTGTGATATGAAGAGTGGGCCAAGTTATTCAAACTGAACATGGGTCTCACTCCCAGAGCCAAGCATATCGAATCGACATGAACCGGGATTTACATGAACCTACATGGCTAACATTGTGACATGTCCAACATTTACTCGGTCTTTTGGTTGAGAGGAGCCTATAAATCAAATAGAATTAACCAAGAGCAGAATTTCCTACCGAATGCAATGGTAAGGGGATGCTGGTTCTTTGTAACGGACAAGATTCCCCTCGAGCCTATCCCATAGATCTCCTAATGTTGTCAAAACCTGTATAAAGCTCGAGTATGGAAGGAACAACAACACTACATGCATTGAAGGGAATTGTGTACAACATGGCATCCGATTCAAAGACAAACCGCACCGCGATTCTGGCAATAATTGAATGAAGTAGCTCGACTAAAACTCAAAGGTGACATCACGAACAAATTCAAGGCATTATTCACTGAATATAACCGACTTCTGAAACTCATGACTCAAATCCCTAACAACGATTTACCGATACATGCCTTCATGGGAACTGAATTTCAGTTTATAATTAAAGTTTCATAAATGTTGTATTCATACATTAATCGCCCGAACTAAGCAAAGATTATAGTCATGATACAATCAATGATCAGAACTAACGATGTGATCACATAAATTAGGAAGAAAGCCAAATTGGGCGCTAACCTGAGTGACATTGATCTTCCACGATCACCAACTCTTCCCCTCTCGTCAGCACGAACTAATTCTCGTACCTTTCTTTCTTTTCCAAAATTTTTTTATTTATCCTATCTTTCTTTTTATCGTTTTTTCTCTTTTACTATTTTCTGTTTTGTTTTTCTTGTATATATTTTATTAATTAATTTCAAAGTATTATCTATTTACTAAGTAATTAAAACGGGGTCTCAGACATAATTGAGTGTTTACACTTCCCTCTTGGCAGGGGCCAAACTCTTTTAAAGAGCCAAAAGCCAGCCCCTTCCCACCTTTTTTCCTTTTTTCAATCTTCATTTTTTACTTTATTTTATTTTTATTATTATATTATTATTTTTTGATTTTGTTATTTTCTTGTATTTATTTTTCATTTCTTTTTTTACTTTTTTTTATTTTTTTACTACTTATTTACCCTTTTCTTCATTATTTTTATTTTTCTTTAGTTTTTGTCATTTTTTATTTTGTTAAATCAATTTTTATTTTCCAATTCTACTATTTTTCTTTTATATGTATCTTTATTTTTTGGTTTTACTATTTTTTATTTATTTTTCCTTTTTTTAGATTTTATTTTCTTTCTATTTTTATTTCCAGTTTATTTTCTTCTCTTTTTCAACTCTTCCAAAAAATTTATTTACTGTTTTCTCCTTTTTTTTGGTTGTTTTTATATATTTTGTTTTTTTTAATCTTTTTATTGACTTTCGATGTCTTTTGGATTTTCTATTTTTCAGTTTTAATTTTATTTTTTATCTTTATTTCTATTTTAGTCTTATTTTTCATTTTGTTTTCTGTTTTTAATTATGATTTAAATTATTTTTGATTTCTTGATTAATTTTACCAACTCAGGGCCTCAGACATAATTGAGTGTTTACAACTGCTCTAGTTGCATTCTAAGCTTCCATCATTTGTTGGGAACGCGGTAAAATTAAATGAAGAGAGTAAGAGAGGAGTCGTCTTGCTGTGGGAGTTTGAACTCTTGTGTATGTATGGAGTGCTGGGTACTTGGCTTGAGTCCGAGAGAAAGAGAAATAAGTGGTGTAAGTGAGAGAGGAGGTTCAGGTCTTCGTGGGAAGGTTGGGTCTGTAAAGGGAGAAGGAAAGTGAGGTGGTGTTGGACAGTTGGAAAGTAGGAGAATTTAAAGACTATGCGCATATGTTATATCTTGATCCGTATTGGGAATGAGCAAGCGTTCAGGGGATGAGGGCGATCATCTTTGTCCCTGTGAGGATGGGAATATGGCTATCCAAGAATGTGATTGGGAGCCTTTTTCCTAAACGTGTGAATATAGGAGAGTAAGATTGGATCCTACAAAGTGGGGGGTGTCGCAACCGCAATTCTGACGAGACGACGAACTCGCTAAAATTTTAAAATAGAATTTATTGATTCAAGTGGAACCGCCACCAAATTTTTATTTAAGGGAAAAAGATTTGGAAAAAACCCTAACTCAAGGATGAGATTTATGTTCGAGAGTCGGTTACGAGTGGGGAAGGTGTTAGACACCCCACTCGCCAGTTCCGAAGAACGGTACCCTTAAACTGAGTGTGTGATTTATCGAAAATAGTTTGATCCCTTTAACTAGAGTGAAAATAAATAGATTGATGGAGGTTAGCCTGACAGGACTTGATCCTGCTCCTACGTATTCCTCGGTGCAATGGGAAACTGAAGGCTTATGTAGTTCTGATTTATGAAGGCTTATGTAGTTCTGATTTATGAAGGCTTGACCTTCGAATTGCTTGAAAAGGAAAGAAGTATTTTGAAAATACCTTAGGGAGGAATCCTCAGTCCACTCATGCACAGGATGCGAGGCAAACGTAAGCTGCACTGGGATCCATACGAATCTCTAAATATCGAACAACAATGAAGATCGCTAGTTTTCCATTTAGAGTACATTGCGTGAGACTATTGATTCCCAAAACATTTTGCAAATAGTTTTATTATTTTTTTTAGGAGGAACCTCTAGTCCACTCATGCACAAGGTACGAGGCAACTAGGGCTGCACTGGGGCCTATATGAACCTCTAAACATCGAACAGTAATGAAAACCGCCAGTTTCCCATTTAGGGCTCATTGCGTGAGACTATTGATTCCCAAAAAGAATTTAATTTGAAAGAAGTAATAAAGAAAAGAATTGGGCTTGATTAAAAATAAAAAGGAACTCGATTAGAAATGCATTTGACTCGTGGTTTGAAGAAAAGAATGCAACTTGATTTAAACTGAACTTGATTTGAATTGACTTGAAACGAACTGGATTTGAGTTTTATAAATGAAGCTTGATTTGAATTGAACTTGAGGGAGGGAAATAAACTTGATTTGACTAAAAATATACTTGACTTGAATTTGAAAAAAAAAGAGCTTGACTAAAAGCTCAACTTGAAGAATTTGAGCTTGATTTGAAGAGAAAATAATTTAATTCGAATGTAAAAGATTTTAACTTGATTTTAAGAGAAAAAAAATTTAATTCGAGTTTGATTTGTTTGATTCAAATTTGGGAGAAAATGAAATTAATTTGAATTTGAGGAATTTGGTTTGATTTTGATTTGAATTGATACTTGAATTGAAGTTTCGAGAAAAAGAATTTAATTTGGATTTAAAGAATCTGAACTTGATTTGAAGAAAAAGAAATTTAATTTGAATTTGGTTTATTTGATTCGAAGAAAAAGGAATTTAATGAGTTTGATTTAAAGAAAAAACAAATTTGAAGAAAAAGGATTTAATTTGAATTTGATTTAAAGCAAAAGGAGAAGAAAATAAATAAATAAATAAATAGATGAATAAATTTTGATTTGAAATTCGCTTACCTTGATTTTCTGGTTGAATTAATAGACCTAATTTTTAAAATTTTGAGTTGGGTTCAATTTGCACAAAAAACAGGGAAATATATATATAGGCTTGACACATAGGGGCGCGAAAGCAAATCATTGGACAAGGCCCAGGGTGTATTCCTTAGATGGCCTGTTTCAATTCATGCATGGCCCCATATGCGCATAAAATAGAGGCATTTTTTTGGAATAGCCTCGGCTGGGATTCGAATCAGGGGCAGAGGAAATAGTGGGTTAATCACTCAGCCACTTGAGCTACCCAACCTTAATATTTCTATTGCATTATTTATGCATGTATACCTGAGGCTGGACCGTTCTCCTTTCCCTCAACAAGATTTATTGGTGGGCCTTTTGCTGATTCAAATTCATCCTTTTTCGTAGCTCCACTCATGTGCATGCGTACTGTTTTTTTTTTACGTCAAAAAAGAACTCTATACTAATACTAATGCTACCTTTCTTTTGCCATGCGTTATACCACACTTCCCAAGGATTCAGATTCACAATATACCATTAAAGAACAAAAACTGGAATGCATCTTGTACCCTGGTGGTGCAACAAGGGATGTGAATTCGAGTGATAGGTGTTGGCATAGGGTTCCCCTGTGGCTGACCATGACTGGTCCTTGGAGTTGAACACGTTGCAACGAATGCGACGATCTGAAGCTTGCAACAGTAGTTCGAGTTTTCTACCTTCAGTGATGCTTGAAGGGACAAAGTGGCTTCCAGAGGCCTCTTATGTTAGTCATGAGTATGTTCCTTCAATGCTTCCATGCATAGACCTTTCTTGGACGTAGGGGTTGCATGAGTTGCATGGGATACTGACATTTTGGCACAAAGCATCAAGAAGAAGAGCTTCATCATGGTCAGCATGGCCTTCTTGATTACTCTTCTACAATTATACGTTGTCCTTCTAGAAACCAACGTGCCTTTGAGCTGATTAAACCTACCTAAATTAGCTCCCTGCTTGTGTTGCTCGAAGGGAGGGGCTAACCTCTAACTTATTCTTCAAGTGTTTAAGCGCATCCCCTTATGAAAGGTTGTGGGTTGTATGTCCTCTTTGCTTGATCCAACTAAGAGCTAGAGGCTGCATGGCTCTTACATGGCCCCCTTTGTATGATCTCGTGACCTTGCATAGATCCCTTAGAAGGCCTTCTGTAACAAGTAACACCGTTAGCTGCCTCGGCCTTTGTTTTTTTGTATCGCCTCACTACCCCTAACAACCCCTAAACTGTAGGATCTTTCAAACCGATTGGGAACTTCTTTGATTTT
The DNA here is from genome assembly GCA_037954105.1 of Canavalia gladiata. NCBI lineage: Eukaryota > Viridiplantae > Streptophyta > Magnoliopsida > Fabales > Fabaceae > Canavalia > Canavalia gladiata. The sequence continues at coordinate 26,881,836 of CM075662.1, forward strand.
TGGAGAGAAGTTTTCCCTAGCAATGCTTAGCACAACAAGAAAACCAGATAAAAGAGACTCCTCAAATGAGCCAAGCAAAGACCTTTTGACCGAAAGTCCACTCAACTCTTAGAAAATCCTAGGCAATGAAAAGTGGGAACTAGTTCTCGAGATAATGACTGACCCAAATCAGCAATATCATCTAGAGAAGATGGGAAGAGACATTTATATAAGGATCCAACGCCATCAAAGGACATGCATGCAACCCTTGAGTTGTCGACTTTATGGTTTAATATTAGGCATGAGTCAGAACCGTCAAGTAATTGTTTTATGCTCCTTGGAGTTATATTGCGATTCTTTAACTTTTCATCAACACTCCTACCCCTCCAGTAATTTTTATTCTTTCAGAGAATTTAGGACCGAACGGTGACAAGGAAAGAAGGGAATTCACGATCTTAGGAGATATGGATGCTGCACTACTTTGTTGTCTGACCTGACTTGATTCACTGAAGTGACTAATTTTCGCAGTAGGTGAACTATCCTGGACCACAACACTATATTTTCCTTCAACTGAACATCAGTTTGAAAAAGAGGATCCTATACTATGTGTCCTCCTGCTTAAGGCAGCTTGTTGAGGACCAAGAAGACGTTGTATAACTACCTTTATTGCACATATTTACCTTTTTATAGTCCTTGGGGAGAGAATATTTCTCAGTGTAGATAAAGGTCGCTTCCTGATTATTGGCGAAGACATTTTCCGCAAGCTATCCCGCAAAATATCATTCACACAAACTGTAGCAACTGTTATGGAATATATTTCCATCATGTCCTCCAAAATCAATACTAATATCTAAACACAATCACCCACAGTCTCCTTACACATCAACCAACTTAGACCAATCCTAGATTCAACTTACAAATTCATGGGAATTATATGGATCCAGGAGAGCTATAATAGAAATTCATGGAGTCATATCCCCATATTCCGGTCAACAAAAGAGACTCATAAACCTTGCCATAAATAGTGAATATTAAGAACTTCTAACCTATTGTCAACATTTCACATGATAGCTATCAGGGGTTGAGCTAAGATGGTAAGCAAACTGATTCTTGACCGGTCACGCATTGTATCAAAACCCAATTTCCACACAAACATCATATATAAATAAATGAACACATCAACGCGGGATTTGGTTCATACGTGAACCGCCAGATCAGTACGGGATTTTTGGTTCATAGAGGAAAGAAAGCTTAATTAGCCTGTTATGGAGTCGGTTGTAGAGCTCGGGCTAGTGTGTTAAAATCAATGGGACTGATCTCTCCTTCTTTCTTTCAGTGAAGTTCAAGTCCAAACCACCAGATGGAAGCTTCCTATCTCTCCGAGAGCCAAGGATGTCACCAAAGTTGTTGAAACTCTCTTAGGAGTCACGAGATCCGAAGAAGTCTTTTCATGATTTTCTTGATTCTGGCTAGGATGCTTCTTCCTGAACGAAGCTCTCTCTCATCAATCTAATTTTCTTCAATGATTTCCAGAAACAGAGCCTGGACCATGCTCCTCCTCTCTTCCTCTGAGGATCCGCGTGCTCCGTTTTGCTCATGCCTCTGTTTTCCCCAAGCCCCTAGAAATGTCTTGGCTCCTTTTTTCCAAGAAGAAGTCTCACCAGGAAAAACAAAAGAAGAAGCCGGAGAAGAAGTCCCCCCTTTGTTCGCCAAAAAATATGAAGAAAAGGCCAGAGAAAAACCTCCCTCCAAACCCCAGTGAATGCCTTCTTTTTTTTCTGAAATCCCCCCCCACTGCATGCATGCATGCACGTCTCTTTTTCTTTTTCTTTTTTGTTTTTTTTATTTTTTTGTTTTTTTTGTTTCCTATTTTTTTGTTTTCTTTGTTTTTCGTTTTTTTCAGTTTTAATTTTGTTTTTATATTCTATTTTCTATTTTAAAATTATGTTTTTATTTTGTTTTTCATATTTTCTTTTTTTCATGTTTTGGTTTATTATTTTATTTTTTTATCTTGAATTTTTTTAATTTTTTATTATTTTATTTTTTTTAGATTTTGTTTTTTATTCTTTTTATTTCAGATTTTATTTTTATTATTTTTAAATCAGATTCAGATTTTATTTTTGTTATTTTTAATTTTTTTTCTTTCATCTTTTTTTAATTAATTTTTTAATTCTTTTTATTTATTTATTGTTTTTAAATTCTGTTTTCGGTCTATTAATCTTGTTTTATTTATTTATTTTGATCTTTCTTCTTTTTATTATTATTTTTATTTATTCTTTTACTATTCCTTTGCTTTTATGTTTTTCTTGTTTTTTCTCCTTCTTCTATTTTCTTTTTGTTTGTTTCTCTGCTTTCTGCTTTCTGTTTTTTCTATTTTCTATTTATTTCTCTGCTTCTCTGTTTGTTTATTTATTATTATTTAATTTAGGATTGATTTCATGATTAACTTTAACAATTGGGGCCTCAGACATAATTAGGTGTTTACAGGGGGCACTATGTTGGATGGGTGAGAGAGTGTTAGGGAAGAGCGTCTCTTTGGAGTTGGGTCTATTGAGAGGGGTTGGCCTTTACGAGAAAATTTGTATTTGAGAAGGAGGAATATGGGTTTATTCTTAGTGTGTCCAAGGAGTAAAGGGCCCAATTAGAAAGAAAAAAAAAAGACTCTTACTTTGTGATATGTGTGGAACCGTGAGGTTTTTGGAGAGAAACAAGAAGTTAGAATATGTGGGTTTCGCAAAAAAATCCATAGGAGAGAGAGGGTAGTCTATTTTTTTTTTGAGTGGTGTGTGAGTTCGTTTGTGGAATTGCAAGAGTGGAGAGTAGTGGGAATCTTGCCTAAAATTTTGTAGGTAGGGTGCTGGAGAAAAAGACCATGAGAAAGTAGACCATGTACATCCTTTATGCTTGTGAGGTGTTATTGCTATTAGAGAAATTAGCAAGAAAGAGCCAAGAGTGTAGTAAATGAGAATGGGTTTGGATTCTAAACGTGAGAGAGTGATCTTAGGAGTGTGAGTGAGTGAATAGCTTAGGGAGAATAGGTTTGATATTTTTGTTGTTTTGTGGTTTGGTAAATAATTAGCGGGGCGAATGTATGGTTATTTTGATGAGAGGGTGAAAGAGTGAATAGTGGAGGTGTGTTTTTGTGAAATGGTGAAGGAAAGCGTGTGGGCTCTTACTGGCAGAAGGAAAACAAAATCTCAAAAAATCTGTTTTCAACTTTGCATGTGGGTTGTTAGATGTGAATGGCTTCATGCATGGGTGCGTTCCTTTTGAGTGAAAAGACAAGAGTGACCTAGCTACATTGAACAGAAAATTGAGAGGGCTCACAAAATCAACTTTATTTTTTAGATTTTTTTTCAAAGAAAGAAGGAATAAATTTATTATTTATATTTTTAGACTTTTAATTCAATTTTTGAAAAAAATTCAAAGCAATTAAAAATATTTAATCAATTATTTCATTATTGTTTGGTATTTTCTATTTTTCTTTTAAATAAATTTTATTGAAAGCATAAAGAAATTAAATTGGTGAAAATATGATCCTAGACATAATTATGTTATGAAAAATTAAAAACATAACATTTTTATAAATAAAAGTGAAATTTTTTTTTCTCAAATTAAATATCATCTTAATAGTTCTAAGCTCCATCATGTGAAAGCTTTGTGCAACTCTATCCCTCACATTGTCAGTTTTTTTCATTTCTCCTCATTTTTTTTATCTCATGAATTGTCTATTATCATATTTATTTCTTTGTTCTATTCTATTTCTTTGATCAACTTGTTTCTTCGGTTTGCATGTAATATCTTGGTTTATACTCATGTTACATATTGAAAATATTTAGATATGAAAAGCACTTCATGCATTTTTAATTTAAAAAAGAAGGAAACTATCATATATCTCTACTTTGGTATGTTAGAGTCAATATAGAGAACTATCTCTAATGCTTATAGCATCAAGTTATGATAGCCCAATCTTATGTATGTTTGTGTTAGTTAACCATCTTATATCCCAATTCACTTTTGAAGATAATTAATAAAAATATAACATAAATATTTAAGAAAAAAGGTATGTATAAGATATATACAGAAAATAAACTATATCAAATCGATTGAGATAGAAACAATGGTGAAATAAAAAAGAAAGATATGAAAATGATAAGAACAAAAAATAAAATGTATCAATGTTAAAAGAATAGGATGATGAATGAGGCTCATGTCTAATTTTCAACAAGGATATAGAAAGAGTTACCTAATTAATAACAGAAAAATATTATTATACACTAAAAAGAGATCAAATGAGATAGAAACAAGTGTGAAATAAATAAAAAAGAAAAAATTGAAAAAGATGTATATAAAAACAAAATGTATTTTACGGATAATAATGTTTATAATCACATTGCGAATAAGACACATACTTGAATTTTTTAGGAGAAGATTTAGTATTTATATGCATCTAAGATAAGGAATAATAAATTGTATTTTTTGAATTGAATTGTGAGTTTGAAGTACAAATAAAGGACTTCTATTTTAGATCACTTAAACGAATTTCAAGGGCTCCTTGATCAAACGTTCTGAATAGGTATCAAGTTTGCTGATAAGATGTTGGGACTGTTGTTATTGAATTATCTACCTAAGTTTCAAGAGACATTTAAGGTTTCCATTACCAACTAAGCCGCTAATAGTGTTGTCTCTTTGCAAATGGTAAAGCGTGGTGTTCTTAATGAGGAGATCAAAAGGAAGGTATATGGTTCTTCTTCTTAGTCTAAGCTACTTGTCAAATGCATTTATACTGACAATAGAGATGGGTATTGTGGAAATTTTGATGGCTACTACAAGCAGTAAGGTATTAGTTATGAGAAGACTCCTCTTAAACCTACATAGCTAAATGATTTAGTAGAGAGGATGAACACAACTTTGATTGAGAGAGTTGGGTGTATGTTTTTCGAAGCAAAATTGCCTAAATATTTTTGGTGTAAGGCATTGTACACGGTAGTGTATGTTATTAATCTAAGTTTTGCAGTTGCTTTGAAATTTATAGTGTCAGAATAATAAGCAACATGGTTATATATTTGATTATTTGCTTGGAGACGAGTTAGATATTTCAAATAATGATGCTGAATAGGAGGAGCATGGGATTTCATGAGATGGGAATCTTGGTGATGCTCCTAAACCACCCCAAATCCAACTCAGTAGGTCTGTGAGGCAAAGACAACCGTCTCCCAGATATTTGTCTTATAAGTATGTCACCTTGATTGGTGCAGGGGAGCCTGAGCATTATTAAGAGATCATAGAAAGTGAAAAAAAAAAGGTGATTGGATGCAATGCAAGATGAAATGATAATCACACATTTGATTTGGTGAAGTTGCTTAAAGTTAAGAAGGCTTTGGATAACAGGTGGATTTAGAAGGTAAAAGAAAACATAAATTCTACATCTCCAAGATATAAAGATAGATTGGTGGTGAAAGGATTCAGTCAAAGAAAGGATGTTCATTTTAAAGAGATTTTCTCACCTGATGTAAAGATTTCATCCATTAGAGCTATATTAAGTTTAGATACTACTCTTTGGATGTAGAGAAAATGGACATAAAAGCTTTCCTCCTTGGTGATTTGAAGCAAGAGATCTACATGAAATTTGAGTTTGCTTTGTGTGAACAAGGATCTAAGAAAACACCTTTTGACCATTGTATCTATATTAAAAAAAATTTGATGATGACTTCATTATCTTATTACTGTATGTTGATGACATACTTATTGTTGGAAAATATATTTCTAAGATTGAGAAATTGAAGAAGCAACTGGATGAGTTGTGAAAGACATTGGAGCTATGAACCAAACTCGTGGTATAAGAACCATGCATAATAGACAAAAAAGGAAACTTTAACTATCAACAAAATACTATGATCAAAAGGCACTGCAGAGATTTCAAATGGAATATGCTAATGCGATAAACATTCCTCTTACCGCTCATATTAAGTTGAGTGCTAAATAGAGTCCTTCAAATGAAGCTACGGAATTATATATGGAGCAAACACCCATGCTTCTACTATGGTTAGTTTGATGTATGGAATGGTCTGCTCAAGGCTAGATATAGCACGTGTTGTTGGTATAGTCGGTAAATTTCTATCAAATCTAGGTAGAGAGCATTAGAATGTTGCGAAAATAATATTGAGGTATATCTGTGGTACTCCTAACTTGATAATGTTGGTTCTTCTTATAGGTCATGGTAATGGTCACGTTCTTCTTCATAATTGCGGCGTTCTCCGGCAAGTCACGATTTCTGTTGGGTTTCCCTAGGTTCTTGGGGGGAAAAACCATGCCTTGATAACGTTGGTTCTTCCAATAGGTCACGATAAGAGTCATGTTCCTCTTTGATAACTACAATGCTCTTGGGCAGGTTATGATTTATGTCGAGCTTCCCTTGGTTCTTTGTCAAAGAACAACCTGTTGATAAAACTAGTTCTTCTACCAAGACACGGTATAGATCATGTTCCTTTTGATAACTTCGATGCTCTCTAGTAGGTCACGGTTTGTGTTGGGTTTCCCTTGGTTCTTGGGTCATGAACCACTCCTTGATAACGTTGGTTCTTTTGGAAGGTTCCAATTATCGTTATTAATGATAAAGATCCAACTTTCCTATCTGAGGACTTCTTGTATGAAATTTTAGGATTTGATTCAAGGACGAATCCTTTTGAAGAGGTAGGGAATGATAGAGATCCAATTAGCCTATCTAAAGACTTCTTGTATAAAATTTTATGATTTGATTCAAGGACGAATCCTTTTGAAAGATATGGAATGATAGACATTCAATTCATCTATCTAAAGACTTCTTGTATGAAATGTCATGGTTTGATTCAAGGACGAATCCTTTTGAAGAAAGAGAGAATTATAAAGATTCAAACCTACTTAAAGACTCGTTATATGCAATTTTGGTCCAAATCAAAGAAGAGACAAACAAAGTCCTAATGTTACTTGTACAAGTTCAAACAATTGAAGACCCGAGATGAGAATATGACATAAAGAGTTATCAAAATCAAATATTTGAATTTATTATATACAAATCTACTTAAGATTTGTAATTGATTTGCTTTAAATTATCTTAGGATTTGATATTGATTTGCGAGTGATTTATTTTAATTATTTGCAGATCAAATTAAAATTTTAGATTGATTTAAAAATTAATTAGGATTTCTTTAGGATATGTTATTTGTTTTTATTAGTAGATTTTCTTTCAATTTAGGGAAATTAGGTTTCTATATAATGTGCTTTAGGGATTCAATGTAAAACAAGTTTCGATGAATAATAATCTTTCTCTTTGAGCATTTTCAGCTACGTGCGAGTTCATTCCCTTTGTTGTTGGGCAAAGAACTAACCTTAATAACATTGGTTCTTCTAGCAGGTTGTGGTAAGGGTCACGTTCCTCTTGATAACTTCGGTGCTCTCTGTCAGGTCATGGTCTGTGTCGGGTTTTCCTTGGTTCTTGGGCAAAGAACCAGCCCTTGATAACATTGGTTCTCAGTAGGTTATGATAAGGGTCACGTTCCTCATTGATAACTTTGGTGCTTTTCGGCACGTCACCGTTTGTGTCAGGTTTTCCTTGGTTCTTAGGCAAAGAATCACCCCTTGATAATGTTGGGTCTTTTGGCTAGTTGCGGTAAAGGTCGAATTCCACTTTGATAACTTCGGTGCTCTTTGACAAATCACGATTTATGTCAAATTCTTTATTATATCTTGATGGTGAAGACGTTCCAAGTAACCTTTTCACATTCCAATTTATTCATGTTAGGTGAATCATGTTATCTAGTACCAAGGGTGAGGCTCTTGAAAATCATGTGTTATCTATCTTTCATTTTCTTATAATTCTTGTAAGGAAAATGAGAGAAAATAATTGAAAAAAATTATATAAAAAAAGTCTGATAAGAAAAAGAATGCTAAAAAAGTTATGATAAAAAGAAATCCTAGCAATATACTTGGTTAATGGTTTGATTAGAGGACGAATCCTTTTGAAGAGGTAAGGAATGATAGAGATCTGATTAACCTATTTAAAGACTTATTGTATAAAGTTTTAGGTTTGATTCGATGACAAATCCTTTTGAAGAAAGAGAGAATGATAGAGATTCAAGCCTACTTAAAGACTCGTTATATGCAATTTTGATCTAAATCCAAGAAAAGACAAACAAAGTCCTAATGTTACTTGTACAAGTTCAAACAATTGAAGATCCGGGATGAGAATGCGACATAAAGAATTATTATAACAAATGTTTGATTTTATTATATACAAATCTACTTAAGATTTGTTACTCATTAGTTTTAAATTATCTCAGGATTTGATATGGATTTGCAAGTGATTTATTTTAATTATTTGCAAATCAAATTCATATTTTAGATTGATTTGCAATTTAATTAGGATTTCCTTATGATCTATTATTTGTTTTTATTAGTATATTTTCTTTCAATTTAGGGAAATTAGGTTTTCTATATAATGTGACTTAGAGATTCCATTATGTCGCAACCGTAATTACGACAAGACGACGAATTAGCTAAAATTTTAAAAAGAAATATAGATTTGATAAAGTGGAGCCACCACCAAATTTTAATTTTTGGGGAAAATATTTGGAAAAGCCCTAACTTGAGGAAGAGATTTAGGTTCGGGAGTCGGTTACGAGTAGGGAAGGTGTTAGGTACCCTACTCGCCCGTTCCAAAGAACAGTACCCTTAAATTGAGTGTGTGATTTATTTGAAAACTGTTTGATCCCTTTAATTAGAGCGAAAATAAATAGATTGATGGGAGATAACCTGACAGGACTTGATCCTACTCCTACGTATTCCCTGGTGCAATGGGAAACTCCAGGCTTACGTAGTTCTGGTTTGAAGGTTTGACCTTCGAAGGTAAAAACGATTTATAAAGATTTTTTAGTATTTAAGGGGAATCTTGGTCCACATATCCACAAATTCCAAGGCAACTAAGATTGCACTGGGGCCTATATGAATCTCTAAATATCGAACAACAGTGAAACCGTTAGTCTCCCATTTAGAGCTCATCAAGTGAGACTTAGAATTCCCCAAGAAGGATATTTTTGAAAGATTTTATTACTTAGAAGGAACTCTTTTTTGAAAGATTTTATTACTTAGAAGGAACTCTTAGTCCACTTATTCACAAGGTCCAAGACAACTAAGGCTACACTGGGACCTATATGAATCTCTTAATATCGAACAGTAGTGAAACCACCAGTTTCCAATTTAGAGTTCATTGCGTGAGACCTTGATTCCCAAAAGGTATTTTTGAAAGATTTTATTACTTAGGAGGAACTCTTAGTACACATATGCACAAGGTCCAAGGCAACTAAGGATGCACTGGAACCTATATGAATCTCTAAATATTGAACAGTAGTGAAACCGCCAGTTTCCCACTCAAAGCTCATCGCGTGAGACTTGTGATTCCTAAAAAGATATTTTGAAAGATTTTATTATTTAAGAGGAACTCTTAGTCCATATATGCACAAGGTCCAAGGCAACTAAGGCTGCACTGGGACCTATATGAATCTCTAAATATTGAACAGCTTTGAAACCGCTAGTTTCCCACTTAGAGCTCATCGCGTGAGGCTTGTGATTCCTAAATAAACATTTTGAAAGATTTTATTATTTAAGAGGAACTCTTAGTCCACATATGCACACAGTTCAAGGCAACTACGGCTGTACTAGGACCTATATGAATCTCTAAATATCGAATAGTAGTGAAACCGCCAGTTTCCCATTTAGAGCTCATTGTGTGAGACTTAGAATTTTCTTTTTTAAAAAATGTTTTCTTCGTAAAATAACAACAAAGTGGAGATCGAGTTAGACCCAAAGGAGACTTGATTTTGATTTGATTGAAAAAGGGGAATTGAGGGGCTAGACTCAGCTTAGGATTTGATTTTGAAAATAGAGAAAAAAATTTAAATCGGGCTTGGATTAAAAATTTGAACGAAGGAAATGTATTTGGCCTTATCACACAAGAAGATATTAATAAGGTTTTAGAGGAGACTAAGCTTGACTTTATTTAGAATAAAATTTGGCATTCATTAAGTCGGGTAAATTAGGGAGAAATGAACTTAGATTACTAATGTATTCTCATTTGGAAGATTTTGCTTGAACTTTGAATAGCCGATCTTAAGGGATCCAAATTAGGAAGATGTTAGCATGTAACTATAGAACCAGATTTCTAATTGAGGGATTAGAGGGCTTTCCTCTTTTTTTTATTCGAGATATATTTTGTGGACGTTGCAGAGCCCCACCGAACCAATCATATTCCAGCCACGCGTTCCATTCTTTATAATTTCTAAAGGATGAATGTCATTGTTGGTAAGAACCAATCATATTCCAGCCATGCATTCCATTTTTTATAATTTCTAAAGGACGAATACCATTGTTGGTATAAACGAACGATCCAATTCTGTCGCTCGCTGACCTTTCTAAATTACGTTCCAGTTGCGTGGTTCTAGACAACGGTCTCTCTGGCCTTGAAATGGACGTTATTTGATCAATGGATTTCCTTAATGTTAGCTACATGCTCACTAGACTCCAATGTACGCTGCTCATTTCCATGCATGACTAGAATAATCCAAGGTTAAGTGAAACGAAAATGCTGTTAGTCGGTCATTAGTTTGCAAGTTCCCAATAGGATGTTTTGAACGAAGGAAGGGTTCTATAGCACTCCTTTGGAGTCTGACCTTCGGATCCTTATGCGTTGAGAGAGTTGGTTGACTAGAAGCTACCATGAGGCCATGCTTGAGTCTCTTCACTCGTTGTTGGTTTTGAATGGGATGGAAATATTATGGACGCACGTGCTCCTTTGCATGCATGGCCGCAAGGTGACAGAGTTGGTGTATTTATCTCATTGGATCAAGACTCTTTGGCCTCCGCTATAACAGAGTGTTATCAGCATCCACGATTGCCATCCTACAACTAAGGAGCGCCCCGCCACCGAGACTGGTTTATTGATTGCCAAATGCATCAATAGGGCCTGAATATACCATCGTCATGGTCATCTCTAGAAAAAATTGCTCCTAGCGACACCCTTCGATAATAGTAAACCTCATAAAGGCTGCCCAAGAAGCAACATCTAGGTGCCTATCCTGCAATGGTGTGGTTGATACACATATCGGTACCACAAACACTGCCTAGATCCCCCTCCGCTTGACCATGACAAATGACTTCAGGTGGAAAGACAGTATCTCAGCCATTATGCGAAGTCATACCTGTGGTTAGGGCTGTATTCTCCATACCTAGACTCTATCATACATATCCTGGTTATCATGATGACCAACCTTTCATTCTTGTTTCCAGCACGTGATGGTATATTGGCAGGACCATTCTTGTAGCGCAAGTCATGGTGTGAAGATTAGCTTTCGTTTTGAATGCGAGGAAGGATGGTATCCAGCTATTGACTAACGTAGTTGGCCTCAATGGTTGTACTACTCTCGTCACCAGTATCTTTCAGGCTTAATATCGTCTCTGCATGGCAAGCAGTAGACCATGCATTTGCCTCATACTATGGGTATTTCGAGGACTATCACTTGCTCGTGATAAGTCTTCTTGAAGAGAATGTAAGGGCATGAATGGAAGACCTGACCAACAATTAATGAATGCAAAGGGGGTGCGGCCACTTTCCGTTCAATGGTACGTTATGCATGCAACTGGAGGATGAGCAAGAATCTTTGATACTATACGCATTTGACGGAAGGCTCGCAAAAGAGGTCACAGGAACAGAATGTATTTTGAAAGGATGGAACTAACCTTTAGGTAGAGATTGGTTCCTAAATCGCAGCCTGTGAATCATGACTCTAACGAATCTATATGTCGGATGTACGTGAATCTCGAACCTGTCTAATTCTATCATGAGGATGAATAACCTTGCATGAGTTACTCGAGACTAAAGTATATCTGATCTCTGATATGTAGACGATGTCTTAGGCGAGTCCGCCAAACCAAGGCGGGCTTCACTACTGGATCGGCCACGCTCTGCTCCCGGTGGATCATGACTGTCTATCAGGCCTTGAGGTCCGATACCCATAGGTTAGGGGCCGCTAATTCATTATTTCTCTCTGAGGTGCAGCACCGTTATCCTGTGGTGAGAAAAAATGGTGTTCGACCTTAACTTCGCCTTCACTCAACCAAGGATATATCGAGAAAAATTTGGAGAACGGGGTATGTACTCCATTCTTAAAATTAGTAATAATTTAAATGATAAATGGTTGTTAAAGTTAATAAACAGACAACAAAATGAATAAAAAATACAAAGAATCAGAAATTAAATAAATAAAATAAAATAGAAAACGAAAGTAAAAAAAAAGGGAAAAGGGGAGAATAAATAAAAAAAGGATAAAAATAAAAAGAAATTAAAGAAATAAAATGCAGAAAAATAACAAAAGAAAAATACAAAAAGAAAACAACAAAATAGGTAAAAACAAAATAATAAATGAATATTAAAATAAATTAAAAATAAAAACAAAAAAAAAGAAATAAAATAAATTACAAAATTAATAAAAAAAAGAATCAAAAATTAAAAATAAACAATAAATAAACATAATAATAATAAAAAAAAAGAGAAAAAAAGGTAAAACAAAAATTTAGGGGAATATTTAAATAATAATGAATACATATATATATATATATATATATATATAAATAATAATAATGATAAACAAAAACAAGCAAAAAAGAAAAAAAGTAATAAGAAAAAACAGAAAATTGAGTAATAATAATAGAAAATTGAAGAAAAATTATAAAAACAGAAAATTAAAATAAAAAGAGAAAAATAAAAAATAAATAAATAAATAGAAAATTAAAAAACTGAAATAAGAAACAGAATAAAAACAGAATTTAAAAACAGAAAAAAGGAGATTATAAAGGATAACAGAAAAACTGAAAAAAAAAAAAGAAAAAAAAAACTGCATGCATGCAAGGGCATTTTGGGAAGTTGGAGTCAGTTTTTGAGGAAGAGGAATCTAGACGCAGCTCTTGGGGTGGAAGGCTAAGCTTCGAGCATTCCTCTGGATTCTTTTACGCAGGACTCTCACTAAAAAGCAAGAAAAGAATGAATTGCTGAACCGGGGGACATAAAATTGACGAAGTAGGATGGCGTTGCGTTCTTCAATTCGACGCTCGGGGAGAAACAGTTATAGGGTGACGAGTAGGGGATCTCTGAAAGGATATATTTGATCTTCGGCTTAGGAAGAATAGGGAGATTCTGGAAGAAACAAAGAGGAGAGGATCAGGTCCCTCTGGTGGACGTTGTGCAGCGATCTCCATCGATTCGGGACTCAAAATCCACATGAAGATACTGCCTCCGGGGTCAGCCATGTACAGAAGTTAGCATATCTCCATTTCCTAACGCCCAGGTAAACCTGCACGAACAGGTTAGTTTTGTTTTCTCCCATCTATAAACCAAAAGAGTTTGGATGTTAGTAAGGATCTTGCATTGCTTAGTTTGAATTATCAACAAACGACCTTGCGGTAGCTTAGACACTAGGATCGTTATTCTAATTTGGAACTAGGTGAGAAGCCACTGTTATCAGGCGCTCAAACTTGGCCTCTATTATCTCTTCTGCTGAGGAATCAATGGTAGGCCAGGAATAAATTAACATAATATTTTTCCACTGTCATTCACCTTTGTTAGCTGGAATAAGAGTATTACGGTCTCATGAAATTTTTTCTCATCTTAGATTCATCTTTTAGACCTCACTTGGGCTGAATCTTTATTCGATATATGCTCATCATAATGAAATTTTGGAATAGAAACTGCCTCTGGAATGTACGGTTGCTTTGGAAGATTAGGGACATTTCCTATATGCAAACATGAATCTCTATTCATGTTGATAACAAAGGAGGATTACCCATAGTTCGAGCTACCCGCTGTGGGGTTTCTCCTTGTGGGTAACATCGTGAACGTGCTACAATAGCCTATACTCGCAACATGACAGCCACTGTGTTTTGGTGAGGAAAAGAGTATGTTGATGAGCAATGCATTTTGGTCCTCCTTAACCCATTAGTTGCCACTACCCCTGCATGGTGAATGACGGTAACCTAGAGGGGTTCTATATCAATGCTAACTGTAACAACTAGAGGGCTGTCCCCTTGTAGATTTGCTTAGTTGTAGCATACCAAGCTTTAGGTAAAAGGAGCAGCGAAGCATGCTCATCTAGCTTCTGAATCCACAACAAAACACAAGTTCTAAATGCTTTCTCCTAAAGCCCAAAGCCAAACAGATAGTGGTTAGTGGAGTGGCATGGGCTGATAAGTGCACCCAGTAGGTTCTGTGGTACCTAATTCGACCATAGAGAAGAAATTGTAGATGGCCTTGAACCCCACGTGACTACAATGCATGCATGCAACGTCCATTTAATCTTGCATTAAAGGTGACCACTCATCAAGTGGGCCACGCCACTACTAAAGTCGACCTAGATGAATGGTGGGCCAGGCTAGGTCACTATGAGTCAACCCATACACGTGGGTCTTCAGCAATCTCATACAAAAGCATGCACGTAAATCTTCATAATTTTTTTATTGCAAATGTGAATGAAATTAAATTAGTACGAAGGCCCACTGAGGAGAAGTCGCTCCTGCATGTTGCTGACTTTAATAGGCACCGAATATGCTTCCCGTTTTGGATCAAATTAATGGTAGAGAACGTGATGTCCAAACTGGAAGCCCAGCATAGTGGGTGGTTGTTGTCTACCTACTGCTCGGCCATTAAAAAAGGGGGAGCCCCATATGTTGTTGCGACTGGGCTTGTGTTGTTAATTCTCCCATTGGGCCATGAAACAGGTTCTACTAGAAAAGGGGAAAATGTTGCTTAAAACCGCACGTGTTGAGCTATGACTGTAGATGGCAAATAGGCCCAATTCTACTTAATTGATGCCAAGCCAGCAACTTGGGCCACTCAAAATCGAACCCAATCTCAAATTAGAGCTGCACCCGATTTTCAATTTTAAATCAAATCTAATTTTCCTCTTCATTTATTTATTACCAAAATAAAAATTCAATTTTTTAAGGCCAAGCCCAATTTTTGTTTAATAAAGTCAAATTAATTTTTTCAAACGTGGGATAAGCTTAGTTCTTTACCTCAATCTCCAATAAAACCAAGTTTGTTTCTCTTATTCATTCTAAGCCAAGTTCAAAGTCAATATCAAATAAAATCAAATCCTTTTCTCCCAAATCAAGCCCTTTCTTTCGGATAAAAATCGAATCCCTTTTTTAAAAATCAAGTTTATTTCTTTCTTTCAACCCAAATTCATTTCAAGTCAAGTTCAAGCCAAGTTCAACTTCTTTACTTCAAAAATAAATCAAGTTTAATTCTTTTGCTTTAAATTCTAAAATTTCAAGTTAAGTTCATCTTCAATCGACTTCATTTTATTCAAATCAAACTCATTTTAATTCAAAGAAAATTCAAGTCAAGCTCTCTTTTTCAAATTTAAGTCAAGTTCATCTTTAGTTAAATCAAGTTCAAATTTCCAAAATTCGAAATGAAGTTCATTTCAAGTCAAGTTTCATTCCTTTGTTCAAATTTTGAGTCAAATTCATTTCCAATCGAATTTATCTTTTCAAATAAATCCCTTTATTATCTTTTCGAGTAAATTCATTTTAGGAGTCACTAGTCTCACGCGATGAGCTCTAAATGGGAAACTAGCGGTTTCACTGCTATTCGATATTTAGAGATTCATATAGGCCCCAGTCCAGCCTAAGTTTCCTCGGACCTTGTGCATATGTTGACTAAAAATTCCTCCTAAATAATAAAACCTCTCAAAAAATATTTTTGAAATCCTAAAATCTCACGCGGTGAACTCTAAAATAGAACTGGCGGTTTCACTACTGTTCGATATTTAGAGATTCATATAGACTCCAGTGCGTCCCTCATTCGCCTCAGATCCTATGCATATGTGGACTGAGGCTTTTTTCTCTAAAACATTTTCAAAATACTCTATTCCTTCTTCAAGCACATCCGAAGGTCAAGCCTTCCAAACCAGAACTACGTAAGCCTTGAGTTTCCCATTGCACTAAGGAATACGTAGAAGCAGGATCAAGTCCTGTCAGGCTAACCTCTGTCAATTTATTTTCACTCTAATTAAAGGGATCAAACAATTTACAAAAATCACACACTCAGTTTAAGGGTACCGTTCTTCGAAACGAGCGAGTGGGGTGCCTAACACCTTCCCCACTCGTAACCGACTCCCGAACCTAAATCTCTTCCTCAAGTTAGGGTTTCTTCCAAGTATTTTTCCTTAAATAAAAATTTGGTGGCGGCTCCACATAATTCAATCAAAATTCATTTTAAAAATTTTAGCGAGTTCGTCGTCTCATCGTAATTACGATTGCGACAGATGGCAACTCCATTGGGGACTTTAGAGAGTCGAGCCCTATTTTCAATTGAGTGTGTATTATATTGATCCCTTCCCTGTTTATTTGCACGATTTATTTATCTGTTTATCTATCTGTTGTTTGTTTGTTTATTCACTGTTCAACCCTAAGATAGATGAACAATAAAGTACTATATATACTTGTTGCAATTTCCCCAATTGCAGGTATCCCAATAATTCGTGTGCCCTGCACACATCATATATGCATTTCATCTCATGAGTGGGGCCCTATACCTGGGTCTGAGTGCTACCTAGGATTAGAGGGATCTAGTGGTGTCACGCTGGGGCCTACGTCCTCTGTAGCTATCACGGAAATCCCGACTAGAGTGCGTCCTATTCATGATGCCCCGCAACTAGTGGCTACTTCTACTGTTGTGGCAAGCATTATGGACGAGAACTTGGTTCTAGTAACCTCTACACCCCAGGATTACTAACCACCTTTGAGAGGTTCATGCATTAAAAGCCATAGACCCTTAGGACAGGTAACCCATATAGGAGGCAAGGAGGGTACACACCCCTTTCAAGGAATCACATAGTGCTTCTGGGCATTTAATTGAACAGAATCATTCAACATAGCAGAGGGGAGACGAGATCTGAAGTTGGGGAAATACGGAAAATCAAAAAGAAAATCAAGAAAAATTGTATGAACAAAAATTAAAAACAAAAATCAAACAAAAAGTATAAAATCAAGAAAAATCAAGAGAAATAAAAGCTTATAAAAAAAGAGAAATATTTCTGAAAATACGAAAAATATAAAAAGATTCAAAAGGAGAGAAAATGAAATTTCGAAAACCTAGAAAATGCTTTTTTAGAAAAATATTAGCAAAACTTTTTCAAACAAAACCAAAGGTTTTTAAATAAAATGTTGAGATTGATAAACACATAACTTTGCTAAAAATCAAGGGTGAATAAATAAAGCAACACTCAATTATTTTCAAAACCCTCAAATCTCTGAAGTTTATTTGTGCATAGCATTCATTCATTCATAAATTTATCCTCGAGAAGAGTGATTTCAAAAATTATTCCACGCCATTTTCATTTTCATACTCATTTTGCATCAACATCTTTTACATTCAAATTGTTTCTCAAAAAATTAATTTTTAACTTTAACAGAAAAATTTGAGAAAGACAACTTCCTCAGCATCCTTATAGGACCCGTGCACAATCGAGAATCATGAATGAGATGGAGAGAAAAATGAGGAGTTGAGAAATGAGGTCAAGACACTGAAGAAACAAATGGCCAAGCTAATGGAGGCCATACAACTGTCAAAGCAAAAGGATGTAAGGGAATCCCTTCTGGGAGAACCAACTGACCCATCATATCCTCCCGGCTTCGATCCACAAAACCCTTCACCATTAGCCATGCCTCCACCAATCGAAGGAGTCATTATGGGTATCCTTATGGGCATGCACCCTTATTAACCCAAACAAAAACCCAAACACATAACCTACCTTCAAACACCACATGCATCCCTTATGCTGTTCCAAACACCACCTCACAAGCCTACCAAACAACTGTTAGGGGGACGAATTCAATGTTCACCCAAGGGCCGTACCCTTTATACATACCATTGTCTTATCCTCACAGCATGTCGGGAGAATAGCCAAACTATCCTTTTAAGGAGGATACTGAAAAATGGAAAACCCTGGAGGAAAGAATCAAGGCAATTGAGGGAAGTGCTTATGACGCCAGAGACGCATCTGATCTGTGCCTGGTCCTAGATGTGGTCATTCCTCCTAAATTCAAGGTTCCTGAATTTGAGAAATATCAAGGAACTAGTTGTCCCAGGAACCACCTGACTATGTACTGCAGGAGGATGTCCGCCTGCACACATGATGATAAGCTGCTTATCCACTTCTTTCAAGACAACTTAATTGGGGCAGTCGTGAATTGGTACACTCAGCTGCAACGAACACATATCCGTTCATGGAGGGATCTAGTTGAGGCCTTCTTGAAACAATACCAATACAGCATGGAGATGGCTCCGGACCAAACTCAACTCTAGAATATGGCCAAGAAGGGGGGCGAGACTTTCAAGCAATACGCACAAAGATGGAGGGAGTTAGCCGCTCAAGTTCAACCTTCATTATCTGAAAAGTAGTTGGTTAGCATGTTCATCGACACGCTCCAAGATCCTTTCTATGACAAGATGATCGGCAACATGACTACTAGCTTCTCTGATGTCGTCATCATTGGAGAAAGGAACGAAGGTGGCATGCGCCATGGAAAGATTGTGCACAGGCCTACAAGGGCAGTCAATGCTTCTAATGGATCGGGGAGGAAGAAGACAGGAGAGACATATAATGTGGCCTCTGGTCAAGGCCAATACACCCCTCAGGTGACACATTATGGTCCAGCTGGTTACCAACCATCACCATATACACCCTCTATACCATATTCTTACATCGCCAACACATACCAAACACCATACCCTCCTACTTACAACTATCCAACGCAAGTCCGGCCACCAACACCATACACGGCCCAAACACAAGCCACGAGCCAAAATCCTAACCAAAGCCAGAAAAAGGAGAAGAAACCCATCCAATTTGACCTTATTCCAATCTCCCACACTGAGTTGTTACCTCGCCTAATCCAAAACTCACTGGTCGCTCCTTATCCTCTGAAGCCTCAAGAACCACCATATCCCAAATGGTATGATGCAACACCAGGTGCGATTACCATGCAGGATTCATTGGTCATTCCACAGAGGATTGCGTAGCACTGAAGCGTAAAGTACAAAACTTGATTGATGCAAAATGGCTGGATTTTGGGAAGCTTGTTCCTAACATAAAATAATCCATTTCCGAATCACGAGAGTTCAGCTGCTAGCTGCAAGAAATCAAGGCAGCACAAGGAAATGCCATGTGCAAGTTGAGATACTGAGAGAATCATCCAAAGATTGTCATGCTTTTCAAAATCAATATTTTGTAAATAAATCTCAATGAATAATACAAAAATTACATTTTTCATGTTCCTTGGGCATGTGCTTTACATTATTGGCTTTATCTCTTAAAAGTTCCATTCTTTTCATCACTCAACCCGTTTCTTATTCCTACACCTAAAACAATAAATACCTATTGGTGACAATGTCAGTGCTGTAATAAATAATCTTGAACATCTTATTAATCAAGCTCAAAGAGAAAAATTAAATAAGGAAGCAGAATAAGAAAAATCCAACCAAGGATTCCAGATCACCATACCTCTCAAGGTACACTCTTGTCTAACAAAAAAAAAAGAGCAATAAATATCCCGCTGGATCAAAGTTCAAATCCAGGCAAAATTTAAGGATACATAATAGATCAGCTAAATTGAAAAATAAAAAATAGTCCAGACAAGACCAATATCTGACTAGGAAAAATTCAAGAAAGAAAAATAAGCCCGCTTGGTTAAAGAAAAAAATAATCCACGCAAAAGTAAGGTAAAATTCAAAAATAAATCAACAAAGTTATGATCAGAAAAGGTTTTGCTGGATTCCAAAAACAATTCAGGCAAAATTAGGATCAAAACAAAAGTCTGCTAGGTCCAAAACCAAAGGCAACCTAGGAAAAAGTTAGGGCACATGAACAGAAGCCTGCTAGGTCAGAAACCCTAAAAAACGGCCTAGGAAAAAGTTAGGGCACAGAAACCAAAGCCCGCTAGGTCGACAACTCTCAAAAACAACCTAGGAAAAAGTTAGGGCATATGAACAGAAGCCCGCTAGGTCGACAATCCTCAAAAACGACCTAGGCAAAAGTAAGGGCCCGCAAACAAAAGCCCGTTAGGTTGACAACCTTCAAAGGCGACCTAGGAAAAAGTTATGACACACAATCAAGAGCCCGCTAGGTTGAAAACTCGTAAGGGGACCTAGGTAAAAGTTAGGGCAAAACGAAAGACCTACTGGGTTGAAAACGCAAAGGAACAACGCAGGAAAAAGTTAAACCAGGAATCCTAGGACAATCTAACATTCTGCATCTCATCTTTCCTAAAACTGGGCGAAAATTTTTGCCATTTCTCAAGTTTGGTCAATTTGACAATCAAGATTATGAAAAGGAGCATTGGCATTTTTCATCAAAAGGTGCCATTTGGGCAATCAAACCCACATCTTCACCTTTTACCTATAAGTACACCACCGTAAACATCTTTTGCAATACCCGGCCTTTTCCTCCCATTAACTATCCAAAATCACTTTGCACACCTTAATATTGCACACGCTAAAAAGGAATATGAAAAATGTAAAATAAAAAAGATTAATTTTGAAATGACTGCTTCCCAAAACAAATCATCCTCCTACCAGCCATAATGCTGTCGAGACAAAAGGAGTGTGTCTTATTCGATAATGCTGACCACTGTTGGGTCTAAAAGATCCTGGAAAAGAAGGTTCCAGTATTGGCTAAGAAGCCAAGAGATAGAGTCAATCTAACTCGTCCTGATTCTTGATTCCTTTCATAACAACTATAAGGTTGTCGAGAAAGGATATCTCAAAAAATCAAAAATCAAGAAAAACAAAAAGTTCTTAACCACCTCATGTCATGCATTCATCTCATAGCATCTATTTTATCAAGTAATCATTTCAATCGCCAAAAGGCAATGAATAAATTAAAACATTGCATCCTTTTTCATTTATTCAAGCATCAAACATCACATCCTTTCCAATTATTCAAACAGCACAACAGCATCTTGTCATTCGAGCATTGCACAACTCATTTTCAAAACTAATTAATACCAGGGCAGGTTTCCCAGATTAATTAAAAATGATCAAGTTCAATCTAGGGCAAATGCTTGCCCACAAAAGTTCAATTTGAGGTCATCCTCAAATTCTAAATCAAATTCAATCCGGGGAAAACGCTTTCCCACAAAAATTCAATTTGAGATCATCCTCAAATTCCGAATCAAGTTCAAACTGGGGCAAACGCTTGGCCACAAAATTCAATTTGAGGTCATCCTCAAATTTTAAATGAAGTTTAATCTGGGGCAAACGCTTGCCCACAAAAATTCAATTTCAAGTCGTCCTCAAATTCTGAATCAAATTCAATCCGCGGCAAACGCTTGGCCACAAAAATTCAATTTGAGGTCATCCTCAAATTCTGAATCAAGTTCAAACTGGGGAAAATGCTTGCCCACAAAAATTCAAAATTGAGGTCATCCTCAAATTCTGAATCAAGTTCAAACTAGGGCAAACGCTTACCCATAAAAATTCAATTTGAGGTCATCCTCAAATTCTGAATCAAGTTCAATCTGGGGCAAACACTTGCCCACAAAAATTCAATTTGAGGTCATCCTCAAATTCTGAATCAAATGCAATCTGGGGCAAACGCTTGCCCACAAAAATTCAATTTGAGGTCATCCTCAAATTCTAAATCAAGTTGAAACTGGGGCAAACGCTTGCCCACAGAAATTCAATTTGAGGTCATCCTCATATTCTAAATCAAAAGTTCAAACTGGGGCAATTTCTTGCCTACAAAAATTCGATATGAGGTCATCCTCAAATTCGAAATCAAGTTCAAAATGGGCCAAACGCTTGCCCACAAAAATTCAATTTGAGGTCATCCTCAAATTTTGAATCAAAATCAAAACTTGGGCAAATGCTTGCCTAGAAAAGTTAAGTTGAGGCAATCCTCAATTCCTCAACTCAAGAAGAAAATCCAAACTGGGGCAAATGCTTGCCCCGAAAAATTCAAGTTGAGGCAATCCTCAATTCCTCAATTTAAAAAAAAAAAATCCAAACTAGGGCGAACATTAGCCCCGAAAAATCCAAATTGTGGCGGTCCTTGACTCTATATCAAGACTCTAAATTAGGGCAAATGCTTGCCGAGAAAATTTAAATTGGGGCAATCCCCGGTTTTGAAATCAATATTCAAACTGGGGAAACGCTTGCCCACAAACTTCAAATTGAGGTTATCCTCAATACCAAATCAAGATTTAAATCAAGGCAAACATCGGCCTATAAAAATTCAAGTTGAGGGCACCCTCAATTTCTTCAAGATTCAAACTGGGGAAAACGTTTGCCCATAAATTCAAGATCTTCTAAAATGGGGAAAATGTTTACCCAAGTTTTCTTCAAGATTAATTATCAAATGTTTAAAAACCTTCAAGATCAAGGTTAATTCAAGATAAACAAATTTCAAAATAAGTTGTCCAAGGCATCTGGCGAAGAAGTCCACATTCTGTCCTCACGTGCCTTTCCAGGGCACATCATATTATTTCCCACACCTGTCTCAATAGGTCACTCTCCTGCCTGCCCTGACAGGCCATTACTTTCATATTTCCACACCTGTCTTCATAGGTTATTCTGTCTCAATAAGACATCTCTTTTCTATACATGTCTGTATGTCTTGACAAGCCTTTCTTTTCCATACCTGTCCTAACAGGTCATTCTGCACTTTTTGTCTATCATGACAAACCAGCTTTTTCTCCTGTCTTAACAGGTCGTTCCTGTTTTCGCTTGTCTTAATAGGCTGTTTTTCTTTTACCTACCTCAACAGGTCAATCTCCATTTCCTTTTCATATGGCCTGTCTTAACAGGCATCTATCTTTGTTCCTTCCTGTCAACAATAATACCTTTGCATTTTACCTATCTTAATAGGTCATTTTTCACTTTCCTTTGCTTGTATCTTGTTTCTTTCCTATCAACAAGAGGACTTTTCTTCATTACCTGTCTTAACAAGTTTCTCTCCTCATTTCGATGCCTACCTTAACAGGATTCCCTCTGCATTTTACCTGTCTTAACAGGTCATTTTTCGTTCACCTTTTCCTGTCTTTACGGGTGTTCATCATTTTGTTTTACCTGTCTCAACAGGTATCTTACTTCTTTCTTGTCAACAACAGGATTCCATCTGCATTTTACCTATCTTAACAAGTCATTTGTCGTTCCCCTTTTGCCTGTCTTTACAGGGGTTCATCACTCCATTTTGCCTGCATTAACAGGTATCTTTCTTCTTTTCTATCAACAATAGGACTCCATCCCCATTTTACCTGTCTTAACAGGTCATTTTCATTTCTCTTTGCCTGTCTTAACAGGTTTTCATTATTCCTTTTTGCTTGTCTTAACAAGTGTCTTGCTTCCATCTTGTTAACAACAGGACTTTTACATTTTACCTGTCTTAACAGGTCATTTTCATTTCCCTTTTCCTGTCTTAACAAGCTTGCATCTTTCCTGTCAACAACAAGACTTTTTCGGCATTTTTCCTGTCCTAACAGGTATCCTTCATTTTTCTTTGCTGGTCTTAATAGGCTCGCATCTTCCCTGTCAACAACAGAACTTTTTCTGCATTTTGCCTGTCCTAACAGGTATCCTTTATTTTACTTTTCCTGTCTTAACAGGCTTGCATCTTTCCTGTTAACAACAGGACCTTATCTGCATCCCGCCTGTCTTAATAGGTTTGCATTCATCTTGGAAACAGCAGGATCTCATCATTTGCATATATCCTGGTAACAGCAGGATTTCATCATTTGCATCTATCCTGGCAACAAAAGGATTTCATTTGCATCTTTCCCGGCAATAGCGGGACCTCATTTGCATTTTGCCTGTCAATAACAGGACATCAAGCTTGTTTAAATTCTGTCTGCCTGTCTTAACAGGTTTTCATTTATCCCAGCAACAGCGGGACTTCATTTACATTCTCCTAGCAACAAAAGGTGTGCATTTATCCTGGGAACAGCAGGATCTCATTTTTGAGTTCATCTCGTCAACAACAAGATTACACCATTTGCATTCATCCCAGCAACAGCAGGACTTCATTTACATTCTCCTGTCAACAACAGGATTTCATTTTCATATTTCCCGGCAACAACAGGACATCAAGCATATTTAAATTCTGTCCGCCTTTCTTAACAGGTTTGCATTCATCTCGGCAACAGCGGGACTTCATTTACATTCTCCTGGCAATAACAGGTCTGCATTTATCTTGGCAACAATAGGATCTCATTTTTTGCATTCATCCTGTCAACAGCAGGATTTCATTTGCATCTTTCCCAGCAACAGCGGGACTTCATTTACATTCTCGTGTCAACAACAAGTCTGCATTTATCCTGACAATAGTAGGATTTCATCATTTGCATTTATCCTGGAAACAGCAGGATCTCTTATTTGCATTCATCCTGGAAACAGCAGGATTTCATTTGCATCTTTCCCGGCAACAGCAGGATCTCATTAGTATTTATCCTGGCAACAACAAGATTATACCATTTGCATTCATCCTGGAAACAGTAGGATTTTATTTGCATCTTCCCGGCAACAGCGGGACCCCCTTTGTATTCCTTCCTGTCAACAACAGGATTCCCATCATGTTTACTTTTCTGTATCTTGGCCTATATTGTCAGGCCCCCGTCATGTTTAGTTTTCTGAAGCTTGGCCTATAGTGTCAGGCCCCAACATATTTAGTTTCTATATTCCTTCTTGTCAACAATAGGACCTCCATTTGCATTCTACCTGTCTTAATAGGTCTGCATTTTCCTATCAACAACAGGGCTCCATTTGCATGTTTAATTTCTGCATTCTCGGCCTATGATGTCAGGCCATGCATTTTAATTTTCCCGTGCTTAAGCCTATGTTGTCAATCCTTGCATTTAATTTATGTATCTCACCTGTCTTAACAGGTCTTTTTTTTCACTTCACTTTGCTTGCTTGTCGCAACAGGCCATTCTTTTTGCGTTGCCTGTTCTAACAAATCTTCTCCCATACCTGTCCTAACAGGTCATCCTTTTGCATGCCTGTCCTAACATGTTGTTCTTTTCTGCTGTGCCTGTTTTAATAGGCCATCTTCATTTTGCCTCGCCTGTTGTAATAGGCTATCACTTTCTGTTTTTCCGGTCTTAACAGGCCACCTTCATGTCAATTTGCCTATCCTAACAGGTCATCCCATTTCCTTCCACGCCTGTCTTAACAAGCCTTTTATTTATTTCACTTTGCCTCTACAGACCATTAGGTTAGCCTATACTATCAGGCCATGCATTCCAATTTCTGAATTCTGGCCTGCCATGTCAGGTTTTGGGCATATTTAAACTAGATTGGCTCATCGTAGGAAGCCAGCAATATCATTCAAATTCAAAGCCTCTTATGCTTGTCGGACATCTCCAAAGCTTGTCTCGGACATAATCTGTTCATGTTTTTACTCATTTCCTACATGATAATTTAGAGAATTACTTGTCATATTATTTGGTAGGAAAATGAGTAAAGAGGGGAAAACTGTAAACACTCAATCATGTACGAGGCCCCATTCTTAAAATTAGTAATAATTTAAATGATAAATGGTTGTTAAAGTTAATAAACAGACAACAAAATGAATAAAAAATACAGAGAATCAGAAAATAAATAAATAAGAAAAAGTAGAAAACAAAAATAAAAAAAGGGAAAAGGGAGAATAAATAAAAAAAGGATAAAAACAAAAAGAAATTAAAGAAATAAAAAGCAGAAAAATAATAAAATAAAAATACAAAAAGAAAACAACAAACTAAGTAAAAAAATAATATATGAATATTAAAATAAATGAAAAGTAAAAACAAAAAAAATAGAAATAAAGTAAATTACAAAAATTAATAAAAATAATAAAAAATAGAATCAAAAACTAAACAATAAACAATAAATAAACATAATAATAATAATAAAAAAGAGAAAAATTAGATAAAACAAAAATTGAGGGGAATAATTTAAATAATAATGAATACAATATATATATATATATATATAATGATAAAAAAAAGGGAAAAAATAAAAATAGTAATAAGAAAAAATAGAAAATTAAGTAATAATAATAGAAAATTGAAGAAAAATTATAAAAACAAAAAATTAAAACAAAAAAAGGAAAATAAATATAAACAAACAGAAAATTAAAAAAAATAAATTAGAAACAGAATTTAAAAACAGAAAAAAGAGATTAAAAAGGATAACAGAAAAACTGAAAAAATAAAAAAAGAAAAAAAAAAACTGCATGCATGCAAGGGCATTTTGGGAAGTTGGAGTCAGTTTTGTAGGAAGAGGAATCTAGACGCGGCTCTGGGGGCAGAAGGCTATGCTTCGAGCATTCCTCTGGATTCTTTTAGGCAGGACTCTCACTAAAAAGCAAGAATAAATTGCTGAACGGGGGGGTGTCAAATTGACGAAGTAGGATGGCGTTGCGTTCTTGAATTCGATGCTGGGGGAGAAACAGTTACAGGGTGACGAGTGGGGATCTCTGAAAGGATATATTTGATCTTCTGCTTATAGAGAAGAGGAAGATTCTGGAAGAAACAAAGAGGAGAGGATCAGGTTCCTCTGGTGGATGTTGTGCAGCGATCTCCATCGATTCGGGACTCAAGATCAACATGAAGATACTGCCTCCAGGGTCAGCCACGTACAGAAGTTAGCATATCTCCATCGCCTAACACCCAGGTAAACCTGCACGAATAGGTTAGTTTTTTTTTCTCCCATCTATAAACCAAAAGAGTTTGGATGTTAACAAGGATCTTGCATTGCTTAGTTTGAATTATCGACAAACGACCTTGCGATAGCTTGGACACTAGGGTCGTCATTCTAATTTGGAACTAGGTGAGAATCTACTGTTATCAGGCGCTCAAACATGGCCTCTATTATCTCTTCTGCTGAGGAATCAATGGTAGGCTAGGAATAAATTAACATGATATTTGTCCACTGTCATTCACCTTTTTTAGCTGGAATAAGAGTATTATAGTCTCATGAAATTCTTTCTCATCTTAAATTCATCTTTTAGACCTCACTTAGGATGAATCTTTATTCAATATATGCTCATCATAATGAAATTTTGGAATAGAAACTGCCTCTGGAATGTGCGGTTGCTTTGCAAGATTGCGACATTTCCTATATGCAAACATGAATCTCTGTTCATGTTGATAACAAAGGAGGATTACCCATAGTTCGAGCTACCCGCTGTGGGGTTTCTCCTTGTGGGTAACATCGTGAACGTGCTACAATAGCCTATACTCGCAGCATGACGACCACTGTGTTTTGGTAAGGAAAAGAGTACGTTGATGAGCAATGCGTTTCTGTCCTCCTTAACCCATTAGTTGCCACTACCACTGCATGGTGAATGATGGTAACCTAGAGGGATTCTGTGTCGGTGCTAACAGTAATAACCAGAGGGTTGTCCCCTTGTAGATTTGCTTAGTTATAGCATACCAAGCTTTAGGTAAAAGTAGTAGCAAAGCATGGTCGTTTAGCTTCTGAATCCACAACAAAACACAAGTTCTAATTGCTTTCTCCTAAAGCCCTAAGCCAAACAGATAGTGGTTAGTGGAGTGGCATGGGCTGATAGGTGCACCCAGTAGGTTTTGTGGTACCTAATTTGACCAAAGACAAGAAATTGTAGATGGCCTTGAACCCCACGTGACTACAATGCATGCATGCAGCGTCCATTTAATCTTGCATTAAAGGTGACCACTCATCAAGTGGGCACGCCACTAATAAAGTCGACCTAGATGAATGGTCGGCCAGGCCAGGTCACTATGAGTCAACCAATACACGTGGGTCTTCAGCAATCTCATGCAAAAGCATGCACGTAAATCTTTAGAATTCTTTTATTGCAAATGTGAATGAAATTAAATGAGTACGAAGGCCCACTGAGGAGAAGTCGCTCCTGCATGTTGCTGACTTTAATAGGCACCGAATATGCTTCCCGTTAGGATCAGATTAATGGTAGAGAATGTGATGTCCAAACTGGAAGCCCAGAAGACTGGGTGGTTGTTGTCTACCTACTTCTCGGCCATTAAAAAAGGGGTAGCCCCATATGTCGTTCCGACTGCGCTCGTGTTGTTAATTCCCCATTGGGCCATGAAACAGGTTCTACTCAAAAAGGGGAAAATGTTGCTTAAAACCGCACATGTTGACCTATGACTGTAGATGGAAAATAGGCCCAATTCTACTTAATTGATGCCAAGCCAGCAACTTGGGCCACTCAAAATTGAACCTAATCTTAAATTAGATCTACACCCGATTTTCAATTTTAAATCAAATCTAATTTTCCTCTTCATTTATTTTTTGCCAAAATAAAAATCCAATTTTTTAAGGCCAAGCCCAATTCTTGTTTAATAAAGTCAAATTAATTTTTTCGACCGTTGGATAAGCTCGGTTCTTTACCTCAATGTCCAATAAAACCAAGTTTGTTTCTCTTATTCATTCTAAGCCAACTTCAAAGTCAATTTCAAATAAAATTAATTCCTTTCTTTCCAAATCAGGCCCTTTCTTTCGAATAAAAATCGAATCCCTTTTTTAAAAATTGAGTTTATTTCTTTCTTTCAACTCAAATTCATTTCAAGTCAAGTTCAAGCCAAGTTAAACTCCTTTACTTCAAAAATAAATCAAGTTTAATTCTTTTGCTTTAAATTCTAAAATTTCAAGTCAAGTTCATCTTCAATCGAGTTCATTTTAGTCGAATCAAACTCATTTTAATTCAAAGCAAATTCAAGTCAAACGCTCCTTTTCAAATTCAAGTCAAGTTCATCTTTAGTTAAATCAAGTTCAAATTTCCAAAATTCGTAATCAAGTTCATTTCAAGTCAAGTTTCATTCCTTTGTTCAATATTTGAGTCAAATTCACTTCAAATCGAATTTATCTTTTCAAATCAAGCCCTTTATTTTCTTTCCGAGTAAAATCATTTTTAGAGTCACTAGTCTCACACGATGAGCTCTAAATGGGAAACTGACGGTTTCACTGCTGTTCGATATTTAGAGATTCATATAGGCCCCATTGCAGCCTTAGTTTCCTCTGACCTTGTGCATATGTGGACTAAAAATTCCTCCTAAATAATCAAACCTCTCAAAAAATATTTTTGAAATCCTAGAGTCTCACGCGATGAACTCTAAAATAGAACTGGCGGTTTCACTGCTGTTCGATATTTAGAGATTCATATGGACCCCAGTGCGGCCCTCGTTCGCCTCGGATCCTATTCATATGTGGACTAAGGATTTTTTCTCTAAAATATTTTCAAAATACTCTATTCCTTCTTCAAGCACATCCGAAGGTCAAGCCTTCCAAACTAGAACTACGTAAGCCTTGAGTTTCCCATTACACCGGGGAATACGTAGGAGTAGGATCAAGTCCTGTCAAGCTAACCTCTGTCAATTTATTTTCACTCTAATTAAAGGGATCAAACAATTTACAAAAATCACACACTCAATTTCAGGGTACCGTTCTTTGGGATGGGCGAGTGGGGTGCCTAACACCTTCCCCACTCGTAACCGACTCCTGAACCTAAATCTCTTCCTCAAGTTAGGGTTTTTTCCAAGTATTTTCCCTTAAATAAAAATTTGGTGGCGACTCCATATAATTCAATCAAAATTCATTTTAAAAATTTTAGCGAGTTGGTCGTCTCGTCGTAATTACAGTTGTGACAGGGTATACATTGGTTCACACCATATCACTCAGGCCTCAATAGCCATATGTAACTGGGGACTTTCACTTTCCAAAGAACTTCTATGTCGAGTGTCGTTGTAACGAAGGCACAAAGCGAGTCCTTTAACTAGCGTCTCAGTGGTTTCTCTAGATCCAACCTTAAGTTGGCGCCAGAATATAGGTTCCAGCAGGCGTATTACAAGGGAGTGAGCCTGACTTCACGACGTGTAGGCTGAGGAGAGCTCTAATTAGCTACAATATACAGTTCTTGTTAGAGCGCTATACACCAAGGGGCTCTTTGGCTTAAGACCACAGACTGTCGCTAACTGATCAACATTTTGTCCTAGGGCTAATCGTGGAGATGAAACGGATCCGATAAGAAACTGAGGAGTTCTTTGGAGATTCATTTCTCGCTCTAATCGCTAATTAAGATTCATGACTCCTAATAACCTATGAGAAGAGTATAGATTTGTTCTTGACTGATCCATTTTTTACCTAAGGAGAGTCCTCTTCTAGTTCATGTTAATCTTGCGAGGGACTAAGAGAAACTCAAAATCATCAATAAACGCTTGAATCTCATATGAACATATGTTACATGGAGAGCCAGATTTTCACACAGTGATATTATTAAGCACATGTGGCAGTATCCATGAAATTCATTTGAGACATGATCTAAGCAAGCATTTATGCACAGTATTTGGATCTAAAGGTAGTGAAATAGATATGGTTGACCTGTGTGCGATCAATGGAAGTTGTAGATCCTCCTCGCAGAAACCAGTTCGACCAATGCTCCTTGCTGAGCTAGGGTAAGGCGTGAACAAAGGAGGTTGATACCAGATATTCGATCACCCCAGGATACAAGCAATACTCAGTGTAGAGAGTTCTTTTAGAAGACCTTTATATCTCCTCCCTATTCTTTTTCTTCCAACCCCTTCTATCGCCTATGGCTCCCCCTTTTATAGCTTTTTTCGTCCCTTTACTCCTTTCTCCCTCTTTTCGAATCCTTATCCCTTCTCTTTAACCGTCCTAACCAACTTAACCGCCAACCATTTTATCATATTTTGCGTCGGACCCCTTTTTTTTATTTTCCATATTATTGCCCCTTCTTCTCTTTATTTTATTATATTATTTCATATATTATTATATGCATTCTTTTATCTATTATTTTTTATTTCCTTGCTTATTATTTACTTACTGCTTCTCTCTCCTCCTTTTCTTTCTTTCTTTTTCGTCTTTTATGTTTTATTTTGATTTTCCGTCCTTTTATTCTCTGTTTTGATTTTCATTTCTATTTTCTATTTATTTTTCTGTTTTTAATATTTTTTTGTTTTTAATCTTAATATTTACTTACTATTTAAATTATGGTTTCTTTACTAATTAATTTAAAAATGGTGGCCTCAGACATAATTAAGCGTTTACACATTAAAACAAATTTTGATGAATAATAATACTTCTCTTTGAGAGATTTTATCTCTGTGTGAGATGATTCCCTTTGTTCTCGAGCAAAGAACTACCCTTGATAACGTTGGTTCTTCAGGCAGGTCATGTTCCTCTTGATAACTTTGGTGCTTTTCGGCAAGTCGTGGTTTGTATTGGGTTCCCCTTGGTTCTTCGGCAAAGAACCACCCCTTTATAATTTTGATTCTTCTAGCAAGTTGGGGTAAGGGTTACGTTCCTTTTTTATAACTTCGGTGCTCTTCGGAAGGTTGTGGTTTTTGTCGAGTTTCCCTTGGTTCTTGGGTAAAGAACCACCCCTTGATAATGTTGCTTCTTCTTGCAGGTTCCAATTATTATCATCAACGATGGAGATCAAATTAGCCTATCTAAAGACTTCTTGTATAAAATTTCAGGGTTTGATTCGAGCAGGAATCCTTTTGAAGAGGTAGGGAATAATAAAGATCCAATTATCATCTCTAAAGACTTCTTGTATGAAATTTCTTTGTCTCATTTGAGGATAAATCCTTTTGAAGATGTACGAAATGAGTGAGATCCAATTATCCTATCTAAAGACTTCTTATATGAAATTTAAGGGTTTGATTAAAGGATGAATCCTTTTGAAGAAAGAGAGAATGATAGAGATTCAAGACTACTTAAAGGCTCATTATATGCAATTTTGATCTAAATCAAAGAAAAGACAAACAAATTCATAATATTACTTGTACAAGTTCAAACAATTGAATATCCGAGATGAGAATGTGACATAAAGAGCTATCATAATCGATTATTTGAATTTATTATATACAAATATACTTCAGATTTGTAATTGATTTACTTCAAATTATCTTCGGACTTGATATTGATTTGTGAATGATTTATTTTAATTATTTGCAAATCAAATTAAGATTTTAAATTGATTTTAAATTTAATTATGATTTCTTTAGGATCTGTTATTTGTTTTAGTTAGTACGTTTTCTTTCAATTTAGGGAAATTAGGTTTTCTGTATAATATGGTTTAGGTATTCAATGTAAACATGTTTTGATGAATAATAATATTTCTCTTTGAGAGTTCTCATCTCCGTGTGAGTTGATTCCCTTTGTTCTTGGGCAAGGACTTGTCGTTGATAACATTGGTTTTTCCGGCAAGTTGCGGTAAAGGTCACTTTCCCCTTTAATAACTTTGGTGTTCTCCGACAAGTTACAGTTTATGTTGAGTTCCTTATTAAATTTTGATTTTGAAGATGATCCAATTAATGTTTCTGCACTCTAATTCATTGACGTAGGGTGTATCACATCACCTTATGACATGATTTTTCAACGAATAAAATTAAACACACTTAATTATTTTCTGGTGAATTTATTCAATCAACATGACAATGCGATTGTTGTACCTTGATAAATAGATATCTAAGTTCTCATATTCTTATTTTTTTGGTTTGTCTACCAAACAATGTTTTATTTCATTTTGGTATGGCCTAGTCATCATTATTTATTAATTTATTTTTACAACTATAACAATCAACCATCTAATCAATTAATTAATTGGTTTATCAATAATTTATAAATAGTGCAAAAAATTAAATAATACCAAGAAATTAAGTATGCTTGACTCCAAAGGAAAAGAAAAAAGAATGCATGATTTGACTGCAAGATTCGTATTAGTTATCTTCCCTTTGACAAAGAAAAAATTATAATTTTTTAATATTATTTATTCTAATATACCATTTTTGTATATTATAATATAATCCAATATAAGAAACTATAAAGAAAAATTCTAAAGATGAAGTACAACTTACACAATAAGGGATTAACATTTATGACCATGCATCATAGTTTTCAAATATGTACCACTATAATCTTGGTTGATAAGCTATGTTTCGAAATTTGAATCGAATGTTAAAAAGGTAAACAATATTAATTTATGATTTATTGATTTCATTATGATTAAAACCATGAGTCAATAACTATCAATTGTATCACTAATTAAAAAGAGCTAGACTTAATTAACCATTGAGCTAATTCTTGATTCAAGTAGTCAAACAAACTAATCAATTTTCTTAACAATTGTTAGAGTGCATGCAAAAAAAAAGTTGTTTAACACTATTTTCTTTAAATTTACTACCTAGAACCTCCATAAAATGTTAAATTAAAAGGAAGAATTAAAAACAAAGAAAGAGAAACCTACTTTGATGATGTAGGTAAAAAAGATGACATGAATAACGAGTTTGGCGCATAAATTTATATAAATGGATACATGTTTATTGACTCCACTAAAATTTCCATCCAACCTGATATCGTTACAAAATAAAAATTTGACAAAATTAGATTCTGGTTGCATTTTAACAAAAATGAATATGGAACAAAAATAGTATCTGGTTGCTAAACGAATCATTTATTATTCCAATTTATTTTATTTTGATGTCATTTCTCTTTACTGAACATGTTCTCGAGTAAAACATCAAAACTTGAAAATTAAAATTTTACACTAATTAAGAATGTGTTTTCTATCAAGAATGAGAAAAATATCCATCATTAGTAGTAATAAGGCCTATGGATAAAGGAACATGTGTGAAATAATGAGTAAAATTTATCTTCATCTTAAATTTAGCAAAACAAAATACATTATAATGTTTTCCTGCGTTCTACACTATTTTGAAAGGTGGAGATTTTAGAGAAGGATTTGCAAAAGGACCCTCGACCAATCCTTTTGCTATTTGCTTATAAGCTACTTCGGTAAAGTGGGCTTCATCCCAGTTTATACGTTTTGATGGATCAGAGAAAATTGTCGAGATAGGACTTCCACAAAATATTTTCATGTCAACATTGTAAGGTTCACCTTTACCACAACATGCTTTAAAAGTCTCCCTCTTACCAGAAGAAAAGCCTACATCATAGAAACTAATGCATGTAAGAATAATAAATCATAATAAAATTAGCAATCACAGGTAATTATCATTTACCCAATGAAATAAAATAAAAATGCAACCCACCATATTTATGTGGTGCCTAGAATAAACATTTGGCAATACTATAGTAATCAAAATATATTATCTTAACTTGTAGGTTCTTTTGTTTTAAAGTTTTTATGGCTTGTTTGAGCTGCTCATTATAGTACTCAATGAAAACATTGTAAGCTTTCAAGCATCAAAACTGATCATAGTCATTTCTGTGATCGCTATTTATTATTGTCAAAACAGCAGAATTGCACCCTGTGAACACCAAATTATGTCCAAGGGTTCAAAATCCAAAATAAATTATGACTTAGTCTAAAATGGTTCAAAATAATTTAAAAATTAAAGAATGAAACCAAAGAAAATAGAAAGAAAAAATATAGAATAAAATCAATATAGACAAAATATAGAATATAATCAAGAAAAGGAAAAGATAAAAAATAGATGAAAATAAATTAAACTAAAAGAAAAAAATACCGAACAAAACATAAAAAGGATGAGAAAAGGAGAAAAACATAGAAAAAGATAGAAAAGAGTAGAAATAGTAACAAAACAAAAGTAAAAGAAAAATAAAGAAAAACACAATAAAAAATAAATAAAATTAAAAATAAAAGATAATAATAATAGGGAAAAATATAAAGAAACAAAAAAAAGAGAAGAAGAAGAGAAAGAAAAAAAAGGTTAGTTGAGTTGGTTTGGAATTGGTTAAAAAAATAAAAAAAAAAGAAAAGAAAAACAAAAGAGAAAGATAGTTGGCGGGAGGTTAAAGAACAAGGAAAAAAGAGAACAAAGGGGACTTCCACGGTTCAGTCTTTTGGGGGAGAGGGGGCAAGGACTCTAGGCTCCAAAAGAATCTCTTTGAAAACCAAATGATAAAAACTCTCCCTGGCTCTCTAAGTTTTGGGAAGACTCAGTTTTTCTCCTTTCCAACGACTACCTCACTACAAAGCCAAAGAAAGGAGCACTTGAAGCCAATGGCAAAGCTCCTTCTAGCAACATTCGAAAGCAAGGAGAAGGCTCTAGCTTCTTGAAGTTAATCTTCTCCAGCTCCTATTACAATGAGTCCTATATTCCTTGAACTTAGCTTTACTCAGGTTAGCACCAGCATCATGAAATCTACATGAAATGAATGGAATTAGCAAGGCTGTAACTAGATTAATCATTGCATGTGTATTTGCTGTTTTGGCATTTGAATCATAATCCAGAGTTCTGCTTGTGTTCATCAGTATTGGATCACATGATATTCTTCAATCAGAATTTAGAGTCTGCAAGCGTAAAATACTCAGTTCGAACGATGAGATTTCTGTGTGGATTCATTGAATCAACTATTGCTGCATGAATTCCTTTTTTGGTTGTCTATTTAACAATAAGGTCAAATCGCCAATACAATAAATAAATGAATCAGGAATATGTGAATTGAGAAAAAGTGGTTATCGAATTTATACCAGCATGAAGCCTATGTCTGCACAACTCCTCAAGGAATATCCTTCTGATTTTTTTACTCTGATTTAACTATGCCTTAATAAAAATGAATCTAATTAATTGCCCTTGAAGTTTCTATCATTTTGCTGTGTCTGAGATCAGAATCATGTGATTAGCCATTCATAGGTTCTCGTTAGCATGTGATTATTGGCGATTTGATTCAGTCATTTATATCCCTTATGAGTTACTGGATTGATAAGTGATGCTTGGGCAGTGTGCCTAAGGCGTAAATGTTCCTTGATTTTTCTACAATAATAACATTAGCCTTAGATTCTACGAAGGCCCTTTGGCAGGCCAAATCTATCACAGATTTGACGTGTTATAATCCATTAATAGTGGAGTAAAATCGGCTTCCAAGCTCCGTATCAGTGGCCTCTTAATAACAAAAGATGCCTCACCACTAATATAAAGGTTTCATCTCTAATCCTTATTTAAGTTGCAGCATGGGCGCGGTGTCAGTTTCAGAATCGAGAACCCAAAATTGAGATGCAAACATCACTGTGAATAGCCCTCCCTGGGGGACCCAGTTTCTTATGCTATTATGAAGTGTCACAGAAAGATGCTAGGGGCGGTGTAGCATGATTCAGAACTTATTCTCAAAATTAGTAAAATCCTTGGAAACTTTGCTGTCATTGTGATCTTTGAACCTATTTTTTGGTCATTTGATGCTTGGTAATTCAATGTTAGAGTAAGCTGAGGTACCAAGTAATCAAATTTGTGGTGTTAGCGTCATAAAGCTCTGATTCTAGATTGGGGACTCTGTGGCAAGTTGCATAACACAGCTTACCCTTGATCAATTCTGTCTTGGGCAGTTTTTAATTAAAAGAGGTGAACAATGAATATCAACTGGTGGCACAGCCTAGCGGTTAGCCAACCGCATATTAACCACTAGGCCTCCTGTTTGATCCCAGCATTCGACCATTCATTTTGAATTTCCCATTTGCTGGCTCAAGATTGTGAGGGTGGCAGTGGGTCATGCTACTGATTCTACGCCGCACTGGGCCATTCTATGCATGTAATTTTAATTTATTCAAAATTTTCCAATATCACCCCTCTATTTCTTTAAGAGATCAAGTATCTTAATACCAGAACTACGTAGCCTTGAATTTCTCATTGCATTAAGGAATACGTAGGAGCATGATCAAGTCCTATCAGGCTATCTTCATACAAACCTATTTATTTTTATTCTATTTAAGGGATCAAACAATTTTCAAAAAAAAATCACACACTCAGTTTAAGGGTACTGTTCTTTGGAATGGGCGAGTAGGGTGCCTAACACCTTCCCTATTCATAACCGACTCCCAAACCTAGAATTTCTTCCTCAATTTAGAGTTTTTCCAAATATTTTCCCTTAAATAAAAATTTGGTGGCGACTCCACAATCAAACGAATCCTCAAATTCTTTTTCAAATGTTTAGCGAGTTCATCGTCTTGTTGTAATTACGGTTGCGATAGATGGCGACTCCACTAGGGACTTTAGAGAGTCAAACCTTGTTTTAAATTGAGTGTGTGAATATATGTTGATCCCTTCTATTTATTTGCCATTTTTCTTTATTTATTTCATGATGTCATGCTTATA
Organism: Canavalia gladiata; assembly: GCA_037954105.1. Classification (NCBI taxonomy): domain Eukaryota; kingdom Viridiplantae; phylum Streptophyta; class Magnoliopsida; order Fabales; family Fabaceae; genus Canavalia; species Canavalia gladiata. The sequence goes on from CM075662.1 coordinate 26,918,973, forward strand.
TTCATTCAAATTGTATGTTTCTCACCTTAGGGTAGAAGATTTGTATATATGTATTGTGTTTCAATTGCAGGTTATCCCACACATTGTAGTCCTACATGCATAACATGAGTGGGGCCCTACACCCGGGTCTGAGCGAAAACCTAGGACTAGAGGGGTCTAGTGGTGTCACTTGGGATGCACGTCCCATTTGGTTATCACGAAAACCCCAGCTAGAGTGCGTCTTTTTCTTGGTGCCCTGCAATTGGTAGCCTTCTCTACGGTTGTAGCAAGTACCAGGAATTAGAACATGGCTCTAGTGACCTTCACAACCTCGAGGATTATAAACCACCTTAGGTGAGATGCATATATCAAAAGGACCTTAAGCCTATGTCACACATCACCTACTCAAAACACCGAAAAGGCATATTTATTTTGAACAACCACAAAAATGTTAAGATTTAAAATCGATTTAAAATTGAAAAAGAAAAAGAAAATTAGAAACTAAAAAGGGAGAAAATAAATAAATTTGACAAATAAAATAGAAAGGAAAATTCAAAAATAATTTCTCACAGTAATGAATAAAATTGGGGCAAATTTTTGCCCAAACCAATTCAAATTAGGATTTGGGAAAATCCAAAAGCAGAGGAGAGTTATAATTTGAAAAAGAAATAGAAAAATTAAATTTATAAAATAAAGAGATAAAAAAAATCCAAAAAAAAGAGAAAAGGAAAATTTGAAAGAAAATCTAAAACATATTTTAGCAAAACTAAAAATACCAAAAATTACAAAAATGAAAGAAGCCAAAATAAATAAATCATTCAATCATCATCCTTTCAATTCACTAATTATTTGTACATTCCAAAATTCATTCATTCATTCATTCATTCTATCATTGAAAAAGGAGATTTTGAAAATCATCGCATACCTTCTTCATACTCACTGGAACATTAATAATTTTTATCATTCATGATTTTGCATGCACATTCTTTCTAAAAATTAATTTTAAACTTAACAGAAAAATTGAAGAAAGATAACTTCCTCGACATCGTTATACGACAGATGGCAACTCCACTAGGGAACTTTATAGAGTAAAGCCCTATTTTAAATTGAATGTGTGGACACATGTTGATCCCTTTCTATTTATTTATCATTTTCCTTTATTTATTTCATGATGTTGTGCTAATATTAATTCAAATTTGTATGTTTCTCACCCTAGGGTAGAAGATGTCTATATATATGTTGTGTTTCATTTGCTGGATATAATCCAAATGTTCATATGTCTTCAACAGATTGTAGTCCTACATGCATAACATGAGTGGGGCCCTACACATGAGTTTGAGCGAAACCTAGGACTAGAGGGGTCCAGCAGTGTCACTTAGGATGCACGTCCCGTTTGGCTATCACAAAAACGCCAGCTAGAGTGCGTCTTTTCCCTGGTGCCCTGCAACTGGGAGCCTTCTCTACGGTTGTAGCAAGCACCAGGAATTAGAACTTGGTTCTAGTAACCTTCAAACTCCCGGGATTACGAACTACCTTGTGTGAGGTGCATATATCAGAAGGGCTTGGGTCTATACCACACATCACCTCACCCAAGACATAAAAAGGCCATATTTATTTTGAGGACACACAAATAGTAAGCAAAAGAAAAATTAGAAAAAAAAAACAGAAGAAAATAAATAAATTTGATAGATAAATTTAGAAAAATAAAGAAAATTCAAAAATAATTTCTTACACAAATGAATAAAACTGGGGCAAATTTCTTTGCCCAAACCAATTTAAATCAATATTTTGGAATATAATATATATATATATATATATATATATATATATATATAAAATATGATATATATAAAATATGATATATATAAAAGAGAGAAGAGTTAGGAAATTTGAAAGAGGAATGGAAAAATTAAAAATAATTTCTGAAATTAACAAAATTTTGAAAAATCCAAAAAAGAGAGAGAATGAAAATTTGAAAATCTAAAACACAATTTCTCATTCAAAAAGAGAGGAAATTAAAATTAAAATGATCACAAAAATAACACAAAAAACAAAAAAAGCAAAAAATTCTAGAAAAACTTTAGCAAAATCAAATTTTTTTAAAAAAATTACTAAAAAATGGAATTGCTGAAAAAGAGAAAACCAAAATAATGAAACAAAAGTTCATTTGGTCAACTTTCAAAGTATTTGTGCATTTCAACATCACATCCATTCATTCATTAAATAAATTTATCATTGAAAAAAGAAGATTTTGAAAATCATCCTACACCTTTTTCATTGGAGCATTAATACTTTTATCATTCATGATTTTGCATTCACATTTTTCTCACAATTAATTTAACAGAAAAATTAAAGGAAGACGCTTTCTCGGCACCCTTATAGGACTCATTCACAATCAAGAATCATGGATGAGTTGGAACGACAAAATGAGGAGCTGAGGAATGAGGTGAAAACTTTGAAGGATCAAATGACCAAATTAATGGAGGCCATACATCAAAACAGAAGGATGTAGGGGGATCCTTTCCAAAAGAACCAATTGACTCCTCATATGTTCCTAACCCCAATCCACAAAATTCTTTACCATATACCATGCCACCACCAGCCAAAGGGGTTCATTATGGGTTCCCTCATGGACAGGCACCCTCCTTCATAAGACAGACACAAACCCAAACATAAAACCCTCCTTCAAACCCCACAAAAATCCCTCACATTACCCCAAACACTACCTCACAAGAACATGTCCAATCTTACCAAAGAGTCACTAGGGGAACCGATCCTATGTTCACCCAAGGACCTCACCCTATATACATACCACCTTCTCATCCGCATAATATGACATGTGAACACCATAACCATCTTTTTGATGAAAGTGCTGAGAAATGGAAAATATTGAAAAGAAGGATCCAGGCAAGAGAGGGAAGTGCATATGATGTTAGAGACGCATCTGATTTGTGTCTAGTCCTAGACATGGTCAATCCTCCAAAATTCAAGGTTCCTGAATTCGAGAAATATCAAGGAACTGGCTATCCAAGAAACCACTTAATCATGTATTGCAGGAGGATGGCTGCATGTGCTTAAGATGATAAGCTGATCATCCACTTCTTTCAAGACAGCTTAACTGGGAAATTGCCAACTGGTATACTCAATTGGAACGAACGCATATCTGTTCATGGAGAGATCTGACTAATGCATTTCTGAAGCAGTACAAGTACAACCTGGAGATGGCTCTTGACAGAACACAACTTCAAAATATGACCAAGAGAGGAGATGAAACATTCAAAGAATATGCCCAATGATGGCGGGAGTTTGCTGCTCAACTGCAACCCCCATTATCTGAAAAAGAATTGGTCAATTTGTTTATTGATACGCTCCAAGACTCCTTTTATGATAAGATGATTGGCAGTATGATCGCTAGTTTCGATGATGTCGTCATCATAGGAGAAAAGATCAAAGGTGGCATGCATAGTGGAAAGATTATGCACAAGCCTGTAGGGACAGTTAATGCTTCTGTTAGGAAGAAGAAGACAAGAGAAATGTATAATGTGGCTTCTGGTCAAAGCCAATACACTCCTCAAATGGCACCTTATAGGCTAGTCAATTTTCAACCACCACCTTATACTCCCTACACACCGTATCCCTACATTGCCACCAACTACCAGACACCTTACCCTCCAGCCTATAACTACCCTATACAAATCCAACCACCAACACCATTCATAGCCCAAGCACAAGCCATAAGCCAAAACCCTAATCAAGGCCAAAAAAACATACAAGAGAAAAAACCTGTCAAATTTGATCCTATCCTAATGACCTACACTGAGTTGCTACCTCACTTGATCCAAAACTCTCTAGTTGCTCCTTATCCTTTGAAACCTCAAGAACCACCATATCTTAAATGGTATGGCGCAAACGCCAAATGTGACTATCGTGCAGGATACATTGGTCATTCAACGAAAAATTGCTAGGTTCTGAAGCATAAGGTGCAAAGCCTAATCGATGCAAAATGGTTGGATTTTGAGAAGTTTGCTCCTACTATGGGTAATAGTCCATGGCCAAATCACGAGAGCTCATCAACTAGCTAAAAGAAATTGGGGTAAGATGGTGCATTGTGAGAGCTAGATCCACACAGTGAGGAAAATCATCCAGAATTTTCTTACTTTTCAAAATCAATCTTTTTTAATAATTCTTAATAAGAAATACAAAAATTACCTTTTTCATGTTTTTAGGGCATGTACCTCACAAAATTGACTTTACCTATTCAATTTTCCTTTCTTTTCATTATTCCCACCACTCATCCTATATCCAAATAATAAATACCTGTTGGTGATAATGTCGGTGCTGTATTAAATAATTTTGAACGTCTTATTAATCAAACACAAAGAGAAAAATCAAGTGAGAAAGAAGAATAAGCAAGATCTAAATCCAACTAGGGATTCCATATCATAATGGACCATCCATCGTAATTCCTCTTAAGGAATATCTTGTCTAACTGAAGAAATAATAAAAATCCCGTTGGATCAAAAAGTCAAATCCAGGAAAAATTTAGGTATGCGAAATAGATTTCCTAAATTGAGAATCAAGAATAATCCTAGCAGGACCTAATAGAAGATCTGACCAGACAAAAATAAAAGAAAAACTCACTGGATTAAAATCTAGAAAATAATCCAGGCAAGATTAGTGTCAAAAATAATTCTGGCAAAAACAAAGGTCAAGAAAGAGAAAAAGGAAAACCCGCTGGATTAAAAATCTAGAAAAGAATCCAGGAAAGATTAAGGTCAAGATTCAAAAGAACAAAGTCATGATCAAAAGTAGTCTTGCTGGATTGAACTCCAAAAAACAATTCAGGCAAAAAAATAGGATCAAGACAAAATGCCCGCTAGATCGAAAAATCTCAAAAGAGACCTACAAAAAAGTTAGGGCAGATAGACAAAAAGCCCGCTAGGTGGAAAACCCGCAAGGGCGGCCTAGGAAAAAGTTAGGGCAGGTAGACAAAAAGCCTGCTAGGTCAAAACCCTCAAAGGCGACCTAGGAAAAAGTTAGGGCCACAAATGAAAAATCCCGCTAGGTAGAAAACCCACAAAGATGACCTAGGCAAAAGTTAGGACATACAAACACAAGGTTCGTTAGGTCGGAAACCCACAAGGGCGACCTACGCAAAAGTTAGGGCAAACAAAAGACCTGTTGGGTTGAAAAATCAAAACAACAATCTAGGCAAAAGTTAAGGTCAATCAAAAGAATGACAAGTTGAAAACCCAAATATAGTTCGACCTTTCTACACCTCATATTTCTCACAACTAGGGCAAAATTTTTCCATTTCTCAAATTTGATTAGTTGGACAATCAAAGTTATGAAAAACAGTACTGGTGTTTTTCACCAAAAGGTTCCATTTGGGCAATCGAACCAACATTCTTCACCTTTCTCCCAAATATATTACCATGAACCTTACTTGCAGAGCATTTTATCTTCTCTCACTAACCATCCAAATTGCTTTGTACATCTCGTAAGTGTATATGCCAAAAAGAAATGTGAAAAATGTAAAACTAAAAGATTAATTTTGAAAAGTCATGATAAAGTGGATGAATCCTCAACCATCGCAACATGGCATGATTATTTCTAGAGAATCATCCTCCTGCTAGCCACAATGCCACCAGAAATAAAAGGAGTGTATTTTATTCAAGAACTCTGATCCCTTCTCTGCTGGATCTTAAGGATATTGTAAGGATGACATGAAAAAAATTTTCAATGCTGACCGAAGAGTAAAGAGGGAAAGTCATTCCCGCTCATCCCGAATCTTGATTCCGTTTCCGCATACTATAAGGTTGTCGAGAAAAGAAAAATGTCAAAAAATCGAGTGGACCAAAGTTTTTAAAACATTTCATGGCATTCATTCCATGATCAAATAATCATTTCAAGCATCATCAATTTTCAATGGAAAAGCAATAAATAAGTCAAAACATCTTGTCATCTCACATTCATTCAAGCATTGCATTTCAAAATTTTTCCAAATATGTTAAAACCAGGGCATATTATCAATTGCCCAAACCAATCATAATTAAAAATCTCCAAACTTCGGCAAACATTTTCCCAGAAAGATTCAAATTGCAGCAATCCCCGATTTCTGAAAAATCAAGATTTAAACTAGGGCAAACATTTTCCCAAAAAATTCAAATTGGGGCAACCTTCGATTTCTGAAAAATCAAGATTCAAACTGAGGCAAACATTTTCCCAGAAAAAGTCAAATTGGGTCAACCCCCGATTTCTGAAAAATCAAGATTCAAACTAAGGTAAACATTTACCTAGAAAAAGTCAAATAAGGGAAAACGTTCTCCTAAGAAAATTCAAAAGAGAAATCTTCAAAACTAGGGGAAAATTTTGTCCAAATTTCTTCAAGAAAAAGTAATTGCTTATAAATCTTAAGGCTTGAGGCAAAATCAGCAAATTGTTTAAATTAATTCAAGATAAACAATTTTCGAAATAAATTGTTCAAAAAATCTGACAAAGGAATCTATATTCCTTCCTCACCTGTTTAAGCATTAGGCAACCTACCTGCATTTTCAGGACACATTGTCCTAGCAAAGAATTGGTTAACACTCTCATACTTCATGCTCCTCACCTCATCTGCATTTTACCTGTCTTAACAGGCTTGCATTTTTTCTGTCAACAACAGGACCTCATCTGCATTTTACCTGTCTTAAAAGGTTTGCATTTTTCCTATCAACCATAGGACCTTATCTACATTTTACATGTCTTAACAAGCTTGCATTTTTCCTATCAACAACATGACCTCATCTGCATTTTACCTATCTTAACAGGTTTGCATTTTTCCTGTCAACAAAAGGACCTCATCAGCATGTTTAAATTTTTGCATCCTGGCCTATCACATCAGGCCCCAACATGTTTAAATTTCTGCATCCTGGCCTATCACATCAGGCCCCAGCATGTTTAAATTTCGGCATCCTAGCCTATCACATTATCCCCCAACAAATTTAAATTTCTGCATCTTGGCCTATCACATCAGGCCCTAGCATGTTTAAATTTCTGCATCCTGGCCCATCACATCAGGCCCCAGCACGTTTAAGTTTCTGCATCCTAGCTGTCGTAGCCATAATTACAACGAGATGACGAACTTGCTAAAAATTTTAGAAAGAATTTTATTTGATTTGTGGAGCCACCACCAAATTTTACTTTTAAAGGGAAAATATTTGGAAAAACCCTATCTTGAAGAAGAAATCTAGGTTCGGGAGTCGATTACGAGTAGGGAAGGTATTAGGCACCCTACTTTTCCTGTTCCAAAGAACGGTACCCTTAAACTGAGTGTGTGATTTTGATATTTTTGAAAATTGTTTGATCCCTTTAAATGGAGTAGAAAATAAATAGGTTTTACGAAAACAGCCTGACAGGACTTGATCCTGCTCCTACGTATTCCCTGGTACAATGGAAAATTCAAGGCTACGTAGTTCTGGTTTTGAAGACTTGATCTTCAGAGGTAAAAAGAAATTTGAAAGACAATTTTAAAAGCATTTAGGTATTTTCGTATAATCCCTAGTCCACCTATGCATAGGGTCCTAGACAACTAAGGCTACACTAGGACCCATAAAACTCTCTAAATGTCAAACAGTAGAGTATGCCACCAGTTTGCATTTAGAGCTCATTGTGTGAGACTCAGAATTATTAAAATGACATTTTATGGGATCCTTTATTGTTTAAATATTTTTTCGGGGTCCACATATGCACAAGGTCCTAGACAACTAACGCTGCATTAGGACCAATATGAATCTTTAAGTATCGAACAGCTGAGTATGCCACCAGTTCATACTTGGAGCTCATTGTGTGGGACTCAAAATTATTAAAAGGAATTTTTCTAGGATCTTTATTGTTTAAAGATTTTTCCGAGGTCCGCATATACACAGGGTCCTAGACAACTAAGGCTACACTGGGACCCATATGAATCTCTAAGTATCAAACAGTAGAGTATGCCACCAGTTCGTACTTAGAGCTCATTGCGTGAGACCTAAAATTTATAAAACGTACCTTTAAATTAAAACTTATTTTGAAGAAAATTGAGTTCATTTGGAAGGGATGGGTAAGATTGGATTTGACCAAATTTAAAAGGGAATTGGGCTTAAAAAAATTGATTCAAAAGGTATGTTTGAGTTTGACTTAAATTAAGGAAATAAAACTAAAAGTTAAGGACAATGGGCTTGACCCAAAATTAAAGGCGAGGGGCTGACCTTAAATTAATTGTTTGAGGTTGAGTAGTTTATATTTGGAAAACTATTTTATTATTATATTATTACTTTTTCCTTTTTTAAAAAACATTTATTTTAATTTATTTTTGAACAAAAATTTGTATTAGAAAAAGTGAAGGTTATTTATTTATTTATTATTTTATTTTTATTATTTATATATTTTCAAAACGCTTAGATTTTATTTTTATTATTTATATATTTTCAAAACGCTTAGATTTTATTTTGAGAAATGAAAGCTAATAAGAATGGAAGAAGGTTTTATCCACATTAATTGTAAAAGAAGAAGATCGACTCTTTTCTACTTGATTTTGGCGGGCCTACTCATAAGGAATGTTGAAATGAGAAAATGGATAGTTGGGTCCTCCTTAGAATCAAATCCAGGACCTGTGTTTTTTGTTGAGGCAGCCACTCGAGCCCATTTTCGATTGTGATTTATGATCTCCAAATTTGATTAAACATCGATGAGTTATTTAAAACTTCTTTGGCTTCTCAAGAATATGCATAGTATTGTCTTATCATAAGAGTAAGAGCTTATTGATTTTATTTCTGAACTGGTGGGGACACCTCCAAAGGGAGTAAATGGAGGCACCATTCTAAACTTGTGTTATCACCATGTCGAGGACTAGACGTTTGCCCCCCTTTGTCCAATTCTTCGAGCCACTGTATCAAAGTCTTTAGCTTCTAAATTGGCAACCCTTAAGTTTGCCATGCTTATCCCTTGTTCAGGTTCATTTGTGATATACGGGACTCAACTGTTTTGAGGACCACTCATTAATAAAATACAATCATGTCATTGAAGTATACTGCTAGAATAGAGTGAGCTTCACCAAATGGACAACCATTCATAGCACAATATGGCAATAACTAAGAATAGAGCTAAGGGAAGTCCATAGAAGAACAACCAAAATAGACATACAAACTTCCCAATCACCCTCTATACTGACCTCCTCGTAATCCTTCTAAAGAGAAGCAAGATTTTCACAAGCCTTAGAAAACTCACCCTCTTCCATTCCCTCATCACATGGGCTGTTACTTTCGTTTAAAAAGGTATTCACGCTAGCTATATTAGTCATCATTTGTTTCAGATTGCCATTTTTGGCTAAAAGCCTTCCCTGTTTTCAATGGAGCATGTGGCTGCGCCAAGATTCATCTAATCTACAGCTAAACTAGTGGAAATTTGATGACCGCTGATTAAGTCAATACCAAGACTTTCAGTTGAAAATGAAGGTAACGATCAGGCAGATGAAAACTCAAGACAAGCTTCTAATGCATTGGATGAACAGAATATGGGTGCATAGGTTAAGTGGGCTCCATATGGCTGAAGTAAGGGTATTGAAAGCCTCCAGGCCAATAGCCAATAGTTAATAACAATAAATACAGTTCGTTCAAGGTTAAGAAGAGCTTTGGTTGGTTGTATTGTGGGTAACCCAACTTTCAATCCTTTATGCTTGTGCATTTCTCTTTCATGCAAGAGACGTCTCGGTAAGATCATCCTTCAAGCAAACCTTATCTTACCTTTATAGCCCCAAATGCATGTACGACCAGCAGATACAGGTGATCCTAAATTTCATAAGATTGCTTAGGGCTTTAATACTCATATACCAGGCAAAGGGGCCAAAACCAAACCTGTTGATGCATAAACAGTTTGTGTGGTTCGAGGAAAAGTAGAAGGAAACCAGCCATTGAATTTTGAGCACAACTACACTATTATCTATTATCTTTCATAAGCCTTTCACTGCATTCATTAGTGGCTAAAGGTGCAACTCTATTGAAATCTAAGGCAGAAACCAAGAAGAAGCGAGAAAAACTAAAGAATGGAACTACCTCTATTTTTCTATGTCAGCCATAAACTACGAGCTTAAAATTCCTCGAGGCATGCAATGGAGAAATGCAGGGAGCAAGTGGAATATTACATTAAGTGACCATGACAATTTTCTTATCAACATAAACTGATTGATAACTCATAAAAAGGAAATAACAAAAGAGGGAACAACATAAATTGATTTCATCGATGGTTTAAACAGTGGCATAATCTTAATGAAAAAGAAATGAAATATATGTCTAACCTCGATGACACTAACTAGGGAGTATGACTCTTCTTCCTTGAAGTGAAGCAAGGATAGATTCCAAACAATCCTGACTCTGGAGAACATGTATGGTTCTGGAAATTCTAGTGATTATGTCAACTGTTATTGAGTTCTTGAAACGAGAGAAGATGTATGGTTGCAGAATATCAATCACTGGAAGTGACAAGTGATGGCCAAAGAGAATCCCCTACGCTCGGTTGTTTGCATGAACTATTTCATATGAACTATTCTCGTTGCTTGCTATTAATTCTCTTTATGAAAGGAAAGGAAAGAAGACTTGACAAGGTTCTAGTTCTCTCTTGACTACAACGTGAAGGTGAAAGAGAGTATCTCTAGCAAGAACCAAGGGAATTAGAGAGAAATTTCAGGAAAAAATGGAGCTGAATTCAGAGAAGTTTTTTTGAACCTTGCAGAAAAACCCCTAAGAGGAACCCCCTTTTTTTTGGTTATATCCCCTTTGAACCAAAGTCCCCGCATGAAGTAAAAACTGAAGAGAAAAGAAAGAAAAACAAACCTTCCCCGAAAGTCCCCTCTCCCTTTTTTTTGAAATTTGGCGGGCCCTTCACTTTTCATTTTTTCTTTGTTTTTGGTTTTTTATTTTTTTTTCTATTTTTTCTGTTTTTTCTATTTTTTATTTTATTATTATTTTCCTTTTCCTCTTTTCTTAACCTTTTCTTTTTCTTGCTTATTTGTTCTATTGTTATTATTTACTTACTCTTTTATGATTATTTGTATTTGTTTTATTACTTTCTTCTTCTTCTTTTTTATTTTTATTATTATTATTTTTTATTGAAATTCCTTTTTTCTTCTTCTTATTTTCCTTTCTCTCTCTTTTTTACTTAAACTATTTAAATTGAATATTGTTTGTTTACTAATAAATTTTAAAAAGTGGGGTTTCGGACATAGTTGGGTGTTCACACTGGCCTATCACGTCAGACCCCAGCACGTTTAAATTTCTACATCCTGGCCTGTCACATCAAGCCCCAACACATTTAAATTTCTGCATCCTGGCCTATCATATCAGGCCCCAGCACGTTTAAATTTCTGCATCCTGCCCTATCACACCAGACCCTGCATATTTAAACTCTGTCAGCTCATTGCACGAGGCCTGCAAAGCTCATTCGAGAACTGCTATCCTCTAGCTTACCACCACAGGCACTCTTAAGTTTATTGCAAAGCATACTCAAGTTCAGTATCTTTTTGACATCTTTAACCCTTGCAAATAAGGTCAGCACTTGTCGTGCTCCCCATCTCAGACATAATCAGTTCACATCTTTATTCACTTCTTACCATGATAAGCTAGAAAAGAATGGTAAATAAAAAAAATACTTAGATATATAATAAAACCAATACAATAATAAACATAAAATAGAAAAATAAAAATAATAATATATAAATAAATTAGGAAAAGATAAAAGGAAATATAGTTGGTTGGACGGTTGAAAATCAGTTACGACTGGTTAGTTCAAATCTAGTCTATAAATAGGAGAAAGGAAAATTGGGGGGTTTAGAAAAAACTGCTAAGTTTTAAAAAATTCTCTGAAGAACAGTTTTTCTTAATTTCTCTGGAATGCTTAGGACTTCTCCATTGGTCTCGAAAAAATTCATTTTACATATTGAAAATTACATAAATTTTAAAATCGATCATGTTATTTTTATTATTTTTAATTTTGATTATTACTTTAAAACATTCAAAGTCCACACGTACACACGATAACATAAATACACTAAATATCAAAATTACCAAATGGAAATCTCCAATGTCTTATTAAAAGTAAATTTTGTTTTAATTTTACATTATAATTATAAATTTTTATAAATTCAATTAAAATTACAATTTTTTATGCAATGTAAAAATTAATTGATACTCCAGTATCTTACTTTATAGTAACTGAAAATATATTATTTAAAATATAAATATTATTATTATTATTATATTTATATCTAAATTTATTTATTATATAAAATTTGGTATTCACATTTTAATGATAATATCATAAATGAATAGTTAAATTGATCAAATTTATTTTTAATAAAAATTTAAATATAACTATATTAAATTTTATATATAATATTAGTTGATTATATATTAATGCATTGTTACTCTATACTTTTATTGTTATTATTATTATAAAAAAAATAGTGGTCTTGTATACAATAAAATAATGTTAAGAAAAAATTCACTCAATGTTTCTCACTGTACTTACCTCACATACCTATTACCTGTTTTGTAGAAGAAAAAAATATAAATGTAGATCGATAAAATGCACGTACACGTATCTAGATATATTTAATATTTTATCCATCCAATCTGCTCTTTATTTTTTGAAAACAAAATAATTTCAACTATTAAGTAAAAAATATATTTAGATATGTCTATTGTGCACAAATAAGTACATGTAGCATCTTTTTTTTTTTTAAAATTCTTATACGAAAGGACATTTAACATCCTCTGAAATAGAATTATAAAACTTCAATATTTACAATTAGTTTCATTCACCGAAAAAGAACTAAAGCCAGTGTAGGAAGTTGCTGTAAAGACAGCCAATGAAACAAGAGTAAATGTCAACACATAGTTTTTCAATAAAATAGAAGGGGTCCAGATAAATAAGCACCCAACGAAGGCTTGAAATTGAAGCAAGAGGTAAAGGAGGATATAATTTAGTTGGTAGATATCCGCTCTTGCAACTAGATCATTGCAATTATGGGTTGGTTGCTTACTTCCAAAGCCCCAAAGAAGAGGTTCCATATTGTCATGTCTTTTTCCATAACCAGAACAACTAATTGGAACTGAAAGGGTGTACTTTGTCGACCTATATGAGGCACTTTGGGGTATGGAATCCTCCTTTAACCTCTGTATTCATCACGTTTCCAATTTATGCAAGTGCACTATGTTTTCGAAAAGGTTCTTGTCAAACCAACTCCTATTCTAATCCATTCTAGACTGATCAATATACCAATAAACAAATTTCTAATCAACCGGTGAAATACATTACATCAATCTAGGAGCATTAGCTGATCTGGTACATCAACATTAGGGTAACCTTTGGTTTGCGAAAAGATTTTCTACTTTCATTTTATATTTTATATTTTATATTTTCAACATATTGTACATGAAACTGAGAAAAGAATAAATAGTTTTTTGTACAGAAAATTGAATATTGTTGTGACCTAAATCACGACAGGATGACAAATCCTTAAAAATTAATTCAATTTAATGGTAAAAATATGGAGTAGCCACCAAATCTTATTTTTAAGGGTAAGATTTGGAAAAACAAAACCCTAAAGAGCTCTACGTCCAAGGGTCAGTTAAGAATAGGGAAGATGTGAGACAGCCTATTCTCTTGTTCCAAAAAGAATGGTACCATAAGTTAAATGTGCAATGTTAAAATAATTAAAAACTTATTTTATCCCCTTAAAATATTAAAAAGAAGGATAAGATGAAGTTTAAAGAAATAAAATAATTATGTATGGAAAATAACTGATAAAATTTTGATCCTGCTCCTGTGTATTTCCGGGTGTGATGGAAAACTCAAGGCATACATAGTTCTATCCATTTAATTTGTTAAGAGGAATTGATTGGGAAAATATATTCAAAAAATATTGAAGGAATTTTGTTGGGGTTTTGAAAAGTTAGTCATTTTTTATTTTTGATAAGTTGAAAAATGATTTTAAAGAGAAGTGACTTGTGAAAAGAATTTGTTTAAAACTTAATTTTTGAAGACATAACAATCGATGATCTTTAACGAGAAAATATTTCTTAGTTTTATTAAATTTTAATTATTTTTTATAATTAATTGAAATTGCGAATGCCTAAATTGACATTGATGATTTCTTACATGTGCAATTATCTATGTCAAGAAGAAAGAATGGGAGAAAGCCAAAAAAATCCAAGGATAGTTCAAGCCTGTGCGTTGATGAAAGGGGGTGAATCAAGATGCCACATCATTGTTCTAGTTTCTTTCCAAGCTTCCATCATTTCCTGGGAACGCAATAAAATTATATGAAGAGAGTGAGAGAGGAGCCATCTTGTTGTGGGAGTTTGAACTCTTGGGTGTGTATGGAGCGCTGGGTCCTTGGCTTGAGTGCGAGAGAAAGAGAGATAAGTGGTGCAAGTGAGAGAGGAGGTTCTGGTCTACGTGGAAAGGTTGGGTCTGTATCTTGATCGGTATGGGAAGAGCTAGTGTTCAAGGGATGAGGGCGATCATCTTTATCCTTGTGAGGATGGGAGTATGGTTCTCCAAGAATGTGATTGGGAGCCTCTTTCTTAGACGTATGAATATAGGAGAGTAAGATTGGATCTTACAAAGTGGGGGGCCAGTCTATTGCATGGGTGAAAGAGTGTGAGGGAGGAGTGTCTCTTTGGAGCTGGATCTATTAAGAGGAGCTGGCTTTTGCGAGAAAATTTGTATTTGAGAAGGAGGAATATGGGTTCTTCCTTAGTGTATCCAAGGAGTAAAGGGCTCAATTAGGAAAAAAAAAGACTCTTGCTTTGTGATGTGTGTGGAACCATCAAGTTTTTGGATAGAAGCAAGAAGTTAGAATGTGTGGGTTTCACAAAAGTTCCATAGGAAAGAGAGGGTAGTCTATTTTGTTTTTTGTGAGTTTTTGTGTGAGTTCGTTTGTGGAATTGCAAGAGTGGAAAGTAGTGGGAATCTTGCCTAAAATTTTGTAGGTTGGGTGCTGGAGAAAAATACCACGAGAGAGTGGACTATGTACATCATTTATGCTTGTGAGGTGTTATTTCTATTTGAGAAATTAGCAAGAAAGAGCCAAGAGTGTAATGAATGAGAATGGGTTTGGATTCTTAACTTGAGCGAGAATGATCTTGGGAGTGTGAGTGAGTGAATAGCTTAGGGAGAATAGGTTTGATATTTTTGGTTTTTTGTGGTTTGATAAGAAATTAGAGGGGCAAATGTATGGTTGTTTTGATGAGAGGGTGAAAGTGTGAACAATGGAGCATGTGTTTTTGTGAATGGAGAGGGAAAGCATGTGGGCTCTTGCTGGCAGAAAGGAAATAGAATCTCAAAGAATCTATGTTTAACTTTCCATGTGGGTTGTTAGATGTGAATGGATTCATGCATGGGTACCTTCCTTTTTTAGTGAAAAGACAAGAGTGACCTTGCTAAATTGAACTGAAAATTGAGAGGGCTCACAAATCAACTTTATTTTTTAGATCTTTTTCAAAGGAAGAAGGAATACATTTATTATTAATATTTTTAGACTTTTAATTCAATTTTTTTAAAAAAATTCAAAGCAATTAAAAATATTTAATTAATTATTTCATTATTATTTGGTATTTTCTATTTTTCTTGTCAATAATTTTTATTGAAAGCATAAAGAAATTAAATTGGTGAAAATATTATCCTAGACATAATTAGGTTATGACAAATAAAAAAGATAACATTTTTATAAATAAAAGTCAAAACAAAATTTTTTATCAAACTAAACATCATCTTAATAGTTTCTAAGCTCCATCATGTGAAAGCTTTGTGCAACCCTATCCCTCACACATTGTCAGTTTTTGGCATTTCTCCTCATATTTGTTTATCTCATGAATTGTCTAGTATCATATTTATTTCTTTGTTCTATTCTATTTCTTTGATCAACTTGTTTCTTCGGCTCCCATGTAATATCTTGGTTCATACTCATGTTACATACTGCAAATATTTAGATATAAAAAGCATTTTAGGTCTTTGTTTCAAAAAGAAGGAAGCTATCATATATCTCTACTTTAGCTTGTTAGAGTCAATATACAGAACTTTCTCTAATGCTTATAGCATCTTGTTATGATAGCCCAACCTGATGTATGCTAGTGTTAGTTAACCATCTTATATTCCAATTCACTTTTGAAGATAATTAATATAAAAATAATAAATAAAATTTTAAAAAGGAAACATATGTATAAGATATATTCAAAAAATAAAACATATCAAATCAAATGAGATAGAAACAATTGTGAAATAAAAAAGAAAGATATAAAAAAGATAAAAACAAAAAATGAAATGTGTCAATGTTAAAAGAATAGGACGATGAAAGAAGCTCATATCTAATTTTCAACAAGGATATAGAAAGAGGTAGCTAATTAATAAAGGAAAAAGTATTGTTATACACTAAAAAGCGATCAAATGAGATAGAAACAAGTGTGAAATAAATAAAAAATAAAAAATAAAAAAATATGTATACAAAAGATAAAATGTATTTGTGGATAATAAGGTTTATAATCACATTTCGAATAAGACACATACTAGAATTTTGTGAGAGAACATTTAGTATTTACATTCCTTTAAGATAGGGAATAATAAATTGTATTTGTTGAATTAAATTGTGAGTTTGAAATACAAATAAAGGACTTCTGTTTTAGATCACTTAAAAAAATTTCAAGGGCTCCTTGGTCAAATGTCAAGAATGGGTATCAAGTTTGATGGTGAGATTTTGGGATTGTTGTTATTGGATTCTCTACCTAAGTCTCAACAAACATTTAAGGTTTCCGTTACCAACTCAGCCCCTAATGGTGTTTTCTCTTTGCAAATGGTAAAGAGTGGTGTTTTTAATGAGGAGATCAGAAGGAAGGTACATAGTTCTCTATCTTAGTCTGAGGTGCTTGTCATTGAAAATAGGGGAAGAATTTTTAAAATGGAATCAAAGTGTGGTAGAGAAAAGAGAAAGGAGAAAAAGTAAGTCTAAATCCGGGTAAAACAATATGGAGTGCCATTATTGTCACAAAACAAAACATATACAAAAGATTTATTTTCAGTGGAAGAAGGAGACCAAAGGCAAGAATAAGAAACTAAAAGAAAAAGGATTATGATGATGATGAAGATTATGTCATTACTGCCACCTGTGATGATCTCGTTCTTCTATGTTAGTATGAGTTAGTTAATCTTGTATGGCATGAGAGCATATGGACAATTGGTAGTGGTGCTACACTACATGTTACACCAAGGAAGGAGTTCTTCACTTCTGGTGATTTGGGAGTGCAAAGGATGGGTAATGATGATATGTGTAAGGTTGATGGTGTTGGTGATGTTTTCTTACAAATCAATATGGAAATGAAGATATAGCTGAGAAGGGTCAAACATGCTCCAAATGTTCATTTTAATTTGATCTCTATGCAGATGCTTGATGAATGTGGTTATGATAACCACTTTGGTTCTGCAAAATGGAAGCTCATTGAAGGTAATTTGGCTATGGCCAAAGGGGATAAATTTCTAAGTTGTATTAGACAGAAGCCTTAGTTGTTGGAAACAGTATGAATGCCATGGATGTGGAGGACCCTCTAAGGTATTGAAGGCTTGGTCATATCTGTGAAAAAGTGCTTAATTGTTTAGCTAAAATGGATGAGCCTCGGGGATTAAATATGCAGAGTTGGAGAAGTGTTCTCATTGTATGGCTAGTAAGCAAACTAGATTATCCTTTAATAAGCATCCTTCCTTAAGCTACTTGAATTAGGGCATGCCAATGCTTAAGGCCCATTGAAGGTAAAGTCATTTAGTGGTGCATTTTACTTTGTTACCTTTATTGATATTAGTCTAAAGAACTTTAGGTTTATTCTTTGATGAAAAAAGGCCAAGTTCTTGGGTAATTCAAATAGTTTCAAGCTTTGATTGAGAGAAAGTTAGGCAAAATGGTCAAATGCATTTGTACTAACAATGGTGATGAGTATTGTGGACATTTTGATGGCTACTACAAGCAGTAAGGTATTAGATATGAGAAGACTCCTTCTAAACCTCAGTAGCTGAATGGTTTAGTTGAGAGGATGAATAGGACTTTGATTGAGAGAGTTGGGTGTATGTTTTTTGAAGCAAAATTTCCTAAAGATTTGTTGTGTGAGGCATTGTACACGGTAGTGCATGTTATTAATTTAAGTTTTGTAGTTGCTTTGAACACTAAAGTGCCAGAATAATGAGCAACATGGTTATTTGATGATTATTAGCTTGGAGATGATTTAGATATTTCAAATAATGATGTTGAATAGGAGCATGGGATTTCATGAGATGGGAATCTTGGTGATACTCCTAAATCACCCCAAATCCAACTCTAGAGGTCTGGGAGGCAAACACAATCGTCTTCAAGATATTTGTCTTATTAGTATGTGACCCTGATTGTTGTAGAGGAGCCTGAGCATTATTAAGAGACCGTAGAAAGTGAAAAAGAAAAGGTGGTTGGATGCAATGCAAGATCAAATGAAGTCTTTGCATGATAATCACACATTTGATTTGGTGAAGTTGCTTAAAGTTAAGAAGGCTTTGGATAACAGGTGGATTTAGAAGGTAAAATAAAAGATAAATTCTACATCTCCAAGAAATAAAGATAGATTGATGGTGAAAGGACTTAATCAAAGAAAGGATGTTCCTTTTAAAGATATTTTCTCACTTGATGTAAAGATGTCATCCATTAGAACTGTATTAAGTTTAGCTACTACTCTTTATTTAGAGGTAGAGAAAATGGCCATAAAAAGCTTTCCTCTCTAGTAATTTGAAGCAAGAGATCTACATGATGTTTGAGTGGTATAAGAAGTTTGAGTTTGTTTTGTGTGAACAAGGCTCTAAGAAAACTACTTTTGACCATTGGATCTATATTAAAAAAAATTATGATGATGACTTCATTATCTTATTATTGTATGTTGATGACATACTTATTTTTAGAAAATATGTTTCCAAGATTAAGAAGTTGAAGAAGCAACTGGATGAGCTGTGAAAGACATGGAAGCTATTAGCCAAACTCTTGGTATAACAATCATTCATAATAGACAAAAGAAGAAACTTTGACTATCATAGGAATACTATGTTCAAAAGGTATTGCAGAGATTTCAAATGGAATATGCTAATGCGATAAGCATTCCTCTTATCGCTTATATTAAGTTGAATGCTAAACAGAGTCCTTCAAATGAAGCTAAAAAATTATATATGGAAAAAAACATCTATGCTTCTACTTAGTTTGATGTATGGAATGGTCTGCTCAAGGCTAAATATAGCACATGGTATAGTCAATAGATTTCTATCAAATCTTGGTAGAGAGCATTAAAATGTTGTGAAATGGATATTGAGGTATCTATATAATTAGGATTTCTTTAGGATCTATTATTTGTTTTTATTAGTAGATTTTCTTCAATTTAGGTCAATTAGGTTATCTATATAATAGGAGTTAGGAATTCAGTGTAACAATAGATTTTGATGAATAATAATACTTCTGTTTGAATGTTTTCATCTCTGTGTGAATTGATTCCCTTGGTTCTTAGGTAAAGAACTATCCTTGATAACGTTGGTTCTTTTGACAGGTCACAGTAAGAGTCACGTTTCTCTTTGATAACTTCAATGCTCTCCTGCAGTTTTCAGTTTGTGTCAAGTTTTCCTTGGTTCTTAGGCATTGAAACATCCATTGATAATGTTGGTTCTTCTGACAGGTCGTGGTAATGATCACATTCCTCCTTCATAACTTTGGTGCTCTCTGGGAGGTTGTTGGTTGTGTTGGGTTCCTTTACCTTATCATATCTTGATTCTAAAGATGTCCAATTATTGTTTCTGCATTCCAATTCATTCACATAGGGTGAATCATATCATCTAGTATCAAATCTTAGGCTCTTGAAAATTAGGTGTTATCTATCTTTTATATTTTTTTTATTATCCTTGTAAAAAATTAGAAATATAAAAAAATGAAAAAAAATATATAGAAAAAAGAAGTATGATAAAAAAAAAGAGTGCAAAAAAAATAACAAGTGCACAAAAAAAATTATCGTTGAAAGAAATCCAAGCAATATGCATGGTGAATGGTTTGATTCAAGGACAAATCCTTTTGAAGAGGTAAGGAATGATAGAGATCCGATTAATCCATCTAAATACTTCTTGTATAAAATTTTAGGGTATGATTCAAGGACAAATCCTTTTGAAGAAAGAGAGTATGATAGAAATCCAAGCCTACTTAAAGACTCTATATATGCAATTTTGGTCCAAATTCAAGAAGAGATAAATGAAGTCCTAATGTTACTTGTACAAGTTCAAACGATTAAAGACTCGGGATGAGAATGTGACAAAGTTATCATAATCAAATATTTGAAGTTATTATTTACAAATCTACTTATGATTTGTAATTTATTTTCTTTAAATTATCTTAGAATTGGATATTGATTTGCAAGTGATTTATTTTAATTATTTGCAATTTAATTAAGATTTCTTTAGGATTTGTTATTTGTTTTTATTAGTATATTTTCTTTCAATTTGGGTCAATTAGGTTATCTATATAATAAGAATTAGGAATTCAGTGTAACAAGTGTTGATGAATAATAATACTTCTCTTTGAGAGTTTTCATCTATATGTGAGTTGATTCCCTTGAATCTTGGACAAAGAACTACTTTTTATAATGTTGGTTATTCTTGCAGGTCACAGTAAGACTTACGTTCCTCTTTCATAACTTTGGTGCTCTCTATGAGGTCATGGTTTGTGTTGGATTTGCCTTGGTTCTTGGGCAAAGAACACCCTTTGATAACATTTGTTCTTCCAAGAGGTCATGGTAGGGGTTACATTCCTCTTTGATAACTTTGGTACTCTTCGGAAGGTCGCGGTTTATGTTGAATTCTTTAATATATCTTGATTTTTGTGACATACCAAATATCGTTTTTGCATTCTGATTCATTCACATAAGGTGAATCATATCATCTGGTATCATAGCTTAGGCTCTTGAAAATTAGGTGTTATCTATCTTTTTTATTATTATTATCCTTGTAAAAAATAGAGAGACAAAAAATTAAGAAAAATATATAGTAAAAAAGTGTGATAAAAAAACAGAATGCACAAAAAAATTTATTTGAAAGAAATCCAAGCAAAATGCATGGTGAATGGTTTTATTTGAGGACTAATTCTTTTGAAGAGGTAGGGAATGATAGAGATCCAATTAGCCTATTTAAAGACTTCTTGTATGAAATTTTAGGGTTTGATTTGAAGAGAAAGCCTTATGAATAAAGAGAGAATGTAAGAGATTCAAACCTACTTAAAGACTCGTTGGATGCAATTTTGGTCCAAATCTAAGAAGAGACAAACAAAGTCTTATTGTTACTTGTCGCGGTAAGGTTGTGGTAAGGATCATGTTCCTTTTTAATAACTTCAATGTTCTCTGAAATGTTGCAGTTTATGTCAGATTCCTTATTATATCTTTATTTTCAAGATATTTTGATTAAAGTTTCCATATTCCAATTCATTCATATAGGATGAATCATATCACAACTATTTAATACTAATAATTTTTTATATATAAAAAAAAAAACTAGCCCTATGTTAAGCTTAACCCCCAGAACTTAATGAACTTTTTCAATGAGCTATTTTGACCTTAATTTGTAACAGCCACAATTTTAAATGATAAACTCCATAACTAATGAATTAATAATTTCAAGAGGAAAAACGAAGATAGAAAGTCAAATTTAGAGAAATTAGAAATTTTTTAAGAAATGACAAAAATACCTTTTTAGATGAGATAATAATAGATGAAGTATAAGAAGCTCAAAAAAAATGTAAATATTCCCAAGAAACTTAAAATTCATCAACAATTATTAAGATGTCAATAAGAGGAATTAGTAACAAATAAAATACAAAAACCTCGCCATAAATGTTCAGAACACCGACACAAAACCCTAACTCCTGTATAAGCTAAACTTCCCTAGGAAAAAAGGTAAATGACTTATAAATGAATTTGGAAGGACTATTTAAGGATTAGGTACCCTAAGGATGAAGTTTAGAAGCTTTTTAGAAATTTCCAAAAAATAACCATAATGTCCCTGGTGAAACGTTGGTGAAAATGACCTCTTGGTAGCCAAGGAAGCCATTCGGCCATGGGAAAGAAAAGGGAGAATAAAAGTATAAAATTTACCAAGACATGAAAATAAATCCATCTATATTTAATAAACCACAAATATACACAAGAAGATATAAAATACAAATCTAGAGATTTTGGTGAACAAAATGACCATTCGACCAGGCTATGTTAAATAAGGAAGACAAAATTTAAAACTATTAAGTTCAATTAGTTTAACTACCTAAATCATAATCCCTCAAGAAATAATTTTTTATGCGAAGAAAAAAAATTGTCTACAAAACCTTAAGAATGACAAAATGGCTATTCGGCCAAGTCTTAGAGAAAGTGGACAAAATTGGCTAACAACTTCTAGACTAACGATATTAGGTGTTTTAATGTACAAAGATGATCAAGTAAGTGGATATTGTAACATCCTAATTTTTCTATGATAAATGTTTGAAGCTACAAATAATTCCTAGAGTGAAGCTAACTAGGATTAGGAGCAAAACACAAATTAGAAAGTTTGGTCCAAATGACGAAAATGTCTCTACACCTAGGCAACTCAAATAATGAGCCAGAGAAATGAAAAGATAAGTAAAATGGCATACTAAAGAGGTTATAAAACATCATGGATGGTTAAAAGTAGTGAGAAAAATTTAGGAACTCAAGAAGGGTTAAAACGCCTTAAAAAAACTCCAAAAATGATCAAAGTGCCCTAAAGAGCTCTTCTTTTTATATAGAGCTAGTCAATTCCCAGAAAAATAGTAAATGACCTTAGATTAATATGGAAATGAACCAAAAAGTGTTAGAAATGTTATAGAAATAATTTGGAAATTTTCCAGCAATAATAAGAAAAATTACAAAAAAGCCCTTTGAAGGCCAAAAGGGTAAGAAAATGTGATAAGCAAGCAAAGAGTGGACTCCACATTCAATTAAATGAAATTAAGCATATGAAAAATCTGGTGATGAGTCACCAAACTCAAGTCAATCAAGTCTTCCACAAAAAAACAAAAATGAATAGTAAAAGATTTTTTTAACCATGGTTAAGACTAGTTAACCTTGATTAATTAGAAGTTAAGCATGTTTATGCTAAGTTAAACACAATTAGAGGTAAACTCAGCCTAATTAACATTAATCTAAACCTAAAGGGATAATTCCTTGAATTAAGAATTATTTTGGAAAATAGAAAAGTCTAGGAAAAATTACTAAAATAACCCCAAGTGTAAAAATATTTTCACTTGGTCCATAAGTGGCCGAACCCACTTAGCACCCCTTGGGACCCCATTTGGTTCAATTTTTCAGCTTAAACACTTAGGAAAATTCTCTCTAAGTTCATCATAACCCAAAACACCCAAATCCCACACTTAAAGCATAACTCTCCATCTTTGAGACTTAAGTCAAATCAAGACTCTAAACACCAAAGCCCCACCACCTTCACTTGTCAACATGTGGACCAGCCAAATAGGGACCCAAGGCCGCCATCGCATTACCCCCACCACTTAGGAAAGTCTTCAACAAGTAGATCTTTCTACTTGTCTTTTTATACTTTTAACTTGTCTTTTTATGGTGTGTTTGTTTTCTTTCATGAATATTTTTTATAAAATTTGTACATCTCCTTTTGTTTTCACTTGAGAGGGCTTAAAACTGTATTTTAACTATTCAAAATAAGCCCCACCAATTTTTAGTGATTTTTGAAAAGAAAAACAAATTTTTGTTAGTTTAAAGTGCCTCTAAGGCAATTAGAAGAAATTTAATCGGTGGAATTTGTTTAAAAATAATTTCTAAAACTTTAATTAGTTTTAAGTACTCATGAGCAAAGTTTTTGAAGTATACTCAAAATTATATATGTGGATCTTGGTGTAAATCATGAGAATCAACCCTTTGTTGTTTGGAAAAAGTGTTATATTGCTTATTTTCATGCTTGTTTATGCAGTTTCAATGTTGTAATTTTTCCACTTGTGTTGAAATTTTTGTATGAGCTCTAGACCAAATCTGAACCTCTAAGCATGTATGTTAAAAAGTGAAATAAATTTATGTAATAAGTTCCAAATGCTCCCTTTGGACAAAGGCTAAAAAGCTACTAAGTAAAAGTAAAATGTAATTTTCATCCATCTCACTTATTCTAGGTAAAAAGACTTAAAAATATTTGAGACTAAGTCAATTATGAAGTCTAGACTTAATCACCAAGTAAAGGTCAACTTAGCTCAACTAGGGTTAAGGAATGGTCAACGTTAAGAAAAGTAAACCCAAAACCTACAACAGTGGCATTCGACTACTTAGTGGTTAAATAACTTAGGAGAGGTTTTAATCCCTAACTAGGTTTAATTAAATATCCTTCACATGTAAATATAATGAATTAAAAGTGTGATAAAGCCTTAGATATTCTTTGGTTTAAAATTAAAAGGAGTGGCATTCAGCGATCGTGGATTTAATTAACTAAGGATGAGTTTTAATTCTTAATTTGTTCTAATTAATGATCCTAAACATGTAAGCATAATATATTTAAAGTGTAAGAAAGATAGGATTTAAGGAAATAGGTCATTCAGCCACCTTGAAGTGAATTGACCTAAGAGAATAATTACTTCCTAACTGCCTTAACTAGATATTCTTTGGTTTAAAATTAAAAGAAATTGCAAAGGTTTAAGAGTTATTTGGACCTAATCACTAAGTTTTAAAAGGGAAGTCAAAAGGTTCAAAGACTAAATCTAAGCATGTTTAAGAAGGGTGATTAGAACATAAAGTATGAAGTTAGAAGGAAGCTAAGTCATTCGGCTATGACATACCAAAATGATAAAAATGTTCTAAAAGTGTCTAAGTTAGATAGAAAGTAATGAGTTAGACTCCAAATGACCTAAATCAACTCATAAGACAAGAGAAAATGAACTATAAGAACATAGGAACCTAGGGCTCACATTTGGCCACTATAGGGTAATTAAGACAAAAAGAGTTTAAAATCTTAGTTTATATAACTTAAGAAGTCTTATAATGTTAAAGGAAGAATTAAAAGTTCAAAAAAAAAGTAGACAAAGGCATAAGTACCATTCGGTCATGTCGCAACCGTAATTACAACGAGACGACGAACTCGCTAAAATTTTGAAAAGAATGTTTTGTTATGGGAGCCGCCACCAAATTTTATTTTTAGGGAAAAGATTTGGAAAAACCCTAACTTGAGTAAGAGATTTAGGTTCGGGAGTCGATTACGAGTAGGAAAGGTGTTAGGCACCCTACTCGTCTGTTTCGAAGAATGGCACCATTAAACTAAGTGTGTGATTTATTTGAAAATTGTTTGATCCCTTTAAATAGAGTGAAAATAAATATATTGATGGAAGATAGCCTGATAGGACTTGATCCTGCTCCTACGTATTCCCTAGTGCAATGGGAAACTTAAGGCTTATGTAGTTCTGGTTTTAGGCTTGACCTTTGAAAGTGATTGAAAGAGAACAAAGTGTTTTGAAGATTTTGAAGAAAGTCCTAAGTCCACATATGCACAAGATCCAAGGCAAACGAGGGCTGCACTGGGACCTTATAATTTCTTAACTCCGAACAGTAGGGTATGCTACCAGTTCGTATCTAGAACTCATCGCGTGAGACTTTGAATTGTTTAAAAACATATTTTGGAATTTAATTTTGGCACGTGTTCCTGGATCCAGATATGCACAGAGACGAAGGAAAGCAAGGGTTGCACTGCAACTCATATGATTCTCCGAACTTTGAAAGACAGGGTATGTTGCACTTTCAACTTCAAAGTTCATTGCGCGAGATTTAGGATCTTTTGAAAAACTGACTTAATTTTAAAATAACAAAAAAGAAAAGGGAGTTGGGCTTGACCTAGTTTGAAAGAATGGAATTGACTTGGAAAGAATTGGATTTGCCCAAAATAATAAGAAAAGATTGGATTTAAAATTACAAAGAGAGTGGGCTTGATTTAAAAAAAAAAAAAAGATGTTAAATTTGATTTCAAAATAATAAAAAAGATAGGATTTAAAATTACAAAGAGATTGGACTTGATTTAAAAATAAAATATTGGATTTAATTTTAAAATAATAAAAATATTAGATTGGACTATTTATTTTATTTTTTTAGTGTCATTCCTAGACCCAATTGACACGGCCAATTAAATTAGCAAGGCAGCCTGTGAAGAAGCCCAATTAATTTTTCTGTTGGCCCAATTAGCATGGTAGCTTCCCTTATGGCTTAATTGAGAAGGGAATTGGCAGCCAAGGTAATGCCTGTTCAGCGTGTCCGCCATGTGCCCAAGTGAATATGCAGTGGTCCTATTATGTATAATTTTTAAAAAGAAAAATGCCGCCCACGAGGATCAAATCCAAGGCCTGGAGTTTTCTGGGCAAAGCGCTTATCACCAAGACAAGTTGCTGGTTGGTTTACTATGGTTCTGGATTAAATTTAAAATGGATCTTATGGGGAACAGCAGCACTTGTCATGACTAATGCATGTAACGTAGCTCAGTCTCAAGTAGCAGAAATTTAGTACATGGATAACATGAACAGATGGTATTGGGATCAGGATCTTGGTGTGCAGGCCTTGATCAGTCTTGAGAATTAGCATATATGTTTCAACAGAATTATAAGCCGCAATTCACTCCATTATGCTAATCGAGTTCACTTGGAATTGTAGCAGAGTTCACAACTAAGAACCATGAGGTAGTCTGGGACATTATGGAGCGAATATCTCATTTTACAACCAGGCAGACACGTGGGTTCCTCCTGTACTCAGATATGCCCATTACTCTATGTGAAAATTATTGGACATTGATCGAGTCCATCAGGGACAAATTCTGCCCCATCGAGGCTTTGACAGCTTCTACAATCTCCTTTGCTTTATCTTTAACTCCAATTATGTCAGTTAAGCCAAGAGTCTTGCTTTCCAAGGACTTTACCTTGTCTTTAATAAATTTGGGCAGTGTTGGAATATTACTGATTTCAACCTAATTGGGTATATCAGCAGTTGTCAATGGGTCTAGGGTCTTTGCGGTGGGATCCTTGCCATCATGCACTTCGAGCGCAGTATATACCCTAACCGTTACACTGATCACATCCAATTATCTTGAGCTATCAGAACAAAATGCTCCATTAATTAGGGGGAGTATCCGAATGAGTGCAGCATGAGCCTTTGAGGAAAATAGTAATTCCAGTTAGTCCTAGCTTAGAGAAATATACCAAGGACTGAATTCAGATCAAAATCTTAGACCTCCTTTGAATCAAGTTGTAATATTTTCATTCAATCAGAATCGAGGTTTCAAGACATGACCCTGATTCATTAAGGAATGTCAGCAAGTATCTATAGTATAGTCAGAAATATAATCCATGAGAAGCTCCCTACTTAGTACTTATGCTAGCACCAATTATCAACCTAGAGCCACTTCAATGACAACAGTAGCAATGCCGGGTTAACCACAGATAGAATAGGCCATCACCTCAACCACTGTAGCAATCGTTAAGATTTGTGTTGGGCCTGCTCCAAAGACATATTTCTTCACCAACTAGCCTTTTATCAACAACAATGACCCATGCCTGATGATTACTCAGCATCTCAGGCATTCTCATGTTAGTAGGATTTATATCATCATCTATCTCTATGATCACGGTAACAACTGCACATCCTCTTTATCAATGTAACCCTGCTACATGTTTTAGCTACATTTTCCTCTATGACAAAAGCCTCTGAACTACAGCAGTCCAAATGTAATTGTATTGGACAAGATCCCACGTGCAACCAGACTTGTTTCCAGAAAAGCTCTAAAACGGAGGCTGCTGTGATCATACCAGTAATTGGCACCTTGAACACTCATGACTGACTTACATTTCTTGTTAGGCTGCTATAGGCTAGGGTCTTAACCTGTTTTAGTGGAACATATGTAGAAGTTTTGGCGTTGTTATCATGGATGCAATATATATGTAGTAGCCAAATCAGTGTCAGTTCCGCTTTTACACCATTTTCTAAGATTCGTGTAGAGGTGACTTCCTTTTGCATGAACCTGAATGCTATTAGCTCTTAGTTTATGCACTATATACTGCATGCAGCCTCAGTCATGATCCTCAATACAAGTAGGACCGGTTTGTCCATTTAGTCACTAGCTTATGTCATATTCATTAACAATTACACAGCATTTCAAATTGAGACTACCGTTATATTCTATGGGATTTTACTAACAATGATTCGATCTTAATTTGATGTTGCAAGAAAAGTAAGCAGTACCATAACAAGCAATCATAGCCATCATGCGTTTAAATCTCAAATTACATAACAACTTATAAGAAATCATTGATGTATTTCTATCATCTTATGACTTGAATTTGCATCTCTACCAGAATCGATAATGGATTTGTGTGAACTTGATGATTGAATTTGATTCTTCAGAAGCAACTTACGCAAGATGACATACCTGAACTCCTCACGTTACCAAGAGGTGATTTGATGCTGGAACTCTGTGATTTTTGCTTCTTCTTCTTTGGCTAGGTTCTGTTAATCTTCAGCTCCCGCTCAACCTTAGAGAAATCAAGTCTTCTTCCTCTTATACAGCCATGACAGAGGCCAGAGAGAACGACTTGGAGTCCAGAATCGAGAGAGAAATTCTAGAAAAATCCTCCTCACCATCGAGCCCCCTCCTTTACTTATATCCCTCGCACTTTTTTTCTTAAAAATGGCGGGTTTTTATTTTCTCTTTCTTTTACCTGTTTTTTTGTTTTTATTTATTTATTTATTTTTATTATTTTCTGTTTTTTTTTTCAGTTTTTTTCTGTTTTCAGTTTTTTTATTTATTAATCTTCTTTTTTCTTTTCATTCATTTTATTTTTTTTATTTCTTAAGTTATTATATTTTATATTTTTTTATTTATTTTTCTTTTATATTTTTCATTTTTTTTGGCTATTTCCCTTATTTCTTTTCATTTTACCTAACTAACACTAGCTAACTGAACTAACTTCTAACTAACCTCCTAACCAATTTTAAACTAACTTTTCTTTTTCTTCTTTTCATTTTTGTACTTTTTGTTACTTTTCTTTATTATGATCATTTTCGCTTTTTCTAAAAAAAAATTTACTTTAACTCGTAACTAAAATTTTTCTCCTTTTTTTTTTAATTTTGTTATTTTGATTTATTTAATTTAACTCATTTATTCTATTATTATTGGTTTCTTTCTATCCGTTTTTATTTTTATTACCTTCTCTCTTTTTTTCATTATTATTATATATTTATTTATTAAAATTCCTTTTTCCTTTTTTTCTTATTTTCGTTAAAGGGATTTGGAACAAAAATTTGCATGATAAATAGGATTTTAGTCTCGGACATAACTAGGTGTTCACAGGCCATGTTCAATTAAAATGTCTTAAACAAGTTAAAAGTTTGTAAATACTTAATATTTGAACTTAGTATAATTAGAACTTGCATAAGACTTGAACAAATGAGAGCACAAAGAATAAAAACTTAAAAGGTGTCATTCGGCCACCTAGATTAAAATTCTAAGGTGTAAAAATCCCAAGAAACAAATGTGAATTTGAGAAAAAGAAAGGATGAAGAGCAACTTAAAAGGTTAAGTGCATTAAGTTCCTTGAGTGATTCAAAATCAAAAACCAAATTGAGACATTGGGTTTGTTATGTAATTATGATATAATGCTATGTGATTTACCAGTCAACTTGTATCATTAATTGTGAATGCACACTATGTATGAAATATTGAATGGTGAATGCTCGTAAGTAAGAAAATGATGATGTTATGTATAAGTATTGTTTATGTTGGTGATGAGATGAGATCCGAGATCTAAATGTGCATTCCATGTTGGCTGGAAATTTGTTTGAGCATGCATAATTATTTGGAAGCCATTAAAACGAACTTAAAGAGATTAAGGGATCACTAAATCAAACCTTATGTGAAAACGTAAGTCTACTCTTGTGTACTTTGTGCACACCAATTCCAGAGGGCACCCGAGCCCTACTAAAGAGAGGTCAAAGGTTTCTCCAAAAACCCTTCTACAATGAAGGTATCGAGTCCTTCAGAACCTTATAAGGTGGTGACGACCATCCCGGAATGAGCTCATATCCTTAATCAGTAGTAGGAGGTCGGTGTAAAGTCGGTAAGAAGATATTGTTTGACAAAATGTAATGCATGTCTATGTCTAATTATTTTTCCCTAAAGATGTGAAAGTCAAATTCATAAGTAACCTAAAGAGCAGGCTAGAGAAATGATAAAGACAAAGAGAAATAAGAAAAAATAAAGCTTAAGACATAGAATAACTTGTATATTAAATGATATCTTAATTGTGATTCCAAAATTATGAATGTTAAGAAGAATGAATAAATTATATAGAGTGTTTCCTACTCCACATGCAAATCAAAGGCAGCAGGAAGCTCTTGTTGTAGACTCTACTTCATCCGAAGGGGAAACGGATCCATAGACCCCTTCCCATTACCATAGTAGATCGCACGTTTTCTCCTCGCATGGAAGCTCTCCGTATCCAATATCGTACCCATTTCAAGCCTACCAAGAGATGCCAGATGGAACTTACATGTCATTGGACTCGAACATGTGGATGGACCGTTTCCATCAGTAGGCTAGTGGAGGTTCGTGGGTCACCCAATTTCCCCAAGGAACTAAAAAAGTTTTGAAGGCATACCGATAATGTACATGTTGTATATAGTTGGATGCAAGCATCCTAAGTATATGTATTAGTATTATGATAGTATGTTATATAAATTTGGTAATGTATAATAACTATAGTATCAATATTGTAAATTTAGATTTGTAATAATTGTATGTTAAGGCTCACGGCCTAAGACTTATGTGTTGTATGAAATGGTATGTATAATTATGTTATGGTATCTATGTATTGTGCAAATCATGTTTAACTATTTACCTGAAAAAGATAAATAAAAAAGAATAACATGAATGTTTAGTGTTCCTAACATTATAAACGCGCACAGAATTCTTCTAGCGATTTATTTCACCGCTACGCATGTTTTATAGACGAGGCTCGCAGTTTATATCAAACAATTTTTAAAAAAATTACCGTATTTTCATACAAGTATTTTCTAAAATGAATTCTGCATCATGAGGTAAAAAAAAAACTAATAATGGAACCAAAAGAACGACATAAGCGTAAAATCAGAATTCATAATTAAGGTGTTATAGACATGAATTCCTAGGAAAATATATAAGTCATTGTACCAAAATTAGTAATCATGATAGTAAATTAAGTTAATAGGCAAGGACTAATGATTTATTTTTATTCATCCATGGAACATAACTATAGACCATAAAAAAACTTAAAATGATTAACACAAAGCTTGTTGGAAGTGAAGAAACCATTCGACCAAGAAAATCCCTAATGATCAATTAATAAAACAACATAAACCAAAAGCCTAAAAAAACCAACTTTTAAGAAAAGGAAAGATTGAGAGAAATCTAGAAGAAATAAGTGACTTATGTAGCCTATGAGAAACTTATCAGGAAATATCAAGAATAAATTATGCTTAATTATTATGATAATTCATGAGAATATTTATGTATGTGAAAGTATGTTATGTGATCTTTTGATTGATGCAAAGAATTAATATGAATTATGGTTTGTGTTTATGAAATAAGTGAGACTTGAATGATTTGGATGCTATATGTGAATACCATATTGTTGCATGTTTAGCATGTATGATATTATTAAAGACTTAAAATGAAACCTAATAAATCAAAAGTCACTAAAGAAGAACCATATGTAAAAACTTAACATTACTCTTAGTGTGCTAAGTCTGGGACTTGTATACACTCAGAAGGTCATAGGTTCTTCTATGGTGAAGTCGTAGGTCTTCACTAATCTTTCTATGGGGATGTTGTAGGTCTTCTAGAAATTTTGATGGTGACAACCATCAAGGAATGAGTCTATATCCTAGATCAGAAGGTGCAGTAGTAGACAAATGGAAGATAATGTTTGACTTAATTATTATGATATGCCTAAAATAAAATTGTCATTGAGAGGGTGAATAGAAATTAAGAATAATTATAATTAAGTTATAAAATAAGTAGGGGTCAAATGATATCTATGATATGATGAGAAAGTGATCTAAGAGAATGAATAAATTATATGCCATGATAAATTTTATGAAAAGATGGTTTAAGAAGTTAATGAGTTGTATGTTTATATGAGATTTATTCTCTATTTTTATTAAAAATAATCCACTTCATATGAGAGCTTCTTCAAAAGGACATCAATTGAATTTTGTATGTCTATCATATTTTCTAAATAAACTAAAGTGAATGGGCTAGAAATGATGAAAGCAACCTTAGGGTAGAAACCTACTTAAAAATTTCTATTTCTCATGCCCCATTACCATTTCTTTCCCAGATCCTAATCATATTGTTTCCTACGGTAGCAGTGTTTCTTAGGCTTCATAATGTACATTGGGTTATCAATGCTCACAAGGTGATGATCACCGCCCGAGCCTATGTCAAAGTCTACTTCTATTACACTTAGATCTTTATCTCCTTAGTTCTGAGTCCAGAGTTCTCCACAGCAAACTTTGCCATACCCCTCGAGATAATCCACAACAACATGGATTTCCCTCCTCCTTCAGGCTTTTAGGCCCCTTGTCATAATCGTAATTACAACGAGACAATGAACTCACTAAAATTTTTAGAATGAATTTTATTTCGACTTTTGGAGCCGCCACCAAATTTTATTTTAAGGGAAAACATCTGAAAAAACCCTAACTCGAGGAAGAAATTCTAGGTTCGGGAGTTGGTTACGAATAGGGAAGGTATTAAGCACCCTACTCGCCCGTTCCGAAGAACGGTACCCTTAAACTGAGTGTGTGGTTTTTGATCTTTTTGAAAACTGTTTGATCCCTTTTACATATAAATAAATAGGTTAGGAAAGTAGCATAAAAGGACTTGATCCTGCTCCTACGTATTCCCTGGTGCAATGGGAAATTCAAGGCTACGTAATTCTGGTTTCGAAAACTTGATCCCTAGAGGTAAAAGAATTTGAAAGATGATTTTGAAAGCATTTTAGGTATTTCGGAAGAATCCTTAGTCCATATATGCACAGGGTCCAAGACAACTAAGGCTACATTGGGACCCATATGAATCTCTAAATATCGAACAACAGAGTAAGCCACTAGTTTGTATTTAAAGCTCATCGTGTGAGACTTAGAATTATTAAAATGATGTTTTTTGGAGTATTTTATTGTTTAAAAGGAATTCTTAGTCCATATATGCACAGGATCCAAGACAACTAAGGCTGCACTAGGACCCATATGAATCCCTAAATATCGAACAACAGAATAAGCCACCAGTTCGTATTTAGAGCGCATTGCGTGAGACATAGAATTATTAAGAAATGGATTTAATTTTAAAATAACAAAAGTAAAAGAGGATTACGCTCGACCTGATCTAAGCAAGAGTGAATTTGATTTCTTAAAGAGAGGAGAATTGTGCTTAACCCAAAATTAAAAGGATTGGGCTTGACCCAAATTAAAGAAATGGATTTGGTTTAAAACTAAAAAGGAAGTTGGACTTGACCCACCCCAAAATAAGATAAAAAAGATTTGATTCTTGATTTAAAAAGGAAAAATTGGGCTTGACCTAAATGAAACAAGAGCATGATTTTGATTGCAAATTAAAAATGAAATTTAAAAGTTGGGCTTGACCCATATTAAAAATAAACTTGATTTTTTTAAAAACTACAATTGGACTCAGCCTAAATAAAAAGATTTGATTCCAAAGAATTGAGCTTGACCTTGTTTAAATGTGTTATGGCCCAATGGCCCACTTTTCACCTTGGTATGATTAAGGGGCGGCCAGCGATGCTATCAAACTAAACATTGGGCTTGACGTGCGGCGCGGCCCAATACACTCAAGCTGAACACTTGGCCTTGATGTGCGGCGCAATCCAATATACATAAATTGGCATGTGGGAAGATATGGGAAGACTTAAAAGAAATTAAATTTGCTACCCGCAGGGATCGAATCAGGGACTTGAGGTTTTCTGGACAGCAAGTTTACCACTAGACCAAGCTTCTATTTGAATTTCTAACATCCCTGATTATATCTAAAACACACCTTCATGGATGTAGGATTACAATTTTTTAGAACCTTTTGACTTGGATTTTCTGATAAAAACTTGGTCTCTAGCACACGTGTCATCATTTCCTACTTCTGAATCATTTATTCCACTTAAACTGTGAGGTCTGGTTCGAACTTATAGGAGCACGATCTTCACATTGCCAAGGTGATATTATGAAAACCAAGCCGGGAAAGGGAAGCCACATTTTCTTCAACCATAATAAGGTGTGCAGGTTCTGATATAAGTGAAACCACTCCTGTGACTTGATGATTCTTTATTAGAGCCCCAACCAAGAAGCTTGACGATATTGTTGTGTCTTATCGAACCTAGTACTTGAATTCCTGAATATTCTACAGATCACCGCATCTTTTAAATACTAATGTTTTGCCATCTAGAATTGTGACTTTATACACCACCCCAAAGCTTACAGAGCCAATCACATTGGGTAAAGTCAACTCTCTGGACAACGTTACCAATGGAAAATCAAACTTATGACACAAAGTCCTCGCCCCAAGTTTTATTTCTCCTAAGTGCTTCGTTAGCGACATAAGCACGGATCAAGACATGGATTATGAGTAGTATTAGTCCTGCACTGTCGACTAAGAGAATAGACATTATAATCTTTATAGCTAATCTGGCATGTCCCCTAGCTTCCATTCTGTTCAGTAGGGTCACGACACTATCATTGATATTATTGATTGCCACAATAAACAACAATATGAGAGCAGCTTTTGTTCACTGTTCAGGCATATTCAAGGATTTTCCACCTTATCTCTTTCAAATGAGGAATAACACCAGCCATATTCAGGATTAAGAAACAATTCATAATTGCTGATGCAGCTTCTAGTTCCCATGTAGCCGAGACTGTTTCAAGGGCTTTACTTTTATCATTTTCTTTCTCCCACAATTCATCACCGAACCGACTTGTGCTATGACTATCACCTTTATTTTGTAGAAGATTTAAAACCTTTATCTGTGTGAAGAGACTCATTTTATCCCGGTTTGAGCTAGACTGACCAGAACTTCAAGAAAATTTGTTATATTGGACAGAATTAGAGCAATCTGAGCAAGGAGTTGATAAGCTCCATATGGAGGAACGCCCACAGAATAGGTGTGAGAAGTAGCAACCAGAATCTTTGAGTTTATGGAGCTATTTCTAAGAGTTCTGCAAGTTGCAATGTAGAAGTGCTTACTAATCACAAATTGGGTGAGACTCCCTAATATCCAAGACACATTCCACTTGATTAGGAAGCTATCAGATTCAATGGGCCAATGTTGTATTTGTTGTTTGCTTGAAGCTCAGACTTTGAACTCATGTTGACTCTACCACAGAAACCCTGTTATCATTGCTTGAGTTGTTTGGACTCATTCCAAGGTAGATCTCAAGTTTAGAAACCAATGCCCAAGGCTGAGATAGAATTCATTATACCTCCATTCATGACATTATTCACATGATCTGATTCAAATCTATACCTGGAAGCTGATCACATAAGCTTAACATGAGAAGGAAGATAACTCCGCATAGGGACTGTGGAACTAATATCGTGAACGGTTTGTAAAGGCAGAAATCCTAAACAACCCCCTCAAAGTGATTCCTTTGGTCACATTACAACCTTAATAAAGATCTTTATAATCTTATATGTGATTTGATTTTAAGTGGAGATTTGAGGTTTATAGATAAACCTATGCTAGTGTACAGTTGTGAAGAGTAGAACGCTAATAATCTATACTCTTATATATTTGAGAGATGGTGATAAGAGTGATCCCCTCTGTGTGTGACACTTGATTGCAAGGAAATAAAATCCTAATTAGATTATTATTAATTGTTCCCATGATGGTAATTATACTTGGTTGTTGCATGTTTCCTTTGAGAGGTTCCTAGATTCTACACTTGCTACATTCTCATTCCTTGGGATATTGCTTGAGGACAAGCAATGTTTAAGTTTAA
The DNA here is from genome assembly GCA_037954105.1 of Canavalia gladiata. Classification (NCBI taxonomy): domain Eukaryota; kingdom Viridiplantae; phylum Streptophyta; class Magnoliopsida; order Fabales; family Fabaceae; genus Canavalia; species Canavalia gladiata. The sequence continues at coordinate 26,955,089 of CM075662.1, forward strand.
GGATGTTATAAACTATCATTCTATGGATTTATCTGTTAGAAACTAGTTATAATTATGACATAATTTATGATTATTTGATTGTAATTTCATCTAATTTTTCTTATTTTGCAGGAATAAGATCACACAAGTAGAAAATTCACAAAATAGTAAAGTTTTGGGCCAAGAAGAAGGTAAAAGAAGAATAAAAAGACAAGAAATATAATGTGACAATGTCACGTCAGCTCTAATAATGTAGGAGGCATTCTAGTCAGCCCTATGGTGCTGAAAGATGACATAGAATGGTCGTGACAGCTAAAGAAGCGGCTAAGTCAAGTCCAATCCATAAACAGTGAAACCCTAATGCACGCTTATAAAATGGAGACTCTGTCATGTTATTCTACACACCACTCTAAGCCCCAACGATCACACCATTCTCCGAGGTACAAGCCTCTTACTATCCCAAAGACCATCTCTTCACTCTATCTTTCTTCTAGTACCTTCCCGTAAGATATTGGAGGAAAAAGATCTCTCATAGTGTGAGTTGCAATGTCCTATTGCTAGCTTTGTTGACACTATGGTTTTGTCATTCTTTTTCTAAAATTAGGATTATGGATTGTTTTATTGGAATAGTATACTCTTGTTTGTCTTATCTTTATATCTGTATCTAATCCTCATATCATACATAAGGATTTAGTAAAACTTATGATGTAACCAATTGAACTTCTTTTTTCCCTTTTATGAATGATTATGTGTTTCTATTCAATTGTGTTTTCCTTATTGTGCTTAATTCATTGGTGAGAATTAGTTACTCTTGTTGATTTCCAAGTTAATTGAGGGATAGGCAATCGTACCATTGCCTAATTAACAAAAATATAAGTTAAACTAAATCTAAGTGTTTTAGAGGATCAATTTCCTTTATTTCTAACCGATTATTAATTTAACAAGTCTGAATATACTTTATGTTTCTCTTAATTATATACCTTTCATGATCATTAGAAGTAGTAACTTAAGGGAAAAAATATTGTTGTTGCATGATCATTGGGTAGTAATAGAATGAGAACGGATGGCACCAATTGACTTTAAATAATTCATAAGGGAGTTGGGTGGAAAATGGGTAAAATTATAAGAGAAACCAAAGTCTCATGTCTTTCCATAGTTGAATTTGTGCACGTGTTCTTTTGCCTTTAAATTTTATACTCTTGTTTTCCTATTTTTATATTTGTTTTACATATTTTCAAACAAAATTATTTCTTGATGATCTCAAAAGTTAGGATTCAATCATTCTTTTAAGAATTGTTAAAATACTCTCTATGGGACCGATACTTAAAGTTTCAAATACCCCTTTCTACACTAACGAGTGCAATTTTCCGTGGGTAAAACTTTATACGCATAGTAAATGCATAACAAGTCTGAGTCTATCTATTTATTAAACTGTAAACACGCAGTTATGTCCAAGGCCCCACTTATAAAAAATTAATCAAGAAACAAACAGTAATTTAAATAACAAATAAAAATTAAAGTTAATAAATAGAAAACAGAAAAAAAAATAGAAAACGAGGCAAGCAAATAAACAGAAATGAAAAATAATAACAAAATAACAAATTAAAACTAACTATAAAAAATAAAAATAGAGTAAATAATAAATAAAAACATAAAAAATAAAAAATTGCAAATATTAATAAAAATAAATAGTAAATAGAATTAGAAACAAATAAAAAAAAGAGAGAAAAAGAAAAAGAGGGACAAGAAAAATAATAATAACTCAAAAGTAATATAAAATTTAGAAAAACAAAAAATATAGTAAAATAAAAAAATAAATGAAAAATATATAAAAAATTGAGAAAAATAAAATAAAAAATAAAAAATAATAATAATAATAATAAAGGGGAATTAAAAACATAAAATCTTAAAAATAAAAATAAAAAATATAATAAAAAAGAGAACTAATAAAAACAAACAATATATAAAACATAAATAAAGGGAAAAATAAAGTAAGAAAATTGAAAAAAAAGCAGAAAAACGGAAAATTAAAACAAAAACAGAAAAACAGAAAATTGACAAAAACAGAAAAACAAATAGTAACAGAAAACGAGATTGAAAAAAAAAACAAGAAATGAGGCTAAGCGTTTGGCGAGAAGGGGGGAGAGTGATCTACTTCCGAAGGTAAAGGGGAAGCCTAAGACGACAATTCTTGCTCCTGGATTCATCTTGAAGGCGATTCACCATTGAAGAAAAAGAGAACCAATTCCATGCAAAGCTTGTTCCTACTGCAACCGAAAGGAATCCACCTTCCATAGAGATTTACTGCAGTCAGGTTAGCATTTGAATTCATTTCTTTTTTATCTACGCAGCCAAATCATCATCTCCTCACATGGAAGGTCGTACCTACTAGCTGATGCATGAGTATAGTGGTAGGTGTCACAACCGTAATTCCGAAAAGACGATGGACTCGCTAAAATTTAAAAATATAATGTTTTGTTTTACGTGAAGTCGCCACCAAATTTTTATTTAACGGAAAATACTTGGAAAAACCCTAACTCGAGAAAGAGATTCGAAGTTCGGGAGTCGGTTATGAATAAGGAAGGTGTTAGGCACCCTATTCGCCCGTTCCAAAGAACGGTACCCTTAAATCGAGTGTGTGATTTTTGAAAATCATTTGATCCCTTTTATTAGAGTAAAAATAAATAACTTGATGGAGGTTAGCCTGACAGGACTTGATCCTGCTCCTACGTATTCCCCAGTGTAATGGGAAACTCAAGGCTTACGTAGTTCTGGTTTGGTTTGAAGGCTTGACCTTCGAAATTGCTTGAAAAGGAGTATTTGAAAATGAACATGTTATTTTGGAACATATTTTAGAAGAATCCTTAATCCACATATGCACAGGGTCTAACACAACTACGGCTGCACTTTGGCCCATACGAATCTCTAAACATCGAACAACAAAAAAAGCTACCAATTCGTGCTTAGAGCTCGTCGCGTGAGATTAAGAATTACAAAACAAGTTTTCTTATTTTGTTAAAAAAAAGGCATTCCCAATCCACATATGCACAGGGTCCAAGACAACTACGACTGCACTTGGGCCCTACAAATCTCTAAACATCGAACAGCAGGAAAAGGTACCAGTTCGTGCTTAGAGCTCGTCGCATGAGATTAAGAATGGCAAAACAGGTTTTTTCATTTTGTTAAAAAAAAAAGGCATTCCCAATCCACATATGCACCGGGTCCAAGACAACTACAGCTACACTTGGATCCATACAAATCTCTAAACATCGAACAGCAGAAAAAGCTACCAGTTCGTGCTTAGAGGTCGTCACGTGAGATATAAAATTTTAAAATATCTCTTTTAAAGATTTAAATTATAATTGTTAAAATAGCCATTAAAAATAATTTTTACTAAAACATGATTTTTTTACATGAAATGGTAGAAGGTGCCCCGGGGTAGAGGAGAATAATTTTCTTTTGAAGGAAATTGAATTCTTAAATAAAACTTTATTAAATGGTCAAATTACTTAATCTATTGGGTCCCACTTTCTTTAGCCATGCAAAAACCATAAACGGCCATCCTGCCATTGGTTTACTTGCATAAAAATATTAAAATAATAATTACATTACCCATTATCTTTGCTAGTTAACTATGCCTTTGAGTAAGCTACATGACCGAACATTTGTTCGGTTTTGTTCACAAAGCATTTATTAACCAATGGGTCCACCTTATTAAACTATGATATTCCTTCTTAAAGTAATTCAGATCATGCACAAAGTTTCATTAGATCTTTCTATCTTTCAATAGTAGCGTCATTCACATGCTTTGGGTTATCTTATCGAAGTTATCTCTAGCCGCATCAACCTTTGATGCTAATTTCCATGACAGCCCCACCACCACACTTAAATGGGATTTCTCAACAACTATCTATCATTTATGGATGCTTGATGTCAATATTTTCACGCTTTGATTGATTGAGTTTTTTAACGCATGAAGATACCTTCACCCTCTCTTATGATTGACAATGATACATAGGCAAACCTTAAGGAAAATCAATAAGAATTGTTTCAACTCGTGCACGTATTTCGATGTATCACTGAAGTATAAGTAAATGAGCTTGGATAAAAACCCATAATACAACAGAGTCAACATGGTCGATGGAGGCAAGGTTCCTTTGGAAGTTGAAGGTTAGGATTAAAGTTTTGGAAAAGGCAGTGAAGAAGTGCGAGGGAGAAGGAGATTTGGACTAAAGGAGTAATAGTTCCTTAGCCTCCAATTGCGCATAGCGTGTGAGGTCCAAGCTTCATCGAGAATCATAGCGATTCTCTGTGTTAATTATTTTACTTGATCGTTCTCCACCATGGCTTTCTTTTCTCTCGGTGGCAAAGGAAGAGAGGTTAAGCTCCAAGATATGGCATTACTGAGAAGGTATATGACATGGCTTCGTTGATAGGAATAGGATCGCATCAAGATGGACGAAGGCTTGGACTCAAGGATGGCTAAAGAATATTGTCATTTTGGATGACACAATCGAAGTAATAATAGTGCAGAGACTGATGTGGCCTTCACAGTGGCTATGGAAACCGTGGCAGTGCCGCCACCATGGTTTCAGAAAAAGGGGAAATATAAGTTCGCACCATTCTTCTTCTAACATAAAAGCCGTGAAACTACAATTTCTACTACGATTAGCAGTTAATTTAAGAATTACCAAGCGACACTTCCATTTCCATTTTTTAATTAAAACTAATCGTTCAAAAGCCAGTGATTCAAGATTTCTATACCTACAATTTGCGTATTCGAGGCGAGGTTTCACCACCGATAAAGCACTTTTTATTGCCGGAAAATGGTGAAGGTTTTGATTACGATTTTTTCCCGGAGCAAATGGTGAGGTTTGAATGTTTTCTCCTCAACCTCCAACTAAAATTGCCGCCCCTTTCTGAATTCCCCAGAAGCCAGGCCAAGATTCCCAAAAAAAAGCCCCTGTTTCAGTGCCAAATCCCCTCTTTATAGGCACAAAATCAGAAATTATTTTGGGCGGGAGCTCCTTTTCCTTTTCGATTTTTCTTCCCTTTTTTAATTTTTGTTTTATTCCCGTTTATTTATTATTATTTTTTATGTGTGTACTTTTTTTTATTATTATTTTTAATTTTTTATTTGTATTATATGTTTTTTTTTATTATTATCAACCTTTTCTTTATTTGTTTTTATTTCTCTATTTTTCATTTTTTTTAATTTTTTTTACTAATTTTTATTTTTCCTTTTCCAGAAAATTTTTATTTATCTCATCTTTCTTTTTATTGTTTTTTTTCTTTTTTACTATTTGATAACATTTTTCAATTTTCAGATTTTTTTCATTCTTCTTTTCTTATTTTCTTGTTTTGTTTTTCTTGTTATTCACTAACCTATTTATTTGTTTTTCCGAATTGTTATCTATTTACTAATTAATTTAAAAACAGGGCCTCGGACATAATTGTGTGTTTACAGTAGGGACACCAAGAAAAGGAAATCCAGTGATGGTAACGGCAACTGCATCTTTCATCTAGAATTTGAACCTAAAAATGTCCATATAAAACCTGCATACATTCAGATAAATCTTGATGTTAATATGTGCACGAGGGGGTGGGTCTTCTATTCATGATTAGCAAAAAAGTATCCATGCTGGCACCTCTACGTTTCTTTATCATACTCTGTGGATCCATGATGGGTGACAAGTCATGTAAATGAATCAGTTTTAACAATAGCCAGGAGATTATATCAACGTATTTGCTTAGGTCGTAGCTAAAGGTTAACTTTTCTCAACCATGTCTCTTGATCATCCTTCGCTTATCTTGCATCCTTGGTGGTTTTTCCTTTTCCTTACACCTTTAAAGTCATCATAAGGGATCTCCTCAAGTAGTTATCTCACCCTCACCACATTACCACTAGTTAGATGTAAAGGCTTCGGTTAATTAGGTTGACTCAAAGAAAGGTTTAGCATATGTGAAAAACTACACTACCCGTCCTTACCTTGCTTATATCCCATTCCCGCTACACCCTACACATCACATGTTATTCATTCTAAGAGACAGGGACATAGCAGAACTTGTTTGTCGAGTATAGTTATTAATTGAGCCCCAACAGTGAAGAAACGGGAGATCCACTGGAGAGGTTGGAATTGGAGGGTGCAGTTCCTGTATGTAGGCCAAGACCAATTGTTGTAACAAGCGTCTGTGTGTTGGTTCACCTAAGGCACACCAAGCAATAATCCATTGTCGGCCCAGGGGGGTTGCAAGCTACTTCCTCGATCAATACCAATAAGAAGTGTAAGTCTGGTTGGAGCCTTTCACATGCATGCAAGCACAGTGGCCGAATCCAGTCACCTCATAAACTAGGGGACCAGTTTCTTTGCCAAGCACACTTAGGTTATTGGAAATTATAAGCTAATTCCTGAGTACTTCCGTTGGTGTAAATGCAAGAGCATGGGCATTTCAAATTCCCCCACAATTGGGCTTTGCTAGTTCATTAATACATCGTTCACTTGCAATTGGGCTTTACCAGTTCATTAACAATCCGCTCGCCAGCTTATTAGCAATTGGCCCACCAGTTGCAATTTCCAATTGGGCCTCACAAAATTGAATGAAAATTTCCATTCTGTTATTTTACAATTGATTGGTCTAGTTTTAATTTAATCTTTTATTAAGGTCATTTCATTTAAATCAAATTTATTTCTTTTTCTCCAAATTCAAAATTGAGGCCATCTAAATCGAATTTAATTCTTTTTCTCCAATTCTTTTCCTCAATTTCAAATCAAATCAAGTTTAATCCTTTTCTTCAAAAATCAAATCAAGTTTAATCCTTTTCTTCAAAAATCAAATCAAGTTTAACTCTTTTCTTCAAAAATCAAATCAAGTTTAATCTTTTTCTCCTAATTTCAAATCAAGTGCATTTTATCCCAATTCTTTTTCTCAAGTTCAATCCCTCAAATTTTAAATCAAGTCCATTTCAAATCAAGTTCAAATCCTCAAGTTCAAAGCAAAACTCATTTTTCAAGTTCTTTTCCTCAAAATTCAAAATCAAGTTTAATTCTTTTCTTCAAATTTTAAATCAAGTCCATTTCAAATCAAGTTCATTTTTCGTTTAAATTAAGCCCAATTCTTTTTCTACCTAAGCCCAATCCTTTTCTTTATCGTTGTTATGTTCAGATTAAATTCATTAATTCTAGGTCTCACGCAATGAACCCTAAGCACGAACTGATAGCTTTTTCTACTATTCGATGTTTAGGGATTCATATGGGTCCCAATGCAGCCGTAGTTGTCTTGGACCCTGTGCATATATGGACTAAGAATCCTTTTGTAAATAATTTCAAGAAAAACTTCATTCATAAATTCTAATCTCACGCGATGAATCCTAAGCACGAACTAGTAGCTTTTTCTGTTGTTCAATGTTTAGGGATTCATATGGATCCCAGTGCAGCAGTAGGTCTTGGATTCTGTGCATATGTGGACTAAGCATTATGCAAAAATATCAAAAAATACTCTCAAAATCATTCCTTTTACTTAGAAGGTCAAGCCTTCAAACCAGAGCTACGTGAGTCTTGAGTTTCCCATTGCACCAGGGAATACGTAGGAGCAGGATCAAGTCCTATCAGGCTATCTTCCATCAATCTATTTATTTTCACTCTAATTAAAGGGATCAAACAATTTTCAAATAAATCACACTCTCAGTTTAAGGGTACCGTTCTTCAGAACGGGCGAGTAGGGTGTCTAACACCTTCCCTACTCGTAATCGACTCCCGAACTTAGATTCTTCCTCAAGTTAGGGTTTTTCCAAATCTTTTTCCTAAAATTAAAATTTGGTGGCAGCTCCTTTAATCCAATCGAGTTCTTTTCAAAATTTTAGTGAATTCTTCGTCTCGTAGTAATTACGGTTACGACATATACGCATAGTAAATGCATAACAAGTTTGAGTCTATCTATTTATTAAACAAACCGAGTCAAGCTAGGCCTTAAACAAGTTGAGTCGTAGGTCCCTATCATATGACCTGATTCATTTCCATCCCTAGGTGTTATTCAACATTCAAGTAACAAAGAGAACATTTTAGACACCTAAAATTTGAAGTACATCTATAGAGTTATTAAATCTGTCAAAATGGGCTTTGATCTTAGGACCAATCCTACCCAGCTCGTTTTTTAACTCATCCAATAGCTAAAAAATCCATAAATATATGGATCCGATGGGGCTAATCCATGGGTCAATCCTAACCTTAAAAAATCTTAATACTAATTTTTCCATTCATCTAAGTCCAATATCTAAACAAATGAAAAGTGAAAAAAAAAATAGTCTCGCACCCAAAACACATGAACCCTAATCCCAAACTTTTGTTGATTTTGCATGCTTAATTAGTGAATCTCGTAAAATAGGAATATTTGAGGATAAATTTCCTAAACCTCCTCTCAACATTCCTCCCAAATTTACATCCGGGTATGTATTATTTTCTTCTAGTGTTGACTTCAAGTATTCCAAGTGCTCATTATTTTCATCTTGTGTTGACTTAGGAAAATGGATTTCAATGGAATGTTGCTTCCTATGTTTCATTTTATTTGATGCTTTTTTATGAAAGGTACTTGTGGGTTTGTATCTATTTGTAAAATATGGTGATGGAATTGGTTTCTAAGTCTTCTCTATTTCATATGTTCTACTACTATTGTTTTTGTTGTGTCGGTGACAATAAGCATGGTTGAATGGTCCTAACTTGAGAACTAGCATGATGATGGAATTGATTTTTAGATCTTATCAATTATGTTGATATTTTATGCCTTGTTTTATTTATTTCTTTTATATAATGTTGGGGAAGAGGAAGGGTTGTTTTTGGATGTTGCACATATCTTAAGTTTTGTTAAATATGTTTCTAATAGTAGTTTCTTTTCATAATGTAGAGAAAATTTATTATTTCTTATAAATATAGTTATTATTATTATTATTATTATATTTATATATATATATATATTGACATTATAACATTGGACAGTAAAACTTGGTTGAAAAGGATAATGTCTGAGTCATTCAAAACAGTCAAGAATAGTTAAGCCATACCAATCATTACTATACATAATCTTCCCTTTTATTTATTCATATTTTTAGACTTTAGCTTAGTTGGCTAATGGCCTTGCCCAAAATGCACCAAAAATAATTGTATGTCCACTTGTTACTTTATTAGAGCTACAACACATAATTGAGTCGTTTCATTATGCATACAATTTTTGACTAGTCAAGATTGTGTGTTATACAAGTAAGCATGCATTAGATCATCTATAGAATAAACCATTTAACTATACTATATAGGTGATGTCCACTTGGTACCATGCTAGACCTATAAGACACATAGACTCATTTCATTATGCACACGGCTCTTGATAGAATGCATATATTATTTTTAAAAAAAAATTATCTTTTTTATATGATTAGGCTGTGTGGTCCAATTAAAAAATTTTCCTTTTCTGTATGCTTCTTTAGTAGAATGCAATATTTTTTTTTAAAAAAAAAATCTCTTTTCATAACATAAGAGCCCAAAAGAAAATACACTAACTACTTGACAATAAGGACTTTCTTCCTCTCTTTTTAGAAGATCTAGGATTGTTAAAATAACAAGTTGGAGTTTTAATTTGTTATTATGGATGTGTTTTTTTATTCTTTCTATTTTTATTATTTTTATAGTATGAGATGATGAATATAATTCTATCATTAGGAGATGAAAAGTGGCAACTCAACTTCTTTATAATTGTGAATTTTTTATCTTAATGTTATACCAAATAGTTTCAAAACTTAAGAAGGGGTAAATTAAGTTTTAATTTTTTTAAAACTCTTTGCAATCAAATTTTGTAAAGTAATGATGTTGCGTTTTCGAATGGGTTTTCTTATTAATTGTAAAGAATAAAAGAATATAGGATAGAAAAGTACAAACTTGATTTATTTTGGTTCAAACACCAACCACACTTGTGTCTCTAGGTAATGTTCATGGTATTTTCCTCTATACCAAAAGCCAATTATAATATCTGTTTATAATTTTTGGGATACCATATTTAAAGAAAACTTTATTCTCAAAGGTTACCTTAATCTTATAGTTATAACAGTATCTTATCCTCACACAAAACAACAACAAAATGAAGTAGAAACTCTCACAAGAATAGATAATATATTCAATTATTAGTAAAATGGTTATCGTTAGATACAAGTCTATCTAATAATTAGAAAAAATATATCTGTATATTAAAATATTTTCATTATTCTTAAACCTTATTTATTTAAAAATATCTAGATATATTTTTATGTGAGACATTATATTTTGCAAATGCGTATTTTTATGTTTTTTATACTTATTTATGTTGTTTTACTATTTTAATGGGTTGGTAGCTGAATTATTCTTTTGATGAAAGAGCTGGTCCATGGGTTGATCCTAACCCACTTGACCTTGTGGGATTTTTAGCCCTATAGGCTTTTAATATAGTGAATTTTTTTGGTCCTATGGACTTTTTTGACCCTGACCTATAGGGTTAGGGCTAAATAGATGAGAGTTAGCTCTCTCTAAGAGTTATGTCTCTTACTCCAACCTTAAGATTTTTTATAAAAAAAAATAGTCAAAAATCAAAATCTTATTAATGCATTTATTTTACGCATCATTTGGATGTGCGAAAATGAAGTGGAAGGGAAGGCTAAGCAAGGAAAAGGCATGGATGGTATGTCTTAACCTGTTTGGTATGTTTTGTCTTATTTAAATGAATAACTTGAATTTTTGTGGGATCCACTTAAAAATGTTTCCAGTCTATGATAGTGAAACCTTAACTCATGCCTATAAAAAGAAGGTTTTACCACACCGTTCAAGACACCACTGTTAGTATCCCTCAATATCCCTCAGTAGAATTCGGAGACAAAAGCTCTTCCACAGTACGAGTTGCAATGTCCTATTGTTAACTTTGCTGATATTACGATTTTGTCATTCTCTTTCTAAAATTAGGATTATGAATTGTTTTGTTGGATTAGTATGTTTTTGTTTGTCTTTTCTCTCGATGTATAACTAATTCCCAAATCATGGGGCTTTGGTGAAACTTATAATGTAACCAATTGAACCCTTTTCCTTTTCATGAATGATTTCGTATTTCTATTCAAATGTGTTTTCCTTATTATGCATAATTAATTAATGAGAATTAATTTCTAGGTTAATTAGGGGATAGGCAATCGTAACATTGCCTAGTTAACGGAACTATAAGGTAAACTAAATCTAAGGTTTGGGAGGATCAATTGAAATCCTTAATTTCTAATCAATTATTAATTTAACAAGTCTGCATGTTCTTTATGTTTCTCTTCATTGTATACCTTGCATGATCATTGGGGGTAATAATTTGAGGGAAAGAATATTGCTATTTCATGATCATTGGGTAGTAATAGAATGAGAACGGATGGTTAGTAATTGACTCAAATCATTCATAAGGGAGTTGGGATGAAATTGGTTAAAGTTATAAGGGAAACTAAAGTCCCATGTCTCTCCACAATTAAACTTGTATTTGTGCCTTTTTGTCTTTAAGTCGTTTGCTCTCATTTTGTTCATTTCTTCCATTCGCCCTAAATATTTCTAACCAAGTCCTTTTATGGTGAGTTCAAAAATTAGGATTTAATCGTTCTTTAAGATTATTGAAATAGTCTCTGTGGAAACAATATTAAGGTTTTAAATACCCCTTTTTACACCCACAGGTACATTTGTCCGTGGATAAAACTTTGTACGCACAACACTAAGATAAGAGATTACAAACATGATGCAAGGAAAAAAGAAACTACATGCAAGGCGAGTATATTTCTGATTGCAATCACTTATAATTTTTACTTGTATGTAATACAATTTATGATTGCAATCACTTATAATTTTTACTTGTATGTAATACAATTTAGCAAGTTGATTGGGTTTATTTGTTGTTTAAGTAGACAAAATAAAACATTGTTCATAGGGTATTTTTGCTAATGAACAAAAACACATCTATTTATCCACTATGGTTCAATGTATCCAAACATAAGTTAAATAAAAAATATGTTCTTTCCATTCATTTTTATTTAATCTAAATAATCCAATTTTTCATTCCATTTTCACTATTTTTTTTTTGTATTTTATTCTTTTCAATTTATTTTCACTACATTTTCTTCTTTATCCAAACAAAACATCATTTTAAAGAAGTAAAAAGAAAAAAAAAAGAACTTACATAGATACGCTTATTAAGCTATCTATAAAAAAAAAAAAAAGTATTTGTTGTAAGTAATTTGTTCAACACAAAGTCATATGTTAAAGTACAAATTTTTGAAACAAGTACATTTTATTGAGTTCATGTATTTATATATTGCAAACTTTAACTCTTTTCCATAATATTTAAATTTGTCCACTTTTATATAAATATAAGTTTTAAAAAAAAAGTTAAGAATCTTCATATACAACAAAAAGAAAAACATTTATTATTTTTTAAATGTATATATATTGAATTCTTTATATAATTATTCTTTTTCTTTCTATCTCATAACTTTTTCTCTTATCTTTAAATTATATGTAAATTTATTTTTTTTTATTAATTTTAGATAAGTATGAGATGATTTATTTGTTAAAAGTTATTTAAAAAATTATTTTACTTTTATGATACTTGTTCTTTCAACAGAATAGTGAAATCTTACTCTACGTATTCAGAGTGAGGAATAGTTTGAGTAACTTAAAAATGAACTAATATAAATAATGTTATGCTATTTTTTTATATATTTATTTTCTATTTAATTAGACTGATTGTGAAGTTTTTTTAAAAAATTATTTTAAAATAATTTTATACTTTTTAAGATGTCTTAATCATTTAGATAATTTTTCAAAAACTTTTTTATTTTTACACAATATTTTTTAAAATCATCTTTAAAAATTTGTAAATAATATCTGACATAATTTAAATTTTTATTGTATGCTCCTATATTTATTTTAGTTAAAAAAAAACTTAGATAAGTTGAATATTTAGACTTGTAAAAATTGAAAAATATCTCAAAATTTAATCAATACTTAAAAAATATTTATATAGATCTTTCATTAATGAGATCCTCATATTAACTGTATAATAAAACTTACATCTTTATAAAATACAAATCTTATTTTTATCAACTAAACTTATCTTTGATAACTTATGACAATCGGTCATAATATAATAAATTTTTGTCCATTAAATTAAAGAAAAATCACACTATCAACCACTTTTCAATGAAAAAGAAAAATTATAAACCCATTTAAAAAAAATCTTAAGATTAATTAATGATAACCAATTGAAAAAAATTCTCTTCAGTAAATCAGATATAAAAATCAAGCAACTTTAGATAACTAATAAATTTCGAGGATATTCTGTTTTTTGTGAATTACTAAAGAAGAGTATACAACAGCATCAACCATAATCTCTTATCCCATTAAATGAGTTTAGCTAAAGAAAAATATACACTCTTTAGTTTATTTATTTTTCTTATTTTATTTGATGAAAATTTATGCCAATTTAATTTATTGCAGAAATTTTTATCATTAGCCCTAATCATCATTACTGTGATCAATGAATATAACATTGTCTTTTCGCTGATTTTCTGATTTCTCTGATCATATATATTCCTCTTTGGCAAGATCATAATCAGTCACAATGCAAGAAATATTATGTAAGATTGATGATTACAATCATTATGATTATGTATATGTATATGAATATGCTACCACAGAACCACAACCATTCAAGTGACTTACAAACAAACTTAATAGTACGACACCCATTCATGTCTATTTTAGCTCAGCAGATTAGTAGCATCACGTAATATAATATTATGCAATCTTTAATTTCACCATCACCCCTTGTCTTGCCCATGAAAATTCTGCACAACTGCACCCACTATAATAAATTCTGATATTCAGATCTAAGATTATTACTTTTAGCATAATAGTTTTTTAATTACACTACTTTTTTTATATCATTTTTGAAAATTTAACTTTGTAACTTATTGATTTTTTTTTTGAAAATTTTATTTCTGAAAGTGATTTATAAATCAGTTTTGAAAATTAAATTTTCAAAAAATAATTCATATATTTCAAAATTAAAATGTTGAAAATGATTTACGGATAATTTCTAAAAGAAATATTTAATCTATTTTAAAATTAAATTTCTAAAAATAATATGAAAAAGAATAGTGCAATTAGCAAACACAGATGCTACCAAAAGGAAATATGGCCCTCTTACCAATTTTGAAAAGTACCAAAGATTTTGGACTTACATTAGGAGGAAAGATTTACATCTGGTAAACCGTCTATTTTATTTTTTATTTTTTATTTTTTTAACGGTTGATCATAGATTTCAGAAATATAAATAATTATATTTATATGTGTTGATATTTTGTTACTCATATAACAGATAGCGAATACACAATTGAGATGTCCCTGTCAACGATAGGGTCGACGCTGGTATCAAATTCGTACAGGAGTAGTGATTTACAAGTTGCACACGTGGTCTATCCTGATAACGTAAAAATAAATATTCCCATCAGCTTTTCTAGTACGTTTTTTTCATTAAATTATACATGAAAAGGATATATAAAAATATTAAGTAATTAAATTTTAAAATATATTTAAATTTATATTATTTTAAAGTAATTTTTTTATTATAATTAATTTTATTATTTTAAAATTATTAAAATCGTACAAAAATAAATATAAAAGTAATAAATACTTTTTAAACTTTTTTAAAATCTTATATTAAAGATTACAAAATTTCTTATAAAAATTATGAGGAATATTTTGATTATACAATATCACTTGGGGACATACATTAACAGGAAAAATATGTTGTTTTAATTGAAGAGAAAAGTTCTATTATGTTTACCGGTGAAGAGTTTAATTTAAACGCGTGTTTATAAGGTATTTTATTGAGTTAAAAAGTTAAATTATTAGTTAAAAAATTTGATAAGATGTTTTGGTTTTGACGGTAAAATAGTTTATTTTTATAATTATTAATTTTTTTCAGATGTTTATTAACATTTTTTTAAAAAAATTATTTCAAAAAAATTTAGTATTTTTATTTTTTTACTGAGATATTTTGTTTATTTTTATCTTTAATATTTTTATAATTTAATATTTTATTTATCTATTTATGTTTATAAGTTTAATATTATTTGATTTTTGCATAATAATATTATTAATTTTGATAGATTTATTTTTATATTATAATAAAAAATTATATTTTAAATTAGCATTTTAATATATTAATAATTTTAATTATTATATTATTTATTTTATTTTATTAAAAATATTGAACCTTTGATACAAAATTAAAATTATAAAAATAATTACTTTTAAAAAGTTTTCATTTGAAATTTATTTCTATAAAAATTAAAAATAAATATTTTTATTTAAAAAATAAATTTGTATTTATTATTTATTAAATATATATATATATAACACTTACCATATTTTAATACTTACCGTTTTATATATTTTATTCACATTTATCAGCTACTTCATCAGCTAGTTTTATCAAATACTTCATCAGCTAATTTTATCAAGTACTTCATCAGTAGTTTATCAATTTTTAATTTTTATTTTTTAATTTTTAACTAATTTATTCGTTAATTTTATTAAACACACCCTTAATTATTTTTTATAAAATATAAAATTTATCAATTTAATTATTGATTTATGCAATTATATTATGATTATGTATTAAATTTTAAATAATTTAAATATGTGAATATAATATATTAATCAACAATTAATATTTATTTATATTTTATAAAAAAATTATTAAGTAGTAACACATGAATATAAATATATATATATATATATATATATATATATGAGAATAAAGATGTACTTCTATTTAGAAATCAAGATCAAATATTTTTAATAACTTCTATCAAGGAATTTTTTTCATTGATCCGATCTTTTGAGATATTAAATTATGTAAAAGTGATTTAATTTTAAGATGTAAACTTGACACCTAGTGCCATTTAATTATGAAGATCAACATAAGTCGAAAAAAGCTAATTTTTTATTTAATTTAAAACCAATGTGTAAAATGGATATAATTTCTATATGTCAGTTTTTTTTCATAATTTATAATATACTTCCGCTGTGTCCAATATTTAATTTTTACCTCATATATACAATATACAAGTGCTTGTGCACAGTAATATTTATAATTTTCTCTGTTTTTCATTGTATATACTGGCATATTAGAAGGCCACCAATATCTCCGAATATTGCGTTAAAATTTGAGTATTTACACCAAAATAAAGTTGACACTAAGAGTTGATGATTGGGTTGAAGTATCACAATTTTAAAAAATTAAGAGTAGCTGAATTAGCTCGCAAAATTGAAATTCCCTGTTTTTCAAGGTCATATCCGGCCCAAAGCCCGTCATTTAATCGATTTCAACATAAGAAAGAAAAGGAAGTGATCATGAAAAGAAGAAATTGTGATTGCGATAAAAAAGGTCCCTCATCATTAAATGTTGAAAAATATTAATAACACTTTTTTAATACATTTGATTATTTTTTTAAAAATAGATCAATCACAGAAAAAAAATGTTTAAAAAAATATATTACCAGCATTCCTCTTAAATGTTTTGGATCATCAAATGCATATTAACTCCTGCAGCAAAATGAGATGTCACTAATGATACACTGCAGCAAACTGAGTCTGCATAAGTTCCTTCCTTTAAAGCAAACTATGGTTTTAAACCCAGAAAGCCATTTTACTTTCACTACCGCTGTCTCGATCATCAAAATCATAATTATCATATTAAAGAACTCGGGTGGATGCAGTAGTACTATTGGTGCAAATTCTAATTGACGTGTTTAAAAGACGGTTGTTGCCAGAATTAGGGACCGATTTGCATAAGATGCCCTTGGTGGTTGGTAGAGTGCAAGTAGCTACAAACCATGCTCACAAGAGGTAACAAAAAATGGTTGTAGAATGGGTATTGCATTGAGTCATAATAAATGAGAGAAAATTGAGCTTAGAAGAAGTTGCTAGGATTCAATAGTAAGGTATGAAACTTGAGTATCATATTGAATGTATGGGATTCCAGTAAAGAATTTTTAAGGCATTGGGCTCCCTAACTACATCACCTAGCTTTTTTTGTATAATTCTCCTAATATCCTTATCAATTGGTATCAAAACTTTCAACCATATCTCTTAGCCACAAAAGAGTGGCGTGAATAGTGACGCCTGCATTGTGGTGTTCATCAGAAACTAGTGAAATAGTCCTCTCCGTTTTCTAAAAGAAATGACACTCTCCATTAGGAGAGAGAAAGACAGAAAAGTTTAAAATAAAATAAAAAATTTAATACACCTATCTCTTTGTATTTATCTCTTTCCTACTTGCAAATGCATGTACTAGAGAGGATCCCCATCCCAAAAGAACTAGAGTTTGAGTTCAAGTATTGATCAGTTATTCAGTTGATTCAATCCATAGAAGTATCTGACACAGTAATCACAAACAATTATCATCCAAAGTAAATTATCACATGCTAGATAGTAGATAGTATGCAATAAAATGAAAGCTAAAACCTCCTTAGTAGGATAGGAAAATTACAGCAACCAAGGAGAAGGAAACTCTTAAAAGGTTGTGAGTGGGCGACCTTATACAGTGGAAATAGCATTCTTTATATAAAGAGCACATCGTATTGGCATCAATGTTTTCATGTTTCTAGTGCCAAAATAAATAACTCTTAAATACATCTCTCTAGCTCAACTCTTTTTCTTTGACCATACCATATCACTCATTTTTCTTGTTTTGTTTAAGCATTTTCTCAACTTCTCCGCTATATGGTGAGGCATGATAAGCATACTGTTGAAGAACAGAAAAGACAACCATCTCTAGACATACCAAAATATTCTGCATAGCTTCCTCAATGTGCTCCACATCTAACCGCAAATGACGAGATTGAATGACACCAATTGCTGCTAAGAAATTCAGTAGCATTCCCTGCATATGGCCAAAGAAGGTTCATTCATATCATGGAAACAGCCCTAGATGATGATGCTATTATGGATGAAGGATAATATAAAAAGCATTGGGTAAAGAAAAGAATTGAAGGTAAATGTAAGAGACAAATGGATGAATTGAAGCACAAAGATATAAATCCATATAGCAATATGTAACTGCCATATCTGGAAATGGAAAGACCCTGTGGTCAGAAAATTCTTAATAGAATGTAACTAATAGGATACTGAACATCAAAATCCAAAACTAGTTACGGTTCAAATTTGAGGCATAAGTTAAAGACACTTAATTTCTAAAGAACATTCCAAATAATTCTGAAAACTGTTATAGTTTTGAGTTTTGACTTGACATAAGTAGCAGACAACCTCTGCAGTTCTTGAAGATCAATTAAGTTAAATGAGTTCCTAATTAGACCCTTTGTCATCACTAGTTCCCAAAGAGCTTGAGACTCTGCCAATTGATTCCTTCATAGGTGTTATCCCCATTTTTCTCTAATGTATTCAGTCTAATCCTATCTAGTCTAGTATGCCCATTCATCTAATGCAACATTCTCATTTTTGCAACAATGAGTTTATTCTCTTATTGGCTTTTTACTGATCAAGTGTTTTAACTCCCCCAAAAAAGAAATAAAAGGATTAAGGAAAAATTAAAATATATAAAGAAAATGGAGTTGAGAACCACTAGTTGGTCTAATTATTTGTATTGATTCTAAATGTAAAGTTAAGCTTTTTCAATATGTAAAGAAAGCACAAGACCAACCATAATTGTAAGTTTAGCAGGTTTGGTTGTTCAAATTTAGTTCCTATCTTCCTCTAACAAGGAGTAGTCACTGAACTCAACTAACCTGATTAGTATATAAAGGATAATAAGTTTACCTGCCAAAAGCAAAAGAAAACAATTCCTTTGATGCATAGGAATTTAGCTAGAGGCTTGTGTGGTGCTAGTTCTTTTGCAAACACATGGTAAAAGATCACCAGAGAATACAAGGCCAATGACACAGAAATGTTGAGAATGATGGTGAATGTCCAGCTCAACCATGTTGGATACAACCCAAGTAGCTGTAATGTGATCATCAAAATGGAACACACTGGGCGGACAACAACAAATTGCCATGTCCAATATTTTAGAAGCTTCAGAGTTCGGTGATTCAATCGAACAGAATGAGGCTGCACAAGGCCAATTTACATGATTGTGAATACCATAGCATCACTAACATCATATACATAATTACATATACACATCTCTCTTGAGTAGAACAAAACAAATTAACACATCCTTCATATAAAGTTGTGTGCATATTCATTCTCTCCAAAATTTGTAGAATGCAAAAGCAGTCCATACCTGAAAAAGTGTCATTGGAAAAGAGTGGTGAATTTCCCTGCCTTTAATTTCATCAGGTACAATATTTCTACTAATTGATATGTTCAAGTAACTATACATCAAAGCCAAAAACTTGGCAATGACCAGAGCTTCATAACATTCTTTAATGGACTCCAAAAAGGTGAAAAACTCCTTGCTTCCTCTAATATCCAAAAGGCCCACAAAGGAGACAAGAGCATAGAGGGGAGCCATAAGGATAATAATGATAATAGCCTTTTGCTCTTTTGGGTTCTTCCAATAAAAGAGATGCTGAGATAGTAACTGCGTGGTGAAATGCATGGAAAGCATAACACAAAGCGCGGTTCCCAGCACAGTAATCTGTGCAGGATTGAGTGCACTTAGATCCATCATTACTCTTAGAACCTGCAAAAGAAAATTCTAAGAGGGATCAAATCAACCAAAAGGAAATTAGAGCATGACAAAAAAAAACGTTCCCCAGCTCAATTCATAATGATAAGTGTCCCAACATTATCGATGGAGTGTCGTGATGAGAGTCAAACAAAAACATATGAAAAATTAGAAGACAGAATCGTCACCAATTTTATTTAACATTGAAAAAAAGGGGAAAATATTTTTAATTATGGTAAAATTGGTCTTTGAAAATGAGCTTGGATCTGAAAGTCTAATTATGCATAGGGAAGGATATTGTGTAAGATTTCATTAACTTTAAAAATATTAATTTCACTCCTAAAAAAATATTTTTGTATTTTTTGGCTATTTCATCTTTATGTTAAAGAAAGAATTTTATTTACAATATTTTTTATTTATTTTAGAATTTAAATAAAATAAAAAATTTTTTGACTTGTCGAGTCTAATTTCTGCATATCAGAAGTACAATGAAGAAATCAAAAGTACAATGAAAAAAATCAAAAACAAGTAATTCTAAGTAAAGAACTTGAAATTTGGATTTTGATCTTTGGTACGAAGATATAGATTGTTTGAAAGATTTCAAAACGAAATTTTGATTTTGATAAAAAGAAATAATATTTTGAAAGGGAGTGAGCAGAACCATGTATTTTGTACCCTTACAATTCACACAACAGTTAGAGAATGAGTAATCATTCAACTAACGTTGCAGGTCAATCCGTGGATTGATTATAAGCAAAATTTAAAAAGGTTCAAAAGCTAATCTGAGAAGATATTTTACTAGAAAATATTTATATTGTATAGGGTTTTAGATAGAGTTATTATTAAAATCCATATGGACTTAGACAGCAGTAGAGAACGAATATCATACAATTAACACAGTATACATTATTTCAGATATCAGGAATATTTTTATTTTTTATTTTTTTCAAGAAAATTTAATTAGGACTTAAAGGAGAGAAAAAATTAACAAAACAACACCTAGATCAAAACAATATTTACAATACATGCGAATACATAATAACAATAAAAGAACATGCTTCAAACCCCAAAAACACAAAAATGGAAAACAAATAAAGAAAATTGCAATGTTGGACACTCAGAGAGGGGGAGCCATATGTTGCGGATCTAATTCCCAGTTAAAGGAGGAAACCAAGAAACTGTGTGGGTTTGTGAATTCGTGATTGGATATGGTGGTTAGTATGCATGATGGTGGCTTACGGTTCTGTTAAAGGGCGTGCCTAGGTTACTCTAATTTTCTAACCAGGAACAATCCATGTTTGTTTCATAACAACCTAGTTCCTCTCAGAATTAGGACAGAAAAGAAAGATTTCTATGAAAAAGATAAAACAGACAAATTCCCCGTTCGGACATGAACTATAAAGCAACCTTGATTTACCATAAACCAAAGGGTATAGGAAACATGAAACTCACCTTAATCGGCGCGATCCAACTAGTTTGACTCAACAGCTTCTTTCAAATGCAGGTGGAATTCATCAAATATTTAAATGAGAGTGTTTATTGATTTTCCAACTACATAGCACTCCTGTAAACAAAAACAATTTATTATATTATATAAAAATAAATAAAAAAGATAAGATTAAGACTTCGAAATCCAAACAACACTACAAGATAAAGAGTTTAAATTCTGAAAAAAATATGAAAATAAATTTTTTAAGTAATCAATATGTTGAGTTAAAATTTAAATTATAATTAATTTATACTATAATAATTTTAAATTTTAATATGCTTAAAAAATATTTTAAATTTAATATAATATATTAAAATTTAAATTAAATTAAAAGTAAAAGTAAATGATAATATTTTAAAAAATTTAAAAACTTCAAATATAAAATTAAATTAAATTTTTAATTAAAAAATTGTGATTTAATTATTAAAAATATTCTCTATTATATTTGTAATATAGATGTGAATTACGATTTGAAAATTTAAAAAGTTAATTTTAAATAAAGATTTATTTTATTTTTTAATAATATTTAAATGGATAAATAAAAAATTTAATCTCTATATTTAATATTTTTTATTTAATTTCTGTATTTTATATTTTTTTTAAAAAGTTTACAAATCAATATTTGTTTGCTAATTTTTTTATAATAAAAATATTAATAATATGGTTTAACATGAAAATTTATATATATATATATATATATATATATATATATATATATAGTTATAATAGGTGGTGCAAATAAAATAGAAGTGTAAAAATAATATGGTTTAACATGAAATTTTTATTAACAATAACATAATTATTAAAGTCGATAAAATTGTTTGAAAATAAAAAAAATTATCACACTTCATTCAAATATTTTACTATATTTATTTATTGGTATTTACACTTAAAATTTTTAATAAATAAAAGAAAAAAAATATTATGTTTGAGAAATCAAACGCAGAGGCTTGAATTTATAAGCAAATCTTGTAAATATTACTACTTTTTAAGTAATAAAAAATATTATTCACCTAATCTTCTAATTAATAGGTTTTTAAAATTAAAAACACTTAAAATCATAAAATAATAAATTTTTATTTTAAGTTGAAATTTATCCAAACCTAATTTTCTATTATCATCTTCGTCAACAGTTTATGAAGAAAAATTTACACACTATAAATACCAATTAAATATAAATAGTGGTTTAACCTAAATAAAAAATTTGACTATATCATCATATATATGAAATTATTAGAAGTATCACTTCTTTTATCACATTTATATCTATATCTTGAGACAATTTTTTATATAAAATGATATCTAACATCTATATGTTTATTATATGTTTAGTTCTTGTGATATATTTGAATTGATCAAAAATATAATACTTTGACTATTACAGTAATTCATTATGATTTCTTGTTTCAAACTTAAACTATCTACTAAACTTAAACCATATGAATTAATTGGCTACTTTTATTGATAGTATATATTCAACTTCTATAATGAATAAGGCATAATGGATTCTAAAGTAGATTTCCAACTAATTTCACTATCTAAAAGAATGAATACTTATTGTGTTAGAAATCTTTTTTTATCCATATTCCTATCATAATTGAAATTAACATAATTAATAATACCACTATCAATATTATGTTTTCTATCATATACTAAGCCAACATCTATTTTATCCTAAAAATATCAAAGTATCTATTTCATAGCTTACTAATGCATCTTGCTAGCGAGTCTCATATATTTGTTAACAACACTAATTACATGTCAAGTATTTAAACAAGTGGGTATCATTTCATACATAATACTTCAAACCACACTAGCATAATGAATATGAGACACTTATTCCTCTTCCTCAATAAATTTTGGAAACATTACAGTTGATAGTTTAAAATGAAATGTTAATAAAATACTTACAATGTTTGCATTTTTTATTAAAAAAACTTCAATACTTTATCAATATATTTCTTCTATGACAAACATAATTTTCCAACATTTTCACCTTTAAATTTTCATGCCAACAAGTCATAGTAAATATGATCAATGGTGTCCTTAGTTCGGTGAATGGTAATGTGATTCTAATCTATTTTTCATGGATATAATATTTACAAAAGTTAATTTTCTTAATTTTATTATCACTGAGCAAGTCACACATGCTTAATATAGACATTCTAACTCTACTCATATACCTTAGACACATTCCATAAACTAGTAATACTGAATAGGAATCATAGAAAGATAGTATAACTGCAACACCAATAATGATGTTGCATTGAAACAAGTAGATATTGTTGACCAATTTTCCTTTAATCATAATAAAAGCATCTTTCCAAACTTTCAAAACTTTATCTTTATCAGAATTCTTACATCCTTTGAAATCAAAAATTCCCAAATAAATAACATTCTTCTTTAAATCAGATATATGTCAAACTTTAATCAATATTCTTATAACTTCTTCATGTATCTTGATCTACATTGTACCAATACCAATGACTTTATAAGACTTTATATTGTCCATAAAAATGACACCACCTTCAATTGTTTGATAGATTGTAAATAGATGGATGGTAGGAATAACCAAATTCAATAATTTAGACATCACTAACTAAAGTTGCAGGTATATAGAGAACATTTTTGGTACCTTCGACAACATTTACTACATTACCTGTATCTATTTATTTTTTTTCTTTGAGCATCTAACACTTTATTTTATAGTATCCTTTTATCTTATAGTATGAAATCTTCCTTTAATGTCTAGATTTGAACTTATATTTTTCTTTGTTATGACCATTTGATCCTACCTTTCTTGATTTCCTTCTAATAAACAAACCAAGTGAAAGATTATTATGTTTACCATTATCATTTTTTATCTTCTCACAATTCAAGAGAGGATTCAACATCATTCAATGTTTAAACATTAACACACATATATTAGAATTTCTATAAAAAAAAATGCTTGTATAATTGTATAAGAATCATAAAGAGTAAACAAAAAACCATTACTTATATATGAACTAAAATAAAAAAAATATCATATAAATGAACCTCGTATAATATATGGACTAAAATAGAAAATATCATGTAAATGGACCTTATATAATATCATCTTGACATCTATAAATAACATTAACAGATTTATTTATTTATTTTATGCTGAAATTAAAATATAATTTTTATATAATAATTAAAAAAGAAAAAAAATAATGAATATAAGGATAAAATTTTTAATTTAATTTATAAATCAAATTAATTTTAGAAAACATTAATATAAATTTAATTCATATATTAAATGGTGTATTCATGCTACATAACACAAATCAAATTATACGATTAAATAACTAAATTAATTTTAATATTTTATATAAATAAACTAATATTAAATTATATAAAGTTATCAGGTGGATTAACTTTTATCTACTTAGCCATAATCCTATGAATTAGGTTTAAAAAGTTCACAGAATCAAAAAATCCACTATATAAAAAATTTATAAGGCTAAGTAAGTTAGAATCAACCCATAGACCAAAATCAATTCCTTTCATTACGACATGTTCCTATGTAAAATCTATAGCTAAAATTAATATAAACATATTTCATAATTATATTCAATAATTTAAAGTTAATTCTGCCACAACCAATTCTACTTATCTTTAAAAGAAATAATCCAGTAATGATTAATTTACTTTTAATAAATTAAATAATTAAAAGTGCATGAATGCTAAGTATGTATGGAAGCATGCTTCAATAAAACAATATAAAAAATTATGTGAAGAAATATTTAAACTTAAAAAAATCAAGTTCTATTTTAGCACGTGTAAAATATCAAAACAGGGCCCATAATTATATAGACCAAAAGTTTGTTTCTTAGGCTCTTACTACTTTTACATAATAACACTTGATCAGCTAATGTCTTGTTAAGAATTATCTTATCATCATTCAACTTCATGTATAATAAATAATTTTTTTAAAACTACCAAAAAGGTTAAACTATATAGATCCTTGAACTTAAAAAAAATAGACAATTTTAGCCATAAAAACTATTGAGTCCATTATTAAAAAATTACAAACACAATTTATTGCATATCAAGCATTAAATGATAACAGTACTTTCTAGCAATTTTCTATATCTTAAACATAATACACTTGGTCTCAACATTGAACAAGTGTTTGGTGTCATGTATTGTAGAACATGATATTGTATTTTTTTTCTTACCTATAAGAAGGTTTTGATAGTTGTTCTCTCATGTCTTCCGATCAAACAACATTTGTTTCATTCTCTATAAGTAGCAATGTGCTCCTTATGTCTTTTCCCTAACTTCTCAATGCCTTTTTATCACTTTGTACCTACCATCATCTCTCATCGACTTGGTGCTGCAATATCATTATTAATATGCACTTGTTAAGCATATAATGAAAGTAAGTAGATTTCATTTTAATTAAGTACATGGTTGAAACATTTTTTTTAAAGTAATAGTTATTTTTTAAAAATTATACATAATTGATTATTTTTAAAATAAAAAAAAAATTACCTGTAGTTTATGTGAGCACTAGCATCATTCCAATCATCCTAGTTTTGTAACAATCAAAATGACAATAATCAACACCATTTCAACAAAAATAAACAAATAAGTACAAGGTGTAATTTTTTTCATAGGATTAGATCAAATGTGATGGGAAAATAACTTGTTCCCATAATGGAAAAAATATCGTTATTAACCTTAATTGGCTTGGGGTCAAAGAAAAGCACCACACCAGCAATCTCAATGATCCTCTATCAACATAGAAAAGTTAGGTGCAGAACTTAAAAGGAGAATGTTGGCATTTCATTGACAAGATTAAAAAAATGATGAGTGAATAGTAATAATATTATCAATAGTCATGTGCTACCAACCTTTAAGATATAACAAGAAACCTATAATTCATCACCAGCAACATACATGTTCATCAATGAATGGAAATGTGGAATTAAGAATTGATGTGTTTTCATCAATTTAAAAATTAGTTCATTTTAAATATTCAATCAATAAATATGACCATTTTGACATTTGTAAATAACTAAATAAGAAAATAAGCCAACGTGTCCAAAATTTAAAATCACAATTTCATAATGAGCTACCCAGGATGTAAAGATGACTTATCATGCAATTAAACTTCAATACCTAACAAATACTCACTCTAATACACCAGTGAAAAAATACGATATTATAACAAGATTTTACATCGGTTTTTTAAAAACTGATGTAAATAAAAATGCGGTGGCATTTTTGTAAATAATTGTAAACTTTCTACATCGGTTAGGAAAAGAACCGATGTAGAAAGTACTTTTTACATCGGTTGTTATGTAACCGATGTAGAAAGTACTTTCTACATCGGTTCTTTTCCCAACCGATGTAGAAAGTGACTTTTTTTTCAAACTTTCTACATCGGTTACGAAACAAGCGATGTAGAAAGTACTTTCTACATCGGTTGTTTTGGAACCGATGTAGAAAGTGGATTTTTTTAAAACTTTCTACCTCGGTTATTTTCTCAACCGATGTAGAAAGTACTTTCTACATCGGTTCTGAGAAACAACCGATGTAGAATGTCTTCCTCTGTCACTTATTTTTCGACGCTGTTTGTGTTTAACCTCATTTTCCAAAACCCCAGTTTCTCGTTTCGACTTGTTCTCTCTATTTTCGTTTAAGTCTTAGCCATTGTCGACATCCTTATTGTTCGTGGTTTCACTCCATGCTTACGTTCGTGGTCGTCGTCGCCGTTGGAACGATTTCGTTCGTTCGAAGTCGTCGTCGCACACCGTAAGGTTCGAACTCGTCTTTGTTGTTATTTATGCATCTCATTCTATTATTATTGTTGAAATTTACATTTATTTTGGTTGTTTCTGTAATTTTTAAGCTTCTTATTTGGCTATACTGTGTTGTGTCGTCGTTCAACCACCGTTGTGCCTCCATTTGAACACCGTTTGGCCACCGCTCAACCATTTTGTGTTGACTGTAAGGTATGTTCTATGCACCTCTACTTTGTGATTGTAGATGTGAAAGTTTGCTTAGGGTTTATGTATGTTATAGTATTGATTTTGAGTTTAAATATGTTGGTTTATTTTCTTGAGTTCAAATATGAGCATACCCTTAGTTTCTCGTTCAAGGTTGAATATAATGAGTATATTACTAAATAAGTAAATCATTCATTATATTAAATCTTGAATTGTCCAAGTTAGACAGTTTGGGACTAAAGTTTTTTATTCAGTGGTTAATAATTTCTTCATAAATCTTGTAAATTGTACTTGATTAAATTTTGGTTTAGTTCATTTTGCATTGTCTCTGGGTACATGCTTCATTATGGTAAATAAAACCATAATGAAGTTATGTACTTGGAGACTGATGTGAAATGCTGCCGAAATTTCACCAAGTATGATATTCAAGATTTTAGAAGTATGTTAATCGATGAATAAAAAACTTTTTTTCTCGAATGGGATAGGGTCTTACCAATAGTGAGGATAATAAATTAACAAAAATGAGTGACAAGGTTAATCCTAAATCATGTGTTGATGATTCTTGTATAGTATGGATCGTAGTTGGATAAATGCTAAACGAACGAGCGATGAGTACGAGAATGGGGTTGAAGAGTTTTTGAATTTTGCGCAGACAAATCTACCTCAGAGTAATGGACAATTTTACTGTTCGTGTGTTAATTGTCTAAATGAAAGACGTTTGGGTGTTGGTCAAATTAGAGAGCATATTCTTTGTGATGGATTTTGCAAAAGTTATACAAAATGGACATGGCATGGTGAGTTATTAAGCATGCCAAGTGTGTCACAGACGGTGGAGGTTGATATAAATATGGAAGATTGGGTAGAGGATATGATTCGTGATGTAGGGCATGCATCATTTGAGCGGGCAAATATGTATGGTAACTTATCTACTGATTCAGAGAAACCTTTGTATCCGGGATGTACTACCTTTACACGATTGTCAGCAGTGTTAAGATTATTCACTCTGAAGGCAAGGAATGGGTGGAATGATAAAAGTTTCACCGAATTACTTGAACTGTTGGTAGAGATGCTTCCGGAAGGTAACACATTACCAAAGCGTAATTTTGAGGCGAAGAAGGTGTTGTGTCCGATGGGTATGCAGTATAAGAAAATACATGTCTGCCCCAATGATTGCATACTATACAGAAATGAGTTTGAAGGATTACATGAATTCCCTGTGTGTCAAGTTTCACGTTATAAACTGAAGGATGGTGATTCTATTTGCAATGACAGCACAAAGCGGCCTCCAACCAAAGTGTTATGGTATCTTCCAATAATTCCAAGGTTCAAACGATTGTTTTGTAATAAAGATGAAGCAAAGAACCTTAGATGGCATGTAGATGAAAGACTGATTGATGGAAAACTTCGTCATCCAGCTGATGGTTTGCAATGGAAGATGGTTGATCAACTATATCCCGATTTTGGGAATGAGCCAAGAAACCTAAGGCTTGGACTTGCAACAGATGGAATGAATCCGTACGGTAATTTAAGTAGTAAACATAGTTCATGGCCTGTACTTTTGACAATTTACAACCTTTCTCCGGAGTTATGCATGAAACGTAAATACATCATGTTGTCCATGATGATTTCAGGTCCACAACAACCTGGAAATGACATAGACGTTTATCTTGCTCCTTTAATTGAAGACTTGCAAAATCTATGGGAAAAAGGTGTGGAGGTGTTTGATGCGTATGGTAATGAAAATTTCAAGATGCGGGCAATGCTTTTTTGCACTATTAATGACTTTCCAGCATATGGAAATTTATGTGGATACAACGTTAAGGGGCACAAAGCATGTCCCATATGTGAAGAAGGCACAAGTTACCATCAACTACATCATGGAAGGAAGACAGTGTATCTTGGTCATCGGAAATTTCTTAGGACTAATCACCCTTATCGTAGATTAAGGACAGCTTTTAATGGGTTGCCAGAAAATGATGTTGCTCCACAAACCTTAACTGGACAACAAGTCTACGATCGGGTTAAAAACATCAAAACTGTTTTTGGAAAGACTCAAAAAAAGGTCACAGAGACAAGGATATGGAAGAAAAGATCAATATTTTTTTATCTTCCATATTGGTGCAAACTTGATGTTAGACATTGTATTGATATGATGCATGTGGAAAAAAATGTGTGTGATAGCATCATTGGAACACTTCTCAATATACAGGGCAAGACTAAAGATGGAGTCAATTTTCAACTGGATTTGGTTCACATGGGTATACGACATCAGTTAGCTCCACAGTATGTAGGAAAGGGAACATATTTGCCCCCGGCATGTCATACATTGTCAAAAAAAGAGAAAATTTCTTTTTGTGAGTGCCTACGTGGGGTTAAAGTGCCACAAGGGTATTCTTCAAATTTTAAAAGACTTGTCTCGATGAAAGATTTAAAGTTGGTTGGGTTAAAGTCTCATGATTGTCATGTGTTGATGCAACAACTACTTCCAGTGGTTGTTCGTGACATTTTACCTAAAAAAGTTAGACATACAATAAGTAGGTTATGCTTATTTTTCAATAAAATATGTAGCAAAGCCATTGACCCTCTAAATCTGGATGAGTTGGAAAATGAAGCTTTCACTATCTTATGCCAATTGGAGATGTATTTTCTTCCATCATTTTTTGACATTATGGTTCACTTGGTTGTTCATATAGTGAGAGAGATCAGATTATGTGGTCCAGTTTATCTGAGGTGGATGTATCCAATAGAACGATACATGAAAATATTAAAAGGGTATGTGAAGAATCCACACCGTCCCGAGGCATCTATGATTGAAAGATACATTGCAGAAGAGGCCATTGAGTTTTGTACAGAGTATTTGTCAGAGGTGGAACCCATAGGAGTTCCTAAGTCTCGTCATGAGGGAAGACACGGAGGTAAAGGTACACGAGGCATAACTGTGAAAAGCATGGGTCGTGCAGAAGTCCTTCAAGCACATTTGTACATTTTGAATAATACCGATGAGGTTCAACCTTACTTATCTACTCACAAAACTATGATAAGGGAGGAGAATGTTCGAATGAACGAGAAATGGTTGTTGAATGAGTATAACAAAACGTTCTTAAACTAGTTTGATGAAACAATTAAGAAGGATGATGGTGCCTCTGATACATTGAAGTGGCTAGCAAATGGCCCAAACTTTGATGTCATATGTTGGACTGGGTACGATATTAATCATTTTTCATTTTACACAAAGTCTTAGGATGATAAAAGTACCATGCAAAATAGTGGGGTTATGATGGTGGCAGAGTCGATGCATTTTGCAAGTTCTAAAGATAAAAATCCTGTAAAGGCTTCCAGTTCTTACTTTGGAGTGATTGAAGAGATTTGGGAGATTGATTACACCAAATTTAGAGTGCCTGTTTTCAAATGCAGATGGGTTGATAGTAACAGTGGTGTGAAAGTCGATGAATTGGGATTTACATTGGTTGACCTTCAAAAAGTAGCTTACAAGGATGACCCTTTTCTCATGGCCCACCAAGCAAAACAAGTGTTTTATGTCCAAGATCCTTGCTCCAAAAGATGGTCAGTTTTCCTTCAAGGATAGACAACAATCGCTAGTGATGACACCAATGATCTTTCAAATATTGATATTTCTCAAACTCCGTTATCATCAAGGATATCTAGTATCGATGAAGAAACTGAAATAGATGATGTACATGCTATTCGAGATGATCATCATGAAGGAATATGGGAAAATGTTACTACATGATACAAGTTAGTTATTTATTTAATTATTTCATCATTGTATGTTTATTTTTAACTTATTTTAAAATGTTTATTACGTTTTTTAAGTTTAGTAGAGTTTCTAACATCTTTTCTCTTTGCTTTCAACAGGTACATGGTTGATTATTACATTTCTTTTCAACTTTCAATACTTGTTTGATGTAATTTTAAGTTATTTCATTTGTAAATTAAAGTTTGATAATAAATAATGATGTATTTAATTTAAATATATAGATTATGTGAATTTTGTATTGTCTGTCTGGTGCTTCTCTATTGTCTGCCTGGATTCTGTGTGTATATGCAGGTATGTGAATAAATAATACGGTAGTATACCTAAACAAAATGAACATTAAAAAAAAAAGGACTTTCTATCTCGGTTACGACCATAACCGATGTAGAAAGTACACTTTTTACATCGGTTGCGGGCAGAACCGATGTAAAAAGTATGACTTTTTACATCGGTTAAAGCTATAACCAATGCAGAAAGTATACTTTTTACATCGGTTCTGCCCACAACCGATGTAAAAAGTGTACTTTCTACATCGGTTCTTTGCCCAACCGATGTAGAAAGTCATACTTTTTACGTCGGTTGCAGAACCGATGTAAAAAGTCTTATTTTCTATATCGTCCACTTCAACACCGCCTGAATAACCGATGTAAAAAGTACTTAACAACCGATATAAAAAGCTCATTTTCCACTAGTGATAGCACCTTGCATGAATAAAAAATCAGGATGTTACTACTTTAGTATTTATTGAAAAAGAAAAGAAAAAGAAATAAATGAAATAAAGTTAGTTGCACAATCTACACAAGATAATAAATTAAGTAATTGTGAGGACAAGTTAAAACTTATATTAAGTAAAAAATGGAGGTTGGCAGTCTCATGTGCAACTATATACTACTATCCCAGAAAATCCCACCATAAATTCTACATGATAAGATTAAAAACACATAAAGATTGAGCACCACATTTTAAGAACTAATAACAAAACAAGTACATTTTTCATTTTTTAAACTTAAACTAAATAACTAAGCGTTGTGAAAGAAAAAGAAAAAAAAAATCAAAATATATGAGACCTGGTAGAAGATAAGATAAAGGATTGCAAAATTGGAAAAACATTGTTATTGTGAAAAAAAGATGAAGGAGGAGAGGCAAATTTTTTTAAGACAGATTTTGATTAATAAGCAAAATTGAAAACAAAATTAGAATTAGAATTTTTCATTTTTGGATAATCTTGATCTTGACCCTTTATTTTTTATCTTCAACTATGTAATTTGAACGTATGGAATGTGAAATGGAATTCAACAAGTTAG
Organism: Canavalia gladiata; assembly: GCA_037954105.1. Lineage (NCBI taxonomy): Eukaryota > Viridiplantae > Streptophyta > Magnoliopsida > Fabales > Fabaceae > Canavalia > Canavalia gladiata. The sequence continues at coordinate 26,987,345 of CM075662.1, forward strand.
ATGTTTCAAGGTTTGAGTTGATTCATGGATAAGCCCCACTAGATCCATATATTTCTAGGATTATTTTAGTTATCTTATTATTTATAAGTTAGGGCTGGATTGGATATAAAAAAAGTTGGGTAAAGATAGCTCTAAGGTGAAAATCCAATTTTAAAACTTTAACTGCATGGATATCATTAAATTCTAACATTGATATTTTGTTTTGATTCTTTCTAATTTTTTAATTTTAGATAAGATTAAGGTTTTTCTTTTCTTTTATAAATTAGCATATTATTCATTATTGTATGAATATTTTTAAAATTAAATAAAATTTATAATTAAATTAAATTAACTAAAAATAGAAAATATTTTTATAATAAAAATAGTTAGTGTTTATATTATTAATACTGATTATTATATTATATGAATGAGAAATTAAAGGAAAAAATTTTAAAATTTAAAATTTAATTAAGAAAATAAATTATTAAAGTCATAACATTTAATATTTATTTTCTATATCAAACTTAAAATTTAAATATCAAATTTGTTCAGATTGATTAAAATTATAGTAATTTAAAGATTTATTTTGTTTTAAAAAAAGATATCTTTAAATATTTACAATATCTTAATATTCAAAATTTAAATTAAATATATATTTTTATGTACAAAAATTTGTATTTGAAAAGAATAAAAGTTATAAATAAAAAAATTTAAATTCTTAATATAGAAGAAAACATATAACTTGATAAAAAATAAATAAAAGCTCCTACAATCGTTCTCATTTGAGAATAAAGATTTAATTCAATATATAAAGATAGATTTTTGATACACGGTTATGCCCGACTTCTTTTTATTTATTTATATTTTTAAATTTTAATTATTATTATTATTATTATTATTTTTTAAATGAATTAAAAATGAATTTTTTATTCCATTAAATTTAGACTAAAAGGCTATCTCTATTATTACTTTTTAGAACAAAAATTATCATACATTTTTCAAAAGAAAATCTTGTTCACTATATATATTTTTTCAAACAATGTTAATTTAAACATGCAGGATTAAAGGGATATACATTGAAAATATTATTTAAAGTTGTGAAGTCGTTTAATAATATGAATTTATTATGATAAAAAGTGATCAAATTTTTCAAAATTATTTTACAGTATTGTTTTGTTTCGAGCACGACAACAAAATTTACATGCAAGTTTTATTCTACTTTTAAATAATAATGTAAAAATTCATTTTAACGTATATATATATATATTAAAAAATTATGAATTATAATATACAAATTTTGAAGTCATTCCCATCATGATCAATTGCTGATTTCAGGTGAGAGCAATAGGTTGTTTCATTTTTTCTTTTCAGATGCACCCAAAAAAACAAAAATATCAAAAATAAGAAATTTCAAGAAGCACACAATGATGTTAACATTGATATACCGCTATGGGAGGATGTGATTGGTGCCAAATGGAGCAAACCATTCAGGTTGCTTAACCCATCAATCAGCAACCAATTCAAGTTTACCAGCAACCAATTCAAGTTTACCAGCAGTGCTATTTGGAAAACTTCTAGTCTTCTAGTTCTAGTACCGAATGGTGACTATTTTACGTGGTATTTAAAGATTGGTTTCACTTAATATAAAAAATTTGTTTATTAAAAATAAATTTTATGATAAACACCTGTCATATTTCATATAATAATTTATATTTGTGATATTTTTTTAACAGGATAATTATTATTATATACTTATTTTTATTTTTTTACTATATTATTTTTTATATCTTATATCTTTTATATTTTATATTTTTTCTTTTTTGGATGAATTTCATCTCATTAAATGTTCAGGGTTTAAGATTTAGGGTTTAGTGTTAATAGCATTTATTTAGGATTTAGGGTTTAGTGTTAATAGAATTTATCATTTTTCCATTTGTTAATAGCAAAAATATTTATTTTTAATTATAAATTTTATTTAAATTTAAAAAATAGTTGTGCAATGAATAAAAATTGCTAGTAAAAAAGTAATCTACATCATAAATTATCGTCTTATGTTTTTCATACTAATTTAATTTTCAAGATGATAAATAAGAATCTAAAAATTTATATTAGAAACTTTTGTAATTAAAATATGCAAAAAAAAAACTTTTCAAATGAAAAAAATTATAAATATAAAATAAATTAATAAAAATATATTTATAATTTATAATTTTAATAAAAATATTCATTCAAAATTAAATAACTAAAGAGTCAATTTTATTTTGTTTCATATATTATTTGAGTATATTTTTAATTTATTTTAAAATATATTAAAATAAAATATATTTTAATTTCTATGAATATAGATAAAGTTTGATTTTAATTTTTAATTGTTTCATTTTTAAAAAATTTTAAAAAATTTTAAAAAATTCAAAAATAATTTCTATTACTAAATTGGAGATTTTTTTAAAAACCTTTTAAAAAAATTTGAAATTTTTTTATAAATAACTATCTTCTTTATAATCGATAATTTAACTTTTTAAAAAAATAAATAAAAGATCAATTGTATTCGTAAAGGTTAGATAAATAAGTAGGTTAGTTATATTGTAATAGTTCACAATTTTTGTCTTTTCTTTTGTAATAATTATATGTTCTTTTTTGCTTTACAAGTGGTTCTTATTCCTTTTATCTTAATAAAGATTCTAAAGAATTAATTTTCTTTTGTTCTTGCATGTGTTTTTGGACTATCACCTTATTTTTTTAAAGAATATTTTTAAAATTAACTTCAACATTTGTTTTCTTTTGTTAAAATTTTCTAGTAATAAATATTTTAAATAAATAAATATATATAAGCACTTCAATTCTAAATATTTAAAATACTTTAAATATTTTATTTATTTTAAATTATTAATCTATCAAATATGATAAAATTTATTTTTACATTTAAATTGTACGTACAATTTTATTATTAGATTATTATTTTATAATATAAAATTTTAAAAAAATAATTATTAGTTAAAATAGGTAAAATTTATTTTTTATTTAAAATATCTTATATAAAATTCAAGCTTCATCGAAAATACTATTATATCAAAAAATAAATAAGCAGATATTTTTGCTTATATGTAATTAATAAATTGTCTATATTATTTTTATCAATTTTTTACCTTTTTATGTTAAGTAAAATTATAAGTTATTACATTTATAATTATATCAGAAATTATACAAATTTTATAATTTTATAGTTTCTAATTATACAAACTTATTTAAGTGATTAAAGCATATATGTCTTTACATATCTAGTTACACATATATAGTTACTATTATTAAATACATACTTCACATAGATAGTGATAAAAATTATATACTAAGTAATTAAAATATAATCATCTAATTATTTACAAATTATACACTATGGATATGACTTGACTTCTTCCTCAAAAACAGAATTATGCAAACACTTTAAGAATGATGGTGATAACGCTCCAACCATAAGTTCTCATTCAGGGCAACGAGGTCCCATTTGTCATCTCCTGGAACATCTGGAATGGATAGGACCTAAGAAACGAGGAATTGTTCTAAGATGACCAAACATGCAAGGTGCTATAGTATTGTGATGGTGTTTGCAGGTCGGTCTCCCCTTCTGATGAGGATGAGTCTTTAGTGGATACTATTGAAGGTTCCTGGTAGGTGAGGGTAGAAACATCTTATTAGGATGGAAGGCTTCTAGAGAGTGAACTCGGTGGGGGAGAAATTCAGACTCATCACAACATAAATAAATAAGTGACCCAAAGAAAAATAAACTCGCATATTAGCTTGAGTGGTAATCATCAGTCCATGAACGCTTACGGTCTAGTTAACATTACAAAACTCCACAAAGACTATGGCATTCGCGAAAGATATCAGGGGCATCCAAGAAGAAAATGGTGGGAGAATGGGTGAAAAACTAAGTTTCTCAGTAGGATTCTACTCTAGGGTTAGAAACATCACTTTCATCTCAGTCACTTCAGTTTATTAGAAAACATGTCATGTACACAAGTTCATTTTTAATTTTCAGAAAACTTTAACTGAAGTGGATTTCTTTTACATAAAGAAAAACTAGTTTCTATTTAAGCATACAAATTACATAAGTTTCATAAACCTTTAGGATCACATCATAGATATTATTTGACTATCATTTCATCTATGTCTTAACATAACTACTTTTCTCTATCACTCTCTTATTGATAATTCAAGATACAATACTACTTAGTCAAACAATATCTTCTCACTGACTCTACCATTTTACTTTCTATTCTTAGGATATGAGTTTATTCCTTGATGGTCGTCACCATAATAAATATTAAAGACTTGACACTTTATAATAGAAATATTTTTGGAGAATCCTTTTGTCTCCACTCTAGAAGGACCTAACGTCTTTTGAATGTGCACAAGACACATTAAGAATAGTATTAACTTTTCACATAAGTTATTTTTTTAATATCCCTTAGTTAATTAGGCTTTTTTTTAATAGCTTCCAAATAACATGTATGCTCAAACAATCCAACCAATATATTATGCATATTTAGTCTTTATTTTCAAATTATTTTTATATCATCATCCATACACGAGCATCATATAATACATTACTCTAAGCAATCAAAAGTATTATCCATACGCTTTACATACATCTTTGTGTACTCACAAAATAATACAACAAGTTAGTATGATATTTCTAAATAGAAACCAATCTTCTAATCAATATTTTCTTAATAAAACTTGACATTACTATCTTGGGTAGCATGTATGCTTACTCTCATAACTTATCCAACTTGCTTAATTCATAAGATTTATGATGAATCACTCATAGAATCTTAGTCCACTCATCTTTTTAAGTTACCTCTCAACTCTTCCTTTTCTCAAATATTAAATTCTTCTTAGTATTTTTGATATAAGATTATGAAATGTAAAACTTCTTCTCTAATTGGTTGAATGGTCATTCTTAGTTGTTTACTCTTTATGTTACTTAAATTGAATATCTTATACACAACTTACTTAATTTAAGTTATATGGTTTATGCTTCTTGACCAATAACTTAGCCAATTAGATTTTCCCCATTAGTGAACTTACTTACTAGCCTCCTTACTCATGAATTTAAAATTTTCTACTCTTGAATTATTTAGTTATCTTTAAGTAAGCAAAATAACCTACTTTGCTTATTTGTTACCTAGGTGGTCAAATCCACATACCATAGTTCTAAGGTGTTGTGGTTCAGTTTTTTCTTCTTCTAAAAGTTGATTTATACTAATTAGGACTTAGGCTACAAGTTCATACCACCCTTATAAATTTTCAAGGTTTTTCCTCCTTATTTTATGTGAGTGACTGAATGCTCACTTTTCTTTCTCTATCCTATAATTAATTTCTAATAATCTCCTTAAGCATGTTTAGATCCATCCTTATATTTTAACAAGATTTTAATATGTTTTTACCTAATTCAGCCAATATAGCTAAATGAGCACTTTACTAATTTTAAGTCTCTTTCAAATTTATAATTTCATAGTTATATTTGATTAGGTCCCTCTTTATACCTAATCAAAATTTTAAACTCAAGGTTTTCTAATTAACTAGGAAGGGGCCGAATGTTATAGGTGATTTAAATAAAAGTTCTTTTATCAATTTCTTACCACTTAACCTTGGTGTACTATAATTTAGCACTTGGTATATCATACATTCTTAGATTTATTCATAACTTGTCCTTATTCCACAACTTTAGTCATGGTCATGGTAGTTCTTAACTGATTTGTTCAACTTTTGGTCCAAAATTTTACCTTTACTTTTAATAGTTTTTAAGTTCAAATCCAAGTTAATTTATGGATCTTATTAGATAGTTTTTCTTAGTTTTTTTTAGAAAGAATTGAGAAGGAAGGATTTTTTTTAAAAAAATTATTTTTTAAGCATTAATTTTTTAAAAATTTAAATAAAAAATAAATAAATAATTATAATTTTTAAGTTTAAATTAATTTTTTAATTTAAATAAAACAAAATTTATAATATTAATATATTTCTTACCATTTTATTTTTTACCTATTTAAACAAAAGAAAAAATTTATTTTATTCTTTTCTCTTATTTTTACTCTATTTCTTACTTCTAGTATTTATTTTTTTTATGTTTCTTTTTTTTTATTTTCCACATCATGCAAAATAATTTTATTTTAATTTTTATCTTCATGATACACGTATCGTTTCGTTTGATATTTATTTATGCATGAATATATTGTACTTTATGTCTATTCGTATTTTAATTCACATATTTATAACTTATAACTTGCAAAAGTTATTACCCATCAAATTAAACCAATTAAGATAGTTTTTAATTTAAATAAAATCAAATAATTATTCAATTTGAATGAATTAATATATTTTTTTAAAATAAAATAACTTTTCAGTATGAATCAATATTCTCTTCATTTAAATCAATTAATAACACGACTTTTAATAACTCTAATTCTTCATTCTTTTCAAAAAAATTTCTCAAAATAACAATAACCTGACTTTCCAATTAGACTTAGGCTTGCATGGTTAATATATAACAGGCCCCGTCCGTGTTTTCATTTCGGAAAGGCGCAGATTCTACATGTTCCATTCCTCTCAGTAATATTTTGATGTCTAAAGACAGAAAAAATAATTTGTGTACATTTTTTCAGCTTATTTTGAGAAATTATTTATTTTTAATCAATTTTATGAGTAAAGTTTTAAAAAATAATAACTATTTTGTTAGCATATATTAATAGTAATTTAAATTAATAATAAATCAATACAAGGATTATAGTATATTATTGTATAATTTTAAAGAAATAATTAAGTTAAAATATTTGTTCGTGTGATTATGTTGGTATCTATGTATTCTTTTATGTGCAAAAAAAAAAGAGAGACGAGAGAATTCTACGCTCACAGGAATGGAATGAACACCCGTGTCATTAGTTAGCGTAAAAACAATTACTTTATTCTTTGGTTGAAATAAGAAGGTTTGTTACATCCTGAATTTTACGATGTAGACGAAGTAAATATAAGGAAGTTATATACCCTTTACATGTTATTATTTTAAAAATATTTTTATATCTAAGATTCACATTTTACATAGATGAAATTATTTTAAAAAAAAATTATCCTGAGTTTGGCTTTTGATTTTTTTTGTTTTGGTACAATTTCAATTAAGGTAGGTTGTATTTTTTTCTTGTTTGAGTTTAGATTTTTCTCTCTTTCTATTTTTAAAAAAAAATCACTTCTTACTTTCTTGTTATTCTTTTGAAAAAATAGAAATAAAATTTTCCTCTATTAATAATAGTAGTGTTGTCATAATTAGAGAAAGAAAAAAATATCATTATTATAAAAAGTTTGTAGATATAAAAGTAGGATAAAAAAAAATCTAAATTATTTATTTTACATATAACATCCTAAAAATTAATTCTATTACTATGTTTAAATTTTTACAAAATAATTATTAGTAAAAATATGGTAAAAATATTATAAAAATATCTTGATATAAAATGTAAGTCTCGTCAAAATAGTATTTGTAGTAGAATATAAGCAAATAGGTATTTTCGTGCACTGTATAATTCGTTAACACTATAAATTACTTTCATAACTATATTCTTCTCTAATAACTAGTAATTCAATTTATCACAACTCAAACATACCAGCGTTCATACAACTTATAATTATACAATCCTTAATAATTATAAAGTCCTTATTTATAGATACTTAGTTAGGTTAAAGCATTAGTGTTTTTACACACTTAATTACATACATAATTATTCATATTAACTATAATACAATCTATTACTAGTAATTATGATGCATTCATCCATCTATTTATAAATTGTACATTATGGGTATGACTTAATTTCTTTTTCCTTAAAGACAGAACTTTGCAAACATTTTAGGATTGGTGGTGATAACGCTCTAATCATAAGCTCTCATCCAAGACGTTGAAAGTCTCATCTGCCATCTCTTGAAACGTCTAGAATGGATAGAACCTAGGGTATGGGGAACTGTCTTGGGATGACCAAACATGCGATGTACTGTAGTAGTGGGACGATGTTTGCAGGTTGGTTTCCCCTTCTAAAGAAGAGGAGTCTTTAGTACGTGTTAATAAAGGTAGAAACACCTTATTAGGGTGGAAGGCTTCCAGAGGGATAGCAAACTCAATGGTGGAGAAGTTTGGACTCATCACAGCAGAAATAAGTAGATGACCCAAAGAGAAGTAAGTTTACACATTCACTTGAATTGTAATCATCAGTCTATAAGCATACAGTCTAGTTCACATTACTGATTTTCACGAAGACTACCGTATTCATAAAAGTACATCAAGGGTGTATGGGAAAAAATAGTGGGAGAAACTAAGTTTTTCAATGGGATTTTACCCTAAGATTAGTGACATTACTTTCATTTTAACTACTTCAGTTTATTAGAAAATATGTCATGCATACAAGTTTATTTTTAATCTTTCAAAAACTCTAGCTTGAAATGGATTTCTTTTACACAAGATGAAATATTTTTAGTTAAACATATAAATTACTTAAACATCATAAATATTTGGAATCACATCATAGATATCATTTGACTATCATATTCTCTATGTCTTACCTAATTCTTTATTCTTTATCATTTTCTTAGTGATCATTAAGATATATGCATACATTAGTACTTAGTCAAACTATCTTTTCATTGGCTCTACTATTCTACCTTCTATTCTTAAGACATGAGCTCATTTCTTGATGGTCGTCAACATTATACATATTGAAGACTTGACACTTCATAATAGAAAGATTTTTGAAGAACCTTTTTGTCTTCTCTCTAGAAGAATTTGATGCCTTTTAAATGTGTACAAAGCACGTTAAGAGTAATATTAACTTTTCACATACTTAGGTTTCTTTTTAGAGACTTTTAGATAATATGCATGCTTAGACAATCCAACCAATATGTCATGCACATTCAGTCTCTACTTTCATACTACTATCACATCATTATCTATACATGATCATCGTGTAATACATCATTCTCTAATTAACCATGAGTAATATCATGCACTTTACATTATTTTTATGTACTCATAAATTAATATAACAAGTTAGCATAATATTCTCAAGTAAAGATTCATCTCGAATCCAAGACTTTCTTATTTTAGCTTAATGTTATTTCTTGGGAAACATATACACTTACTCTCATAACTTGTTCAACTTACTCAATTCTTAAAATTTATGATGAATCTGTCATAGGATCTTAGTCTACTCATTCTTCTAAATTACCTCTCAATCTTTCCTTTTTCAAACGCTAAGTTCTTCTTAATACTTTTAATAAAAGATTATGGTGTATAACATCTTTTTTAGTTGGTCGAATGACCTTTATATTGTTTACTCTTTATGTCCTTAATTGAAAGTCTTATGCATCATTTTCTTAATTTAAGTTTAAGTGTTATATGTTTTATGCTTCTTGACTAGTAACTTAACTATTTAAGTTTGTTCTATTAATAAACTTACCTGCTTACCTCTTTATTCATTAACTTTAAGTCTTCTACCCATGTCATATTTAATTATCCTTAAGCATCCAAATAGCTTATTTTCTCATTTCTCACCTAAGTGGCTGAATGCACACTTTCTAGTTCTAGACATTATAATTCAATTTTTTTTTTTTAAGAAAGATAGTTTACATTAATCAAGATTTAAACCATTAATTGTACCTTCTTTTTTTTTTTACTATGGAGTATGACCAAATGCCTTAGATCGCACTTATACTCCATAATTAATTTATAATCACCTCCTTAAACTTACCTAAATTTACTCTTAAATTTTAATAAGATTTTCAGTTAGTTCTTACCAATTTTATGCAATATGATCGAATGATACTTAATTATTATCAAATCTTTTTCAATTTAAAAATCATTTTCTTAAATTTGATTAGATTCCAATTTACTTCTTAATTAAAATTTTAACATAAATTTTTCCTAATTAATAAAGAAAAGATCGAATATCTTATACTTTAAATAAAATAAAAATTAGAAGTATAATCCAGGTGAGTATAATTACTTCGTAGTCCAATAAACATAAATAATCTACAATATTTAATATTTTAATAGTTTAAAATTTATGAAACAAATAATTATATTAATCCAAATAAAATTAATATTTAAAATTTAATTAAATAGTATAAACATTTAATTTAGATAAAAAAATATTCTAAATTAATAAAATCATAAAATATCCTAAACAAACAAACACTTGAAATTATTAATCCAAACAATATGATTTACAATCAATTTAAAAATTAAAAAATTATATTCGATTGGAATATTAAATTTATATATCTAACATATTTATACAATTTCTATCATAGAAAAATTTAAACAGTCATAGAATATTTCGAGTATAGCTAACATAAATTCACAATAAATAATAGATTATGTCAATCTACGTAATTATAATATATCGATCGGATGTAGTTATCATTAATAGAATTATTTATATATATATATATATTTATATAAATTTAAATTATTTAAATTTCATAAAATTTTACATGATTATGTTAATATAAGTGAAATTATAATTACATAAAATATAAATATGGTATTAAATATAACATAAAACTAATTTTTATACATTATAAAATAAAAAATTTAATAAAAATTAGAGGTTTTATTTCTATAAGAACCTTTAAATTTAGTTTCATTTCACAATATGTCATAAAAAATATACATTCGTATGTATATAAATTGACAGAAACTTTCAAAAAAAGTTAAGCCCTAAAATTTAAGAATATAATAACAACATAATTATGTATAGTTAATTAAAATAAATTAATCTAAAAGAGAACTCTAAAAACCTAAAAAAAAATTATCAGAATAACTATTAATTATGTCTCTATAAAAATTAATCCAAACATACATTTTAATCCACAAGAACAAATGGTTGTTTGTTTTGTAGTTATAGAAATATCTAAAACCACGCATTTCATACATTACAAACCTCATTGAATTAATATGATTTTATTTGAATTTTTAAAAATTTAGTTTGAGAACTTGTAACCATAAACAAACGGGTCTACAAGATTATTCCTGTGACCAAATTATTGGTTAGAGATGTGTGACTACATTATCTTTATCATGTGTGGCTACGATCAAATTCTATCTCTTCCCTGGTTGTAGTTTCAACTAGGAAGGGTTAATTAGTAGTAAGATATGTAGAAGGCAGTGCTGTACTAACTGTGCAGTGATAAATACATAAATAAAATTCTGGGGACAGTTTTTGTCATATGTATGGGGTCAGCGTAGTAGCATTCCACACACTCCTGAATCACTTTGTCTTTTCGTTTTGTCTGCTTTGGATATCCCCAAGTCACGTGAATGTCTTATAGTGATAGCTCTTGCAGCAGTGTACTGTTATGAGCCCTTTAAATTGAGTTTTTACTGTATGAGTAATGTTCAGAATCACAACCTTTTTTTTTTTTTTTCCTTTTATTTCTTCTCTTTCTTCTTCTCCCAACCCTTTTTTTATTATAAACTGGACAAAAAGGTAGGCCGTTGCAGCTGTTCCATTCTTCTCTTTCTCTCTCTTGGCCTTGATTTATGTGTATTGAGTCCATGATACCAACTTATCATTATTCAGTGTCTTCTCCTATGTCTTTAGATCTTAATGAAGATCACACCCACCAGCTCTTTAGTACAAACCGTCAAGACCCTTCTTCCTCTTCTTCTCTATCAAATTCTATAATCTTCAACCCGGATCTTCATCAAGGAGGATCTAGCTACTCCGAATCAGAGCAATTACAAAGTAATCACAAAGAGGTGATGATCCATATGTAGTGTGTGTATAGTATAGTAAATATATAGCACATGACCATAATCTTAAATTGTTATTTAATTTGAATCTTATTATATATATCTTTATTTTGGTAATTAAAATTAAATTAATGATGTGATCATTAGGCCGAGAAGATTATTCCAACTAGCGGATCATGGGATCATCCAGCAGCGGAAAAGGATGAAAATAGAAGTGATGTGAAGGTTAGAATAATTAGGAAGAAAGAAGATGGGTATGAAAATGTTCAAAGTGAAGATAGTTCAATGAAGTGGATACCTTCAAAGAAGAGAATGATGTGGAGGATGATGGTTTCAGATCAAATGGGTTTTGATATAGCAGACATCTCTAAGCACAAGTATGAAGAGAAAAATCCACCATTATCTCCTCTAGGAGCGGATAATAGCACCAATTCTTCTTCTAACCACAGCAACATCATTGTTAGGGTTTGTGCTGATTGCCACACAGCTAAGACCCCTCTATGGAGGAGTGGACCAAAAGGTCCAAAGGTAAATATAAATATAAATCTTCTTAATTTCTCTTCTTTGTCCCTTCTATTGATTCAATTAACCTCTAATATTTTTCTTTTCTTGTAAAAATATTAGTTATATGTTTTGCATTAACTGTACTCATGACTAAGCTCTATATAGTATATATAATAACAACACCAACATATCTACAACAAAAAACCATTAATTAAATAAATAAAGCCTTTAATTTTATAATAGGAAGTGATACTAATTAACAATGCAAGTAAGTAGAATATGTTGAATTAATGAATTGAGCTGTTTCATTTAAACTACATAACTAAACGATGTTGAAAATTTGTTTTGGTGTAACAGTCACTTTGCAATGCTTGTGGGATTCGACAAAGGAAGGCAAGACAGGCTGCAATAGCGAATGGAATGGTTCTTGTGGAAGGTCACGTGAAGAAGGGAAGCAAGTTGCAAAGCAAAAGGGTGAAGAAGTCCAAAAGCACTCATCAGTGTGCATCACAGTTAAAAAAGAAGAGTAAACTTGGAACCAAGGCGCGTGGAGGTAGAAAGAGGTTTGAGGATTTGAGTAAGAACTTGGCTCTCCAACAAGTTTTCCCTCAGGATGAGAAAGAGGCTGCAATATTGCTCATGGCTTTGTCTTATGGCCTTCTTCATGGCTTTCCCTCAGATCAATGTTTACACTTATCAGATTAGCTGTTACTTTTTAAATCATAATTTTGTAACATCAATGCTCATAGTTATGTGCGAGAAGATTATGCAATGAGTTAGTGAAACTAGGGAAAATAAAGTATATTCAAGTTATGAGGAGGGTGGTTTTATCAAGTTCATTTTGTTAGATTTGATGGATTTGAGCAAGAACACAAACAGAAAATGTCAGTGTCCTGTTGTTCATGATCACGTGTATTCTATAATTTTTCAGTAAATTCAATAAAATTACGGGAGATTTTAATCCTGTCTTCTTCTTGCTTTGATTTATGTTGCCTTTAGCAATAGGTGTAACTATCTTTTAAGGAAAAAATTTTAGCACATACAAAAATAAATAAAATAATAATCATCTTTCTACGTACAAATAGGATCGTCATTTTTGACAGATCTAATAATTTATATTTAAATATAAATAAATATATAATATTATTTATATGTGCGATAAATTTTTTTAAATAAAATGAGGGTAAATTCTTCGGTACCCCAGAAAATAAGGGGGTACCGTACCCCTTCCCCCCAAAAACCACTATATATAGGGTTTAGGGTTTAGGGTTAGGGTTTGGGGGCTAGGGTTAGGGTTTAGGGGTTAGGGTTTAGGATTTAAGGTTATGGTTTGGGGTTTAGGATTTAGGGTTTAGGGTGTATTTATGTAAAATATTATATAATAATAATTAATTTAGGATATGATGACAGGTGTCATCATATTAGTGGTTTTTGGGGGGAAGGGATACCATACCCCCTTATTTTCTGGGGTACCGGAGAAAGCACCTAAAATGAGATGTAAGACATAAAAACAAGAATACAGAAAAAAAATGAAATTGATATATGTAATATGTAATATAATAAAAATATATAAAAAAAATACATTAGAATTTAACCATAATTAAATGTACAATAATTAGGATTCACTTTTTAATCATATGATTTTATTCGTTACCAGGGTATATTTCTTTTAGTTACGTATATGCTTTGTATGAATATTTTTTAATAAAAATATTTTAATTTGATGCAATTAATTTTTTCAATACACAAAAATTTAAAAATAAAACTAACCAAGGAAAGTTATTTATATACGATGCTATTTATATATAACATTACTATTGGAGGAATGGTTCAGATTTATTTTTTTTATCATTTTCTTTCATCCGTTATCTTTGATATTTTCAATTTCATATTGACCTATCGTGTTTGGGATACAGCTTTTGTGTCCCAAGATAGACTCTTCTAGAGACTAGAGGGTTGTACTCCTGATTCATACTTTATCTGCATTCCAAATAAAGAAATTGTAGTGTTAACAGATAAAGAAAATTGTACCCTCTTACGTTTACATCCTATAATCGGCTATTTTACGAAAGTGTTGTAAAAAAAATATAATTGGATAAAAAGTATTTATTGGAATGAAATTAAAAAGTGTCGGAAACATATAAATTTTTCCAGTTTACTCTTAAACGCATAATATAACATTTTAGCCCCCACAAACGAATGTTATGCGGCAAATCACGTTAATCTTTAAATGCATAAACTAATATGTTTTATTTCACCATCAACGCATAAAAACAAGTGATAAACTATTAAAAATTTACCCAAAAGTCTGACACATGAAAAGATGTGGCAAAGTTTCCTGAATTCTTCCTAAACAGCACAAAATTATGCGAAAAACATTTAAAAAATTTCTTCTAAGATCTGACGCATGATGTGACAAAGATCCTTTATATTTTCCGTAAAGCACACAAAATTATACAGAAAACATTTAATAAAATTCACGTTGGAGCTTGGCGCATAAACTTATGCGATATAACATTATCCTTTTTAATTATTCGGCTATGAAGATGTTTATTTTTCCAATTCAAAATCATTTTATTGGAAGTTTATAAAAAAATTAAAAAAATTTAATAATATTAAAATAGTATAGAAATTATGTGAATAGAATAGAATTAAATAATTTTAATATAGTTTGTAATTAAATGTAGTTTAAGGTTTAGATTCTGATTTACAATTTAAAAGTATTAAATTTAGGATAAAAGAAGAGGAAAATAAAATAGAAAAAAATTAAAAATTATAAAAAATTTAAAAATTATAAAAAATATTAAAATTTGAATTTGATTTTTTTTTACTGAACATTACATTTTGAAATTTTTCCATAAAAAATTAACTAAAAATGAAAATTTTAAATTCTAATAATAAAATTGAAATTATAAATTTATAAAAAATTTAAATAAAAAACCAAATTATAAAATTATCTTAATAAAAAAACCGTAAAATATATGTTTACAAAAAGTTAAAAAAAATTAATAATAATTTATTGCATAAAATTTACTTTAAATTTTTAAAAAATACGAAATAAAGATAAATAAAGAGTATAAATAGATAAAAAATAGAAAAAAATACAACAAATTTATTTAAAATAAAGACAGTATTTATTTTAAAAATTAAAATTAAAAAATATATATATATATATATATATATATTTATATTAATGTTTTAGTAAATTTTAATTTACTGGATTTATCCATTAAAAATGAAAAAAATATTTCAATTAACTAATAAAATGTTAATATAAATTTAAATTAAAAATAATTACGTGCTACATTTATAGTAAAATGAAATTAAAAATAACGATATATTGTATAATTTATAATAAAATTAATATATGCTGTAAAAAATATTATTAAATAATATTTTGTATATATAAATATTATTAAGATGAATTAATTTTTTAATAAATATAATGTGCAATTCATTTTAAAATAATATAATTTGTATAATTAGAATTAGTATTAAAGTAATTAAGTATAGATAAATTTTAATATATGGTTTCATTAGTATCTTTAAAAAATATAATATATATAAAAACTAAAGAATTGAATTTATTCAAAAAATAATATATGCTGTAATTAATTTTAAAAAATAAAATATAAATAATCAGAATAATGGATAATTAATTTTAAAAAATAGGAAATAGTATCTAGTGATATTAATTTAAAAAGTATAAAAATTTGAAAACAATATATTCTGTAATTAATTTAAAAAATAAAAATATATAAATATAATTATAATGAAAAGCATGTATTTTTTTTAAAAAAATTAAAATATGTCGACATAAATTTTTTAAAAATAGTAAATAAATTAAATATACAACTCAGCTATTTTTTTAAAAAATTTAATATGTGCTGTTAATTTTTATTAAAATATAATATATATATATATATATATATACATAATATTATATATATATATATTTAAAATCAATGAAAAACTGTAATTATTTAATAGAATAATTAATTAATTTAAACTTAAAGATATAATTTATTTTAGTATTTAATAGTTAAAATTGATTTTTGAAATTTTTTTATTAAAATTTGATTTAGTTTTTGATAATAAAATTTTATGTATTAAATATATTTTTGATGTATGATAAATAACAGTAAGTAGTATTTAGTTAGTTAAATTTATGTAAATTATTTATTTATTTTTTAATTTTGTTATTGGTTTATTTATTTATTTAATTATGTTTTTAATTTATTTATTTATTTATTTATTTAATTCTATTATTTATTTATTTATTTCTGTATTTATTGTTTATTTAATTTATGATGCAATTAATTAGTATAAGGTTGAATGTATAGGATTTATAAAATTTAATTAAAAATATACACAAGTGAAGATTAAAAATAATATAAATAAATAGAGAAAAATATATAAAAAATAATGAATATATAAAAATATATTAGGATCTATAAATTTAAAATATATTATAATATTTATCCTAATTTAAATATAAACTTAGGTTTCATAATTTATATTAAAAATTTAATTAAAAAAATATTTTAAAAAATATATTAAAGTATATACGTATGGTATAATAAACGTTAGAAAAAATACATTAGGCATAAAAAATAATTTATTCAACAAGAAATTTTCATTAATATTAAAAATATTTAAAGTAAATATATTTTGATAAATCTTTTAATTTTATATTATGTTTAAATATTAATATAAAAATTGAAATATACTTTACTTTAGCATAAGAACTTAATAATTAAGATTGAAATTTGACATAAATATAAAATTTATTAATATAAATTAGATTCATTTAACATAGTAGCTTTTTATAAAATTTATAATTTTAAATTATATTAAAATATTAAATTAAAAAGTTTATATATTTAACTTTAGGAAAAGAACTTACTTAATTATATGCAAATTTTTAATATTTATAAAATTGACTAAAGTAAATTATATTAATTTAAAAATATACTAATTTAGATGATGTCATAAAACTTTCAATTTTTACATTCCTACTAAAATATTGAATAAAACATTATATAAATTTTAGTAAAGTTTATTTAAATACAGCGTGGCATCATCGAGTTAGCCATCATATTCGTCACGCATCATCTGACCAGGATCATATGATGCGTCTCTTTTGACTCTTTAAAGTGTTCATATTTCAGACCGGATATGGAATGGAGAACTTGATAAAAAGCTGAAGATCAGACAGACGAAGTTTCATCATGATCGCGACGATGCTCCTTTGGTGCCCCTATGATTGCTGAGAGGTTACGGCGAGCAGGCTTCTTGGGTGTCACACAGCTACCATTTATTCATAGCGATGCTTCGTTAGTCAAAGCATTGGTTGAGAGGTGGAGGCTAGAGACGCACACCTTTCACATGCTGCCTGGGGAGTGCACGATTACTCTTCAGGATATTGCAGTCTTGACTGGGTTGCCTATTGATGGTCAACCAGTGATTGGTATTACATCTACGAGAGTTTGGGAGACCATTGTGCAGGACCTACTTGGTGCGTCACTTGCTGAGCGGGACCTAGTTGGGGGTTCGCTCAAGATAAGTTGAGCTGGTGCAACACTTTGGGAGCATTGACGACCACATGGGGAGTGATGAGCAGTTAGATCGATTCACCCTTGTGTACGTCTTGAGACTTATTGGGGGCGTTCTTTTCTACGACCATTCTAGTTGTAGAGTTCCATTGTGATACCTCCCCCTGATAGCAGACTTTGACAGTTGTGGTCAGTACAATTGGGGAGCAACAGTTTTTACATACCTTTATCGTGAGTTGTGTGGTTGCACATATTACGATAAGAAGGAGATATGTGGCTTCTCCCCTCTTCTGCAGCTATGGGCTTGGGAACGTTTTCCCAAGATCTGTCCCCGACAATTTCCATATGACGATCATACTTTGCCTTTAGGCGCGAGGTAAGCAACAAACGTCCTCGAAAAATATCAATTACAATTTATGGATTTAGATTATTAAATTTTAACTTTTTCTAATCCCCTAACAGATGGGTACGAGGATGCCTCAGGTCAGGCCGTCATCATGATATTGGGCACTACAGGCACTTCTTCGATGCGATGGATCAACAGTAGGTTGGGTTCAGAGCTCAATTTACCCTAACATTTATAATTGTTCTTTTAAGTGTTCAAGTTAATTTAACTTCAGTTTTTGCATATACACATCACATGGCAACCGTATAGGGAGTTCATGGATGATTTTCCTGATGCATGTATAGTTGGTTCTAAGATATGGACAGTTGTGGTGCCTCTAGTGTGTTTTGACATATTAGAGTGGCATCAACCCGACCGCTGTATGAGGAAATTTGGGATGGCACAATATATCCCTCAGGCTCCATCCCAGCCAGAGGATGTCCATCGCATGACACTGAAGGGAAAGACTAACAAAAACTGGCGCAGAGTTTTCACTCATTTCTTATCGATTTGGGATCATAGGGCTAAACGTGTGTGCTTGGGTGTACCATCTCATGAGTTGCTTAATCATAACTCAGATTATATGAGGTGGTATATTCGACATACACATCGATGGATCACACAAGAAGCTGCAATAAAGGGACGCAAGGTAAGTTCGTCAAACCTTTACTTGATTTAGTTAAAGTACTTAATTTAATTAACATCATTAATTATTATTTAAATTTATTTTAGGCGGATGAGTTAGAGATCATACATTACCTCAGCATCGAGGTTGCTGCTTCCGGGACCATGTTCCCAGGTGACATTCTAGATAGGATCCGACGTCATATCGAGAGGATCATGCAGTTGAAGAAGATTAAGGACCGTCTCGTTGAGGCTAGGTTCAGTGCACCTGAACCAACTCAACAGGCTCCTCCAGTTGAGGTTAGGGCGGATATGGACCTGACACGTGTGGAGCGCTAGGGTTGTCAACGGCAAACAGATCCAGTTGCACCCCCCATCTCAGAGTTTCCAGCTAGGCAGGAGGGGCAGTATTTTTTCCCTACCGAGGATGTGCCACCATCGCCGCATCCTGTGTACACATTCCCATCACAACGATATCGTGATGGTGGTGGTTCGTTACCTTTTCTCTACATTTACATTATTAAGAATTTTATGTTTTTACTTTATTTAACTAATTAACATGTACTTTGTAAAAATTTGCAGATGCAACTCACGTAGATCCATCGACTAAGTTGCAGTTTGACACTACCTTGGACTATTCTCCTCTCCTGAGTTGCCATCCCCTACATTTTTCAATCGAGTTGATTTTGGGGCAGGGCCGAGCTATGCAAGGACAGAGGGTGCATCATCATCGCATGCTGAGATGACTTTTCACACACCTTCACCATATCAAGCACCCTTGGTTACTCCTAATCCTCCGATGCATGCCTATGTCCAAGATTCATAGATGCTTCATCAGTTTAATGAACAAGGCATTGATCTAAATGCAGATTTATCAGTTGCATTTCATTTGGGAGCGCAATTAGATCAACCTTCTAAGCCTGCACAGGATATCCCCTATCGGTAGAGTAGGAGGACGACTAGGGGCATGGGTGATTGATTTTTTTGTTGCATTGTATTGTATTAGTTTTAGGACTTTTCTTCACATTTGAGACTTTGATATGGACTTCGCATTTATATTATGGTGCTTATGTGTTTTATATGACATGACTTTATTTTTCATTACTATTTATTCGACTTACTTCATTATATATATCATCTTAATCTTGGTTGTTTATATTTCAGAGTAATTCTTCTTAAACACGATTGTATATTGCGAATGAAGTCTTAACTTTCGAAAATTGAAATTGAATTGAGGTATTGATTTGGAAAATAATTAAGCATAACTTCTACATTGAACTTGGAATATTACAATGCCTATTCAATTCATACAATTTGAAATATTTTACTTAAAATAATGCACTATAAAAGCATTGATAATTAATTTTGGTCTCTTTGAGGACATCGAAACTGATTATGACCTAATTCCCTACACAAGCCACATCTGATTATATGTTGCGATTCAACCCAATCTATTTCATTTATTATACGAGTAGATTTAAGTCTACCATTTCCTCTCAATTTATCTTTATCTAGAACGAGAACCCAGTTGGTAACATTATGAAGGTCACTGTCATTCCCAATGGACCACCAATCAAAAGAGTAAGCTCCCAAAATATTTTCAAGGGAATAGACGTCATCAACAAATTGGTACAAGTCAATGCTAAGCACCACACAAGCAGTTATCACATGAGAGTAAGGATACCTTAAGAGTTGAAATCTACCACATTGACAATAACGATCAGATAACCTTACCGATCATTTTTTACCTCCTTGTTGAGTTACTAGGTTAAAAGTCTCCTCAACCTCAAATCGCAAAGACTGTATATCATATCTTCTGACCTGATGTGAACATGCTGCTTCTTGATTTTTTCTAATTGCATCCAACAGTTTCTTAAAAAAACGTTGACCACTCTGAATCTCAGCCTTAGCGATTGAACCCCTTTGCACAAAATATTCAACCAAACGATTATAAGTATATTTAACGATAGTAGTGATTGGAAGATTTTGTGCACCTTTTAAAACTTTGTTAACTGCCTCCGATAGATTGGTTGTCATATGACCAAATCACCTGTCATTTTCATCGTACGCAATACTCCATTTCTTCTTTGATATGCTATCAATCCACCTAGCCACATCGGCATTAGTTTCTCTAAACTTTGCTAACTTGTAATAAAAAATTTCTTTACATGTTGTGTAACTTGTAAAGTCAAATAAAAACACATAACCATCATGAAGATACTTATAAAATACATTAATATATATATATATATATATATATATATATAAAGTATAAAATGAGTATACCTAATTTAAGCAACTCTTGTTGCAGTTTCTGATTTTTAAATCTGTGATTAAAATTGCTAGCAATATGCCTGATGCAATAAACATGATATGCATGTGGACGTTGCCATCTTAAGTGAGGGTTATTCACTGCTGATTTAATGCTTTGATGCTTGTCTGATATCAAACATATTCAACTCCTTTGAGTTACATATTCTCTTAACAAAGCTAAAAACCAACTCCATGCATCCAATGTCTCACCTTTAACAATATCAAAAGCAATAGGTAACACAGAGTTGTTTCCATCTTGAGTTGTAACTATTAGCAAGGTACCTCTATATTTTTCATAAAGGAATGTGCCATCAATTTGAATAACTGGTTTGCAAAAGTTAAATGTTTCATAATATTGCCTAAAACACCAAAAAACTCAAAAGAATTTTCTCACTCCATTCTGAACATGATCACCAATAATCACATCTTCTATCTCAAGCTTGTACCCAGAACCTGGAGCATATTGAATCATTTTTATGTAACCATTTTGGCAATAAAGCATAAGAACCAGCTCAATCACCAAATACACACACAATTGCTTTCTACTTTGCAATCTATGTTTTTTTTGTCTGAAACTTTAAACTCATACTGACTTAGTATTCTTTCTTGAATCAAAGAAATTGATAGAGATGGTTCTTCATTTACCATACCTAATAAACAACAATAATTAAATACGAAAATGTATCATTGCAATACAATATACAAAATAACACATTAGTTTAATCAAAACTACGTAGCCAATATGCATGAACAAATGAAATCAGAATCCAACATTTTATGGTCTTGAGATACAGAAGCATTCACGTAACTATATTGACCACCCCATTTTCTAACACGCCATTCATTTGATTGTTTAGATAGAGATGCTCTCATTCGCCATGGACAATCACTTCCGTAATTAGGACAACGAATAGAAATATGTGTTTGTTTTGATTCAACAATAACAAAACTTTGATGTACTTTTATAGAATAATGTTTCAATGCAGTTTGTACATGTTCTTTGCTTTCAAATTGTAAACCGACATATAACTAATCACCAGCCACCCATTTCTCATTTCCTACATTTGTGGAAAAATTAATGTCTTCATTTGAATATTCTCAATTAATATTGCTGTAGTGAGAACTGTTACTTCATATTGTCAACTATTTTTTAAAAATAAAAAATAGAGTTAAACAATTTATGTAAAAATTGTATTAGTTTAACAATAATGACTGTAACTTATTTACCTGATTGATCTCTTCGTTGAACAGATGTTCCATGTGATAGAAACGGAACTTGAAATGAACTTCCACCTACACCTCCATCCAAACTCATTGTATGATGTTCATTAGCACCATGAACATCATCATCATTATCATCAGTAGTGTCAGCTAAATTTTCCCATTCTAATTCATTCACATTTAAACCATCATTTTCTTTATTACTAAACTCATCTATCGAGGACAAATAATAAGCTTCATCATCATCATTAGGAACCTTTATACCACCTACAAAAATTATTTATGAAAAATGTTATTTACAAAAATTAATAAAAGAGTTCAACAAAAAAATGAATATAAACTATCATTTACTTACCATTTAAAACAGATCTACTCTCTTTATTGACAATATCAACGTCTATATACACTTCAAGTACACGCATCAAACGTTGTTGTTCAAATGCATTCAACATGCATTTTACATCTTCATTATCCCGAATTTGAAATCCTCTATACTCAACTCTTTCAGATGACACCAAAAATGTTTCTATTAAGTTCGAAATAATTTGCCTAGATGATAATTTTAATTTTTTGAAAATTTTTTCTTTCAATTCATTAAAACTAACATTTTTAGAAACTTGAATTGGTTTTTTTTCCCAGGAATGTTAAACCTTCCTCACCTTCAAACATTTTTCCATTAAAATATATAATAATAATAATTATTTTATCCATATTTAAAATCTAAAAATATAAACTTACAAAATTTAAATTTTAAAATAATTTACAAAAAATTTTAAAATCACTAAAGTATAAAAAAATTACCTTCAACATAAAAAAACAACAGCAATAAAATTTTTTCACTCTTCCTCCAAAACTTAAATTTTACTCTGCTGATAACACAATCAACCCTCTTATTTATACATCCTTATCATGCATTTTTTAATATGTTATATCTATTAAAAATTAAATTAATAGTTTTGCCGCATAATTATATGTGATTCAAAGGGCTTTGTTCCACATAATTTTATATGTAAGGGCTTGCGGAATTTTTTAAATGTTTCCTACATAATTGTGTGTGGTTTAGGAGGAATTCAAGGACCTTTGCCACTTATTTTTATGCGTTGTTGCGTGAATAATACGCATTAGTTTATATGTTTAAGGATCAGCATGAATTGTTTACTCATTTGCTCATAACATTTTGCGCTTATGGGACTAAAACATATTATATTATGCGTTTAAAAATAAATTATAAAAAATTATATATTTTTATATTATTTCAATCTCATTTGATAAATATTTTTCATCCAACCCTTTATATATATATATATATATATCACTTTTGTAAAACAGTCACAGTAATCATCATACTTCATAATTAATTAGAAAGATGACAGATATACAATATAGAAATAGTGTATTTCTTTTCTTCCACTTCTAAAATAATGGTATGAAATTGTAAAAAAAAAATTTAAAAATTAATGCACATCCAGTGTGCATGCACATTTTCCGATGCTTACAACATTAATAAAATATAACTATTTAACAAATAAGATAAGGATAGAAAAAAATATAAAATATAAAACAATAAAATAAAAGATTATTTAATTTAAGAATAATTTATTTTAAAATTTTTTAGTTAATAATTTTTAAAATAATTAAATTTTATTGATTTAACTATTAAACTAATATTTTTATTATATAGATTAAATTTATAAAATTTTAAAAAAATTGATATTTCATTAAATAATTTTAAAATTTAACATATATAAATATATATATATATATTAATTAAATATATTTAACTAAGTATTAATTTTTTAAAATTTTATAAATTTTATTTATACAACAAAAATTATTAATTAATAATTAAATTGATAAAATTTAATTATTTTAAAAAATTATTAAACAAAATAAATATAATATAAATTATTCTTAAAATAAATTAAATCTTTCTATATAATATTATAAGATATTATAAAAATAGATTGCAAAAGATAGTATACTTCTAAATATTTTTTTATATCTCATATTTCTTTTGTTGAGCCTAACTTGAAGCTGTATTGTTAATATAATTTTTCGTTTTCTTGTCACACAATCGTTATATATATATATATATATATATATATATTAAATTTTTTACTATATAAATTAATATAAAAAGATATGAAAATAATAAATTTAAATTTAAATTTCATTTTCAATATAAATTCTTTACCATTAAAATTAAATCTAAATATTTTTCTATTAGGTTGATGCTAATGAATTTTGTTATTATAAGTTTGACATTACTCTTTTCTCAGGTATTTTGTTTATTATTAAGAAAAAGTCTAGGTTGCTTATTTCTTTTAATTATTTTAAGGTCAGGATGATATAGTTATAGGATTAGAGTAAAATGATATATTATTTCCCAACAAGAAATGAAACCAAGTCATATTGTTTCGATGAATAGATAATCCAGTTTCATAATTTTACAACTAAGAATGTTTTATGCTAGTGGTGTTTACTAGTCTAAAAAAATTATGTTTTAGAAAATAGTTTCAAAAACGACTTTTGTGGGGAAGTACATTTATAAAATCAATATGTATATTTCTTTTTAAAGCAATAATATAGCTATATTAATTTTTCATAGTTTTTACTGGGAATAAAATTTTAAAATTTAACCCCAACCTCTGTAGTAAATTTGTGAAAAACTCATCTTGTTTTTCTAAAACTATTTTTTATAATTTTTATTTATTTATATATTTTAAATAAATAATATATTGAATATATTTTAATCTAAGTAATATATAAAATAAATATTAAAATATAAAAAAATAAAAATTTAATAATAAAATTATATTATTTAAAAAAAATAATAATTTAATAGTTTTATTTAAATGTTATTATAGTTATTATAACAAATTTAAGATGAAAATGAAAAATATCTATATTTTTGAACCTAACAAATTGAGTGCATATGATGCTTTAAGTGCTGGTTTACAACTTTATTTATTTAAAATCTAATTTGATTTAACTTGTTTAATAAATAAATAATTTTAAATTTATTAAAAAGTTTTTTTAAATAAAGAAATCAAGTTTAAGTTTATAAAAAAGTTTATTTATCTTTGTATATTATATATTTATATTTATTATATTTTATTTACATATTATTAATATATATATATATATATATATAAACTTATATAATAATATTTTTATCTTGTAAGCTTTAAATTTATTTATTAACTTTTTTAGGATGTAGACTTTTAAATATGTAGATCTTGTATAAATTAGACTAGAAATACTTTTAACCATAAAAAAAGTTAAAAAAAAAATATGAGAACATAATTTTATTTATTTAAATAATGCATATATATCATATTTAAAAAAAATATAAAGAATTTTTTTTAAGTTTCTTACACATACTTATTATTAGAACAAATTTTAAAATAATATAATAATTTTAAAATTTTAAGACGATAAAATCATACAAAGAAACTTTTAAGTTATAGATATGGGATGTGTAATTCATCCTATTATATATTTATATAATAATATAATATTTTTTATCCTTTCATTATATTATGCATTATATCATGTATTTTTTTATTTTATTTTATTTTATTTTAATTATTATTTTAAAATTCTTTTTACAAAATAAATTTATTTTTTAATATATATTTAATGATACATAAAAATTATATATAATTTTTATTAAAAATTATAAGATTTAATATATTGATAATGTTAAATCTAAAATTTTTAATAAAATTTTATTATTTATTAATCATTTATTATATACTTTGAGGCATATGTTAAAAAATCAATAATAAAAACAAAGATGCATGGTGAGAGGATCTTGTAAATCTTGGGGATGGGAAAGAAATTAAATTTTGGAGAAATATATGGTTAGAAGGAGATGTGCTATGTTAAAAATATGCAAGATTATTTACTATGGTTGAAGACAAAGATTCTTCTATCTTTAAGTTGAAAAGAGTAATTGAAGGGGTGGTGACATGGGAGTGAGCCTGAAGAAGAAATTTATATGTCTAAGAGGTAAAAATAAAAGTGAATTACAAGTGAAGTAGGAAAATATTTTTGTGTTTATTATTTTTTATTATTATTAAATGTTTAAAACAACATTTATTATTATTTATTATATTTTTTTACTTTTTATAAGAATATTACTTAAATAGAGACGTTTAACTAATGAAAAAGATTTTATTTATACGATATAATTTGAATTTGAATTTTTGTGTAAAACTATTCTAATCTTAATTTCTTTTCTTGGTTAATTCCAATGATTTCTAATTTTAATTCCTTATCATGAATAATTCTAATGGTTTACTGATCATAGAGATTGATAATATAATAAAAAATTACATAATAATTGTAATGCAAACAATTGCAAAAACTAACTAGTTTTCAGTTAATCTGTATCAAAAACAACCTTAAATGATAGGTAAAATGGAAGAAACAAAGTATTATATCATTCTGCACACAAATATTTTTGGTCTATAAGATTTAGGTTTTCAATCCGTAAAACGATATAATGCTAAAAAATATTCCCTATTTATTACTGATATTTAGCTCTGAAAGTAAAAAAAAGGTGCCTCTGTCACGTCCATTCCGTATTAAAGAAATTAGGTAATTAGTTTATAATTTTGTGGTCAGTTTACAAAGGACATGCAAAATTGCAAATAATCAGTCATCATTTCAGAGATAGTATTCAGAGAATGTTTATTTTCATTTTTTATTGTTAACTGTGATATTTTTTTAATAATTTTATCTTTGTTTTTTAAAATATCGTTAATTAAAAATTCATAAAAAAGTTAAGATAAATATAAAATTAGTTAACAAAAATAGATAATAACAAGTGAGAATAATCCTTTCCTACTATTTATGATTAACATACTTCATATTTCCTGATGTTACATTATTAGTAAATGATATTTACATGTTTGATTTTCAACTTGTCAACTTATTTTTAGAATTTTATGCTATCAATAACATTAACTTGATATATTTTGTTTGAGTTGAGAGGAAATATTTGGAAAATATGTTCAATCTTCATTATGATCTATTTTATTTTAGTATATGTTTTTTATTATTTGCAGCATATCTCTTGGGAAGGAAAAAGAGCTTACCACCCCGTTTAAGCAATACTATTGTACTGAGATATGTTACACTCAAAAGTTTCTCTATTGTACTTGCTTCAACAATTTAACACCAATCACCAACTAACACCTTATTTTGAATAGTCAGAAAAAAGAAATAGCCATGACAAAGGGCTTATAAGTTACAAATAAGACAAAAAAGGAAACTTTGGTAACTTACTTTTATTATGGCTAATAAATGGCTTGAAGGTAGCAAGGACCACAAAAACTGGTTTCATTGGATTCTAATTTCTAACCATATCCATTCTTCCCAATCCCATCCATCTTTCTATCACTTAACTATCAAACTCAAACAACACAATGCTATGTTGCCTTTGCTTTAGCTCTCACACTTAGATAGTATCTAGTGTCTACATACTCTCACTCTCTCTGTCTCTCTCTCTCTCTTTCTCTCTCTCTCTCTCTCTCTCTCTCTCTCTCTCTCTCTCTCTCTCTCTCTCTCTCTCTCTCTCTCTCTCTCTCTCTCTCTCTCTCTTGCAATGCCAGGAACCATCCTGGTTTCAGGTACTAACATTCATGTAGCACTAAAAGTAATTCGAGTTCCTTGTTGCTTTTTCTTACTTCTCTTATTCTATTCATTTTACAGTTCTGGAATTCATGGATCTTCCATTATCTCCATCAACATTCTTAAGTGGTATTCAATTGATCTTGCTTTTAAATTTGTAGTTACCTCTCCCCTCCACCACCTTCAAATGCCAATTATAACAAAGTTTAGTGTTAATAAATGCAGTTTGCATGGGGAAAATAGAGTACCAAATCAGTGACAAGGGAAGCATTTCCTTGTAAGATTACTTAGAAATCCTCCTTGTGTTTATGTAATATCTGGTTACAACAATTTCTAGGTTATAATCTGTTTGTTCTATTGTATTGTTCAGCCCCTTAACAAGCCTCCGTGACGATTTAATTTTTAAAATTCAGGATGCTGAAGGAAATGAAATTTCACGTTCAGGTTGGTTTTTAGTACACATACCATTTGAATTGGCCTTTTTTTGAAGTAAGTCACAGAGTAAGTTTGTTCGACAAGAAGTAATAAATGACTTGCAGGTGTTCAAATCAGGTTGATATTAGAGAAAGGTGTTTGGGAAGACATTTTCCCCCTTGGAGATGGGCATCTTCATTTGAAGTTGCAATTCATCCTTAATGATGAAGAGCGTGACAGAATTCGATCATTGGTACTGATTTATTTTCCTTATACAATATATGTATTGCATTTTTGCTTATGAATTTCAATGCCTCAGTCAATTATTCTCTTTGTGCTGAGCTAATGTACAAGAATGAAATATAAACAATTAGAATAGCTACATGTTGATACATATAGATAGTAGTTTTTGGAAGTTATTAACTTGTGGAGACAGCATTTGAAGTTGTGGTTATCACTGCCTCCACATTAACTTCTCATCTTTAATTTTTCAGAGACAATCTGCATTAAAGAAAAAACATCATGAGCTTCTTGGTAGCAGTCAAAGAGGTGAAGAAAAAAGTGACAGTAGTACTGTTATTGGCAATGCTGCATTACCCTTTACCACAAATGATGAGGTCTCAGGTTTGATCTTACTTAGCTGATTAAAGAAACTATGAAAACTTAAAAGCAGAAATACAATAATAAGAGGAGTAAATGAGCAAAATATATAGAAACTTTAATAGTTATGAATGCGGTCCTACATTCCCTCAATGGCTTTTCCTGATGTTTTAAGTGCTCCATCTTCTCAAGAATCACCAAAGAAACACCTTCAACATGAAGCAGTTTCTCGATTGCAAGGTCCTGTTCGATTCCATGATGACAACGAATCTGATACTAGAAATGTAGTTGGGGCTCAGCATGACAGGAAACAACTAAACACAGTTAAGGATTAATTAATTTGCAGCATAGTCTCTTTTTGTCCCAACAAGAAGACATTGGAAAATGTACTGTTGTTTGTTTAATGGTCATTTTACATGTTTTAGAACATTGCAGATCAATATAAGGAGACTTCATCCACAAAACCTTTGTCACAAGCAGTTAATCTCACTCAATTACAACACAAGGGTAAGAAGTCTGCCAATCAGTCACCAACTATGAAACATCCTCAAAGAGACATTGATTCAGAAGAATTGTTAAGCTTAGAAAAAAATGATGTCCTGACAAATAATCTGAGACAGCCTAATCTGGTGGAAGATGGTCTTCAATGTTCTGAGAAAAAGACCTCACCGGATAGAACTCCCAGCAATGTGAGGAAAATGATAAGTGCTTTTGAAAGTGGGTTGGCTCAGGTATAGTAAATGCTGTGTTGTTACAGTTTCATCAACATACTATTGCAAGCTATTCAGCATATGGAGTTCACATGGAATTTGTCTTAAAACAGGACAAGAGATCTCATATTAAACCACCTCCAACAAAAGATCAAGCAAGTACTATTGAAAGGAAAGATTCTTCCAAGATTCAGAATTTGGAGCAAGATAAGTCAGGGAACACAGAGCCCTCAGATTTCTTACAAGAAGGAGTGAGAAGTGCTTCCCTGGTAAGAGAATTGCAACATGCCCCAATATATATTGGAGAAAGTATAGAGAGAAAATTATTAACCTGCTTAATCATGTATCACCTATAGACACCATGCAGTTGAAGGAGTTGAGCTCCATAAATAGACTGAGCAAACAGATTCAGATGACAGAATGAGATTCAAAGTAGCAAATAAAACAGATCTAGAGGAAGAGAAAAACCACAAATATTTGATCAGAACATGCACATCTGAAACAGTACAGTTTTAGCAAGGATGCATGAGAAGCATTCAGATAAACCATCCTTACAAACTATTCAATTCCAAGCGAGATTCTAGAACCAACCAATAAAGAAAGAGGAAGTGGAAAGGCCTGTATTCAGAGGGATTCACCAAAAAAACTTGATTCAGCGCTGCACTTTGACAAATAAGTATTTCTCTTTTGAAAGTTCCGGAGTCTGGATATTCCCAAATGACCAAAAAAGATTTGTATAATTTCTAGTAGTGAAAGTGTAAGAGGCTATAGTGGAAGGTCAGGAATTATAATAGAAAATGTGGGAAAAAAGTACAAAACTGTAGTTAGAAACCTTTTTGGTTAATTGTTGTCTTCTAATAAAAGCTTTGAGGATCACTTTTCATTGGTGAAGGTGAAATCTTATTCATTGAGAAAAACAGAGAAAATTAAGAAGAAAGAAACAAGGAAGACTTAGGTGCTGTTTGGCTTCTAAAAATTTTTGCTGTTGTTATTTTCTATTTTTGTTTTTATTTATAAAATTGGCACCTTATTTTTATTTTATTTTCTGTTTTCAAAATTTTGTATATGAAATAATGAAACAAGAAACAAAATAGAAATAAGATGATATTTTATAAAAATTGAAAAACATTTTCACAAATCAAACAGCACCTAAAATACTAATTCTCTGTTGTACTGTATGTCATGAAGAACTGGGGCTCAGTAATCTTCCTTTTGTGAACAAACTAAATAAGATTTCATTTTGGCATCATCTTACATGTTGACTTAAGCTTCCTTATAGATTAGCATACTAGAAGTGTAAAAAATTGTGTCAATTATCAAAGTTAATTTATTTATCTGTAATATATTCATTGCCATTATATTTGTATATGCCATATTTACTACCATTGAAGTTTTTCCCATCCCTGACACAAACATTTAAGATGAGGAGTAGATTTCAACAAATAAACTGATAATTTGATTAATGCAATCAAATTATCTATTTTCTTCTTCTTGTATTTTATTTTATTTTTGTGTTACAGAATAAATCATATGTTGGAACTGGAACTGAGGGTAGCAAGAATGACAAGATACAGGAAATTGAAGAATCAAAGACCAAGAATTCTGATAATAGAGGAGATGAAAATTCTAGAGGACCAATTAATCAGGTCATAATCAACTTTCAATTCATAAAATCTTACTTGTTTATCTTGAAATTTTAATTTTAGATCTTGGAAATTGGAAGTGGTACTCTGGGTAAAAATGAATGTGTTTTCATATTTGCATCACTGGCCTCACATTAAGCAATGAGTTTCTATAAACAATGTTGCATTTATCTATCCTGTCTTTCTGTAGTAAGTAGCTCAATCTTAAATAGAAGTAGAACAGGTTGCCATTTCTCTTCTCTTTTATAGCTAGCTCTTAGCTATTGTTAAAGAATGCTTATACACCCTTTTCCACATCCTCATCACAGGTAATCAAAGTTGCTATCATTGTAGGGTTCGGATTACTTGTTCTCCTAACCAGAGAAAGAAAAAGGAGGTATGAAAATTAGACGATTGCCTAGTTATATTTCTGTACCTTGATCGTGTTATTATATTATATCATGCATTGACTTTCATGCCAAGGAATCAAATTCACTTCAAAATTGAAACAATGTAAATCTTGTGTATTTGTTGGACCATCTATTCACTATTATATATCCTCATAGGTTCATTTTATTTCCGATGTTTCATTGGTGCTGTTTTGATTTTAATGCTGATTTTATTCCAGGAGAAGTTTAATATTAATGCTAGGAAATATTTTCTTATTTACTTTCAACATGCATAATTCCTTTGACTATAATTCTACTACAGCAATAGTTCTATGGACATTACCTCTAGTATACAAAGCAATAGAAGTCCTTATGTCCCAACTGATTCTAAATATTTAGCAGCTTTTTCTTTAATCAACAATACTTTTGTGCGTATGTGCAGAATATTCATTTGATGAAATTCAAATGTTATTCACATGATATTTCTGGGCAAATGAATTTGACCAAAAGCAAAATGATAAGTGAAAAATTGTATGCTGCATCATTCCTATGAATGTGAAGCAAGCAATGTAAAAGTATGCTGTGTATCCTATAGGATAGATGCTGAAAGCAATTATAATTTATTATATTGCAGATAGGACCTTGTGGGAAATCTACTACTGGCATCAGTTGTCAAACGTGTACAAAATACAAACAAACTTTCTTTCTTTCTTTCTTCAGATGTTCATTTGGTTTTTGGTTCTATTCTTCTACCCTGATGTGAATTCTCTAAATGTAATAATCAATCCCATCACCTTTTTCTGCATTGTCACAATTTATTCAATTTGTTATAGAATGCATTCTTGTAGGTTATTTTCATTTTTCAGGAACAAATGTGACCAACTTCAAATCTTTTAAGGATCAAAATGGTAGTTTAGTAATCTTTAGATTTTGATAATCTTAGCAAGAATTATAGATGCTCAAATGATTCCCTTTTACATCCATTTTGGCAAAAGGATCTATCCATTGTAGCCTGAGTTGTTTAAAGTAACTATGCTCCATTTTTCACCAAGAACTCCCAAGTACTATAAATCTGCATTTTGTAATAATGGGGAGAGGCAAAAAGATTTATTTAACTTTTTGAATTTACCAGAATGAAGAAGAAGACTGCCTGAGAATCAGTTCAAAAATTTCAATTTCTTCACTTGTTGAAGCTCAAGCATCGTCAAGCTGAAGTCAACAACTTTCAATTTTAAGATACTGGGCCAAATTCTAATGCACTCTTATCCTGCCTTGTGAACATCTTTCATGAGCCAAAACCTTGGCATTGCTGACACAGTTCCATCCTTAGCAACTAAATATGTTGAAGAAGAAGATGCATAAACATTAATATTCAATGATGTTTAGAGGATTAAGTTAATTTTCCACATGGGTGTAGTAAAACTTTTTAACTATATTGTTTTTTCTTTCTTTTGCATCGATATGCAATAAATTGGAGAAAATCTGTGATGTTCTCCACGTTAGGATTGTAGCAAGATGTGTTTTTATTTATTACAACCAGCACTTCTATTGACAAAGTTTGCATGAGACTACATGACTCATTACTTGGTGTTTTGCATTTTTTTAAATGGTGACATGTTCAATTAATTTTAGTCATACAAACTTTAAATTGAACTCTGAGAATACATGTGCATAGGTGTTATTTACTAATATTGTGAAAGTTAATTAATTTTAATAAATTAAAAATTACATATTTTTTTAAATCTTTGTAAATATTTAATTTTATACGTTTTGAAAAATAACCTGTTCATTCAACTGTGCATGGTGAATAAAGAAAAATAATATCCTTCTAATAGAAAGAAATAAGATTGTTTGATTTGTAAAATATTTTTTATTTTTATTTTTTAATTATAAAATTATCATTTTATTACTTTTTTATTTTATTTTAAATTTGTATAAAAAATTATGAAAATATTTTTTATTTTTATATAATTTTTTTTAAAAATATTTTATAATTAAAATAAAAAATATTTTTCAAATCAAATAATGATAAATTTGTAGGTGATGCAAAGTTGATAAGTAAATAAAAATAAAGAATATGAATTAGATAAAAATTTTAACTCACTTAAGTGCAAGATCACAAATCTAAGTTCTTTAGCTAAAATTATAATGAGAGAACAAAATTCATATTTTTGAATTTAAGATGATATGAAATTGCTATTATTTTATATGTGAAAAAGGGATAAATAAAAATGATTAAATAAAAAGGTATCCAAATTAAACCTAATTGTTTGAAATAATATAAATGAGGGTGCAGTTTTGCTTAATTAACTTGGGGAGATATTTATTATTTTCAGGAAATTATAAAATATACATTCTTTTAGCGTCATTAATCATTAAACTTGATTTTACAAATAAATATTATGAATTTTTTAAACATATTTATTATGATTATTTTAAAAAAAAATCAAAATTCTTAATTTATAATTTGATAATTTTAAAAAATTTCTTAAAATTAATTAAAAATTAAAATCATATTTCAGTTTAATATATATGTTGATTTGAAATAATGATGTTATAAATAAATTCAATATCATATTTATTTAATATTTTTTTTTCTATTTTATTTATTTTATAATATCATTATATTTACATTTTTTAATTTAAATTGACCATATGTCAAATGGATAATTACGATCTAGTTAGAATAGTTTTTGGTTTTTAATTTTTTTAAATTAAAATTAATTTTAAAATAAAATTAATTCTAGTTTTAAATTTAAAATAAAATTAATTATAGTTTTAAATTTTAAAAATTTGTTATAAAATAAATCAATTTACTTTATCCTATTATTTTGTTATTTTATTGTGAATAAAAATAGATAAATAAAAAATATTAATTAAAAAATAATAAAAATTATTATTATATTATGATAGCAAATGTGATAATGATAATGATAATAGTGATAATGATGATGAATTGATGATATAATAGATGGAGTGGTGATGGTTATAATATTATATAATTATAAATTTTTTATTTTATATATTAGTTGATGATTAATAAATAAAATAAATAATTTTATATGTCATTATTATAATATTTTTGATTATTTAATATTTATTTTATATAAAAAAATATATTATAATATTATGTTATAAATAATTTTATAGTAAAAAAATTATATTATAATAGTATAAAATAATTATTTATTTTGAATATAATTTATATATAAAATAAAATAATTTATTTTATTATAATTTATAAAAATAGATAAATAAAAAAATTATTAATTAAAAATTAATAAAAACTATATTATCTCAAAATAATAAAAATTAAAATTTTTAAAATTAATAAAAATTATTATTATTATTATTATTATTATAGAATAGTAATAATCTTTATGATAACAATAGTTCCAATATAAAGATATAATTTTTATTTTATATATTATTATTATTATTATAATATTATTTATATGATTTAATATTTATTTTCTATAAAATAATATATTATAAATAATTATATAATATAAATTATATTATTATTTTATAAGTTAAATATAATTTATATTTAAAAAAAATTATAATTTTTTTAAAATAAAAAGATATTATAATAATAATAATAATAATAAATGATAGTAATAATTTAATAATAATAATAATTGTAATAACGGTTATTATAATAAAATTAGTGATAATTTGATGATAATGGTAATAATAATTTGGTGTGATAGTAATAATAATATAATGATAGTATAATTTGATAAAATTAAAAATAAAAATATTTTAAAATTAAAAATTAAAATAATTTTTTTTTTAAAAAAATTAATTTAAAATTATATTAAAATTTAATTCAACTAATATTATCAAATAAATTTTATTTTAAAATTAATTTAAAAATAAAAACTCACACCAACTTCTTTTTTATAACTTAGGTTATTGACATAGTGAGCACGTGTGGAAGAAAGGTAATTGTTTAAAGTTAAGCTATTTATTTAAATAAATTAAATATAAAATTCAAACTTAACTAAAATATAAAAAGTAGGAGTTTGATTTTATTTTCTTGGTTCTGCGGCTTCTGCCTGATTTTTACTTTTAATAGTTTATTGTGTATTAGTTAATATTTAATAAATATTTTTATATTAAAAATGAAATAAAATACAATAACAAATAAAGTATAATTTTATAATTATAAAAACAACTTAAAATTTTTTAAAAAATTATTAATGATAAAAATATGATTTTTGAAAATTAAAATTAAAATTAAATAAATAACAAAATTATAAAATTTCAAATAAACTTAATTAAATAAAATAATTAAATAAAATAATGATAAAAATATTACATTCATTCAAAAAACTATTCACAAACTATTAATGCAAAATTTATAAAGAATATATTTATGTAATAATAGCTTATCGTGCATTTGAGTTTATTTATTTAGTTTAATAAATAAATTTAATCAAACATTTAGTTTGTTGAATTCAAATAATTTAGAAATAACTTCTCTTACTCCTTACACTCTCAATTAATCTTGTTATCTATAAAGCCCCACATGCATTAATTTGTGTACATAAATAATTTTGCTTTTGATTCAACTTTTGTATATTTAATACTTGCTTTATATAAGGCTTGATTCAACTTTTGTATATTTAATACTTGCTTTATATAAGGCGCTACGTGTATGGCCCATAAGGTATTTGGTTGAGGAATCGTAAGATGATCAACATCACAACCTTTAATAATTGAGTCAATGAATTTATTATATTGAAGCTAATTTAAAAACTAATAAATTAATATAAAATTTAATAAATTTGAATGAATTATGTAATTTTATAAAAATACTAAATTTGAAAAAACAAATACATTTTTAAACTTTGAAAAAACGATTGAATTACAATAGAATAATTCTCCTTAAAAACAACATCAACCTGGACTAAGAAAAAGTTAAAGACTTCCAATTGGTATTCTCAATCCTTTAGGCTTGAATTATAAACATTTGTGGCTTAATACCAATTTTAATTAATTGTTTAGTTTATCTTAATTAGTTCCTGCTGGACTTTTAGTCCTTATTTCATTACTCAATTTCAAATTACTGCTTTCAACACATTATATGCACACTTGCTATCATCCATACTTGTTTCGAGCCATATAGATTAAGTGGTTCATCTCTATGTCATGTCTTGCTATCATATGCTTATTGTTACAAATTCATAAAATGACTTTTGAATGACTGGTATCGACATCTGTCTCCTTTCATTTTCGCTGGTGAAAAGATAATCTTGAGCACTTAATTTATTAATGTTATCAATGAGAAATCTCTTTTCAAATTTCCTGCTCTTACTTCTCTTGTTTGGTTCATTTCATCTTATAATTTATTATTAACCCTTATTGAGATCAACTTACTTTGTTATTGGCATGTTTGCTTTTTATTATAAAATTATAGATTTTTAAATTTTTTATTTATTTAAATAAAATAAAATTATTGTTGGAATAATTTTTTAAAATAATTAATTAAGTTATATATTAAATAATTATTGTATTTTGCGTGAGCACAGTGACTCTATGTTGGGCCTGCCACTTGTTGGTATTTTATGCCAAAGGACTAAAGGCGGATGAAGGTGATGGTGCAAGTTTAAATTTAATATTATAAATATTTTGATATTATTTTTTAATTAAAATTTTATTTAAATAATTAATATTAAATAAAATAATAAAAATATATTATTTTTTTATTTGAATGATACATATTTTCTAAAGCTAATAAGGAAATCGAAAGGAAACTAATGTATATTTAGTGAAATTTTGAATGCACTGGATATCTGGATATTATTTATTTAATAATAATATTTGTATCAATTTTTTAATTTTTTAAAACTATTTTAATTTTAATTTTATAATTTAAGATATGATTTATATAATGAATAAATTTTAAAAGATATAAAAATTCAAAAATTAACTAATTTTATTACTTAAATTTAATAAAAATTTGTAATATAAAAATCACTTAAAATGATAGGATTAGACATGATTAAAATCTAATTAAGATCAATACAAAATAAAAATAAATGTACAAAAATTTATTCAATAACTATTATATGGGATTGCATCAACGATACTATGAGTACTTGGTTATTAAATTCATGCCCTAGATACATTGTTGCTAGTGTCATCTACACTAATTCTATAGTCAAAATTTGAAAAGATCTTTAAGATCGTTTTTCTCAAAGAAAAGGTCCTCGTATTTTTGAACTCCGGAAGAGTCTTCTTGAACTGCGTTAGGATTCTTTCTCTGTTACTCAGTACTTTAGTCATCGCAAAATCCTTGGGATGAATTAAATTTTTTGAAACCTTTAATCCATTGCACTTGTGTGGTGCCTAGACATTACAAGAACATCTCCAAATGGAACATGTCATGAATTTGCTCATGGGATTGAACGATATATACTCTCACATTCGATGCCAGATTCTATTACTTGATCATTTTCCTTCTATCTAGAAGCTATTCTCCTTAGTCTTGCAAGAAGAGAAATAGAGTTTTATGGGATCATCGCATCCATCTTTGACACTTTTTCAAGTTGCTTTCGCTACAAAAAATGCATAGTCTCAAACTGAGACTCATCCTAAGGCAAGACCATGAAAGAAAGATTGTCCTTTGTGTGCATATTGTGGGATCCTAGGCCATACACAAGCTTCATGATTATCCTCCTAGCTATTTCAAGCCTAAACTGCAAGAAAATCTGGTCTTTGATTTTGTAACTCCACCTAATTCTCCAACCTTAACCTTACTCCCACACAATATGAGCAATTATTGCAACTACTTCAAACTCACAATTTTCAATCCTCAAGACCTTTAACTAATGCAGTTTCAGCAAGTATGGTTTCCACCGGTTCTCACTTGCATTTTGATCTCAAGGATAGTTCCTAGATTTTAGATTCTAAGGCTACCTTCCACATTACTCACCATTTCCATCTTCTTATTCAGCCTAGACAGATACATAATCATTATGTTACTCCTCCAAATAATATTATAGTCAAAATTCACTCTATTAGTACTGTTAAACTTTTTGACTCTTTCTTCTTGCATAATGTTTTATATATTTATTTTTTTTAAGTAAATATTTTCTCCATATCAGCATTTCTACATTCCTCACCATGTTTAATTACTTTTACTCTTTTGATTGTACCATACTAGATCCTCACTCCAACCAGGTGATTAGCAAGGATGATTGTCTTAGTGATTTATATGTTCTAATTTTTTCCTCATCCCTTCCTATAATTGCACCTTGTTCTATTTCTATTTTTCATGTAATTGGCAGCATATGACATGCTAGTTTAGGATATTTATCACATAAAGTTTTTAATCAAATAAAATATGATAATCTTTTCAAATCTTTTAACTAGCTTACTTGTACTATTCATCCTTTGGCCAAGCTTCATAAGTTATCTTTTCAATCTAATAATAATATGTCTCTTTTTCCTTTTGATCTTATTCACTGTGATATTTGGAAATCTTATAATGTTCTTGTATATGAGAATAAGAGATATTTCTTAACCATTGTAGATGATCATACTCTCTTTACATGGATTTACTTGTTACATGCTAAGTTTGAAGCTTCTTCCCTTTTAATAAACTTTTGCGATTTGACTAAAATCCAATTTCATTCTCAAATCAAACAAATTAGATTTGATAATACTAAAGAGTTAACCATTTTTGATTTTCTTCGTGAGCGAGGTATTCTCCATCAGTTTTCTTGTGTGGAAAGCCAGAACAAAACTTAGTTGTTGAAACAAAACATCAACATTTACTTAATAGGGCATATGCATTGCTTTTCCAATCTAATGTACCACAACGATTTTGGGGTAAATGTTTACTCATAACTACTTTTGTTATTATTAGGTTACCATTTCCCACATTGTTTCAAAAGAAGCCTAACTATCAATCCTTTCACATGTTTTGTTGCCTCTATCATGCTTTCACCTTTCTCTCTCAACGCCACAAGTTTAGCCTAAGAACTATTCTAGTTGTGTTCATAGGATATCTCGTTGGGTATAAAGGTTACAAGTTATATGATATAGTATAAAAACGCTTCTTCGTTTCTAGAGATATATCATTCATAGAGACCATATTTCATTTCTAGAATCTTTTTTCTCATTATGGTGATGTTGATGTATTCCCTTAGGTTGTTCTACTCACCCCTATGTTTGGACCATCAACCATAGTGGTGTCTTCTATACCTCTTATTTCTCCAATTGACTTTACTAATGGAGCTGTTAATCAAGCTATTATTCCTCCCCGAAGATCCTCTAGACTTATACGTACCCCTACTCATTTTCATGATTATGTGTGTAATCAGATTTAAGATCCTTATTCTCTCCATCAATATGATTCTTATCATCATCTATCTATTGCATATAGACACTTTGTGTGTCAAATTTATGCTATTCTAGAATCTATTTTCTATTATTAGGCTATTCAATATTTGGAATAGAGAAAAGCCATGGATGATGAGATAGTTGCCATGGCTGCTAATAATACTTGGTCTATTGTGTCATTACCTCTAGGAACCAAAAACTGGTTTATGTGCAACTAAAGGGGCATTGATAGAAGATCCATTTCTATACATAAGATTGATTGGCAAATTGATGTACTTGATAATTTCAAGACTAAACATCACCTATGTAATGAAAAAATAAGCCAATACATGTCCAAGCTGCATGTTCCTCATCTTTAAGCTCTCCATCACCTATTGAGATACCTCAAGGGCAACCCTAGCCAAGGTCTTATTTTCTTTGCCAAATCAGAATTGCGGTTAATGACCTATGCTGATTTTGATTGGGGAAGTTATCTCAATACTCGCAGAAGTGTTACTAGTTACTGTGTATTTTTAGGGGATTCACTTATCTCTTGGAAGTTTAAGAAACAACCAACTGTCTCTTGCTCCTCTGTAGAGTTAGAACATAGAGCATTGGCGTTAGTTCTTGGTGAATTTATTTAGCTTAAAGATTTGTTGCGACGTTTTGAGGTATACATTGAATCCACCATTATCTTCTCAGATAGACAAACAACCATATATTTACCCACCAATCCCATTTTTCATGAACGATCTAAATATATAAAAATCGATTTTCATTTCATTCGAGAGAAGGTCGCTATAGATTTCATATGCTAGTTCATGTTCAATCAAAATATCAAATTACAAATTTGATCACTAAACTAGTTTCTATCATCCAATTTTACGGGCTCATGTCCAAACTTAGCGTTCTTAATACATACCTCCTAGCTTGAGAGGAAGTATTAAGAATATGTTAATCTGTTAGTTAATTATAAAATTTAGTTGTAATTTCAATTAGTTTCCTTTATGAGTTATATCACTTCGTATAATTTGTTTGTTTATGTAAATTTCTATATAAATATTTCCTGTTGTATTTATCTCAAGACAATGGATAACATTCATCTTTCTTTATAAAATCTTTCTTTCTGTAATTTACTTTTGATATAAGATGAATTAACTACAAAAGAACAACTGATTGGACAAATCACTTAGATCAGTTTAAAAAATTTTAATGATGATTTTGAGATAAAAAAGTTGACTTTTAATTTTTAAATTTTTAAGATTACATTATTTTTCTAATTTTAAACCTTAGGAGGGAAGGATAGAATTTATATTTCTTCATTATTTTAAATTTAGAATAGTAACTTTCATCTTATTTTTAAATTCTTTTTTTATCAAAATATTATAGAAATTTAATTTTTTTAAAATTAGATCATTAGTTTTAAGGTTATAAAAAAGGATTTTAAAATTTATGTTTAATTTAAATTTTAGTTGTTATCCTACTTTATTTTCTTTTAACTTCTTATGTTTATTGTTAGTGTTTGTGAATGAAAATTTAAATGTTTGATTTACTTTCATTTTATAAGTTTCAAATTCTAATTTTTAGGTTGCTTAATTTCTTAAATAGGGTAAGAAGTGAAAGAAAGTTACATGATTTATTTAAAGTTTAATTAATTTTTGGTCGTTAGGATTAATTAGGTGTCTAGATTTTGCTTAATCATCTAACCTAGATTAATTTTTATTCTTTGAATGTTTAATTTAGTTAGAAAATTGTATGTTTAATTGATTGTTACATAATTAAATTCAAATGAAATAAAAATTAGAAGATGATGAATGTTACTTATTTTATACTTTGTTCAATTATTTTTTATTTTAATCAAACAATGACTTGTATTCAATTCGTTAATGCAATCTAGTCTAGAATTATCGTGTATATTTTTGATATTTGTAAATATTTTAAAATTTGATTTTACTCTTAAAATTTTGCTTAATTTGGATTCCTATATTTTTAGAACAAAATGAATGATTTTGATCCTTATTGTAACGAAAGCAAAAAGGTGAACCTGAAAGTAGAAAAGACGAAGAAGTTGAAGAAATAAAAACAAAGGAAGAATTAAAAGAGAATGAGACTTATACACATGATAATGATGATGACTTAAACTGCAATATGTCCATTCAACATGTACACGAAGTCCTTAATAATGAGGGCAAAATATTTACTTTCAAAAAATTGGAACCCAATAATTTTAGAGATTGAAACCAAATTTTGAGATATTTATAACAACTAAAAATGTATTTAAGTAATAATTAAAATACATGTGATAGTGTTGACTTGGTTACTATTAATCGATTCATTATCTAACAATAATCACTTAACACTGAAATGTAAAAGTATATATATACAATTTTAATGGTTAGATGTCGAAATTATACAAATATTTCTAGAAATTAAATGTAAATTTTAAAAATATTGACAAGTACTGATAATTGATTAAATTTTTTCATATTATTTTTTTAGATAAAAAATTATATTGATATAGTACGAGAAACAGTAAAAAAAAAAAGAAGAAGAAGACACAGTTATTGAATACACGATGAATGGCAACAGTGCAACACCCTGTTTTGCCAAAGAAAGATCCCGGGAGCATCAAGCTGAATAAATATATTTGTTTACTTACTTTGTACTAAAATTTAACGAGTTATATTGACACATTTCAAACTTTAGATTCTTTAATTAGTCATAGAAACCATCACATGAACAAAATTATTTTAAAAACTTAAATTATTAAGTAAAGGTATTTGAATAATTTTGGGAAAGAAAATAAGAAAATCCAAATGGAATTACAAAAGTCCATAAACTTTTAATAAACTCAACCAAATATATTAACAAAAATACTTTACAATTTCAGAACATATACACTGCCACGGATATCATTTTACACATTCTTTTTGGTTACAAACAATGTAATACACACAAATAATTATTAATTTATAGAGGAGAAATTAAGGAGAAAAGTAATTAACAGATGCATTGTAAAACAAGTAACGAGTTTCACGGTGAAGAACATTCGAGAGGGAGGCCTTGTGGGAAACGTTTGGTATCGGTGCAGTAGTTGTAAATCATGTAATTCTTTTGCACCCAACGAATTTTGGCTAGCCCCGTGGCATCAAGTGATTGGCCAGAAGGAGGATTGTTGGAAGCTTGAGCATTGAAGTTTCTATATGAGGCAGTGAATGGGGCTTGGGCCCAATCCGTTTTCACTAGGCCACCCCTTGTGGCCCACTCT
This sequence comes from Canavalia gladiata, assembly GCA_037954105.1. Taxonomy (NCBI): domain Eukaryota; kingdom Viridiplantae; phylum Streptophyta; class Magnoliopsida; order Fabales; family Fabaceae; genus Canavalia; species Canavalia gladiata. The sequence continues at coordinate 27,030,697 of CM075662.1, forward strand.
TCAGCGTTCCAAAGACTAGAGTATATCCTCATTGCTTGCTTATTTGGGAAAGGAACCCCTTTTGATTCCAAATTCTTGAACTCCCTTATTGGTGTTCCGTCCACACTGAATCTGTTATGTCAAATAACATTATTCATCATTATCCCTTTTAGCTATGACTTCTAATTATGTTACATATGCATAATATTGTGCATCAATTTATATTTAATTTTTTATTTTGATAATACAATAGTATGTTAAATAGTTGTATGTCATAATACAATAGTACCATTATACTTTCCTTTACTTCTTATCCCTTTCAACTATGAATTTTCATTATTTTACATACATACATTATCGTCTATTTATTTATATTTAATAATTTATTAATTGCTAAAAATATTTATTATCAATTTTAAAAAAATTATCCCAAACTATTTCACAATATAACCATGAGAAATTATAAAAAAAAAATATGAAATCAGATATACGTCACTATGCTGTGATACGATTATACTTTTCTTTTAAGTATAGTAATTTTTGAAAAACCAATATGAATATGGATGCTGTTATATTCTCTTCATCTTTTTCTAATATTTTATAAAAAAAAGTGTTAAGATGAAAAATAAATAGTTATTAGTGTTTTAAAAATATTTAATAATTTTTTATTGACAAGGCAATCAAAAGGATTAGCAAGAGAAGATATTTATGAGCATTATTACATGATGCTTTGAGGATTCCATTGGACGGAATATGTGTGGAAATCCTTAGTAGGATCGAACCATAGATGGAACTGTTGCTCTCTGTTCCCCTTCCCTTGTGTGAATACATTGGTATGGAGAGTATATGGATCACCACTCAAGTTACCCAGAAATTCAAAGTCTACTTCATCATGAGCAGACCCCAAAGAAGATAACTGCATCACAGTCACAAATAAAAGTTATTACCAATTATGATTTATTTTAAACTTGTTCAGTATCATTGTAAAAGTTGTTTTATATTATATCATGCATAGTCACATTAATTAAAAAGTTTGATTATAGTAACCATTCAAAAGTTACATTTCTTTTAATGACATGATAGTTGAAAGAGCATTCATAAAACTTTTTAATTTAGATTTATGAAGTTACAAAAGTGACTTATAAATATTTCAATTAATTTTATGTCTTATAAAAATAACTCCTTTTAACTTAGGTTATTTAAAATAGATGTTTATTCAAAATAAAACTCTACTAATAAAGAGGTAGAACTAAAGGAACACTTACATAATATGCTGTGACAGTGCCAGCAGAGTTACCAGGCACAAGCTTGAGTTGCATGTCAATTTTTCCAAACAAGTACTCATTTTTGGAACGAAAGCCAGAGCCAGAGGCTTTGTCTAATGACAGGGTAAGAAGCTGTCCATTTTCAAGGATTTTGGCACGGCTATCACCCCATGTTATTTCAAAGTCCTGGTAAAAGCTACCAGCATTGGCAACCACCACAAAAGTGGCAACAAGGAGAAGAAACCCAATTTTCATTTCAAAACAACCCTTTCAATTAAGTGATACCTTTAATTTGGTTGGTTTGTGACTATATCAACCAATTATATTTAGAGAGAGAAATAGCTAGAGAGAGTAACACAAGATGCCAAGAGATGTATTTGGGAATTAGGAGTTGAGTGCATGCAAATTAAGTTGTGAAGGTATATATAGAGTGTATTAAGATGATGCAATTATTAATGGTAAAAAGAAAGGACAATTGGATTTGAATGTGGTGGAAGTAGTTGTGAAAAACTTACAAGCATGTAGAGTGCAAGAGAGGGAGAGATCATATTGGTTGACTTGGCTAGTGAGTGTGGGGACCATGACAGCTAATGAGGGATAATATCCAATCATTTGGATAAATTGTTTTAATTGTATAATAATATATGGCTCTATGAGAGTTTGTAATAATATTTCCTTTCAATGTTCAAACATCAAATCAAATTGGCTTCTGTCTAATCTTTCTACTTCTTATTATATTAATAATCTTCTCTGCAGCTAATTGTTTCATGAATCAACCCATTAGTGCTAGCTTGCTAGGTCAGTTCTAGATAAACATCAATTTAAACTAGTGTGAGACTAATGAATAAATGTATCTTAAAACTCTAACACACTCGTGTCTTTTATTGGGTGCCACCTTTTCTATACACAATTTTTAATTATGAAAAGATTTGTCTCCATATAAGGTTGGATAGAGATTACTACTCTCAATGAAAATTTAGGTAAAATTATATATTTATTTACTAATGGATTGTCTTGAAATCAAACTCAATCCCTCACTTGTAAGAGGGGAAAGCTAATAAGGTACTACTAATAAAGTAATAATAAGTTTTGATACTTGCATTTTAAGACAAAAAACCATTTTTTTTTCTTAATGAGTTTAATAAAAATGAAAGGGGTGGAAGAATTTTTAAAAAATAAACAAGAAAATTAATTCAAATTTATTTATTTTTTGAAGCATTAATTTTAAATAGAATTCAATGATATTGATTGATTTATTTTGTCTATTTATTTGTGTAAATTAAAGGTTCTCTAGAAATTATATTGAGAAAGGAAGCTAACTTGGCTTCATGGGTTCTCAACGTAGGGGAAATTAAAATGGCAGCATTAATTTATTGCTCGTAATATGCCATAAAGTTGTAAGGTAAGTTGTTGATGCGAAATTTCAAACATGACGTGAGATTGTGGATTAAATTTTGGATAGAATATATTATATAGTTTCATTAGGAACTTTCATATCTGTGGATACGGTATTAATATGGAATAAAAGGGAATGACAGGCTTTTTATTTGGACTGTGTTATAAGCATTTTACATATATGAAGGGGAAGTTAGAGAATTTGGTCGTGAAATCATATGTATCTACTTTCTGCCAACCTTCGGGCCAGTCTTACGCTGGTCAAATGTTGCTTTCAAATAAAGCTGGTCGTGATTCGTAACCAGTCCATAACTAAAAAATGTCGTTTAATACCAATAGGAAATATATAGGTTTAAGTAATATAATTATTTTTCGGTAATATAAATTTTTTACACTTAATATATAAGCACTCTCAACTTTACTGTGTGATTGATATAATTTTTATTTTATAATTTTTTTTTATCAAACGTCAACAGATTTTATCCCTCTAAAATGTGTTTATATGTTATTTAACTAGTTTTTTATATAATTAAAAATAATAATAAAATTCAAATTAAAAATCCCATATAAATTATTATCATTTTTAATTTCTTATCACTAAACTAAATTATTATAATTTTTAAATTTTCATCATTAAATCAATCCTACTTGTTTCTTATTTTACAAGTTTAAACAAACTTAAGTAAGAATATATTTTTATTTAAGTTAAAAAAATATTATTAGAATTCCCTGCTTTATATTTTCTATATTGTTTATTTTTTTTAATACTCATCTAGAAGTTGTAGAATAATAATTTGAATTAGAAGAAAGTTAATAACACGTTTTTCATGAAATTTTTAAAATAATTTTTGCAATCAATTTATTTTTAAAAAATTAATTTAAAAGATTTTTTTTTTTAAAAAAAAAACTAATGACATATAATATATTTTAAAAAATATATGTTTATGCTTTTATATAAGGTATGCAGGGAAATGTGACTCGGGTAAGTTCGAGGTTCCTTGAAAATTAAGAGTTGGACAGGTATAGGTATGGGGAAAACCAATAGCATGAAGTGGTTGCCATGTATTGCACCCGATTCTCACCAAAGACACTTCTGACTGTCACACCAATTTATGAAAATCCAGCTGCAAATAGGTATACGTCTTCATTATTATCAACTAAATGTCTTAAAAACACTCATTAAAGAATATAAACATTTAAAAAGTTATAAATTTTACTATATTCTTTTATATAAAATTAATATAATTTTCAGTCTTTCTATAAATTTTTTATTTCTATCTAAGAACAAATAATAAAAAAATATAATAAATATTTATTGTAAATTATAAAATTTAATACATTAATAACATAATACTAAAATTGTAATAAAAATTTACTACTATTTATTAATTTTTTTATCACATCATTAAACACATTAGAAAAAACGAATTATTATTTCACCTCTTCTGGCTTATCGGTAACTTGTAAGGTCACCCATAATCATCCATTATACTCTTTCATGAGTGGGGAATGCTCATTTTTATCATATCTACGTGTATAGTAATAGCCTGTTTCTCCGGTGTAACAACTGTTATACCTCACTTGAAGAGGATGAGATAGCGTGCATGTAGGTTTTATTGGCATTTTTTTTATATTTAATCTATTTTTTTTTTAACTATTTTTGTTTTCTGTATATTTTTTTCATAATTGACAATGTCTTTGAAGAGATATAAAGACTCAGGTTAATGGAGCAATCTTTTCTTTTTCGAAAAATTTATAAGTGAAATAATTTTTATATATATTAAAAATTTATTACACGTATTTAACTGTTTATTATATGATTTTTTATATTTTAAAAAAATTAAAAAAATTAAATGTTAAATATAAAATATAAATAAATATAAATAATTTTTATATGTAAATTGATTATTGCTGAAACTATAACCATGTACAGATTTCATCATTAGAATGGAGAGCATGCTGCACATCTCGAGAAGTGAATAGCAACATTTTTTTATTGAGTAATTATAAATGTTTAATATTAATGAATATTGTAATTTCTTTACCTAATGTTTCAAGAACTAGTTAAACAAAATTATTAAAAAATATTCCTTCCATATATTTTTATAAAATTTATTTAAAATAAGTTTAATAATCTTTAATGTAAATTTTTAAAAATTAGTTATTATTTTTATTAATATAAATGAATTTTTTTATTAATGTTATATATTTTTAATATATATATATATATATAATTGGGAAAAGTGTGTTAGAAAACAAAAATAAATATAAAGGTAATGGTATTGAAAACCAATTAAAGTGACCGCTAATTTTTGGGTTATTAATATAAAAGATATCCGATTCACCTTTTACTGTATGGATTTAATTAAAATTAATTGAGGATTCCCCACTATCAACAAACCAGGGTCGGCTATTCCATCAATAGCTTAATAAAATCCAGTTTGTAATTATAGTTTAAAAGAAAAAAAAGCTCATATATTAATCACCATTGAACAACGTCATTGGTTCGCATCAGTGATATCGCTGTCTTCCATTTAAACGCTTGTTGGTTTTGTGAATTTGGATGACAACCACAGTACACCTCGCACATTAGTTTCTTTCAGTTTATTATATTTCAATTCTTATTATGTTCATTTTAAATTACAACAAATATTTCTTTGTTTTTTAAATTTAAGTAATTATATATTCTTTTTAACCCCAACATGTTTTTGCTAATATAACCTTGCCTTACTTTATATATATATAGTTAATAAAAATAAAATTATTACATCAACAAATTTTATTTATATCAATAAAAAATTTAGATTTGCATATTAGCATTAAATTAGCAATAGTGTAACTGCATTATTTAAAAAAGGAAGACGAAATGCTAATTCCAAAGGCTGTTTGGTGAAGGGTCATTTTAAAACTGTAGTTCATGTTTGTCGCATTATTGCTGTAACCATGCATGCATTTATATGAGGATTGGCCATTAGGCATGCAATACTAAAATGCTTTCAATGATTATGTGCATGTAAACAATTCAAAGCAATCCGCTTCAACATCCAAAGCCAATCACTTTCCACCACCAAAATGAGTTGTTCTTCTTTAATTGTTTGGTCTAGTTAATTAACGAATGGTCCCTGGTACTAAACATATACAATTACCAAATGTTCCTTTCTTAAGCGTTTATGGCAGTATATATAAAATTCAAGGTACAAAGATTAAGGTTTTGATTGAAAAGCAAGCGCACTGAAAGTTTACTTGCCGACTTTATGGTGATTGGTTGTCCTTAATTTAGGCCAAAGCATCCAGAAATTAAGTAAATAAAAGTTTGTTGTTAATTATTTCTATATATATATATATATATATTTTTTTTTTTTTCCTGTTTTACGAAGTATAGCCCCTAAAATGTATTAATTTGATGGATTACTTTAAACAAATTTATAAAATTTGAGGACATGATTTTTCAATTTTAAGGTCTAAAAATATTTGAATTTTTTTACACCAACCTGTTTTAACTTGTTACCAAAACAGATTTAACGTAGAATACAAAGTTCGAGAAGAAATAAACTTAATGTTTACAAAGAAAATAAAAGGAGAGAAAGAAGATGATTATTGATTATTCAACAAATTATATGTGGCCGAAATTTTATATACAAAATAAGTTTAAGTCGAAGGTAACCTTGTGAGGCGGTTAAAAAAATGTCGTTGTTTTTTTCGTCGGGCGGTAACACAAAAGTGTCGCCCAAAGCAATGCAAAATTATTGCGACAGTTTAAAACCTTTGCCATAACTGCCGTTTGATTTAAACCGCCAGCGTAATCAACGTGGTTATTTGGATGCGATTATCAACCGTTGATTGAACCACCGTAAAATTGAGATTGTTTGGTGACAATTTTGAACCTCGTCTTAACTGTCTGTCGTGAATTGATTTTTGTTCTTATATTACAACCGTCGCAAAATAACTTATAACCATTCCAGAATAATTTATAACTGCTGTAAAATAGTTTATAACTAGAACAAAAGCACAAAAATCTGCCTAATTAGTACATAAAAGTAAATTAACAAAACTAAATAACAAAATTATAGAAAATTAAATTCATTCATTACTTCAAAAATAAAATAAGTTAGGTTATATATTTTTTAATCTAAATAGAAGTTACAGTAAAAGTAAACATTTAAATGAAAGTACATCATATTTAACCTAAACAGAAGTTAAAGTAAACATTCAAATAAAAGTACATCATAACATTCAACATATTCTACTAACTAAAAAGATTTTGGAGGTTTATGCGATCTAGACTCATGACTTGCTGATAAAGATGGTCTTCTTTTTGGTGATGATCTAGATCTGCTATCTACAATTAGTAAAAAGTAAGAAAAAATTGAAATTGTTTTGAAATAATTTTCTTCAATAATATTTACATAGTAAGATAAAAAAATAACTAGTATTAGAAATTAGTAGACCCATTATTTCTTACCTAATTAAATTGAGGTGGTAGGTGATTACCAAGTTGTTGCATAAAAAATACTACTTGTTCCTCCAACGCTTCATACTTTGCAACTTTTTGCTCTAAATCTTCATATTTTGTAACCTTTTGCTCTAAATCTTCATATTTTTCAACTTTTTGCTCTAGATCTTTATAGTTTGCAATTGTTTCCTCCAAAGCTGCAATTCTTTCTTTATTCTGTTTCAATTCATTTTTGAACTTATTTCCAACGTGAGAAGATACACTAGAACTTCCTTGACTACAAGTTGGTCCAAATATTTGGGAGGGACAAACACCGAATCTCATACCTCACACACGTCCTGGATGTTCCTTTCCAAATACATTAGTGTAAGCATCCTCACTAGAAGTGGAGTCATTACTTTGCATATCTAGTAGTTCTTGTAAAAATAATTTAATCATTTGTAATCAATCAACAATTAATGCAAACAACCATAGTCTAGTTAAGAAAAATAATTCGATATATTAAGAATATTCAATGAATGAAAGTTTAACATATTTGCACTTCATTATAGTCAAAATAATATCTACAACTTCAATTAGAATAATTATGAAACATAAGTAGAAATGCATAAATTTTTTATATTACTCACACTATTTTCTCTAGCTTCGTCATTGACAAATGTACCATCCTTTCTCTTATGTGCAATCGAATACATTTCTCCTCTACTGTATATCCTTCCAGTTTCAATTTCCTGTATTTAACATTATATTAGTTACATCATGAGGAGATAAAATTAGATTTAAGGTTTTAAATATGATAAAAATGCTTATTCATAAACTATACCAGTTCATGCTTCTTTCTAACAATTGACTTAGACCCAAGTGTATGAGGTATGGTTTGCTTCCGTTGATTTGCAATATTTTTTGCAGATATTTCCTATATAGAAAAATTAGTTAATCGTACATACATTAAGAAATTTCTCAACAAATGATTTATTACCATTGTTTTTTGACTTCGTCGATATTGTAGAAAAGAGACCCATTGGTCTATTGGGATGCCATCTGGACAGGACTCAACATTTTGTTTCCAAGTAGCACCTTCTACAACAAACTTCAACTAATCGCTTACGAGTTACAGATTTAAGTTTGAACTTTCTCCTAAGCAAAAAGTAGTATTGGAATGGAACGAGGATGGTCAAACAATTGGAGATAGTAATGGCCTTCTAGGAGTATATTTAGGAGAGTTAGCTGCTAATCCAAATAAGTTTCCTATCAGTTATGAGTCTTGGCATAAAGTTCCTTCAACATTCAAGGAACATATTTGGAATAGTGTTGTTAAGGTATCAATTCTAAAATATGTTTGCTTATGAACCATTTATTCTATATTTTAATTTTTAAAATTTTCTTTTCTAGGAAAAATTTCAACTCAATGATGGAGACCAAAAATATTACATTATGTCTAAAATTAGCAAATGTTTAGGAGACAATTGCTGCAGATTATTATTGCTTTTCATAAATTAAAGCGATGATGTTTTTATTACTCTAAGGCTTCTTAGAATTAATATATTATATTAAAGATGAATATTATGAATAATTTTAAGAGATAAAAGTTGCGACTTAACATCAAAGAAACAAAATCATGGAAGTAAAATATTTGAGACAAGTCACATTATTATCACAGCTACAGTATGCTAAATTCAAAATATAAATATTATATTCATATTAAAAATAATAATGTTATTGAGATTGAACTCATAGAGTTCCAAATATTTGATGCATATATAATCCACACAAGTTTGTATCCTATTCCAAACTATGACTACATCAACAAACTTGCGTTTGTGAAACTTTAAGATTAAGTTGTGAACGTTAGCATAGTTAGATTTTTTATTAGCATTATAGTTAGTGTGAAAGTATAAATTCGGAGGTTTAAGCTAAACTGGTGTTGCTTCTATGCAATTCATAACTAAACACCTATGTTATTGAGATCCTTATTTAGAAAGATCTTTGTTATTTAGAAACACTTATGATTTATTATCAATCCTTATTAAGATAAACTTGACCATATTTAGAAAGACCTTTGTTATTGACATGTTTATCTTTTACTATAAAATTATAGAATTTTAAAAAAAAATAATTTTATTTAAATAAAATAAACTTATTATGAATAATTTTTTAAATAATTAATTCAGCTATATATTAAATATTTAAATTTAAAATTACTAATTAAATTTAATTACTTTTTATCAATTAATTTAGACATTTAGCCATGATTATTGGTTTGCTTATCTTCGCAATAATTTAAAGGAAATACCTTGAATTAATAATTATTAAGAATAAAGATCACGCAACTTACTTTTATTTGGGATTGTATTTTGCGTGAGCAGTGGCTCTATGTTGGGCCTGCTACTGTTGGTATTTTATGCTAAAAGGCTAAAGACGAACGAAAGTGATGGTGCATTGTGGAAAAATCAAAGCTTAAATTTAATATTATAAATATTTTGATATTATTTTTTAATTAAAATTTTATTTAAATAATTAATATTAAATAAAATAATAAAAATTAATACAAAAAATTGATATAGTTTATTAAAATAAAATTTTAATTAATAACATAAAAATTATTAATAATATTTCATCTAAACTTTTATTGGACATTGTCTTATATTATTTTTTTTATTCGAATGATGTATTTTTTCTTAAGGAAGTCGAAAGGAAACTATGGAAAGAATGAAGAGCTGGTGCTGCGATGATTATCCAATTAATGTATATTTAATGGGGTTTTGAATGTGTTGAACCTTTTGAATATTATTCATTTAGTGGTTATGTTTGCTTCAACTTTTTAATTTTTTTAAATTATTTCAATCTTAATTTTATAATCTAAGATATGAATTATATAATAAATAAATTTAAAGAAATATAAAAATATAAAAATTAATTAATTTTATTACTTTAATGAAGATTTGTAATAACTTAAAATGATAGAATTAACATAGTTTAAACTTAATTAAGATCAACATAAAATAAAAATAAATGTACAAAAATTTATTCAATAACCACCGCATGGAATTGCATCAATGATACTGTGAGTACTTAGTTATTAAATTTATGCTCTAAAGACATTGTTGTTAATGTCATCTATACTAATTCTATGATCGCTATTTGGAAAAATCTTTAAGATCGTTTTTCTTAAAGAAACGGTCCTCTTTTGTACTTTGGAAGAGTCTTCTTGAATTGCTTCAGGATTCTTTCTCTGCTACTCAGTACTTTAGTCATCGCAAAATCCTTGAGATGAATTAACTTCTTTGAAACCTTTAATCCATTTCACTTGTGGTGGTTCCTAGACATTACAAGAACATCTCCAAATGGAACATGTCATGAATTTTCTCATGGGATTGAACGACATATACTCTCACATTCGAAGCCAAAATTTATTGCTTGATCCTCTTCCTTCTATCCAGAAGTTATTCTTCTATTCTCCTTAATCTTGCGAGAAGAGAAATAACGCTTTATGGGTTCGTCACATCCACCTTTGGCGCTTTCTCAAGTTGCTTTTACTACAAAAAATGCATAGTCTCAAACTGAGACTCATCCTAAGGCAAGACCATGAAAGAAAGATCGTCCTTTGTGTGCACATTGTAGGATCCTAGGCTATACATGAGATCGATGCTACAAGCTTCATGATTATCCTCCTAGCTATTTTAAGCCTAAACTATAAGAAAATATGGTCTCTGATTTTGTAACTACACCTAATTCTCCCAACCTCAACCTTACTCCCATAAAATATGAGCAATTATTGCAACTACTTCAAACTCACAATCTTCAATCCTTAACACCTTTAATTGATGCAGTTTCAGCAAGTATGGTTTTTACTAGTTCTCACTTGCATTTTGATCTCAAGGATAGTCCCTAGATTTTAGATTCTAAAACTATCTCCCACATCACTCATTGTTTCCATCTTTTCATTCAGCTTAGACAGATACATAATCATTATGTTACTCTTCCAAATAATACTATAGTCAAAATTCACTCAATTGGTACTGTTAAACTTTTTGGCTCTTTCTTCTTGCATAATGTTTTATATATTCCTTTTTTTTCAAGTAAATATTTTCTCCATATCGGCATTTCTACATTCGTCACCATATTTAACTACTTTTACTCCTTTTGGTTTTACCATACTAGATCCTCACTCCAATTAGGTGATTGGCAGGGATGATTGTCTTAATGGTTTATATGTTCTAAATTTTTCCTCATCCCTTCCTATAATTGCACCTCGTTCTATTTCTATTTTTCATGTAATTGGCAGCATATGACATGCTAGTTTAGGATATTTACATATAAAGTTTTCAATCAAATAAAGTCTAATAATCTTTTCAAATCTTTTAACTAGCTTACTTGTACTATTCATCCTTTGGCCAATCTTTATAATTTATCTTTTGAATCTAATAATAATATGTCTCTTTTTCCTTTTGATCTTATTCATTGTGATATTTGGGGATCTTATAATGTTCCTATATATGACAATAAGAGATATTTCTTGACCATTGTAGATGATCACACTCTCTTTACATGGATTTACTTGTTACATGCTAAGTTTGAAACTTCTTCCCTTTTAAAAAACTTCTCCGATTTGATTAAAACCCAATTTCATTCTCGAATCAAACAAATTAGATTTGATAATACTAAGAGTTATCCATTTCTGATTTTTTTCGTGAGCGAAGTATTCTCTATTAGTTTTCTTGTGTGGTAAGACCAGAACAAAACTCAGTTTTTGAAAGAAAACATCAACATTTAATTTATAGGGCATATGCATTGCCTTTCCAATCCAATGTACCACAACGATTCTGGGGTAAATGTTTACTGATAATTACTTGTCTTATTAATAGGTTACTATCTTCCACATTGTTTCAAAAGAAGCCTGACTATTAATCCTTTCACGTGTTTGGTTGCCTTTGTCATGCTTTCACCTTTCTCTCTCAACGCCACAAGTTTAGCCCAAGAACCATTCCAGCTATGTTCATGGGATATCTTGTTGGTATAAAGGTTACAAGTTATATGATATAGAACAAAAATACTTCTTTGTGTCTAGAGATGTATCATTCATAGAGACCATATTTCCTTTCTAGAATCTATTTTCTCATTATGGTGATGTTGATGTGTTCCCTTAGGTCGTTCTGCCCACCTCTATGTTTGGCCCACCAACCATAGTGGTGCCCTCTATACGTCTTATTTCTCCAATTGATTCTACTAATGGAGCTGTTTATCAAGCTATTATTCCTCCTCGAAGATTCTCCAAACTTATACGCACCTCTACTTATTTGCATGATTATATGTGTAATCAGATTCAAGATCCTTATTCTCTCCATCAATATGATTCTTATCATCATCCATCTACTGCATATAGACATTTTGTGTGTCGAGTTTATGCTATTCTAGACTTTATTTTCTAACATTAGGCTATTCAATATTTGGAATAGAGAAAAGCCATGGATGATGAGATAGTTGTCATGGCTACTAATAACCCTTGGTCTATTGTGTCATTACCTCTAGGAAAGTATGCTAATGGTTGTAGATGGATCTATAAGGTCAAATATAATCAACATGGACATATGGGTACGCACAAAGCTTGCCTCATTTATAAGGATACACACAACAAGCAGGTATTGATTTTCTAGACACCTTTTCTCCTATAACAAAGATCATAACACTCTGGGCCCTCCTTTCCATTGTTGTTGTAAAGTGTTGGTATCTCTTACAACTAGATATTAATAATGTTTTTATTAATGGTGATTTATTTGAGGTGATGTTGATGTGTTCCCTTAGGTCGTTCTGCCCACCTCTATGTTTGGCCCATCAACCATAGTGGTGCCCTCTATACATCTTATTTCTCCAATTGATTCTACTAATGGAGCTGTTTATCAAGCTATTATTCCTCCTCGAAGATCCTCCAAACTTATACGCACCCCTAGTTATTTGCATGATTATGTGTATAATCAGATTCAAGATCCTTATTCTCTCCATCAATATGATTCTTATCATCATCCATCTACTGCATATAGACATTGTGTGTCGAGTTTATGCTATTCTGGACTTTATTTTCTATCATTAGGCTATTCAATATTTGGAATAGAGAAAAGCCATGAATGATGAGATAGTTGTCATGGCTACTAATAACACTTGGTCTATTGTGTCATTACCTCTAGGAAAGTATGCTAATGGTTGTAGATAGATCTATAAGGTTAAATATAATCAACATGGACATGTGGGTACGCACAAAGCTTGCCTCATTTATAAGGGATACACACAGCAAGCAGGTATTGATTTTCTAGACACATTTTCTCCTATAACGAAGATCATAACACTCTGGGCCCTCCTTTCCATTGTTGTTGTAAAGTGTTGGTATCTCTTACAACTAGATATTAATAATGTTTTTATTAATGGTGATTTATTTGAGGTGATGTTGATGTGTTCCCTTAGGTCGTTTTGCCCACCTCTATATTTGGCCCATCAACCATAGTGGTGCTATCTATACGTCTTATTTCTCCAATTGATTCTACTAATGGAGCTGTTTATCAAGCTATTATTCCTCCTCGAAGATCCTCCAAACTTATATGCACCCCTACTTATTTGCATGATTATGTATGTAATCAGATTCAAGATCCTTATTCTCTCCATCAATATGATTCTTATCATCATCCATCTACTGCATAAAGACACTTTGTGTGTCAAGTTTATGCTATTCTGGACTTTATTTTCTATCATTAGGCTATTCAATATTTGGAATAGAGAAAAGCCATGGATGATGAGATAATTGTCATGGCTACTAATAACACTTGGTCTATTGTGTCATTACCTCTAGGAAAGTATGCTAATGGTTGTAGATGGATCTATAAGGTCAAATATAATCATCATGGACATGTGGGTACGCACAAAGCTTGCCTAATTTATAAGGGATACACACAGCAAGCAGGTATTGATTTTCTAGACTCCTTTTCTCCTATAACAAAGATCATAACACTCTGGGCCCTCCTTTCCATTGTTGTTGTAAAGTGTTGGTATCTCTTACAACTAGAGATTAATAATGTTTTTATTAATGGTGATTTATTTGAGGAAGTATATATGGATATGCCTATGGGCTATGGCATCAAGGGGGTGAATTTATTGTTAAAATTCATTGATCGATCTATGATCTCAGATAAGCCCATCAAGAAATGGTTTTAGAAATACAACACTACTCTTATTAGTAATGGTTTTGTTCAATCCAAAAGTGATTATTCTCTTTATCACTTTAGGTAATGGCTCCTCTCTTGTTGTTTTACTTGTTTTGGTAGATGACATTATTTTGGCTGGTTCGTCCAAGGAAGTACTTGCTTGAATTCAATCTATATTGCAAAGACTATTCAAACTAATGGTTGTAGGTGATCTACACCACTTTCTTGGTTTGGAAGTGGAAAAATCTTCTCTTGGTATATGTTTAAACTAAAGAAAATATACTCTTAGTTTTCTTGAAGATATAAGTTTCTTACATTCTAAACTAGTTTCTTTGCCTAAGGAACCAAAAATTATTTTACGTGCAATTGGAGGGAAATTGTTAGAAGATCCATTTCTATACATAAGATTGATTGGAAAATTGATGTACTTGACAATTTCAAAACTAGACATCACCTATGCACCGACAAAAATAAGCCAATACATATCCAATTCGCATGTTCCTTATCTTCAAGCTCTCCATCACCTATTGAGATACCTCAAGGGAAACCCTAGCCACGGTCTTATTTTCTTTGCCAAATCAAAATTGAGGTTAATGTCCTATGCTGATTCTGATTGGGGAAGTTATCTCAATACTCGTAGAAGTGTTACTAGTTACTGTGTATTCTTATGAGATTCACTTATCTCTTGAAATTCTAAGAAACAACTAATTGTCTTGCGCTCCTTTAGAGTCAGAATATAGAGCATTGGCGTTAGTTCTTGGTGAATTTATTTAGCTTAAATATTTGTTGCGACGTTTTGAGGTATACATTGAATCCTCCATTATCTTTTTAGATAAACAAACAACCATATATTTACCCACAAATCCCATTTTTCATGAACGATTTAAACATGTGGAGATCGATTTCCATTTCATTCGAGAGAAGGTCGCTATGAATTTCATATGCTAGTTCAAGTTCAATCAAAATATCAAATTACAAACTTGCAAACCGATCTCTATCACCTAGTTTTACGGGTTCATGTCCAAACTTAGCATTCTTAATACATACCTCCTAACTTGAGAGGAAGTATTAAGAATATGTTAATCTGTTAGTTAGTTAGTTATAAAATTTAGTTGTAGTTTCAATTAGTTTCCTTTATGAGTTATATCAGTTCCTATATTTGTTTGTTTATGTAATTTTCTATATAAATATTTTCTCTTGTATTTATCTTAAGACGATGGATAGTATTCATCTTCTTTTGTAAAATCTCTCTTTCTGTGATTTACTCTTAACATAAGGTGGATTAACTACAAAAGAACCACTAATTAGACAAATCACTTGGATCAGTTTAAGAGTTTTTAATGATGATTTTGAGGTAAAAAAAAATTGACTTTTAATTTTTGGATTTTTAGGATTACATTGCTTTTCTAATTTAAACCTTAAGAGTGGAGGATATAGTTTAATCTTCTTTTTCATTGTTTTAAATCTAGGATAGTAACTTTCATCTTATTTTTAAATTTCTTTTTGGTACAAAAGTATTATGGAAAGTTAAATTTTTTGAATAAGATCACTAGTTTTAAGTTTATAAAAAAGGATTTTGAAATTTGTGTTTAATTTTAATTTGGGCGTTAGGATTGATTAGGTGTCTAGACTTTGCTTAATCATTCAACCTAGATTAACTTTTATTCTTTGAATGTTTATAAATAAAATAAACGAAGAGAAAGAAAATAATTATTGATTATTCAACAAATTATATGTGGCTGAATTTTTATATATAAAATAAGGTTAACTAACTGTTCATAACAGATTGACTAACTAATATAGTTAGTTAAGTGGTATAATATTTTAAAAAAATTAAATTTTATAAGAGTGGGTAAGGGAAGAAGACTTGAGTAGAATATAAGAGTAGTTTTAGAGTTCCTATAATAAAATTTATTAATTATGTGATAAATTTAGGGGGTTGAATTTAATTATATCTTAATTTTATTTTGGATGAAATTTAATCGTTTATAGGGGTAGTTCCAGAGCCCCTTACTCTAGAATAAAATTTTATCAATTATGTGATAATATAAATTTATCTGTAATTATATTTAAATTTGAATAAGGGTAAAATATTTTATAATTATAAATTGGTAATTAGATTAGGTAGGGATTAAATTGAGTAATTTTCGATGGAAATGTGATACAAAAATTCTAGATGTCCAAAAATATATATAAATTTATTTATAAATTACATTAATAAATTTTGTAGAAAATATAAAATTAAATACCCTTATATAAATTAATATAAATTATAGGGGTTATAATATTTACACGTGGAGCTGTAGAGGAAGATTTTAAAATAGGATCCTACTTAATAATTTTAAGTTATACAGATATATTTCCACTTAATAAATATAATGGGGTATCCAATGAATAAGTTTAATATAAAAGGGAATCACCTATTATTTTATAAAAATATTTAAAATCTAATACCCTATGATATGTATTATTTTTTCCTCCAAATATATCTCTACGTTATATAAAAATATAGCTAGTATTTAATTGACTTTATTTATATATATAAAAACCATTATATTTAAACTTTAGTATAAGAAAATAAAATATAACACTATCGAAGGAGATTATATTAGTAGTTAATTTATATAAAATTATTGGCCTAAGTTTTAAGAGATATTTATTGGAGGTTAGGAACCTCGTTTAAGCTGGTAGAAAATACATAATTAAACGTAGAGAATATATATATGTATAGAGTTGAACAAATCAAATAACTGATTAAGGACTATGGGGTCTTGTCCCTTGAGAATAAGGCAATTCCTTCAAGGTGAGATAGAGATAGGAATTAGAACAATTAGTTAACATGCATCATTTGCATAAAATTATTTTGTATATTATAATGGGATAATCTGCGAGCCCTTCTGTGAAAGGGAGCTGAGAAATCTAAGGGTCGGTTCACATAGAAGTAGATCGAAATTCATGATAGTAGGGACTTCTGAGCCTAGGGGTACGTGAGCTAGGTTTGAGCCTCCCAATGGCCTGGGGTTGCTCCTTGTAGCCGGGACTGCTCTGGTCAGACTTAGCCACCTCAACAAGACCTCGACGATTATTATTACCGGTCGAGCAATTTCGAAATGTTGTGCAATGAGAATGATGGTGATTTTAGTATTGCCGAGGGCAAAATTGGATCCCGGTACCCCTATTATTTTGATAAAGTTATGAAGAGGTTTGGGTCCACATGCGTCTGCATGTCGTAAGGATGACCAACTTTAGATAAGTGAAGATTATTGTGGTATACGACTCAATAATCTCAACTTCTTCTTAAGTCTGCCATCGTAGCCATTTGTGGTGGAGAGAATAGAATAATCCCATTTATGCATTGCTTAGGAGGAATGATTTCTAATAGTTCGTTGAGAAAGTTAAAGAACGTAATTGTTCTTTATGTTAAAACATAATTTAATGCACTACTCTTATTCTTATTTTTACTTGAATGAAGCATCTCACTCCCCTCTGTTACATTTTGTACGCGTGACTGTGACTCCTTAGTATCCTTGCAATGTGGATCTCCCTCATTTTAACATTGAGGTAATCATCGACGTAGAAAGCAGATGAGGAATTCTTACAAGGTGGACAAGGACAACGACTATGAAGTAGGAGTATCAATTCAGAGAAGAGAAGCGGACCGTGTAGTTTTAGTTAGATATAATAACACGATGTTGTATGCACTTATCTTATCACCCCAGTCATAGTACACTAGATTACTTATATTTTGGGATTGTGGAACTGATGTAGCTTTGAATGAGGATGTACGTATATGTATGTATTTACCAAGAGTTCGTTTATTCAGATATACACATGATTGGCAAATCAGGTACATCATGACCGTATGATTATTCAGTACTAGTACGTATACATAAAGGATGACGTACGAATAATGTTAATAGAATATAAGTAATTTGGGGGCTGTGACAAGTGGTGCCTTTACCCCCTTAAGATAAGGGACAAAACTGTTATGAACGCTCATCTTTGTGATAAGATAAGGGAAAATTTATGACTAGTAGAAGGCAATGTAGAAGTAAATCATAAGCACCCAAAAACATGCAGAGAACTATATTGGGGGAAGTTTATGATAGATCTTTTCCAAGGAGAAATATGTTAAAGGACTTTAGAAGAAGTCCTATTGATTAAAAAGACAATAATAGGGACAAAATCCCCCAAAAAGTAAGTGGTACTTTGGAGTGAAATAGTAAGGCGCGAGAAACATCGAGAAGATGGTGATGCTTTCTTTCAACAACCAAGTTTTTTTCCCTCTCAACATAAGAGAATTGATGAACTACACCTTTGCTAAGAAGAAATTCAGTGAATGCCAATTCTCTAACATTGTCATTGCGGACAACTTTAATGGTGGAATTGAATTATGTAGTCACATATTGAAAGAAATGTATAAGAATACCAAGAGCATCATATTTCTCCTAAGGAAGATGTAAAAACGGTTATGCTCATCAATGATGGTCAAGAAGTATTGGTGTCTACCATGTATCCTCTCAGAGAATGGTACCTACACATCATAATATATTAAATCAAAATGGGAAATCAGAGAAATGATTTTGAGCATCAAATAGGAGATGGGGTTGTTTAGCATGGAAACAAATATACAAGCATTATATAGGGAATAAGCAACCAAAATAACATTTTTATTGATTAAAAGATGAAGTAATTTTTAGACATATGTCCAAGTCTTTAATACCATATATTAGACTAATTAGCATGACTAATTTGTATAGTATTACAAGAAAAAGACATAGAATCATTGAGTGATATAGGTTGAAAAATATAAAGGCCATGTAATAAGTCACTCGTGTTGATCATTTTTGAAGGTTATCTTTCCTGAATGAAACAATGAGTATAAGAAAAGAACAATGTAGTGATTATCGCATAATAAACATGGTATAGATAATAAGTTGTAGGCAAAAGAAGGTATATAGAAAATATTATGTAGTGTGTAACACTTATAATTCTTAATGATAAAATCCATAAGTTACAAATATCTTTTATCAATAAGTTACAAATATCTTTTATCAAGAAGTAAAGTAGAGATAAAAACAAAAGTTAAGAGAAATTAAAGAACTTTTAACAAATAATAAAAATATCCCTGCACTGGAATGACATAAATAAATGTGTAGGTAACTTAAAATAAAAGTTTAAAGATATTATATTAAAGGTTTCTAATCCATCAATTATGGTTAAAAAGTCACGAGGAAATATTAGAAACAAATAGAGAATGAAAACGTCGTTGAAAACGCGTGAAACATCCTCAAAAAACTTTGTCGCTTGTAAGGGATAAACTGTTCCTAAAAAAAATGGTAAGTGATATAAGAATGATTTAGTAACAAACCAATAAGTGTTAGAAATATCGGAAGAACAGTTTGGGAACTTTTTGAAAATTTTTAAAAAAATAACCAAAATGCTACTGGAAGGCCAGGAGGGCAAGAAACAACAAAGTAGAGACTTGTAACTTAGAAATTATCCTTGTGCACAAAATATGACATATTTTAAATGAGTGGATAACTCACCCCATGAGTCATCACACCATTAATACCATATAAGATAAAAATATTTATGATGAGAGATAAAATTAACCATGGTAAAATCAAAGTAACCTTGATTAAGTTAAAATTAACCATGCTTAAGATAAATTAACTATGATTAATGTTAAATTAACCATAATTAGTGTTAAGATATTATAACTAGTGTTAAAGGATAATTATTCGTATTTATATTTAATTTTGAAAATAGAAATTACTTGTAAATGGACTAAAATACCCTTAAATGGAAATTTAATTCCTATGTGTTCCTAAGTGACCAAATTGGCTATAGACCAAGGGCAAGCTCATTTGCTTCATCAACATCCTTCTAAACAGTGGAGTAAACTCTCTAAACTTATCCAAAACTCCAACTTCTCTTAAAACATAAACCTACACTAAGCTTGAACCTCCATCTTTGAATTTTAAGTTATAACAAGCTAAACAAACAAAGCCCCACCACCATCCTTGGAAGCATTCATGTGGACCACAAAGAAGAGGGAAATCAACTTCAAAAACCCACAAATCCTTATATAAGTCTTCAACAAGTAGGGTTTTTACCATATAATTTTTCTAAGTTTTTATTTATATAGCTTGTTTTCCTTCTCTTTTTGGTTGATCCTTCTCTAAATTCTATGGATCCCACTTGCTTGAGCTTGATGATGTTAAAAAATGATCTTGGTTGTTAAAAATGAGCATCACCAAGTTTTAGTGATTTTGGAAGTTAAAAAGAAATTTTGATGGATTAAAGTGCTTTTTGGAACCTTTGGAGCAAATTAATTGGTTAAAATTTTTTAAAAGTAATTTTTAAAAGTTTGGGAATATTTGAGAGTTTTGTTAAGAGTTTTGTGTTGAAAAATGTTTTTTTTATGATCTTTATAATAAAATTGTAAGCTTGCTTATATCTCCTCTTAAAACCTTTAAACTTGAACTTCAACTTTGGTAAAAGTCTAGATATAGACCCATGTAATAATAATCCTAAAATATTATAAAAATAAGTCCCAAAAGTTGCAAACTTAACCCCAAATCTTAAAGCTAGTAGGAGTAAGGGTGGACTTGTGGACTAAAAAGTTGAATAAGACACTTAAAACTGTCCATGATCATAACCAAAGTTATGGAGCAAGGAAAAAATTAATGGACCCTAAAAGTAAAAGATGCAACAAGTACTAAAATTTATGATACACAGGTCAAGTGAGAAGAAATTGAGAAAATGACCATTAATTGGTCAAAGGTGTAGATTTGGCCATCCTAAGAAAATTAAGGGAAATTAAGCTTAAAATTTTGGTTAAGATGTAATAAGAAGCCTAACCATGAAAGGATTAAAAGTGTAAGAAAGACTTGGTGATGGTTTGAGTAACATTCGACTATACTTAGGAAAAATTAGTGAAAGTATGTTAAAATCTTGTTAAGACTTAAAAATGAATTCAACCATACATAAGGTGCTGATTAAAAATTAATTATGGGGTTGTGGAACTTTAAAGGGTCATTTGACCATACCTAGTAAGTAAGAAGAAAAAGTTTTAAAATTTTTTAAGTTGGTTTAGTTTATTAGCCTAAGTCATAACTAGTACAAATCACCTTCTAAATGAAAGAAAAAAATGAACCATGATTCTTTGGGACACAAGTACAATTCAGCCAGCCCATAAATAAATTTACAGGATGAGTTAAATTGGATGCTTGATAGTATTAAAGTGAAAGAGGCATAAGATGACTTGGATCCATATGCAAGGAGGCAAATAAGAAAAATTAAATTGATGGTTCAAACCCAATTATTTAAGTTAGTAGTCAAAGAAAACATAAAACTCTATCACTCAAACTTGAATTAAGATAGTTGTGCATAAAACACCTAAATTGATGATTACAAAGGAGATTATCCTAAATAGGCCATTCAACCACCTAATCTAAGACTCCAAAATTTCATAAACTTACATTAAAAATATTAAGAGAAACTTAATCTTTTAGAAAAGGAAAGGATGAGAGGTAACTTAGAAGGATAAGTGGACTAAGTTCCTATGAAATATTTTTCATAAAACTTAAGGAACAAAAAAAGATGGAAAAATTCCTAGGGGAAGGTTGCATGCTGTCCAAGAAATTTATATCAAGCATAATTAAGAAATTTTTATTAGGAGGTAGGTTTATAATTAAAATAATTATGCTAACTTATTATGTTGCTTCTTAAGTACACAAATATATGTGTAAAGTATATAAAATATACTCTTGATTATTTAGAAAAGTGATGTGTTATATGATGCTCATGTATGGATGATGAATATGAAGATTGAATGGATTAGAAACTATATATGGATGATATATTGGTCGGATTGTTTGAGCACGCATGTTATCTGAAAGCTTTAAAAAAGAAACTAATTAATTAAAATATCACTAAAGAAAGAACTTATGTGAAAGTTAACACTACTCTTAATGTGTCTTGTACACATTGAGAAGGAAAAATGATGATTCTAAGGTGGAGAGAAAAAGGTTCTCCAAAAATCCTTCTATTATGAGGTGCCAAGTCTTCAATGATATAGAAGGTAGAGTAGAAGAGTAAATGAAAAGATATTGTTTGACTAAAATGTATGATATGCCTATGATATAGATTACCATTGAGAGGGTGATAGAAAAATAAGAAGAATTATGATTTTAGGCATGAATGAAATGATAGCTAAATAATATCTGTTATATAATGTAACATGATCTCAAGGGTATGTAAGATGTATGAAATCTAGAATAAGTAACTTGTATGCTTGTAATAGAAGTTAATTTCTATAATTGTAAAAAAGAAATCCACTTCAGCTAAAGATTTTCTTAAAATTAAAAGTAAACTTGTATGCATGCCATATTTCTAAATAAACTAAAGTGGTTGGGTTGAAAATGTTGAAACTATAATTAGGGTAGAATCTTATTGAGAAACTTAGTTTCTCACCCCTATCTCATTATTTTCTTTTCCAAATGTTGAGAATATCTTTCACAATGACGGTGGTGCTCGTTGAGTTTAACAATGTCAACTAGTCGGCTAATGTTCATGGGCTAGTAACCATAGATCAGGCCAACTTGAGGGTTTATTTTTCTTTGGATCATATCTTCGTGTCTACTGTTTTAAGCCCAAACTTTTCTACTACTGATTTCACCATACCCGTGGAGGCTTTTGATCCTAACGTGACTTTTCCTTTGCCACCAAGGTATCAGGCACCCTTGGTCGGCAGCACATATGGACATCTCCCTATCTGCTGAAGGAGAGAGCAATTTGTAGACGCCCTCACATTACTACAGCTCCTCCCATGTGTGGTTCATAAAGTAACTCCCTTTTTCCCCAAACCGTACCCACTCTAGGTTTATCAAGAGATGGAAGATGGAGCCTACTACTCCCTGGATGAGAGCCTATGATTAGAATGTTGAGGCCTCCACTATTGAAGCATTAATCGGACCTGATAATGTTAAAGGTTGTGTTCCATCCAATAATATAAATTTTCTATAATATAGTCAAAGATGAATGTATAATAAATAAGTGATATGTAGTATTGTAATATAATGTGTATTAGTAGTATATAAAGGTATTGATGCGTTAGCTTAGCTTTCTTTTCACCTAATGGACTATGTGACTATAATGTTTATACTACTCATGTTATATAAATGTTTGTGTTAAATTTTGAACCTAAGTGGTTGTGACAAGTATTAAGCCTATATAAGTAATATGTACCTACGCTACATGTATGGTTGTATGTTGTACTTAAGTAACATAGCCAAGTTATTAAATTGACATGAGTGATGATGTCTAGACATTTATTTTAAGTTAATTTAATCATTATAAAGAGACTCACATTTTTAACCATCATTTTAAAAGAAAAAAAATTTCCTTGTATTTTCAATATTAGTAATTTCTTAAAAATATTCTACGTCATGAGATAACAGTTTAATAATGAAATTGCTGATACGACTAAAGCATAAAACAAATTTCATTTTAGGATGTTACATAGTGTAATGGTGGAAGTCAATGAAATCCAACACCAAGAATAAAGATGTTAATTCGATTAGGAAGAATCACAAACATGAGAAAAAAATGGAGAAGATGTGCTAATTAATACAAATTTATTTGTAGTTCTAGAATTAAGGATTCAAGCAATATGATTTGGGAAAGAAAAACTAGCAAAGAAGATGATACCTGCAAAAGTGTTTGGATCTTTGGTGTCTTAGATGGTTGGAAGAGTCATGGTGAATGAATGGGAAGAGAGAAGTTGCATGGGTTGCTGCAATTAAGCATGTGTGATCGCTGAGATAGAATTTGAATTACCACTAACCTAGTTGATAGAACCTATATGGTGAGATTCCTTAGTCTTATTTTTGTAATTGGATGGATACCTGATGATCTTGAAGCATTTTTCCACCATATGGGCAATGACACCACAATGAGAGCAGACAAGACAATCTTTCTTGGAGTTCTACGCTTTGGATGAATCAAGTGTAGACTTCACTACAAATGCCAAAGGACAAAGTAAGTAAGGGAATGTTGTTTTTCTTCTTAAATAAAAAAATAAAAACTTTATTAATCGGTGGGATGGGATCAATGAAAAGTAGTTTCCCATAAATGGAAGCAAAAGATTCATTGACACCCATAAGAAATGTCATTACATACTCTGTTTCATGAGAATCAAGTTGCGAATAAAGGTTACCACAAGTGCAGGAAGAGATTGGTTTGAATGCACAAAGTTCATGCCAGATTGACTTAACTTGAGTAAAGTAGTGACTAATAGAATCATCACCTTGCGAGCTCTTTGTATATATAAAAAATTCAAGGACCATTTTTCTAAAGAAAGCATTCTAAAAGGTCCTTCCTAATCTTAGGTGCATTATATGACTGCATGATACTAGCAACAATGTCTTGGAGACAGAGCTGTATATCCAGGAAATAACAATGTTATTGCAGCAATGCCAATGATTAAAAATAGAAGTATAAGAAGGATTGGAGGTAAGAAAAGAGCCATCAATGAAATTAATCTTGTTCTTGACAAAAAGAGACAACAATATGGAGTGGCTCGAAGAGTAATAATTATCTCTGCTGAATGGTGGAGAAAGCATGATGAGGCTAGGAATGTCTAAGGGATGGATGAAGGATGGGTTAGTGACATCCTCTATGAATGACAACAAAGAATTATAAAAGTGAAAGAAGAAAGAAGCAACGAGTATGCTCTAATACCATATAGATTTTGGGGAGAAATGAACTTAACATTTACAATGAAACAGAAGGGGGAGGAGGAAGATGATTTTTGATTATTCAACAAATCATATATGGAAAAGTTTTTATATACAAATCCATTTTAACTAAATGTTCATAGAAAATTTAAGTGGTGCTTTTACAAAATGATCTGTGCAGGTTCTGGTCACCCATATTAAATTTTGTTTTCTAAAAGTGTTAAATTGTATTACTTTTTCTAAATCTTAAAAAATTACCAACTTCTTACTTCCTTTTTATGACATATTAAAAAATAAGGAATTAGGGTTACGCTTAAGTTGTACACACAATTTCATTAATAGATTGTTACTTCATGATGCAGAATTTTTAGAAAATAACTATTAGTAAAAATACGCTACAACTTTTTTAAAACAATTTGGTATAAAATGCAAGCCTCGTAAAAATAGTTGTTGTAGCAGAAAATAAATAAATAGACGTTCCTGCTCCTGTTTAATTCATTAGTGGTCCATGTTACTTATACTATTTTATACTTCTTTAATAAGTAGAAATGCATCTTATCACAAATACAAACATGCTAGAAGTAATACAAACTTATAACTATACACTCCATAATTATGCATACTTTATACAAATAAGTTAAGTAAGAAAAGGCATATACACCATTAGACACCTAATTACATGTACAATTACTACTATTATACACATTATATATATATATATATATATATATATATATATATATTATGATATAAGCTACATACTAGTAAATTAAAATACAATCATCCAACTATTTACAAATTGTACATTATCAATATGACTTTGACTTCTTCCTCAAAAACAAATCCATGAAAACACTTCAAGACTAGTGGTGATAATACTCCAACCATAGGCTTTCATCCAAGGTAACAAAGGTTCCATCCACCATCTTTTGAAATGCCTAAAACGAACATGGTCGGGGGAATGGACGGACTACCCTGTGATGAGTAGACATGGGAGATCCTATAGTAGTGGGATAGTATCTGTGGGTTGGTCTACCTTTCTGATGAGGAAGAATCTTCGAAGACTGCTGTTGGAGGCACTTTGGTAGCCAAGTGGGGATGGAAACACCCAATTAGGGTGGAAGGCTTAAAGAGGGATGGAAAACTCTATAGTCAAGAAATTTGGGCTCATTACAACATATGTAATAAGTGGCCCAAAGAGAAAGAAATATGCACGTTAGCTTGAGCGATAATAACCAATGTATGAGCATTTGAGGTCCTATTAACGTTACTAAGTTCCATGAAGACCACTGCAATTGCGAATGACATTGAGAGCATCTGCAAAGAAAATGGTGGGAGAGGGGGTGAGAAACTAGGTTTCTCGGTAAAATTCTCCCCTAGTGTTAATGACATCACTTTCATCCCAGTCACTTCAGTTTATTAGAAAACATGTCATGCATACAAGTTTATTTTTAATCTTTCAAAAACTTTGCTAAAGTGAATTTCTTTTACATAAAGAAAAACTAGTTTCTTTTTAAGCATACAAGTTACATCAGTCTCATAAATCTTTGGGATCACATTAAAGATATCATTTGACTATCATTTAATCTATACCTTAACATAATTCTTTTTTTTTTCTATCACTCTCTTAGTGATAGTCTAAGACATAGGCATACAATACTACTTAGTCAAATAATATATTTTCATTGACTTTACTACTCTACCTTCTATTCTTAGGACATGAGTTTATTTCTTGATGGTCGTCACCATCATAAACATCAAAGACCCAGTGTTTTATAATAGAAGGATTTTTGGAGAACCCTTTTATTTCCATCTTAGAAGGACCTTTTACCTTCTTAATGTGAAAAAGGTACATTAAAAGTAGTATTAACTTTTCACATAAGTTATTTATTTAATTACCGCTTAGTTAATTAGGTTTCGTTTAAAAGTTTTTAGATAATATGATGATAAAAAAAATCCAACCAACATGCCATGCACATTTAGTCTCTATTTTCAAAATACTTTCATATCATCATCCATACATAAGCATCATATAATACATCACTCTTTAAATAATCAAGAGTGTTATCCATACACTTTAGATACATCTTTGTATACTCATAAAAGAATACAACAAGTTAGCATGATATTTATAAATAGAAACTAATATTCTAATAAAGACTTTCTTAATAAAGCTTGATGTTACTTTCTTGGACAACATGTAAGCTTCCTTCAATAACTTGTCCAACTTTCATATTTGATAAGATTTATGATGAATCTATTATAGGATCTTAGTCCATACATCCTTCTAAGTAACCTCTCAACTTTTTGTTTTTTTGACAATTAAAATCTTCTTAATTATTTTAATATAAGATTATGGTATATAGGATTTCTTCTCTAGTTGGTTAATGGCCTTTTTAGTTGTTTACCTTTTGTATTCCTTAAATTAAATGTCTTATGTACAACTCACTTAATTCAAGTTTAAGTGTTATAAGTTTTATGCTTTTTGACTAATAACTTAGCTAGTTAAGTTTGATCTATTAATGAACTTACTTGCTTGCTTCCTTGCTCATAAATTTAAAGTTTCTTATTCATGTCTTATTTAGCTATCTTTAAACATCCAAAATGGCCTACTTACCCATTTCTTACCTAGATGGTTGAATTCACATGCCTTAATGCTAAGGTGTTATGGTTCAATTTTTCTTCTCTTAAAGATTGATTTACACTAAATAGGACTTAGGCTATTAGTTCCTACCATCCTTATAAATTTTTAGGGCATTTCCTCTTTTCTTTTTGAGAGTGGAAGAATGCTCCCTCTCTTCCTTTTACCCCATAATTAATTTCTAATCACCACTTTAAATATATTTAGGTTCATCTTTAAGTTGTAGCAAGGTTTTAATATGTTTTCCTCCAATTTCAACCAATATGGTTGAATGATCACTTTACTGTTTCCAAGTCTCTTCCAAATATACAATTCATTCATTCAACTTAATTAGACTCCTCTTTATACTTTAATTAAAATTTTAAACTCATGTTTTCCTAATTATATGGAAATTGGTTGAATGCTCTGGGTGGCCAAAGCAAGGTTTCTTTTTGTCAATTTTTCCTCTCTTGGTCTTAGAGTTATGGATTTTAGTTCTTGGTACATCCCTTTTCCTTAGGTCCATCATGATTTGTCCTCACTCCAAAGCTTTGGTCATGGTCATGAAAGGTTTTAAGTGATTTGTTCAACCTTGGTCCAAAATTCCACCTTTACTCTTAGTAGTTTTTAAGTCCAAGTCCAAGTTAAGTTTATAGATTTTATTACATAAAATTTCTTAGTCTTTTAAGAATTTTAACATGTGAGTCAATATCTGTACTCTTATCAAATACAACTTCATGATTAAAGCTTTTAAGAAGAGATATAAACAAGTTTCCAACTTTGAACATTAAGATCTTAAAGAAAGCATTTTCTTAAAAGAAAAGAAATGTAGATATACAAGATCTACTCCAAGATCTATCGATCCCTTACTTTGATCACTTTAAAACTCTTTTTCACAAACTCTCAAATCTTTTTCCAAAGCATTAAAAATTAGTTTTAAAAATTTTAACTGATTAAATTGCTCCAAAGGTTACTAGGAACTCTTTAATCCATCAAAACTCCTTTTTAACTTCACAAATCATTAAAAACTTTGTGATGATGATATTTAACCATCAAGGGCATATTTTCCAACAAGTTCAAACAAAATGGATCTATATATCTTTGGGATAGATCCACCAAAAAGAAGAAAATCAAACCATAAATACAAAACTAAAAGCTTAGAAAAGCATATGGTAAAACTTTACTTGTTGAAAACTTTTATGATGGTTTTGGTGGATCTTTATGCATGATATTCCTCCTCCTTGGTGATCCATATAAGATCTCTTAGTAAGGGTGGTGGGGCTGGGTGGATTTGTCTTGATTTAACTTAAACCTCAAAGATGGAAGTTTATCTCTTAGTGTAAAGTTTTGGGTTTTAGGAGTAATTCAAGCTTAGTGAGAGTTTAGAGGATTTGTGCAAGTGTTTAGGAGATGTAATATAAAGCAAATGAGCCCTCCAAGGCCTAACATACCATTCGACCATTCTAGGACAATTTGGAAATTAATTTCCTACTTAAGTGCATTTTCGTACATTTGGATGTAATTTCCATTTTCTAAAATAAATGGAAATGTAAGAAATTATCCTTTAAGGATTATTTTAATGCTAATTATTCTAAATTTTTCTCTAATCAAAATTAACTTATTCTAATTATTGTTAATTTTAATTAATCAAAGTTAATTAACTTTAACTATAGTTAATTTTATCTCTCATATTTAATATTTTTATCTTCTATGCATTAATGAACCGATGACTTACATGGTGAGTCACCACTTCATTTTCCACATGCTTATTTTTGTGCCTAAGGGGTAGAGCCCATTTCTTGGCTTGTACTTTGTATTTTATTGCTCTATCGATCTTCCAAGGTATTTTGGTAATTTTTCTCAGAATTTTCAGAAGGATCCCAAATTATTTCTCCGATGTTTCTAACACTTATTAGCCCTTACAAAAGAAATTTGTTTGAAGGCGTTTTAGGCATTTTCAAAGTTTTTGTGATGGTATTTTTATCCTCTCTTTGTTTCTAGTCTTTTCTTATGACGTTATAATCATCATTGATGGATTATAATCCTTTATAATATCTTTTAACTTTTGTTCTTGGTTTCCTACACATTTATTAGTGTCATCCTAGTGTGGGGATATTTTTGTCATTTTCTAAAAATTTTCTAATTCCCTTTGCTTTGATTCTTATTTCTACTTTATTTCATACTAAAGGATATTTGTAGCCTAGAGAGTCTATTATGAGAAATTATGAATTTCTATAGATCCCACCTGGTTCGTGCACATGCAACTAAGGCTAATAGTCACACCACACTAGTACTCATGCAACACTATTGCAACTCCTACCAAGAAAATGGATGCTTGATATGAGACTTTAACATATTTATGGAACAGTTCCATTACCACAAATTCTATTTTTTTACAACATACATTTTAAAGCATTTTATAAATAAAATCTTTTAAGAAAATTAATATAGAACATCTTTTAAAGCATTTGTAAAAAACAGCTTTATAATAAAGAACTATTACAACACTTTTATATTAAAATGCTTTAAATATTGGTATAAAAAATAATATTACTTTTACAACATGTATAATAATAAATGCTTTAAAATTTAAAATATATTTTTTTGTAAAATATATTTTACAAATTTTTAATAACAAGGTTTTAACATCTTTAAAACTAATTTTTGTTTAGGATTCTTTTAAAATATTTGGTTTTCCTAAAAATATACTACAACAAAATTTATCTATAATATTTATAAATAAAATACTTAAAAAAACTTAAATAAAACTTCTATCATAATATTTATAAAAAATTATTTAAAATAAAAAATTACAATATTTATAAATTTAAATAATTTAAATAGTAATAAAAAATAAAAAATATCTTTTTACACCATTTAAATTAACAAAAGGTGTAAAAATTTAATTTGAAGCGCCTAGAATAAAAAAAATTTAAGAGATTCAAGCTTTACAACATTTCTTCTTCATAACATTTTAACATCTTTTGATTTTAATTTTAATTAATTTTATTCTTCCTATCATAAGGACATTCTCAACCTTTTTGTTCCGTGGAGTTTCTTTTATTGTCATGAACCTACTCTTGTCATTGTCAAGTACCTATCTGGTAAGCAATCTTTTTACTATTCTCCTTGTATCGTTCAAATTCTTCGATGATTGTTGTTTCTAATTCACCAATCTAAATTTCTACTCTCCTTCTAGGTTTTAGGCTTAAATTAATTTTCAATTTCAAGTTATATCTTTCCAGGTTAGTAGCAAATGCAATAGGTGCTACGTTCTTTAAATTGCATTGTGATATTTTCTAAGTTCTCAGCCATGTGTGCAATTAATTTAGTTCATTTTCTTTCTTTTTGTTGATCTTATTTTGATAGAACATGTCTATTTGCAATGAGATTTTCCTATTTTGTTTGGAATAATTTTTTTATTGCAATAGAAATATGACCCGAACCGGCTTATTGTTCCACTTTAGATGGGCATAGTTTGTTCTTTCATTGGTTGCAGTAGTCACACTAGAATATTGGTGTATTGCATAGCAAGTGTAAAATCTTAACAACCATTTCCTTTTAATTTAATGTATTATATAGTATTCTTTTAGACCAACATTTGTATCTATACATATTAGACCTCATATTTAGATAAATATGTATTCTATAACATTCTATATGTGAGAGATTTCAATGTTCAATTTCCTTTGTGTATTATCAATGAGTTAAAGACAGGTCTAGCAGAGGCTTTGGAAACAGAATGCTTGAAAAGATAAACACTACATATTGATTTAAGATAGGATTTTAATTGTTGATGTTTGCTAAGGGTGTGTGCAACAACGATAGAGCTCTGACACATTAAGATGAATGATTGTATGGAAGAATATAAAGTACAATAAAATAAATGAAGAAACACGAGAGGTAAGCTAAATGAGCTTATTATGCTGTAATACAATGGCTTCATGTAATAGTTGATTTAGTCGTAACCGTGTGTTAGTTTTGACATGACATTTTGTTTAATTAATATTAATCATAATTCTTACACATGATGAGGTTGTAGAACATGATTGGGGAATCTACCATTTATAGAAAAGAAAGTATATAATTTATGAAATCCTTTTCCTTTTTAATTTTTAATTATATTGGTCAACAATTATTGTCATGTTAATGGTGATGCAACATTTAGTAATTATCTATATTTGCAAACACTACCTTATTAGTGTTCAACTACATACATTTGTGACTTTGTGTGAAAGGGCTCTTAATATGTGCAATGATAGATAAAGATCCTTTTTAGACCTTACTATTTTCTATGTACTTAGTTTAATGACATCCAGAATTGTAATTACATTTCTAGAAAATCCAAAATACATTGATTTTATGAAACATGAAATAAATAAATTTGTTTATTAACGTATGGCCTTATAGAGAATATATTAATTATCTGATTGCTAACAGATTGTTAGTTGTTCTTTGTAAATTATTAATGATTAAGTGGTTTCATTATGCAAGTTTCATTTTTTAATAGATGATAATGGGCTTAAAGAAGGTCCTGACTAGCATAAGAGTTGGTGAGACAAGGGATCATCTAGTATGTTACGGAATATATCAAAGTTATACATGTTAGACATGATGCGTTGAGACAAGGGATGATTTAAGTGATTCAACTAATCATGAAATGTTTGAAAACACAAATGCATATAAGGATAATCAAATTAATGAGATTGAAAATGCAGTGGAAGAAGACCTTCACGATTGTCCTAAAATGTTTGAGAGGTTGGTGAATGATGCAAAGAAACTATTGTATAATGGTTGTACCAAATACATAAGATTGTCAACAATTTTGAAGTTGTATAACTTGAAAGCTAGCAATGGATGGTAAGATAAAAGCTTCACAATCTACTTACACTTTTGAAAAATATCTTGCCAGAGGATAATATGCTTCCTAGTCAAACATATGAGGCTAAAAGAATGTTATCCCTTATTGGCATGAGCTATAAAAGGATACATTCTTGTTGTAATGATTATATTTTATTCAGAAATGAATATTCATACTTAAAAAACTGCCCTAAATGTGATGTCATGCGTTATAAGAAGAAAGAATCAACACCAATGAAGGTGGTTTGGTATTTTCCCATAATACCTAGATTCAGGCGCATGTTTCGTAGTCCTAAAAATGAAAAACATGACATGACATATATCGTAACCGTAATTGCAACGAAAATGACGAATCCGATAAAATTTTAGTAAGTACTTGATATGATCGTGAAGTCGCCACCAAATTTTTATTTTAAAAGGAAAATATCTGGAAAAAAACCCTAACAGAGGAAGAGTTTTAGGTTTGGGAGTTGATTACAAATAGGGAAGGTATTAACATCCTACTTGTTTATTCCGAAGAAAGGTACCCTTAAATTGAGTGCGTGATTTTAGTATTTTGAAAATTGTTTAATCCTTTAAATAAAAACGAGTGAGTTTATGGAAGAATGTTTGAACAATAGTTGATTTTGCTCCTACATATTCCTCGATGCAATGGGAAACTCAAGGCTATATAGTTCTGGTAAAGAGACTTGGTCTCTTGAAAAAATAAAAGAACTTTGGAAAATTGAGAAGTTTGTGAATAATTTTATTTGTACGCACATAAGATTCAAGCCAAGTGTAAGTTGAACCCGAACCTGTACAAATTAAAATATGGAACGACAGAGAACGCTACTTGTTCGTATTAGAATTTGTCATACGAATTTTAGAAAATTTAGAATTTTGTGAAAACAAAGCAGAAGTGATTTTAAGCGGAGTTGATTTAAAATATAATGTCATAAAATTTACATGTGCAGAAAGTTAAGTCAAATATAAGTTGCACCTATATCTGTACGAATTCAAATACAGAATGGTAGAGAACGCTACTCGTTTGTATTAGAATTTGTCATGCAAAGTTTAGAAAATTTAGAATTTTGTAAAAAACAACGGAAGTGATTTTATGCAGAGTCGATTTAAATATGATTTCCTAAAATTCACATGTGCTCAGAGTTCAAGCTGAATGTAAGCTGCATCTAAATTTGTACGAATTAAAATACAGAACAGTAAAGAACGATACTCATTCGTATTAGAATTTTTCATATGAATTTTTGAAAATTTAGAATTTGGTGAAAAAAGCGGAAGTGATTTTATGCGGAGTCGATTTAAATATAATTTCCTAAAATTCACATGTACAGAGTTTAAGCCAAATGTAAGCTGCACCCGAAT
Source organism: Canavalia gladiata (assembly GCA_037954105.1). Classification (NCBI taxonomy): domain Eukaryota; kingdom Viridiplantae; phylum Streptophyta; class Magnoliopsida; order Fabales; family Fabaceae; genus Canavalia; species Canavalia gladiata. The sequence goes on from CM075662.1 coordinate 27,064,566, forward strand.
CTATATGAATTAAAATGCAGAACTGTAAAGAACACTACTCGTTCATATTAGTACTCGTCATGCGAATTTTAGAAAATTTAGAATTTTGTGAAAATAAGCGGAAGTGATTTTAAGCGGAGTCAATTTAAAATATAATATTTTGAAATTGACATGTGCGTAGTGTTCAAGCCAAACGTAAGCTGCTCATGAATTTATACGAATAAAAATGTAGAGATATAGAGAATACTACTCGTTTGTATTAGAATTCATCATGTGAATTTTAGGAAATTAGAAATTAGAGAAAAAAGTAGAAATGATTTTTCGACAGAATTAATTTAAATATAATTTCCTAAACCTCACATGTAGACAGGGTTTAAGTCAAACGTAAGCTGCACCTGAAACTGTATGAATTAAAATATAGAATGGTAGAGAATGCTACTCGTTCGTATTAGATTTCGTCATGCGAATTTTAGAAAATTAGAAATTAGAGGAAAATACGGAAATAATTTTAGGCAGAATTGATTTAAATATAATTTCCTAAAACTCACATGTAGATAAGGTTAAAGTTAAACGTCAGCTGCACCTGAACCTATACGAATTAAAATACAGAACGGTAGAGAACGTTACTCATTCATATTAGAATTCAACACATGAATTTTAAAAAATAAAAAATTAGAGGAAAAGACGGAAATAATTTTGAAACAAAACTGTTCTTCAATTTTAACAAAATATTAGTCTATTGGCCAAACTTATTTGCTAAGCCCAATCATGCGATAATCACTACTTTCAATTAAATTAGCAAAGATTTTTTAATATACTAATTTTTGCTTGGTTGATTTGTAGGATGGGTTTAACATTATTTATATTTTTTTGCACCAAAGTGGCCGAAAAAAAGTTTGGGTGAATATCCTTGTTAAAAAAAAAAGTTTTTTTTTTTGGTTGAATAGCGTTGTTAAAAAAAAAGATTTGGGCTGAATAGCCTTGTTCAAAAAAATAATTTTATTATTATTTTTTAGCTTAATAGCCTCGTTTCAGAAAAAAAAAAAAAGGATTTGGTTTGAATTGCCTTATTAAAAAAAAGTTGGGTTAAATAGCCTTGTTTCAGAAAAACAAAAAAAAAGTTTAATTGGGCCCTGTATGTCCAACTATTTAAAACTCTCCATAATTTATTTTTTTTATTTTGAAAATGAAAAGGGTATTATTTTAGATAGTGAAAAATTTAGGCCCAAATTTTTAAAAAAAAAATTGAATTGGACCCTATAGGCCCAATTATTCAAATCCCTATAGTTGTTGTTCTATTTTTTTTATTTTGAAAATTAAAAAGGCATTGTTTCATATAGTAAAAAAATATAGGCCTAATACCCTAAAAAAAACTTAGGCCCAATAGCAAAAAACAACTTAGGCCTAATGGTCGAAAAAAAAAAGATGCGAATCTGAATTGGCCCAGCTTTATTCAATTTTTATGAAACCTAATAAGCCCAATCCCTTGGAATCCATTATCAAGGTCCTTTTCCCTTTTAACTTGATATGGCCAAAATTCCACATCAAGCCCCAAATTGTAACATCCCAATTTTTCTATGATAAATGTTTGAGACTACAAATAGTTTCTAAAATAAAACTAGGTGAAATTAGGAGCCAAAAGCAGAGAAATTAGGAAGTTTGGTGCAAATGATGAAAATGTCCTTGCACCTGGGCAGCTCAAATAAATAGCCAGAAAAATGGAAATACAAGTATAAGACATCTTGGAGGGATTATAAACATCATGTATGGTTAAAAGTAGTGAGAAAAATTTAGAAATCTGAGAAGGAACGAAAACGCCCTTTGAAAACCCCGAAAATGACCAAAATGCCCCTAGGAGCTGTACTTTTTGCACAAAGCCAGTCAGTTCCCATAAAAATAGAAAATGACCTTAGATTAACATGGGAACGAACCAAAAAGTCTTAGAAATATCAGAGGAACAATTTGGGCAATTTTCCGGCAATGCTAAGAAAAATTACAAAAATGCCCCTGGAAGGCCGAGAGGGTAGGATAAGGTGATAAACATGGAAAAAGTGGGCCCCACATCCATGTGCACGAAATGCAACAGCTGGAAAGGTGATGGTAAATCACGAAAATGAAATCAATCAAGTCTTCCACAAGAAGACAAAAGTGAATAGTAAAAAGGTTACTCTAACCATGATTAACACTAACTAACCTTGGTTAATTAAAAGTAAAGCATGCTTAGGTTAAATTAATCATAATTAGAGAAAATATCAGCTTAATTAACACTAATCTAAGCCTAAAAGGATAATTCCTTGAATTTTGATTTATTTTGAAAAATAGAAAAAATCTAGGCAAAATTACCAAAATACCCCTAAGTACAAAACTAATTCCACTTGGCCCATAAGAGTCCGAATTTTTTGGGACCCTTGGGACCCCATTTGATTCATATTTTTCAGCTTAGAAACTCATCAAAATCCTCTCCATTCTCTCCAAGCTTGCCTTAACTCCAAAACACCCAAAACTTACACTTTAAGCCTAAGTCTTCATCTTTAAGACTTAAGCTATATTAAATCTATAAACACTTAAGCCCCACCACCATCCTTTGTCCATATCCAGAGGAGACCAAAGGGGACCCAAGGCAGCCTTTAAAGCACACAAAAACACTCAGGAGGTCTTCAACAAGTAGGATTTTTCTACTTTACTTTTTTATGCTTTTAACTTGTCTTTTTATGGAGTGCTTGTTTGTTTTCATGCATCTTTTCTCCAAGATCTATTTGTATTCTTTTATTTTCACTTGTGAGAGTTTAAAACTGTATTTTAACCATTCAAAATCAGCCCCACCCATTTTTAGTTATTTTTGAGAAGAAAAATAAAGTTTGTTCGGTTAAAAGTGCTTCTAAGGCACTTAGAAGAAATTTAATCGGTGGGTTTTGTTTTAAAATTATTTTTGAAGCTTTGATCAGTTTTATGCTCTCATGAGAAAGGTTTTTGAAGCTTATTTGAAAGAGTATTTGTGGATCTTGGAGTAGATCATGAAAATCCACTCTTTGTGGCTTGAAAAAAATATACTATGTTGTTATTTTCATGCTTGTTTATATGCATAAGTTTTAACCTTGTGATTTTCTTGTGTGATGAGTTTGGTATGACCTATGTGCTGGATCTTCACCTTTGAGTATGCATGTTAAGCGGTGGAATAAAGTTTTGTAATAAGTTCCAAAGGTTTCCTTTGGACTTTAGTTAGAAAGCTACCAAGAAAAGGATGTAATTTGTAGCCAAAAGTGGCTAAAATCCTTGTATGGCACCCTAGACTCATCATGGCCAGCACGTAAGCATAAAAAATGGATGAAATAAGCATGGACCAGAGGCAAGAAGGGCTGCATAAACCTAACTCAACTGAACCAAGTTGGTGTGAGATGGAGGATATGAAGAAATTACCTTGGCTAACCAAGGAAGGCTTTCGGCCACAACTCCCAATCAAGCTTTACTTTCATTAAAATTTTTATAAGTAATTTAAGCTCTGAAATAAGGTTTTAAATGAACTAAATCAACTTTTAAACAAAGTTAAACAAAACAAAAATGAGTTAAAAACCTCTAGGAGTGCATTCGGCCACCCTAGAGAGATTTTGGCAAAAAAATGCGCTTAAAATGTGATTAAGGAAAAATCAAGTATTTTCAACAAGTAAATAAATTATTTGGAGGTTTAATAATTATTTAAAAGGTTAAGTTTCAGAATATATGACCTAGGTAAGCTTAGGAAAAAATCTCAAAATTACTAAGTGATAAGATTTCCAAATAAGCTTAAAATGGGTAACTAGGAAATCTACCATAACTTAAGCAAGGGTAAATGTCAAATTTGTCCATGCCATTAAATTTTGGGTAAAAATAATTAAGATTAACTTATAATATGCCAATTCTAAAGTTTAAACTTGGCCCCTAAGTAAAGGTCAACTAGGGGTAAGACTTAAGTCAACTAGGGTTAGGAAGAAGGAAACCCTAAACCTAAAAGAGTGGCATTCGGCCACTTAGTAGTTAATTAACTTAAAGGAGGTTTTAATTTCCAATTAGGGTTAATTAAGGACCATTTTTATGTGAATAGGACGAATTTAAAGTATGAAAAAGTTTTAAGGTGGATAAAGAGGCCTATTGATTTTTTAGGCAAATGATTTTATGGTGAAGAAGGAAATTGTGGAAACCTAAGTCTAGGAGGTTGAAATTCGGCTACCATGTTTTAAATTAACTAAGAATGAGTTTCAATCCTTAACTAGGCCCAAATAATGATCATAAATATGTAAGAAAAATATAATTAAGGTGTATGAAAGGTGGAATTTGAGGAAGTAGGTCATTCGTCCATTTAGGAATAAATTGTCCTAGAAGATTAATTAATTTCTACTTAGATATTATTTGGTTTGGAATAAAAGAGACTTTAAAAGTTTAAGAGTCGATTAGACCTAATTATTAAGGTAGTACAAAGGAGAACATAAGGTAATATATTTCAAAGGTTTATTAGATGCATGATTAAGAAGGGTGGATATGACTTAAACTTGAAGTTAGAAGTTCACTAAGTAATTTGATCATAACATACCTTAATGAGAAGAAGTTATAAAAGATTTGTGAATACTTAATACTTGAACTTAGAATAATTAGGATATGCATAAGACATGAAATAAAAGAGAACACAAAGAGAAAAGAACTTGAAAGGTGCCATTCGGCCACCTAAATTAAGATGCTAAGACGTAAAATCTTAATGAACAAATATAAATTTGAGAAAAGGAAAGGATGAGAGGTAACTTAGAAGGATGAGTGATGTAAGTCCTTTGTGTGATTTTAACATCAAACCAAATTGAAGCATTAGATTGGTGGTCTAAATGTGACATTATGCTATGTGATTTACCAATCAAATTTCATTATTAGTTATGAATGCTTACTATCTATGAATGAATAAATGATGGATGCTCATGAATGAGAAAGGAAGATGATCATGTATAAGATTGTTATATGTTGATGATTGAGATGAAAATTTAAAACCTATATGTGCATTCCATATTGGTTGAAATTTGTTTGAGCATGCATATTATCTGGAAGCTACTAAAATGAACATAAAGAATTTAAGGGATCACTAAAGCAAACATTATGTGAAAACGTAAAGCTACTCTCTTTGTGCCTTATGTGCACTAGTATCCAGAGGGCCCTAAAAAGCTCTACTGAAGAGAAGCCTAATGTTTCTTCTAGGAGACTTAAGTTTCTCCAAGAAATCCTTCTACTGTGAAGACTTAAGTTTCTTCACCATGTTATAAGATGGTGACAACCACCCCGGAATGAGCTCATATCCTTAATTTTTAGTAGGAGGTGGGAGTAGAGTTAGTGAGAAGATATTGTTTGACAAATTTAATACATGTATATGTCTTATTGTTTCTCCCTGAGGTGGTGAAACTAGATTCATAAAGTGTCCCAAAAGTTGGACAAAGGAATGATAAAGACAAAGATAAGTAATAAAGAATGAAGTTTAAGGCATAGAATAATTGTATGTCAAATGATGTCTTATGTGTGATCCCAAAGTTATGAATGTTAAGAAGAATGTATGATGAGATACTAAGATGTATGTTTTGAATAAAATTGATCCACTTAAGAGACATGTTTACAAAGAATTAAAAGTAACCTTTTATGCAAGAAATGATTTCTGAAATAAACTGAAGTGGTTAGGATTAAAGTGATGACATTAGAACTAAGTAGATAGCCTACTGAGAAACTTAGTTTCTCATCTCTACTTCTTCCCACTTTCTTCCCAGACACCTTAGATGCTGATCATTATGGTAGCAGTTCACGTACTTGAAGCAGACGTGAGGCACTCTCTCTGGGAGGTGTATATTGCACTAATGTCAAAAAAATAATTGGATGCGAGCATCCTAACTACTAATATGTAGTATTAGCTAACTTATGTATAAATATTGTATAATAGTTGTAAGTTTATGGTTTGTAATAACTACATGATAAGGCCCACGAGCCTCTGACTTATGGTATGTATGAAATGTTATGTATAATTATTGTGTGACATGTGTGTTATGATTGAATCTTGTTTATTTATTATAGGAAAATGATAAGCGAAAAGAATAATATAAACGCTTAGTATTTCTAAGGTTTTAAACATATGTAGAAATCCGCTTAATGATTTATTTTACCGCTACGCATGTTTTATCGACGAGGCTCGCAGTTTATATCAAACAGTTTTAAAAAAACATTTACTGTATTTTCATATAAGTATTTTCTAAAATGAATTCCGCATCATGAGATAAAAAACTAAAAATGGAACCGAATGACCGACTTAAGCGTGAAATCGATATTCGTTTTTAGGGTGTTATACAAATGACAATCTTCTTTTTTGTTTTGTAATATTTTGGGTGGTCCACAATATTACTATGCTAAATTATGGACTAGACTCGCTCATTTTGTGTACATTTGGTGCTAAAAATTTCCTAAACCAACTTCCATTATGTAACTTTAAAATTCCTTGTAATTCGAATAGGGGTTTTATACCCAATTAAAGTGAATGGGAAATCGTCCCTTGGAGTGTGTGTCAAATGGAAGGCCTTGCTTGGATTTTGGATTCTAATTTGGCTGGCTAAAGCCACGTGAAAATTTGCCAAATTTCCAGGTTGTTTTTTGTAAATAACATTATAAAAAATTTTAAATACGAAAATAATGTTATTTTAAAGGTAATTCTCTAAATAATGCAATAACAGTAATTTTAACGCATAATTAATTGAGTTATAGATACAATTTCTGTTTTTTGTGTTACATAAATGTATAACTCATTTATTAATGTGTTTAATATTAAATTAGAATTGTAGAAGATTGTTGTTGTGTGTGCGGACTAAGAAACGTTATAATAGATGCGTTAAAGTAAAAGGGAATGCACGTGACAGAAAGTTGCCGCTTAGATAATTGCGCAATAGAGAGGGAAAGGTTGCGTCAAAGTAAAAAGGAAACACATGTGATAGAAAGGTGCCCCTTGGATAATTGCGTAATAGAGAAAGGGAAAGATAGCGTGAAAGAGAACCAATACGCATTATTTAATGCGTTAAGAGAACAAATATTCAAATTCAGTTTTAACGACATTCTGTTACGTATTTTTAAATACATTAAATTTTTTATATTTTTTTACCGTTGCACTTTTGGAGAAGCATTATATAAGAAGCATGTAGGGTCATTTGTGATCCCTTACATGCTTCATTTAACTCTTACAAAATTTGTGCTTTCGGAAAGAATTTATCTACTAGTTGGGTTTTTTGCATTGTCCTCTATCAAACAAAAGTTAGTAATTAAAATTTTAATTTTTTAAATAAATATATTTAGAAATAGATTAGAAATATATGTTGTTAGGTTAGGTTAGAAAACATATTTCATGATAATATATGTTTGTTTTTATCAATTTTTTTATGTTATATTTGTATAAAATTAGATAAAATTATATTTATAAAATAATAAATAATGTAGTAAAACATAATAAAATTATAAAGTAATTAAAACTTTATACCTATTAAGTAATTTAAAATTATAAAATATTAAGTAATATAATGAGGTTAGTATATGTGATTAAACTTTATTAAGTTATTTTTAAAAATTTAAGTAGTAATAATTAAATAAGGTAAATTAGGTTAACTTGTATTAAAATTTTAGTTAAAAGTTAAAAAGTGTTAATATCTTATAAAATTTTAAATTAATTTAATTAGGTTGGTATATGTAACTGAATTTAAGTAAATTAGATTTTATAAATTTATTTAGTTTATATTTCATAAAATTCTAAAACTGTAAAGTGTTACTAATTTTAAATTTAAAAAGTCAAAACTAAAGTTTTCATAAAATTTTAAATTAGGGTTAATTAGGTTAGGCTATTTTATAAATTTTAACTAAGTTTAATTATTCAAATTTATTGAATATTAAAAAAATTATAAGTTAGGTTAAGTTGTAGATAAATTTAAATTTTAAAATTTTAAATTGAAAGTTATTCATAAAATTTTAAAATAAGTTAATTAGATTATTATATGTGATAAAATTTAATTATTTAAATTTACTCATTAATTACTAAAAAAATTTATAAGTTACATTAAGTTGTAGAAAAATTAAAATTTTAAAATTTAAAACTGAAATGTATTCCTAAAATTTTAAATTAAGTTGATTAGGTTAGTATATGTGATAAAATATAATTATTTAAATTTATTCAATAATTACTTAAAAAATTTATAAGTTGCGTTAAGTTGTAGAAAAATTTAAATTTTAAATTTTAAAATTGAAATATATCCATAAAATTTTAAATTAAGTTAACTAGGTTAGTATATGTGATAAAATTAATTATTTAAATTTATTTATTAATTACTAAAAAAATTTATAAGTTACGTTAAGTTGTAGAAATATTTAAATTTTAAAATTTAAAATTGAAATGTATTCAGAAAATTTTAAAATAAGTTAATTAGGTTAGTATATGTGATAAAATTTAATTATTTAAATTTATTTAGGAATTACTATAAAAAATTATAAGCTGTGTTAAGTAGTAGAAAAATTTAAATTTAAAACTTTAAAACTGAAATGTATTTCTAAAGTTTTTAATTAAGTTGATTAGGTTAGTATATGTGATAAAATTTAATTATTTAAATTTATTCGGTAATTACTAAAAAAATTTATAAGTTACGTTAAGTTGTAGACAAATTTAAATTTTAAAATTTAAAATTGAAATGTATTCCTAAAATTTTCAATTAAGTTGATTAGGTTAGTATGTGTGATAAAATTTATTTAAATTTTAATTATGTGGTATAGTATGACATCCCAGTCAGCGCGTACTATTAGACTGAGTCCGGACGATCCATCACTACTTACAATGCAATCGGTTCATATACGAGTTCGTATGGAACGGAGCTCCCAATAAGGAGCTCCAGATTATAGTGGTCAAGTTATTACATGAGCGTGAGGATGTTCCAGTGATACCAGCCCAGATAGTGGATCGGTTACAGTGGGTGGGTTTTTTAGGTGTAGCCCAGTTACAGTTTATCCACAGTGATGCATCATTAATTGAAGCTTTAATCGAGAGGTGGAGGCCAGAGACGCTCACATTTCACACTCTATTAGGGGAGTGCAATAGCTCGCTTCAATACATTGGTGTATTGATAGGGTTTCCCATTGATGGCCTTCCAGTGATTGGATCGACATCTTCTACAACGTGGCAACCTATAGTACATGATGTATTGGGTGCCTCACCTGCAGAGAGGGAGCTCGTTGGATGTTCCCTCAAGATGAGTTGGTTACTGCAACATTTTGGTGATATTGTTGATCACTTGGAGATAGAGGAGTGTCGCAATCGTAATCACGATGAGACAACAAACTCGGTGAAATTTCAAAATGGATTTATTTGGTAATGTGGAGTCGCCACCAAATTTTTATTTAAGGAAAAATACTTGGAAAAAACCCTGATTCGAGGAAGAATTTAGGTTCGAGAGTCGGTTACGAGTGGGGAAGGTGTTAGGTGCCCCGCTCGCCTGTTCCGAAGAACAGTACCCTTAAACTGAGTGTGTGATTATTTGAAAATAGTTTAATCCCTTAATTAATGTGAAAATAAATAGATTGATGGAGGTTAGCCTGACAGGACTTGATCCTGTTCCTACGTATTCCCCGGTGCAATGGGAAACTCAAGGCTTACGTAGTTCTGATTTGAAGGCTTGACCTTCGAAAGTGCTTTAAAAAGGGATATGATGCTTTGAAAAGCTTTTCATTTTTTTGGAGGAACCTTTAGTCCACTCATGCACAAGGTCCAAGGCAGCTAGGGCTGCATGGGGTCCTATACAAACATCGAACAGCAGTGTAGACCACCAGTTTCCCGTTTAGAGCTCATCGCGTGAGACTAGTGATCCCAAAACCTTTTGAAAAGAGATTTATTTTTGGAGGAACCTTTAGTCCACTCATACACAAGGTCCGAGGCAGCTAGGGTTGCACGGGGGCCTATACGAACTTCTAAACATCGAACAGCAGTGTGGACCGCTAGTTTCCCATTTAGAGCTCATTACGTGAGACTAACAATCCCGAAACCTTTTGAAGAGAGCTTTATTTTTTGAGTAGGAACTCTTAGTCCACTTGTGCACAGGATCCGAGGCAAACGTAAGCTGCACGGGGATCCATATGAGTCTCTAAATATCGAACAGCAGTGTAGACCGCCAGTTTCCCATTTAGAGCTCATTGCGTGAGACTTGTGATTCCTAAAAGAATTTTAAATATAAGAAAAAGAATTGGGCTTGATTTGAAATAAGAAATGAATTTCATTCAAAATTTGAAGAGAAGTAGGAAACTTGCTAAAATGGAACTTGATTTCGAAATTTGGAAATTGAATTTGGTCTGACTAAAACAAACTTAACTTGAATTTGAAGAAAAGAATAAAACTTCATATGCAATGAATTTGACTAAAAAACTTGAGGGGTTGAACCTCGGTGAAAATATTTAAACTTTACTTCATTTGATTTCAAGGGAAAGATTTAAACTGGATTTAAATTTAAAGAGAAGAATAAAATTTGATTTGAAGGGAACTTGATTTTGATTTTGGAAAAAGGAATTGACCTTGATTGGTTTAGGGGAGTGAAGGAATTAGGTTTGAGTTGAACTTGATCTAGAAATTGAAGGCTTGTGGCTTGATAAATGGCTTGGAAGCTTTCACGGCTTAGTGGCTTATAGGGTGAGCTCATAGATTAATGGCTGGTTCGGATGGCTTGTGACTTGTCCCTTGTGAGCTGGCTTAGGAGAACCTCTGGTAGCTCGCCTGGCGGCTTGGGGCTTGTTGGCTTGCTCGGTGGCTCGTCGACTAGTGTAGCGGCTTGGAGGCTTGTCGGCTCACTTGGTTGGCCTCGTCTTGGTGGCTTGGCTCGAGTGGCTCGTGGCTTGCCTAAGGTTTTGATTTATTCAAAAATCAAAGCGGGTTCCAGGGGACTCGAACTCGCGCCCTGGAAGTCATGTGGTGCAAATAATGCCACTGGGCTACGCATATAGTTAGCTATTATCCCACTTCTCAAAGCATATATCAAGACCGAAGGCTTAATGGTCATTTATGGGAAAGAGTCACCCTGAGGGTTCAAATTTGGGGTCTGTATGTCAAGGATAATAGGCGGTGCCACTGCACCAAGCTCTTGGTTGTGTATTTGGCGCATTTGTTTTAATTTAAACATGCATAGTGAACATCTGTTTGCATGGGCCACCTGGGATTTTTAGACGTCTTGAGCAAGATCTAGCGTATCATCTTTCACCTATTTGACTATGACTTTATTTAAACTTGCCCCCATTTTCATCACACGACTCTTGAGCCCACAAATCCTGCCATATTAACATCAGAACGTGTTGCGTGGTTTCCATTTGAGGCGACTCTGTTATCCGCCATATGGCGCCTTAACTTCCATGCTCAACGACTCCTAAATGCTCCAGGTTCAAGATCATATGTGGCCCATAGTTATACCATTTCATGGCCTGTTTACTTTCATTGCAGAGACGTAAGGAACCAGCTGGGTTGCCATTTTTCTTTCGTCTCGGGTCTCTAATATAGTGAACATGTTTTGAACTCCTCATTTGGTCAGTGCACCGAATCATTGTGGGAGGTCCGTTCTATAGCCTTCTTTCATGGATGAACTATAAAATGGCGAACACGAATATGGAGATGCTTGCCAATAAACTGAGGAAGTCCAACCCCACTTATCCTAGGGGTCGCATGCCTGCATAAGGATGGGCTAGATGGTGCATGGCTATGCATGGCTCTTCTGAAGCTTCTTTATGCGCCTACCAATCCAGACCTTCTATAATGCATGACCTTCTAGTAGGTTTGAGGGCAAGTCGAGTAGGTATCAATGTGGGTTGAAGCCAATATTCATCAGTCAATGCGTGGTGTGGGTGTATCTTCGATATGTCATAAATGGTGGCACCAAAATGGTATGCTATTGATGCAGACGCATGGCTCAAATCGCGAGTGTTCGAGTGATAGCCTATGGGTAAGTCAGTCGTGATGTTGATACCTCTAAGTCGGGATCAATATTTCGAGCTTCCCGACTACGGAGTCACATCTCTTGGTGCAATTGTTATAGCTCCGACACGAAACCTTCAGAATCTGCACGACTCATTCACTGATCCTAATATGTGTGCCTTTCCTGAGTCATAAGGCCTCATACCAATCTGGCTTGTGCTGATGACATGGCCATGCAACTCTGTGAGATGCGGGTTGAACCTCTCAATTTGTATCGTGAGTTGGGCATTTGATATTAATCCGAACAGTCCCAAATCAAAGGGTAGGGGCCCTAACTTACAACCAGAATTTTACAGATCGGTTCTTCCCTTACACTCATGTGAACATTAATAGCCAAAGATTCTAATAAGAAACCATGCATGAATCTAGATCCAAACAATTAATCTTAACCAAGGCCGAGGGTTTGCAGCATTAATCATACACCCTACTTGTTCTACTCATGCATAATGAAGGGTAGCAATTACAACCTGATTTTGAATGAACCAAGCCAAACTTATGTATTCTAGAGATCTTACCTGAAGGTGGTGATCGAAGACTAGAGATTCTTGCCAAGAACTGAATCCTCCTTTGGTCCTTTCTGTTGATCTTTGGATCGAGGTGATGAAGCTCTTTCAAAGATCTTCAGTCGTGAGACCTGGACCTGTCATGATGCACCAGGGAATCCTTTCTCTCTTTTCTCCCTTTTTCGTCTAGATGGGAAAGAAAGTAGCCTGAAGTAGAGGACCCCCCTCAATTGTCTCCAGTCCTCCCTTCTAAACCAAAGAGAAAAGGCCTATCTTTCTTTAGAATCCCGCACCTTTGCCCCGAAGAGAGAGTCTTCTTTTTCCAATTGTTGAAAAAAAAAACCCTACGTTCATGCCCCTTTTTCTGTTTTTAATTCATTAGTTAGGTTAGTCTTTTTTCGTTTTTTCTGTTTTTGGTTTTTTTCTACTTTCCTTCCTTTTTTTATTTTTCTTTTTCTTTTTATGTTTTATTTTCTATTTTTCCAGATTTTATCTCTTTTTTTAGTTTATTGATTTATTTATTTATTTTCTTTCTTAAATTTCTGTTTTTAATTTTTTTACTAATTTTTAATTTTCCTATTTTTGATTTTCTATTTTATTTTCTTTTTATTATTTTCTTATTTTAGTTTGTTCTTCTTTTATTTCTTTTTCTATTTTTCTTTTACTTATTTTTCTTATTTATCTTCTTATTTTTCTTTTACTTCTGTTTTTGTTTATTTATCTGTTTTCTGTTTATTCATATTTGTTTATTTTTTTATTATTTTTTAATTGTAGTTTATTCACTAATTAATTTTAAAATGGGGCCTTGGACAGAAATGGGTGTTTACAAGGAGCAACTGGATAGGTTCACTAGAGCCTATATTCTACTTCTCATTGGAGGTGTTTTATTTTGCGACCTTTCTAGCCCCTGGGTTCCATTGCGGTATTTGCCATTTCTTGCGGACTTTGACCGGTGCGATGAACATAGTTGGGGATCTGCGATATTAGCATATCTTTATCATGAGTTGTGTAGTTACACAGATTACAATAAGAAAGAGATATGCGGTTTCACATTGCTGTTACAGTTGTGGGCCTGGAAATGATTTCCTAAGATGAATCCTGGTTATTCTGATCATACTATTCTATATGGAGCGAGGTACGAATTCAACTTAGTGTATATCAAATTATTATTATTTGAATGTGTCATGATTTTAATACCCATTATGATCATCTGAAAGCATATGGAAGAGAGGGTTGGTCAAGGTTTCTCGACAGGACATCTCATACTACAGACATATATTTAAGTCCATGGGTCGAGATTAGGTAATTACATAATTAAAACTTTCCATTATCCTTAAATGTTAATTAATTATTTATGTTGATAATACTAACGATTGCTTTAAAAATTTCGCAAATAACATGGCAGCCATATAGGGAAGTCATGCATGACTTGCCTGATACTTGTAGGCAGGGGATGCAAATATGGACTGTAGTGGTGCCACTCATATGTTTCAACATATTAGAGTGGCACCAACCTGATCATTGCATGAGGCAGTTCGGAATGGCTCAACACATCCCATGGCTTCCTTCCCAACCGTAGGAGGTACGTGGCATGACATTGAAGGGGAAGACTAACGAGAACTGGATGCAAGTATTTGTGCCCTTCTTGATCATGTGGAACTAGAGACATCAACATGTATGTTTGAGTTTACCATCTGATGAGCTACTAAGTTATAACTCAGATTACATGAGGTGGTACACTCGACATACACGTCGATGGATCATGAAAGAATATGCGATTAAAAGACGAGTGGTAAATTCAACATTTAATACCTTTCATATTATATTTCAATACAACATTTAACTTATCTATTTCAATATATTAAAAGTTTTCTATTATAGATGGATGAGGTAGAGATGATTTACTACCTAAGTACTAAGGCTACTGGGTCAGGAACCATCCCACTTGGAAATGTTATAGACTGAATTTGATTGCACACAGTGCGAGTCATGGTTCTAAAGAAGATTAAGGATCGACTTGTTGAGGCTAGATTTAGTACACTTGAGCCTACTCAACAAGCTCCTCGGACAAAGACGGTAGTTGATATTCCACAGTCACAAGTTGAGCGTCAAGGGCTACAACGGAGGAAGAGGAAGATGACTCATCAGACCGAGGAGATTCCTGAGTTACCTTAAAGGCAGGAGGGACAATACTTTGTCCCCACACAGGAGGTTGCATCATCACCCTACCCGACGTATTCTTAACCATCCCTACATTACCATGATGATGGAGGTTAGTAACCTAACTTACACAATATAATTCAATCTTTTTAATATTATTTGAATAGGTGAATGTCCTTGTCATGTAGGTCCATCCACCGAATTGCAGTTTGGGTTTGAGGAAGCAGGGCCAGACTCAGCCTTTGTCCTATTTCCGTCATCGGACTTGCCATCTCCGAGGGCATTCTTCACTAGAGTGGATATCAGAGTAGGTCCAACCTATGTTGGGACTGATGAGGGATCTACTTCACATACTCAGTCAGCATTATACACACCATCCCCCTTTCACCCCCTGATGGTGACACCCCCTGCTTCGATGCATGGGTTTATGTAGAGTCCAGACATCTTTAATACAACGGGCAAGGTATTGATCTGAACACGGACCTATCTGCTACATTTCATCCCATGTCGACAGACTCGGAGGACTACTAGGGGACAGGGCGCATGATCACAGATTTATCTTATTTTTATTAGGTTTCATTATGTACGAACATTTTGTATCATGTTTGACGTATATTAATGTTGATGTATAACCTTACTAGTTATGTTTATTTTGACTACCATTATTACCATTTTGATTAATGTTCCTAACTTGTTTATTAATATGATGTTTTTATTAAAGATTATTAATCTCAAGTATATTAACGATATTTAACAATGATTAATAACGATAATAAAATATTAGTATTATATTAACCAATGATTAAAAACTAAACCGAACATAACAACCTCAATGCTGATTTTGTAAACTTTGTGGACATCAACTCTAGTTGTGACCTATCTCTGAACACAAGTGACCTCTATACCTTGGTTGAGATTCAACCCAATCCATTTCATTCCTTATACGTGTTGACTTGGGCCTCCCCTTACCTCGCATCCTCTCCTCATCTGGGACAAGTATCCAATCTTTGACATGTGGTAAGTCATTATCATTACCAATTGACCACCATTCAGCCGAATAAGCAGATTCTATACTTTGTAATGTATAGACGTCATCAACAAATTGAGAAAAATCAATACTAACTGCAGTACAAGTAGCGATGACATGAGAGCAAGGATACCTTAAAAGTTGAAATCGGCCACATTGACAATAACAATTAGACAACCTAACAAACCATCTATTCCCTCCTCTCTATGTTATTGGATTGAAAGCTTCTTCTATTTCAAACTGCGAAGATTGAATATCATATTGTCTAACTTGGTGAGAACATGCTTCATCTTGACATTTGCGAATTTTATCCATTAATTTCTTATAATAACAATGACCATTATCAATCTCATTCTTCGTAATTTTTCCCCTTTGCACAAAGTATTCAACTAAACGACTGTAAGTACATTTTACCAAAGTGGTAATTGGAAGATTACATGCCCCTTTCAATACTTTATTCACTTCCTTTGCCAAGTTGGTTGTCAGATGACCATATCTTCTTCCATTTTCATTGTATGCTAGACTCCACTTCTCCTTTGAAATGTTATCAATCCATCTAGCAACATCAGCACTAGTTTGTCTAAAATTTTCAAGTTTCTGATCAAATACTTCTTTACATGTGATTAACCTATAAATTAATTTTAAAGCAATGATCATAATAAACATGATTAAAAAAAATAATGTATATAATTATTAGTTCACATTACCTAGGTTTGCAATAGTTAAATGCATGACAAAATTGTCTAAAACTCCAAAAAAGCGAGCTCTGTTCTGAACCTGATCACCAATTATAACATCTTCAGTCTCTAGTTTGTACCTCGACCTTGGTGCATATTGAATCATTTAATGTAACCATCTAGGAAGTAAAACATATGATTCATCCCAATCACCAAAGACACGGGTGATTACTTTTTATTTTGCAATCCATGCTTTCTTATATGACACCTTGTACCCATATTGACTGAGTATTCTTTCTTGAATTAATGATGTACAAATAGATGGTTCTCCATTTACCATACCTAAAAATAAAACATAAATTATAACTCAAATTCATGTAATAAATACACTATAAATAAATCTTAGGAAAATATGAATAAAATGCAGGAAAAACACATACCCAATATGCATGAACAACTGATGTCCGAGTCCAATTTTTTATGGTCTTGTGAGAGAAGAAGGATTCAAACAATTATGTTGACCTCCCCATGTTTTGATACACCATTTATTAAATTTTTTTTGATATTGACGCTCTCATTCTCAATCGACAACTAGTAACATGATTAGGGCAACGAACAGAAAGACATGTCCAATTCGATTCAATAACAATAAATGTTTGGTGCAGATTCATTGAGTAATGTTTCAAAGCCAACTGCACTTTTTCTTTGCTATCAAATTGTAAACCAACAAATATTTCATCCCCAACAACCCAATTTAGAGATACATCAGTTGTGCAAACGTTCATCTTTTCATCTAGATATTCTAATGAAATGTTTGTGTAGTGAGAACTGCTACTCCAAAATAGCAAACCTTTTTTCAATATAAAAATATTAGTCACTTACTATTTTCTTACTTTACAACACACATAATCATCTTTTCACCATATTTATTGTAACATCATTACTTAATTCAGTTCTTTCTTGAATAGATAAACCCATTGATGTAGATGGAACATGATATAGACTTGGACTTAAACTCAATTCAATTTGTTCTTCTTTATCATCATTACCATCATCACAATCATCAAAATTTTTCCAATCCAATTCATTCTCGTTTAAATCATTCTCTTCCTCATTAACACATTCATCTATTGCAAATAAATAATAATTTTCACCATCATCTTCAAATAAGTTTATAGCTCCTGCAAAATATCATTTGATTTAATTTTAAAAAAATCTAATAATACATTTATAAAATAATATATTTTAAAAAAAAATTCTTACTTACCTCTTAATGTAGCTCTATCATCTTCGATGGCTCTTGTTGTTCTTGAACAACCACAATTATTAATTTCAAAGTACATGCATTAGTCGTTGTTGCTCAAATGCATTGATAATGCATTTAACATCTTCATTATCATTGTTTTGAAACCCATTATATTCCATTTTTTTAGATGAAACCAAAAATCTACCTACTAAAGATGAAATAACTTCATTTGGTAATAATTTTAATTTTTTAGAAATTTTTTCCGAGTTCAGAAAAACTTATATTCTTACCTACTTTAATTAGTTTTTATTTTCCTTCAAACATTTTACCATTATAAAAATAATAAAAATAATCTTATTCATATTAACTAATAATAAATATTAATTTCTTTCACAATAACAAGAATAACACTACACAAATACAAAATTAACTAAACAATTTTTTTAAAAATTCACACCACAAATTCTACTAAAATCATGTATAAATCTTTCTCTCATGCAGATAAATTTTTTTCTCATACAGATAAAATTCATACTAGGGAAGCCGAATTTATACATATTTGTTACGGTTTTTAGAACTACGTGACTTATAATAATATGAGTCATATGCATGTGTAACTCATAATATTATAAGTCACATAGTTTTTAATTATTTTAAAATATATGACTCATAGTAGTATGAGTCACATGTGGCGTCACATGTAACTCATAATATTATGAGTCACAGATGTGTAACTCATAATATTATGAGTCACATGTCTAGCTCATAATATTATGAGTTACACATGCATGTAACTCATATTATTATGAGTCGCGCATGTGTAACTCAGAATATTAGGCATCACATGTTTTTATTTTAATTTTTAAGTATTTGACGCATAAAAATGGGAATTATATACTACTATATCCCACAAAAATGTGCGTGAAATGTTTGACGTATTAAATAATGCGTCAAAAATACTGTTCCAACCTTATTCCGGGAAATATTTTAAAAATAACATTATTTACGTAATTAATTTTTTTAAACATTATTTTGGAAAAAGAGCCAAATTTCCATGGTATGTTACATGCAATAGTTACATCCTAAAATCACCCTTCAATTATATTAGCCTTTCACCTGTTGAAAAGCCACCTGTTTAGGCCCATAATCCTAACCTTTGCAGAGCCTAAGCCTTGTTGTGTGTCAACAACTAGCTCTCGAAAAATGGAGTCCCCAATTGGCAAGACACAACACTACTGCTATTTGGGAGTGTTGATTACCAATGATTGTTGGATATGGCCCTCATAATCCATATACTCTTGGCACCTCCTAATGTCCAATATCTACCAGCGCCTTTTATCAATAATAACTAAAGGAGAATCAAGCAATTTTTGGCAAAATCACATTCTCTAGCAATCACCAACATTAGGTGAGGCAACTACTAGCCCATGGATTGCTTAGAGTGAAGGTCACAAGCAAGAGCACAAGCAAGATTTTATAGAAGTGGGTAGCCTTTCACTATATCCTAATTTTGTTATAAAACTTATCATTTCCTAAGAATTTATCATATCAACACAAACCAAAATTACCAAGGGGACCATCCTCATGAATAATCTTGGCTTTTAACTGGTTTTCAAAATTTACATCAATAACATAACAAGGGAAATCCCCAATTTTCTCTCTTTAATTTTTTGAGTTAATTGTTTCCTATTGAGCCAAGGAGTAGCAGGTATATGGCCAAGTATTGCATTTATTGTCATGACAAATTTAGGGGCATAAATTAGATGCTTATTTAGTCCCCTTATGAATTTTGACATGATCTAGAGGACTTGCCTCAATGGCCAACTGAACAGGAGCAATTCTCAGTCCCCTTTCTTAGGCTTTTTTAGGCTAACCTATATCCCATTCGGCCAAGGAATAACACAGTGGGGAGTATGACACTATAATCCTGGCATAATAGGCTTGGAAATCTGGATAAGGCATCTCCTAACTTTTAGGACTTAAATTAGTATCTGATTGAACAGGAGAAGACTTAGAGTTCTCTGGCTTGAGTTTCTCTGAGCTGAATTGCTTCCCTTATGACTAAGGAGCCACAAAATGTATGGCCTAATGCATAGCTTACCGTTATGACAGGTTTGGGAACATGACACTTCAGGTTGATCTAATTTCTATCAAACTAAGGAGATGCGATGTGTCTGGCTTAGTGACAGATTTGGGAAAATGTGATTCAAGTACCTAGCTGGTTCATAGGAGCTTCAGAACTTATGTCCTTTGCTTATTGAATTAAAAAACATCTCTAGTTTTTTTTTATACAATGGCACTATGCTCAGTCAACACAAGATACCAGACTAACACTGGCATAACAATATCCTGTAGAAACAAATCTAGCTAGCACCATAATGTCACTAAGAATGTCTCAAGTATGGACATCTGTTTAGTATAATCCCCTCACCGCTACCTATTATATGAGCACAACCTAAGATTCCTAAGTTAGAAATGGTCATTGCACTATCCAGATTCCCACTAGTTCCTATAGCGTCATCCAAAAACCAGTCAAGATCTACCCACTCCTAAATTCCTTTATCAAATTCACTGTGATCTTTCTATTTCTAACCTCCTAAGAGTCTCTGTTGTCAAACTTTGAATTAGGCTTTCTTCTATAGCGTAATATTACCTGATCATTCGCCACATACCTTCCTACTCTCAAATTATTTTCCCCTCCATCTTATATGGTCCTTTCATAAAAGCCTAATACCAGAGAGACTAGACTAAGAGGGAGAAATCTAGGGCCTTTAACAAATGGAGTTTATTATATAGGCTGCAGAATTAAGCCATGATTAGTATCAAAATTAGTATCCTTCATTTTAATTTAGACTTTAGACTAACAGTCGCTGGTATGGTCTCCATGACTTAGCCACCATGAGTTTCTGCATATTAACCTCTACCTTGCAAAAGTTACCTGACTAATTGAACTCTACCAACGTTAACTTTCTACTACAACAGAATCCTACCTGAAACTGCACTTCAGCTTAAGATCAAGTTCTAATTTTCCTGGCTTAGAGAGGAAACATGGGAAAACTCACGTGGCACTCCTGCAGTGAGTGTACTACTATTTTAATCTTACAGGCTTATCCTTAGAAACCAAGACCATGATCAACTTTGACACTCTTTTTCTAGGTTCCAATCTATCCACACACCCGCAAACTACAAACCTAAGGCACCTTGGAAGCAGGTTCCTCAAACCAAAGGTGAAGCAATAAAGAATTCCTTTTTTACTGTTTTCATTTTTATTTTATCTTTGTCTATTATTTTATTTTCCCTCTCTTTGTTTGATTTTTATTCTTTTTGATTGATTTTTTCTTGATTTGGGCTTTAAGCATATTTTCCTTTATCTTTTTATTTATCACAACACTTTGCATCTTTTTATGTTCATTTTTGTTTATTATTGTGGTTTAAATTAAAAATTTTCGGACAAAAATTGGTATTCACTGCATCATATGATAGAATTAAGGATGGGAAGCTTCGATATCCTACAAATTCACCTCAATGGAGAAAAATTGATCACGACTATCCTGATTTTGGGCAAGAACCAAGAAATCTATGTTTTGCATTGTCTACTGATGGAATGAACCCACACAGCCTTCAAAGTAGCTTTCATAGCACCTGGCAAGTGATTTTGATGATTTATAACCTACCCCATTATTATGCATGAAGCGTAAGTTTATGATGTTGTCTATGTTGATTACTAGACCAAAACAACCAGGAAATGATATAAATGTGTATACTTGTCTCCTTTAATTGAAGATTTGAAAAACATGTGGGAGATGGATGTAGAGGTGTATAGTGGATAAAGAGAAGAAAGTTTTTTATTGAAAGCTATGTTGTTTTCTAGATGCAATTAATGATTTTCCAGCATATGACAATTTGTCAGGATACAGTATCAAAGATCAATGTGCATGTCCTATATGTGAAGAAAATATAGATTGGAAGCGAGTAAACCATTGTAAGAAGAATGTATTTCTTGGACATTATAGATTTTTACATTCTAATCATTCTTATCGGAGGTGGAAAGAAGCTTTCAATGGAAACATTAAATATGGTGGGCTTCCTATTCCATTGACAAGTAATTTGTTGTTTGAAAAGGTGAAGGATTTGAAGATTAAATTTGGAAAACTTTTTCCAAAGATCTTGTTACACATGGATGGAAGAAAAGGTCAATCTTCTTTGAATTGCCCTATTAGAAGTCATTATATGTAATACATTTCCTTGATGTAATGTATATTGAAAAATATTTGTGAGAGTCTCATTGGTACACCACTTATATGTAAGGAAAGAGTAAAGATGGAATTAACTCAAGATTAGAGTTAATTGATATCGGAATAAGAACTGAATTGGGACCAACATAGGAGGGAAAATATATGTATTTACCTCCATCTACTCATACTCTATCTAGACAAAATAAAATTACATTTTGTGTGAGCTTGAGATGTATTTTTCACCATCATTCTTTGAAATAATTGTTAATCTAACCATTCAGTTTGTTATGAAGACTCAATTATGTGGAGCAGTTTATATGAGATGGATGTACCCAATCGAGAGTTATATGAAGATATTAAAAGGATATGTGAAGAATTGAAGTTGACCAGAAGGTTGTATTGTTGAAAGATCTATAGTTGAAAAAGCTATTGAATTTTGTACTTAATACCTTAAGCAATATTGATTCCATATCCAAAGTCCCGTTACCAAATTTTTATTTAAGGGAAAATACTTGGAAAAACTCAAGGAAGAGATTTAGGTTCGGGAGTCGGTTACAAGTAGGAAGGTGTTAGGCACCCCACTCGCCAGTTCCGGAGAACGTTACCCTTAAACTTAGTGTGTGACTTTTTAAAAATTGTTTGATCCTTTTAATTAGAGTGAAGATAAATAGATTGATGGAGGTTAGCCTGACAGGACTTGATCCTGCTCCTACGTATTCCCCGGTGCAATGGGAAACTCAAGGCTTACGTAGTTCTAATGTGAAAGTTTGACCTTCGGAGGTGTTTGAATAGAGTGTTTTGAAGGGAATCCTTAGTCCACATATGCATAGGACCCAAGACAACTATGGCTGTACTGGGATCCATATGAATCCCTAAACAACGAGCAGCAGAAAAAGCTACCAGTTTGTGCTTAGGGTTCATCGCGTGAGACTTAGGGATTCCAAAACGAGGTTTTTCTTAAAACTATTTACAGAAGGATTCTTGGTCCATATATGCACAGAGTCCAAGACAGCTACAACTACACTGGGGCCCATACGAATCCCTAAACATTGAACAACAGAAAGAGATACAAATTCGTGCTTAGGGTTCATTGCGTGAGACCTAGAATCGAAGAATCTAATTTGAAAATAAAAAAAGGAATGAGTTTAGGTAGAAAAATGGATTGGTCTTCATTTAAGCTAAGATGAGGATCTTGATTTTAAGGAAAAGAACTTGATTTCACTTGAACTTGAGGAATTGAAAAAAGAATTAAGACTTGATTTGAATATAAAGAATGGAATTGAACTTGATTCAATTTTTGAAAGAGAAAAAAAAATAATTAAAACTTGATTTGAATTAGAACAAACTTTATTTGAAACTTAATAAAAAGAATTAAATTTTATTTAAATGAATTTGAAGAAAAAAGTTGGATTAGGTTTGAACTAATTTGAACCTGAATTGAATCTGAGGAAAAAGTTTGGTTGTGAAAGAAAACTACATTTAATTAAATTTGGGAAGACTTAAGTTGGGTTTGAAAGAACTTGATCTTGAATCAGAGAAAGAAAATTAAATTGAATTTAAATGAACTTGATTGTGATATAAAGTTAAATTAAAACTAGACAAATTAATTGTGGGAGGTTTGTTTTAAAAAAATCCATCCTATTTTATAAGGTCTAAAAGCCCAAAAACTACAACCCTTGTTAATTGCTTGAGCTCATTTGGGAAGGAAATTGGACTTGCTTGTGGCTAGACTCTATGAACCAATTAATAATTACCTTGACACTACCACACGTCCCTAGTTCACAAAGCTCCAAGTTGAAGGACTACCATTACCCGATTAGCATTGCGGCCTGGTTTGCAGATCCAATTGGATGGGGCCATTATCATTTGGGTTTAGAGAAGTCCACAACATATTGAAGATAGCCAGGTAATCTTCTAATTTCAGGAACGGATAATGGCCTAATCATCCCTGGCCGATTTGGTTTTTGTGACAAAAATGCAATCAAAATGCCACATGCCGGGATCGAACTTGGAACACCTTATATCCCTTTCCATTGACTCAACCACTTGAACCATTTAGGTTTGTGAACTATGTTTCCTAAAATGAATATTAAAGCGCTGCATGGGGGTCGAACAAAGCTGGTTGGTGGGCCCCGTGCTTATTTTGATTCCCCCTTTTACATGTTTTGTTAGGGGCCTACGTGCATGGTCTCCATGCTCCCAGGATCTTTCGAAACATATCTCAGCTTCTTGATAATCAAAGGTACACTTCCAATGAACTGTAAGAGCACATTGAGTGACAATCTCTTCTGCCATAGTCATCAGGCTTTGATAATCTGAGCGGGCTTCATATATCTTGATAGTTGTAAGTTCGGGATTGTATCAAGTTCAAATCCCTTCCTTTCTAAACTTCTGATCAATCTCGTATGTTTTCATACCCACCCATCAGGATGCAATGACGAGATGCAAAGGTTCTCAATCCCCTTTTTGTGGAATCTTCACAGAGACCGACTCCTAGAGGAGATCATAATGTTCTGCACTTTACTCCCTACCCCATTTACTTCACATGAAACTCGGTAAGCATGGAGCTCGTCGTAGAGAATGAAAGCTTTCTCTGGATGCACCAGAAAATTATCAAACTCAGAATGCACAGAACCAAGATAAACTATGTGTGTAAGGTCGAGCTACTTCTACTCATGAAGCCCCTGAAACCACTCAAAGTCTAAGAATTTCAAGCTAACAGGATCAAAATAGGTTTTCCATTAACCTTATTGTGATCGCACCCGCAAAGCCTGAGATAACGTCGTAAACTAGTGGTTAGCAAATCAACTCACTCATCCATCCAAATGGCATTTGACAGCGTCGGAATCCATGCAAAGACCTGATCAGAGTGTCCACTTGTGCCTCCCGTTATCACTTATTCACACTATGTGTTCTGACATAGCGCTTTCTTATAGTCGATGTGGTATTAACCCATGTCAAGAGGAAGATACTGCCTAGAATCTATCCCTAGGTTCGCTCCATGAAAGCCAAATCTTTGGCTTACCAAGAATATAAATGTAGATGCCACCAACCTTGCTTTCTCTGCACAATCCCACAGGTATAGGTCCCATACGCATGGCCCTTACTAGGTTCTCATGCAGGATCCAACAATCATCACAACATAAAGGATTGCGAATCCTAACCTTTACTAGCTTTCATACATGCTCATCAAGTAAATTTAATCCGATTCAAACAAACTCATCTATCTATCATGAATTCAATTTATCATAGGGATAGAGAGTTCGTACTAACCTGGATATGACGTGTTCTAAGTAGTGTAAGAACTCTTCTTTAGGATGAAGAAGCTAAGAGAAAAAACGAGGAAGAAACCTTTATTTCCCCTCCCTGTTCCAAGAAGCCTGACTGAACCCTACCAGAGACGTAGAAAGGAATACACAACCCCTCTTCTCACGATCAGGCTCACTTCAAGATCCTCAAGATATCTCCCCGAGAACCAGAGAGAGAGTCCCCTCCAGTGGTTTCCCTTTTCAGTTATTTTCCTTTTTTTCCTTCTTCTTTTTTCGCTTTAATTTTTCAATTTTTCTGTTTTAATTTTTTCTGTTTTTTCTTTTAATTTTTCAATTTTCTCTTTTCATTTTTCTATTTTTCGTTTTAATTTTTCAGTTTTCTATTTTTATTTTTATTAATTCTGTTTTTTATTTTTATGTTTTATACCTTTTCCAAAAAAAAATTTATTTATTTATTTCTTTATTACTAATATTTTAATAATTATTAATTTTTGTACTTTTATATTTTTTTGGATATTTTGTTTTATTATTTTTTATTTTTCAGATTTTATTACTTTCATTTTCCTTTGTTTTATTACTATTTAGTTATTTAATTATTTATTATTATTATTATTATTATCTGTTTTTTTTTTCAGATTTTATGTTTTTGCTTCTTTTATTATTTTTCAATTTTTTCTTTTTCTTTTTTTTTATTTTTCAATTTTCCTCTTTTTATTTATTATTTTATTTTCATTTTTCATTTTTTTATTTACTCTCTCTTTATTCTTAATTTTTTATTTTGATTTTCTTTTTCTCTATTTTTTTTATTTTTTTTTTTTGTTGTTTTCTATTTATTTGTGTTGTTTTGTCCCTTTTTGTTCTTTTTATTATATGTACACATTTTCTATTTATTTTATTTTTCTATTTTTTATTTTTTATTTTGATTTTTTCTATTACTTTGTTTTTATTTTTATTTTCTATTTTTGTGTTTTATTTATTTATTTATTTACTCTATCGTTTGTTTCTTTATTTATCTGTCTTTCTATTTTCTGTATTTATGCTTTTTTGTTTTCTTTTGTTTTTATTTTTATTAACTTTAATAATTTTTTATTATTTAAGTTATTATTTGTTTCTTGATTAATTTAATAAATGAAAGGCGTCGGACATAATTGAGTGTTTACAAACACCAATAATGGTATTCGAATTGATGAGTTAGGATTTTTGCAGGTGGATTTTAGTAGGAAAGGATATAAAAATGAGCCTTTTATTCTAGCATCAAAAGCTCAACAAATATTCTATGTCACTAATCCTATTGATAAAAAATGGTCCATTATGCTTTTGTCTAACAAAATATATGAAAATCATAACTACTCTCATGAAGAGACTAATATTAAGGATAATCCTTTCTTAGGAATGTCACACTCACTTGGGAATGACCCTACAATAAATGATGAACTCTATACGAGATATGATCATGAAGATGTGATTTGGGTCAATCCATTATTTTGTATCAATAAAAGACAAACTATTGTTAATCCAATAAGAAAAAGATTAGTTTAAATTTGTATGTAAATTACTTTTGTTTAATATTTACAATAAAAATTTTGGTATATTTGACTTAAACATATTCTAATATGATTGAAAGTAAATGAAATCTTCCCATGAAGATGATGCTTCTATCACTCAAAAAAAGCATGGAGTGGACTATCCTGAAGAAAGTTGTTCTTTCAAAAACCAAAGGAGTCAACTTAAGGTAATATACTTACTAATAGAATATATTATCATGTTTCCTTTATAAAAATTTATATTTCACTATTCATATTTGATTAAGTTCAATGGAATGTAAAAGGCCAACAGATTAAGCCAAATGGAGACCAATTAATAAGTTATCTTCGAACTATTACAAGACAATTGGTACCAATTAATTGTGCCAATTGGAATAATACTAGTTTTATTCCTATAAAAAATAATATTTGGGACAATATAAAGGTAATATAATGACTTTACGTCTTAGTTAATTGTTGTTTCTTATGTATATATATTTACTTTGACACTTTATTTATTTTATTTTACAAACAACGTTTGATGTTGATGATAGTCATCGACATTATACAATCATGGCATTTGAAAATGCATCGGTGGTTTAGATCTTACATTACAACTACATATATGTATGATGCTGGCCACCTGACCATGTACCCATAAAATACGCAGACATTATAACCAAAAATGTGTGTAGATCATTTATAGCTAAGCGAAAAGATCCAAAGTTTTAGGTAATATGATATGATGCGTACAATATAATTAGTTATACTTATTATAGATATATATATTTATATGAATATCTTTACAAGAAATAAGCAATAAAAAATAAAGAAAGAGCATCAAATTCAACATATCCATATAGGAGGCCACATACAGGTTATGCTCGACTTGAGCAAAAGATGACAAGTTATACATATTTATAAGATCGGGTAGAGAATTCTTAATCTATTTGACTAATTATTTTAATAAATAGATATAAGAGGCTAGATTAGATGTTACATCCATATCTCATCATGTATTATGGAAGACTACTGTCGTAACCATAATTATAACAAAATGATGAACTCTCTAAAAATTTTAGAATAAATTTAATTTGATTGTGGAGCCACCACCAAATTTTATTTTAAAGGAAAATATTTGGAAAAACCCTAACTTGAAGAAGAAATCTAGGTTCGGGAATCAGTTATGAGTAAGGAAGGTATTAAACACCCTACTCGCCCGTTCCGAAGAACGGTACCCTTAAACTGAGTGTGTGATTTGGATATTTTTGAAAACTGTTTGATCCCTTTAAATAGAATAGAAAATAAATAGGTTTGTGGAAAATAGTCTGACAGGACTTGATCATGCTCCTACGTATTCCCTAGTGCAATGGGAAATTCAAGGCTATGTGGTTCTGATTAAGGACTGGATCCTTAAGAAGGTTTTGTAAAGAGTATGAAATTTGTATTGAATGAAAAGCATTTGGGTGTTGAAAGACAGAGTATGCTACACTTTCAAATTCGAAGCTCATTATGTGAGATTTAGGATCGTTTGAAACTTTGACAAGTATTTGGAAAAAGTAATTTTTGAAGAAAGATTGAGAAATGAATATCTTTGACCCACATGCACAGAGTCGGAGGCAAGCGAAGGTTACACTGCGACTCATATGACTTTCCGAATATTGAAAGACAGGGTATGCTGTACTTTCAAATTTAAAGCTCATTGCGTGAGATCTAGGGTTGTTAGAAACTTTGACAAGTAGTTGGAAAAAGTAATTTTTGAAGAAAGATTGAGAAATGAAGATCTTTGACCCACATGCACAGAGTCGGAGGCAAGCGAAGGTTGCATTACGACTCTCTGAATATTGAAAGATAGGGTATGCTGCACTTTTACATTCGAAGTTCATTACGTGAGATTTAAGATCGTTTAGGTGTATTTGAAAAAAGAACAAGGGTAAATCTAAATCATTAAGCAAACACAAAAAGGGTCTAAACAATAATAAGGACTTGACTCGAATTAAATTTACCTTAAGTAAGATTAATTTAACTTTTAAGAATTATATTGAGCTTGATCCAAATAAAAATGCATTGGGTTTGACCCTAAATTAAAAAAAGATTTAATTTCAAATTAAAGCAAGAAGTTGGGGTTGACCCTTAATAAAAAAAATGGACTTGGCTTTAAAGTAAAATAATTGGGTTTGACCCAAAAAGAAAATTAGGCTTGACCTAAATAAAAAAAAAATTAGGGCTTGATCCCAGATTAAAAGGAATTAATTTTAAATTAAAAAAAATAAAATTAAGCTTGACTGAGATAAAAAGGAATTGGGACTTGGTCATTAAAAGGAATTAATTTCAAATTTTAAAAAAAAATTAGGCTTGACAAAAAAAAAATCTTTAAAGAAGGTGGAGAAATGTATATAAGTTGAATAAATTGATAGGTATCATTTATTTTACTAAAAACGGTCAGCCCAATTTAAAAACAATTAACTCAATTCAGAAGCAGCAAGCCCAATTAAAAAAGCTAAAGGCATTAGTATGGGCCCCAATGATTAGAATGGCCCATTATGGTGTGTCCCACTTTGAACCTTGGTCCAATTAAAGGGGCAGCTAGCAGCACAACCGAACTGAAAGACCTGGGCCCTGATGTGCAGCATGGCCCAATACCCACAATTTGGCATGTGGGGTATTTAAAATAAACGGCAGCATACGGGAATCGAACTCGGGGCCTAGATTGGCGTGCAGCGAGCGAACCAACTGAGCTGGGCTTCCAGCTTAATCTTATTATTCATGAGCATTTACTTAACTAAAGCTGGAGGATTAGAAGAATTCCATTCGAACGAAACTGAAGTATATACTACAGAACCTGGTCCCTTCAGGCCTTCTGATCCTGTGCAGTACCAACGAACGTTTCTCATTTCCTTTTCAATTTCATCATCTTGTTGCACATGACCACAAGTGGTTTATAGTTTGACACTTCCGGAAGCTTCAACACCATTTGGTGTAACAATTTTATCCATCCTTTTTTAACAGAAAGCGAGCCATCCATTGCATTTGACATATGCTTCAAGATAAATTTCTTTGCTATACGCTGGATGCATGATTTTGTCCAACAACCATTAGCGTATTTTATCACTGACAACTTTTCCTCACTGTTTTCTTCTTGGCAAAGGATGGGTGCAAAAAAATCAATAAAAGATAACAATGAACTATGGGCCTACATATAAAAGTTGTTTCTTCTGATGACATGTCATGCACACAATGTGACAAAATAAGTAATGCATGTTCCACTTGAATATTTCTGAAGAAATCAATATTAATGATTCTGTAAGCATTTAAAATAACATCATGGTCAAGCCAACCCAAAGTAGATGTTGCATTCAGCTGACGAAGAAGCTTTGCCATTGAGAGTAGAGATGCATCAGATGCTACAAGAGCATCAAGAAGACCACACATTCGCAAACACATATCCAACTCTTGCCGAAATATATAAATAAGAAACAACACTCAGAATTTTAGCAATACTCCCTTGTCTTAATGCTGGTATTATATTTTGAATGACTTGTAAAGCTTCAACCCAGACATCAGAACTTTGATTCTTCTCCAGTACACAAGATTTTGTTCGCATAAGCATTGAAGAAACAGAACTCACAGGTTTTATGAATAAGGGATGCAAGCAATAACCTGAACCTGCCGAAGAGGGCCTTCTATATATTTGTTACACTTATTAAAGCAATTTTGCAGAACCGATACGTATGAGGACCCAAACAAGTACAGACTGACACTTTTGAAGGAGCTCCCCCTCTATGCTTCCATATTCAGTGACATATACTGCCTCAAACATTCAACTGAGGGCCATCTAGAATATTTTGCTATAATGAACACTTTGTAAAGGCAATTAGGCTAGTATATAGTGTTATGACACTCCTACTGGTTCAGAAATTTTCATTGGCTTCTATCCTGATTTGTGACTTTGCAGAATTCCTTTTTTATATTACTTAAGCCATGTGCTTTGTTCATGCATCAATCACTTCAAACGCATATTAGTGTTATTATTTCTCAATTTTAATTTATGCAGTAATTAAACTAGATCGGACTAACTGAACTCACAGTAACCTGGACAATTTTATTTATGCTATTATTGTGCTTATTCTGAATTTCCTCACAATTTAATGCTTAATCGAATCCCATAGCATATGGAACAAATTCTAGCAAAAGATACGGTGATATAACCTCATAGATGAGGGGCCATGGAAGCGAGCACTGACTTGAACCAAATTGACCTCAAGGAATGCGAGCCTTCTCTTTATTTTGAATTGAAGTTAGAGCAAGCTTTCATAATCAACTCTTGGAGGCAGAGAGCTTCTTCCTTCTTCCTACAGTAGTGGAGTTGCTTGCCGAAGAAAACTGCGAGCAAAACCGGCGGAGAAGAGCTTCTGAATGTTTCCAAGAAGTGGAGACAAGCCGAGAGAAGCAGAGCTAGGTGAGGAACAGTAGTGAGAAGCTTTTGAAATGCCTCGGGGAAGTAGAGAAAAGCGAAAGGATCCCAAAGAAGTTGAATGAAGCTCAGAGAAATCCAAAAGAAGTTTTCAATGTTCTAATGAGTTTTTTCCAAAATTCCAGAATTCCCCTGAACTTCTCTTCTGAAAAAGCCCCTTTTTATCACTTTTACTTCGTATTTATATATCAAGAGCCGTGCTTTTTTTTATTCATTTTGGATGGGTTCACTCTCTTTTTTTTATTCTTTATTTTTTCATTTTTTTTATTTTATTTTCTTATTTCTAATTAATTCTTAACTACGCTAACTAACTTTCTTATTATTATTATTATTTTTATTTATTTTTATATATTATTTTTACTTTTTTTTCTTTTTTTTAATCTTTTTCTTTTTCTTGCTATTATTATTTGTATTTGTTTTATTTTTATTGTTTATTTATTCTTATTTGCTAAATTTGATCAATTTAAAATATAATTTAATCTCAGACATAATTTAGTGTTCACAACTGCTCGTGTTAATAAGAAAGAAGAAATTGATAGTGAAAATGTTGCTGAAGTGTGGGCTCATTGTGTAAGTGTTTATACCTTTTTGTTTAATTTTTAATTTTTTTCTTGATAATCTTGATGAATTACAAATTTTTTTTTTCTACTTATGCTTCTCAGGAGTCATTATCACAGTTTGAGTCACAGGAATCAAACTCTCATGATGATATATTTGCTAAAGCATTAAATGTTTCAAAATTCTCTGGTCGTGTTAGAAGTGTTGGATTTGACATGTTACAAAAATAGTATTTTCCAGAGCGGAAACGTTTAAGACTAAATGATACACTTACTGAAGTGGCTAACTTAAAAGTCATGATACAATATCTGATAGGAAAAAGACTGACGTGAAGAATAAGATGTAAGAAAAGGAGGAACAGATGGACAACCTAATATAGCCTGCCCCAGCATAAGAGATAGTTTTACACTTGTGTATAACAACATTGATAAACCACTGTTATGTTGATTTATCTGTAAAAATTTAATTGTAATTAAAATATAATTTATGATTATTTAATTGTAATTCTACCTAATTTTTCTTGTTTTTTTTAGGAATGGTCATGCAAGCAAATAATCTGAAAATAAGCAAGTTTTTGGACCAAAAAGAGAGTAAAAGAAACATAAAAACATAAGATATCTAATGCGACAACGACACGTCAGCCTTACGGTGCTGCAAGATTACGTAGAATGGTCGTGATGGCTAAAGAAGCAGCTAGGTCAAGCTTGGTCAACCATATTGACCCTAATTCATGCCTATAAAAGGGAGGCTCTGCTACACCACATGAAAGCAACCTAGGTCCCAAAGGCCACACCACTCTTTGAGGCACAAGTCTATTACTACCTTGGAGCACACTCATTCCATTCTTATCTCTCTTGACATCCTCTTGTAGGATCTTGAAGGCAAAAACTCTTTCACAATGCGAGTTGCAACGTCCTATATTGTCAACTTTGCTGACACTACAATTTTGTCATTCTTTCTACAGAATTAGGATTATGGGTTATTTTGTTGGATTAGTATGTTTTTGTTTGTCTTATCTTTCAATGTGTAACTAATCCCCAAATCATGGGGCTTTGGTGAAACTTATCATGTAACCAATTGAACCCCTTTTCCTTTTCATGAATGATTCGGTGTTTCTATTCAATTGTGTTTTTTTTATTATGCATAATTAATCAATGAGAATTAATTTCTAAGTTAATTTGGGGATAAACAATTATATCATTACCTAATTAACATAACTATAAGGTAAACTGAATGTAAGGGTTTTGGAGGATCAATCGAAATCCTTGATTTCTAATCAGTTATTAATTTAACAAGTTCGCATGCTCTTTATGCTTCTCTTAATTATATACCTTATATGATCATTGGGTAGTAACTTAAAGGAAAGAATATTGCTATGGCATGATCATTGAGGTAGTAATAGAATGAGAACAAATGGTTAGCAATTGAATCAAATCATTCATAAGGGAGTTGGGGTGAAAATTGGGTAAAGTTACGAGGGAAACCAAAAGTCCTGTCTTTCTATAATTGAACTCGTATTTGTTTCATTTTGTCTTTAAATCTCTTACTCTCATTTTGTTCCCCTTTTACATTCACTCTAAATATTTTTAAATAAACCCTTTTCTAGTAAGCTCAAAAATTAGGATTTAATCATTATTTAAGATTGTTAAAATAATCTCTGTTGGAACAATATTAAGGGTTTTAAATATCCCTTTCTACACTGATGAATGCACTTGACCGTGGGTAAAACTTTATACGCATAGTAAATGCACAACAAACATTCCTGAGGTATATTTACCATAAGAAAATTACAATTATTATTAATTCATATTTAAAAGTTTTAATACTATTTTTCATTGGTATAGGAAAACTTTTCATGTCATCTTTACTTATCAACCCTAACACATTGTGTGGTTGGAAAAGGAAAAGTGCATAATACACCTGGAGATACTATACATAACAAGCCACTTCCAATCATGTAAGGGTTCTAATTGAGGTTGTTTATGATTCACAAGCACCTTTTCAATATTGGACGATTATGAAGGAATCACAGAAATTGGAGGACCAATAGGTGCATATGTAGCTTGGCTAGTAAATCTCATTGGTTTAGATATTATTATATGTATATTACTTACCTATTTAAGCAATATTCTCCTTTTTTCTTTTTGAACTCAATAACCTTTTCAAATATTTTTTTCACATTTGAGTTTGATACTTGCATACTTCTCATTTTAGACTCCTACACAATCCAAAGGAAAAAAGGATAAATCTCCTAGACATACAAATGAGTGAGCAACAACATTGAATAAAAAAAAAGGAAAAGATATGATTCAAGAACCTTGATCTATAATCAATTTGTGCATTAAAATACCATTTTTTACTTACCTTAAAATACATGTGCAAAGTAAGATGCAAAGTGAGTATCAACTTAGCATAAAGATGGAAGAACTATATTTGATAAATTGTTTATTGATTACCTTGGTCGACAACAAATCAATGAGCTTCTTCAACATGAGAAAATTGGTGCATCTACTATTTGCACATACATTAGGTATTTTATGATATATTATTTGTATGTCATTCATATATTTTAATCTTAATTTTATTTTTTTAATTAATATTATAATAATTTATATTTGTATATTTTCATTTAAGGTACTTGTATTTTGAGTTGTCTCTTCCAACTCAAAAGATGAAGAGGTTTTCATTCTTATCCCTCCATCTAACATGTTCATTAGCTAATGATTCTTTCCAATATGTAGCTAATGTTCGTAACATGTTTCAAC
Source organism: Canavalia gladiata (assembly GCA_037954105.1). Taxonomy (NCBI): domain Eukaryota; kingdom Viridiplantae; phylum Streptophyta; class Magnoliopsida; order Fabales; family Fabaceae; genus Canavalia; species Canavalia gladiata. The sequence continues at coordinate 27,099,001 of CM075662.1, forward strand.
AAAAAGGATAAGTTACTTTTGGCTCCATATAATGTAGGATGAACAAATTTTTCATAAACTAGCTTTTGAAATGAATTCAAGTAATTGTGATTTGTTTAAGAGTTATTAAATGAGCATTAATTTTGTAGGAAACATTGGGTGTTAATTGTTATTAATGTCAAATTGAAATGATATATTATTTGAATTCTGTGTATGGGGGGATCCAAGAGATCGACCATATATGAAGAATATGTTCAGATGGTAAATAATTGTTATTTTAATAGATCTATATAACATTAAACATTTACTTATATTGTCTTTGTTTATTATTTTTAGAGCTTTCCAAATTTATTGGGTTTCCAAAGGAATTAAGATGTCAAAATCTAAATTGAATGCAATTAGTTGGATGACTATAGAGATATTAATAAAACTTTACACTATTATTTAGAAAATGACATTACTAATTTAACAAATTTTCATCTGTTTTAATAGTGTCCTCATCAAATAAACAATGCAAGTTGGGGTTATTATGTTTTGAGATTTATGAAAAAAATTATCTTAGAAAACCAAAATGTGATCCCAATTGGGGGTATGTAACTTTAAATTGATTCCACATGTATTATTATTCTTAATTTAATTGAAACTTTTATATTGTTTCATTCTAATATGAGTTTATTTTGATGTACATGGCAGTACTTTCCTAGTTACAAATGTACTGCATACTCTCATTTGTCGTTAGATGAAGTAAAAAAAGAATGGTATTACTATGTGATGAAGAATTTTATTTAAACTATTTATATTGAACAAGTTACTCTGTTTATTAGACTTGATTTTACACACTTTGAATATAATTTGAACTATGAAACCACATTAGTCTAAGAAATATAATGAAGATAATTAGTTTATGATTTCTACTTGAATAGAACATCATTATTCGAAAATAACAATTTTATTATTAGATGTTTAATTTCTTTCAAAATTATTTAGACAATAATATTAATCATGATTCACTATAATATTGATAATCAAAAAGTAAATGTAAAAAATAAAACAATTTAAAAATAAATAAATTAGTTTCCAGCTTTTGTATAAATAAATATTTTAAATTATATGATTTCTTACATATTACAGCATTTAAAAAGAAAATACTTTTAGAAAAATAGTAGCTATGTAATTCTTTTTACAGCATTTTGAGAATAAAATATTTTAAAATGTATCATTTTACAATAATTTTACAAAAAAGTGCTTTAAAAATTAATTATAAAATATAATACTTTTAAAAGTGTTTTAAAAAATATTTTTAACTACATTTTTAAAAATATTTTAATATATTTTTTATTTATTACAACATTTAAAAAATCTGTAAAATAATTAAAATAAACATTTAAAATATTTTTTTAGTGTTCATTGATTTCTTCATGTAAAATTTTTTATTTAACTTTATATTTATAAGAATAACATATATTTCATGCTTGTAAAAGATTTGTTTAATCCTAATGGTTCATATAAAAAATAACTTACTCTTTTTCTATATCAAGTGATAATTTCAAAACATAAAATAAAAAGTTTTAATGCAAGTTAATCTTTATAGGACCATAACCCACAGAAGGCCACACCTGTTGTTATCAAGGCTTGAACATATCCTATCATTTTGCCCAACTCAAAAAAGCCCTCTACCACATCAGGCCATGTTAGGCTACATTTCCTATTTTGATAGCTTTGAAAAAAGTATCACTTTAATAAGTATGACTTCCTCAACAATTGAAGCAATATCTTCTGATTTTTCATAATTAAAGGGGTGATATATTTAGTTCATGAGGTATGTGCATTCTATCTCGATCCAGAATTAAGATCGTTTTATCATTTTTGAAAAAAATATTAGCAACATATGTAGTCTATCACTATGCCAAAAAAATAAAATTTTTACAATGTTTTTCACGTCATTGTATAATATTTATAGATGTTATTAAAACTTCCCTCATAATAGATATAGAATATATTGTAATATTTATTAAATACTGTAAAATCAATTATTTTACTGCGTTTATACTATTATATATCATATTTTTTTAGTATTTAAAAAATATTATAAAAATATAAAAAATATTATTTATTAATTTTAATAATATTTTAATAAATATTACATCTAATTTATATTGTAAAATATTATTAATAACATTTAAAAAATGTTATAAAAATATTAAAAAAATATTATCTATTAATTTTAATAATATTTTTAAAAAATATTGTATTTGATTTATGTTAAAAAAATATAATATAAAGTAATATTAAGAGACAAAAATATCGTAAAAAAAATATAAATTTTACATTTTCACCTTCTAAATGATATAAAAGAGCATGTATTTTAATATTTTCATATTTTAAATAATATAATATGAACAACTATTTTATGGTGTTTAACCATTTAAACGTTATAAAATTATTGAATTTTTTACGGTATTTCAGCCTTCTAATGCTGTAGAGATAGTTATCTTTACAACGATTCCTATTTTAAAAAAGGTTATTAAAAAAGTAAAGTTCTTTTTATAAAAAAATATTCAATATTTACTCACACTCATCCATATTCGAGAGTCATTACATACTATCAGGTCTGAGATATTATATTTAAAAACTTATTTTATAATAAATCTAAATTTATATTTAATTTAATAAATTTAAGAAAAATATTATATTTATTATTTAATTAAATAAATTAATTTGTTAAATTTAAACATTTTTTTAGGTTATATAATATATATTATATCCATAACTTTTTCTTCATTTAAAATCCTCGTATATTAATTAAGTGTTTTGATTAACTTTTGTTATGTTTAAAATATTTATTATTAAAATCTTCTCAAGAAATTAATATAAGTAACAAACTTCATCTCTGACAATCATACAGTAATGCGAAATTCAAAGTATACCATTGAAGTTGATAGGTGAAAGACTTTTCATTCTTCGTATAGACAAATTACAACCAAGATATCCCGTAGTAAAACGAGATTGTTTCTGATGCAAGTCCTTTTTGTGAAAACCATAGAACTAACTATTTTGAAACTTTAAACTCTCAACAAAATTGATAAGGTTTAATTTACATTTGTAATGGAAAAATCAAAGTGAATTTAGCAAAATTAAAATCAAAATTGGTATGACTAAGGACCATATACCCATACTCATGATCAGACAAATACATGGCTTGTGTAATTTCAACTATATGACGACTTTTTGCTGCTTCATCCTAAAACTACCAAAATCTTCCTGTCTAAAGCTGATGCTTACATCCAAATAGTGAAAAAGAACAATTAAAGTCTTGAGCTACTCCTTCATTTGTTGAGATTGATAACAAACAAAAATTAATATTATAAAAAAAATCAAAATGGAGTGACCAATTTATTCCAATATCTATTTAATTGTGAATGAGAGCAAGATTCAATACAAAGAAAAGAATCATCATTAACGAGAATCATACCATTCGTTCCGGAATTAAAGAGATAAATGTCTCTCCAAACCAAAATATATTACATTAATTATAATATGAATAACATATATTCTTTACATACAAACAGTGGATATTCATAGAGCATGCACTTCATATACTTTAGTCAAATTGCATAATTAGCAATTATAATCCTAGGAGAGCATTAACACGCTCAACAAGATTATATTAAGTCATGAGAATCCCACTAACTTAGTCTAGTCTTTCTTTGTTAATCCAAGGGATATAAATATATATATTCTTGTGGTTAGAATTTAGAACTATGGAGATAGCAAAGCCAATCATAATGCAAAATGTAACATAATCAACAAGACTGCAAGATACATTCAGCATCTTTTCTACCATATGCAAACAGATAACAAATGCAGAAGCAAGTTTTATTGAAAAGGATCCCAATTAATTAGATACAACAACTCTTATTGCTTTTAGATTTCAATTAACAACTAGCCTTTATATCCATGTCTCTCTACTTCCACTTAGACATACACCCAGCTTAGCCATGAGCATACCTAAACAAATTTTGATATTCTTCACCAACATACGATCCCTGATCATATGCACTTTTTTATTTATCAAAATTTTGATCCAAACTAAACTAAAAATTGCATTGAATCTGTTGGAGATCAAAAGGAATCGAGGAATAGTTTAAAAAATAAAAAGTTTATAGAGGGGGCGCACAGAGTAAACAAGTAGATAGATAGTTAGAGGGGGTGCTCAGATGCTCACTAAATGAAATGGAAAAAAGAAAAGAGGATGAAAGATGGTTTTGGTCAAAACTTGGTGAGAATTTGTGCGTCGAATAAGGACTCGACGAGACGTGTGAGTAATGGATTGGAAATTCATATATTAGTTGTTACAACGTTTAAGCCCATTAAACACCATAAAATGTAATTACAGCGTGTAATTTTGAAAACGTTGTAATAAATTATGAGAAAAAATTAAATATAAATAATAAAAATTTTAAATTATTTATTAATATAAATTATGTAAAAACCTTTAATTTCTTATGGTGTTTGTTAACACAAATGCTGTATTAAACTAAAATACTTATTTTTATAGCATTTATCCTTTCTAAATGCCATAAAATTAGTGCAGTGGTATCTATTTTTGGTGTAGTGTATTGAATATTAGAAAACTATTATGTTTGTATGGAAAGAAAATTTTTCAAATGTACATATACATGGGAAAAAGTTTCAAGTAAGGTGATAAGTGATTCCTATCCTTATCTTTTAGAAGAAGGATTCTTGATTAAAATCGAATGAATGAACAAGTATTTTTAATGTTGTCAAGAATAAAGTTTGAATTACATTCCATGCTTCAATCAAAGAATATGTTTCTAAGTGTAATTAAGAGCTAAAATATCTAAGAAAGTTTGAAGTTAAAGTTATATTCAAGTATGAAATAAAATCTACACTTGATAGAAATTAGAAGCAACTTTTCGATCTAAATTTGAAGTATGAAATAAAATATATAATTGATAACCGCTGATAACTGTGGAAGACACATCATTTTATTATAACTTAATATAGGAGTTCATCTATAAATGGGAGGTTGGATCTTCAGTTTTTGGGATCATTTACGTTCATACTTGTAACATAATTAAAAATTTCAATATGTAAAGTATCAAGATTGTCAATTAAGTGGTGAAGATAATTTTCTTTCTTTAATTTTCATTTTAAGCAATCAATTTAATTATAGTTCTTCACATTTTATTTCATTTACTCCTTTATACTTCCTTGTACAATTTCACTTTACTATTAAATTGAGTTCATTTCTTTTAACTTCTAACTCCATATTAAACTTGAAACTTATTTTCTGAAAAAACTAGTTGAACCTCCAAGTTTCTGAAAATCCTTTTGTAAACAAATCAAATGAATTGACAAAGAGCATTCAAATTTGATTAAATACTTAAGATCTTGTAAGAAAGTTTTCTTCCTTTCCTAGATTTCTTTATGGAAACAATCAAAGATCTTCAAATATTTCAAGCATAAACAAAATGATGACCAATGTAGGTCCAAACTATAAAATATGAATGCTAATGCAACATAATCCTAATCCATCTGTTTATGTAGTGGAAAGGTTATAAAAATATCTGAAAATAATAATGACCAAAGAACTATGGCCACTACTTTAACTACATATCCCATGGTTAAAATTAAAAAAAAAAATGTAATTTCTATGTCTGCTAATGCAGAAGAAAGGGAAACCTAAGTACAAGGACAACATGGTCTTAATTTATTTTACCACCAAGATATGTCCCTTCTCAAATGGAACACCAAACCTTAGCAAATTCAAGTGTATTTATAAGCCCAACATCCATGAACACAGGAACTCAAACCATTAGTTTGAAAACACCAACCCTTAATTCCACTCAACATAATGCTTTGGCAATAAGTTTATCAATTCTACCCTTATAAATTTTTCACTACGTACATTTTGACAACAAATAGATGAAAGGAACCATGACATGGTTGAAATGTTGACTTAACAAATGACAACGATCATCAATCCTTTGCTTGAGGAAACAAATGTGAATTAAAATAATGTTTCAAGACAAATAGGTAGGATTACTTATGCTTTTGATTTTCCTTTAGAGCCCACTCGTTTTCAATTTAAAAATGTTCCAAATAATGTGCCAATAATCAAAAATCGAATTTCCTAAGGAGAACCACAAGCCAATTTGATTCGTAATCAAATTCATTTAGTGAATCAAAATTAAAACACCAACCAAGTTCTTAAACAAATTAGAAGAAATAATTTAACGAGCATAAGCACAAAATATGGTACAAGTAATTAAACAATTTTTGACAAGACATGAATTGAATGTTTGTTATGTAAATTAACCTTATTTTATGTTACCATTCTCATAATTTTTGCAATAAACTAAAATTTAAAGTGGTTGAAAATTTCCAAAATATATTAATTGAAGTAATAATGAATTAATAATTAAGTAAGTAGTAGATAGATGACTAAGATTTAATATCAGTATTTTTTTGAATTATCATAATTGATCAGCTAATATTAGAACCGATATATAAATTGAAAATGATCTATTTAGTATTTTACTGAGATGTGATTGTTATCATTACTTAAATTTATCAACATTTTATCATTAAAACTACAATTTTTACTAAAACTTACCAAAATGGCTTGCTTAAGATTTTTTTACTAAATTCTACCATGAAATAATAGAAATATAATAAATACTATATAAATATATAAAAAGTAAGATTTTTTTATGATAATATACAATAAAGTATTTATCACCCATATAAAATGAATGTCTAGTTAATTATAATATATATATATATATATATATATATATATATATAATAGATATCAAATTTTAACATTTACATCAATTTAATAATTTTATATATATAAAATATAAAATTTATTAATCCAATCGTTTAATCATTTTATAATATTTTTATAATCATATATATCAAATTTAAAAAAAATTTAAAATATGTAGGTATGTTATTTAACTATTAATATTTATACTTAAATAATATATGAACTGTTAAAATAAAGATATAAGATAAAATATCTATTAAATTTTATTTTATATACATAATTTACTTGATAATAATTTTTTAAATCAACGGTTGAATTGATAAAATTTGAATTTTATATAAAGTTATTAAGTTAACGTAAATGTTAAAATTTAACATATGATATCAACGAATTTTAATATAATTTAAATATCTTTTTATAAAAAATGCAAATTTAGAATCGTAAGTGACTTTGCATAAAATAATTATAATTAATTAATAGAAATTTTATTACAATTCAACTAATGCTTTTTAATTTCTAGATAATATAAATTTAAAGATTGAAAAATGTAGTGAATAGAAAAAGTGTTTAAATATTAGCTTTATTGTTTGTTTTCCATGCTCTAAGTTTTCTTTCTTGTTTTCAGGATAAATGACCAATGAAACAGAGGAAGATTAAACATCTGTTAGAGGAAAAATAATTGAAAAAAACAATAATAAAAAAAATAAAATTAAACATAAATATATGGATAATATATATTTATTCAGGATTTTATTTTCTAGTTATATTAGATTTTTAGATAATACAATTTCGCTTTTGATAAAGATTGTTCTTATTTTAGAATTTTTTATATTTTTATTATAGTTGTGTAATTGGTAATTTTTCTATTGTTCACAATACTATAAAATATATATTTTTAATAATAGTTTATTAGTTGAAATTTAAAAAATTATGAACATATTTAATAATACTCATAATTTTTAAAATTTATGTTAAATATTTAAAATTAACTATAATTTAGATAAAATGTGAATAAAAAAAAGGATAACAAGAGTTTCTATTTTTAGACAATACATTTTTATTTTATTTTTTTATTGATGTTTTCATGTTTCCTCTCTTATGTTCGCATCTACATATTATTTCCATCTTTTAAAAATATTTTAAATCTTTTATTCTTTTAATTAAATTTTTTTAAAAAATATCTAAAATATGTAATATTACTATTTATAAAAGCGAGCAAGCAAACTTTTGTTTAATTAATCTTACAATAAGAGATCTTATTTTTATCTTATGCTATGCTTTTTTGAGTGAGCTTAACATTGTTCATTCTTCTTAGTTAACTTGTAGTTAACTTATGTTAAAAAAATTTGTTAACTTTATGCATTTTCATTATGGTTTGATTTTTTATACATTTTAATTTACATTTTCTTCTACTTTAATCTTGTTGTATACTTTATTTTATAATGTGATTATTTTATATACCTTTTTAAAATCATTGATAAAGATATTAAATGTAAAAATGATTAAAAAAAATTTATGAGATAAATAAGAATTTTGGCATTTTGTAGAAGTGATGTAATTGGTTTTGTTTTCATTTTTTTATCACTAAACAAAATCTTGTAACTTTTTTACGCTTGGAAATGTTCGAGAGTTTAGCAAATATCCTATTAATAATATTAATTAAAATAATTAAAAAACCTAGTAAATAAATAATTAAAATATAAATATATATTAAAATATTATTGATCTTTTATTTTATCATTGTAAATAAAAATTTAGTCATCCGACACTCACATCATTCAAAAGGTCTTCATGTTAAATTTTAGCTTATATTTTGTTTTGGTAAATTAGGATACGAAAGTTGAGGGAAGAGGTACAGTTGCTAGGATTCAGAGGAGGTTACTAGATATAGAGGTTGAGAAAAGGAATTTACAGTACCAAAATTATCTTGAGCAAGGGTTGATACGAAGCTTTCCTAACCGTTGAATCTATCTAGTTCTTTCCGAAATAAAATTTTAATTCTATAAGGACATCTTCTTTTATACAAAAGTATGTATGATTTTTTATTTTATTCAGCTTTCTTCAAATGAAGTTTCATTTTTTTCTCTCTCTATTTACATGTATGAATTTGGTACATACACTCACTTATTTTTCAAAATACACTCAAATGTATTTTATGACTTAATTCTTTTAAAAAAAATTTGTTGTATATTAGCATGCATGACTACTAAATGACACCAATTTTTTTTTAAGTTTAGCAAATATCTCACTAAAGAATTGCTTCATCTTCAAAGATCCTGAAAAGATAAAAAAAAGTTAACAATTTAATAGATAATGTAGATAAAATAAATGTACATGTCATAATAAAATATAATTAATAAATAAAATGATAATTAAAAATAACATTTTGCTAATGGTATATTGACTTGCTCATCTAACAATAAAGTTTCTAAGTTTTGTTGTTGATATAATTTACATTCATGAAAAATGTCTTTATAATCGCTATCCATATTGTACAAGTCTTGTGGCTTTCGATCCACAGGTGTGTTCCATTTTTTATCAAACTCATCTTCTACATAATAAACCATTTGAGCCTTTGAAGCTTGGATGTATGACTCATAATCTTTATGGACAAAAAAATGCATCAAGTGAGAAAAATTTATTGATGCAAATCCTAAGTCATCAATTATAATCCCTCTATAGTTAATTGTATTAGCCCATGTACATTTCAATAAGGTAACTGAGAATCAACCATGGTAGTTTATCTCAATGATGTCAACCACTTTTTCATAATAAGACACACCACCAAAGTTGCATCTGATTATCTTTGCTACTTGCATAGCTTCTCATCCCAAATATGTCAAATACTCCACTATTTTGTGTTTTAATCCCCTCATCTCATTCCAAACTATGAAACTTGAATCCATTTACATTATAGCACTAGATCGCTTTGCATAATTGATTGGACCGATAGCTAACAACTTTAAATCATCTTAATGAGGTCCATTTGTCTAAAACAAGCAAAGGAAATCCGTTAAGATAAAATTATACAAAAGAATTAAACTTCAAAGGTGTATGCAAATATACTTACTCGATAAGAAAACCATTCAACAATTCCTCATCACATTCCTTTTAGTATCAAGTAAATCTAATTCTTTTGATTTTGATGTCTTTCAAATGAAATTGTAATGTTTTTTTAATCTTTATCAATGATTAGAAAATTGCCCAAAAATAAAGATAATAGAAAAAATTAAAGAATCTCTCACAGAGATGGATCCAAGAGCCGTGCACGTAAAAGGACAAAGTTGATAACCTCAAACTCTAAATAATGAATGTGAACTTTTACTATTAATAAATATTTCATATTATTCTTGGGTTTTGTAAGAACTAGATCGTGCTTGCAAAATTAGTACGAGAAAAGTTTGGATAGCCACATAAGTGTAAAAAATGGAACATTCGTAAATGATGAGGTTAGAAAAATTAGTATAAGTTTAACTTATTTGGTGAAGAATAATTTATCTAAAATTTCAAATTTTCTACACACAATTTTCATGGTGAAGCCTACTGAGTGATAATATGGCTCTTGGTTGGCCAAGTGTTTGTGATCATTATGTTTGGTTTATGTTATTGTTGCATTGTAGTTATAAACCAAAAATAGGAATAATATGTGTCGCAACTGTAATTCCGACGAGACGATGAACTCGATAAAAATTTAAAATAGAATTTTATTGATAATGTGGAGTCGCCACCAAATTTTTATTTTTAGGGAAAAGATTTGGAAGAGCCCTAACTTGAGGAAGAGATTTAGGTTCGGGAGTCGGTTACGAGTAGGGAAGGTGTTAGGCACGCTACTTTCCCGTTTCAAAGAACGGTACCCTTAAACTGAGTGTGTGATTTATTTGAAAATTGTTTGACCCTTTAATTAGAGTGAAAATAAATAGATTGATGGAAGATAACCTGACAGGACTTGATCCTACTCCTACGTATTCCCTGATGCAATGGGAAACCCAAGACTTACGTAGTTCTAGTTTGAAGGCTTGACCTTCGGAGTGAAAAGGAAGATGATTTTGAAAGTATTTGCGATATTTTTGCATAATTGTTAGTCCACATATGCACAGGATCCAAAATAACTACGGCTACACTGGGATCCATATGAATCTATGAACATCAAACAGTAGAAAAAGCTACAAGTTCGTATTTAGAGCCCATCATATGAGACTTAGAATTATTAAAACAGTATTTTCTAAAAAGGGATTCTCAGTCCACATATGCATAGGGTCCAAGACAACTACGGCTGCACTGGGACCCATATGAATCTCTAAATACTGAACAATAGAAAAAGCTACCAGTTCGTATTTAGAGCCCATCGAGTGAGACTTAGAATTATTAAAATGGTATTTTATAAAAAAGGGGATTGTTAGTCCACATATGCACAGGGCCCGAGACAGCTACGGCTGCACCGGGACCCATATGAATCTCTAAATACCGAACAACAGAAAAAGCTACTAGTTCGTATTTAAAGTTCATTGTGTGAGACTTAAAATTATAAATGGACTTGATTTCAAATAAAATAAAATTGATTTGAATTTGATGAAAAGAATTGGACTTGATTTAAAATAAAATGAACTTGATTTGAAATTTAGGCTAGAATTGGACTTGATTTAAAATAAACTTGACTTCATTGGAAATTGAGGAAAAGAATTGCGAACATGCTTTAGTAATCAAACGATAGAAATTTCATTTCAGATCCAAATTAGACAAATAATATCATTCCAGAAACTAGAGAGAAAGACAAAGAGAACACAATAAAAATCACTGAAATAAGAAATCATTTGACCAATTAAAAACGAAAATGAAAAACAGAGACAAAGATAAACCTCAAGAACACAAGAGATTTTGGCGCCAAAATTTGAATTCAAATCTCATAATTTTTAGAAAATATTTTTTGGTAGATCTGAAAAATTAAAATCAACCAATTGATATATGTGGATCATAGGAATCAAACAAAATAATTTTGATAGAAATCCAACCAGAAATGAGCAAGTTATGCACAAATCAAACAAGTTAGGTTCATTTGCGCAACAAGAAGAACATGCTTCGGTAATCAGGAGATAGAAATTTAATTTCAGATCCAAATTAGACAAATAATATCATTCTAGAAACTATAAAGAGACAAAAAGAGAATGCAATAAAAATCATCAAAATCAGAGATCATTTGCTCGATCAAAAATGAAAACGAAAAACAGAGACGAAAATAAACTCAGAAATCGAAAAGAAGTAAGAAACTTAAGTGGAATAAAAGTTGGATCTAACCTCCATTGGAAGGTGATGAAGAAATGGTTCCATGGAGGCCAAGGGCTGAATTGGATGCATAATTAGAGAGTCTCTTAGGTCCTCCCTTAGAAAATTCTAAATTCCTCCAATGACTCAAAGTCCCCCTCTTCCCCCCTCATTTTGGTGAAAGACCTCTCGTTATATAGAAGGGGGAGGCATTAAAGAAGTTCTTCTTGTTCAATGTGAGACTTCTTTCCTACATAGGAGAATTTTTCCTCTTTTTTTTTGAATTCTTATTTTATTTGGTGTGGAATTTCTTTTTCTCTTTTCTTATTTTTTCCTTTTTTTTCTTTTTCCTCTTCTTTTCTTTTTTATTCTTTTTTCTATGTTTTGTTTATTTCTTTTATTTTATTTTTTCCATTACTTTTATTTTGATTTTTTTGAATTATTTTAGACTAAATCAGTTTTTGGCTAAAAACAAATTATTTTGGTTTTTAAATCCTCGGACATAATTCGGTGTTCACAATATGTTTGTTTTTTATGATTTTTGTATGAAAAAATTCAAGAAAACGAATCATGTTTCATATGTCTCTCACAAGATATATCAACATAAGATTTCTTAGCTCATGTTGTAGGAAGTCAAGAATGTTATAATCATGTGTGAGGGTTAGGATTGGGTCCTTATCCATCCTAAGTTTTTGGAAGTTTATGTCGCTCATGGGATAACCTCATGCACACTTTCTAATAACATCCTAAAAATGAAGTCTGTTCTTATGCTTAAGTCGTACACATAGTTCCATTATTAGACTGTTACTTCATGATGTGGAATCTTTAGAAAATTACCGTTGGTGAAAATATGATAATTTTTTTAAAACATCTTGATTTAAAATTCAAGCCTCGTTGAAATAATTATTTTGAAAAATAAATAAGCAAACATCCTCGTTCACATTTAATTAATATGTTGTCTATGTTGCTTTTACCATTTTATACTTCTCTTTATTGAAAGAAATACAACTTATCACAAATACAAACATGCCAGAAGTCATGCAAACTTTATAGTTATACAATCCAATATTTATACTTACTTAGTTCAAATAAGTTAAGTTAACAAAGGCATTTATGCCTTTACATACCTAAATACATGAACAATTACTACTACTATGTATATACATCACATATACTATGATACAAACTGTATACTAGTTAATCAGAGAGCAATCATCCAGTTATTTACAAAATGTACATTATTCAGTGAGACAAAATTTCTAGCAGCGATCCAACTGTGATAGCCTCGAGGCTACAACCATCCATATTGTGTTGTCAGTCTTTAAGAACATCACCACCTCAACAATTGGCATTATTAGAGTATGGGAAGAAAATGGTGGAAGAAGGGTAAGAAACTAAGTTTCTCAATAGGATTCTAGGGTTAGTGACCATACTTTCAACCCAGTCGCTTCAGTTTATAAGAAAACATGACAGGCATATAAGCTCATTTTTAATCTTTAGAAACTTTAGCTGAAGTGGATATCTTTTACATAAAGAAGAACTAGTTTCTAATTAAGTATACAAGTTACACAATCTAAATTACACATGTCTCATATATCTTTTGGATCACATCACATATATCATTTGACTATCATTTCACTCAGGTCTCAACATAATTCTTCTCTTTTATCTATCACCGTCTTGGTCATAATCTAAGACATAGACATATAATACTACTTAGTTAAACAATATCTTTTCATTGGTTCTAATACTCTACCTTTTATTCTTAGAACATGAGCTTATTCCCTAATGGTCTTTATCATCATAAACATTGAAAACCTAATGCTTCATAATAGAAGGATATTTGGAGAACCCTTTTGTCTTCATCTTAGAAGGACTTTTTACCTTTTGGATGTGCACAAGGCACATTAAGAGTATTATTAACTTTCACATAAATTATTTATTTAGTAATCTCATAGTTAATTAGGTTTCATTTATAACGTTCTAGATAATATGCATGCTCAAAAAATCCATCCAATATGTCATGCATATATAGTCTCTATTTCAAACTACTTTCACATCATCATCACATATGAACATCATGTAATACATCACTCTCTAAACAATCAAGAGTGTTATCCACACACTTTACATTCATCTTTGTCTAGCCATAAGACAATGCAATAAGTTGACATAATATTTCTAAATAGAAACTAATCTTTTAATCAAGAAATTCTTAATTTAGCTTGATGTTATTTTCTTGGACAGCATGTAAACTTTCTCCAATAGCTTGTCCATCTTGCATTATTCATAAAATTTATGATAAATCTTGTAACATCCATAATTGCCCATAATGGACTATCTAGGCTACAAATATCCTCTAGTAAAAAATAAAACAAAACTATGAACAAAAGGTAGAAAAATTAGAAAATTTTTAGCAAGATGAAAATGCCCTGCACTAGGATAACACAAATAAATGTGAATAAAACTTAAAAAAAAAAGTTAAATGGAATTATAAAGGATTAGAATCCATCAATGATGGTTAGAAGTTTATAATAAAATAATAGAAACAAAGAAAGGATGAAAAATTCATCAGAAAATTTCAAAAATTCCCAACACACCCCTAGAAAGCTCTATATTCCATAAGGATTAAATTGTTCTCGAAAAAATAACAAATGACATAACAATGATTTAGGAATGAACCAACAAGTGTTAGAAATATCGAAGAAAAAATTTAGGAACCTCCTGGGAAATTCTTAGAAAAATTACCAAAATATCCTTAGAAGGCTTGTAGGGAAAGCAAATGCAAAGCAGAAGCCAGGAAGTAGGCCCCACCCTTAGAACATGAAAATAAACATGTGGAAAAAGAGGTGGTGACTCACCATATGAGTCATCACTTCATTAATGTCATATAGGATAAAAATATTAAATAGGAGAGATAAAATTAACCAAATTTAAAGTAAATTAACCTTGATTAATTAAAATTAACCATGCTTAAAATAAGTTAATTTTGATTAGTGATAAATTCGGAATCAGTAGCATTAGAATAATCCTAAAAGGATAATTTCTTACATTTAAATTTATTTTAGAAAATGGAAACTACATGCAAATGGACCAAAATGTCCTTAAGTGGGAATTTAATTCCCTAATTCCCTAAGTGGATGAAACTTCTTAGGATCACCAAGCAGTGCTCATTTCCTCCATTAACACTCTTCTAAACACTTGCGCAAGCTCTCTAAACTCAACCCAAACTCCAACGTCTCTCAATACATCAAAATTTACACTAAGCTTAAACTTCCATCTTTGATGTTTAAGTTAAATCAAGACAAACCCACCAAGCCCCACCACCATCGTTAAGAGGTCTTGTGTGGACCATAAAGAAGGAGGAAAATAATCCCTAAATATCCACCAAAATCATCATAAAAGTCTTCAACAAGTAGGGTTTTATGATATATTTTTATAAGCTTTTAATTTTATATTTATGGTTTGATTTTCTTCTTTTTGGTGGATCCCTATCTAAGATATATGGATCCCTTTTTGTTTGAATTTGTTGGACCTCAAATCTGTCCTTGATGGTTAAATATGAGCATAAAAATTTTTTTAGTAATTTTTGAAAGTTAAAGAGAAGTTTTGATGGATTAAAGTGTTTATAGCAACCTTTGGAGCAATTTAATCAGTTAAAATTTTTTAAAAATAATTTTTTATGCTTTAGGAAAAATTTGAGAGTTTATAAGGAAGGTTTTAAAGTTCCCAAATTAATGAATGGATACACCTTGGAGTAGATCTAGTGGATCTACACTTGTTTTCCTTGAAAAATACGTTCTTTAAGATCTTTGTGTTCAAAGTTGGAAATTTGTTTATCTCTCTTCTTAAAATCTTTGATCATGAAGTTGTCTTTGATAAAAGTCCAAATCTGGACTCATATTTTAAAATTTTTAAGACACTAAAAAAATTTATGTAATAAAATCTATAAACTTAACTTGGACTTAAAAACTATCAAGAATAAAGGTGAAATTTTGGACCAAAAGTTGAACAAATCATTTAAAACCTTCTCTGACCAAGGCCAAAGCTTTGGGGTAAGGACAAATCATGGTGAAACTAAGGAAAAGTGATGGTAAGTCTTTTTTTTATTTAAAATTGTTTAATTATAAATTGCGAGCCTTGTCAATAAAATGTGTAAACACCCATTTATGTATGAGGTCTCGTTTTAAAATTAATTAATAAATAAACAATAATTTAGAAAAATAAATAAATAAATGAAAAATAAAATAATCAAAAACAGAAAACAGAAATGTAACAGAAAAGCAGACAAATAAGCTGATAACAGAATAGGCGACATGTTCGTAGAATCTCTAGGCGTAGCAGCCACCAAGGCCTAAATCAAGCAACCAAAATGAATGTGGGGCCACGAGTTACAAGTTATTCCCTTGCCTAAATCTCACATAGAAAAAATTGAGTCTATTGAAGTGAGGCCCATGCAGATTAGTTTTTCACTACGTAAGGTATAGTCACATGCAAAAAGTAAATAAAATTCAAGTGAGTGTGGGGCCCTCCAAAAGACTTTATGAGAAATAAAGGAAATGGCCTAATCCTTACTCAGAAATAGATACATGGTTAAGTTACAGAATATAAACTACAAAGTTGAATAGCTCAAGTGGTTAGAGCACGTCTCACTTCTGCCAGAGCGCAGTTTCGATTCCTGCCCAAAACACTTTATAATCCTAGCAACATTTTAAAACACAATGGGCAGCCATGGAGTGGGCCGTCTTGGGCCAAGTCTCGTGCCCATTTTCAATTCACTTACCTCATTGCTTATCAAAATACCAAGCCCACATTTTTTAATTAAATCCAATTCCAACATAATTTTCAAATCAAGTCAAGTCCTATTTTTAAAATTAAATCCAACTCAAGCCAGGTTTATCAATCCAATCATCAAATTCATTTCATTTCAATTCTTTTCCACCATTTCAATACAAATCAAGTTTAAATCTTTTTTTTTAACCAAGTTTACCCCTTTTCCCAAATTATCAAGTCGAGATTCTACAAACTAAAATCAAGTTTAAATTCTGTTGCTTCAAATTTCAAAGCAACTTTATTTTCAACCAAGTTCATTCTAACTCAAGTTCATTTCAAATTAAAGTTCATTTTAATTCAAAATCAAGTTTAGATCTTTTTCCTCCATTTTATCCCCAATCAAGTTCATTTCATTCTTTTCTTCAAATCCCAAATCAAGTTTAATCCTTTCCTTAAACTTAAAAAAAAATCAAGTTTAAACCTTTTTCTCCATTTTTCAAATTTAATCTTGTTCTTCAAGCCTCAAATCAAGTTTTCCTTAAATCAAGTTTGCCTTAAATCAAGTTCAAGTCAAGATTAATGCTTTAATTCTTCTTCAAAATTCAAACCAAGCTCGATTCTTCAAATTCAAATTAAATTCAATTCTTTAAAATTCAAAATCAAATTCAAATCCAATTCAATAATCCAAGTCTCACGCGATGAACTCTAAAATGGAACTGGCGGTTTCACTACTGATCGATGTTTAAATATTCATATGGATCCCAGTGTAGTCCTTGTTTGCCTCGGATCCTGTGCATATGTAGACTAAGGATTTTCTTTAAAATATTTTCAAAATACCCTATTCCTTTTTCAAGCATCTCTGGAGGTCAAGCCTTCGAAAACCATAACTACGTAAGCCTTGAGTTTCCCATTACACCAAGAAATATGCAGGAGCAAGATCAAATCCTGTCAGACTATCTTCCATCAATCTATTTATTTTCACTCTAATTAAAAGGATCAAACAGTTTTCCAAAATCACACACTCAGTTTAAGGGTACCGTTCTTCGGAACAAGCGAGTGGGGTGCCTAACACCTTCCTCACTCGTAACCGACTCCCGAACCTAAATCTCTTCCTCAAGTTAGGGTTTTTCCAAGTACTTTACCTTAAATAAAAATTTGGTGGGGACTCCACTTAATCCAAATAAAATTCATTTTAAAATTTTAGTAAGTTCTTCGTCTCATCAGAATTACGGTTGCGACAAAATGTCTGTAGCGATAAATTAAATAACTAAACGATTCTATGCGCGTACAAATGTTAAGAATACAAAATGCTTATACTTTATTTGATTCTTAATTCAAAGTAAAAAAATGAAACATAGCTTGATCATGGCATACATAACATCTCATAATTATACAATCCATTCACATATCTCACTAATCACAACTACTTTCACAATATCATTCACACATGATCGTCATACAAGACATCTTCCATTAGTAGTCATCTTAGATCTTATATTGCTTTTATGTACTCATATAGCAATACACCAATTTAACATATCTTCTAAATAAAGAGTTACTTAAGCTTATCATAAATTCTTGGGAAACATAATCACAAACATCCATAACATGTCCAACTTGCTTAATTCATAACATTTTATGATAAATCACTCATGGGAGCTTATTTCACTCATCCTTCTAAGTTATCACTCAACCTCTTCTTTTCTCAAAGGTTAATTTGTTTTACATAATGTCATGAATATCATGATACTTTGAATTTCTCCCTAGGTGGCCGAATTATACCTCTTGATTTATTTATTCTTTGTATGCTGTAATTTTCATGTCTTATGCATAACCTAATTAAATTAGTTTTAAGGGTTATGTGTTATCAGGATTTTAACTCACTTGTATACATTTAATCTCACATGGCCGAATGGTACCCATACCGTTACCAAACTTCTCTTAAACCCTTATTTCATATTGTTAAAACCTTATTTCTCTTAAACCCTTATTTCATTTCTTATTCATGGTGAGCATCCTTATTATATCTTAATTAAGATTTTAAAATATTTTTCCTTAATTAAACTCAAGATGGTCGAATGTTCTAGTTCTCTTTCACCCTATAATTGATTTCCAATCATCTTCTTAAATTCTCCTATAATCCATTCTTAAATCTTAATAAGATTTTAAGCTAGTTTCTTTAGCACTTTTCAATTTTCTTCCTTAAACTTACTTAGGATCTCCTTGGAAACTTAATTGAGATTTTTAACTCAAACTTCTCTTAATTCTTGAGAAATGGACAAATAAATACACTTAAATCCTAAGACATCATGGTCACATTTCAATTTCACAACTTTGTGAATCATTCTTACTTATCAACTTACATCTCCTTGATACAAGTTTAAGACTTAATTAAATTTTTAACTTAATTCCACCCATTCTAGTCATTATGGCCAAATGGTTTCCCAACCATTTCCAAATATTTTTTACAATTTTATTCCTTTTCATTTACATGAAAAGTATCCTTGATTAACCCTAATCAAGAATTTAAACTCAATTCTCCTTAATTAACCAAGGAGTGGTCGAATTGCACCCCTTTAGAATTTAGACATTTAAGTTCAATTCTTCTTATTTTAAAGGTTAATTCACATTCATTAGGACTTAGTCTTATGGTTTAGATCATTCTTAGAAATTATTAGATCTTTTATCCTAATTAAACAAAAGTGGTCGAATGCTCCTTCTTGAGAATTTAAAGTCTTTTTTCTCAAAATTCACTCTTATATAAGCTTTGTTCCATGATTTTGTGCACTTGCAACTGCATTAACACTTAAGTCCATCAAGACATAACATTTCTTCATAGCTTATATTATGGTTAAGGAAGGTTCTAAGTGTCTTATGAAGCTTATCTCAGTTTTGGTTCCAAAACTCGATTTTTCCCATGGTAAATCTTAAGTCTAAGTCCATATCAACCTCTTAGGACTTGTGGTAAAAATTTAATAATCTTTCAAGTCATTTAACCCATGAGATTAGATCTGGAATTTTAAGCATAATATCTCATAATATTGGTAAAATCTCCAAATTTCAAGCTTTTAGCATAAAAATCTCAAAGATTTATTTTTCATGGAAAGTAAGTGTAGACCCATTAGATCCACTCTAAGATCCATAAATCCCACAACACAAACACTTCAAAAACTTTCTCATGAACTCTAAAGACTACCCAAAGCACCAAAATGGTTTGTTTTGAAGAATTCTGAGGTGGCTAGAATCATTTTTTATCCATCCAAACTTCATTTTAACTTTCAAAAATTACTAAATATGGGTGATGCTCATTTTCAATCGTTCAAACATAGCCTTGAGCTCTCACGAGTTTAAAAAAATGAGGTCTATGGATTTTAAATAAACGATTCATAAAAAGAAGAAAATAAATCATGAAAATCAAGATTTAAAGATTAAAACATAGGTATAAGAATCCTACTTGATAAAAATATAGTGATTAGTTTTTAGTGGGACTTTTTGGGCTGATCTTTTCCTCATTAAAAGGTTCACAAAACTGCTCCCAAGTGTGGTGGTGGGGCTTGGTGGTTAGAGGTTAATATAGCTTAAACTTCAAAGATGAAAGTTTAGGCTTAAGGTGTAATCTTTGGGGTTTTGGGTGGATTAAGCTTTGAGAAAATTTTGAGAGCTTCTCCAAGTGTTTAGAAGGTTGGAACTGCATCAAATGAGCCACTTCTTTGGTGTTCCTAAGCAATTTCGTCCACCTATGGCATACGAAAATTAAATTCCCATGTAAAGGCATTTTGGTAATTTTGGATGTAATTTCTATTTTCTAAAATAAATCTAAAAGTAAATAAGTATTCTTTTATGATTAGATTATTGCTAATCATATTGATTTTGTCACTGATCAAGTTTGACTTACCTTAAGCATGGTTAGTTTTAATTAATAAAGGTTAATTAACCTTAACCATAGTTAAAGGAATCTTTACATTTATTATTTTTATCTTTTAAGAATTTAATTTTGTGTTGACTCATATGGTGAGTCATCACCATGTTCTCCACATGGAATTTTCATGTAAATCATATGGGGCTCACTTTTGCCTTCTTTCTCATACTTTTTTTTTACCTTCTAGGGTTTTTTTTTATAATTTTTCTCAACATTACCTGAGAATTTTCCAAATTGTTCCCCCGATAATTATAACACTAATTGGTTTGTTCCTAAGTTAATTTAATGTCATTTTTTATCTTTCTGAGAATAGATTAACTTTGTGCAAAAAGCAAAGCTTTCTAGGGTTGTTGCTTCATCTTTTTATGGATTAAGATATAATAACATGTGCTAGTGTAAAACTATATAAGCAAGATCTACTTTTTTTTGTGTTATTCCTTATTATGTTTAATGAATGTTGAGTTTAAATACTTTAAAATTTTAGTACATTTATAATGTTGATGTTAGATATTGTAATTTTAATTTAAATACTTACATTACAATTTGAGATTTTAAAAAGTACTTATGCATATTTTGATATAATTTTTTCAATTCTTAGTGTTATTTTTTTATATCATTGCATCATGTCTTTATCATTTGTTTTAAAAAAATTAAACAAATTCAGAACTGTTGAGAAAATAAAAAATATTAGTAAAGGTTAATCTAACTATTGATAATTTAACAAATATTTTCAAAAGCAAATAATGAGGGTTTAAATAGTTCAAAATTTTAAACAAGTAGTAGAAGTTTTAAATGAACCATGGATAAATTAACAAAGGTTTAAACCATTGAAAATTATGAAAAATTTAACAAAGATTATAAAAAATTACAGATAAATATCAACAAGTTGAGTAGTATTTTTTAGACTTACTTTAAAAACATTGGTAATTCATTTGTCACACACTATTTTTCAATGGTTTAGGTAACCATGAATAAATAATATGATAAGAGTTTAAACTCCTAATAAAATAAAAAATAACCTTAGCTAAAAATAATATTTTTTGTAATATCAAAAAATATAATTAATGATAACATGAAATTTTATCTATCTTTATGAATTTAATTGAATTGCATTGATAATATAAAAGTTTTTTAAATAATTATATTATTAAAAAAATTTATAATAATTAATTCAAAATTATTTTACTATAATTTTTAATTTATTGATAATATAAAATTTTTTAAACTAAGAATATATTCAAATTAAACCTATCCTTTGTATTATGAAGTTTCTTTTGATTTTTTCTTTTTTAATTAACTATCAAGTTTCTTTTGTTTGGTCTCAAGTTGCAACTATTAAGTTTTTTTATGAAAAGGAGGCATGTTTTATAGTTGTTGGGCTTTGATTGGAGTTGGGCCACCTTTGATATATGGGTGTTACCTTTGACACCCTTCTCTGAGCTACGGTAGTTTGCCCCTCAACTGTCCACCGGAATATACACTTTTAAAATTTAACTTCTGAAAATGGAGAACTATATTTTTGAAGATTAATTTTTGAAAGTATATTTTTTCAATTCTGAAAAATAATCTCTATAAATATATTTTTATATTTTTAGAAGTTAAATTTTGAAAATATTTATGTACAAATATGCTTCCTAAATTTAACTTCTGAAAGTATTTTTTATACTCTTCTAAAAATATATTTTCGGAAGTATATTTTTATACTTCAAAAAGTTTATACTTTTATGGAATGTAAATTTAGAAATAAAATTTATCAAAAATTAAGGAGTTTGAATGGCAAAAAAGATACGAAAAGTAATACCCATATTAGCTCCAGAACAACCCTCCAAGTTGTTTTTTCCGGAAAAAATGAAAAATTAAGGATTCCATGGACCTCGGAAACATACGCAATTTTTTTAAATAATAAACTAAACAATGACAAAAAATGTAATAAATTAAACAATAACGACAAATATTATGGCACATTGTTTATATCTTTATTATCCTAATAAAAAACATAAGGAATGATGTTAAAATATTAATGAGCAAATAACACTTGGAACAGTTTTACTTATTTAGAATAAAAAATTTAGAAGGTTGTATGCATAGCATTGCATAATAGCCAGCACCGGTGATTTGCTGTTAAGAAGAGAGGATGGATCCTCTCAATCTCATAATAATTAATTTAACAAGTTTACAGGACATTCTTTAGACCTTTTTGTTTTTTACTAATGCACTTCTTAGTTGACTAAAATATATCAAAACTAACAAATGTTGTCATATGGAACCCACTCTCCTTTTTACAAGATTTACACATAATTTTATATATCCCAGCAAATTTGAATCAATAATAAAAAATATACTAAAGTGTGTATACATTGTTCTAATTAATAATTACTTGGATGTTTCTGTTCACCACATGTGACCCTCCAATTCTATTGGCCGAACCACATATCACCTTGTTTCGTTCAACTCAATGGAACACCCTTAGAATACTTCTCCCTCTGTCTCTTCAAATCAGCAACTTTCAAATTATTTTATATTTTTTTCTAATAACAAAGAACAAATTAAGAAATAGAAGCCCTTCATGTTTGGCCTATGTCTATTGCATTGATGTGAGGCTAAAATTGAACCTCAAAACTGGCTTTCTTCCGCCAACAATGCCTCGTCGTGTACTCCAAGGTTTCATTTTCTGAATTTGTTTCTGCACCTGTGAAATTATTTTTATATATACTACCAATTTGGTCAGATTTATTTTTAGGTTACACCAATTGCATCCAAATTGAAGCATTAGATTATTAATTAGCATCATTCGTTTTGATCAGTGCTTGAATGCTTCATGATTATTTAGTAGCACTTGATTTAATTTTCAAACCACATATACTCAAAATACTTCATCCACTACTAAAATAAACAGCTTAATCAAAGATTTATTCGATGATAACTTCTATGATGGGTTTATGTTGATAAACTTTTACCCTGAATATATATAAAAAGCAAATGATCAAATATTGCTAGTATATTCTTTAATTTCATCAAGTTTTGAAGATGGATCATCAATCAAAAGATCTTTTGATAAAGTTTTATGATCCTCTTCAGCAGAAGCTGCTTCACCCTCTAATCAGACACCACATCACAAATCTGAAATGATGATTTACTTCCTCGGAGGATTAGTTCTGCTTGCTATATTGTTGATTTTTTGGTTTGTATTTTGGAAACGTATCAAACGGTCAGCAAAAGCAAAACCAATGAAAAAGACAGCTCCCACTAAAGAACACCAAGGTAATTTGATAAAAGCATCATAATTGAAACCAAAACACTAAGAGAGTAAAATCTTTATGATCACCTACTTTCTTTCATTTGAAGGGTATCTGTGATTGTTATGTATATTTCTGTTTTTTGGGATTAGAGTTTGGGAAACAGAATGAATCAGCAGAGGTGATGAAGATGATATTTCCACCTAAACAACACTCAGGTAACTGAAAGAAAGCATTACATAATAATATAAGACCTCAATAATCAATATTGAAGATAGTTTCTATATGTGCATAGGGTCCATGGAGTTCTTTAGTGGGAGCTTTAGGACATTTTGCTGCTTTGACTACCAGACATTGAAGAAGGCAACCAAGGATTTTTGTCATGATAATCTTCTGGGGAGTGGTGGATTTGGTCCTGTGTATCAGGTATAAATATTACACCTAACAACCTTGATTTTATGGTGTTGATTGATAAGAAATATAAATAGAATATTTTTTACAAAACTTGAGCAATTCGCTATTTTGTATGAGCTTAATTTGTTTTAATATACAATTAAAACATATCAATCTTAATTTTACTTCACCACAAGTTCAATCGTGCAAATTTATAGGTTTTGTACAATTTTATTTTATTTGTTAATATAGAGTTCAAAACCAAGAATGGTACATGGACTAAAATCATTTGTCCTTGTTTATCATTGTCTTCACTATTTTTTTTCAATTAAAAAAATAACACCATAACAAAAGAAAAAGAATAATAACAAAGAAAGAGAATGCTATTTTTCAATTTGAAATATAGAAAAGAAGGCAAGAAATGGTAACCGTCGATGTCAACCCCTTATGAATGATGCATCTATGTGTTATAACCAAATTATAAGGTCTTTCTCTATGACAAATTTTTCCATGATAGTAAAAATGGTTTCAACATGCAGTTTTACAGTAATTTGGTTAATACATATAATCAACAAATTAATTAACGAAACAAGAAAAATTGTTTAGTGCTTGAAATCAACCGAAACAGCAATTACAAGGGTGTTAATATACATTCGCTCCTATTGTGGGTTACATTCATAAAATATATTGGTGTTTTGATAGGGAAAGTTGGTAGATGGAAGGGTGATAGCTGTGAAGAAATTGTCTCTTAACAAATCCCAACAGGGAGAAAAAGAATTTCTGGTAGAGGTGAGAACGATTACTAGTATTCAACACAAAAATCTTGTTCGTCTTCTTGGATGTTGCATAGATGGGCCTCAAAGGATACTTGTCTATGAATACATGAAGAACAGAAGTTTGGATCTTTTCATACACGGTATGTCTTTCTTTATGCAATCTCTTTGGTCCTTTGATTTGTCAACTATTATGTGAGATTTTGGCAAGTGTACTACTGAAGATGCTGAAGCAATAGTGCTGGTAAAAGTTTTAAGACGAATGCTAGTTGTAGAATAAGTTAAAATAGAAGTGTTGAAATTAAATTTATTACTGCTTGAACTTTTCAATATAAAGATATCAGAAAGCCAGAACAAGAATTTTCTTCAATTTAGTTCACCCTTTAAATAATTAAGTCTATGCTTTGGTTCAACTTTCAATCTTTAATTTGAATTCTTTGTTTTTATTAATACTCAATTTCTCAGTGTATAACTAATTAATTCTCTTTTAATTCACTATAGATTAAAAGAAAAAAAAAATACACGAACTAAAAATAAAAATCATTCTATTCATACAATTAAAAACATAATATAAGCCTAAAAGAAATTACTACTCAAGTGAAATTAATCAAAACACAGAAAATTTCTCAATCTTAAGATAAATTTAGAGAGTTTTAAGAAACATTATACTTAGGGAAACATTGGTTTGATCATGATTATCAACTATCACCTTCATATACGTTAATATGTAAAGCATTTTATTGTAGTTATTACATTATTTCAACTCGTAGCTGAATACCCAGACCAAAGTTTTATAAATATTTGAAGGAGCTTTGGATTCTTTGATTGGTTCAACGCAGGAAGCAGTGATCAATTTCTGAATTGGAGCACTAGATTCCAAATTATTCTGGGAGTAGCGCGAGGACTGCAATACCTTCATGAAGATTCACATCAAAGAATTGTTCATAGAGACATTAAAGCAAGCAATATTCTTCTTGATGACAAGTTTCATCCAAGGATTGGAGACTTTGGGCTAGCTAGATTTTTCCCTGAAGACCAAGCTTATCTAAGCACACAATTCGCTGGAACATTGTAAGTTCCTTTATTCAAACAAATTAAAATATCTTATAAAAATATATTGCTTAATTAGTACTGACTCAATGAAAATTGCTATATTAGCCATAGCTGTATTATATATATTAATTGTATTATGCTTCACAGCAATGTTGACATTATGATTTTATGCTTCCAACTACTAAGACCACAAAAATATATGGTGTTTATACTAATTAAGAAGTTTTAATGGTTGTACATATTTCAATGCCTTAGATTTAGCAGCATATTATTAAAGTTATTATTTCTGACAGCTATACAAAAATCATAACTGTTTAATTTTAATTTGACTATACTTTTATGGATAAAATTAATAGTGAAAAATCAATTACATATTTAGATAGAATCTTGTCAATAAGTGTTCAAAACATGTTAATATTTAAAAAATCAATAAATACAAAATTTGTTAAAATCAGAATAAAAATGAGTTGGTAACACTTTTTTTATAAATATTTTTTTATTTTTTATTTATTAATCATTATAATTTAAGGCAATTGTTAAGATTATTCTTTTCGATGATGTGAGTTTGGGATTAATTGTAAATTCTAACTCTCAGAAGTGAGATCTACAAAATATATAGTCTAGCATGCATTATATAATGGCCAACTATATTATGCTCTTCTGGAGGATGATGACACATAACCATACATAGGATGTTTGATATAATAAAAATTCCAACATGATCCTCATATTGTAATTAGTTGTGATGTCAGTTTTTTTAATTGAAATATGTATACATTCATGAATTCAATTTCCAAACAGCTCCACTATGTCAAGAGTTAAGAGGTTTTGATTGATAATGTGTCTTGTTAATTTTTTCTGTTTTGGGCAGAGGTTATACAGCTCCTGAATATGCTATTAGAGGAGAATTATCTGAAAAGGCAGATATCTATAGTTTTGGAGTTCTTGTTCTTGAAATAATCTGTTGCAGGAAAAACACAGATCATACTTTACCATCAGAAATGCAATACCTCCCTGAATATGTATGTATGTTCTAATCTTAATTTATACACAATATATATCTCTATTATTATTATCATACATGTTTTGCCCCCTAACTTATTTTATGAAATGTGTACACTAATAATATTCATGATATAGGCATGGAAACTATATGAGAATGCAAGGATATTGGATATTGTAGATCCACAGCTACAACAACATGGATTTGTAGAAAGGGATGTTATGCAAGCAATCCATGTGGCTTTCTTATGCCTTCAGCCTCATGCACATTTGAGACCTCCCATGTCACAAGCAGTGGCATTGTTGACATTCAAAATTGAAATGGTTACAACACCAATGAGGCCATGCTTCCTCGATCGAAGGCGCAAAAAGGATGATGACAACCATTCTTTGGAAGGATTATCTGAGATTCTCTCATCTCCCATATATGGTCACTGAATTTGTGTCTTCTAGCTACCTACCCACCTAACTATAACCACCAATCTAAACTGTGAGATAAGGCTCCTTGATCTTAAGGAACAAAATGAGGGAGGAGTTTAAAGGCTGCTAGGAAGTATAGATGTCATGAGAAATGCTAGTAATATATTTTTCAATACATCTTTTATGATTGGTCAATTTTTTAAAAAGTGAAAATATTTACTTCGTAAATTGATCACTTTTTAAAAATTACTTTGATTTAAAAAAAAAATTAGTCCATCACAAAAGGAATATAGAGCATTTTCCATGAGAGTTACTTAGTTCTTGAAGTTAAGTAATAAATGCTTAACAAATTGGCGGAATGGAGAGTTGCTTATTTAAGTATCAGTTACTTGTATAAGCAACTCTCATCTTAAAAAAGGAGAGTGTGGAGGTACTCTTAAAAAGTGTGTTGCTAGCATCTCTCTAAATTTTATTTACTTCATGTTTATGTATATATATGGAAAAGGATGGAGGCACGTACTTACAGTGCATCCACGTGAATCCATCATGAATTATGACTGTTGGATTTTCTTTTTTTTTTCTAAATTACAAAGAAGTTTATAACTGTTTAATCCGGAATATATATATATATATATATATATATATATATATATATATATATATATATATATATATATATATATATATATATATATATATATATATATATATAATAAGTAACTATCGCTCGCAATGAATATTAGACTGTAGTTGAGTTCCAACTTATACATATAAATGTTTTTTGGTGGAATTATGTTGGCTGGAAATTGTGATGATCATCGCTACAATGGAGTTGTAGGTTTTGAAAGTTATACGATAATCTTGAACCACATGTATTCTTGTTAAGAATGTTAATATGGTAATATAGAAATTATGACCTCATAACCACAAAAATTTGCAGGCTTTCAGGTTATAAGATATAATATTGGACCGTGCGTTCTTGTTAAGAATGTCTGTAACTTCCAATTTTGTTGCCGGCAATAACACGCGATAAGATGATTAACCCAACATATGCTACTTGCGAGTCATGGTATGCATTTGACGTATAAGGCATCCTGACCAAAAGTACAAACAACTGATATTATCCCCAGAAAAGCATGTGAAACACCATGTCATTTTGTCAATTTATAATAGAATGCAACAATTTGTAGGCATTTACACGAAGTTAAACAGAAACTTAGGTGATTTTCGGTTTCATAAAATATTTTTTATTTTTATTTTTATTTACAAAAATATCATCTTATTTTTATTTTAATTTATATTTTTTAATTTTTGTACTAAAAATGGTAAAAACAAAAAATAAAAATAAGAAATAATTATTTTTTATTTTTTATTTTTATTGATTCTTATATAAAATGTTGTTTCCTATAAAAAATGTTGAAAACAATGAAATGATGAGCAAGAAGAGAGTACAAGAATGAGCAAAAAAGATTACAATGAATGGAAAATTCTATATATAATTTATTGATATGTATCTTACAAATCCAATATATATATATATATATATATATATATATATATATATATATATATATATATATATATATATATATATATATATCCTGCTAAACACATAGGTCAATTAGCTAAAGGATAGATTAGTTACTTAATATCCCTACAAGTTAGAGAGTGTGTGTTAATTATTCCTAGCTTAAGAAGGTGAGAATGAAAAGAAATAGAATCTAAAGCTTTTGTAAAAATATTAGCAACTTGACGTGTTGTGGCGATGGAAGTAAATGGAATAATTTTGCATGAAATTTTTCTTAAATAATATAATAATCAATATCAATATGTTTTGTTCATTCATAAAAATGGAATTGATAGTGTGAATATTGAATTATGATGTTCGAGGATAAATTTAAAATATAAAATAAATCATTTTGTTTTTTAGTTTAAAATTAAAAAATAACAAAAAAAAAGAATAGAAAAAGAAAGAAAAATAATTTTTAGTTAAAAATTTAGTTAGAAAGTTAGTTGGATTAGTTAATGACGGTTAAGAATTAGTCAGAGGAAAAAGAAAAAAAGAAAATAAAAGAAAAATAAAAATAAAAAAAATAATAAAAAGAAAACAAAAAAGAGAAAAATTAGAAAACAAAAGGCGGAAGCTTCTTCACTTTTAGGAAATTTTTCCCTTTCTTTTTCTTGAAATTTTATCTATAAATAGGAACTTTCATTTAGTTCAAGGGAAGCATTCTTCATTTCTAAGAAAAAATTTCAGAATTTCTAAGGAGGGAGAGAGAGAGGAACACTTTGAGTCATTGAAAGGGGGTTTTTAGATTTTTTCTAAGAGGAGCACCAAAGAGACTCTTGAATTCTACATCCAATTAAGCACCTCTTTGGCCTCCATGGAACCAATTACTCATCACCTTCTAAGATGCTATCAAGTGGCATTCAAGAACATCAATGGAGTTAGATCTTGTTTCTATTTCGTTTAATTTTATTGCGTCTTCTTGGATTTTCGAGTTCATCTTCGTCTCTGTTTTCATTTTCATTTTTGATCAGTCAAATGATCTTCGATTTCAGTGATTTTTGTTGAGTTCTCTTCGTCCTTCTCTCTAGTTTCTGGAATGATATTATTTGTCTAATTTGGATCTGAAATGAAGTCTCTATGACCTGATTACTGAAGGATGTTCGTCCTTATGCGCAAAAGAACCTAACTTGTTTGATTTGTGCATACCTTGCTCATTTCTGGTCTGATTTTGTCAAATTTGTTTTGTTTGATTCCTATGATATATATCTTTCAATTGTTTGATTTTAATTTTTCAGATCTACCAAAATATATTTTCGAAAAATTCTAAGATTTGCAATCAAATTTTGACGCCAAATTTTCGGGTTCATCCTCATCTCTGTTTTTCGTTTTCATTTTTGATCGGTCAAATGATCTTAGATTTTGGTGGTTTTATTGCGTTCTCTTCGTCTTTCTCTCTAGTTTCTGAAATGTTATTATTTGTCTAATTTGGATATGAAATGAAGTTTTTATGGCCGAATTACTGAAACATGTTTGTCTTGGTACGCAAATGAACCTATCTTGTTTGATTTGTGCATAACTTGCTCATTTCCGGTCTGATTTTTGTCAAACTTATTTTGTTTGATTCCTATGATTCATATATTTTAATTAATCAGTTTTAATTTTTTATATCTCTGGAAAAATATTTTTGAAAAATTCTGAGATTTGAATTCAAATTTTGGCGCCAAAATCTCTTGTATCTTTGAAGTTCTTTTGTAGATCTTGTTCTTTTAACCTTGTTTAGGTATTATTTTTCATGTGTTGATCCTTCCATATGTATTTCTTTCTGATTTGTTTGTGTTTGTATGTCCTCCTTTGAAAAAAATTCCTAAGAGTGCATGACCATGTGCATGCATCTTATATGCTAAGTCTAGCTTAAGTGATGCACGATTAAGTCATTAAGCCTAAAGAGTTAAGTGTATGCTTGAATCAAATAAAAAAAACACTTAATTCTTACTTTTGAACCTTATGACCTAAGCTGGATTGGAGACAATTGAATAAGGAACATCAATGGAGGTTAGACCTAGCTTTTATTCCGCTTAATTTTCTTGGTTCTCCTCGGATTTTCGAGTTCATCTTCATCTCTATTTAAAATTCCCTTCAACTGTGCAACAAATTCTAACGCGAACAACTAGCATTCCCTACCGTCTCATGTTTTAATTCGTGCGGATTCAAATACGGCTTACGACGATTTGGATCTTGCAAGCAGGCATTTCTAAAAATCACCATTCTCAATAAATTCCTATAAAAACGTCCGCTTTTGAATTTTCAGAAATTCATGCAACAGGTTCTAACGCGAACGAGTAGCATTCTCTACCGTCTTGTGTTTTAATTCGTGCGGATCCAAATACGGCTTACGACGATTTGGATCTTGCAAGCAGGGATTTCTGAAAAACACCATTTTCAATCAAATCCTATAAAGACGTCTGCTTTTCAACTTTCCGAAATTCATGCAACGGGTTCTAACGCGAACGAGTAGCGTTCTCTACCGTCTCATGTTTTAATTCATGCAAGATCCAAATACGGCTTACGAAGATTTGGGTCTTGCAAGCAGGGATTTCTGAAAACCACCATTTTTTCAATAAAATCCTATAAAAACGTCTGCTTTTAAACTTTCTGAAATTCATGCAACAGGTTTCAACGCAAACGAGTAGCATTCTCTACCGTCTCGTGTTTTTAATTCGTGCGGATCCAAATACGGCTAACGAAGATTTGGATCTTGCAAGCAGGGATTTCTGAAAAACACCATTTTCAATCAAATCCTATAAAGACGTCTGTTTTTAAACTTTCCGAAATTCATGCAACGGGTTCTAACGCGAACGAGTAGCATTCTCTACCATCTCGTGTTTTAATTCGTGCAGGATCCAAATACGGCTTACGACGATTTGGATCTTGCAAGCAGGGATTTCTGAAAACCACCCTTTTTCAATAAAATCTTATAAAAACGTCTGTTTTAAAACTTTTCGAAATTCATGCAACAGGTTTCAACGCGAACGAGTAGCATTCTCTACCGTCTCGTGTTTTTAATTCGTACGAATCCAAATACAGCTTACGACGATTTGGATCTTGTAAGCAGGGATTTCTGAAAAACATCATTTTCAATAAATTCCTATATAAACGTATGTTTTTAAACTTTCGAAATTCATACAACGGGTTTCAACGCGAACGAGTAGCATTCTCTACCGTCTCGTGTTTTTAATTCGTGCGGATCCAAATACGGCTTACGACGATTTGGATCTTGCAAGCAGGGACTTCTGAAAAACACCATTTTCAATAAATTCCTCTATAAACGTCTGTTTTTAAGCTTTCCAAAATTCATGCAACGGGTTCTAACCCGAACGAGTAGCATTCTCTACCGTTTCGTGTTTTAATTCGTGCAGATCCAAATATGGCTTACGACGATTTGGGTCCTGTAAGCAGGGATGTCTGAAAACCACCATTTTCAATAAATTCCTATAAAAGCATCTTTTTTTTTTTATCTAAAATCACTCTTTATTCTTTTAGAGATCAAGTCTCTTAACTAGAACTACGTAGCCTTGAGTTTCTCATTGCACCAGGGAATACGTAGGAGGAGGATCAAGTCCTGTCAGACTATTTTCCATAAACCTATTTATCTTCTATTCTATTTTAAGGGATCAAATAGTTTTCAAAATATTACACACTCAGTTTAACGGTACCGTTCTTTGGAACGGGCGAGTAGGGTGCCTAACACCTTTCTTACTCATAACCGACTCCCGAACCTAGATTTCTTCCTCAAGTTAGGGTTTTTCCAAATGTTTTCCCTTAAAATAAAATTTGGTGGCGGCTCCACAATCAAATTAAATCATTTTCAAAATTTGTAGCGAGTTCGTCGTCTCGTCGTAATTACGGTTATGACAAATAGCAATCTTACAAGTTAATTCATTATCACAATATAGACGAGCTGGTGTAAGAAAATGGTGCAAAAGATCTTGAAATAAAAAAGTTAATCATTGAAACTCACAAATAGTGGAAGCAAGAGCACGATATTCAACTTCAATAGATGATCTTGACATGATGTTTTTTTCCTTAGATTTCCAAAAGATAAGATAATGTCCAAGAAAGATGTTGTATCAAGTTATAGACTTGTGTGTATTATGATAGGATGTCCAGTTAGAATAATTAAAAGCCGCTATAAAGGAGAATGAACTAAATAAAACAAACCTTGTCCAGGTGATCCTGTAATACAAAGAAGGACATAAAGGCTTGTAGTGATTTATAGTAGGTAAAGTAAAGAATTGAGACAATTATCATACAATGAAAGAGATGTCAAGCTAACTTGTAGTTAGGTAAAAACGTATCCCTTCAAGTATTCTATATGCAGTGGCATCATGATAAGGATCAAAATCATTCTGATGAAGTTTGATGATTTTAACCATAGGTGTCGTAGCTGGTTTGCAAGCAAGCAAGCCAACATTAGAAAATGTATAATGCATATTTTTGTTGGCAGATTATGGTACCTTTGTTGGATTTGACTACTTCAAGACCAAGAAAATACTTTAGTGGACCAAGCTCCTTAATATGAAAACAAAGATTCAATTAGTTCTTAACAAATGAGATCTCAAAGCTATCATTTCTGCTAATAAGTATGTTATCCATATAGACAAGGATAACAGAAAACTTGGAGCCAACAAACTTAATAAAGAGAGAGTGATAATATGCAAATTGTCTATATTCTAAACTTTAACAACAATCAGAGAGCGTAGCAAACCATTGATAGCTGGCCTGTTTTAAGCCATATAAGGACTTGTGAAGTTTTTAAACTTGTTTAGGCTTAATGATACACTTATTCATTAAGTCTCCATGTAAAAATGCATTATTCACATTGAGTTGTTCAAGAATCTAGCCTTTACAAGATGCAATAGCCAAAATCAATTTCACAATAGAACATTTAGCAATAGAGGCAAAAGTATTAAAATAATCCAAATCTTCAATTTGGGTATAACCTTTTGCAAGACGGGCTTTATATATTTCTATAGATCCATATAATCTATATTTAATCTTATAAATCCATTTTGAATCTATAGATTGCTTTTCTGATGGTAAATTAGTAATGGACCAATTATGCTTATGTTTTAAAGCTTCTAACTCATCATTTATAGAATTAACCCAATCATGGAACTTAATTGCTTTGTTATACATTGTAGGTTCAACATGTGTACATATAGCTAAAGTATAATGAAGTTGAGATATAGAAAAGGATTTGTGAGAAAGAATAGAGAATAGAGGATACATCATATTAGAATCATCAAGATATGAATTCAAATTGTAGTAGTGAAAATCACGAAGATAGACAGGAAGTTATCTTGTCTTATCTTGTTTTATCTTGTTTGATCTCCTTGAGATTGGAATCATGAGTAGAAGAAGTGTCTTCTACTAGTGATGACATATCTAAACTAGAAAGTAAACCATTATTTTGGATGGATTGATTATGAATGACACTGTTGTCTGGCAGGGGGCTCAGTTTGTCATATAATAGAAAATTAAAATTGGTGGAGTTCAACATTATTTAACTTATCTTTGGAGGAATCAATGTAAGGAAACACATGCTCATAAAACATAAAATTTCTAGACATAAAAATCTCTCTATATGATTAATCCATAAGAATATACCCTTTGGTAACCAGATTTAGTTCCTAGGAAAACACATTTTTAGGTTCAAAAGGATTAGAGACACTCCTTGGAGAAACTCAAAGAGGGTCTTGTTTTGCAAGACAAGGGATGGTAGTCTATTGATTAAACATACAACATGAATAACAACAATTTTTAGGGAGTTAGACTAGAAAAGAAGGGATCGAGTAATATTTAATATGTGCTTGTGTTTCCTTTCCATAACAGAGGTCTTTTTTTGGAGGGGAGGTTCCACACAAGAATTCTAATAAATAATACCATGTTGGCCATGAAAACTTAGAATATTAAACTCAATTCCATTATCAGACCTAATATTTTTGATGATTTTGTTTAACTAAGTCTTTACCATAAAAACAAAATTTTGAATTAAATTTCTTAGTTAAAATTTTGAGGTTATTAAGAATATCCATATGTGTTTGTTATAATCATCAACTACAGTTAAAAAATATTTATGATCTTAAAGAAAACTTATTTTTATAGGATCCCATATATCCATGTGAATGTGATCAAAAGGTTCAGAAATTTTGGTGCTGTTATAAAAAAAGGGAAGCTTAGATTGTTTGGAAAAGTAACAATAATCACAAACAAATTCAAAATTGTATTTCACATAAGAGAAACTTTTACCAATAGTAAGTAAAACTGTATATAAAGGATATCCTAGTTTATAATGTCATATATCAAAAGTATAGGTAATTTTATTATTTTGAGACATAAGCACATTGATTATAGTTGAATCAACCTTAATAGCATAACTTAGTTCTATGAGAATGTACAAATTATTTTGAACCTCAACATGTCCAATCATCCTAGACATACTAGTATCCTATATAAGACAAGAATTATGATAAAAAAAATAAGTTTTAGTGTAAGGATTAAGTCAATCTACAAATGAAAATCAAGTTATATTTAAATTAGGGTATGCATAGAACATCATAAAGGAGATATTGCTAGATATTTTAACAAATATGAAAGCACCATTAGGTAATTTAATGGTAACTGGCTTGATTAAATTTTATAACAAAACTTTGAATCATGTTGCATACATGATCAGTGGATCCACTATCAAGGATAAAAAAAAATGAATAGGGTTGTTACCTATAGTTTAGGCAGTGGCTTGCTGATGAATGAGTAAATTATCAGCACTATCATGCACTACAAGAAAATATAATTCTTCTGATGGTTATTTCTCGGTGTTTCAACCATAACCGCCGTCGTAGGAATTGTTCGACGCCTTAGAAGGCGGTTATCTTAGCCGTTCTGGATAGAATGAAGTTAAGCTGGTTTATTGTTGTTTAGCGACGACTTCATATTTGCAACCTTTTTTTATAAAGAAGTTTATTTTTCATTTTCTCCCTCTCCCGCAGCTTGCGATCCAGACAAATATTGTGTCTTAACCCTATATAACCCTAACAAATAAAATCCAAAATTTCAAACTACGGTTATTTCTCCTTACACCATTGTTGCAACCGTAATTCCAACGAGACGACAAACTCGCTAAAATTTTAAAATAGAATTTTATTTGATAGTGGAGTCGCCACCAAATTTTAATTTAAGGGAAAACATTTGGAAAAACCCTAACTCAAAGAAGAGATTTGGGTTCGGGATTCGGTTACGAGTGGGGAAGGTGTTAGGCACCCCACTCGCCTGTTCCCATTAGAACCCGTAGCACGAATTTTAGAAAATAAAACCAGACGTTTGTTTAACAGAGTTAGTAAACCGTGATTTTCTAAAATTGCGTGCTTGCAAAATCCAAATCGTCGTAAGCCGCATTTGAATCTGCACGAATTAAAACATGGAACAACAGAGTAGGCTCCCTATTCGTATTATAATCCATTGCACAAATTTTAAAAAATATAATGTAAACAGACATTTTTTTTATGAAAAGGGTCCGACCCAAATTTACAAAAAGGGCTTGATTCAAGACAAAATAAAAAATAAAAAAGAATTGATTTTGAATTAAAAGAATTGGGCTTGAGACAAATTAAGGAAGTAAATTTGATTTCAAATTAAATGTAAAAGAATCGGGCTTGGTCTATATTAAACCATGGATTGGATTTAAAAATTAAGAAATTGAATTGGGCTTGACCCAAATTAAGAAAAATTGAATTTGATTTCAAAATTAAAAAAGATTGGGCTTGACGCAAAATAAAATGAACTTGATTCAAGATTAAAGAAAGGAATTGGGCTTGACCCAAATTAAGAAAAATTAAATTTGATTCCAAAATAGAAAAAAAGGTTAAGCTTGACCCAAAATAAAATGGACTTGATTTAAAATTAAAGAAAAGAGTTGGGCTTGACCCAAATTAAGAAAAATTGGAATTGATTGAAAATTAAAAAAAATGGGATTGAGCTTGACCCAAAATACCAAAAAAAAGACTAGATTTTTTGAAAAAAAAAAGTGAGCTTGCTTCGAATAAAAAAAGAAAATTTGGCTAGCCCCAAATTAAAGAAAATTTGGCTAGTCCCAAAAATTAAAACCAACTAATTGAAATATATGGATCATAGGAATCAAACAAAACAATTTTGACAAAAATCTAACCAGAAATGAGCAAGTTATGCACAAATCAAACGAGCTGGTGCATTTGCACACCAGGACGAACATGCTTTGGTAATCAGGCGATAGAAATTTCATTTCAGATCTAAATTAGACAAATAATATCATTCCAAAAACTAGAGAGAAAGGAAAAAAGAACGCAACAAAAATCATGGAAATTAGAGATCATTTGACTGATTAAAAACAAAAACTAAAAATAGAGACGAAGATCAACCTCAAGAACACACAAGATTGTGGCGTCAAAATTTGAATTCAAATCTCAGAATTTTTCAAAACTATTTTTTGGTAGATATGAAAAATTAAAACCAATCAATTGAAATAAATGGATTATAGTAATCAAACAAAATAATTTTTACCTAAATTCAACCAGAAATGAGCAAGTTATGCATAAATTAAACAAGCTAGGTTAATTTGGACACCAAGATGAACATGCTTCGGTAATCAGGCGATATAAATTTCATTTCAGATCCAAATTAGACAAATAATATCATTCCAGAGACTAGAGAGAACGACAAAGAAAACTCAACAAAAATCACCAAAATCAAAGATCATTTGGCTGATCAAAAATGAAAACGAAAAACAGAGACGAAAATAAACTCGGAAATCCAAGAGGAAGCAAGAAACTTAAGAGGAATAAAAGTAGGATCTAACCTCTATTGGAATGTGGTGAAGAACTGGTTCCCTGGAGGCCAAGGACTGAATTGAAGGCAGAGGTAGAGAGTCCTAGGTCCTCCTTTCGAAAATTCTGAAAATCCCCTCCTAAGACTCCCAGTCCTCCTCCCCCATTTTGGTGAAGGACCTCTCCTTATATAGAAGAAGGAAGGATTAAAGAATTTTTTCTTATCCAATGTGGGACTTCTTTCCCACATAGGAGAATTTTCTTTTTTTCTTTCTTCTTTCTACTTTTCTGATTCTTTTCTTTTTTTTCTTTTTTTTTTCTTTTTTTATTTATTTGTTTATTCTTATTACTTGATTTTATCTTTATTTTTTTATTTTTACATTTTTAGTTCAATCTTTTCTATTTTTGTATTTTTTTATTATTTTTTGTTATTTTGATTTTTCTTTTCTTTATTTTTCTTTATTTATACTTTTTGTTGTCGTTTTCTGTTTTTTTGTTTTTTTGTTTTCTATCTATTCATTTTTCTGCTTTTTGTTTATTAATATTAATACTTACTTATTATTTAAATTATGGTTTAATCACTAATTAATTTTAAAAATGGGGCTTCGGACATAATTGAGTGTTTACAGAGAGATCATGGACGTCGTTGGGTCAAGATCCACCCGAACGGCAAGGGCAAGATAAACGAGGCGCGGACCCGAACCCATTGTAAGTCGTGCCCCACGCGACTAAGAGTAGCCCTGCAACCAGCCCCCCGTGGCTTAACAGCAGCGCTTTGGGCTTTGGGACGAAGACTCCCTCGTAGTCGAAAGCCCGGTCATGGAGAGGAGGTCGCGCTTCGAAGCTGGGCTCTTGGGGACCACAAGCAATTCTTATCAAGTCGCTAGGCTTTAAAGGGGATAGGAACGCCTCAGCAGCATGTCAGAAATGGAACTCATGCATGAGACCTAGGAACGAACGAGGGGAACATTCACGCAGCAGCATCCTTGTCGTCGGAGCAGTGTCGCATGAAAAAAGAGGAGCCTCAAATAGACGTAGGGCCCGCCTAGGTAGTGGCCAAGATGGGGTAAGGAGGCCCCACCTTGCGGCGTACGTTCTAGCCCCTGCTCTGCAAAAACACATTTCAGGTTAACTAATAGCCAAGGGGAAGGATGCACGTTTTGCACCCCATGGGCATTTGGGTGGCCCATTTCCTATAATTGCAACTAGGGCCTCCCACTTCCTTTAATCGCTATTCAACCCACCCACTATCAAATATTATGAATCTACCCCTGCATCTCCTTTATTTTTGAATTAACCCCTGAATTTCCCCATAATTGCAAACTGACCCCTAAAAATCTTATAATTCAAATTTAATCCCCGGAACTTCCCCACGATCCAAATTTGACCCCTATACTTTTCATAACTCAAGTCCAACCCCCGTATTTCTCATTTCCTTAAAATAAGACTAACTCACTTCATTACCACCGCATCTTCAAGAATAAAGTTCCCTCTTTTTCAAATATTTTGGGATCTTTGGTCTCACGCAACAGGCTCTAAACGGGGAACTAGCGGTTCACCTGCTGTTCAACATTTAGTAGTTCGTATAGGCCCCCGTGCTGCCGTAGCCGCCTCAGACCTTGTGCATGAGTGGACTAAAGGTCCTTTCAAAAATTCTTTTTCAAATATTTTGAGATCTTTGGTCTCACGCAACGGGCTCTAAACGGGGAACTAACGGTTCACCTGCTGTTCAATGTTTAGTAGTTCGTATAGGCCCCCGTGCTGCCGTAGCCGCCTCGGACCTTGTGCATGAGTGGACTAAAGGTCCTTTCAAAAATTCTTTTTCAAATATTTTGGGATCTTTGGTCTCACGCAACGGGCTCTAAATGAGGAACTGGCGGTTCACCTGTTGTTCAGCGTTTAGTAGTTCGTATAGGCCCCCATGCTGCCATAGCCGCCTCGGACCTTGTGCATGAGTGGACTAAAGGTCCTTTCAAAAATTCTTTTTCAAATATTTTGGGATCTTTGGTCTCACGCGACAGGCTCTAAATAGGGAACTGGCGGTCCACCTGCTGTTCAGCGTTTAGTAGTTCGTATAGGCCCCATGCTGCCATAGCCGCCTTGGACCTTGTGCATGAAGGGATCGAAAGGTCCTTAAAAAAATGTAAATAAATAATAAAATCCTTTTCAAAATATCATATTCCTTTTGAATACCTCTGAAGGTCAAGCCTTCACAAACCAGAACTTTGTAAGCCCCTAGTTTTCCATTGCACCGGGGAATACGTAGGAGCGGGATCAAGTCCTGTCAGACTATCCTCCATCAAGTTATTTATTTCCATGCTAATTAAAGGGATCAAACAATTTCAAAAATCACACACTCAGTTTAAGGGTACCGTTCTTCGGAACGGACAAGTGCGATGCCTAACACCTTCCCCATTCCTAACCGACTCCCGAACATCGAATCTCATCCTCGAGTCAAGGTTTTTTCCAAATCTTTTTCCCTTAAATAAAAATTTGGTGGCGACTCCACTTAATAAAAAATAATTCTATTTTTAAAATTTTAGCGAGTTCGTCGTCTCGTCGGAATTATGGTTGCGACAACTACTACTTGAAGAAAGTCACATAAATATTGGATAGTTAATATGATTGGTAAGTAGGTTAATACATCTTGTGTATGTTTGACTTTATCATTACTCTAGTATTTTGTATTCTAATATAAACCTTTTATTCTACAAATATAGATACAGATGGAATCATTAAAGAAAATCGTCTGTGAGTTGCAGATTTAAGTTTGAACCTTCTTCCAAGTCAAAAAGCAATGTTGGAATGGAATAAGGATGGTCAAACAATTGGACATAGTAGTGGTATTTTAAGAGTATATTTGGGAGAACTTACTGCTAATCCCAACAAGTTTCCTATTAGTTATGAATCTTGGCATAAAGTTCCTTTAACATACAAGGAACATATTTGGAATAGTGTTATTAAGATATTAATTCTAATTCAATGAATATATTCTCTTATCAACCGTGTATACTAATTTTTAATTCTTGAATT
The DNA here is from genome assembly GCA_037954105.1 of Canavalia gladiata. NCBI lineage: Eukaryota > Viridiplantae > Streptophyta > Magnoliopsida > Fabales > Fabaceae > Canavalia > Canavalia gladiata. The sequence goes on from CM075662.1 coordinate 27,140,005, forward strand.
TATCTTTCGTAGGAAAAATTTCAAGTCAATGATGGAGAACAGAAAGATCACATTATGTTTAAAATTAGCAAATGTTGGAGAGAGAACTGTTGCAAATTATATAAGGAGTTTATTGTTGAAGGTGCTACTTGGGAACAAAATCTTGAGTCACATCCAGGTGGTATCTTAATAGATCAATGGGCCTCTTTTTTGCAATATCGACAAAGTCAAAAAACAATGATAATAAGTCATTTTTTGATAAAGTTCTTAATATATATATATATATATATATATATATATATATATATATATGATTAACTCTTTTTTATATAGGAAATATCTGTAAAGAAACACGGCAAATCGACAAAAACAAATCATACCTCATACACTTAGCTCAAAGTCAATTGCTAGAAAGAAACATGAGCTGGTATAGTTTTTGAATAAGCATTTTTATCATATTTAAAACCTTAAATATCAAGTTTTCTCTTCATGATATAACTAATATCATGCTTAATAGGAAATTGAAATTGGAAGAAGATACAGTAGAGGAGAAATGTATTCTATTGCACATAAAAGAAAGGATGGTTCTTTTATTAATGAGGAAGCCAGAGAGAAAAGTGTGAGTAACATTGTCCCAATTATGAATTTCTATTTTTTTTCTTGTTCATCATTATGTTTTATAATCATTCAAATTGGAAGCTGAAGATGTTATTTTGACTATAATAGAGCATTGATATGTTAAATTTCATCCGTTGAATGCAAGTAGTTGAAATTGAATGTTCTTACTATGTTCCATTGTTCTTTTTAACTGGGATATGACTATTTGCATTATTGATTTATTAAAAATTGTTGAGTTGTTTAGCAGGAACTACTAGATATGCAAAATAATGACTCAAGTTCTAACGAGGATGCTTACATCACTGTATTTGGGAAGGAACATCCAGGACGTGTGTGAGACATGGGATTTGGTGTTTGCCCCTCCCAAATCTTAGGAACTACTCGTACTCATGGATGCTCTAGTATATCTTCTCATGTTGGAAATGACCTGAAAACTGAATTGCAGCAAAATAAACAAAGAATTGCAGCTTTAGAGGAAGAAGTTGCAAAGTATAAAGATTTAGAGCAAAAAGTTGCAAAATATGAAAGTTTAGAGCAAAAGGTTGCAAAATATGAAAGTTTAGAGAAAAAAATTGCAAAGTAGGAAGCTTTGGAGGAACAAGTAGCATTTCTTATGCAACAACTAGGAAATCAACTGCCACTTCAATTTAATCAGGTAAGGATTTATGGTTCTACTACTTTCTTATACTAATAATTTTATTAGTTTCTTATGTAAATACTATTGGAAAAAAATATTTCATAATAATTTTAATTTTTCTTATTTTTCATTAATTTTAGGCAACTGATTTAGAATCACCAACAGAAAGAAGACCATCTTCATTCGTAAGTGATGAGCCTAGACGAAATGAACCATCATCTTTTTAGTTATTTGACCATACATTTTTATTTAAATAGTCAATATTATTGTTTCTATTTAAAAAATCACAAAGACATGTTATTTTATTTTTGAAATATTGAATGAATTATTTTATATAATTTTTCATTTAGTTATGTTTGTTTACATTATGTAAAAAAAATTTAAATTTATAAGAAGTTTAAATTGTTTGATTAACAAGTTGAAATTCGTTTGTGCCTTGATGATCAATAGATAAATTTGATTCAGTATGAGTTTGTGTTTCATTAATAAATTTTACCCTGTTGATCATATTTAGAAAATTATTGCATCTGAATTTAATATTCTAAAAAAAATCATGCTTAAATAAAATATTTCAATGATATGTCGTTATTTTTCTATTGCACTTAAATATTTGCAAACAGGCCATATTTTAAAATGTGATTACTATTTTTTAATAGTTGTTGTATTTTTAGAATGAAAATAAAAAATATTTTACACTAAAGTTGAGATGAGTGGAAGAAAATGAAAATAAAAAGAAAATAAAACACGATATTAAGAAAAAAATAAAATATAATATAATGAAATAAAAATATTAAGTATTTTTATTAATTTTTTACTAAAATCATTAAGTGACTCAATTCAATCAAAATTATTTTAGAATAACAAAATTATTTTTTAAATTATATTTTTTATATATTTAAATTATTTAATAAAAAATTGAATTCTAATAAACCGATCGAATATACATAATCTTATCCAAATGAAGGGCATGAACTCAATCATTTCTCGCTTCCTATTTAGTTTCAGTGCGTTTCATGTTTAGTTTCGGTGCTAGTCTGACTTTTTGTGCTTACAACAACTCTAAACTGACATTTTCTTATTTGTTGACAAGGCTTTTATTGTCATGTCAGCATTGATCCTGCAACTAGTTCCACGCATGTTGATATTGCTCCTTTGTTCTCATCACACAAATAAGGATGAGAAGTGCATAAATAATTTGACACTGTTTGGAATTTAAATTTGGAGAGACGTTGTTAGTAATGTGTTTTTAATGTATAATGAAAGATGGTGTATTTAATGCACAATGAGTCATATCCAAATTCAAAAAATAAAAAAGGCAATTAATGAAGGATTAAAATTGACACAGAAACGCCATAAAAAATTGATATGGAAACAATTTTGTCACTGTAGCAAAATGCTTTTAACAGAGGAGGTAACATATTAATCTTGTAGTCCTGATTAGATTTTATATGTTATAATAAATAATTAGTTATTTTCTTTTGAACTTTTCTTATTAACTTTAAATTAGTTCTTATACTTCAAATTTCTTTTCTTAACTTCTGAACTATTACAAAATTTATCAAATTAATATGACCAACATTGTAATAGTTTGAAAACCAACATAAATCTACTTTGTGATAATAAGAAGATTTGAGAGGGGGGAAAATTGAGTATGGACAACTAATTTGGAGTTGAAGTGAAATTTAAAGTTTAAAATTTATTACCGTTTACCTATTTTTATAACATGTAATTTTTTGAATTGACAACACGATGCGGAAAAATATATAAAAATTATATTAATAAATATAATTATAATAAATTCATCTATTTAAATTTTTTAAAAAAATTATAATTAATTATCAATTCTAAATGATCAATTATTAAAAAAATTAGATTTAACAATATAAAAAATGATAATTATTGATTTATATATATATATATATAATCGATTATCATTTACGTATTTGATTATGTATTTTCAGTAATTAATTATAACTTTATTTTAAATAATTATTATTTTCTATATTGTCTACCATAATTTTTTACAATAATTAATTATAAAAAATTTAAATATAAATAAATAAATAAATTTACTATAACTATATAAAAGAATCGGAGTTGAATTATATGTGCATAACCTCGAGATATACAATGTTAGCAAGAGAGTGGAAAAACACCATGGTTTATCTCTCAAAACGTAGCTTTTGTTGAGATAGAAAGTGGGAGAGATAAACGCAAAACCACTGTGTATGTTAGTACTTTAAACCTTGCCATTCGAATTTAATACTGTGTGGCAGATATCCCTCAGGCATCACATTCAATTCTTTCCCGACATACATTCAATGCTTTTTATTCATTATTTAGGTCAATGGATCATATCACAACCACCTTATTTCGCTTTTTAACCAATGAATCACACCCAAACCCAGCCAAAAAAATGTAATGCTAGTCTAATAAGTAACACCTTTTTTTTTTTTCTTTTTCCTCATAGCAATAATGTTGCATTTTCCACCCATTCTTCCCTTCTAAAAAGAGTACATTATGCTTGATTGAGGAAGGGAAAATATAAACCAATAAATAAATAAACCTTTTGGTTTATGTTCAACGCATGGAGCTTAATCATGCAGCCCAAACACAAATAGTTGCAACTAATTTTATCATACATCCTAACATTTTAACATAGCTTCCCATATTGGTAGTGTAGTAGAGTCCATACGTTAGAGAAACCTTTTTCCTATTTCATGTTATCTTCATTCTTATTTATCTATTTTAATTTATATGTTCATGTGCAAATTTAAAATAGCATTACTTACTACTTTTTTTACTAATACTTTTTTATTCGTATAAAAATATAAATAAAGAGAAGAATGATCATAAATAGTGTAATTAAATAAATAAAAGATAGATAAAAAAAATTATGAAATAACTATAACACAATAATTAGATTAATTAATATGTTTAATTATCCTCTCTTTCTAAACATAAGTACAGAGATAGTATGGTAAGGGGATAAAAAAAAGAGAAAGAGAATGGAGGAGGGGGAAAATTCTAAACTGAAAGGAAATAATTTTAGAAGAGAAGTGTTTACATTTCTTCCAAAAATCACAATGATAGAAATTAGAGAGGAAAAGAGTACAATTGAAGGAAGAAAGAAGGATGGTATTATGAGTTATGAATTATGTGTGGTGGCCATGCATGGCCAATGATTGTTCTACCTGTTGTGTAATGGATTTGGACCTGTAGGAACAACTCTTTTATCATCTGAGTAGGTGTTCTTGTTGTAGCAAGTGAAGTAACGGTGAATTTGGTGTCTCTTGTTTTTGCACTTGTGCACATCATGGAATGTCTCCCTTTTGGTGCCATCAAACAAATTGTTAACAAGTGAGGTCTTTCTTGCCACAGTGTTGGACCCAATACATGCCAAAAACAAGAGGCAGAGAAGAAGTATGTTCTTGTGTAATCTCATTGCACCAATTGTGTTAATTCAAAAATAGAAAGGAATAGAGAGAAGAAGAGTTTGGAAGGACAAAAAACAACTCAGAAAAGAGCAATTGCAAAGGAAAATATGAAGAAGACCCACAAGAGATTCTAAAAGAGAACAGAGAAAGTGAGAGCGACAGAGAGAGATATAGAGAGATAAAAACAAAGCAAAAGGAATTGGTGAAAAAGATAGGGACCGGCATAGTAGAAGAGTGTGTTATGTTATGTGAATGGAACATTAACTATGGTACCTCGGATATGCAGTTGAAGAGTTTTGATACATCACATCTATCTGCTCAGAAATTTCACCAAACCTAATTAATTCACTTCAATTCACCTTTACAATTTCTAAATTATATAATAACCAAAGTTAATTCAAACATAATTGGGAAGTGAAAAATGAATAATATAGAATATAGAGCCACCCCAAGCCAAGGAGAAGGAACAACATTCTGTCCCTTTTAGGCTTCTCAGTCCTTAGCATATAGCTGAAGAAAGCCTAAAGGGCTAGGACCCAACCCTCTCTACTGAAGCTTCACCACGTGCTTTTCAATTTGAGGACCATACTTCAAAAGCTGACACTGCTTTAGAAGAAGAAAATGCAGGGAAATTTAATAGGTGTTTTTGACTGTACCATAACATATACCACATAATGCATGCATTCAATTCCAATTGATTTTTATATATATAATATATAATATATCAATGCTTTTGATTGAGTGAATCATGAAATTGTGATATGCAAATTTTGTTGTTGGGTTTTGACATGGAACAACCTGGGAATGGGGTAATGCCTACGCCGGAATTGTGAAAGGACAGTTAGGGATTCATTAAATTAAGGTTATTTTGTGTTATTACAGTAAGGCTAAGCCTAGTTACTTACCTATGTTCCTATATTGTCCCACCCTCACTCTTCCTTTTCTCCAAATAACACAACATTTGATGCATAGGTATGCAGTTTGACCTATAAGATAACAAATAAGAGGGCAGAGTGAAACATGGTGATAGAATAGTTACCTTTTTCTCAACTTCCACTTGCTTCTCTGTGGAAAGACATGTACATTTTCTTTTATCATGGGTGGAGAATGAAAATATAAATTATTCAATTTTATTATTATTAGACTTGTTTCATAAGCTAATGGAGATGTAAAGATAACATCGATTCTTTCTCAAAATAGTAAAAATATAATATTAAAAATGTTTTTTTTAATAAGTTGATTGGACTGCCTAGAGTATATATATAGTCGGAGTTTATAATTTTTAATATTAATATAAAATATGCAAATTAAAGTCCTAGATTAAATTAATGATAAAAATATCGTTAGTTTTTTAAAGTCCTAGTTTAAATAATGCTGGTGGATTTTAAGTACTAAGAAAGTCCTTTCAAAGATCCACCATTGAATTTCCGTTTAATTTAATATACAATGCGAACTAATGTTTCTCTAAGGTAGCTGATTAAAAATTAAAAATTAAAAATATCCTTTTTATTAAAAATTATGTTAAGATATATTAAAAATTATACAAAAATATATTAATAATATTTTTTTTAATTCATTAATAATATTTTCTGAATATAATAATCTAATCAAGATGTCAAATTTCAAACAAATCCATTTTTTTTTTGACAAAAACATGCAATTAAGTTATCGAACTAACAAGGTACCCAACTCGTACATTAGCTTAGTAACTAGTAAATGAAATGTACAGGTATATTTAAAAAAATATAAAGAATATGAAGAATATCATCTTAAACTAATTTAGTAAATAAATAATTATTTTATTGGTAATATAAATATAGGGTTATGCTAATCAATACTCTAAAGATATTGGTTAAAAAATTAGAAATAAATTTTTGTTAGAAATCAAGTTAAAATGCATTGAAAAATCCTAAAATAATGCATTAATAATATTTTTAATAAAAAATTACTTTTAACTTCTTAATCAATATTATAAGAAAATTCATTAGCATTTTCTTTAAATTTAAAATATTTAAATCTCAAATTATTCTATTTAATAAAAAAAATTTAATGATAATTTACAAAAATTCTATTATGTATGATATCGATTAAAGAAGTTTAAATATTGATTAATGAAATTATAAAAAAAATCCTATTTTTAAATAATTAATTAAAAATAAATTAATATTGATATAATTTGATTTTATTTAATTTAATGCAAAAATTCATGACATATGTCACAATATAACGAAGACATATTACTTTATGAGAAAAAAGAATATAATATAACTTTTTAAGAATTAAAAATATGCTCATAAATTTAATATACAGGTAAGGATGATTTAATTTAAATTAAATAGTAAAAAATTGATTGAGATTTTCTTTCTAAGAATTTTCAAAACATATTTGAACAATTTGTTATTTTTCTCCTTGAAATTCTCCAATAATTTTTTCTTTGTCATCCTATGATGGAGGCAAGAAACAAATTCATAGTTCTGTTTTAAATAATATTTGAGATATTTTCATTAAAAAATTCATAAGTAATCCCAAACAAGTTTAAAAGTAAAGTTAACCCCTTAACTAAATTAAATAATATTTGATCCAATTAATTAGTTACAAAAATCGTTTATGGTTATTTTTTGTTTTACTTAACAAAAACTTAACTGAAATATAACATTAATGTAACTTTTTTACTCTGTAATTTAATCATAAATTGATATATAATTAAAAGTCAATAGTTTTTGTAATAAATGCTACTTTAAAAGATATTTAGAATAATTTTTAATTGATTAATAGTGTAAAAATATTTATATTAATAATATATTAAAACTAAACTCCATTGACAAATTTTAAACAAAAGGAATGCTATTAACATTTTTTAAGACATTCTCTGTTATTAATTGAAATTTATGTATTCACTAAATTACACCAGTCTTATAACTCTCAAAATGATGGAACTCATATAAATTCTAACCCAATAAAAAAAGTGTTAAAAAGTGTATTTTTAACATTTCTCTCCAAAACAATGTCACTCTTTCACAACTTTGGTTAGTTTAAAAAATATTTTTTATTCTTTTTATTTTTAGTATTTGTTTCTTTCTAATTCAATATAGGCCTAATATAACACTACCACCTAGGAATCAGGTAAAAATTTCTTTTTAGTGTATGCGCAAGGTTAGAGATCATGAAAATAGTATATTGATTTTTTTTCATTTATAAATAGTAGTAATAAAGTTGAAATGTATGATTTTATATAAAATAAGTCTCTTTTCTTGGAATATTATTAAACGGTTTAATAAATATTAAAATAGTTTAAAAAATAAAAATTTGATTAAATATTTTTATTTATTTTAATTGTAAAAATATCACATTAATTTTATTTTATTTTCTCTTTTAAAAGCTTACAGATATGATGAAAATAATATAAAAAACTATTTTTACAATGTTTAATATAAATATTTAAAATAAAATAAAATAAACAAATTTTTATAATTAATAATAAGTAAAAAATATTTTCAGAAACAACAATTCTTAAACTATCAGATTGGTGGAGGATAATGGAAAGAGCACTGGTGGGATAGAGATGACATGAAAATGTGAATGAGTATGTGAATTTTTTTTTCTGAATTTAAAATTGAAAATAAATAAAGAAGATAAGATTCAACCAAGAGAATTTTGTGTCTTCGTCGAGAAATGATTATCTTAAACCATCAAAATGAGTATAGGACATGTGCAATTAGTAGGATCCTCACCAAATGTCTGGACAATGGTAATGGCTTTTGCAGAGGAAACACAGAAAGATTTTATCTTCAACTAATTGCATGTACTATTCCATGTTAAATGTAGAGGTTTGAATGACGTCCAATAATCATAACATCGCAACGGATTTAAAAATGTTCCAACATCTCGAATACCATCGGATACTAACACACAGCATCCACAATGGTAATTTCAGTTTGTGGTGATTTTGGTTTGTGGTCATAAATTTTAAATTTTACTAAAATGAAATAAGATTTCTAATTTATCAATTTATAATTCAATAAATAAGATTTTAAATTTGTTTAATTTCGGCTTATAATCAAATAAAGAAAAGCTATATAATATATTAGTAAGTTTTTGTTGTAATGCTAGTTTATAATAAAATGAAATAAGACTTATAATTAATGAATTTTTGATAAATAATTTTAATCCCATGAATATTGTACTATATCGATGCTCAAGTAGCTTTGTTTTAAAATCCTTTATTAAACCACATTACAGGAGGTGTAATGTGGTGTACTCTAATTATCTATCTCAATGCTTAAATCAATCTCAAGTTTTCCAAGTCCATGTTAGAGGCCACCTCTCTCCTTCTTGGGTCATTGCCCTTGCACTACTATCTTTAAGAATGGAGATTGCTTTTTTATACCCCAAATTTCTATAAGCATCCTTCACGTATGAAATTATCAAAGTATCGTTGCTTTGCATATATGTTATGCATCTCCGCATTAATATTACAATTTCGATATTTTTTAAATTTTAAAAATCATGTATATTGTTTTGGAACTTCAATTTTTAAAATATAGCTTGATAGTTTTGGATTTAAAATTTTGAAATTGTGGTATAGTATTTGGAAATTATAATTTTAAAAGTAGTTTTTATTAGGTTCTAGAATTTTAAATTTCAGAAGAAATGAAAATTAATCTGTTTTATGTATATCCGTTACATTTATCAAAAGATCTTTTTATATTATTTAATTAATAAAAATATACGAATATAAATAAAATTAAGACAATACATAAAAGATAATATCATCATTTTCTATACAATTAATAAATTCTAAAAAAAAAACTAATGTCCAGTATAACTAATCAAGTAATAAATAAATGTTTTTTTAAATAGGTAATGATCTCTGAAATACTTCCTTCTATTACGTTTAAAATTTCACATGTAATCATCATCATCTCAAAACCACGGGTGTCCTCCTACATGCTTCTTAGATTAAGCACCTTTGAACACTTTATAATCCACTCTAACTTCATCTACAAAAATAAATAATAATATATTAATATACAAATTTATAAATGTATAAATTATAATTTAAATAAAAATATATAATATTTTAAGTAATTTGGTGTATTTAGAAGAGATAAAAATTTTGGTCATAATTAATACTAGTCTTTGATATATTACTTAAAATCGTTCTCCTAACATCTTGTTCATCTAACTCTATCAAATTAATATATAAGATCTTGTGAAATCGTGTTGTAACTATTAATATGCTTTACTATAAAAATGATAAGAAAATCTTTGCTCTCATTAAGAATAGCTGGTATTACTCATCAATATTCTTTAGATTCCTTATAACCTCTAACCTATCATAGAGTGATTTAGGTATAGAGTCATTTCATACCTAAAATTTTAGTTTAGATAAAAAGAACCAATGAATTAAAAATATTCTAATATTCATGCCTACAACAAATGTAATATATAGTTAGAACTATTATATTACAGTAAGATATATTGTTAGATAGCATAAGGTATCTACTAAAGGTATGAAAGAGTAAAAAATATCTTTTACATTCTCTATCCTCAAAAACACTTATAGAAAGGAAAAAATAGAATAAAGAACATATAAATTTAATGTGGTTCGATATTATTTGCTTATATTCACAAAACACCTTAAGAATATTTATTATTACTTGTAATTTTTCCATAGAAAAAATTGCGAAGCCTTCCTTGTAATTTTTAACACATAACTAACCAAGTGCAAAGTACACCAAAAATGCTACATTGTTATGGTTATGGTGATAAAGCACACATACAATTTTTTTATTTATAAATATTTTCTACCTCTTTCTTCTTCAAGTTATTTGATGTGAGACTTGAATGAATAGTATCTCAATATATATTCTCACTTCATCCAAAATCTCAAATTTTTTTTCACTTTACCATAAACTCTTTTATTTGAAAACTCTTGTTTTTTATTATTACAATCATTTTTTACTATAAAATTTATCAATCAACTAGGTTTTTCATTTTCACTTACCACAATAATCTTTCCTTCAAGTGTTAGCACTATGTTGTCAACTAATTCTCTCTTATTTCTCCTCATCCTTACGCTATAACCTCAAAATCTGATACCAGTTGTTGGCAACAAAAAGTACCAAAGGCATAAAAGATCTTGCACATTCTCTGTCCTTAAAAGCACTCATAAAATGAAAAAAAAACAAAAAAATAGCACAAGTTTAACATGATTCAACATCATCTGCTTACTTCCGCGAAACATTTAAAGATATTCATTACTACTTGCAATTTTTACATGCAGAAAATTGCAAAGTCTCCCTTACAATTTTTAACAAACAATTATCCAAGCCCCTAGTACACCTAAAGGATTACATTATTGTGGTCACACACAACTACCTACGTCTCGAAGGACTACATTGTTATGATTATAGTGATAAAGCTCATACACAATCTTCTTATTTATAAGAGTCTTTTACTTCTTCCTTCTTCAAGTTATTCAATGTGAAACTTGAATTAATAGTATTCTAACACATATTACATAAAGTGCATTTGGGAGTTTGATTTTACCTATAATAACATCATGTACCCATTCATTTGTTAAGTTTGATGAAAACTCATATCTCATAAGTGGTCGAATAAGTATGCTAAGGCAACTCAGATCCAAGCATACCTACCTATTGTTTGTAGATTCAAAAATAACTCCAAGTAAACCACTCCTATAAAGGTTTCACTCTTGTCAACAAAATAGTGCACCTAAAAGTTAGAGTAGATATGTTTTGCCAGCAAGTTGAATGTGTCCTTCACCAATGTATCTACCGTATACATCTTGAAGCTAACTAAACTACATATAAGCATCACATGCACATGTATGATCAATCTCCAAATTTACCTCTAACTCTAACACTTTGAGGAGCTTCTCCAAAACAATAATCCATCTCTTTTATCATTGAAGGATGAAACAAGAAATCACCTATCATCAAAAAATGTAATAGGAAAGACACATCACATAATGTGGTAGTCATCTCTCCTCCTGTGGCAGATGGAAGATGCATGCATCATTATTTCATCTTTTAGTAAATGTAAACATCAAATCTCTATTCACAATGGAGTGACTACAACAAACAAGTGATCCAACTTGAAATCTCACACTAAATCACATATATAAACATGTTGAAACTCCTTTAATTTCCAGTCATGCATCACTATCTTTAAGGTAGCATTATCTGGTAACAAAAAAAAAATTATTTAATCATTTTATAATTTTAAACACTAACCAACAAGTAATATGGTTATGATATGATCAAAGCAGAGAACTATCCTCTAAACCATTAGGAAAACCACCAACTAATGTTCAATCTAAAAAATACTCATATGAATGACATGTAATATCCTTCTCTACATGGACACTCTCATGCTTATGATTAATAACACTAACATGCTCTTTCCTTAGGTTCAGTGCTTTCTCCTAATCCTCCTCGTGAACTACCTTTCCTAATTCTTTTCATAGTTATAAAAATAATAACCAATTCATGTTAATAAAAAAATCAAATATATATATATATATATATATATATATATAATTTAATAATTTAATACATATGTCTATTAAAAAAAATTCTAAACCCTAAAAAAATTCTCAAAGATATTAGTTAATACGGACAACCTCTAAGATTTAAAATCTAAAATGCACATTAAATCTTAAAAAATTTAAGTTTCAAAAATTATAATATACATTCTGAAATTTAAATTTCGAAGGTATCATTTTGTATTTCAAAATTTAAATTTCAAAACCTTTAATAAATTTTTTTGAATTTAAATTTTGAAAGCATGTATATTCATATATTTTAAAATTTAAATTCTAAAATTTCATCATATACATACCCTTTAGAAATAAGATTCCAAAATTAAAATATTTATGTTCTAAACAATTGATTCTAAATTTTAAGAACGAAGTTCACCTAAATCAAATGACAAAGATATAAAGAAGAATAAAATAAAAAAAATGATAAATAATAATATAAAATGAATGCAAATTAAGAAAATGAGAGAAAAATGAAGATATTATTAAAGGAAAAGAAAAAATAAAAGTAAATTAGGAATTAAAATTTATAAAAAAAGGAAAAACAAAGTATAAACTGATATGACTATAAGAATTAGGTTAATGGATAAAGTGTGAATAAATTATAGAATTATTTTTAATATATTTTATTTTATTTTTTACCATATTAAATTTTTTATTTTTGTTTTAAAATAAAGTTTTTTTATTTTTACACATTGTTATTTATTTATTAATTAAGGTATTGCCTATGAACTATACAAGTATTTCAAAATTAAATAAAATTTATAATTAAAAATAAATTAATTTAATATATAGTAAATATTTTATTATTAATAATAAAAATTATATAAATTTAATAAAAATCAAAAGAATAAAACTCTTAAAATTGAAGATAAAATTAAGAAAATAAATTATTAAAATCATAATATATTTATTATAATAAATATAATTAGAATCCCAAAATTTCAATGATGTTACATAGAGATCAAGATTTAATCAATTGTTTTTGTCTCACTAACAATTTTGTGTGTAAGTCAAATAGTAAAATATCTAAGTATAGAAACATTTTAATGAAGCATTTTATTTCAAACAGTGTTTATATAACATCCTCAACTAAGCATTTAATACATATGTATTTTTATGAAGTAGTGTTTGATTGAGTGAATAAGAGGTCTATGCAGAAGAACGTCGAAAGAGTCTTGCATTTTTTTTTCTATAAAATATTCACTTCATACATAAACAAAGGTTAAAGTCACATTTTCAAAATGTTTTTTAACAAACTGATTAGATTCATCAAATCAGGTATATATTAGAAAAGGAATTAATTTTTCCTTTTTCGTATCTATGTGAAGATAGAGAAGGAAATATAAAAATGTAAAGAGAGACAAGTCATACACTTGAACAACATTTTGAATAAAGTTGGTGAAGTACTTGTATCAATGACCTAAAGCATTAATTATCATTATATATATCCTATATAAAGCATCACAGTTGAGTTGAGAATATGATCATGCATAAATAATAGAAAGATTCAACAAATGCACCAATAGATATATAAGTGAGCATGAAAGTGTGTGTTGTGCGTTTATTTTGCGTACAAAGTTTTAACCACGGACAAGTGCATCCGTCGGTGTAGAAAGGGGTATTTAAAACCCTTAATATCGTTCCCACAACAATTTAAAAAAAATATATTAAATCCTAATTTTTGAGCTCAACAAAAAGGATTTTTTTAGAAATATTTAAAGTAGATGTAAGAAGGAACAAAAGGAGAGTAAGCGATTTAAAGACAAAAGAGCACACATACAAGTTCAATTATGAAAAGACATGATACTTTGGTTTCCTTACAATTTTATCCAATTCCACCCCAACTACCCAATGGTCATGCAAGGTATATAGTTAAGAGAAGCATAAAAAACATGCGGATTTGTTAAATTAATAACTGATTAGAAATCAAGGATTCCGATTGATCCTCTAAAACCCTTAGATTCAATTTACCTTATAGTTCCGTTGATTAGGCAATGGTATGATTGTTTATCCCCTAATTAACTTAGAAATTAATTTTCATTAATTAATTATGCACAGTAAGGAAAACACAATTGAATAGAAATACACAATCATTCATAGATAACAATGACAAAATCGTAGTGCTAGCAAGACTAACAATAGGACGTTACAACTCGTAATGTGAAAGAGTTTTGGCTCCGAGATCGTATGGGAGAATACTGACGCGCTCGTCGCAAACGCGCGAAAATAATTTCTATATTTCCCCCAAACTATTGGTATAGTATAAGGTGCAACCTAGGTCATCTCCCAAAGACCATTTCAGATTCTTAAGCAAATAAGGAGAAAATTAGAACAGGGGGATTTTGTAAAGATTGATATTGAGTTCTAAATGCAAAATACAGAATCAAAATAAGTTGACTTAACAATTATCAACTCAAGGAATTCAGAGGCTATTTTCTTAACTAATCATTGATCACTAAAATCATGCATTGTGTTTATCAACCTAGGATCATCTGGAACCCCTAAAATGATCCTTGAATTCTCTACTGAGAAACCTCTCAGAATTTAATTGATTATGATCAACAAGATTAGTAACCACTTAATCTTTTATCTAAACCAATTTCACAATCAGAATTCAGTTGAAGTAAGTAATAAAATGAAAACCTTCAATTCAATTACTTAATTTCTACTCTTCAAACTTTTGGAAAATGATTTACCAATCAAAAACCAATTATATATCAATTATGCATTAATCAAAATACGTCAACCGATCAAACTTTGATTAAAGAATAAAATTGAAGAATATAGTGAATCAGAGTAGAAACCACTTAATAAGCATGTAAATAAAGATTAAGACCTCAAAGTTAAAATGAAAATAGCTTGAATCCTTGAATTGAAACTACAAACCTAGCCTTCCATGTAGGAGGCAACTAACAATAAAGAAAAACTAAGCCTTCCATGTAGGAGGCAACTAACAATAAAGAAAAACTAAGCCTTCCATGTAGGAGGCAACTAACAATTAAGAAAAACTAAGCCTTCCATGTAGGAGGCAAACTAACAAGAAAGAAAGAAAGATGGAAAATGGTATTGGAGTTAATCTCCAAGGAGGTGTTGTTTCTCCTCTTGTAAACCCTTCTATTTATAGAGGATTTGTGAGGCATCATCTTCAGAAAGTCACCAACTAGGATATTACTTTTCCACCCTTTTATTGCTTTCACATGGGCTTTGTTGAAAATGCAAAACACTTTTGAATTTTTGTCACCAATTAGCACAACAATTTTGACTTTCTTGCACCGCAATTTCGGATGTTCACATGTCCGAATTAGAGCTTGACTTCTGAACAAAAGTTGTAGCCGCGGATCTTAGCTGTCCAACAGATTTGATTTCATCTCAATATGACTTCTGTATCTCAAGATATGGCCGGATCTTCGCACACTGTTCAAATTCCACGTCAGCAACACTATCTCATCTTTTGAGATAATTTCGGAGTCCTAAACATCCCATTTAGAGTCTGAGCTTGCTTTTTAACTGTGGAAACTTCTTTAAGCTTTCATTCAAGATAGATTTCATGATTTGTGGATGTTTAAAACTCCTATTATGCTCAAAATACTATAATAGTGTCATTTTAATCAGGTAAGCAAAGAAATTCAATTAAACTTCATATGAACCCAAACTCATAAAATATGACAAAGACCACTTAATTGAACATATAAGAAGTCTTAATGAGATAAAAGTGAGAGATAATTATTTATGAAATTTATGCTTATCAAATACCAAAAGAGAGATGAGAATGGGAATAGTGTGTATCCGGGATAGTGATAGACTTACGCCGCAGAGGGTGGTATAGCCTTTGGGGCCTAGGGTGGTGTTATATGATGTAGCAGAGCCTCCCTTTTATAAGCGTGAATTAGGGTTTCTACGTGGTGGACTGGGCTTGACCTAACTGCTTCCTTAGTGGTTACGACCATTTTACGAAATCTTACCGTAGGGATGAAGTGTCATTATTGCATTAGATGTATTATCTTTTTATGCTTCTTTTACCCTTTTTTGTTACAAAATTTGTCTATTTTCGGACCATTCCTACAAAAACAAGAAAAATTAAGTAGAATTACAATGAAATAATAATAAATTATATTGTAATTATAACTAATTTTTTGCAAATAAATCAACAGAATAGTGGTTTATAGTGTGTTAGACTATAGAGATTTATAAAAAGAATATTAGATTTATTAAGCTTAAGAGACTTATGTTGAAACAATATTAATAAACAATTGAATGATAAAATTTATATTTATTAAGATTATAATAATTTTAAAATTAATACTATATAAAAAAAATAAAAACATCTTTGAATCTATTACAATATATAAATAATTAAATTTTTAAAAATAGCATTTTAAAAAATAAAATTTATCAATAAAAAAATTAAATGCTTAATATAGGAAAATACATGATTTTTAATAAAAAAAAAACTCTTAAAAATATTCTCATTTAAAAGTAAAACCTCTAATAATTTAATTTAATATAAAATTAAATTTATTTATCTATTTTTACTTTTTACACATTCTATATCATACATCATTATTTACTTATCTATTTTATATTTTATACTTTATGTAGCATTTTTATTTATATTTATTATTTTTTTATTATTTTTTTCAAAAATAAACCTAAATAATATAATTAAATTAATTAAATAATACAACTAAATATCTGTATTTAAATTAAATTTTTAATTAAAACCAACTATCTTTCTATATTTTTATAATTTCTAATAGAATTTTTTATAAATCAAAATAGATTTATCCTTTAATTTGGATATTTTATTATATGTAACATTAGATTTATTACTTGACCCAGAGGTAAGCATTCATCCTAATTAACCTTACACTTAGAGGAATGGATTACAAGCACCCTTTTTCTTGATATTTTTTTAGGATATCTTACCTTTAGTTTTATTTTAATTATTTTAAAAATATTTGGACAAATAAATTTATATTATATTTTTAATATAAAATTTATTATGAAAAATAACTTAATTCTACGCTATCAAAAAAGTTTCATATGTATATTCAATTTTTCCTCAGCAATGACATCTTTCACGCTAGTATATACAAGAAAAAGGATATATATATATATATATATATATATATATATATATATATATATATTAAAGAAATATTAGCTTTAAAATATCTTATAGAAAAAAATTAAAAATTAAAAATTTATAATAAGTTAAATAATATTATTAAAAATGTGTTTAATAAAACTAGTAGATAAAATAATTGAAAAATATAAAGCTAGTTAAAAATTTAAAAATTAATTAAAAAATAAAAGGTGTACGACTTGTTAATTAAAATAAAAAAATATATATGATAAAATTAATAGTTTAAATTAGCTGATAAAAATAAAATAATAAATAAAAATATAATTATTATATTTGAGTTTAAATATTATAATTTTTTTATTAAATTATTTATTTTATAATTTAAATTAAATCATTATAATAAAAATAAAGATAAATTTTTGTATTATTTTTATTTATATAAATAAATTTACAATTATTTTGATAATTATATATTATAAAATAGAAAGTTTGATTATTTTATTTATTTATTTTATTATTTATGATATATTTTTTAATAAAATTATATTTTTTGATTAAATAAAATTTAAAAATTTAAAATAATTTTTGAAAATTTATAAATTTATTTTAAATAATATTTTTATAAAACATATTTATTTTATTTTTAAATTTTTATCAATAAATATTAAATATTTTATTATAATTAATTAAAATAAAATATTTAATAACTAAAATAAATATTCTATCAATAGATATTAATATAAAAATTAATATTTTATTATAAAATAAAAAAATTAAATGTATGAAAGATAAAAATATGATAATAATTTTAGACATCTAATTATAAAAAATTATTTATTTTATCTTAAAAGTTAATAGAGATAATATTAAAAAAATATTATTCATTTTTTTTAATTATCAAAATAGTTATTATGTTAAGTAGAATTAAAATTATTTTAATAAAATTTTAGCTAGCTATTTATTTTTATTTAAAGAAAATATTTTGTTAAATATATTTTAAAATATAAATAAAAATAAATTATAAAAATGTTATAAAAATATTGTGTAAATAATATAATTTCATTCTATAAAAAATAAAAAGTAAAAACATGATTTATAATAAGATGCAATAAAAAATAAAAAAAATAAAAAAAAAATAGTATGCAAATAAAACATGTTAGTGGTACATCATATACAAATGTTCCATTGCAATGACACCAGTTATTGAAAGTTGATAAGAGTGATGACCAAATGATTGGTGGTGAACAAGTTTACGTTTTCTAGGCCTTTGAGTCTCTGTACTCAAAAAGATTCCCATACTTGACCATGACATCTTGTTCTGGGACTTGATTATTTAAAAAAAATAGCTATTTTGATCTTAAAAAATTAGAATTAGATATATAAATTTTATAAATTAAAAGATATAAAATTATTTTAATTTGTTATAAATAAAATAATTAATTTTATCTTTTGAAATTAAGATAATTAATTTTTTTTAAAAATTAAACTGGAAAAAAGGATAAAAATAATAATTTGTTTTCAAAGAATATGATGAATTTCTATTTTTTTAAAAAATAAAAAATACTATTTACCTTTTTTATATGTGAATTGTGTGAACTCAATTTTAGACTAAAATTTGATTTGATTTTAATTTATTTTATGTTTTTTTATTCTGATATTCTATATTATAAAAGTTCTTTGTTTGGGATCCTGCTATTCAATTTTTTTAATTTTAACCTAAAAAATATTAATATATACAATTTAATTTCTGATACTTTCTAAAATATATTTGGTTATAATACTGTCAATTAATATACTTTGATATTTCAATATACTAATTTTATTTATATATTGCTTAGATTTTTGTTAAAAATAATTAAAATATAATTAAATTATATATACCGATATTTTTAGTGACTAAAAGTACATATAATATAAATTTTAATAATTAAATTAAATATTTATTTAAATATAATCACTTAATAAAAATTTTAAAAATTAAAATTAAAATATTTTTTATAAATAAAATTGAAGTCATAAAAAAATACGAACTAAAAAAGATAAAATGAAAGAAAAAAAATTCATCAAACAATTTTATTATTTAAAATATTTTAGAATATAAAATTTTTTGAATTGCATATTTTCAAAATAAAAACAAAAATAATAATATTTTTATAAAATATTTAATTTTTATATATTTTCAGTATAATTTATGTCGTTAATTAATTAAAAATATTATATTTATAATTTAAAATTTTAAAAAATATTATTATATGATAATTAATAAATAATTATGTATAATATTTATATTACAAATATGTTTTAATTATTTTTTTTACAAAATTTGAGGTATATTGAATGATAGAAAAAAAAAGATTTATAAAGGTTATTTACGCAATATTACTAGGCTTTCCTTGCCCCAGTTTGTTTTGGTAAAAGCAGGGAAGAGTTAACAAGAAAAAAACAACTAAGTTAGTTTATTTATTTGAATAAAATTAAGAATTAAAGAAATTATAAAAGATGAGTTCTATATAAAAATAATTTAATTCTAAAAGTGAGCCAAAAGGGATGAGAGACGTTGGATATTTTTCCTTTTTTTTATGTTTTAATGTTTTTATTTTATATAATTAAAGTTGTAGTAAAAAAATTATAAATATTTTTATATAATTTACCTTTTCATTATTTTTTTTACTAATTTAAATAAGTGGACAATTTTTTAATATTATCTATCAAAATAAACTATCTTTTCTGTTTAATTTTTATTTTATTTTATTTTCCATTTTCCATTTTTTATTTTTTCTTTTTATTCCATCCATCATAAAAAATTAAAAAGCATTAGAGACTCCAGGAAATTTGCCTACCTCCCAAGTTACCAAGTCAAAATTTTGCACAATGGAGAGGGATTATTGTTCAACGTTTCAGTCAATGTCCCTTTTTTGAAGTAAATCATGGACATTGAACACTGTAAGATTTTTTTTTTTTTTTGTCGTGATCTGTCCCTAAACTATAGCTTTTAAGATATTGATTAGAAAATTAAAAAATTTAAAATATTATTAATATATAATTGCCATAATTTTTAATGTACTTTAATATTATTTTTAATAAAAAATTATTTTTTATAAAAATTTATAAAAAATGTCTTAATTTTTCTACAAGATTCAACCCCTATTAATTATTTTTTACAAGAATATTCCTAATTAAGTAGAAAAATATTATTAAATGAAGATATAATAACTATTTAAGTAGAAAAAATTAAAAAAATATTAATGTTAAGAATAATTTTAATATAATTATATAAATTAATAATAGAACTAATGTTATTAATTAAATTAACTAAATTTTAATTTATGAATTAAGTAAGTAATTTTTATAAAAAAAATGGAAGGAATACTCGTTTAACCAGCTAGGACATTAATTACTAAAACCGATTAATTTACATGGGAGACAAAATAAATTAAGGGTGATCCATTTACTTTGGAACTATCACTTTGTTGGGCTAATGTTTATGACATGACCACCATAGTGTAGGTCTATCCTTAAGTATAACTCACAATGGGAAGAGTTAAAGTCAGATTTATACCTAAACGGGTTAGGTCCTTCCTTTACTCCTAGCAAGAACTTTGGCCATCGAAATTGTTGTATTATGAGTTGGAGAATTAATGAATCTGATAGTAATGCATATAATCATGATTTTTCAACTAAAAGATCTAATCTGATATTATTCCACGTATAATGATCTTCCTGTCGTAATATTTTTTTAAGTAATTAATGTGAAACACACATTTATGTTTTGTGAAAAATGAAATAAAATAAAATAAAATATACAATCATATTTTATAAATAATATTACTTTCTATGAAAAATTTATATACAAAATAATAATAATAATAATAATAATAATAATAATAATAATGGTGGTAATAATAAATTTATTTTTAACTTTCAAAAAATTAAAATAATAAAATAAATGGTAACTTGTTTCTTGATTAAAAGTCCAAATAAAAATTATGAGAAAAGTTATAACCCTCTTCCATCGTTTTGAAAATGTGTTTTTATTGTATGAAATTTTAAAAATAAGAAATAAGCGAAAATTAAAAAATAGAAATAAAATCAATCAAATTTAATTCATGGTTTTTTATAGTCTATATTTAATGTACGAGCTAAGAGATATTAAATATACATTTTTAAAAATTTAACTTTGATATATGCCACAATTGGAGTAAAGTGAGATGGAAAATAAAATACTAAATTTTAAATGAAGTAGAGTAATTACTAAATTGTATTTATAAAAAAAATATTTAAAACAAATACTTTGAAAGGAAAAGACAAGTTAAGAGGTTGGCTACGAGGAAGAAATATGTTACCTTATTCCTCTATTCTAAAGGAATAATATCTCAAATTAAATGTAAAATTTTATAATTTTTTAAAAATATATTTATTTAATTTTTTTAAAATAAAATAAAATAAATATTTACATAATATATATAAATAGTAAAATAAAAATATTTTAGTCTAATAGAATATTAATTTTACTCGTACATTTTTTTTATGCAAGGAAAATTTTAACATTATATAATTATTAAAAAAATTTAAAAAATAATTTCATGGTTAAAGATAATTTAAAAAAGATTTTAAATTTTTCTGAACATAACTTTTTTATAAATAAAAAATTAATAAAATTTAAATTTAGAATTTCATTTAAAACTATTCTAATCCTATCTTTCATTTTTAAATTAATTCTAATAATTTGATGAAAATAATTTTACTTAAAAAAATATTAATTTAAAAATAATAAAAAATATATTTAAAAATATTTTGGGTTTAAGAGATCTCGTTGCTGTTATTATATATTATTATTATAAAAAAAATTAAAATTACGTAGTTTTTAAAAGAAGAATATTTTAATTGTTTGAATAAAATATTTATTTTTAATAAAAAAATAAATCATAAAAAAATTATTTTAATAATTTTATAGGATAGATATTTTTTATTTTTGAAAGAAGGGGATATTTCTTACTTTGAAACTACTTTTGAATTTTGAGGAAAAATGTTTGCTTTTGAGAGAAAATATTTTTTGAATTAGAATGCATATGATTCAAACTTAGGATTGACAATACTTTGAAACCTTATATTATTATAATATTCGATGGTAGAAAAAATTATATATATGCATTAAAGTTTATTGTATAAAATTTATAAAAAATATTTTTATAAAATATCAATTTAATTTAATAAATAAAATTTTAAATTTATATATAAATAGTTTAAAATAAATAAAAATTTTAATTTTAATTTTGTAATTTTTATGGATAATAGTAAAATTCCATATGTACATTAAATTTTATTGTGAAAAAGTTAAAAAAATATTATTTTATAAAATATAAATTTAATTTTGATCAATAAAGTTTTAGATTCAAGATAAATAATATTTACATTCTAAATTCTTACATCATAATGATAAAAAAATTATATTTATTCATTAACGTTTGTTATATAAAATTTAAAATTTAATTTTTTTTATAAAGCTAAATTTATAAATTTAATTTTATAAAATAATATTCAAATTAATATATGCATAAATATTTTAGTAAATAATAATTACATTTTAAATTTTTACAATTCTTGCACAAGACAATAGAAGAAGGTATACACAATCATTAAAATTCATTGTGTAAACTTTAAAATTAAAATATTTTTTAAAAATATAAATTTATTTTAATATGATAAATAAAATAATAAACAACGTAAAAAATGAATAAATAATCTAACAAATAAAAAAAAATTAAGACCAATTATTCCACAAAGTAAACCTGCTTATAACAACATAACAATAATAAACTATTTATTTTTAACAACCAAAAATAAAATTAAAACAACTATTATCAATAATTTATAATGATAGACATATTAAAAAAAAAAAAAAAAAGATATTTATTCAATATCTAGATCTAATCGTAATTACTATTACTTTGATAAGATAAGAGCTTTTCTTAACAACATAATTTAAATTTTGGTAAAAGAGGTTGTCATTTATGGTCTCCTTTCATAAGATGGTGTATAATTTGTAAAAAAAGAGATGGTAACAATGTTCGATAATGGTAGGTATTCACTAAAGGTATGAAAGAAAATAAAAAATTCTTCATATTATCTGTTTCTTGAAAGCATTCAATTTTTAATGTATTTCAATATTATTTACCTATATTCACGAAATATCTCAAAGGTAATTTTATTACCTTTTGTAATTTTTACAAAAAAAAATTATAATTTTATTTTACAAATTTTTGAAAAAATGGAATTGTAAATCCTTTCATGATATACAACTATCCAAATTCCAAGTATGTTAAAGGACTATATTGTTGTGGTAGTAAAATTTATACAAAATCTTCATATTTATAAGAGTTTTCTATCTTCTTTTTTTTTTCAAGTTGTTTGATGTGGGTCTTAGATGAATATTCTTTTGACCCAACATATCATCCTTGCATTAAAATTTTAATATTTTTTTTACTTTATTACAAACTCATTTATTTGAAAACTCTTGTTTCTTACTATTGCTATTCTCCCTTATTATAGAATTCACCAACCAACTAGATTTTTACTCTTACTTACCATAACAATCTCGCAAACAAGTGTGAGACCCTTCGACATGGTATGCTTCCTCTCAAGTGAAATTTTTTTCCATAAAAGGTTTGCACTACAATGTTAACTGATTCTCTTTATTCTTGGGCTAGAACCTCAATCTTTGATATCAATTATTGGACAGTAGAAGATACCCACTAAGGCAAAAAAAAGAACAAAATATCCTCCATATTCTCTATTTCCAAAAACACTCATAAAAAGAATAAAAATAAAATAAAACACATAGATTTAACATGGTTCAACTATGCTTCTTATATCCATTACAAATCTTTATTTACAATTTTTAAACAAACAAAATTGAAAATCCTTTCATGACACATAACTATCTAAATTTCAAGTACATCCAAATATTATGGCAGTAAAATTCATATAAATCTTTAGATTTATAAGAGTTTTCTACCTCTTTTTTTTTTTCAATTTGTTTGATGTGGAACTTGGATGAAAACTTTTTTTGACCCAATAAAAAATACCTTTGATAGGAAAGAAGAGTACGGTGGTGTATAATTTTTAATTCCTATTGAGCTTGGATGATAACGACAATTCTTTTTTTGTGTTTGTTCAATGCTTAAAAAAGTCAACCCTTAGAGAAAGTGTGTGATGCCACTATACAAAGAAATGAGATAGTTTGGATGTGACAAAATATGATCTTGTAGAAGTATTTCTCCTGGATGCATGGAATGAGAAAAAGAGTGATATTGATGAAGAGAAAAAGAAAGAGAGAGTGAGAGAGAGACATCGAAGGAGATAGAGCTGTTGAGGAAGAAAGTGTGACACTCAAGAAAAAATGAAGTCGAGAGAAAGTCTGTGATAAAGAGAGTGTGTGTGTATGGAGTTCAGGTGGAGGAGAAAGTGAGATTAAGGAAAAGAATAAATGATAGGGATAAAAAATGAAGCCAGGCGAGAAAGTAAGGTTGAGGAAGATAAAAAGGTCAAGGGAGAGAACGTGAGGCTAAGAAAAAAAGAGAAGTAGGAGAAAAGAAAATGTTGTGGAAGAAAAAGACTAAGAGGGAACGAGGTTAGGGGAGAGAGAGAGAAGAAAAAGGCCTAGGATTAGAGAGGGGTTAAGGGAGGATGATGGTATGACAGTAACTTCACTAGCGATGACTTGTGGTGAAGATAGAAAATAAGAATATCGAATTATCAAAACATACAAATTTTCAGGAAAGTGAGTGATGGTCACAATTTCTACAAGATCAGTGGTGAATGATGGTCACAAATGATGGTGGTATTATTAAGACTAGACCCAATCTACCTTTCACAGTGTTCTCTATAAGTTATTGAAAAAAATTGGTTAAACATATGTTAGAATGGTGATGAGAAGGTCACAATAATGATGTAAGAGAAAGTTGAACTGTGGCTACATTAATGTTTAGTTGCATGAAGATGGTGAAACACTAATTGGAAAGGAAAAGAAGATCTATACAAGCTATTATCTTTTTTATTTTGTGGTGAGGCTGGTATATGTTAGAATGCTATGTGTGTTTCATAGAGGCTAAAAATTATCCTCATATGGTAAGGTAGTTTGAGTCTTATTTTATTGAGTGTTATATCGTAGAAATAAAGTGTAAATGAAGACGAGATATGAAATAGAAAGGAAACCCTTGTATGATTATGTAACTTGAAGGACAAGAGAAAAAAAAAATCAAAAGATAAGAATGAAAGCTATTATTTCTCAAAATCAAAGAGCCAAAATATAGGTGTCAATTTGTTATTTCTCTTCTATAAGTGGGATGGGGAATGAAATATAAAATGATTGTGGAAGAGTTAGAGAGAAGAAAGAGTATGAGAAAGAGAAGTTGTGCGTGAATGTTTTTCCATTTCATGTGAAATGTGATAGAATAAAAATGGAGCATTTGGATTAAAATGAGATTAGTTTTAAGATATATTACTCATATAGGGTTATTTTAGAATATATTATTTGAAAGGGATCATTATAATGATTGTTACATACTCTCTAAGTACACCATTGTTGTTGCTTATTATGGAGATGTGTTACTATATGTGTAATGCATCCTTCTCATGCACCATGCATGTGTGAAACTAGTAGCTCCTGTATCTTATCACTAACAATGAAACATATCTAAAATTGTGAAACATTTTCAAAATGCGTCACATGTATATGTCATGGGAGAATGGATACCATCACAAACCAATATATATTGCCATTTATAGATGCGCAAGACATGTACTTCATATTAAGAATGCATAGTATGTCTAATCCTAAAGAAGAATGATTTTTTAGTGAAGATTCAAATGAATAGGACTATACCTATTACTTGTGCATTCTCAATTTGAAATATATGTCTAATGTGTCTTTGAAAGGTGATACATAGCCTTTGACAACATTCATCTTTTTTGTAACAACTTTGGATATGTCCAATCACGAATGATAGGATGTAAAAGTTGATAGTCTCATGCTGCATGAGAAGAATGTGTCATACATACAATGACACATCTCTGTAATAAACAACAATAATTATATAGTTAATAGATATTAACAATTATTATTACAATTTTTTGTAGATTATATATTTTGAAAACATTTTATATAAGTAATATGTTGTAAAAATAATTTTATTTTATAAAATAGTTATAGAAATAGATATTTGATAAATGTAAAAAGGAAAAACGTGAATGATGTAATGTTGTTTTGAAAAAAAAAATCTTAAGATTAAAATATGATATTTTAAGTTATCAAAATTTATAAATCCTAAAATTTTAATAATAATCTTTATTATTTTAAATTATTTATTTGTTAATTCTTGCATTTTTCTACAATAAAAACTAAATAGATAAAAATGATCCTAAACAAAATTGAATATTCACGGTATTTTGCTAACATAAAATTTTGTACATTATCAACCAGTTAAAATTTATGATAAATATAATTTTAAAAATAATTATTATAAAATTTAACAATATTTAATAATATAACAATTTATAATTAAATTGATAGTATAAAAATATTTACATTGTCATTGTATTTTAATAAAATTATACTTTTAATTTCTTAAAACTTAAATTATTATCGATTTTTATTTTAAATATAGTAAATGTTTATATTTTCAATAAAAAATATTTTTTTAACATATACACTTGAGGTATAAAATAAATTTTTTTAATAAACTTTGTCTACGATGAACGTGAAAACACTTGAATTTACTTTGTAACAATTTAAAAATCGTATTAAAAACTTTTATACTAAGACATCCATATTCATTTTAAAATAATTCATAACTATAATTTTTTTATTAATATTGTAATAAATAATACTCTTATATATTACTTTAATGATTTATATTTGTTTATAAAAAAAATTATTTTCATAAGTCTTATTTTATTATGTTTTATTAAAACTTTATAAAAATATATTTTTTTATTAATTTGAAAAATATATAATTTAACATATTTATATTATATATTAATTTAATCTTACAGCAGATAATATACTAGTTATTGGCATATATAAAAGATGTGGACTTGACTATATAATATATATACTTGCTGATAGTCAAATGTTTAATTAACAAAAACAGTAATTTTATTGACTTATTTGGATTTTAAAAGTAAAATAAATTCATTTGATAGTAGCGAATATGGAACCAATTAACCACATTGATTCATCTCTCTTTAACGCTTGTTCGTACTTGAGCTTTGGCATAAATTTATTTTTAGGAAGAAAATTTGATATAATGTATACTTGTTAGCAGTTGAATCTAATGCTCTAGTCAATAATAAATTATATATAACTTTAATTTTTACGTGGAGAAATAAAAAGTGTCTGAATAACGTGAATAATAAATGATATTATTATAAAAACGTTATAATAATTATCAAGAGATGAAATCCCATCTCTCTCTCTCTGTGTATAGTTTAATTATAATCAATATATATTCGATGTAAAATTTTTATTAAGATAATTATCTTATCATCCTTTTACATATTATAAAGAGAGTTTGATCTCTCCATGTAATAGTTATAATATAATTTTATATAACTAAATAATAATATAGTTTTTTTATATTAATAATAGAACAAAATTATATCCTATGTATTATCTATTTAGGATTCTCTTATTTTTCCAGTAACATAATTTATATTTTCTTTTTATATATTAATAATATTTTTATCAACAGTGCAAGATTAATATTTTTATAAATATAAATTTTTTTGAGTGATTTTTGATTCATCTAATAAAGTTTTTTCTATATATACATATTATTAGGATTTGTACTTCCATCATCATACTTAAGAAATGCAATTATCTATTAATTAGATCGGATTTTATTGATACATAACAACTATAATACTTATACCAAATCAGAGTTCCTTTAATTTTATGTGATATTTGCTCTTATATATCTTCACATTTGGTTTGGTACGGATATCAATTTCATATGGTTAAATTAATACTTTAGATGTATCTTTAATTAATTTATATTATTATTTTAATTTTAATTTTTAATATATGCTCATAAAATTCTTATATATATAAATAATTCATATAAATAAATTTTATACATAAAAATCATAATCTATTTGCGGTACGGATTTTTTTAATTTTGAAAGAAAAAAGATATCCGAAATAATTTGAAAAATGTTTACAGTTTGATTAGGTTTGGTTGAAAAAAATTTTAAAAAAAATCAAACCAAACCAATTCAATCCTGTTTAGTTTTTATTTTATTTTGTTTTAAAAAAATTAACAATAAAAGCAAGTTAGTAAAAAATAAAATAAAATAATTTTAAAATTTTAAAACTAACATAAATTAAAAATTAAAAATAATAGTATTTATATTTAAATATATTTCAACGTAAATATTAGATATCCGTTAAAAATTAATTAAAATATAATAGTTAATAATAAAAAAATGTAAACAAAATATATAAATTTTAAATATATAATTTTTTCGGTTCGATTAGAATAGATTCAATTTTGTAAGGAAAATCAAAGACCATCAAATTTTGCAATTTTTCAAAATTTCAGTTTTTAAGATGTAATAATTTTTTTAGTTTGTAATTTTTTTTATTCAGCTAAGTGATTCAGATTAGATTGGTTGGTTCAGTTCTTTAATACCCAAACATATTATTAGAACTTTTACTTCCATTATCATACTTTAAAAATATAATTATCTATTAATTATGTCGAATTTTATTGATGCATAACAACTATATTACTTATGCCAAATCATAGTTCCTTAATTTTACATAAAAAATAATTGTATATGGTGATTGCTCTTATATCTTCTTATTTGGTTTGGTACGGATATGATTTTGATATGGTTAAATTAATACTTTAGATATATATATTTAATTAATTTATATTGTTATTTTAATTTTAATTTTTAATATATGCTCATAAAATTCTGATTTATATAATAATCCATATAAATAAATTTCATATGTAAAAATCATAACCTATTACATATATAAATCTATTTAATTCAAAATAATATAATTATTTTTCCAACTCCCAATCTATCAAAATATATCTAATTTAAAAATAAAATATTAAACTAAGCTAATATTACAATTCACAATATTGTAAAAATTGTGAAAAATAAATAAAATAAGATTATAATAATGTAAAATAGATTTTAATAGTTAAAAATATGTTAAAAAAATAATTTATTCAACTTAAAAGTAATAACAAAATAATATCTAACAACAAAAATAATATAATAATATAAAATTTAAAAACAAGTTGCTCAAAAATATATTTAAAATAGATTACAATTAAATAATATTATTATAAAAATCAAAGTCATAAAATTTTAGTATTATAAAAACATATTATTTTAAAAATCATAAATAATTACACTTTAATATTATAAAGAAAAAATGATTGCATGTAAATATAATAAAAATTAAAAATATTCTAACAAAATATTGGAATAATAACTACTGTTATAATTTTTCTTAAATTGTTATAAAGGTTTAATAATAACTGTTATTATTTAAATAAAATAATGATAAAAATAGTTTTAATAAAAATTTATATAAAGCTACAATTTTATAAATTTTAATATAAAATAATTATTTTTATTTTCATAAATTTTATGAAAACAATTTATTGTTATATAAATTAATTTATTTTTATAAAAACATCAGAATAATTATAAAATGATAAAAAAATAATATTGAAAATGATATTATCATGTTTAAAATTATAAATAAATAATTTATTTAAAATCTCACATAATGAGAAAAATATTCATTAATTATAAATAATATATATTACTTTTTATGGTAATTTTTTTAAAAAAAAATATCATAAAAAATCACTAACAATAAATTATCTTAAAAATATTAATGAAGCAATAAGAGCTTCAAAATATAAAAAAAAACATATTTAATGTAATTATAAATCACAGAATATAATTATTAAATACTATAAAATCATATTTATATAATGATTGTAAGGCTTATCTGGAAATTAAAAATATTAAAAATTATAAAAAATTAATTATACTATTATAATTCACTTCATTCATGAAATATTTATTATAAATAAACATATTTATTATTTATTAGTTCACATAAATATTGGTACTCCCTCAATTATTGAAATAGAATAAATTTTACCTTGTATATTTCTTGCATGAGACATCATCTTATCAATAAGAAAGTATATAGCAAAAACATGCATTATTGTTGCCCCTTTCAAAGTGATTGAAACAGAATATTAGTGTGTTTGGGTGAGGCTACATTTCTAAATGCATGTTTGTGTAGCCCCTAAAAATACGCTACCAAGCTTTCCCATTAGAATTCTTCTTTTCTTCATGATGTATAATGTCATTATGAACGTGACGCTTTCTCGCTGTTCATCGTGATTTCTATATTAGAAGTGTTGGCATAGCAGTTACTAGGAAGATGCGAGGACATTGTACTTTACTCGTGTGCCTTATCAATTATCTTTTATATTCCCTCAATGGACGACCATGTTTGTGATTTATGACCCTTTGTGAATTGGTCCATTAATTGACTAAATTGAAACACACAAAGAAAGAGATTCATCAAAATTGTTTCTTGTTGGTTTTAACTTGTAAATGTCCTCAACACATTGACTAGTTTGATATAATATTTAAAAATATGGGTTAGAATAATTGAAAGATAATAATTAATAATTAGTCATCATTTATCTATCTTTCTTCCTTACTTTTTCTTTCTTTCTTTTAATCATTATTTCGGTTTACTAAACACGTTTTCTAAACGCATTAGGTTTTATTACTTTTTAGTTGAAAAATGATTAAGGTACAATGGCGATGGAAAGAAGTGTATCATAAGTTACATACACACATATATATAAATATATATCGTACAAATTAATCAACCAGATATACTGGAGAAGATTTCCATACTACAAATAATAAGAACGAGTTTTTAGATAGTAGATTGGACTCGTGCCTCGTTCCTTATCATCAACGTGTTTTTCCCTCTTCTTGGAGAAAGAGTTCTTCACAGTATGAATGCAATATCAAATTAGCAAGTGGGTCGGCCATATTCATATATAAAGAATTTGAACGTCAATGCCCATCTTTCACATCATGGATATATAACGAATATAAAACGATATTAATAATACATGTTTAATAACGCTTATTTTCGAGAAAATAATTAGTTTTTAGGTTTTCTTATAAAATTGATAAAACTTTATTATCTTCTTCCAAATAAAATAAATTAAAAACATATCTAATTTCTAATTAGTAGACTGAGATAGAGAATCATTTGATGATCTCATCCCAATTTCAACTATTCAAACACACATTCCTCGTCCGTACAGATTAATAGTCCTCGTTTACAAGGCAAAAGCCAAAAGTAAAGAAAAGAACCTAAGTCTAATATTATAAATTTATTTTATTTTGTTTTTTAATTAATTAAAATAATTAATATTAACTTTTAATATTCATCAGTTATAAATATGAATCTTTAATTTGAATTAAAGAAAAGAATAAAATGAATAAATTTATGATATTGAAACTAAATTTTGTACTAAATCAAATGGAGGGTTAATGTTAATTAATTTGCATTTGAATGAATAGAAAGAGGGCACCCAATTAACTATCTAACGAGCCTACCGCAGTCCTATATAGCTATACATATATTATTTGAAGTGGGGACTGGTTATGTGTATTTGTTTTTTCTCTCTCATTAATTAACTAACTATAGATATTTGATAATGACATTCCAATAGTATCTACCCCTTCATCAAATTATGAGTCCCATGCAGTATAATATATACCCACTAAATACCCTCTAACTCTATGTTACTCTGCAATTTGTGGTTGCTGCTTTGGACCACATCGGAAACGCTTGTTTTGTTTCCTTCATCATTAGGCTTCAATAGTCCCTCACAAGATGAACACATAGTCAAGGTTTTGGCCTTGGAGAGTTGAATGTATAGTGATGATGGTCCAATTTTCATTGCACGCAACTCTTGCAACTCCTTCTTCAATTTTAGGTTCTCATCGGTTAGTTTCTCACAACATTTCTTCAAGAACTCGCAATCAACCTCTGTTTGCTTCAGCTTGGTCCTGAACAAGTCAATATAACATTTTTTTTATTTAATTTTTTGTGTATAGTCAAGTCAACACAAAAACATAAAAAAGGCTCCTTTTATTCATAGATAAACTGACAAAGAATAAAAAATAAATTAACAATGAGATAAAAACCAAAACTGAAACTCATGAAAGGATAAATATAAAATCAATCATACCTTGCTCTTCGGTTCTGAAACCAAACTTCAACCTGCCTATGCTTTAAATTCAATTGCTCAGCAAGTGCCTGTTTCTGTGCCTGCATGTGGAACCGAAACAAACCCATAAATTTCCCATTAAATTTCTAATAAAAGACACAAATTAATACTGAATAATTATATGGGTATGTAAAATATAATGGTTATCAAATTGTATATATTATATCAAAATAATTCATATTCAACATGCAATTTAAGTACCTTCCACAAAATTAAAAATCAATCAAGATGATGAAAACAACTGTAAAGATGAAAAAAAATAAAGAAAATTTCAGAATATTGATATGAATGAATTGGTACAGGGTTAAGAGTGGTATGCATCTTGAAGTTACTCTCTAGCGTGGTTGATTGCTCCTTTGTAAGCTTCAGTTTCTTTCTGTTGCCGTTATTGGTATTGTCGTTTCCATTTGGGTGCTTCAAACTTAATCCTTTGGCCTTATCATGTTGATCCTCGTCAATGGCTTCACCTTTTGGACAAAGTTCAAATGTCAAGTCCAAGGGGTTATTCACTTTCTGCTTCTCCTTCTTTGGCACATACCCTTCTATTCCAAGTCCAAGACTTAGAGTTGTTATGCATGCTTCATCATCTTCCATGGCAGAGAATGAAAAAGAGAGAAAGGGTAGAATAGTTGTGTGTAGTGGTCAAATTTTGGGAAAGGTTGAGTTTAAGAAAGAAGTGAAATGAGATTTTACTAATAAGGATTTTATTATTGGGGTTTGGTCTTAGTCTTGGAGATTGAAGTTCAATCAGTTATTATTGGGGTTCTTGTTTTTATGAGAATTAAAAAATAATAAAAATGGTGCATGTAGAGTAATTATAGTACTAATGACGACTTGTGCATTAAATGCAATAATAAAATGGGGGCAAAAGGAGTAAAAGCATGCGTTAGAATTCTGACTCCTTTTAGGAAACCAAAACTTCCTTAATGACATAAAATAAAATGTTTGACTTTTCCATTTTTTAATTCGAAGGGTGTTTGAGTCTGTCACTGGATCGTATCTTTCCCAACACTTTCCTATGATCCTGCTTTGTCTAATCAGGTGGGTTTCAAAAAATAATAATCCTCCCCTAATTCTAATTAATCATCATTTTTTTATAAATATATAATTTTTTATTTTTCTTATTTTATTTATTGTATAAAATTATTTTGCATAATTTAAAAATTATTAACATTTTTTATTAAAGTTATCAAATTACTTTCTATAATTGACTTTTTTATTTTTTAACATTTTGTATAAATATATGTTTTTATTTTTTATTAATTGACTTTTATAATTAATGTTCTTACTAAAATAAGAATGTATTAAAATATTAATAAGTATCATTTTAAAATTTTAAAATAATAATTAAAAAATTACAAAGATAACAGAAAAAGAAACGGAAGAAGTAATTGATATTTATTTTAAAAACTTAAGATAATATTTATTATTTTTATTATTAAATTATTACTATTCTTCACATAAATATTAATGATGAAAAAAATAAATTAATAACATTGATTAGAAACATAATAAAAAAGTATATAACAGTTTTAACATAAAGAAATATATTAATTAATTTTTTTAATTTATTTAAAATAATCTTAATAATAGATAAATAGGTACGGCTGATCAGAAAACGATAAATAGGTGCGGGGTAGTTATTTTACTATTTCCAATTCATAATAATGATTAGTTTATTTTTTTTTAAAATTATTTATCACTTTGTAATTTTAATAAAATATTTTTTCTAATTTTATCATTAAAAATTATTGTGAAAATAAAAAGTTAAAATGAAAACTTAAGATGAAACAGAAGTTAATTATGATAGAGAAGATATATAATAGAAATGACTAATAATTTGTTGAAATGGTATGTAAAACTTAAAATATTTATACTATTTAATAACTTTTAAAAAAATTGAGATTTATTATTTCAATTTTTTATAAAAAATATTATATTTATAAAATTTTATAAAAAAATAGATATTTCATTATGTTTTTATTTTAACTCATATAATATATTATTAAAATATTATTTATTAAATATTTTATTTAAAAATATTAAATTATTTAAAATTTAACATATATATATATATATATATATTTATAACATATTATTATATATTCAACGATTAGTGTAGTTAATATATTTTATATTTTATATAAAATTAAATGATATAAATATTTAAATTTGACAATAGACCATAGTTATAAAAAATTATATAACAATTATTATAAAAATAAGAGTATTAATTATGTTTCATAATTATTATGTGGTAATCCTAAACTATTATTAAATATGTTATAAATAATTATTAGAAATATAGTTCTTGTCTAATAATCTTAAATGACTATTAACTCCATTTTATAATAATTCTTTTTCGTTTGTTCTCATTTTTTATCATTTAAAAAATATTTTTAATTAATTTATATTTCTTATTTAATATTATTTTATATAAATTAAAAACTATTAACATCTTATTATATTCAAATCATGTAACTTTCTATTATATTATGTATCTTTTATTATTAACTTCTCTCCTAATTAATTTCATTTTTGCAGTAAAAGTATAAATGAAATAATAAATAATAAATATTATTTAAAATTTTTAAACTAAAAATTCAAAAACATTTTTAAATTGTGACAAGTAAAAAGAAATAAAAAGTATTATTTTAAACTTAAAAGAATATCTGATAGTAATTATAAAAAAAAATTTAATATTTTTATAAATATTAATTTTCACTTATTTATGGAAATGTGTAAAATATTTAAAAATTAAAACAAAGAAAAGATATAATTTAAAAGATAACAATTATTTATTATCTTAAAATTTTGAATAAAGAGATAAATAAAACAACACTTTTTTAAAAATGGCCAGATTAAAAATAGGGAATGATTTGAATGATTTTACAATATTTAAATAAATTTTTAATTATTTATGGTATAAATTGTATTAAATATTGAACTTTTGTTTTATATTATTTTCTAGCAATTATAAAATAATGTACGAAAATTTCTTAAATAATAATAAAGCAGTGATCTTTATTCTTTGACAAAAAGCTCTCACAAATATTAAACCAAAAGTAATAAAGAATATAAATATAAAGTTTAACTATTCAAATTATATTTACGGTGAAAAAGATAAATTAGAAAAATTAAATGTTTTCATTTATTTTTCTCATTTCTAGTCATTAAGAAGATGTCAGAAGATATGTAAAAATAAATAAATAATGCGTTTCCCTTTGATATTTATAGTTTACATTTTAAAAATAAAAAAGTAATCTTGTTATCACAAAATTAGACAAAAAGATGAAAAAATAAATAATAATGCTACCTTTTAATATTTGATATAATTATATTTTGATTTTTCAGTTTAATATTGCAAAATTGATTGCGCTGTCACTTCTTTTTATCTAAAATTTTTAAATTTTTTATGTACATGTTCAAAGATTGAATTAGTTATATTTTTATTAAACATCATCAATCAAAATATTAAACTTTACTTATTTTCTAAAATCCTAATGTTATATTTTACAAAAAAATTAAATTTCATAAAAAATTTTCTAATTCTCTAACTTATTTTTTAAAAATTTATTTCATAAAATCTCAAATATTTTGATTAAAAATTATTTTATAATTTTAAGCAAGAGAAAATTTAAAATAGATTTATATTTTCTTAATTTGAAAAATAAAAAATATTAAATAAATAAAAAATCGCAACCAAAATTACAAAAGTTAAAAATGGAAAAAGCAAAATCAACCAATAATAATAATATTTTATATTTAGAAGAAAAAAAAACCAGTTGTCGCAAAATTAAACCAAAAACAGAGAAAAAGAAAACTATAATCCCAAAAAGTGGTCCTATTTTCAATTATACCGGATGGAATATTTTGACTGGGTAATTTGAGAGGGGCTTTGAGGGGGCATTTTAGTGAAATAAACTGATATTAACTTTGAGTTATTGTCTTTGCAACTGATTAGTTGACATAAACCCAAGCAATTAATATGATTGTAGGTAAGCGAGGTATTGTGTGTATTGTTTCCGAACAGTGTGATTACTTAGTATTGAGAATTGAGAGAGTCAACTAATTATTTGTTGTGAGTAATTGCAATTGTGATTGGACCACATTCAGTGACCAGATTCAGCGTTTCCCTAATCAATTGCTGAATATTCAAAAGCAAACCCCTAAACAACCATGATAAAATTACCCAAAGCTAAGGCAAACTGCTGCAAATATAACAAGACATGCATATATGTATTCTTTTCATTCTTTTTTAGTTGATCTTTCACATATGTATTTAAGCATATATAATGAAAAAAATAAGTATAAATTTTAAATTTATTATGTATTATATATATATATTAAAATTATTTTTATTTTAAAAATATTTTTATTATGTTAATTTACAAGATTGGAATAAAATTAATTATTATTTCATGTATTTATATCATGTTATTATGTTAATTTGAGTATTTAAGTATGAGAATACAAATATCTTTTATGGAAACTCCATTTAAGTTGAGTAGGATTTTTATGAGGAGTAATTTTTTTTATTATTTAACATAAATACATGTTTAACATTTAAATTTAAGATTACAGAATGTTTTGAGTATTTTAATTTATCTTAAAATATTATTTATTTTAAAATTAAGAAAGTATTTCTTATTTTTTAAAATACTTTTATTTTATTAATCTTACCTAAATATTTAAATTAATTCATAATCATATTTAATTTTTCTAACGTATGTCTAAAGAGACATAATAAAAACTTATATCTAAAATAAATTGTTAATAAAATCATATTATCTAATATGTTAATAATATTAAATATTATATTAATATATTTTAATTTTTATTTCATATATCATAAGGAAAGTTATGAGATTTCAACTTAAGAATTTTACGTAAATTATTTTAACTCTAAATTTTTTATTATTAATTTAATTTTAATGATATTCATTTAACTTGTTTAGATATATATTAAAATTTAATTTAATTTATTTTTTATTTAGATATTTATAATGTATTAATTATTTTTTTTATATATATCTTTAATAATAAATAAAAGAGGGTTAAAATTATAATAAATGAAAAGAGATAATAATAAATTTTATAAAGGATAAAATAAAAAAATAAATAATAATTTAAAAATATAATAATTCTATTTTGTTAATATATATATATATATATATATATTCTATATAAATAGATAAAAAGATATAAAAAGAGTATAATTTTAAAAAAAAAATCTATTTATTAATATTTTATTAGTGTAACACTGTCCTAAATTTTCTATATAAACTTTAACTCATTCAAGACTTATGTTAGGTTGGTGTTATTAAAATAAAGTATAGAATTTATTTAAATTTGATTCTTTGACTTTTCTCCTTTCGATTGAAAGTTTCGTTCCATCATACTAACTTGTAGCTGACGGAATAGAAGATCCTTTATCTTGCCTCCATATTAACCATTATCTCAAGGTTGTGAGGAGGATGATTCACATCGTGGCTTCATTATGAAACCTTAGTCACATAAAAGACACAAGGGAAAGGGGGAGAATGAGACGTTTCATTCTAATAAAACTTGGCTTAGAATAGTGTGCTACATTATCATATAATATACCAAACATAAAAGTTTCTTGGATAATCATAGGAAATTGTCACAAAATCAATCTTAATATACATTGTATACATAAGGTTATTACATCATCTTCACTAGTTATATACCTTCATAACCTCGAATCCAACACATACATTTTATTCTCTCATATGTTGACCCAATTCTACGTCCAAACAAACAACATTTAAATTTTTTGATGTTTACAAAGAACTACCATAAAGAAAACAATCATCGTATGCAATGTATGAATATGTTTACTCTATCATTTCCTTCAAACATTTCTATGATGATAGACTCATCATTAGGTTAAGGTTTATTGTGTTTCCATACCACAACAATTCTCACTAATTGAGATTTGGTCATTCTTACAAGATGCACATGCATGTGGGTCCAAATCATCGTCATTACATTGTCAAAACAATAGGAGGTATTAGGATCCAATTTTCACATCAATAGTGTGCCTGTATGAACACTCATCGTCATTTCACAAAAATCATAAAATTACATAACTGGTAATAATAATCATCAAGATCTTATCAAGGCGACTAAGTCTGATAAGATAAATCTCGATGATAAGGAGAAACCTTAGGCCATTGAAGAGGCTCAAACTTAGCCCACAGACCTGTAGGCTTAGAAATTATTATTCCTCATGAATTATGGTCTATTTCCATATGAACCAATCCTTAAATTTCTTAGCTTCCTTTTATAAAAGAGCTTGCAAATTATCCTCCACATTGATGAATCACAAAACATTCTTTTTATGCAAATGATGCATGGTTGACAATTTATTCATTTACTTCATTCATCGGTTTCACTTGAAGGTCTCGTCTTCTTCTCAACATCTACAAACTCATTTTCCTCTTCCACTTATTCATTATTCTCACCTAAAGGTCTCATTTTCTTATTAAAGTCAGAACCTCATTATTCTTTTCCATTTATCATGTGGGTACATATCCCAGTAATTTTAAAGTTTAAATATAAAATCTCTTTTCACTGAAAAAGATTCATAACTTCCACTTGTCAATTCATTTTCCAATAATAATACATATTGTTAGTGTTTGTACTTCTAGTCCATTTAACACAAACATATAACATTCATTTGTCAATTCAATTTACCTCGCTGTAACATATAATGCTAAAGCTTTAGGACTTCTAGTCCATTCAATAAAAATTCATACTTAACTTCAACATAGTAAATGAGGTTCCTAACCTCCATATATTGATTCATTTCAACCCAATGACAATATATAATGTTAATATTTTATACTTTTTGTTCGTTTATTATGAACACGTATAATCTTCGATCTTCAAATGAGATGTACACCTTCCCTTGATATCTTGTATGGTTGTATTGACGTAACGTTGTATAGAGGTATGGACTCATGTGCAATTTTTTTCTTCATGCTTTGTACATTCACCTTGATCTTTGATAAATCAGTGTTGATCTCTGGCATGTTCGTGGTTCCTTTCGTCTTACTCATCTTGATCTACATCATTTAGAAAGGTCTTGTGTAAAGTGCCTTTAGTCATACTAATTCATTTAGCAGGATCATGTCATTCATTTAGCAGGACTTTGCTCATGCACTGGTAAGGCCTTACTTTCTCATTAGCAAGACCTTATTCATTGATTGGATGACTTATACTTGCTCATTTTGGTCTTGGCACGATCATACTAACTTTTAGCATGATCATGCCAAATTTTGAAATCTGAAAATTTATGATTTGGATTTGGCACGATCATGCTAAAGTTAAAACAAAAAAAAATATATGTTTTTGTTCTTGGCATGATCGTGCTAAATCATAAATCTAAAAATTCATATGAATTTGTTCTTGACACAATCGTGCTAAACTTTTTAACCTTGAAATTCATGAATTTATTTTAGGCACGACCATGCTAAAAAGCTAAATTCAAAAATTCATCTAAGTTGACACTAGCACGGTCGTGTTAAACATGCGTACAAGTGTGTTCTATAATGTAAACCCAAAATTAAATATTTAGAAGTACTAAATACCCTCATTATTTATCAAATTTAACAGAAGACATAAAATCATACTCAATTAAATTCTAAACATCATCATGCATAAATATAATTTTCTAAGAATCAAATAAATTTCATTCTAGAGCTAAGGATGCTCTAGAACCACTCCTAATTTTACTTAAGTCTTATTCCTTACCTAAAATTGAAGATCGGTTGTTGAAACCTATACTTTAATTAAATATTTATTAAACGGTTGAAATATTATCTAGTATTTTAATGATTACAAAAATATATGCAGAAATATATATATTTAGAAAGGTGTAAAAAGAAAAATGTCTTTAGATTGTTTAAGCATCTAAGTGTCTTATGATAATACAAGTGTCTAAGTATCTTATTCTAGGAAAAATACTCAACAAGCTTGTCTAACTAACCTTGAGAAAAGATATGTTTTTTTAGTATGAGTGTAAGACAAAACGTATCTATCAAATAATTAATGAAGATCTAACTTATCTTATGAAAAACAAAAAATCAAAAGCAAAAAGTATCTTATCATATTAGTTGCTTATTTGTCTCACAACAGTAGTAGTAGCAATTTTTCAATCTCACATCAATAACCTGTCACCGAAACCAAGAGCATGCATATTTAATGGATGTGTAGAAGATATTAGAAATCTTTCTCACATTCTCAATGGTTACTAGAGTTGTCAATTAAGTGTCCAGCCTAGGGCCTGATCCATTTAGCCTTGTGTAATAACCCTTTTCTAATTCACCAACTTAATAAATAAGACTTTTATAAGCTCTACCCCATATGATCTCTATTTTAATGGGTTAGGGTTGGGTTTAGCCCACACATAGGGATGGAAGGGAACAAGGCCGTCCGACAGGGGCCTACGGCTCGGCTCGTTTAAAGTCTAGCTTGCCTCGGCTCGTTTAATAAATAGACAGGCTTAGACTTTTTAAAAAGCCTTTTTAAATAAACAGGA
The DNA here is from genome assembly GCA_037954105.1 of Canavalia gladiata. Classification (NCBI taxonomy): domain Eukaryota; kingdom Viridiplantae; phylum Streptophyta; class Magnoliopsida; order Fabales; family Fabaceae; genus Canavalia; species Canavalia gladiata. The sequence goes on from CM075662.1 coordinate 27,181,263, forward strand.
CAGACCTAGACTTACAAAAAAGCCTATTTAATTTAAACAGGGGCCTATTTATATATATATTATATTTATATTTATTTATTTATTTTAATTAATTATATTTGTATAGTATTTATTTTAATATATTATATTTATATAATATTAATATATTTATATAATTTATTAAAATTTTTAATTTTTAATTTCTTACAAAAGAAACCCTAGATTACTTTCTCCTTATCCTCAAAATAGAACTCTTCCTCTGTCGTTTTCGTCTACTTCTACAAGACTACGACTTAAGTTACTCAACCCTTAATTCTGAGGTGCAAAAAAGGTATGTTAATTTAATTTTAGAACAAGTTCTATGCGTATATGCTACGTGTGTGCGTTATACTTTTGTGTATATATTATTATATTTGTATATAGTTAGTACTCAATATACATGCTCTGAAATTCTTTAATTTCTAATGACATATAGGTCTTCCAAATGTCTTCTACATTAGAGAGCAATAAAACTATTGATTCTTCTACTCCTACAAATGTCAATGAGATGATTGAAGTTGGGCTAACATATTCAAGCCAACTTGGAGACAATAGAAATGGAAGTAAAAAAAATACCAATCAAACACAAAATGATTGGATTATTAAGAGGAAGAGACAAAAAACATTGGTAGTTTAGCAAGATTTCGATGAAGTTGAATTGACTAGAGGCCTAAAGAAAGCTGTTTGCAAGCATTGTAAATTTCTCTTATCTATTGGTGGAAAAGGATCTAGCACTACCCACCTAAAGAGACATTTACAAATTTGTTTACAAAAAAGGATAAATATGAGTTTAGAGAAGAAGCAAACTGTAATTCCATTTCAATCCTGTGGTGGTTCAAATAATCCATTTATCGGTTTCGGTATCAAGTATTCTAATGAGAGGATGAGGGAAATAATTGCTACGGCTATCATGGTGCACGAGCATCCTTTTAGCATTGTTGAAGATGATGTTTGGATGTGGGCCTTCCAATATGCTAATTGTGATTTTCAAAAAGTTGGTCGTAAAACTATTAAAAATGATTGTTTGGCAATATATGAGGTGGAGAAGAGGTTATTAAAGGCACAACTTAAGAGTGTGAGTAAGATTAGTTTAACTACTGATATGTGGAAATCAAGTCACCAGGTAGTCGAATACATGGTTATCACTGGACATTTTGTTGATGCAGGGTGGAAGCTTTAAAAGAGAGTTTTGAGTTTTGTGAAAGTACCTACCCCTAGGCGTGGAGTTGATGTAGCTGATGCAATTTTCAAGTGTTTGAAGGCATGGGGGATTGAAAATAAAGTGTTCTCAATATCTGTTGACAATGCATCTTATAATGATACTTGCATACGAAATCTCAAGGAAAACATATCATTGAGTAATAAGTTGTTTCTTGGAGGTGCTTTATTTCATGTTAGGTGTTGTGCACACATATTGAAATTAGTGGTGCAAGACGGACTTGGTAAGATTAAGGATATAATTCATAATATTCGTGAGAGTGTAAAATACATTAACCACAATGATGCAAGATTAAAGGCTTTTTGTGATGTTGTTGAACAAAAACGTCTAAAGGAAAGGAAATTGGTTATTGATTGTCCAACTAGACGGAATTCCACATTTTACATGTTGTCTATTGCATTAAAATTTAAGAATGCCTTTGCAGCCTATGCAGAAAGAGAGCCACATTATAACTACGCACCTTTACATGAAGAATGGGACAAAGTTGAAAAAATTTGTCAACTTTTAGAGGTGTTCAATCTTGCCACTCATGTAATATCAGTCAGTGAGTATCCCACTGCTAATTTGTACCTTGCTGAAGTTTGGAGGGTGAAGCAAGTAATTGATAATGCAATAGAGGATGACGATTCATTCATGAGAGAAATGGCAACTCCAATGAAAGCAAAGTTTGATAAATATTGGGGAGAATGTAATATTTTGATGGCTATTGCAAGTGTATTGGATCCTAGGTGCAAATTTCACATTGTAGATATATGTTTTCCCTTAATTTATAAACCTCAAGAAGTTGCTCAAGACAATATAAATAAGGTAAAGGTTGCGCTTGAATAATTATACGATGAATATGTGATAATAAATGAACAGGATTCATCTTTTAAAGAAGGTGATAATGGTGGATCTAGTGGCAACAATGACTCAATTCCTGTTCACAAAAAACTTTATTGGTCACTGGATTTGACCAAACAACGAACTTGGTACGTCAAAAGGAAGTAATTCCTGCAATTAAATCAGAATTGCATGCATATCTTGATGAAGGTGTTCACATTCCTGATGATAATAACTCTTTTACTTCTTTGGAATGGTGGAGGAGTAATAGTTTGAAATAAAAGATTTTATCAAAGATGGTTGCAGATATATTAGCTATTCCAATCTCAACTGTGGCATCAGAATCAACATTTAGTGCTGGAGGTAGAGTCATTGATGAATATCGTTCTAAGCTAAATGAGGAGTCAATTGAAGTGCTTATCTGTGGTAGTGATTGGCTTCGTCATAAATACAATATGAAAAGAAAATCGAAGGTTTTTTTTTAATTTTAAATGGTTATTTATTATATATATTTAAATGATTGTTTTAAATTTATCTTTTATTTTAATAACCATTTCTTCTTTGTTTTGAAGGTGGACGAACAACTTCAAGAAATCAACTTGAATATTTGATACCTTTAATCAAGAGATCACAAACTTATTATAAGTTTTGTAATTTTATTTTAATGTTGAATTTGAAGGATGATTTTAGTTTTATGTTGGAACTTGGATGTTTTAAGATGATTTATTAACTTTAGGAATTTTTATGTTTTAAGAAAATTAAGTATTTTTTATTAATTTGTTTGGTATTCAAGGATTTATTTAATGATCTTTTTATCTTATATGTTTTTTTAAACTGATTGATATGTTTTAGGCCTATTTAATATCCTTTTTATCTTATAGATTTTAAGCTTGCAAGCCTTTTTAATTAATCGTTTATATAGGCTTTAAGCCTATTTATTGGTCTTCTTTAAAATGTAGGCTTTTAAACAGGCTCACAGGCCTTGTAGGCTTTAAAATAGGCCAGACCTTGACAAAAAAAAAAAAAGCCTTGACAGGTGACAGACCCAGGCTCAGACCTCAAAATTTTTAAACAAGGCAGACTTGAACACTCAAAGCCTAACTCGACTCTGCATATTTCCATCCCTACCCACACATGATCATTTCAGCTGAATAGTTATAATCCCCAAATTAAAAATCTAATTTTAAAAAATATTAGAAAATTCGAACTTCCACACCAATGCGTATTCGTTTCCCCTAAACCCCCGGGAATGAAAGAGCTCAATTCATCATAAAAAAAAAAACTTATATTTAGCTTCAATTCATCACAAAAGAAAGCTTGCATTCAACTTGAATTTATCTATGAGTTTCTCATCGAATTGAGACAAGATAAGAGTTTTTGTTATTTTTTATGATCTGAAAATTTTGTACTCTTCTCAGTTTCTCTAACTTTAAAATCAGATCAATACAATTATTTTTCTTTTTTAGTTTTTATATATTGTGATATTTCTTTTTAATTATAATATTGTGTGCATATGAGCTTATTCTTTAAGTTGAAGTTCATACATTACTGGTATATAATTGTATATCACAATTCTCCTATCTTAATTTTTGTTTCTCTGTTTTTTACATCTATGTAACAACCCATTATTTTGTTAGAAAAACAAAAACCCAAAAGTTTGTAAACCAAATATATATATATATATATATATATATATATATATATATATATATTTTAATTATACATATATGAAAGTAAGGATTAGAGTCCCCTTGCAAGCATTTGATTGTAATTTTCTTGGAATCTTTGAATACGCAATTATTGTTTAAGTTCCTCATGAAGGAATTAACACTCGGGTTGATTTCTTAACTTTTCTATTTTCCTTTCTTGAATTATTATATTAATTTGCTATACTACCTGGTGTTAATTCTATCCTTAAATCACAGAATATATCTTGAATTAGTGTAGTAGCACATTTTTCAATTTACTTGGTTAATAATATTTTTAGAAATATCTAAAGAATATTGTAATATTTGTTTTGAACTTTATTTTTCTTGAAATTGTCGCTTAAAAATGCAATAATTCATGTTTTAATTTTCACTCTTTCAATTTAATAATAAGATTAAATTTGAGATTTTTGAAGATCTCTAATATTGTCATGATTGTACTGCATTAAGTTAATAATTCTTGCTTATGTACTACCATGATTTCATGGTATTAGATTATGTGCAGAAAACAATGATGCAACTAACATTTCATTTCATAGAACTTTGCGTATCTTAATTCTTTCATATTTTCTAATAAATAATAGAAGTATGTAGTTCGAATTGATTTCTTTTTTTTCTTCCTTCTAAACTCTTGAGATAAATAGATTAGAGAAATTTTAAAGGGGCTATTGGCTCAGCTAATAAAGTGCTCTGTATGCAAGCACTTGAAATTAATTCCTACTTTCATCATTCGACCTCCTTAGGTGTAGTCTATGTATGTGTGTCTAGGTGGCAAAAACAAGTCACTTATTTGTTGAAATATGAATAGTTTCTAAAATCAACTACGTAAGAAAAGAATTATCTTTGCTAATGTATTCATATGTTTTAAGAATAAACTATGTTATTCATCAACTATTCTTAATTTATTTTAAATGTAGGAAATTTTTTTAAAAACATTTAAAGGTTAAGCACTTAGTTATATAATATTCCTTCCCCTCATTGTAAAAAAATTTCTCACAGATAAAGTGTCTGTTGTGTGCTTCCTCATGAGTTATTTTGATAGAAACAAAACCATTATACAGGAAATCTTGGTTTGATGATTGAGATTAATCTTTGATATGACCTTTAATACTTATTTTAGGCTGGATTAGAAACAGATTCACTCCAAAAAATGATATTGATGTTGGTGTATGAGATTTCTGTAGCAATTACAACAGGAATACTCTCTATTGAAGAATAATCTTCAATACTTGTTTAGGATAAGTGTAATATTTTTTTAGGGAAGGATAGAAATTTTTTATCTCCTAAGGGGATTTGGTAATTTATAGCTCAATTTGAATTCTATTAGAACTTAACTAATTTTGTTATATTAAAGAAATTCCAGGCCGCTGGTGGTTCAATTCCCACAGTGGAATAGATTGTAACTACATGATGGTCATATGGTGGAAATGAGAACAAGATACAGAATCAAAGCTTTTGAGATGGAATAGAACAATTGATTTTGATTAAGTTGTTATAGTTTTGGGGTAAACAACTTCCAGGTGATTGTCATACAGTTCGAATGTGAATAGGATTATTATATTGTGTTACACACGGTATTTGATTCTTTTTTCATAAACTATTAGCGTGTTTAAATTATCAATTTTTATTAAATTTTATTTTTCTATTATTTGTTCAAGTGTTGATGTTCTTGATTGATAAATTTGGGTGTGTCACCGAAGATCAAAGTAACTAGAACTTTCTTGACCTTAAGAAACTTGAAACCAAAATTAAATTGCAAAGCAGTTATGTACATGTTGTTTATCTTAAATATAAATTTGTAGAGTGACATGCATCATTGTAAATTTTTTCCTTTAAATAACATAAATAATAAATTTAGTTTATTTTATTATTCCTTTCGTTATTTGAAGTTGTATGATCTATTAAATAACAAAATAGGAAGAAATCACACGATGAAAGATAATATTTTTATTTATTAATTTTATTTTTGTTTTATTCAATGTAATTTTTTTTGTTTTTTTTTTGTATATGAGTTTATTCATTATTTTTAAAAATAAAAGTATTTTTAATTATATATTTTAATTTTATTATCTAGGAAATTAAAAATTGGTTATGGAGTCTACAAGTAAAACTATTGTTAATTTGGATGATAATGATGCTTCTAAAACTCCTGTAATATCTTAAATGTATTGAGACAACTAAAAAGGAGTTGTCAAATGTTTGGAAATATTTTACCAAGATTGGTATAGATAAACATAGCTTTTGAAAAGGTTACATGCAACTATTGTGGTCATGAGTATAAAGTTGGTAAGAATCCTAAATCAAAGTTTAATTATGGGACTTTACATTTAAATTGTCATATTTCAGTTTGTAAATTTTTTGGGTCAAGTGTGGATGTGAAAGATGATAAGTCTCCCTCAAAAAAGATTAATCAACACATTCAATGCAACATACTTGCCAAGCTCATAATTAGACATGATTTACCTTTTAACTTTGTTGAAATTCCTAGTGTTGAAGTTTCTTCTAGAAGCACCACTGTGCCAAATGTTAAAAAAAAATATATGTCAAAGAGAAAAAGAAACTTAAAAAAATTATGTGTGGACTTCCTAGTAGAATATGACTAACTTTTGATGTGTGGACAATAACTACCATTGAGGGATATATTGTTTAACTGCCCACTTTGTTGATGGGAATTGGAAATTGAATAATAAAATTTTGAATTTTTGCCGAACGATGCTCCCATACTGGTGTTGAATTGGAACACACTTTATTTAATTGTTTAAAGGAATAGGGAATTAAAAAAACGGTGTTCTCTTTGAACTTGGAAAATTCTTACTAATGATATCATGCAAGAAATTTAAAAAACCATCTTAATGTTCAAGGTAACTTGTTATGTGATGGGGAATATTTTCATGTTCATTATTCTATACATATCCTAAATTTGATTGTTCAAGAAGGATTGAAAATAACAATTGAAGCTCTATATAAAATTAGAGAGAGTGTTAAGTATGTTAGAAGCTCAGATAGAAGGATGAATATTTTCAAAAACTGTGTTGGTGGTGCAGGTTTAGATATGAACACTGGTTTAAGATTGGACGTGTGTACTAGATAGAATTCTACATATTTAATGCTTGAAAGTGAAATCAAATACAAGCAAGTTTTCAATATTTTTAAAGCGACAAATAGAAATTATAAAAATTGTCTATCTTAAGAAGAATGGGAGCAAGGAAAGAAAACTTGTGTATTCTTATAACCTTTTTATAAGATCACAAATATGATATCTGGTTCATCTTATCCTACTTCACATCTGTATTTCATTCTAGTTTGGAAATTCGAATGTCTCCTTGAAGTAAACTTGGGAAATAATGATAATGTGATAAAGGAAATGTCTTTGAGGATGAAAGGAAAATTTGATCAGTATTGAAAAGAGTACAGTGTTGTACTAGCTTTTAGAGCTAGACTTGATCCAACATTGAAGATTGATTTCTTAAATTATTGGTATACTAAACTTGATTATTTAACTGCTGAAGATAAGATTAGAAATGTGAAAGATAAGTTGAAGAAGCTTTATAAAGAATATGTTAGCATTTTTCCTATCCCAAATGTTTCTCTTTTCCAATCATCCAATGAAGTTCTTTTATTGCCTAAGTTAAGTGAAGAAAGAAATAAGCCTAAGAGATTAAGAGTTTTTAGTGTAAGTTTATTATCCTAACTTAGCTTTTATTTCTTTCATGCTTATTTTGTTTAGCTAATTAATATTTTATATATTGCAAGATTATAAAATCCATAAGAATGAAGCTAAATAATTTAGTGGTGAGAATGAACTTAATGTCTATTTGAAGGAATCACAAGTAGATGTTAATAATAATAAGGAATTTGATGTCCTTCACTATTGGAAGATCAACGAGAAAAAATTTCTCACTCTTTTTGTAATGACACGTGATATGCTTAGTATTCCAATTACTACAGTAGCATTCGAGTTCGCTTTTAGTATTGGAGAACATGTTCTCACGAAATATGGAAGTTCTACTCTTCTTGAAAATGTTCAAATGTTAATTTGCATTAGGAATTAGTTGCATGACTTTGCTCAAAATCCTAGCGATAATATTTTGTAGAATAATTATTTATTACTATTCCTTATTTTACTTAATTATTTTACAATTTTTTCTTTAATCATTTTATTTGGTTGAGTGTCAGATGTTGAAGATGAGAATAATATTTTTTGATTTTGAGATAGCAATAGGGGAATCTAACGAGTATGGAGAATTTAGAGACTAACTGTAAGTAATTTTTTATTTTATCATATTGCAATGAGCTCTTGGTGAAACTGGATAACAAACATTCTGTGCTTTATTTACTTTTATATTCCACGTTAAGTAATTAAAATTATTAAAATAATTTGGTTTCATTTCATATATCTTTATACTTGTGGTAGGACCCAATTGTTCAGTCTTTAATTTTTATCATGTATATATTTTTATGCTTGCTAAGATTTGGATTTCTTTGCCGTTGACATATGAATGTGATATTTGACTTCTTATGAAAAGGGTATATGTTGGGAGGAAAAGGGAGGCACTAAGGAATCAAATTCAAAACTTGTTGGCTTTATAATTGAAAAAAATAGTAGAGGAAATATTTCAACAACTTACAAAGTTTAAATTTACTATCATTATTGTGTTGCTGTTTTAATTATTATTATTATATTTTTATTATTAATGTTGATATTATTATTAATTTTAAAAGGTTTTCATTTGGTCATTCATATATATATATATATATATATATATATATATAGAAACTGAATTTTAAAAGTTTACAAGATCTATAGTACTATGTAGTCAATATGTAGAAATTACATTATTTTTAAAAATTTTAAGCCTATAGGTTGACTCTAAGCCATAGAATTTAGTAAATTTTTTAGTTTTGCAGGCTTTGCAAGAGTGAGCTTTGTGGACCTGTGAGCTATTTTAGCCCCATTTCACATGAGCTAATGTTAGGTTGAGTTGAATAGATGAAATTAACAACTTTAACGCTTACATTATTCATCTATATATAAAGAAAGAAGTTTATGAATAAGAGATATGAAACATAAGTAAGTTGAACCTAAATTGTCTACTTGTTTAAACATCTTATCTATTCATAAAATACTACAAATTTTATATTTATGTATTGTATTTAGACTTTATTTTGGAAATCAGAACAGCTAGATAGAAAGTGTCTGATCTATAATCTTTGGATATATTAAGTATGAATGTAAAAATATTAGGAATTATATTTTTTGAAAGACTATACTATCTTATTATAGTAAAAATACTTGTTGTATGATAACAGAAATTGGACATAACCTTAAATTAATAAAGATGAACCAATATAATATCTAATATGATTTTTTTCTTATCTTTAAAATCTATTAGACGGTTAAATGTTTTAAGATAACTAATATATTACACTAAAAATAATTTTATAAAAAAATTTAACTTTTTTATAACATCACATTCAACCTTTTTTACATGGTATTTTTTTTTACTTTAATATAATCTTTAATTTTCTAAATACTTTTACATAATCTTCTCGTTCTAAAATCAAAAGCACGACAAATTTTTTATGGATGCTACGCAATACTTTATGACAAGATATGCATCTTTGCTTTGTCCTTTGCTCGTTTTCAATTTTTCACGAACGCAAAAGAATGAGTTTTTAGCTATGTTTTCTTCTCTATCCAATTCTTTAGATATCACATCCTTAATATAAATAATAAAAGAATAATATTGAATGTCATATTAAAATTGTTAAAAAAGTTTGATATACTCTAAGATAGTAATTATATTTTTCAACCTATACGTAATTTTCAAAATAAATAAGTAAAAAATTAAATATATTTTTATTTCTGAAAATATCAAAGTTCCAAATTTTAGTTTCTATTAAATTTATATCTCTTTCATTATTTATTAATTGTTATCATTTAAAAATTATTTATTTATATTTATATATTAAAATTTTAAATTTAAATTTATTTTTATTATATTTTTATCTTTCATAATAACATTAATTAATAATAAAATAAATTAATTATAAGAAAGATTAAAAATATAATACAAAATTATAAAATAATTTCAATATAAATGAGAATATAAAACTTTTAATACATATAAAATAAATTTAAATGATAAATAAAGAAAAAAGATATTTATTTATTTATTTAAATATATGATTTTATTGTTTTTATCAATTTTTAAAATATATACTTTTTTATATAAAACCTAATGAAAATTTTACTAAAAGGATTAAAAAATATCGTAACTATAATTGAGTATGTAGGCTAATTCAATCTGTATAAGTATAGTTTATAATGTTCCACGGTTGAATCGATAAGTTGGACAACAAAATAAATAGAGCATAAAAAATCTTTATTCACTTTTGGTCTATTTTGACATGCATATCAGTAAGTAAACGTATTTAACTTATTTATATATTTAAATAAAATTAAAAAATTTATAAAATAAAAATATACATAAGACAGAATTTATATATATATTTTTTAAATTAACTCATTGACCTAAATGCAAAAACAAAAAAAAAAAAACTATATTTAAATATTTATCCTACGTGCGAGATTGACCTGTGTTATTAACACAAAGAATTTTGTCCGTATAGCCAAAGGAGGATCGTGCAAGATTGACCTGTATTATTAACGCAAATACATAATTCATGATTTATAATTAGATGTAAAAAAATATTTAAATTAGATGATATGGTAATAGGATAAGTTCAAGGCGGATTTTATAATTTTCGTCTTTGTTCATGATATTTTATGTTTACTCTTATTCATGTTTTCGTTTTTAATATTTTTTTATATTTATATTTTAATTATTTTATAATTTTTAAAATATTATATATTTTTAAATTTTCAAATTTATTATTTTTATAATTTTATTAATTTTATATAATATTTTAAATTAATAAAAATATTTTGATAATTTTAAAAATATAACAGAACCCAAAACAAAATTGAAATCGAACAGAATAAGGGAGAGCGGATATAAATTTTTCTGTCATGCTTAATCTAAACAAATGTTTGTGATATGCTTTTTTTCATTCAACTATCTAAATCATATGATGCTTTTTTTCCCAATTAAGTTGCAAGAAAATTCACGCTAAGGAGAACGGTCACAGTTTCGTAAAACGTGTTTCTAAATACGTTTGCAATTATGTCAAATTACATTGAGATATACGTCATTGCTTTCATAATAGCACTTTTTTATTCTTTTTATTTAAATAAATAAATATATATGTATACTAAAAATATAATTAGTATTATTAACTATTAAACATTATTTTTGTTTTATTTTACTTTTTATAAAAAAATATTCTTTATTTATTACAATTTTAAATTTTCTATTATATATTATAAAATATATAAAAATAATAAATATTTTATTAAATTTTTAAATGAATAAATAAATTGAAATAATTTTTTATTTTTTATCTGAACAAATAAAAAATTAACTTTTTTAAATATTTATATTTTCAAGTAAAAGAAAAATAAATATAAAATAAAAATAAAAAACGAATATTAAATTTCTTTTGTTCTCTCTAAAAGGGAAAAGGACCGGTGATTGTTGGAGAAGAAAAAAAAACAGCCATTAGCAGAGTTTTCAAAATTACAAATAATCGTGACACGTTTTGCTATGGCATTTAAGACATTTCCTTTTGTGTTCTAATCTTTATATTTCTCCCGTTTTATTACTTGATATTTTTAATTTATTTATTTAAAATGATAATGTGCAAATAAAAAATATTCTGTTATTTTATTTCGAATACTATATTCGTTCTTTACATAAGAAATAATTAAAAATATTTTTATTTTAATTATAAAAACAATTTTATTACTTTATTTTTTTTAAAATTAATTTTAAGCTTTTAAGATTGATATATTTTTGTTTAAGAAATAAATATTTATCATATAAAAAAATATAACAAACATTTCTTTTATTGATAAAAATTTACTATTTTTAAAATTTTTAAATTCAATCATAAGAACCAAAGTTAATAATTTTTAAAAAAAAATTGATGGGAAATTTATTTCTAATTTATGTAGTTTATAAAAATTAATCATTGACTTAAAGAAATTTATTTAAAAAATATTTTAATTTATTATATTATCATTTAAATCAGTCATTGTCTCCATTTTTATTAACTAAATGTTGATGTAGATCATTAAATGACATGTGAGATATTATATGAACAAAAATGATATTATTTTTGTATGAAAATGGATTTAAACAGTTTATTATCTAATACGATGCCATTTTCATCATCTTCTTTATATTTCTACACATATGATGATAATATATAATTGAGCTTCTATACATGAGTAAGGACTCAAGTCTCTTACAAGTTAAATAATCAATGCTTCAAGGAAAGGAAGTTGTGACCCTTTGAACAAAATATCCAAACTGTCATAATATTCAAAACTTAAGGCTTGAGTATTTCTCAAGTTTGCAAATTCATCTAATGGTAGAATAAACTATATGGGTGTCTTAAAATGAAGGTAATGACTTTTTATTTTGAGTATTTATGTCATTATAATATTTTATAATTGTTAGAATTTTTCAAGTTTTGGACGTCCATTATGCAGATAGATGAAATATGTGACTTTTTTTTAATTGTGGTTTAATGAAAATATTATTGCAACAAAAGATAAAGATAGGAAAATAATTTGCAACTGGTTGATTATATAAGATATCAAACAAGGAAACAAAGACAACATCCAACTAATGTATTTAGGTTTGTAGTTGATCTAGCATACTCCTGTACTTGCATATTAGGTTTTTCAACTCTTTATCCTTTCATTACTTTGAAAAATTATATCATATGTGCCACACACACTCTATGAGGTATACCAGATATGATCTCCTGTAAAACTATATTTAAATCTTGGAAGGAAAATAGATCTATCAATAATGGATATTTTAATGATGCCCGTTAGCTCTTAAAATTTGTAAAATCAAGCACACTAATCCTCAAAACTTTTAAAATCTTTCAAATCCATCATGACAATACCTTCTACATAGTTTAGATAAAATTTCATTAACATCTTATCCAAACTATTGATAGTAGTTTCCCTCCATGGTATCCTTTAAAAAAAACACCATCAAGCTTAATGAATGACTTGCAAACCCTAGAAAATTGTAGGAGTAATTTTCAATTGCAATGCATACATCATCCTAAACTTAAAATTAATCCTAAAAGTTAATTTAGCTATCAGAAAAGTATACATTACCTCAACTATCATTATAATGTCCTAGTGTTCAAACCTTAGAAAATTGTAGCAGCCATCACAGTGGGATTAGGAAGTTGATGGTATATTGGTAATGTATTTAATTACAAAGGATGACTTATGGTAAGAGATTGACTCAACGGGTCTAGCAGGAACTAAGCAAATGTCCTTTTATAAAGGGTTCACGTGAAACGACGTCGTTTTATTAACTTACGTGGCACTTAACGAGCCACCTCAGCGTTTAAGTTCCAACTCAGCACATCGTCAGGCCAAATTTGACGGAGGGACGAATTTGCATGACGGATCAAAAAGTTAAGGACTAAATGATGACTTTTTTTAAGTGGAGGACCAATTTGCAATGCCATTACTAACTTAGGGACTAATTTGACCCTTTACTCATTATTTTTATTATTAATTTTGAACTTTTTACTCTTTTTATTTTTCCATTTTATTATTTAAAATTTTTTATTCATTTTTCATTTTCTTCCTTTTATTCCTATTTTATTTATTTTTGTATTTTTGTTATTATTTTTTTGTTTTCGGTTCATTTTTTCTTTGGTTTTTGTTTATTTATTTTTCTGTTTTCTGCTTATTTTTCTTTTTCGCTTTCTATTTATTTGTGTTTCTGTCTTTTGTTTATTGATCTTAGTTTTTATTTAAATTATGATTTGTTTACTAATTAATTTTAAAAATGGGGCTTCGGACATAATTGAGTGTTTACAACATCCTATTCACCTAATGCTTAGTAGTTTTACTCAACACTCAATGAATTACTTAGACTATGGTTTGTCATCATGAAACAAAAGCTTTCATATTTATGAAGTCTTAGTGATATATATTCCTTTTTCAGATGTTAAAGATTTTCTAAATTGTGCTCATCTAAATGCATTGTCATCTTTAGTTCAATTTGTAAGTTTTAGTTTGAAGTTGTTTGATACATTTGTTAAATGTATCAATTTTCCTATGTATTTCTTATTTGAATTTTTATCTTTAATTTTTATTTTATGATGTTTTAAATCTATATAAAGTTCCTATATTTTTTGGCCATTAACGTAGAAAAACATTTTTAAAATTTTCCCTATTTTTCTTGTCATGTAGAAAAAACTAAATATTAAATTTATGCTAATATATTATTTTAGTTTATATTTTAAACAATTATCAAAATATTTATTAAAAATAAAAAGGTCCTTTCTCTTTTTTTTCTTCAAAATTTAACTCCTAACATATTCTTACAAAATTTAACTTTAAACTATCTTATCAACATTGAAGATAACTATTCTAGTTCCTTTCATAAAACTAAGTTGCCGAAGCCTGAGTCCTAGAATTTTAAGAACCTAATCATTATTTTAATTGTTTGAGTCTTCACTATAACTTTTTCTTAGAAAAAGCATAATAATAAAGAATGAGAATTTTGAAATTCTTAATGTTAATAACATAATTTATTTTTACAATGCTTTAAGCAGTAATAAATTAAAAAGAGACACCAACTTCAAAAAGATGCAAAACAGGCGTCAAACACTAGAGCATGTGGGAGAAAGTCAACAGACTAATATCCGACCAAAACTAGATGGAAATGGTCATAACATTCATTGCTATTTCATTTATAACAGTTTTATTTTATTTATAGATCGTGTTAACGAATATTCTGAGAGCTCTATTTAAATAAGCAAAAGTAAAATTTATTATTAGAAATATCAGTAAAATGTATTTGAAAATCACAGCAATCGTATATTTAAATGCATTTTAATTGCAATTTTCTACTTTTGGCTTTTAAACCAATATCCTTATGGCACTAGTTAACATTTTTCTTTATTTATTTTTCTATTTAACATTTCAAGATAATATTAATTACTACATTTCAAATTATATTCTTATCTTTACCTAATTCTAAATATTTTACATATTTATTATAAATAAGAGAGAAATAATAGTTACAGCTATATTAAGAAGTTAAAAATATTTTTTTCTATAAACAATATATCAATACATTTCTTAATTTATGCGTTATTTTTTTAAGTGAATAAATGAAATAATGAAAGAAATAACATGCAACATTTTTTCTCAAATTTGCTGATAAATTTTCTTAATATAAGGACAATTTTGCTTTATGTGTTTGAGGGCCATCTTGTGGCTTTTTTTTGCCTCGATTATTACAAAAACAAATATTCCAAATACAGTTGTTTGAAAATAATTGCTCAGCAAGCAATCAAAACAGTAGATGATACATACAATAAAATGAGTAACATATAAAATATCTTTTATAATATTTTAAAAATAATTGCTCAGCAAGCAATCAAAACAGTAGATGATACATACAATAAAATGAGTAACATATAAAATATGTTTTATAATATTTTAAAAAAATAAAATATTAATGAAAGTGATTAAGATTGAGAATGTGATGTATTTAATAATATTTTTTAAAGTAAAATATATTATTAATTATGTTTTATGGATATAAATCTGAGACATTCATAAAGTACATAAAATATTAATATTTTGTATTTTTTTTAAAATGTATTATTTTATATATTTTATAAAAATTTATTTGATGAATGGAAAGTAGATTAAACTTCATTTCCATGATAAAAAATTTGTCTTGCACATGTTCCTAGTTTTTTATATTTATATTTTTATTTTTTTATAATTTATTAAATTAAAAATTTCTTAATATGTATATTTTATTATTTTTATAATCTTAATAATTTTATAAAGATTTTTATAATAATAAAAATATTTTAATAATTTTATACATCGAAATATATTAAAAGAAAGGAGCAAGTATTGTGTTTCCATGCTTGCCTTCGCCTTCACTTTAAAATTTAAATTTCACTTTATATTTGTGTTAAAATCAAGACAAGATAAGATGGGTATTCAATTTTTTTTTTATCATCTCTAATATTAGTGTATATATATATATTAAAATTATTTTAATTTAAAAATAATATATAATTAAAAATTTTGATGTTTTATATATAATGATTTAGTTTGATTTTATGATTTGTATGATAATTACTTTATAATTAGTGTATAGTTTAATTTTTTAATTTAATCGCTATGTATGATTATTTTATGATTTTAGTGTATTGTAATAGAAATATTAGAAAACATTAAATATACATTGTAAAAATGTTATAAAAAATTATTTTATTCAAAAAATTGATTTGTATATGTCTTTAGTGTATTGTAATATAAATATTACAAAACATGAAATATACATTGTGAAAATGTTATAAAAAAATTATTTTATTTAAACAAATTGATTTGTATATGCTTATAAAAAATATCTAAAATAAAATTTTTATTATTTAACAAAAATATATATTACAGTTTATAATTTATTTATAATTTTTTGAAAATTTTAATTTGTCAATTATGTTGTTTATGAATATCAAAATAATTTTTATTTAAATTATAATTTATAATTTATAATTATGATTTAAGTGAATAAATTTAACTTTTAAGTAATTAAAAATTATTTTTGTAAACTTTGATTATTGGAGAAAATGTGAAATTTTCAAGGAACATTTGAAATGACATTATAAAAAGTTTTTAATTATTTAAAAAGTGTATATGTAAATTTAATTTTTTTTAAACATGTTAATTCATTATGGGATTAGTTCAATTCTTTTATTATTTCGCAAGAAAAGAATGATGGCATTGTTGTCGCAATCCGTTCATACCGTTAGATCGGATCTATCCACATTTGTGTGCAAATATGAAACAGAGCTCCATAAAGCAAACAGTGGGTCATTTGAGGAGAACCAGTTTTCTTCTTGTAGTCGAATTACAATTTATTCACAATGATACTTCTTTGATCAAAACGTTGGTAGAACGATGAAGACAAGAGATATATACATTTCACATGATACCAAAAACTACACGATCTCTGTCCAGAGACATAGGAGTGTTGACACGATTCCCAATAAAATAACCCCATCTATGAGACGAAAGATATATGCTCAAGCAAATCACTCCAAATGGATTCATTATCCATGTGGTCATTGACATTCTCAGCATTTAGTAACAACCAAATCATCTTCAAAGATTCAAAGACCCTCCAACAATCTCATTCTTTGACCGCGAAATTCCTAGTAAATTCTCAACAATACATTGTCATACTCTAACCAATGTCCTTCCAATGACACAAAGTTAAAGTCATCCTGAAAAGTGATGGTGCTTTCTCCACATACCATGTAAAACATTTTGGTTTCCGGTTTCTATTTCTACTAAAGTTTCAATAAATAAATGTCACCATGAATAAATTGTAACTGGACTACACAAAATTGGAAAAACATTATCCCATTTTGTGAAACAATTTGACTCTTCTTATTTTAAGTTCCATTTCATATCTACTCAGAAAAATGGGCATGTTGTAATCAAGGAGTGAAGAGTTATCTAAATTCGGTCTAATTGCACAAACGGATTACCACGATGATGGGATTATTCTTTTCCTATTATGTTATTAGTTAATTTTTTTTAAAAGAATAAAACTACTCATAAATTATAAATCAAATTATGTTATATCAATTACAGAATTTCAAAAAATTCTACCCCACATATTCACTAAATTAATATTAACTAAATAAAATAACAAAACATTCTACACCACATATTAACTAATAAATACTAACTAACTAAATATTCAATAATAAATATTGACTACATAAATATTAATTAAATAAATATTAACTAATAAATGTTACCTACCTAAATATTAACCAAGTAAATATTAACTAAAAAATAGTCACTAAAAATAGTAACTAATAAATTTTAACTAAATAAATATTAACTAATAAATACAACTAAATAGTATTAAATAACTAAATATTAACTAAACATATATTAATTAATAAATATTAACTAAGTAAAACAACAAATAAGTCTACACCACACATTAACTCAATAAATATTTACTAATAAATATAAATTAACAAATATTAACAAAAATATCTACACTATACAAATATACAATTTATTTTTAACCAAATAAAAAAAATTATACTAATTTCGTAATGAATTAAAATGTTCTAAAAAAATCAAATTTACACACATACTTTTTAAAATTTAAAAACGTTTTAAGAAAATTATTTCAAATGCTTCAAAAAAAATTTAACATTATGTTCCAAACATTAAAATTAAAAAAATAATTACCTAAAAGCTAAAATTTAAACACTTACATTTCATAATTATAAATTAAAAATTATAATTTAAATAAAAAAATTATTTCAATATTCATAAACAATTTAATTCACTAATTAAAAATTTCATAAAAAATTATAAACTCTAATATACATTTTTGTTAAGTAATAAAATTTCTTTACATGATTTTTATAAACATATACAAATAAATTTTTATAAAAAAAATTATTTTTTTATAACATTTTTACAACATATATTTTAACTATACATTATTTCTAAACTAAAATAATTTTAACATATATATACACTAACATATAAACTAATATCTAATTACTAACATAAACTATAAACTAGAATATTTCTATCACTAATTTAAAGTATCACATTTCTAATTATAAATTAAGCTATAAATTAATTAATGGTCCCCTTTTTCACTGAAGGGGCAAGCAAATTTCACTTTGGAATGCAGTTTGTACAAAGTTTTTGGAAGGTCGAGGGAAAGAGACCAATATGTAGGACCATGGAACCATGTCTCCTATTTATATTGGAAAGGCAACGATCAAATTTTTGAACGTAAACCACATAAATTAATGTGTTTTTCCGATGATCAAGCGAATCTATAATACGTTTTACAGATAGTCTCTAACGCTGGAAATATTCTCTAACGCTGGAAAACACACAACGTAAGACGCATAGACTCCTTTATACGTCTTATGGATGTCTCGGATACACACTCATAAAACATGTTTATTTTATTCAATACAATAGGGAAAAAGATCGTAAAGTCCCTACCAGAGACAACAGACAGACACTTTCAGCGGATGCTCCTCTTCTGTGCGTCTTTATCGTGGCGGGAATAGAACAACGGGGAGAGACCCGACTAACCTGCCCAGTGCTCCAGAGAATGGAAAGGCTTCCGTCTTCGTTCTTGGTTTTTTTTTTTACTTTTCCCAATCGTGTTACACCCTCAATCGTAACAACTCTCATCAATGTTGTATTTTTCGCCTTTTTCTTTCTAAAATGCATTATAACATGGTACTCATTTTATTATGCGTAATATTTACTGTTTTGATCCCGTCCAAGGAATTTGTTTCCAAACAACCTCATTCGGGTCAAAAACCACATTTTTTATATAAGTTAAAAGATAGAACTGCAAGTGTAAAGTTGAAGAGCATAGATTATCATTTTTCCTAAAAAAATACATCCAATGCTCAGTTCACCTTCAAACGAGACATGGCACACATATATTCCCAAAACAGAAATTTTCCAAGCCTAAGATCTTTGACCCACATAACCATGATGAGAAAAAAAATTCAAGCTAGAACCCAATTTATTAGATTTGAGAGGAGAGGTGAGAAAGAGTTCTGGTCTGTGAAGTAACAGTATTCATTAATTGTTGAAAGTAGTTACGAAGAAGATTTATGGGGATTACATGTGCAGCTGCCAAATACACAGATTAACTACCTTAGCAACAGAAATAACAAACTCTAACTAACTGTGCCTTGCCGATAGGAATCAGGTGAAATGGACATGTAAAACAGCTAGAATACATGCAGTTTAATACTCCTCCCTCAAGCTCAAGGGGTGTGAGGAGGAGACGTTAAGCTTGGGACAAAGACGTGAAAGTAGACGAAGTTAGAGTTTATTGAGAGCATCTGCAAACTGGCTGAGTAGCTGGAATGCTACACAAGAAGTTGTTCATAGAGGATCTTTTCACAAACACAAAAAAGATCCAATTCCAGGAGCTTGGTGCGGTTATGAAGGATTGAATTGTGAAAAAGAGCAACAATGTTAAGATTATCACACAGAACCAGAGGAATAGCAGCAGTTACTTTGAGCTCAGCAAGGACAGCCTGAATCCAAAGGATGTCAGCTGTGGCCTGGGCAAGACTAATTCAACTTCGATGCTGCTACAAGAAACAATGGTTTGCTTGCAAGATCACCAAGAGATAAGATTAGAATCAAGAAAAATGCAAGCCCCTGAGGTAGAACACCTGTCATCAGGGTTAGAGGCCCAGTTTGCATCACAGTAAGCAATGATTGGAATATACATGGGTTGAGACATGATGAATCTTAAGGCCAAAACAACTAGAACTTTGAGATATCTTAAAATATGTTTGACAACAGTCCAGTAAATGTTTAGAGGATTAGACATGAATTGGCACACCTTATTTACTGAGAAGCTAAGTTCGGCATGAATGGTAGTTAGATATTGGAGGGCACCACCCACAGTGATACAGGGAAGGATCCACAACAGGAACACCAGCAGACCTGGATAGTTTAGCACCATTGACCATGGGTGAGGAGATTGGTTTACAATTGGACATATTAGACTTGGCTAAGAGATCTCTGATATATTTGCTTTGAGTGTGTAATAAAGAACCATCAGAAGATTTTTTGACTTCAATGTCTAGAAAATAGTCTTGTTCACCAAGTTGTTTAAGAGAGAAGTGAGAGTTTAGTTCAGTGATGACATGTTGAACAAGCATAGGGGAGCTTCCTGTGATTAAGATATCATCAACATTGATGAGCATGTAGAGAGGCACTGAATAAGTTCAGTATATGAAGAGAAAGAGGTCACAAGTACAACGACTAGAAGAAAACCCTAGCTAAAGATGGTTCATCAAATTCTGCCTTCATTGTTGAAAACCAACTTGGATTAGCCAAGGTTTGTTTATGAGTTGATGGTTCCACATGAGTTAGGAGTGTGGGATGTAAACAAGGCTTGACAATACCATTTTTAGATGAGTAATCATAGGATGGATGTTGGCAGGTTGAGGAGAAATAGAAGGTGAGGAAGGAGTAGGATGAATAGGAGAATGACTCCAAAGAAGAGGAAGAAGGGGTTATACGGTGACCTGTGAAGAGGCTTGTAAATCAACCGGTGGATTGAGAGAAGGAACCAAGGGAATGGACACAGGAGGAGAAAGAGAAGAAGTCGGAGCATTGGTAGTAAAAACAAAGGTTAGAATCAGAAGTGCAATGAACAAAGTGGAGAGGGAGGGTCGGAATGAAGAGGTAGTGCATGCACCGGAGACACTGGCAGAGAGTGTGGTTGTGAGGGAGGTGGAGGATTGGTGTTGGCCATATTCTTTGGCAAGCCAAAGCTCATGATACCATATTAGATTTGAGAGAAAGAGAGGTGAGAGAGAGTTCTGATCTCTGAAGAAAAAGTATTCATTAATTGTTGAAAGTAGTTACAAAGTTGATTTATAGAGATTACATGTACAACTGCCAAATACACAGATTAACTAACCTAGCGACAGAAACATCAGGCTCTAGCTACCTAGCTGATAGGAATCAGGTGATATGCACCTGTAAAATAGCTAGAATACATGCAGTCTAACACAATATATATATATATATATATATATATATATATATATATATATATAGATATAGATATATATATATAGAAGCAGGTTAGCTGTCTTACACTCCTCAAGTGGGAAAAAGAAACCTATTCAATGAATAAAGGGTTATCCCATAGATTGTAGACTATACTAAAGCCCAGGTCTATTCGTTTTCTAGGTACAGAATTTAGAACAATATACAACTACTGATCAATTTCAACAAAAAGATTGAGAATTATGGTATTGGGAGTATAGTAAACAGGAATCAGCATGAAGAAATTGTGGAGAGCTGGATGATCATGATAGTGACCTACCAACATTCAAAATCTAAACAAGCTATGAAGCAATGGATCAAATTTTTTGGTTTGAAAGTTCTTATGTACAACCAATTTACTTCATTGAATTTATTGTCACACACTTATCAACTTTTGTTCGTAGAAAGATAAAACATATTACTTTTTTTTTAATAAATTGAAATTTTATCCATTACATTTTCTTTTTGTTTTGGGGTACAAGTGGAAAATAGACAAAATTAGACAGAAACTAAAGCACTGAGAATGAGATGATCAGCAGACATGAGATCATGTAAGGGACGAGGAGGCTGAACATGAATATTTCAAACAATAGTTCTATGCGCTTAGCATGAGCTAAAACATGATAAAATGAATAACCACCCCATTCCAAACAATGCAATGAAACAATAATTCACCCCTTATTCTATTCCTACTCTGACTCCTCAACATTCATTTCATATTATTATAATCTGTAAATAAGGTGAAAAAACAAAAGGAGAAAAAATAGATAGAGAAGTAAAACATAAGCTATTGTATCTGAATATGGGGTATCTATCCAAAAATGTTCAGTGCAAAAGGAGCTGGAAATGGGGGTAAGGGACAATGGTGCCTTCCTGTGATACGTGAAGAACTATCCATCACATTATATAAAAGAAAACTTTAGCTGTGACAAAATGCAGTGTTATTATGCTTATAAATGTAAAGATTCCATATTGTGACAGCAATAGAGTTTTCCCTAATTAAAAACCTGATTCAGAGATCATCATGATCATTTGTCTCAATTCCTAGAAGTTTAGCCAGATGTCCACTCTCATAAGCTTCAACAGTATCTGGAAATCAGATGATAAAGAAGTATTTAAGGAAATGTCTAGGAGAATCATATTTTGTTAGAACATGAAAAGGCCTCCTTTTTTTCTTGCTAAGAAAAGAATTACCATCTGAGCCTCCAAGGTGTTTTCCATTAATGAAAACTTGTGGCACAGTACGCTTCCCAACAATATTAACCAAGATATCCTGAATCTTTGAACCATCATCTGCAAGAAAGAAGTCTCCCTATCTCAGCACAACATTGAATCTTAACATAATTACACACCATTATTAACATCCTACCAAAGAACAGTTTAACTTCATTTGAATAAGAAGAGGAGGAGTTGAACTTCTTTTCATCATAACTAGAACCAACTCTAGGCTCTGGCAAAACAATTAATATAAATTAAAAAGACAAAAACCAAGCTGAAGTTTTCAGTATACCTCTCTCATCAAGCTCAACAACATGTGGAACTTGGTTCAACTCTTTGAAAACAGCTTTTGCTCTTCTACAGTATCTAAATACCACAAAGAAATCAGAAAAAACCAAGTTGATTAATACCCCATACGTCATTTAATGCCATTTTCTTTTCTGAGGAGGAGTAACAAATTTTTGTACAAAGTTAAGCAACACTCAATAGTAATCCTTAGCTATGAAGCAGAAGCACAGACACTCCTCTTGCCTAAGGTGTCAGGGTGTCAGATACATTTCCAACACGGATATCTCCGCAACACCCACACAACACATCTCCGACATTACTCACCAGATGTCCAATTATAAAATTATTTTTTGTTGTCTCAGACACTTGAGCCATCATGTTTATATGGATGGACACTTCATGAACACTAGTACTAAAAAAGAAAATCATTTTTTTAAAAAAAAAAAATCAGAAAAGTCAGTTTAAATGTTGTCCAAAATATTAAAAAATAATGCCTTAGTTTTTTTTTTTTTTTGAGGTATGAAATATTGATTATTATTTTGGATCCTTTGTTATGTTGTTTATATTTAACTTCATTTAAGTTTCTCTTTCTCTTTCTCTTTCTAATGTGTGTTGTATTACAGTGTTCCGGCGTCCATGTCAGAGTTGATACCTGGTAGCTTTTTTAGTGTTTTACAAGGCACCGATCAGTGATCGCACAACAATCAGGTAATGTGCAAACATAAACATAAAAATAGATTATATGCGATCCAAATATCATATCAATATGGCCCTATTCAAAATATAAGCAACCATCAGAGCATATTCAAATACAATAAGATACAATCGTAACATACATCCAAATCCAAAGAAGGAACAAAACGATGCCACTAACACTGGCTCAAATGAAGATACGGAAAAGAACATTGCCAATCAGAATTCATAAACAATGTGCCACACAGCAGCTTATTTTTCACAATGTTGTGACGTCAGATCTTGAAATGCTTTTCTTGTTTCATTAAAAACGTCAAATAGTAAAAGCCTTTTTATTGAGTCGAAATCACTGAAAGACAATGATTACAAAAGCAAACCCTTTGGGGCAGATCCAACAGCACCACTAGTCAAAAGGAAATGATTTTGGCATTTGAAATTCCAATTGACGAACATTCTTATCAAAAGAGCAATTACAAAGAAGAATTGCATTGTTGAAAATAGGAAGGAAAAAGTGGAAGCGGAATTAAAGCAAGCAGATCAATAGAATTGGAGAATGGTAAAGGAACAGAGAGGGAGAGAGAGAGTATACGGGCAATAGGTCTTGGAAAATATGACGATTTTGTGGGAAGTGATGGTTTCGTCGACAAACTGACCGAGAGATGAAGCTTGAAGGGAATGGAGAGAGGTTGTTGCTAAAGCTATTAGCAGAAGTGCTGTTAGCGTGAGTCTCGCAGATGCAGCAGCCATGGTGGGAGCGACTAAGGGAGCGTCAGAGCGAGAGTGAGAGACTTGACTTTTCGATGTAGTTTTGTTTTCAGAATATTGGGAAGCCTCACCGTTGATTATAAAAATTAGCAGCAACTCTCACCGTACGATCTACGCCGAAGCATGTAACCGAACCACAAGGCAATTCAACGCTTGTAAACGGAATTTACTCACCGATTGGCTTCCAGGCTGACATGTCCGATAAAACATTTTTTTTGTAAACAATTTAAAATATAGTGAAATATTAAAATAAATTATTTATTTAAATTATTTGTATATATAATTATTATTACGTATAAATATTTTATTTATTTAATATTTTTTCAGTACTTATTTTAAAAATATTCTTAATTTTTTCTTTCCTAACTTTGGTTTGTTTTTATTCTCAGGTAGATTAATTTAAAAAAATTAAAAATTTAATTTTATAAAAATGATTCTTTAATTCCGTCGCATTAATTGTTTTTAAATAAAAACAACTTAAGCGATGACATATATTTTTAATTTTTTGTATGATCAATTGTAAATTTGATAAAAAAATTTATTTTATTTTTATATTCATCTAATAAATAATTAATAAAACATTCATTTTCAATTTATAATTAATTCTTTCTATTTAACAATAATAATTTTTAATTTAAAATATTAATATTAATATATAATGATTATATATTTGATATCTATTTTATTTTATAAAGATGAAATTTCTATTCTATTTAAGATTATTAAATTTGTATTATATTATTATATAATTTTTATTTTTAATTTAAAAAAAATTTGACAACATTTTTTTTAGTTTTTCAAGAACACAGCTTAATATAAGTGATATATATATATATATATATATATATATATATATATATATATATATATATATATATATTATCTTCTATATTAGGTATGTACTCAGATAATAATAAAAAATATCAACCAATGATATTTTTAGATTAAGAATTGAGACATATAATAATTTACTAAATATAAATTTATAATCTTAAACCATTCATTTTTTACAATTCAAGAACAACTTGTATATTATGCTAAACATAATTTACAAGTTGTTTTTAAATAGAAAACTAAAATAAAATGCATGTATACATATTAAATTATGTATATGTAATGTTAGAATTAAATAATAAAAAAAAATTATCTTACAAGTTTTAGATTCCACACGCTTCTACTCTGAATTAATCTAAATCACCTTTAATGATAAATAGTATTCTAAAATCTAAAAAAAAATATTAATACTATTTTACAATAACCATGCATTTCACAATAATAAATGATAATGTATTTCTATGGTCATTTTTTACGTAAGCTTTCTCAATTCATGAAAATAGTAGTTCATATGTTTTGGAAGATAAAAAATTAATTAAGTTGCATAAATTTTTCTTTTATTCATCTATTAAGTATGAAAATATTTCTTTTCAACAAGTAAATTTGTATTAATTTTTCTCTAGTCACATTATTATGATGTTAAATTAAAAATACAAAAATAAAGAAAAGATACAAAGACATCCAATAATTATAAATATAATTTTGTAACTATATTTAATATATATCTTAAAAATTTGATATATATTTAATTTGATTTGTTGGCTCTATGAATAATGAACATCTTAGTATTGTTATGCTTTTAATTTAATCTTGATCTTTTATTGTTTCTTCTATTATCTACTAGAAAGTCCCTGCAATTATATTAAATGAATGATGTACTCTATAATTATTAAAATTTATGTTATAAATATTAATAAATAACAATTACAATTATAATTTATAATCTATCTGTAATATATGAATTTAAGACTATTTATTTAATCTAGTAAATTTAGGTTACCTTCACATGCATAGTTCTTCTATTTAAAATTAAAAAAAACTTTTATTGAATTTTAAAAGATTAGCATAGTACTTAAAACTTTAAAAGTACACCTTCACTTTAAAAAAACCAAGCTAACGTTTTTAATCCATCCATTTAATAAATTATGTTGTTTACCAAGTAAGTTTTCCAAGGATATTGATTAAACTATGGAACTAGATACAATGGACATCGTAATAAACTATTTTTATATATGAATATAGAATAACATTTTATAACAAAAAAAATGGTTGAAATGATAAAACATGATGTTGTGAAGACGTCATACTATTGTGTAGCTTATATACTATGGTTATTAAAATAAAGTAATTGTTATCCTTCAGTTGGCAAGTCATCAATAGAGAGCTGAATGTGTGATTTGAAATTCATCTTGTTAGAATCATTTTTAATATATATATATATATATATATATATATATATATATATCTTAAAAATTATATTAGCTTCCTAAATTACATTAGTAAGTCTGGTCAGTATGTATATATACAGAAACTAAATCTTATCATAAATCAAACATTGACTTAATACTACATTTAACAATATTAATGATACAATTGAGTAATTGGATACATGTATCAAAAATCTTCATTTGTTAGACTTTCACCAAAATAAAATTATATTTTGATCTTATACTGTTAATAATTTATGCATTTAAAGAGCTCTAATAAGGAGGTAGCCAGAAGGAGTAAATAAAATTTCATGCGAAGCATTGTGTTCCAATAGATGGCGTAAAGAAAACTAACCATCAACATTTTAATGAGCATAAACCTAAATGGTCAAGGAGAACTATATCACCCCTAAATGGTCAAGGGAACTTGATAAGCATAGATTTCATAAATAATTATCTCTGACTTTTATCTCATTAAGACTTCTTATATGTTCAATTAAGTGATCTTTGTCATATTTTATGAGTTTGGGTTCATATGAAGTTTAATTGAATTTCTTGCTTACCCGATTAAAATGACACTATTATAGTATTTTGAGCATAATAGGAGTTTTAGACATCCAAAAATCATGAAATCTGTCTTGAATGAAAGCTTAAAGAAGTGTCCACAGTTACAAAGCAAGAGCAAACTCTAAATGGGATGTTTAGGACTCCGAAATTATCTCAAAAGATGAGATAGTGTTGCTGACATGGAATTTGAACAGTGTGCAAAGATCCGGCCATATCTTGAGATACAGAAGTCATATTGAGATGAAATCAAATCAGTTGGACAGCTAAGATCCAGGGCTACAACTTTTGTTCAGAAGTCAAGCTCTAATTCGGACATGTGAACATTCGAAATTGCGGTGCAAGAAAGTCAAAATTGTTGTGCTAATTGGTGACAAAAATTCAAAAGTGTTTTGCATTTTCAACAAAGCCCATGTGAAAGCAATAAAAGGGTAGAAAAGTAATATCCTAGTTGGTGACTTTCTGAAGATGATGCCTCACAAATCCTCTATAAATAGAAGGGTTTACAAGAGGAGAAACACACCATTTTGGAGATTAACTCCAATACCATTTTCTTTCTTTCTTTCTTTCTTTCTTTCTTGTTAGTTTTGCCTCCTTTATGGAAGGCTTAAGTTTTCTTTCTTGTTAGTTTGCCTCCTACATGGAAGGCTTAGTTTTTCTTTATTGTTAGTTGCCTCCTACATGGAAGGCTTAGGATTTATTTGTTGTTAGTTGCCTCCTACATGGAAGGCTTAGGATTTTTTTATTGTTAGTTTGCCTCTTTCTTTATTGTTAGTTTGCCTCCTTCATGGAAGGCTAGGTTTGTAGTTTCAATTCAAGGATTCAAGTTATTTTCATTTTAACTTTGAGGTCTTGATCTTTATTTACATGCTTATTAAGTGGTTTCTACTCTGCTTCACTATATTCTTCAATTTTATTCTTTAATCAAAGTTTGATCGGTTGACGTATTTTGATTAATGCATAATTGATTTATAATTGGTTTTTGATTGGTAAATCATTTTCCAAGAGTTTGAAGAGTAGAAATTAAGTAATTGAATTGAAAGTTTTCATTTTATTACTTACTTCAACTGAATTCTGATTGTGAAATTGGTTTAGATAAAAGATTAAGTGGTTACTAATCTTGTTGATCATAATCAATTAAATTCTGAGAGGTTTCTCAGTAGAGAATTCTAGGATCATTTTAGGGGTTCCAGATGATCCTAGGTTGATAAAAACAATGCATGATTATAGTGATCAATGATTAGTTATGAAAATAGCCTCTGAATTCCTTGAGTTGATAATTGTTAAGTGAAATTAATTTCATTCTTATTTTGTATTTAGCATTTGATATCACATCTTTACAAAAACCCCCTTGTTCTAATTTTCTCCTTATTTGCTTAAGAATCTGAAATGGTCTTTGGGAGATGACCTAGGTTTCACCTTATACTATACCAATAGTTTGGGGGAAATCTAGAAATTATTTTTGCACGTTTGCGACGAGCGTGTCAAAAATTTGGCGCCGTTGCCGGGGACCATTTTAATTTCCTAGGCTCATTTAGGAGTTTGTATAAAAATTTTAATCTTTCTAACAATTTTTTTTTTACTTTAGGTATATATTCTTGGATTTTCTGTATGAATTCACCTTTTTGTGTATGACCCGATCCAATCCTGAAAATTTATATGCATATGATCCTGAGATTGATAGAACATTCCATCATTTGAAAAGAGCACATAGAAGGCATTCATTCAGTAATAACCAAGAAAGTAACAGTAGTGATTTTTCATCTTTAAATTTTGATAGTTTCAAATATTCTGCTAAGAAAATGGTTGATAGAACCCTAAAAGAATTAGCTGCACCTGATGTTGCTTATCAACCGTTGTGTATTCAATACCCTGATGTTGATGCACCATTTGAACTAAAGTCTAGATTAATACATTTACTACCTAAGTTTCATGGCCTTGCAGGTGAAGACCCTCATAAACATTTGAAGGAATTTCACATTGTGTGTTCCACAATACGGCCACAAGGAATTCCTGAAGATCATATCAAGTTGAAAGCATTTCCTTTCTCCTTAAATGATGGAGCTAAGGACTGGTTGTACTATCTACATCCAACATCTGTTACAAGCTGGAATGATATGAAGAGATTATTCTTGGAGAAATTCTTCCCTGCATCCAGAACAGCAGCTATCAGAAAAGAGATTTGTGGCATCAGACAGAACTCCCAAGAAACTCTCTATGAGTATTGGGAGAGATTCAAGAAACTATGCGCCACTTGTCCACACCATCAAATCAGTGATCAATTACTGATTCAGTATTTCTATGAAGAACTCATGCCAATGGACAGAATCATGGTTGATGCAGTTAGTGGTGGAGCACTTATGGACAAAACTCCTACAGCAGCTCGAGATTTGATTGCCAACATGGCAGAAAATTCTCAGCAATTCAATTCTCGAACTAATTCCTTGTCTAAAGGAGTTCATGAAATGACCACTAAGACAGACCATACACGATTGGAGAACAGAATTGAAGAACTAACCTCCATCGTAAGACAGTTGGCCATCGGACAACAACAGCAACTTAATGTTGTTGACAAAACCAAAATATGTGGCATCTGCACTTCTGCAGATCATCCTACTGATGCATGCCCAACATTGCAAGAAAGTGAGACACCTGAGGCTGCAGTAAATGGTATTTTTGGCACAGGACAACAATACAGGCCTCCTCAACATTATCAGCAACAGAAGTTTGAACCACCTTCTGGATCATACAATCCTAGTTGGAGAAACCATCCTAACTTGAGATATGGTCCTCCACAACAACAAAGGATTCAAACATCTGACTCCCAAAATAAATACCAACCACCGCCATTCAGACAACAACAACAGCATATGCAGCAATCTGTACCCTCTAATGCTTCTGAACCATCTCTTGATGATTTGATGAAGCAATTAGCTACCAATAATCTCCAATTTCAACAAAATGTAAGTTCTACCATTCAGGATTTACAAACTCAAATTGGGCAGTTGGCTACCACTGTCAACCAATTGAAATCTCAAGGTTCTGGTCAACTACCTTCTCAACCTGTCATAAATCCCAAAAGTGTGAATGCCATGTCCTTGAGAAATGGGAAGAAAGTGCAGACAAACCCTACAATTTTAAAGCAACAAAGCTTCAATCAGACTAATCCACACCAAAAAGAAGCATTTATCTCTACACCTGGAGACATCTCTGATAAGCCATCTGAATCAAAGGGAAAGTCTGATGAAAAAAGTACACCAGTCTTCGATAAGACATCGAATGATCAACAAAAAGAAGTTTGCCATAAACGATTTGCACTTGAAGCATCTGATGAGACGAAAACCCCAAATTATGCTGATCAGAAGGTATCTTTACCTTTTCCAAATAGAATGGTCCAATCCAAGCCCAATGTTCATGCAGAATTGGATAAGGAGCTTCTAGATACTTTTAGGAAAGTGGAAGTCAACATACCACTTCTAGATGCTATCAAGCAAATTCCCAAATATGCCAAATTTCTAAAGGACCTGTGCACGCATAAGAGAAGACTCAAAGGGGATGAGAAGATCAGTGTGGGACGCAATGTTTCTGCCTTAATTCAACCCATCCTCCCTCAGAAATGTAAAGATCCAGGAACTTTCACCATTCCTTGCACAATAGGAAACTCTACATTTGGTGATGCATTGCTGGATCTAGGTGCTTCCATTAATGTTATGCCCTCATCAGTTTATAAATCTTTGAATCTGGGAGAACTGAAGCCAACTGGTGTGGTGATACAATTAGCCAACAAAAGTACAGCACATCCAGCTGGAGTACTTGAAGATGTGCTAGTTCAAGTGAATAAGCTAATCTTTCCAGCTGACTTCTACATTTTGGATATGGAAGATGAGTCATCCATGAATAGAGCAACCTTGATCCTAGGGAGACCTTTCCTCAAAACTGCAAAAACAAAGATAGATGTGCATACGGGAACTCTCTCTATGGAATTTGGAGATGATATCATCCAATTCAACATATTTGAAGCCATGAAGCATCCTATAGAGAACCATTCACTCTTTCAACTTGATGTCATAGACCTTCTTGCGGATGATTATTCTATTGACAATCTACTTTTTGAATTTTTTTGATTTTGATTTAGATTACTTAGATAATTTTACTTGCACATGTGATGAATTTGATTCATGTATTGTGTGTTCCAGGATTAATGTTGCAGACCAACCTTCGTTGAAAGATGACATGTTAGATGCAAGTGTTGCAGACATTTCAATCTCAGATAGATCTCTTCCTTCCATAATACAACCACCTCCTTTAGAGTTGAAGCCTTTGCCTGAACATGTAAAGTATGCTTATTTGGGGGAAAATGAGAAGCTTCCTGTCATTGTAGCAAAGAACCTTCTACCACAACAGGAAGAAAGGTTGCTGCAAACCTTAAAAAGCCATAAACAAGCAATTGGATGGACTTTGGCTGATATTCCAGGCATTAGCCCATCTACTTGTATGCATAGGATACTACTGGAGGAAAACACCTGACCTGTTAGACAACCACAAAGGCGTTTGAATCCAACCATCCTAGATGTGGTAAAGAAGGAAGTAGGTAAGCTTTTGGCAGCTGGTATCATCTATCCCATCTCAGACAGTGATTGGGTAAGCCCGGTGCAAGTAGTTCCTAAGAAGACTGGCATGACTGTAGTCAAAAATCACAATGATGAACTAATCCCTACCAGAATACAAAACAGTTGGAGAGTGTGCATAGATTATAGGAAGCTTAACCAAGCTACTCGCAAGGATCACTTCCCTTTGCCCTTCATAGACCAAATTTTGGAAAGATTAGCAGGAAAATCTCACTATTGCTTTTTGGATGGTTTTTCAGGTTATTTTCAAATACATATAGCCCGAGAAGACCAGCATAAGACCACCTTCACTTGTCCTTTTGGTACTTTTGCCTATCGAAGGATGCCCTTTGGTCTATACAACGCCCCTGGAACCTTTCAAAGATGCATGGTAAGCATTTTCTCTGATCTCTTAGAAAGTTGCATGGAAGTGTTTATGGATGACTTCACTGTATATGGTTCTTCTTTTGATGCATGCTTAGAAAGTCTCTCTAAAGTTTTGGACAGATGCATTGAGACTAACCTGGTTTTGAATTTTGAAAAATGTCATTTCATGGTAACAGAAGGTATAGTCTTGGGACACTTGGTATCTAGCAAAGGTTTAGAGGTTGATAAGGCCAAGATAGACATTATTACTTCTCTACCTTACCCCACTTCTGTGCGAGAAGTACGTTCTTTACTTGGTCATGCAGATTTTTACAGAAGATTCATCAAGGATTTTAGCAAGATTGCACAACCTCTTTCTAAACTACTACAAAAAGATACCAAATTTGTGTTTGATCAAGCATGCAGGGATTCACTTGATGAACTAAAGAAACGGTTGACAACCACTCCCATCATTCAACCACCTAATTGGACGCTTCCATTTGAATTAATGTGTGATGCATCTAATTATGCCCTTGGTGTTGTACTGTCTCAAAGAGTTAGCAAGAGATCTCATGTCATTGCATATGTCTCTCGCACACTGGATGCAACCCAATCCAATTACACAACAACTGAGAAGGAGCTTTTGGCAATTGTGTTTGCATTAGATAAATTTTGCTCCTATTTGCTTGGATCTAAAGTTATTGTCTTCTCTGACCATGCAGCTTTGAAATACTTGCTTAAGAAGGCAGATGCTAAGCCAAGACTGATTCGCTGGATGCTTCTGTTGCAAGAATTTGATTTAGAGATTAAATACAAGAGTGGTGCAGAGAACCTTGTTGCAGATCATTTAAGTCGAATCCAGCAACCTTGTGAAGAAACTTCAATTGCAGATTCATTCCCAGAAGAGCATCTTTATCATTTGCACGGGAAGGATCCTTGGTATGCAGATTTGGTAAACTATCTGGTTGCTAAAGAAATACCCAAACACTTCACCAAATCGCAAATTGCCAAGTTGAAAAGTGATGCCAAACACTACATATGGGATGAACCATACCTTTGGAAGACATGTAGTGATCAAATCATTAGAAGATGTGTTATAGATCATGAAGTTCAGTCTGTACTTACCTTTTGCCATTCCCTAGCTTGTGGTGGACACTTTGGGCCACAACGGACAGCTAGAAAAGTACTAGACTCAGGCTTTTATTGGCCTACAATATTTCGTGATGCACACAGATTATGCATAACTTGTGAGCAGTGCCAAAGAATAGGGAGTATTTCGCGCAGAAATGAGATGCCCCAACAACCACTTCTCTTTTGTGAGGTATTTGATGTATGGGGTATAGACTTTATGGGTCCATTCCCTGTCTCTTTTGGCTTTGTTTACATTCTGGTAGCTGTTGATTATGTTTCAAAATGGGTGGAGGCAAAAGCCACTCGTACTGATGATGCTCGAGTTGTTGCAGATTTTATCAGGTCTAACATTTTTAGCAGGTTTGACATTCCTAGAGCTCTAATTAGTGACCAAGGTACTCATTTTTGCAACCGCACAATGGAAGCCCTACTCCGCAAATATGGAGTCATGCATAAAGTCTCCACCCCATATCATCCTCAAACAAATGGTCAAGCTGAAGTTTCTAATCGAGAGATCAAGAAAATCTTAGAGAAAACAGTTCAGCCTAACAGGAAGGATTGGAACTTGCGCCTTGTTGATGCATTATGGGCATATAGGACAGCTTACAAGTCACCCATTGGCATGTCTCCCTACAGGATTGTCTTTGGTAAAGCATGTCATCTTCCAGTTGAATTAGAGCATAGAGCATTTTGGGCAGTAAAGAAATGCAACATGGATCTAGACCAAGCAGGAATCCATAGGAAGCTTCAATTGCAGGAACTTGAAGAAATTCGATTAGAAGCATACGAAAACTCCAAAATTTACAAAGAAAAGGTCAAAGCTCTTCATGATAAAAAGTTGGCAAGAAAGGATTTTTCCGTTGGACAAAAAGTTCTCCTTTTCAATTCTCGGCTAAAGCTTATGTCTGGTAAGCTACGCTCTAGATGGTTAGGACCATTTGTAGTTACTAATGTTTTTCCTTATGGTGCAGTGGAAATAAAAAATGAGGTAACTGAAAAAATCTTCAAGGTGAATGGACATCGTCTTAAACCATTTTTCGAAGGTTTTCAAAAGCATACGGTAGAAGAAGTGCATTTGCACAATGCCACATACTTGCAATAAATTCAAGAGAAGTCTCTCTCTCTCTCTCTCTCTTTCTCTCTCTCTCTCTCTCTCTTTCTCTCTCTCTTTCTCTCTCTCTCTCTCTTTCTCTCTCTCCCTCTCTCACATTCCTCGCTTATAAGTTTCAACTAATCTCTCAACTTCCTTCTTCACCTCTTAAATCATCCCAACTATTACACTACATTGAGCTTGCAGGAATAATAACTTGAGTGTTTTAAAAAAAAATGGAGAAAGCTCTCACCAGGATCAAAATTTTGTTCCCTACTCTCCCCAGAAATTTTCTTAAAGACATTTACAATTGCAGACTTGAACGATTCAGGGCATTAACACTCTTAGGCCTTCCAGAAGATGTCCGTTGGATCATTGAAGCTAAGATACGTTTAGCAGGTGAATTTCAAGAATCATTTGTTAAAAACATGCCAGGTATGGGAAGAAGTTCCTATGCAAAGAAGAGAAGGGCAAAAAGAATTGGAGTTTGCTACAGGTGTGCAAGATGGACCTGTAACACAAGATGCAAGAACCCTGGAATGGTTTCAAGAAATCGAGAGGACAAAATTCAATTCATAAAGGATGGACTGAGTAAGGAGTCATTGGATGATATCATTCAGACTCTTGAGACGCATCCTAGTGGGCATGTACAAGGAGTCCTTCTTGATTTGTTTGAACTGTTCCGTAAGGAAAAAACACGTTATAGTCTTGGGAATTTGACTTTAAAAGACCCTATTGTCAGTTTACAAGAAAACTGAATGGGAAGCACATCCTCGACTCTTAGAAGGCATTTCAGCCGTTACTGGACGTAAAACCAGAGGAAGATGTGAGTCACAATCACAACTACTGTTCATTCTCATGCGTGTATGTTTGTCATTTACATTGTCTTTTCAATTTATTGGGCCACCATTTTTTTGAAATTTTCACCCCTGCTTAAAGTCTTTCCCCTCTGACATTCACCTTTTCCTTGAACAAAAAATTCAAACTTTTGCAACAAAAATTCAAACTTTTGCTACCAAATCTTGATCCCGCACTATTCAAGCGATCTCCTTGTCTGATATTGAGTCCCTATAAATTATCAACCTCTATGACATATTTTTTCAAAAAAAAAGACAGAAACACCGTATATGGATAGGATCAATACTATCTGTGTTTTTGGTGGGTCTAACCTTGGAAAGGATGGAGAATTTCAACATGCAGCTTATACCCTTGGTAAGGCATTAGCTGCAAGAAAAATCAATCTTGTTTATGGGGGAGGGATTCAGGGTTTAAAAGGATGTGTTGCAGGATCTGCACT
The DNA here is from genome assembly GCA_037954105.1 of Canavalia gladiata. Lineage (NCBI taxonomy): Eukaryota > Viridiplantae > Streptophyta > Magnoliopsida > Fabales > Fabaceae > Canavalia > Canavalia gladiata. Next base: position 27,217,096 of record CM075662.1, read on the forward strand.
CACAAAGGGGTGTAACGTCTTAGGTGTTGGCTTAAAAAATGGGAGCACCTCCTACTTGACCCTGGGTACTGAATTGAAGGTTGCAACCATGCATGACCGTATGAGACACATGTTGGTTAATTCTAATGCATTTATTGCATTACTTGGTGGTCTTGGAACAATGGAAGAAATTTTTACCATTATATTTTGGGCCTATCGGAATTTTCATAAAAAACCTTTGGGCTTGTTGAATATTAATGGCTTTTATAATGGTTTGATATCCTTTTTAGATCATGCAGTAGAGCAGTAGTTCATGCCACAATCCATGCGCAACATCATAGTATCTGCTTCAAATGTTGAACAGCTACTTGAGATTTTGCAAAATCCTACATCTGAGCTCAGTCAAGCAATGCAGCTGGTGAACCAACCAAATCAGGATGGCAGAGACAAAAGAGAACCAGATACCACTCTTCGGTTATAACTTTTCCTTACTTTGGTGGTTTTCTTACATTTCTTTTCCTGTTATATGAAATTCCATCTAAGACATTGGGGACAATGTCTTGGATAGGTTGGGGGGAGGATGATCCGATATCTAAAAAAAATTAAAAAAAAAACAAAAAAAAAAAAACAAAAAAACAAAAAAATTAGGTTAGAATCATAAACTTGCTTTGAGTAAGATGGCTGAGTAAGGAGTTACACTTGACTCCTGATACGCATCTTATGATTAAAAAAAAAATTGAATGTGGAAGTATGTTTTTCTTTAGATTTCATAAAATAATTGAAGCAAAATGATTTACATTTTGAGATTAATTAGTTTGGCAACACATATTTGAACTGGATAGATTAGATTTGATAAAAATATTACCTGTGAGATTTTGAGCCTTATTATTATTTTCTTTCATGTGTAATTTTCATCCATGGAATATGTTACTTCAGAACTTGCATTGATTCTTTTTGAAGCTACATTTTCACATGAATTGTACAAAAATGATTGAGGCACTGTTTTTCTTGAACAAACCACTTGGCCAAATAACCAAACCATATAATTTTATCCTTTGATCAGCCATTTGAGCCGATTAGCCTTTTCTTCTTTTTAGCTCACCACAAATCAAAAAATAAACAAAAAAAAACAACTTTGTTTGACCATAGAAGGTGAGGAATACTGGATTTATCATACCATAAGTGTTTCAATAAGTGTGGGGGAGATTATTGTTGTGTTCATCAATATCATGGTTGAAAAAAAAAAGCAAGAAATTAATAAATAAACTATTATATTGAAAAAAAAAAGAAAAAAAAAGAATGAAGAAGTAATATCTGTTTCTCACACTTGCACTTAGACTCAGTTCTCAATCCTCACCATTTTCTTTGGTCTAACATTGTATCTCTTCAATATATCATTTCATCTTTCTAATCCCGTTATAACCAAAATAAATACCTCTTGATTTGTGCATTGCATGTGTACATAGTAGTAGAGAAGTAGAAGATATGCAAGCCTATGATAGTTCATCTTTCATGGATTGAATTTGAGAGAAACACTTACCAAATCAAACACTTGAGAGATTTAGAGTATATCATGTGAGGTTTTATCTTTCTCAATCTATGTTTTTCAAATTAAAGTTGCCTTTCTAATTAATTTCAAAAATGTGATGAAAGAATGCTTCATGAAATTTTGTGAATTCTTGAGAAATCAACTCAAAACTTTGATGTTCTTTCATAAAAAAAAAAAATAATAAATAAAAAATAAATAAAAAAAATAGTCACTAATCCTTAACTTAAGTTTGCCCGAGACGTGCAAAAGATAAGTGTGAGGGAATTTGATAAGCATAGATTTCATAAATAATTATCTCTCACTTTTATCTCATTAAGACTTCTTATATGTTCAATTAAGTGATCTTTGTCATATTTTATGAGTTTGGGTTCATATGAAGTTTAATTGAATTTCTTTGCTTACCCGATTAAAATGACACTATTATAGTATTTTGAGCATAATAGGAGTTTTAGACATCCAAAAATCATGAAATCTGTCTTGAATGAAAGCTTAAAGAAGTGTCCACAGTTAAAAAGCAAGAGCAGACTCTAAATGGGATGTTTAGGACTCCGAAATTATCTCAAAAGATGAGATAGTGTTGCTGAACTGGAATTTGAACAGTATGCAAAGATCCGGCCATATCTTGAGATACAGAAGTCATATTGAGATGAAATCAAATCTGTTGGACAGCTAAGATCCATGGCTACAACTTTTGTTCAGAAGTCAAGCTCTAATTCGGACATGTGAACATTCGAAATTGCGGTGCAAGAAAGTCAAAATTGTTGTGCTAATTGGTGACAAAAATTCAAAAGTGTTTTGCATTTTCAACAAAGCCCATGTGAAAGCAATAAAAGGGTAGTAAAGTAATATCCTAGTTGGTGACTTTCTGAAGATGATGCCTCACAAATCCTCTATAAATAGAAGGGTTTACAAGAGGAGAAACACACCATTTTGGAGATTAACTCCAATACCATTTTCTTTCTTTCTTTCTTTCTTTCTTTCTTTCTTTCTTTCTTTCTTTCTTTCTTTCTTTCTTTCTTTCTTTCTTGTTAGTTTTGCCTCCTTCATGGAAGGCTTAGGTTTTCTTTCTTGTTAGTTTGCCTCCTACATGGAAGGCTTAGTTTTTCTTTATTGTTAGTTGCCTCCTACATGGAAGGCTTAGGATTTATTTGTTGTTAGTTGCCTCCTACATGGAAGGCTTAGGATTTATTTGTTGTTAGTTTGCCTCTTTCTTTGTTCTTAGTTTGCTCCTTCATGGAAGGCTAGGTTTGTAGTTTCAATTCAAGGATTCAAGCTATTTTCATTTTAACTTTGAGGTCTTGATCTTTATTTACATGCTTATTAAGTGGTTTCTACTCTGCTTCACTATATTCTTCAATTTTATTCTTTAATCAAAGTTTGATCGGTTGACGTATTTTGATTAATGCATAATTGATTTATAATTGGTTTTTGATTGGTAAATCATTTTCCAAAAGTTTGAAGAATAGAAATTAAGTAATTGAATTGAAGGTTTTCATTTTATTACTTACTTCAACTGAATTCTGATTGTGAAATTGGTTTAGATAAAAGATTAAGTGGTTACTAATCTTGTTGATCATAATCAATTAAATTCTGAGAGGTTTCTCAGTAGAGAATTCAAGGATCATTTTAGGGGTTCCAGATGATCCTAGGTTGATAAACACAATGCATGATTTTAGTGATCAATGATTAGTTATGAAAATAGCCTCTGAATTCGTTGAGTTGATAATTGTTAAGTGAAATTAATTTCATTCTGTATTTTGTATTTAGCATTTGATATCACATCTTTACAAAAACCCCCTTGTTCTAATTTTCTCCTTATTTGCTTAAGAATCTGAAATGGTCTTTGGGAGATGACCTAGGTTGCACCTTATACTATACCAATAGTTTGGGGGAAATCTAGAAATTATTTTTGCATGTTTGCGACGAGCGTGTCAGAACTATATCACCCCTAAATGGTCAATGAGAACTATATCACCTCTTATCAGGTGACGTAGGTCCACTTCTTGGACCAAGAAACCGAGAAAATTAAAGTTGCAGGTGACTAGACTCAGGATTAGGTTCAACTTTATAACATGTATACCAACCACAATGTCATCAAACACTAAGAAGTTTATAAATATGTGAAAATTATTAAATACTTATGGAACTGTTAGTTTTGCTAAGTATAAAAGAAAAGTTGACCCAATAAACATACCCAACCTTACATTTTATTTTAATAGTTAAATTAAATCTTTACTTATTTTTATTTCTTGTCTACTCATTTATTTAGTATTCTAATCAAAATTAAATTTATATTAATCACTAAATAAAAAAAAATTTTACATCAAAATTAAAAACTTTAATATATTTTTTATTGATATTCCCCTGTTACTATGACTTATTTTAGAAAAACTAGGGAGAACGTTAGTGGGCTAAAGGCCCACGAGAACCAGAATCGGCTGGGGAAGGGGGCTGGTCACGAGGGTCTGGCTCCAATCTAACTATGTACGCATGGCAACATAGAGGCAGGATTAAGAATAATATTCTATTATGGGAGTAGGAGATAGATAAATATAATGATGGAGGAATTTGAAGGGCAGGCTAGAGATTGAGTAAAAGGGTTTGGAGAGGAGGTCCCTTGATATCTCTGTATTTTCTTTCTTACTTCAATTCAGCATCTCAAATCCATGTTTAAGGCCTAAATGATGGACGGGAGGTTCAATACAAACGTGGGAAGGAAAACTTTGGTGCTATTGCACTATCAAGATAGATTATATTTGCAGCATTATCTACTGTGTATATGATTGATTATCATCATCTTTATGAGGAAATACAGACTAATCCTAAACTCAGGTATAATCCAAGACTATATAATTCATTTAAATTTCCTGAATATAAATATAAACACAAAACCATATATTAAACTTAATTAAGTATAAGTTAGTGACATTTAACAGTATTAATTATTCTATAACAATTGAGGATGATTGAACATAATAGAATAAATGATGATGTTTGTTACATACAGGCTAATACTGTCAATGTTGTTGGTTCACCTAAACAAGTTTTGTGTGAGAAGGTCAAATCTTGATTGATTCCAAAACTTTTACCGCAACAAAGTAGAAAGTTATTCCTTTTAACTCTTATGGCATGCTACAATACTACATAGCCTATATGACTCTAACTATCATCACTATATGTATATGCCCTGACAATGCTTCGTTCAAATTGGATATATCATACATCTTGCTAGTTTTCCTTTATAATTATTTTTATCTATTGCTTTTTTCCATTTCGACCTACTTGTAACACAGTCATCTTTTCTTCATCTATTAATTTGATAGAGGCATATAAACATGAATCCATTACCAACCATAATAAAAAAAAATATTACTTCCATTTGAAATGATAATCAAACATATTTTCAACCGTAAGATATCACAACCTAGCTAAGGTATACCTCTAATTATATGACTGTTAAATAATATGGTTCTAGCATTAATAGTAAAGGAAAATAAACATGAAGAAATCAACCATTGTAGTAAGTACAATGAGAAGAAATTCAAATTGATGAACCATACCAAAAAATAAAAAGAAATACAACTCACTAAACTAAACTTGAAATAATAAAGGAATGAATTAAGAAGAACTTAGGGATTTAGGAAAAACTAATAATGATAAGCGAACAAATCAATAACAGCAAACAAGCATGAACCAGAAACAAAGGCAATGAGTATGAGTACAATCGTAGTAGCGAAGACTATAAATGTAACATTAGTAAAAAGTATGAATGCAACGGTGAAAAAAAAAAGGAAATTGAATCATGCTTTCAAAAGAAACAAATTGATAATAATTAAAAAAAAGGTTTCTAGATTCAGCTATTATAAATTCAATAAGAGGAGAAAAAAATTAATAACAAAAAAACCAAGTAATTTAAAAATTTTTAACATTTTAATAATAAAAAAATTAAATCCTTACTTTCTTGGTTGAAAAGGCCAAATATTTTAAAGAGGTTAAAGTCTTGTTATAAAAATTTGTAAAATATATTTTAAATTTTAAAGCATTTATTATTATAAATGTTATTAAAATAGTATTATTTTATATATTATTTTTTATACTAGTATTTAAAACATTTTAATGTATAAATGTTGTAATAGTTTTCTATTTTAAAGCATTTTTTTACATATGTTTTAAAAGATGTTTTATATTATTTTTTAAAGTATTTTATTTATAAAATGCTTTAAAATGTGTGTTGGAAAAAATAAATTTTTTAGTAGTGAATTCAAATTGAGTTAGGGAGACTCATCCTTAATTACTTAATTTCACATTTTTAAGATCCAAAGTTCTCTTCCTCTACCAAGAAAAGAGATTATCGCTGCCCTAACTATTTTAAGAAGGTCTTCTTCAATTTTTTTTCTCTTCCAAAGTGGTTCTTAGGTCATTCAAGGTCTAACCAATTAGTATATAATAATTAGGAACTAAATGAGACTAAAAAAGCATACAAAAAGAAAGATTTTATTTTTGGATACTTTTCATGGCACTGTTCATTCGAGTTTAAGATTGAAAAATGGAAGAGAAAACTGGAGATTTGAGGAGGAAATTTCAAGCCCAAGGTCAATGGAAGTACAAATAGTTAGTATATAAGAAATAGGACCAAAAGGATCTAAGAAATCATGTAAAAATGAAGGATGAATCTCGGATTCACTATTCATGCACTGTTCATCCAACCATAAATGTGAGAAATGGAGTAAAGACGAAGATAAACAAATAGGGAAACTAACCTTAATAAAGGATTAAACTTTAGAGGATAAAAAATAACTAAAATAGATGAAGTTATATGTGTGATTCTTAGGAATAAGGAGAAGAAAGCCATGGACAAGAAAAAGAGAGAGGAGTTGCTTATACTATCTACTGGAAAAGAAGAAGGAAAATGTTTGTTATGTTTAAAATGAGAAGCTTCTTCAAGAAAACTCCTTCCACATAAGCAATTTTTGAACTTTTTAGTTTTTTAATTAAAACTCAAAAAATTTATAAAAAATTTCCAATTAACTTCCTCCAAAGGATAAACTTGTAATTCTTACTTTTTATATTCCTAAAAATTTTATTTAATTGTTAGATAATTAACAAAACTTCATAATAAACATTTTTCAAATTTGTCATTTTTATAATTAAATATTACAAAAAAATTTATAAACTTATTCTAAGCAACTTTGTGTAAATAATCAATTGATAATTCTTATTATTTTTATTTCTAAAAATTCTATTAAGTTATATAGACACTTTAATAACTCCTTAATAGATATTTTTTAAATTTATCAATTTGACAATTAAAATTAATAAAAAAATAACTAAAATTATGATCATCAACTTTTTCTAAATAGAAAATCTCTAATTCTCCCTCTTTATATTTTTAAAAATTCTACTTTCTATTAACTTATTAGTATGACACCTTTGAACAATCATTTTTTCAATATTCACAGTATTGTTATAAAAAATATAATAGAAAATTTTAAAAATTATTCCATTCACTTTTATTTAAATGAACGACACTCCAAAAAATAATTTTAAATGGTAAATAGTAGCATTTTAATACTTTACTAGACCTTTTTTTACGTTTTTATTTGTCAAAAATTATCCCTCGAAAGCTACTTTAATGACGGTGTAAAAAATATAATCATTAGAATTTAATATATTTTATGTAGATTTATACCATCGTCACAAAGTATTTGTTGAAAAAGTCTATTCTTTTTGTAACATGATTCTTCATTACTCTTTTATTAATATCTAAAAATTCTACCTAATTATCAAATAAATTTCAAACAATAAAGATAAAACAGTAAAAAGTTATAGTAGCAAAAATTGAAAAAATTACAAAAACCTTAAAGAGTTAGACAAAAGTGAAAGAGTTTTGAACATTAAAAGTTTACCTATAACACTACTCTTCCATTATGAAAAATAATTTCTTAATTTTATTAAATTTAAATAGATTTTATTCTATTTATTTATTCTATTTTAATTATTAATAATTAAATTTTTTATTTTAATATTATTATTATTAATTTTTTAATTTTTGATTTCAACCACTAATTTAATTTTAAATCTTTATTTATCCTTTGTTATTATATTTTATTTTAATTTAATTATTATTTTTATATTTATCAATCAAATAAACCATAACAAATTAAAATATAAAAATTTAGATAACAAATAAAATTGTATACAAAATTTTATCTAAATATTTTATTTATTATTTTTACTTTTTTTATATAAATAATATAATTTTTTGGTAACTTTTCATTTAAGTTGATTTACTCTATTGATCATTATTATTATTACTATTTTTTATCAAACATTAAATTTTTATTTTTATTTGTTTTTAATTTTATTTTATCTATATAAAATTAAAATTAAAAAAACAATATCACATAACATGATAAAAAAGATAAAAACATAAATTTTTTACCATATTTTATTATCTATTTATTTATTTATTTCTTCATTACTTAAATATTTTTTAACCTATACAAATTTATTTTAATTATTTAGATTAATTTTATTTTCTATTTTAATTATTTGACATTAAGTATTTCTTAATATGCATTTATCGTATTTTATAATAATAAAAATCAGAATTTTAAAATAAATGAGCAAAAGATCATGAAAAATATTTAGCTAGAATATTTTGTATATGATATGTTATTCTTTAAATATTTTTCATCTAATTTCTCCTATTACCTTAATTTTTTTATTATTGTTATTATTATTCTTTAATTTAATATTAAATGATTATTTTATTTTAATTTTTTTACTTTAATTTAATTTATTATAATGTAAAATAAATAATACAATTAAAATTAAAAAATTAACTAGGTAATTAATAGGAATGGATTTCACTACTAAACTATATATACCAGTATTTATTTATGTCTTATTTTTTATTATTATTATTTTTTATTTGTACCCCTAATTTATTTTATCCCTACTATTTTAATTATTATTATTATTATCAGTTTTATAAATTTTTTAAATCATTTTTATCCTTTTTTATTTAATTATTTTATTTTATTTTTAAACTGTTAAATAAAAAAATAATAGGGAAATAAAATCTGGAACTGTAATAGAAAAATATTAGGAAGATAATTCTTTCCATCTCGTTAGGTAATATTTATTTACTCTTGTTATTTTTATAATTTTCAATTTTTTATTTTTTAAAAAATACCTTATCCTTTTCTATTTTTTAAACCTCTTCGTTAATTTACCATTAGTATTACAGACATCATTAATTATTAAATATTATTATTATTATTATTATTATTTTATCTATATTTTTTATTTTATTAATTGATTAATTAATTTTTCGTTCTTTTACCTAATACTGTGCATAAATCTTAAACAAAGAAGGGTCAGAACTTCTTAAAAGAATTCTTTTTATAAAGTAATAATAATAATAATAATAATAATAATAAAATTAAAATGCTAAAGATAAAGTTTAGAAAAAATAATACATCTTTATATAAGATGGGATGTGATTTTCATTGACTAAATTGAGTGCACGGTATAATCATGATAGTTGATTGAAAGAAGAAATACAAAAACGGGATGGTATGGTGCAGGAATACATAAATAATTTTGGTAATAATCTTACTAATCTATTAGATATTTACAAGAACTATAAGTTAAAATTAAAAAAATTTCTATAATCAAGGATAAAAAAAACTCTTACTCTAAAAAATGGATTTAGGAAGGAGAAATATACTTAAAAATTCATAACAGTGAACTAAGAAAGTTTAGAAGCGGGCTAGGAAAAGCATTCATAGCAGCCACAGATACGTATTCTCTTTGTTATACTCATCTATTGGATAAACTTTTTATTCATCATACACTTCCACCTGAAGTATTATCATACGTACCAAATCCTCGAGCAGAATTAAATTTTTGCAATTTATTTCCATTACATTCACCAAATAAAATATATAAAAAAATTAAAAATATAAAGACATAGCAGTATAACAGAAACCATCTTATTACAATAAAAAATTAGAGCTCAACCTTTACCACCTCCCCTATTCTTTTTCCATATTTCTTTTCTTTTCTACTCTTCTTTTTTCATTTCTATTCCTTTTTCCAGTGCTCTTTTGCATTTCTCGCACTTTAACCGTGAATGTGCTTCCTTTTTGTTGTATCCAATTTCTTTTCTTTTAAAAAGTGCATCTTAACAGGACCTCTAACCAGTTATTGGGTTGGTGGAGTTTTTTTTTTCGGTCCAATTTTGGTTATTATATAAATATTATTTAATTTATTTATTTTTCTTAGATTACACTATTTTTGCTAAATATATATATATAAATATATATATATATATATTGTAGTTGATGGATTAATTGGATAATATATATAATTAATAATTAATTTTTTTTGCTTATTTTTTCTTCTCATTTTCGGATATTAGATTTGTAAGTATAAGAAACGTGTGATTATAATCTAAAACAAAATACTGGTTGTGAATAATTTGGCCAGTTTCGGTAAAAGCAAATATTATTATTCTAGTTTTTTATTTTATTTTTTTAATTATTCATTACAATTGATATTTTTTTATTATCTATTATTATTGATTATTATTTTTATTTTAATTGGTAGTTATATTGTTATAAATTGTAATATTTTTCACTTATTTTATCTAATTAATTTTATTTTATTATTTTTATTTAATTAGCTCATTAAATTTTATTATTTTGCTATACTGTTTATTTCAAATCTCATTTTTTTATGTTTATTTTTAAATTATTTATTATCATTGATATTTTATTATTGATCATTACCTATTGCTAATTTTAATTTATTTAAATTTTTATAATTTTTATAAATGATTTTAACTTATCAATTATTTACTATCATTGATATTTTATTGTTGTTCATTGCTTATTGCTAATTTTATTTTATTTAAATTTTCATAATTTTTATAAATGATTCTAACTCTATTGTTTTTTTAATAATCATTTAATTTATGTTAATTTTTTCTATTTATTTACTTTATTTTTTAATATTATCTCCTCTATTTTATTTATTTAACTATTTATTAGTATTATTAATTGTACATAATTTTATTATTTTGATTGATTATTATATTTATTATAATGATTTTTATTTATATTATTATTATTATTTATAGTTATTATCAATATTATTATTGTTATCAGTATTTTTTTGTCATTAATAATATTATTATTTCACTTATTATGATTATCAATAGTCATTATCATTTATTTGATTTTATTAATTATTATAAGTAGGTATTTATTTATTTACTTTTTCATCTTCTTTTATTTATAATTTTTTAATTATTATTATTTTCGTTAAATATAAATTTTATTTGTTTATTCATTTATTTGCTTATTTCAATTTTATATGATATATTATACTTTATTTTTTATTGTTATTATAATTATTATTTTTTATTTTTACTATTATTGCTATTTTTATCACCGTCATGTTTATCATTATTTTTATTACAATTTTTTTAATTTTTATGAAAATAATAAAAGTCTAATTAAAAAATATTCAATTCAAATTCGATTTTATGTCTTTTACAAATAATTTTTCTTTGTATAAAAGAGATAATTTAAATGAAATATCTTGTTAATATCATGTTCATCTAAGTTATGATAACTTAATGATATTTAATTTAAATTTTTTTATAAATAATTTAATTTAATTTCTTGTTAAAAAGGGATAATTTAGACAAAATTTAATTTTTTAATTTGAAATATCTAAATTGACACAATTTCATACTCTTAAATTTAAGTATTTAAATAATATTTTAATAAAATTAATTAATCTCATTATTTTCAAGAGAACTTACTGACTTTGAGTTCTTCATTATACTGAAGGATAAGTAAGAATGAGAATTAAACTGTTAAGTCAAAATTAAAATAATACTAATTTTTTATTTTAATTTTATCTATTAATTCAATAAATTTTGTGTTTATCATTTTATTTATTTATCCAATAATTTACTTATTTGATTTTTTATTTATTTTTATGGTTTAAAATAATTTTTTTATCTGTATTTTCTTTAAAAGGGTAAAATAAATAATTTTAAAATTATCACTAATTTTCACAAATTGATTTAAGATAACCATTTTAGGACGGATGTATTAGGAATGTCATGAGGTTAAATTTCCACCCTTTCCTAGATCGACTTTCAAACCAATTCTAATTTTCGTAGACCATTTTATTATTTACTTAAAATAATTTTTTTTTAATTTAAGATAAAATTGATGACGACTTCGTTTTATTATTTTTTCAAAATTAACCTTATTTTAATTTTTTTGTCTTCCATTATAAGATAGATCTTACAATAATAACTCATGCATATCACCCATTATTTCACCATTTAAGAGTCAAGTAACATAGGCTCATATATATATATATATATATATATATATATATATATATATATATATATCACCAATTATTCTCATAGTTTAATATGTTGAGAACGATTGTGCAAGATCCATACATTTTCTTAATGGTGAATTAAGAAATTTCTTTATCCATTCACAAATCAGTGGCGAAGTAGCAAACAACAAGATTTAATTTAGTGGTCTCATCCATCCTCTTTCATTCACCTAGTTACCATCATCGTATCTCTTAGGAGGAGCTCTACAATTCATAGCCACAATCATTACTCATAATATATCCATTTAGCTTTAATCACTAGTGGAAAAATAGTATTTTATAACAGAATTTTACATTGGTTTTTCTCCAACTGATGTAGAAAAAATACGATGGTATTTTTGTAAATAAAACTAACATTTTCTACATCGCTTATAGAGAAACCGATATAAAAATCACTTTCTACATCGATTATGCAGAGAACCAATGTAGAATCATTAGTACAAAATAATTTTTTATACCAACCTTTTACATCAGTGTTGGGAATGATGTAAAAAATGACGTGGTGGAAAATTTATAATTAAGGGAATAAGTTCTTACATCAGATGTATCCTTAACCAATGTAATAAGTATTATCTACCTCAATTGTACTAATTAACCAATGTAAAATGTTATTCTCAGTTCTTTCCTTTCTCTATGAATTGCTTCCTATTGTCGTCTCAACATTTTACAAACATTAAAAATTCTCAACAACCATTGTCGTCCCCTATCTCTGTTGTTGTTTAGCTCCCCATTGTTGTGGTAGGAAGTCTCTCTCTCATCTCATAAATGATTTCCTTTGTGATGTGGTAATATGACCTCTATCCATTGTAAACTGTGGTAGGAACTCTTTCCCCATTATTGTTTGAAATCACTGTTGTGAGCCTGTGACCTATCTTCATCATTTTGTGGAATATGAATTCGAAGTTCTTCGAGGAATTTGAGGTTGATTTAGAAATTGAAGAAACTTTATTGTGAGTTGAATACTTCTTTATCTTAGTCTTCTCTTTCAATTGTATAATTTATTTTGAGTTTTATTTGAATTTGAAACCATGATTTATGGTACATTTGCTCAATCCAGGATTGAATGGCATTAGTTTTCTAAAATTTTATTTAATTTTACAATTTACTATAATTTTGGTAACATATTTCTCTAAAGGATTGAGGATTAAAATCCTACTTTAGGTTGAAGCTAATTTCTATGTTAGTTGCTTTTATCTATCTTGATGAAAATGCTAAGTTCATTGTTGTTGATGATTTTATAAGAATATAATCCTTTATTTCCCATCCCTTTCTCTGTGAACTAATTTTAATGTTAAGCTCTAGGCTTGGTTGTTTTTTGTTATAACTTGTAATTCAGGTTGAGTTGAGTATCATCATAATTGCTTTTATAACTTGGATTAGAGTTTTCTTGTAGGGAGTATTGTTTTCTTCTTTCTTAGAAGATTGTCTTTGGGTGCTAGGATTATGGTCTAAGTCCACAACTATAATTTCTTTGTTGTTCTATTAGTTGTGGTAACAGTTAATCATTGCTAAAGCATTATATTTAAATTTTATCTAGTTAATTTTCAATTGAGTGAATTTTTAAAATTGACAAAGAGAAACTTGTTGCCTACTTTGATGACAGGCTAATTCTACTTTCCTTGATACAGTATTACATTAAACATATTGATTGATACAGTCCCAAATCTTCAGTGAAATAGTCAATGCTTGAAAATACTTAGAGAAGAGATTTTTGAACCCAATTTAACCTAGTAAAATACAACAAAAAGAAGATAAAGTCTATACTATAAAGAGTCAAGGATGAAAACATGATTGACCAGTTGACAATATAGGACTTGATCTTATGTTTGGTATTGATTATGGCTCCTCACTTGAGATTCTATGGGCCAAGTAATTTTTATTGATCCAAAGGTATATATCTATATATTCTTCTCACCACAATCCTTAATGAGTTAAGGATTGTCAAGTTGAAGGTTCAGGGTGTTATTGCTAGCGAAACTTGCTAGAATGGTAAAGTTACCTTAGCTTTGTAAGCCTTGCTGTGACTGGATGAATGACGCTACTTGGAAGCCACAATTTGTTACTTGAGAGACCTAAAATACCTTAACCTCTCTTGGCTTAACATGTGATTTATTTGACCTTCTCCTTTAAACTTGACCTCCCAAGTATTGTGCAACAACATGTAAGAACTAGGTACAACTACATCGTATAAGTAAAAATCATATGAACTATGTCTAGTAATATGACTGACAGTAGAATTGTGTGTAGAATATGATGAGCAAGTAGCTTTGGTAGAAGGCGACAACTTAACATTTGAAAATTTATAGAGGCCATCAGCTCCAAGAGTGTCTTTGAGAAAAAAATCACAAGTGCCCAAAGATATCACAAGGCAATGAGGAGGGTGAAACTCAAAAAGATAAGTTAATCACAAATAAATTTGCTGATACTGATGAGATTTTTGGTGATACTAGGAACCAATAATAATTTTTTTTAGAGTGAGTGAGGTGTTAAAAGGTAAAGGAGAGTGGAAGGAAGTAGAACCAATAGAGGATATGGGCAAGCCTCGCCCATTGCCCATTAGAATCTGGTCATCATCACTAAGGAGTACTATGAATCAAGTTGTGTAGGTCAGAAATGACATGGTGAGTGGCACCAGAGTCTAGATACCAAGCCTTCATGGAGTGTTGTGCATTAGAATCGATGAGGAGAACATGGGGTGATATTGTTAGTGGCTACCCAGGTGGATTGAATGCAACATGAAGGGTTTGGGAGCTCCTGGATAAGGTGATGGTTGTGTGGGGGAAAGATCGACTGAAGCGAGATGGAAGTGGATATGGTATTGTAGTGGGTCATATAGCTTATGAGGATTGAGGAAAAAAGGGACTGAGAGTACCATGGAAATTAGGGACATAACCAGCCTGAGATGAATTACGACCAACTAAATCTGTGAAAATAATTTGAAGCATCATAACCTGTCTTGTGACAAATTTGGCTAACAAACCAAAACTAGCTAGCTAACTAACAGAAGCTGAATTATTCTAGCTAAAAGTTTGTTAGAGTTTATAATAGTGCTGCATATAGTAGTTTTGTAACACATATTGTAGGTTGTGTAGGGATATCAAACTGATTTTCTATATTATATTTCATTCACTGATGGAGGTGGCATGGTAAACTTAAAGACAATAAGATTATGGGAGAATTTGGCGAAACAGTGGATAGGAAAATAATTGACTGTAAAGAAGGGTGTTTATTAAGTCTTAAAGGTAAAAATGACCAATCTATATCTTGTGATATCATAGGAGTGCTTCCTAGATAGCATCTTGACTTAACCACAACATTCTTTAAACTGGACAGAAATATGTCCACATGAATCCATATGATGCACGCATGCATACAAATTTGTGCTTATAGGGAATTATGCCCTTTTCTAATTAATCACCTGCATATGTATGCTAGAGTACCTTTCTTCACAATCCAAAAAATTATTCCAAGGAATTGAACTCTGGTGTAAAATTCACATAATAGCCATTTTTATATAATGTGGTGTTGGATTTTATATGCATGTTACTATTGGATATTAAATGATCATAATAATGGTCCACAAAAACAACTTATATTTTGCACCAATTGAGTCTTAGTTTTTAAGTGTTTCATTTTTAAGTGATCTCTTACTCTCAAATCTGGAATAAATGCTAGATCCTTTGTTATAATGTTTTGAAAGCTTTATATTGTTTTCATATGACACTTGAAAAACTAGAGATGTGTGGCAGTTCATTTAACTTGGTGAAAGTTGCAACATATACTCAGTTTAAAAATATTTTCATCATTAAATAATTTAATTTTATTGTTGAACTGTTTAATCCAATTGGATGAATAATTGTATCAAATACTTTATTTTGTTTTGAAAAGGTTTATGATTTGCTCATTATTGATGTTTTTCTATTGCAAGGCTTTATGGCTTTTTAATGCAGTGAGTGGTATGTTGTATCCATACAAATAATATGGCCATTAAAAATTGTATTCATACAAAGTTACTATGATTGTGCTTTCTTTCTTGAATCTTTCTAGAAATGTTTCTATTACAAGAAATTACCTTTAGTAAGGCCTTGAATTTGTAAGCTAGTATAAAATTAATTGCTAAAGGACTTTTTAGAAAGGGGATGGGGGTCATTGGCAGATCTTCAGAGAGATCGATGTGTAGTGTAATATGTTTCATATTCTTAATTTTTATGTTCTTTTCCTTTTATTTCATTTTTTATTATTTCTTATCCTCCTATGTTTGAATCTCCTTTCTTTCTTTATAAAAAATCTGTCTATTTGGAAAAAAAAAAAACAGTCCTGAGAATTGGTTTTGTCTAGTTTATGTGGGTTTTGTTTTTGATGTTTGCTGTTAATTCACAATTATGGGTGTACTTGTTCTATATTTTGGTCGGCTTTGGATGTAATTTTGGTCAGCTATGTAGTCAATTAGGCCTATTGTGTTTTATAATTGAAATGGAGCTTTATATTTCAAGTCTAATCCTTTTTATTATTTTTTCTAGCCTTGACCAGCCTACACACTTTCTATGATTTTAATTAGTTTCCAAGAAATATAATAGATAAATAAATAAATAAAATAATTGAATGTACTACAAGGAATAGGATGACAACATCTTAACATGGCTTGACATAAGATTGTGTACATACGAATTTCTTCTTCTCTGTATGATGTTTCCAATGTTTTTCAATCTTATTTTAACTTCATTAATTATAGGGAACTGACTAAGGATTGCTTATCTTATTGCAGGGAGTTTCTGATCATGTTGTTGCAGAAGACTGCTCAAATTGATCGCTGTCAACAAGAAGAAGCTCCTAACCTGCTGCCCTAACTGATTAGCTCAGATATAACCTAAACTTTACTACTTGTTCAATTTTTTCTTGTTATTGTGCATCCAAACCTTGAAAACTTGTTTTTTAACATCTACATGAGAGCAAAACTATTAGACCTCCTACTCATTCTATTTCTGAATCTTCCAAGCTCGAAAGGGAGGAAGCAAACCCTTGAAATGCTAGAAACATTTCTACATTTATTTTTTTTCTATTTTCGTGAGTGTCAAAGGTTTTTGTGCTGTGATTCTCTTATTGGAATTGAGAACTTATTCACATTTTTTGTAATCAAATGCTTGAGTTCCTATCATAGTTCACATTCTCTCATATTTTTTTATTGCTTTTTAATCAATAGAATTTGAGACTGTTGGTGCCTTGGAAGATTTTCTTTCATCCTTCTCAATCAACCAAGTTCACAAAAAAGATCCAAACAAGTAGGAGTTTACTTTCCCTTTTCTTTTCTCTTTTTCTTATACTAGTTTGTCAACTCTTTTATCTTATTCTTCTCTACTAGGTCTTACATTTTATGAATCATTGTTGAATATCTCTTCTTGTGACCATTATCATTAGTGGAATGGTGCTAGTTGGCTATTTAAATACAATAAAAGTTTTGGATTAAGAGTTAAATAGTTGAAATCATGAGGACTAAACTCAAGATCCCAAACCTTAAAACTTACACCTTTATAAGTTATTCTTAAACATAATAGACTATTTAAGGATCTTAGAAGAACCTTGAGCCTTTATCCTTAAAACTTAAAACTTTAAAATCATGCTAAGATAATGAAAACTAGGTATTTAATGAAAGCATAGGGACCTTATACTTTGAATGTCTACTAATTTTAGCAATCAGAAGTTGGTCTTTACATTAGATAGCCAAGAAGAATGATAGCAATTGTTTATGGTCATTTTATGTTTTAAGCAAAGTCTTGGTCTTGACATACTTCTTTTTAAATCAAAAAAATTAGTGTCTATCTTCAAGATCTTCAACTCATAATAAATTTAAGAAGCTTAGGTAGCCTATAAAACACAACACTAGTCATTCCCATTGTGGGCAACCATATCTCTCATTCTCAACTCCCAAACTCTCATAAACAGCATGGTCTCTCTCTTGGCTAACCCCTATCTTCTTTCATGTAGCACATAACCTTCATTGTCACATGATCAAAACATCAACCTATCTGTCTCCACTCTCTCTTTATATCAACTGAAGTTTTTTGTTCATACCTCACTTAGTTAAAATTCTTTGAAAGATGTTCATGAGGGTGTGATTCTAGAGTTAGAGATCTTTCATAGACCATTACCTAATTTTTATACCATAAGAATTAAAACACTTAAGAATAGTGTTTTATATCATAAGACTTAAAAGGTAGGTTACTTGCACTTGATCACCACTTATTGTTGATAACTAAAATAAGAAAATTAGTATAATTATATATATCTCAATTGTTATTGATCTTTCCAAGTTAAGTTTCTTTCTTTTCTTGAATTCAAATATGAGCATACCCTCAGTTTCCCTTTCGAGCTTGAACAATGAGTATATTATTGAATAAGTAAACCATTTATTGTATTCAATATTAAATTGTCCAAGTTAAACAATTTGGGACTAAAGTTTTTTATTCAATGGTAAACAATTTTTTCTTAAATCTTGTAAATTGTACTTGATGAAATTTCGGTTTAGTTCATTTTGCATTGTCTTTAGGTACATGCTTGATTATGGTAAATGAAATCATAGTCAAGTTATGTACTTGAAGACTAATGCGTAATGCTGCTGAAATTTCACCAAGTATGATATTCCAGATTTAAGAAGTATGTTAATCGATGAATAATTTTTTTTCTCTTGAATGGGGTATGGCTTTACCAATAGTAAGGAGAATAAATTACCAATTATGAGTGACAAGGTTAATAGGTATCCTAAATCACGAGTCTATGATTCTTGTATAGTATGGATTGTAGTTGGATAAATGCTAAACAGACGAGTGATCAATGCGAGAATAGGGTGGAAGAGCTTTTGAATTTTGCATAGACAAATCTTCCTCAGAGTAATGGATGATTTTATTGTCCATGTGTTAATTTTCTAAATGATATATGGTTGAATGTTGATGAAATTAGAGAGCATGTTCTTTGTGATGGGTTTTGCAGAAGTTATACAAGATAAGGATGCCTTGTATGTCAAGTTTCACGTTATAAACTAAATGATGGTAATTCAAGTTGCGATGGAAGCACAAAGGGGCCTCCAGCCAAAGTGTTGTGTTATCTTTCAATAATTCCAAGGTTCATATGGTTATTTTGTAATAAACATGATGCAAAGAACCTTAGATGGCATGCAGATGAAAGATAAATTGATGGAAAATTTCATCATTAGCTAATGGTTTGAAATGAAAGACAATTGATCAACTATTTTTGGATTTTGGAAATGAGTCAAGAAACCTATGACTTGCACTTGTAATAGATGGAATGAATCTGTATGGTACTTTAAGTAGTAAGCATAATTCATGATTTCTTCTTTTGATAATTTACAACCTTTCTCCTGAGTTGTGTATGAAATATAAATACATCATGTTGTCTATGATGATTTCAAGCCCACAACATCTTGGAAATGACATAGATGTTTATCTTGCTCGCTTGATTGAAAACTTATGAAATCTGTGGGAAGAAGGTGTGGATGTGTTTGATGGGTATGCTAATGAAAATTTCAAGATGGGGGCTATGTTTTTTTACACTATTAATGACTTTCCAGCATATGAAAGTTTATGCGGATATAGTGCTAAGGGGCACAAAACATATCCTATATGTGAAGAAGACACAACTTACCATCAACTGCATCATGGAAGGAAGAGAGTATATCTTGGTCATTGAAAATTTCTCAGGACTAATCACTCATATCGTAGATTAAGGAAAGCTTTTAATGGGTTTCCAGAAAATGAGGTTGCTCCAAAGGCCTTAACAAGACAAGAAGTTTATGAATGGGTGAAAAATATCAATGTTATTTTTGGAATGACTCAAAAGAAGGTCACTAAGATAAGGATATGAAAGAAAATATTAATATTTTTTTATCTTCCATACTAGTGCAATCTTAATGTTATACATTGTATTGATGTGATGCATGTGGAATATGTGTGATAGAGCCATTGGAACACTCCTCAATATACAGGGCAAGACTAAGGATAGTGTAAATTCTTGACTAGATTTGGATTGGATGGGTATACAACAGAAGTTTGTGCAATAGTATGTAGTAAAACGGACATATTTGCCCCTAGCATATCATACATTGTTAAAAAAAGAGAAAGTAAGTTTATGTGAGTGCCTACATGGAGTTAAAGTGTCACAAGGTTATTCTTCAAATTTCAAAAGACTTGTCTCCATGAAAGATCTAAAGTTAGTTGAGTTAAAGTCTCATGATTGTCATGTGTTGATGCAACAGCTACTCCCAGTGGTTATTCATGACATTTTGCCTAAAAAGGTTAGACACACCATAAGTAGATTGTGATTCTTTTTCAATGCAATATGTAGCAAATCCATTGACCCTCTAAAATTGGATGAGTTGGAAAATAAAGCTTTTACTGTCTTGTGTCAATTGGAGATGTATTTTCTTCCATCATTTTTTGACATTATGGTTCACTTGGTTGTTCATGTAGGGAAGGAGATCAAGTTATGTGGTCCAGTTTATCTAAGGTGGATGTATCCAATTGAACAATACATGAAAATATGAAAAGGCTGTATGAATAATCAACACTGTTTTGAGGCATCTATGATTGAAAGATACATTGCAGAAGAGGCAATTGAGTTTTTTATAGAGTAATTGTTAGAGGTGGAACCCATAGGATTTCCTAAGTTCCGTCATAAGGGAAGACACATAAGTAAAGGTATATGAGGCAAACTGTGAAAAGCATGAGTTGTGCAGAATTCCTTCAAGCACATTTGTATATTTTAAATAATACCGATGAGGTTTAACCTTACTTATCTACTCAAAATCATTATAAGGGAAAAAAACTTCGAACGAATAAGAATAGTTGTTGAATGAGCATAACAAAACGTTCTTAACCTAGTTTGATGAAACTATTAAGAAGGATGATGGTGCCTCTAATACATTAAAGTGACTAGCAAATGACCCAAACTTTGATGTTATATGTTAGAGTGGATATGATATCAATCAATTTTCCTTTTACACAAAGTCTCAAGATAATAAAAGTACCATGCAAAATAGTAGGGCTATGGTGGTAGCAAAGTCGATGCATTTTTCAAGTTCCAAAGATAAAAACCTATTATGTCTTACACCAAATTTAGAGTGTTTGTTTTCAAATGCATATGGGTTGATAGTAACAATGATTTGCAAGTTGATGAATTGAGATTTACATTGGTTGACCTTCATAAAGTAGCTTATAGAGATAACCCTTTTATCATGATCCACCAAGCAAAACAAGTGTTTTATGTTGAAGATCCTTCAAACTAAAGGTGGCCAATCATTCTTTAGGAAAAGATGACAATTAGTAGTGATGACACCAATGATTTGATAAATATTAATATTTCTCAAACTCTTTTCTCATCAAGGATAGCTACTGTTAATAAAGAAAATGAAATTGATGATGTACATGCTATTTAAAATGATCATCATAAAGGAATATAAGAAAATTTTATTACATGATACAAGTTAGTTATTTATTTGATCATATCATCATTCTATGTTTATTTTTTTACTTATTTTAAAATTTTTATTACTTCTTTCATATTCAGTATAGTTTTTAATGTATATTTTTACATGTTTCAATATGCACATAGTTGACTCGTCAAAGAACCCTCCTTCCCAAAGTGGGTTCGATAGCCAATCTCGACAGAAGAAGGGAAGACGAGCAACACAGTTAAGGGAGTTAACCCTTAGCTAGAGTGGTGACCAGAGGATTCCTACAAAGTTTGATCAGGCCACTGGGAATACTTTAGGGCCAAACAAAACAATTTTTAAGAGTTATGTGACCCTCCTTGGACGAAGCAAAACTAGTATTTTGAAGAAGAATTGGAATGATGTAGAACTTTGAGTGAAAGATCAAATTTGGAAGACTATCATGGTATTTAACTTTAAATCATTAAGTTTCTCCATATATTTATGATTCACTAACTAATTATATCTCTTGTTTTATGTAGCTACATATGATGTGTGCCAAATACTAGCTTGCTGAAGAGGAGGTGACTTTCATTTGCTGGTGAACGCTAGAGGGTCTTCAAGACACATCCCACCAGTAAATATATATATATATATATATATATATATATAGGTCATTGAAGGATGTGTCTCCTTGTGAGGAGTACTAGTTCCTTAATGATGACATTTGATAGAGATTTTTTGAGGCTTGGAAGGATTCCTACATTTGTTGTATGTATCTTTATAAAATTTGTGTTTATTTTTAATTGACTAATATAAGATGTATTATGTGTAATTGATTTGATTTCTTACAATACGAGAAAAGAATGAAAGCTCAACAAATTTCTACAAAGAACTGTTACCCCATAGATTATCCTGTGGGGGGTTATGAGTTGCTTGAGAAAAGACTGATGGAGCAAAAGTTGAAAGACGTCAACAATCATCTGAAGCAAACCTATCTACACTTTTTTCTCCACCATCTCCATCCACACGCCATGAGAAATGGAAGAGAGCATGCGAAAAAACTTCTGGAGAGTATACATTAGAGCCTTCTTGCATTGTTACTGAGAAGATTGTAAGTAATTAGAAAATTTAACATTTTTTTATTTCGCTTAAAACATGTATATTACTAATAACAATCCTTTTTTATTTTTTAGGATTCTTTGGTTGAACAAAACTCACAGGAAGTCTTTGTTCCAGTTGGATAGGTTGATATTCTGAGTACTGTTATTGGCTAACCAGAGCATCCAGGTTGTGTTCATGCTGCTAAACGAGGTGTTGACATTAGATAATATTTTGGATTATCTTCCACACATGCCTCCAAAAAGGACTGGTGTTAAGAGATGAGTTAGAGGCCATGGGAGAAGACATGAGGCAAGCACTAAGGCAAGAACTTCGAGAAGAGCTCAGACAAGATCTTAAGCAGGAGCTTGCATCTTTGGGACTTTCCCAAACTTAGATAGAAGATCATCGTTCCCATTCTCTTAGACGTGTGAGCACAAAGGGAAGTTGAGCCCCGACTTAGGAATATGTAGCAGGAGAAGAGGATGTTGTTGATGTTGCAAACGATTATGAGTTGTATGTTGATCATCCATATCATTTGGTAGCCATTGGGAAAGTCTGTAACTTGAGTTCAACCATCCATCACCAACAAATTCATGATGATAATGTTAGAATGTTGGTTTAACAAGTTAAAGATGCAAATTCTCTTGTTCCTATGCCTACTAAGGAGCTTTATATCATTGGGCAAGCCCCCAATCTTTTTTATTCTTTCATCATTATATCATCATCTCTAATTATATTTGATATTTTTTTCTATTTTTTTGAAGTGTCCAAGACAAGCTGGAGGAACCGAATGTGGATATTATGTCATGAGACATATGTTTCACATTGTCTCGACATCTATTGTTGATTCTTGGAGCGAGGTAATTACAATTATTACAATGTAATGATTTCATTTTAATTTATAACATGATATTTTCTCTAATTTCATTCAAAAATATTTTGTAAATATTTCAAAACCCTCATCATTTAACGAGTGAAGAAATTAATGATGTTAGAAGACATTGGAGGAATTTATGATAGAGGTGGCCAATGGAGATTGACTTTATGTAATTTTAATTTATTTTCTTTATAAATTTAGATTTAATAATAATAGTGATATATTTAGTTTAAATAAATAGATTCTATGGTTTCTGTATTGTCTACATGTCTATTCTGGTTATATATGTAGATATTGTGAAAAAATGATATGGTAGTATGACTAAACAAAATTAACATTAAAAAAAAGATCATTTTACATCGATTAAGATCATAACTGATATAAAAAGTGACTTTCTATATCGATTGAGAAAGCAAAACTTTTTATATCGGTTCAGGTTACCAACTAATGTGAAAAGTATATCTTTTACATCAGTTGCTACATCGGTCCAATGTCTTAACTAATGTAAAAAGTCATGTTTTTACATCGATTCGTAATCTAACCGATGTAAAAAATCTTGCTGTCTATATCTTTCACTTCTATATCATTTAAATAACTAATATAAAAAATTTATTTTTTACTAGTAAATTTATCCAATTTATACCAACCACCTAATATATGCTCTCATCCAACACAATGTGTCAATGGTTAGAGATGGTTTTCATTTTCCTATGTTTAATTTACTTCTATTTGAATATTTTAAACCTGAACCTTACTTTGGAGATATTAATCAAAGCTTATATATTGATAGATCCTATTTTCCAAGCATACTTTCAATCCATTTCTCAAGCTCAAACCCTTAGCATCAAACATCTTTATACATGTCTTTAAATGCTTAGTCCAACTTGCTAATTTATTGCCATCTTGTCCCTAATAAAGCCACCTAGTATTGTGTGTGGTCAAGTTTGATTGAGACATCCAGATAGAAATCGTGGAAACGATTTAGAGTTTTAGACAACTCTTTGATAAGCATAGATTTCATAAATAATTATCTCTCACTTTTATCTCATTAAGACTTCTTATATGATCAATTAAGTGATCTTTGTCATATTTTATGAGTTTGGGTTCATATGAAGTTTAATTGAATTTCTTTGCTTACCCGATTAAAATGACACTATTATAGTATTTTGAGCATAATAGGAGTTGTAGACATCCAAAAATCATGAAATCTGTCTTGAATGAAAGCTTAAAGAAGTGTCCATAGTTACAAAGCAAGAGCAGACTCTAAATGGGATGTTTAGGACTCCGAAATTATCTCAAAAGATGAGATAGTGTTGCTGACGTGGAATTTGAACAGTGTGCAAAGATCCGGCCATATCTTGAGATACAGAAGTCATATTCAGATGAAATCAACTTTGTTGGACAGCTAAGATCCGGGGCTACAACTTTTGTTCAGAAGTCAAGCTCTAATTCGGACATGTGAACATCCGAAATTGCGGTGCAAGAAAGTCAAAATTGTTGTGCTCATTGGTGACAAAAATTCAAAAGTGTTTTGCATTTTCAACAAAGCCCATGTGAAAGCAATAAAAGAGTAGAAAAGTAATATCCTAGTTGGTGACTTTTTGAAGATGATGCCTCAAAAATCCTCTATAAATAGAAGGGTTTACAAGAGGAGAAACACACCACTTGGAGATTAACTCCAATACCATTTTCCATCTTTCTTTTTTTCTTGTTAGTTTGCCTCCTACATGGAAGGCTTAGTTTTTCTTTATTGTTAGTTTGCCTCCTACATGGAAGGCTTAGTTTTTCTTTATTTTTAGTTGCCTCCTATATGGAAGGCTTAGGATTTATTTGTTGTTAGTTGCCTCCTACATGGAAGGCTTAGGATTTCTTTGTTGTTAGTTTGCCTCTTTCTTTGTTGTTAGTTTGTCTCCTTCATGGAAGGCTAGGTTTGTAGTTTCAATTCAAGGATTCAAGCTATTTTCATTTTAACTTTGAGGTCTTGATCTTTATTTACATGCTTATTAAGTGGTTTCTACTCTGCTTCACTATATTCTTCAATTTTATTCTTTAATCAAAGTTTGATCGGTTGACGTATTTTGATTAATGCATAATTGATTTATAATTGGTTTTTGATTGGTAAATCATTTTCCAAAAGTTTGAAGAGTAGAAATTAAGTAATTGAATTGAAGGTTTTCATTTTATTACTTACTTCAACTGAATTCTGATTGTGAAATTGGTTTAGATAAAAGATTAAGTGGTTACTAAATCTTGTTGATCATAATCAATTAAATTCTGAGAGGTTTCTTAGTAGAGAATTCAAGGATCATTTTAGGGGTTCCAGATGATCCTAGGTTGATAAACACAATGCATGATTTTAGTGATCAATGATTAGTTATGAAAATAGCCTCTGAATTCCTTGAGTTGATAATTGTTAAGTCAAATTAATTTCATTTTGTATTTTGCATTTAGAATTCAATATTGCATCTTTACAAAATCCTCTTGTTCTAACTTTTTCCTAATTTGCTTAAGAATATGAAATGGTCTTTGGGAGATGACCTAGGTTGCACCTTATACTATACCAATAGTTTGGGGGAAATCTAGAAAGTATTTTTGCGCGTTTGCAACGAGCGTGTCACTCTTTCTTTTGATGGATGTTGGTCGGATTAGTTGTTAGTTGTCTAAGAGATAATTTCCTCTATCAACATTTTTTACAACTATGTGCAATTCCTTGGAGGTATACTCTTATTTTTAAAGTTTAAATATATTTTTTATTTTTATAAATTTAACTAATTTTAAAAAATTTGTTAACCCTATTTTTAGTAAAATTTAATTTTTTTATTTTTAAATAATATGTCAAATATTTAAACATATCACATCATATATCATCTCATCATAATTGCTTATATAATATGATTAGATAAATTTTTAAATAATAATAATAATAATAATTGCTTTTAAAAAATTTAAATTTATAAAAACTAAAATTAACAAAAAAAATTAATTATGTTTATATCAATGAAAAACATATTTAAGCCTAAAAAACAACCGAAGTTTCGATTAAACCATATGTGCCAAGCTAACATGTAAGTGTAAGCTACTAGTATGGGTATTGGGTTTTGGATTTTAATTTGATTAGACATTTACTTATCAAAAGAAGCAAAGTAGGGGCAAGGTAAAGCGTATCTCTCTTGGATATATCCAGGTCAGGAGAACAGGGATGATAGATTTTAATCTACACAAGGGACACACAAGTTCTATTCTAATTCACTTTCTTGCCAAATTCGTTCACAGTGGGTATAGGCTCTCCGGACAAAGTTTACAACTTTTGGTTCTACCTTTATTTTCTAAAAGGTTTCCAATCTAAGACTAAACTTTGACCTGAGCTTCCTTTTGTAGGAATTTTCGTGGTGAACCTATAAATGGGAAGCTATATGAACATTATATTATCTCATACATTCATTGACTCTTCATCCCTAATCCTCTACATGCATACTTGTTTAAATATATTCCTAGCTATCATGATAATTCTTTAGATGTAACTCAGTAAAAATCCTTTGTTCGGATAATATTTTTTTTGAAAATTTTTTTTATCTTATATTTGAATAAAGTATTTTAATATTTTAAAAAATTTAAAATATTTAAAAATTTAAATACTTTCAATTTGAATATTTTTATTTTAAAAATATCTTATTTGAATAAAGAAATTTTAATTTATTATATTTAAAAAAATTTATTTAAATGGTGGAATTTAAATTTATTGAATTTTAAATTTTTTATTTAGATTAAATAACTTAATTTTTACTATATATAAAATTTTATGTTTAAATATTCATAAGTTTATCTTAATTTTTTTTATTTTTTTGTTCAAAAAAAAATTAAAATATATAAATATTTTTATTATACAACATATTTAATCAGAATAATAAACCAACAAATATACATAATTAAAATGATAAAAATATACAATTACATCATTTGATATTAAAAATATTATATTTAAATATAAAAAACGAGAAAGAAAAAGATAAGAAAACAATAATAAAAAATAAAGTAACACAGATATAACATAATAAGATAAAAAACATAAAAAAAATTTGAAATTCTTTCATTTTAGTTGGTTAAAATATTTTCTAAAAATTCTTACAATTCGAAATTTCTTTCAAAATAATATTCAACAAAATATTTTAATTGTTAAAATTTTAAATTCTTTAAAAAAAATTTCTTCTTAAAATATTTTATCCATAACTTAGATATTGAATTATAGATCAAGCCCGTTTAGCTAATAATACCATGTTGAAAGTGTAAAATTGTCATCAACCCAAACATACAATGTATTTTATTTTGTTTTTGATGTATTTGCTCCCCAAATAAAAGAAGCTAATAGTCCTCTCAATCTTATAACTTAAAGATATTGGAATGACGAAGCAACCCGAATTGTATTTTTAATATATTTTTTAGATATGTAACTTCAATTAAAAATAATTTGCTTATTTAGAATTTTTTTAATCTATATTCACATAATTACAAATTATTTTAGTAATAGCTTAGTCACTCAGTACACTCTCTATTAAATAATTGACACATCACTTTTAATTTCTTATTTCATTAATATAAACACATTCTTTTAAATTAATTGTGATTATCTTTTACAATATTACATATTTTTGTTTTTAATATGAACAGAATCTGCATAAAACTTGTGTAATATTCTCATATAAATCGCAGATAGGTTAATTATGCTTCGTTTTGATAAAGGGAAGAAATAAAAAGAAAAAGAAAGATAAGGTAGAAAAGATATATAGTTTAGATAAAAATAAATAAAAATCCATTTATTTAGATGAATAGAAGAAAGAGTAAAAAAATAATAATAAATTTTATCCTGATAATTTTTCAATTAATCAAAAAATGATAATCCCAAAAATTATATAAATTTTTATCATATCCACAATTTTTTTTATTTTTTATAAACACTGAATAGTAAAATAAAATGAAGATGATACATAAGCCGTATTCAATAGTGAAACAGTTGTGCTAACATGGAGTTAAATTTTGAAAAATAGAAAATGGACTCTCCTCTTTCATAAAAATTTTTCAAAAAGAGGAGAGAAGATTTTTGTTGTGACCATCCAAACAACCTCTTTTTCTTGCATTTCTAATTCATCCAAAACAAATACAGTGTTAGTGATCCAAATCATGTGTTCCAACTTGAATAAATTTTCTTGGTTTTACAAGAAGAGAGATAGGAAGAAAAAAGAAAAAATTGAGATAAAATGGATAAGGAAATGAAGAGAGATAGAAAAAGGAAAATATGTTACTAAAATAACATTATTCTATTTTATACTGTGAAGAAGAGCTGATTTTGTGTAATAAACAAAGTATTAAACAAAAAGCAAAAAACTCAGCCATAACAGAATGGAACATAATTAACAACACATCAGACAGAAAATGCAAAGTGAGACATCCAGATCCTAACACACGTCACCTTCTCTTTCATCACTTCATGCCTTGCATTTGGTGGGACCAGTACCAATCATATGAATGAAAATACAAGTATGAATAAATGTGGGTAAAGGTTATGTGAAACTAGCATTATTCACAAGAGAGTATTATTCAACTATATGTTGAGCCTCCCACTTGTGTTCTCAACCTTTCACAGCAAAAATAGCATAACATTCCACAGGATAAATCAGTAGTTCAATGCCATATTCTATTGCTTTCTACAAACATCACTAATTGTTTACCAAACTTGTCCACTTCACAAAATCAAAGCATAATCGCATAAATATGATACATCCACTAAGGGAAGTATCACTTCAAGTAATGTGTTTGACACCATCGCCCTTTCTGAAGATCAAACAAGCCACAATTGTCATGCTAAAATTCCAAGACTCCGCCCCAGGGGCAACAGTTATAATAAACTTAAACAGATTTCCTTAAACTCCATAGGCATTTCACTCCAAGGTATTTCGAATCAAGAATTTAATCCTAAAATGGGGTTGCTATTACTCGAGAATACAATTATATACATTCTATTGGGACAAGTCTTAGCTTTCTGATTGTTAGTTCTCTTGGTAGCAATTTTTCCCTTGCTCATATAACTACCATGATGGATTGCGGAGTTTGATGCCATAAATGGTTTTTAAACCCTCAAACAAGTACTTCAAATTCAAAATGTCTCCTGGATCATAATGACCTTCTAAATGTATATAAAGAATAGTCCAAGATTGAGAATTCAGAAAAGGAAAAGATCATGACTGTTTCCATCTCTCAACATCTAGATCAAACCTCCACAAAAATTCTGGTTTAGTGTAGCTACCAATGATCTTGTTAATCAATCTTCACAAAGAATACAAAGACAATAATGAATTTGGATTATGAGGGGCTAAAATTGATCATTGCAATTTGCAAGCATATCTCCCACATAACATAAGTAACTTTTTCCAAGTTCCCAACTAGCTGCGGAACACAAGCAACCTTGTTTGAATTGGAACAAAATCATTCAGTTATCAATGACACAAGAATCATAGATCCATAAATGATAAAGAAGCATATGCATTACAGACTGGCACATACAGCATCCTTGATCCCACTTTCTACCCTTGCATCAAAGGGGAGAAATTGACATAAAATCCCATCTAAATAAACCAAAAAGTAGAGGAAAAGAAAAAGAAGTAGGTTATGATTCAAAATTTCTACAACTCACTCACAGATCAGTTGATGTTGTAACTACATAGCAATAAAATTCAGCAAATATCAGGTTAGTGCAAGAAAAAAGAAGACAAAACCCTCAAATCATTGCTTCAGTTATTCACTCCAATCTTATAATCACACAAAAAATCAAAATATCAACAGATAATTGAAAGTATAGAACAAAATCTCAATAGTACAAACTACAAAGTGGCACAGTGGCAGTATATTTTCGTACATAGGAGCAATTACAAATTACAATGTAAACACTCATCATTATAAGACAAAAATTAAAATTAAAAAAAGAAAAGAAAAAAAGATTAAAAGGAGGGAAGATATGTACATGAGTAAGTTAAAATTGTGACAGAGAGAGAGAGTTAGACAGGAGGTATATTAGAGAAAGAGAAGCCTTTGTATCCCTTGTAAGCATAATAAGCAATCCGCGTGTAGTAGAAACCCGGTATGAACAGTACTATTCCCAGTATTGCAAAGAAGACCCCTATCAAACCATTCAAACACAAGCAAAATCAACAAAAGGGGACCCAAAAAGCTTTCACCTTTCAGAATACCACAAGAGGCCAAAAAGTTTTAAACTTTAGCAAAAAATTTTAATTTTTCAGCTACCCAAATAGAATCAGCAGTCTCTAATCGGAAAATTAAGATTCTTTTTTAAATTTTACCGTGAGCAATGTCGCCGCCGACATGGTTGTAGGCCATGAGGGAACCGATGATGATGCCGAGGACGCCACAGACGAGGAGGGAAACGGCGAGAGCGATCTCTTTGATGGGGGGTTTGTTGTTGATGGTGTACGAGGTTTCTACCATGAAGTCCTCGTCGGAAATGGAGAACGCGTGATCCACGTATGCCATTGTTGCAATTCCTGTTTCGTTGATTCCTAGGTTGTTTGGATATTACAAAGAAAGGGTTGAACTGGGTTGGGAGTTGGGAGGGTGGTAATGGAAGGTTGAATTCACCTTTCGCTTGCTCTTTAAGACTTGTGTTTCGAAATCGAGACTAGTCAGCTTCACTATGCATTAACCACTTTGGAATGTAATTTCATTTCATACGCTATTCAACTTCAACCTAAAACTTAGCTCAAAACCAGCAAACAAAGACATAAAAAATCTTGTACTCATGATGTCAATTCTTTATTATTATTTTTTTATTTTAATTAGGCTTATCTACCCACCTATCTCTTATAAATCTTGTTTATATTAAGTCTGGGACACGTATCACCGCATGAGATGCAGTTTGGATCTAATATGATAGTAAATTGTATAATTCTTTTCATATAAATATTCAAGTATTCTAAAGGTGAATGAAAATGGTCTAGAATTGTTTTTACCTTATATGCTATATCTTTTATTATTTTATAAGCTTGTTTACGGTTTTTGAAAATATTTTTTTAAATTAATAAATTAAACATGTTCGACAAATAGAGTTGTTTAAAATTTAAAAAAAAAATAATATCTTTTTAAATTTTTAAAAGTAAAAAGTGAAAGTGATTTTAAATTTATTTTTATTTTAAATTTTTTGTATTATTTTATTTTCTTCTTTTCTTAGCTGTTTAAAATTAATTTCTAAAAGTTATTTTAAAAATTTTAAAAAACTACAAAATAAAATCAAGTCCAACATTAAGTATATATATTTTTTTAACATACAAAATTTATCATTAACTTTTTTTTTTTTTTGAAATATGATAAATGGTTTGGATAGTTGGATTTGGTTAGTGTAAAAATTTATTTAAGTATTAACTCAAAGTATTTATCATGTAAGAACTTATGTCATGAGTAGGAGTGTTGGTCGGACGGTTTGATGGAAAATTTTCACTCGTGGAAAACTGTAAACATTCCCGTTTTCGTTCATCTACACTGTTGAATGTGTCAGATACGGGTATTATTGGTGTGATTAGTTTAATCAGGTGATTAATGGCAAGTATCGGTAGAAAATAAGAATATTCAAAATAAAATTTAGATTTTAACTACTAATGACTATGAAATCTGACAAAAAAAAAATTGGAACAGATGTGATTATAGAAAAATATGAGAATGATAAGATGATTTTTAAAATTTTATAGAGATGAAACATGAAATATGATAAAAAAAATTATAGATGTATTAGTCGATTTCGATTTCCAACAAATAATGTTTATAGATTTTGTTTTCAACCGATTTAACTACTTCTAATCATTCTTTCTTACTCAATGCAATCTATTACTTTCTTCAACCTGTTTATTAGCGTTACGGATATATTGATTTCCGTAATTTTGATCAGAGTCAATTTTTCAGTTTACCTTAAATACTTAAACTTCAAATACAACATGCTTCACATAAAATTTCTAAAAAAAATTTCATGAACTTTATACAAGTAAACTCAAATCAATTGTTCAAAAATTATACATACTTATTAAAAAATATTCAAATACTTATATTTTAAGCTTAAATAAATTAAAAATAAATCTTTCCAAATAAACTCTTCATGTGTGATTATGTTTTAATTTTATTATTTATATTATACATCTAAAAATATTTAAATAATACATGAAAAACTTCTTAGAGTTGTGTTACCAATATTTTTTATTTTGCACAGATTAAGACGTTAAAAATAATGTTTTAAACATTTAAAGATATTTTTAAAAATTAATTTTTTTTTATAATTTGATATAATAATTTTTTTATTATTTTTATTAGGGATATTTCAGGGTGTGTTTTGATTCAATTTTAAAGAAAAAACCATTCAAACTAATTATAATAAATACTTGCAGTTTGATTCAGTTAAAATGTATTATTAAAATTAAAATTGATTTTGATTTTGCACTATTTTTAACAAAAATCAAGCAACAAAAATATTGCCAAATGAACGTAAAATGTTATGTTAAATAAGAAAAATGTAATTCATACAAAAAAAAATTCATACTGCATAACTAAGACAACAAGTTTTATAATAAATAAAATAATATATGTTTGCAATAAATATATCAAGTCAAACATTTTAATAGTAATTTTATTCTAAAATAATTTATTTAGTTTTGCATAAAAAAATATTAAACCGAATCATACTGTAAAAAATTACAAATTTTAAATTTTTTTCATTTTTTTATTTTTCAAATTTTCAATTCAGTTATACAATTTAGAACAAATTATTTAACTTTTTGAACACCTCTAATCTTTATTGATACATGTATGCAATAGAAAAATAATATTATCAAATATTATCAACATTGTGTTTAGTATCTTAAATATTTTTTATTTTAAATATAATGATTAAAATTAAAAATAATAGTGATGCATATAAAATATTTAGTTCTTTAATATATATATATATACCTAAAAGTATATAATAAAAAACTAATAAATAATTTTTTATTAAAATTTGTAATATTTAATATTATAAAATTTTTAATTTTTAATAAAAATATGTATCTTTGAATATATATTAAAAAATTACAAAATATCACTAAATCATATTAAATAATATTTTTAATTGGATTTGAATATTTTCCTTTTGTAAATAGTGGATTTCACTCGGTCAACTAGTAGCAAGCACCCAATAAAGACTTAAGACACGAAGAGAATATTGTTTGAATTATTCTTACATAACAATTGTTTGGTTTTATTAAGTTTTTGATCTCTTAAAAATTGATAATTTTTATTTAGTTTCTTATTTTTATTTTTTTAAACAAGTTTTTTATAAAAAAAAAATTTTTACAAAATACTTAATCCCTTTAAATATTTGAATTTTCTAATTATTTAAAAGGATTAAATGAAAATTTTCATAATAATTAGAAGACTAAAAAATGAGAAGAAAAATTTACTAGAAGATCATTTGATAAAAAAAATAACATATGAGGATTTGTTTAAAAAAAATTAAAAACAAGATAACAAATAAAAAATCATAAGTTCTTGAGGGATGAAATACTTAATTAAATCTATTTTTTAAATAAAAGTCATTATAAAATTAATCAAAGAAAAGCATATACCAGCATCTACGTATATTTAGTCTTGATTGTTATAAAAATCGGATTATTGGACCACAAGATTATTATTTTTTTTAAAAATAGTAATAAACCAGTGAAACTAGTAAAAATTGATAAATTGATAAACTAATAATATCTATAAAAAAACGGTTTATATGTAAAATATTATTTTAACCATTTTTGTAAAAAAAAGAAAATTAAAATATTTTATTTTATTTAATATTTAAATATATAATTAAAAATTTAAAATTTTAAAAATGGTATATAATTTTTAATTTTTAATAATGTAAAGCTATAGTATTAATATTTTATATTATTATATATATTTATATATTTTTAAATAAATTATATATTATAAATATTTTAAAAATAATATTTAGTTAGTATCAATTCAAAAATTTTGAACCAGCATCTTTAGTCAGTTTAATGATTGATCTGATTTTCAAAATCTTGTTAAAGATGTATCTTTTGTTCTTGCTCGGTCGTATATTACATTTCAACTGGTTTTAACAAAATCCATCATTGTCTTTAATATTAGTAGCCAAGTTAGACAATTTCAGACCACAATAAAATTAAGGTGATTTCTCCGGTACCTTTGAAAATCAGGGGGTATGGTACCCCTTCCCCCCAAACACCACTAATATGATGACACCTGTCCTAAACCTTATTATTATATAATATTTTACATAAATACACCCTAAACCCTAAATCCTAAACCCCAAACCATAACCCTAAATCCTAAATCCTAAATCCTAAACCCTAACACTAACCCCCATACCCTAAACCCTAAACCCTAAACCCTATATACAGTGGTTTTTGGGGGAAGGGGTACGGTACCCCTCATTTTTCTGGGGTACCGAAGAATTTACCTAAAATTAATTTGAATTAGACCAATAATAAAAATTCCTCTCAGTTATAGTCATACAATCTAGTTTTCTTTTAATGTGGAAAAAGGGGCTAAGTGTCCAATTACTGACGCAGACTAATTGATATGTTTAGGATAGAGATTAGGGAATATTATTTGAAAAAATCACAAAAATAAATACTAATGTATGTTATTGGATCTCTTTTATTTTTTCTATTTTTTTTAAAAGATATGTTGAGTGTTGGATGAAAGGTGGGATGGATGGATGGTACTGAAATGATTTTCACTTTGATATTTGTTAGCTTTTTGGTTTATATGACTGATATGTAAGACTTTAAAAATGATGATTTCTAGTCTTGCTAAAAGCTGCATTTCAATTGGAAAGTCAGTGAAACAGAAGTGAGCTTAAGGAGTTTGCTTGCAGCTGCTCCTCACCAACAAAACAAAGCAAAGCTTGTACATGTAAGTCTGAAGATATCTTTTGAATATTTATGTGTAAGTTATCCTGGTTATCTTATTCTCTATTATAATTTATGGTATTTTCTGATTTTCATGAAATATATGCTTTATTAATTTAACACCCCCTTCTGATGTGGTCATCATCATGGGTTCTAGTTGTGGCAACAGTGTGTCCTTTCACTGTAGTAAGGTTGTGTACATATGACCCTCCCTATATCCACACTGGTGGGAGCCTCTTGAATTGAGCCACCTTGTTTTTAGTATGTTTCATTAATTTGTTAACTCAAGCTAAAAAAGTGCTTAATCTAGTTTTGACTCTGCAATATGTTGCTACTTTGAATGAGCAATTGGAACAATTGGCTGAAGAGAGGATAGCAGAAGGCTTACCATGGTAATGTTCGTTTGATGTGATCTTGTATGAATGTATAGATTTTTTATAGTAAATTAAACTGCTATTTTTTTCCACTTGACTCCCCTAGATCAATGACTATGTCTTGAGCATGTCATCGCATTGTAACATTAATCCACTTTGTTATTTTGTTGTTATTTTTTGTGTTTCTCCACTGAATATATGCACATTTGTTTTTATATCGCATGATTGTCATCATGCGGGAGTTCAAAGGTTACACTGAATGATTATTCAGAGAATATTGAAGCCAGTCTTCCAAATTGGTTAACCCTGTGGTCAGTATTCGTTATCTGTTATGTAATGCAAAAAGTTATTTAGACTAGAACTTTTATGGTTCTTCTGTTCTTACCATCTAATTTAAACGACATTTTATTATGAAATAGATTGAATTTGTGTGTCTAAAAAGTCCATGACAACTGGTAAAAAAGCAAATTCTTAAGGCGCAAACACATTAATGCAGTTACCATACGGGGACGGAGTAATGTGCTAGAATGGAGAAAAGTTTTATTTTTATGGAAGCCAAACAAGGAAGTCATCCCCTCTCTTATCTGACAAAAAAAATGGCAATTTAATTTAATGCAGCTTGAATCTTCTACTTTAAATAACTCATGCAACAAGAACTATAAATCAAACTTATTTCACAATATAACTATTTAATCCCCCCAAGTAGAGCATGCTCAAAGTAAGTCTCTTCACAAGAATCACAGAACATTCCATACCCATATTTGCCTATAAGCTGCTGAAGTCTCTCGTAAGTCAGGCTGTGAATATGATATATGAAATTGAATGACATTAAAAACGTTGGACTAAAGAATTGCTTTAAAAAGGTAAGCTGGCAATACTAACCTAAGAATAAGGATGATGTTACAATGGAGAAAATTATAATACTAGAAACTGTAGTAAGTGAAAATTGTGGATTGTATTTTCGGTGTTACAGTTAGAAACTTAGAATGTATCATGAGGCAGTGAAAGTCCCTCCTATCTTGTTTTCTTCCTCTTTCACCTCTTCTGATTTACGATTGTATATTCCATTTTAGTGCTGGCAATAAGCAGACCTTCTTTCGATTTTCATTTTACCAACTGAAATTTGCTGACTCAGGCTGACATGAAAATATTTGAGAAGGAATTAACAAAAAAAAATTGTCCTAGAAAGCCTTCTGAAACTAAGGAAACAAAGCAGATACACCTTTTGTCTAGAATGAGAAGAAGGCTTGTGTATATGCTTTTAGTTGTCCCTTCTTACTTTTATGTGTATTTTCTTGACTGTTATGTGTGTTTTCAAGTACTAAAGATATACAGTATGAGCATGATGAGACTAATTATTTGTAACCTGTTAAATTGGAGGCTGCTTCACAGGTACTGTTTATTTGAGTTGTTAGCGAAGGTTATGTAATGGGATGTTTGTACTACACTAAACAGTGCATATATGGACAAAACTTGGGAAGTATCATAAATATTTTTGGTTCTATTTTCCAATCAAAATTAGAATTTTATTGTAGTAACTATAACATTAATTAAAGAGTAATACCAAAAACACACAGGATACTACACCCAAGTTTTGTTTTGATTCCTATGCCAATTTTTTAGATTAGGATAGCATTTTTCTGTTAAATGCAAGCATTGATAGTTAGGGTCAATTATTGAGTTGTTCATGGTCCACAAAAAGATTGATTTCACATTGAATTGGCTTCCTTAATTTTTCTTTCCTATTTTAAAATTTGGAAGTTGTCACTTACTCCAATTAAAATATTTATGTGAATGAATAAAATCCGCAAGTGGTGTTCCGTATAGATTATAAATTTATAATGTACCAAAATGTCTCACGGCTCCATATTTCCAACTATTCCCTACCCATCTCAGTCATTTGCTTTCTTTATTATTTGTCACGTCTAGTTTGTATTAATTGACAAATTCCTACACTTCACTGAAGTTCTTCGTACTGTCGGTCTTACTTTTCTGCAACAGCCAAAAAACATATATTGAGTCATTTTGATTTTTGACTTAGGACCCCAATACCATACTCTGTCATACAGTTTTGTGGCCCTCTCATGCTGACTTGGGTTGGTTGGTTCCCATTTATTTCGTGGAAGGTGCAAGCAACTTGTCCATCCAAGTCATTGGAACGTTCCTTTTTTGAAAAACCAAACTAACCTTTTATTCTAAATACCACAGCCTAATGATTTAAACTATAAAAAAAAGCACATGGATAGAAGTGGGAGGGCAAAAATGATTGCAAGTGTTGCATCCCAATTGGAATGACCATGGTATTGCATAATTTTCTAGCAAAATAATTTGGTCTGATATTGCAACAAGTCAATGCCAAGGTCATCTCAAGCTTCTTTGCTTATTCTCTTTCCTTTGTAAAAATTCATTGTATTGTTTAAGTTTGAGAATTGAATCTGTGCTTTGGAGAAAATGGTTTGTGATTAATCAATAAAAGCTTTTGTTTGGTAGAAAGAACTAACAACCTTGTAAGATGGCTCAGGCTGTGGTGACCTTCGTAGTGGAAAGTATTGGCTCTTTGCTCATTCAAGAAGGAGTATTCTTATATGGGGTGGAAGACAAAGTGCTGCAGCTTCGAACTGAATTGAGGAGGATGCGGTCTTACTTGCAAGATGCAGATAGAAGACAAGACGAAAATGAGAGTCTAAAGAATTGGATTTCAGAAATCAGAGAAGCTGCTTATGATTCTGATGATGTCATTGAGGCATATGCCCTGAGAGGAGCCTCAAGAAGAAACAGGAGAGGTGCATTGAGCCTCATCAAAAAGTGTGCTTTAATCATCAACCGGTTCATAGAAATGCACCAGGTTGGATCTCAAGTTGATGGTATCATAGCCAGGATTTCTAGCCTCACAAGGAGTCTAGAAACTTATGGCATAAGACCTGAGAGAGGGGAAGCTTCAAATTCTATGCATGGGAGGCAGAGAGCTTTAACGAGGTCTTACTCTCATATTATTGAAGAGGACATAATTGGCGTGGAGGATGATGTGAAGATTTTGGAGTCATGTTTGATTCACCCCAGCAAAGGCTATAGAGTAGTAGCCATTTGTGGGATGGGGGGTTTAGGGAAGACAACATTGGCTAAAAAGGTGTACCATAGTACTTGTGTTAGGCACCATTTTGAGGGCTTGGCTTGGGCTTACATATCACAACATTGCCAAGCAAGGGATGTGTGGGAAGGAATTTTGTTTAAGTTGATATCTCCTTCCAAATCGCTAAGAGAGGAACTTGTCAATATGAGAGATGAGGAGCTTGCAAAGATGCTTTACCAAGTTCAAGTTGAGAAGAGTTGCTTAGTAGTCATTGATGATATTTGGAGTGCAGATACTTGGAAAAAACTGAGTCCTGCGTTCCCACTTGGGAGATCATTATCAGCAGTTGGTAGCAAAATATTGCTCACTACTCGAAACATTGATGTTGCAATACAGATGGATCCTAGTTGCTATCTTCATACACCAAGATGTTTGAATGATGATGACAGTTGGGAGTTGTTCCAAAAGAAGGCATTTCCAAAAATTGATGGTCCAGGTATGCACTCTCATCATTATTCACAACGCAGTTGTTTATCATGTTGATTAACTTGCTAGTTTCATCCTCTAAAGCTTTAAACCAGACCTTATTTTTACTAATTGATGGAGGTGCAGCTGGGGAAGAGGTCATTTGATTGATACACCCCCATTTAATTCTTTTGTTCATAGAAACCAGCAAACAAGAGATAAGAGAAATGACTTAAGACATTTCTATTCTTGCCCTCATTACTTTTAAGAACGAAATAATAGTCAAACCTGTTTATTACCTCTGGAATTTTTTTCCCTGCCTGTTGTAGAAAGAGGGAAATCATAACTTGAAGTTCATATATGATCAAATTTCAACATAACTGAATTTTTAATTACTTCCCTTCATATAAACTTCAGAATTTCATTTGTTTTCTATTTGTGCTTTGGCTTTTATTGTTCTTCATTTTCCACAAATGGGATGGATGGACTATTTCCTTCTCTTCGAATAAGTCTCTTCATCTTACTGAAAGTTCAACAATGTTATATGGACTTGTTTCTTGCTGAAAGCTCAATCATATCATACACTCATGTGGTTATAAACAAAGAATAAATTTCATTTTGTCACCTTAGTTTTGTACCACAGAATAAAATATAGGATTTAAACATGAAAATGAAACCGCACCCTCTTAAAAATTGTGGAAAAGTTTAACAGTTCTTCCAAGTTGGCATCATTAAATTTCAAGCTACCACTTTCTATTTGCTTTGCAGACTTCAAAATAAGCACAGAGATGGAGAAGCTAGGAAGGGAAATGGTTGGAAAATGTGGTGGTTTACCTTTGGCCATCATTGTGCTTGGAGGATTGTTAGCATCAAAGCCTACATTCTATGAATGGGACACAGTGCATCAGAACATCAATTCATACTTGAGGAAAGCTAAAGGCCAAGAACAACACTTAGGAGTATCTGAGGTGCTAGCTTTGAGCTATTATCAATTGCCATACCAGTTGAAGCCATGCTTCCTGCACTTAGCCCATTTCCCAGAAAATCTAGAGATACCAACAAAGAAATTAATAAGAATATGGGTGGCAGAAGGTATTATATCATTGCCTCAGACTGAAGGAGAAGGTGAGGAAACTCTTGAGGATGTGGCTCAACGTTACTTAACCGAACTTGTGGAGAGGTGTATGATTCAGGTGGTTGAAAAAAGTTCAACTGGAAGAATTAGAACTTGCCAAATGCACAACCTCATGAGGGACTTATGTGTATCTAAGGCATATCAGGAAAACTTCCTTGAGGTGATTGTTTCCTGGAATGCAGAGGAAACTAGAGGGGTCTCAAGAGCAAGGCCAATGGGAAAAGTTCACAGGATCGCGTTATATCTTGACCAAGATGTTGATAGGTTCTTCCTTTCACACTTAAAAAGCCATCACCATCTCAGGTCTCTCCTTTGCTATCATGAAAAGACAACTAGGCTAAGTGAATGGGGGTTGATGAAGCCAGTTTTCAACAAATGCAGGTTACTTAGAGTCTTGAACTTGGAAGGAATACAGGGTCAGAGAGGAAAGTTACCAAAAGAAATTGGCTACTTGATCCACCTAAAGTTTCTAAGTCTAAGAAACACCAAAGTTGATGAATTGCCCCCATCAATAGGCAACT
The DNA here is from genome assembly GCA_037954105.1 of Canavalia gladiata. Taxonomy (NCBI): domain Eukaryota; kingdom Viridiplantae; phylum Streptophyta; class Magnoliopsida; order Fabales; family Fabaceae; genus Canavalia; species Canavalia gladiata. The sequence goes on from CM075662.1 coordinate 27,258,015, forward strand.
TGAAGTGCTTGCAGACACTAGATCTTCTGACAGGGAATTCAACTGTTCAAATACCAAATGTTATAGGGAACATGCACAGATTGAGACATTTGTATCTACCGGAGTCTTGTGGTGATAGCACTGAAAGATGGCAACTGGCCAACCTGAAAAACTTGCAGACCTTGGTTAACTTCCCTGCAGAGAAGTGTGATGTAAGAGACCTCATGAAATTGACCAATTTAAGAAAATTGGTGATAGATGATTCTAAATTTGGAGATATCTTCAAGTCTCCTAATGTGACATTCAGCCACCTAGAGTCGTTGTTTTTTGTTAGTTCTGAGGATATATCAATTGTCCATGTTGCAGCAGGATGCCCCAATCTTTACAAGCTTCACATAGAAGGGCCTATAAAGACTTTTCCTGAACATCACCAAATTTCTTCAAAGCTTGCCAAGCTAAAATTGCAGGGTTCTGAACTTATTATAGATCCAATGCCAACACTGGAAAAGCTGCCAAATTTAAGGTTGCTTGAGTTACAACTTGATTCATTCATGGGAAAGCAACTAGTTTGTTCCAGCAAAGGTTTCCCTCAGCTTAAGTCTTTGCTTATCCATCACTTGCACAATCTTGAAGAGTGGAAATTGGATAAAGGAGCCATGCCTTGTCTTAGCAAACTTGAGATTTCAAATTGCACTAAGCTTGAGAGGGTTCCAGATGGGCTCAGGTTTGTCACCACTCTTCAGGATTTAGAGATCACATCAATGTTTGCAGAATTCAGAACTAAACTTGAAAAAGGAGGAGAGGATCATTACAAAGTCCAACATGTGCCAACCATGGTATTTTGTTATTGTGACTATTAGATTGGTATGCTATTTTCAAAATTGAAAAGCTAAATATGAGGGGAACCAGATATATATAAAACTGGGATTGCAGATGATCATTGCTATTTAACATAGACTTAGGTCTATATGAAATACATCCTACATAGTCCTGGCTAAATTAAATCTTTCGTTTCAGATTATATGTTTCTTTTGTATCTACTTATGTAACTAATTTGTTCTATGAGTCTGTTATAGTCTCAGAATTAATTAGTTCGTCCATGTACTATTAATTATGTTAATTGTTTCTCTATAAAATTTCCTCTAAACTGAGGAATTCTATAGCGTAGAAATGTACGAACAAATAAAAGGTACATAAATCTCCTATAGCACACAGACGTTGAACATTGAAAAGTTCAGCAAATGTGCTTGCTTGCTGTCTTTCACTGACCCATTGCATTTATCTATGAATAAGATCCAAGTCTGTCATATATTTTGAATTATACATTCTTTCTGTTGAGATGAAGATAAATTATACTTTAATTCTTTAATATAAAAAACTTTTTAATCATGATGAATAATTCTAAAAGTGTCTTTCAATAATATTTTTTTTACAACTTTTAGGATTAAAAAAAAATGATTTTGAATGTTGCTATTAATTTTAGTGTTTTAGAAAAAAAAAAGCTGAAATTTTAGTAAAATACTTTATTTAAAATTTTTATTTTTTAAGGTTTTAGAATTGATAATATATGTTTAAAAAAAATTAGCTGCTAATCATTGTTAAGAATGATCGTACAAGTAAAAAAAAGGTCTAAAATACTTATTTATATTAAAATAGAAATGTAGCAAATTGATCTTTAAGGGAAAAGAAGGGCATATTATAAAATAAGAATAAAAATGAATATAAGTTTATCACCTCTCAAACAAATAAATAAATTGATATAGACATTCACACATACCTGCTGCTGTAGAAGTCTTCTTGCTTTGTATTGCAGATTCATTTGAAAAAGTCAAACTTACAAATTTATAATCCAATATAATATGAGGTAGATCTAATGATAATACATTTAAAATATTTCGATAACTTTATCGGAGAAAAACTATAATAAAAGAAATTAAGCGATCCAATATAATATGAGGTAGATCTAACGATAATACATTCTAAATATTTGGATAACTTTATAGAAGAAAATCTATAACAAAATAAATTAAGCAAAATATAGAAAAGAAGAGGTCTACTACCCAGGGATGGGAACCGCAGCCTAACTAAAAAAAGTCATGGATCCTTTCCAATAAAAGGAGAAGTGTAATAATATGAAAGATAGAGATGAATGTATATGTATGTAATTTAATATGTACTTAATAGAGATAAAAATATAGTAAAAAAAATAGAGAGAATGAAATAGAAAAAAAAATTATTAGAGAAATTTTATTCTCCTAAAAAATATCAAAAAATAAAATATGAAATTTTTTTCTTCTAATTACAAGGAAACGCTTCATATTTTACCTTTTTTTTTATATCTTAAATTATTGTCTCATATAAAGTATCAAACATTCACTCGTATGAATTTTCTGTGGAAATTTATCCGAAATCAAAATGAATATGGTTAATAATATTCAGTAAAATTAACCATTAGTATTTAATATAAACAACTATTATTTATATTATTTTCTTACTAAATGATTTTATAATAAAATTGAATACTAAATTATTAGCTAGCAATAATTTTTCAAATAAATCTATTTATAATATATTAAATCTGAAGTGATATTCAGGAACTGAACCAATTCCTTTTAAAATGTATAATCGAATTAAAAACTAAAAAAATTAAAAATCAAAATTTTTAAAGACCATAAATTTTTCTATTATTCGGTTTGGTTTGTATTTTCTGAATACAAAATCAAAATAAAATGTATGTAATTACATATGCATTTTAATTTTATCCTTACTTACTTTAGTAGTTAGTAAATACGTACTCCTGTTATAAAGATGCATTGATTTATTTATTGTAAACTTTCTTGTTCTTAATTATGAAATGTGAACCTTTTTTATGTAGTCCACTTTTTTTATTCTTCAGAACATAATATTCTACATTTATTTGACAGCGCTTTTGTTGCTTAATTTTTTTTTAAAAAATTAAAAACCAAAATAACTTAATCGAATCAAACTGTCAAAAATTGATTTAGTATAATTTTCATAATATATTTCAATCAAATTAAACCAAATTAAAAATATTTTTCATAATCGGTTTAAATAATTTTTTTTAAAAAAATTAAAGTTTATCATAATGCACCTAATTTATAGTTCTTCCATTTTATTAGTATCTTTTCCATGTCAATTAGTTTATCTTATGTGCAACATCTAGTTTTATTCATTTTCCTTTATAGATTTTCTATTACTAATAAGGTTGTATAGAAATTATGTTTACATATTTTATAGGAAGATTCTGGGTATGCAAAAATTTTCTTAAACATATTATAATTTAGTTAAAAAATAAATATAAATTATTAATAAATTATTAATGCTAAAATCATGATTGTAAGAATGGTAATTGCAATGATGTACGAAGATGGTGTAATAGATTGATGATAATGATAACAAGAATATTAGACTAATAATAGTAGTGATAATGATAATATTTATGAAGATAGTTGCCATAATAGTAGTAATGACAATATATTCACAACAATGATGATGATGGTGGTTGGTAGTGCCATAGATAGTGACAAAAGTGAAGGAAATGGTGATAACAATAATAATAACATTGATAAAGATGAAATAATTATGCAAAGAGAGATGAAGGTAAAAAGAAAAAATTGTCTATCCTATATTGCTTCTTCCTAACTTATGTTGCTTGTTAGGATAATTCTGAACAAATGATAATAAATAATAAACTAACATGATATAAGTCTATCCAACCCTTCCTCATTAAGATATGATATGTTTCTTGTGATACTTTTATTGAGTAGTTAAAGGTATTCCACCAAAGATACAAAAGAGTATAAAAGACTTTTTGAATTTTTCATTCTTGACAACACACATGAAAAGAAGAAAAATATAAGGAAGAACATATAGGTTTAACATATTTTACACTGTGTCTACATCCATAGAATACCTTAAAACTATTCATTGTTATTTGCAATTTTTGTACATGTAATATTACAAATCATTCCTTACAATTTTTAAATTGACAAAATTGAAAACTTTCCCATTTTATACAACTAGTCATGTACATCCAAATTTATATTGTTGTAGTTATGGTGATAGAATTTATACAAAATCTTCATATATATAAAATTTTTCTATTTCTTCTTTCTTTAAGGTGTAGGATGTGAAACTTGAATAAATAAAATTTCAACACCTATTTAGTTATAATGATAAATAAAAATAACCAATATAAACTATCAAATTTTATTTAAATAGTTAAATTAAAAAATATATATACATAAATTTTTAAAGTGATCATATACCCTCTAACTAATTTCTAATTTTAACTATTTATGTATATATGATTATATGATTTAGATTTATTAATTTTTATTCTTCTTATAACTTAATCTTCTCATATGGTACCCTTCAAATATAGCAAACATATTTTGTAAGCACTTTGTTTATAAAAAAAAAAATAGAATGCTAAATTTAAACCATATAAGCACATATTGATAGTTAATATTAAAGGTTTGTTGATAATTATATAATTATTTAAAAATTTATTATATTTTAATAATAAATATATTATTTGATATTTTTAGTTAGTATAAATAATTATGTTTTTATGTAGAAGGAGAAAAAATAATATTAATATTTATTATTTGATTGATTGACTAAGTTAAAAATTTGAGATTAATATTAAATGATACTTTAATTTGAATTTTTATATTTTTTAATCAGAATTTGGTTATAAAGTGATAAAAATACTTACTTAATGATTAGAAAATTTGTTTATGATGAATTTGTTGCATACCTACGATCAAAGAGAACTAATATTTATAATAGCATATTAAAAAAAATGTGTTTTTAGTGAAGGTTTTGAATGATAGATAATGATAATTTTAATTGTTATTAGATTTTTTTTGATAAATTTTTATTTATTAGAAATTATCTGTTGAAAGATATTTTAGTGACGGTTTAAATGGTATAACCGTCAAAATTTAATATATTTTGTATAAATTTATATAATCATCACAAAATATCTGTCAGAAAAATTAAATTTTTTTATAGTGATAATTAATGGACAAACCAGTGATTAAAATAAGAACCATGCAAACAGTGACAAAGATAGAATAATTACACAATGCAAGAGTGAAGGTAAAAAGGAAAAAAGTTGTCTATCCTATATTGCTTTCTTCCTAACTTAGGCTAGTCATAAGGATAGTTTTTAACAAATAATAAGATAGGATAAACTAATATAGCATATATAAGTTTATCTAATAATGGTTCACTGAAGCTCGTCGCAAACACACAAAAATAATTTCTAGATTTCCCCCAAACTATTAGTATAGTATAAGGTGCAACCTAGGTCATCTTCCAAAGACCATTTCAGATTCTTAAGCAAATAAGGAGAAAGTTAGAACAAGGGGATTTTGGAAAGATTTGATATGAAGTTCTAAATGCAAAATACAGAATGAAATTAATTTCACTTAACAATTATCAACTCAAGGAATTCAGAGGCTATTTTCTTAACTAATCATTGATCACTAAAATCATGCATTGTGTTTATCAACCTAGGATCATCTGGAACCCCTACAATGATCCTTGAATTCTCTACTGAGAAACCTCTCAAAATTTAATTGATTATGATCAACAAGATTTAGTAACCACTTAATCTTTTATCTAAACCAATTTCACAATCAGAATTCAGTTGAAGTAAGTAATAAAATGAAAACCTTCAATTCAATTACTTAATTTCTACTCTTCAAACTTTTGGAAAATGATTTACCAATCAAAAACCAATTATAAATCAATTATGCATTAATCAAAATACGTCAATCGATCAAACTTTGATTAAAGAATAAAATTGAAGAATATAGTGAAGCAGAGTAGAAACCACTTTATAAGCATGTAAATAAAGATCAAGACCTCAAAGTTAAAATGAAAATAGCTTGAATCCTTGAATTGAAACTACAAACCTAGCCTTCCATGAAGGAGGCAAACTAACAACAAAGAAAGAGGCAAACTAACAACAAAGCAAAACTAAGTCTTCCATGTAGGAGGCAACTAACAATAAAGAAAAACTAAGTCTTCCATGTAGGAGGCAACTAACAATTAAGAAAAACTAAGCCTTCCATGTAGGAGGCAAACTAACAAGAAAGAAAGAAAGATGGAAAATGGTATTGGAGTTAATCTCCAAGTGGTGTCTCTCCTCTTGTAAACCCTTCTATTTATAGAGGATTTGTGAGGCATCATCTTCAGAAAGTCACCAACTAGGATATTACTTTTCTACCCTTTTATTGCTTTCACATGGGCTTTGTTGAAAATGCAAAACACTTTTGAATTTTTGTCACCAATTAGCACAACAATTTTGACTTTCTTGCACCGCAATTTCAGATGTTCACATGTCCGAATTAGAGTTTGACTTATGAACAAAATTTGTAGCCCCGGATCTTAGCTGTCCAACAGAGTTGATTTCATCTCAATATGACTTCTGTATCTCAAGATATGGCCGGATCTTTGCACACTGTTCAAATTCCACGTCAGCAACACTATCTCATCTTTTGAGATAATGTCGGAGTCTTAAACATCCCATTTAGAGTCTGCTCTTGCTTTGTACCTGTGGACACTTCTTTAAGCTTTCATTCAAGACAGATTTCATGATTTTTGGATGTCTAAAACTCCTATTATGCTCAAAATACTATAATAGTGTCATTTTAATCGGGTAAGCAAAGAAATTCAATTAAACTTCATATGAACCCAAACTCATAAAATATGACAAAGACCACTTAATTGAACATATAAGAAGTATTAATAAGATAAAAGTGAGAGATAATTATTTATGAAATTTATGCTTATCATTCACCAAGATAGAATATATTTTTGTGAGAACATTTGGTTATAATAATAAAAAATGAGAACAATGAATGTAGATCATTAGCTTTTATTTAAAATATCAAGATTAAAAATAAAATGTGCATGATAGGATGGAATGTTTGTTAGGCGTTTATAGTTGGACTTGTTTAAAGTTTGATTTGATTTAATTTTTTTTAATAAATTAGACTGGGTTAAAAGCTCTTTTAGATAAAAAAAAATTAGGTTTAGGCTTATAAAAAATTTTGTTTAACCTATTCAGAAGTTTATTTATCTTTATATATTATATCTATATTTATTTAATATATCATATTCATATAATATTAATATATTTACATAATTTGTTAAAAATTAAAATTTTAATTTTAATTTCAAACAAAAAAGAATCTTAAACGTATTTCTTCTTATCTTTAAAATAGAACCTTCTTCTACCATTTTCATTTGCCCCTACGGATCTAGAGCTCCACTCCATACATTTTCAATTTTGAACATACGGTTTGGAAGATCTACATCCACTTCATCCCTAGTTCTCGAGTTAAGTTTAGGTTGCTGACTTATTACCTATTATCTTTAGTGATTTTTTATGTTTCAAGAAGATTATGTATTTTTTGTTAATTTTTTAGTAAATGAAGACTTAAATCTTTATTGAATTTGTACATTTTTATTTTTTATATTATGTTTTATTGTGTATATGATGTAAATTACAGAATTATCTAGATTTAAAATGATATATTGAATTCATTGTTCAATAGATAATTTTAATTAATTTTTTATACAAATGGTACTAGTAAAGGTTACTGATTTGGCAAGTTCTACAATTTACATAAATATTATTTAAATATATTTTTATAAAAGATTTTAAGCTTACAAATCTTTTAAATAATATATATATATATATATATATATGTTTTATACCTATTTACTGACATTTTATCTTATAAGTATTTTAATCAATAATTTATATAAACTTTAAGTCTATTTATTAGCCTTTTTATACGGTAGACTTTTAAACAAACTTTTAAGTCTAATACACTTTAAAACAAGTCAGATCTTGACGACAAAGTCTAGTTTGACTATATAACTTATAATCTTGACCATCCTTATATGCTTATAAAATTTAAAAATATCATTCTCATTCTTATGTAACCAAATGATCTCATAAGATACACTTGTAATCTACGAGACATATTCTATTAGTACACATGTTTACAATGAAATAATCATGATAAATCTAAATCATATAAGCATACATGAATAATTAAAATTAAAAGCTTATTATTGATCACATAAAAACTTAAAAATATCATGTATCTTTTTCTTTTAATCTTTGATAATTCAAATAATATCTAACTGTCTACATTGGTAGCTCTTAATTGAGTGTCCTTACTAGATACATTTTTGTTGAATTTTTTATATTTAGGGATGGAAGTTAATAAAGTTGTTCAACAGGGTCTATGACTCGACTTGCTTAAAACTTAACTTAACTTGACTTGTTTAGTAAATAGATATATTCAAGCTTGTTAAAAAGTCTTTTTACATAAATAAGTCTGATTTATGCCTTTAAAAAAGCCTATTTAGTCTATTTATCTTTATATATTATATATTTATTATATTTATTTTAATATATTATATTTGTATAATATTTATTTTAATATATTATATTATATAATATTAATATATTTACATAATTTATAAAATTAAAATTTTTAATTTTAAGAGTTTAGGATTTTCATATAAAAAGAACCCTAGATGACTTTCTTCTTATTCTCAAAATAGAACCTTCATTTTCCGTTTTCATATATGTGTACGACAATACGACTCAACCCTTAGTTTTCTAATGTGATCTTGTGTAAGAATATATCATATGTAACACATCACCTCATGTAATATATTAAAATAAAATTTTGATTTATTTTTTTGTACAAGTAATACTAGTTAGGACTGGATTAATAGGCTTTATAACTTAAAAAAATATTAAAATATATTTTCATAAAAGACTTTAAACTTGTGAATCTTTTATATATATATATATGTGTGTGTGTGTTTTAAGCTTGTTTAATGGTTTTTTTTTATTTTGTAAATTTTTTTAATCAATTATTTATATAGACTTTAAGTTTATTTAATAATTTTTTTTGTCCATAAGTTTGTAAGCTTAAATCAGGTTAAACCTTAGCAAAACAATATTTTTTTTTTTGACAAATAATAGATTTAGGTTCAAACCTTAAAATTTTTAAAAAAATTAAATTTAAACATTTAAAATTTAACTTAATTTAATATTTTTTTTCTAATTATATTTTAATTATTAGATCATTATAAGTAATTATTTCTTTAATTTTGAAGAAGAAAATGCAATATTAATTTTTATGATTTGATTGGTTGAATTAAAGATTTATGATTAATATTAAATGATTTATTAATTTTAATTTCTGCATCTACTTACGGTTAGAATTTGGTCATTAAATTATTAAAAAACATGTTTATAATAAATCCTTTTCCATAACTACAACCAGATAAAACTAATTATAATAACCGGACAAACTAGCAATTACTAACAACTAATCAGCAACCACAATATCATAAAAGTAATTGGAACTTTCATTGTAGAGTCTATTATTCTGTTGAGAGGGAAAGAGTGTAGTAAGATTCTAGAAATTTTCGTCAATCAATTGTACTCTATTTTGTTGAGATTGAGGAAGATTTTGCGGTATCCTTGTGTAAAAGAAACCAGAGCGCACTTTCCTTTAGGTTGAGACAGAGGAAGATTTGTTGAAATTCTTATAAACCAAAACTAAACACGTAATAAAAAAAATCTCAAACGGTTGCTAGAAGCTTACTTATAGGTCACGCTTTATGGTTGAGTCAGAATAAAATGTCTGTACAATCTCTCATCCTTTATCATTTTTAATTCTTTGCAATAGAAAATTATAAAATTTAATTTTATAATTTCCCCTCATTTGAAACCATAGAATCAATACCTTTGGTTTTATCAACTTCTATAGACAATTATTTAGATGAAAATATTTAATTATTATAAAAAATAAATAAAAATATTTATAAATAATTAAATTTTATTTAAATAATTAAAAAAGTTTATAGGACTAAAAGTCCATTAAAATCCTGAAGATTAGGGTTAATTAATAAGCTTAATTTTTCTCCTCAAATTTTTTCTTTTAATTTTTTAATCTTTTTATATAATTTGTTTCCTCTATACTTTCTTTCTATCAAGACAAAAGAGAGATGAAAAATTAAATTAGTTAGAAAGTTTAGAATAGGGATGAAAGTAAATAAGATCGTCCAACAGGACTTGTGTTAAAGTCTAATTTGGTTAGGCAAATAAGGTCGTCCAACAGGGCTTGTGTTAAATTCTAATTTGGTTAGACTTGTTTAATAAATAAATAGGTTTAAACTTATTAACCTATTTATCTTTATATATTATATATTTATATTTATTTTAATGTATTATATTTGTAAAATATTTATTTTAATATATATATATATATATTAGGCCTATTTAATGATTTTTTACCTTGTAGGTTGAAAGCTTATAAGCCTTTTTAATCAATTATTTATATAGATTTTAAGTCTATTTATTGGCCTTTTTTAAAATATAGGTTTGTAAACATGTTCGTAGGCCTGGTAAATTTTACATGCAGACAAACCTTGAAAAAAACAAAAAGAAGAAGACATTTTTAACATGTAATAAGGTCATACTCAAACCTTACCATTTTTAAACAAGACAAATACTCTGACTCGGCGTAGCCTACTTCCATTCTTACAAGGATGGGAAAATGGAAAGAAAATATAATTTTAGAGATGAAAAGATAAATATATTTATAAAAAATATAAAAATATAAAAATATAAAAAAATTGAATAAATTTGAGAGATGAAAAAAATTTAGAATGGAAGAAAATTCTAGAGATAAATGAAAAAATATTTAGAAAAAGATAAAAAAAATATAAAAAAGAAATATAGATAAATTAAATAATATTTTAGTACAATAAAAATATTAAAGATAAAATTTTAAGAGAGAAAAAAATTGAGAGGAAAAATTTTTAGAAAAAAAGAGCTAAATAAAGATAATATTATAAAATTTAATTTACACGCGTCTTACTTAATTTGAAAATTACGTAGGTTAAAATTTAAAAAAATTTATTTTTAGACGAGTTACAAAAATAGGTGAGCTAGTCCACATCCATTCCATTTAGTTTGAAGGTTACGTAAGTTAGAGTTTAAAAATCTTATTTATAACTTAGCTACAAAATAGAAGATTACAAGATAAATTAGCTCATATTTATTTTACTTAATTTAAAGATCATATAAATTAAGGTATATAAAATATTATTTTTAAACAAGTTACAAAACGAAGAAGGTAGATAGGATTATATGAGTTAACTCACATCTATTTCATTTAATTTGAGGATTACGTGAGTTAGGATTTAAAAATTTTACTTTTAAATAAATTTAAAATAGAAGAAAATAAAATAGAATTATATGAGTTAGGTCATGAACTAACCCACACTAAACTCCCTTAAATTAAGGATTATGTGGGTTAGGACTTAAAAAATCCTAATTCTAAGTAGGTTATATAATCTATGGCCAAAATTGAAAGGCAAGTGGACCAACTCATGAACCAAGAACCAATTTGAGATCTCTACTAAAAATATATAACATTTAAATAATTATATAATCATTTATATATTTATACTTTTCTTATATAAAAAATTGATGAAATTAAAATTTAAACCTCATAAAATATTCTCATAATTATACATTTCTCTCTCCTCTATGATAAATTTTCGCTGTGTAAATTAAGTTTTAATCATGCGCCTAGTAAGATATCTAATACGTGAGAATCCCAACACAGGAAGCTTCGGACGTTTGTAACTCTGAAGAGACGAAGGAATGTAGGACGTTTATACTGCAAAAAGTGCAAACTGACAGAACCATGTTGCTGATTGGATCCTGGGAGAAATCAATACAATACCAATCCACTGTTAAAAATCTCCGCACAAAATGTAATTTGATTAAAAAATTAACCATTTTAATTATAAAAATTATATAGGTCATAATTTTCTATAAAAAATAATAATAATGTTGATATATTTATTTTCTATAAGTTGTTGTTTTTATATTTTTTTATCATATCATTTAGTATATTTTTATTATTTTATTATTTTTTTGAAATATATCCACCTATTTTTTATGAGATATATACACTTACAATTTTTCTAATTGAAAAGTACCTGCACATATGGTAATTATGGGAGAAATGCTTTTATTATCTGTTTTATCCCTCGTCCTTTAATGAGCTTTTAAGCTTCTTTATATTCTTCACCAAAACATTTTTTAAATAATATAAAAAAATTAATTTGATAAATATTAGGATTGATCCAAGATTAAAATAAGTTCAAAATTAAAAAAGTTTTAGATTAAAAATTCTGATTTCGAATCTCATTCTTTTTAATATTATAAAAAAAAATCTACTAACATTTATCTCAAATTACATATATATACCTCCTCCTCCATCATATGCTTAAATGTGTGGAAATTAAATAAACAATTTTTTGAAACCCTCTTTACAAAGTTTGTGTATAGACTACCAAATATAATTTTATTAACAAATTTTGGCAAAGGAAATACAAAAGAAAACCTTTCTAGGGTAAACATGCATGATTAAATTCTTGTCTAAAATTAGTTATACATGTGACCATTAACTCTCGGGATATTTCCCAACTACATTTATATAAGCGACATACAATCAGTACGTGGACTCTTCCTAGACACTCACATTATCACTTACTGTTGTGTGTTTATATTTCAATTACCATGACCAATTAATTAATAATACATGAAAACTTTGTGCATGGAAAAAACTTCAATAGATTTTTTTAAATATTTGTAGTGTTTTTTTAATACCCTAATTTTAAAACCTTTTTTTATATAAAAAAAATGATGAATTGATAAATTGTCGCATTTTGACGGAAGAACAAAATCACAAAGGTCTAAAGAAAATTTTATGTACGTTTTTTCAGCTGTGTAAAATGCATCATACCATTTTTCGCCTTCTTAACTAGCCAGCAATAAAAACAGCAACTTCCTTTTGTGCTTATACGATGTTCTTTCCAATAAAAGAAAGGCAGAGTTAGATTCAAAAAATGGGGTAAAGTAAATCCATTCCAGTCATTTAAAATTGCAAGGATTTTCACTTAATCTTTAATTTTACAAAATTTTCGTTTCAATTTCTCATTCTGTAAATTTCATTTACTTTAATTATCTTTTACAAAGTAAAAGTGATAAATAAAGAAACACACTAAAATAAATTATTTTTTTTTATAAAGTTGCAGTTTTATAAAGTGGTGATGCATATAAAGGATACACTGAAAGTGCTGCGTTTTGGAGTTACTGCTGCGAGTGCCATACATTTACTTCACCGTGGTAAAGTTTCTCAAAATAAATAAATAAATGTTACTGTACTTCAATTTTGCATGATAACATTTTCAAGAAGTGAGAAAAACAGAGTAATATTATTAATTTTTTAACTAATTAAATTTCATCAATTCAATTATTAAATTAATAAATTATATTATATAAAATTTTTAAAAAATTTAATATTTTATTAAATAAATTTAAATTAATAGATATTATAAAAGATATATTATTTATTAATTTAAATTTATTTTTTAAAATATTAATTTTTTTAAAATTTTATAAAAATATTTATATAATATAATTTATTAATTTAAATATTTATAAAATTATTAACCAAAATAATTCTGACTAAAATTACTTTCAAATTATTTTTAATATATATATATATATATATATATATATATATATTTATATTTATATTTTGTATGAATTACTTGTGCAATTAACACAACTTTCAAAATGCACTAACCAGGACCATGAACCATTCCAAAAATAGCAATAGCAATACCTGTAACTTGGCAATCCAAATTTCATAGCTTGGATACCTGATATTATTCCAGATTCATCTGTCACTCCTCTCTAAAAAACCAAATTGAGCTGTTCATAACAAGAGATAGATTTATCACAAACAATAATATGATTCATCAGCATCAATACAAGGTGCAGAAATGATGGATGTCATGACGCACCATTTACAACTTGGAAGTTAATTTCCTACACTTGAACATACTGAAATAAGATAATTAAGAAACAAATCAAGTATTCTAGAAACAACTAGAAAAGAAAAGAAACAATATATACTTGATGAAAATAAAAATACATTATATTAATATTTAACACATATAATGAAATTGATTTGTATAAGCATAGAATATTGGAGTGTGACTAGAAGCAAAGAGATCGATTTGGCGTGCGCTGAAGGAAGCGAGAAGCGAGATCGTGGGGCACTTGAAAGAAGGGTTGAGATGGTGGGTCTAAATTGTTAGTTTTTGGGGGCAATCGCGGTTTCTTAGGTGCTGGAGGGCACACCAATGGGGTCCTCAATGTTTGAGACGCTGATGTGGGTGTGCGGCACTCTTCAACATCCTCCTCTGAACTTTCTAGATCCGATACTTGCGTCACGTGTTTGTTCAACGTCCTAACTGTTCGTATAGGCGTAATTGGCCGAAATTCTTCTAGGATTTCCAGACCCATTTCCACAATTCACTTTCGCTTCAAATACCACTGAATTAAATAACTATTTTATTCTGTGTATGTGGAGGGGAGAGGGATTTTGCTGCGAGAGAGAGAGAGAGAAAGCGTGCAGAGAGGAATTGAGGAGGTGATGATGGGAGGTGCTGAAAGAGAGACAGATATATGAGAGAGACAAGGGGTGGACGGTGGAGATGTTGTGTGGGGCATAGATAGAATGATAAAAACACCAAAAACAAATACTAATGAGAGAGAGAAGAAAGAATTGAAAGAAAGTGATATTTGCGAAATGGAACAAAAGTAACAAAATTCAGAAAAAGGAAAAAAGTACACAATTAGCAACAACAAGGCGTGGTGCGTTTGGAACTTAGTGCCTGCGTGTCGATATGAAGTTATCAGATATGATATTCATAAAAAAAATTAAAGAAAATAATTAGTCAACATATTTAATGTATTGAAAATAATATAATTAATTTTTTGTTTATTATATAAAGTTAAAATGACATGCAGATGCAGCGCAAGCTTGATTCTGACACAAAGTCACATGATAGCTTAGCTGCTGTTCATGTGGTTGCCCCGCAAACACTCTCGCGTTTGTCTTGTGCTGAATGCTGATCTGCCTCACCCTCCTTTTCTTCCCTCTCATGCTTAAATAACTTTGCCTCGCTGTCCTCTCTTCAATCAACCACGTTCTTCTTCTTTTTTCCCCTAACTTCTATTCAGCTTACTATTGCTTTTCACGTTCATCTCTTTCTAGCTTTCTCCTTATAACTAACTACCTTTTCACATTTCATCATATGTGTTTTGCGTGTTCAATCATGACACACCTTTCTATCTAACATGCATTAAAATTAGATTTTGCTTTCAAATATAATTAAATTTTTTGTTGCATTAATAAATTTTCACTAGTAACGATTTTTATTATGTAAATTTTTTTTACTCTCGGTTACCACGTCGAACATAATTTCAAGATTGTAAACAGGGTATATAAGGATTTTTTCATTTCAAGAATTATGGATATTTTATTTAATTAAAGCGTAAAGACGAGTATTAAATTAAAGGATAAGCTTGGAATATTCGTTTATATTAAAATTAATTAACTAGCGCACAAGACAACCAAGTTGCTTAGCAAATCCCAAAGATAATCCTCAAACGTATTTTTTAAGCATTTCAAGTTTGAAATTTGGTTTTGATTACAAATGCATCGTTTAGCGCAATGGTAATTAACTAATTGATAATATTGTTGCAACGGAATCGGATCATCCTTGGTAACAACATTTCTCGTTGTTTCTGTTCGGCTAACCACTTCTTGTTTCCAATTCAGGATCCGACTCCTCCCAGTAACTGAATAAAGATTCAGATCAAGCTTAATAGCTTGTCAGAAATTAATTTTAAACAGTACTATAAGGATTTTTTAAATATTTTTAGTTAATATGTAATGAAAAAATGAATAAAAAAATAGTAATTTTTATCAGAATTTATAAATTTAATATTATTAATATATTAAATTATATAAATTTTAATAAAAAAGCTTATTATATATAAATTTTACTTTTTTCATTAAATATATATTAAAAAAAGATGATACAATTATACAGTATCCCGTAAATCATACATTACCCTTGTCCAAGTTCCAGCTATCATATTTCGTCCTATTTTATATTTTACACCAATTTAATCTTTAAAAATAATTAAAAATTGATTAAAACACTTGTCCAAGTGTATGAAAATTTTTGTTTGTAGTTGAGTTAAATATTTGAAAGAAAAATTTTACTATTCACAATAATTTTATACAATTTAAATACAATTATTTCTCATAAAGTATATTTGATATTTTATACCAAAAAAATTTATAAAAATTTTCATCTTTTAAAAATAAAAATGACACTCTAAATATTTTTAAAATGAATATAATTAAGTTTAAATCTCTTAAAGAATAAAATAATGTTTTACTAATTAATTTTATATAAGGGTAAGAAAAATATGTAGTAACTATTAAATTTTACAAATATTGAAATATTAAATTAGGTATTCTTTTAAAAAAGTCACGATACGTTTTAAATGGTTAATTATATAATTTTAAATAGGTTTTGATCTAATATGAAGGAAACATAAAGTGGCACATCAATAAACCAAGTAATCTCCATGATTGATTTGAATAAATTTTATAAACAATAATGGATAACTGAGGTTAAAATAAACCAAAAAAAAATGATATTTGCCATTTAATAATTCTCTGGACTAAAGTCGAACACCTTATATATTCTCAAGGAACACGTTGCATAACACGTCTATCAAAACCAATTATTTGAAGGGGACAAACTTATACATACGGAATATACTAACTCACATATAGATGTAAGCTCTTAATATATATATATATATATATATATATATATAATAGCAACTCTCAAATGGGATGTAGAAGGTGAAATTTACTATTTAGATACAGAGGTTGGATTTTTAAACATAAAAGCAGTAAATTCAATCGTACACCTTTTATTTAACGAATGAAAATTAAAAAAAATTAAAAAAAATAAGACGGTTTACAATTGAACGTAATGAGTATAAATTACTATGAAGTATCTTTTCCGTTATATACGTATCATCTGCAAGTTTCCCTTTAAGGGTGCTTCATCGGTTGTTTTAGGATTACATGTCATTCTTTACTTACGAAATCAACGGGTAATCCTAACACAACCCAACATTCAAACCATTCAGATCTGGAAGCTTCCATGGTGAAGGACTGCGAGATTGGTTCGGAGAGATGAAACTGTGATATTACTCCGGTGGTGTCTAAGCTGGGAGCATGGATGAAGGGAGAGATTAATATTTTCTCTTTTTCTCAATTTTAATTTCACTCATTCATTAGTTTGTCATTAAATTCATTTGAATTGACAATATTTTTAATAAATTTATTTTAATTTTTAACAAATATTTTAAAATACATATATGTATATTGTTTAGTTTTTTCTTAATATTTATAGACCTTTCATATCATGAAATTAAATATTTAATATTAATTATTTATTGGAGTTAAAAAAAGTATAAAAATATAGTGTGGATTGGGTCGATCTCCATAAAACATGGAGGGCACAGCATACTTGAGCTGTAATCTTTGAAAGTAACATCATACATGATTCTCTTTTCAATTCCTCACTTGGCATTGGAAACTTTTTCCTTCAACGCATTCATGTAATATAATATATATATTTCAACAAAAGTAAAAGGAAACTAACTACTTACATGCACATCACATTCTTGCAGCCAGAGAACAGTGTTGACCTATTACAATCCAAACTACAGCAACTTTGCTTTAGATCCAAACTATCATAGGCTGTAATAAATTACTTATAAACAAAAGCTGCTTAACTCACATGAATTGTTTCTGAAGGAAGATACTTAATTTGGGAGAAATTTTTATATTGTAAAATATGTCTTTAAATTCCAAGACATGGGAAATACCATACTATATTGGACTCAGATAAAATACAAAAGAGGAGTGAGGTATGTCATGAAAAAAAACTTAAAGGAGAAAGTTGTCATTCTATAAATCCAAAAATGCACCATTTTATTGTTATATATGTGTAATATTGTACATTGGACACGTTTACAACATAATGACCACACGTAGTAAACACGCGCTTGTATGTGTCAAATTTTAAGAATATAAAATTCAACTCAAACACTTTAAATGATTTAAAATATATATATATATATATATAATATTTATTTTGTAAAAAAAAACCTGTCTTATATTATCATTATTTAATTTGTTTTGGTCAGTTTATTACTCGCTGAGTAGAGCTTAGAAATCTTAATATATTTTTTATAATTTGTATGTTAAAATGTCACCAATGCAGCTGATATATATATATATATATAGTATAGAAAGTAGAAAACTTTTTTGCCAATATGGAAAAATTTATCAAGGTCACTCTTATAGTTCTACAAAATCAATCAGGTTAATTCATAGTTAGAAACTAATTTAAAATATTTTTTCATAATATAAGAAGACTTAATTATATGATGAAATGAGTAAAAGTTAAAAATTGAATTAGTGATTCATTCAAAAAAATAAAATGTTAACATTAAGCTTTAGAATTGATCTTAAACATCTAAAAATGATAAGTTTTATTGAAAATACAAGTGTTTATTTTTATTTTTAACAAAAATTTATCACTTTTAAATATTTAAAAAATCACTCAAAAGTTAAGGATAACAAAACCTTTATTTTAAGTAGTGTAAAAGTAAGCGTAAAAAAATAATATAAAATACAATAATATTGCACTTATAATAATTTTTTACCATAATTTTTATAAATCAATTTTTATTATATTTTCATCATAACGTTCATTTTATCTGAAGTTATTGTTTCTTCTCTTCCTATCTTTTTTTTTAAAGTATAAAAAATGTTTTTAAAAAATTATGTGGAAATAAAATTATCCTAATATATATATTTTGTTATAATATTCTTGTGTAACATTATTAGACCTTATAACATTCAAAGATTATGTGAAAGTGAATGGATTTGGATTCAGTGTAGTTGGATAAATGTGAGCTGCTCGATCTCCATGCAATGACTTAGATTGACCCATGTCTGATTTATCAAACATGCATGCACGATTTATATTTAATTACATATCATATGTGCCTCCGTGTGAGTATTGAAATTGAACAAGGTATATTTATTCGACCGCACCAACCTCACCATTTCCAATTGCACCAAATCCAATTCCATGATTGTATATGTTTCTGCTTTGTAGGCGTCACGACAAGAGAAAGCGTATGTTTTGATGGTAGTCGCCCTAAATCATATCAATTAATGAGTTAATTTCTGCTTGCATCAGTTCTATTATTTAAAAATAAAAATTTAATATCATACGGGATATTATTTATAATTATTTTTATTATTTATTTTATCTTTCATGAAAGTATATAATGTGAGAACATTTTTTTGTAATAAATTAAAATTGATTATGAAACCTTATTTCAATGGTTAATATTAAAAATATATATATAACATTTTAAATTATCATGTGATTACTAAATAATTTATAATGATAACCATTTATGTATAAGGGTATAAACTTCTTGTTCTTATTTTTTCTATAATCAAATGTTCTCGTTTAATACATTTTTGTCTTTTATATATGCATCTCAAATAACACAAACCCAAATCAAAGGAAGTAATTTTAATTCCTTTTGCTTATCCGCTTGAAGAATACAAAGATTATAGGTTATTTTAGTTTTGTTTCAATTATTGCTTTCTCAACTAATAATATTATATAAAGTTTTATCCTTTTATTATTTTATATATTTTACAAAAATATTAAATAAAGAATATATATTTAATAATCTATATATATATTTTTTTTAATATTTATAATTAGAATAAAAGTGGATAAAAATTATAATTATAGGATTTGTAATATTTAAGAAGGCGACTAAATGACGTGAATTAAATCCTAAAAAGCGAACTTTATAAGTGATGATTAACAACGCATGAGTAGAAATCGTCTAATCAAAGGAATTGATGCCTTTGTCATATTTTCTCATAAATCATAGAAAGCTCTCAAGGGATGCCTTCTTGCTTTTGACTCCTTTGAAAATCTCGTTGACATATACATTCCACAACACCTTTCAATATTCTGTGGAGTTAGCACCTGTAACCCTTTTTGGTAGGGAACATGTTAATTCCATGAAAAATATTCTGTCATGTAATTATAATAAATTTATTTATCTAATTATAATTTTTTAATAATTAATTACATATTTTTTATAATAATTATTTATCACATATATAACTGAAATAATCACATTTTTTATACTGTTATCTATAATTCTTTTAATCAATTACATTATGTCATTAACTATTAATTTTTTATAATCAATTATAAAAAAATTATGATTAACATTATAAAAGTTTATACTTAACTCAGTTATATATTTCATAAATAGCCAATTACTAAACATACATATACGTAATCGATTATCTAAAAAAATTTAAAAATAAATATATACATATTATGTGAGATAATCATTATACTTAGTTATATATAAAAATTCGTCAAGCCAAAAGCGGTATATGTGGTTGGTTTCAAGTGCATTATAAGAATCCAATGTGTTAAAGAATATTCGGACCTGCTTGGTATGGAGTGTGGTAGCTAGGCCTCTATCTCCAAGTCTAGGAAGCTAGCCCATTATATACCAAATGTGACCCTTTTGTTAACCAGAAGGATGAGGTGTTCGTGAGTCCTTTAACAATAACGAGGATACTTTAATAAAGCTTTTAAAAACTACATCTTTTTATGTTCATTTTAATATAAATGATTTTTTTTAAAAAAAATCATTTCTTTATGATTTTTGATATTATTGTTAATTTATTTTAAATCATTAATATTAATTTTTCATAGTATAAAAAGATGCAATAATTTTTTTATAAAATTTGAAAGGCTTGAATATAACTAATAATTTATTACAGTTGATAAATAGTAATATCTTTTAAATATGTTGATAGAGATTTGAATCATGATTATGTATATAGAAAAGATTTTGTTAGGGGATACAAAATTTCCTTTAATAATCTTTATATTTCGAAATGATTAATCTCTGATTGTATGAACAAAATATTTTTGATATACACTAAAACGACTTAAATATGATTTTAGTGCATGTAAATATAGAAAATTTTGTGTTTAGTCCTTCTAAGAAATTTTTTCTATTTTTATCCGTTACTTTTTCAAATTTTTGATTTTGTATACTGTCAATAACTTATTATTAGATAATTACTGATTTGTCTAACAAATGCTATCCAATAAATTTTGATAAGATGATCGATTCATCGTATATATTAAAATATATTTTTAAAAATAGTGTAAATTATAATTTTTATTAATTAGTCACAAAAACTTATTTTGATATCATTTTAAAATGAGTTATTTATGTAACTTTATTTTAGAAAAAATTCAAGCTAGTGTCTAAGAAAATTTGTTAAAAAATTAAATGTGAAAATACTTAGTTAAAACCTAAAAATATTATTAATAAGCGTCTTCTTGTAATTTTAATATATGCTAAAATAATTTTTAATCATCACACTTAAAATATTAGTTAACAAAATTTATTTTTAATATATATATATATATAATAAATTAATATGGCTATAAAATTTAGTTAAATATTTATTAACTAATTCATAAAATATATAAAATATCTAATAACATGTCAACGGTAGGAATAAAACATAATCTTAAAAATGTTAATAACGGAAGTAAACTAGCATATACTTTTATGGATAAATATAATGATCAAATTATATTTGTAAAATTAATATATTAAATTTAACTAATAAATTTTGAATTATAATTGTTGAACTTTTTTGTCTATAATTTATTGTTTCAAAGGAAAATAATTGAAAAAACTCGCCTAAATCATATTTATATGTATAGCAATTAAATAAAAAAATTTCGGATAGCTGCTCGGAGACCCTCCGCTTGGTTAGGATTGAAAAAAAAATATATAAAGATTGAAAATAAAATTCATTATATTTATAAATTTATTTATATTAATTTTTAAACTATTAATAATAAAGGTGTTTAAAAATTTATTAATATTTCAATGTTTAAAACTAAATAATATAATGGTTAAAATTAATGTGATAATATTAAAAATTATAAAAAAATTAAAAAATTTTAAACTCATTCATAATTATTTATTATTGTGAAGTCTAATGGAATGTGGAATCGATGATGAGGTTACATGCTATATATAGTGGGACATGGCACTTTCTCGTATAAAACATGCACCTTCTTTATATTTTTTAAGAAACATTTTATTTATGTTGCTATTATCTGGTTTAACACACACAGAGAACACATATAGGTAGAGAAAATAGTGTTAACGAAAGGAATTTTTTTAACAATAAAATATAATTATAGTTAGAATTTTAATTTTAATTCTAATATATAATTGTAAATTTTATTATTGAATTATATAAAAAAGTTATATCTTAAGTTAAAATTTAAACACAATTATAATAAAAAAAAATTTAGATTAAAGTCTAAAATTTTGATATCAGCAAAACTTTTATATAATAAACTCATTTTTCCACATAGTAAAATAAAAAAGATAAAAAATTTAATTTCATCAAATAATATTTGTAGTTACAGATAATATTTATACATTTTGTAAGCATTTTTTATAATAAAGATAATAATAAAATATATAAATTTAGAAGAAGAAGAATTTTATTTTAGTGATAGTACTCTATTAATTTTTATTGCAACTTAAGTTGAATGCTATATGGTGTGACTTGATTAAGTAAGTTGTAAATCTTAACATAAAATTTTATAAGAAAGTATAAACCTGTGACCAATCAAATTTTACTTTTTAGGTGGTGAGTTTATCTTTTTATATAGGTTGTAAATGTTAATTTAAGTGTTGATATTGTTTTTTTAAATAAAGTTTGTACAATTTTAAATAATTTTTTACTAAAAAATTGAATTATAAATTGAGACGTATAATTGTAATATTTTTATAACAAATTAAAGAAACAAAATTTGAAAAATATAAAAATACGTAAATCTAAAAAAAAAAAATTAATCAACGAAATATCTATACATAATAAAAGTAAATTTTAATGATTTGTTTATTAAATTTTCTAAATACAAATCATAAAAATTGATTAAAAAAATATAATATCTTATTTAAAATAAAATCATAATTATTTGTGTTTAATGTAATCTAACTAAATTTAAAATTAAACTTAATTTTCTAAAAAAAAATGTATGTTTTAGATAATTACTAAAAAAATTAAAATTTTACGATGAAAAAAAAAATGATTTGACTTAAATTGTCTCCGTATACATTCGTCGATGGTTACAGTGACAGTGACATTATTTGATTTAAAAAGAATAAAACCCGACAATTTGAGATTATTTAAGGATGGAGTTTAAAAACCTGCCGCATAGTAATCATACAAATAAAAAAGAAGATTAGTAACCATTTGCTCTCAACATCAACCTGAACCCCTAAATCGTGACTCAAATTTGCTTTTAATGTGCTTCTATGTTTATGCCAGAACGACAATATTATTACACCTCCATTGTAATGCTTCTACAAGAACATGCATTTAGTTATTTGAAATCATGCTTTTTTTTTTATTTAATTTTTGACTGCAATTCAAATAATATGTTTCAATTTTTTAATATTTTATTTTACTGGTTGAGATTTTTTTAGTGTCACCTTTGATTAGAACATTAAACTTGATTTTATTGATTATAAATTTCGTTTTTTATGCTTTCTTTCTCCTTTAATTTTACTTTTGTCCATAAATTTTAGGAATTATTTGACTGATTCATATTTTTTTAATTATTGTGTTTTGAATTTTTTTTAGATTTTAAGTTCATATAAGGAGAAGATGTTTGTAATTCTAAATGATATTTAATATTTTTTTATTTTTTTTGGCATGTTCTCAAATTATTTTTAATAATAATATTAATACGGTAAAGTATTGAAAGTAAATATAAAAAACATTTTCTACATGGTTTTCCTTTTAAAACTATAGAGAATCCACAATTTATCTCTACTTTATGTTAATTGTTAGCTTTTAGCTTTTTAGATATTTTGTGTGTAATTTTTATTGCTTAGAAAAAAAGGTGTTAATTAAATATAGATGTAGGAAAATGTTGTTGTATAATACTATGTAAGCTATATTCTATATAAAACTATTGTGTAATGATGTTTTACTTAAATATTATCTACAATTAGTTAGTAGTTTTTATTGTGCAATATAGTTTGAACTTTCCAAATTATAAATTTATTATTATGTTACTTCTAGTTTCTACTGTGCAATATAGTTTGAGCTTTCTAAATTATAAATTTATTATCATGTTACTTCTCTGCCACATTTAAAAATATTGTAGATTTGGTTTAAGTTTTGGCTCGTTCTATAAGTTTATATAATTTTATTATGTTTATTATTTCATTTTTTTTATAAATATTTTTACTTGATATTTTAAAAAAATTAAAGTAAAGTATTGTTGCTTCAACAAGGTACATGTAATATTTTATCTTGAATAAAAATCTCATATATCATTATCCAAAAACTTGCATCATCTTTTTTAAAGTATCTTTACTATCTTCATGATAACCTTTTAGTAATAATTTTGTTGTTATTAGTTTTCAAAATCTCATATTATATATATATATATATATATATATATATATATATATATATATTTTAAATTGTCAACAATCAAATTATTAAATTCATCTAAAATTAAAAATTTCGTATAATTTTTTTCTAAATTTTTTTATATGGTGCTAGAAAAATTATTTGATACATATAATAATTATAAATTAAAAAATTTACTAAAAAAGGATTTATTTGGATGCAAGAAAATGGAAGTGTAATAACTATATAAAAAAAAAATAACACTTGACTTTTTAAATATGTTTGACATTTTTAAGAATTTCATATTCTAATTTAACCTCTAAATTTTTTTATCATTTTAGTAATATTTTTTACTTATAAGAAGTTTCATTATCATATATAATCAGAGTCTTTTTAAATATTTTGTTTTACCTTTATTAACTCTTGGATAAGAAAGTAATTTTAAAATTAACCATGTATTTTATCCTAACTCTAATAATTCTTTTTGAATTGTATATTATTTATTTCATAGAGTGCTTATAATGTTTAAAGAATATTTTTAGTGATTTACAGTGTTTAAAGAACATTTTTAGTGATTTATAGCATTTAGAATTTATGATGAATATGACAGGATTTGTTTAAATTTTGGACTTCTTTTTATTTATAAAATTATTTGAGTACTTTTTTATTTTAGTCATTTTTAATCAAAATTCACAATTTTGAATATTGCTTGCTTAGTTCCTTAAATTTCAAATGGGAAAACTTTTTTTAATTTCTTAATTTTGAACTGCTTTATTAGTAATTTTTTTAAGCAAAATCATGCTTATTGTATTAGGTCACTATACATTAGCATTTTCCAATTTTTAAACGTAACAGGGCCCAAGAAGAAAACATTTATAAACTACACGAGGTATTAACATAATATTTTATATTTATTAAAAATCAATATAAATTTCTTAACATATTTCTATTTAAAAACTTTTTCTTCTTCAAAAAATAAAACAGATTGATCCATATATAATTTCAAGAGACAGTGAACATCATGTATCTAACAATTTTTTCAACATTGAATTTCTTGTGCATCTGCATATTAAGCTACAACTATATGCATTATAAGTTTAATAGCTATTAATTTTTTTAATTTATTTTATTTTTTAAAAAGGATCAAATAACCATTCAAAAGAGTAATCCAGATATATACTACGTAGGTGTGTGTCTTTTTTTATTTTCTAATTATTTTGAAATTGAAATAAAATTAAAGTTATAATTAATTTTGAAAAACACTTATAGGCTGGACTTTACTATTGAAAATGTAATGTGGCATAAAAAGTTAAAAGCTTCTACCAAATGTGAAAAGAGAAAATAACATGTAAAGATCTAATAAAATAATTTATGAAAATGTTAATTGATAATGAACATGTTTCTGCTAAGTTCTATTTTGGGAATTCTTTTGACTGAAATCAATAGTGAAAACAGAATTAGTGTTACATGGTGAAACCTTCATAAATTCTTTCCTGTGTTGGTTATCAAAACATAGTTGTCATTGTCCAAAATATATGCAAAATAGAAAATTTGTTCTCAGGTAAACTGAGGACTTGTTTGATTACCCCTAAAATTAATTTATTCTACTTTAACCCATATTTAAATATAAAATTTATGACCTAAATTAATTTAAATACATATGTGAACTAATTTTTGTAATTTAAAACTAATTTTATGAAAATTAAGATTATTTAAATTTAAACCAAATAAAATTAAATTATATTTACAATTTTAAGCATAAAAACTTTGGTACAAAGGCTTGTATGAATTTTAAGGATAAACATAGATTACAAAACGGATATCTTCACCACTAGAATCTGTATACTGGAGTAATTCTTACCATCTTAAAATTTATTTTAATAATTTTAATTTATCTTTATTACTTAAGCACTTTTTACTAATTTATTGTCTAGATGCCAACATCCATCAAGTGTTTAACTCCTACTGAATTACCTCGTCAATACTATAAAATCATAATATATTATTTAAAATTTTGAAATAATAAATAAATATAAAACAAAAATTAAATAAACAAATAAGAATCAAAGTAGTATTCATTATCTTCTACCGATCAATCACTCATTCCCATTACTCCTTTTTTACTTTGTATTTTTTCATAATAAAAATAATTAGTTAAAAATGTTCAAATGACACTTAATGAAAATAAATAAAAAATATTTAATGAATTATATATTATAATTAAAAATTAAAAGTTAATAATTAATTATAGTTTTATTTTTTTTATTTTTAAATATTAATTATATTCTATTTTCCTATACCTTTTTCAACAGCATAATGTAATTTTAGGCCAACCATATGATAGTGGTTTGTTTTCTCCATTAATTTAATGGTGTCTTTAATTAGACATAATAATAATAATAATAATAATAATAATAATAATAATAATAATAATAATATAAAATAGAATCCTCTTTCTATAATGTTATGAAGTATTAATTTTTTTAATTAATATTTTAAATACTTTTTATTGAATAATGCATCAATATGCAAAAAAATAGTACATTTGATCATATTTTTTTTCAATTTTTTATTAAATATTTTAATAATTTTTTTCAAATTTTTTTTTTGACTTTTCTATTCCCTAATCATCCACTCCGATTTTATTTAACATCAATATCCATTATCTATTTTTCTTTCTATTTATTATTTTTTTATTATTTTTCAGTTAAATTATATTTAAATATCAGGACAAATAAATTTCACTTATCTTTCATTTTCATTTGACCTTGAAATTTAAGAGAGATTATGTAACATTCTTTTACTATCATTTTTATATTGAACGATTATTCTCTTTTAATTTTAGCTAATGATAGAATTAATATATTTAATTTATGTTATTATTACTATTTAACAGTATACTATCTTTTAGTTATCAATATGTGTCACACAAACATCATTCCAAATTTGAAGATTAGTACAATAGTTTTTCTTTCTCTGCTTAACTTTGCACTATGCTTTAATAAGTTACACCTTTTTTATTTTTCATTATCTTGTTTTCAAGTTTTAATAATTTTATAATTAAAAATAAAAATAAATAATAATATTTTATAATTAAAATAAAAAATAGTAGATCCGCAGATATGGAGAACATTTTTTCCATTTCAATACAGCACTAGAATAAAAAGAATCCAAATTCTAACATTTCATTGAGAAAAAATCTTGAGACTAAGTCGTTAAGCATGCTGGAAATTAATTAGGCTTTGAATTTACTAGTTTCTAATAGCAAGTTCAGTGCATTTGGGAGTTTGAGACATACATATTAATTAGTGTATTTTATATGCAGTTTGATTCTCAACTTGAACTGTGGAAGGAAGTTTTTATTGAGTTAAAGTAATGTTAATATCTATTTATTAATTTTTAGTTGTTGAAAATAGTTTTACCATCTAACTTTCTTATAAGTTTAAATTGAAGTTATAAATGTTTTTCTTATTTTGAATGATAAATATATGTTATTCATGCCATCAAAATCTTGAACATGAGTAAAAGCTTTGTTGCTTCAATTTATTTTAATGTGTGATCTTAGTTTAATTACTAGTGTAATTTCTTCTATTTTATGAATAATTATACTAAATAAGTTTTGTATCATTTTATGTTAATTTTAATACAAATTTTATTAGGCATTTAAAATGGTTAGAGAATGAAAAAACTGTTGCGAAATAATTACGGTTGACGTCAGTTTAAAAATTATAGAATAAAACAAAGCAATGAATTTGATAACGGTTAAAATTGCCACAAAAACTTAAGACAATTTACTTGATTTTTCAAAAATAGTGATGCATAAAACGACAGTTTGTCACCGCTGCAAAATTTTTGCAGCAAACTTGGTGGATGAAAAGTAGTGATAGATTAAACAACGGTCTCCAATAAGCGTCATAGAATACCTCACATTGAACAAACCGAGATAGTTTAGCGAAGCATCGTGAAAGAGCTTTCGCAACGGTTTAAAGCGCCTCAAAAGATAATAATAACTGCAGCAAAATAATGTTTTTTTTTTTTTGTAGTGAATCATGCATGTAAGGGATGAATATCATTGATTTGACTTAGATCAATCTAATTTCATGTGATGAAGCCATTTTTCTTACTATCTTATTTAAAAATTCAATACCATTTAACTGATGTAAAAACTTAAAAAGGTTCAAGTAGGTCCAAATGCATGTAAGGGAAGAAAATCGTCGGTTTGACCTAGATTAACCTAACTTTATAAGTTGAAGCCATTTTTCTTACTATAATATTTACAAATTCAACACACATTAACTAATATAAAGGCTTAAAAAGTTCAAGTAGGTCCTAGTGCAATGTTTGATATAAGATTTTTGAAATACTAGTTTTCATAAGATTCCTTTGCATTTTTCAAAAGGAGTTATATAAATTTTTTTTAACAAAATCCAAAGTATTTTTTAATGGGTTTATATCTTGAGTGGACAGGCTTAACCTACAACTAATTGGTGAAGAAGAATATATATATATATATATATATATATATATATATATATATATATATATATATATAACATATTTTGGTTAAGATAGGGGTTCACCTGTCATATTACATTCCATAACTCTTATCATTTTTGTTGTTTTGCACAAATAGGTTATGCAAGTGCTTGGTAATTAATGAGTGCTAAAGTGATTGTGATACGTAACATTACAAAATTTTCATGATAAACTCATAATATTATGAATTCCTACAAAGAGAAAAGAAAGCAGAGATAGAAATAAAAATTTAGAAAAAGTAGAAATCTTTCAGTAAAATGATAAAAATACTCCTTTGCTATGACAATAGCTGATAATGCCTGGAAGCGCAAAATAAAAAGATAGAATGCATTCTAGAGATTTATAACTTATCAATAATATCACAAAAAAAATTAGATTTGAAGAAAAGCGAAAACACCATTGAAAATGCTCAAAACCCCCTCAAAGAGCTCTGACTTCTATAAGTGATAAAATATTCCCAAATAAATAGTAAATGACTTAGAAACAAGTAGGGAATGAATCTATAAGGATTAAAAACATCAAAAATCAATTTAGAAACTTTTCTGAAAAATTTTCAAAAAATGACCAAAATGTTCCTAGAAGCTCAGGAAGGCAAAAAATTGTTAAACAGAGACTTGTAACTTGGAGCTTATCCTTATGCACGAAATTTCACATGGTGTAAATGTTTGGATGACTAGCCATCATGAATCATCAAGTGATAATGACTTAAGAGACAAAAATATTTATGAGGAGAGATAAAAGTAACCACGGTTAAGTTAAAGTAATCATGATTAAGTTAAAAATTAACCATGATTAGGTTAAACAAACCATGATCAGGTTAAATAAACTATTATTAGATTAAATAAACCATGATTATTCTTAAAGGATAATTATCCATACTTTATAATTAAATTTTAAAAAATGAAAATTACATGTGAATGGACTAAAATACCCTTAATTAGAAATTTAATTCCTAAATGCCCATGGATGACTGAATTTGATATGAAGCCAAGGAGGTCCCATTTTATTCCAAAATTCATCTCTAAGAACTCACCCAAGACCCTATAAACAAAGCTTTCACTTTCAAGAATCCTTGAACCAAGTTTAAGCTTCCATCTTTGAAGTTTAAGCTATAATCTATGCAAAGAAAAAACTCCATCATCCCTCTTCGAGGATTTTCATTTTGGGACCATCAAGGATGTCTAGCATCATCACAAAATCCACTAATAACTTTTCATAGTATTCAACAAGTAGGATATTCCACCTTTAAAATTTTCTAAGCATTTTTGTTAAGTATTCTTTCCTAATCTTCTTCATCTTTGTGGATCTTTTCTCTAAACTTCAAGATCCAATATATTTGAATATTTTGTTGTTTAAAAATGCCATAGTCTCTTAAAATAATCCTTTCTACCTTTAAAATAAATTTGAAGAGTCCAAAATGAAGTTTTAATGGCTTAAAGTGCTTATTGGAACTCCTTAAGAATTTTAACCGGTTAAATTTTCTTGAAAATAATTTTTAAATGTTTTAGGGCATATTTAAGAATTTTATTAAGTCTTGAAATATGCTCAAGTGATGATGGATCTAGATCTGGAGGAAAACTTGGAAGCTTTGCTTTGTTTGAGCTTAAACTTACTTATGTGATGCCTTATCTTCTCTAAAAGTTCAAGCTTTTTTATTTTTCTCATGATAATTTAAATGTTTAACCACTAATTCTCAAAAGACTAGATCTATACTTTTATGAAATAAGACATAAAACTTTAAAGAGTAAGACACAAAGATTAAATTTGGAAAGTTAAAGGTTGAATCTTTATGACCAAAAAGTGAAGATAAGGATTTGTGGACTTAAGAGGTGGAATAAATAATCTAAATTTTACCCAAGGAAAAAGACATGAACTAAGGAAAAATACTTGAAAGGATTTGATGGACTTGATCCAAAACAAAATTTAATAAGTCACTTCATGATAGATCCAAGAGTTACGTTGGTGAAAGTTGGTAAAAATGACATCTTGGTAAAATATAGGCCATTCAGCCATGAACCTACCATGAAGAACAAAAGGCTTAAAATCTAATTTTTATGATGATTATTAACCTCTACAAGTGTTAAGACGCAATGTCCACACTTGAGGCTAAGAAAAACTAAATTAAGGGATCTTGGAAAGTGGATATGTCCAGTCGACCATAACTCCAAAATTAGAGGTGTAAAAGCTGAAAATTTTTCTAGAATTACTTACTTAAACCTTCTAAAATAATATCTTAAGAAAAATAAGCTTTTAGGAAAGGAAACACAAATGTAGTTATCTATCAAGTTCATATAAGCCATTTGGCTAAGTCTTGGAATATTAGGAAAGGATGGTTAATAAATTCTAGATTAAAAATCATTAGGTATTTTAGGATAAAAAGGTGATTTCAAGTAAATGGATATGATTTATGTCGTAACCGTAATCACAACGACATAACGAACTCGCTCAAAATTTTGAAAAAGAATTTAAATGATTGTGGAGCCGCCACCAAATTTTATTTTTAAAAGGAAAACATTTGGAAAAATTCTATCTTGATAAAGAGTTCTAGGTTCGGGAGTCGGTTACAAATAGGAAAGGTATTAGGCACCCTACTCACCTGTTCCGAAGAACGGTACCCTTAGACTAAGTGTGTGATATTTTTGAAAACTATTTGATCCCTAAAATAGAATAGAAATAAATAGGTTTGGAAAATAGCTTGACAGGACTTGATTTTGCTCCTACGTATTCCCTAGTGCAATGGGAAATTCAAGGCTAAGTAGTTCTAGTTTGAAGGCTTGACCTTTAAAGGTGATTGAAAAAGCAGGGTTTATATTGTGTCAAAAAATGAGTTAGAAGTGTTTTGAATATTTCTGAAAAATCCTTAGTCCACATATGCACAGGGTCCAAGGCAAACGAGGGCTACACTAGGACCCATATGATTTCTGAATATCAAACAGTAGGGTATGCTACCAGTTTGCATCCATAACTCATCTCATGAGACATAGAATTTAAAACATATTTTGAAGCTTCGATTTTTACACGTATTCCGATATGCATAGAGCCAAAGGTAAGCTAGGATTGCACTGTGACTCATATGACTCTCCGAATAGTGAAAGACAGGGTATGCTGCACTTTCAAATTTGAAGCTCATTGTGTGAGATCTAGGATTGTTATTATTTTGAAAAGTATCTAGAAAAAGTAATTTTTGAAGAAAAATTGAGAAATGAAGATCTTTGACCCACATGCACAGAGTCGGAGCCAAGCAAAGGTTGCACTGCGACTCATACGACTCTCTGAATGTTGAAAGACATGTATGATACACTTTCAAATTCGAAGCTCATTGTGTGAGATCTAGGATCAAAATATATTAACTTAATTTCCACATAAAAAAAGGAGAATTGGGAAAATTGACAGAAAAATAGACTTGATTTTAAATTTAGCAAGGAAATTAGGCTTGACCATAAAGCAAAAACGAACTTGATTTCTAAAAAGGAATTGCGTTTGACCCAAATAAAATAAAAAGGAATTGGACTTGACCCAAATTAAAAGGGATTTGATTACAATTAAAAGCCTGACCCACACAAGAGAAGAAAATGAATTTTATTTCAAATTAGTTTAAAAAGGAAAATTGAAAATTGGGCTTGACCCACATTAAAAGGTTTAATTTCAAAAATAAAAGAAAGAAATTGGGCTTGACCCAAAAGAAGAAAAGAGGAAAATAAAAAAAAGACTCGAGCTTGATTTAAACGATTAATATTTTATTTAAAAATTTTGGTTTGATTTTAGGATGGCCCAATAAAAAGATATCTATCTTGATTTTGGGCCTAGTCCACTTGGGAGACAGCCTAGCCTCAAATGACAAAGGTGGCCAGTTAGCCTTTGGATCAGTAAGGTCCAATGGAAACTGTGGCCCAATTGAGCATGGCACCAAATTAGCATGCTAGCAGCAGCATGGCCTAATTACCATGACCCAATACAAGTGCAGGCGGGTTTCTAGCTTGATTTTGATATGGCCCCATTGGAGGCAGCCATTAGCAATTGAGTTTAGAGAGGCCCACTGTCCACAACCTAATTGAAGGCAGCATGGTTTAATTGTAAGGTAGGGCAACCATTTAATTGTAAGGTCAGACAACCCAATTGAAGGGTAATTAACTTTGCTTTGGCCTGCTTGATATGCGGCCCATTACGGCCCAACGACCTTGAGCTAGTGTTTGAGGGAATTTAAATGAAAGGGTTGTGCACGGGGATCAAACTGGGGGCTTGGGATTTGTGCGCAATCAACTTAACCACAAAGTTGGGCTTCCAGCTTAGTCTTAGTACTCATTAACTTAGCTAAAAGAAAAGACAGCGTGCATGCCAAGATTGGAGGATTCCCTTTGCAGCCATATTACATAGATACAATGACAAAGTCTTTGAATAACATCAGAAAACATTTTGAACAGATTATCCATATCAACAGAATATGGAAAAGCTTAAGCAGCCTAAAGCAATCTTAACTTCTGGCCTTTGGCAACAACACTTGAACTCAAGGGTCTCTTTGCAATCTCATTTATTACATAATTTTCCTCTGCTCCATAGTTTTACTCTGCTGAATAGAAATTAATTCCACACTAGAATACCTATTCAGCAACTTGATGTATAAACTTAGGTAGTCTTGATTTGGTTTTTTTTGATGGAAATCGATAGTGAGCTCAGAGTTTGTATAGGCGTTAACATCATGTTGGCTTTCAAGATGTTCATCACTTTGTAGAACCTTTTGGCTAACAACCTTGCAGTGTATGTGAATTGTGGCTTGAAGTTGCTGGTGATGTCAATAACACATGCAAGGTCACAATCAATGGAGATAAGGCAGTTAAGACTAGGATGAGAAATTCTTTTATCAGTGAACAACCCCTCCAGCACTTCAAGTCTTTGTTCCAATTTCGGTTCATTAGAATTTTGCAAAGACAACACCAGATCTAAGGTTCCCTTCAATAGTTCAGTAGTCATCACATATACATGATGCAGAATCTTTCCTTGCTTTGATGCATGCTGCCATCAGTAGACTACAATGTGGAATATCAGACTTTTCACAGAGATTAACTCAAGCATCAGCACAACAAAGCCAACCACATCAGCACATCAGCACTTCATATTAGGAAAATGCTTCTAGAGCTAAAATCTGTTTGCTGCATGATCAGAGTAGGCTTGGCTATTGAAACCTTGTGGCGGTACTGATGTAGAACCTACCTGGACTTAGTATAGACCTTACCTCCTTTTTGTAGCCCTCAAATACATGCACAACCAATAGATGTAAGTGGCTTAAGATTACATGGAATTGTTCGGGACTTCCAGAACTTACTTGAATTGAGAGAGAGGCTTTAATTCACTCATATATTAGGCAAAGAAGCTAAGATTAGATCTATTGATGTAGAAACAATTTTTGTGTCATGTTTTATCATTAAACATCCACTAACTCTAAGGCAAATCAGTTTCTTCCAAGATTTTTATGCAGAGGAACCGAAACTCCCTAGGACCTTTCAACGATTGAATTTCACAGATTTGAATAAGATTTTAGGAAAACAAAATTTAACCTAAGCTACCTGAATCACCTATTATTCCACTGATAATGCATGAACTGAATACAATGTTTTAGTGAATCGAACAAAGAGAACTTATTTAAGATTCACTCTAATTTTAGCAAGGTATATATTCAGATGAAGGCTATATGCATAGGCTAAACGAACCTGGAAATGGTTGAGAAACTACAGGTGTGATGAGTTCTTGCAGTGTTTATGGCAATAAGAGGAACTGCAGAATCAACACTATGAATACATTGAACACCATAAGATCTCAAGGAAAAATGCATAGTGCCGAGAGAAATGGAGAGAGATCCCAGCGGTAATCAGAACCTTGGACCGTATTGGCTTTGAGTGAGACTAGTTCTTGGAGGATGATCTTTTCCTCTTCCACAATAGTGAAGATGATCTCCAGAGGAATGCTTAGAGCAAAGAATGGAGTGGAAAGCAGCTCCCCCGATGGTGGAGAAAGTTGAGAGGATTTAAGTGGAGCTGGAGAAAAAAAACCTCCCTCCTTGAATCCCAAAGAAGTCTCCCCTTTTTATGTTGTTATCTTCCTTTTTTTTAAACTTTCCGCCAAAAGCTATTTAATTTTATTTTTATTATTATTTATTTATTTATTTTTCTAACTTATTCTTAACTAACCTAACTAACTCCTACCTAAAATTTCCTTTTTCTTCTTTTTATTTTTGTTACTATTTTTACTCTTTTTTATTTTCTCTTTTCTTTCTCTTTTTGTTTTTTTATACTATTATTTTTATTTTCCATTTTTGTATTTGTCTTATTATTTGTATTTCATTTTTATGTTTATTTACTTTTACTTATAATTTATTTTTAGTTTAACTTTTAGCTTGAACATTAATTGGAGGAATGACATCTTGAACATAATTGAATGCTTACAATTTATTAGGCAAAGATATAAAAAATCTAACCTAAACTATTAATCAAGATACTAAAAGAAAATTAATGGGCAAGGACTAAAGAATTATTCTCATTACGCTTTGGATTTAAAAGTTTGGCCCTAAAGCCTTAAAATGATGAGTACAAAACTTTTTGGGGTTAGAAGAGGCCATTTAGCCAAAAGAGATTAGAATTTGATAAATAAGATTTAATGATCAAGAACCTACACGTTCGTCCCCCTTAAGAATGGATTTGAGAAATAAAAGTGGTCAAAAGGTCTAGATGAACAAAAAGTCCATTTGAGAGATGAAAAGGTCATTTGGCCAAGATAAACTTAATGATACAAAAATCATCAAATAAACATTTGAGAAAAGGAAAGGACAAGAGAAACTTAGAAAGGTTGAGTGGTGTAGGTTTCCCTTGAGAAACTTATCATAACATATACAAAATAAGGTCAACTTGAAAATTTTACAAGAAATGTGCATGTTGTCTAAACTTCAAGGGCCATGCTTAAGTAAATATTGTTACTAGAAAAATGAAATTTTGGTTAACTATTAATTCCCTATTTATCATGGTGATGCTTGAGCATGTCCCTATATTGAGTAATGTAATGACTTGTGTGATCTCTTAGATGACATGATGACTTGTGTATGTCTATATGATTCCATGATTTGATATTAAATGGATGAATTGGATTTTATATGTACATAGGATTTTGGTTGAATATTAAGCATGCATCCTATCATGAAGACTTAAAATGGAACCTAATAAGTCAAGAGATCACTAAAGAAGAATCCTATGTGAAAACTTAACACTACTCCTAGTGTGCTAAGTCTATGTATATGCTTGATGATTACGGTTTTGATAACCACTTTGGTTCCAAGAAATGGAAGCTCATCAAAGGTAGTTTGGTTACGATCAGGGGGGGATAAAATTTCCAAGTTATATTAGACAAAAGCCTTGGTTGTTGGAGACAGTTGTAGCTAGATTACCACTTAAGAGTAGTAGCTAAACTCAATACAGTTCTAATGGATGACATCTTTACAACAGGTGAGAAAATCTCTTTAAAATGAATATCCTTTCTTTGACTAGATCCTTTCACCATCAATCTATCTTTATATATTGGAGATGTAGAACTTGTCTTTTGTTTTACCTTCTAAATCCCCCAGTTATCTAGAGCCTTCTTAACTTTAGGAAACTTCACCAAATCAAATGTGTGATTATCATGCAAAGACTTCATTTCATCTTGTATTACATCGAACCACCTTTGTTTTCCTTCATTTTCTATGTTCTCTTAATAATTCTTAGGCTCCCTTGCACCAATCAAGGTCACATACTTATACGAAAAATATCTGGCAGACAGTTGTCTTTGCCTCGTAGACCTCTTAAGTTTGACTTAAGATGGTTTAGGAGTATCACCAAGATTCTCATCTCATGAAATCCCATGCTTCTACTCAGATCATTATTTGAAATATTTAACTCGTCTTTGAGCTAATAATCATCAACATAACCATGTTGCTCATTATTCTTGCACTTAAGTGTTCAAAGCAACTATAGAACTTAGTTTAAGAGCATGCACTACAATGTACAATGCCTCATCCCAAAAATATTTAGGAGTTTTTCTTTAAAAAGCATAGACCCAACTCTCTCAATCAAAGTCCTGTTCTTCCTCTCTACTAAACCATTCAATTGAGAAGGTTTAGGAGGAGTCTTCTCATATCTAATATCTTACTGCTGGTAATAGCCATCAAAAGGTCCATAATACTCATCACCATTGTCAACACCAATGCATTTGACCATTTTGCCTAATTATCTCTCAATCAAAGCTTGAAACATTTTGAATTACTACAAAACTTGGTCTTTTTTCATCAAAGAATAAACCCAAAGCTTCTTAGACTAATATCAATAAAGGTAACAAAGTGCAACAAAAAATAATCTTACCTTCAATGGGCCTCAAGCATTGGCATTCACTAATTCGAGTAACTCTAACTTCCTGGAGGGAGGTTGCTTCTTAAAGGATACTCTAGTTTTCTTACCAACCATGCAATGAGAACACTTATCCAACTCTACATCTTCAATCCCAGAAGCTCATCCATTTTAGCTAAACAATTAAGCCTTTTTTTACTGATATGATTAAGCCTTCGATGCCACAAAGATGCCTCTACATCCATGGCATTCATACTATCTCCAACAACCAAGACTTTTGTCTAATATAACTTGGAAATTTTATCCCCCCTGGCCATAACCAAACTACCTTTGATGAGCTTCCATTTTTTGGAACCAAAGTGGTTATCAAAACCATAATCATCAAGCATCTACATAGACTTAGCACACTAGGAGTAGTGTTAAGTTTTCACATAAGGTTCTTCTTTAGTGATCTCTTAACTTATTAGGTTCCATTTAAGTCTTCATGATAGGATGCATGCTTGTGAACACCTAATTCCGTCTGAGACCAAAATCCTATTTATCATGCAAATTTTTGTTCCAAATCTATTTAAAGTATTAATAAAAAAAAGAGAAGAAATAAAACAAAAAAAAGGGAGGAAAAAGGAATTTCAATAAAAATAAAAATGAAAAAGAAAAATAAAAAAAGGGGAGAAGACAATAATAACAAAAAAAAGAAAGAAGCAAAAGATAAAAAAAATATAATAAGTAAATAAAAAATATAAAATATAATAAAGTAAGAAAAATAAATAAAAAAATATATAAAAAATAAATAAATTAAACCCAGAAAAATTGAAATAACAAAAATGAAATAAGAAACTGAAAAATAAGAACTGAAAAATATAAAATAAAAATAGAGAAAAAGAAAAGAAACAGAAAAGAAAAAAGAAAAAAGGAGCCCTGACAAAAATTTTGTCTATAAAATGGGATTCACATCTGAAAAAGAGGGGGATTTTTTCTTTTAGAATTTTCAAAAGCTTTTCCCAGATTCTCTCATGTTTCTACTTTCCTCTCGAAGGTTTCATGAAGCCTTCTTCTTGAAGACATTTCTTCATTGCATGCATCCTGGAGATTCTATTTTTCTTGAGCCTCGATGGAGAAAGATAGATATGTTGAAGTGAGCTTCACTCAAGAAAGCAGGAATTAGGAACAAACTACACTTCTAGGTAAGTTCCCAAACACTTTGATATGGTCTTCATGAAGATGATTCTTGAATTTCGAATAGAAACTATTCTGAAACGTGGTTAGATTCTTGCATTTTGCTAACACTGATCCACGTAATTCTTATTCAAATCAGCATGCATAACCTGCCGTATTATGAATCACGTGTTTTTGCATTGTTAGTGAAGTTCTAAAAATGATAAGTTGTAGGCACGACTTTTGTAAATTTGTGGAGATCGGATCAATTGCTTTCCAATTTGTGTGTTCGCTAGGCGTTTGCATGTTTGGCTGAACGTGATAAGAGCCAATTGAATTTAACAAAATCAGTAGTAGGAGTTCAATTTACGGTTAGTTTGCCTTGCATGCATGAGCACATAAGCTATTGCAGGTATGGTCATTTTGTGATCAGTAAGCACATTGGCCTTAGGTCCAATGATTTCAATTTACGGTTAGTTTGCCTTACATGCATGAGCACACAAGCTACTGCAGGTATGGTCATTTTGTGATCAGTAAGCACATTGGCCTTAGGTCCAATGATGTATAGATTACTCTAGGAATGGTAACTGTCATAAAGAAGGTCAATTCAAGAAATTTCAAGCCTTAAGTCTCGACAGGGGTATCTAAATATCACGGTTGGTGTAGGAGAAACGTAATAGAACCCTTCCAATTTGCATGATTCTGCAGGGAATGGTAGGCCGCTACATGTGACCTGTTGTGCACTCTAAACACGATATACTTTAAGCAAAGATCAATGCACCAGGACGTGAGGCAGCATTGGCAAATAAGGTGATCAGGCGAGACATAAATGGCAATCAACATAGAGGAACCAAAGTCCCAAGCGAATTTGTTGGTGAAAATGAAGAGAACATGATAAAATTTTGTTGTGCATGATAGGTTCAGAAATTACGTTTGCTAGTTTTGGCCATCTTTCATACATGGTTATTCAAACCACATTGACATTTCTGGTATAGCATGCACTTAAATGGTTGAGTTTCTGATCGAATAATGGCCGCATCAATGAGTTTGGTTACGTGAACATCAGGACCAATTTTTCTCTCCCAATCCTGCTACTAGCGCCTGTTCATTCTGTTTCAAGAAGTTCAAATCTCTTGTAGTAACCTGCTTTAAGTACACTACCTCCAATATTCTGATGTTAATCCATGAGCTCGGATGAAAATGCATAGCCCAGAACAACATGAAGGGAAATGCAACTAGTTGGTCGAGACAAGTTCTACTAGCAGATATGAAAGGTAAGCATCTCTAATGTGGGGTAGTTGACGTACTTACACCAGGGCGGATCCTAGCTTTAGCATAGTGCATAAGACAAACTAAAAAAGGGAATTTTTGCAATGGATGGCACTCCATATAATGCATGAACCTGTATGTATGTTCTCTCATAAGTAAGACGCTGGCAAGCCTCAACCAAATAACCCAGAATGCCAAGGGAGCTCATTAAATACATCGGGAAGGATTTTAATGCATGGCACATGGCATTGGTTTTGCTGGAAAGTCATGTTATAAATGATTCCAAATGGTTAGAGCCTCTGGTCGAGCTTTACTGTTTGCTCAAAACCTCTTTTACAAAGTTATGATGAAAGAAACTCAAAGAACATATAACATCACTGTGCCTAAAACTAAGATGTGTCTTTGGGAAGAGCAATGGTTATATTATTCCCTTCAACTTTGTCAATGAGAATCCCCAACAGACTTTGGTAAGAATGTTGAGAAGCTTGACAACCTGTGGACATTGCCTGATTAGATGTATATGAAGGAGCATGTCTTGGAGCTCAAACAGCTTCGTCTAATTCAAGCATACTTTGCTTTTCATGAGAAGAATGCAAGTGGTGATGAAGAACCTAACAATATCAATACATGCAGTGACAGGATCAGTAGAGATAATGCCATAGATATTGGTTTCCTTCTACAATTGACAGAGATATTGTTTGGAGATATTTTATCTGCTGATAGTTCAAATCATGAGCCGGGTTTTAGAGAGGTTGCAGCTGTTGGTGCAGTTTGTGGTTTTCATATGTTATCTTCAAATGGCCACTTGAAAGGATTATTACTGTGATTTCCTACAGAATTAAACTTGTTCCTAGGCTTTGGAATTTAATGAAGTTGATGTAAGAGTCTTTAACACTATGGAATAGTGGTCTAGGGGTCAAAGAAAACTGTGGTGACCACTTAGTTAGCCCTTGCTGATTAATCACTAGATTTTGTACCAGATCTAGACTGAGAAGAATATAGTGGAAAGACTAGATGCTTGCTAAATCGTCCATAAGGGTTATTTGTTGGTAACTCTGGAGACCCTAGTATTCTGTCTTTGAATTTATTATGTTCAGGAACAGTTTCAGTCCAAGAAAACTCTCCACCATTCATTTGAAATGTCTGCTGCTGTTGTGGGTCTGAGTGATGTAACTCGTTAGTTGGAGGAGCTACAGGTAATTATTTTTGTGGATAAACAAAGTTGTTGCAATGACTGAATGCTGAGTGGATATTGCAACTATTGCTTCCATCTATCCTGCAATTTTGTTTCACATGTTCTGCTTCATGCAGCTTTCCATCTTTGATTCTCTCCTCCAACAGTGACACTCCATTTACACTGTTGTAAAATTCCTGGAACATAGGGCTTTTTTCTACCCGCAAAGAATGTGTTGATGTTAAAAGTTGAATCTTTCTGGGTTCACACTCGTTCTCAAGTCCTTCTGATTCTGAATTTGATCATGAGGTGGATCTAATTCTGGCATCTTGAGTAATTGAGGAATCAAGGGAATCTTGTGATAATAAAAATTCTTCCTCTGAGCTCTGATTATTTGGTTTTATTAGGCTTCTTGTCCTTGAGGTGTCACTATCTCTTAGTAGCTCTCTTGTATTATGAGGTGTCTCAAACCCATGATGGTAGGTTGGTTGATTTAATGTCTTGCTTCCATATGATGTTATTGTGTCACCTGGATCTACTATACAGAGTTCTGCTTCTTCTAATAATGTGTTTGTGGCAACAACATCATATGATCTTTTCCTGCTTTTTGACTCCATAGCAGATCTTGCTATCAGAGACATAAAGGCAGAATTGCAAAGAAAGGAAAGAAACATAAATTTTTTGCAAGGTTACATATCATCTTGTAGTGGCATTGACAATTTTGGTGAAGCATCCTGAATAAGGAAAACATCTATCACTGACTGATATTTATCTTACCTTGAAAGATGGTCTGAAAAATTCTGAGTGAGGAAAACACCAATCATTAAATCAACAACAGATCCTTTCCACTTTGAAAAGCGTCTATCTCCTACAAAGTAGAGGAGTTCCACCTTTGAGGTTGCTATCTGCTTGTAAAATCTCTTTGCACAAGGAAGTGCCAAATGGATTAATGGTATAGACATGTTGGCTCCCAGTGCTGGTGCGATATTTTCTCTTGGAACACTTTGCTTCAATGGAATTGGTGAGGATGTTAGGCAGTGACTGAAGGGTATCCTGACAAATCAATTCTCGTGTCTTCCAAGAGTTTGCTAAATATGGTTCTCGTTGAAAGAGGATGTTATGATTTCCGTTGCATGAATATATTGCTGCATATGTTCATTTTACACTCTCAAAATTCCCAAGCCATAATGTTTGGGTTGATCAATGAACTATGTGTCTAAGGGGTGATTTCATTTTGAGATCATTGTTCCAGGAACTGAGAATTCTTCTACAGGTTGCTAGTTCATCCTCAACTTTCTCTATGGTTTGCTCTTAGGTACATAAAATTGATCATGCGTTTAAAGACACGGACATGCATGAGAGGGGCAGTTTTGGCTATATGCGAAGCACTAATGGATTTTCTTAAAAGGGCCGAAGAGGACAATGACTACTAATATTGCAGTGAGCACATTCCATGCAAATCTATGTAGTGTCACTTACTGACCATTCCATTCGGTTAAGATTAGTTAGGATAAATTGCAAGTCTAAAGGGAAAGCTCGGTTTAATGGTTAGCTCACCATACACAATTACTACATCCCATGTTCGATACTCGTTCGTTGATTCGTAATTATGGGGGCAGTATTGGGCTGCCTTTAAATAGTATATTGTTACATTGCAATTAGGCCTTGCCGTATATTTGAATGAGGCCACAATAGCTCCCTCAAATTGGGCCATTTTGAATTGGGGCCTATTTCGACTTGGGCCACACTGGTTACCTCCTTAATTCAAGCCCGGCTAATAGTTGTCAGCCATTTTAAAATCAAACCAAATTCTAAATAAGAAGTATTAATAATTTAAATTACAGTCAAGACCATTTTTTTTCTTTCTTTTTGTCAAAGCCTAATTCCAATTACCCTTTTTTAATTTTTCGGGTCAAGCCCAATTCTTCTTAATTAAAAATAAGTTCTTATTTTATTAGGTCCAATTCTTTTTAATTAAAATCAAGTCCTTCTTATTTTGGGGTAAGCCTTACTCACTTTTAATATGAAGTCAAAACCAATTCTATGTCTTAATTTGAAATCAAATCCTTTTATTTTAAAATCAAGTTTATTTTATTAATATGGGTCAAGCCCAAATTTCAAATTTTATTTTTAATTAATTTGAAATCAAAATCATGCTCTCTTTATTTGGGTCAAACCCGATTCTTTGTTTCTTAATTTGAAACCAAATCCATTCTTTTAATTTGGGTCAAGCGCAATCCTTTAATTTTTGGTCAAGCCCAATTCCCTCTTCCTTGTAAGAAATCAAATTCATTCTTGCCCGATGGTTCAATTCCCTTCTATTTCGCTATTTTAGATTAAGTCTATTTTCTTCAAATGGTCCTGAATCTCATGCAATGAACTTCGAAGTTGAAAGTGTAGCATACCTTGTGATAAATGTATTTTATATATTTATTTTCATTTTGTATTGGGCTTAATTGGGTTTAAGTGATGTCTAATTTTATCATTTTGAGTGATTTTTATGTTAATGGATTGCATTGGGTTATGTCC
Organism: Canavalia gladiata; assembly: GCA_037954105.1. Lineage (NCBI taxonomy): Eukaryota > Viridiplantae > Streptophyta > Magnoliopsida > Fabales > Fabaceae > Canavalia > Canavalia gladiata. Next base: position 27,301,658 of record CM075662.1, read on the forward strand.
GAGGATAAATTTAAAACCCAAAAAATTTTTATTTTTTAATCTAAAATCAAAAAGTAACAAAAAAAAGAGAACAAAAATAGAAAGAAAAAGAAATTTTTAGTTAAGAATTTAGTTAGAAAGTTAGTTGGATTAGTTAATAACGATTAAGAATTAGTTAGAGAAAAAAGAAGAAAGAAAAAAAGAAAAAAAGAAAAAAAGAAAAAAAGAAAAAGAAAAAAAAAATAGAAATAAAAGAAAAAATAAAGAAAATAAAAAGTAGAAGTCCCGGCAAATTTTTTCCTTTCTTTTTTTGAAATTTTATCTATAAATAGGGACTTTCATTTAGTTCAAGGCAGGTTTCAGTTCTGAAAAATTTCAGAATTTCTAAGGAGAGAAGGGTGAGCACTTGGAGTCTTAGGGAGAATTTTCAGAATTTTTGAAGGGAGAACCTAGGAGACTCTCTACCTCTGCCTTCAATTCAGCCCTTGGCCTTCATGGAACCAGTCCTTCATCACCTTCCAATGGAGGTTAGGTCCGACTTTTATTCCTCTTAAGTTTCTTGCTTCTTCTCGGATTTCCGAGTTCATTTTCGTCTTTGTTTTTCGTTTTCATTTTTTATTGATCAAATGATCTCCGATTTTAGTGATTTTTGTTGCATTCTCTTCTTATTTCTCTCTAGTTTTAGAAATGATATTATTTGTCTAATTTGGATCTGAAATGAAATTTATATCGCCTGATTACCGAAGCATGTTCGTCCTGGTGCACAAATGAACCTAGCTTGTTTGATTTGTGCATAACTTGCTCATTTTTTGTTGGATTTATGTCAAACTTATTTTGTTTGATTCCTATTATCCATATATTTAAATTTATGGGTTTTAATTTTTCATATATGATAAAAAATAGTTTTAAAAAATTCTGAGATTTGAATTCAAATTTTGGCGCCAAAAGCTCGGTGTTCTTGAGGTTTATCTTCGTCTCTGTTTTTTGTTTTTTTTAATCGGTAAAATGATGTCATATTTCCATGATTTTTGTTGTGTTCTCTTCATCTTTCTCTCTAGTTTCTGGAATTATATTATTTGTCTAATTTGGATCTAAAATGAAATTTCTATTACCTGATTACTGAAGTATGTTTGTCTTGATGTGTAAATGAACCTAGCTAGTTTGATTTGGGCATAACTTGCTCATTTCTTGTTAGATTTGTGTCAAACTTATTTTTTTTATTCCTATGATCCATATCTTTCAATTGGGTGGTTTTAATTTTTCAGGTATACCAAAAAATATTTTCTAAAAATTGTGAGATTTGAATTCAAATTTTGGCGCCAAAAACTCTTGTGTTTTGAGGTTCATCTTCGTCTCTATTTTTTGTTTTCATTTTTGATCGGTCAAATGATCTCCGATTTCAGTGATTTTTCTTGTGTTCTATTCTTATTTCTCTCTAGTTTTTGGAATTATATTATTTGTCTAATTTTGATCTAAAATGAAATTTCTATCGCCAGATTACCGGAGCATATTTGTCTTGGTGCGCAAATGAACCTAGCTTGTTTATTTGTGCATAACTTGCTCATTTCTGATCTGATTTTTGTCAAACTTGTTTTGTTTGATTCCTATGATGCATATCTTTTAATTTTTCAGTTTTAATTTTTTAGATCTACCAAAAAATATGTTCGAAAAAATATTGAGATTTGAATTCAAATTTTGGTGCCAAAATCTCTTGTGTTCTTGAAGTTCTTGCGTAGATCTTATTCTTTTAATTCAAATTTTTGTTGCCAAAATCTCACGCAATGAACCCCGAAGTTGAAAGTGCAGCATACCCTGTCTTTCAATAAGCAGAGAATCATATGAGTCGCAGTGTAACCCTCACATGCCTTCGACTTTGAGCATGTGGATCGAAGATCTCCTTTTTAATCTCTCTTCAAAATTACCTTTTTTCAAACTAATTTTCAAAGCTTTAAAAGATCCGAGATCTCACGCAATGAACTCCGAAGTTGGAAGTGCAGCATACCCTGTCTTTCAATGTTTGAAGAATCATATGAGTCGCAGTGCAACCCTCGCTTGCCTTCGACTCTGTGCATGTGGATCAAAGATCTCCCTTCCAAATTACCTTTTTCAAAATGCTTTTCAAGGCTTTTAACGATCCTAGATCTCACGCAATGAACTTCGAAGTTGAAAATGCAGCATACCCTGTTTTTCAATGTTCAAAGAGTCATATAAGTCGCAGTGCAGCCTTCGCTTGCCTTCAGCTCTGTGCATATGTGGGTCCAGGAACATGTGTAAAAGCTAAATATGTTTTAAATAATTTTAAGTCTCACGCGATGAGTTTTGGATACGAAGTGGTAGCATACCCTACTGTTCGGGATTTAAGAATCATACGGGTACCAGTGCAGCCTTTATTTGCCTCGGATCCTGTGCATATGTGGACTAAGGATTTTTCTTAAAATATTAAAAATACTTTGCTTTTTCAATCCCCTTTGAAGGTCAAGCCTTCGAACCAGAACTACGTAGCCTTGAATTTCCCATTGCACCAGGGAATATGTAGAAGCAGGATCAAGTCTTGTCAGGCTATTTTCATACAAACCTATTTATTTCTATTCTATTTAAAGGGATCAAACAGTTTTCAAAAATATCAACATTACACACTTAGTTTAAGGGTACCGTTCTTTGGAACGGGCGAGTAGGATGCCTAATACCTTCCCTACTTGTAACCGACTCTCGAACCTAGAATTTCTTCCTCAAGTTAGGGTGTTTCCAAATGTTTTCCCTTAAAATAAAATTTGGTGGTGACTCCACATACAATTAAATTCTTTTTAAAATTTTTAGCGAGTTCGTCATTTCATTGTAATTACGGTTACGAAATTGGGCTTAAGTGAAAAAATTGGTTAATTTTTAAATTTTAATGACTCTTGACCTTTGTTCATTGTGCAGGCCATATCTTGGGCTATAAAATTGATATTGTAGTGATTCTAGAGGCATTAGAAAGATGAGGCAAAGACCTAACATAAAATGTCTTCATATATGGTCCAACCTTAATAGATCATAAACTTATTTGGGCCGAACCGTTACTCAGAGCTTTTATCCAGATAGCCCAGACATGTTCCAGTAAAATGAGCATATCTAGGGCTACAAAAGTCATTTTTAGATGGGGTTAATTTCTAAAGCTCAAGAATAAAATTGTATACAACATTTGTTCATAATGAAAACCCTATTTCGGCCGTCAACACACTCAAAAAACATTCGTAAAAACAGACGTGAGATAAGGTCCTATGTTTCATGCATATCTTGAATTCAAACAACAAAGTCAAACAAGAATCCAAGTGAAAAACTAGAAGATCAAGGAAACCAACTTAGATTTTATCTTTATTTTATATTTTTAATTTGAATTTTAATTTTTAATTGGAAAATTGAGTCTATAAAAGGTGAAGCCCTTTCACATTGTAAACACACCGAAACCTATTCACAATTCTCAGTAAAATTGCAATTCTTTTCTTCATTCTTATTCTCATTTCTATTCTTCTCCTTTCTTTTGTAAAAAGTATCATGGAAGGCTAATTTTCTTGATTGGCTCGTTGGTCCTAATTATACAAGTATGAAATTTGAGGTTTGTTCTTAATAAAAATTCTATGGCGATTCATTCTTCTTCCCTTTCTGTATGTTAAAATTAGTGTTTGTAATGATAAAAGTAAGTGCTTAATTTAATTTTATCTTGCATGACGTAATTCTAAAACTAGGGTTTTCTTAATCCTCTAGTTTATAGGTAAAAAGGGGTTATGGGTTTTCCTATAAATTTGGTGATTTCAATTCTTAAAAATTAATTTGGGAACTTCGGGTGATGCTTAATGACCTAAACATGAATTAATTCAAATTCTAGGTGTTATTCTAGTAGAAAATCACGATTTTAATTAACGCTTGCTTGACTGAATTCAAACCAAATAAGAATAAAAAAAATTTGCTTTCAGAAAATATTTTTTTTGAACCTATGATAATCTCACTTATGAATTGAACTAATGAGTTAATTGATTTTTAATATTATAAATTTATCAAGTTTCATTTTTCATTTACCCAAAATAAATTATAAATCCCCCATTTTTGCTAAATTTGAATTCAATCCCAAGGTTCTTGAGAGATGACCAATGTTGTGCCTTGTACTGCATTTTTTTTATTTACTTTTATTTTATTTTGATCCGAACGTGACATCGGTTATGACTCTGTATTTCAACGTTCGGAGAGTCATGTGATATGCAATGCAACCCTCGCTTTCCTTCGGCTCTGTGCATATGTGGGTCCAGGAACACCTATAAAAATAAAATTTTAAAATATGTTGTTAAATAATTCTAAGTCTCACGCGATGAGTTCTGGATACGAACTGGTAACATACCCTACTGTTCAGGATTCAGAAATCATATGGGTCCCAGTACAACCCTTGTTTTCCTCGGATCTTACGCATATGTGGACTAAGGATTTTCTTTTAAATAGTTCTAAGTCTCACACGATAAGTCCTAGATACGAATTGGTAGCATACCCTACTGTTTGGGATTCAGGAATCATAAGGGTCCCAGTGCAGCCTTTGTTCGCCTCGGATCCTGTGCATATGTGTACTAAGGATTCCCTTTAAAATATTCAAAATACTCTGCTTTTTCAAACACCTTTAAAGGTCAAGCCTTCAAAACTAGAACTACGTAGCCTTTAATTTCCCATTGCACCAGAGAATGCGTAGGAGCAGGATCAAATCCTGTTAGTCTATTTTCATACAAACCTATTTATTTTTATTCTATTTAAAGGATAAAAAAATTTTCAAATAAATCACACACTCAGTTTAAGGGTTCCGTTCTTCGGAACAGGCGAGTAGGGTGCCTAACACGTTCCCTATTCGTAACCAACTCTCGAACCTATAATTTCTTCCTTAAGTTAGGATTTTTCCAAATATTTTCCCTAAAATAAAAAATTTGGTGCCGGCTCCACGAATCAACAAAAATAAATTAAAAATTAATTCTAAAATTTTTAGTGAGTCCATCATCTCATTGTAATTACGGTTACGGCAATGCTTAATATTTGTCGCAACCGTAATTACAATGAGATGACGAACTTGCTAAGATTTTTAAAAACGAATTTTGTTGAGTAGTGGAGCCTCCACCAAATTTTATTTTAAGGGAAAATATTTGGAAAAACCCTAACTTGAGGATGAGCTCTAGGTTCGGGAGTCGGTTACGAGTCCACCTATCCACACGGTCCTAGAAAACTAAGGCTGCACTAGGATCCATATGAAATTCTAAATGTCAAATAGCCAAGTATGCCACCAGTTTGCATGTAGAGCTCATTGCGTGAAACTTAGAATTATTAAAACAATGTTTTCTGGAATCCCTTATTTTAAAAGCTTTTCGGGATCCATATAAGCACAGGGTCCAAGATAACTAAGGCTGCATTGGGACCCTTATGAATCTCCAAATATCGAATAGTAGAGTATGCCGCCAGTTTGTATTTAGAGCTTATTGTGTGAGACCTAGATATTATAAAACATACCTTTCGGAATTTTAATTTATAACTATCAAAACTTGCTTTAAAAAAAATTGGGTTGGTTTGGGAGGAATGGGTAAGATTTGGTGCTTGGCCCAAACTAAACGAAAAAGTAAATTTTACCCCAAAATTTGAATTTTCCTTAAGAAGGATTATTTTGATTTTTACTTGGTATCAATCGTTTAAATAATTTGAGTATTATTGTCATTTTGAATTAACTAAAAACTTATGTTAATTGAACTGTTTATTTTTGTTTAGAAAACAAAAATTTAAAAGGTAAAAGGTAATTAGCTTATTGATTTTTATTATATTATTTTTTTTTATCAATAGTCTGTTGACTGGATTTTGACATGGCACAATTTAACTTGGCCTAATTAAAGGGGCAGCCATGACAATTAGCTTAATTTTAGCTCGCTATGCTGTAGGTCCGTGAAAGGCAACAACCATTATGATATGCGACCAATGCAGGGTAGTAGTTGGGCCTTTTGTTATGCTTGGCCCAACTCTGAATATGTGGCTCTATTATGTGATCAGTAGGCCCGCTGCTGCCCCCCCCCACAATTATAAATCAGCAGAGAGAGGGCCCAATTGAAAATCTGTGTGGCTTGAACACGACGTGGGAGTGTGACCCAACTTTTTTGGCCCATTAAAAAGTGTGATCCATTGTCCAATTGAATAATCAATATGGCTGCAACATTATAGTGTGCGGTCCCTCCTCCAATTGAATAATCAATATGTCACGACCCAAGTTGAGCCTACCCTATTATGCATAAATCAGCGTGTAAGGACATTTAAAAGAAAATTCTCGCCTTTAAGGATAGAACCGAGGGCCTAGCATTTAGGGGGGCAACAGGTGAACCACTAAGCTGGGCTGCCAGCTTAGTATTAACATCCACAATAATCAACTTAGCCAAAATTTGTAGGATCCAATTGCCAAAGCTGATGCAGAACCTGGGGCAAAGAGTTTGCTTGACTTTCCAATTTGCTGCTCACTGCTTTTTGATCTTTGGTTTATAACAAGTCACGTCATTACACAACCACGTGGCATTGGCTGTATTGATTTTGTCATCTCCTAATATCAATTTCACAATCGGTGGAGTTGAATTTTCCCAAGCCATTCTATAATCAGGTGAAGGACTTCACCAAATGATCAGCAGATTATGCGTGAATCACTGCCTGTTGATATCAGACTTCCCCAACAGCTCAAAAGAAAGTCTACACTTATATATGAATGCTTGAACAATGAAGAGAATAGGAAGTGAAAGATCTTCAACAACTCTGGAAGGCTCCTTTACAAGTTTCAGGCCATCTCCTAAGTATTTTGTATCAAGTCGATATCCACCGCACGTAGGAATGTTGCAGCTTTTGAGCTTGCCACAACCTTGGCTAGCAATGTCTTCCCAATTCCATACGTATTCTATCCCTATTCTGGAATCAACTTAAGCAACCGAAACACTCAAAACGGACCTGTTGTGAGGATAATGTGATCGCTTAAGGTTTCTATCATTTTCATTTTAATATTGGTTGAAATTCTATTTCTTTTGATGTTTTATAATTAACTTTTCTTTCTAGAGATTTTGTAAGAAGTTTAACTAAATTTATTTTTAACCTCACTTAGTCAATGAAAATAATTTTCTTTTAATAGTTTCTTTAGCACATCATGTTTTAAACATATGTATTAATTCTTACCATTGTAAGAATTATTTTTAATATTGGCTATTACTGATTCGTTATCATAATGCATAGAATTGAAGGTGTTGATTATATTCTTAAAGAAATATTTTCTAAGAAGTTTCCTCTAACATCCAAATTTTTTTTTTTAATTTTTGAAATTATAAGTTCATATTTATAAATAGAAACATGGGATACAAATAAAAAATCTAAATATCTTTGCAAAACTATCAATCTCGTGAAAAATTATTAAAATGACACCAGTATAAATCTAACAATAGATAACGCATAGAAATATTGGGATAAAAGTTTAGAGATGTCTAAATAACTCATAACCTTTGGCAATTACGAGAATGTCACTGAAATCAAATGAACCACGCATAGGGAGTAAAAGCTCAAGACGAACATTTAAAGATTTCATTAATAATTTAGATTTCTTGATAATTATTAAATTTTGATAAAATTATTGATTCATCGTTTATATTAAATTTTTTTAAAATAGTGTAAATTATAATTTTTAATAATTTAGTCACAAAAAATTATTTTGATATCATTTTAAAATCACTTACTTGTGTAGCTTTCTATTTTACAAAAATAGTAGCCAGTATCTAAGAAAATAGGTTAAGAAATCAAAAGTGAAAATACTTATTTAAAAATTAAAAATATTATTAATGAGTTTCATCTTGTAATTTTCATATATGCTAAATAAGTTGACAAAATACTTGTAAAATATTTTCAAAGATTAGAAATTAAATGGATAGAAACTTTTTTTATAGATGAGAGATAATTTAGATAAAATTTTGAGTTTAAATTTTAATATTCTCTTAGTATATATATATATATATATATATATATATATATATATATATAATTTCTTTAGGATTCATTGACTTTGTTCCTTTTGTAGAAATTTAAATGAACTGGATCTTTAGGATAGAACATGTCTTAGGATCAACCTTTATTATATTAAAGATATATAATACTAATTTATATATAATATATTGTATTAAAAATATGAAATATAATTTATTAATAAGCTTAAATATTATTATTTTCATAAATTATATTATATAATAATTTATTTATCTATTTTTAAATATATATTAAAAATAAAAATTATTTTCATACTTAACTTTGAAATTATACTAACTGATATTCTAAAATATTGGTTAAAGAATAATAATAGAGATATATTATTAAAAATTACGTTAAATGTACATTGAAATTATTGTGAGAGTCCATTATCAATAAATTACAATAAAAAAATTATCTTTAATTTCTTAAATAGTATCTTTTAAGTAGTTTTTTTTTAAAAAAAATCATAATTTTAAAATGATCAAACCTTTATTTTGTGAGAGCACTTAACTGATGTTTGAATTGATCTAGAAACTTTTTTATTTTATCTTTTAATTTCTTTTTTTCATAGTGTGAGAGAGATGTATAAAATTCAATTAGACTTTCTAATCCTATTCAATACATGTTAATTTTGACATTTTTAAATTTTAGAAAATAAATTCATTATATTATAAAAACAAATTTGAATTGTCATAACCTAACTTGTATCATGTATTATTTTAAAATTTATTATTTCAATGATTATATATTAATAATAATACTTTTAAATTTAATTTTTATATAATATAACCTTAAATTTATATTAATAAATTTATAATTTAATTGTATATAATATTAAAATTGATATATTATATCAATAAATTAATCTTAACTCATAAAAACTATCCTTGTAACAAGATTTTTCAACAAATAAAATTCAACACACTTAATTATTTTCTAGTGAATTTGTTTCATCAGCATGATGATAATGACGATTATTATACCTTGATACCTAGATATCTTTGATTTTTATTTGTTTGGTTTGTCTACCAATATTTTACTCCATTTTAGTATGTCCTAATCATCACTATTTATTAATTTATTTTTACAACTATAACAATCAACCATCTAATCAATTAATTAATTTATTTATCAACAATTTATAAGTAATGAAAAAAATAAAATAATACTAAAAAATTAAATATGCTTGATTCTAAAAAAAAGAAAAAAGAATGTTTGATTTCAATGCGACACTCGCATTAGTTCTCTTTCCTCTATGAAAAAAAAGTTTAGAACTTTTGAGTATTATTTATTAGAATATACCATTTTTTATATTATAATATAATCCAATATAAAAAATTATAAAACAAAATTGTAAAGCTAAATTACACCTTACACGATAAGGGATTAAAATTTATGACCATTGCATGAGATATATAGGCATAATAGTTTTCAAATATGTACCCGTACAATCTTGGTTTACAAGCTATGTTTTGAAATTTAAATTGAACATTAGAAAGGTAAATAATATTATTTTATGATTTTATTATGATTAAAACCACGAATATTCAATTGTATCACTAATTAGAAAGAGTTAGATTTAATTAACCGTTGAGCTAATTTTTGATTGAAGTAGTCAATCCAACTAATCAATTTTCTCAAGAAGCTTTAGAGTGCATGCATAAAACAAATTTTATTTAGCATTATTTTCTTTAAATTCACTAGATCATCCAAAAATTGTTAAATTAAAAGGGAGAAATAAAAAAAGGGAAAGAGAAAGAGTTCCATCTTTAAATTTTGTTTAATGAGTTTTACACATAAATTTATATAAATGGATACATCTTTATTGACTCAACTAAAAGTTCCATCATGCTTGATATTGTCACAAAATAAAAAATAAGACAAAATTAGATTCTAGTTGCATTTTAACAAACATAAATGTTGATCAAAAATAGTTTCTGGTTATTGAACGCATCATTTATTACTTCAATTGATTTTATTTTGATGTAATTTCTCTTTAACGAACATGTTCTCTAGTAAAAAATCAATACTTGAAAATGATAATTTTACATTAATTAAGAATGTGTTTCTTATCAAGAATGAGAAAAAAATTGGTCATTAGTAGTAATAAGGCCTATGGATATAGGAACATGTTTGAAAAAATGAAAAAAATTGATCTTTATCTTAAATTTATCAAAACAAAATACTTTGTAATGTCTTTCTGCATTCTAGGCTATTTTAAAAGGTGGAGATTTAAGAGAGGGATTTGCAAAAGGACCCTCGATCAATCCTTTTGCTATTTGCTTATAAGCTGCTTCAGTAAAGTGGGCTCCATCCCAGTTTATATGTTTTGAAGGATCAGAGCAAATTGTAGAGATAGGACTTCCACAAAATATTTTTATGTCGACATTGTAAGGTTCACCTTTGCCACAACATGCTTTAAAAGTCTCCCTCTTACTAGATGAAAAGCCTACATCATAGAAACTAATGCACGTAAGAATTATAAATCTTAATAAAACTAGAAATCACAAGTAATTGTCATTTACCCAGTGAAATAAAATAAAAATGCAACTCACCATATTTATGTGGTGCCTGAAATAAACGTTTGGCAGCACCGTAATAATCAAAATATATTATCTTAACTTGTGGATTCTTTTGTTTTAATATTTTTATGGCTTGTTTGAGCTGCTCATTATAGTACTCAATGAAAGCATTGTAAGCTTTCAAGCATCCAAACTGATCATAGTCATTTTTGTTGTTGCTATTTATTATTGTCAAAACAGCAGAATTGCATCCAATTGGAAAGTTTCCTGGCACCACTAGCTTTACTGCTCCTTCTCCAATTAATATCTAGCAAGGAGAAAGAACAAATCTCAATTTCAAATTCTAATGAATCATATTACAAATCAAAGTCTAATTACTCTATTAAAATTAAAGTTAACGTTACAGTGGTGGAATTAGTAATTTCTCCAATAATTGATGGAACCATTTCTCGGAGTTGTGTAATATTTTTATAAGGGATAAGTTCATTAATATCATTCTCACCAATCTCTCCTACTAAAAACAATGACTTTTTGAAGAACTTATTGCACTCTGCATCATAAAAACAAATAAAAGATTTTAGGTATATTGATAAATTTTCAAACATTTGCATAAAACATAATTAAAGGAGTTTGAAAAAACCTTTTTTATTTTTGCAGAGTGATGATTTGAGTTTCTTAAACCAATCAAGTTGAACTCTCAACGAATATGTTGATGCCTCTGGTGTATTAATCCTTTTTTGAATGAAATAGTCTTTATCAAGTGCAGTTGCACCAGCATATGCAAAATTTACTCCTTTACTAACATCATCTCCTTTGGTTATATTTAAAAAGGCTGGCAACATTGGTAATCCATATGCCTCGGCTACAAATAAAATGACATAGGTTAGTAAATTTTTAAATCAACAATGTAAAATTAATTGTTAAGATATCTTGTTTTGCATATCACTTGCAGTAAGGATTTCTTTAAGATGCTAAAAAATAAGGATAAATACCTATAAAATCTATGATTAATCATCCGTTTGACATACGTCCCGAGGGATGTTTGAAGTATGTTGATCCATACGAGCTGTTACTAGGCACAGCTGGATTGTAAGTTGCAGCATTTCCAGTGTCGCTTATAGAATCACCAAAGTTGAAAATGACTTTATACGGAAGAGGATTGGTATTTGAAACAAAGTTTTGATGAAAACCACAAGTAAAGATGATGCTAAAGAGAATGAAGATCTTCATGATATTACTATAGACTAGTAATAAAGAACACCTTGTGTGATGATGGATGTTTGGAAATTATAATTGAACTATATATATGATCACACAAACCATCCCTACGAACTATATATATGATCACACAAACCCTCCCTATGTCTAGCAATACAACTGGCATTTTAATTTTAACATTATTTAACTATTATAATTCTTAAAAGAGCATTATGAGCTGTGGACTAAATATAAAATTCTTAAAGAAAGAACATGAGTTGTAGTTTAATATATTTATTTAACCCAAATACAATTTTGGAGGTAGGTATGTTATATTTTAACATTATTATTATTTTTTATTTTATTTTTTTATATTTAATTATCTCAACTGCATTTACCTTCTTATAACACAATCTATATATTATAAATAGAGTTCGTAATGATTTCTTTATATGTATGAATAAAAGTATTTTCATTCTTCCATTCTAAAAAAAGAAGAAAGGAAAGAAGAAGAAAAATGAATTGTTGTTAGGAATTAGTTAGGGAAAGTTACAAATTGGTTAGAAAAGTTAAAAAAAAACAAAAAACAAAAGAATAATAAAAATTGAAAAAATAAAATAAATAAATAAGAAAAATAAAAATAAAAAAGAATAAATAAAAAAATAATAAAGAGAAAAAAACAAAATAAATAAAAATAAAAAAAGAAAAATAATACAAAAATAAAAAAAGGAAAAAAAATCAGAAAAATCATTATAAAAGAAAAGAAAAATAAAAATAAGATGCAGAAAAGGGGGTCGGAACTTTTGAAGGTAACATAGAAATATAAAAAGACTAGAGGCTTTTCAAGAAAGGGGATTTTTTTTGGTTGGGGGATCATTCCTCGACAGTTGATTTAGAAAATTCTTTTCTCTGTTTCTCGCGAGCATTCTCAGCCATTGCAGGAGCTTGGATTCCATCATTTAAAATCAAAAACTACCACTTTCAACATTGGTGGGGGGGGGGGAGAAGTTTTTAGGACTCTCTGAAGTGAATTCTTATTGGCTCCCTTTGCTCGCGACGGAGGCCATTGAAACTCTCCAGCTCATTCTCCGAGCTTGCAGCAGAATCGGAAAGCAAATTCGGAGCAATCTCCATTCTCTAGCTCAACAAACTTGAAGACGAATTATAGGATCTTCTTAGATTGCGGCACAATTCTGTTGAAACTCCAGGTAACCTCAACACTATAGCGACTCCTTACCATATATCACTATAATCTGTGAATCAAATTAAATTGGAATCATTGTTGATTGTGGATGGCAATCTCTATGACATTATGATATGCTTGTTGCTAAATATGCTTGCCTATGTGAACTTAATTTCCTATTGGCAAAGAGATGGTAGTTGTTAAAAAGAAGTGAAGCTGGATAATAATTGAATGTTGTTTATGTTCTAAATATGGGTAGTTTACAATGAATTGGATTTAGAGTTTTAACTGAACAATACATGCATTCCTGCGCTCTGAAACTACCAAACCAATGCTGAATACTTTTGATAATTAATACATGCATTGATTCTCTGGAATTCTGATTTCATTTGTGAAATATGACAGAAATTTGTTGTCCGTATGTCAATCTTGGATGCCTTACCTTGAAATCTTGAGATAAGGATTCGGATCCAATATTTGTGAATATACCTAGAGGCACTTTGCTCCCCTGTCCACCACCTTGTTGCTCCTATTTTGAGATAAACAGTTAGGGAGATTACCGCTAGTAATCGATCCTGGCCTGAGGATAATGCACGGGACTTCTGATAGAAGGCTACAGATCCTCCAGTTTGTATTTAAAGTTAATTACAGTGAGTATAAAGATCAAGCTGTGAGCCCAGCTTAGTGGTTCGCTCGTCGCCCCCCGTCTCCTGGGTCTCGGGTTCAACCCTGTGTGAGGTCGTTTATTTTAACACCCAATTTATGATTATTGAATCAATAGTGGGCCACATATAATATTAATTAATTTGAGGACCACAAAGCATAATCCAAAACTTGGCCTAAGCGGTTAAGCATGCTACATACCACTGCCTACCACTGCCATGTCCTTGGGTTCCATTCCCATGTATTGCTTTTTTATTTTAAACGCTCCACGGATCATTGAGCGCCTGGTCCAGTGGTTAAGCACGTGTTTGTGCAACCTCTTTAATAAAATGGATATTAATTTTCCATCACCTCATTTAATTACGTCCCAGTAGAGAATGACAACCAAAAGCTTGGTTAAGGGTGCGGTTCATAAACTTGACGCCCAGGTTCGAAACTTCTTATTAAACATAAATTCCTTATTTATTTACACCAGATAATAACCAATTAATTGAAGCCAGCCTAGTGGTCAGGGTGCTACCCAAAACTCTCAAGTCTTGTGTTGAATTCCTACCTGTAACTTTTTTGGCTAACCTCCCTCCAATTATTCAAGCAGCCACTCTTGTGGGCCATACAATAAAAGGCCACGTGTAACTAGCCCATGGCTACAATTATACCAAAATCAGATTTGTTTTATAAAGGGCTAATCCCCACGAGTCATATTGAATCAAGATGTTCAACAAGAAATATTATTCAAAATAATACCAACTTTACTTAATTTGGGTCAAGCTCAATTTTTTTTTAAAATTTTTAAATTATTTTTTATTTTTTTATTTTTGGTCAAGCCCAATTATTTTAATTTTAAAATCAAAATCTGATATTCCTAAGTTAGTTTTAAATCTTGAAATCAAATTCATTTCCTCAATTTGGGTCAAGCCTAATTCTTTTTTACTCGAAATCAATTTTTTCTATTTTATTTTAAATCAAGTCCTTGTTGTGAATTTGGATCAAGCCCAATTCTTTTCAAATAAAATCAAATCCAATGTTATTCATTTATTTCTTCTGCAAAATCAAGCCCAATACTTTAATTTTAAATCAAACCCATTTTTCTCTTAATTTGGGTCAAGATCAATTCTCCTTTTTTAAATCACATTTATTCTATGGTAGGGTCAAGCCCAATCCCAAATTTTATTTTATTTTTTAAATTCCTTTCCCTTTATTTGGGTCAAGCTCAATTCTTCAATTAAATCAAGCTTATTCTATTTTAGGGTCAAACCTAATTCTTTTTGAAATCACGTTATTTACTAACCTCGTTAAAAACGTTTGTTTAAAAAATATCTGTTTTTAATTTTCTAAAATTCATGCAACGAATTTTAATACGAACAGAAAACCTTCTCTGCTGTTCCGTGTTTGAATTTGCACGAATCCATACGCGGCTTACGACAGTTTGGATTTCGCAAGCACACAATTTTAGAAAATCACTGTTTACTAACTCTGTAAAAACGTTTGTTTCCAAACTGTCTGTTTTAATTTTCTAAAACTTGTGCAACGGATTCTAATACGAACAGTAAACCTTCTCTACTGTTCCGTATTTTAATTCATTCGGATTCAAACGCGGCTTACGACGGTTTGGATTTTCGTAAGCACAGAATTTTAGAAGACTGCTGTTTGCTACCTCCGTTTTCCTTTTTGGGATTTCATCTAAATGAATTCTAATATGAGCAGACAGCCTTCTCTGCTGTTCCATATTTGAATTTGTGCGAGTTCAAACGCGGCTTACAACGGTTTGAACTTTGCACGGATGTTTTTCCGGCAAATCTTTGTTTTATATAAAACCTCCACTTTCCTCTTTGGAATTTCATCTAAACGGATTCTAATACAAGCAAACAGCCTTCTCTGCTATTCCGTATTCGAATTCGTGCGGTTTCAAACGCGGCTTAGGACAATTTGATCTTTGCACGGACGTTTTTCCGATAAACCACTGTTTTATTTAAAGCCTCCTCTTTCCTTTTTGGAATTTGTCTAAACGGATTCTAATACGACCAGAAAGCCTTCTCTGCTGTTCCGTATTCGAATTCGTGCAGGTTTACACGTGGCTTATGACAATTTGAACTTTGCACGGACGTTTTTCCAATAAATCTCTATTTTATTTAAAAACTCTGTTCTTTTTGGAAATTTGTCTAAACAGATTCTAATACGAGCAGGCAACCTTCTCTGTTGTTCCGTATTTGAATTCGTGCGGGTTCAAGCGCGACTTACGACGGTTTGAACTTTTTCATGGATGTTTTTCCAACAAATCTCCATTTTTATTCAAAACCTCTGCTGTTCCGTATTGGAATTCGTGCGGGTTCACATACGACTTACGACGATTTTGAACTTTGCACAAACATCTTTCTCACTCCATTCAAAATCTATTTTTCCTGAAATCACCCTTCTATTTTCCAAGAGATCAAGTCTCTTAAACCAAAACTACGTAGCCTTGAATTTCCTATTGCACCAGGGAAGACGTAGGAGCAGGATCAAGTCCTGTCAAGCTATGTTTATACAAACCTATTTATTTTTATTCTATTTAAGGGATCAAACATTTTTCAAAAGAAAAAATCACACATCCAGTTTAAGGGTACCGTTCTTCGGAACGGGCGAGTAGGGTGCCTAACACCTTCCCTATTCGTAACCGACTTCCGAACCTAGAATTTCTTCCTCAAGTTAGGGTTTTTCCAAATATTTTCCCTTAAAATAAAATTTGGTGGCGGGTCCATAAACAAATCAAATTCTTTTTAAAATTTTAAGCGAGTTCATCGTCTCGTTGTAATTACGGTTGCGACATTCACTTCTGGTGATTTTAGAGTGCAAAGGATGGGTAATGATGATGTGTGTAAGGTTGATGGTCTTGGTGATGTTTGCTTACAAATCAATGTGGGAATAAAGTTATTGTTGAGGGGGTTCAAGCATGCTCGAGATGTTCATTTTAATTTGATCTCTACACAGATGCTTGATGATTGCGGTTATGATAACCACTTTGGTTATCAAAGACACTATGAATTCCATTAACGCGGAGTCATCTCTAGGGAATAGATGGCTGATTCATATTAGTGAAAAAGGCTGAATTGTTTAGCTAAAATGGATGAGCCTCTGAGATTTAAGATGCAGAGTTGAAGAAGTGTTCTCATTCAATGACTGGTAAGAAAACTAGAGTATCTTTAAGGGGAATCCTCCTTCAAGGAAGTCGGATCTACTTGAGTTAGTGCATGCGAATGCTTGAAGCCCATTGAAGGTAAAGTCATTTGGTGGTGTAATTTACTTTGTTTCCTTTATTGATATTAGTCAAAGAAGATTTGGGTTTATTCTTTGATGATAAAAAACCAAGTTATTGAGTAATTTAAACAATTTCAAGCTTTAATTGAGAGACAATCAAGCTAAACTATCAAATGCATTTGAACTGACAATGGTGATGAGTATTGTGGACCCTATTGATGGCTATTGCAAGCAATAAGGTATTAGACATGAGAAGACTCTGTAGCTGAATGGTTTAGTGGAGAGGATGAACAAGACTTTGATTGAAAGAGTTGGGTGTATGTTTTTTGAAGCAAAATTTCTTAAATATTTTTAGGGTGAGGCATTGTACACGGAAATGCATCCACAAATTTTCATAATGAACTCTTAAAGCTACAAATAATCTCTATAAGGAAACTAAGTAGGATTAGGAACTAAAAACAGAGAAATTAGAAAGTTTGGTGTAAATGATGAAAATTCCCTTGTACTTAGCCAACCCAAATAATCTGTAAGAGAAATATAAAAAAAGAGTTAAAAGAAATTTAAAGGGAATATAAACATTAAGAATGATAAAAAGTAATTAGAAAAACATAAAAATAATGAAGGAACGAAAATGCCCTCAAAATACTCTAAAAATACCCAAAATGCCCCTAGAAAGTTGTGCTTGCTACACATGGCTAATCAGTTCCCAAAAAATATCAAATGATCTTAGATTAACTCGGAAAAGAACAAAAGAAATTGTTAAAATTTTCGGAGGAACAATTTAGGATCTTCTTGGGTAATGTCGAGAAAAATTGCAAAAACGTCCCTAGACGGCCAAGAGGGCAAGAAAATGTGAGGACGAAGCCAAAAGTGGACCCCACATGGTGTGCACGAAAATTTCATGTGGAAAACATGGTGCTGAGTCACCTTATGAAATCAATCCAAGAAAATTTACTAAAGACAAAAATAATAAATGCAAAGATTCCTTTAACCATGGTTAAGGCTAGTTAACCTTGATTAATTAAAATTAATCATGCTTAAGACAAGATAAACTTGAATAGTGACAAACTTAGTCTCATCAACACTAATATAATTCTAAAGGAATAATTCCTCACATTTTGAATTATTTTGGAAAATGGATATTCGATGCAAAATTATAAAAGTACCCTTAAGAGAAAATTTTCCTACTTTGCCCTTTCTTGGTTGAATTCACTATGCTCCTTGAAAGGCCTTATTTGTTTCAGATTTCACTCCCTAAACATGTAGAAGATCTCTCCAAACTCTCTCCAAGTTAAACCTAATCCAAAAACCCTAACCTTTCACCTTAAGCTTAAGTTTTCATCTTTGAGATTTAAGCTAAAATCAACCTCTAAACACTAATTCCTACCACTTTCACTAAGAATATCCGTGGACCATTAAAGGGGAACCAAGTTCAGTGACCACATCCCCACCATGACCCGACACCAAGTCTCCATAGGATTTTTCTACTTTGTCTTTAAGCTTTGAATCTTACTTTTTATGGTTGGTTTTTCATCTTTTGTGGATCCTTTCTCTAAGACCCATAGATCTATTTTTTGTTTGGACTCATGAGGTTTCAAGGGTGCCTTTGAATGGTTCAAAATGAGCATCACCATTTTTAGTTATTTTTGAATGATAAAATGAAGTGTGGATGGATTAAAGTACTTCTTGGAAACTTAGAAGCAATTTAATAGGTGAAAATTCTTTAAAAATCTATTTTTGATGCTTTGGGTAGTTTTGAGAGGTCATGAGAATATTTTTTGAAGTGTTCATGATAGGATATGGATGGATCTTAGACTAAAATATTAAAAAGTATAATAAAACGTAATTCATAAGTCCCAAAATCTTGGTTTGGGCATAGATCTATAAACTACTAAGTGAAAGTTAAAATTTTGGGACCAAAAATGAAACAAGTTTCATAAAACACCTATAACCTTTCTTTGACCATGACCCAAGCTAAGTAGTTTGGACAAGCCTTGTATGGATCAGGTGCATAAGGTGCTACAAGTGCACAAAATCATTGAACCAAGGTTGTATGAGAAGAAATTTTGAATAGGTGACCTTGGAAAACCTAAAGGGAGCATTCGACCATATGGGTTAAGTTAAAGATAAATTTTTTTAAAATTTCTAAAGGTAACACAAACCATATGACTAAGTCCTAAATGATGTGAAACAACTTTTAAGAAAAGAGAATTGAGATAAAATATCCTACAACCCACTAGGTGTGCATTCAATCACCTTATCTTAGTTAAAGGAAAATGAACTTAAAATTTGGTTAATGATGCATTAAGAACTTTCATTAGATAAATGTGAAGATTTAAAGGTGTAATAAAGATATGAAAGTGACTAGGTCCGTAGTAGCCAAAATTGATTTAATCGAGTGAAATCGACAATTAACACTTATGCTAGATTTCAAGAATGCATAAGTTGATAATTAAAAATGAATCATGGAGTTGTGAGGAGGAAAGGGACATTCGACCATGACACTTAAGAATATAAGAGAAGCCTTAAAAATTAACTAAACTTGGTAAATTTTCTTACCTAAACTCCAACTAGAAGGATTCATCAACTTAGGTTAAACAAAGATGAAATTTGATGCCCTACACACTGGGAGTGACATTTAGCCACCTTAGGGTTAATTAGTTAAGAAGGAGTTTTTAATTCTTAACTATGGTTAATTAAGCATCCTTGGCATATAAGTATAAGAAATTAAAAGTGTAAGGAAGATTTATAATGGTTAAGGGATCCATTCGGCCATGTTAGCTATGTTAGTCAAAGAAAATTAAGATTTCACTATGACTTAAGATTAAACCTAGGCATGCATAAATTGAGTAATTAGGAATGAACCATGAGGTTGGAAGGTGTAAGCACCCGATTATGTCTGAGATGGGATTCCTTAAATTAATACTTAAATTTAAAATACAACAAATAAAGAAAATGGAAAATAAAATGATAAAAATAAAAAAGAAAAAAAGAAGGAAAAAAGAAAAATTTTCAGTTGGTTAAGTTAGCTAGGTTAGTAAAGGTTAGTTGAGAAGTAGTTAAAAATAAAATAAAATAAAAAAGAGAAAAATAGCTTTCTTGGGCGGGGAAGTTTGTTTAAAAAAAATGTGTATAAAGGGCGGAGAAAGGAAGTAATTAGGGCTTTTTTCTTTTGGCATTTTGGGAAGAAAAGTCAGAAACTCTCTCATGGATATTTTTTCAGTTTCTTAGTGCAAACTCAGCAAAAAGCATTGGAGAGTCCCCTGAGTCTCTTCCGATTTTCCTAGAGAATAACTGGAATTCTCCTAGTTCTTAGCCATTGTTCAGAAGCATCTTGGAGCTTCTCTTGGTTTCACCGTCTTCTCCTGTTCTACATCTCGGGGTTTTCTTTATTGTCGTAAAAGAAGAAGAAATAGTTGCGTCTCCAGAGAATCAATCTTGATTGGATTTTGTTTCAGCATCAATTGAAGAAAATTCACATCAATCTTGCATAGGTCAGTGTTCTCTCATCCTTTTTCTTGTGATCAAACATTGTCTCTTTTCTTGGAGTTTGCATGCTTACAAATAAAGAAATGGAATTCAATTAGGACTCTAATTCTGATTTAGAATTCTCGCCCAGATAAAAGGAAACAAGCAGCATGTATTTGATTTAAATAATGCTTAAATGGAAGCTTGTAAGAAACATGCTTAATTTATCCTAAACGCGAGCCAATTCAGGGCTGAAACACTTTGGTTCCTTAACACCACACTGATCTAATAAGAAAACATTGTAAACGGAGATTTCTAAACTAGTAAAAGTGCCACAACATCAGTCGTATTGGCTTGATTCCCTTAACAAAATGTTCACACCATCAACCTCACGGCTGCTTCTAAAACTTTACAAATATTGCACTGTACCAAACTAAACAATAGGTATAAGAACAGATCCCTCATCCCTGGGAAAAGATAGCATAGGCTAATTCCTCGTCAAATGCTGAATAACAAGATTTGTTACCAATTCTAAATCCATGGGTAGAGACCTGAATTAGAGTTCACTTTAGCTAGGAAGACAAAATTGGCCCTGGGAGAGGAAGTTAGTAGCAAGCTTGCTAACTGTGAAACTAAAAAATAATTATAGGTCACTAGTTACTATGTAAATCAGAGTGCTAAAAGTTGGACAAGTTAGAACCAATACGGATAACCAGTAAAATTTGATACAAAACAATTTACAACAGTAAAAGCTACACTCAGTACTTCATGGTCCCATAGCTTAGCAAAGTAGATTCAATCTGAAATTCTATGGAACATTTAATTTATTGCTGCAATAGCTAAGATCCTGCGATTGAAAATTAACCATTTAACAGGATAACCAAGTATATAGCAGCGTTGAGGTTGACCAGGAGCCTCGAGCTAGGTTGGGTGCAGGCATAGATTCAATTTGACCTACGTCAGTAACGTGCTTGGCATACCAGAGTATCACAATATACAGAGTTGGTCCCCTGGTTGATTTGTGTAGAGGCCCTAACCTTGCCGAGCGTTGGCATCAAAACGTGATTTATCATTTCTGCACATATGACGATGGAATTGGATAGGCATATAGGCGCTAATGTGAACGTGCCAAAGCAACCTTCGAGGAGGCCCATCACATCTAGTTTCGCTCTTATGAAACTAAATTCCAGAATTCCTGCTTAGGCAACTCAACTACAATAGGCTACCCATGATCACCTGCAAATATTCGATACTGAGGTAAAAGTAAAGACAAAGTCAAATGCCTGACTAGATAGTCTTTTGACATAGACCTCTGTATACCACTGGCCAAATAGGAGATGACTCTGCACCCTCGCTCAACTCAGTTTAAATTTATAATATAATCAGTGTCGTAACTATAATTACAACGAGATGACGAACTCGCTAAAAATTTTAGAAAGAATTAATTTGGATTATGGAGCCACCACCAAATTTTTAGTTAAGGGAAAACATTTGGAAAAACCTTACTTAAGGAAGAAATTCCAGGTTCGGGAGTCGGTTACGAATAAGAAAGGTGTTAGGCACCCTACTCACCCGTTCCGAAGAGCGGTACCCTTAAAATGAGTGTGTGATTTATTTGAAAACTGTTTGATCCATTTAATTAGAATAAAATAAATAAGTTGGTTGAAAATAGCCTGACAGGACTTGATCCTGCTCCTACGTATTTCCTGGTGTAATAGGAAACTCAAGGCTACGTAGTTCTGGTTTTTAAGAGACTTGATCTCTTGGAAAATCAGAGGATGATTTTAGGTAAAAAATTGATTTTTTGGACGAAGTTAAGTGTAAATAGTGATTTTCTAAATTGCGTGCTTGCAAAATCCAAATCGTTGTAACCCACATTTGAATCCACATGAATTAAAACATGGAATAGCAGAGAAGGCTGCCTATTCGTATTGGAATCCGTTGCGCGAATTTTAGAAAATAAAAAACAGACATTTTTGAAACAGATGTTTTTTATGGAGTTAGTAAATAGTGATTTTCTAAAATTTCATGCTTGTAAAATCCAAACCATCGTAAGCCGTGTTTCGAAACTGCACGAATTAAAATACGGAACAACAGAGAAGGTTGTATGTTCGTATTAGAATTTTTTGCACAAATTTTAGGAAAAAAAAAGACAGACATTTTTTATAGAATTTACAAACACAACGATTTTAAAAAGAAATTAGGCTTAACCCAGAAACACGATAAAAACGAGCGTGATTTGGTACTTAGAGAAACGAAATGGGCTTGATTTAAAATTAAAGAAAAGAATTGGGTTTATAAGCTCCAGACCAAGCTCCAAACTTGATCATAGCATGCGTGAATATCAATTTCCTAAATGGGTGCAGGGTTGTATAAGCTCAATGTGGTTGCAACAGGATCATTAAGGCCTCCAGGAAAATATCCACTGATGGACATTCAGCAATCGATTTTTTCTTTTTAAGCCAAATGCAAAGTTTCTAGTAGCCTTATATGAGCTGGTATTCGTTTGGATTTGCATTAACTTCCCTATTTCCATCTTAATATCCTTTCTCTAATATAATTGGAATTGGAAATATACATTGCAGAATCGATTCTATAGAACAGTAAACCTGGGACCTTGTTAGCTTCTGGATATGGATACAAACTCTTTCGCCACCAGTATCTTAGGCAATAGAATGCCATATCTCATCATGTTACACACTAATATCCAACCATAATTTCATAATAGCCCTTCGAATACAAGAGAACACTAATTTTTTTTTCTAAGAGCATCAACGACATTTTTGTTATTAGCATCCATGGCAACAAATATGTTAAGGTGAGCCTAGAGCAATAAAACACCTCAATTCATTTGTTACTGGAATCTACATGTCAATACTAAATGTAACCCGATTGGAAGGAGCATGGGATCGTAAATTTGATATCAATGACAGCACTAACACTATACACATTTACAATTCATAAGTCCACCAACCTGCTTCCACCGAAAATTACTTTTACAAAAAATAAAAAAAAATCATTCCAAGCTGAATATTAGAACCCAAAACCTTGAAACAGATATTCACCAACAAGTCACACTTATCAAGCGATTCAAGTTATCAAGAGATAGAAAATCCAATCTCTTATACACTGCATTATCCACGGATCTGAAGCAACAAACAGTTATTTCCTAGCATAATCGGATCAAGTAACGACAGACACCTTTTTTATTTTCGAAACTTGAACAAGCATATTAGTGGCAGAGGATATTAATTAATTCAGACTAACCTTCTAGCATTCGTGGCTCACCAGATCCTAACTTCTACAATTTCGCGAGTTATCGATCGTATATCCTCTCAGTTTAAGATTTGGTGTAAAGTAAAGAAGAAGAGGTTTAAGCTTTCTCTGAAAAGCTTGCTACTGGTTCCTAAGATCAAAGATGCAAGGAGGCCATCTAAACTGAGAATCATCACAGACTCGAGAGAAGACGAGAAAAGCTCAAAACTTGGAGTTGCAAGGGAGACCTTAGCTTTCTTTTTTGGATCTTCTCCCCTCCCTTCTGTTTTACCTTATTGTTGGATCGGAGAACAGAACCTGATTTAGTATCAGGGGCTTTTGGCTAACAATCCTTTGTGCGAGCTTCCCTCAATTGTGGCTGGAGCTCGATCAAGATTCGTGACACCATTTTTTATTTAGATGACTAGAGAGCCTTTTTTTAATCGCAGAGGAGAAGCAGAGCTGTCTTTGAAAACTCTAGAAACTTGATTCAGAGAGAGTCCTCTTCTTGGATTAGAATTCTCCCATTTCAAAAGTGAAAAACCTCTTATTTCCCCCCAAGTGAAAGAGTCCAAAAAACCCTCGCTCTCTCTTTTTGGCCTTGTTTTTTGTATGCATCCATCCTCTCTATTTTTTTCTTCTCTTCTCATTTTTTTATTATTATTTTATATATTTTTTTTTTCAATTTTTTAGTTTTAGTTTTCTGTTTTGTTATTTTTCAGTTTTTAGTTTTAGTTTTTAGTTTTTGTTATTTTTCAATTTTTATTTTTATTTTTTCAATTTTTATTATTTTTTTGTTACTTTTCAGTTTTTTAATTTTCTTATTTATTATTACCATTATTATTTTTATTGATTTTTACTTTTTTATTATTTTGTTTATTTAAATTATTTTTTTCGCTTTTCCTTTTTCTTTTATTTTTTGTAACTAATTTATTATCATTTTTTATTTTTTATTTTTATACTAACTTTAACTCTTTTAACTAACCTCCTAACCAACTAACTAACAATCTGTTTTTATTTATTTTTCTCCTTTTTTTCCTTTTTTCTTTTTTTTTCTTTTTTCTTTTTTTTTCTCTTTTGTCTTCTCTTTTTTTGTCTTTTCCTTTTTTTACTTTTTACTATCATTATTATTATTTATTGTTACTATTATTATCTTTTACTTTTACTTTTTTATTATTTTTTTTATCTTTATTACTTTTATTTTGATTTCTTTTAACTATTTTAGACTAAATTACCTTTTGACTAATAATTTCTTTTGGATTTTGAATTCTCGGACATAATTTGGTGTTCACAATTAGTAAGGCTAGTCATAACTAAAGGGTTCGGTTCAGTGGTTAATACATTGGAAGAGCTTTGAGGATGGGGGTTCAAACCCCACTAGAACCTCTTCTGATAAAATGGATATTAAACCTCCCATCAATTATAAACCTCCTTATTTAATTATACTTGCACCAATATGGATTAAGCATCATAAAATGACAGCCAAATCTTCCATCAATCATAACTCCCTTATTTAATTACATTTGCACCAGCTAATGATTAAACAATGAAGCTAGCTTAGTGGGGCCTGAGGTCCTGGGTTCGATCCCCTCTGCGGCCTTTTTGTGATTATTGAACAACAAATTGGCAGCAATAGACCTTTCACTCTAAATCGAGTCAAAATTTCCAAAAATAAATTTCATTCCTCTTTGCAATTAATTTGGGTCAAGCCCAATTTTTGTTTTTTTAAAAATCAAGTACATAATTAGTTTCCAAGTTGTTCTTTTTTTTAGGTCAAGCCCAATTGTCTTGTTTTAATTTGAAATCAAGTTCATCCTTTTATTCGGGTTAAACCCAATTCTTTCTTATTTGGGTCAAGCTCAATTCTTATTTTTTTAATTTAAAATTAATTCCTTTTTTTTGGGTCAAGCCCAATCATCTTTTTATTTGAAATCAAGCCCAATTTATTTTTTAATTTAAAATCAAATCCATTTTAATTTGGGTCAAGCCCAATCTTTTCTAATTTTGAAATCAAATCCAGTTCTTCCTAATTTGGGTCAAACCCAATTCTTTTCTCTAATTTTTATTAAATGAGGTCCTTTTTTTCTTTTATCTTAATTTGGGTCAAGCCCAATTCTTTTTTAATCAAATTCAATTTTTTATGTGGGTCAAGCCCAAGCCCTTCTCTTTACTTAAACCCAATTACCTCTTTTTTGAAGTCAAGACCATTTGTTTTTCTTTTACATTAAATTTGGGTCAAGCCCATTCCCAAAGGCTCCATAAATCAAAATCACTATTTTTACTAATTCCGTCAAAATGTCTATTTTTTTTTAATTTTCTATAATTTATCTAAACGGATTCTAATATGAGCAGACAATCTTCTTGCTGTTTCATATTTTAATTTGTGTGGGTTCAAACACGGCTTACGACGGTTTGGACTTTGCACAGACATCTTTCCGGAAAATTTCTGTTTTTCATTCCAAACATCCATTTTCTTCTGGAAATTCGTCTAAACGAATTCTAATACGGTAAGGTAGCCTTCTTTGCTCGTTCATATTTTAATTCGTGCAGGTTCAAATGCGACATAGGACGATTTGGACTTTGCGCAGACGTCTTTCCGAAAAAATTTTGTTGTCAAACATTCGTTTTCTTCCGGAAATTCGTCCAATCAGATTCTAATACGGGCAGACAGCCTTCTCTGTTATTTCGTATTTAAATTTGTCCGGGTTCAAATGCAGCTTACGATGGTTTGGACTTTGCCCAGACATCTTTTCGGAAAATTTCTGTTTTTCATTCCAAACATCCGTTTTCGTCTAGAAATTCATCTAAACGGATTCTAATACAGGCTGGTAGCCTTCTCTGCTATTCCGTATTTTAATTTGTGCAAACTCAAATGAGGCTTACCACAGTTTGAGTTTTGCAAGCACGTGATTTTAATCCTTGTTTTAACTAACTCCATAAAAAAAATCGATTTCTCCTATAAACACCTTTTCTATTTTTCCAGTGGATCAAGTCCTCCCACCAGAACTACGTAGCCTTGAATTTCCCATTGCACCAGGGAATACGTAGGAGCAGGATCAAGTCCTGTTAGGCTATTATCCATAAAACTATTTATCTTCTACCCTATTTAAAGAGATCAAACAGTTTTCAAAATATCAAAATCACACACTCAGTTTAAGGGTACCGTTCTTCAGAACGGGCAAGTAGGGTGCCTAATACCTTCCCTACTCGTAACCAACTTCCGAACCTAGATTTCGTCCTCAAGTTAGGGTTTTTCCAAATATTTTTCCTTAAAATAAAATTTGGTGGCGGCTCCACTAACTATTAATTCATATTCTTTCTAAAAATTTTAGCGAGTTTTTCATTCATTATAATTATGGTTACGATAGAAGGCCACATTAGACCATTTATCCTATTAAGAGATGCTCGATAGGACTTTCATGTCTTTGGATCAGAGTATATGGTTGGAACGTCTCCATCACTAGGCCAAGGTAGGTTTGCCAGTCCTTTAGTTTCGTTTCCAAAGAAGAAGTAAAAATGTCATATCCGTAATGTAAAGTTCTATAAATAGGTAGATGCAAGCATCCTAGTTATTATTATGTAGTGGTAAACTAGTTCATGTACCAGAATATATAGAAAATATGTATGAAATATGGTATATACATTATGATGTGTAATAAAGTGTATATAAAGGCCGTAGTGCCTAAGACTGTTATGTTCATGTAAAAAGGATTGTTCAATTATATAAAGCTTGTATGTGTATGAATGGTTTATATTTAATTTTTTTTACTCTTGATGAGAGAAAAAAGAGGCAAAGGGAGTGATTTGTAATGATAATAATCTACATACGCACAAGAATGTCTAGTAATTTTGTTTATTGATACAAACACTATATCGATAAGGCTCGCATTATATATCAAAACGATTGTTTTAAAAAAATTTATTGTATTTCTCTAATAAGAATTTTCAAAGATTTCGCATCATGAGATAACAAACTAATAATGGAATCAGATATAAAAATTAAGCGTAAAATTGGTATTCATTTTTAGGATGTTATATCCTATGCTTCTATTGTGGTTAGTTTGATGTATGGAATGGTCTACTCAAGGCTAGATATATCACATGTTGGTATAATTAGTAGATTTCTACCAAATCCAGGTACAGAGCATTGGAATACTATGAAATGGATATTGAGGTATCTTCGTGGTATTACTAACTTGAGGCTTTGCTTTGAAGGAGTTAATTATACTCTTGTGGGGTATACACATTTAGATATAGGTGTAGATGTTGATTCTAAAAAGTCTATTTTAGGCTACTTGATTAAGTTTGGAGGGGGAGTTGTGGCTTTGTGGTTTAAATTGCAAAGTGGGCAAAGTTCATATTGATGTATTTGATGTAAGGTTGTGAGAATTGATTCAAGTTCATACTGATGATAATCATGCTGATATGATGATTAAAGCATTACCAATATAAAATTTTCAAGCTTATTGTGAGATCTCCAAAATGATGGTCGTCTCCACATAGTTATGAGGAGACGATTTGTTGGGTATTAGGCTCTCTTTCTATGTGGAGATAAGCCCAAATATGGTATGCCACTTTATGTTCCATTTACTTAAATGTATAAGAGTTAAAGAAAGGGGTGTGATAGAGAGAAAAGTATGTTATGTTGAGAGAGAGGAAGAGATAAAGGCATTATTTAATTTGAGGTATTTTCATCTTCTTGGTTCTCCTTTGTAGGCATTGTTTCTTCTTTAATTGGTTTAATGTACAAGCAATTTCTGTACTTGCTTAGAACTCTCCTGCACTCTATATTTGATCATGGTAGAGCTATTTCTTTGGTCTGGATGATATGTGGTATTTTTACTATTCAAATTGAGGAAATTTCCACGTTAATAATCTTGGTGTCTATTATTTATTTGAACTCTTATAGTTGCTACTCTATATTTGTTATTACTCCTCAAGGTTCTTAAAAGTTTGAGAGAATTTATTCCTATTGTGTTTATCATACGTTTATTGTACCTTGCCATTACATTACTATGTCGTAACCGTAATTACAACAAAATGACAAACTCGTTTAAAAATTTAGAAAAGAATTTGATTTGAAGTGGAGCCGCCACCAAATTTTATTTTAAGGGAAAATATTTGAAAAAACCCTAACTTGAGGAAGAAATCTAGATTCAAGAGTCGGTTATGAGTAAGGAAGGTATTAGGTACCTTACTTGCCTGTTCCGAAGAATGATACCCTTAAACTGAGTGTGTGATTTTGATATTTTTGAAAACTGTTTGATCCCTTTAAATAAAATAGAAAATAAATATGTTTGTAGAAAATAGGCTGACAAGACTTGATCCTGCTCCTACGTATTCCCTGGTGCAATGAGAAATTCAAGGCTTGTAATTTTGGTAGGGGGACTTGATCCCCTGGAAAAATAGAAAAGGTGTTTATAGGAGAAATTGATTTTTTTTAATGTAGTTAGTTAAAATAAGGATTAAAATCACGTCCTTGCAAAGCTTAAACCGTCGTAAGCCGCACTTGAGTTTGCACGAATTAAAATATGGAATAACAGAGAAGGTTTCCTGCTCGTACTAGAATTCGTTGCACAAATTTTAGAAAATAAAAAATAGACATTTTTGAAACAGACGTTTTTTAACGAAGTTAGTAAAAAATGATTTTCTAAAATTACGTGCTTGCAAAATTCAAACCGTCATAAGCTGCGTTTGAATATACACAAATTAAAACATGGAACAGCAGAGAAGCATGCCTGCTCGTATTAGAATCCGTTCCACGAACTTTAGAAAATAAAAAATAGACATTTTTGAAACAAACATTTTTTAACGGAGTTAGTAAACAGTGATTTTTTAAAATTACGTGCTTGCAAAATCCAAATCGTCGTAAGCTGCATTTGAATCTGCACGAATTAAAATATGGAACAGCCGAGAATTCTGTCTGCTCGTATTAGAATCCGTTGCACGAGTTTTAGAAAATTATAAATACTTTTGGAAATATTTTATTTAGAAGAAAAGAAAAAACAAATATAAAGATGATAGTGCCTAAACAAAAATAAAGGATAAAAAATAATAATTAAAGCAAAGTTAGCTGCACTTGTAAACACTCAATTATGTCTGAGGCCTTCCATTTGTTAAATTAATTAAGAAACCAATAATAAATTAAATAATAAATAAATATTAAAGTTAATAAAAAGAAAAACAAAAGAAAACAGAAAACAGAAATACAGAAAGCAGAAAGACAGATAAACAGAGAAACAGACAACAGAATAAATAAATAAATAAATAAAACAAAAAAAAGTAGAACATGAAAATAAAAACAAAGTAATAGAAAAATTAAAATATAAAATATAAAATAACAAAAATAAATATAAAACAAGAAAATAAAAATAAAGAGAAAAAGAAAGAAAATAATATAAAAAATTAAGATAAATAAATAAATGAAAAATAATAATAATAAATAAATAATGATAATTGAAAAATGATTAAAAAATAAATAACTGAAACAAAATTATAAAATAAAAAATATATAATTAAATAAAAATAAAATAAATAAAAAAAAAACTGAAAAAACAAAAATAAAAAAAACAAAAAAAAGAAAGTAAAAATCAAATAAAAGAAAAAAGAATAAAAACAGAAAAAAATTAAAAAACTGAAAATAACAAACTAAAAATATAGAAAATGAAAAATTAAAAAAGAAGATTAAAACAAAAAAATAGACAACTAACTAAGAAAACAGAAAACGAAAGATAGAATATAAAATAAAAAATGCATGCATGCATGCAGAGGCGTTGTTGGGATTTCCAGGATGGGGGTTTTGGGAACTAAAAAGAGAGTTTCTTGAAAGTGCTCCTGATCTCGGCAATCATCTTCGGGGAAGGAGACCATTTTTTGGCTCCCTCACAATTTTGGAAGCAAAAAAGGAGGAACACACTGAGTCTCTTGGAGGCGGTTCTAAAAAGGGTTCAGGAGAGATTCAGAGAAGGGGGAGGCCATTGGTTTCTTGCACCTTCTTCCAATAGGGATTGGAGCTCTGTTTTGGGTAAAAATTCTCCTCCAAAAGGAC
Source organism: Canavalia gladiata (assembly GCA_037954105.1). Taxonomy (NCBI): domain Eukaryota; kingdom Viridiplantae; phylum Streptophyta; class Magnoliopsida; order Fabales; family Fabaceae; genus Canavalia; species Canavalia gladiata. The sequence goes on from CM075662.1 coordinate 27,332,241, forward strand.
TCTGGCATGGCGTTATCTCCTGGACTGGCCAGCGTGTTCTATGTCAAGCAAAGGGAGTAGCTATATCCATAGATTCTGAATTCAAGATTCAGACTAAGAGATGGCCTTAATTGTTGGCTTCATGCAAATTCAGCTCACGCTATAGAGAGAACGTATTTGATCGGTTACAATTGTATTGCAGATTTCTATCATAAATGACTCCCACACTAGAAATTTGCATGAGCAGAAAACCAGGTAAATTCTGAGCATTTCATCCTATAAATCGTTTCAGTAACGTCCCAAATATTTTGCCTATATGTTAGTGTGATTAAAGTTTAATTGAAGATCAATGAATCTAATCTTGATCATAGCAGTACAAACACTTGTAATATATACTTCTGCTGAGAACTTAGGATTGTGTTGTACAAACCAAAATTAATAAAGTCTCTTAGCATACGCCAGTGTTCTGATCTGTAATCTTATGAGACCATAGAATGGATGAGTAGGAGGATTAGCTCCGCTTTCTGCTGAGATGCTATACAGCTTGGTGACCTTGTTTAATGAAAGTAGAGAACCAGGTTCAAGCACAGTTGTAGTCAATGGAGTTTCCTTGGGTAGTTTTGGAAGCTGTTGAATGAACTAGAGAAGGTTACCAGTGTCTTAAATCTTTATGAACTGTTGGAGTTATCAGTGAAATGGGCCAAGCTGTTTTAGAAATAAAAACCTTTGCAAGGGACAACAAGCATTCTGCTGATAAGATTCTGTTACTAAGGCCTTCGAACGAGAGTTTGTGCATTAGAATTAAGGAGGAAATTCTTAAACTAGGATAGTATCTCTAGAAGGAAACTTACTGATCAAGTTGCATCTAAAGCTCTACTCGAGAGCTAAGATTTCTTGTTTGAGCTCAGCCGCACGAGGGAGCTTTTGTTGGGTTTGAAAGTTCAAAATATTTGAAACCTTTGATCCCGATCTAGATTTAACGAAATTCAGTACCAAGTCGGGCTCCCAATAGAATGCACAGGCATGGCTCACCATTTGTGTAGGTTCAATATGTATTCATATCCCTCGTATTAGATGTTGTGGCTCACACGAGTGCAACCTGGCTTTGTGATGAACATGGTGGCAACAGGAAAAAGCCATGCAAATTGCTCCAAGAAAGCATGGTGTGGATAATGTACAATAAAGTGGAAATTCTTACCGATTCCATAGAAGCAACATGTAGGCTGAGAGGAAATCCCCCTACGTACGAGAATATGCCTTTGCATGGCATAAGGATGTGTAATAAAAGCAGGAGCTCGTGACTGATGCTTCATAACTTGAGACTCACCAGAGATGTTAATGGGTTTTGATTAGTTGAGCCGCATGTGCTTACTGGACAATCTAAAGCACTTGAGATGAGGTCATATGTTGTAGGGGGTATCCAAAGTAATCAGTAAGCTCGAGGTGCCCAGTTTTCTAATATGAAATTATGCTCACCTCTGAAAATGACCAAAAAGGTTCAGTGCGGGTTCACTCATTAAGTATTGCTGCGCATATGCCTGAAGGGCCAAACCTTGAAGTAAATGGTGCTGCATGAAAAAGACGGGATCATGCACTGTAGAGAGCAAAGGCCAAAACAACATCATGGTTCTAGGATGATTTAAGTCTCCAAGCTCACTATTTTTGGCATTCCAAAAAGCCATTTCCATGCATGGTAACTCCATGGACAAATCAGGTTGGCCTGATTTGAGAGTCAATTTGTAGTACATGTCCCTGATATAGCTGAAAAGCAAAGCCTAAGATGATGCTTCCCCGACGCGCATGGGTATGTATATGGTTCCACCTAAACATGCATGTGCAGAGAAACCCATTCTTGACATACACGTGCATGGCAAAATAACATCACTTCTTATTAATTCTAATCTCGCAAAGGTTTTATTTCATTATTGAATACCATGTATCAGTTGAAGCCTGGCTCGGATGGTTAATTCGCTGCTCAGCCTCCTTGACCTCAGGTTCGATCCCTGTGAATAACTCTCTATTTTAATTTTCCATTTAAACCGTTCTAGGGGCCAGTCATGTTTCCATTTAAACCGTTCTAGGGGCCAGCCATTGCCTCATGACTTGGGCCATATCTGCTGTTCTAATTGGCCCATACAGTTGGGACGCGCGGCAGTAACAATCCCCGACCAGAGCCCTACAACCAAGGGATTCTTAAAGGGGCCTTGCTGTGAAGTCGTTCCAAACTCAACTAGATACCTAAAATATTAAATTCATATTTAGTTTAGTAGTAACCAAATTCATAATTAATTTTCACGTCAATATTAAATCCCATTCCTAATTAATTCTTAATTCCTTATGTCAAGTTAAATTCTTCTCTTCAATTTTAAATTGAGTCAAGTTTAATTAATTCTCAATTCCCTATATGTCAAGTTAAATTCTTCTCTCCAATTTTAAATTAAGTCAAGTTCATCCTTTTTTTTCTTTCATCAAGCTCTGACCTAAAATTCTTTTTTTCTTTTGAAAATTTCAGATTAAAGTCATTTTAATTCAAATCAACTTTAACCTTTTTCGAATTACAAATCAAGTTTAATTCCTTTTTCTTCAAATTTAAATCAAGTTTAATTCTCCCCCTCAAGTCTCAAGTCAAATAAATTTCTTCAGAATAAAGTTCAAATTCTTCTTCCCCAAATTCAAAGTAAATTCATTTTCTTCAATCCCTTTTCTCAAGTCAAAATCAAATACAAGTCTTTTTCCTCAAATTTCCTAATCAAGTTCAATTCAAATCGAGTTTAATTATTTCTTTTTTTCAAAATTGCCAAATCAAGTTCGATTCCTTTTCAAATTCAAGTCAAGTTTCATTCCTTCGTTTCAAGTTCATTTTAAATCAAGTCCATTTCAAAATCAAATTCTCAAATTTTAAATCAAGTACATTTTCAATCTAGTTCATCTTAAATCAAGTCCCATTTAAGTCAAGTTTCATTCTATTCTTCAAGTTTGAGTCAACCTCATTTCAAACCAAATTTATCTTTCAAATCAAACCCTCTATTATTTTCAAAGTAAATTCATTTTTAGGAATCACTAGTCTCACACGATGAGCTCTAAATGGGAAACTGACGGTTTCACTACTATTCAATATTTAAAGATTCATATAGGCCCCAGTGCAGCCTAGCTGCCTCAGACCTTGTGCATATATGGACTAAAAGTTCTTCCTAAATAATTATCTTCCAAAATTATTTTTAGGAATCACGAGTCTCACGCGACGAGCTCTAAATAGGAAACTGGCAGTTTCACTACTGCTCGATATTTAGAGATTCGTATAGGCCCCTGATAAGCATAGATTTCATAAATAATTATCTCTCACTTTTATCTCATTAAGACTTCTTATATGTTCAATTAAGTGATCTTTGTCATATTTTATGAGTTTGGGTTCATATGAAGTTTAATTGAATTTCTTTGCTTACCCAATTAAAATGACACTATTATAGTATTTTGAGCAAAATAGGAGTTTTAGACATCCAAAAATCATGAAATCTGTCTTGAATGAAAGCTTAAAGAAGTGTCCACAGTTACAAAGCAAGAGCAGACTCTAAATGGGATGTTTAGGACTCCGAAATTATCTCAAAAGATGAGATAGTGTTGCTGACGTGGAATTTGAACAGTGTTCAAAGATCCGGCCATATCTTGAGATACAGAAGTCATATTGAGATGAAATCAAATCTGTTGGACATATAAGATCCGGGGCTACAACTTGTGTTCAGAAGTCAAGCTCTAATTCAGACATTTGAACATCCGAAATTGCGGTGCAAGAAAGTCAAAATTGTTGTGCTAATTGGTGACAAAAATTCAAAAGTGTTTTGCATTTTCAACAAAGCCCATGTGAAAGCAATAAAAGGATGGAAAAGTAATATCCTAGTTGGTGACTTTCTGAAGATGATTCCTCACAAATCCTCTATAAATAGAAGGGTTTACAAGAGGAGAAACAACACCCCTTTGAGATTAACTCCAACACCATTTTCCATCTTTCTTTCTTTCTTCTTAGTTTGCCTCCTTCATGGAAGGCTTAGTTTTTCTTTATTGTTAGTTGCCTCCTTCATGGTAGGCTTAGTTTTTCTTTCTTGTTAGTTTGCCTCCTTCATGGAAGGCTTAGTTTTTCTTTGTTGTTAGTTTGCCTCCTTCATGGAAGGCTAGATTTGTAGTTTCAATTCAAGGATTCAAGCTATTTTCATTTTAACTTTGAGGTCTTGATCTTTATTTACATGCTTATTAAGTGGTTTCTACTCTGCTTCACTATATTCTTCAATTTTATTCTTTAATCAAAGTTTGATCGGTTGACGTATTTTGATTAATGCATAATTGATTTATAATTGGTTTTTGATTGGTAAATCATTTTCCAAAAGTTTGAAGAGTAGAAATTAAGTAATTGAATTGAAGGTTTTCATTTTATTACTTACTTCAACTGAATTCTGATTGTGAAATTGGTTTAGATAAAAGATTAAGTGGTTACTAAATCTTGTTGATCATAATCAATTAAATTCTGAGAGGTTTCTCAGTAGAGAATTCAAGGATCATTTTAGGGGTTCCAGATGATCCTAGGTTGATAAACACAATGCATGATTTTAGTGATCAATGATTAGTTAAGAAAATAGCCTCTGAATTCCTTGAGTTGATAATTGTTAAGTGAAATTAATTTCATTCTGTATTTTGCATTTAGAACTTCATATCAAATCTTTCCAAAATCCACTTGTTCTAACTTTCTCCTAATTTGCTTAAGAATATGAAATGGTCTTTGGGAGATGACCTAGGTTGCACCTTATACTATACCAATAGTTTGGAAAAAATCTAGAAATTATTTTTGCACGTTTGCGACGAGCGTGTCAAAAATCATTGATCCTTGAAATCATGCATTGTGTTTATCAACCTAGGATCATCTGGAACCCCTAAAATGATCCTTGAATTCTCTACTTAGAAACCTCTCAGAATTTAATTGATTATGATCAACAAGATTTAGTAACCACTTAATCTTTTATCTAAACCAATTTCACAATCAGAATTCAGTTGAAGTAAGTAATAAAATGAAAACCTTCAATTCAATTACTTAATTTCTACTCTTCAAACTTTTGGAAAATGATTTACCAATCAAAAACCAATTATAAATCAATTATGCATTAATCAAAATACGTCAACCGATCAAACTTTGATTAAAGAATAAAATTGAAGAATATAGTGAAGCAGAGTAGAAACCACTTAATAAGCATGTAAATAAAGATCAAGACCTCAAAGTTAAAATGAAAATAGCTTGAATCCTTGAATTGAAACTAGCCCCAGTGCAGCCTTAGTTTCCTCGGACCTTGTGTATATGTGAACTAAAAGTTCCCCTTAAACAACAAAATTTTTCAAATATCATCCTCCAAATTCTTTACCTCTGAAGGTCAAGCCTTCACAAACCAGAACTACGTAAGCCTTGAGTTTCCCATTGCACCAGGGAATACGTAGGAGCAGGATCAAATCCTATCAGGCTATCTTCCACCAACCTATTTATTTTCATTCTAAACTAAAGGGATCAAACAATTTTCGAAAACAACAAAAATCGCCCACTCAGTTTAAGGGTACCGTTCTTCAAAATGGGCGAGTAGGGTGCCTAACACCTTCCCTACTCGTAACCTACTCCCGAACCTAGATTCTTCCTCAAGTTAGGGTTTCTCCAAATATTTTCCCTTAAATAAAAATTTGGTGGCGGCTCCACATCAAATCAATAAAATATTCTTTTAAATTTTAGCGAGTTCGTGGTCCGTCGTGATTACAGTTGCAAAATCACTTACTTAGGAAAAATTGAAAATTGACTTTTCTTCCTTTTTTCCTTCTTCTTCTTCATTTTTTAAATTGTGAAGGTTTTCTCCTTATACAGGAGGAGAAGGGATTGAAGAAGTGCTCCTTGTCCAATGTGGAACTTCCTTCCCATATCCTAAAATTTAGAGAGAGGACATCTCCTTATATAGGAGGAGGAGGGCTTAAAGAAGTGCTCCTTGTCCAATGTGAGACTTCTTTTCCATCTCCCCAAAATTTAGAGGGAGGACATCTCCTTATATTGGATGAGGAGGGCTTAAATAAGTGCTCCTTGTCCAATGTGGGACTTCTTTCCCATCTCCCCAAAATTTAGAGGGAGGATATCTCCTTATATAGGACGTGGAGGGCTTAAAGAAGTGCTCCTTGTCCAATGTGAGACTTCTTTCCCATCCCAAAAATTTAGAGGGAGGGCATCTCCTTATATAGGATGAGGAGGACTTAAAGAAATACTTTTTATCCAATGTGGGACTTCATTCTCATATCCCGATAATTTAGAGGGAGGACATCTCTATATATAGGAGGAGGAAGGCTTAAAGAAGTGCTCCTTGTCCAATGTGGGACTTCTTTCCCATCCCCAAAATTTAGAGAGAGGACATATCCTTATATAGGAGGAGGAGGGCTTAAAGAAGTGCTCCTTGTCCAATGTGGGACTTCTTTCCCATCCCCAAAATATAGAGGGAGGACATCTCCTTATATAGGAAGAGGAGGGCTTAAAGAAATGCTCCTTGTCCAATCTGGGACTTCTTTCCCATATCCCAAAATTTAGAGGGAGGACATCTCCTTATATAGGAGGAGGGCTTAAAGAAGTGCTCCTTATCCAATGTGGAACTTCTTTCCCATATCCCAAAATTTAGAGAGAGGAAACATCCTTATATAGGAGGAGGAGGGCTTAAAGAAGTGCTCCTTGTCCAACGTGGGACTTCTTTTCCATATAGGAAAATTAGAGAGTGGGAGAGACTCACTCTTCCCAAGTATTTTTTCCCTTTTTGGATTTCTAATATTATTCGGTGTGCTATTTGTTTTTCTCTTTTCTTATTTTTACTCTTTTTTCTTTTTTACTCTTTTTTATTTTTTGTTATTATTATTTATTATTTCTACTCTTTTCCTTTTTCTCTTTTCTTTATCTTTATCCTTACTTAAAAATTGGCCTCGGACATAATTGAGTGTTCACACTATATCCTCGTTACAATATCTATTAACCAATTCTTAAAATATATAATAACATATCAACGATAGTGATTAAGACAACATCTTGAAAATGTTAAAAATAGAAGTAAACTAGCATGTACTTTTTTATAGATAAATATAAAGATTAAAATTGAAGTTTATTTGTAATATTAATATATTAAACTTAATTAATAAATTTTGGATCACAATTGTTTAACTATGTTTCCTATAATTTCTTGTCTAAAGGAAAAAAATTGAAAAAACTCATGCTACGACCAAATCATATTTAATGTAAAACAATTAAATGAAAAAAAAATGGGTAGCTACTAAGAGACCTTCTATTAGTTACGGTTAAAAAAAATATAATGATTGAAAATAAAAGTTGTTATATTTATAAATTTATTTATGTTAATTCTTAAACTATTAATAATAAAGATGTTTAAAAATTTGTTGAACATTTGAATGTTTAAAAATAAATAATATAATGGTTAAAATGAATGTGATGATACTAAAAATTATGAAAAAAAAGATTAAAACATTTTAGACTCATTATAATTATTTATTATTTTAATAATTTTAATTTATAGTAACACATAAATTAAAATGCAAAACTTTAGTTTTAAAATTAAAAATAAATTATTTAAATATACTGAGGGAGTATCATTTAAGAAGATAATAATTTAGAAGAAGAAAATCTAATCGAATGAATATTTGATAAGGTTTATCTATGTGCTATATACTTTTTTTTTGGTGCTGCTTCCGTTGATATATATATTTAATAATGATTTATTATTATTTATATGAATCTTATTCATGGTATTTTTAATAAAAGAAAGTAAGGTTTCTATCATTTTAATTTTAGTATTAGTTGAAGCTCTATTTCTCATGGTGTTTCATAATTATCTTTCCTTTTTAGAGGTTTAGTAAGAGGTTTAGCTAAATTCATTTCTAACCTCACTTAGTCAACTAAAATAATTTTATCTCTTAATAACTTCTTTAACATATCATGGCTATTACTGATTTGTTATCATAGTGCATACAAATTGAAGGTGTTGATTTTATTCTTAAAGAAATATTTTTTAAAAAGTTTCCTCTAACACCCTAAAATTGTTTTCTTAATTTTAGGAATTATAAGTTAATATTTTTAAATAGAAACATGGGATACAAATAAAAAATCTAAATATCTTCGAAAAACTATCAATCTCGTGACAAATTATTAAAATGACACTGGTATAAATCTAATAATAGATAACGGATAGAAATATTAGGATAAAATTTTAGAGATGTCTAAATAACTCATAACCTCTGGCAATTACGGGAATGTCACTGAAAAAGAATGAACCACGCAATGGGAGTAAAAGCCCTGGACGAACATATAGAGATTTCACTAATAATCTAGATTTCTTGATAATTACTAAATTTTGATAATATTATTGATTCATCGTTCAAATTAAATTTCTTTGAAATAGTGTATATTATAATTTTTAATAATTAGTCACAAAAAATTATTTTGATATCGTTTTAAAATCAATTACTTGTGTAGCTTTCTTTTTACAAAAATAGTAGGCAGTATCTAAGAAAATAGGTTAAGGAATCAAAAGTGAAAATACTTATTTAAAACTTAAAAATATTATTAATGGGCCTCCTCTTGTAATTTTTATACATGCTAAATAATTTGACAAAATACTTGTAAAATATTTTCAAAGATTAGAAATTAAATAGATAGAAACTTTTGTCAGAGATGAGAGATAATTTAGATAAAATTTTGAGTTTAAATTTTAATATTTTCTTAGTGTATATACATATAAATATATATAATTATATATATATATATATATATATATATATATATATATATAATTTCTTTAGGATTCATTGACTTTGTTCTTTTTTAGAAATTTAAATGAACTAGATCTTTAGAATTCAATAGGATCGAACATGTCTTAGGATCAACCTTTAATATGCGTTTAAAGATATATAATAATAATTTATATATAATACATTGTATTAAAAATATGAAATGTAATTTATTAATAAGCTTAAATATTATTATTTTCATAAAATATATTATATAATAATTTATTTATTTATTTTTAAATATATATTTAAAATAAAAATGATTTTTATACTTAACTTTGAAATTTTACTAACTAATATTCTAAATATTGGTTAAAGAATAATAATAGAAATATATTATTAAAAATTAGGTTAAATGTACATTGAAAATTATTGTAAGAGTGCATTATCAATAAATTACAATAAAAAAATTATCTTTAATTTCTTAAATAATATCTTTTAAGTAGTCTTTTTCAAAAAAAAAAAATTCATAGTTTTGAAATAATCAAACCTTTATTTTGTTAGAGCAGGACTTAACTGATGTTTGAATTGATCTAGAAAAACTTTTTTTTCATATTTTAATTTCTCTTTTTCATAGTATGTGACAGATATGTATAAAATTCAATTAGACTTTCTAATCTTATTCAATACATGTTAATTTTGATATTTTTAAATTTTAGAAAATAAATTAATTATATTATAAAAACAAATTCGAATTGTCATAATCTAACCTGTATCATGTGTTATTTTAAAAATTATTATTTCAATAATTATATATTAATAAGAATACTTTTAAATTTAATTTTTTATATAATATAACCTTAAATTTCTATTAATAAATTTATAATTTAATTTTATATAATATTAAAATTATATATTATATAAACAAATTAATCTTAATTCATCTCACAAAACCTATCCTTGTAACAGGATTTTTCAACAAATAAAATTGAACACACTTAATTATTTTTGTAGTGAATTTGTTTCATCAGCATGATAATGACCATTATTATACCTTGATACTTAGACATCTCTGATTTTTATTTGTTTGGTTTGTCTACCAAACAATGTTTATTCCATTTTGATATATGCTAGTCATCATTATTTATTAATTTATTTTTACAACTATAATCAACCATCTAATCAATTAATTAATTAATTTATTAACAATTTATAAGTAGTGAAAAAATAAAATAATACTAAAAAATTAAATATGCTTGATTATAAAAAAAAAGAAAAAAGAATGCTTGATTTCAATGCAAGACTCGCATTAGTTCTCTTTTCTTTGACAAGAAAAGTTTAGAACTTTTAAGTATTATTTATTAGAATATACCATTTTTTATAGTATAATATAATCCAATATAAAAAATTATAAAGCAAAATTGTAAAGCTGAAGTACACCTTACATAATAAGGGATTAACATTTATGACCATTGAGATATATAGGCATCATAGTTTTCAAATATGTACCCGTACAATCTTGGTTTACAAACTATGTTTTGAAATTTAGATTGAACATTATAAAGGTAAATAATATTAATGTATGATATATTGATTTCATTATGATTAAAACCATGAGTCAATAATATTCAATTGTATCACTAATCAGAAAGAGCTAGACTTAACTAATCATTGAGCTAATTCTTGATTGAAGTAGTCAAACCAACTAATCAATTTTCTGAAGAAGAGTTAGAGTGCATGCACAAAACAAATTTTGTTTAGCATTATTTTCTTTAAATTCACTATATCCTCCAAAAATTGTTAAATTAAAAGAGAAATAAAAAAAAGAAAGAGTTTCATCTTTAAATTTTGTTTAATGAGTTTGACACATAAATTTATATAAATAGATACATCTTTATTGATTCAGCTAAAAGTTCCATCTTACTTGATATTGTCACAAAATAAAAAAAATAAGACAAAATTAGATTCTGGTTACATTTTAACAAACATAAATGTAGAACAAAAATAGTTTCTGGTTAGTGAACGCATTATTTGGTACTCCAATTGATTTATTTTATTTTGATGTAATTTCTCTTTTACGAACATGTTCTCTAGTAAAGTATCAATATTTGGAAATGATAACTTTACATTAATTAAGAATGTGTTTCCTATCAAGAATGAGAAAAATATTGATCATTAGTAGTAATAAGGCCTATGGATATAGGAACATGTTTGAAAGAATGAATAAAATTGATCTTCATCTTAAATTTATCAAAACAAAATACTCTGTAATATCTTTCTGCATTCTAGGCTATTTTGAAAGGCGGAGATTTAAGAAAAGGATTTGCAAAAGGACCCTCGATCAATCCTTTTGCTATTTGCTTATAAGCTGCTTCGGTAAAGTGGGCTCCATCCCAATTTATATGTTTTGAAGGATCAGAGTAAATTGTTGAGATAGGACTTCCACAAAATATTTTCATGTCAACATTGTAAGGTTCACCTTTGCCACAACATGCTTTAAAAGTCTCCCTTTTACCAGATGAAAAGCCTACATCATAGAAACTAATATATGTAAGAATTATAAATCTTAATAAAACTAGCAATCGCAGGTAATTGTCATTTACCTAGTGAAATAAAATAAAAATGCAACCCACCATATTTATGTGGTGCCTAAAATAAACGTTTGGCAGCATCGTAGTAATCAAAATATATTATCTTAACTTGTGGATTCTTTTGTTTTAATGTTTTTATGGCTTGTTTGAGCTGCTCATTATAGTACTCGATGAAAGAATTGTAAGCTTTCAAGCATCCAAACTGATCATAGTCATTTTTATTGTTGCTATTGATTATTGTCAAAATAGCAGAATTGCACCCAATTGGAAATTTCCCTGGCACCACTAGCTTTACTGCTCCTTCTCCAATTAATATCTAGCAAGAAAAACAAATCTCAATTTCAAATTCTAATGAATCATATTACAAATCAACGTCTAATTACTCTATTAAAATTAATGTTGATGTTACAGTGGTGGCATTAGTAATTTCTCCAATAATTAGTGGAACCATTTCTCGAAGTTGTGTAATATTTTTATAAAGGATACGCGCATTAATATCATTCCGACCAATCTCTCCCACTAAAAACAATGACTTTTTGAAGAAATTATTGCACTCTGCATCATAAAAACAAATAAAACATTTTAGGTATATTGATGAATTTTCAAACATTTTCATAAACCTAATTAAAGGAGTTTGATAAAACCTTTTTTATTTCTGCGGAGTGATGATTTGAGTTTCTTAAACCAATCTAGTTGAACTCTTAACGAATATGTTGATGCCTCTGGTGGATTAATCCCTTTTTGTATGTAATAGTCTTTATCAAGTGCAGTTGCACCAGCATATGCAAAATTTACTCCTTTACTAACATCATCTCCTTTGGTTATATTTTAAAAAGCTGGCAACATTGGTAATCCATATGCCTCGACTACAAATAAAATGACATAGGTTAGTATATTTTTATATCAACAATGTAAAATTAATTGTTAAGATATCTTGTTTTGCATCTCACTTGCAATAAGGATTTCTTTATGCTAAAAAATAAGGATGAATACTTATAAAATCTATGATTAATCGTCCGTTTGACATACGTCCCGAGGGATGTTTGAAGTATGTTGATCCATATGGGCTATTACTAGGCATAGCTGGATTATAAGTTGCAGCATTTTCAATGTCGCTTATAGAGTCACCAAAGTTGAAAATGGCTTTATACGGAAGATGATTGGCATTTGAAACAAAGTTTTGATGAAAACCATAAGTAAAGATGATGCTAAAGAGAACGAAGATCTTCATGATATTACTATAGACTAGTAATAAAGGACACCTTGTGTGATGATGGATGTTGGGAAATTATAATTGAACTATATATATGATCACACAAACCATTCTTGTGTCTAGCAATACAACTGGCATTTTAATTTTAACATTATTTAACTATTATAATTCTTAAAAAGAGTATCATGAGCTGTGGTTTAATATTTTTATCCAACCCAAATATAAAATTCTTAAAAAAAAACATGAGTTGTAGTTTAATATATTTATTTAACCCAAATACAATTTTGGAGGTGGGTTTGTTATTTTTTAACATTATTATTATTTTTATTTTATGTTTTTTATATTTAATTATCTCGACTGCTCTTACTTTCTTATAACACAATTTATATATAATAAATAGAGTTCGTAATGATTTCTTTGTATGTATGGATAAAAATTATTTTCATTCTTCCATTTTAAAAACTATTTGTATTGATGTGATTTATTTTGAAAAGTAAGGTTTATATATATATATATATAGAGAAAGAGATTTTATATTTTTAAAATTATTTAAAATTCAAAATTGATCATGTTATTTTAATTATTTTTTATACTTAAAGAATCTAGGTTACTATTATTATTTTTAAACATTCAAAGTCCATATATACATACGATAACATAAATACACCAGATATCAAAATTACTGAATTGAAATCTCCAATGTCTTGTTAAAAGTAAATTTGTATTAATTTAACACTTAAATTATAAATTTTTATAAATTTAATTAAAATTAAAAAATTTTATGTAATGTAAAAATTAATTGATATTTCATTATCCTACTTTGTTTTAACTTCTAATATATTATTTAAAATATAAATAAATAGTTATTATTATAATATATATCTAAGTTTATTTATTATATAAATATTTATAGAACATAAATTAATAGTTAAATTGATAAAATTATATAAACGCACTGTTACTCTGTACTATTATTATTATTATTATTATTATTATTATTATTATTATTATTATTATTATTATTATTATTATTATTATTATTATTATTATTATTATTATTATTATAACAATAATAAAAAATAACAGTATAGTATACAATAAAATAATGATAATAAAAATTCACTTGTTCCTCAAGTTTACTTACCGGACATATCTGTTACCTATTTTGTAAAAGAAAAAATATAAATGTAGATCCATAAAATGCACGTACATGTATCTAGATATATTTAATATTTTAGCTATTCAATTTTTTCTTTATTTTTTAACAAAAGATAATTTCAACCGTTAAGTAAAAACATAGTTAGATATATTTATTGTGCCTATATAAGTACATGTAGCACCTTTGTTTTGGTAAAATTCTTATACTAAAGGACATTTAACATCCATTTAAATAGAATTATAAAACTTTAATATTTTCAATTAGTTTTGTTCATAGAAAAATAAAAAAACTCCATGTAGGAATATGTCGTAAAGACAACTAATGAAACAAGAGTAAATGTAAACACATAACTTTTTCAATAAAATAGAAGGGTCCAGATAGATAAGCACCCAACTAAGGCTTGAAATTAAAGCAAAAGGTAAAGAAGGATATAACTTAGTTGTTAGATCTCCGCTTCTGCAACTAGATCATTGCGATCAAGGGTTGGTTGCTTACTTCCAAAGCCCTAAACAAGAGGTTCCGTACTATTGTGTCTTTTTCTAGAACTAGAACAACTAATTAGAACTGAAAAGGTGTATTTTATCGACCTATGTGAGGCACTTTAGGGTATGGAATCCTCCTTTAACCTCTATATTCATTTTCGATTTATCCGAGTGCACTGTGTTTCAAAAAGGTTCTCGTGGAACCAGCACCTATTATAATGACCAATCGATATAAAAAAAATCAAATTTCCAATCAATCGGTGAAATATATTGCATCACAACTTGGGAGCATTAGCCAATCTAGTATATCAATATTAGGATAACATTTTGTTTGCAACAACATTTTCTACTTTTATTTTCTATTTTCTATATATTGTATAAGACATTGAGAAAATAAAAAGTAGTTTTTCATTTTCATTATTTTCAATACAAAATTTTGAAATAGAAAATTAAATAATCTCGCAACCTAAATCACGATAAGATGACGAATCCTTAAAAATTTATTTGTTTTAATGGTAAAAATATGAGTTCACCACCAAATATTATTTTTGAGGGTTAGGTTAAAAAAAAACTCTAAAGATATATAGTTTTTGCATTAAGAACATCCCTCATCCACAAATGCACAGGATCAAAGACAACAGGCGGTTGTATTATAAACCTTTACAATTCCCAAAATATGTGTCAATAAAGAATGATACACCCGCAAATCAAAGATCCATTCTATGAGATTAATGAAAAAAATTTAATTAGGTAATAAAATATATGAATTAATTAATTCTTTCTATTTTAATATCTTTGATCCATATTTGCACAAATTATAAGACAATAGGCGATGGCACAAGAAACTCTTATGATTCCAAGAATACATGATGGTAGAGAATGCTACCACCGTATATAATTTTATGGTTTGCTACTTGAGATCTAGAATTTAAATCTTATATTTAGTGTAATGTCTTAAGATAATTATATTATAAAAAAAAGTTATTATTTAATATTTGGAGGAATAATCACAGGCATAAATTAAACTAGTAAATTAGATATTTACAAGAAGGGAAAGGATGAGAAAGAAAGAAAAAAAATTAATAAATATAAGATTAGACAAAAACAAATTTATAACAAAGATATTAACTATGAGGATCATGTGATAGATATGAATTACATGTGCATAAAATTGAAGGCAGTGCTTAAAGTAAGCATTATAAGTTTAACTTGTATTAAAAAAAAATAATGAACAAAGCAAATCAATGATATAAGTGAAAGCATAAGATAATATACCACCAACATTAATTATGAGTTTTCATAATGTCCCTTTTTGAATTCATCAATTATTTTCAAATGGGAGCCAATTTAGAATTTATGTGCAGACCTCTGTCGCAACCGTAATTCCGACGAGACGACGAACTTGCTAAAATTTTAAAAAATAGAACTGATTTTGATGATGTGGAGTCGCCACCAAATTTTTATTTAAGGGAAAAAGATTTGGAAAAACCCTGACTCGAGGAAGAGATTTAGGTTCGGGAGTCGGTTACGAGTGGGGAAGGTGTTAGGCACCTCACTCGCCTGTTCCGAAGAACAGTACCCTTAAACCGAGTGTGTGATTATTTGAAAATTGTTTGATCCCTTTAATTAGTGTGAAAATAAATACTTGATGGGGGTTAGCCTGACAGGACTTGATCCTGCTCCTACGTATTCCCCGGTGCAATGTGAAACTCAAGGCTTACGTAGTTCTGGTTCATGAAGGCTTGACCTTCAGAGGTGTTTAAAAGAAAGATGACATTTTGAAGAGGTTTTCATTTTCTGAAAGGACCTTTAGCCCACTCATGCACAAGACCCGAGGAGGCTACGGTGAACCGCCAGTCCCCCATTTAGAGCCCATTGCGTGAGACCAAGAATCCCAAAATATTTAAAAAGAGCTTTTTAATTCTTTTTTGTTTGGAAGGATCTATAGTCCACTCATGCATAAGATCCGAGGCGGCTACGGTAGCACGGGGGCTTATACAGACTACTAAACATTGGACAACAGGTGAACCGCTAGTCCCTCATTTAGAACCCGTGGCGTGAGACCAAAGATCCCAAAATTATTTGAAAATTTTATCTTGAAGAAGAAAAAGGAAAATTTATTGTAATTATCAGGAGCAGAGCATGCTTTTGGAAAGGAAGCAATTTTATTTTGAGGTTTGGGGATTTGATAGCAATCATGGAATTTTGGAGATTTATTAACAACTATGGAATTTTGGAGATTTATTAGCAACTATGGAATTTTGGAAATTTATTAGCAATTATGGAATTTTGGAGATTTATTAGCAAATATGGAATTTTGAGGGGCAAAATGGTCATTTTGGAAAAGTGAGGGGCATAAGTAATTTGAGAGGAAAGGGACAGTTTAGGAATTTTCGAAAAAGTGAGGGGGAAAAATGGTAATTTGAAGGGCAAGGGACAGTTTAGGGATTAAAGGAAAAGTGAGGGCAAAAGGGTCTTTTGAGAGGCAAGGGACGGTTTGGGGATTAAAGGAAAAGTGAGGGCAAAATGGTCATTTGAAAGGCAAGGGACAGTTTGGGGACTAAAGGAAAAGTGAGGGCAAAATGGTCTTTTGAGAGTTGAGGGGCAGTTTAGGGATTAAAGGAAAAGTGAGGGCAAAATGATCATTTGAGAGTTGAGGGGCTGATTTGTAAATATGGAAAGTTTGAAGGACTAATTTGCAAATATGAAAAGTTCGAAGGACTGATTTGCAAATATAGAAAGTTCGAGGGACTGATTTGCAAATATGGAAAATTGGAGGGACTGATTTGCAAATTTTTTAAAGTTTGGGCAATTTGTGATAATTGCAAGGAAGAGTTCTTCTCCATTGAATCACCCAAGGCTCCTCATTGGCTTTTTTTTTCCACTCACTGCCCCTAGTTGATATCCGATTACCCCGCACCAGACTCCAATCCCCTGGTTGTTGCTACACGTGGCTCCGACTACGGCCCTGACTCCGATTGCTCAGGCTTTATGGATCGAATTCTTGCACTATTTGATTAGAAAACATTAAAGAATCCAAGTGCGGCCCATGGTTCTATCTGAATCCGAAGTAATAAACCTCTCAAAATGGAATTCTTCTACATCTGATCCTTCCCAATGTTTGCAAAGCAGGCGCAGATTCGATGATCGAAGGGCAAGAAAGAGGGAATGCTCTTTTGCAGTTAAGGCATGGATTCACGAGAGTATCATTTGGAGCACCAAGAAAAGAAGAGAACGAAGAAATCGAAGAAACAAAACCTTGCTGTTCTCGAGAACGCCATAGCAAACATCTAATGGATTCTATAATAACCTTTCAAACAAGAAGGCGTTCGAATATGAATTCAACCAAAAAGAAAGTGATTCTTGATTGATGCATATGCTGCATTCACTATGTTCTATCGAGAAATTGCATGTATTGAAATATGCCAATGCATACGCCGAGAGCTCGATCTCATACAACGGATTATCGTGGAAATTCCAATTCAAGAGTAACATGAATTAGGCTAACCTTTTTTGTGGAGTTTAGAGCCTGTGGTGATCTCTTCTCGTCTTGAAGGATCGCTTGCAATTGTTGGATTTCTCCTCCTTCCTTGCAAGGGCTCTTTAGAGTCTTGGTGGCTATTTCTGTCCTTGCCTCTGCGATCTTTCTCTCTGCCTCCTCCCGAAAAAGCAAAAAACCCAAAAAAACCCCCTCCAAAGCTTCTTTTCCTCTAATTTATAGAAAACATTTCCAAAACTTTCCCGCTCTTTTAAATTTCGTTTTTTGATTTATTTTTATTCTGCTTCTTATTTTTTTCCATTTTTAATTTTCGTTTTGATTTTCAAATTTTTCTTCGTTTTCCAGATTTTTGCTTTTTTTATTCTTTTTCAGATTTTTATTATTTTGTTCTTTAATCTCTTTTTATCTTATTTTATTTTATTTTTTTGTTATTTTTATTTTTATTTTGCTTTACCACTTATTTATTCTTTCATTATTTTATTTTCCTTTTTTTAATTTTCGTCATCTCTTATTTGTTAAATGTATTTTGTTTCCAAATTCTACTATTTTTCTTTTATATATCTTTATTCATTTTTCTCTTCTTTTTTTTCTATCAGTTTTTCTGTTATCTGCTTTTGTCTACTTATTTTGTTTTCTGTTTCTGTCTATTTATTCTGCTTCTTTGTTTGTTTATTAAATTAATGTTAGTTTCTTGAATGATTTTGTTAATTGGGGGCCTCAGACATAATTGGGTGTTTACAGTTTGCCCCTCTTTACTCATTTTTCCTACCGGATAATATGAGAAGTGCTTCTCTGAATTATCGTGGTAGGAAATGAGTAAAGACGTGAACACATTATGTCCGAGGCGGCCCTTTTGAAGAAAGTCCGAGAGCAACACTAGAAGCCTCGATCTCAAAGTGAATCTCATGGATGCCTGGAGAGTAGTGATTGAACGACCTTACCGGCTTCATGTGCCGATAGAGTTTAAATATGCAAGGCTTGATGGTGTAGCCTAATTAGGCTGAGTGAGATGAATGGGAGTCTGTTAGGACAGACGTGGAGTGCAGCGGGGGATTGCTTGTTAGGACAAGCGAAATGAAATAATAACGGTCTGTTAACCCGGGAAAAGTGAGGTGAAGATGACCTGCTTCCGGCTGGAAATGTATGCGAAACTAAAATGTAAGGTATGTACAAGGTGGCCTGACAACATAGGCCGAAATGCGGAAACCTAAACTATGCATGAGGCCTGACATCATAGGCCCAGCTGTGGAAAGTGAACCTGATGGTGGCCTGACACTATAAGCCAACAGGCGGAGAACAAAATTTGAACATGCTAAAAATGTAACCTTGATGGTGGCCTGACACTATAGGCCCAAGATGCAGAAAAGTAAATTGGAAGGAGGCCTGACATCATAGGCCAAAAAGCAGACAAGCTTGAGGGAGTTCCGTTGTTAACATGACGGAATGCTGAGAGTTTAAGACATGCTTGATGTCCTGCTTGAAAGGAAAATGCAGGTGAAGTCCTGCTTGACAAGATGAGTGCGGTAATTTAAACATGGGATCCAGCTTGACAGGATCGATGCAAATGAAATCCTGCATGACAGGATATATGCGGAAATTAAAACTTGAAATCCTACTTGATAGGATGAATGCAAATGAGATCCTGCTTGACAGGATGAATCCAAATGAGATCCTGCTTGACAGGATGAATCCAAATGAGATCCTGCTTGACAGGATATGTGCAGGAATTTAAACATGAAATCCTGCTTGACAGGATGTATGTAAATGAAATCCTGCTTGACAGAATGTATACAAATGAGATCTTGCTTGACAGGATGTGTGCAAAAATTTAAACATGAAATCCTGCTTGACAGGATAAATGCAAATGAGATCCTGCTTGACAGGATGTATGCAAAAATTTAAACATGAAACCTGCTTGTTGACAGGATAAATGCAAATAGGATCCTACTTGATAGGATGTATGCGAAAATTTAAACATGAAATCTTGCTTGACAGGATAAATGCAAACGAGATCCTGCTAGACAGGATGTATGCGGAAATTTAAACATGAAATCCTGCTTGATAGGATAAATGCAAACGAGATCCTGCTTGACAGGATGTATGCGGAAATTTAAACATGAAACCTGCTTGTTGACAGGATAAATGCAAATGAGATCTTGCTTGACAGGATGTATGCGGAAATTTAAACATGAAGTCCTGCATGACAGGATAAATGCAAATGAGATCCTGCTTGACAGGATGTATGCGGAAATTTAAACATGAAATCCTGCTTGTTGACAGGAGAATGCAAATGAGACCCCGTTGTTGCCGGGAAGATGCTAATGAAATCCTGCTGTTGCCAGGATAAATGCAAACCTGCTTGACAGGTGGACAGAAAATTAAACATGCTTGAAGTCCTGTTGTTGACAGGAGAATGCAAATGAGGTCCCGCTGTTGCCGGGAAGATCCAAATGAAATCCTACTGTTTCCAGGATAAATGCAAACCTGCTTGACATGTGACAGAAAATTAAACATGCTTGAAGTCCTGTTGTTAACAGGAGAATGCAAATGAGGTCCTGCTATTGCCGAGAAGATGCAAATGAAATCCTATTGTTGCCAGGATAAATGCAAATGAAATCCTGCTATTGCCAGGAGAAATGCAAATTTGCTTGACAGGTGACAGAAAATTAAACATGCTTGAAGTCCTGTTGTTGATAGGAGAATGCAAATGAGATCCCGCTGTTGCCGGGAAGATGCAAATGAAATCCTGCTGTTGCCAGGATAAATGCAAACCTTCTTGACAGGTGGACAGAAAATTAAACATGCTTGAAGTCCTGTTGTTGACAGGAAAATGCAAATGAGATCCCTCTGTTGCCGGGAAGATGCAAATGAAATCCTGCTGTTGCCAGGATAAATGCAAACCTGCTTGACAGGTGGACAGAAAATTAAACATGCTTGAAGTCCTGTTGTTGACAGGAGAATGCAAATGGGGTTCCGCTGTTGCCAGGAAGGTGCAAATGATGAAATCCTGCTGTTGCCAGGATAAATGCAAACCTGCTTGACAGGCGGACAGAAAATTAAACATGCTTGAAGTCCTGTTATTGAGTAGAGAATGCAAATGAGGTCCCGCAGTTACCGGGAAGATGCAAATGATGAAATCTTGCTGTTGCCAGGATAAATGCAAACCTACTTGATAGGTGGACAGGAAATTAAGCATGCTTGAAGTCCTGCTGTTGACAGGAGAATGCAAATGAGATCCCGCTGTGTCCAGGAAGCTGCAAATGATGAAATCCTTCTTGACAGGATGTATGCAGAAATGCAAACTGGATGAGGCCTGACAACATAGGCCGTGATGCAAAAATGTAAACTTGATGGTGGCCTGACAACATAGGCCATGATGCAGAAAGGTAAACTTGATGGTGGCCTGACAACATAGGCCATGATACAGAAAAAAGACTTGATGGCGGCCTGACAACATAGGCCATGAATGGGAAAGGATGAAGTGAGCCTGTTAAGACAGGCGATTTTGAAACAGGAAGGACCTATACTAACTTGAGTGAAAGGTGATTTATGCTAACTTGAAAGGATGGCCTGTTAGGGCAGGCGAAGCACGAATGACCTGTTAAGACAAGCAGAGGGAAAATGACATGATGTATCCCAGGAATGCATCTGAGGGTGGAATGTGGACTGCATCGGACGACTTATTTTGAAATTTGTTTTCCTTGAAAGAAATAAATTGCCTTGAACTTGAAGGTTTCTTGAGTACTTTGATAATTATTTTCTTGAAGAGACTTGGGCAACCACTTTTCCCCAGTTTAGAAGATTTTTGGTAATTGAGGGATGTCTTGATTTGAATGAAGTTTGGGCGAACATTTTGTCCCAGTTTTGAATTTTGACTTGAATTGAGGAGTTGAGGGTTGCCTCAACTTGAATGTTTCTTGGGCACATGCCTGCCCTAGTTTGAATTTTAACTTGAACTTGTCAATTGTCTCAACTTGAATTGTTTGGGAAAATGTTTGCCCCAGTTTTGATCTGGATTCAGAGTTTGAGGATGACCTCAGATTACATTTTTGTGGGCAAGCATTTGCCTCAGTTTGGACTTGATTTCAAATTTTGAGGGTGTCCTCAAAACTTTTGTTGTGGGCAAGCATTTGCCCCAGTTTGAACCTGTCTTGGAGTTCGAGGATGAACTCAAATTGAACTTTTGTGTGGGAGTTTGCCTCAGTTTGAACCTGGCTGAGAAATTGAGGATGACCTCAGATTAAATCTGTGGGCAAGCATTTGCCCCAGTTTGAGCTTGATTGAGTTTGAGGATGACCTCAAATCGGATTCTTTCTTGTGGGCAGGCGTTTGCCCCAGTTTGAGCTTGAGAAATGGCCAAATTTTGCCCCAGTTTTAGGAAGATATGAGGTGCAGAATGTCATGTTCTCCTGGGATTCCTGAATTGACCCTAATTTTTGCCTGGGTTGTTCCTTCGAGTTTTCAACTCAGCAGGTCTTTCGTTTTGTCCTGACTTTTGCCTAGGTCGCCCTTACAGGTTTTCAACCTAGCAGGCTCTTGATTTGGTACCCTAATTTTTTCCTAGGTCGTGTTAGAGGGTTGTCGACCTAGCGGGCTTCTATTTGATTGTGCCCTAACTTTTGCCTAGGTTGTCTTTGAGGGTTGTCGACCTAGAGGGCTTCTATTTGAGTGTGCCCTAACTTTTGCCTAGGTCGTCTTCGAGAGCTTTCGACCTAGCGGGCCTTCTGCTTGATTATGCCCTAACTTTTGCCTTGGTCATCTTTGAGAGTTTGTCGACCTAGCGGGCGTTCTGCTTGATTGTGCCCTAACTTTTGCCTAGGTCGTCTTTGAGGGTTGTCGACCTAGCGGCTTTCTGCTTGATTATGCCCTAACTTTTGCCTAGGCCGCCCTTTGAGGGTTTTCGACCTAGCGATCCTTCTGCTTGATTGTGCCTTAACTTTTGCCTACGTCATTCTTTGAGAGTTTTCGACCTAGCGGGCCTTCTGCTTGATTGTGCCCTAACTTTTTCCTAGGTCGTTAGGATTGTTAACCTAGCGGGCTTTTGTTTGATTGTGCCCTAACTTTTGCCTAGGTCATTTTTTGAGAGTTTTCGACCTAGCGGGCCTTCTGCTTGATTGTGCCCTGACACGCTCGTCGCAAACGCGCAAAAATAATTTCTAGATTTCCCCCAAACTATTGGTATAGTATAAGGTGCAACCTAGGTCATCTCCCAAAGACCATTTCAGATTCTTAAGCAAATAAGGAGAAAATTAGAACAATGGGGTTTTTGTAAAGATGTGATATCAAATGCTAAATACAAAATACAGAATGAAATTAATTTGACTTAACAATTATCAACTCAAGGAATTCAGAGGCTATTTTCATAACTAATCATTGATCACTAAAATCATGCATTGTGTTTATCAACCTAGGATCATCTGGAACCCCTACAATGATCCTTAAATTCTCTACTGAGAAACCTCTCAGAATTCAATTGATTATGATCAACAAGATTTAGTAACCACTTAATCTTTCATCTAAACCAATTTCATAATCAGAATTCAGTTGAAGTAAGTAATAAAATGAAAACCTTCTATTTATAGAGGATTTGTGAGGCATCATCTTCAGAAAGTCACCAACTAGGATATTACTTTTCCACCCTTTTATTGCTTTCACATGGGCTTTGTTGAAAATGCAAAACACTTTTGAATTTTTGTCACCAATTAGCACAACAATTTTGACTTTCTTGCACCGAAATTTCGGATGTTCACATGTCCGAATTAGAGCTTGACTTCTGAACAAAGGTTGTAGCCCCGGATCTTAGCTGTCCAACAGATTTGATTTCATCTCAATATGACTTCTGTATCTCAAGATATGGATGGATCTTTGCACACTGTTCAAATTCCACGTCAGCAACACTATCTCATCTTTTGAGATAATGTCAGAGTCCTAAACATCCCATTTAGAGTCTGCTCTTGCTTTGTAACTGTGGACACTTCTTTAAGCTTTCATGCAAGACAGATTTCATGATTTTTGGATGTCTAAAACTCTTATTATGCTCAAAATACTATAATAGTGTCATTTTAATCGGGTAAGCAAACAAATTCAATTAAACTTCATATGAACCCGAAGTCATAAAATATGACAAAGACCACTTAATTGAACATATAAGAAGTCTTAATGAGATAAAAGTGAGAGATAATTATTTATGAAATTTATGCTTATCAAATTCCCCCACACTTATCTTTTGCACGTCTCGGGCAAACTTAAGTTAAGGATTGGTGACTATTTTTTTTTTTTTTTTGAAAGAACGTCAAAGTTTTGAGTTGATTTCTCAAGAATTCACAAAATTTCATGAAGCATTCTTTCATCACATTTTTGAAAGTACTTAGAAAGGAAACTTTAATTTGAAAAATATAGATTGAGAAAGATGAAACCTCACATGATATACTCTGAATCTCTCAAGTGTTTGATTTGGTAAGTGTTTCTCTCAAATTCAATCCATGAAAGATGAACTATCATAGGCTTGCATATCTTCTACTTCTCTACTACTATGCAATGCATAAATCAAGAGGTCTTTATTTTGGTTATAACGGGATTAGAAAGATGAAATGATATATTGAAGAGATACAATGTTAGACCAAGGAAAATGGTGAGGATTGAGAACTGAGTCTAAGTGCAAGTGTGAGAAACAGATATCACTTTTTCATTCTTTTCTTTTTTTTTTCAATATAATAGTTTATTTGTTAATTTATTGCTTCAGTTTTTTTTTTCAACCATGATATTGATGAACACAACAATAATCTCCCCCATACTTATTGAAACACTTATGGTATGATAAATCCAGTATTCCTCACCTTCTATGCTCAGACATAGTTTTTTTTTTTTTTTTATTTGTGGTGAGCTAAAAGGAAGAAAAGGCTAATCGGCTCAAAGGGCTGATCAAAGGATAAAATTATATGGTTTGGCTATTTGGCCAAGTGGTTTGTTCAAGAAAAACAGTGCCTCAATCATTTTTGTACAATTCATGTAAAAATGTAGCTTCAAAAAGAATCAATGCAAGTTCTGAAGTAACATATTCCATGGATGAAAATCACACAAGAAAGAAAATAATAATAAGGCTCAAAATCTCACAGGTAATATATTTATCAAATCTAATCTATCCAGTGCAAATATGGGTTGCCAAACTAATTAATCTCGAAATGTAAATCATTATGCTTCAATTATTTTATGAAATCTAAAGAAAAACATACTTCCACATTCAATATTTTTTTTTTGAATCATAAGATGCGTATCAAGAGTCAAGTGTAACTCCTTACTCAGCCATCTTACTCAAAGCAAGTTTATGATTCTAACCTAATTTTTTTTTTTAAAATTTTTTTTTTGTTTTTTGTTTTTTGTTTTTTGTTTTTTTTTTAGATATTGGACCATCCTCCCCCCAACCTATCCAAGACATTGTCCCCAATGTCTTAGATGAAATTTCATATGACAGGAAAAGAAATGTGAGAAAACCACCAAAGTAAGGAAAAGTTATAACCGAAGAGTGGTATCTGGTTCTCTTTTGTCTCTGCCATCCTGATTTGGTTGGTTCACCAGCTGCATTGCTTGACTGAGCTCAGATGTAGGATTTTGCAAAATCTCAAGTAGCTGTTCAACAGTTGAAGCAGATACTATGATGTTGCGCATGGATTGTGGCATGAACTCCTGCTCTACTGCATGATCTAAAAAGGATATCAAACCATTATAAAAGCCATTAATATTCAATAAGCCCAAAGGTTTTTTATGAAAATTCCGATAGGCCCAAAATATAATGGTAAAAATTTCTTCCATTGTTCCAAGGCCACCAGGTAATGCAATAAGTGCATTAGAATTAACCAACATGTGTCTCATACGGTCATGCATGGTTGCAACCTTCAATTCAGTACCCAGGGTGAAGTGGGAGGTGCTCTCATTTTTTAAGCCAACACCTAAGACGTTACACCCCTTTGTGAGTGCAGATCCTGCAACACATCCTTTTAAACGCTGAATCCCTCCCCCATAAACAAGATTGATTTTTCTTGCAGCTAATACCTTACCAAGGGTATAAGCTGCATGTTGAAATTCTCCATCCTTTCCAAGGTTAGACCCACCAAAAACACAGATAGTATTGATTCTATCCATAAACGGTGTTTCTGTCTCTTTTGAAAAAAATATGTCATAGAGGTTGATAATTTATAGGGACTCAATATCAGACAAGGAGATCGCTTGAATAGTGCGGGATCAAGATTTGGTAGCAAAAGTTTGAATTTTTGTTGCAAAAGTTTGAATTTTTTGTTCAAGGAAAAGGTGAATGTCAGAGGGGAAAGACTTTAAGCAGGGGTGAAAATTTCAAAAAAAATGGTGGCCCAATAAATTGAAAAGACAATGTAAATGACAAACATACACGCATGAGAATGAACAGTAGTTGTGATTGTGGCTCACATCTTCCTCTGGTTTTACGTCCAGTAACGGCTGAAACGCCTTCTAAGAGTCGAGGATGTGCTTCCCATTCAGTTTTCTTGTAAACTGACAACAGGGTCTTTTAAAGTCAGATTCCCAAGACTATAACGTGCTTTTTCCTTACGGAACAGTTCAAACAAATCAAGAAGGACTCCTTGTACATGCCCACTAGGATGCGTCTCAAGAGTCTAAATGATATCATCCAATGACTCCTTACTCAGTCCATCCTTATTAATTGAATTTTGTCCTCTCGATTTCTTGAAACCATTCCAGGGTTCTTGCATCTTGTGTTACAGGTCCATCTTGCACACCTGTAGCAAACTCCAATTCTTTTTGCCCTACTCTTCTTTGCATAGGAACTTCTTCCCATACCTGGCATGTTTTTAACAAATGATTCTTGAAATTCACCTGCTAAACGTACCTTAGCTTCAATGATCCAACGGACATCTTCTGGAAGGCCTAAGAGTGTTAATGCCCCCAATCGTTCAAGTCTGCAATTGTAAATGTCTTTAAGAAAATTTCTGGGGAGAGTAGGGAACAAAATTTTGATCCTGGTGAGAGCTTTCTCCATTTTTTTCTTAAAACACTCAAGTTATTATTCCTACAAGCTCAATGTAGTGTAATAGTTGGGATGATTTAAGAGATGAAGAAGGAAGTTGAGAGATTAGTTGAAACTTATAAGTGAGGAATGTGAGAGAGGGAGAGAGAGAAAGAGAGAGAGAGAGAGAGAGAGAGAGAGAAAGAGAGAAAGAGAGAGAGAGAGAGAGTTCTCTTGAATTTATTGCAAGTATGTGGCATTGTGCAAATGCACTTCTTCTACCGTGTGCTTTTGAAAACCTTCGAAAAATGGTTTAAGACGATGTCCATTCACCTTGAAGATTTTTTCAGTTACCTCATTTTTTATTTCCACTGCACCATAAGGAAAAACATTAGTAACTACAAATGGTCCTAACCATCTAGAGCGTAGCTTACCAGGCATAAGCTTTAGCCGAGAATTGAAAAGGAGAACTTTTTGTCCAATGGAAAACTCCTTTCTTGCCAACTTTTTGTCATGAAGAGCTTTGACCTTTTCTTTGTAAATTTTGGAGTTTTCGTATGCTTCTAATCGAATTTCTTCAAGTTCCTGCAATTGAAGCTTCCTATGGATTCCTGCTTGGTCTAGATCCATGTTGCATTTCTTTACTGCCCAAAATGCTCTATGCTCTAATTCAAATGGAAGATGACATGCTTTACCAAAGATAATCCTGTAGGGAGACATGCCAATGGGTGACTTGTAGGCTGTCCTATATGCCCATAAAGCATCAACAAGGCGCAAGCTCCAATTCTTCCTGTTAGGCTGAACTGTTTTCTCTAAGATTTTCTTGATCTCTCGATTAGAAACTTCAGCTTGACCATTTGTTTGAGGATGATATGGGGTGGAGACTTTATGCATGACTCCATATTTGCGGAGTAGGGCTTCCATTGTGCGGTTGCAAAAATGAGTACCTTGGTCACTAATTAGAGCTCTAGGAATGCCAAACCTGCTAAAAATGTTAGACCTGATAAAATCTGCAACAACTCGAGCATCATCAGTACGAGTGGCTTTTGCCTCCACCCATTTTGAAACATAATCAACAGCTAGCAGAATGTAAACAAAGCCAAAAGAGACAGGGAATGGGCCCATAAAGTCTATACCCCATACATCAAATACCTCACAAAAGAGAAGTGGTTGTTGGGGCATCTCATTTCTGCACGAAATACTCCCTATTCTTTGGCACTGCTCACAAGTTATGCATAATCTGTGTGCATCACGAAATATTGTAGGCCAATAAAAGCCTGAGTCTAGTACTTTTCTACCTGTCCGTTGTGGCCCAAAGTGTCCACCACAAGCTACGGAATGGCAAAAGGTAAGTACAGACTGAACTTCATGATCTGGAACATATCTTCTAATGATTTGATCACTACATGTCTTCCAAAGGTATGGTTCATCCCATATGTAGTGTTTGGAATCACTTTTCAACTTGGCAGTTTGCGATTTGATGAAGTGTTTGGGTATTTCTTTAGCAACCAGATAGTTTACCAAATCTGCATACCAAGGATCTTTCCCGTGCAAATGATAGAGATGCTCTTCTGGGAATGAATCTGCAATTGAAGTTTCTTCACAAGGTTGCTGGATCCAACTTAAATGATCTGCTACAAGGTTCTCTGCACCACTCTTGTTTTTAATCTCTAAATCAAATTCTTGCAACAGAAGCATCCAACGAATCAGTCTCGGCTTAGCATCTGCCTTCTTAAGCAAGTATTTCAAAGCTGCATGGTCAGAAAAGACAATAACTTTAGATCCAAGCAAATAGGAGCGAAATTTATCTAATGCAAACACAAATGCCAAAAGCTCCTTCTCAGTTGTTGTGTAATTGGATTGGGTTGCATCTAGTGTGCGAGAGGCATATGCAATGACATGAGATCTCTTGCTAACTCTTTGAGACAATACAGCACCAAGGGCATAATTAGATGCATCACACATTAATTCAAATGGAAGCGTCCAATTAGGTGGTTGAATGATGGGAGTGGTTGTCAACCGCTTCTTTAGTTCATCAAATGAATCCTTGCATGCTTGATCAAACACAAATTTGGTATCTTTTTGTAGTAGTTTAGAAAGAGGTTGTGCAATCTTGCTAAAATCCTTGATGAATCTTCTGTAAAAACCTGCATGACCAAGTAAAGAACGTACTTCTCGCACAGAAGTGGGGTAAGGTAGAGAAGTAATAATGTCTATCTTGGCCTTATCAACCTCTAAACCTTTGCTAGATACCAAGTGTCCTAAGACTATACCTTCTGTTACCATGAAATGACATTTTTCAAAATTCAAAACCAGGTTAGTCTCAATGCATCTGTCCAAAACTTTAGAGAGGCTTTCTAAGCATGCATCAAAAGAAGAACCATATACAGTGAAGTCATCCATAAACACTTCCATGCAACTTTCTAAGAGATCAGAGAAAATGCTTACCATGCATCTTTGAAAGGTTCCAGGGGCGTTGCATAGACCAAAGGGCATCCTTCGATAGGCAAAAGTACCAAAAGGACAAGTGAAGGTGGTCTTATGCTGGTCTTCTGGGGCTATATGTATTTGAAAATAACCTGAAAAACCATCTAGAAAGCAATAGTGAGATTTTTCTGCTAATCTTTCCAAAATTTGGTCTATGAAGGGCAAAGGGAAGTGATCCTTGCGAGTAGCTTGGTTAAGCTTCCTATAATCTATGCACACTCTCCAACTGTTTTGTATTCTGGTAGGGATTAGTTCATCATTGTGATTTTTGACTACAGTCATGCCAGTCTTCTTAGGAACTACTTGCACCGGGCTTACCCAATCACTGTCTGAGATGGGATAGATGATACCAGTTGCCAAAAGCTTACCTACTTCCTTCTTTACCACATCTAGGATGGTTGGATTCAAACGCCTTTGTGGTTGTCTAACAGGTCTGGTGTTTTCCTCCAGCAGTATCCTATGCATACAAGTAGATGGGCTAATACCTGGAATATCAGCCATAGTCCATCCAATTGCTTGTTTATGGCTTTTTAAGGTTTGCAGTAACCTTTCTTTCTGTTGTGGTAGAAGGTTCTTTACTACAATGACAGGAAGCTTCTCATTTTCCCCCAAATAAGCATACTTTAGATGTTCAGACAAAGGTTTCAACTCCAAAGGAGGTGGTTGTATTATGGAAGGAAGGGATCTATTTGAGATTGAAATGTCTGCAACACTTACATCTAACATGTCATCTTTCCAAGAAGTTTGGTCTGCAGCATTAATCCTGGAGCACACAATACATAGATCAAATTCATCACATGTGCAAGTAAAATTATCTAAGTAATCTAAATCAAAATCAAAAAATTCAAAAAGTAGATTATCAATAGAATAATCATTCTCAAGAAGATCTATGACATCAAGTTGAAAGAGTGAATGATTCTCTATAGGATGCTTCATGGCTTCAAATATGTTGAATTGGATGATATCATCTCCAAATTCCATAGAGAGAGTCCCCGTATGCACATCTATCTTTGTTTTTGCAGTTTTGAGGAAAGGTCTCCCTAGGATCAAGGTTGCTCTATTGATGGATGACTCATCTTCCATATCCAAAATGTAGAAGTCAGCTGGAAAGATCAGCTTATTCACTTGAACTAGCACATCTTCAAGTACTCCGACTGGATGTGTTGTACTTCTGTTGGCTAATTGAATCACCACACCAGTTGGCTTCAGTTCTCCCAGATTCAAAGATTTATAAACTGATGAGGGCATAACATTAATGGAAGCACCTAGATCCAGCAATGCATCACCAAATGTAGAGTTTCCTATTGTGCAAGGAATGGTGAAAGTTCCTGGATCTTTACATTTCTGAGGGAGGCTGGGTTGAATTAAGGCAGAAACATTGCGTCCCACACTAATCTTCTCATCCCCTTTGAGTCTTCTCTTATGCATGCACAAATCCTTTAGAAATTTGGCATATTTGGGAATTTGCTTGATAGCATCTAGAAGTGGTATGTTGACTTCCACTTTCCTGAAAGTATCTAGAAGCTCCTTATCCAATTCTGCATGAACATTTGGGCTTGGATTGGACCGTTCTATTTGGAAAAGGTAAAGATACCTTCTGATCAGCACAATTTGGGGTTTTTGTTTCATCAGATGCTTCAAGTGCAGATCGTTTATGGCAAGCTTCTTTTTGTTGATCATTCGATGTCTTATTGAAGGCTGGTGTACTTTTTTCATCAGACTTTTCCTCTGATTCAGATGGCTTATCAGAGATGTCTCCAGGTGTGGAGATAAATGCTTCTTTTTGGTGTGGATTAGTCTGATTGAAGCTTTGTTGCTTTAAAATTGTAGGGTCTGTCTGCACTTTCTTCCCACTTCTCAAGGTCATGGCATTCACACTTTTGGGATTTATGACAGGTTGAGAAGGTAGTTGACCAGAAGGATGATCTGCAATGTTGGGCATGCATCAGTAGGATGATCTGCAGAAGTGCAGATGCCACATGTTTTGGTTTTGTCAACAACATTAAGTTGCTGTTGTTGTCCGATGGCCAACTGTCTTACGATGGAGGTTAGTTCTTCAATTCTGTTCTCCAATCGTGTATGGTCTGTCTTGGTGGTCATTTCATGGACTCCTTTAGACAAGGAATTAGTTCGAGAATTGAATTGCTGAGAATTTTCTGCCGTGTGGGCAATCAAATCTCGAGCTGCTGTAGGAGTTTTGTCCATAAGTGCTCCACCACTAGCTGCATCAACCATGCTTCTGTCCATTGGCATGAGTCCTTCATAGAAATACTGAATCAGTAATTGATCATTGATTTGATGGTGTGGACAAGTGGCGCATAGTTTCTTGAATCTCTCCCAATACTCATAGAGAGTTTCTTGGGAGTTTTGTCTGATGCCGCAAATCTCTTTTCTGATAGCTGCTGTTCTGGATGCAGGGAAGAATTTTTCCAGGAATAATCTCTTCATATCATTCCAGCTTGTAACAGATGTTGGATGTAGATAGTACAACCAGTCCTTAGCTCCATCATTTAAGGAGAAAGGAAATGCCTTCAACTTGATATGATCTTCAGGAATTCCTTGTGGCCGCATTGTGGAACACACAATGTGAAATTCCTTCAAATGTTTATGAGGGTCCTCACCTGCAAGGCCATGAAACTTTGGTAGCAAATGTATTAATCCAGACTTTAGTTCAAATGGTGCATCAATATCAGGGTATTGAATACACAACGGTTGATAAGCAACATCAGGTGCAGCTAATTCTTTTAGGGTTCTATCAGCCATGTTCTTAGCAAAATATTTAAAACTATCAAAATTTAAAGATGAAAAATCACTACTGTTACTTTCTTGGTTATTACTGAATGAATGCCTTCTATGTGCTCTTTTCAAATGGTGGAATGTTCTATCAATCTCAGGATCATATGCATATAAATTTTCAGGATTGGATCGGGTCATACATAAAAAGGTGAATTCATACAGAAAATCCAAGAATATATACCTAAAGTAAAAAAAAAAAATTGTTCGAAAGATTAAAGATTTTATACAAACTCCTAAATGAGCCTAGGAAACTAAAATGGTCCCCGGCAACGACGCCAAATTTTTGACACGCTCTTCGCAAACGCGCAAAAATAATTTCTAGATTTCCCCCAAACTATTGGTATAGTATAAGGTGCAACCTAGGCCATCTCCCAAATACCATTTCAGATTCTTAAGCAAATAAGGAGAAAATTAGAACAAGGGGGTTTTTGTAAAGATGTGATATCAAATGCTAAATACAAAATACAGAATGAAATTAATTTCACTTAACAATTATCAACTCAAGGAATTCAGAGGCTATTTTCATAACTAATCATTGATCACTAAAATCATGCATTGTGTTTATCAACCTAGGATCATCTGGAACCCCTACAATGATCCTTGAATTCTCTACTGAGAAACCTCTCAGAATTCAATTGATTATGATCAACAAGATTTAGTAACCACTTAATCTTTCATCTAAACCAATTTCATAATCAAAATTCAGTTGAAGTAAGTAATAAAATGAAAACCTTCAATTAAATTACTTAATTTCTACTCTTCAAACTTTTGGAAAATGATTTACCAATCAAAAACCAATTATAAATCAATTATACATTAATCAAAATACGTCAACCGATCAAACTTTGATTAAAAGAATAAAATTGAAGAATATAGTAAAGCAGAGTAGAAATCACTCAATAAGCATGTAAATAAAGATCAAGACCTCAAAGTTAAAATGAAAATAGCTTGAATCCTTGAATTGAAACTACGAACCTAGCCTTCCATGAAGGAGGCAAACTAACAACAAAGAAAGAGGCAAACTAACAACAAATAAATCCTAAGCCTTCCATGTAGGAGGCAACTAACAACAAATAAATCCTAAACCTTCCATGTAGGAGGCAACTAACAATAAAGAAAAACTAAGCCTTCCATGTAGGAGGCAAACTAACAAGAAAGAAAACCTAAGCCTTCCATGAAGGAGGCAAAACTAACAAGAAAGAAAGAAAGAAAGAAAGAAAGAAAGAAAGAAAGAAAATGGTATTGGAGTTAATCTCCAAAAATGGTGTGTTTCTCCTCTTGTAAACCCTTCTATTTATAGAGGATTTTTGAGGCATCATCTTCAGAAAGTCACCAACTAGGATATTACTTTTCTACCCTTTTATTGCTTTCACATGGGCTTTGTTGAAAATGCAAAACACTTTTGAATTTTTGTCACCAATGAGCACAACAATTTTGACTTTCTTGGACCGCAATTTCGGATGTTCACATGTCCGAATTAGAGCTTGACTTCTGAATAAAAGTTGTAGCCCCGGATCTTAGCTGTCCAACAGATTTGATTTCATCTCAATATGACTTCTGTATCTCAAGATATGGCCGGATCTTTTCACACTGTTCAAATTCCACGTCAGCAACACTATCTCATCTTTTGAGATAATTTCGGAGTCCTAAACATCCCATTTAGAGTCTGCTCTTGCTTTGTAACTGTGGACACTTCTTTAAGCTTTCATTCAAGATAGATTTTATGATTTTTGGATGTCTAAAACTCCTATTATGCTCAAAATAGTATAATAGTGTCATTTTAATCGGGTCAAAGAAATTCAATTAAACTTCATATGAACCCAAACTCATAAAATATGACAAAGACCACTTAATTGAACATATAAGAAGTCTTAATGAGATAAAAGTGAGAGATAATTATTTATGAAATTTATGCTTATCATGCCCTAACTTTTGCCTAGGATTGTCAACCTAGCGAGCTTTCTGCTTGATTATGCCCTAACTTTTGCCAAGGCCGCCCTTTGAGGGTTTTCGACCTAACGGGCCTTCTGCTTGATTGTGCCCTAACTTTTGCCTAGGTCATTCTTTGAGAGTTTTCGACCTAGCGGGCCTTCTACTTGATTGTGCCCTAACTTTTGCCTAGGTCGTTAGGATTGTCAACCTAGTGGGCCTTTGTTTGATTGTGCCCTAACTTTTGCCTAGGTCATTTTTTGAGAGTTTTCGACCTAGCGGGCCTTCTCCTTGATTGTGCCCTAACTTTTGCCTAGGTCGTTAGATTGTCAACCTAGCGGGCTTTTGTTTGATTGTGCCCTAACTTTTGCCCAGGTCATTTTTGAGAGTTTGTGGACCTAGCGGGCTTTTGTTTGATCCCAATTATGCCGGAATCGTTGTTGGAAACCGGCAAGACCTTTTCTGATCATGACTTGGTCAATTTATTTTTAAACTTCAACCCTACTTTTGCCTGGATTATTTTTGCTTTTAATCCAGCGGGTTTCTCTTCTTCTTGACTTTTATGTTTTGACCTTGATTTTTCCTGGATTATTTTTTGACTTTAATCCAGCGGGTCTTCTCTTTTTCTTGAATTTTATGTTTTGACTTTGATTTTTCCTGGATTATTTTTTGACTTTAATCCAGCGGGTCTTCTCTTTTTCTTGAATTTTATGTAGTCAGACATCGACCTTGCCGGGGTCATTTTGGTTTCTAATTCAGCGGATCTTATTTTGCATCCCTAAATTTTTCCTGGAATTAAACTTGATTCCAGCAGGATATTTTATTTGACAAGACACTTTGAATGGTGATCTAAAATCCCTAGTTATTTATTCTGCTTCGTCATTTGGGCTTTTTGTTCTTTGAGCTTGATTAATCAGCCGTTCAAGATTATTTATTATAGCACTGACATTATCACCAATTGGTATTTATTGTTTGGGTATAGGAATAAGAAGTGGGTTGCGTGATGAAAAGGAATGGAAATTTTAATAAGTAAAGCTAATAATGTAAAGCACGTGCTCAAGAAACATAAAAGATGTTAATTTTGTATTATTCATTGATATTTATTTACAAAAGATTGACTTTGAAAAGTACGACAATTTTTGGATGAGTATCCTCAATCCCAATTTGTACAAAGAAACTCATTGTGCTGCTCCTATCTCTTTCAGTTGGTCGACGGGCTCTTGTGATTCGGCAATGGATTGTTTTCTATGTTAGGAGCAAGCCTCCCAAAATCCAGCCATTTTGCATTATCCAAGCTTTGTACCTTTCGCTTCAACGCTAGGCAATCCTCTGTAGAATGACCAATGAATCCTGCATGGTAGTCGCATCTGGCATTTGCATCATACCATTTAGGATATGGTGGCTCTTGAGGTTTCAGAGGATAAGGAGCGACCAGCGAGTTCTGAATCAGCCGTGGTAGTAACTCAGTGTAGGAGATTGGGATAGGGTTGAACTGAACAGGCTTCTTCTCCTTTTTCTGGCTTGGATTAGGGTTTTGGCTCGTGGTTTGTGTTTGGGCCGTATATGGTGTTGGTGGTCGGACTTATGTTGGATATTTGTAAATAGGATGGTGTGGTGTTTGGTATGCAGAGACGATGTAAGGATATGGTATGTAGGGTGTGTATGGTGGTGGTCGGTAACCAACTAGACCATAGGGTGCCACTTGAGGAGTGTACGGGCCTTGACCAGAAGTCACATAGTGAGTCTCGCCTGTCTTCTTTTTTCCAGAACCACTGGAAGCGTTGACTGTGCCCGTGGGCTTTTGCATGATCTTTCCATGGCGGATGCCACCTTCGATCCTCTCTCTAATGATGATGACATCGGAGAAGTAAGAAGTCACACTGCCAATCATCTTGTCATAGAAAGGATCTTGAAGTGTGTCCACGAACACGCTGACCAATTCCCTTTCGGATAAGGGAGGTTGTACTTGAGCGGCCAACTCGGGCCAGCGTTGGGCATACTGCTTAAAGGACTTTTCTCTCTTCTTGGCCATATTCTGGAGCTGAGTCCGATCGGGGGCCATCTTTGTATTGTACTGATACTGCTTCGTGAAAGCCTCAGCAAGGTCTCTCCATGAACGGATGCATGTCCGCTCCAGTTGAGTGTACCAGTTTTCACCTGCCCCTATTAAGCTGTCTTGAAAGAAATGGATGAGCAGCTTCTCATCATAAGTACATGCAGACATCTTCCTACAGTACATAGTCAGGTGTTTCTTTGGACAGCTGGTTCCTTGATATTTTTCAAATTCAGGGACCTTGAATTTGGGAGGGATGACCACGTCGGGAACCAGGCACAAATCGGCTGCGTCTGTGGCTTCATAAGCACTCCCCTCGATCGCCCGGATTCTATGTTCTAGGATTCTCCATTTTTCAGTATCCTCATCCGAAGGATGGCTTAGGTATTCCTCAGGCATAGGGTGAGGTTGGGAAAATGGTATGTACACCGGGTGAGGCTCTTGGGTGAACATAGGATTTGTCCCCCCAACAACTGTTTGGTGAGCTCGTGAGATGGTGTTTGGAGGTAGGTTATGTGTTTGGGTTTGTGTTTGGGCTTGTGTTTGGCCGAATGAGGGTGCATGCCCATGAGGAAACCCGTAATGAACCCCTACGGTTTGTGGAGGCATGGTTAATGGTGGAGTGAAGCCGGGAGGGTATGATAAGTCATCTGGCTCTCTTGGAAGGGATTCCCTTGCCTCCTTTTGTTTCGATGATTGGATGGCCTCCATCAGCTTGGCCATCTTCTCCTTTAGAGTCTTGACCTCACCTCTCAACTCCTCATTTTGCCTTTCCAGCTCATCCATGATTCCTGACTGTGATCTAGTTCTATAAGGATGTCGAGGAAGCTGTCTTTCCCCAATTTTTCTGTTAAAGTTAAAATTAATTTCCTTGAGAAATAATTTGGATGCAAAATCCTGAATGATAAAAGTTGTTGATGCAATGAAGAATGTGTGGAATGATTTCGAAACCTTTCTTTTGATGATAAATTTATGAATGGATAGATGAATGCATGCATGCTATGTGCAAATAATTTTAGAAATTGGAATTTTGGAGGTTTTGAAAATAAATGAGGGTTACTTTATTTTTTTTTTAGCAATTTTATGTTTTTATGAATTTTGGTGTTTTTTGTTTCATTTTTATTTTGCTAGAAAACCTTTGGTTTTGCTTAAAAAGCTTTCTAAAAACATTCTTTAGGTCTTCGAAATTCCCTTTTCTTTCTTTTTTGTATTTTTTTATATTTTCAATATTTTCAAAAAAACATTTTTCATAATTTTCCTAGGAGTTTCTATTTTCCTCGATTTTGATTTTTCTTGATTTTTATTCGTTTATATTTTTTTCTTGATTTTCTGTATTTCCCCTAATTTTAGATTTTGTCTCCCCTTTTCTCTGCCATCTTTAATGATTCTATTCACTTGAGCATGTGAATAGCATATAGGCCATGTATCTGTCGCAACCGCTATTCCGACAAGATGACGAACTCGCTAAAATTTGAAAGATGAACTTATCGTTTATGTAGAGTCGCCACCAAATTTTTATTTAAGGGAAAAAGCTTGGAAACCCTAACTTGAAAGATAAAATTCTGAGTTCGGGAGTCGATTGCGAACGGGGAAGGTGTTAGGCACCCCACTCGCCCGTTCCGAAGAACGGTACCTTAAACTGAGCGTGTGATTATTTGAAAATTATTTGATCCCTTTTATTAGCGTGAAAAAAAAATATTTGAAGCAGGTTAGCCTGACAGGACTTGACCCTGCTCCTACGTATTCCCCGGTGCAATGGGAAATTCAAGGCTTATGTAGTTCTGACTGGTTTGAAGGCTTAACCTCCAAATAGAGTTCAAATTGAAAAGCGAACGTTTTTTGTTTTTGGAAATCATTTTGAGGGTGCAATCCCAATCCACGTATGCACAGGGCCCAAGACAACAACGGCTGTACTTGGACCCATACAGACCTCTAAACAACGAACAGTAGAAAAAGCTACCAGTTTGTTTTTAGGGCCCATTGCATGAGATTAAGGAAAGCAAAAGCGAGATTTTTATTTTTGGGAAGTAATGAGCAAGGTTTTTATTTTGTAAGAAAGAAGGGTAATCCTAATCCACACATGCACAAAGCCGAAGACAACTATGACTGCACTTGAACCCATACGAACCTCTAAGCCACGAACAGCAAAAAAAGCTACCAGTTTGTGCTTAGGGCTCGTCGCGTGAGATTAAGAATTCCAAATAAAATTTTATCTTTGAAGAAAACAAAAAGGTTTTTATTTTGTAAGAAAGAAAGGTAATCCTAATCCACATATGCACAAGGCCCAAGACAACTATGACTGCACTTGAACCCATACGAACCTCTAAGCCACGAACAGCAGAAAAAGCTACCAGTTTGTGCTTAGGGCTCGTCGCGTGAAATTAAGAATCCCAAATAAAATTTTATCTTTGAAGAAAACTAAAAGTTGACAAAGAAGGACAAGTCATGAGCGCCTGCTTGAAATTTTGGAGGGACATATTGACTAAGGGACCTTTTGGGGATTTTGGGTTTTTTATGAATTATTCAGGATTTATGGAATTTTATGAACTTCCTGGAATTTGATTAATTTTTGTGAATTTTATGAGTTTTCTTGAACCTTTATCCATTTTATGAAATTTATGAATTTTCTGGAATTTTGAGATTTTTATTAATGTTTGGTTTTCTATTGGCTTTTATTAATTTTTGGGATTTTTGTGAATTTTTAGGAATTTTATTTTATTGTTTTTCATGAATTTGGAATTTTGGGAAAAGGCGAGGGGCGATATGGTCATTTGGAATGGTAGGGACTGTTTGGGCATTATGCGAAAAGTCCAAGGGCAGATCTGTCCTTTTGCAGGGAGGGACAAATCGGTCATTATGGGGAAAGCTCAAGGGTAGATTCGTCCTTTTGCAGGCATGGACAAATCAGTCATTGTGGGAAAAGCTTAAGGACAGATTCATCCTTTTGCAAGCAAGGACAAATCAGTCGTTGTGGGAAAAGCTTAAGGGCAAACTCGTCCTTTAACTGGCAGGGGCTATTTGCCAATAATGAAAAAAATGGAGGGTCGTTTCGCAATTTATGAGAATTCAAAAAGGGTCTACCCTATTGACTTTAGGTGCTACTACAGGGGATATCCTTCTTCGTCTTCTTCCTCCACTCCGGCCGCTCCTCATGACCTGACGCTGCTAGGTTTCGTTCGGCCGGTGCCCTCTGATACCTCCGACGACGATTGGATGTCCACCTGAGGCCTCCTCCCCGCCAAGTGAATTCATCTGCGACTTCCAGAACCTCGGGAGCGAGGGAGAAGTAGGGAAAAGATGGGCGGTGGTGCGAGGGCTGTTCCGACCACCACCTCGTGACTGGGAATTGTTCGGAATCCGGCGAGGGCAACGTGATAAGCCTCAGAACCTTCGTTATGCCTGTGGCTCTACCAAAGTTCCATGTTCAAGCTCGACGTCGAGAACCTCAATGGTTGGAGAGGCATGGCTCAGCGGTTCATTGCTCCTTGAGAGCAACCATGGGTGACGATCTCTTTTCGCACGTGTATGCGTAAGGGTGAAGATTGAATGACAGTTCAATGCTAATTAGTGACGCGCGCAGGGTAGCGTCCGAATTCTAGCGACACAACCTAAATAGCTTAGAACGCTAAGTCTGGCTCAACTTTAGCAATTACCCGGGGACTAGTACCTCTACTTAGAGTATCTGAAATCAAATCACATTTCTCGGCTCCATACAAAGGTCGATGTGTGAATCGACGTTCAGACCAAATCAATTCACTCAAATCCCACATAATACGTAGAATAATTTAGCCAAATTCATCCAATCAAGGTGCCAGATGACTAACCTGGATGTCGATGTCGTTGGATTTCCACTGTAGTTGCAGCTTGGCGATGCTCCGACGCGCCGATTCTGTTCCTCGAATGAACGATGCAGTTTTGGAAGCGGAGATGGGTCTTCTGCCTCCTTTTGATCGGTCTCCTGCCGAAGGTTCTTGAATGTGTGGAGAGATTTTAATTCAGGACTCAGGACTTGAGAGAATTCCTAAGAGTCTGGAGAGGTTTTCCTCAAGGAGTCCTTTCGCCACACAAAAAAACCCTACCCCTTTTGGGATGGCTCCACCTTATATATCTCTTTTTCCCTAGCCTCCTTTCTCTGCTTTTCTCTCTTTTTTTTCGTTCCGCTTTTTTTCAATTTCTCGACTTTTATTATTTCACTCCTTTTATTATTATCCTTTTTCAATTTTAGATTTTTCTGATTTTGATTCTTTTCTCCGTATTTTAACTTTGATTCTTTTCCTGTATTTTTTTTTTTTCATTCTTTTTTCTAGATTTCAATTTTTATTTCTTTAATCTTTAATTTCCCTTTTCAATTTTCAGATTTTTAAAATTTCTTGCTTTTCGGATTCTTGTTAATTTTCTTTTTATTTTCTTCCAAAACTTTCCTTTAGAATTTTATTTTCCTTTAGATTTGGTTTTTAAATTTCTATTTTCCCATTCTTATTTTTATTTTTCCTTATTTCATTTTCCAAGATTAATTTTTGTTTCTATTGTTTGATTTTCAGAAATTCTTGATTTTTCTTTTTCTGATTTTTACTTTTCAGTTTTTTGTTTAATTTTCCCTCATTCCTTCTTTACTTCCCCTTCTTTTGGTCTTTGTAATTTACATTATATCAATTAAGGTTAATTAACCTTAGTGGCTGAGGACCTCGGACGTAATTGAGTGTTTACAGTTTGCCCCTCTTTACTTATTTCCTGCCTGATAATGTGAGGGATGACTCTCTAGATTATCGGGACAGGGAATGAGTAAAGATGTAAACATATTACGTCGGGGGTATCTCAGAAAACCCTGGATTCACTTACAATAGCCCGACTAGGCTGTGGATACTGCCGACGTGCAGATGAGGCGGTGCGAAATGGATGTGAACAAAGGATGGGGTGCTTTTGGCAAGCGGAATGAGGAAAGCCCAGCTCCCTGACACGGGCACCAGGAAGGTAGGAAAGGGGTTGGAGTGAGGCTAGACATCGTAGGCCCAAGGTGTAGCAGTTGAACGTGCGATGGCCTGACAACATAGGCTGGAGGGTGCAGAAAATTAAACATGCAGAGGCCTGACATCCTAGGCCAAAGGTGCAAAAAATTAAACATGCAGAGGCCTGACATCATAGGCCGAGGGTGCAGAAAAAAACATGCAGAGGCCTGACATCATAGGCCAAGGATGCAGAAAATTAAACATGCAGAGGCCTGACATCATGGGCCAAGGGTGCAGAAAATTAAACATGCAGAGGCCTGACATCATAGGCTGAGGGTGCAAAAAATTAAACATGCGGAGGCCTGACATCATAGGCCGAGGCTGCAGAAAATTAAACATGCAGAGGCCTGACATCATAGGCCGAGGGTGCAGAAAATTAAACATGCAGAGGCCTGACAACATAGGCCTGGGATGCAGGAAATTAAACATGCAGAGGCCTGACAACATAGGCCTGGGGTGCAGGAAATTAAACATGCAGAGGCCTGACAACATAGGCCTGGGGTGCAGGAAATCAAACATGCAGAGGCCTGACATCATAGGCCGAGGGTGCAGAAAATTAAACATGCAGAGGCCTGACAACATAGGCCTGGGGTGCAGGAAATTAAACATGCAGAGGCCTGACAATATAGGCCTGGGGTGCAGGAAATTAAACATGTAGAGGCTTGACAACATAGGCCTGGGGTGCAGGAAATTAAACATGCAGAGGCCTGACATCATAGGCCGAGGGTGCAGAAAATTAAACATGCAGAGGCCTGACAACATAGGCCTGGGGTGCAGGAAATTAAACATGCAGAGGCCTGAAAAGATGGCCTACTGGTGGGCTTGAGAGTGAAAATCGTCTATTTTTGTTCGCAGACTTCGACTTCCTGGCTTTCTTTAGCACTGATCATGATTTTCAAAATGAGCTAGATCCTCTGACCTGTTTGTTTTGTCTCTTGTTTTGCTGAAGCGTCTACTGCGTTTGTTACTCTTTTGAGGGGTAAGATGTTTTGAGCTGGTGGGAATTTTGTAATCAAGAAAATTTTAAACTAACCTTGACCTTCAGAACAGCATTAGCAATAGTAATTGTCATTCGAAATTCAATGATAGATTGCATTTTGCATATACATCTTGACAAAATAAAATACAGTTGCTTTGAGGCGTAAGACAAAGGCTATGCTGAGATGGGCATTTGGTGGTTTGATTTGGGTTGGTTGGACGCCTTTGAGACGGTCAATGCTAGTATTGTACTTCGGCAACAACTGCTATCTCATCAACCTGGCTTCTGAAAGAAAACAAAATTTTGCCCCAGTTTAATCGGTTTTCCCTGGCTTGATCGATTTGTCCCAAACCGGTCTTGAACTTTCCGTTTTAACCATAATTGAACTTGGTTCTGCTCATCACTTTTCGGAACCCTGGATACTTGCCAATTTTGCCCCAGTATAAGGCCTAGGTCGTTATCTGACCATTGCTTTTCCCTAGTATGGATAGCAGATGTCTGCCACTCTTTTTAGTTTTCTTAACTGGAGGGAACAACACCTCCCTCACTCCTCTTATCGGTGCCGCTTTGCCCTGATTTTTGCTTAGGCCGCCCTTACGGGTTTTCGACTTAGCGGGCCTTCTTTTTTCCTTTTCTGCTTGAATTGCCCTAATTTTTGCCTAGGCCGCCCTTGCGGGTTTTCGACCTAGCGGGCTTTTTTCTGATTGAATTGCCCTAACTTTTGCCTAGGCCGCCCTTGCGGGTTTTCGACCTAGCGGGCTTTTTTCTGCTTGGATTGCCCTAACTTTTGCCTAGGCCGCCCTTTCGGGTCTTCGGCCTAGCAGGATTTTCTGCTTTAGGCATAATACTTCTTGACGGCATTCGAATTAACAGGGTTAGGCAAGTCTTTTCCGTCCATGTCGGCCAGGATCAAGGCGCCTCCGGAGAAAGCCTTCTTAACTATATAAGGTCCGTGGTATTTTGGAGACCACTTTCCTTGTAGCGCTTTCTGCATAGGCAGCAGTCTTCTGATCACCAAATCTCCTTCCTGGAACTCCCGAGGATGAACCTTCTTATCGAATGCTTTCTTCATTCTTCTTTGGTATAGTTGGCCATGGCATATCGTCGCCAACCTTTTTTCTTCGATTAAGTTCAATTGATCCATTCGGGCCTGAACCCATTCGGCTTCTTCCAACTTAGCATCCATCAAGACTCTCAGCAAAGGGATCTCGACCTCGATTGGGAGTACGGATTCCACCCTATACACCAGTGAGAATGGCGTTGCCCCAGTAGAAGTGCGGACTAAGGTCCGATACGCATGTAGTGCGTAGGGGAGCATTTCATGTCATTCCTTGTATGAGAGCACCATCTTCTGGATGATCTTCTTGATATTCTTATTGGTCGCCTCGATCGCTCCATTCATCTTTGGTCGGTATGGGGATGAGTTGTGATGCTAGATTTTGAACTGGTCGCACAATTCCGACATCATCTTGTTGTCCAGGTTAGAACCATTGTCCGTGATGAGTTTGCTAGGCAGCCCATATCGGCAGATCAATTCTCTTTTCACAAATTTAACCACTACATTGCGGGTTACACTGGCATATGAGGCGGCCTCGACCCATTTT
This sequence comes from Canavalia gladiata, assembly GCA_037954105.1. Taxonomy (NCBI): domain Eukaryota; kingdom Viridiplantae; phylum Streptophyta; class Magnoliopsida; order Fabales; family Fabaceae; genus Canavalia; species Canavalia gladiata. The sequence continues at coordinate 27,375,803 of CM075662.1, forward strand.
GTGAAGTAGTCAATGGCAACCAGTATAAAACTGTGTCCATTAGATGCTTTGGGCTCGATCGGGCCGATGACATCCATCCCCCACATAGCGAACGGCCAAGGCGACGACAACACATTCAAAGACGTCGCCGGCATGTGGACGTTGTCTGCATACACCTGGAACTTGTGGCAAGTTTTGACATGTTTGTAACAGTCAGTTTCCAAAGTCAGCCAATAATATCCGGCTCTAAGAATCTTCCTTGCCATGGCGTGTCCGTTAGCGTGAGCGCTGAAGGACCCTTCATGAACTTCTTTCAAAATCTTGTTGGCTTCTGCTGCGTCTACACACCTGAGCAGAACCATGTCATGATTCCTTTTGTACAGGACTTATCCGTTGAGGAAGAAACCCGCGGCCAATCTCCGTAGGGTTCTTTTGTCATTTTCTGACGCGTCGACAGGGTACTCTTTATTTTTCAAGAATTGCCGGATGTCGTGATACCAAGGCTTTCCATCTGGTTCTACCTCCACTGCTTGACAGAATGCTGGTCTGGAACGATGCTGGATTTTGAGGAGGGGCATGTCTTCTTCTCGCCCGATTTCAAACATAGATGACAGAGTGGCTAGGGCATCAGCCAACTGATTGTCTTCTCTAGGTATATGGGAGAAGGTAATCTCTTCAAATTGTTCTAGCAGTTCCTGGAGACGAGCTTGATAGGGGACCAGCTTTGCGTCTCTGGTCTCCCACTCCCCTTTGACCTGGTGGATGACCAAGGCTGAATCACCAAAGACCTCTAGGCGCTTCACCTTAGCTTCGATTGCGGCTTGAATCCCTAAAATACAAGCTTCATACTCTGCCATATTGTTTGTACAATCGAAAGCTAGTCGGGCAGTAATAGGTATATACTGCTTTTCTGGGGAAATCAGTATAACGACAATGCCATGGCACATCATGTTGGAGGCGCCGTCGAACAGCATGGTCCATTTCTCTCCTTCCGCCCTTTCTTCTTCATTAGATATCACCATAAGATTCTCATCCGGAAATTCCGGCTGCATAACCTGGTAATCATCTAGGGGCTGTTGGGCTAGGTATTCTGCGAGTGCACTGCCTTTGACAGATTTTTGGGTCACGTACAGGATGTCATATTCCGAAAGCACCATTTGCCACTTTGCAATCCGCCCTGACAATGCGGGTTTCTCGAATATGTACTTGATTAGATCCATCTTGGATATTAGCCACGTGGTGTGACTTAACATGTATTGCCTCAAGCGATGCGCTGCCCATGCCAAGGCGCAGCAGGTCCGTTCTAATAGAGAGTTGGCACGCTCGTCGCAAACGCGCAAAAATAATTTCTAGATTTCCCCCAAACTATTGGTATAGTATAAGGTGCAACCTAGGTCATCTCCCAAAGACCATTTCATATTCTTAAGCAAATTAGGAGAAAGTTAGAAAAAGGGGGTTTTGTAAATATGTGATATTAAGTGCTAAATACAAAATACAGAATGAAATTAATTTGACTTAACAATTATCAACTCAAGGAATTCATAGGCTATTTTCATAACTAATCATTGATCACTAAAATCATGCATTGTGTTTATCAACCTAGGATCATCTGGAACCCCTAAAATGATCCTTGAATTCTCTACTGAGAAACCTCTCAGAATTTAATTGATTATGATCAACAAGATTTAGTAACCTTCAATTCAATTACTTAATTTCTACTCTTCAAACTTTTGGAAAATGATTTACCAATCAAAAACCAATTATAAATCAATTATGCATTAATCAAAATACGTCAACCGATCAAACTTTGATTAAAGAATAAAATTGAAGAATATAGTGAAGCAGAGTAGAAACCACTTAATAAGCATGTAAATAAAGATCAAGACCTCAAAGTTAAAATGAAAATAGCTTGAATCCTTGAATTGAAACTACGAACCTAGCCTTCCATGAAGGAGGCAAACTAACAACAAAGAAAGAGGCAAACTAACAACAAAGAAAGAGGCAAACTAACAACAAAGAAAAACTAAGCCTTCCATTTAGGAGGAAAACTAACAATAAAGAAAAACTAAGCCTTCCATGTAGGAGGCAAACTAACAAGAAAGAAAAACTAAGCCTTCCATGTAGGAGGCAAACTAACAATAAAGAAAAACTAAGCCTTCCATGTAGGAGGCAAACTAACAAGAAAGAAAGAAAGATGGAAAATGGTATTGGAGTTGATCTCCAAGTGGTGTTGTTCTCCTCTTGTAAACCCTTCTATTTTTAGAGGATTTGTGAGGCATCATCTTCAGAAAGTAACCAACTAGGATATTACTTTTCCACCCTTTTATTGCTTTAACATGGGCTTTGTTGAAAATGCAAAACACTTTTGAATTTTTGTCACCAATTAGCACAACAATTTTGACTTCCTTGCACCGAAATTTCGGATGTTCACATGTCTGAATTAGAGCTTAACTTCTGAACAAAGGTTGTAGCCCCAGATCTTAGCCGTCCAACAGATTTGATTTCATCTCAATATGACTTCTGTATCTCAAGATATGGACGGATCTTTGCACACTGTTCAAATTCCATGTCAGCAACACTATCTCATCTTTTGAGATAATTTCGGAGTCCTAAACATCCCATTTAGAGTCTGCTCTTGCTTTGTAACTATGGACACTTCTTTAAGCTTTCATTCAAGACAGATTTCATGATTTTTGGATGTCTAAAACTCCTATTATGCTCAAAATACTATAATAGTGTCATTTTAATCGGGTAAGCAAAGAAATTCAATTAAACTTCATATGAACCCAAACTCATAAAATATGAAAAAGACCACTTAATTGAACATATAAGAAGTCTTAATGAGATAAAAGTGAGAGATAATTATTTATGAAATTTATGCTTATCAAATTCCCCCACACTTATCTTTTGAACGTCTCGGGCAAACTTAAGTTAAGGATTGGTGACTAATTTTTTATTTTTTTTTTATGAAAGAACATCAAAGTTTTGAGTTGATTTCTCAAGAATTCACAAAATTTCATGAAGCATTCTTTCATCATATTTTTGAAATTACTTAGAAAGGCAACTTTAATTTGAAAAACATAGATTGAGAAAGATAAAACCTCACATGATATACTCTGAATCTCTCAAGTGTTTGATTTGGTAAGTGTTTCTCTCAAATTCAATCCATGAAAGATGAACTATCATAGGCTTGCATATCTTCTACTTCTCTACTACTATGTACACATGCAATGCGCAAATCAAGAGGTCTTTATTTTGGTTATAACGGGATTAGAAAGATGAAATGATGAAGAGATACAATGTTAGACCAAGGAAAATGGTGAGGATTGAGAACTGAGTCTAAGTGCAAGTGTGAGAAACAGATATCACTTCTTCATTCTTTTTTTTTTCTTTTCTTTTTTTTCAATATAATAGTTTATTTATTAATTTATTGCTTCAGTTGTTTTTTTCAACCATGATATTAATGAACACAACAATAATCTCCCCCATACTTATTGAAACACTTATGGTATGATAAATCCAGTATTCCTCACCTTCTATGGTCAGACAAAGTTTTTTTTTTTTTTTTGATTTGTGGTGAGCTAAAAAGAAGAAAAGGCTAATCGGCTCAAAGGGCTGATCAAAGGATAAAATTATATGGTTTGGCTATTTGGCCAAGTGGTTTGTTTAAGAAAAACAGTGCCTCAATCATTTTTGTACAATTCATGTGAAAATGTAGCTTCAAAAAGAATCAATGCAAGTTCTGAAGTAACATATTCCATGGATGAAAATCACACAAGAAAGAAAATAATAATAAGGCTCAAAATCTCACAGGTAATATATTTATCAAATCTAATCTATCCAGTTCAAATATGTGTTGCCAAACTAATTAATCTCGAAATGTAAATCATTTTGCTTCAATTATTTTATGAAATCTAAAGAACAACAAACTTCCTCATTCAAAATTTTTTTTTTTTAATCATAAGATGCGTATCAAGAGTCAAGTGTAACTCCTTACTCAGCCATCTTACTCAAAGCAAGTTTATGATTCTAACCTAATTTTTTTGTTTTTTTTTTGTTTTTTTTAGATATCGGACCATCCTCCCCCCAACCTATCCAAAACATTGTCCCCAATGTCTTAGATGGAATTTCATATAACAGGAAAAGAAATGTGAGAAAACCACCAAAGTAAGGAAAAGTTATAACCGAAGAGTGGTATCTGGTTCTCTTTTGTCTCTGCCATCCTGACTTGGTTGGTTCACCAGCTGCATTGCTTGACTGAGCTCAGATGTAGGATTTTGCAAAATCTCAAGTAGCTGTTCAACAGTTGAAGCAGATACTATGATGTTGTGCATGGATTGTGGCATGAACTCCTGCTCTACTGCATGATCTAAAAAGGATATCAAACCATTATAAAAGCCATTAATATTCAATAAGCCCAAAGGTTTTTTATGAAAATTCCGATAGGCCCAAAATATAATGGTAAAAATTTCTTCCATTGTTCCAAGACCACCAGGTAATGCAATAAATGCATTAAAATTAACCAACATGTGTCTCATACGGTCATGCATGGTTGCAACCTTCAATTCAGTACCCAGGGTCAAGTAGGAGGTGCTCTCATTTTTTAAGCCAACACCTAAGACGTTACACCCCTTTGTGAGTGCAGATCCTGCAACACATCCTTTTAAACCCTGAATCCCTCCCCCATAAACAAGATTGATTTTTCTTGCAGCTAATACCTTACCAAGGGTATAAGCTGCATGTTGAAATTCTCCATCCTTTCCAAGGTTAGACCCACCAAAAACATAAATAGTATTGATCCTATCCATATACGATGTTTCTGTCTTTTTTTGAAAAAATATGTCATAGAGGTTGAGAATTTATAGGGACTCAATATCAGACAAGGAGATCGCTTGAATAGTGCGAGATCAGGATTTGGTAGCAAAAGTTTGAATTTTTGTTGCAAAAGTTTGAATTTTTGTTCAAGGAAAGGTGAATGTCAGAAGGGAAAGACTTTAAGCAGGGGTGAAAATTTCAAAAAATGGTGGCCCAATAAATTGAAAAGACAATGTAAATGACAAACATACACGCATGAGAATGAACAGTAGTTGTGATTGTGGCTCATATATTCCTCTGGTTTTACGTCCAGTAACGACTGAAACGCCTTCTAAGAGTCGAGGATGTGCTTCCCATTCAGTTTTCTTGTAAACTGACAACAGGGTCTTTTAAAGTCAGATTCCCAAGACTATAACGTGCTTTTTCCTTACGGAACAGTTCAAGCAAATCAAGAAGAACTCCATGTACATGCCCACTAGGATGTGTCTCAAGAGTCTGAGTGATATCATCCAATGACTCCTTACTCAGTCCATCCTTTATGAATTGAATTTTCTCCTCTCGATTTCTTGAAACCATTCCAGGGTTCTTGCATCTTGTGTTACAGGTCCATCTTGCACACCTGTAGCAAACTCCAATTCTTTTTGCCCTTCTCTTCTTTGCATAGGAACTTCTTCCCATACCTGGCATGTTTTTAACAAATGATTCTTGAAATTCACCTGCTAAACGTACCTTAGCTTCAATGATCCAACGGACATCTTCTGGAAGGCCTAAGAGTGTTAATGCCCTCAATCGTTCAAGTCTGCAATTGTAAATGTCTTTAAGAAAATTTCTGGGGAGAGTAGGGAACAAAATTTTGATCCTGCTGAGAGCTTTCTCCATTTTTTTTTCTTAAAACACTCAAGTTATTATTCCTGCAAGCTCAATATAGTGTAATAGTTGGGATGATTTAAGAGGTGAAGAAGGAAGTTGAGAGATTAGTTGAAACTTATAAGCGAGGAATGTGAGAGAGGGAGAGAGAGAAAGAGAGAGAGAGAGAAAGAGAGAAAGAGAGAGAGAGAGACTTCTCTTGAATTTATTGCAAGTATGTGGCATTGTGCAAATGCACTTCTTCTACCGTGTGCTTTTGAAAACCTTTGAAAAATGGTTTAAGACGATGTCCATTCACCTTGAAGATTTTTTCAGTTACCTCATTTTTTATTTCCACTGCACCATAAGGAAAAACATTAGTAACTACAAATGGTCCTAACCATCTAGAGCGTAGCTTACCAGGCATAAGCTTTAGCCGAGAATTGAAAAGGAGAACTTTTTGTCCAACGGAAAACTCCTTTCTTGCCAACTTTTTGTCATGAAGAGCTTTGACCTTTTCTTTGTAAATTTTGGAGTTTTCGTATGCTTCTAATCGAATTTCTTCAAGTTCCTGCAATTGAAGCTTCCTATGGATTCCTGCTTGGTCTAGATCCATGTTGCATTTCTTTACTGCCCAAAATGCTCTATGCTCTAATTCAACTGGAAGATGACATGCTTTACCAAAGACAATCCTGTAGGGAGACATGCCAATGGGTGACTTGTAGGCTGTCCTATATGCCCATAAAGCATCAACAAGGCACAAGCTCCAATCCTTCCTGTTAGGATGAACTGTTTTCTCTAAGATTTTCTTGATCTCTCGATTAGAAACTTCAGCTTGACCATTTGTTTGAGGATGATATGGGGTGGAGACTTTATGCATGACTCCATATTTGCGGAGTAGGGCTTCCATTGTGCGGTTGCAAAAATGAGTACCTTGGTCACTAATTAGAGCTCTAGGAATGCCAAACCTGCTAAAAATGTTAGACCTGATAAAATCTGCAATAACTCGAGCATCATCAGTACGAGTGGCTTTTGCCTCCACCCATTTTGAAACATAATCAACAGCTAGCATAATGTAAACAAAGCCAAAAGAGACAGGGAATGGACCCATAAAGTCTATACCCCATACATCAAATACCTCACAAAAGAGAAGTGGTTGTTGGGGCATCTCATTTCTACGCGAAATACTCCCTATTCTTTGGCACTGCTCACAAGTTATGCATAATCTGTGTGCATCACGAAATATTGTAGGCCAATAAAAGCCTAAGTCTAGTACTTTTCTAGCTGTCCGTTGTGGCCCAAAGTGTCCACCACAAGCTAGGGAATGGCAAAAGGTAAGTACAGACTGAACTTCATGATCTGGAACACATCTTCTAATGATTTGATCACTACATGTCTTCCAAAGGTATGGTTCATCCCATATGTAGTGTTTGGCATCACTTTTCAACTTGGCAGTTTGCGATTTGATGAAGTGTTTGGGTATTTCTTTAGCAACCAGATAGTTTACCAAATCTGCATACCAAGGATCCTTCCCGTACAAATGATAGAGATGCTCTTCTGGGAATGAATCTACAATTGAAGTTTCTTCACAAGGTTGCTGGATCCGACTTAAATGATCTGCTACAAGGTTCTCTGCACCACTCTTGTCTTTAATCTCTAAATCAAATTCTTGCAACAGAAGCATCCAGCGAATCAGTCTTGGCTTAGCATCTGCCTTCTTAAGCAAGTATTTCAAAGCTGCATGGTCAGAGAAGACAATAACTTTAGATCCAAGCAAATAGGAGCAAAATTTATCTAATGCAAACACAATTTCCAACAGCTCCTTCTAAGTAGTTGTGTAATTGGATTGGGTTGCATCAAGTGTGCGAGAGGCATATGCAATGACATGAGATTTCTTGCTAACTCTTTGAGATAGTACAGCACCAAGGGCATAATTAGATGCATCACACATTAATTCAAATGGAAGCGTCCAATTAGGTGGTTGAATGATGGGAGTGGTTGTCAACCGCTTCTTTAGTTCATCAAATGAATCCTTGCATGCTTGATCAAACACAAATTTGGTATCTTTTTGTAGTAGTTTAGAAAGAGGTTGTGCAATCTTGCTAAAATCCTTGATGAATCTTCTGTAAAAACCTGCATGACTAAGTAAAGAACGTACTTCTCGCACAGAAGTGGGGTAAGGTAAAGAAGTAATAATGTCTATCTTGGCCTTATCAACCTCTAAACCTTTGCTAGATACCAAGTGTCCTAAGACTATACCTTCTGTTACCATGAAATGACATTTTTCAAAATTTAAAACCAGGTTAGTCTCAATGCATCTGTCCAAAACTTTAGAGAGGCTTTCTAAGCATGCATCAAAAGAAGAACCATATACAGTGAAGTCATCCATAAACACTTCCATGCAACTTTCTAAGAGATCAGAGAAAATGCTTACCATGCATCTTTGAAAGGTTCCAGGGGCGTTGCATAGACCAAAGGGCATCCTTCGATAGGCAAAAGTACCAAAAGGACAAGTGAAGGTGGTCTTATGTTGGTCTTCTGGGGCTATATGTATTTGAAAATAACCTGAAAAACCATCCAAAAAGCAATAGTGAGATTTTCTATGAAGGGCAAAGGGAAGTGATCCTTGCGAGTAGCTTGGTTAAGCTTCCTATAATCTATGCACACTCTCCAACTGTTTTGTATTCTGGTAGGGATTAGTTTATCATTGTGATTTTTGACTACAGTCATGTCAGTCTTCTTAGGAACTACTTGCACCGGGCTTACCCAATCACTGTCTGAGATGGGATAGATGATACGAGCTGCCAAAAGCTTACCTACTTCCTTCTTTACCACATCTAGGATGGTTGGATTCAAACGCCTTTGTGGTTGTCTAACAGGTCTGGTGTTTTCCTCCAGCAATATCCTATGCATACAAGTAGATGGGCTAATGCATGGAATATCAGTCAAAGTCCATCCAATTGCTTGTTTATGGCTTCTTAAGGTTTGCAACAACCTTTCTTCCTGTTGTGGTAGAAGGTTCTTTGCTACAATGACAGGAAGCTTCTCATTTTCCCCCAAATAAGCATACTTTAGATGTTCAGGCAAAGGCTTCAACTCCAAAGGAGGTGGTTGTATTATGGAAGGAAGAGATCTATCTGAGATTGAAATGTCTGCAACACTTGCATCTAACATATCATCTTTCAACGAAGGTTGGTTTGCAGCATTAATCCTGGAACACACAATACATGGATCAAATTCATCACATGTGCAAGTAAAATTATCTTAGTAATCTAAATCAAAATCAAAAAATTCAAAAAGTAAATTGTCAATAGAATAATCATCCGCAAGAAGGTCTATGGCATCAAGTTGAAAGAGTAAATGATTCTCTATGGGATGCTTCAAGGCTTCAAATATGTTGAATTGGATGATATCATCTCCAAATTCCATAGAGAGAGTCCCCGTATGCACATCTATCTTTGTTTTTGCAGTTTTGAGGAAAGGTCTCCCTAGGATCAAGGTTGCTCTATTGATGGATGACTCGTCTTCCATATCCAAAATGTAGAAGTCAGCTGGAAAGATCAGCTTATTCACTTGAACTAGCACATCTTCAAGTACTCCAGCTAGATGTGTTGTACTTCTGTTGGCTAATTGAATCACCACACCAATTGGCTTTAGTTCTCCCAGATTCAAAGATTTATAAACTGATGAGGGCATAACATTAATGGAAGCACCTAGATCCAGCAATGCATCACCAAATGTAGAGTTTCCTATTGTGCAAGGAATGGTGAAAGTTCTTGGATCTTTACATTTTTTAGGGAGGCTAGGTTGAATTAAGGAAGAAACATTGCGTCCCACACTAATCTTCTCATCCCCTTTGAGTCTTCTCTTATGCATGCACAAGTCCTTTAGAAATTTGGCATATTTGGGAATTTGCTTGATAGCATCTAGAAGTGGTATGTTGACTTCCACTTTCCTGAAGGTATCTAGAAGCTCCTTATCTAATTCTGCATGAACATTGGGTTTGGATTGGACCATTCTATTTGGAAAAGGTAAAGATACCTTCTGATCAGCACAATTTGGGGTTTTTGTCTCATCAGATGCTTCAAGTGCAGATCGTTTATGGCAAGCTTCTTTTTGTTGATTATTCGATGTCTTATCGAAGGCTGGTGTACTTTTTTCATCAGACTTTCCCTCTGATTCAGATGGCTTATCAGAGATATCTCCAGGTGTAGAGATAAATGCTTCTTTTTGGTGTGGAATAGTCTGATTGAAGCTTTCTTGCTTTAAAAATGTAGGGTCTGTCTGCACTTTCTTCCCACTTCTCAAGGTCATGGCATTCACACTTTTGGGATTTATGACAGGTTGAGAAGGTAGTTGACCAGAACCTTGAGATTTCAATTGGTTGGCAGTGGTAGCCAACTGCCCAATTTGAGTTTGTAAATCCTGAATGGTAGAACTTACATTTTGTTGAAACTGAAGATTGTTGGTTGCTAATTGCTTCATCAAATCATCAAGAGAGGGTTCAGAAGCATTAGAAGGTACAGATTACTGCATATGTTGTTGTTGTTGTCTGAATGGCGGTGGTTGGTATTTATTTTGGGAGTCAGATATTTGAATCCTTTGTTGTTGTGGAGGACCATATCTCAAGTTAGGATGGTTTCTCCAACTAGGATTGTATGATCCAGAAGGTGGTTCAAACTTCTGTTGCTGATAATGTTGAGGAGGCCTGTATTGTTGTCCTGTGCCAAAAATACCATTTACTACAGCCTCAGGTGTCTCACTTTCTTGTAATGTTGGGCATGCATCAGTAGGATGATCTGCAGAAGTGCAAATGCCACATGTTTTGGTTTAGTCAACAACATTAAGTTGCTGTTGTTGTCCGATGGCCAACTGTCTTACGATGGAGGTTAGTTCTTCAATTCTGTTCTCCAATCGTGTATGGTCTGTCTTAGTGGTCATTTCATGGACTCCTTTAGACAAGGATTTAGTTCGAGAATTGAATTGCTGAGAATTTTCTGCCATGTTGGCAATCAAATCTCGAGCTGCTGTAGGAGTTTTGTCCATAAGTGCTCCACCACTAGCTGCATCAACCATGCTTCTGTCCATTGGCATGAGTCCTTCATAGAAATACTGAATCAGTAATTGATCACTGATTTGATGGTGTGGACAAGTGGCGCATAGTTTCTTGAATCTCTCCCAATACTCATAGAGAGTTTCTTGGGAGTTCTGTCTGATGCCGCAAATCTCTTTTCTGATAGCTGCTGTTCTGGATGCAGGGAAGAATTTCTCCAGGAATAATCTTTTCATATCATTCCAGCTTGTAACAGGAATTGCCTTAGCTCCATCATTTAAGGAGAAAGGAAATGCCTTCAACTTGATATGATGTTCAGGAATTCCTTGTGGCCGCATTGTGGAACACACAATGTGAAATTCCTTCAAATGTTTATAAGGGTCCTCACCTGCAAGGCCATGAAACTTAGGTAGCAAATGTATTAATCCAGACTTTAGTTCAAATGGTGCATCAACATCAGGGTATTGAATACACAATGGTTGATAAGCAACATCAGGTGCAGCTAATTCTTTTAGGGTTCTATCAGCCATGTTCTTAGCAGAATATTTGAAACTATCAAAATTTAAAGATGAAAAATCACTACTGTTACTTTCTTGGTTATTACTAAATGAATGCCTTCTATGTGCTCTTTTCAAATGGTGGAATGTTCTATCAATCTCAGGATCATATGCATATAAATTTTCAGGATTGGATCGGGTCATACACAAAAAGGTGAATTCATACAGAAAATCCAAGAATGATATACCTAAAATAAAAAAAATTGTTAGAAAGATTAAAATTTTTATACAAACTCCTAAATGAGCCTAGGAAACTAAAATGGTCCCCGGCAGCGGCGCCAAATTTTTGGCACGCTCGTCGCAAACGCGCAAAAATAATTTCTAGATTTCCCCCAAACTATTGGTATAGTATAAGGTGCAACCTAGGTCATCTCCCAAAGACCATTTCATATTCTTAAGCAAATTAGGAGAAAGTTAGAAAAAAAGGGTTTTGTAAATATGTGGTATTAATTGCTAAATACTAAATACAGAATGAAATTAATTTGACTTAACAATTATCAACTCAAGGAATTCAGAGGCTATTTTCATAACTAATCATTGATCACTAAAATCATGCATTGTGTTTATCAACCTAGGATCATTTGGAACCCCTAAAATGATCCTTGAATTCTCTACTGAGAAACCTCTCAAAATTTAATTGATTATGATCAACAAGATTTAGTAACCACTTAATCTTTTATCTAAACCAATTTCACAATCAGAATTCAGTTGAAGTAAGTAATAAAATGAAAACCTTCAATTCAATTACTTAATTTCTACTCTTCAAACTTTTGAAAAATGATTTACCAATCAAAAACCAATTATAAATCAATTATGCATTAATCAAAATACGTCAACCGATCAAACTTTGATTAAAGAATAAAATTAAAGAATATAGTGAAGCAGAGTAGAAACCACTTAATAAGCATGTAAATAAAGATCAAGACCTCAAAGTTAAAATGAAAATAGCTTGAATCCTTGAATTGAAACTACGAACCTAGCCTTCCATGAAGGAGGCAAACTAACAACAAAGAAAGAGGCAAAATAACAACAAAGAAAAACTAAGCCTTCCATGTAGGAGGCAAACTAACAATAAAGAAAAACTAAGCCTTCCATGTAGGAGGCAAACTAACAAGAAAGAAAAACTAAGCCTTCCATGTAGGAGGCAAACTAACAATAAAGAAAAACTAAGCTTTCCATGTAGGAGGCAAACTAACAATAAAGAAAAACTAAGCCTTCCATGTAGGAGGCAAACTAACAAGAAAGAAAGAAAGATGGAAAATGGTATTGGAGTTGATCTCCAAGTGGTGTTGTTCTCCTCTTGTAAACCCTTCTATTTATAGAGGATTTGTGAGGCATCATCTTCAGAAAGTCACCAACTAGGATATTACTTTTCCACCCTTTTATTGCTTTCACATGGGCTTTGTTGAAAATGCAAAACACTTTTGAATTTTTGTCACCAATTAGCACAACAATTTTGACTTCCTTGCACCGAAATTTCGGATGTTCACATGTCCGAATTAGAGCTTGACTTCTGAACAAAGGTTGTAGCCCCGGATCTTAGCTGTCCAACAGATTTGATTTCATCTCAATATGACTTCTGTATCTCAAGATATGGACGGATCTTTACACACTGTCCAAATTCCACGTCAGCAACACTATCTCATCTTTTGAGATAATTTCGGAGTCCTAAACATCCCATTTAGAGTCTGTTCTTGCTTTGTAACTGTGGACACTTCTTTAAGCTTTCATTCAAGACAGATTTCATGATTTTTGGATGTCTAAAACTCCTATTATGCTCAAAATACTATAATAGTGTCATTTTAATCGGGTAAGCAAAGAAATTCAATTAAACTTCATATGAACCCAAACTCATAAAATATGACAAAGACCACTTAATTGAACATATAAGAAGTCTTAATGAGATAAAAGTGAGAGATAATTATTTATGAAATTTATGCTTATCAAGAGTATCTGGCTTCGCAATTTGTAAACTTTTTGCTCAGATAATATATCGCCTGCTCCCTCCTTCCGATTTCATCATGTTGACCGAGCACACAACCCATTGACTGGTCCGTCACTGTCAGGTACAGTATCAACGGCCTCCCCGGGACTGGAGGTACCAGGATCGGCGGGTTCTGTAAGTAAGATTTGATCTTTTCGAAAGCCTCTTGGCAATCCTCCTCCCAACTCATAGGTTGATTTTTGCGCAAGAGCTTAAAGATTGGCTCGCATGTGGCCGTCAACTGGGAAATGAACCGGGAGATGTAATTGAGTCTTCCTAAAAAACCTCGAATCTCCTTTTCGGTTTTTGGAGCTGGCATGTCTATGATTGCCCGAGCTTTGTCGGGGTCGACTTCAATACCCTTCTCGCTGACAATGAATCCCAACAGTTTTCCTGATTTCACTCCAAAAGTACACTTAGCTGGGTTCAACCGCAGCTTGAATTTCCGGAGTCTCTCGAATAAATTCTGAAGATTCGTGATGTGGTCCTCCTTCGTCTGAGATTTGGCAATCATGTCGTCCACGTAGACTTCTATCTCTTTGTGAATCATATCATGGAATAGTGTTACCATGGCTCTTTGGTAGGTTGCTCCAGCACTTTTTAGTCCAAAGGGCATGACTTTGTAACAAAAGGTTCCCCAGGCTGTAATGAAGGTGGTCTTTTCTCTATCCTCTTCGGCCATCTTAATCTGATTATAGCCTGAGAAACCATCCATGAATGAAAAATAAGAGAACTGCGCATTATTATCGACCAGTACATCGATGTGAGGGAGCGGAAAATCATCTTTTAGGCTGGCTCGATTGTGATCTCTATAGTCTACGCACATCCGGACCTTTTCGTCCTTCTTAGGGACCGGCACTATGTTAGTGATCCACTCGGGGTAATTCGCGACAGCCAAGAAGCCGGCGTCAAATTGTTTCTTCACCTCCTCTCGGATCTTTAGGGACATATTCGGTTTCATTCTCCTCAGCTTCTGTTTGACCGGCACACATCCGCCTTTCATGGGTAGCTTGTGCTCTACTATAGAGGTATCCAGGCCCGGCATGTCTTGATAAGACTAGGCGAAGATATCACTATAGTTCTGTAAGAGTGAGATCAACCACTCGCGATTGTCTCCTGTGATCAGCGTGCCTATCTTAACTTCTTTCTTGTCCTCCTCAGTCCCCAAATTGATCAAATCAGTGGGCTCCTGATGAGGTTCAATTATCTTGGATTCGCGCTCCACCAGTCTCCACATCTCTTCGGTGGGTTCGCATTCGAATTCTGCCTCTTCATCGGCCTGATTGACAATACAGCTGAAATCGCTTGATATAATACTAGCATTGACGTCGCAAGGCGAGTTTTGTTCGAATCTGCATATTGTGTCGTAAAAGGAAGAATAAGATTCGTGTATATTGCACATAGAGAGATATAGTAGGGAAGGAAGAGTGGAGGTTTCAGGGTAATTGCAACTGTATTTCATTCATCAAAATTGTATACAAAGTATTTGAAAAGAATTTCACTAAGACAATTACACGATTACATTTGAACTAAATCAAAAGTCAAAGGTAGTTCAATAGTTTCCCAGTTGTTCAGTTCATGCCCAGGAGGACAGGCTGTCACTAGATTTCCGATGCTCCAAGTCTCTTCCCCCTCCATGGCCGCAATCAAATCTAGGCTTTCGAATCCGGCGCTTCGGAAGCTTTGAGAAATATGGCATAGAGGGACCTTCCTTGCCCGGGACCTCAACACCTTGTCTTCTTCAGTGGGCTCATACCCTAACCCATATCGCTTCTTATTCTTGTTTAGTGATAGGGGCTGGGACAGGCCGCTGCTATTTTGCCCCAGTTTATCGCCGGGCCTGAACCCCCTTCTCAGCATGACTCGGGCCATCATCATGAGGGCCTTGGGGGGTTGCCTTCGGTCAACCACCTCTCCCTCCTTAGTGGTGGTGATAAGTGGGTTTCCAAGGCCTCTTCGACTACCTCAATATACGGAGGGTTGGTGGGCTTACTGATCAAATAATCTTCCTCTGCAGAGACGATGATCAGCTTATCGTCTGTAATGAATTTCAGCTTTTGGTGCAGGGTCGACGGTACCGCTTTAGCAGAGTGAATCCAGGGTCTTCCTAGCAAGCAACTATAGGCTGGTTGTATGTCCATGATTTGGAAAGTGATATTGAAAATCACTGGTCCAATCTGGACTGACAGGTCCACCTCGCCTATGACCTCCCTTCTAGATCCGTCAAAGGCCCTTACCACCGTTGAGCTTGGCCTTATGAGGATCCCCTCGTGCGGCAGTTTTGATAGCGTCAGTTGAGGCATTACATTTAGTGAGGAACCATTGTCTATCAGAACTCTTGCTAGAATGTGGTCCAAGCACTTAACGGATATGTGTAATGCCTTATTGTGTCCGGCTCCCTCATCCGGAATCTCCTTATCAGCAAAAGTGAGGAAGTTATTGGCGGTGATGTTGCTGGCAATCCCTTCGAATTTGTCCACCGAGATGTTGTGGACCACGTGAGCCTCATTTAGTACCTTCAGTAGTACTTTTCGGTGGGGCTCCGAATTCATCATCAGGGTCAGCAGCGATATCCTAGCCGGTATACGGTTTAACTGCTCCAGCACCGTATATTCGCTTTGTCTAATCATCTTGAGGAACTCACAAGCATCTTCCTCAGAAACCAGCCTTTTTAGCTCCCTTTCCTCTTGCCGCCGGCTGCTTTCGGGTGCCGGGCCCGCTAATATTGCCTCGCCGTAAGGCAACTTTCTCTTTTCTTCTGCGGGGGAGTAGATGCGACCACTCCTGGTCATGCCCCCAATCCCGGCTATATTCACGATACTCGGAGTCAGGTCCTCCGAGGCTTCCTTTTCTTATCCTTCCTCTATCTTGCCGTCGGACACCTCTATGACGTACTTCCAGGGCACCTCCTTGTTACTCTGGTATGGAAAGGGCCTGGGAACCTTGATTATAACAGGCCTCATCCCCATTGGCGTTGGTAGCGCCGGCGCCTCAGTGTACCGGATGACTAGGGGCCTAGGTTGGCCGGGGAAGGATTCACCGGCCATATTCACTTCTTCTTTTACCTTGATACAGTTTATCGAGGGCCCCGCTCCTCCGTGGTTGGGCAAGGGGTTATTTCCTACGCTTGGCGCGTCTTTTTCAAAATTGAGCCACTTAGCGTTGATCAATTTTTGAACCCGGTGCTTCAAAGCCAAGCAGTTCTCAGTGGAATGTCCCACTACCCCAGCATGGTATTCGCATTTAGCCTCCGGGTTGTACCATTTGGGGTACGGGGGTTCCAGCGGTTTCATGGGACATAGCGCAATTAAGGAGTTCTGAATTAATCGGGGTAACAATTCCGAGTAACTCATCGGAATAGGGTCGAATTGCACTATCTTCCGCTGATTGTTTGTTTTTTGTGGGGATGGGCTAGAGTTGGTGTTTGACGTCCATGGTCTGGGAGGTTTTTGGGGGAATGTTTGTGGGGGTTGAGTCATGTATGGAAGGTTTGGTTGGAAAGGAGTAGGTGGGTTGTAGGTTGGCTGGTAAGAGGGTTGGGTCGTGGCCACCATGTGTGGGTGTGCCTGGTATTGTGGATGGTAAGGTGTTTGGTATGCGGGTAGAGGTGCGGCCGGAGCCTGGTTCGGACCAACGGAGATATAATGGGTCTCTGCCTCTTTCTTTTTCCAGGAGTTATTTGTCGGCTTCTTCACGTTGACGCTGCCGACGGTGTTGTGCATGATCTTGCCTCGGCGGAGGCCATTTTCTACGCGTTCTCTGATCAACACCATATCGGAGAAATTGGTGGATACGATACCCACCATCTTGTCGTAAAACGGCGTCGGGAGAGTTTCCATGAATGTACTTATCATCTCCCGCTCCAGCAATGGGGGTTGAACTTGGGCGACCAGCCCTCGCCACCTCTGTGTGTATTCTTTGAAGGATTCACTCTCCTTCTTCACCATGTTTTGCAATTGGGTGCGGTCTGGTGCCATCTCCATGTTGTATCGGTATTGCCTCAGGAAGGAATCTGCCAGGTCCTTCCACGTGCGGATGTGCACCCTCTCCAGCTGGGTGTACCAACTAGCCGCTGCTCCCGTCAAGCTGTCTTGGAAGCAATGAATGAGTAGCTTGTCATCGTGGGAGTACGAGGCCATCTTTCTACAGTACATCGTGAGACTTTTTGGGCAACCGACGCCTCTACATTTTTCGAATTCAGGGATCTTGAATTTGGGCGGTATGACCACATCGGGCACGAGGCAAAGATCAGAAGCCTCGATCGTTCCATACCCGCTTCCTTCTATTGCCCGGACCCTTTCTTCCAAGTGTTGCCATCTCCCACTGAGATGGGTTTCTTGCTCAGCTGGCCTCGACCGTGGTCCAGTCAAGGGCTGGCCAGTGTGATGGGGTGAGGTGTATTGTCCCTCAGGTCTGGCAGCATGACTATAGGGATGTGGTTGGTGTGGGTTTGTTGGATGCGTTGCAACGGGGGTAGAATTTGTAGGGTCTTCGGTGATGGTGGTGTTCATATGGGTGTAGTCAGGGTTGGAGTTGTGCGGGTATGCGGTTGGAGGGTTAGTGTGAGGAGGAAAAGACGGATTTGTGTGGTAGGGGTAGGTCGGTGGATTCGTGTATGTAGGATGAATCTAAGGCGGATAGCCTGAGGTGGGAGAAGGGTAGGTTGGTGGGTTGATATGGTGAGGGTGAGTGGTTGGGTTGGTGTGTGGCGGCCCAACAGGAGGATTTGGGTGGTATTGATGAGTGGTGGGGTTGATGTGGAGTGGACGCGGAACAGGATTTTCACCCGTTGGGATCCCTTGGGAGCCTTGCATATGATGAGGCTCATAGCCCGGCGGTAGCCCATATGGCCACTCTGGTTCAACAACCGCCTGAAGCGGCATTGATGCGGCAGTAGCCCCCGATGCCTCTGTCCCTGAGGGTCCCTCTGTGCCTTTCTCTAGCAGTTTCATTAGCTTGGCGACCTGGTCTTTCAACTCGGCCACCTCATTTCTCAGCTCCTCGTTTTGAGTTTCTAGCTCGCTCATGATTTTTGCTCGTGATCTAGTGCTATATGAATGCCGAGGAAGTCGTGAATCCGCTATTTTGTTAACTGCTCATTAAAATCATATTAGTTAGTGGTTAATTATGACAAAAGAAAATTTGGACACAAAATAAACATGGAGGGACCAGTTCCTCGTTGACTGTTATTATCGATTTGGTGCGCTTTTGGCGTTTTGAGCATGAAATGGAAATTAATGCAGAATCATGTGAGGAGCGAAATTAACTTCATTCAATCAAATCAAATTCAATTTACATTCTGCCCTTCCTGCTTAGCCAATACAATATATTTGTTCATTCTTAAAATCAAGTTTTTGCAAAACTGAATGAAATCCTCCACTTCCGGAGGGGTATGGAGCGGGTGTAATGAGGCTTCCGCCTTCTTGAGTAGTTGTGGTATTTCCTCAATAGCTGTGTTTGCTAGACTGGCCAGTCTCTCGAAACACCTGGTCCAGTGATCGGCTGTGTCCTTGTACCACTTGTTCTCGTCCTGTATATCGCTGATGCCTCTCTGTTGCATCCGAATGACCTCTATGACGTTCCACTTTTCCTCGTTGACCTCATTCTGCCACGCCACTAGCATCCCGTCAATCTGCTTTTTCATTTCCTCCACTCGTTGCAGTAGGTCATTCTTTTCTTCTATGACATAATCTGCTTCCATCCGGATCCGGTCCTTCACGGCGAGGAGTCGATTCTTCTCTTCCCTGATTGCCCGGATTTTGGCCCTCACATGTTCTAGGGCATTTCTTAGTTGGTGGTTCTCTTGGAGAGCGACGTCCCTTTCTTGTGCCCTTATCCCAAGCTCTTTGTTGGCTGCTTGCAAGTTAAGATGAACTCGAGAGGCGCGCTCACGTTCGCCTTTTTGCTGCTCTCGGATGCTTTCCATCGCGGCCTCGCCTTCTTGCTTTTCTCTTTTCAGCGTGGCACATTCTTGCCGCGATTTCAGTAGCTCCTCCTCTAACTGGCTGTTTTTCCTGGTCATTGCCTCTAATTTTTCTCTTAGGCTCTTAACAGCTTCGTCCTCAAATACCGTTGTGGATGGTTGACCTCCGGACGCGGTGACCGGAGGCTGGAATGGCAGCTTGATTCGTCGTACCCTATTTCTGACCCACTGCTTGTACTCCTCCTTAGCGGCACAGCTCCGGACCCCTAAGTCTTTTCCCCTACGGGTGACAACCTCCCAGGCTTCGCGAACTCTTCGGAGGCCTTCGGCAAAATCTCCTTCATATTTTAACAGGAAAGGGGTCAATAACTCATCTGTTGGGGGTCCCCGAATGGGGTAGGCCAGTTGTCTTTGCCCCAGTATCGGGTTGTAGCTGATGCAGCCTCGGATTCCCATGAGCGGTACATTGGAAAATCCCTTGCAGTGGTAGATCAGTTCTGTTCTTTGTTGCCAAGCCGGCTGCCATCTGACCTGCTCTTCTGTCAAACTGGCGAAGTGGGCTGCCCATTCCTCATTGTTCATTTGCTTGATCTGGTAGCACAAGAGATCAGATATCAGACATTGCACCTTCATATTCCTCTTAAAGGCGTGAGCAGTTACGCAAATGTATAGCGCAAGTAAGCAGCAAATCAGCTTCTTCCCCTTTCCTTCGTGGCAAAGGTTCAGCGTATAATAGACATCAGCTAATAGGGCAGTGACATGGTTTTCACTCCTATTCTTCCGGGCCAAGAAGATATCAACAGCGTTAAGGTCGACGAAGTCCTCTATACCAGGGAAGAGGACTAGCCCATAAATGGTGAGGGCTAGCACATCCATGTAGTTGTCCCACCGGTGGGTGTCAGCCAAGTGTTGCATATAGGTCTCTAAGAATCCTCGGGTGAATCCCTTGGCTTGGTTCTTCCCTTGGTAATCTGTTAGCCTGTCGCCGGATTGTAGACCCATAGCTTGCGCGGCGGCTCGGAACGAAGCGTGGTGCTCCAAATGGTTGTATGGCTTGTGCCCCTCCAGAGGCATGTCTAGAATCTGTTCGAATTCTTCAAGGGTGGGCACCAACTGGAAATCAGAGAAAGTGAAGCATCGGAGAGGGGGGTCATAATACTGTACCATCGCTGTGAGGGCCCCCTCCTGTACCTTAACCTTTAGCAGCTTCAACACATTGCCGTACTTTTTGACGAACGACATCTGCTGGATGCTCGTCAATCTATTCCCGAAGCCTTCTAAACTGGTGAAGTCTGTCAGCTTGATCCCAACCCGTCTTCTTTTTCTCAACTGCCCAGATTCCGCATTAATTTCTATTTCACCCTTTTTGACAGTCAATAAGAACCTGGCCCCTCAAAGTGGAAGAGAAAAAACAAAAATGAACGTGTTAGACGCTTAGTGAAAATGAAACTAAATGCATGAAGAAAGACAACAGCTATAATGATTTTACGATGCAGACGTGACATATATTCCCTTCTTTTTTCTCTTTTCTCCCTTTTTCTTCTTTTTTGTTCCTTCACTCTTTTCATTTTTCCTTTGCTTTCTTCGCTTTTCACTTTTCATTTTTCCTTTTTCTTTATTTTTCATTTTCTCTCTCTTTTCTTTATTTTGCCCTTCTTTTCCTCTCTTTTATCATCCCCATTGCAGAAAATATAAAACAAACCAGAATTGGTGACGAGTGCCCTCCTTTTATCCTACTACTCGGGTAACCTGTCCTAGGGACCTATGGCCTTTCATGCATGAACCTCTCATAAGGTGGTCCGTAATCCTGAGGCGCAAAGGGTCACTAGAGCCAACTTCCAGTCCGTAATGCTTGCCACAACAGCAGGAAAAGCTACCAGTTGTAGGGCATTACGAATAGGACGCACTCTAGCTGGGATATTCGTGATAGTCAAACAGGACGTAAGCCCCAAAGTGACACCACTAGATCCCTCTAATCCTAGGCAACACTCGGACCCGGGTACAGGGCCCCACTCTTGACAGAATGTATATAAAATGCATGGAGGGCACATTATTTGGGAAACCTGCAATTGGGGAAGTCGTGCAGATATATTGCAGAATTTAAAGCAGTTATTATTTGTCTACCCTAGGGTTATGCCTAAAGTAAAAAATCAAAGAACAAATAGGCGAATAAATAAATCGTGCAAATGAAATGGAACGAGATCAAAACAAACACACATCCAATTAAACAGGCCTGACTCTCTATTTGTCCCCAGTGAAGTCGCCATCTGTCGCAACCGCGATTCCGACAAGATGACGAACTCGTTAAAATTTGAAAGATGAACTTATCGTTTATGTAGAGTCGCCACCAAATTTTTATTTAAGGGAAAAAGCTTGGAAACCCTAACTTGAAAGATAAAATTTTGAGTTCGGGAGTCGATTGCGAACGGGGAAGGTGTTAGGCACCTCACTCGCCTGTTCCGAAGAACGGTACCCTTAAACTGAGCGTGTGATTATTTGAAAATTATTTGATCCCTTTTATTAGCGTGAAAAAAAAATATTTGAAGGAGGTTAGCCTGACAGGACTTGACCCTGCTCCTACGTATTCCCCGGTGCAATGGGAAATTCAAGGCTTACGTAGTTCTGACTGGTTTGAAGGCTTAACCTCCAAATAGAGTTCAAATTGAAAAGCGAACGTTTGTTGTTTTTGGAAAGCATTTTGAGGGTGCAATCCCAATCCAAGTATACACAGGGCCCAAGACAACAACGGCTGTACTTGGACCCATACAGACCTCTAAACAACGAACAGTAGAAAAAGCTACCAGTTTGTTTTTAGGGCCCATTGCGTGAGATTAAGGAAAGCAAAAGCGAGATTTTTATTTTTGGGAAGTAATGAGCAAGGTTTTTATTTTGTAAGAAAGAAGGGTAATCCTAATCCACACATGCACAAAGCCCAAGGCAACTATGGCTGCACTTGAACCCATACGAACCTCTAAGCCACGAACAATAGAAAAAGCTACCAGTTTGTGCTTAGGGCTCGTCGCATGAGATTAAGAATTCCAAATAAAATTTTATCTTTGAAGAAAACAAAAAGGTTTTTATTTTGTAAGAAAGAAAGGTAATCCTAATCCACATATGCACAAGGCCCAAGACAACTATGGCTGCACTTGAACCCATACAAACCTCTAAGCCACGAACAGTAGAAAAAGCTACCAGTTTGTGCTTAGGGCTAGTCGCGTGAGATTAAGAATCCCAAATAAAATTTTATCTTTGAAGAAAACTAAAAGTTGACAAAGAAGGACAAGTCATGAGCGCCTGCTTGAAATTTTGGAGGGACATATTGACTAAGGGACCTTTTGGGGATTTTGGGTTTTTTATGAAATATTCAGGATTTATGGAATTTTATGAACTTCCTGGAATTTTATTAATTTTTGTGAATTTTATGAGTTTTCTTGAACCTTTATCCATTTTATGAAATTTATGAATTTTCTGGAATTTTGAGATTTTTATTAATTTTTGGTTTTCTATTGGCTTTTATTAACTTTGGGATTTTTGTGAATTTTTAGGAATTTTATTTTATTTTTTTTCATGAATTTGGAATTTTGGGAAAAGGCGAGGGGCGATATGGTCATTTGGAATGGTAGGGACTGTTTGGGCATTATGCGAAAAGTCCAAGGGCAGATCAGTCCTTTTGCAGGGAGGGACAAATCGGTCATTATGGGGAAAGCTCAAGGGTAGATTCGTCCTTTTGCAGGCATGGACAAATCAGTCATTGTGGGAAAAGCTTAAGGACAGATTCGTCCTTTTGCAGGCAAGGACAAATCAGTCGTTGTGGGAAAAGCTGAAGGGCAAACTCGTCCTTTAACCGGCAGGGGCTATTTGCCAATAATGAAAAAAATGGAGGGTCGTTTCGCAATTTATGAGAATTCAAAAAGGGTCTACCCTATTGACTTTAGGTGCTACTACAGGGGATATCCTTCTTCGTCTTCTTCCTCCACTCCGGCCGCTCCTCATGACCTGACGCTGCTGGGTTTCGTTCGGCCGGTGCCCTCCGATACCTTCGGCGACGATTGGACGTCCGCCTGAGGCCTCCTCCCCGCCAAGTGAATTCAGCTGCGACTTCCAAGACCTCGGGAGCGAGGGAGAAGTAGGGAAAAGATGGGCAGTGGTGCGAGGGCCGCTCCGACCACCACCTCGTGACTGGGAATTATTCGGAATCCGGCGAGGGCAACGTGATAAGCCTCGGAACCTTCGTTATGCCCGTGGCTCTACCAAAGTTCTATGTTCAAGCTCGACGTCGAGAACCTCAATGGTTGGAGAGGCATGGCTCAGCGGTTCATTGCTCCTTGATAGCAACCATAGGTGACGATCTCTTTTCTCACGTGTATGCGTAAGGGTGAAGATTGAATGACGGTTCAATGCTAATTAGTGACGCGCGCAGGGTAGCGTCCGGATTCTAGCAACACAACCTAAATAGCTTAGAACGCTAAGTCTGGCTCAGCTTTAGCAATTACCCGGGGACTAGTACCTCTACTTAGAGTATCTGAAATCAAATCACATTTCTCGGCTCCATACAAAGGTCGATGTGTGAATCGACGTTCAGACCAAATCAATTCACTCGAATCCCACATAATACGTAGAATAATTTAGCCAAATTCATCCAATCAAGGTGCCAGATGACTAACCTGGATGCCGATGTTGTTGGATTTCCACTGTAGTTGCAGCTTGGCGATGCTCCGACGCGCCGATTCTGTTCCTCGAAATGAACGATGCAGTTTTGGAAGCGGAGATGGGTCTTCTGCCTCCTTTTGATCGGTCTCCTGCCGAAGGTTCTTGAATGTGTGGAGAGATTTTAATTCAGGACTCAGGACTTGAGAGAATTCCTAAGAGTCTGGAGAGGTTTTCCTCAAGGAGTCCTTTCGCCACACAGAAAAACCCTACCCCTTTTGGCATGGCTCCACCTTATATATCTCTTTTTCCCTAGCCTCCTTTCTTTGCTTTTCAATTTCTCGACTTTTATTATTTCACTCCTTTTATTATTATCCTTTTTCATTTTTAGATTTTTCTGATTTTGATTCTTTTTTCTATATTTCAATTTTTATTTCTTTAATCTTTAATTTCCCTTTTCAATTTTCAGATTTTTAAAATTTCCTGCTTTTCGGATTCTTGTTAATTTTCTTTTTATTTTTTTCCAAAAATTTCCTTTAGAATTTTATTTTCCTTTAGATTTGGTTTTTAAATTTCTATTTTCCCATTCTTATTTTTATTTTTCCTTATTTCATTTTCCAAGATTAATTTTTGTTTCTATTGTTTGATTTTCAGAAATTCTTGATTTTTCTTTTTCTTATTTTTGCTTTTCAGTTTTTTGTTTAAATTTCCCTCATTCCTTCTTTACTTCCCCTTCTTTTGGTCTTTGTAATTTACATTATATCAATTAAGGTTAATTAACCTTAGTGGCTGAGGACCTCAGACGTAATTGGGTGTTTACAGTATCATAAAAGGGGAGTGTGCCCTCCTTGCCTCTTAAAGGTGGTTTAGTAATCCTGGGATGTAGAGGTCACTAGAGCCAAGTCCCAGTCCATAATGCTTGCCACAATAGTAGAAGTAGCCACTAGTTGCGGGGCATTATGAATAGGACGCACTCTAGCCAGGATTTTCGTGATAGCCACACAGGACGTAGGCCCCAGCGTGACACCACTAGATCCTTCTATCCTAGGCAGCACTCAGACTCGGGTATAGGGCCCCACTCATGATGGAATACATGTACATGTGATGTGTGGAGGGCACACAATTATTGGGATACCTGCAATTTGGGAAATTGCATAGATATATATAGCAATTTATTGTTCATCTACCCTAAAGTTAGACGGAGAATAAACAAACAACAACAGATAAATAAACGGATAAATGAATTGTGCGATCAATAAATCGTGCAAATAAATAGGGAAGGGATCCAATATAATGCACACTCAATCAAACGGGCTCGACTCTCTAATGTCCCGAGTGAAGTCGCCATCTGTCGTAACCGTAATTCCGACGAGACGACGAACTCACAAAAATTTTAAAAAATAGAATTGATTTTGATGATGTGGAGTCGCCACCAAATTTTTATTTAAGGGAAAAAGAGTTGGAAAAACCCTGACTCGAGGAAGAGATTTAGGTTCGGGAGTCGATTACGAGTGGGGAAGGTGTTAGGCACCCCACTCGCATGTTTCGAAGAACAATACCCTTAAACCGAGTGTGTGAATATTTGAAAATTGTTTGATCCCTTTAATTAGTGTGAAAATAAATACTTGATGGGGGTTAGCCTGACAGGACTTGATCCTACCCCTACGTATTCCCCGGTGCAATAGGAAACTCAAGACTTACGTAGTTCTGGTTCATGAAGGCTTGACCTTAAAAGGTGTTTAAAAGAAAGATGACATTTTGAAGAGGTTTTCATTTTTTGAAAAGACCTTTAGCCCACTCATGCATAAGACCCGAGGCGGCTACGGCAGCACCGGGGTCTATACAGACTACTAAACGTTGGACAGCAGGTGAACCGCCAGTCCCCCATTTAAAGCTCATTGCGTGAGACCAAGAATCCCAAAATATTTAAAAAGAGCTTTTTAATTCTTTTTTTTTTGGAAGGATCTATAGTCAACTCATGCACAAGACCCGAGGCGGCTACCGCAACCCGGGGGCCTATACAGACTACTAAACGTTGGATAGCAGGTGAACCGCTAGTCCCTCATTTAGAGCCCGTCGCGTGAGACCAAAGATCCCAAAATTATTTGAAAATTTTATCTTGAAGAAGAAAAAGGAAAATTTATTGTAATTATTAGGAGCAGAGCTTGCTTTTGGAAAGGAAGCAATTTTATTTTGAGGTTTGGGGATTTGATAGCAATCATGGAATTTTGGAGATTTATTAGCAACTATGGAATTTTGGAGATTTATTAGCAATTATGGAATTTTGGAGATTTATTAGAAATATGGAATTTTGGAAATTTATTAGCAATTATAGAATTTTGGAGATTTATTAGCAAATATGGAATTTTGAGGGGCAAAATGGTCATTTACAAAAAGTGAGGGGCATAATGGTAATTTGAGAGGCAAGGGACAGTTTAGGAATTTTCGGAAAAGTGAGGGGGCAAAATGGTCATTTGAAGGGCAAGGGACAGTTTGGGGATTAAAGGAAAAGTGAGGGCAAAATGGTCATTTGGAAGGCAAGGGACAGTTTGGGGATTAAAGGAAAAGTGAGGACAAAATTGTCTTTTGAGAGTTGAGGGACAGTTTGGGCATTAAAGGAAAAGTGAGGGGCATAAGTAATTTGAGAGGCAAGGGACAGTTTAGGAATTTTCGGAAAAGTGAGAGGGAAAAATGGTAATTTGAAGGGTAAGGGACAGTTTGGGGATTAAAGGAAAAGTGAGGGCAAAATGGTCTTTTGAGAGGCAAGGGACGGTTTGTGGATTAAAGGAAAAGTGAGGGCAAAATGGTCATTTGAAAGGCAAGGGACAATTTGGGGATTAAAGGAAAAGTGAGGGCAAAATGGTCATTTGAAAGGCAAGGGACAGTTTGGGGATTAAAGGAAAAGTGAGGGCAAAATGGTCATTTAAGAGTTAAGGGGCTGATTTGTAAATATGGAAAGTTTGAAGGACTAATTTGAAAATATGAAAAGTTCGAAGGACTGATTTGCAAATATGAAAAGTTCGAGGGTCTGATTTACAAATATGGAAAATTGGAGGGACTGATGCAAATTTTTAAAGTTTGGGCAATTTGTGATAATTGCAAGGAAGGGTTCTTCTCCATTGAATCACCCAAGGCTCCTTGCAGCATTGGCTTTTTTTTTTCCACTCACTGCCCCTAGTCGATATCCGATTACCCCGAACCAAACTCCAATCCCCTGGTTGTTGCTACACATGGCTCCGACTACGGCCGTGACTCCGATTGCTCAGGCTTTATAGATCGAATTCTTGCAATATTTGATTAGAAACATTAAAGAATCCAAGTGCGGCCCATGGTTCTATCTGAATCCGAAGTAATAAACCTCTCAAAATGGAATTCTTCTACATCTTATCCTTCCCAATGTTTGTAGAGCAGGTGCAGATTCGATGATCGAAGGGCAAGAAAGAGGGAATGCTCTTTTGCAGTTAAGGCACGGATTCATAAGAGTACCATTTGGAGCACCAAGAAAAGAGAACGAAGCAATTGAAGAAACAAAACCTTGCTGTTCTCGAGAACGCCATAGCAAACATCTAATGAATTCTATAATAACCTTTCAAACAAGAAGGCATTCGAATATGAATTCAACCAAAAATAAAGTGATTCTTGATTGATGCATATGTTGCATTCCCTATGTTCTATCGAGAAATTGCATGTATGGAAATATGCCAATGTATAGGCCGAGAGCTCGATCTCATACAACGAATTATCGTGGAAATTCCAATTCAAGAGTAACATGAATTAGGCTAACCTTTTTTGTGGAATTTAGAGCCTGTGGTGATCTCTTCTCGTCTTGAAGGATCGCTTGCAATTGTTGGATTTCTCCTCCTTCCTTGCAAGGGCTCTTTAGAGTCTAGGTGGCTATTTCCGTCCTTGCCTCTGCGATCTTTCTCTTTGCCTCCTCCCGAAAAAGCAAAAAACCCAAAAAAAAACCCCTCCAAAGCTTCTTTTCCTCTAATTTATAGAAAACTTTTCCAAAACTTTCCGGCTCTTTTCAATTTCGTTTTTTGATTTATTTTTATTCTGCTTCTTTATTGTTTTTTCCTTTTTTTAATTTTCGTTTGATTTTCAAATTTTTCTTCTTTTTCCAGATTTTTACTTTTTTTATTCTTTTTCATATTTTTATTATTTTGTTCTTTAATCTCTTTTTATCTTATTTTATTTTATTTTTTGTTATTTTTATTTTTTTTGCTTTGCCACTTATTTATTCTTTCATTATTTTATGTTCCTTTTTTTAATTTTCGTCATCTCTTATTTGTTAAATCTATTTTTGTTTCCAAATTCTACTATTTTTCTTTTATATATCTTTATTCATTTTTCTTTTCTTTTTTTTATCAGTTTTTCTGCTATCCGCTTTTGTCTACTTATTCTATTTTTTGTTTTAATCTTTCTGTTTTCTGTTTCTGTCTATTTATTCTGCTTCTTTGTTTGTTTATTAAATTAATATTAGTTTCTTGAATGATTTTGTTAATTGGGGGCCTCGGACATAATTGGATGTTTACAACCTCCTATCCATTGTAAGATACTTGGTGAGAAATCAATCAAACCTAGTATGATGTGATTATTGTGAATGCTTAAATGGCAGGTGATAATTTCCAACGTGTGCGATGATCTATGTCTAGCGGAAAGAATGGGAGAAAGCCAAAAAAATCCAAGGATAGTTCAAGTTTGTGTGTTAATGACATGGAGTGAATAAAGATGCCATATCATTGCACCATTTGTTTTCCAAGCTTCTATCTTTTACTAGGAATGCGATAAAATTATATGGAAAGAGTGAGAGAGGAGTTTCCTTGGTGTGGGAGTTCAAACTCTTGGGTGTGTATGGAGCGTTAGGTACTTGGCTTGAGTGTGAGAGAAGGAGAGATGAATGGTGCAAATGAGAGAGGAGGTCTTGGTCTTTGTGGGAAGGCTGGGTCTGTAATGGGAGAAAGAAAATGAGGTGGTGTTTGAGAGTTGGAAAAGGACGATAATTGAAAGGCTCTGTGCATATGTTGTATCCGGACTATATGAGGATGGGAGTACAATTCCCCAAGAATGTGATTGGGAGCCTTTTTTCTGGATGTGTGAATATAGGTGAGTAAAATTTGATCCTAGAGAGTGGGGGGTTAATCTCTTGGATAGGTGAGAGAGTGTGAAGGAGGATAGTCTCTTTGGAGCTGGGTTTGTTAGGAGGAGCTAGCTTTTGTGAGAAAATTTGTATCTGAGAAGGGGGAATTTGGATTCGATGTTAATTGTTTAAAGGGGTGAAGGGCTCAATTAGGAAAAAAAATACCCTAGCTTTGTGAGTTCTTTTACGGAATTGCAAGAGTGGAGAGTAGTGGGAATCTTGCCTAAAATTCCCTAGGTTGGGTGCTAAAGAAAAAAATCGTGAGAGAATGGACCATGTATGTCCCTTATGCTTGTTAGGTGCTATTGGTATTAGAGAAATTAGTGAGAAAGAGACAAGAGTGTAGTGAATGAAAGTGGGTTCAGATTCTCAACGTGAGAAGGAGTGATCTTGGAAGTGTGAGAGAGTGAACAACTTAGGAAGAATGGGTTTGTTACTTTTGTTGTTTTGTTTATTGGTAAAACATTAGTGGGGTCAATTACCTAATTAATAAAGTAAAAAATATTATTATACACTAAAAATTGGTCAAATGGGATAGAAACCAAAGTGAAATAAATAAAAAATAAAAAATTGAAAAAGGATGTATGCAAAAAATAAATTGTATTTTGCTGATAATAATGCTTATAATCATATTACGAAGAATACATATATTAGAACTTTATGGGAGAAGGTTTAGCATTTATATGCATCTAAGATAGGGAGTAATAAATTTTATTTGTTAAATTGCATTATGAGTTTGAAGTACAAATAAAGGACTTCTATTTTAGATCACTTAAATGAATTTCATGAGCTCCATGATCAAATGTCAAGAATGGGTATCAAGTTTGACGATGAGATTTTAGGATCGTTATTATTAAATTCTCTACCTAAGTCTCAAGAGACATTTAAGGTTTTCGTTACCACTCAGCCCCTAATGGTGTTGTCTCTTTGCAAATGGTAAAGAGTGGTATTCTTAATGTGTGAGAAGGAAGGCACATGGTTCTTCATCTAAGTCTATGGTGCTTGCCATTGAAAATGGGGGGAGAAGTTAGAAAATGGAATCAGAGGGTGGTAGAGAAAAGAGAAAAAGTAAATCTAAATCCAAGTAAAAGAATTTTTATTGCCACTATTGTCATAAAACAAGACATATACAAAAGAATTATTTTCAGTGGAAGAAGGAGAACAAAGGAAAGAATGACAAGCCAAAAGAAAAGGATCATGATGATGATGATGATTGTGTCACTACTGCCACCTGTGATGATCTCATTCTTCTACATTAGTATGAGTTAGTTAATCTTGTATGCGATAAGTGCATGTAGACAAATGGTAATGGTGCTACACTGCATGTTACACCAAGGTAAGAGTTCTTCACTTCTGGTGATTTTAGTGTGAAAAGGATGGGTAATGATGATGTGTCTAAGGTTGATTGCCTTGGTGATGTTTGCTTACAAATCAATATGGGAATGAAGTTATTGCTAGGGGGTCAAGCATGCTCCATATGTTCATTTTAATTTGATCTCTACATAAATGCTTGATGACTGCGGTTATGATAACCACTTTGGTTTCATAAAATTGAAGCTCGTCAAAGGTAATTTTGCTATGGTTAGAGGGAATAAAACTTCTAAGTTATATTAAACAAAAGCCTTGGTTATTAGAGACACTATGAATTCCATGGACGTGAAGTCATCTATATGGCATAGACGGCTTATTCATATAAGTGAAAAAGGTTTAATTGTTTAGATAAAATGGATGAGCTTCTAGGATTGAAGATGCAGAGTTGGAGAAGTGTTCTCATTGTATGACTGGTAAGAAAACTAGAGTATCCTTTAAGGGGAATCCTCCCTCAAGGAAGTCGGAGCTACTTGAGTTAGTGCATGCCAATGCTTGAAGCCCATTGAAGGTAAAGTCATTTGGTGGTGCAATTTACTTTGTTTCTGTCGTAACCGTAATTACAACAAGACGACGGACTTACTAAAAATTTTAAAAAAATAATTTAATTGATTAATGGAGCTGCCACCAAATTTTTATTTAAGGGAAAATATTTCGAAAAAAACCCTAACTTGAGGAGGAAATTCTAGGTTCGGGAGTCGGTTACGAATAGGGAAGGTGTTAGGCACCCTACTCGCCCGTTCCAAAGAACCCTTAAACTAAGTGTGTGAGTTTTTTGAAAATTTTTTGATCCTTTCAATAGAATAAAAATAAATAGGTTTGTATGAAAATAGCCTGACAGGACTTGGTCCTGCTCCTACGTATTCCCTGGTGCAATGGGAAATTCAAGGCTACAGAGTTCTGGTTTCAAGGACTCAATCCTTAAGAAAGTTTTATATGGAATGGGAAAAAGCGCTTTAGGTTTTTGGATTGTTTTGATTTGGAAGAAGGATTGAAAAAGGGAGATCTTCAACCCGCGTGCACAAAGTTGAAAGCAAGCGAGGGTTGCACTGCGACTCATAGATTCTCCGAACATCGAAAGACAGGGTATGCTGCACTTTCAACTTCAGAGTTCATTACGTGAGATCTTTGATCATTTAAAGCTTTGAAAATTATTTTGAAAAAGATAATTTGGAAGGAATATTGAGAAAGAGAGATCTTCGATCCACGTGCACAGAGTGGAAGGTAAGCGAGGGTTGCACTACGACTCATATGATTCTCTGAACATCGAAAGACAGGTTATGCTGCACTTTCAACTTTAGAGTTCATTGCGTGAGATCTCGGATCTTTTAAAGCTTTGAAAATTATTTTGAAAAAGGTAATTTTGAAGGGAGATTGAGAAAGGAAGATCTTTGATCAACGTGCACTGAGTTGAAGGCAAGCAAGGGTTGCACTACGACTCATTTGATTCTCCGAACATTGAAAGATAGGGTATGCTGCACTTTCAACTTCGGAGTTCATTGCGTGAGATCTCGGATCTTTAAAAGCTTTGAAAATTATTTTGAAAAAGGTAATTTGGAAGGGAGATTGAGAAAGGGAGTTCTTCGATCCACGTGCACAGAGTCGAAGGCAAGCGAGGGTTGCATTACGACTCATGATTCTCCGAACATTGAAAGACAGGGTATGCTGCACTTTCAACTTCGAAGCTCATTGTGTGAGATCTAGAATTTAAAACATCAAAAATATTTCAGGTTTTAAATTTACCCTCGGACATAATTAAGTGTTCACAGTTTACCCCTCTTTACTTATTTTCTTACCAGATAATATAAGGAACAAGTTTCTAGATTATCATGGTAGGAAATGAGAAAAGACAGGAACAAATTATGTATAAGGTAAAAGATAAAAACTGGCATGGGTTCGCGCTTTATTGGCAAGTCTTGAAGATGTCAAAGAATTGAATGATGCTTCCGGGGTACCGGGAAAGTTCTGGGCTTGACCGAAAACTTAGGAATGATTGCCCTGATAAATTGGAAGATGGTAGTTTAAACGTGGAAAGTTTGGCTGAGCTTTGCAAACCTTGAGTAATAAGTTGGTGAGGTTTAAATGTGCAGGGCCTGATATGGTAGGCCAAAATGTAGGGGTGCGGCACCTGAATAGGTTGAACAAGAATCTAGACATGATGGGCCTAAATAGGAAAAAATGTAGGAATTTAAACGTGTTGGGCCTATATAGGCCAGGGTGCAGAAAAATAAACGTGCTGGGGCCTGAATAGGTTAGGGTGTAGAAAAATAAATGTGTTGGGCCTGAATAGGCCAGGGTGCCGAAAAGTAAACGTGCTGGGGCCTGAATAGGCCAGGATACAGAAAAGTAAACGTGCTGGGGCTTGAATAGGCCAAGATGCAGAAAAATAAACGTGCTGGGGCCTGAATAAGTCAGGATGCAGAAAAGTAAACATGCTGGGGTATGAATAGGGCACGATGCAGAAAAATAAACGTGTTGGGGCCAAAATAGGCCAGGGTGCAGAAAAGTATATGTGTTGGGGCCTGAATAGGCCAGGATGCAGAAAAATAAACATGTTGGGGCCTGAATAGGCCAGGGTGCAGAGAAGTAAACGTGCTGGAGCCTGAATAGGCTAGGATGTAGAAAAATAAACGTGCTGGGGCTTAAACAGGCCAGGATGCAGAAAAATAAACGTGTTAGGGCCTGAATAGGCTAGGGTGTAGAAAAGTAAACGTGTTGGAGCCTGAATAGGCCACGATGCAGAAAAATAAACGTGTTGGCGCCTGAATAGGCCAGGTGCAGAAAAATAAACGTGCTGGGGCCTGAATAGACTAGGGTGCAGAAAAGTAAACATGCTGGGGCCTGAATAGGTCAGGGTGCCAAAAATTAAACATGCTGGGATGCTTTTCTTGATAGGAAAAATGCAAATGAGGTCCTGCTGTTGTTAGGAAGAATGCAAATGATGTCCCGCTGTTGCTAGGAAGAATGCATATGAGGTCCCATTGTTTCCGGGAATCGTGCAAGAAATTAAACGAGCTGGGATTCTGTTGTTGACAAGAAGAATGAAAATGAGATCTTGTTGTTGCCAGGAAAGATGCAAATGAGGTCTCGTTGTTGTTGGGAAAAATGTAAGAAAAATAAACATGCTTGATGTCCTGCTGTTGCCTGGAAGATGCAAGAAATTAAACATGCTTGATGTCCCGCTGTTGCCGGGAAGAATGCAAATGAGATCCCGCTGTTGCCGGGAAGGAGGCAAATAAGGTCCCGCTGTTGCCGGGAAAAATGCAAGAAAATAAATGTGCTTGATGTACCGCTGTTGCCGGGAAGATGCAAGAAATTAAACATGCTTGATGTCCTACTGTTGCCAGAAAGAATGCAAATGATGTCCTGCTGTTACTAGGAACAAATGCAAGAAATTAAACGTGCTTGATATCTCGCTGTTGCCGGGAATAATGCAAATGAGGTCCCGCTGTTGCTGGGAAAAATGCAAGAAATTAAACGTGCTTGATGTCCCGCTATTGCCGGGAATAATGCAAATGAGGTCTCGCTGTTGCCGGGAAAAATGCAAGAAATTAAACGTGCTTGATGTCCCACTATTGCGAGGAAAAATGTAAGAAATTAAACGTGCTTGGTATCCTGTTGTTGACAGGAAAAATGCAAATGATTAAATGTGCAGGCCTTGTGTGATTGGCCAAAATGCAGAAATTAAAATGTGAAGACCTATTAAGACAGGAATGGAAAAGAATGGCCTATTTGAGACAGGCAAAGCGAAATGAAAAGAGGCCTATTAAGATAGGTAATGAAAAGAAAACTGTTAAGACAGGTAATGCAGAAGCAACCTGTTTAGACAGGCAAGGCAAGAATGGAACATACCTGTTAAGACCGGCCATGAAATAAGAAGAGACCTGTTAAGACAGGAAATGCAGAGGTGGCATGTTAAGATAGGAAACAGAAATGAAAATGACCTACACTAACTGGAAGGGATGGCCCGTTAAGACTGGAAAAGCATAAATGACCTGTTAAGACAAGTAAATGAAAATGAAGACGACCTGTTAAGACAGGTAAAGGAAAAATGGCCTGTTAAGACAGGCAAAAGCAGAAATGACCTGTTAAGATAGGCAATGCAAAAATGAAAAGAAACCTGTTAAGACAGGTAATGTAGAAGTGGCCTATTAAGATGGGCAAAAGAAACTAATGACCTGTTAGGACTGGTGTGGAAAGGAATGACCTATCAAGACAGGTACAAAAAAATGGCTTGTTAAGACAGGCAAAAAGCAAAAATGACCTATTAAGACAGGCATGGAAAGAATGACCTGTGTGGGAAATGATATGATGTACCCCGGGAATGCAGGAGCGGAAGGAGTATGGATTTCTTTGTCAGATGCTTTGGACATTTTATTTTGAAAATGTTTTAAATTAATTAAAATAAATTATTGGTTTTGCCTTGAACTTGAAGGTTTTTTTAAGCAATTGATAATTTCTTTCTCTTGAAGAAATTTGGGCAAACATTTTGCCCAGTTTAGAAGATTTTGGCAATTGAGGAATGCCTTGATTTGAGGGAATTTGGGCAACAATCCTTGCCCCAGTTTTGAAGATTGCTATTTTGAATTTTTCTTGGGCGACTGCTTGCCCCAATTTGGACTTTTTCGGGCAAACATTTGCCCCAGCTTGACTGCAGAGGATTTTGAAGAGATTGGGCTTACCCCAATTTGACTTTTTTTGGGCAAACATTTTCCCCAGTTTGAATTTTGAAATTGAGAACTGCCTCAATTTGACTTTTTTGGGGCAAATGTTTTGTCCCAGTTTGAATTTTCTTATTGAGATTGAGGATTGCCTCGATTTGAATTTTTTTGGGTAAGTGTTTGCCCCAGTTTGAATTTCCCTTCTTTTTTTTTAGATTGAGGATTGCCTCAATTTGAATTTTTTTCTGGGCAAATGTTTGCCCCAGTTTTGAGATGATTTTTTTTTTGAGAAATCAAGGATTGCCTCGATTTGAATTCTCTATGCAAATGTTTGCCCCAGTTTTACTCTTGATTTTTTTAGAAATTGGGGAATGCCCCAATTTGAATTTTCTGGGCAAATGTTTGCCCCAGTTTGAATCTTGGTTTGAAATTGAGGATTGCCACTATTTGGATTCCTCTAGGCAAGCGTTTGCCCCAATTTGAATCTTGATTTGAAATTGAGGACTACCTCAATTTGAATTTTTCGGGGCAAGTGTTTTTCCCCGGTTTGAATTTTCTTTTTGAAATTGAGGATTGCCTCAATTTGAATTTTCTTGGGCAAACGTTTGCCCCAGTTTGAATCTTGATTTGAAATTGAGGACTGCCTCAATTTGAATTTTTCTGGGCAAGTGTTTTACCTCAGTTTGAATCTTGATTTAAAATTGAGGATTGCCTCAATTTGAAATTTTCTAGGCAAGTTTACCCAAGTTTGTTTGCAAAAGAGTTTTCAGAAATCGGGGATTGCCCTAATTTGCAATTTTTTGGATAGGTTTTTGACCCAGTTTGACTCTTGATTTGGGGACCCCAATTTGAATTTTCTGAGCAAACGTTTTCCCCAGTTTTGATCTGGATTTTTAAGAGATTGGGGATTGCCGCAATTTGAATTTTTCCTGGGTAAATGTTTTCCCCAGTTTTGATCTTGCTTTAGAATTGAGGATTGCCTCAATTTGAATTCCGGGCAAACGTTTGCCCCAGTTTTAGGATTTTTAGAAATCTTTTTAATTATGGTTGGTTCGGGAAATTTTCCTTGGTCTTAATTAGTTTTGAAAAATGAGTTATGCAATGCTTGAATGACACACTGCTTGTGTGATGCTTGAATAAATGCAAGAGGATGAGATGTTTTAACTTATTTATTGCTGCTTGAAATGATTATTTGAAGAAATGGATGTTATGGGATAAATGCATGCCATGAGATGGTTTAAAAAACTTTTGTTCTTCTTGATTTTTTATTTCTCTTCGACATTTTCCTTTCTCGACAACCTTATAGTTGGTATAAGGGTAATCAAGATTCAGGACGAGCTGGACTGACTTTGTTTCTAGGCTTCTTCTTGGTCAACTTCGGAATTTTCCTTTTCAAGATCGTTGAGACCCAACAGTGGTCAGCATCATTGAATAAGACAAACTCCTTTTGTTTTGACGGCATTGTGGTTGGCAGGAAGATGACTCTCTAGAAATAATTATGTCGTGCTTATGATGTTTGGGGATTCATCCAATTTGTCATGACTTTTCAAAATTAATCTTGTTATTTTTACATTTTTCACCTTTCTTCTTGGAACGTGTACCTTTGAGGTATGTAAATTGATTTTGGATAGTCAAAGGGAAGAAATGAAGAATTTGCAAGTGATGTTTTAAGGTAGTGTATTTGAAAGGAAAGGGCGAAGAATGTTGGTTTGATTGCCTAAATGACACCTTTTGATGAAAAATGAAAGTGCTGCTTTTCATAATATTGATTGTCAAATTAACCAAACTCGAGAAATGGAAAAAACTTTGCCCCAGTTTTAGGAAATATGAGGTGCAGAATGTCATATTGTCCTAGGATTCCTGGACGACCTTACCTTTTGCCTGGGTTGTTCTTTTGAGTTTTCAACCCAGCAGGTCCTTTGTTAGCCCTAACTTTTTCCTAAGCCGCCTTTGAGGATTTTCGACCTAGCAGGGTTTTTGTTTGTGTGCCCTAACTTTTGGCTAAGCCGCCTTTGAGAGTTGTCCACCTAGCAGGCTTTGTTTTTGTGCCCTAACTTTTTCCTAGGTCGCCCTTTGAGGGTTTTCGACCTAGCGGGCTTTTGTTTTGATCCTAATTTTGCCTGAATTGTTTTTGGAATCCAGCAAGACCTTTTCTGATCATGACTTTGTCGATTTATTTTTTGAATTTTGACCCTGCTTTTTCCTGGATTATTTTTTATTTTAATCCTGCGAGTTTTCCTTTTTCTTCTTTTTCTTGAATTTTGATCCTAATTTTGCCTGGATTATTTCTTTAACTTTATTCTAGCAGGTTTCTTTTCTTTTTCTTTTTTTCTTCAACTTTTCTTGGTTAGATACTGGTCTTGTCTGGATCATTTTTTATTATCAATTCAGCGAATCTATTTGGCATCCCTAAATTTTGCTTAGATTCGAACTTCAGTCCAACGAGATATTTATTGCTTTTTTATGGGTTAGAAAAAAGTGTTCCTTGAGAGTAATTTCAATGAATGATGATCTGGCATCCCTGGTTTCTTTTTTCTTACTTTTCTTTTTCATTTAATCCTCTTTGAGTTTGATTAATAAGACGTTTAAAATTATTTATTACAGTAGTGGCATTGTCACCAATAGGTATTTATTGTTTGGGTGTAGGAATAAGTGATGGGTTAAATGATGAAAAGAATGGTAAATTTTAAGAAGTAAAGCCAATAATGTGAAGCACATGCTCAAGAAACATGAAAAATGTAATTTTTGTATTTCTCATTGAGATTTATTTACAAAAGATTGATTTTGAAAAGTATGAAAAATCCTAGATGACTTTCCTCGATAGTTTTGACCTGGCTCTTTACAAGGCATCTCATTGTACTGCCCCAATTTCTTTCAGCTGGTTGATGGGACCTCATGACTTGGCAATGGATTATTTCCCACATTAGGAGAAAACCTGCCAAAATCCAATCGTTTAGCATCAGTTAGGCTTTGCATCTTACGCTTCAGAACCTGGCAATTTTCTGTTGAATGACCAATGAATCCTGCATGGTAGTCGCATTTGGAATTTGCATCATACCATTTAGGATACGGTGGTTCTTGAGGTTTCAGAGGGTAAGGAACCACTGGAGAATTCTGGATTAGTTGAGGCAGCAGCTCAGTGTAAGTCATTGGAATGGGATCAAACTGGACATGGTTCTTTTCCTTCTTTTGGCTTTGGTTAGGGTTCTGGCTTATGGCTTGTGTTTGGACCGTGTATGATATTGGTGGTCAGACTTGTATAGGATGGTAGTAAGTTGGAGGGTAGGGTGTTTGATAAGTTATGGCAATGTAAGGGTATGGGGTATAGGGAATATATGGTGGTGGTTGGAAACTGGTTGGTCAGTAAGATGCCATTTGAGGAGTGTATTGGCCTTGACTGAAAGCCACATTGTGCGTCTCTCCTGTCTTCTTCTTTCCAACAGAAGCATCGACAAACTTATGCGCAATCCTTCCCTTGCGCATGCCACCCTCGATTCTTTCCCCTATGACGACAACATCAGAGAAACTAGCAGTCGCACTGCCAATTACCTTGTCATAAAAAGGATCTTGGAGTGTATCTACAAACATGCTGACCAATTCCTTTTCAGATAATGGCGATTGTACTTGAGCAGCTAACTCCCGCCATCGTTGAACGTATTTCTTGAAGGTCTCATCTCCTTTCTTAGCCATGTTCTGGAGCTGAGTTCGATCAGGAGCCATTTCCAGGTTGTACTTGTACTATTTCAGGAAGGCGTCAGCCAGATCCCTCCATGAACGAATATGTGTCCGCTCCAGCTGGGTATACTAATTTGCAGCTGCCCCAGTTAAGCTATCTTGAAAGAAATGGACAAGCAGCTTATCATCGTGAGTGCAGGCGAACATCCTCCTGCAGTACATGGTCAAGTGATTCTTTGGGCAGCTAGTTCCTTGATATTTCTCGAATTCAGGAACCTTGAATTTGGGGGAATGACCACGTCTAGGACCAAACATAGGTCATATGTGTCTCTGGCATCGTATTCACTTCCCTCGATTGCCCGAATTCTTCCTTCCAAGATTTTCCATTTATCAGCATTTCCATCCAAAGTGTGGCCTGGGTATTCTCCTAGCATACGGTGAGGATGGGAAGGTGATATGTATATAGGGTGAGGCTTAGAAAGGTTGTTGTGCGGTAGTGTTTGGGGTGATGTGAGGGATTTCTGTGGGGTTTAAAGGTTGGTTTTGTGTTTGGGTTTGTGTTTGCCTAAATGAGGGTGAACACTAATGAGGGACTCCATGGTGAAACCATTCAGTGAGTGAAGGCATGGTTGACGGTGAAGAGTTTTGTGGACTGTAGCCAGGAGGATATGATAGGCTAGCTGATTCTTCTGGAAGGGATCCCGTCCTATCCTTCTGCTTTGACAACTAGATGGCCTCCATTAATTTGGCCATTTGATCTTTCATAGTTTTGACCTCATTTCTCATCTCCTCGTTTTGTCTTTCTAACTCATCCATGATTCTTGATCGGGAATGAGTTCTATAAGGATGTCGAGGAAATTGTCTTTTTTCAATTTTTCTATTAAAGTTAAAAATTAATTTTTTGAGAAAAAGTTTGAATGTAAAAGTTATGAATGATAAATGTTTGTGCTTCAATGAGTATGAAAATTAAAAGGTATGGAATGATTTTTGAAATCTCCTTTTTTCAATGATAAATTTATTTCATAAATGAATGAATGCTAAGTATAAATAATTTTAGAGATTTGAGGGTTTTGAAAATAATTGAGTGTTGCTTTACTTATTTGCCCTTGACTTTTAGCAATTTTATGTTTTTATCAATTTTGGTATTTTATTTTGCTAGAAAAACCTTTGGTTTTGTTTGAAAATCTTTTTAGTTTTGCTAAAATTTTCTAAAAACATTCTTTAGATTTTCTTTCGAATTTTCTTTTTCTCTCTTTCGAATCCTTTTATTTTTCTATATTTTCAAGATTATTTTTTTCCCTAAAATTTTATCTTTCCATTTTCTATTTTCTATTTTTCTTGATTTTTTTATTTGATTTTTTATTTTTTATTTTTATCTATATATATTTTGTTTTTTCTTTCTTTTTCCCTCTTGATTTTTTTTATCTCCCCAACTTTCGAGTATTATCTCCACTTTGTCATCTGGATGATTCTGTTCAAACAAATGCTTGTGCATGTCATATGAACCTTATATTACGAAAGGGGTGTGTGCCCTCCTTGCCTCCTATGTGGGTGACCTGTCCTAAAGATCTATAGCCTTTAATGCATGAACCTCTCAAAGGTGGTCAGTAATCCTGAGGTATAAGAGGTTACTAGAGCCAAGTTCTAGTTCATAATGTTTGCTACAATAGTAGAAGAAGCTACCAGTTGTAGGGCACATGAATAGGACGCACTCTAGCCAGGATTTTCGTGATAGTCAAATAGGACGTATGCCCCAGAGTGACACCACTAGATCCCTCTAATCCTAGGCTGCACTCAGACCCAGGTATACGGCCCCACTCATGAGATGAAATGCATTAATGTAATGTGTGGAGGGCACACAAATATTTAGGATACCTGCAATTAGGGAAATCACACAGATATATATATATATATATATATATATATATATATATGGCAATTTATTGTTCATCTATCCTAGGGTTGTACAACGAATAAACAAAAAAATAAACAGATAGATAAACAGACAAATAAATCGTGCACATAAACAGGAAAGGGATAAATACAATGCACACTCAATGAAATGGGCTTGACTCTCTAAAAGTCCCCAATGGAGTCGCCATCTACTATAACCGTAATTACAAAGAGACGACGGACTCGCTAAAAATTTAAAAAAGATAATTTAATTGATTAGTGGAGCCACCACCAAATTTTTATTTAAGGAAAAATATTTGGAAAAAACCCTAACTTGAGGAAGAAATTTTAGGTTCGGGAGTCGGTTACAAATAGGGAAGGTGTTAGGCACCCTACTCCCCCGTTCCAAAGAACGGTACGCTTAAACTGAGTGTGTAATTTTTTTTAAAATTGTTTGATCCCTTAAATAGAATAAAAATAAATAGGTTTGTATGAAAATAGTCTGACAAGACTTGATCCTGCTCCTACGTATTCTCTGGTGCAATGGAAAATTCAAGGCTACGTAGTTCTGGTTTCAAGGACTTGATCCTTAAGAAAGTTTTATATGGAACGGGAAAAGCGCTTTAGGTTTTTGGATTGTTTTGATTTGGAAGAAGGATTGAAAAAGGGAGATCTTCTATCCACGTGCACAGAGTCAAAGGCAAGCGAGGGTTGCACTACGACTCATATGATTCTCCGAACATTGAAAGACAGGGTATGCTGCACTTTCAACTTTAGAGTTCATTGTGTGAGATCTTTAATCGTTTAAAGATTTGAAAATTATTTTGAAAAAGGTAATTTGGAAGGGAGATTGAGAAAGGGAGATCTTTGATCCACGTGCACAGAGTCGAAGGCAAGCGAGGGTTGAATTGCGACTCATATGATTCTCTAAACATCAAAAGATAGGGTATGCTGCACTTTCAACTTTAGAGTTCATTGTGTGAGATCTCGGATCTTTTAAAGCTTTGAAAATTATTTTGAAAAAGGTAATTTGGAAGGGAGATTGAGAAAGGGAGATCTTTGATCCACGTGGACAGAGTTGAAGGCAAGCGAGGGTTGCATTGCGGCTCATATGATTCTCCGAACATTGAAAGACAGGGTATGTTAGACTTTTAACTTCGGGGTTCATTGCGTGAGATCTCGAATCTTTAAAAGCTTTGAAAATTATTTTGAAAAAGGTAATTTGGAAGGGAGATTGAGAAAGGGAGATCTTCGATCCAAGAACACAAAGTCGAAGGCAAGCGAGGGTTGCATTGCGACTCATATGATTCTCCGAACATTGAAAGATAGGGTATGCTACACTTTCAACTTCAAAGCTCATTGCGTGAGATCTAGAATTTAAAACATCAAAAATATATTCTTTTTATTTTCTTTTTTCTTCTTTTTTTTAGTTCTTTTTCTTTTATTTTTTTTTCTTGATCGATTTCGGCCAAAAAATGGTTTATTTTAGGTTTTAAATTTACCCTCGAACAGAATTCAGTATTCACAATTTTCTTTATTGATATTAGTCTAAGAAGATTTGGGTTTACTCTTTGATGATAAAACATCAAGTTCTTGAGTAATTTAAATAGTTTCAAGCTTTAATTGAGAGGAAATCAGGCTAAACTATCAAATGCATTTGAACTGACAATGGTGATGAGTATTGTGGATCCTATGGATGGCTATTGCAAGTAATAAGGTATTAGACATGAGAAGACTCCATAGCTGAATGGTTTAGTCGAGAGGATGAACAGGACTTTGATTGAAAGTGTTTGGTGTATGTTTTTTGAAGAAAATTTCGTAAATATTTTTAGGGTGAGGTATTGTACACGGAAGTGCATTCACAAATTTTCATAATGAACTCTTGAAGCTACAAATAATCTCTAGAAGGAAACTAAGCAGGATTAGAAACTAAAAACAGAGAAATTAGAAAGTTTGATGCAAATGATGAATATTCCCTTGTACTTGGCCAACCCAAATAATGTGTAAGTGAAATATAAAACAAGAGTTAAAATAAATTTAAAGGGAATATAAACATTAAGAATGATCAAAAGTAATGAGAAAAACTTAAAAATAATAGAGGGACGAAAATGCCCACAAAATACTCTAAAAATTCCCAAATGCCCCTAGAAAGCTCTACTTTCTACACAAGGCTAATCAATTCCCAAAAAAATATCAAATGATCTTATATTAACTTGTGAAAAAACCAAAAAGTGTTAAAATTTTTGGAGGAACAATTTGGGATCTTCTCGGGTAATGTTGAGAAAAATTGCAATGATGCTCCTAGAAGCCTAAGAGGGCAAGAAAGTGTGGGAAGAAGCCAAAAGTGGACCCCACATGGTGTGCACGAAAATTCCATGTGGAAAACATGGTGATAAGTCACCTTATGAAGTCAATCCAAGAAAACTTACTAAAGACAAAAATAATAAATGCAAAGATTCTTTTAACCATGGTTAAGGTTAGTTAACCTTGATTAATTAAAATTAACCATGCTTAAGACAAGATAAACTTGAATAGTGACAAACTTAGTCTCATTAACACAAAACTTATTCTTAAGGGATAATTCCTCATATTTTGAATTATTTTGGAAAATGGATATCCGTGCAAAATTACAAAAGTACCCTTAAGAGAAAAACTTCCTACTTTGGCCTTGCTCTGTTGAATTCACTATGCTTCTTGAAAGGCCTCATTTGTTTCAGATTTCACTCCCTAAACACATAGAAAATCTCTCCAAACTCTCTCCAAGTTAAACCTAATCCAAAACTAACCTTTCACCTTAAACTTAAGTTTCCATCTTTGAGATTTAAGCTAAAATCAACCTCTAAACACTAAGCCCTACCACTTTCACTAAGAATATCTGTGGACCATCAAGGGGGGACAAAGTTCAATGACCACATCCCCACCATGACCCGAAACCAAGTCTCCATCAAGTAGGACTTTTATACTTTGTCTTTAAGCATTAAATCTTATTTTTTATGGTTGGTTTTTCATCTTTTGTGGATCCTTTCTCTAAGACCCATAAATCTATTTTTTGTTTGGACTCATGATTGTAAACACTCAATTATGTCTGAGGTCCCCCATTATTAAAACTAATCAAGAAATCAATACTAATTTAAAGAATAGATAAATAGATAGAAACAGAAAGCAAAAATAAAAAAATATAATAAACAAAAAGAAAAAAATACAAAGAAAAATTAAAAGGAAGAGCAACAAATTAAAAATAAATACAAAAAATAAAAAGGAAAAGTGAAAGAAATAAAAAAAATAAAAAATAGTAAAAAGAAAAAACAAATAATAAAATTAAATATAAATTAAGACAAAGAATAATAAAAAAAAATATAGAGAAAACTAGAAAAATTAATAAGAACAAAAAGGGGGGAAAAAGAATAAAAACCAAAATATAAATAAAAGGTAAAAATTAAATTAAATGATAAAAAAAACAGAATTAAAAACAAAAAAAAGAGAAAAATAAAAATAATGAAGAAAAGGATAAATAAGTAGTAAAAATAAATGAAAAAGAAAGTAGCAAAATCAAAAGTAATAATAAAAATAAAAAAAATAATGAAAATAAGGATAATAATGAAAATTAAAAAAGAAATGAAAAATCA
Organism: Canavalia gladiata; assembly: GCA_037954105.1. Lineage (NCBI taxonomy): Eukaryota > Viridiplantae > Streptophyta > Magnoliopsida > Fabales > Fabaceae > Canavalia > Canavalia gladiata. The sequence continues at coordinate 27,419,970 of CM075662.1, forward strand.
AATACAAAAAAATGACAAAATAGATACAATTTGAAAAATCAAAAAGGACGGAAGAGATTTTTTTGAGATCAAAGGGGTGGCCTTTGGGGCTCCTGAAAAAGGTTTGGCTTTTGCCAAGAGGGGGGTTAGCCTTTGGCCCCTGGAAAGAGCTTGGCTCTTGCCAAGAGGGAGGGGCTAAGAGAATGTAAAGAAAAGGGGTGAATTTGGGAAGAAAAGGGTTCGGTTACCAAAAGAGGGGAAACGAACAGAGAATGAAACAAACCCATAGATGTGAGCACAAGATTCTCGGGAGGTGCACATACATTGTTAGTCCAATATCAGAAAGGTTCAAGAAAATCTCCCTTAAAAAAGGTGACATGGAGGATTGAAGAAAAAATCAAAATGAGCAGGGAAGAGCACTTTGGCACCCATCGTTGACATCGAGCCATCAAGCAAAAGATTGCTGAGATCAATTCGCAGCTATTCTCGACGATCACTTGGAACTTACCCTAACTAGGTTAGCATTGTCTTTTACGAACTTAAACCAGCATAATTTTAGTGTGTTGTTCTATATGTTTGATAAATGTGAAGCGTGAGAAATTCTAAGCACGATGTTCAAGTTAGATTAGAATCTGTAAGATGAATTTCCTGTGGGTACGCATGGAACTCCATTTGCAATGAATATGCATCATCCATCGGCCACTCTATAATTGTTTTGGAGCCGCAAGGAATCTTACGAACGGGGTCATGAGCTAGTTGAATCAAAGAAAAGATCAAGATATGGAGAGTGCGAGGCAAAACCGATCTTATAGTATGCATATGCTCTGGCTATCTTGAGAAAAGGTATGTTGCTGTTTCTTCCCACCTTGTTAAGAATCCACTAATTCTGTCTCTCGGAGTACTCTCCATCAGTTATTGGAAGAGCAATGTTTAAGGAGAGTGGAGGAAGAGTCACGTCAATCGGTGGTATACCCAGCCATGCCTAAAGCCATGTTGTACGTAAAAAATGTTTTATTGACGCGAACCACTATTTGAGTAGGGATCAGGTGGCTCTATGTGACCATACGAAGAGATTGCACCACCGTTGGAGTTAGTAAAGAGAGTTTTATAGGTTCAGACATAGATTGTTGGGGTTGAGTCAAAGGCAGAAAAGGAACCCCACATGGAGACAGTGAGCATGGTCTAAATCGGGTACGAAAAATCAAGCAATCATACCACAAACTTTGCCATGACAAGGACCTTAGATCATGAAAGGAAACTCTCTTATGGTGTGTGATCCCTCGCATTCAATCGGCCTCCACGTTCTCTATGCACTCCAACTATCCCTCAAGGTGCATGGCAAGGAGGTTTGAGCAATAGATGAAGGTCTCATGATTCCAGGTACTTGCATAGTAGAATCCCACACTGATTGAGGCGTCAGAATTAGTGCATATTCAGTCCGAGGCTTGTTGAGGCTACCCATGGTTGAAGGTGGCCAAGCTTCAGAGTAGTTATGGTCGTCTTATTCCATACATTCCAGCGATGGCTATATGTGTCCAAGGATAGGAGTAATCGGAGGTGTCACCTACCTCATTATTTATCAGTGGGCGATCTTCCAAGTCAGTAAACCATGCTCAAGAGTCTTAACTACTAACAATGCTGATAAGCATAGATTTCATAAATAATTATCTCTCACTTTTATCTCATTAAGACTTCTTATATGTTCAATTAAGTGGTCTTTGTCATATTTTATGAGTTTGGGTTCATATGAAGTTTAATTGAATTTCTTTGCTTACCCGATTAAAATGACACTATTATAGTATTTTGAGCATAATAGGAGTTTTAGACATCCAAAAATCATGAAATCTGTCTTGAATGAAAGCTTAAAGAAGTGTCCACAGTTACAAAGCAAGAGCAGACTCTAAATGGAATGTTTAGGACTCCGAAATCATCTAAAAAGATGAGATAGTGTTGCTGACGTGGAATTTGAACAGTGTGAAAAGATCCGGCCATATCTTGAGATACAGAAGTCATATTGAGATGAAATCAACTCTGTAGGACAGCTAAGATCTAAGGCTACAACTTTTGTTCAGAAGTCAAGCTCTAATTCGAACATGTGAACATCCGAAATTGCGGTGCAAGAAAGCAAAATTGTTGTGCTAATTGGTGACAAAAATTCAAAAGTGTTTTGCATTTTCAACAAAGCCCATGTGAAAGCAATAAAAGGGTAGAAAAGTAATATCCTAGTTGGTGACTTTCTGAAGATGATGCCTCACAAATCCTCTATAAATAGAAGGGTTTACAAGAGGAGAAACACAACCATTTTGGAGATTAACTCCAATACCATTTTCTTTCTTTCTTTCTTTCTTTCTTTCTTTCTTTCTTTCTTGTTAGTTTTGCCTCCTTCATGGAAGGCTTAGGTTTTCTTTCTTGTTAGTTTGGCACAGGACAACAATACAGGCCTCCTCAACATTATCAGTAACAGAAGTTTGAACCACCTTCTGGAACATACAATCCTAGTTCGAGAAACCATCCTAACTTGAGATATGGTCCTCCACAACAACAAAGGATTCAAACATCTGACTCCCAAAATAAATACCAACCACCGCCATTCAGACAACAACAACAGCATATGCAACAATATGTACCCTCTAATGCTTCTGAACCCTCTCTTGATGATTTGATGAAGCAATTAGCAACCAACAATCTTCAGTTTCAACAAAATGTAAGTTCTACCATTCAGGATTTACAAACTCAAATTGGGCAGTTGGCTACCACTGTCAACCAATTGAAATCTCAAGGTTCTGGTCAACTACCTTCTCAACCTGTCATAAATCCCAAAAGTGTGAATGTCATGACCTTGAGAAGTGGGAAGAAAGTGCAGACAGACCCTACAATTTTAAAGCAACAAAGCTTCAATCAGACTAATCCACACCAAAAAGAAGCATTTATCTCCACACCTGGAGACATCTCTGATAAGCCATCTGAATTAGAGGGAAAGTCTGATGAAAAAAGTACACCAGCCTTCGATAAGACATCGAATGATCAACAAAAAGAAGCTTGCCAAATGCGTACCCCTCTTCTCGACAAGCACCCTACACATGTATGGTCCCCCATGAAGATCCGCCTCACATGCACTCAAATGACCATACGCTTGAGCGAACAACTTTGCACTCTAGGAAGATCGACAATACTGAAGGAGAAGTTAGCAAATAAACGTGGGACCAAATGCATTCACAAGCAGGACCCTGGTAGGCGAGGGCGTGCAATTAGGGTTCTCAAATATCATGCAAAAAGGATGCACGTTGGCTTTCCAAGGTGATGCTTTATCACTGGAAGTCAAGTGATAGACTCAACATAGGCTCCTCATCATGACACTTTGATGAACGCTCGTCTGGCGTCGGCCTTGCATGCAAAACGACATGTACGTCCAGGATAGTATTGATATTAATCAACATCAACAATACATCACAAGGCCTGACCTTGGTCTAGCTGGTTGGAACGCCTGAGGCCATACGAAGGGGGTCGGGTTCGAGTCCCACATATGGCAGTTTTTTAAAATTCATCCTAATGCCCACCCACCTACATGTATGATTAGGGGCATGTGATATCATAAAAATCAAGTGGTTGAGCCTTTCCTCCACATCCACAAGATACCAAGTCCGAACCCAAAGCACAACTATTTTCAATTTAGCCAAAGAATGTACTTTCCATTAATTACAACCAGGCCCTCTCATTTCCTATAATTGTAATTCTGCCCCTACACTTTCCAAAATCACAATTCGACCCCTAAATTTCCCAAAACTTAAATTAAATTCTTTTCTCCCAAAATTCAAATAAAGTCCCTTTTCTTCAAAATTCAAACTAAATTCGCTTTTTAGCTCTTTTCTTCCAATAAAATCAAATCAAATTCAAGTTTAATCCTCTTTCTCTCAAATTTCCAAATCAACTTCAAATGCCTTTTCTCAAAATTATCAAGTCCGAGTCAAGCTCATTCTTGATCAAGTCAAGTTTCATTTCCCAAAACTCAAAATCAAATTCACTTCAAAACAAACTCCTTTTTCAAATCAAGTCATTTCTTTTCTTATCTTTATTATATTCAAATTAAAATTCTTTTCAAATGTTTTGGGATCTTTGGTCTCACGTGAAGGGCTCTAAACGGGGAACTGGCGGTTCACCTGCTTTTCGACGTTTAGTAGTTCGTATGGGGCCTCGTGCTGCTTTAGCTGCCTCGGACCTTGTGCATGAGTGGACTAAGGGCCCTTTTCAAAAATAAAGTTCTTTTTTCAAATGTTTTGGGATCTTCGATCTCACGCAACGGGCTCTAAACGGGGAACTGGAGGTTCACCTACTATTCGACGTTTAGTAGCTCATATGGGTCCCCGTGCTGCCTTAGCCGCCTCGGACCTTGTGCATGAGTGGACTAAGGGTCCTTTTCAAAAATAGAGTTCTTTTTCAAATATTTTGGGATCTTCGATCTCACGCAATAAACTCTAAATGGGGAACTGGTGGTTCATCTGCTGTTCAATGTTTAGTAGTTCGTATGGGCCCCCTGCTGCCTTAGCCGCTTCGGACCTTGTGCATGAGTGGACTAAAGGTCCTTTCAAAAAATAAAAATCTTTTCAAAATATCATATTCCCTTTAAACACCTCTGAAGGTCAAGCCTTCACAAACCAGAACTACGTAAGCCTTGAGTTTCCCATTGCACCAGGGAATACGTAGGAGGCAGGATCAAGTCCTGTCAGGCTATCTTCCATCAATCTATTTATTTTCACGCTAATTAAAGGAATCAAACAGTTTTGTAAAATCCCACACTCAGTTTAAGGGTACTGTTCTTCGGAACGGGCGAGTAGGGTGCCTAACACCTTCCCCACTCGTAACCGACTCCCGAACCTAAATCTCTTCCTTAAGATAAGGTTTTTTCCAAATGTTTTTCCCTTAACTAAAAATTTGGTGGCGACTCCGCATCATCAATAAATTTCATTTTCAAAATTTTAGCGAGTTCGTCGTCTCATCGAAATTACGGTTGCGACAATGATATCTCAAAGATTCCTTTGAATGGTTCAAAATGAGCATCACCATTTTTTAGTTATTTTTGAAAGATAAAATAAAGTATGGATGGATTAAAGTGCTTCTAGGAACCTTAGAAGCAATTTAATAGGTGAAAATTCTGTAAAAATATATTTTAATGCTTTAGGCAGTTTTGAGAGGTCATGATGAAAATTTTTGAAGTGTTCATGATAGGATATGGATGGATCTTAGAGTAGATCTTGTGGATCTACACTTAGTTTTTTTTTTTGGAAAAAGTGCTATCCTGAATATTTTTGAGCTTAAGGCTTGAAAGTTGTTGATTTTCTTACTATGGTGGACTTGTGTGATAATATGTCCAAATCTAAATCCCTGGACTAAAATATTAAAAAGTATAATAAAAATTAATTCATAAGTCCAAAAATCTTGCTTTGGGCATAGATCTATAAACTACTAAGTAAAAGTTAAAATTTTGGAACCAAAAATTGAACAAGCTCCATAAAACACCTATAACTTTTCTTTGACCGTGACCCAAGCTAAGTAGTTTGGACAAGCCTTGTATGGATCAGGTGCTACAAGTGCACAAAATCATGGAACCAAGGTTGTATGAGAAGAAATTTTGAATAGGTGACCATGGAAAACCTAAAGGGAGCATTCAACCATATGGACTAACTTAAGGATAAAATTTCTTAAAATTTCTAAAAGTGATACAAACCATATGACTAAGTCCTAAATGATGTGAAACAACTTTTAAGAGAAGAGAATTGACATAAAATATCCTACAACCCACTAGGTGTGCCTTCGATCACCTTAGCTTAGTTAAAGGAAAATGAACTTAAAATTTGGTTAATGATTCATTAAGAACTTTCATTAGGTAAATGGGAAGATTTAAAGGTGTAATAAAGATATGAAAGTGACTAGGTCCACAGTAGCCAAAATTGATTAAATCAAGTGAAATCGGAAATTAACACTTATGCTAGATTTTAAGAATGCATAAGTTGATAATTAAAAATGAACCATGGAGTTGTGAGAAGGAAAGGGACATTCGACCATGACACTTAGGAATATAAGAGAAGCCTTAAAAATTAACTAAACATGGTAAAATTTTTGACCTAAACTCCACCTAGAAGGATTCATCAACTTGGGTTATACAAAGATGAAATTTGATGCCTTACACACTGGGAGTGACATTTAGCCACATTAGGGTTAATTAGTTAAGAAGGAGTTTTTAATTCTTAACTATGGTTAATTAAGCATCCTTGGCATATAAGTATAAGGAATTAAAAGTGTAAGGAAGATTTATAATGGTTAAGGGATCCATTCGACCATGTTAGCTAAGTTAGTGAAAGCAAGTTAAGATTTCACTATGACTTAAGATTAAACCTAGGCATGCATAAATAGAGTAATTAGGAATGAACCATGAGGTTGGAAGGCTACATTAGACCATTTATCCTATTAAGAGATGTTCGATAGGACTTTCATGTCTTTGGATCAAGGTATGTGGCTGGAATGTTTCCATCACTAAGCCAAGGGAGGTTTGCCAGTCCTTCAGTTTCATTTCCAAAGAAGAAGTAAAAGTGTCATATCCATAATGTAAACTTCTATAAATAGTTGGATGAAAGCATCCTAGTTATTATTACATAGTGGTAAACTAGTTCATGCACCAAAATACGTAGCAAATATGTATGAAATATGGTATGTACATTATGATGTGTAATAAAGTGTATATAAAGGCCTTAGTGCCTAAAACTATTATGTTCGTGTAAAAATGACTGTTTAATTATATAAAGCTTGTATATGTATGAATGGTTTGTGTTTAATTTGTTTCACTCTTGATGAGAGAAAAAGGAGGCAAAGGGAGTGATTCGTAATGATAATAATCTGCATACGCACAAGAATGTCTAGTAATTTTGTTTATTGATACAAACACTATGTCGATAAGGCTCGCATTTTATATCAAAACGATTGTTTTAAAAAAATTTATTGTATTTCTCTAATAAGTATTTTTAAAATATTCCATATCATGAGATACCAAACTAATAATGAAATCAAATGAATGACTTAAGCTTAAAATCGGTATTCATTTTTAGGATGTTATATCCTATGCTTCTATTGTGGTTAGTTTGATTTATGGAATGGTCTACTCAAGGCTAGATATAGCACATGTTTTTGGTATAATTAGTAGATTTCTATCAAATCCAGGTACAGAGCATTGGAATGCTATGAAATGGATATTGAGGTATCTTCGTGGTATTACTAATTTGAGGCTTTGCTTTGAAGGAGTTAATTATACTCTTGTGGGGTATACAGATTTAGATATGGTTGTAGATGTTGATTCTAAAAAGTCTATTTTAGGCTACCTGATTAAGTTTGGAGGGGGAGTTATGGTTTGTGGTTTAAATAGCAAAGGTGGGTAAAGTTCATATTGATGTATTGGATGTTAGGTTGTTAGAATTGATTAAATTTCATACTAATTATAATCCTGCTGATATGATTATTAAAACATTACCAATATAAAAGTTTCAAGCTTGTTGTGAGATCTCCAAAATGATGGTCATCTCCATATAGTTATGAGGGGAAGATTTGTTAGGTATTAGGCTCACTTTCTATGTGGAGATAAGCCCAAATATGGTATCCCACTTTATGTTCCATTTATTTAAATGGAGAAGAGTTAAAGAACAGGGTGTGATAGAGAGAAAAGTAAGTTATCTTGAGAGAGAGGAAGAGATAAAGCCACTATTTAATTTGAGGTATTTTCATCTTCTTGGTTCTCCTTTATAGGCATTGTTCCTTCTTTAATTGGTTTAATGTACGAGCAATTTTTCACTGGCTTTGAACTCTCCTGCACTCTGAATTTGATCATGGTAGAAGTATTTCTTTGGTTTGGATGATTTGTGGTGTTTTTGCTATTCACATTAAGGAGTTTTCCACGTTAATAATCTTGGTGTCTATTATTTATTTGTACTTTTGTAGTTGTTGCTCTATATTTGTTATTACTCCTCAAGGTTCTCAAAAGTTTGAGAGAATTTATTCCTGCTGTGTTTATCATACGTTATTTGTACCTTGCCATTACATTACTATATCCTCATTACAATATCTATTTACTAATTCATAAAATATATAATAACATGTGAACGATAGAGATCAAGACAACATCTTGAAAATGTTAAAAATAGTTGTAAACTAGCATGTACTTTTTTATGGATAAATATAAAGATCAAAATTGAAGTTTATTTGTAATATTAATATATTAAACTTAACTAATAAATTTTGGATCACAATTGTTCAACCATGTTTCCTATAATTTCTTGTCTAAAGGGAAAATAATTGAAAAAACTCATGCTACAGCTAAATCATATTTATATTTAAAACAATTAAATGAAAAAAAATGGGTAGCTGCTAAAAGACCCCCTATTAGTTACGGTTAAAAAAATATAATGATTGAAAATAAAAGTCGTTATATTTATAAATTTATTTATGTTAATTCTTAAACTATTAACAATAAAGGTGTTTAAAAATTTGTTGAATATTTGAATGTTTAAAAGTAAATAATATAATGGTTAAAATGAATGTGATGATACTAAAAATTATGAAGAAAAAGATTAAAACATTTTAGACTCATTATAATTATTTACTATTTTTAAAAATTTTAATTTTAAAATTTAAAATAGATTATTTAAACATACTGAGGGAATATCATTTAAGAAGATAATAATTTAGAAGAAGAAAATCTAATTGAATGAATATGTGAGGAGGTTTATCTACGTGCTATATATTATTTTTGGTGCTGCTTCTGTTGATATATTGTTGTAATCGTAATTACAACGAAATGACAAACTCGCTAAAAATTTAGAAAAGAATTTTATTTGATTGTGGAGCCGCCACCAAATTTTATTTTTTAAAGGGAAAATATTTGGAAAAACCCTAACTTGAGGAAGAGTTCTAGGTTCAAGAGTCGGTTACGAGTAGGGAAGGTATTAGGCACCCTACCCACCTATTCTGAAGAATGGTACCCTTAAATTGAGTGTGTGATTTTTGATATTTTTGAAAACTGTTTGATCCCTTTAAATAGAATATAAATAAATAGGTTTGTGGAAAATGGCCTAATAGGACTTGATTCTTCTCCTACATATTCCCTGGTGCAATGGGAAATTCAAGGCTACGTAGTTCTGGTTTTGAGGACTTGATCTTCAGAAGTAATTGAAAATGTATGGTTTATCTTGAATTGAGAAATGAGTTGAAATTTTCTTAAATATTTTTGAAAAAATCCTTAGTCCATATATGCACAGGGTCCGAGGAAAACGAGGGCTGCACTGGAATCCATATGATTTCTAAATACCGAACAGTAGGGTATGCTACCAATTCGTATCTAGAACTCATCGCGTGAGACTAAGTGTTCGAAAATATATTTTTTAAAATTTTCTTTTGAGGATGATAGGAAAATAATATTTAGATGATTTCCCAGATCCACATATGCATAGAGCCTGAGGCAAACGAGGACTACACTGAGGCTTATATGATTTCTAAATGTTGAGCAGTAGGGTATGCTACCAGTTCGCACCTAGAACTTATTGCATGAAATCTAAGATTATTTTAAAAGTTTGGAGTCTGTTTTGAAAATGTTTTCCCAAATCCACATATGCATAGAGTCTAAGGCAAACGAGGGTAGCATTGAGACTCATATGATTTCTAAATATCGAACAATAGGGTATGCTACCAGTTCGTATTTAGAACTTGTTGCGTGAAATCTAGAATTATTAAAAATGATAGAAATGCCATTATTAAGAAAACATATTTATTTTGAACTAGGAATTTTAATAAGAGATTTAGTTTAACAATTAAAGGGGGAGGTTTTTAGAATGACCATTAAAATTATTTATTTTCAGGAAGAAGATTGCATAATTACAGATTTTTTTAAAAAAAAATTGTTTAAGTGGCAAGATGATTGACTTATCGAGTAATATGAAAGTATAATTATTCCTAAAATACTGCAACTGAGCTTAATTGGTGAATGCAACCCACCATGCCTTATACTTAACTCTGGAGTTTTAATTGTTTAGTTCATACTCAAGACAAGGCGAGCAGCCTTTGTGGTAGCCTTTATAGCATTGATCTTCACAATTACGGACTCTCAGAAAAAGCTAGCAAAGGAGTCAACAATTCCACCAGTGGATATTTCACTCCATATGACGCTTCTTCACCGGAAGCAAGTGCATGCTCATGCCTTAGTTTATTCGTCGCATCAGTCACAAGAAATTCAACATGATTACATAATTGTCTCAGTATAAACTCAAGAGCTCTTGCATAGAAATTAATGAGATGCTGAGACTTTCCAACTATTATGCGTGTATGCTGCCTTAGGTACCAGCTTCATGGTATGTGTTCATGTCATACAAAGACAGACCCTCATATTTAGTGATGTCTCATTTAGGTCCCAACGGTTAAAGCATCGTGAACATTATTACCAAGTGTTGCCTCTTCCAATTTCCATATCATTTTAGACTTCTTTTCGACCGTTAGTCTTATTTGCAATAATAAAGTTGCCAACAAAAGTAGAAAAAGGAGTGTCGGCTCTAGGACTTTTGTATTGCTACCAAAAAATCAGACGAACAACTTACCAAACCCATGCTCAATGACCATGAAATCCTTTGAAACTCCAATTACAGGATCTAACTTTTGCCTAGGTTGCCCTTACGGGTTTTCAACCTAGCGGGCTTTCGATTGTGCGCCCTAACTTTTTCCTAGGTCTTCTTTGAGGATTGTCGACCTAGCGAGCTTTTGATTGATCGTGCCCTAAATTTTTCCTAGGCCGCCCTTTGAGGGTTTTCGACCTAGCGGGCCTTCTGTTTGATTGCGCCCTAACTTTTGCCTAGGTCGTCTTCGAGGGTTTTCGACTTAGCAGGCTTTTGATTGATCGTGCCCTAACTTTTGCCTAGGCCGCCCTTTGAGGGTTTCCGACCTAGCGGGCCTTCTGTTTGATTACGCCCTAACTTTTGCCTAGGTCATCTTTGAGGGTTTTCGACCTAACGGGCTTTTGTTTGATCGTGCCCTAACTCTTGCCTAGGTCGTCTTTAAGGATTGTCAACCTAGCGGGCTTTTGATTGATCGTGCCCTAACTTTTGCCTAGGCTGCCCTTTGAGGGTTTCCGACCTAGCGGGCCTTCTGTTTGATTACGCCCTAACTTTTGCCTAGGTCGTCTTTGAGGGTTTTCGACCTAGCGGGCTTTTGTTTGATCGTGCCATAACTTTTCCCTAGGCTGCCTTTTAGGGTTTTCAGCCTAGCGGGCTTTTGTTTTGATCCTATTTTTTCCTGAATTATTTTTGGAATCTAGCAAGACCTTCTCTGATCATGCCTTTGTTGATTTAATCTTTTGAACTTTAACCTTACTTTTTCCTGGATTATTGGCTTTTAATCTAGCGGGTTTTTCTTCTTCTTAAATTTTGAATTTTGACCCTGATTTTGTCTGGATTCTTCTTGATTTTAATCCAGCGGGGTTTCTTTTTCTTTTTCTTGAATTTTGCGTGGTTAGATATTGATTTTGCCTGGATTACTCTGATTCTCAATTCAACACGATATTGCATGGTGATTTGGGAATCCCTGGTTAGACTTTTCTTATTCTGCTCCCTCATTGGGCTTTTCTTTGAGCTTGATTAATCAAACGTTCAAAATTATTTATTACAGCACTGGCATTATCACCAACAGGTATTTATTTGTTTAGGTATAAGATAAGAAGCGGGTTGAATGAGGAAAAGGAGTGGTAAATTTTTAAAAAGTGAAGCCAACAATGTGAGGCACATGCTTAAGAAACATTAAAATGTAATTTTTGTCATTGATATTTATTTACAAAAGATTGACTTTGAAAAGTATGACAATTTTTGGGTGAGCATCGTCAATCTCATTTTGTACAAGGCAACTTATTGCGCTATTCCCAGCTCCTAGCTAGCTTATGGGCTCTCATGATTTGGCCCTGGATTGTTTTCTGTATCAGGAGCAAGTCTCTCGAAGTCCAGCCATTTCGCATCGATTAGGCTTTGTACCTTTCGTTTTAATGCTAGACAATCCTCCGTGGAATGACCGATGAATCCTGCATGGTAATCGCATCTGGCGTTTGCATCATACCATTTAGGATATGGGGTCTCTTGAGGTTTCAGAGGATAAGGAGCGACCAACGAGTTTTGAATTAGCCAACGTAGTAGTTCAGTGTAGGAGATTGGAATAGGGTCAAATTGGACAGGCTTCTTCTCCTTTTTCTGGCTTTGATTAGGTTTCTGGCTCATGGCTTGTGTTTGGGCCGTATATGGTGTTGGTGGTTGGACTTGTGTCGGATAGTTGTAAGTAGGAGGGTATGGTGTTTGGTAGGTGGTGGCGATGTAAGGATATGGTATGTAGGGTGTGTATGGTGGTGGTTGGTAACCAACTAGACCATAAGGTGCCATCTGTGGCGTATAGTAGCCTTGACTAGAAGCCATGTTGCAGGTTTCGCCTGTCTTCTTCTTTCCTGATCCGATGGAAGCATTGACTGCACATGCGGGCTTTTCTGCGATCCTTCCACGGCGCATGCCGCCTTCGATCCTTTCTCCGATGATGATGATATCGGAGAAGCTAGAAGTTACACCGCCAATCATCTTGTCATAGAAAGGATGTTGGAGTGTGTCGAGGAACATGCTGACCAGCTCCTTCTCAGATAGTGAAGGTTGTACTTGAGCAGCTAACTCCCTCCATCGTTGAGCATACTGCTTGAAGATCTCGTCTTTCTTCTTGACCATGTTCTAGAGTTGGGTTCGGTCTAGAGCCATCTCCACATTGAACTGGTACTGTTTGAGGAAGGCATCAGCTAGGTCCCTCCATGAACAAATGTGGGTCCGCTCTAGCTGAGTGTACCAAGTTGCAGCTGCCCCAGTTAAGCTGTCTTAAAAGAAATGGACAAGAAGCTTATCATTGTGCATGCAGGGAGACATCTTCCTACAGTACATGGCCAAGTGGCTCTTTGGGCAGCTAGTTCCTTGATATTTTTCAAATTCAGGAACCTTGAATTTTGGAAGGATGACCATATCTGTGACCAAGCACAGATCGGCTGTGACCCTGACTTCATAAGCACTCCCCTCAATTTCCTTGATCCTTTCCTCTAGACCCTTCCACTTTTCTGTATCCTCCTTAAAAGGATAGCTTGGGTATTCCTCTGGCATATGGTGAGGATGAGAAAATGGTATGTATATAGGGTGAGGCCTTGGGCGAACATAGGATTCGTTCCCCCAACATTTGTTTGGTAAGCCTGTGAGATGGTGTTTGGAATGGTATAAGGGATTTCTGTGGTGTTTAAAGGTAGGTTATGTATTTGGCCTTGTGTTTGGGTTTGTGTGTATGCATGCCCATGAGGATACTCATAATGAACTCCTCCAGTTGGCGGAGGCATGGTTAATGGTGAAGGATTTTGTGGAGTGAACCCAGGAGGATATGACAGGTCCGTTGGTTCTCCAAGAAGGGATTCCCTTGCCTCCTTTTGTTTAGATAATTGGATGGCCTCCATCAGCTTGGCCATCTACTCCTTCAGAGTCTTGACCTCATTCCTCAACTCCTCATTTTGTCTCTCCAGCTCATCCATGATTCCTGATTGTGATCTGGTTCTATAAGGATGTCGAGGAAGCTGTCTTTCTCTAATTTTTCTGTTAAAGTTAAAAATTAATTTTTTTGAGAAACAGTTTGAATATGAACAATCACGAGTGATAAAAGTATAAAAGTGTTGATGCAATGAAGAATGTGGAATGATTTTTTGAAATCTTTTTTTTTATGATAAATTTACTTAATGCATGAATGCATGCATGCTATGCACAAATAACTGAATATTTGAACATTTTGAGAAGAATTGAGTGATTTAATTTATTTGTCCTTGATTTCTTAACAATTTTGTGTTTTTTATGAATTTTGGTATTTTATTTCGCTAGAAAAGCCTTTGGCTTTGTTGGAGATCTTTTGCCAAAATTTTTCCAAAACGCATCCTTTAGGTTTTCGAAATTTCATTTTTTTTCTTTTTGCATTTTTTATATTTTCAGTATTTTCAAAAATATATTTTTTTTCTAATTTTTGCAAGGAATTTTTATTTTTCTTGATTTTCTATTGGTCTTGATTTTTCTTTCTTTTTGTTTGATTTTTCTTTCCTTGATTTTTATTTTTCAAATTTTGATTAATGCATTTTTCTTTTTCCTAGATTTTTTTTATTTCTTTTTGTATTTCCCCAACTCAGATTCCATCTCCCCTCTTCTCTGTCGTCTTGGATGATTCTGTTAACTTGAGCCATGTGAATAGCACATGAGCCATGTACCATGAAAGGGGTGTGAGCCCTCCTTGCTTTCCATGTGGGTTATCTGTCTTAAGGGTCTAGGGCTTTTTATGCATGAACCTTTCAAAGGTGGTTAGTAATCCTAGGGTGTAGAGGTCACTAGAGCCGAGTTCCAGTCCATAATGCTTGCCACAACAGTAGAAGTAGCCACTAGTTGCGGGGCATTATGGATAGGACACACTCTAGCCGGGATTTTCATGATAGCCACACAAGACGTAGGCCCTAGCGTGACACCACTAGATCCCTCTATTCCTAGGCAGCACTCAGACCTAGGAATAGGGCCCCACTCATGAGATGAATATATGCATGATGTGTGGAGGGCACACAAATTATTGGGGTACCTACAATTACAGAAATTGCACAGATATGTATAGCGATATATTGTTTGTCTATCCTAGGGTTATGCAAAGAATAAACAAACAAGTAAATAAACAAATAGATAAACAAGCATGTAAATCGTGTGAATAAACAAGAAAGGGATCAATATGCTACACTCAGTTTTAAATGGGCTTGACTCTCTAAAGTCCCCAATAGAGTCACCATCTGTCGCAATCATAATCACGACGAGACGACGAACTCACTAAAATTTTAAACATTATAATTTTTTATTGGATTATGTGGAGTCGCCACCAAATTTTTATTTAAGGGAAAATACTTGGAAAAACCCTGACTCGAGAATGAGATTTGAAGTTCGGGAGTCAGTTACGAATGGGGAAGGTGTAAGGCACCTCACTCGCCCGTTCTGAAGAACGGTACCCTTAAACTGAGTGTGTGATTTTTGAAATTGTTTGATCCCTTTAATTAGCATGGAAATAAATAACTTGATGGAGGTTAGCCTAATAAAACTTGACCTTCAAAGGTGTTTAAAAGGAATATTTGAATATTAACGGTGCTCGAAGGCTTAACCTTCGAAAATGCTTGAAAAGGAGTGTTCGAAGATGAACACGTCGTTTGGAAAGGCTTTTTTGTTTTTGGAGGAACCTTCAGTCCACTCATGCACAAGGTCCAAGGCAGGTCCAAGGCGGCTAAGGTAGCACGGGGCCCTATACAAACCACTAAACATCGAATAGCAGTGTAGACCGCCAGTTTCCCATTCAGAGTTCGACGCATGAGACCGTAGATCTCAAAGCATTTGAAAAGAATTTTATTTATCTTTTTGAAGGGACTTTCGGTCCACTCATGCACAAGGTCCGAGGCGACTAAGGCAGCACGGGGGCCTATATCAAACCACTAAACATCGAATAGCAGTGTAGACCGCCAGTTTCCCGCTTAGAACTCGTCGCGTGAGACCGTAGATCCCAAAGCATTTGAAAAGAATTTTATTTTTGAAATGACCTCTAGTCAACTCATGCACAAGGTCGGAGGCGGTTAAGGCAGCACGGGGGCCTATACGAACCACTAAACATCGAACAGCAGTGTAGACCGCTAGTTTCTCACTTAGAACTCGTCGCGTGAGATCGTAGATCCCAAAGCATTTGAAAATAATTTTATTTTTAAAAGGACCTCTAGTCCACTCATGCACAAGGTCCGAGGCGGCTAAGGCAGCACGGGGGCCTATACGAACCACTAAACATCGAACAACACTGTAGACCGCCAGTTTCCCGTTTAGAGTTCGTTGCGTGAGACTATAGATCCCAAAATCTTTTGAAAAGAATTTTATTTAAAATAAGAAATGAACTCGATTCAAGGTTGAGGGAAAAAAACGAATAGAACTTGATTGAAATGGAATTTGACTTGATTAAAAATGAGCTTGACTCGGACTTGAGAAAGATTCTAACTTGAATTTGACTTGAGAAAAGACATTAAAGTGGTTTTGGACTTGAGGGAAAGAAAATGAAACTCGAATTTTAATTTGATTTTATTTGATGAAAAGAGTTAAAAAGAGAATTTATTTTGAATTTTGGGCAAATAATTTTAATTTGAATATTAAGGAAAGGAATTAATTTAAATTTTGAAGAGAATGACTTTATTTGAATTTTGGGAGCAAAGAATTTTAATTTAAATCTTGAGGAAAAGAATTAACTTGAATTTTAAAGAAAAAGACTTTAATTGAATTTTGGAAGAAAAGAATTTAATTTAAATTTTGGGAAGTTTGGGGGTTGATTTGGAATTTTGGGAAGTATAGGGGGTCCATTTAAGATTTTAAGAAATTTGGGGCCCTAATTGCAATTTTGAAAAATTCTGATGGCTGGAAGGGCTTTGGCTAGGATAGGCAGCTTGTGACTTAGGAGCTTCTGGTCCTGGTTTATTAAAAATCAAAGTGGGTTCCAGGGGGCTCGAACTCGTGCCCTGGCAGTTGCGAGCCATAGGTGGCACCACCAGGCTGCGCATGTAGTTAAGCTTAGAATGCCTCTATTTTAATAAGAACCATGCGCGAGCTGTATTACGTAAATTGGCAAAAATGCATGTTGTGTGATTCGAACCTGGGGTCTCAAGGACGGGGTGCAGTGCCTTAACCAATTGAGCCAAGCCACTCAATTAACTTTTAACGTCCAAATTAAATTTAAAACCTAATTCCACAAACGTCAGCGCTCATGTAATGCATGGGTTTGCATGCCTTCGTAAACCCACTCCTATGGCAATGTTGTAGTATTACCAGGCGTAGGGGCTGATTTAGAATTGGTTGGCTATGTATACTCCTTCTCCATAATTTCTAGAGACCACGAATTTCTTAAAAGCGAGCCATACAACAGGGGCTGTACATTCTGCGTCAGTGGCCACGCATGGAGGAATGGGTATATATTAATGCCGCCGCGTATCCATTTCTGTTTGAGGGTACCTATTCGTGCAAGCCACCGATATCGGCACGTGCATGCTGCATATAACGACGTTATGACCGGCTTTTGCCACCTTTATTTTAAGGAGTGCTTATACCCGTCTTTTGGAACAGAGTGTGCGTCTTGAAACAGAGTACGCATCATCGGGATACTGCCAAATTCACTCAAGTTACCACTGCAGAGGCTGTCATCTGGACTCTCCACATCGTGATGGTTGGATGAACTATAAAACCTGATTCTGTGATGTGTAATTAACAAATTTAGAGACTTCTTCTTTGTGGCCAAGTTGGCAGGTTCACAAGCTTCGAGTTATATGCATCGAATGCGTGCAGTTGAAGCATGATTTGTAAACAAACAACCAAGATTTTTAGGAAATGTCTCTGGTGTTCAGAAAACACTGCTCTCTTATTGATTCATATGTCAAGCTTTGTGCGGTCCTATTCCGATTCCCGTACTGAGTTTTTGTGGGATCAGATAATCTTATTGAAGTTGAAGCTCAGCTCTTATGCAGGGGAATACCTGGGCACACTTGGCAAAGTCATGTCTTCCGCTCCAAATTCATGCAACACGGTGGAAGTTTTAGCCTCTTTCCTCCTTATGATACCGGGATCAGCAAAGGCTTCCACAAGATTTAACTCTGGACTTCAAATTCCGCAGCCACAGTTGTGAGATCTCAGGCTCGGATTTTCCTAGCCTTATGGCACCAGATTTGCATTCTGTAGCTTGGTCAAATCATATTAATGGTTTTTATGTCCAAAATCTTATCACCATTAGCAACATTTGTGGTAATCATGGTTTCATGAACCTATCCTTGTCGAAACAATCAATAAGCCTCTAGATTTTTGCCACACATGCGAGTACAGGAATATAGACTACATAATTGAATGCAAATGTAGAAGGCAAGCCTAAACGCAATGAATATCTTTGCGGATCACGAATCAAAGGACCTAGTTCTTTATCCAAGATTTAATCACAAGAATCTAACTGAATGCATGCAATTTTTATCGGAAAATTTTGGTTCAAGATTAAAGACGAATGTTGCAATTACTATCACCTATTGATTCTATCTTTGTTTTGCGATCCTAATGCATTCATTCTAAATCTTCTCCTAATGTGTCTTTGCATGGATCAAAAACTGATTCTATGAGAGGACTAATTGCCTAAAGAGAGAAGAAGCTAATCTTTACCTGATCGATGCTGCCTTTGAGAGGAATGGTGTTCTCTCTTGAAATTGGATCTGAATGGCGTAGATTCCTCGAGGTTCTCTTTTCTTCCTCTGGTACTAGAACTGATTCTTTTTTAAAATCCAGAGGATGGAACCCCCAAGAAGATTGATAAGCATAAATTTCATAAATAATTATCTCTCACTTTTATCTCATTAAGACTTCTTATATATTCAATTAAGTGGTCTTTGTCATATTTTATGAGTTTGGGTTCATACGAAGTTTAATTGAATTTCTCTGCTTACCCGATTAAAATGACACTATTATAGTATTTTGAGCATAATAGGAGTTTTAGACATCCAAAAATCATGAAATCTGTCTTGAATGAAATCTTAAAGAAGTGTCCACAGTTACAAAGCAAGATCAGACTTTAAATGGGATGTTTAGGACTCCGAAATTATCTCAAAAGATGAGATAGTGTTGCTGACGTGGAATTTGAACAGTGTCCAAAGATCCAGCCATATCTTGAGATACAGAATTCATATTGAGATGAAATTAAATCTGTTGGACAGCTAAGATCCGGGGCTACAACTTTTGTTCAGAAGTCAAGCTCTAATTCGGACATGTGAACATCCAAAATTGCGGTGCAAGAAAGTCAAAATTGTTGTGCTCATTGGTGACAAAAATTCAAAAGTGTTTTGCATTTTCAACAAAGCCCATGTGAAAGCAATAAAAGGGTAGAAAAGTAATATCCTAGTTGGTGACTTTCTGAAGATGATGCCTCAAAAATCCTCTATAAATAGAAGGGTTTACAAGAGGAGAAACACACCACTTGGAGATTAACTCCAATACCATTTTCCATCTTTCTTTCTTTCTTGTTAGTTTGCCTCCTACATGGAAGGCTTAGTTTTTCTTTATTGTTAGTTTGCCTCCTACATGGAAGGCTTAGTTTTTCTTTATTTTTAGTTGCCTCCTACATGGAAGGCTTAGGATTTATTTGTTGTTAGTTGCCTCCTACATGGAAGGCTTAGGATTTCTTTGTTGTTAGTTTGCCTCTTTCTTTGTTGTTAGTTTGCCTCCTTCATGGAAGGCTAGGTTTGTAGTTTCAATTCAAGGATTCAAGCTATTTTCATTTTAACTTTGAGGTCTTGATCTTTATTTACATGCTTATTAAGTGGTTTCTACTCTGCTTCACTATATTCTTCAATTTTATTCTTTAATCAAAGTTTGATCGGTTGACGTATTTTGATTAATGCATAATTGATTTATAATTTGTTTTTGATTGGTAAATCATTTTCCAAAAGTTTGAAGAGTAGAAATTAAGTAATTGAATTGAAGGTTTTCATTTTATTACTTACTTCAACTGAATTCTGATTGTGAAATTGGTTTAGATAAAAGATTAAGTGGTTACTAAATCTTGTTGATCATAATCAATTAAATTCTGAGAGGTTTCTTAGTAGAGAATTCAAGGATCATTTTAGGGGTTCCAGATGATCCTAGGTTGATAAACACAATGCATGATTTTAGTGATCAATGATTAGTTATGAAAATAGCCTCTGAATTCCTTGAGTTGATAATTGTTAAGTCAAATTAATTTCATTCTGTATTTTGCATTTAGAATTCAATATTGCATCTTTACAAAATCCCCTTGTTCTAACTTTCTCCTAATTTGCTTAAGAATATGAAATGGTCTTTGGGAGATGACCTAGGTTGCACCTTATACTATACCAATAGTTTGGGGGAAATCAAGAAAGTATTTTTGCGCGTTTGCGACGAGCGTGTCAAAAATTTGGAGTCGTTGCCGGGGACCATTATAGTTTCCTAGGCTCGTTTAGGAGTTTGTATAAAATTTTTAATCTTTCTAACAATTTTTTTTTTACTTTAGGTATATATTCTTGAATTTTCTGTATGAATTCACCTTATTGTGTATGACCCGATCCAATCCTGAAAATTTGTATGCATATGATCCTGAGATTGATAGAACATTTCACCATTTGAAAAGAGCACATAGAAGGCATTCATTCAGTAATAACCAAGAAAGTAACAGTAGTGATTTTTCATCTTTAAATTTTGATAGTTTCAAATATTCTACTAAGAACATGGCTGATAGAACCCTAAAAGAATTAGCTGCACGTGATGTTGCTTATCAACCATTGTGCATTCAATACCCTGATGTTGATGCACCATTTGAACTGAAGTCTGGATTAATACATTTTCTACCTAAGTTTCATGGCCTTGCAGGTGAGGACCCTCATAAACATTTGAAGGAATTTCACATTGTGTGTTCCACAATGCGGCCACAAGGAATTCCTGAAGATCATATCAAGTTGAAGGCATTTCCTTTCTCCTTAAATGATGGAGCTAAGGACTGGTTGTACTATCTACATCCAACATCTGTTACAAGCTGGAATGATATGAAGAGATTATTTCTGGAGAAATTCTTCCCTGCATCCAGAACGGCAGCTATCAGAAAAGAGATTTGCGGCATCAGACAGAACTCCCAAGAAACTCTCTATGAGTATTGGGAGAGATTCAAGAAACTATGCGCCACTTGTCCACACCATCAAATCAGTGACCAATTACTGATTCAGTATTTCTATGAAGGACTCATGCCAATGGACAGAAGCATGGTTGATGCAGCTAGTGGTGGAGCACTTATGGACAAAACTCCTACAGCAGCTTGAGATTTGATTGCCAACATGGCAGAAAATTCTCAGCAATTCAATTCTCGAACTAATTCCTTGTCTAAAGGAGTCCATGAAATGACCACTAAGACAGACCATACACGATTGGAGAACAGAATTGAAGAACTAACCTCCATCGTAAGATAGTTGGCTATCGGACAACAACAGCAACTTAATGTTGTTGACAAAACCAAAACATGTGGCATCTGCACTTCTGCAGATCATCCTACTGATGCATGCCCAACATTGCAAGAAAGTGAGACACCTGAGGCTGCAGTAAATGGTATTTTTGGCACAGGACAACAATACAGGCCTCCTCAACATTATCAACAATAGAAGTTTGAACCACCTTCTGGATCATACAATCCTAGTTGGAGAAACCATCCTAACTTGAGATATGGTCCTCCACAACAACAAAGGATTCAAACATCTGACTCCCAAAATAAATACCAACCACCGCCATTCAGACAACAACAACAGCATATGCAGCAATCTGTACCCTCTAATGCTTCTGAACCCTCTCTTGATGATTTGATGAAGCAATTAGCAACCAACAATCTTCAGTTTCAACAAAATGTAAGTTCTACCATTCAGGATTTACAAACTCAAATTAGGCAGTTGGCTACCACTGTCAACCAATTGAAATCTCAAGGTTCTGGTCAACTACCTTCTCAACCTGTCATAAATCCCAAAAGTGTGAATGCCATGACCTTGAGAAGTGGGAAGAAAGTGCAGACAGACCCTACAATTTTAAAGCAACAAAGCTTCAATCAGACTAATCCACACCAAAAAGAAGCATTTATCTCCACACCTGGAAACATCTCTGATAAGCCATCTGAATTAGAGGGAAAGTCTGATGAAAAAAGTACACCAGCCTTCGATAAGACATCGAATGATCAACAAACAGAAGCTTGCCATAAAAGATCTGCACTTGAAGCATCTGATGAAACAAAAACCCCCAAATTGTGCTGATCAGAAGGTATCTTTACCTTTTCCAAATAGAATGGTCCAATCCAAGCCCAATGTTCATGCAAAATTGGATAAGGAGCTTCTAGATACTTTCAGGAAAGTGGAAGTCAACATACCACTTCTAGATGCTATCAAGCAAATTCCCAAATATGCCAAATTTCTAAAGGATTTGTGCACGCATAAGAGAAGACTCAAAGGGGATGAGAAGATTAGTGTGGGACGCAATGTTTCTGCCTTAATTCAACCCAGCCTCCCTCAGAAATGTAAAGATCCAGGAACTTTCACCATTCCTTGCACAATAGGAAACTCTACATTTGGTGATGCATTGCTGGATCTAGGTGCTTCCATTAATGTTATGCCCTCATCAGTTTATAAATCTTTGAATCTGGGAGAACTGAAGCCAACTGGTGTGGTGATTCAATTAGCCAACAGAAGTACAGCACATCCAGCTGGAGTACTTGAAGATGTGCTAGTTCAAGTGAATAAGCTAATCTTTCCAGCTGACTTCTATATTTTGGATATGGAACATGAGTCATCCATCAATAAAGCAACCTTGATCCTAGGGAAACCTTTCCTCAAAACTGCAAAAACAAAGATAGATGTGCATACGGGGACTCTCTCTATGGAATTTGGAGATGATATCATCCAATTCAACATATTTGAAGCCATGAAGCATCCTATAGAGAACCATTCACTCTTTCAACTTGATGCCATAGACCATCTTGCGGATGATTATTCTATTGACAATCTACTTTTTGAATTTTTTGATTTTGATTTAGATTACTTAGATAATTTTACTTGCACATGTAATGAATTTGATCCATGTATTGTCTATTCCAGGATTAATGCTGCAGACCAAACTTCGTTGAAAGATGACATGTTAGATGCAAGTGTTGCAGACATTTCAATCTCAGATAGATCCCTGCCTTCCATAATACAACCACCTCCTTTGGAGTTGAAGCCTTTGCCTGAACATCTAAAGTATGCTTATTTGGGGGGAAATGAGAAGCTTCCTGTCATTGTAGCAAAGAACCTTCTACCGCAACAAGAAGAAAGGTTGCTGCAAACCTTAAAAAGCCATAAACAAGCAATTGGATGGACTTTGGCTGATATTCCAGGCATTAGCCCATCTACTTGTATGCATAGGATATTGCTGGAGGAAAACACCAGACCTGTTAGACAACCACTTCTCTTTGGTGAGGTATTTGATGTATGGGGTTTAGACTTTATGGGTCCATTCCCTGTCTCTTTTGGCTTTGTTTACATTCTGCTAGCTGTTGATTATGTTTCAAAATTGGTGGAGGCAAAAGCCACTCGTACTGATGATGCTCGAGTTGTTACAGATTTTATCAGGTCTAACATTTTTAGCAGGTTTGGCATTCCTAGAGCTCTAAATAGTGACCAAGGTACTCATTTTTGCAACCGCACAATGGAAGCCCTACTCCGCAAATATGGAGTCACGCATAAAGTCTCCACCCCATATCATCCTCAAACAAATGGTCAAGCTGAAGTTTCTAATCGAGAGATCAAGAAAATCTTAGAGAAAGCAGTTCAGCCTAACAGGAAGGATTGGAGCTTGCGCCTTGTTGATGCATTATGGACATATAGGACAGCCTACAAGTCACCCATTGGCATGTCTCCCTACAGAATTGTCTTTGGTAAAACATGTCATCTTCCAGTTGAATTAGAGCATAGAGCATTTTGGGCAGTAAAGAAATGCAACATGGATCTAGACCAAGCAGGAATCCATAGGAAGCTTCAATTACAGGAACTTGAAGAAATTCGATTGGAAGCATACGAAAACTCCAAAATTTACAAAGAAAAGGTCAAAGCTCTTCATGACAAAAAGTTGGCAAGAAAGGAGTTTTCCGTTGGACAAAAAGTTCTCCTTTTCAATTCTCGGCTAAAGCTTATGCCTGGTAAGCTACGCTCTAGATGGTTAGGACCATTTGTAGTTACTAATGTTTTTCCTTATGGTGCAGTGAAAATAAAAAATGAGGTAACTGAAAAAATCTTCAAGGTGAATGGACATCGTCTTAAACCATTTTTCGAAGGTTTTCAAGAGCACACGATAGAAAAAGTGCATTTGCACAATGCCACATACTTGCAATAAATTCAAAAGAAGTCTCTCTCTCTCTCTCTCTCTTTCTTTCTCTCTCTCTCTTTCTCTCTTTCTCTTTCTCTCTCTCTCTCTTTCTCTCTCTCCCTCTCTCACATTCCTCACTTATAAGTTTCAACTAATCTCTCAACTTCCTTCTTCACCTCTTAAATCATCCCAACTATTACACTACATTGAGCTTGCAGGAATAATAACTTGAGTGTTTTAAGAAAAAAATGGAGAAAGCTCTCACCAGGATCAAAATTTTGTTCCCTACTCTCCCCAGAAATTTTCTTAAAGACATTTACAATTGCAGACTTGAACGATTGAGGGCATTAACACTCTTAGGCCTTCCAGAAGATGTCTGTTGGATCATTGAAGCTAAGGTACGTTTAGCAAGTGAATTTCAAGAATCATTTGTTAAAAACATGCCAGGTATGGGAAGAAGTTCCTATGCAAAGAAGAGTAGGGCAAAAAGAATTAGAGTTTGCTACAGGTGTGCAAGAGGGACCTGTAACACAAGATGCAAGAACCCTGGAATGGTTTCAAGAAATCGAGAGGACAAAATTCAATTCATAAAGGATGGACTGAGTAAGGAGTCATTGGATGATATCATTCAGACTCTTGAGACGCATCCTAGTGGGCATGTACAAGGAGTCCTTCTTGATTTGTTTGAACTGTTCCGTAAGGAAAAAGCACGTTATAGTCTTGGGAATCTGACTTTAAAAGACCCTGTTGTCAGTTTACAAGAAAACTGAATGGGAAGCACATCCTCGACTCTTAGAAGGCGTTTCAGCCGTTACTGGACGTAAAACCAGAGGAAGATGTGAGCCACAATCACAACTACTGTTCATTCTCATGCGTGTATGTTTGTCATTTACATTGTCTTTTCAATTTATTGGGCCACCATTTTTTTTTTTTTGAAATTTTCACCCCTGCTTAAAGTCTTTCCCCTCTGACATTCACTTTTTCCTTGAACAAAAAATTCAAACTTTTGCAACAAAAATTCAAACTTTTGCTACCAAATCCTGATCCCGCACTGTTCAAGCGATCTCCTTGTCTGATATTGAGTCCCTATAAATTATCAACCTCTATGACATATTTTTTCAAAAAAGACAGAAACACCATATATGGATAGGATCAATACTATCTGTGTTTTTGGTGGGTCTAACCTTGGAAAGGATGGAGAATTTCAACATGCAGCTTATACCCTTGGTAAGGTATTAGCTGCAAGAAAAATCAATCTTGTTTATGGGGGAGGGATTCAGGGTTTAAAAGGATGTGTTGCAGGATCTGCAATCACAAAGGGATGTAACGTCTTAGGTGTTGGCTTAAAAAATGAGAGCACCTCCTACTTCACCCTGGGTACTGAATTGAAGGTTGCAACCATGCATGACCGTATGAGACACATGTTGATTAATTCTAATGCATTTATTGCATTACCTGGTGGTCTTGGAACAATGGAAGAAATTTTTACCATTATATTTTGGGCTTATCGGAATTTTCATAAAAAACCTTTGGGCTTATTGAATATTAATGGCTTTTATAAGGGTTTGATATCCTTTTTAGATCATGCAGTAGAGTAGGAGTTCATGCCACAATCCATGCGCAACATCATAGTATCTGCTTCAACTGTTGAACAGCTACTTGAGATTTTGCAAAATCCTACATCTGAGCTCAGTCAAGCAATGCAGCTGGTGAACCAACCAAATCAGGATGGCAGAGACAAAAGAGAACCAGATACCACTCTTCAGTTATAACTTTTCCTTACTTTGGTGGTTTTCTCACATTTCTTTTCCTGTCATATGAAATTCCATCTAAGACATTGGGGACAATGTCTTGGATAGGTTGGGGGGAGGATGGTCCGATATTAAAAAAAAACCCAAAAAAAAAAAACCCAAAAAAAAAAATTAGGTTAGAATCATAAACTTGTTTTGAGTAAGATGGCTGAGTAAGGAGTTACACTTGACTCCTGATACACATCTTATGATTGAAAAAAAAAATTTGAATGTGGAAGTATGTTTTTCTTTAGATTTCATAAAATAATTGAAGCAAAATGATTTACATTTCGAGATTAATTAGTTTGGCAACACATATTTGAACTGGATAGATTAGATTTGATAAATATATTACCTGTGAGATTTTGAGCCTTATTATTATTTTCTTTCTTGTGTGATTTTCATCCATGGAATATGTTACTTCAGAACTTGCATTGATTCTTTTTGAAGCTACATTTTCACATGAATTGTACAAAAATGATTGAGGCACTGTTTTTCTTGAACAAACCACTTGGCCAAATAACCAAACCATATAATTTTATCCTTTGATCAGCCCTTTGAGCCGATTAGCCTTTTCTTCTTTTTAGCTCACCGCAAATCAAAAAAAAAAACAACTTTGTCTAACCATAGAAGGTGAGGAATACTGGATTTATCATACCATAAGTGTTTCAATAAGTGTGGGGGAGATTATTGTTGTGTTCATCAATATCATGGTTGAAAAAAAAACTGAAGCAATAAATTAATAAATAAACTATTATATTGAAAAGAAAAGAAAAAAAAAGGATGAAGAAGCAATATATGTTTCTCATACTTGCACTTAGACTCAATTCTCAATCCTCACCATTTTCCTTGGTCTAACATTGTATTTCTTCAATATATCATTTCATCTTTCTAATCCTGTTATAACCAAAATAAAGACCTCTTGATTTGTGCATTGCATGTGTACATAGTAGTAGAGAAGTAGAAGATATGCAAGCCTATGATAGTTCATCTTTCATGGATTGAATTTGAGAGAAACACTTACCAAATCAAACACTTGAGAGATTCAGAGTATATCATGTGAAGTTTTATCTTTCTCAATCTATGTTTTTCAAATTAAAGTTGCCTTTCTAAGTAATTTCAAAAATGTGATGAAAGAATGCTTCATGAAATTTTGTGAATTCTTGAGAAATCAACTCAAAACTTTGATGTTCTTTCAAAAAAAAAAAAATAGTCACCAATCCTTAACTTAAGTTTGCCCGAGAAGTGCAAAAGATAAGTGTGGGGGAATTTGATAAGCATAAATTTCATAAATAATTATCTCTCACTTTTATCTCATTAAGACTTCTTATATGTTCAATTAAGTGGTCTTTGTCATATTTTATGAGTTTGGGTTCATATGAAGTTTAATTGAATTTCTCTGCTTACCCGATTAAAATGACACTATTATAGTATTTTGAGCATAATAGGAGTTTTAGACATCCAAAAATCATGAAATCTATCTTGAATGAAAGCTTAAAAGAAGTGTCCACAGTTACAAAGCAAGATCAGACTTTAAATGGGATGTTTAGGACTCCGAAATTATCTCAAAAGATGAGATAGTGTTGCTGACGTGGAATTTGAACAGTGTGCAAAGATCCGGCCATATCTTGAGATACAGAAGTCATATTGAGAAGAAATTAAATCTGTTGGACAGCTAAGATCCGGGGCTACAACTTTTGTTCAGAAGTCAAGCTCTAATTCGGACATGTGAACATCCGAAATTGCGGTGCAAGAAAGTCAAAATTGTTGTGCTCATTGGTGACAAAAATTCAAAAGTGTTTTGCATTTTCAAAAAAGCCCATGTGAAAGCAATAAAAGGATAGAAAAGTAATATCCTAGTTGGTGACTTTCTGAAGATGATGCCTCAAAAATCCTTTATAAATAGAAGGGTTTACAAGAGGAGAAACACACCACTTGGAGATTAACTCCAATACCATTTTCCATCTTTCTTTCTTTCTTGTTAGTTTGCCTCCTACATGGAAGGCTTAGTTTTTCTTTATTGTTAGTTTGCCTCCTACATGGAAGGCTTAGTTTTTCTTTATTTTTAGTTGCCTCCTACATGGAAGGCTTAGGATTTATTTGTTGTTAGTTGCCTCCTACATGGAAGGCTTAGAATTTCTTTGTTGTTAGTTTGCCTCTTTCTTTGTTGTTAGTTTGCCTCCTTCATGGAAGGCTAGGTTTGTAGTTTCAATTCAAGGATTCAAGCTATTTTCATTTTAACTTTGAGGTCTTGATCTTTATTTACATGCTTATAAAGTGGTTTCTACTCTGCTTCACTATATTCTTCAATTTTATTCTTTAATCAAAGTTTGATCGGTTGACGTATTTTGATTAATGCATAATTGATTTATAATTGGTTTTTGATTGGTAAATCATTTTCCAAAAGTTTGAAGAGTAGAAATTAAGTAATTGAATTGAAGGTTTTCATTTTATTACTTACTTCAACTGAATTCTGATTGTGAAATTGGTTTAGATAAAAGATTAAGTGGTTACTAAATCTTGTTGATCATAATCAATTAAATTCTGAGAGGTTTCTTAGTAGAGAATTCAAGGATCATTTTAGGGGTTCCAGATGATCCTAGGTTGATAAACACAATGCATGATTTTAGTGATCAATGATTAGTTATGAAAATAGCCTCTGAATTCCTTGAGTTGATAATTGTTAAGTCAAATTAATTTCATTCTGTATTTTGCATTTAGAATTCAATATTGCATCTTTACAAAATCCCCTTGTTCTAACTTTCTCCTAATTTGCTTAAGAATATGAAATGGTCTTTGGGAGATGACCTAGGTTGCACCTTATACTATACCAATAGTTTGGGGGAAATCTAGAAAGTATTTTTGCGCGTTTGCGACGAGCGTGTCAAAGATCAGAGCAAATGCCCTCCCCCCCAAATCTCCCCCTTTTTCAAAGCATTTTTTCTTCTTTTATACTCCTCCTCCGTTCCCGCTTTTTTCTTTTTAATTTATGTAATTTTTAGTTTTTGCTTTTTTCTTTTTTTCATTTACGTAATTTTTATTTTTTCCAATTTCAGATTTGTTCTTTTTATTTTTTTTATTTTATTTTTCCATTATTTATATGTTTTTTCGTTCTCTTTTTTTATTTTTTGTTTTATATATTTATTTTTCCAGTTTTTTTCCTTTTATTATTCTATTACTATTATTATATTTCTTCTTTTTCAAAAACTTTACTTCCACTTTTTTAATTTATTTTTCTTTTTCTTCTTTTTTCAATTTTAAATTTTTATTTATTATTTTAATTTTTGTTTTTTAATTTTTTTTATTATCATTATTTTACTACTTATTTATCCTTTTCTTCATTATTTTTATTTTCCTTTGTTTAGTTTTTGTCATTTTTTATTTTGTTAAATCTATTTTCATCTTCCAATTCTACTATTTTTCTTTTATATATCTTTATTTTTTGGTTTTACTAGTTTATTTTTTTCTCTTTTTTTCAGATTTTATTTTTTTTATTTCCATTTTATTATTATTATTATTATTATTATTATTTATTTTGCTCTTCTTTTTTTTCTATCAGTTTTTCCGCTTTCTACTTCTGTCTATTTATTCTGTTTTGTTTTAATTTTTCTGTTTTCTGTTTTTGTCTATTTATTCTGCTTTTTTGTTTGTTTATTAAATTAATGTTAGTTTCTTGATTAATTTTACTAATTGGAGGCCTCGGACATAATTGAGTGTTTACAATGTTTCTTTACTCAATTTGGTATAGTTTCTTTCTTTTTATCCTATGATTTATTAAACTAGGATTGATTCAATTAATTGATTGTGTGTGTGTTTTAGATCTCGATGTTGAAGTCATTGTCTTATCCCCAAAACCATTTTAGCCACTAAGAGACTTGTGTGTGAGATTATAACAAGGATTTTCAGAGAGATCATAACATGTAGCTTCATAGGAAGGGCCATAATTTGCAGTAATATTTTCAAAGAGAAAATATATGCATCTAATCAGATTTTGTGATGCTTATATTAGTAGTAATAATAATTTTCTGTTCAGTTGCTTTCAATTATCAATGGTTTAATAAAACTTGGGTAGTTACAAATTATCAAAAGGGCCATAATGTTTTTTTCTCATTAGATTCCTATATACATGTGGGGTAGTTGAGTGACTTGCAAGTGAGAGTTAAGAATTAAACCACAGGCTGCTTTGGGGTGTGGAATACAATAATAAAAGCCATAAGGTTCAAAAGTGATCCAAGATATATGCAATAATAACAAAATAGCACAATTCATGTATCTTTTGTTTTATCTACTGTATAGTATTTAATTCTAGCAACTTTGATCTTTATTTTTTTCAAAATGAAAGATCTTGTGATGCATATACATATGGCTTTGATTTTTTAGATTTCTTAGACATAAAAGCCTTGTGAGAATCTTTGAAGTATAATATAATGTATTATTTTTTTTAGATGGAAGGGTTATTCCTAGCCTACTTGATCCTATGGACTTTTTATATATAGAGCTTTTTGGTCCTATGAGCTTTTTTTTTGTCATAACTCATAAGATTAGGGCTAAATAGGTAAAGTCTAGCCCATTTGACAACTCTACTTTTCCTTCCTCTAAAACTAGACTTGGGATTGAAAAATCTCCTCATCCATAATTACTCATGGTAGCAAAGAAGAAGTTCATCATCCACAAAAAGTGGCATTTCCAAGTCAAGGCATAGTTCAACTCAATTACTCTTCTACTCTCTACCAAATTGAGATCTAGAAGAACCATCTCCTCCCAGCCATTAGAAAAAACCATTGTTTAGATCTTATTAAAAAAATTTCATACTCTTTTAATTATGCTAGACTGAGTTTATCACTTTCCTTTTTCCATAAAATTAAAAGTGTGATATTTTTCTTTAATTTTTATCTTTTTCATCTTCTATCCTCCTTACAATTAACAAAATCTTGATTTTGATTTGTTTCTATTATAATTTTAATTTTAATTTATTTTTATTATAATATTATTTTTTAACTAAATAAACTAACTTAAGAAAATATTCATTTAATTTATATTAATTTTTTCTTTTAAAAAACTGAATTTCTAATATAATTTTTTATCTAAATATTCGTGCATATCTGTTTGGATAAAACTAACTTCAAATATAACATCATATAAAGTATTCAAGGCATTATAACAGAAATAATGATGAATATATTATTTATTATAATTTTTATTTAATTAACTTTTGTCTTTTCTAAAATTTTAACTAAAATTTAATAAAACGGTTAAAATAAATATAAAAGTAATTAAAAGAAATAAAAATAAAAACTAAGAAATGACATTAACTCCATGCTATCTATTATATTTTTCCTTTTATATTATTATAATATTTTTTAGAATAAATACATTGCATTTGGATGATAGCCATTAATTTTCCTTGCGACAGTATGGTCGTTTGCAATTAAGGATATGAAAACAACATTTCAGCTCATTGAAAATTGATATAAGGCCGAAATCAGGTTTAGTTTATTTACTAAATAGGTTAAATTATTTATTTTAAAAATTGTATTTAATTCATAAAGTCAAAGCTTAATTTAACTTACTACTAACATATTTAAATAAATAATAAAATATTTTATTAGTATTATTGTTATAATGATATTTTAAATTCACTGATTTATGTATAAATTTAAATCTACTAACTTTATAACAAACTTGAGTTACTTAATAAAGTACCTTACTATATAATAATGTTTTAATAGGTTTGTATGTTTGATTCTTAAAATAATCAAAATCAATACTTAAAAAAATTCATATTAAATACACAAATCAAACCACCGTGTAACCTACAAAGTGCAACTCGATGCAACTACCCATTTCCATAGTGTGAAAGGAAACATTTTAAGTGAGGAGGGAACCACTCCTACTGTACAAATATGGGCCTCAGCCCAGTATGAAATATGAAGGGTTAACATACATTACATGACTTGATTGGTGCGTAGGGACGCGAACCCTTTTTCACAGTCAAAGTGAAAGCGCCCCAAGATTTGAATTGACGAACATTGGGACCCATCCTCCATCATACCCATTGACCTTTTCCTTCCCCTACTTCCTCCAACTTTCATTACTCAATGCTGAAGTTATCATTATTCTAATTCCACATGCCTCTCTGGGGCCCTCATCTTCCTCCATCTTAACCCTGCCCTTGACTTTTTCCTCACCACACCGTCCTTTCTTTCAACTAAAGGAATCTAATCTTTGAACTTAGATCTCCCAATATTATTATTGGATATATATTCCACCCAGAAAATAATAGTCATCCCAACCAAGCAATTCAATTTCAAATTTTCAACATCAAATCAAATAAATAGATATTTCAATAAAAATAAAAAATAATTTCCACCCGACCAATAAAAATAAAAAACTATATATTTCATTTTGAGACCTGTACTTGTTACGGTCAAATTTACACAAAAGTCCTCATCAACTTTAGCCGACTCCGTCAAAGTCTACAACGCAAAAGTTGACTTCAATTCCTCCTTTTTTCGCCCCTTCCAACACTTGGGATCTGACGCTTCTAATCTCTCCACGTTGCATCCGCCGTTACCGTCACGATCCGACGCAAATTTACCGGTTGCCGTCAGTTTGGAGGACGAAGTTCCCAAAACGACCCCGTAGATTAACTCAACTAGAGTTAAGGCCAAATCCAACACTGGCAGTTAACGGTAGCGAGTGACGGTGCTCACCCTCGTAAGTCACAATGAGCATCTTGGGATCATCTTGAGCTCGCTCCACGTGCTTCCTCGCCGGACACCCCCTCACGGTGCTGCACTTATAATAACCACTGCAAAATCAAATTAAAAATATTTAATTATATTGTTTAACCATTAATCACGATTAGGTGCAAAATTTTGTTTATTAAAAAAAAGACTTTGAGATGCGCATTGACTTTGACCGATTCAAAGGTAAGAAAGAAAATAATACCGAGGGTAAGGTGAACCCTTGATTGGTTTTTGACCGTACTTTCTCCAAGAGTATTCGTCTGGTGGAATATCGGCGATCTTCGAGCTTATCGCCGGCACGCGAATCGTTTGTTTCACACGTGATTTCCTGACAACAAAAAAATTATTTAGTTTTTTTTTCATTTATACTTAATTATCATTACTTGCGGAGAATTGTATCGGAGGAAGCACCTTTTCTTGGAGCAATGGCAGGAGGGTTTGACAGCGTGGCGGCAAGTTTTCCGGTGAGAGGACGACAGAGGAGGTTTGGCGGCGGAGGGAGGGAAGAATGGACCTATCTTACCATCGGAGACGCTGGCGTCGGCAGTGATGGAGGAGATGAAGGAGGAGGTGGTGGTGGACATGGTGAGAGTGTCATCTTTATCACTAATTTTGGAATTAAGAATAGTAGGTTTAGCGAAATCTAGTGTAAGACCATTGCTCTGAGGCTGAGGCTGAGGCTGAGGCTGAGGTTGGGGCTGTGGTTGTTGTTGCGGTTGCCGTGGAGCGCGGCGGAAGCGAGCGTGGCCGGTGCGGTTCAAAAGATTGATAACCTGTTTGAATTTGGAGACGGTGAAGTCTGTTATTTGGGAGCAGTCGAGGTTGCTATTGGTGTTATGCATAGAAGAAGAAGAAGAAGAATGAGAGGAGCGAGGTGAAAGGAGTCGAATGAGATGCTCCATGCTCTTCAATCCAGCTGAAGCGGCTTCTTGTATGGCTATATTCTCTTCCATTCTCATTCTGGGCACCTCCATCATATCAACAGCCATCTAATCTAACACTCGGAGATTGAGAAGAATTAAGAGAGTTGAGTTATTTGATTTGGTTATGAGAGATGGGTTGGGTGAGAGGTTATAAAAGAGAGAGAGGAGATGGTTGGGTTGGAAAGTCAAACAAGTTTGGGTGGATGCAACAGAGGAAAGTATGTAACGACAAAACAAGAGTTACTGTAAAGTTCCAAAATAGGTGTTACTGCCTTCGTGGTGGGTCCTACTCCTCTCCCTCCTCCACAACACTCAACACAAGAGAATAACACATCAACCCCAATGCCACGTCACAATTTATCACAATGGTTAATAATCACTATTCTCTGCACTCTCTTTTGTTTCATTTCCTTATTTGCCTGGACTGAATTTAACAACTCATCACTCCCAAAGTAGAACAGTGCTGGATAAAATTAAAGAAATAGATTAATTAAAAGTAAGAAATTACCAAAATTTAAAAAATAGGTAAAAGTTGAAAATTAAAGAAATAGATAAAGCTCAAAAATTAGTTAAAACATAAAAATTTAAAAATTTATTAATTAAAATGAAAATTGTTTAATAAAATTAATTTTTAAATTAGATGATAAAGATATAATAATAAATAATATAATTATTAAATTAAAATTTAAATATTATAATTTTTATTAATTATATATAAATATTTTATTACTAAAATTAAATTATTACACTTAAATAAAGATAATATTTTTTAATTTATTTTTATTTTTATATTATTTCTATTAAAAATTATATAAATAAAAATATAGTTAGTTATTTTGATGATTCTATGTTATAAAAAATAATTTGATGATATTTTTTATTTATTTTATTATTTATGATTTTTAATCTTAATTATATTTTAAAATAAATAATTTTTATATAATTAAACATATTTATTTTAATTATTATAAATAAATTTTAAAAATAATATTTTTATAAAAGTATTTATTTTATTTTTAAAACTTTTATCAATAAAAAATAATATTTTATTATAAATAATTTAAACAAAATATATAACAACTAAACTAAATACTATAATATTAAATAATAATAATAAAATTAATATCTTATAATAAATAAAAGATTATCAAAATATATAAAAATAAATAAAAATATCACTTTTAATTAGAAGCTAAATTTTTTAATAATAATAGGATAATCATTAAACAATATTAGTTATTTCATGTAGTTATTAAAATAATTATAATATTAATTAAAATAAAAATCATCTTAAAATAATCTCAATAAATTATTCTATCTTATCTAACTAAAATATATTTTTAAACACACTGTTAAGAAAATAATTTTTTTTTCTCTTATTACATGTTTCTTTCATTATAATAAAGAAATTTTATTTTATATATCCATTTATTATTTATTTATTTTAAAAATAAAATCCTAAATTTAAACTTTAAAGATTAATATTGCATAAATATCCAATATTTTTTCAATGAATGAAATATCATTTTATATTATTTATTTTTTTTATAAAATATTATAATATCATTTAAACCTGTTTATTATTTAAAAGTCATGGTAAAAATGTATTACTAATATTTGTTAATAAAAAATTAATTTTTAAATGATATTTTAAAGTTAATAATTAATATTTTTTATTTTTATATATTATTTTTATGAAAATATTTTTTATAATTTTTATTAAAATAATTTACATTATACTTTTTGAGTTTTAATATAATTACTTGATATTTTTATTGTTTTAAGATTGATATAAAAAATTTTAATTATTTAAAATTTGTTACATTATTTAATTTTTTGGATTTGATAATGTTAATGAAAGAAACACATGT
This sequence comes from Canavalia gladiata, assembly GCA_037954105.1. Classification (NCBI taxonomy): domain Eukaryota; kingdom Viridiplantae; phylum Streptophyta; class Magnoliopsida; order Fabales; family Fabaceae; genus Canavalia; species Canavalia gladiata. Next base: position 27,455,305 of record CM075662.1, read on the forward strand.
TTATTATTAAAATATTTTTTAAATATTTTTATTTTCTATTTTAAAATATCTTCTTTTACCGTAATAATATATAGAAACTCAAGAAATAAGCATTTAAGATTTTTCCCATTAATCAGGTTTTCTTTCTTCCAACTTCATAATTTCATTGCATTACCATTTTAGTATTTGAATCAAAATTACTAAAAACTATGTCTTGCTCATGTTTTAAAGAATCCATTTTTCAGATGTAAAAATCATCTTTATTTTTTATATTTTATCAAAAATGCCAATGTGAAACTTACTAAATTATTCTTAACATTTTATATGTCATTTTTTATTTGAAAAAATTTTGGTTTAAAATAATAATGAATAAAAAAGTTAAAAATACTTTCTTTAATGATAAAATTATTTTTTCAATAATTTAAATGTCAACAATCATTTTTGTAATGATTAAAAAATATGATTCAGAATTGATAATAAAATTTAATGTCAACTAAATAATATTATTTGAATAATTATTTTTTTATATTAAAAGAATAAAAATATTAAACATAATGCTAAAATTTAAAATTTATAAATGTAATAAAAGAATAAAAATATTAAACATAATGTTAAAATTTAAATTTTATAAATGTAATAATTTTTTTATTATTGTTAACTTATAATGAGATATGAAAGTAATATTTATTATTAATCTTATTAAAATCACATCATAATATTATTTTTATTTAAAAAAAATAAAATTGATCTTAAATTTTTTTCATCTGTTTCATAAATATTGTTGCATTTTTTTATATTTTAAGCATTATACTAACGATTAACTTTCTAAAACTATATTTTTATAAAAATAGAAATATTATTTTACAAAATAAACTAATTCAGCACCATCTTAAATTTAGAAGGCACTTGGACCGTTACCGACACAACAACTATGCCAATTTATTTTTATTAAAATAAAGGTTTTTATAAGCTTTTGGATCGTATATTTACAATCAAATGAATTAGATCAAATAACAGTGCGTGTTAAATATAGTTAAATAATATTTTTTAATAATTTTCTATCAACATATAAATTTATTAATTTAAATATTAAATTTAATTTTTATATATTAAATTAGATTTATAAAATTTATACAATTTAAAAATAATATTTTATCATATTTTTATTTTATTTTATTTTATTATATATTTTTAAAATAGAATTAAATAAGTATTATTTAAATATGTAAAATTTTATATTATAATTATTATAATAATATGACATAAATCAATCATATAATTGATAAAATTATTTTTTATTGAAAATTATTGAAAACAAGATATTAATTTTACTAAATTTAATATAATCTTAATCTTTTACAAACATAAATTATATAGAATTTTATATAGTTATTATAATAATACAATAAAAATTAATAATGGATTGATAAATTTTATATTAATAAAATTTATTAAAAATTTCAAATTACTAAACTTGATATGTATTTTTATATATATAAAATATATAAATATTTTTTTATTTTTTTTTTCATAAATGTTGTCCTCCTATCCTAAGAATAGAATTTAATAAATTAAAATCAGAAAAGCGAATGAGTATGGAAAATTATTGCGCCACAATCTCATCGAAAGCTTCGCCTTCCATCTTTTTCTTTTTGTCCTTTTGTTTATGGTTGACCGTGTTTTTTTATACGTCTTGGAGTAAATGCATGAGACTAATTAATTTTTGAAATTAAGCATGGATTGTCAGTACGATTCTAAAAGTAAAATATGTATTAATAATTAATAACATGATATGAAACAATGTAAACGGATACTCCTTTTGATTTCTTTTGCAAGGTCAAAGCCTCACTTAGCAAGGAAAGAGAAACATTATGATGGTGTTTACCAATAAAAAAATGTTCAAATCATCTTTTTCTCACTTCAATGCTTCGAGTCATTTTTCTAGCTTAAAAAATATGAGAAGTAAAATAATTATTTTATTAAAATCAATTTTAGAACCAATTTTTAAATTATAAAAAAAATTATTAAAAAAAAAAATTTAATCACTTAAAATTATACTTAAGGAGTGATATCAATAAAAATCCTAAAATAAAATGGCACCAACTAATACAAATTAAATTTTTGTTGTTAAAAAAAATTTAGATGAGTTGAATTTTAAAAATTTTTAAAGATCATTTATAAAAATAATTATAAATTATCCATCAACAAAATATTTATATTGATAATAAAATTTAAACTCATTTCATATCATGAACTTAATTCTTACCATCTGAATCCATCTTTATTCAACAATACATTAAATTGATTTGAAGAGCGGCGAAGAAATTATTCTCAATTCCAGTAGCACATATGCTTCATGCAGCACTCATTTAAATTTAGGATGAAAAGTTAGAAGTATATAATAATGGCGGAGGTATAGTCAGAGGCTTGGTTGTGGACTTGTGGCTATAATCAGGTAAGGCCCAATTAAATTAAACAAAAGAAAGGTTCGGTCTTGACATTTATTATGGTTTTCAAAATTGACATTAATTTTAATGTATTAATGCGTTGAAAGTTTTAGTGGAACTAGGTAAGCTCACCACATCCATACAAAACTAATGCATCTGTTTTATGCAAGCAAGCATGGTTACAAGAAGAATCAAATATAAATTACCGTTGGATAAGTCAACGATCATCCAATGGCCACAAGGTGTGGTGGCTAAAGTAGTTGACCTAAGATTAGATTTGAATAATGGCAAAGCACATGACACCCAATTGGAGTTTGGGTCAAAGCCACCATGCCACAAGTAAAAGCCAAGAAGGTCGTCCCAAATTGTTTTTCTAGCTAGCTCATATCTTAGCTAATTCAAACCAATTCATATCAAATCCAGCTATTTCTGTCTTGGTCAGCAACACAAGGGAGAGGTTCCAGTGCGCAAACATTTTATTTTTTCTACTCTCATGTTCATGTTTTCCTTATTTTTTGAGTTTGTTGACTTGCGGGTTTTGTGAATTTGTTATGATAAATCATCTCTAGATTAATTAAAGGACAAAAATATTCATCAATATTAGTTAACAAATCAAGAATAAAATTATTAAAAATTGTTATTGATACATCTTAACTTTTAATAAAAAATAGTAACAATTCTTGTATTAATACCTTACTGGACAGGGAAAAAACTAAAGAGAAAGGTCAATTGCAAGCAAACACTTGCCATCTCTCTCAACAAATTAATAAATGCACGCTTCAACCTCCTGTACGAGCAATTTATTACAGATAAATTTAATTTATAGGAAAAATTTAACAGCAAATTGTGCGAACAGAAAACATCAATGGAGTAACTTACATCAAAATCTAAGCTGTACGATATGCTTACTATAAAAGAGTTTTTCAACCATCAAATAAAAGATGAGGAATGAACGTTACTGTACGTAGCCGTATCATTGTTTCTGTGAAAAATAAGAGAAAATAAAAAAGGATTTAATTGAAATTAAATTTATACAAAAATTTGACATGAAAATGTAAAAAATAAAACTGATATAGAAATATACAATAAGAGGTATAATATAATGTGATTGAAAAAAAAAAGAAAATAAATAATATTATACTTATCCTTCTGTCTATCTGTTACGTAAAATTATAGTACTGTTTTATAATTATTTTATCAAATGTTTTAAAAATATATCAATTAAAAATATTAATATTAAATATATTTTATTTTTAATATACTTTAAAAAAATTTAAAAATATTAAAATTAATATAATAGTAATAGATTGAAATAATTTATAAAAATTATGGATTCAAAACTTATTATTTTTATTATATAAAAAATTAATATTTTTTTTAAGATAATCAGTATGTTTCAGTTGATTGCATATGAATGACTTGTTTAAGAATCTCAAATTTTATTTATGACTATTAATATAAGTTAAGGATTTATTTTTATGGATTAAAATAAAGGAGTAAGATAAGATAAATTATGTTATTTTTTATTTTAATATTTATAAAATTAATAAGGTATGATAATTTATGTTGTTCAATTTTTATATTCTAATAGTTTAAATTTTTATAAAGTGTTAAACTAGAAATTATTAAGATATAATATTTTTTATATTTTGTTATCTTCAATATTTTATATATAATTCACTATAAAAAATAAATTTTTATGGATATTTTTTAATAATTATATAAATTATTATAAAATATATTAAATTACAACAGTTATACTTTCAATTGTTATTAAAATATTTTTTAGACAGATAATTTTTAACTAATGTAGATTTATTAGAAACAATTTAATAAAAATTAAAATTTTTATTATTTATTTTTTCAAATTATTATTAAAAATAAATTTTTCTGAATTTTAATTTAATTATTTATAAAATATAAGTTATAAAAATTATAAATATATTTTACTTATTTTATAAAATATTTTTTTATTAATTACAATTTGTTATAAAAAAAATAAAAAATTTAATTGTAAAAATAAAACTTAAGAAAAATATCATAACTTTTAATATCAGTTTTTAAATGATTTATCCATAAAAAATATTTCATAATTTTTACTTTTTTAATATATATATATATATATATCATTTAAAAAATTAGAAAATTCAAATTAAAAATTGTTTTTAAAAACTATATTAATTTTGGAAAAAAGTAATTTAATATAACTAAAGAAACTTTAAACCTATTTATTGTTAAATAATATATAATATGTATCTAAAATTATTATGAGATTATATATTTTAAGTTTAATTTTACTTTTAATCCTTCTATGTTCATTATTTGATTTAAGTTTATTAATTTTGATTTGGTTAAGTTTTATTCTTTCAATTTTTTAATCAAGAAATTTTAGTCTAATTGCTAAATTATTATTCAAATTTTAACAATGTCAGTTGACATAATTGTTAAAAATAATTTTCTGATATGTATTATTTAAAAAATAAAATTAATTATAAATTTATAAATAATATTTTTATTAATTGAAACTTTGAAATCTTATTTTTTATTTTTGTTGATATGTGAGAATGATAGCTAAACAATTTTTGAATGTGCATAGTAAATATATTGATCACAACACAAATTAAAAATTGTTAAAGTAGCTTACATCAGGTAAGGTGAATAAAACAATAAGCAATCAATTTTTTTAAAATAATTATTAAATAATAATTTAATTATTTAAAAACTTAAAATAGATGAAGATGAAGAGTAATTTTATTTTTTATGTGATACATAAGGATTAATTGTTATTTAATAATTTTTTTACAAGGATAAGAATGAAAATATGATTTAAATGTATTTTTTTTTTATATTATGGTGGTATGTAATTAAGACGGTTTTTTTTTACGAATAATTAATCTTATAAAAAATAATTTTGTTAAAATAGAAATAATTAACAATAATTAATTAAAAATATTATTATATTTAAATGATTAGATTACGAATGATTTATATATTTTATGAAAGAATTGTTTGGTAAAACAATCTTGCAAAATATAGTGTTTAACAAATTGATCTAATCCCTTAAAGAATAAGGAGTTAATTAAGTTGATTGTTGATCTTAAAAACTTATAAAAGATTGAAAATAAAATGTTTTTAAAAAAGTATTAATTAATGTATTTTATATAATATGGTTAGAAAGGAGATATTTTTTATAAACTATTAATTTGTTAATTTATCTGCAAGAAATTAATTATAATTATAATATAATTTATAATTATTTCATTATAATTTTATCTAATTTTTTTTAAGAGAATTTAAAAATAGGTAAGTTTTAGATAAAAAAAGGGCAAAAGAGGTATAAAAGATAAGGACGCTAGCGTAACAATGTCACATTAGCCCTAATAATGCAAGGGGTATCCTAGTCAACTTAAGCGTTGCAAGATGAATTAGAACAACCATGAAAATTAAGGAAGCGACTAGGTCAAGTTTAGTTTATGACAGCGAAACTCTAATCCATTTCTATAAAAGAGACGTTTCGTCATACCATTCAACACACCAGTCTAGGCCCAAAAGGTCACACCATTCTTTGGGGGACAATCCTCTCATCACCTTGAAGACCACCCCTTCATATCCTATAGATACATTACTGCAGTATTCTTTTCAGTAGGATCTTGGAGGCAAAATCCCTTTTAAAATGTGAGTTGTAGCATCCTATTGCTATCCTTGTTAGTATTACAGTTTTTTCATTTTTTCAAGTAGGATTATGTATTGTTTGGTTGAATTATTTTTCTCTTGTCTCATCTCTCTACGTGTAACAAAGATCTAAATTATGGGGCTTTCACAAAACTTATGATGTAACCAATTGAACTTTTTTTCTCTTTTATGAATGATTATGTGTTTCTATTTAATTATATTTTCCTTATCATGTTTAATTCATTGGAGAGAATTAGATACTCTTGTTAATTTCTAAATTAATTGGGGAATAGATGATTCTATCATTGCCTAATTAATGGAACTATAAAGTAAATTGAATCTAAGAGTTTTGGAAAATCAATTGAAATCCTTAATTTCTAACTGGTTATTAGTTTAACAAGTATGAATGTTTTTTATGTTTCTCTTAATTACATACCTTGCATGATCATTGAGTGTAGTAACTTAATATAAAAAATACTGTTATAGCATGATCGTTGGATAATAATATAATGAGAACAAGTAATTAGTAACTGACTTTAAATCATTCATAAGAGTTATGGTAAAATTGGGTAAAATAAGAGGGACTAAAGTCTTGTGCCTTTTCATAATTCAATTCGTGTCTGTGTTCTTTAGCCTTTCAATTTTCTACTTTTATTTTTTATTTTTTTATTTATTTTAAATATTTTCAAACAAAACTATTTTTTGATGAACTCAAAAGTTAGGATTCAATCATTCTTTTAAGAATATTGAAATAGTCTTTGTGGAAATGATAGTGAGAGTTTCAAATACTCATTTCTATACCGACGGATGCATTTTTTCATGAGTAAAAATTTGTACATACAGTAAATGCACAACAATTTTAATAAAGGAAAAAGATGTATTAGTAGAACTCTAGCTTCAAGAATACTCAGCAATTAGGAATCTCATTATCATACTAGATGTATCACATGGGACTATTCCTTAACTCCAATTGTCACTCACCAACTTTCAATGTCATCTATGTATTGCTCAGGTATACACTTATTCATATATTATTATTCTACTTAAATAACCATTGACTTGAGCATTGAAGTACCATTACATGTATCTCCACCATTTTCTCAACATTTTCCTATAAAGTAGCACCTTTCCTCACCATTTATACGTAATCATCTACAATACTTTTCCACGGAGCATGGAGATCTAACTTTAAAAACTAGATCGTATCATTATGAATTCTCTGTCAATCCTAGGATGCATCACCTTTGGAATTTGCTCACCATTTATTGTTTGTAGAAATTTGTAAGTATGACTTAATCTTTGGATTGAATTTAACAAGGAAATTATGAGAGCCTAAAAAAATTATTTTCCTACTTCTATAAGGAGGTGACATTAGTCCCAAACTTAGAGCTAGCCATCTAGTTACACAATATGGTGATGCCATGTGCAAAGGTAAGCCCTTCCCATGTTATTAGCTAAATCCAAGAAAGCTACTATGAAAATGTTCTAGATAAAGGACACCAAGTACATGAAGATGAAGGATAGTACGAATGACATAAGTTATGGAATATAGGCTCAAACACTTATATAAGGGAACCATATAAACAAATAGAAGAATAATGGTAACAATAAAAGGAACAAGGATAGGTCTTACAAGAATGATGGTGACTAGAGGAAAGGATCTAGGGCAGTTCAATGACTAAACCCCCTAAATACACCTCTTGGAAAGTTTTACTAAAAGTTGATGGCCATTGAATTTGCAAATATGGAGAGGCCACCTCTTATAAAAAAGAAAGGTCATAACATAAGTAGACATTATACTTTCTATGATTATAACACCCTAAAAATGAATATCATTTTTACGCTTAAGTCGTACATTCGATTCCATTATTATACTATTATTTCATCATGTAGATTCTTTTAGAAAATAATTAGTAGTGAAAATAAAATAATTTTTTTAAACAACACACTTTGATATAAATTGCAAGTCTCATCGATATAACGTTCGTAATAGAAATAAATAATTAGGTGGTCTTATACACGTATAAGTTATTACTAGTATGAATTACTTTATTTTAATTGTCTCTAATCAACAGTAAAACAATTCAAACATAACTTGTACATACACATTCAAACTTCATATAATTATATAGTCCTTATTACATATACATAGTCAATCTTAGGCACTCGGGCCTTTACATATACCTAATTACATGGATTAACGTACACATCTTGCTTACATAAATATTTAATTCATATCCTAATACATTAACTAATCTACAACTATATAATAGTAATTAGGATGTTTGCATCCAACTATTTACAAAATTTACATTATCGATATGACTTCTTTTTGTCTTCTTTCTTCATCAACGAGATAGGGACTTATCAAACCTCCTTAGGGTTGGCGATGAAAATGATCTGGCCACATGCTTTGATCCAAGGAGATAAAAGTTTCATATGAAATTTCTTGGTATGATAAAAAGGGATAGGGCATGAGGTAAGGAGAGCTTCCTTATGATGACCAGACATGTTATGATTTATGATAGTAGGATGGAGTTTGCGGGTTAGTCTCTCCTTCAAATGAAGAAAAATATTCAGTGGTTGCAGCTCTTTGCGCCTTGAAGTTAGGAGGCGGGAAAACCCCATTCTGGTGGAAAACCTCAATGGAATGACGAAGCCTGTCGTGGAGAATTTTGGATTCATGACCTCAAAAATAAATAGATATCCCAAAGAAAAGTATATTCGCATGCTATCCTAGGTTGTAATCAACAACCAGTGAGAGTTTATTGTCCAATTGACATTGCTAATATCCACAAACATCACTGTCATCAAGAAAGACATTTTGTTCATCTGCAAAGAAAATGGTGAGAGAAGGAGTGAGAAACTAGGTTTCTCAATAAGATTCTAATCTAGGCTTAGTGTCATCACTTTCATGTCAACCACTTCAATTTATTACAAAAACATGTTATGCATGCAAGTTTTGTTTTTAATCTTTCACAAACTCATATTGAAGCGGATTACTTTTATACAATTAATCCATTATTAGTTACATATATAACTTACTCATACATCATAATTCTTTGGGATCACTTCATAAATATTATTTGACCATCATTTTCTCTATATGTTACATTTCTCATATTTATTCTCTATCACTTTCTTAGTGATAATTAAGATATAGACATACATTAACATTAGTCAAACAATATCTTTTCACTGGCTCTGTTATTCTGACTTTTATTTTTAAGGATATGAGCTCATTCCCAGATGGCCGTCACCATTAACAATAAGTGAAGAACTCTTTTATCTTCATAATAGAAGGATCTGTGGAGAACTTTTTTGTCTCTTAAGAGAACCCTTTTGTCTCCTCTTCAGTAGGACTCTTTTTCCCTCTAGATATGCAAAAGACACATTATTAGTAGATTAACTTTTTACATAAGTTCTTTCTTTAATGGTCCCTTAACCAATTAGGTTCATTTTAAAAGCTTCCAGATAATCATGCATGCTCAATCAATATTAACCAATATGTCACTCACATATTGACAACATCAATCACACACGATTATTATACAAAATATCCTTCTTTAAACATTATTGAGTAATTACCATTCATCTTATATTATACTTTATGCATTCATAAAGTAGTATAAAATTTGGTTTAACATTTTCAAGTATAAATTGTCTTCTACATTAAGACTTACTCATGCTTATCATTTTTTTTGGGCAACATAAGCATATATACTCATACATGTCTAACTTATTTAATTCATAATATTTTATGATGAACCACTCATAAGAACTTATTCCACTCATTCTTCTAAGTTATATGATGCGAATCAAGATCTCAACCTTGCATGATCAAGTCACGGTAAAGAAAGACTTAGCTCTAAGAGAAGGTTCATTGAGAAAAGGAAGGATAAAGACGATACAAGATACCATTGGAGCCCACATAAATGCATTTTCAAGAAAAATAAGAAAACTAAAATCATAATTTTTATTTATGCAAATCAAGAAGATCTTCACAAAAGGATTATAAGATTTATGAAGATATGTTATTTATTTTGTTAGATTTAGTTTCAATTGTTAGGATTTATTTAATTATTTAATTAAGATTTGTTAAGATTATGTTCAAGATTTGAATCATATTATAGATAGATACTATTAGAATTAATCATAATTTCCTCATATTAGAGATTGAGGAATTCTATTAGGATTTAGTTCTAGTTTCCTTATATTAGTAATTGCACAAGTATAAATAGATTCTCTATAAGCAATGAATGACAAATAAGAATTTCTAATCATCTAAATAAAGGTTTTACTTAGTTGTGAGAACTATATCTTTTTGTTGCTCTTGTGAAATGTTGTTTTGTCGATCTTCCTTATAAGATTGGTGATTCAAGTTCATAAAAGCCTCCACTTTATGCTTCAACCCAAGTGCATTGTTTTGTGAATCAATTATCTCGTGTTCATGGTTGGGCAAGAGGTCCAAGTAGCAGGTCACGTTCCTTAAACGTTTTTGTTATTTGCTCGTGTGAGGTCATTGAACCATTTATCTTTATTTTTTTTTTCTATTTTCTTGTAATATTTTATTTAACCTACATTGTGAAAATCGGGACCCCATCAATTCATATCAGTTGGTATTAAAAGCTATTGGTTGACACGGTAGGTGTTTATTATTCCTTATTTTTATCCAAAAAATAAAAAAAAAAGTATATTAAAAAAATAAAAGCATTGGAAATTTTTTTAAAAAAAGAAACAAAATATAAGTGGAATATATATATATATATATATATATATATATATATTCACATGGCAGAAAATCAAGACGTTGAACAAGGATTAAAGACCTTCCAAATGCAAGCATTGGTAAGTCAATTGCAAAAGTTGATTGATTGAAGAATAGAGGGGGTTTATGAACGAATAAATCATGTGGAGGATCGAGCTGTGCAACATAATCGACTTTATCGAAGCCGAGACAATCAATTTGATGTTGATTCAGAGCATCAATATGAGGAGAATGAAGATCAACGAAGGAGACATATATTTGAGCATAATAATACAAGGAAACATAGAGATAGAAGGGACAATATTGATGGAATTAAAGTCAAAGTTCCTTCATTCCAAGGGAAGAATGATCCATAGGCATATTCAGAGTGGGAGATGCGAGTAGAACAAATTTTCTCATGCTATAACTATTCTCAAAGTAAAAAGGTAAAACTTACAACTCTTGAGTTTACTAACTATGCTCTTGTGTGGTAGGATCAGATGCAAAAGGGAAGAGATCGATATGGTGAATGGCCTATCACCAATTGGGAAGAGATAAAGGCAATAATGAGAAGATAATCCATTCCATCCTATTATCATAGAGAATTCCATAACAAACTGCAACGTCTCACTTAAGGATCGAGAAGTGTAGATGAGTATCATAAAGAGATGGAGATTACCAGGATTTGAGCCAATATAGTGGAGGATCGAGAAGCAACCATGGCACATTTCTTGCATGGACTAAATTGCGATATAATTGATGTTGTAGAGATATATCATTATGTTGAGCTTCAAGAAATGGTACATCAAGCCATCAAGGTAGAACAACAACTTTAAAGGAGAAATAACATGAGAAAGAATTCCCATTCAAATTCTCTTAATTCATGCAAGAGTCATTCAGAGCATAACATCACTTCAGCTTCACATTCTAAAGAGGCTGATTACAAGAAAGGTAAATTTGATATCCATTCAAGTAAAACTCAACTTGAGCCTAATTCTCTTAGGAATCGAGATATAAGGTGTTTCAAATGTTAAGGAAGAGGACACATTGCCAGTGAGTTTCCAAATAAACATGCTATGGTCATTAACAATAACAAAGATTGGGAAACTGAAGAAGAAGTAATAGAAGAGGAAGAAGAGTCATCTAGTGTTGAATGTGAAGGTCCTGTAGAAGGAGAGCTTTTAGTGACTAGAAGAGCACTCAACATTCAAGTAATAGAAGAAGAGAAAAAACAAAGAGAGAACTTATTCCACACATGTTTTCTAATCTAGAACAAGGTATACAGTGTAATCATTGATGGTGGAAGTTGTAGTAATGTGGCAAGTGTTAAGTTAGTGGAAAAGTTGAGCCTACCAACATTCAAGCATAATCATCTATATAAGCTACAATGACTCAATGATTGTGGTGAGTTGAAGGTAAAAAGGTAGGCAAAAATAATTTTTTCTATTGGGAAATATAAGGATGAAATAATATGTGACATTGTTCCCATGAAAGCATGTCATCTTTTATTAGGAAGAACTTGACAGTATGATAGAAAAGTTACATATGATGGATTTTTAAATCGTTATTCTTTTATACTAAAAGGAGAACTAATAATCCTTCTCCCTATGACACCACAACAAATATTGAAGGATCAAATTAAATAAAAGAAGAAGGATGATAATGGATAGTTGAGGACAACTCTATTTCAAGAAGGGAAGAATGATGTGAATCAAGATGCCACCTTACATGATCAAGTCATAATAAAGAAAGACTTAACTCCAAGAAAAAGTTTATTGAGAAAAGGAAGGATAAAAACGATACAAGATACCGTTGGAGCCTTGCATTTTCAAGAAAAATAAGAAAAATAAATCATGACTTTTATTTAGGCAAATCAAGAAGATTTTCATAAAAGGACTACAAGATTTATGAAGATATGCTATTTATTTTATTAGATTTAGTTTCAATTGTTAGAATTTGTTTAATTATTTGATTAAGATTTGTTAAGATTATGTTCAAGATTTGAATCATATTATAGATAGATTCTATTAGGGTTAATCATAATTTCCTCATATTAGAGATTAAGGAATTCTATTAGGATTTAGTTTTAGTTTCCTTATATTAGTAACTGTACAAGTCTAAATAGCTCTTCTATGAGTAATGAATGACAGATTAGAACTTTTATTCACCTATATAAAGATTTTTCTTTATTGTGAGAATTATATCTTTTCATTGCTCTCGTGAAACGTTGTCTTGTTGATCTTCCTTATAAGGCTAGTGATTCAAGTTCATAAAAGCTCCTGGTTTGTGTTTCAACTTAGGTGCGTTGTTGTGTGGATCAGTTATCTCGTGTTCGTGATTGGGCAAGAGGTCTAAGTAGCAGGGCACGTTCCTTAAACGTTGGTCGGCTATTTGCTCGTGTGAGATCATTGAACCATTTATCTTTATTGTTTTGTATTTTCTTGTAATATTTTATTTAACCTACGCCATGAAGATCATGACCTCTCATCTCCCTTTAATTAACTCAAGGTGGTCGATTGCCCACACAAGAGTTCTAAGGTATTATGGTTCTTTTTTATTTAACTTAGAAGATGATTTTTACTAAGGTTTAGGCCATTAAGTATTACCAAGCTTAGAAGTTTTTAAGACTTCTCCTTTATTCTTAGAAGATATGGTTGAATGCTTAAGTGCCCATTCACTACACCATGATTCATTTTTTTAATTATCCAATTAGGCTTTTTTGAGTTAAGCTTTAGTCTTAATCATGGTTTTAATCTAACTTCATCATTTATGGTCTTCATGGTCGAATGGTCATTCACAATATTCCTAAACTTTTTTTACGCTTTTACTTCTTTTTATTTACTTACTAAGGATCCATAATTAACCTTAATTAAGATTTTAAACCCATTCTTTCTTAATTATGCATAAGGTGGCTAAAGGCCACTCTTGGCTTCTAAGGCATCATATCTTATCTTTTCTTAACTCAAATTGATGAATTCTCCTAGTTAAAGTTTAGGCCCAAAATCATTACCAAGTTTGGTTAAGTTTAAGGCTTCTCCTTTAGTCTTGGGGGTCATATCTGAATGATCAATTTCCACCTCACAACTCCATGGTTTATTCTTAATTATCAATTTATTCATCCTTAAATCTAGCTTAAGATTTAATTATGATTTTGACCCAATTTCATTTTTTTAGCTACTTTGGCCAAATTATCAACCTTGAAGCTTTCAAATATTTTTTTTACACATTTGATTCTTCCCATTTACCCAGTGATAGTTCTTAATACAACATAGTAAAAAAATTTAAACTCATTTTCCTTTAATTTCCCAAAGATGGCTGAATGCACATCACTTGGTTCTAGGATATTTTATTTCAAATTTTCTTCTTTTAAGAGTTATTTTAAACCATTTAGGATTTAATATTATGCTTTGTACCATCCTGAAAAGTTTTCATAGATTTTATCCTTAATTATAAGAATTGGTCAAATACCCAGTTGGGGTACCTAGGGTCATCTTTTCAAAATTTCTCCTCATATAACCTTGGCTCCATGGTTTTGTGCACTTGTAGCACCTTTAACACTTGAATTCATCAAGGCTTATACTTAATCCTTAGCTTGAATCATGGTTAAGGAAAGTCATAGGTGTTTTATGAAGTTTGTTCCATTTTTGGTTCTAAAATTTCAACTTTCTCTTAGTAAATTTTAGATCTATGTCCAAATCAAGGTTATGGAACATATGGTTTAATTTTTCATATACTTTTAAGTATTTTAGTCCAAGAGTTAATATCTAGATACCTTAGCACATAATTTCACAATATTAAGAAAATCATCAAGTTTCAAGCTTTAAGCATAAAAATCTTTAAGATAGCATTTTTTAAGGCAAATAAATGTAGATCCACTAGATCTACTCCAAGATCCATCCATATCATACCATGAACACTTCAAAAATTTTCCTCATGACCTGTCAAATCTATCCAAAGAATCAAAATTGATTTAAAGAAATTTTAACTGATTAAATTTACTTCAAGGAGGTGGTTAGAAGCACTTTAAGCCATCAAAACTTCACTTTAAATATTAAAAATAAATAAAATTAGATGATACTCATATGTAACCATTTAAAGGAAGTTTTTCAATCTCATGGGTTCAAACAAAATGATATATATGGATCTTAGAGAAAGGATTCATAAAAAGAAGAAAACAAACCATGAAAATTAAGATTTAAAACTTAAAAGACAAAGTAGTAAAATCCTATTTGATGGAGACTTAATATGGGGCTTTTGTGGGGAATTGATGGCTGATCTTGGTCCTCCTTTGGTGGTCCACAAAGGTCTCATAGTGGTGGTGGTGGGGTTTGAAAATTAGAGGTTGATTTTAGCTTAAACTTCAAAGATGAAAGCTTAGACTTAAGGTGAGATTTTAGGGTTTTTGGATTATATTCAACTTTGAAAGAGTTTATAGAAATTTCCTAAGTGTTTATAAGGTGAAAATTTCAAAAAATGTAGTCTCCCAAGGCCCTTAATAGATTTGGCCAAGCTAGGGTAGTTTAGGAATAAATTTATCACTTAAGGGCATTTTGGTAATTTTGCATAAAATTTTTATTTTTCAAATAATTTAAAATGTGAGGAATTATACTTTTAGAATTATATTAGTGCTAATTATGATAATTTTTTCATTAATCAAGTTTAACTTATCTTAAACATGGTTAATTTTAATTAAATAAGGTTAATTAACCTTAACTATGGTTAAAGAAATCTTTAGATTTATGGTTTTTGTCTTATTTGCCATAAATAAGGTGATGGCTCATATGGTGAGTCACCACCATATTTTACACATGAAATTTTCGTGCAAGTAATATGGGGCCCATTTCTGGCTTCTAGTCCATATTTTTTTACCTTTCCGACCTTCTAGGAGTATTTTTGTAATTTTTCTTAGCATTACTCGAGGAGTTTCCAAATTGTTCCTTTGATATTTATAACACTTATTGGTTCATTCCCAAGTCATTCTAATGTCATTTGATATTTTTCTAGAAACAGATTAGTTCTGATGAAAGACAACTTCTCAAGAGCGTTTTGGATATTTTCAGAATTTTTTGTTAGCTTTTTTGTCTTTTCTCATTTCCTATTATTTCTTCATAATTTTTCAATCATCCTTGGTGTATTTTTATTCTTTAGGATGTCTTTTAACTTTTTGTTTATATTTTTCCTGCTTATCATTTGGATTATCCAAGTGTAGGGGTATTTTCGTCATTTGCATCCAATATTCTAATTTCTCTATCTTTTATTTTTATTCCTACTTTGTTTCTGAATAAAGGTAAGTTGTAACCTAAATAGTTCACTATGATAAATTACGGGTGTTATAATGATGATTTCAAACACAATATAAACGAATGTGCTCAATTGAAGAACATAATTATGTAGACAATCTCACATGGTAGGTTCAAAAGATATGTCTAATGCGGTAGACATAAAGGAGATTATCACATAAGGTCCCTCGACCTAGGGGAGGTGGTGAATGATATAAGAACCATTGGAGATCCTTAAAGACAAAAGGAAGTCAACCTTAAGAAGAGGGAGGAAAAACACCATTCCCTTAAAGAATCTTCAAAATTATAATTAATATGATGGAGTCTAGGAAGAAAATGATGGGAGAAGGGGAGGTGAGAAGCTAAGTTTCTCAGTAGGATTCTATCCTAGGGTTAGTAACATCACTTTCATCCCAACCACTTCAGTTTATTAGAAAACATGACATGCATACAAGTTTATATTTAATCTTTAGAAAAATTTAGTTGAAATGAATTTTACATAAAGAAAAACTAGTTTATAATTAAGAATACAAGTTACATAAGTCTTATTAACCTTTGGGATCACATCATAGATATCATTTGACTATCATTTCATCTATATCTTAACATAATTTTTTTTTTCTCTATCATTCTCTTAGTGATAACTCAAGACATAGACATACAATACCACTTAGCCAAACAATATCTTCTCATTGGCTCTACTACTCTACCTTCTATTATTAGGACATGAGCTCATTCCTTTATGGTCATCAATTGAAGACCTGATGCTTTATAATAGAAGGCTTTTTGGAGAGTCCTTTTATCTCCACCTTAGAAGGACCTTTCGCCTTTTGAATATGCACAAGACACACTAAGAGTAGTATTAACTTTTCACATAAGTTATTTCTTTAATGTTGTGCCTTAGTTAATTAGGTTCCCTTTAAAAAATTTCAGATAACCTGCATACTCAAAAAATCCAACCAATATAACATGCATATTTAGTCTCTATCTTTAAACTACTTTCACATCATCATCCATACATGATGATCACACAATATATTACTATTTAGATAGTAAAAAATATTATCCATACACTTTACATACATCTGTATGTACTCACAAAATAATACAACAAGTTGACATGATATTTCTAAATAGAAACTAATCTTCTAATCAAGAATTTTTTAATTAAGCTTGATGTTACTATCTTGGGAAACATGTAAAATTACTCCTATAGCTTGCCCAACTTGCTTAATTCATAGATTTATGATGAATCACTAATCCTTCTAAGTTACCTCTCAACCTTTCAAGATTAATTTCTTCTTAATATTTTTTGTGTAAGATCATGGTATACAAAATTTCTTCTCTAGATGGTCAAATGGCCTTTTTAATTATTTACTCTTTGTGTTCCTTAAATTGAAAGTCTTATGCACAACTTACTTATTTAAGTTTATATGTTATAATTTGTATGCTTTTTACTAATAACTTGGCTAGCTAAATTGGATTCATTAATGAACCTACTTGCTTGCCTCCTTACTCATGAATTTAAAGTTTGTTACCTATGTCTTATTTAATTATCTTTAAATATATAAAATAGTCTACTTTGCTTATTATTTTACATAGGTGGCCAAATTCACATCCTCTAGTCCTATGACCTTATGGTTCAAATTTTTCTTCCATTCAAAAGGTGATTTACACTAATTAGGATTTAGGCTATAATTAACACCAACCTTAGAAATTTTTAAGGTTTTTATTCCTTAGTTAGTGAGCATGCTCGAATGCTCATATTTCCCCCTCTACTCCATAATTTATTCCTATTCACCTCCTTAAACTCATTTAGATTCACTCTTTTATTCTAGCAAGATTTTAACTTGTTCTTACCAATTTTGTCCAACATGGTCGAATGGTATCCAATCATTACAAAGTTTCTTTTCAAATTTAAAATTCATTCCTTAAACATGATTAGGCTCCACTTTATACCTTACTTGACATTTTAAACTCATATTTCCCTAATTACATGGAAATTGGCTGAATGCTCTAGGTGGCCAAAGTAAGGTTTCCTTTTTTCTTAATTTGTCCTCTCTTTTTCTTGGTGTTATGGATTTTGGTTTTCGGTACATCACTTGTCCTTAGGTCCATCATGATTTACCCTAAATCCAAAGCTTTGTCCATGGTCATGGAAGGTCTTAAGTGATTTGTTCAAGTTTTGGTCTAAAGTTCCACCTTTACACTTTTAGTAGTTTTTAAGTCCAACTCCAAGTTAAATTTATAGATTTTATCACATAAAAGTTCTTAGTATTCAAATTATTTTAACATATAAGTCCAGATCTGAACTATTATCAAAGCCAACTTCATGATTAAAGATTTTAAGAATAGATATAAACAAGTTTTCAACTTTGAACACAAAGATCTTAAAGAAACATTTTTCATGGCAAACAAGTGTAGATCTTCTAGATCTAATCCAAGATCTATCCATCCCTTATTGTGGTCACTTAAAAACATTTCTCATAAACTCTCAAATCTGCCCCAAATCATCAAAAATTAGTTTTTAAAAAATTTTAACCGATTAAATTGCTTCAAAGGTTACTAGGAACACTTTAATCTAGCAAAACTCCTCTTTAACTTCCAAAAATTATTAAAAACTTTGTGATGCTCATATTTAACCATTAAGGGTAGCCTTGAGCTCCATCAAGTTTAAACAAAAATGGATCTATAGATCTTAGAGAGAGATCCACCAAAAAGAAGAAAATCAAACCATAAATACAAGATTAAAAACTTAGAAAAACATATGGTAAAATCCTACTTGTTGAAGACTTTTATGATGGTTTTGGTGGATATTTATGATTGCTCTTCCTCCTCCTTGGTGGTTCACACAAGATCTCTTAGTGTTGGTGGTGTGGCTTGGCAGATTTGCTTGATTTAACTTAAACCTCAAATATGAAAGTTTAAGCTTGGTGTGAATTTTTGGATTTTAGGAGTAGTTTGAATTTAGATAGAGTTTAAAGGATTTGTTTAAGTGTTTATGAGATGTAATATGAATCAAATAAGCCCTCCCAAGGCTAAGATAAAATTCAACCACTTAATTTGGAAATTAATTTCCCACTTAAGGATATTTTGGTACATTTGCATGTAAGTACCATTTTCTAAAATAAATATAAATATAAAGCATATCAATTATTATGAATTGTCACTAATTAATATTAACTTATTATAAGCATGGTTAATTTTAATTAAACAAGGTTAATTTACTTTAACTATGATCAATTTTATCTCTCATATTTAATATTTTTGTTTTATATGGTATTAATAAAGTGATGACTCATATGGTGAGTTACCACCTTATTTTTCACATTCTATTTTTGTGCACAAGGGGTGGAGCCCATTTACTGGTTTCAATTTCGCATTTTCTTATCCTACTAACCTTCCAGGGATATTTTGGTAATTTTTCTTAGCATTTCCAAGAAGGTCCCCAAATTGTTCTTCCGATGTTTCTAACACTTATTGGTTCATTTCCAAATCATTCTTATGTTATCTTTTATTTTTCTAAGGGCGTTTTGGGCATTTTTGGAGTTTTTTTTATGACTTTTTCATCATTCTCATTCCTACTTTTTTCTTATGACTTTATAATCATCCTTGATGTATTCTAATTATTTAAAATATTTTTTAACCTTTATTTTAGGTTTTCTTACACATTATTTATGTTATACTAGTGTATGAACATTTTCATCATTTGTTAAAGTTTTTCTAATTTCTCGGAATTTTGCTCTTATCTCTACTTTATTTCTTACTAAAGGGTATTTGTATAGAAAGTCCATTATGAGAAATTATGGATGTTACATTAAGCAACTGAAGATATTTGAGAAAAACCTAATACCCTATATGATATGATTCACCCTACGCGAATGAATCAGATTGCGGAAACGATAATGGAACGTCTTGAGAATCAGGATAAGATAAGATAAGATAAGGTAAAATTAGGATAAGATAAGATAAAATGAGATGAGATAAGGTAAGATAAGATATGATAAGGTAAGATGAGATAAGATAAAGGAACTCGACACAAACTGCAACCTGCCAGAGAGCACCAAAGTTATCAAGAGGAACGTGACCCTTACCGCGACCTGCTGGAAGAACCAACGTTATCAAAGGTAGTTCTTTGTGCAATAACCAAGGGAATCAACTCATGCAGAGATGAAAAACCCTCAAAGAGAAAATATGATTATTTGTCAAAATCTATCTTTTCATTGAATCTCTAACTCCTATTTATAGTGAACCTAATCTAGTAAAAATATAACAAATTAGAAATCCTAATTAGATTGCAATTTGAATTGCAACCAATTTTAAAACAAATAACTTCTAGATAAATATCGGATCCTAATGTAATCTATAACAAATCATAAACTTTATCACTTAAGATCTTCAATGATATGACTACATAAATTAACCCATGTTGGAATTGGGCTTGGATCCACGTAGTCTTTTCCTTTAACTTCCTTGATGAGACCTTCAAGTGCTTGTTCCATATGTTTGGTCTTATTTCTCGTCATAGGACCTTCCATTCCTTGTAGATAATCTCCGAGATGATCTCTTTTACTTATCCTGGTGCCCACGTTCACATCACTATGATTGATTTCACTATTGACACATCTACCCTAAAAAGTACATCAAGATCTGACTAATTATTGGAGATAGAGACCTAAAGAGAATGATAAACATAAGGTTTTAATTGATATATTTTTCATTTTCCTATGACAAAAAATCATTAAATTTCTTCAAAATAGTTATTTCAATGACTCACCTTACATTGAAGTTTCTCATTGGATAAGGATGCATAACATTCATTTGAAGAGACTAGTGGATGGCTCAAAGTTTTTATAACACAAGTTTGCATTTAAGGAAGAAGTATGAGAACATTAAGAGAATGAGGTATGTGTCTAATGATTTAAGGAGTTTATAAACTTAGATCACATTAAGTATTGGTTTAACTTAAGTTTGCCCGAGACGTGCAAAAGATAAGTGTGGGGGAATTTGATAAGCATAGATTTCATAAATAATTATCTCTCACTTTTATCTCATTAAGACTTCTAATATGTTCAATTAAGTGATCTTTGTCATATTTTATAAGTTTGGGTTCATATGAAGTTTAATTGAATTTCTTTGCTTACCCGATCAAAATGACACTACTATAGTATTTTGAGCATAATAGGAGTTTTAGACATCCAAAAATCATGAAATATGTCTTGAATGAAAGCTTAAAGAAGTTTCCATAGTTACAAAGCAAGATCAGACTCTAAATGGGATGTTTAGGACTCCGAAATTATCTCAAAAGATGAGATAGTGTTGCTGACGTGGAATTTGAACAGTGTGCAAAGATCCAGCCATATCTTGAGATATAGAAGTCATATTGAGATGAAATCAAATTTGTTGGACAGCTAAGATCTGAGGCTACACCTTTTGTTCAGAAGTCAAGCTCTAATTCGGACATGTGAACATCTGAAATTGCGGTGCAAGAAATTCAAAATTGTTGTGCTCATTGGTGGCAAAAATTCAAAAGTGTTTTGCATTTTCAACAAAGCCCATGTGAAAGCAATAAAAGGGTAGAAAAGTAATATCCTAGTTGGTGACTTTATGAAGATGATGCCTAAAAAATCCTCTATAAATAGAAGGGTTTACAAGAGGAGAAACACACCATTTTGGAGATTAACTCCAATACCATTTTCTTTCTTTCTTTCTTCCTTGTTAGTTTTGCCTCCTTCATGGAAGGCTTAGGTTTTCTTTCTTGTTAATTTGCCTCCTACATGGAAGGCTTAGTTTTTCTTTATTGTTAGTTGCCTCCTACATGGAAGGCTTAGGATTTATTTGTTGTTAGTTGCCTCCTACATGGAAGGCTTAGGATTTATTTGTTGTTAGTTTGCCTCTTTCTTTGTTGTTAGTTTGCCTCCTTCATGGATGGCTAGGTTTGTAGTTTCAATTCAAGGATTCAAGCTATTTTCATTTTAACTTTGAGGTCTTGATCTTTATTTACATGCTTATTAAGTGGTTTCTACTCTACTTCACTATATTCTTCAATTTTATTCTTTAATCAAAGTTTGATCGGTTGACGTATTTTGATTAATGCATAATTGATTTATAATTGGTTTTTGATTGGTAAATCATTTTCCAAAAGTTTGAAGAGTAGAAATTAAGTAATTGAATTGAAGGTTTTCATTTTATTACTTACTTCAACTGAATTCTGATTATAAAATTGGTTTAGATAAAAGATTAAGTGGTTACTAAGTCTTGTTGATCATAATCAATTAAATTCTTAGAGGTTTCTCAGTAGAGAATTCAAGGATCATTGTAGGGGTTCCAGATGATCCTAGGTTGATAAACACAATGCATGATTTTAGTGATCAATGATTAGTTATGAAAATAGCCTCTGAATTCCTTGAGTTGACAATTGTTAAGTCAAATTAATTTCATTCTGTATTTTGTATTTAGCACTTAATATCATATATTTACAAAACCCCCTATTTCTAACTTTCTCCTAATTTGTTTAAGAATATGAAATGGTCTTTGGGAGATGACCTAGGTTGCACCTTATACTATACCAATAGTTTGGGGTAAATCTAGAAATTATTTTTGCGCGTTTGCGACGAGCGTGTCAAAAATTTGGCGCCGTTGCCGGGGACCATTTTAGTTTCCTAGGCTTATTTAGGAGTTTGTATAAAATTTTTAACCTTTCTAACAATTTTTTGAGTTTGTAAAAAATTTTTAACCTTTCTAACAATTTTTTTGAGTTTGTATAAAATTTTTAACCTTTCTAACAATTTTTTTTAGGTATACTATTCTTGATTTGTTTGAACTATTCCGTAAGGAAAAAGCATGTTATAGTCTTGAGAATCTGACTTTAAAAGACCCTTTTGTCAGTTTACAAGAAAACTGAATGGGAAGCACATCCTCGACTCTTAGAAGGCGTTTCAGCCGTTACTAGACGTAAAACCAGAGGAAGATGTGAGCCACAATCACAACTACTGTTCATTCTCATGCATGTATGTTTGTCATTTACATTTTCTTTTCAATTTATTTGAAATTTTCACCATTTTTAGAATATAGCAATGTAGCTGGTGAACCAACCAAATCAGGATGGTAGAGACAAAAGAGAACCAGATACCACTCTTCGGTTATAACTTTTCCTTACTTTGGTGGTTTTCTCACATTTCTTTTCCTGTTATATGAAATTCCATCTAAGACATTGGGGACAATGTCTTGGATAGGTTGGGGGGAGGATGGTCCGATATTAAAAAAAAAAAACCCAAAAAAAAAAATTAGGTTAGAATCATAAACTTGCTTTGAGTAAGATGGCTGAGTAAGGAGTTACACTTGACTCTTGATACGCATCTTATGATTAAAAAAAAATTGAATGTGGAAGTATGTTTTTCTTTAGATTTCATAAAATAATTGAAGCAAAATGATTTACATTTTGAGATTAATTAGTTTGGCAACACATATTTGAACTGGATAGATTAGATTTGATAAAAATATTACCTGTGAGATTTTGAGCCTTATTATTATTTTCTTTCTTGTGTGATTTTCATCCATGGAATATGTTACTTCAGAACTTGCATTGATTCTTTTTGAAGCTACATTTTCACATGAATTGTATAAAAATTATTGAGGCATTGTTTTTCTTGAACAAACCACTTGGCCAAATAACCAACCCGTATAATTTTATCCTTTGATCAGCCCTTTGAGCCGATTAGCCTTTTCTTCTTTTTAGCTCACCACAAATCAAAAAAAAAAAAACAACTTTGTCTGACCATAGAAGGTGAGGAATACTGGATTTATCATACCATAAGTGTTTCAATAAGTGTGGGGGAGATTATTGTTGTCTTCATCAATATCATGGTTGAAAAAAAAACTGAAGCAATAAATTAATAAATAAACTATTATATTGAAAAAAAAAGAAAAGAAAA
The DNA here is from genome assembly GCA_037954105.1 of Canavalia gladiata. Taxonomy (NCBI): domain Eukaryota; kingdom Viridiplantae; phylum Streptophyta; class Magnoliopsida; order Fabales; family Fabaceae; genus Canavalia; species Canavalia gladiata. The sequence goes on from CM075662.1 coordinate 27,479,363, forward strand.
AAAAAGAATGAAGAAGTAATATCTGTTTCTCACACTTGCACTTAGACTCAGTTCTCAATCCTCACCATTTTCCTTGGTCTAACATTGTATCTCTTCAATATATCATTTCATCTTTCTAATCCCGTTATAACCAAAATAAAGACCTCTTGATTTGTGCATTGCATGTGTACATAGTAGTAGAGAAGTAGAAGATATGCAAGCCTATGATAGTTCATCTTTCATGGATTGAATTTGAGAGAAACACTTACTAAATCAAACACTTGAGAGATTAAGAGTATATCATGTGAGGTTTTATCTTTCTCAATCTATGTTTTTCAAATTAAAGTTGCCTTTCTAAGTAATTTCAAAAATGTGATGAAAGAATGCTTCATGAAATTTTGTGAATTCTTGAGAAATCAACTCAAAAATTTGATGTTCTTCAAAAAAAAAAAAAAAGTCACCAATCCTTAACTTAAGTTTGCCCGAAACGTGCAAAAGATAAGTGTGGGGGAATTTGATAAGCATAGATTTCATAAATAATTATCTCTCACTTTTATCTCATTAAGACTTCTTATATGTTCAATTAAGTGATCTTTGTCATATTTTATGAGTTTGGGTTCATATGAAGTTTAATTGAATTTCTTTGCTTACCCGATTAAAATGACACTATTATAGTATTTTGAGCATAATAGGAGTTTTAGACATCCAAAAATCATGAAATCTGTCTTGAATGAAAGCTTAAAGAAGTGTCCATAGTTAAAAAGAAAGATCAAACTCTAAATGGGATGTTTAGGACTCCGAAATTATCTCAAAAGATGAGATAGTGTTGCTGACGTGGAATTTGAACAGTGTGCAAAGATCCGGCCATATCTTGAGATATAGAAGTCATAATGAGATGAAATCAAATTTTTTGGACAGCTAAGATCCGGGGCTACAACTTTTGTTCAGAAGTAAAGCTCTAATTCGGACATGTGAACATCTGAAATTGCGGTGCAAGAAAGTCAAAATTGTTGTGCTCATTGGTGGCAAAAATACAAAAGTGTTTTGCATTTTCAACAAAGCCCATGTGAAAGCAATAAAAGGGTAGAAAAGTAATATCCTGGTTGGTGACTTTCTGAAGATGATGCCTCAAAAATCCTCTATAAATAGAAGGGTTTACAAGAGGAGAAACACACCATTTTGGAGATTAACTCCAATACCATTTTCTTTCTTTCTTTCTTTCTTTCATTCTTTCTTGTTAGTTTTGCCTCCTTCATGGAAGGCTTAGGTTTTCTTTCTTGTTAGTTTGCCTCCTACATGGAAGGCTTAGTTTTTCTTTATTGTTAGTTGCCTCCTACATGGAAGGCTTAGGATTTATTTGTTGTTAGTTGCCTCCTACATGGAAGGTTTAGGATTTATTTGTTGTTAGTTTGCCTCTTTCTTTGTTGTTAGTTTGCCTCCTTCATGGAAGGCTAGGTTTGTAGTTTCAATTCAAGGATTCAAGCTATTTTCATTTTAACTTTGAGGTCTTGATCTTTATTTACATGCTTATTAAGTGGTTTCTACTCTACTTCACTATATTCTTCAATTTTATTCTTTAATCAAAGTTTGATCGGTTGACGTATTTTGATTAATGCATAATTGATTTATAATTGGTTTTTGATTGGTAAATCATTTTCCAAAAGTTTGAAGAGTAGAAATTAAGTAATTTAATTGAAGGTTTTCATTTTATTACTTACTTCAACTGAATTCTGATTATAAAATTGGTTTAGATGAAAGATTAAGTGGTTACTAAATCTTGTTGATCATAATCAATTGAATTCTGAGAGGTTTCTCAGTAGAGAATTCAAGGATCATTGTAGGGGTTCCAGATGATCCTAGGTTGATAAACACAATGCATGATTTTAGTGATCAATGATTAGTTATGAAAATAGCCTCTGAATTCCTTGAGTTGATAATTGTTAAGTCAAATTAATTTCATTCTGTATTTTGTATTTAGCACTTAATATCATATATTTACAAAACCCCCTTTTTCTAACTTTCTCCTAATTGGCTTAAGAATATGAAATGGTCTTTGGGAGATGACCTAGGTTGCACCTTATACTATACCAATAGTTTGGGGGAAATCTAGAAATTATTTTTGCGCGTTTGCGACGAGCGTGTCAAAAATTTGAGATATGGTCCTCCACAACAACAAAGGATTCAAACATCTGACTCCCAAAATAAATACCAACCACCGCCTTTCAGATACCAACAACAGCATATGCAGCAATCTGTACCCTCTAATGCTTCTGAACCCTCTCTTGATGATTTGATGAAGCAATTAGCAACCAACAATCTTCAGTTTCAACAAAATGTAAGATCTACCCTTCAGGATTTACAAACTCAAATTGGACAGTTGGCTACCACTGTCAACCAATTGAAATCTCAAGGTTCTGGTCAACTACCTTCTCAACCTGTCATAAATCCCAAAAGTGTGAATGCCATGACCTTGAGAAGTGAGAAGAAAGTGCAGACAGACCCTACAATTTTAAAGCAACAAAGCTTCAATTAGACTAATCCACACCAAAAAGAAGAATTTATCTCCACACCTGGAGACATCTCTGATAAGCCATCTGAATCAGAGGGAAAGTCTGATGAAAAAAGTATACCAGTCTTCGATAAGACATCGAATGATCAACAAAAAGAAGCTTGCCATAAACGATCTGCACTTGAAGCATCTGATGAGACAAAAACCCCAAATTGTGCTGATCAGAAGGTATCTTTACCTTTTCCAAATAGAATGGTCCAATCCAAGCCCAATGTTCATGCAGAATTGGATAAGGAGCTTCTAGATACTTTCAGGAAAGTGGAAGTCAACATACCACTTCTAGATGCTATCAAGCAAATTCCCAAATATGCCAAATTTCTAAAGGATTTGTGCACGCATAAGAGAAGACTCAAAGGGGATGAGAAGATTAGTGTGGGACGCAATGTTTCTGCCTTAATTCAACCCAGCCTCCCTCAGAAATGTAAAGATCCAGGAACTTTCACCATTCCTTGCACAATAGGAAACTCTACATTTAGTGATGCATTGTTGGATCTAGGTGCTTCCATTAATGTTATGCCCTCATCAATTTATAAATCTTTGAATCTGGGAGAACTGAAGCCAACTGGTGTGGTGATTCAATTAGCCAACAAAAGTACAGCACATCCAGCTGGAGTACTTGAAGATGTGCTAGTTCAAGTGAATAAGCTAATCTTTCCAGCTGACTTCTACATTTTGGATATGGAAGATGAGTCATCCATCAATAGAACAACCTTGATCCTAGGGAGACCTTTCCTCAAAACTACAAAAACAAATATAGATGTGCATACAGGGACTCTCTCTATGGAATTTGGAGATGATATCATCCAATTCAACATATTTGAAGCCATGAAGCATCCCATAGAGAATCATTCACTCTTTCAACTTGATGCCATAGACCTTCTTGCGGATGACTATTCTATTGACAATCTACTTTTTGAATTTTTTGATTTTGATTTAGATTACTTAGATAATTTTACTTGCACATGTGATGAATTTGATCCATGTATTGTCTGGATTAATGCTGCAGACCAAACTTCGTTGAAAGATGACATGTTAGATGCAAGTGTTGCAGACATTTCAATCTCAGATAGATCCCTGCCTTCCATAATACAACCACCTCCTTTGGAGTTGAAGCCTTTGCCTGAACATCTAAAGTATGCTTATTTGGGGGAAAATGAGAAGCTTCCTGTCATTGTAGCAAAGAACCTTCTACCGCAACAAGAAGAAAGGTTGCTGCAAACCTTAAAAAGCCATAAACAAGCAATTGGATGGACTTTGGCTGATATTCCAGGCATTAGCCCATCTACTTGTATGCATAGGATATTGCTGGAGGAAAACACCAGACCTGTTAGACAACCACTTCTCTTTGATTTTATCAGGTCTAACATTTTTAGCAGGTTTGGCATTCCTAGAGCTCTAATTAGTGACCAAGGTACTCATTTTTGCAACCGCACAATGGAAGTCCTACTCTGCAAATATGGAGTCATGCATAAAGTCTCCACCCCATATCATCCTCAAACAAACGGTCATGCTGATGTTTCTAATCGAGAGATCAAGAAAATCTTAGAGAAAACAGTTCAGCCTAACAGGAAGGATTGGAGCTTGCGCCTTGTTGATGCTTTATGGGCATATAGGACAGCCTACAAGTCACCCATTGGCATGTCTCCCTACAGGAATGTCTTTGGTAAAACATGTCATCTTCCAGTTGAATTAGAGCATAGAGCATTTTGGGCAGTAAAGAAATGCAACATGGATCTAGACCAAGCAGGAATCCATAGGAAGCTTCAATTGCAGGAACTTGAAGAAATTCGATTAGAAGCATACGAAAACTCCAAAATTTACAAAGAAAAGGTCAAAGCTCTTCATGACAAAAAGTTGGCAAGAAAGGAGTTTTCTATTGGACAAAAAGTTCTCCTTTTCAATTCTTGGCTAAAGCTTATGCCTGGTAAGCTACGCTCTAGATGGTTAGGACCATTTGTAGTTACTAATGTTTTTCCTTATGGTGCAGTGGAAATAAAAAATGAGGTAACTGAAAAAATCTTCAAGGTGAATGGATATCGTCTTAAACCATTTTTCGAAGGTTTTCAAAAGCACACGGTAGAAGAAGTGCATTTGCACAATGCCACATACTTGCAATAAATTCAAGAGAAGTCTCTCTCTCTCTCTCTTTCTCTCTCTCTCTCTCTCTCTTTCTCTCTTTCTCTCTCTCTCTCTCTCTCTCTCTCTCTCTCTCTCTCTCTTTCTCTCTCTCCCTCTCTCATATTCCTCACTTATAAGTTTCAACTAATCTCTCAACTTCCTTCTTCACCTCTTAAATCATCCCAACTATTACACTACATTGAGCTTGCAGGAATAATAACTTGAGTGTTTTAAGAAAAAAATGGAGAAAGCTCTCACCAGGATCAAAATTTTTTTCCCTACTCTCCCCAGAAATTTGCTTAAAGACATTTACAATTGCAGACTTGAACGATTGAGGGCATTAACACTCTTAGGCCATCCAGAAGATGTCCGTTGGATCATTGAAGCTAAGGTACGTTTAGCAGGTGAATTTCAAGAATCATTTGTTAAAAACATGCCAGGTATGGGAAGAAGTTCCTATGCAAAGAAGAGAAGGGCAAAAAGAATTGGAGTTTGCTACAGGTGTGCAAGATGGACCTGTAACACAAGATGCAAGAACCCTGGAATGGTTTCAAGAAATCGAGAGGACAAAATTCAATTCATAAAGGATGGACTGAGTAAGGAGTCATTGGATGATATCATTCAAACTCTTGAGACGCATCCTAGTGGGCATGTACAAGGAGTCCTTCTTGATTTGTTTAAACTGTTCCGTAAGGAAAAAGCACGTTATAGTCTTGGGAATCTGACTTTAAAAGACCCTGTTGTCAGTTTACAAGAAAACTGAATGGGAAGCACATCCTCGACTCTTAGAAGGCGTTTCAGCCGTTACTAGACGTAAAACCAGAGGAAGATGTGAGCCACAATCACAACTACTGTTCATTCTCATGCGTGTATGTTTGTCATTTACATTGTCTTTTCAATTTATTGGGCCACCATTTTTTTTTGAAATTTTCACCCCTGCTTAAAGACTTTCCCCTCTTACATTCACCTTTTCCTTGAACAAAAGATTCAAACTTTTGCAACAAAAATTCAAACTTTTGCAACAAAAATTCAAACTTTTGATACCAAATCCTGATCCCGCACTATTCAAGCGATCTCCTTGTCTGATATTGAGTCCCTATAAATTATCAACCTCTATGACATATTTTTTCAAAAAAAAAACAGACAGAAACACCGTATATGGATAGGATCAATACTATCTGTGTTTTTGGTGGGTCTAACCTTGGAAAGGATGGAGAATTTCAACATGCAGCTTATACCCTTGGTAAGGCATTAACTGCAAGAAAAATCAATCTTATTTATGGGGGAGGGATTCAGGGTTTAAAAGGATGTGTTGCAGGATCTGTACTCACAAATGGGTGTAACGTCTTAGGTGTTGGCTTAAAAAATGGGAGCACCTCCTATTTGACCCTGGGTACTGAATTGAAGGTTGCAACCATGCATGACCGTATGAGACACATGTTGGTTAATTCTAATGCATTTATTGCATTACCTGGTGGTCTTGGAACAATGGAAGAAATTTTTACCATTATATTTTGGGCCTATCGGAATTTTCATAAAAAACCTTTGGGCTTATTGAATATTAATGGCTTTTATAATGGTTTGATATCCTTTTTAGATCATGCAGTAGAGCAGGAGTTCATGCCACAATCCATGCGCAACATCATAGTATCTGCTTCAACTGTTGAACAGCTACTTGAGATTTTGCAAAATCCTACATCTGAGCTCAGTCAAGCAATGCAGCTGGTGAACCAACCAAATCAGGATGGCAGAGACAAAAGAGAACCAAATACCACTCTTCGGTTATAACTTTTCCTTACTTTGGTGGTTTTCTCACATTTCTTTTCCTGTTATATAATTTCTATCTAAGACATTGGGGACAATGTCTTGGATAGGTTGGGGGGAGGATGGTCCGATATCTAAAAAAAAAAAACCCAAAAAAAAAATTAGGTTAGAATCATAAACTTGCTTTGAGTAAGATGGTTGAGTAAGGAGTTATACTTGACTCTTGATACGCATCTTATGACTAAAAAAAATATATATATATTTTGAATGTGGAAGTATGTTTTTCTTTAGATTTCATAAAATAATTGAAGCAAAATGATTTACATTTCGAGATTAATTAGTTTGGCAACACATATTTGAACTGGATAGATTAGATTTGATAAATATATTACCTGTGAGATTTTGAGCCTTATTATTATTATTTTCTTTCTTGTGTGATTTTCATCCATGGAATATGTTACTTCAGAACTTGCATTGATTCTTTTTGAAGCTACATTTTCACATGAATTGTACAAAAATGATTGAGGCACTGTTTTTCTTGAACAAACCACTTGGCCAAATAACCAACCCGTATAATTTTATCCTTTGATCAGCCCTTTGAGCCGATTAGCCTTTTCTTCTTTTTAGCTCACCACAAATCAAAAAAAAAAAAAAACTTTGTCTGACCATAGAAGGTGAGGAATACTGGATTTATCATACCATAAGTGTTTCAATAAGTGTGGGGGAGATTATTGTTGTGTTCATCAATATCATGGTTGAAAAAAAAACTGAAGCAATAAATTAATAAATAAACTATTATATTGAAAAAAAAAAGAAAAGAAAAAAAAAAGAATGAAGAAGTAATATCTGTTTCTCACACTTGCACTTAGACTCAGTTCTCAATCCTCACCATTTTCCTTGGTCTAACATTGTATCTCTTCAATATATCATTTGATCTTTCTAATCCCGTTATAACCAAAATAAAGACCTCTTGATTTGTGCATTGCATGTGTACATAGTAGTAGAGAAGTAGAAGATATGCAAGCCTATGATAGTTCATCTTTCATGGATTGAATTTGAGAGAAACACTTACCAAATCAAACACTTGAGAGATTCAGAGTATATCATGTGAGGTCTTATCTTTCTCAATCTATGTTTTTCAAATTAAACTTGCCTTTCTAAGTAATTTCAAAAATGTGATGAAAGAATGCTTCATGAAATTTTGTGAATTCTTGAGAAATCAACTCAAAACTTTGATGTTCTTTCAAAAAAAAAAAAATAGTCACCAATCCTTAACTTAAGTTTGCCCGAGACGTGCAAAAGATAAGTGTGGGGAAATTTGATAAGCATAGATTTCATAAATAATTATCTCTCACTTTTATCTCATTAAGACTTCTTATATGTTCAATTAAGTGATCTTTGTCATATTTTATAAGTTTGGGTTCATATGAAGTTTAATTGAATTTCTTTGCTTACCCGATTAAAATGACACTATTATAGTATTTTGAGCATAATAGGAGTTTTAGACATCCAAAAATCATGAAATATGTCTTGAATGAAAGCTTAAAGAAGTGTCCATAGTTACAAGGCAAGATCAGACTCTAAATGGGATGTTTAGGACTCCGAAATTATCTCAAAAGATGAGATAGTGTTGCTGACGTGGAATTTGGAAAGTGTGCAAAGATCCGGCCATATCTTGAGATATAGAAGTCATATTGAGATGAAATCAAATTTGTTGGACAGCTAAGATCTGAGGCTACACCTTTTGTTCAGAAGTCAAGCTCTAATTCGGACATGTGAACATTCGAAATTGCGGTGCAAGAAATTCAAAATTGTTGTGCTCATTGGTGGCAAAAATTCAAAAGTGTTTTGCATTTTCAAAACAGCCCATGTGAAAGCAATAAAAGGGTAGAAAAGTAATATCCAAGTTGGTGACTTTCTGAAGATGATGCTTAAAAAATTCTCTATAAATAGAAGGGTTTACAAGAGGAGAAACACACCATTTTGGAGATTAACTCCAATACCATTTTCTTTCTTTCTTTCTTTCTTTCTTTGTTTCTTGTTAGTTTTGCCTCCTTCATGGAAGGCTTAGGTTTTCTTTCTTGTTAGTTTGCCTCCTACATGGAAGGCTTAGTTTTTCTTTATTGTTAGTTGTGTCCTACATGGAAGACTTAGGATTTATTTGTTGTTAGTTGCCTCCTACATGGAAGGCTTAGGATTTATTTGTTGTTAGTTTGCCTCTTTCTTTGTTGTTAGTTTGCCTCCTTCATGGAAGGCTAGGTTTGTAGTTTCAATTCAAGGATTCAAGCTATTTTCATTTTAACTTTGAGGTCTTGATCTTTATTTACATGCTTATTAAGTGGTTTCTACTCTACTTCACTATATTCTTCAATTTTATTCTTTAATCAAAGTTTGATCGGTTGACGTATTTTGATTAATGCATAATTGATTTATAATTGGTTTTTGATTGGTAAATCATTTTCCAAAAGTTTGAAGAGTAGAAATTAAGTAATTGAATTGAAGTTTTCATTTTATTACTTACTTCAACTGAATTCTGATTATAAAATTGGTTTAGATAAAAGATTAAGTGGTTACTAAGTCTTGTTGATCATAATCAATTAAATTCTGAGAGGTTTCTCAGTAGAGAATTCAAGGATCATTGTAGGGGTTCCAGATGATCCTAGGTTGATAAACACAATGCATGATTTTAGTGATCAATGATTAGTTATGAAAATAGCCTCTGAATTCCTTGAGTTGATAATTGTTAAGTCAAATTAATTTCATTCTGTATTTTGTATTTAGCACTTAATATCATATATTTACAAAACCCCATTTTTCTAACTTTCTCCTAATTTGCTTAAGAATATGAAATGGTCTTTGGGAGATGACCTAGGTTGCACTTTATACTATACCAATAGTTTGAGGGAAATCTAGAAATTATTTTTACGTGTTTGCGACGAGCGTGTCATGTATCGATCCATATTTTTATTACCCTAGGTTATTGGTTGATCCTAAGTTAAAACATATGGCTCAAAATAAATAGTACCTTGGATGAAAATAAAAAAAAACTATAGCCAAAAAGCAACCATTAAAGTTCCTCAAGACTAAATTCATTAAAAAGGTCAAAACATGATTTATCAAGCTAAAATGTTGGTGAATAAATCTATTAGAAAATGAAGAATATGCATTAACTATACTAATATGAAGCAAAGGATCCTTAACCCCTTATCAATATAGAAAAATTAAATGGATAACTCATTTTACTACCATTAGTTATTCTTCATAAATTATTATTTAAACTATAATAGATCCTTATGCAAGATAATGTCTTAGAGCTAAAAAATATTAGAACCATGTAATAACTTAGATTGCAATGGAAGACGAAAAAATTGAAAGAGGTTTATTTTATAAAAAATGAAGCTTCCAAATTTATTTTAAATTAAAAAAAATTAAAAAATCTTGTATTTTAAGCAAATAATAAAAATGATCTGTGAAAATAAAAATTGTTATAGAAGTTGTATAAGAAAAAGTGGAAACTTAATCGAGACAGTATCTCTAATACATTCATCTTTAGATGGTTTTATTAGATCAATTTGTTCCAATTAATGATCATTTTAAAATTATTTGTTTTACTCTTTTTAAATAAAATATAAATAAATAATTTATTTTAAAATAAGTAAATAAAAAATAATTTTGACTTAACAGTTTAATTCACGTTTCTAGGTATCTTCCAATGTAATATGAAATTCAAAGTCATATATTTCTCTTCAATAAAATTATGGGTTGATTAATTTTAATGTTAAAATTTATAAAATAAAAAAATATAACAACATCAAACTATCAAAACTTAGGTATCCCAAATTAAATTAAAAATAAATTTAACCAAACATCTTGTTCAAGTTATTATTTTTTAACATAAAATTGAATTAATTATTTTAAAAAAATCAAATTAAATTTAGTATCATCAAACTATTACAACTTAGATGTCTTTAATTAGCACATAAAATTAACAATATCTTGTTTAAATTATCTTATTTTAAGAATAGTTCAATTAAGTACATAAGAATATAAATATTAATTGAATTAAAATATATATATATATATATATATATTATTTTTTGAATGAAAGGATTAGAATTTATGAGATATTAAAAAGAAAAAAAATATGAAAAAAAAATTAAAATAAGAGAAAATAAAATTAACAACAATTAATAATGATTATAATAATAAATAATAAAAAATAAAAACAATATTAAATAATAAAAAATATAAATATAAATAAGTATATAATCAAAATAAAATAGCAGCATGTAGATATTACATTTAAATATTGAATATAAAATAAAATAATATTAAAATTAACAAAAATTGATAATAATAATGATGAAATATAATAATTAATGAAAACACAATATAATAAATTAGAACAGTTATTAATATTCAGAATATAAAAAAATCAAAAATTATATAAAATATAATATAATAAAGATGAAAAATTATAAGTATAATAAATAATAATAATTAAATAAATAATAGTACAAATAATAATTGTATAATATATATATATATATATATTTGCATTTGACATATAAATAAAAAAATATTTACTTTTTCAAATTATTTTCAATATTATATACCAAATACACTAATAAAAAGTTTGCAATTAATTCATCCTTAATTATTTAATATTTCTTAACTTAGTAGTGTTAGAAAACCTTTAAACCTTTCCAAACTATTAAATTATAAAAAAAAAACATTGGAAATCGAACAAACCGTAGATCAAAAGAAGTTATGTGGTTTTGTTGGATTTTCGGTTCTCATTTAAAATAGAACCGAAACTAATTACAAATGTTTTAAATTTATATTAATTTTTATTTTATATTTATATAAACACTAATTTAAAATATATATTTTTAATATAACTTTTTTAGTTAGGATTTATTATCTAAACTATGTTATATTAGTTATGATGAGATTTAAAATTTAAAATAATTGTATATGTTATATATTTAATTTTTTATTTAAGAGGAGTTGTCTTTCAAATAAAATATTAGTTAGTAAAAAATTTATGCATTAATTTAAGATTTTATTTCTATTCTAGTTAATAAAATTTTATTATTTACTAAAAATAAAATATCATCCTGTAAAAATAAAATAACTTAAATAAAAAATAAAAATAAAATATATAATTCAAATTATAAAAAATAAAATTTGATTTATTAGTTTTACATATTATTCTCAATTTGATCGGAAAATTTATTTTATGATTACAGCGACTAATTTTTTATCTTAAAACTAATAAAAAAACCACAAATACTCGTAACTTAACATATGTACTTACTGTATCGAGTAAAAAAAGGTTTAAAATATAATTTTGTAAGTTCCAAACTATATATAATATTGATTTTTTTTATTAAAGTTGTCATATGGTATTTTTTAAAAATTTTATTTGTTTTTCATTTTAATTACTTCACTTTGTTTTCTTTCTTTAACCTTTCATTTATTTTATGTATATGTTCTTTTTGACTTCATATTTCTAACCTTTGAGACTCATGGTATTCGTCAATTAATATCTTCTACATATCTGTAAACTATATTATCCTTTAATATATAATTATTTTTTCTTTTAATTTTTCCTTTTAAAACAATTCTAGGTTATTAAATTAAATAAATTATATTTTTAAAGGATGAAAGCATAAAAGTCAAGAATCATATAAATAAAAAGTTAGTAAAAAGTTAAATATTAATAAATTAAAAGATATTAAAATAAAAAAAATCATATAAAAAATTCATGTAACAATTTTTGTAAAAGATTTTATATTAAATATAAATATAAAAATATTATATTAAAATTATTAAATTAAAAAAATATAATTTATATTATAGATTTTGATTCTTCCACATAAAAAATAAATCTATTTCTATACACTCAATCAGATGGTTGTCTTTTTAAAAGAAGAAAATAGAAAATTAACGATATATATATATATATATATATATATATATATATATATATATATATATATATATATATATATATATATATAAATGTATTTGAATCTAAATCACGATTTATATGTAAGTTGATATTTTGATATTTTGCTAGCATAGCATGGATAAAAATACTGGCTCCAAAGTATTAGAGAACGTAAATTGGATTCAATGCATATGAACGTATGCTTGTTTAATTCGCATTAGTTATACTATTATTTCAAACAATGTTGTAAAAATTGGTTTGGACATTGGGTTGGTTAAGATAGTGCTTGACAGGTTATATAATTCAGACCAATAAGTTACGGATATTGAAGTAAAATATATTAAAGTTTATAAAATTTATATTTAAAAAAATTAAAAATAAAAATTAACATCATTTATAAAAAGATTTTAAATTTATAAAAAATTAAAATATTTTTATAAAAAATACGAATCTGATCAAATTAATTACACCAAATTTATAAAACATAGTTAATTCAGTATACTTCTTAAATTTCTTAAATTAGTCAATTGAGCAACCACATTTAATCAATACACTTCTTAAATTAGTCAATTGACCCGACGAATTCAATTTTCCAAATCAAGCCAAATTTATAATATTAAGTTTTTAATATAAAAAAACGATAAGATTCAAACTAATTAATTTACTATCCAATTCAATTTTTTAAATCAAGCCAAATTTATAATATTAATTTTTTTTAGTATAAAGTGAAAAATTGATAAGATTCAAATCATACACATCTAAAATTAAATATTTTTCTTTTTAAAACTTGGTTATACCTGTCTTAAAAGTTGAGATTTAATGTGAAATAAATGGAGTCGTGTAAATTACATAAACAACTATATCATTCCATATATATATATATATATATATATATATATATATATATATATATATATATTACTAAACCTTCTATTATTACAATATTTAATATTTTTATTTAATTTTTAAAAATATAAAAAATTAAAACTTGATAATTGAAATTATTTTTACAACCTTGAGTATATACATCACAATTAAATATTTACTACAATAGATCCATTTGTCATATCTACTGCTAGGGAATTTCGTTTTTATGGGAAAAAACGCTTTAGAGGAAAATAATGTGTAGAATTTTATACATTGGATTGTGAAAAAATATTTGACCTTATAAATATAAAATGCACTAAAGATCCTGCTTACACCCGCTTCAACATCATCAGTATGTTGCACATCATACATCGATAATAATAAGCTTTTTACACTGCTGAAAGAATATACTAATCATACATTTGAATAGTAATCACAGCATAAACGAATCGATTTGTATTAGGTCGATTTGATTTGATAAGATTTTTTTTTTTTCAATTCGACTTGAATTTGAGTTGGGTATGATTAGAATAAGTTAAATTAAAATCCTGCACATTAAAAATTAAAAATTTAATATTTTTTTATAAAATAATTATCTAATTAAAAAATATAAATATAATAATAATTTTATCTAAAATAAAAAAAATATTTATATTTAAATTATTATTAATAATCAACAAGTTAAATAATTAATTTATATGTTAAATATTTAAATTTATATTTTATAATTAATTTTAAAATTAAAAATTAATTCAATATATAAATTTTTATTTATTTTATATAAAATTAAAATTAATTATATAAATTTAATTTATGTATCTAACTAGTTAATTTATAAAACAAACAAATTTAACTATACAGTATTTCAATTCAGCTCGTTTAATAAATTTAAATTTTAAATTATTTAATTTATAAATTAAATTCAATTAATTAATTATTGAATGGAATTTTAAACTAAATTTATATTAATTAAATTTATTGCTAACTCTAAATATATATATATTTCAGTACATCTTCTTTTTTATATTTTTTATTTTATTACATCATATATCATCTCCTATCTTTTTTTATTTTTTTTTCTTAGTAGCACCGCATTCTAAGATGAGATGTGCAAATACCCTTTTTCATACAAATACAAGCTATAGCACTTTCATTTATCATCGGGGTTACCTTAATAACTTTTTTTTAAGTATATATATATATATATATATATATATATATATATATATATATATATATATATATATATATATATATATATATTATGTGTGGATAAAATTAGTTTTGAAAAATTGAATAAGAATATATATATTAATTTTATAATATATTTTTTATTAATATATATATATATATTTATCAAAAATTATAAAATTAATTTTTAATGTTAAAAGGAAAAAGTCCTGAGCACACTTATTATTTTTTTATTGTAATTTTTACATAACAGTTTGCAAAATAATAATAAAAAACATAAAATATAATAAGTAACGTGACCAAAAAATTTTAAAAAAACATGTATTAAATAAATTGTTAAGTAAACTTGTAGTACAAATAACGTAAGTCTATTATATATATATATATATATATATATATATATATATATATATATGTTATGTTGAAATAGAATTATAATCAATAGCATCATAAAATTTAATGGAAAATCCACTCCTAACGTGTAAATCCTAGGTTGAGTGTTTTTCTTCTTAACGAAGTCCTCGAATCCCAGATGACCCTTTTATTTATTACTTTAATTTCTATTTTTAAGAACAGCATGTGAATCATAAATAAGGGGTGGACCAAAAATGATGACTTTTTAATATTTTCAAGCCTCTTTGACACCGCTTCGCGTGAGAGAGTACTTTTTCTCATTCATATTATATACTTTACTTGTCATATTAATCACTATCACCACCAAAATTTCACAAGCTATTTTGCCTCTCGGTCACTCTTATTCACTACTTTTTCTTACCCTATACTTCAATTTCAACCATGATCAAAGGCAAAGACATCTACGAGGTTCTGGCAGCACTTGTGCCGCTTTATGTGGCTTTGATCTTAGCCTATGGCTCAGTCCGTTGGTGGAAGATTTTCACTCCTGAACAGTGCTCTGGTATAAACCGTTTTGTGGCAGTGTTTGCAGTTCCTTTCCTTTCTTTTCATTTCATATCAAGCAACAACCCTTACACCATGAACTTCAGGTTCATAGGGGCGGACTCACTTCAAAAAGTTGTGATTTTGGTTGCACTCTTTTTATGGAACACTTTCACAAAGTGGGGTAGCATTGATTGGACCATCACATTCTTCTCACTTTCTACTCTACCAAACACACTCATCATGGGTGTCCCTCTATTAAAGGCCATGTATGGGGACTTCACAGCAAGCCTAATGGTCCAAATTGTGGTCTTGCAAAGTGTCATATGGTACACTCTTATGTTATGCATGTTTGAATATAGAAGTGCTAAACAACTCATTTCAGAACAATTCCCTGAAACTGCAGGGGCCATAGCCTCCTTAAGGGTTGATTCAAGTGTTAGTTCTCTACATGGTATTGAGCCATTGCAAGCTGATGCTGAGATTGGGGAAAATGGGAAACTCCATGTGGTGGTTAGGAACATGTCATCACGTTCTAATGGGATTTCTTCATTCAACAAGTCCTATAATTCAACAGCATCAAATCACACTGGGATGGAGATCTATTCGGTTCATTCACATAGAGAACCACCTCAAAGGGCTTCAAGTTTTGATGGTGCACATTTATACAAAACTAGTCTCAAAAGTAGTTTTGATGAGGAGATGAGCAAGAGATATTGGAGGAGCAAGAGTTGGAATACTGAATTACTTAATTATGGGGGTTTGGTTTCTTCTGATTCTAATCCATATCAAAAACCAATGTTTCCAGTGTCTAATAGAGATATTATGAGTGATGGGGTTGGTGGTGCAATTAGTAACAATAAGGAGTTACACATGTTTGTTTGGAGTTCAAGTGCTTCACCAAATAATTCTGATGGTAATCTGAGACATGCAGTGAATAGAGTTGCCTCTGCTGACTTTGGGAGTGGGACCATTGAACCTTCCAAAGCTGTTGGTATTCCACAAGAAACTAATGCCTCAAGAGGTAATTAATTAATCTCACAATTACATGTCATGCATATCCTCATTATCTTTTTCTCATTGGCCCTTGAATCTTTTTTAAACCATATACCTTTATTGAATACTAAGCGTCTGTTTTTGTTGGTTTCTCACATTTTAACCCATATTTGACTTGCGTTCGGTTTAAGCTATGAATTGAAGTGTAGCTTCTGGAATATTAGACCTGAGTTTGGCCATTTCTAATGAGTATCCAATATGCACTAGCTAGTTCCTCCATTTAAAAGGGTCTGTTTGTTCATCCTGGAACTTGCATTGGATTAATGGATATACCGACAAATTAATTAATATTTGCATTTTCTCTTCTTTTTTTTATTCTGAGGGTCATTTGCCTTTTTAACCTGAAGTACTAGTATTTTAATAATAAGTAACCCCATTAATTTTCACATATGGAAAAAAAGTAGTCATACTCATAAATTTAAATGAGAAGTTAAAAACTAGCATCAATTGATGCAGGCCACATGTCAATTCTGATCAATGCCATTTGCAATTGAAATAGTGAGTATTTGGTTAACTTTTATATTTTTAAATTTTTTTCATAAAATTAAAAAAATAAACACTTATTTATTATTTTTAACAACAATTAAATTAAACCGAACATCATTGTTTTAACTCTAAAATATCCACTAAAACTTTGAATTGAATTGATTTAAATATGTTATCTCAAATGGCATGAAGCTATATGCATGTGAATTGATTGACATGAGTCCTTGTGCTATAGGAAGCAGAGAGTGGAAGCTTGACATGGAGGGAGGGAACGAGGGGGAGGTGAAGAATGAAGAAAGCGATGCAAACAGAAAGCAAAAAATGCCTAGTTTTAGTGTCATGACAAGGCTTATTTTCATCATGGTTTGGAGGAATCTCATAAGAAATCCCAATTTCTACGCCAGTATTTTGGGCCTCGTTTGGTCTCTCATAGCATTTAGGTATTTTATTCTTAAAAATATAAACATATATTGTATAATAGCAAACAATTCATATGTGAAAATTACCCTCCAAAAACTTTAAAATTATGTTTTTTTCTCTATTTTTCTAGGGTTCTATTACCATTACCATTCATCAACCTTACTCTGTGCATGCGCAGGTGGAACATCAAATTGCCATCTATTGTAGAAGGTTCCATTTCAATATTGTCTAATACTGGCCTTGGAATGGCCATGTTCAGTCTAGGTATACTACCCTTTCACCAATTTTTTATACAATCTCACTGCGTCAACCAATTTGGTTTCATAATATCGGAAATCTTCGTAAGAAAACAAAATATGCTTACTCTATAAGCACCAACACTATAATTTGGTGCTTATCCAACTTGCCTCAAAACATTTTTAATTTTACTATTATATTTACTCTGAGGCTATAGCGTATATAAATACGACATGGACAAGATCATTTATTGTTTCTTTGTAAAAGCAAGCACACACAATTGAATTTGTTTTAAACTTTTAGGAAATTTTTACTGATAATAGAAAAGACACGCATGGGTTTCAATTAATTATATACAATTTTTAAATTTTCTTTCGTTAAGTTTGACACTTAGAATACATATAAAAATATTATAAATGTAGAAGCGTGTATGTGTGTTCATACTAATTAAGTCCGTTTGGTATAATTTGTGTTGGTGTGGCTTTGTGCTTACTTAAACAGGTCTATTCATGGCATTACAACCGAAGATCATCACTTGTGGAAAAACTCGGGCCACAATTTCAATGGCAATTAGGTTCTTGGCTGGTCCAGCTGTGATTGCTGCAACCTCCACAGCCATGGGTATCCGTGGAGTTCTTTTAAAGGTTGCAGTTGTTCAGGTCAAAATTAAAACTTAAAACTCACTTTTGAATTCTTCAAATTAAATCACTATATATATTTATTTATAAATTAACATGAGTTACCTGAAATTCTGATTTCATTATAGAAAAACATTAAAAATATCTGTAATAGTAGATGAAAGTTTTGTTCTAATTTTGTGACACTGGTGTAATTTTGTAGGCTGCTCTTCCACAGGGTATCGTGCCCTTTGTATTCGCCAAAGAATATAATCTGCACGCAGACTTACTCAGCACCGCGTAAGTGGGTATTATAAATTTAAGATTAAATATATTTATTATTTTCATTAAAATTACCTAATTTTAATTTTAGTTCTTTATTTTTAAATAAATAATTTTAGTTCTTTATTTTTAAAATAGATTATTTTTTAGTATTTAAAGTAATATTCTACATATAATATATACAAATATTTAATGCATTAATGATGTGAAATTAAAAGTAGTTTATTTTATGAAATAAAAAAATTAAAAATATGTTTAACCTATATATATATATATATATATATATATATATATATATATATATATATATATATATATATGAGTGTGTGTGAAAACTGAACATAAATTGTAAACGAAATTAATTAAATTCACAAATGTTGCAGGGTTATCTTCGGAATGGTGGTTGCGTTGCCGGTAACAATAATATACTATGTGCTTCTTGGACTCTAATATTCTGTTACAGAGAAAACAAGAAAAATTATCATCATTTATATTTATATATCAATATATTTTATTTTATTTTATATTTTTTTCTTATATGTATATTACATTTAATTTTTTTCTATTTATTTTTCATCTTTATCATTTCATGAACTAAAAAATATAATGTAAAAATATTAAAGCTATAAATATATATATAGAAGATAGAGTCCAACATCCTCAATTTTCAGTATCTCACGTTTATGACATGCATCAATGATCGGTGTGTAGCATACGGACATGAAGTTATTAATAATTTTTCTATATTTAAATAGTATCATTTATTTAATTTTATCTTTGATTCAACGGTTTATAGATTTTAAAAATTAAAATAAAATAAATAAATTTAATAATTTACATTTAAATATAAATAAACGTATACTTTTATTTGTCCATATAAAAAGTTTTTCCATATCACATAGGGTGAGTGTCATGTTATCAAAATAAGACATAAATTTGTCCCATCTAAATATATCCAATCGTTTGTAAAGCCAGATAAATGTGTCTCCATACTTATAAAAAATATTTTCAAAAAATTCTTTATAATAAGATAAAGTTAATAACTAAATCTCAATTGGTAAAGTCAATGATAACAATGATAAGGAGAGATATGGTATATCAGAGAATGTATAGAGCATTACTCTAATTTACCATTAATTATGGTGAACTACGTTTAATCCATAATTATAAACATGTTTTTTTTTTACAATAATCAAACAAAACAAACTAAAAATTAAGGGTATATTTGTTTCCTGTTTTAAAAATAACTTTTTATTTTTGAAAACTAAAAAATTAAAATATTTATTTGGAGAGTAATGTTTTTGAAAATTGTTTTAAAAAAATAATATATAAATATTTTTGAATTTTAAGAAACTAAGAATAAAATATGTTTAAGCTATTTTGGTTCTTTATTTTTAATTTTCTATTATTTATGTTTTTTTATGTACCGTGTTATTTTTTTTCTTTAATTACTTTTTTCACTTCTTTTAAAAATAATTTTTAAAACTATTTTACAATAAATTTTAAAAATTAAAAATTAATCAAATAATTCTCAAATATCCTTTTTCTTAAGTATTATTTTTTCAGTAATCTCTTTAAGTTAACAATTCAAATATATCTTTCTTTTCTAACAAATCTCTTTGGAATATACAAAATATTCCAAAATGAAAAAGGAAAAGGGAAAATATCATAAACATTTTATTCAGTGAAATGTAATTAATAAAGTCTCACACGAGTCAATAAAGCCTATCAAACGAATAGAAATACAAGATGTATAAGAAAATCAATGAAGAAATGAAACAATAAATTTTAAAACACTATAACATATCATATTTTTTTTAATATTTAAAAATATTATAAAAATATAAAAAATATTACTTATTAATATTAATAATATTTTAAAAAGTATTATATCTAATTTATATTATAAAATATTATTAATAGTATTTAAAAAATATTACAAAATCATAAAAAAATGTTATCTATTAATTTTAATAATATTTTTAAAAAATGTTGTATATAGTTTGTAGAAAATATAATATGTTATAATAAAAAAATGTTTAGCGTGAGTTCTAACAAGTCAATGACAAAATTTTCATTTCACTTATGTTTTATATGAATATATATTTATATATAAAAAAGGAATAGTTTAATTGGCCTGCTATGAAATAGTTAACAAAATTCACTAAAAAAAAAATAAAGTTTAGTGATCGAATAAATTGGTCTCTAATTTTTAAAAATCGGTCACTAGTTAGTTTTGCAACCGATTTTGTGACCGAACAGAAGTAGTTGCTAAAACTCTAGTCGCAAAAGCAAAACATGTTTGCGACCGAAATAGATTTTCAGTCGCAAAATTAGGAAATTAGTAACCGAAATTTTCGGTAGCAAAAAAAATTAATTTCGGTCGCTAATGTGGTCACTTAATTTATTTTAAGAGACCAAAATAGCGACCGAAATTTCAGTTACAAAACCGGTTGCAAAAAATTGGTCGCAAAACCAGTCTCAAAAACATTTTGCAGGTGACTAAAATAGAGATAGAAAATTCGGTCGTAAAAATCAGCAGCTAAAATCGATCGTTAAATTGGTCACTAAAATAGTTTGCTAGTGACTAAATTAGAGACGGAATTTTCGGTCGCAAAATCGCTAGCTAAAATCGATCGCAAAATTGGTCACTAATATATATGCTGATGGTTAAATTAGAGACGAAATATTCGGTCGCAAAACCGGCAGCTAAAATCGGTTGCTAAATTCGTCACTAATATTGTTTAGTGGTGACTAAAATTGAGACGGATTAATCGGTTTCAAAATTGGTCACTAATTATATTTAATAAAATTAATTTATTTATTTGTTATTTACATAAAAATTAATTAAAATAAACCTGGATATATGAGATTATACACAATCATTATTAAGAAAATTATAAATTCAAAATGAAAAATCATTAAACAAAGAAACTCACATAAATGACATAATCCAAACATAATTAAGTGTAGATAAGTATACGTTCTATAATCATTACACAAACAAACTGACATAAATGACATAAATAAAAATCTCAATGCTGATCATGATCACTACTTGGAGGTTGACTATCATCATCATGATGATTGCGAACAGTAGAAGCATTGTTAGCAGATTCATTCTCATTGGAACTCATGAAATTAGAGCTAGATGGTAATCCTAAATGCTGCACTATTTGTTGAAGAACTTGTTTAGTCTGACTTAAATCCGTTCTTGTCTGAGTTAGCTTGGTTGTTTGCTTATCTATCCTTGAATGTGCCTGAGTTAACTCTGTTCTTGTCTGTTGTAGCTCTTTAGTGAGGTTGGTGATGATATGCTCATAGTGGGTCCCAACATCAACATTAGGTTGGGAACAATTAGTGGATGAATAGATAAATTCATCACCTAATTGACCCAAACCATATACATGTCCCTTCTTGTTCCGTCCTCCAACAACATCCAAAAAAATGACATTGTCAGAGGTTACAGAATGTTCAGTAGAATCATTTTGAACGGATTCAGATTGACGACGAACAAATTCATCCTAAAAAGAAGTATAAGTACACATAAGTTACGTTTAGAATAAAAAATAATAATCATTTAAAATTGCACAAATAAAACTATAGTTGACATATACATACAACAACATTCTTTGCCTTGTTGTTAATCCATTTTCCAGCTTTATTCTTTTTAGTTCTTTCCACAATATCAAATGCAGTTGGATCTCGTTCAAGCTCCTTACTCTACATAGACAACATGAAGTTAAATTTGTAAATGATTAAAATTAATAAGAATAACTTAACTAGTTAATTTTTTAGCACCATCCTATTACGATGCACAGTGTCGCAACCGTAATTACGACGAGACGACGAACTCGCTAAAATTTGAAAATAATTTTTTTTATTATTGATGTGGAGTCGCCACCAAATTTTTTTATCTAAGGGAAAAAGATTTGGAAAAAACCCTAACTTGAAGATGAGATTTAGGTTCGGGAGTCGATTACGAATGGGGAAGGTGTTAGGCACCCCACTCGCCTGTTCCGAAGAACAGTACCCATGAATTGAGTGTGTGATTATTTGAAAATTATTTAATCCCTTTAATTAGCGTGAAAATAAATACTTGATGGGGGTTAGCCAGACAGGACTTGATCCTGCTCCTACGTATTCCCCGATGCAATGGGAAACTCAAGGCTTACGTAGTTCTAGTTTTAAGAGACTTGATCTTTTGAAGAAGTAGAGGGGTGATATCGGAAGAGAATTGATTTTTGAATAGATTAAAATTACGTGCTTGCATAACTCAAACCGTCGTGGGCCGTGAGTGAGTTTGCACAAATTGAAATACGAAACAGCAGAGAAGGCTGCCTGCTCATATTAGAATCCGTTGAACGAATTTCGTTACAAGATTAAAACAGATATTTTTGAAACAGATGTTTCCTAACGAGATTAACGATCAGTGATTTTTTTTCTAAAATTGCATGCTTGCAAAATCCAAATCGTCGTAAGCCACATTTGGAATCCGCACGAATTAAGACACGGAACAACAGAGAAGGCTGCTTGTTCGTATTAGAATTCGTTGCACATATTTTTAGAAAATTAAAACAGATATTTTTGAAACAGATATTTTTGAAACAGACATTTTCCTAACGAGATTAACGGTCAGTGATTTTTATAAAATTGTGTGCTTGCAAAATCCAAATCGTCGTAAGCCACATTTGGAATCCGCACGAATTAAAACACGGAACAACAGAGAAGGCTGCTTGTTCGTACTAGAATTCGTTGCACAGATTTTTAGAAAATTAAAACAGATATTTTTGAAATAGACATTTTCCTAAAGAGATTAAAGGTCAGTGATTTTTCTAAAATCGCGTGCTTGCAAAATCCAAATCGTCGTAAGCCGCATTTGGAATCCGCACGAATTAAAACACGGAACAGCAGAGAAGGCTGCTTGTTCGTATTAGAATACGTTGCACAGATTTTTAGAAAATTAAAATAGATATTTTTGAAACAGATATTTTTTAACAGGATTAACGATCAGTGATTTTTCTAAAATTGCGTGCTTGCAAAATCCAAATCGTCCTAAGCTGCATTTGGAATCAGCACGAATTAAAACGCGGAACAACAAAGAAGGCTGCTCTTTCGTATTAGAATTCGTTGCACATATTTTTAGAAAATTAAAACAGATGTTTTTGAAACAGACATTTTTTAATGGAGTTAATAAACGGTGATTTTCTACAATTACGTGCTCGCAAAGTCCAAATCGTCATAAGCCGTATTTGGAATCTGCACAAACAAAAATGCGGTACAGCAGAGAAGGCTGCCTGCCCGCATTGGAATTCATTGCACGAGTTTCGGCAAAATAAATAAAAATAGAATTTAGAATTTTGAAATGAAATTTTACAAAAGAAAAATAATTTCCAAAAATAAATTTGATTGGTCATAGGGTAGACATCTCAAAGATAGCAAAGGATTGTTTATTATTTGACAAGTTGTTTATGTCGAGATTAATCTTTAAAAATAATCTTATTTGAATAAAATATTATTTACATATTCGAATCTTTTAAAAGCTAACGTGCTTTATTAGCCATTAATTGTGCTACTGTGCTACTTTATCAAATAAAGTCTATTTGGCTTGCGTTTATTTCACCTTCCTTTGACTTTAGTTTCCTTGAATCATATACCTCCAAAATCTCATTTCTAATTTTTGCCCAAAGTAAAGCCGAGCTACGACCACACGTTCTCGTAGTCTATCCTCCATTATTTCTCGTGCGTCTACTGGCTATGTCATAAAGCCACCGAATGCTCTTATGATTGACGTGAGATTTGACTAGACTTGGCATGGAGATAATTGGGTGAATTTTGACATATAAGACATGCCACCAGAGACACAAGCACAAATTACACACATATCTATGGAGAATATCATGGCATTAATTCTAGGTGATGAATGCATGGGGTTTGAGGTGCATTCAGCTCAGATGCTTATGATTTTTATTTGACTATAGACGAAAATGCAGATAGCCTATTAATATCAGGACAACTTTAGCTTACAAAAATAGACGGATGGGAAAATACATCATTGCTACTATTACCGTAGAAACCATGAGATCCCATAGTGAGAGCATACTTATCGAACTCAATACCAATTTCATCGAGATAGGATTTAATGGGTCCTATTGGATGAAATTCTGCAAGATGCTAAGTACTATAAAGCTTCAGCGAGATGTGCATGGATAGAAAGTACCCTGAGATTGACCATCAAATAGGGACTTGGCTAGAATCCATCCTTTTCTCAGTTTCTTTAACTACATTTCCGCATATGACCATGTCTTGAACATCTACCTAGCCTTCCAACACTCCAAAACTCGTGTTAATGGCCTACCTCTTCATATTGGTTCATACTTTGCTAGAGGTTGATATCACGCACAATTTTAGGCTCACAATTTTTATACCCAGACTTATGGACTATGAATCAGGAATACTTATGTGTCAGACCTGGAAGTAGTTTTTGAGTCGTACACTAAACTACTGGTATTAGCTTCTTCCTAGCTATACCTTTCCATTGAAAGGAACTCGATCTTAATAGGCACTGATATGACGGAGCCTAGTTGGTGAAATAACACTTGACCAAAGGCTGGTGAAATCAACATGAGACTACAACCATCATTCCTAATGTTACGCAGCACCTAATGGGAGACCACCAAGGATTTTGCAACCAACTAATTGGCACGCTCGTCGCAAATGCGCAAAAATAATTTCTAGATTTCCCCCAAACTATTGGTATAGTATAAGGTGCAACCTAGGTCATCTCCCAAAGACCATTTCAGATTCTTAAGCAAATAAAGAGAAAGTTAGAACAAGGGGATTTTGGAAAGATTTGATATGAAGTTCTAAATGCAAAATACAGAATGAAATTAATTTTACTTAACAATTATCAACTCAAGGAATTCAGAGGCTATTTTCTTAACTAATCATTGATCACTAAAATCATGCATTGTGTTTATCAACCTAGGATCATCTGGAACCCCTAAAATGATCCTTGAATTCTCTACTGAGAAACCTCTCAGAATTTAATTGATTATGATCAACAAGATTTAGTAACCACTTAATCTTTTATCTAAACCAATTTCACAATCAAAATTCAGTTGAAGTAAGTAATAAAATGAAAACCTTCAATTCAATTACTTAATTTCTACTCTTCAAACTTTTGGAAAATGATTTACCAATCAAAAACCAATTATAAATCAATTATGCATTAATCAAAATACGTCAACCGATCAAACTTTGATTAAAGAATAAAATTGAAGAATATAGTGAAGCAGAGTAGAAACCACTTAATAAGCATGTAAATAAAGATCAAGACCTCAAAGTTAAAATGAAAATAGCTTGAATCCTTGAATTGAAACTACAAACCTAGCCTTCCATGAAGGAGGCAAACTAACAACAAAGAAAAACTAAGTCTTCCATGAAGGAGGCAACTAACAATAAAGAAAAACTAAGCCTTCCATGTAGGAGGCAAACTAACGAGAAAGAAAAACTAAGTCTTCCATGTAGGAGGCAAACTAACAAGAAAGAAAGAAAGATGGAAAATGGTATTGGAGTTAATCTCCAAAATGGTGTGTTTCTCCTCGTGTAAACCCTTCTATTTATAGAGGATTTGTGAGGCATCATCTTCAGAAAGTCACCAACTAGGATATTACTTTTCCACCCTTTTATTGCTTTCATATGGGCTTTGTTGAAAATGCAAAACACTTTTGAATTTTTGTCACCAATTAGCACAACAATTTTGACTTTCTTGTACCGCAATTTTGGATGTTCACATGTCCGAATTAGAGCTTGACTTCTGAACCAAAGTTGTAGTCCCGGATCTTAGCTGTCCAACAGATGTGATTTCATCTCAATATGACTTCTGTATCTCATGATATGGCTGGATCTTTGTACACTATTCAAATTCCACGTCAGCAACACTATCTCATCTTTTGAGATAATTTCGGAGTCCTAAACATCCCATTTAGAGTCTGCTCTTGCTTTGTAACTGTGGACACTTCGTTAAGCTTTCATTCAAGACAGATTTCATGATTTTTGGATGTCTAAAACTCCTATTATGCTCAAAATACTATAATAGTGTCATTTTAATCGGGTAAGCAAAGAAATTCAATTAAACTTCATATGAACCCAAACTCATAAAATATGACAAAGACCACTTAATTGAACATATAAGAAGTCTTAATGAGATAAAAGTGAGAGATAATTATTTATGAAATTTATGCTTATCAAATTCCCCCACACTTATCTTTTGCACTTCTCGGGCAAACTTAAGTTAAGGATTGGTGACTTTTTTTTTTTTTTAAAAGAACATCAAAGTTTTGAGTTGATTTCTCAAGAATTCACAAAATTTCATGAAGCATTCTTTTATCAGATTTTTGAAATTACTTAGAAAGGCAACTTTAATTTGAAAAACATAGATTGAGAAAGATAAGACCTCACATGATATACTCTGAATCTCTCAAGTGTTTGATTTGGTAAGTGTTTCTCTCAAATTCAATCCATGAAAGATGAACTATCATAGGCTTGCATATCTTCTACTTCTCTACTACTATGTACACATGCAATGCACAAAGCAAGAGGTCTTTATTTTGGTTATAACGAGATTAGAAAGATGAAATGATATATTGAAGAGATACAATGTCAGACCAAGGAAAATGGTGAGGATTGAGAACTGAGTCTAAGTGCAAGTGTGAGAAACAGATATCACTTCTTCATTCTTTTTTTTTCTTTTCTTTTTTTCAATATAATAGTTTATTTGTTAATTTATTGCTTCAGTTTTTTTTTCAACCATGATATTGATGAACACAACAATAATCTCCCCCACACTTATTGAAATACTTATGGTATGATAAATCCAGTATTCCTCACCTTCTATGGTTAGACAAAGTTGTTTTTTTTTTATTTGTGGTGAGCTAAAAAGAAGAAAAGGCTAATAGGCTCAAAGGTCTGATCAAAGGATAAAATTATATGGTTTGGTTATTTGGCCAAGTGGTTTGTTCAAGAAAAACAGTGCCTCAATCATTTTTGTACAATTCATGTGAAAATGTAGCTTTAAAAAGAATCAATGCAAGTTCTGAAGTAACATATTCCATGCATGAAAATCACACAAGAAAGAAAATAATAATAAGGCTCAAAATCTCACAGGTAATATATTTATCAAATCTAATCTATCCAGTTCAAATATGTGTTGCCAAACTAATTAATCTCGAAATGTAAATCATTTTGCTTCAATTATTTTATGAAATCTAAAGAAAAACATACTTCCACATTCAATTTTTTTTTCATAAGATGCGTATCAAGAGTCAAGTGTAACTCCTTACTTAGCCATCTTACTCAAAGCAAGTTTATGATTCTAACCTAATTTTTTTTTGTTTTTTTTTTAGATATCGGACCATCCTCCCCCCAACCTATCCAAGACATTGTCCCCAATGTATTAGATGGAATTTCATATAACAGGAAAAGACATGTGAGAAAACCACCAAAGTAAGGGAAAGTTATAACCGAAGAGTGGTATCTGGTTCTCTTTTGTCTCTGCCATCCTGATTTGGTTGGTTCACCAGCTGCATTGCTATATTCTAAAAATGGCGAAATTTTCAAATAAATTGAAAAGAAAATGTAAATGACAAACATACATGCATGAGAATGAACAGTAGTTGTGATTGTGGCTCACATCTTCCTCTGGTTTTACGTCCAGTAACGGCTGAAACGGCTTCTAAGAGTCGAGGATGTGCTTCCCATTCAGTTTTCTTGTAAACTGACAAAAGGGTCTTTTAAAGTCAGATTCCCAAGACTATAACGTGCATTTTCCTTACGGAATAGTTCAAACAAATCAAGAATAGTATACCTAAAAAAAAATTGTTAGAAAGGTTAAAAATTTTATACAAACTCAAAAAATTGTTAGAAAGGTTAAAAATTTTATACTATCTCAAAAAATTGTTAGAAAGGTTAAAAATTTTATACAAACTCCTAAATAAGCCTAGGAAACTAAAATGGTCCCCGGCAACGGCGCCAAATTTTTGACACGCTCGTCGCAAACGTGCAAAAATAATTTCTAGATTTTCCCCAAACTATTGGTATAGTATAAGGTGCAACCTAGGTCATCTCCCAAAGACCATTTCATATTCTTAAGCAAATTAGGAGAAAGTTAGAACAAGGGGATTTTGGAAAGATTTGATATGAAGTTCTAAATGCAAAATACAGAATGAAATTAATTTTACTTAACAATTATCAACTCAAGGAATTCAGAGGCTATTTTCTTAACTAATCATTGATCACTAAAATCATGCATTGTGTTTATCAACCTAGGATCATCTGGAACCCCTAAAATGATCCTTGAATTCTCTACTGAGAAACCTCTCAGAATTTAATTGATTATGATCAACAAGATTTAGTAACCACTTAATCTTTTATCTAAACCAATTTCACAATCAGAATTCAGTTGAAGTAAGTAATAAAATGAAAACCTTCAATTCAATTACTTAATTTCTACTCTTTAAACTTTTGGAAAATGATTTACCAATCAAAAACCAATTATAAATCAATTATGCATTAATCAAAATACGTCAACCGATCAAACTTTGATTAAAGAATAAAATTGAAGAATATAGTGAAGCAGAGTAGAAACCACTTAATAAGCATGTAAATAAAGATCAAGACCTCAAAGTTAAAATGAAAATAGCTTGAATCCTTGAATTGAAACTACAAACCTAGCCTTCCATGAAGGAGGCAAACTAACAACAAAGAAAAACTAAGCCTTCCATGAAGGAGGCAACTAACAATAAAGAAAAACTAAGCCTTCCATGTAGGAGGCAAACTAACAAGAAAGAAAAACTAAGCCTTCCATGTAGGAGGCAAACTAACAAGAAAGAAAGAAAGATGGAAAATGGTATTGGAGTTAATCTCCAAAATGGTGTGTTTCTCCTCTTGTAAACCCTTCTATTTATAGAGGATTTGTGAGGCATCATCTTCAGAAAGTCACCAACTAGGATATTACTTTTCCACCCTTTTATTGCTTTCACATGGGCTTTGTTGAAAATGCAAAACACTTTTGAATTTTTGTCACCAATTAGCACAACAATTTTGACTTTCTTGCACCGCAATTTCGGATGTTCACATGTCCGAATTAGAGCTTGACTTCTGAACAAAAGTTGTAGTCCCGGATCATAGCTGTCCAACAGATGTGATTTCATCTCAATATGACTTCTGTATCTCAAGATATGGTCGGATCTTTGCACACTGTTCAAATTCCACGTCAGCAACACTATCTCATCTTTTAAGATAATTTCGGAGTCCTAAACATCCCATTTAGAGTCTGCTCTTGGTTTATAACTGTGGACACTTTGTTAAGCTTTCATTCAAGATAGATTTCATGATTTTTGGATGTCTAAAACTCCTATTATGCTCAAAATACTATAATAGTGTCATTTTAATCGGGTAAGCAAAGAAATTCAATTAAACTTCATATGAACCCAAACTCATAAAATATGACAAAGACCACTTAATTGAACATATAAGAAGTCTTAATGAGATAAAAGTGAGAGATAATTATTTATGAAATTTATGCTTATCACTAATTCTAAAGTTCTGCGTAGTGGAACCAGAAACTTCCTAATGTGTTTCAGGAATTAAACCTTTCTAATTGAAAGTCAGATCATAGAACTTTTGGGAGGAAACTCTCCTACGCGACTTTACATCCATGCTAGAACTGAATTCAGGTTTATCTATATTTTCTCTTATTCAAACTGAAAACTCCAACCATGATCCGAATGCAAAAGCATGAACACGGACGCAATTATTAACGTGATTATATTCTTACCAGTTTCCTTACAACAAAAGATCTTCATCCTCATTTAAATTTCATTTTAGTCATGGAGGATGACTGACCCTGGCGGAGGACATACAATTTTAGGATGAACATCTGAATTAGCACTGGTTATTGATACCAAGTTTATCATGGCCTGAAGCTGTTATTGCTGATAAGAGCTCTCATAGGATTAGCTTCAAAGGCTCTTTCATTTTCTGCTTCCAAGATGACGATCCTGTTCTTAGCAAACTGATATCAGGCGGTGCATAATTGTGCAAAGTCGTTTCCAATGTCAAGCGTAGAACAGCTAGAAAAGGCAATCATTAAACAAACCTCCCATGTTCCCGACCTTTATTCCTATTTTAGCTTATCAGAATTTAGCATAAACAGTACCAGGTCTAAGTCTCCCTTCCATAGCTCCGTAGCTATCATAGATACACATGCAGAACTCTTCTTGCTCTGATGCATGCTGTCACAGTAGACTCTGATGTATAACACCAGGATTTTCAGAGAACCGCCCCAAACACCCATGCCACCAGGCTAACCATGTCAGCATCTCAGCACTTCAAGCCAAGAAAATGTTTCCAGAGCTAAAATTTGTTTACTGCATGACCAGAATCGATTTGGCTACTGAAACTCTGTGGCAATACTGATATGGAGCCAACCTTGACTCAGTATAGCCCTTACCTCCTTTTGTAGTCTACTGGTGCATGCGCAACCAGCGGAGGCAAGTAATTCAAAACTATATAGACTTGTTCTGAATTCCCGAAACTTATTTGAGTAAGAGAGGCTTTAACTCACTCATATACAAGGCAAATGTGCTGAGATTTAACCTACTGATATAGGAATGGTTTCTATGCCGCGTTTGGTCATTATAAGTTTGCTAATAATTCCTAGACAAATTGGTTCCTTCATCTTTCAAACTAATGATCAATCTACTGCGAATCCCTTGACATTCAGTACATCAGCCGGTTGTATTTTCTTTTCAGACCAAGTTCACAAAATAGGCTTGCCTAAACTAATCATCTTCTAATACAAGTAAAAGAACAAGATATGATTATGGCTACACCGGTACTTACACAACAATTGACTTGACAATATGTGTTATAACCACAGATTCCAATCGAAATACAAACATGCACACACCTAATAGTGCCGAATTGAAATATCAAAACAGAGAACATATGCTTATAGATTGGAATCCATATCAATTGAGCAAATGCACGAGATTAATTTCTGCAACCGGATGATAAAGTGTATGTACAATTGAATTTATCAGGTCAAATCGTTGCACGATGATACTCTTAAGTACTCTAGCCAAATCAGGCCAAGAAGAAAGGAATCACCATGAATTGAGTGCCAAGACAAGTGGATTCAATCAAGAACACTAACCTGGTTAAGATGTGATTCAGGATGTAAAGAATTTCTTCCTCAATGAAGCAGAAGCGACTGGAATCGATCTTTGCTGTAGCGATGAAGGTGATTGCAGAGAGAGAGCTACCGAGATGATGCGAGAGTCGCGGAATTTGCAGAGAAAAAATCGTTCCCCCGTAGCAGGAAGTTCCGAGATCCTTCTCTCAGTCCAGTATCCAGGGAATCCCTCCAAAAGAAATCCAGTCCCCTCTTTCCTCTCTATCTTTCCCCCAACCATAGTATACTTAACCTTACCTTCATGGTTATTTTCTAACTCTAGACTAAGTGATTTTTTTAACCACCGGAATTGACCCTAACCTCCTTTAAATGGATTTTATTCTTTTTCACCTGCCATTTTCTTTATTTTCCTTTTATTATTATTATTATTATTATTATTATTCGTTATCTATATATCTTTTTTTTTTATTATTTGTTAATTTATTTATTATTACCTATTTATTTATCTATTTTTTGTGAAATTTCTTTTTACTTCTGCATTTATTTGGTTTTCCTTTCTTTTTTCTTTTATTCTTATTGTTATCGCTCATTTACTTACGTACGCCTTTTATTTCTGTCTTGCTATCTTTGTTGTTTACCCCTAACAGTTTAAATTAACTTATCTCAACTCGGACAAAAATTGATGCTTACAGTTTGCCCCTCTTTACTCATCTCTTAGCGAATAATATAGAGGACATGTTCCTCGATATTATCATGGCCAGGAGTGAGTAAAGACGTGAGCAGACCTTGTCCGAGGTGAGATCCCCATGGATGTTACTTGTCTTGTGGCTATTGTGTGGCAAGACACGCTCTTACTGTTTTGAATCAAAGATCGACTCTTCATGACGATTTTGGCCCGCATATGCTGGGCTCATGATAATTTGTTGGGTGTGCATTGATGGTTGGGCTAAATTTAAACATGGTGGGCCTGAATAAGCCAAGATGCAGAAAATTCAAATGCAGTGCCTAAATAGGCTGAGCAAGAATTTAAACATGGTAGGCCTGAATAAGCCCACATGCAGAAAATTAAAATGCAGTGCCTAAATAGGCTGAGCAAGAATTTAAACATGGTAGGCCTGAATAGGCCCAGATGCAGAAAATTAAAATGCAGTGCCTAAATAGGCTGGGCAAGAATTTAAACATGGTGGGCCTGAATAAGCCAAGATGCAGAAAATTAAAATGCAGTGCCTAAATAGGCTGAGCAAGAATTTAAACATGGTAGGCCTGAATAAGCCGAAATGCAGAAAATTAAAATACAGTGCCTAAATAGGCTGAGGAAGAATTTAAACATGGTGGGCCTGAATAAGCCAAGATGCAGAAAATTAAAATGCAGTGCCTAAATAGGCTGAGGAAGAATTTAAACATGGTGGGCCTGAATAAGCCGAAATGCAGAAAATTAAAATGCAGTACCTAAATAGGCTGAGGAAGAATTTAAACATGGTGGGCCTGAATAAGCCAAGATGCAGAAAATTAAAATGCAGTGTCTAAATAGGCTGAGCAAGAATTTAAACATGGTGGGCCTGAATAAGCCAAGATGTAGAAAATTAAAATGCAGTGCCTAAATAGGCTGAGCAAGAATTTAAACATGGTGGGCCAGAATAAGCCGAAATGTAGAAAATTAAAATGCAGTGCCTAAATAGGCTGAGCAAGAATTTAAACATGGTGGGCCTGAATAAGCCGAAATGCGAAAAATTAAAATGCAGTGCCTAAATAGGCTGCGGAAGAATTTAAACATGGTGGGCCTGAATAAGCCAAGATGCAGAAAATTAAAATGCAGTGCCTAAATAGGCTGGGCAAGAATTTAAACATGGTAGGCCTGAATAAGCCCAGATGCAGAAAATTAAAATGCAGTGCCTAAATAGGCTGGGCAAGAATTTAAACATGGTAGGCCTGAATAAGCCCAGATGCAGAAACTTAAAAGGTAGTGCCTAAATAGGCTGGATTTATTTGACGAAATTGGTATTGTTTGTTAGCTAATTTTGAAAACCTCCCTTTTTTATTAGCAGAGTTGGGTCTCTTCAGTTCTTTATAGCACGGCCCTCTAAGTCTGAAGCAAGCTAGAATCAGAGATTTCGTCTTCTCTTGTTCCATATCTAGGAATTTAGCCAACCTACGACTGCGCTGAACGAGATGCATCACTTTGATTATTGGAGAATTATTAGTTATGAAGGAATTCCCAAACTAAACATGATTTTAATGTAGTCTCAAATAAAGTAATTGCCATTTTATAAATGCGATTTTGAATTTTATGCACATATCTGATCAAAGATGATACAATTAAACATTGGGTATAAGCGGAAGTAAGGGAGAAGATTTGGTCTTGACATATTGAGATGTATCAGAGGGCGCAAATTTGAGAGATGTGAGGTCTTGACCGAAGCCCACGCTAGTATTGTATTTCTGCAACATCTTCTATCTCAACAATCCCGCTTCTTAAGAAATCGGAATTTGCCCCAGTGTTGGTTCGAACTTGTGTGTACTGTTCCCAAATCATTTCCTTTCTTACCTCTTTTGCCCCGGTGTCTGCAAGGTCTAATCATTTTTAACTAAAATCTGTCACCCTTTCCACAGATTTTCCCCAGTGTCGATAGGGGTCTGGTTAGTTAGTCCTGCCTTCCTTGCTATTTTTCCTTTGTTTTTGTCTAGACCGCTCTTGCGGGCTTTCGGTTGGTCCAGACTTTTTGCGTAGGCCGCCCTTGCGGGTTTTTAGCCTAGCGGGTTTTTTCTGACTTGCCCTAACTTTTGCTTAGGTCGCCCTTGCGGGTTGTCAACCTAGCGGGCTTTCTGATTTGCCTCTTTTGCCTAGGTCGCCCTTGCGGGTTTTCAACCTAGCGGGCTTTTTTTGACTTGCCCTAACTTTTTCCTAGGTCGCCCCTGCGGATTTTCAACCTAGCGGGCTTTTTCTGACTTGCCCTAACTTTTTCCTAGGTCGCCCTTGCGGGTTTTCAACCTAGCGGGCCTTCTGATTTTCCCTAACTTTTTCCTAGGTCACCCTTGCGGGTTTTCAACCTAGCGGGCTTTTTCTGACTTGCCCTAACTTTTTCCTAGGTCGCCCTTGCGGGTTTTCAACCTAGCGGGCCTTTTCTGACTTGCCCTAACTTTTGCCTAGGTCGCCCTTGCGGGTTTTCAACCTAGCGGGCCTTCTGATTTTCCTCTTTCGCATCTCTAGGCATAGTACCTTTTTACAGCATCTGAATTAGTTGGGTTAGGCAGATCTTTTCCATTCATATCTGCTAGAATTAAAGCCCCTCCTGAGAAAACTCTCCTAACCACGTACGACCCATGGTAATTTGGAGCCCATTTGCCTTGTGATGCCTTTTGTACTGGCAGCACTTTCTTGAGTACCAGATCACTTTCTCGAAATTGCCAAGGATGAACCTTCTTTTCAAAGGCTCTCTTCATCCTCTTTTGGTAAAGTTGCCCATGGCATATTGCTGTCAGCCTCTTTTCATCGATGAGGTTTAATTGGTCCACCCGAGTTTGAACCCATTCTGCTTCTTCTAATTTCGCCTCCATTAAAATCCTTAGTGAAGGGATTTCTACTTCAATGGGAAGGACAACTTCCATTCCGTATACGAGTGAGAATGGAGTTGCCCCAGTAGACGTGCGAATCGAAGTACGGTAGGCATGAAGAGCGTAAGGGAGCATTTCATGCCAGTCTCGGTATGTTAGCACCATCTTCTGAACGATCTTCTTGATATTTTTATTGGCTGCTTCTACTGCCCCATTCATCTTTGGTCGATACGGGGAAGAATTGTGATGCTGGATTTTGAATTGGTCACATAATTCTTTCATCATCTTGTTATTCAAGTTGGTGCCGTTGTCTGTGATGAGTTTATTTGGTAACCCATATTGGCAAATTAATTCCCTTTTCACAAATTTTACTACCACACTCCGGGTTACGCTGACGGAGGAAGCCGCCTCCACCCACTTGGTGAAATAGTCTATGGCCACCAGTATGAATCGGTGTCCGTTAGAAGCCTTGGGCTCAATTGGTCCAATGACATCCATACCCCACATTGCGAACGGCCATGGTGAAGATAATACATTCAGAGAGGTGGATGGTGCATTGACATTGTCAGCATATATCTGGCATTTGTGACAAGTCTTGGCATATTTGTAGCAGTCATTTTCCATGGTTAACCAGTAATACCCTGCTCTGAGGATCTTTCTCGCCATGGCGTGTCCATTGGCATGGGTACCAAAGGATCCCTCGTGGACCTCTTTCACGATTTTATTGGCCTCTGCTGTATCCACACACCTAAGCAAAACCATATCGTGATTCTTTTTGTAGAGGATTTCGCCATTAAGGAAAAAGTTTGTGGCCAACTGGCGCAGGGTTCTCTTGTCATTCTCCGAGGCGTTAACAGGATATTCCCTATTTTTCAAGAAACGCCTTATGTCATGGTACCATGGTTTACCGTCTGAATTTTCTTCGACCAACTGGCAGAAAGCTTGCCGCTCCCGGTGTTGAATTTGGATAAGAGGTATGTCCTCGTCGCGGTCAATCTTAAACATGGAAGATAGGGTAGCTAGGGCATCTGCCAGCTGATTGTCCTCCCTGGGTATGTGAGAAAATGTGATCTCTTCGAAGTGTTCCAACAATTCCCTAATATAGGCTTGATACGGAATTAGCTTCGCGTCCCTGGTTTCCCATTCTCCTTTGATCTGATGAATAACCAGGGCGGAATCACCGTAAACCTGCAAATGTTTGACGTCAGCCTCAATTGCTGCTTGGATTCCCATTATGCAGGCCTCGTATTCAGCCACATTATTGGTGCAATCAAAGGTTAATCTGGCTGTAATGGGTACATACTGGTTTTCCGGGGAAATTAATATGACTCCAATACCATGGCCCATTATATTTGAAGCACCATCGAACATCATCGTCCATTTTTCCTTTGTCTTTCGTTTCTCCAGACTATACACTGCCAGCAGATCTTCATCAAGGAATTCATGCTGCATAGGCTGGTAGTCATTCAAGGGTTGTTG
Source organism: Canavalia gladiata (assembly GCA_037954105.1). NCBI lineage: Eukaryota > Viridiplantae > Streptophyta > Magnoliopsida > Fabales > Fabaceae > Canavalia > Canavalia gladiata. The sequence goes on from CM075662.1 coordinate 27,516,031, forward strand.
AGCCAGGTAATCGGCGAGGGCGCTACCTTTGATCGCTTTCTGCGTCACGTATATGATGTCATATTCTGATAGCAAAACCTGCCACCGAGCGATCCTTCCACACAAGGCGGGCTTCTCGAAAATATATTTGATTGGGTCCATCCTGGATATCAACCAGGTGATGTGGCTCAGCATATATTGTCTCAAACGGTGCGCGACCCAAGTTAGTGCGCAGCAGGTTTGTTCCAACAGGGAGTATTTTGCTTCATAATCGGTGAACTTTTTGCTCAAGTAATAGATCGCGTGCTCTTTCTTTCCTGATGCGTCTCGTTGGCCGAGCACGCACCCCATGCATTTATCAGTCACTGTCAGGTACATGAGCAGAGGTCTTTCGGACACCGGGGGTACGAGGATCGGTGGGTTCTGTAGATAGAGCTTGATCCTTTCGAATGCCTCTTGATAATCTTCATCCCAGTTCATGGGTTGATTTTTGCGCAAGAGCTTGAAGATTAGCTCACAGGTAGCTGTTAGCTGAGATATGAACCGAGCAATATAGTTCAGTCTCCCCAGGAATCCTCGAACCTCCTTCTCGGTTCGCGGGGCGGGCATCTCCAATATAGCTCGAACCTTGTCGGGGTCGACTTCAATCCCCCGTTCACTAACGATGAACCCTAGTAATTTCCCTGACTTCACTCCAAATGTACACTTGGCTGGATTCAGTCTCAATTTGAATTTCCGGAGTCTTTCGAATAATTTTTGCAAATCATTCAAGTGATCATCTTCGGTTCTGGACTTGGCTATCATGTCGTCCACGTATACTTCAATTTCTTTGTGGATCATGTCGTGGAACAGCGTCACCATGGCTCTCTGATAGGTGGCTCCGACATTTTTTAAACCAAAAGGCATGACCTTGTAACAGAAAGTTTCCCACGCGGTAATGAAGGTAGTTTTCTCCATATCTTCTTTAGACATCTTAATTTGGTTATAACTTGAAAAGCCATCCATGAACGAAAAGCATGAGAACTGAGCCGTATTATCAACCAGCACGTCTATATGAGGTAATGGAAAGTCGTCTTTTGGGCTTGCCCGGTTCAAGTCTCTATAATCTACGCACATTCGGACTTTTCCATTTTTCTTAGGGACAGGTACTATGTTTGCAACCCACTCCGGGTAATTTGCAACAGCTAAAAAGCCCGCGTCGAATTGCTTTCTCACTTCTTCCCTAATTTTCAAAGACATTTCTGGCTTCATTCTCTTTAATTTTTGTTTAACTGGTGGGCATCCGGGTTTTAAGGGCAATTTGTGCTCAACGATGGACGTATCCAACCCTGGCATATCCTGGTAAGACCAGGCAAAAATATCGTTGTATTGATGTAGCAATGTCATTAGCCGAGAGCAGTTATCTCCCCTGACGAACGAGCCTATTTTTACCTCTTTCTTATTTTCTTCTGTCCCCAAATTTATTAGCTCGGTAGACTCTTCATGAGGTTGTATAGACTTGGATTCTCTGTCTATCAACCTGAGCAATTCCTCCGGAGGTTCGCAGTCAAATTCAATTTCTTCATCCGCTTGATTATTGAGACAGTCGAAATTGCTCAATACAATACTAGCGTGACTGGTATTAAGTGGGTTATTTTTGGATCTGCGTTATGGAAAAATGAGTGAAACGGAAGTGAGACACGGGGGGTATTAGGAAAAAGCAAGAGAAAATAATCATAAGAAAGTTCAATTGTATTATATTGATCAGAATGTGTACACAATATTGTTCTATTTTTTTCAAAAATGTATGGCAATTACAGAATTACATTGAGACCGAATTAAAAGTCATGGGAAGTTCGATTGTCTCCCAATTGCTCAATTCTTGCCCAGGCGGGCAGGCCGTCACTAAATCATCAATGCTGGGCATCATCTTTCCTCTATCCAGCATGGCCACAAAATTTGGGGCTTCGTACCCGCGCTCAAAAAATCCTCTGATAGGTGACGCAGAGGGACCCTCTTCCATCCTTCTTTATCCTCCTTAGTAGGCTTATACCCAAGCCCATATCGGCGTTTGTTCTTATTCAACTGTAGGGGTTGGATCAATCTCTCTTCATTTTGCCCCAGTTTGCCTCCTGGTCTAAACCCATTTTTCAACATTATCTTGGCCATCATTAATAACGCTCTTGAAGGCCGAGGTTGGCCTACCACTTCCCCTTCCTTAATAGTTGTGACATTAGCAATCTCCAGGGCCTGGATGTGTGTTTCTAGAGCTTCTTCAGCAACTTTGATATAAGGAGGGTTGGTGGGTTTACTGACTAAAAAATCCTCCTCGGCCTAGACGATAATCAACCTATCGTCTGTGATGAACTTCAGCTTTTGATGCAAGCTTGATGGCACAACTCTTGCTGAATGTATCCAAGGTCTGCCCAATAAACAGCTATACGCAAGCAAAATGTCCATGACCTGAAAGGTCACGTTAAAGATAATTGGCCCGATCTGAACTGGCAGATCGATCTCCCCTATGACTTCCCTCCGAGACCCATCAAATGCCCTGACGACCATCGAACTTGTCCTTAACTGGGAAACTTGGTGCGGCAGCTTAGACAGAGTTACTTTAGGCATTACATTCAGAGATGACCCATTATCGATCAGCACCCTCGCCAGGATGTCGTCCATACATTTTATGGATATATGGAGAGCTTTGTTATGTCCGGCCCCTTCTTCAGGTATTTTGTGGTCGACAAAAGTGAGGAAGTTATTGGTTGTTATATTGCTCGCGATGCCCTCAAATTTCTCCACTGACAGGTTATGCACCACATGAGCTTCGTTGAGTATCTTTAGCAGAGCCCTCCGATGAGGCTCGAAGTTCATCAAAAGTCCCAGTAATGAGATCCTTGCTGGCATACGATTGAGCTGCTCGACTTCTGTGTATTCACTTTGCCTTTTCATCTTTAAAAATTCACAAGCCTCCTCATCAGAGACAGGCCTTTTAAATTCCTCTATCTCGTCTCTTTTGCTGATTTCTGGCTCCGGACCAGCCAAGATCGCCTCACCGCACGGCCGTTCCCTTCTTTCTTCTCTAGGAGTGTAGATGCGGGCACTCCTTGTCATACCACCGATACCAGCTATATTTACGACATTTGGTATTGAGTCAATGGTACCTTCAGACTTTTCTTCTCCGTCTTTCCCTCCAGAAACTTCTACATCATATTTCCAAGGTACTTCTTTGTTGCTATGGTATGGGAAAGGCCCAGGGATCTTTATTGTCACAGGTTTTAGCCCACTTGGGGTTGGGACAGCGGGTTCCTCGGTGTATTTGATGATCAACGGCCTGGGGCATCTTGGGAAGGCCTCATTAAGTATATTTATTTCCAGGTCAACCTCGATACAATTTATAGATGGCCCCGCATGATTGGGCAATGGATTGCTCCCTACATTCGGAGTATCTTTCTCAAAATTGAGCCACTTTGCATTTATCAGGCTCTGGACCTTATATTTCAACCCCTGACAGTTTTCGGTGGAATGTCCTATGGCCCCAGCATGGTAGTCACATTTTGCTGCTGGGTCATACCACTTCGGATATGGAGGTTCCAATGGCTTCATGGGGCATGGTGCTATCAAGGAGTTTTGGAACAATCGGGGTAGCAAGTCGGTATAGCTCATGGGTATTGGATCGAATTGCACCAACTTTCTTTCATTATTTGTCCTTTTTTGAGGTTGGTTAGTGTTTGGGTTGGTGTTTTGATTCCATGTTTTTTGTGATGGTGGTGGCGTGGCTTGTGGTGGCTGGGCTATGAACGGGGTCGTGGGTCGGAAAGATGCAGGAGTTGTGTAGGGTGGTTGGTAGTTAGGCTGGGCTGTAGCTACCATTTAAGGGTATTGGGATGGATACTGGGGTGGATATTGTGGTGGATATTGTGATGGATATTGTAGTGGGTATGGTATCTGATAGTTGGGGGGTGATGGTGCGTTCATCGGACGGTGCAGATTGTGAGTGACGAGGTGAGTTTCTCCGTCTTTCTTTTCCCAAGAATTATTGGCTGGTTTTTTCGTATTCACATTACCAACTGTATTATGGACGATACGCCCTCGGCGTAAGCCACTCTCAATACGTTCTTCGATCAGTACCATATCAGAGAAACTGGCTGACACGCTTCCCACCATTTTATCGTAAAAAGGAGCCGGAAGGGTTTCCATAAACATGCTTATCATCTCCCGTTCGAACAGGGGTGGCTGAACTTGAGCAGCTAGTTCCCTCCACCTCTGCGCGTACTCCTTGAAGGTCTCCTCCTCTTTCTTAATCATATTTTGTAATTGGGTCCGGTCAGGGGCCATCTCGATGTTGTATTTATACTGTTTGAGGAAAGCGTCGGCGAGGTCCTTCCAAGAGCGGACATACGCCCTTTGCGGTAGGGTTTATGTGGTAATTGACAGGAGGGTTTGTGTGGTGAGTGACAGGGGGATAAGTGTGTGAGGGGTAGGTGTGAGGATTTTCACCCGGATTTATGGAAATACCGGGAGCTTGTTGTGTGTTAGGACAGAATGGGGGTGTGAATCCCGGTGGCACACCGTATTCTTGATCCACATTGATGTGCAGAGGCCAAGAAGCATTAACCACATCAGTCGCTTCTCCACCAGAGGGTCCCTCTGCGTTTTTTTCCAGCATCTTCATCAACTTAGCTACCTGCTCTTTCAGGTCAGCCACTTCGTTTATCAGCTCTTCATTCTGAGATTCTAGCTCGTTCATCATCTTTGTTCGAGAGCACGTGCTATAAGGATGCCGAGGAAAGCGTGAGCCTGCTATTGTGTTTTCTGAAAATTTTAAATTTAATAAATTATAAATCTAACAAGCGAAACATTTACTTTAAGTTAAAAATATGAAGGATTAGATGTCTCGATAGGCATCGTTTGTTCGCTGAGCGCTTTGAGCATGAAATGGAAATTAATGCAGCGTCAGAAATTAATGCAGAGTCAGATTTTCATTCAAAGTGCAAGTTTCAAGGTACATTCTGTCCATCTTTTTCTGCTAGAACAATGTATTTTTTCATCCTTAAGATCAGTTCTTTACAAAAGTGGATAAATTCCTCGACTTCTACTGGGGTATGGAGCGGGTGGAGTGAAGCCTCAGCCTTCTTGAGCAATGGTGGTATTTCTTTGATGGCCATGTTTGCCAAGCTGGCTAACCTCCTGAAACATCTAGTCCAATGGTTGGCTGTGTCTTTATACCATCGCATCTCGTCCTGGATATCACTAATGCCCCTTTGTTGCATTCTGATTACCTCGATAACCATCCATCTTTCTTCGTCCACCTCATGCCCCCATTCGGCTACCAGGTTTTGAATTTGCTGATTCAGCTCTTCTATGTGGTGTTGCAACACGCTTCTTTCGTCCATTATTCGGCTTTTTTCTGCTCGTGCTTGGTTTCTTTCGTTTGTTGCCTGATCCTTTTCGCGCCTGACCTTATGGACTCGGTCTCTGAGTTGATCAATCACATCTCTCATTCTTCGGCCTTCCTGTAGAGCTGTATCCTTCTCTTGTGCTCTTATTCCTAATTCTTTATTAGCCGCTTGCAAATTCATGTGGATTTTAGCCGCATATTCTCTCTCTGACTTTTGTTGTTTTCGGAGGCTTTCCAGGGAGGTATCTTTCTCTTGATTCTGTCTTTTAAATTCGGCATTTTCTTGTTGTGCCTTCAACAATCTTTCTTCCAACTCATTACTCTTGGTGGTCATGCTTTCCAGCTTTGCTTTCAGTTCTTTGACAATTTCATCTTCAATTTCCTCTTCTTGTACTGGTTGGCTTTCCGAGGGGGCTATTTGAGGTTTAAAAGGCAATTTGATCTGTTGCACTCTTTGTTTGACCCATTGCCTATATTCTTCTTTGGCTGCACAACTTCTAACCCCTAATTCTTTCCCTTTTCTGGTGACTATCTCCCAAGCTTCCCGTACCTTTCGAAGAGGCTCCACGAAGTCTCCTTCGTAGTATACATTAAAAGGGGTCAACAATTCTGCCGATGGGGGACCTCAGATGGGATAGGCAAGTTGACGCTGTCCCAGTATGGGGTTGTAATTGATACATCCCTTTGTTCCCATGAGGGGGACTTTGTGGAATCCCTTGCAATGATAGATGACTGAGGTCTTTTGTTGCCATGTTGGCTGCCACCTGATCTTGCCCTCTGTCAAGCTGGACAGGTGCTCTACCCATTCTCTCCCATTCATTTCTTTTAGTTGATAGCACAACAAATCGGAGATGGGACACTGGACTTTCATCTCTCTCTTGAATACATGTGCTATGATCCAAACATAAAATATCGGTAAGCAGCAGGCTACCCTTCTCTTGTTCTTCCCATAACATAGATCCAACGTGCAGTATAAGTCAGCGAGCAATGTGGTGACCGGGTTTTTAGATCTATTCTTCCGAGCTAAGAACACGCTGATTGCGGCCAGGTCTACAAAGTTATCGACCTGGGGAAATAATACCAAACCATATATGACCAGGGCTATCACGTCCATGTATATCTCCCAAGTGTTATTTTCAGCCAAGTATCGTAGGTAGTTTTCCAAGAACTCTCTCGTGAAGCCTTTGAGCGAATTTTTTTCCTGAAATTCTGTGAGGAGATCGCTATCTTGTAACCCGATAGATTGGGCCACGACTCGAAAAGAAGGGGTGTGTTCCAAGTGACTGTAGGGCTTGCTTCCTTCCAGCGGCAAACCGATGATTTGTTCGTATTCTTCCAGGGTCGGGGCTAGCTGGAAGTCCCCAAAAGTAAAGCATCGCAATGGCAGGTCGTAATATTGGACCATGGCTGTGATGGCCTCTTCTTGCACCCTAATCTTCAGCAGGTTTAAAATATTCCCATATTTCCTTTCGAAAGCTAACTTCTGGATTGTTTGCAGTTTCCTGGTCAAAGGCTCCAGACTTGACAAATCGGTCATTTTGGCCCCAATCTTACGTTTTTTCCTCAATTCTGACCCCACATTAATTTCCATGTCACCTCTTTTAGATGCCATCAAGAATCTGATTCCCTCAAAAGAAAACAAACACAGAAAATAATTAGATGTGTGATCGAATAATTTAATGCGAAGCATATAAGTTGAAGCATTAATGCCAAAAAAATTTCAAGCATACAACATTAATTTAGATACGGTGAAGTCATGCATGGGAGCATAATATGGAATGATATGCTGGGTATGACCTGACTCGTATTAAAATATGATAAGGCATGAGACGGCACACATCCATCGCGGCATGGAGCGCTATGCATTGATGCTTGATGTGAGATGGTAATGTCTTGGGATGGAGAAATGATATGCGAAGGATATTAAAATGCAGGAACTTGATATGGGATGACGTATATGCACCCAAGCATGCTATGGATGAACTCCGGAGAGTTTTTCTAGACGTCACCTCTTCTCTTTCTTTTCCCTTTTCTTTTCCTTCTTTTTCTTTTTCTCTTTTTTTTTATTCTCTTTTTCTCTCTTCTTCTTTTTTCATCATCATTTATTGAGTTATATATTTTCTATTTACCTTTCCTTTTTCTCTTCTCTTTTCTTTTGCTGTTTGTTACATTCTAATGCACGATGTAAATTTAACATGATATAAGTAGGCAAGCGCGGTTTACCGACATAGCCGGAAGTGTGCCCTCCTCCTGTCCTATTTCGAGGTTACCTGTCCTACGGGACTAGGATATTTAATGTATGCACTTTCACAAAAGGTGGGTCGTAATCCTGGGATAAATTGGTTACCAGAGCCAAGTTCCGATTCTTAGTGCTTGCTGCAACCGTAGAGAAGGCTACCAGTTACAGGGCGCTATGAAAAGGACGCACTCTAGCTGGAGTTTTCGTGATAGCCAAACGGGACGTGCATCCCAAGTGACACCACTAAACCCCTCTAGTCCTAGGTTTCGCTCAGACCTGGGTACAGGGCCCCACTCATGATCATGCATTATAATGTGTGGAGGGCACGTTATTCTTGGGACACCTGCAATTGGGGAAATCGCGCAAAATATGCATAATAATTTCTTGTTCATCTATCCTAGGGTTATACGGAGAATAAGTAGACAAGCAAACAAACAGATAAATAGAAAAATGAATCATACAATCAATAAATCGTGGAAATAAATAGGGAAGGGATCGAATACTACACACTCAATTTGAAATGGGTTTGACTTTCTAAAGTCCCCAGTGGAGTCGCCATCTGTCGCAACCGTAATTACGACGAGACGACGAACTCGCTAAAATTTGAAAATAATTTTTTTTATTATTGATGTGGAGTCGCCACCAAATTTTTCTATCTAAGGGAAAAAGATTTGGAAAAAATCCTAACTTGAAGACGAGATTTAGGTTCGGGTGTCGATTACGAATGGGGAAGGTGTTAGGCACCCCACTCGCCTGTTCCGAAGAACAGTACCCATGAATTGAGTGTGTGATTATTTGAAAATTATTTAATCCCTTTAATTAGCGTGAAAATAAATACTTGATGGGGGTTAGCCTGACAGGACTTGATCCTGGTCCTACGTATTCCCCGATGCAATGGGAAACTCAAGGCTTACGTAGTTCTAGTTTTAAGAGACTTGATCTTTTGAAGAAGTAGAGGGGTGATGTCGGAAGAGAATTGATTTTTGAATAGATTAAAATTACGTGCTTGCATAACTCAAACCGTCGTGGGCCGTGAGTGAGTTTGCACAAATTGAAATACGGAACAGCAGAGAAGGCTGCCTGCTCGTATTAGAATCCGTTGCACGAATTTCGTTACAAGATTAAAACAGATATTTTTGAAACAGATGTTTCCTAACGAGATTAACGATCAGTGATTTTTTTTCTAAAATTGCATGCTTGCAAAATCCAAATCGTCGTAAGCCACATTTGGAATCCGCACGAATTAAGACACGGAACAACAGAGAAGGCTGCTTGTTCGTATTAGAATTCGTTGCACAGATTTTTAGAAAATTAAAACAGATATTTTTGAAACAGACATTTTCCTAACGAGATTAACGGTCAGTGATTTTTCTAAAATCGTGTGCTTGCAAAATCCAAATCGTCGTAAGCCACATTTGGAATCCGCACGAATTTAAACACGGAACAACAGAGAAGGCTGCTTGTTCGTACTAGACTTCATTGCACAGATTTTTAGAAAATTAAAACAGATATTTTTGAAACAGACATTTTCCTAATGAGATTAAAGGTCAGTGATTTTTCTAAAATCGCGTGCTTGCAAAATCCAAATCGTCGTAAGCCGCATTTGGAATCCGCACGAATTAAAACACGGAACAGCAGAGAAGGCTGCTTGTTCGTATTAGAATTCGTTGCACAGATTTTAAGAAATTTAAAACAGATATTTTTGAAACAGATATTTTTTAACGGGATTAACGATCAGTGATTTTTCTAAAATTGCGTGCTTGCAAAATCCAAATCGTCGTAAGTCGCATTTGGAATCCGCACGAATTAAAACGCGGAACAGCAGAGAAGGCTGCTTGTTCGTATTAGAATTCGTTGCACATATTTTTAGAAAATTAAAACAGATGTTTTTGAAACAGACATTTTTTAACGGAGTTAATAAACGGTGATTTTCTACAATTACGTGCTCGCAAAGTCCAAATCGTCGTAAGCCGTATTTGGAATCTGCACGAACAAAAATGCGGTACAGCACAGAAGGCTGCCTGCCCGCATTGGAATTCGTTGCACGAGTTTCGGCAAAATAAATAAAAATAGAATTTAGAATTTTGAAATGAAATTTTACAAAAGAAAATTAATTTCCAAAAATAAATTTGATTGGTCATAGGGTAGACATCTCAAAGATAGTAAAGGATTGTTTATTATTTGACAAGTTGTTTATGTCGAGATTAATCTTTAAAAATAATCTTATTTGAATAAAATATTATTTTCATATTCGAATCTTTTAAAAGCTAACGTGCTTTATTAGCCATTAATTGTGCTACTCTGCTACTTTATCAAATAAAGTCTATTTGGCTTGCGTTTATTTCACCTTCATTTGACTTTAGTTTCCTTGAATCATATACCTCCAAAATCTCATTTCTAATTTTTGCCCAAAGTAAAGCCGAGCTACAACCACACGTTCTCGTAGTCTATCCTCCATTATTTCTCGTGCGTCTACTGGTGATAAGCATAAATTTCATAAATAATTATCTCTCACTTTTATCTCATTAAGACTTCTTATATGTTCAATTAAGTGGTCTTTGTCATATTTTATGAGTTTGGGTTCATATGAATTTTAATTGAATTTCTTTGCTTACTCGATTAAAATGACACTATTACAGTATTTTGAGCATAATAGGAGTTTTAGACATCCAAAAATCATGAAATCTGTCTTGAATGAAAGCTTAAAGAATTGTCCACAGTTACAAAGCAAGAGCAGACTCTAAATGGGATGTTAAGACTCCGAAATTATCGCAAAAGATGAGATAGTGTTGCTGACGTGGAATTTGAACAGTGTGCAAAGATCCGGCCATATCTTGAGATACAGAAGTCATATTGAGATGAAATCAAATCTGTTGGACAGCTAAGATCCGGGGCTAACACTTTTGTTCAGACGTGAAGGTCTAATTCGGACACATGTATATCCGAAATTGCGCTGCAAGCAAGTCACAATTGTTGTGCTCATTGGTGACAAAAATTCAAGAGTGTTTTGCATTTTCCACAAAGCCCATGTGAAAGCAATAAAAGGGTAGAAAAGTAATATCCTAGTTGGTGACTTTCTGAAGATGATGCCTCAAAAATCCTCTATAAATATAAGGGTTTACAAGAGGAGAAACAACCATTTTTGGAGATTAACTCCAATACCATTTTCCATCTTTCTTTCTTTCTTGTTAGTTTGCCTCCTACATGGAAGGCTTAGTTTTTCTTTCTTGTTAGTTTGCCTCCTACATGGAAGGCTTAGTTTTTCTTAATTGTTAGTTGCCTCCTACATGGAAGGCTTAGTTTTTCTTTATTGTTAGTTGCCTCCTACATGGAAGGCTTAGTTTTGCTTTGTTGTTAGTTTGCCTCTTTCTTTGTTGTTAGTTTGCCTCCTTCATGGAAGGCTAGGTTTGTAGTTTCAATTCAAGGATTTAAGCTATTTTCATTTTAACTTTGAGGTCTTGATCTTTATTTACATGCTTATTAAGTGGTTTCTACTCTGCCTCACTATATGCTTCAATTTTATTCTTTAATCAAAGTTTGATCGGTTGATGTATTTTGATTAATGCATAATTGATTTATAATTGGTTTTTGATTGGTAAATCATTTTCCAAAAGTTTGAAGAGTAGAAATTAAGTAATTGAATTGAAGGTTTTCATTTTATTACTTACTTCAACTGAATTCTGATTGTGAAATTGGTTTAGATAAAAGATTAAGTGGTTACTAAATCTTATTGATCATAATCAATTAAATTCTGAGAGGTTTCTCAGTAGAGAATTCAAGGATCATTTTAGGGGTTCCAGATGATCCTAGGTTGATAAACACAATGCATAATTTTAGTGATCAATGATTAGTTAAGAAAATAGCCTCTGAATTCCTTGAGTTGATAATTGTTAAGTGAAATTAATTTCATTCTGTATTTTGTATTTAACATTTGATATCACATCTTTACAAAAACCCCCTTGTTCTAATTTTCTCCTTATTTGCTTAAGAATCTGAAATGGTCTTTGGGAGATGACCTAGGTTGCACCTTATACTATACCAATAGTTTGGGGGAAATCTAGAAATTATTTTTGCGCGTTTGCGACGAGCGCGTAAAAAATTTGGCGCCGTTGCCGGGGACCATTTTAGTTTCCTAGGCTCATTTAGGAGTTTGTATAAAATTTTTAATCTTTCTAACAATTTTTTTTACTTTAGGTATATATTCTTGGATTTTCTGTATGAATTCACCTTTTTGTGTATGACCCGATCCAATCCTGAAAATTTATATGCATATGATCCTGAGATTGATAGAACATTCCACCATTTGAAAAGAGCACATAGAAGACATTCATTCAGTAATAACCAAGAAAGTAACAGTAGTGATTTTTTATCTTTAAATTTTGATAGTTTCAAATATTCTGCTAAGAACATGGCTGATAGAACCTTAAAAGAATTAGCTACACCTGATGTTGCTTATCAACCATTGTGCATTCAATACCCTGATGTTGATGCACCATTTGAACTAAAGTCTGGATTAATACATTTGCTACCTAAGTTTCATGGCCTTGCAGGTGAGGACCCTCATAAACATTTGAAGGAATTTCACATTGTGTGTTCCACAATGCGGCCACAAGGAATTCTTGAAAATCATATCAAGTTGAAGGCATTTCCTTTCTCTTTAAATGATGGAGCCAAGGACTAGTTGTACTATCTACATCCAACATCTGTTACAAGCTGGAATGATATGAAGAGATTATTCCTGGAGAAATTCTTCCCTGCATCCAGAACAGCAGCTATCAGAAAAGAGATTTGCGGTATCAGACAGAACTCCCAAGAAACTCTCTATGAGTATTGGGAGAGATTCAAGAAACTATGCGCCACTTGTCCACACCATCAAATCAGTGATCAATTACTGATTCAGTATTTCTATGAAGGACTCATGCCAATGGACAGAAGCATGATTGATGCAGCTAGTGGTGGAGCACTTATGGACAAAACGCCTACAGCAACTCGAGATTTGATTGCCAACATGGCAGAAAATTCTCAGCAATTCAATTCTCGAACTAATTCCTTGTCTAAAGGAGTCCATGAAATGACCACCAAGACAGACCATACACGATTGGAGAACAGAATTGAAGAACTAACCTCCATCGTAAGACAGTTGGCCATCGGACAACAACAGCAACTTAATGTTGTTGACAAAACCAAAACATGTGGCATCTGCACTTCTGCAGATCATCCTACTGATGCATGCCCAACATTGCAAGAAAATGAGACACCTGAGGCTGCAGTAAATGGTATTTTTGGCACAGGACAACAATACAGGCCTCCTCAACATTATCAGCAACAGAAGTTTGAACCACCTTCTGGATCATACAATCCTAGTTGGAGAAACCATCCTAACTTGAGATATGGTCCTCCACAACAACAAAGGATTCAAACATCTGACTCCCAAAATAAATACCAACCACCGCCATTCAGACAACAACAACAGCATATGCAGCAATCTGTACCTTCTAATGCTTCTAAACCCTCTCTTGATAATTTGATGAAGCAATTAGCAACCAACAATCTTCAGTTTCAACAAAATGTAAGTTCTACCATTCAGGATTTACAAACTCAAATTGGGCAGTTGGCTACCACTGTCAACCAATTGAAATCTCAAGGTTCTGGTCAACTACCTTCTCAACCTGTCATAAATCCCAAAAGTGTGAATGCCATGACCTTGAGAAGTGGGAAGAAAGTGCAGACAGACCCTACATTTTTAAAGCAACAAAGCTTCAATCAGACTAATCCACACCAAAAAGAAGCATTTATCTCTACACCTGGAGACATCTCTGATAAGCCATCTGAATCAGAGGGAAAGTCTGATGAAAAAAGTACACCAGCCTTCGATAAGACATCGAATGATCAACAAAAAGAAGCTTGCCATAAACGATCTGCACTTGAAGCATCTGATGAGACAAAAACCCCAAATTGTGCTGATCAGAAGGTATCTTTACCTTTTCCAAATAGAATGGTCCAATCCAAGCCTAATGTTCATGCAGAATTGGATAAGGAGCTTCTAGATACCTTCAGGAAAGTGGAAGTCAACATACCACTTCTAGATGCTATCAAGCAAATTCCCAAATATGCCAAATTTCTAAAGGACTTGTGCACGCATAAGAGAAGACTCAAAGGGGATGAAAAGATTAGTGTGGGACGCAATGTTTCTGCCTTAATTCAACCCAGCCTCCCTCAGAAATGTAAAGATCCAGGAACTTTCACCATTCCTTGCATAATAGGAAACTCTACATTTGGTGATGCATTGCTGGATCTAGGTGCTTCCATTAATGTTATGCCCTCATCAATTTATAAATCTTTGAATCTGGGAGAACTGAAGCCAACTGGTGTGGTGATTCAATTAGCCAACAGAAGTACAACACATCCAGCCGGAGTACTTGACGATGTGCTAGTTCAAGTGAATAAGCTGATCTTTCCAGCTGACTTCTACATTTTGGATATAGAAGATGAGTCATCCATCAATAGAGCAACCTTGATCCTAGGGAGACCTTTCCTCAAAACTGCAAAAACAAAGATAGATGTGCATACGGGGACTCTCTCTATGGAATTTGGAGATGATATCATCCAATTCAACATATTTGAAGCCATGAAGCATCCCATAGAGAATCATTCACTCTTTCAACTTGATGCCATAAACCTTCTTGCGGATGATTATTCTATTGACAATCTACTTTTTGAATTTTTTGATTTTGATTTAGATTACTTAGATAATTTTACTTGCACATGTGATGAATTTGATCCATGTATTGTGTGTTCCAGGATTAATGTTGCAGACCAAACTTCGTTGAAAGATGACATGTTAGATGCAAGTGTTGCAGACATTTCAATCTCAGATAGATCCCTTCCTTCCATAATACAACCACCTCCTTTGGAGTTGAAGCCTTTGCCTGAACATCTAAAGTACGTTTATTTGGGGGAAAATGAGAAGCTTCCTGTCATTGTAGCAAAGAACCTTCTACCACAACAGGAAGAAAGGTTGTTGCAAACCTTAAGAAGCCATAAACAAGCAATTGGATGGACTTTGGCTGATATTCCAGGCATTAGCCCATCTACTTGTATGCATAGGATATTGCTGGAGGAAAACACCAGACCTGTTAGACAACCACAAAGGCGTTTGAATCCAACCATCCTAGATGTGGTAAAGAAGGAAGTAGGTAAGCTTTTGGCAGTATCATCTATCCCATCTCAGACAGTGATTGGGTAAGCCCGGTGCAAGTAGTTCCTAAGAAGACTAGCATGACTGTAGTCAAAAATCACAATGATGAACTAATCCCTACCAGAATACAAAACAGTTGGAGAGTGTGCATAGATTATAGGAAGCTTAACCATGCTACTCGCAAGGATCACTTCCCTTTGCCCTTCATAGACCAAATTTTGGAAAGATTAGCAGGAAAATCTCACTATTGCTTTCTGGATGGTTTTTCAGGTTATTTTCAAATACATATAGCCCCAGAAGACCAGCATAAGACCACCTTCACTTGTCCTTTTGGTACTTTTGCCTATCGAAGGATGCCCTTTGGTCTATGCAACGCCCCTGGAACCTTTCAAAGATGCATGGTAAGCATTTTCTCTGATCTCTTAGAAAGTTGCATGGAAGTGTTTATGGATGACTTCACTGTATATGGTTCTTCTTTTGATGCATGCTTAGAAAGCCTCTCTAAAGTTTTGGACAAATGCATTGAGACTAACCTGGTTTTGAATTTTGAAAAATGTCATTTCATGGTAACAGAAGGTATAGTCTTAGGACACTTGGTATCTAGTAAAGGTTTAGAGGTTGATAAGGCCAAGATAGACATTATTACTTCTCTACCTTACCCCACTTCTGTGCGAGAAGTACGCTCTTTACTTGGTCATGCAGGGTTTTACAGAAGATTCATCAAGGATTTTAGCAAGATTGCACAACCTCTTTCTAAACTACTACAAAAAGATACCAAATTTGTATTTGATCAAGCATACAAGGATTTATTTGATGAACTAAAGAAACGGTTGACAACCACTCCCATCATTCAACCACCTAATTGGACGCTTCCATTTGAATTAATGTGTGATGCATCTAATTATGCCCTTGGTGCTGTACTATCTCAAAGAGTTAGCAAGAGATCTCATGTCATTGCATATGCCTCTCGCACACTAGATGCAACCCAATCCAATTACACAACAGCTGAGAAGGAGCTTTTGGCAATTGTGTTTGCATTAGATAAATTTCGCTCCTATTTGCTTGGATCTAAAGTTATTGTCTTCTCTGACCATACAGCTCTGAAATACTTACTGAAGAAGGCAGATGCTAAGCCAAGACTGATTCACTGGATGCTTCTGTTGCAAGAATTTGATTTAGAGATTAAAGACGAGAGTGGTGCAGAGAACCTTGTTGCAGATCATTTAAGTCGGATCCAGCAACCTTGTGAAGAAACTTCAATTGCAGATTCATTCCCAAAAGAGCATCTTTATCATTTGCACGGGAAGGATCCTTGGTATGCAGATTTGGTAAACTATCTGGTTGCTAAAGAAATACCCAAACACTTCACCAAATCGCAAATTGCCAAGTTGAAAAGTGATGCCAAACACTACATATGGGATGAACCATACCTTTGGAAGACATGTAGTGATCAAATCATTAGAAGATGTGTTCCAGATCATGAAGTTCAGTCTGTACTTACCTTTTGCCATTCCCTAGCTTGGGGTGGACACTTTGGGCCACAACGGACAGCTAGAAAAGTACTAGACTCAGGCTTTTATTGGCCTACAATATTTCGTGATGCACATAGATTATGCATAACTTGTGAGCAGTGCCAAAGAATAGGGAGTATTTCGCGCAGAAATGAGATGCCCCACCAACCACTTCTCTTTTGTGAGGTATTTGATGTTTGGGGTATAGAATTTATGGGTCCATTCCCTGTCTCTTTTGGCTTTGTTTACATTTTGCTAGCTGTTGATTATGTTTCAAAATGGGTGGAGGCAAAAGCCACCTGTACTGATGATGCTCGAGTTGTTGCAGATTTTATCAGGTCTAACATTTTTAGCAGGTTTGGCATTCCTAGAGCTCTAATTAGTGACCAAGGTACTCATTTTTGCAACCGCACAATGGAAGCCCTACTCCGCAAATATGGAGTCACACATAAAGTCTCCACCCCATATCATCCTCAAACAAATGGTCAAGCTGAAGTTTCTAATCGAGAGATCAAGAAAATTTTTGAGAAAACAGTTCAGCCTAACAGGAAGGATTGGAGCTTACGCCTTGTTGATGCTTTATGGGCATATAGGACAGCCTATAAGTCACCCATTGGCATGTCTCCCTACAGGATTGTCTTTGGTAAAGCATGTCATCTTCCAGTTGAATTAGAGCATAGAGCATTTTGGGCAGTAAAGAAATGCAACATGGATCTAGACCAAGCAGGACTCCATAGGAAGCTTCAATTGCAGGAACTTGAAGAAATTCGATTAGAAGCATACGAAAACTCCAAAATTTACAAAGAAAAGGTCAAAGCTCTTAATGATAAAAAGTTGGCAAGAAAGGAGTTTTCCGTTGGACAAAAAGTTCTCCTTTTCAATTCTCGGCTAAAGCTTATGCCTCGTAAGCTACGTGATAAGCATAAATTTCATAAATAATTATCTCTCACTTTTATCTCATTAAGACTTCTTATATGTTCAATTAAGTGGTCTTTGTCATATTTTATGAGTTTGGGTTCATATGAAGTTTAATTGAATTTCTTTGCTTACCCGATTAAAATGACACTATTATAGTATTTTGAGCATAATAGGAGTTGTAGACATCCAAAAATCATGAAATCTGTCTTGAATGAAAGCTTAAAGAAGTGGCCATAGTTACAAAGCAAGAGCAGACTCTAAAGGGGATGTTTAGGACTCCCAAATTATCTCAAAAGATGAGATAGTGTTTCTGACCTGGAATTTGAACAGTGTGCAAAGATCCGGCCAAATCTTGAGATATAGAAGCCATATTGAGATGAAATCAACTTTGTTGGACAACTAAGATCTGGGGCTACAACCTTTGTTCAGAAGTCAAGCTCTAATTCGGACATGTGAACATCTGAAATTTCGGTGCAAGAAAGTCAAAATTGTTGTGCTCATTGGTGACAAAAATTCAAAAGTGTTTTCCATTTTCAACAAAGCCCATGTGAAAGCAATAAAAGGGTAGAAAAGTAATATCCTAGTTGGTGACCTTCTGAAGATGATGCCTCAAAAATCCTCTATAAATAGAAGGGTTTACAAGAGGAGAAACACACCACTTGGAGATTAACTCCAATACCATTTTCTTTCTTTCTTTCTTTCTTTCTTTCTTTCTTTCTTGTTAGTTTTGCCTCCTTCATGGAAGGCTTACGTTTTCTTTCTTGTTAGTTTGCCTCCTACATGGAAGGCTTAGTTTTTCTTGATTGTTAGTTTGCCTCCTACATGGAAGGCTTAGTTTTTCTTTATTGTTAGTTGCCTCCTACATGGAAGGCTTAGGATTTATTTGTTATTAGTTGCCTCCTACATAGAAGGCTTAAGATTTATTTGTTGTTAGTTTGCCTCTTTCTTTGTTGTTAGTTTTCCTCCTTCATGGAAGGCTAGGTTTGTAGTTTCAATTCAAGGATTCAAGCTATTTTCATTTTAACTTTGAGGTCTTGATCTTTATTTACATGCATATTAAGTGGTTTCTACTCTGCTTCACTATATTCTTCAATTTTATTCTTTAATCAAAGTTTGATCGGTTGACGTATTTTGATTAATACATAATTGATTTATAATTGGTTTTTGATTGGTAAATCATTTTCCAAAAGTTTGAAGAGTAGAAATTAAGTAATTTAATTGAAGGTTTTCATTTTATTACTTACTTCAACAGAATTTTGATTATAAAATTGGTTTAGATGAAAGATTAAGTGGTTACTAAATCTTGTTGATCATAATCAATTGAATTCTGAGAGGTTTCTCAGTAGAGAATTCAAGGATCATTGTAGGGGTTCCAGATGATCCTAGGTTGATAAACACAATGCATGATTTTAGTGATCAATGATTAGTTATGAAAATAGCCTCTGAATTCCTTGAGTTGATAATTGTTGAGTCAAATTAATTTCATTCTGTATTTTGTATTTAGCACTTAATATCATATATTTACAAAACCCCCTTTTTCTAACTTTCTCCTAATTTGCTTAAGAATATGAAATGGTCTTTGGGAGATGACCTAGGTTGCACCTTATATTATATCAATAGTTTGAGGGAAATCAAGAAATTATTTTTGCGCGTTTGCGACGAGCGTGTCAAAAATTTGGCGCTGCTGCCGGGGACCATCTTAGTTTCCTAGGCTTATTTAGGAGTTTGTGTAAAATTTTTAACCTTTCTAACAATTTTTTGAGTTTGTATAAAATTTTTAACCTTTCTAACAATTTTTTGAGTTTGTATAAAATTTTTAACCTTTCTAACAATTTTTTTTAGGTATATTATTCTTGATTTGTTTGAACTATTCCGTAAGGAAAAAGCACGTTATAGTCTTGGGAATCTGACTTTAGAAGACCCTTTTGTCAGTTTACAATAAAACTGAATGGGAAGCACATCCTCGACTCTTAGAAGGCGTTTCAGCCGTTACTGGACGTAAAACCAGAGGAAGATGTGAGCCACAATCACAACTACTGTTCATTCTCATGCGTGTATGTTTGTCATTTACATTGTATTTGAAAATTTCACCATTTTTAGAATATAGCAATGCAGCTGGTGAACCAACCAAATCAGGATGGCAGAGACAAAAGAGAACCAGATACCACTCTTCGGTTATAACTTTTCCTTACTTTGGTGGTTTTCTCACATTCCTGTTATATAATTTCTATCTAAGACATTGGGGACAATGTCTTGGATAGGTTGGGGGGAGGATGGTCCGATATAAAAGAAATTAAAAAAAAACCCAAAAATAAAGAAAAGGTTAGAATCATAAACTTGCTTTGAGTAAGATGGCTGAGTAAGGAGTTACACTTGACTCTTGATACGCATCTTATGATTAAAAAAAAAAATTTTGAATGTGGAAGTTTGTTGTTCTTTAGATTTCATAAAATAATTGAAGCAAAATGATTTACATTTCGAGATTAATTAGTTTGGCAACACATATTTGAACTGGATAGATTAGATTTGATAAATATATTACCTGTGAGATTTTGAGCCTTATTATTATTTTCTTTCTTGTGTGATTTTCATCCATGGAATATGTTACTTTAGAACTTGCATTGATTCTTTTTGAAGCTACATTTTCACATGAATTGTACAAAAATGATTGAGGCACTGTTTTTCTTGAACAAACCACTTGGCCAAATAACCAAACCATATAATTTTATCCTTTGATCAGCCCTTTGAGCCGATTAGCCTTTTCTTCTTTTTAGCTCACCACAAATAAAAAAAAAACTTTGTCTGACCATAGAAGTTGAGGAATACTGGATTTATCGTACCATAAGTGTTTCAATAAGTGTGGGGGAGATTATTGTTGTGTTCATCAATATCATGGTTGAAAAAAAAAACTGAAGCAATAAATTAACAAATAAACTATTATATTGAAAAAAAGAAAAGAAAAAAAAGAAAGAATGAAGAAGTGATATCTGTTTCTCGCACTTGCACTTAGACTCAGTTCTCAATCCTCACCATTTTCCTTGGTCGAACATTGTATCTCTTCAATATATCATTTCATCTTTCTAATTCCGTTATAACCAGAATAAAGACCTCTTGATTTGTGCATTGCATGTGTACATAGTAGTAGAGAAGTAGAAGATATGCAAGCCTATGATAGTTCATCTTTCATGGATTGAATTTGAGAGAAACACTTACCAAATCAAACACTTGAGAGATTCAGAGTATATCATGTGAGGTTTTATCTTTCTCAATCTATGTTTTTCAAATTAAAGTTTCCTTTCTAAGTAATTTCAAAAATGTGATGAAAGAATGCTTCATGAAATTTTGTGAATTCTTGAGAAATCAACTCAAAACTTTGATGTTCTTTCAAAAAAAAAAAAAAATAGTCACCAATCCTTAACTTAAGTTTGCCCGAGACGTGCAAAAGATAAGTGTGGGGAAATTTGATAAGCATAAATTTCATAAATAATTATCTCTCACTTTTATCTCATTAAGACTTCTTATATGTTTAATTAAGTGGTCTTTGTCATATTTTATGAGTTTGGGTTCATATGAAGTTTAATTGAATTTCTTTGCTTACCCGATTAAAATGACACTATTATAGTATTTTGAGCATAATAGGAGTTTTAGACATCCAAAAATCATGAAATTTTTCTTGAATGAAATATTAAAGAATTGTCCACAGTTATAAAGCAAGAGCAGACTCTAAATGGGATGTTTAGGACTCCGAAATTATCTCAAAAGATGAGATAGTGTTGCTGACGTGGAATTTGAACAGTGTGCAAAGATCCGACCATATCTTGAGATACAGAAGTCGTATTGAGATGAAATCAAATCTGTTGGACAGATAAAATCCGGGGCTACAACTTTTGTTCAGACGTGAAGGTCTAATTCGGACACGTGAATCTCCGAAATTGCGCTGCAAGCAAGTAAAAATTGTTGTGCTCATTGGTGACAAAAATTCAAAAGTGTTTTGCATTTTCAACAAAGCCCATGTGAAAGCAATAAAAGGGTAGAAAAGTAATATCCTAGTTGGTGACTTTCTGAAGATGATGCCTCAAAAATCCTCTATAAATAGAAGGGTTTACAAGAGGAGAAACAACCATTTTTGGAGATTAATTCCAATACCATTTTCCATCTTTCTTTCTTTCTTGTTAGTTTGCCTCCTACATGGAAGGCTTAGTTTTTCTTTCTTGTTAGTTTGCCTCCTACATGGAAGGCTTAGTTTTTCTTAATTGTTAGTTGCCTCCTACATGGAAGGCTTAGTTTTTCTTTATTATTAGTTGCCTCCTACATGGAAGGCTTAGTTTTGCTTTGTTGTTAGTTTGCCTCTTTCTTTGTTGTTAGTTTGCCTCCTTCATGGAAGGCTAGGTTTGTAGTTTCAATTCAAGGATTCAAGCTATTTTCATTTTAACTTTGAGGTCTTGATCTTTATTTTCATGCTTATTAAGTGGTTTCTACTCTGCCTCACTATATTCTTCAATTTTATTCTTTAATCAAAGTTTGATCGGTCGACATATTTTGATTAATGCATAATTGATTTATAATTGGTTTTTGATTGGTAAATCATTTTCCAAAAGTTTGAAGAGTAGAAATTAAGTAATTGAATTGAAGGTTTTCATTTTATTACTTACTTCAACTGAATTCTGATTGTGAAATTGGTTTAGATAAAAGATTAAGTGGTTACTAAATCTTGTTGATCATAATCAATTAAATTCTGAGAGGTTTCTCAATAGAGAATTCAAGGATCATTTTAGGGGTTCCAGATGATCCTAGGTTGATAAACACAATGCATAATTTTAGTGATCAATGATTAGTTAAGAAAATAGCCTCTGAATTCCTTGAGTTGATAATTGTTAAGTGAAATTAATTTCATTCTGTATTTTGTATTTAGCATTTGATATCACATCTTTACAAAAACCCCCTTGTTCTAATTTTCTCCTTATTTGCTTAAAAATCTGAAATGGTCTTTGGGAGATGACCTAGGTTGCACCTTATACTATACCAATAGTTTGGGGGAAATCTAGAAATTATTTTTGCGCGTTTGCGACGAGCGTGTCAACTGGCTATGTCATAAAGCCACCGAATGCTCTTATGATTGACGTGAGATTTGACTAGACTTGGCATGGAGATAATTGGGTGAATTTTGACATATAAGACATGCCACCAGAGCCACAAGCACATATTACACACATATCTATGGAGAATATCATGGCATTAATTCTAGATGATGAATGCATGGGGTTTGAGGTGCATTCAGCTCAGATGCTTATGATTTTTATTTGACTATAGACGAAAATGCATATAGCCTATTAATATCAGGACAACTTTAGCTTACAAAAATAGACGGATGGGAAAATGCATCTTTTCTACTATTACCGTAGAAACCATGAGATCCCATAGTGAGAGCATACTTATCGAACTCAATACCAATTTCATCGAGATAGGATTTAATGGGTCCTATTGGATGAAATTCTGCAAGATGCTAAGTACTATAAAGCTTCAGCGAGATGTGCATGGATAGAAAGTACCCTGAGATTGACCATCAAATAGGGACTTGGCTAGAATCCATCCTTTTCTCAGTTTCTTTAACTGCATTTCCGCATATGACCATGTCTTGAACATCTACCTAGCCTTCCAACACTCCAAAACTCGTTTTAATGGCCTACCTCTTCATATTGGTTCATACTTTGCTAGAGGTTGATATCATGCACAATTTTAGGCTCACAATTTTTAGACCCAGACTTATGGACTATGAATCAGGAATACTTATGTGTCAGACCTGGCAGTAGTTTTTGAGTCGTACACTAAACTACTGGTATTAGCTTTTTCCTAGCTATACCTTTCCATTGAAAGGAACTCGATCTTAATAGGCACTGATATGACGGAGCCTAGTTGGTGAAATAACACTTGACCAAAGGCTGGTGAAATCAACATGAGACTACAACCATCATTCCTAAAGTTACGCAGCACCTAATGGGAGACCACCAAGGATTTTGCAACCAACTAATTCTAAAGTTCTGCATAGTGGAACCAGAAACTTCCTAATGTGTTTCAGGAATTAAACCTTTCTAATTGAAAGTCAGATCATAGAACTTTTGGGAGGAAACTCTCCTACGCGACTTTACATCCATGCTAGAACTGAATTCAGGTTTATCTACATTTTCTCTTATTCAAACTGAAAACTCCAACCATGATCCGAATGCAAAAGCATGAACACGGACGCAATTATTAACGTGATTATATTCTTACCAGTTTCCTTACACCAAAAGATCTTCATCCTCATTTAAATTTCATTTTAGTTATGGAGGATGACTGACCTTGGCGGAGGATATACAATTTTAGGATGAACATCTGAATTAGCACTGGTTATTGATACCAAGTTTATCATGGCCTGAAGCTGTTATTGCTGATAAGAGCTCTCATAGGATTAGCTTCAAAGGCTGTTTCATTTTCTGCTTCCAAGATGACGATCCTGTTCTTAGCAAACTGATATCAGGCGGTGCATAATTGTGCAAAGTCGTTTCCAATGTCAAGCGTAGAACAGCTAGAAAAGGAAATCATTAAACAAACCTCCCATGTTCCCGACCTTTATTCCTATTTTAGCTTATCAGAATTTAGCATACACAGTACCAGGTCTAAGTCTCCCTTCCATAGCTCCGTAGCTATCATAGATACACCATGCAGAACTCTCCTTGCTCTGATGCATGCTGTCACAGTAGACTGTGATGTATAACACCAGGATTTCCAGAGAACCGCCCCAAACACCCATGCCACCAGGCTAACCATGTCATCATCTCAGCACTTCAAGCCAAGAAAATGTTTCCAAAGCTAAAATTTGTTTACTGCATGACCAGAATCGATTTGGCTACTGAAACTCTGTGGCAATACTGATATGGAGCCAACCTTGACTCAGTATAGCCCTTACCTCCTTTTGTAGTCTACTGGTGCATGCGCAACCAGCGGAGGCAAGTAATTCAAAACTATATAGACTTGTTCTGAATTCCCGAAACTTATTTGAGTAAGAGAGGCTTTAACTCACTCATATACAAGGCAAATGTGCTGAGATTTAACCTACTGATATAGGAATGGTTTCTATGCCGCGTTTGGTCATTATAAGTTTGCTAATAATTCCTAGACAAATTGGTTCCTTCATCTTTCAAACTAATGATCAATCTACTGCGAATCCCTTGACATTCAGTACATCAGCCGGTTGTATTTTCTTTTCACACCAGGTTCACAAAATAGGCTTGCCTAAACTAATCATCTTCTAATACAAGTAAAAGAACAGGATCTGATTATGGCTACACCGGTACTTACACAACAATTGACTTGACAATATGTGTTATAACCACAGATTCCAATCGAAATACAAACATGCACACACCTAATTGTGCCGAATTGAAATATCAAAACAGAGAACATATGCTTATAGATTGGAATCCATATCAATTGAGCAAATGCACGAGATTAATTTCTGCAACCGGATGATAAAGTGTATGTACAATTGAATTTATCAGCTCAAATTGTTGCACGATAATACTCTTAAGTACTCTAGCCAAATCAGGCCAAGAAGAAAGGAATCACCATGAATTGAGTGCCAAGACAAGTGGATTCAATCAAGAACATTGACCTGGTTAAGATGTGATTCAGGATGTAAATAATTTCTTCCTCAATGAAGCAAAAACGACTGGAATCGATCTTTGCTGTAGCGATGAAGGTGATTGCAGAGAGAGAGCTACCGAGATGATACGAGAGTCGCGGAATTTGCAGAGAAGAAATCGTTCCCCCTCAGCAGGAAGTTCTGAGATCCTTCTCTCAGTCCAGTATCCAGGGAATCCCCCCAAAAGAAATCCAGTCCCCTCTTTCCTCTCTATCTTTCCCCCAACCATAGTATACTTAACCTTACCTTCATGGTTATTTTCTAACTCTAGACTAAGTGATTTTTTTAACCACCGGAATTGATCCTAACCTCCTTTAAATGGATTTTATTCTTTTTCACCTGCCATTTTCTTTATTTTCCTTTTATTATTATTATTATTATTATTATTATTATTATTATTATTATTATTCGTTATCTATATATCTCTTTTTTTTATTATTTGTTAATTTATTTATTATTACCTATTTATTTATCTATTTTTTGTGAATTTTTTTTTTACTTCTGCATTTATTTGGTTTTCCTTTCTTTTTTCTTTTATTCTTATTGTTATCGCTCATTTACTTACGTACGCCTTTTATTTCTATCTTGCTATCTTTGTTGTTTACCCCTAACAGTTTAAATTAACTTATCTCAACTCGGACAAAAATTGATGCTCACACACAGCAACAGATACAGAACCACCGGTGTAATTTGAGGCTCCACTATCACAAGCTCGATTTTTCTTGCCAATAGTGCTTCTCTTTTGGAAGTCTTGTCCAGCCCAATGAAGTTCCAATCGTTGTCTAACCTCAGGAGTAATCCAAACACCCTTATCCTTTCCAGTCCGCACCTTATTCATTGTATTCTTCATCATCACCGAACCTTTATGTTCAAAGGTTGTTCTGATGGTAACATTATGTTGTGGCAGCCACTTATACATTTTCTGCATCATTTGTTATAAGAAATGCATAAAAAATAATGATTAATAGGTAAGTTAGCTATAAAAATAAAAAAATTTAAATGCAATGTTACCTGAAATTCTTCAAACCACATCTTTCTAACTTCTGCAGGAACAGAACTCCAAGTAGGCCAAGAATAATCAAATTTTGACTTAATAATTTTTATAATATCTCTACTACATACATCTGGAGGCAAGAAGCTGTCATAAAATAATGTTAATAGTGATCTGATTTAAGTAAAAAACCAAAAACTTAATAATCATATGAAGTCTAAGAAAAAAAAAATACTTACTCATGCTTAGCTCCTGGACTAATCCATACCCTCCTATCAGTAGGATCTCTAGTTCCGATTACTGGTAGAGATGGAAGTATCTGATGAGCAGAATATGAAGGTGTGGAGGAAGGATGTGTACAAGATGTAGGGGTAGATGCACCCGTATGGGGGGTGGGTGGACCTGATGTATCAATTTGTGGCAATGATGATCCTAATCTAACATCCACTCCCACAGTTACAGAAGTCGGAGTATGAGGTATCTCTTGTGGATCAGAAGATCCTACTCCATGTGATGGAGATATCCTACAATAAATTCTGCCCCGGCCTCTTGGTCGACCTCGACCTCTACCTCTAGCTGTGTTGTCATCCATCTGTATACATAAAATATGTGAAGTAATTAATGTAAAATGTTTAACATAGCAAAATACAGTAAAAAGAAGACAAAATATTGAAGATTACCTAATTAAGTTGAGTTAGGATCATTTAAATCACTCCCACCTCCACTATCATATTCATTATCTGTTGAGATATAAGTACTATCACTATTTTCATCCAAATCAACTTCATTAAGCAAATTTATATCAACTTCCTCACCGACACCATTCATATCGACAAGAGTATCATCATAAACGTCTGCATCAATGTTTAACATGACATGGAGATCATGAACTTCATGAACATCTTGATATGCAATGTCATTGTCAACTTCATTAACTACAGTATTTGTGATCATACTACGCACCTTTGTCTTAATGACAACTAACCAACCACGATGTCCATTTGGATATGGTGTATAATAAACTTGCTCAGCTTGTTAAGCAAATATGAACGAATCAAAGTTTCTATATCTTTCTGATTGTTTGAGTTGAACAATTCCATATTGATTGTCTATCTTTGTCCCACGATTAGGGGTGTTATCAAACCAATCACACTTAAAAAGAACTATCTTTTTAGTGGGCATGCCAGTATATTGCAATTCAATTATATCAGTTAAAATTCCAAAAAAAATCATCTTCTAATTGACCATTGGTGCCTCGTACACACACACCATAGTTAGAAGTTTGCATGCCTTCATTCCATGTCTTGGTGTGAAATTTATATCCATTTACAATGTAAATAGGCCATGATTGCACCATTCTTATTGGCCTCCATGCCAAAGAAATCAATAGTGGATCTTCAATTTGATTTTGTGGATTTTAAACCTATAATAAGCAACTTAACTTTGTTGGAATCGTAAATCTTATTATGAAAATATAATACTATTTGAATAATGTGTATAATAGGGACGTACATATTCTCTAAACCATAAAGGAAAATGAGAAGCAATTTCATTATCAATTTAGAGTCAGAAATACCGGGTTGAAGCTCTCTTAAAAAATCAGCATACTTGCTACAAAATAAAACATACATTTGATAATTAGACAATGAAACATGTTTTAAAGATTCAAATATTTAAAGATAATTTGAACCTTAACTTACTCTAGATATGGTTCAACTTCTTCACAATTCAAAAGAACATACAAATGGGCAGCTTTCATTTCACGTTCTTCTAAGTAATATTGAATGCATTTACTACTTCCACGTCCTGGATAATTGAAAATTGAAATTGGTGGACTCAATGAACAACATTCTCCTCCAACATTACGTGGCATTCTACTTCTTCGGGTATTTATGTGCGATGGATAATAAAAAGAAGCAAAAGTAGATGTTTCTTCCATTAAATAGGCTTGACAAATAGAACCTTCTACCCTTGCCTTGTTCTTGATCTTTTCTTTTAAGGAACGTAGAAATCTAAGAATGAAATAATGTATTAAATGATTTTTTAGTTAAAAAAGATTACAAAAAATTAGTAGTGTATAAATAGATTAATATAAAAATAATTGATACCTCTCAAACGGATACATCCAACGATATTGAACCGGACCTCCAACTCGTGCTTCATAAGGTAGGTGAATGGGAAGATGTTCCATAGAATCAAAGAAGCTTGGAGGAAAGATTTTCTCTAACTTACATAATAAAATAGGAATAGTAGATTCCATATCCATCAATTTATTTACATATAAAGTTGTGCAAGTAAGTTCTCTAAAAAAGTGACTAAGTTTAACAAGTGGCTTCCAAATAGCATTTGGTAAAGAATCAAACGCAATAGGAAGTAATCGTTGCATGAATACATGACAATCATGACTTTTCATTCCATGCAACTCTGTTGACCCCATGTCAACACATCGACTTAAATTTGAAGCATATCCATTAGGCAACTTAAGTTGTTTAACCCATTGACAAACAGCTACTCTTTGAAACTTGTCAAATGCATATTTAGCCTTGGGTTTTACATACTTCCCACTTCCAACCTCTTGTAAGTGAAGCTCCGGTCGTCTACATATTTTGGCTAAATCTATTCTTCCTTTATCTGTATCTTTTGTCTTACCCTTAAAATCCATGATCGTGTCAAATACATTCATGAACACATTATGTTCAGTGTGCATAACATCAATGTTATGACGAAGAAGATGTGTTTTCCAATAAGGTAACTTCCAAAATATACTTCTTTTAGTCCAATTATGATGTTCACCAAAACCAGGCAATTTTTGTCCATCAAACTCCCATATGAATGGCAATTGCCAAGTTCTCTGCCAAATTTCTTCTCCGGTCAAACGAGGGGGAGAGGAGGATGTATCGACACAATTTCTCTTAAAACCATTTTTATTTCTTCTATATGGATGATCAGTAGGAAGAAATTGTCGATGACAGTAAAAAAATGTATGCTTGCGACTGTGGTATAACCAGCTAGCTTTTGATCGCTCCATACATATTGGACAAGCAAGTCTTCCTGCAGTTCACCATCCAAATAACATGCCGTAAGCAGGGAAATTATTAATTGTCCACATTAAAGCTGCCTTCATTATGAAATTTTGTCTCAATGATACATCGTATGTAACTACCCCGTCATTCCACAATTGTGTCAATTCCTTTATAAGCGGTTGCATGTAAACTTCAATCTTACTTTTAGGATTATTTGGACCAGGGATAATGATTGTAAGGAACATAAACTCTCTTTTCATGCACATCCTAGGTGGAAGATTGTATGGAGTTAAAATGATAGGCCAACATGAGTATGTCTTACCATATTGACCAAAAGGGGCAAAACCATCTGCACATAATCCAAGCCTTACATTTCGGGGATCATGAGAAAACTCGGGATACATCTTATCAAAATGCTTCCAAGCTTCTCCATCTGACGGATGACATAAGACACCAACCTCTCTTTGGTTCTCATTATGCCAACGCATGTCAGATGCAGTGGCCATTGAAGAGTATAACCGTTATAGTCTTAGGGTAATCGGGAAGTACCACATTTTTTTTCTACCGATTTTTCTTTGAACTCCCCTTCTAGTGGTTATCTTATATCTGTCTTCACCGCAAAGCCTACAACTTGTAATACTTTCATCTACATCATCATTATAATAGAGCATGCATCCACGTGGACAACAATCAATATTTATGAAACCTAATCCCAAACCATCTACTAATTTCTTAGCATGATAAAAATTTGTCGGCATTTTGTTTCCGCTTGGCATGGCCCTGCCCATAAACTGAACCCATCGATTGAAACCATCTTCAGACTGATTTGAATCACATTTTATACTTAATGCTTCCATACAAGCTGATAGTTCTGTGTAATTCTCGCATCCATTATACAATGGAGCTTGTGCAGCAGCTAACATATCATAAAATGTTTTAGCCTCTGGATTTGGATCTTCCTCCAAGTTCTCTGATCTTATTCCACCATCATCTTGTTGTATGACATTGCCAATCTCTGGACCAACATGATCCATTATCAATTGCTCAAATGGATTGAATTCTACCCTTTCTTGACCATAACTATAACATGATTCTTCCACTGTAGTAGGAGGATGTAGTGTCATTGTTTCACCATGATTTGTCCAATAATGGTAGTTTTCCATAAATCCCTTCTCATAAAGATGTACCATGACATCATCTGCATAACAAAATCGTCTGCACTGACATTTCCTGCAAGGACACCTCACTTTTGGATAGCTTTGAAAGCTTTCTTGGTTAGTTGCAAATTGAATGAATTCATTTACTCCTTCTACAAATTCATGCCTCACATGTCTATTATGATCCAACCTATTATACATCCATCGTCGATTTTCAGGAATTTCCATCAGCAGTAACTATATCAATAAAAACAATTATTATTTAAAAGTCACCATCTCATTCATATCTCATTCAAGAAGAAAGTTTTTCTACATTTGGTTAATGGTTAATTCTTAATAGATCTTATATTTAAAAAAATTTCAACAACGTTTTGCATTAGTTTCTAAGTAACATGACTTAAACATGTAGGTAGGTGATCACAATTATAAACCAAAACTAACCAAACACAATTGATAGTATTCAATTAAAATAAAAAAAGAAATATTTGAGGTCCTAAATAGATAATAAATTTTTTTTTGAGTTAAGCACTTAATTTGAAAGAACATATCTGAATAAGAGTTTATTGGCTAGTGAAAATGCTAAATTGAAGTGTTAAACTTCTTCCACACTTTCTTGTTGGTTCCTTGTTGGATCCAAATAATTGTAAATCACACACAAGAAAGTTTGATCTGCAGTGAACAATTGATAGTAGCAACTATTAAGTAGCGATTGATTATATAAAAGTGAATTTCACATCAATGCAAAGTCATAATAACAATCCAAGACATGCAAAGTGAGATACATAACCCACTCATGGTTTTGAAAAACGCTTCTCAATTTCAATTTTAGTTTCATATGCACCAATAATAATGCGGTTCATAACATCTTTTTAACTTTATCTTTTTTACATTTAGTATAGTTTCAAGTGGTAAAGCTAATTTATACACATTAGATCCTTAGTTAAACCTTTTTATATATGTACCAAGAATCATTTGTGAATTAGTAGTACCTTCACTTTAATAATTTTGTATTTTTAATTATAATCATATAATATTTTAATTATTGAAATTAAATTTTATTAAAATTAAAAAATTATAATGTATATTTAAAATAATATTTTTTTTATATATTTAAAAATATATATTATGATAATTTTTATATATTTAAATAAATTATTAAATAAATATTTTGATTTTAAATAACGTTAATCATTAAATTGACTTTTATGAACGAGCAACCGAATATACGTAACTATAAATATTTAAGAGTACTTGTTAAAGAAAAAAAATGTAAGTTTTGTTAAATATCTAATGTAACATTTAATAGTATTATAAAAGTTTTGTTAAATAACTAATGTAACATTTAATAGTATTATCAATGTATTAGATGCTGTAATTTTTAATAAAAAATATTTATTAATATGTTAACTGGTACCTTAAGTATAATAAGCCGCATAACTCCATCTTATATATTATTTGTGTCTTAGTTAATTTTATGCAAAAAGTTCCAGTAATTCGTATTTGTGTTCATTAACCAATACTCATTATTATTATTAAATAAGATGTTTTTACGAATATATCATAATACAGTGCACAGACAATTGGTGTAATATAGAATGGCAAAATGAAACTTAGTTTGAACTAGACGACAATTTACATGCCACGTTATCTAAAGTTATATTTACTATATGTCATATTAATAATTATTTATTAACAAAATCCGATTCAGTTCATAAATATATGTGACCCACAAGAAAAACAGAGGTTGGTTGTTGAGTAATTGATGGTGCAAAACCATACGTGAGCAACCTCTTCTACAAGCCACTCAAATGGATTAATGTGTATAATTTTAATAAATTTAAAAAATATTTTTAATTAACAGTAAAAAATTAATTTTTTTAAACGATAAAAATTATTCAAATAGGATTTTTCTATTTTAATAAAACTTGAAAAATTTTTATGCTGTATTTTTTAGAAGACTTGTGTATGCATGGAATTACTTTTATATTATTCTATTTATTGTATGGATGCAAAATTAATACTATATAATCTTTTGTGATCACTTCTATTTTGTAATTATGTATAAATATGATCATGACTTTACAATTTGCATCCCCTATTATTGTTTTTTTCTCCACTGTATCTATAGTTCACAACCAACAATATCATATGATTTTCTTAGTTCTTTCTCACCTCATTAGTAGCCTTGTTTCTTTTGATTTGATATTCTCCTTTTTGGGATAATTGAAAATGGTTGATTGATGAAGAATAATTCATATATATATATGGTTGTGGAAAATGTTTACCGTTGATATATTTCGGTTAAATGTTACTAAACACCAGTAGAATAATCGGTTAAGTCCAAATGACAGATCTTTATTGTTTAATTTGTTTTGTTTAGTTTGGTCATAATGACTTTGGTGGAGTTAGCACATAGGAAGTCTAGGCATGTGCACAAAATGATTATGGTTAAGTTCTTTATTATTCTAATATTAGCTTTTATTTCCACTTCCATGCTTTTAAACAATGTTTGGTCTTATGCATGATATGCTTCTTTCTTTTGGGTATTTAGAGTTTAGAGACTTTAAATCAAAATTTTATGGCTTCATTGAGCTATTTTAGTGGAACCTATTCAATGTTAAAAAGTAAATTAATATTGATATTTTTACCAAAATGTATAAAGTAAAATAGTTTAAACCTCTTATCTAGGTAGCTTTGTTAACAACCCTTAACCGAGTTAAAAAAAAATTTCAACAAAACTGATTCTTCATTTTTTCAATCTGTAAATAGATAGTATATCTTAATTACCTAAAAAAATTATATTTTTAATTCTTCTAGTTCCTAGATTTGTTGATTTTAATCTTCTTAATTTATTTTAATAATTTTAAACTTTTTAAATCTCATAATTTTATCCTTTTGTTAATATCTTTATTCAATAAGTAATAGATTTTATTTATTTTATCAAAATTTTAATTAATTAACAATTTAATTTAATTTTAGAATTAAAATAATTTATTATTTATTTTATCAATAAAGAAGGATACAGTTTAAAATTTTCTTAAACTTAAATGTAATTTATCCTAATAATAAAAGGATGTCATGTAAGATATAAAAATGGAACTAATGAACCTTATATTTTACCATTATTGTTTTCTATATATCTCTCATATGATGAAAATTGAACCTTATATTTGAATTATTATATTTTACTATAACAATTTTCTATATCTTTTATTTCAATATATAAGTGATGCTATATGTATTATTAACTGATGAGTTTCAAATAATGCAGGTAGAAGGCATGACTTTTTTGTTCTTTAAAGGAGTTTTATTTGATTCTTTGATGTGAAGAAACAAGAAACTATAAAAATTGGATATTCTATTCGAAGATACTTGGTTTTTACCTCCTTGAAATTAAAATTATATTTTGCCAGAGTTATATAATTTTTATTTTATTTATTATTTTTTATATTATTTAAATTATATAAAATATTCTAAAAATTCAATACTGTCATTGCATTGTGCCTTTTGAAAAATTGTGTGTTAGTTGAGGTTTTAGTTGTTATTTTCTTGTATAATAAATTTGGAAAATTAAAAAAAATTATGGGTATATAATTGAAGTTCATTCAAAAACCTATTTTTTAAATTAAAATTCAATAATCCACACTCGTATAAACTATAATAGTGAACCTCAAATGCTAATTTATGATCGAGAAAAGGTCCCATAAGAAATCACTTAGTGTAGCCCATCACTTGACACCACGTGAAGTTATAAAAAGCTTAACATATCCTACTAATCATCCAAACCATGTCGCTTCCTAATATTTTACTTATGTTACCTATTAAAACGTTTTAAAAAATAAATGCTATAATAAGTAATATTTGACAGTATTTTAAAAAATAAATATTATAATAGATGATGTTCACAATATATTTTACAGCTTTTTAGAAATAAATGTTATAAAAAATAATATTTTTACAACATTTTAAAGAAATATTTTAAAATAATAATTGTTCACAGCACTTATTGAAGTGTTTTAATAAGTTTGTTATTTATTAAAGCGTTTAAATATACAACATTTATAAAATTCTATAAAATAATAAAAATAAATGTTGTAAAAAACTTTTTTTTGGTATAGTATATATATATATATATATATATATATATATATAATATAATATAATTGTTTCACAGAAAATACAAAATCCAATTAATTGATTTCCTGTATTCTAGTATATATGTACATATCCTTGTGTATGCGGTATTAGTTTTGCTTATAATCCATTATTCCTGTTTTTCATTGTTTTATTCATTTTCACTTCTTTTCCATCAATAATCAAATAACTTTTGCACTTTTTGTTAATGTAAAAATGGATTGGATATTTAGCAATGAAGGTCCAGTCCATATATGCAAATGTCAACATCATTGGCCTGTTTTCATAGTTGGTCTTTAGGCAAATACAAATACCATTCTAATTGTCTATTGTTGCCTTATGCAACATCCATTCTTTATCCGTGGTTAGTATTGAATAGCAAAATTATTATTCTATGAAAAAAAAAATTATTTTTATTTTTATTTTATTAATGATTATATGATTTTTTTATATTATTTAAATAAAAAGATAATTTGAATTTGAAATCAGAGAGATAAAAAATTTAAGACTAACACATGTTATAAGTGTGAGATAATTTTTTTTAAAAGTACTAAGTGCATTGTGTTCTATAAAATTCTTAAATCTAAACCTCTACTTTTACTAGCGAGGTTCCTCTTATTATTTACTGAAAATTTAGTATATTGATCACACCTTAAGAGTCATAAAACCTCTTTTTATATAACTTGTAAAAAGCATCATGAATAATGATTTTGGGGTGCTCTTGAGCTCTTGTCTAATTACCTTTCACTTTCTCTACCTACGTTAATGACTTTTGGTTCAGTAAAATGGATCCTAAAAAATCTCTGTTTTTTCAATTATTCTTATAAGGATGGAAACTTAGAATAACTATATCCAAATGATAATAACATTCTCCACGTACAAAATTACTATTACATGTAAAGTTTGGATTTTTTAGAAAAGAGTAAGTGGGATCTAATGTTTATATAATAATAGCTCCAAGACAAGCTTAAAGAGAAATGTATAATTAATGTAAATAACAACAATTGCAACTAAATTATAGAGCTTTCTATAATACGTCCGCAGATGCTAGATTTCAACTCTCACATTATATAAATATATATCTGCATCAGCCTACAACATGACTGTTATATATGCAATAGAAAACAATTGCAATTCACGGGATGCATCATTGAAGCTTTCATTGGGCAACTGACCCTACTTAAAAGTAATTAGTTAATTTATTTTAAATTAGTGTTGTTATTATTAATTAATATTAAAAGGGACTTTAGTTATCTGTTGTTGGTGGAAGCAGTATGCCATGTTTTCTTGAGTTGGAAAAGAAGCTCAAACTCTATCTATCTATCTCCTTCCATGGGGTAGTTAGAACCTAATTTTGTCTCCTCTTACAGCATATATTAACCTGTTTCACTTATGTAAGATGTGCCACAAATTATGGTGGTGAAAGAAAGCATTAGAAGCATGATATTATTCAATCAGAAACATTGAATTTTCATTTTCCTTCTCAATAACCAATTCGTGTGTTAAGATGCTTAGTATCATTAGAAGGAAACTCAAACACCTTTATTCAAGACTAGTGTGGCTGCTATGGAAGTGACCAAGGTCTAAAGCTGTTGTTAAAAGGTTTAGGAAATTGAAATGTAGGGCTCACTTTAGAACAGAATTGTGTAACAAGAAATCTATAAATCACTCAAATGGTCTTTTAGTCGAGTCTGAATCTGGAAGGCCTATTGCTACATTCAATGTTGCAATCTTTTCCCTTGCACCTGCTGTTTCAAAATTTGATGAGTGGGTTGTCTCCAATCATGAAAGGATCTAACAAGAAAAATCCAACAAAGGTGATTTTCCCAAGAGTATATTAAAGCAATCTCAATTGCATGCTTCAATGCATAAGGCTAAGAATCTTTCTGACTCTAGGATTCTGCCAAGATCAAAGTTGAAGATTTTTATTAATCTTCTTGATAATTAGATTTCATTGGCAAATAGTACATTGCTTGATTCAATGGAGAACAAACAGGGTACATCAGAAACAATTGTTGGCAATGTTTTTAGAAGACATCAAGTTCCTACAAGGTCTCCTATGTGCTTTCCTTTCATTATGAATTACTATGAAGACACTGAGAAATTCACAAGTAGCAGAAGCATCTTAGAAGTTCTAAGGGAGATTGATGCTGATCTGTTGGCCTTGCAAGATGTTAAGGCAGAGAAAGAGAAGAACATGAAGCCTCTTTCTGATTTGGTAGGTGCCTTAGGGATGAAATATGTGTTTGCTGATAGTTGGGCACTTGAATATGGAAATGCTATCTTATCTAAATGGCCAATTAAAAAGTGGAAAGTTCAAAAGATTATTTATGATGATGATTTTAGGTGCTTTATTCGCCTCCTATTTCCATTAAATAACTGCCACTTTTTAATGAAAGTAGTTGGTTAATTTTTTACCAAGTACAAAATGAAATGACAATTGTTTATGCGATGTTGGTGCGTAGTTACTCAACTGAAAGGAGAGGGGCTCCTATCTATATAAAAGGACATCCCCAGGAAGTGTTTCAAAACAGAAAGCTATCGACCCAAGCTATTATCCTACTCAACTAAAGAACTACCGGGATGAAAAATCACCAATTACACAATTGCATATACGCATGAACATATATACACAAGCGCGCACACACACACACACACATATATATATATATATATAGGTTGCATAATTAAACGCTAGGTAGTTGTCTCCCTGAATCACCCTTCGCAGTAACAAGCTTGCAAGGAGAAAGACCCTAAACACTAAACTAAAACAAATGTGCAAGAATTTAGCAGGAGCTAATCTTACTAAAAAACTCTTATTAAGACAAAGTATTTACCTTATATTCCAAAATTAGCTTTTCGTTCAAACAAAGCAAAACCACCAATATTTCTGCACAAGAACACCCAGAAAATAAATCAAGAAAAGAAATTTTACAAACTAAATACGTTTCTAGCTCCCTAAATACACAAAGAAAGGAAGAAAAGAAATTCACCTTAAACAAATTTCGGAGGAGCAGTGATGGAGCTTGGAGAAGAGGAGAAGCTTCAAACAAAGGGAAGAAAGAAGAAGACCTTCAAAGACTAGGAGAAGTGGAGCTTGGGAGAAGAAAAGAAGTTTGAAATACTAGGAGGCAGAGGACCAGCAATAGCTTACACCACGGGAAGGAAGATGAGTACTAACAGATGGTAATAGCGGAGCAGTGACAGCTTACGCCCACGGGAAAGAAGACAAGCAGCAACGGACGGTAACGACGGAGCGCCCACGGGGAGGAAGACGAACAGTAATGGTTAGTAAGAGTTGGGAGGAAGAAGAGCGTAACAGCGAGAAGAAGAAGAGAGTGAGCATTTAGGGTTCAAATGATCAAAAGGGGGAAGATTGAATACAGAAAAAATTTTGTTGAGACCGAATACATCGGTCACTAAACACTGTTTATTAAAAAAATTAATTAATGACCGAATTAGCTACTTCATTTTATTTTTTTATTTTGCGACCGAAAATTTAGTCTCTATTTCAGTAGCAAAATAATTTAATAAAAAAATTTTATTTTAAATAATATCGATCACTAAATTGGTTTCTATTAGTGACCGAATATATGTAGTTACAAAATTCGATCTCTAAATATATAATTTTTTGTAGTGATTATTCTTTCAGAATTCCATTTCATTAATTTTACTAGTTCCTAAAAAATAAATAATTTTATAAACTAATTAGAGTGGATACACAATCTATAGAATTAACCAACGAAAAAATCCCAAAATCGATATTCAACGATAGAGTAAAGGGTCAAATTAGTCCTTAACTTAGTTATGACTTTGCAAATTAGTCCTCAACTTAAAAAAAGTCATCATTTAGTCCTCAACTTTTTGTTCTGTCATGTAAATTAGTCCCTCCGTCAACTTTGGTCTGACGACGTGCTGAGTTGGAACGTTAAGTGCTAAGGTGGCTGGTTAAATGCCACGTAAAAGCCACGTAAGTTAATAAAACGACGTCGTTTTGTTATCTCCATACCCTCATTTCCACTTACGTGTTTCTCCTCTATGTTTTCCATTGGATAGTCGCTCCCTATCCTCTGTGTTTTCCATTAGATAACTGTTTACTATTTATCAATTTTACATTCCAAGCATTGGATTGAAGGAGCACAAACGCTCCTGCATTTTTTGTTGATGCTGTATTTGGAACCATAACCACTAAACAACAAGCCCACAAATAAAATTTATCACCATCTATTTTCATCCATCTTCCTTTTCTCTCATTCGTGAAACAAAACCCCTTCTAAGCTCCATTTCCCAACCCAAATTCTCACCACAACCCTCTCATTTCCTCTCTAAAGTCAATCACCTCCATTCTTTATCTAAACCGTGACAACAAAGAAACCAACCATGTCCTTCACCGCCTCACTTGTCCTTCCCATTTCCAACGTCCAACTAGTCACAATCACCGTCACAATCGGAGTCGTAGTCAAAGCCCCTGCCAATAACCCCACCTTTCTTGCCTTCATCAACCAACTCTCTGCCTCTCTCCGCCACGGCCTTGACCAGTGCCGCCCTTGATCGGAGCTCGTTGACTGCTCCGTCGTTGTTTTGATCATTCTCGTCGTTTCTCTTCTCATAAATCCAACTCGAAACATTCGTCGTACGCTTTTGAATTATGTCCATCACGATCCAGCTTAGTTTCAGATTCTCTTCCAACTCATTCATCCACTCCTTGTCCTTGCGCAAGAACTTCACCGGAATCGGGAACATCTCTTTCGATTTGAGCGTGTCCACCCATAGCGGCGAGGAGAGGAACCAGTTTTCTGCGGTGCGTTTCACCCTTGACAACATGAGATTCCCCTTTAGTATATGTCCGACGGCGGAGGTGACGGATGGTGAGGGAAGGGAGAGAAATAGTCAAGGGAAGGGAAGATGTCGGAACAAACAAAGTGGTAACTGCTTGGGAACGTGAAGATGAAGCGGCAAGCAGTGGGGTTCAAGAGGGAGGGCCACGTGTTAGCGCAAATTTTACTCCAAAGATCCTTTCTGGTGCAAAGGCGATGCGTGAGAGATGATATGGATGCAGCAAGTGTCAGTGTGGCACCATCTAGGTGGGGCAGGATATAGGTGTAGATGATTTCAGGATGCACGATTTTGAAGGTTATGGTGCTTGATAATGATTTCATGAATTCATTTGCATCTGGTGGTGGTGCTGAAGTTGCAGCCATCACAATGGGACTAGGAAGTTGATGGTATAGTGAATTAGTGATAATGTGTTTAATTACAACGGATGACGCAGTAGTTATATGGTAAGGGATTGACCCAATGGATCTCGCACAAACCAAGCGAATGTCCTTTTATAAAGGGCTCAGATAAAATGACGTCGTTTTATTGAGTTACATGGCCTTTACGTGGCATTTAACAAGCCACCTCAGCACTTAACGTTCCAACTCAGCACGTTGTTAGCCCAAAGTTGACGGAGGGACTAGTTTGCATGACGGAACAAAAAGTTGAGGACTAAATGATGACTTTTTTTAAGTTGAGGACCAATTTGCAAGGTCATAACTAAGTTAAGGACTAATTTGACCCTTTACTCTTCAACGATATCTGACTAGGATTACTACGGTGTCTTCTCCCTCTCGAGTAAAGCATAACCTTATAAATTGTGAAAATAGATATAGGAGAAGATAAGCTTGACAACAAGAGTACAAGTAAAAGAAGGACCGCTACATTCTAGAAATTTTATTAAAGGAAAAGATGTTAATAATTTATTTTCTTTTTAGAGGAACAGTATTCCTTTACATACGCACTACCAATTAACCTAGGCCATATACACAAGTATAGAAATAGGTATAAAAATATATACACACACAAAAATACAAAATGAATTTAAAAAAGAAAAAACTAACAAACAAATTAGAAATGAGTTTATTTTGCCACCAATATGGGCTAGAGATCATTAGAGCTCTCAATGAAAAATAGAAAAAATAAATAAAAGCTCAACATAAATTTAAAAGAATTTTTATTAATAAAAAAATAATATTTTATAATAAAATTTTATATTAGTTATTTTTAAATTAATTTGAAAAAAATATGATGATATTTTTTTAAATAAAATATACACTTTATATATCAGTTATATAGAAAACTGATATAAAATGTAGTGCCAAAAAAAATATATAGTAACATTTTTATAATTAAAAGGACAAGTTATTACATTGGCTATGAAATAATAATGTAATAATTTTACATCAGTTAAGTATTAAACCGATATAGTAAGTCAATGTTTTACATTAGTTTTAATGAATAACTATAATAAATACTTTTCTTTTACCACTTTCTCAACCATTTCTCTCTCCCTCAAAACTCATTCATCGTCATCGTATGCGTTTTTGTCTAAACGATTCTGAGGTATTGTTGTCGCCGTCATTATCCTCTGACGCATTGCCCTTACTTCGTCATTGTTGATCCTAAAGTTGTGGTTACTGTGAGGTATTCTCTTTGCATCCTGTTGTGATATTTTTTGATCTCCTCCTGTTATTATGTATGAAATTTTCATTTGAAATCTTTTGTTTGTGTTATGTTGTAGAATTTTGCAAGTCATTTCCCCCATTGCATTACCTTGCTCTGTTATTGTTATGATTTCTCTCCGATCACATTATCTCTACTTTGCCATTGTTGATCTTGAAGTTATGGTAACTATGATATGTTCTCTTTGCACCTCTGGTGTTATTTATTAAAGTTTCATTTTCATGGTACATTGTTTGAAATCCTTTTTTGTTCTACTCTGTGAAAATTTTAATATTATAACATATTGAACAGTTTGAATATAATTTGAGCATTTTTTTACAAAAATCATGTTTGAAATCCTTGTTTGTGCGTCTTTACAAATTTCAATATAATAACATATTAAAAAGTTTGAATATAATCTAAGCATTGTTTTGATGAAAATTATGTTTCAAATTTAAGCTTCTATAATGTTTCAAATTTAAGCTTCTATAATGCTTGAGTTACATACTTCCTTAGGTTAATTTTAAACTTAGAAGAAAATTCTGTGATGCTTGAGTTTACTTTAGTTGTTAGTTGTTCAAAGACTAAATTCACAGCATAATTTTCACCATATTCTTAACATATGGATCCTACCTCAATACCCTTGTAATGATACTTCAAATTATTTTGATAAGACCTTAAAATAGGATATTTATTCCAGATTTTCAGATTTTCTTTGTTTTGTAACATAAAACTTATTATGTAAGAACCTATAATACCAAATGTGAAACATTTAAAAGTTATGTCTATAATTGAAAAAATAGATTTGCTTAGATGTGCTTGTTATTTTGGCTGCATATAAATATAAAAATATGAAACAGTAGAGGTTACTAATCACCCTTTCTATGAAAATCTTTGTACTTGTTCTTGACAAATTCAACTTTAAACTTACCAATGTTATCCTCTTGTGCACCATCATATGACATATTTGCAACCCTTTCTTTAGTATATAATTTTTTATTGTAGGGAAAAAATAAAAATTTTCTTATTATGTACATAAATCTTTTGATAGATTCTGATATATGAAAACATTATTGTATAACTTCATTTATGCTTAAAAAAAAACTAAGTCCTTATGCCTCCACAATTATGCCAAGTAATATCTTTATTCAATTAGATAAAATGATCTATAGTGCTTATTTGGTTTTAAGCTAAATATATTAATTTTAAACTGTTCAATATTATTGAGATGTGGATATAAATTAATTTGAACAATATACTTTATTTAGATGTGTGTTTTTTACTAGAAAATATGAGAAATAATTTTTGAATTGTAAAAGAAACAATATCCTAGTGTTCAAAAGTGCATAACGTCGAACCAATAAGAGTGTGAATTTAGAGTGCTAGATTATCATAATTCCTTATTTGGAAATTCAAAGATTGAAAACATAATAGGAAATGAACAAGTTTCATCTTCCTGATTTGATTTCAACAGAACAGTAACAACTATAGGAATACTACAAAATACCATCTAAACATATCTCTCTATTTCTCCGGTAGATAACAAAATAGCTAGACAAATAAAACTATAAGCAAAAAAATGAAAGGTGATTAGTAAAGGTAGATAATTATTGGATTGTGTGAGTTCATTTTTAAAATATCCACAAAATAAACTAATTTACTCAGTTTAGTAAAATAAATAATAAAACTAGAAGCTTATGCATAACACAAAATTAAACCAAAACCTTTCATGAATCATAAAGTAACACATGTTCACTAAGTTTATTATTTCTTGTGATATGAAAATAATATTAGTTTAGCAAATGGAAACTGCATAGGTTTCCTTTGGCTTGCTCCCTTGCCTTTACTTTCTGGATTTTAATCACTCAAAATTAGAAAAAGAATTTTTTTTTTTAAATATTCAAAATACTTTTGATTGATGAACAATTGATAAAGATAACCTCATCTTTTCCAAACTGTAAAATCATACATAAATAGATGGATATTGAATTCAGCCCAACCTAATAGCTGCATAACATA
The DNA here is from genome assembly GCA_037954105.1 of Canavalia gladiata. Lineage (NCBI taxonomy): Eukaryota > Viridiplantae > Streptophyta > Magnoliopsida > Fabales > Fabaceae > Canavalia > Canavalia gladiata. Next base: position 27,558,741 of record CM075662.1, read on the forward strand.
ATTACGATAACCAAGTAGATGCATTGAAAGTGCACATTTTAGGATAACCATCAAGATCACCTATGGGAAAATTTGAGATAACACATGTATAAACATGCTTAAAAGAAATCCTTCAATTTACTATCTCTTATTAATTAGTTTAGAAATTGAACTCCCTTTGATCCCCCTGCCTCCACTTTCTTGATATTTGATCATTCAAAATCAAAAAGAGGTTTTAAGGTAATCTTTTTCTTAGCTCAAAAACTAAACTCTTCTACTGATGTGAACATTATTGTATAACTTCATCTATACTCAATTTGATGTCATCTTCAATATTTGTTTCTACTGATGTGAACATTATTGTGAAACTTCATCTTTACTCAATTTATGTCATCTTCAAATATTTGTTTCATGATTGTGCATATCTTACTAAAGCTGTTGTAAAATTCAAGGAACCAGTTCACAAAAAAATTCATTTTGCTTTCAGAAAATGCATGCACTAAACCCTTTCTTTAGTATATAATTTTTTATTGTAGGGAAAAAATAAAAATTTTCTTATTATGTACATAAATCTTTTGATAGATTCTGATATATGAAAACATTATTGTATAACTTCATTTATGCTTAAAAAAAAAACTAAGTCCTTATGCCTCCACAATTATGCCAAGTAATATCTTTATTCAATTAGATAAAATGATCTATAGTGCTTATTTGGTTTTAAGCTAAATATATTAATTTTAAACTGTTCAATATTATTGAGATGTGGATATAAATTAATTTGAACAATATACTTTATTTAGATGTGTGTTTTTTACTAGAAAATATGAGAAATAATTTTTGAATTGTAAAAGAAACAATATCCTAATGTTCAAAAGTGCATAACATCGAACCAATAAGAGTGTGAATTTAGAGTGCTAGATTATCATAATTCCTTATTTGGAAATTCAAAGATTGAAAACATAATAGGAAATGAACAAGTTTCATCTTCCTGATTTGATTTCAACAGAACAGTAACAACTATAGGAATACTACAAAATACCATCTAAACATATCTCTCTATTTCTCCGGTAGATAACAAAATAGCTAGACAAATAAAACTATAAGCAAAAAAATGAAAGGTGATTAGTAAAGGTAGATAATTATTGGATTGTGTGAGTTCATTTTTAAAATATCCACAAAATAAACTAATTTACTCAGTTTAGTAAAATAAATAATAAAACTAGAAGCTTATGCATAACACAAAATTAAACCAAAACCTTTCATGAATCATAAAGTAGCACATGTTCACTAAGTTTATTATTTCTTGTGATATGAAAATAATATTAGTTTAGCAAATGGAAACTGCATAGGTTTCCTTTGGCTTGCTCCCTTGCCTTTACTTTCTGGATTTTAATCACTAAAAATTAGAAAAAGAATTTTTTTTTTTAAATATTCAAAATACTTTTGATTGATGAACAATTGATAAAGATAACCTCATCTTTTCCAAACTGTAAAATCATACATAAATAGATGGATATTAAATTCAGCCCAACCTAATAGCTGCATAACATAATTACGATAACCAAGTAGATGCATTGAAAGTGCACATTTTAGGATAACCATCAAGATCACCTATGGGAAAATTTGAGATAACACATGTATAAACATGCTTAAAAGAAATCCCTCAATTTACTATCTCTTATTAATTAGTTTAGAAATTGAACTCCCTTTGATCCCCCTGCCTCCACTTTCTTGATATTTGATCATTCAAAATCAAAAAGAGGTTTTAAGGTAATCTTTTTCTTAGCTCAAAAACTAAACTCTTCTACTGATGTGAACATTATTGTATAACTTCATCTATACTCAATTTGATGTCATCTTCAATATTTGTTTCTACTGATGTGAACATTATTGTGTAACTTCATCTTTACTCAATTTATGTCATCTTCAAATATTTGTTTCATGATTGTGCATATCTTACTAAAGCTGTTGTAAAATTCAAGGAACCAGTTCACAAAAAAATTCATTTTGCTTTCAGCAAATGCATGCACTAAGCCCTGAAGTCAATATTAAAGATAAATTAACAAACTCATCCTTATACAGTTATGCTTAAACTATATATATATATATATATTTTGGCACTAAGGCTATATGAACCTGCCATATATAATATCGCCAACAATTATGGATAAGATAATAAGGATTAAATTTGGAGTAGCAACCCACCGGTGCATGAAGCAAATCACTAGATTCAATTCTAAAAGTCCATTCCTCTGATCAAGGTTCTTGAGCTACCTTGTATATATAATAATGTGTCACTTAAGCCTTCTAAAAAAAATTATAAAAATAGAAAATTTTGTATATCTACTAAAGTCCAAGCCAGAGAATATGAACCAACCCATTAAGGTTCAACACTTTAAATATTTCTTCACAAGCCTTCTAATCCTTAGACCAAAAGAACATAATTTATAATTCTAGTGCTACACTTCTTTGGTCCTATGCCAAATGCATCGTTTTATTATGTTTGGTTATCATATTAATAAATCTTGAATATCAGATTTACTAATGATCTCAATTTTTTTAAGCTTAGCTTCAAGAGATGCCTTCTTGTTATTTTCCCAAGCAACAATTGCAGCAAGATGCTTTTGAGCTTTATTAGCATATATTATGTGACCATACATTGAAAATTTGTAAGATATCTTATCTTAGTATAGCTTTCAAATACAAACCTCTTATTCTTACAACTTGTCTTTCCACAGTGACCATCCAGCAAGTCACCTCTTAAAATTGAAATTTTTTTTTAGCTTAGTGTCTATTTTTCATTTCAAAAAACTTTTTAGAGAGACCTGCAATTTTGACAAGTAACCAAGTTATAAACATTTCTATATATAGAAGAAAGCAACGATCTTAAAATACTAAGTCAACCTCTAACATACTTCTTTTTAAATAACTAAGATTAGTTTCTATTTTTAATTTTTTAAATCCTTTTAGTCCATTAACTTTATAGTTATGGATTTTCTAATGTTCCTTCTAGAGACATCTACAAATGAGATTTGCTAGGTATGATCCTTCACAAGTGGAATTTCAAATTGAGGCCAAGTAGTCTCGTGAAGGTACATTTTTCTTAGCTTCCAAACAGTTTGTATATGTTTTTGCATTCCTACAATTTCTAAACTCTTCTATTTTGGTAGTTGGTTCAACTTGCATTATTTGTTTTTATGGTCACTGTAATGGTAATTTTTAATGCATTTTTTATTTATATTTTATAAAGACACTTTAATATTTAAAATTTTGAAACCCAACTTCTCGATTCTACCGTATAATTCAATAGGCAGAAGATGTCCATCCCATTTAAGTTACCAATTCTGCTTAATTTGAAAATGTTATACAGTCCAAAATTTTATGAATTAGTATTTAAACTTTTTCTTGTTACTTTTGTTAAAAAAAAATTCTCGTTCTTCCATCAAATATTCTATTTTTAGATACTCAAGTTCAACTATCAATCAATATTTATTACTAGCTTCATATAATTCAAAAATTACTACTTTTACTGAAGTTTCTAGTCCATATGCTTCATCATAAGGTCTATTTGATAATGTCTAAGTGAGCATCAAAAATTTAGTTTTTCTTTCACTATTTTTACTTAGCTACACTAGTGGAAAATAAACTTTTTACATCGGTTGTTATAAACTTTTTACATTAATTATTTGAGCGGTATTGAAACGGACGATATAGAAAACAAGACTTTTTACATCGGTTCTGATCACAACTGATGTAGAAAGTATGATTTTTTACATTGATTATGGTCTTAACTGATGTAGAAAATGTCACTTTCTATATCAGTTATAAAGCAATCAATGTAGAAACTGACTTTCTATATCGGTTATAAAGTAACTAAGGTAGAAAGTTTAAACTTTATTTGTTAAAATATCACCGTCTACTTTTCTACATCGGTTATAAAATAACCTATGTAGAAAGTGTCAACTTTATTTACAAATATGCCACTGCTTTTTTTCTACATCGGTTCACGGATAACCGATGTAAAATTCTGTTGTAGAAGACTATTTTTCTACCAATGTTAGGGGAAGAAAAAAGCATTGATGGTTGCTTTTTATTTCTTGCTTAAGTGTTTGGAATTCACTTTCTTGACATGGCATTTTGGAATACATGTGAATAGGATTGCATCATAAAATCATCCTTAATAACTAAAGTAATTATTGAAATTTACATGATAATTAAAGCTATTTTTTTTCGATGTGATTGATAACTAGTTTGTAATTAAAGCTACTGTTTTGCATGTAGTTAGTAATCAAGTCCAATGTACAATTTATTTAGTTTTTGTAAGGAGTAACAGTTTCCAATGAGTAGGAATAGTTTTGCGAGGAGTAATATGATTTAGCATATGCCATTAATTTTTTAATAGTAGAAACAGTTTCCAATGACTTCTTCCAAGTCTCAAATTTCTTTGATTCTTCACCAATGATTGCTTGAGATTCCATTGCTTTTCTTAACCTAGCCTATTTGTTAGCAGCCGAACCTTTTTGCCACCAAATGCTTGATCACAAGGTTTTCCATTTTCCCTGCTCCATCAAGGCTAATTCAACAGTTGCTGAGCTAACAGAAATTACTCCAGAAGTAATGTTTTACTACTTGCTTCACTTGGGCAAGGATTTCACCTTCTCCCTACATAAGAGATTCAAGACCTGCAAATACTTTAAAAAGGTGTTCTATGCATCTTTGTTGTAAAGCAAAAGTTGATGCTGGCATAGATTTCAATATTTTCAAACTATAAAAAATTAAAGATAATTAATTAAAAGTTGCAATTAAATTATTACCGATAATTTCAATTTCCATCAATTATAGATATTGTTTATTATTTTATTGTATGAGTAATCACAAAATAAGTTACGGCATGGTGTGGATGGCAAAGGTGATTACTTGTAGGAGATGGCCAATGGGGTGAATGATGTTATAGATAGAAGAAGAAAACATTGCTGATGTAAAACCAAGGAGTCATAGAACAAATTTTGAAATAAACTTCCCCTGTAACATTACTTAATGAGTTGGGTTAATAAATTAATTAACTACCAGATTTGGATTTTATAAAACTCAATGATGCTGGAGAAATTAAAGATACTTTTTGAAACCCTGTAGCATTACCAATTTTTTCTTAGGCCTGCCCATTTTTCTTTCCACCATCATTCTCTTTTTCTCATAACAATTATCAATTTTTTCTAACAAAGTTCTATTATGACAAAGCCAACTACTTCTTTTGCTGGCATACTTTAATATTATGCAACTTGATACTACGTCTACTGCCACCACTACCATAAGTAACATAAATCCCACTCATCTCCTTTGACACATTGCTTTCATCTTCATGGAATGGCTTCTCATGATCTTTCGAGGCCTCCTTTGGTGATACCAAAGAAGTAGGAATAGATTTTCCTACACCTATAGAAGCAATTAAAATAACTTTAAGAACTAAACAGATAGGAAATGACACAATAATAAAAGTACATATATCACATGACATTGGCAATTATGTGCTTACTTGATCATGTCTTGGAATAGGGTGCATAACCATAACATGCTTCTGCATCACCTTTAGAAGACCTTGATTTACGATATCTTACCTCTTGCTTCCTCATATAGTTCAATTTTCTCTTTAAATACAAGTTTGATAAACCACATCACACTTATAAGACACTTCCATCAAATCAAAACTTTCTTCTCACTCCACTCCTTTTAATGTAAGATATCCTTTATGTCATTCTATATACGAATAAAAAAAATCACTAAATCATCATGTCATGTAACTTTCCTAACATCTTATCCTATTCATGAAATCATAAGCAAGCAAGTGAGTGAACTTTCCTCCATTAGCAAGGTTTCCAATATGTCTAACTCTAATTCCATCCAGTTTTTCTATCTCTTTCAATGGTATAAACGTCTAAAAATTGTCTAAACAATTTGAAAAAGTAAGTTTTGAAACATCAAAATAGTACCAATAATTTACCGTTGATATTATTATAATTACTTATAATTTAATAATGTTGTCTCTAATTCATATAATTTTAATTGGTTTTACTTTTCAAGGAGTAAGACCTTGAAATAAGAAATATATATTCACAAAACAATTGTTTATGGTGTTTGGTGTTTTAATTAAAGTCTCGGTCTTAACATAATTTTTTCTCTAGCTTTCTTTTTTGTAATAAAAATTGATAAAGAGGAAAACATGATTGAAATATGATACAAAGGCCTTAAGTTATATGAAATTTGGATCCGATTGCATTTATTGCACATTTTGTTCATAATATTTATATCTTCTCTAGATTTTGATCTAGTTTAAAATTCTCATTTTTAGAGTTATTTTAGTCATTGTTGCACCATCTCCAAATTACCTTCTCCTTCACCATCAATGTAATAATGTTTTTTGAATCATGCATGTTTCAATTATCTTGCTCTTTTAATTTAAATTTCTTTTTTTTTTAATTCAAATTTAAGCATAACCTTAGTTTCCTCTTTGAGATTGAATACAATGAGTTTATTGTTAAATAAGTAATCTTGTTCTTGCATTCAATATTGAATTGTCCAAGTTGGACAATTTGGAAAGAAAGTTTTTTATTCAAGAGTTAGCAATTTATTCTCAAATCTTTTATATCATGCTTTATGAAATTTCAATTCAATTCATTTTGCATTGTCCTTGGGTGCATGCTTGGTCATGGTAAATGAAACCATAATCAAGTTGTGTAATTGGAGACTAATGTAAAATGATGTTGAAATTTTATGAAATATGATATTCAAAATTTAAGGAGTAATTGTTAACCAAAGAATAAAAATTTTCTTCTCAAACGGGACATAGGGTCTTACGAATAGAGAGGATGTTGGGTTGTCACATGTGAGGCGAAGTTAAAAGGTTTCTCTTATGTCTACATTTATGAATGCTATATAGTATGGATCGTACATAGACAAATGTTGCATGCACAAGTGATGGGTATGAGAATGAAGGTGAATATTTTTTGGAATTTTCACAATGTAATGGTCTTCATAATAATGAGAGATTTTACTGTCCCTACATTAATTGTTTGAATGAAAGATGATTGAACATTGGTGAAAGTAAAAAACATGTTTGTGATGGATTTTGTTAGAGTTACACACGATGGACATGACATGGTGAATTATTAGATATGCCGAGTCAGTCCCAAAGGTTGAAGGTTGATGTCAATATGGAAGATTAAGCAGAGGACATGATCTGTGATATGAGGCATGACCCTTTTTAGCGAGAAAATATGTATGGTAACTTGTATAATGATATGGAGAAATGTTTGTATTCAAGATGTAGCAAATTTACACAATTTTCAACAATGTTAAGATTATTCAATTTAAAGGCAAGAAATGAGAAGAGTGATAAAAGTTTCACAGAATTGCTTGAGTATTAGAAGAGATTCTTCCATAAGAAAATACATGTATGCCTCAATAATTGCATACTATACAGGAAAGAGTTTGAAAGTTTACATGAATGTCTTGTATGTCAAGTATCACGTTATAAAGTGAAGGATGGTGATTTTAGTTGCAATGAAACCACAAAAAGGCCTCCATCCAAAGTGTTGTGGTATCTTTCAATAATTCCAAGGTTGAAATGGTTGTTCTGTAATAAAAATGATGCAAAAAACCTTAAATGGCATGTAGATGAAAGGAAAATTGATGGAAAACTTTGTCATCCAGCTGAGGGTTTGGAATGAAAGATAATCAATCAACTATATCCAGATTTTGGAAATGAGCGAAGAAACCTAAGGCTTGAACTTGCAAAAGCTAGAATGGATTTGTATGATAATTTAAGTAGTGAGCATAGCTCATGACTTATTCTTTTGTAAATTTACAACCTTCCTTTGGAGTTGTGCATATAAATACATCATGTTGCTTATGATGATTTCAGGCACAAAACGACCTAGAAATGACATAGATGTTTATCTTTCTCCATTGATTGAATACTTGCAAAACTTATGAAAAGAAGGTATGGATGTGTTTGATGGGTATGGTAACGAAAATTTCAATATATGGGTCATGCTCTTTTTTAATATTAATGACTTTCTAGCATATAAAAATTTGCACAGATATAGTGTTAAGAGGTACAAGGCATGTCCTATATGCGAAGAAGACACAAGTTACTATCAATTGCATCATAGAAGAAAGACGGCCTACCTTGGTCATCAAAAATTTCTCAAACGACCATATCGTGGATTAAGGAAAGATTTTAATGGATTTCTAGAAAATGGGGTTACTCTAAATGCCTTAACTGGATAAAAAGTTTATGAACGAATTAAAAACATCCACATTGTTTTTGGAAAGACTTAAAAGAAGGCCATTGAAACAAAGATATGGAAGAAAAGATCAATATTTTTTTTTATCTTCCATACTAATGCAATCTTGATGTTAGACATTATATTGATATGATGTATGTGGAAAAAATGTGTGTGATGGTATTATCGGAACAGTCTTGTATATACAGAGAGAGACAAAGGATGGTGTGAATTCTTGACTAGATTTGGTTCAAATGGGTATACGACAACAGTTAGTGCCATAATTTGTTGGTAAGCAAACATATTTTCCCCCGGCATATCTTACATTATAAAAAAAAAAGAGAAAATAAATTTATGTGAGTGCCTACATGGGGGGATTAAAGTACCAAAAGGTTATTCTTCAAATTTCAAAAGACTTGTCTTCTTGAAAGATCTAAAGTTAGTTGGATTGGATTAAAGTCTCAAGATTATCATGTGTTGATGCAACAACAACTCCAAGTGGTTATTTGTGACACTTTGCCTAAAAAGAGTTAGACACACTATAACTAGGTTGTGATTTTTTTTCAATGTCATATGTAGTAAAGCCATTAACCCTCTAAAATTGGATGGGTTGGAAAATGAAACTTTTACTGTCTTGTGCCAGTTGGAGATGTATTTTCCTCTATCATTTTTTGATATTATGGTTCACTTGGTTGTTCTTATAGTGAGGGATATGACGTTATGTGGTCCAATTTATCTATAGTGGATGTATCAATTGAACGATACCTGGAAATATTAAAAGGGTATGTGAAGAATCCACACCGTCCAGAGGCATCTTTGATTGAAAGATACATTGCAGAAGAGGCTACTGAGTTTTATACAAAGTATTTTTCAGAGGTGGAACGCATAGGACTTCCTAAGTCTCATCATGAGGGAAGACACAGAGGTAGAGGTATATGAGGCTTAACTGTGAAAAACATGGGTTAAGCGGAAGTCCTTCAAGCATATTTGTATATTTTGAATAATATCGATGGGGTTTAGCCTTACTTATCTACTCACAAAACCATTAAAAGGGGAAAAATATTCTAATGAACAAAAATGGTTGTTGAATGAGTATAACAAAACATTCTTAACCCGATTTGATGAAACCATTAAGAAGGATGATGATGCCTTTGATACATTGAAGTGGCTAGCAAATGACCCAAACTTTGATATCATATGTTAGAGTGGATATGATATCAATCATTTTTCCTTTTACAGAAAGTCTCAGGATGATAAAAGTATCATGCAAAACAATGGGTTATGGTGGTAGCTGAGTCGATGCATTTTTCAAGTTCCAAAGATAAAAATCCTATTATGGCATCCATATCTTACTTTGTAGTCATTGAATAGATTTGAAAGATTGATTACATTAGATTTAGAGGGCTTGTTTTTAAATGCAAGTGGTTTGAAAGTTGATGAATTAGGATTTACATTGGTATAAAGTAGCTTATAGGGATGACCCTTTTATCATGACCCACCAAGAAAAATAAGTGTTTTATATTGAAGATCCTTCTAACAAAAAGTGGTCAGTTGTTATTCAAGAAAATACCATAATTGGTAGCGATAACACAACTAATATAGAAAATGTTGATATTTCTCAAACTCCCTTCTCATCAAGGATTGGTAATATGAATAAAGAAAATGAAATTGATGATGTACATGCTATTCGAAATTATCATCATGAAGGGATATGGAAAAATGTTACGACATGATACAAGTTAGTTATTTATTTTATTATATCATTAATCCATGTTTATTGTTTACTTATTTTAAAATATGTATTATTTATTTTATATTGAGTAAAGTTTCTAACATGGCAGATGGCTGACCCATCGAGAACCCTCCTTTCCCAAGTGGGTTCGATAGTCAATCTTGGTAGAAGAAAAAAACATGAGCCACACAATTAAGGGAGTTAACCCTTAGTCAAAGTGATGACTACAGGATTCCCATAGATTTGATTAGGCCACTGGGAATCCTTTAGGATCAAACAAAACAAATTTTAAGTGTTATATGGCCCTTATTGGACGGGCCAAAACTAATAATTTGAAGAAGGGTTGGGATAATGTAGAGCTTTAACTGAAAGATCAAATTTGGGAAACTATCATGGTATATCACTTTAAAGCATTAAACTTGTTTTATAATTTACTAACTAATAACATCTCTTGTTTTATGTAGCTTACATACAAATAGCCAAATACTAGCTTGTTGAAGAGGAAATAACTTTCATTTGCTAGTGAACGTTGGAGGGAATTCAAGACACATCTCACTAGTGTGTGTGTGTGTGTGTGTGTGTGTGAGCCATTGAAGGATGTGTCTCCTTGTGAGGAGGACCAGCTCCTTGATGATGAGACTCGGAAGGATCTTGCATTCGTTGTATATATCTTTATAAACTTTGTGTTTATATTTATTTGACCAATATACTTTCTTTTATGTCTAATTGATTTGATTTCTTATAACAAGAGAAAAGAAAAAAGGCTCAACAAATTTCTGCAAAGAACTACTATCCCCATAAATTATCTCATGAGGGTTATGACTTGCTTAAGAAAAGACTAATTGAGCAGAAGTTAAAAGAACATGAACAATCATTTAAAGTAGACCCATCTACACTTTTGTCTCCACCATCTCCATCCACATGCCATGAGAAATACAAGAGAGCATGATAGAAATCTTCAAGAGAGTATACATCATAGCCTTCATGTATTATTTCTAAGAATATTATAAGTAATTATAAAATTAAACATTTTTTATAAATTAAATTAAAAAATATATATTACTAATAATGATAATTTATATTTTGTAGGATTCTTTGGTTGAACAAAGCTCATAGGGAGCCTTGGTTCTTGTTGGATAGGTCGATATTCTCCATACTATTATTGGCCAACCGGAGCAAAGAGGTCATGTTCATATGATTGGAAGAGGTGTTAGCATTAGATAGTACTTTGGATTGTCTTCCACTCACGTGCCTCCAAAGAAGGACTAATGTCAAGAGATGAGTTGGAGGTCGTAAGAGAAGACATGAGGTAAGAACTGGGGCAGAAACTTCGAGAGGAGCTTAGAGAGAAACTAAAACAGGAGTTCAGATAAGAGTTTGAATAGAAGCTTGCATCTTTGGGACTTTCCCAAAGTCATAAACAAGATCACCATTCCCTTCTCCTCGACACATGAGAACAAAGGGAAATTGTGCTCCGACTAAGGAACATGTACCAAGAGGAGATGATCTTGTTGATGTTACAGACAATTATGAGTTATATGTTGATGACCTATATCATTTGGTAGCTATTGAGAAAGTCTATAACTTGGGTTCAACCATCCATCACCAGCAAATTAATGATAATAATGTTAGGGTAGTGGTTGAATGGATTGAAGATGCAAGTGATCCTATTCCTGTGCCTACTGAGGAGGTTCATACAGTGGGATAAACTCCCAATCATTTTATGTTATGACTAAGAAGACTTATGCAACAAGCTTAACCTAAGGTTTAAATAATTTTCTAAATTCTTTTTATGTTGATAATTTATAAATATATATTTTCTAAATTTATTTTAGGTTCATATGGAAGATCTTAGGGCGAGATTGATGTTAGTGCTAAAAAAGATCTTCCATCCCAACAAAAGAAACCTAAAGCTAATTTGTTTGCACATCTATTTGGTATTATTGTTAACTGGGACAACCAACATTTGGAAATTATTATGAAAACATATATCATAAGGAAGCCTACTAGTATCCCTTTATATATTACTAGGAAGGATATCTTGGAGCTAGTTGTGGGTAACGATCTCCTATGTATATCAATTCTACAATTATAGTTTATGTAAGTAAATTTCTAAACCTTAGTTGATTTAAGTATCAAATTCTAACAATTGGAAATTGTCGCAACCGTAATTCCGACGAGACGACGAACTCGCTAAAATTTTGAAAATGAATTTTTATCGATAATTTGTGGAGTCACCACCAAATTTTTTATTTAAGGGAAAAGACTTTGGAAAAAACCTGACTCGAGGAAGAGATTTAGGTTCGGGAGTCGATTACGAGTGGGGAAGGTGTTAGGCACCCCACTCGCCTATTCCGAAGAACAGTACCCTTAAGTTGAGTGTGTGATTATTTGAGAATTGTTTAATCCCTTTAATTAGTGTGAAAATAAATACTTGATGGGGGTTATCCTGATAGGACTTGATCCTGCTCCTATGTATTCCCCGGTGCAATGGAAAACTCAAGACTTACGTAGCTCTGGTTTTAAGAGACTTGATCTTTTGAAGAAGTAGACGGGTGATGTCAGGATAGGATGATTTTTGAATAGACTAAAATTGCGTACTTGCATAACCCAAACTGTCGTAGGCCGTGAGTGAGTTTGCACGAATTATAACACGGAACAGCAGAGAAGGCTGCTTGTTCGTATTAGAATCCGTTGTACGAATCTTAGAGATTTAAAATAGATATTTGAAACAGACGTTTTCCAACAGAGTTAGTAAATAGTGATTTTCTAAAATTTATGCTTGCAAAATCCAAATCGTCATAAGCCGCATTTGGAATCCACATGAATTTGAAACATAGAACAGCAGAGAAGGTTGTCTGTTCGTGTTAAAATCCGATTGCACACATTTTAGAAAATTAAAACAGATATTTTGAAATAGACATTTTTTAGTGAAGTTAGTAAACAATGATTTTATAAAATAGCGTGCTTGCAAAATCCAAATCGTCGTAAGCCGCATTTGAATCCACACGAATTAAAACACAGAATAGCAGAGAAGGCTGCTTGTTCGTGTTAAAATTCGATTGCACACTGTGAGCACCATTTTTTGTCCGAGTTGAGATAAATCAATTTAAATTATTAGTAATAATAATAAAAAAAATGGGGGGAAAAATAAAAAAAGAAGAAGGAAAGATTAGCAAAGGCGGTTAGAACCAAGCTTAGAGGGATAACTACAGGTAGAATAATTAACTATAGTCAAGCACAAGGTATAAAAGGAAAAATCAAAAGTAAGGAGGGGGTTTTTTTTGGTGTGCTACTTGCTGGAGGAAAAGACTCGAGGTTCCATCTAAAAAAATCTGGAAGGATCTTCGGTTACTCTCGGAAGCACTATTGCACGTTTGGGTGACTCCGCGGTGTATTCATCGTTCTTACCTCCGATTGGATTGATCCCTATCGGCGCAGCTAAGTCTAGCCTGGAGGTGTTTCAATTCTAAGGCCCGTCGCAATTTCGCCATTGTCGAATCACACATTCCTCAGATTCAGAGACGGATTCTTGAAGGTGTCTTGTGATACTCCCGCAGAAGTTGATTCTGTTCTTGCTGGAAAGAGGATCTGTGGTTCTCAATTGGAGCTTCGTCCAGGTCAGTCTTCTTGAGAAATTCTTTGAGTTTGGATGTCCAAATCCATTCAGTTCTTGTTTCTCCTTATCTCATAGCTGTAGTGAGTGTGGTTTATGATGAAATGTATGAATCTGAGTGCATGCCTGCGTCTCGAAGCAATCTACTATGAGAGAAACCTGCTCCATTTGCATGACTGGATCACATATGCACTTATTGCCTAGAGTAACCTGCCAACTGATAGCGTTGTTTCTCCCTGTTATCCGTTGAGATCCCTGGTCAAACATAGATTCAGTCGGTCATAATATGCTGGTCACATGATTCCTGCAAAATTCTATATATTGTAAATTGATTTCAATTTGAATCCACGGTATAACCCTCACAAGTAGGAGCGAACGCGTCAAGGTAATATCGGTTTTATTTAATGCATGAGTAATTCAACGGTGCCTTATATGTTTCAGATCTTGTAAATAAATTGGAAGTTATAATGTACATTGATCATGGTGAATCAGTTCTATGATAAGCATAAATTTCATAAATAATTATCTCTCACTTTTATCTCATTAAGACTTCTTATATGTTCAATTAAGTGGTCTTTGTCATATTTTATGAGTTTGGGTTCATATGAAGTTTAATTGAATTTCTTTGCTTACCCGATTAAAATGACACTATTATAGTATTTTGAGCATAATAGGAGTTTTAGACATCCAAAAATCATGAAATCTGTCTTGAATGAAAGCTTAAAGAAGTGTCCACAGTTACAAAGCAAGAGCAGACTCTAAATGGGATGTTTAGGACTCCGAAATTATCTCAAACGATGAGATAGTGTTGCTGACGTGGAATTTGAACAGTGTGCAAAGATCCGGCCATATCTTGAGATACAGAAGTCATATTGAGATGAAATCAAATCTGTTGGACAGCTAAGATCCAGGGCTACAACTTTTGTTCAGACGTGAAGCTCTAATTCGGACATGTGAACATCCGAAATGGCGGTGCAAGAAAGTCAAAATTGTTGTGCTCATTGGTGACAAAAAGTCAAAAGTGTTTTGCATTTTCAACAAAGCCCATGTGAAAGCAATAAAGGGGTAGAAAAGTAATATCCTAGTTGGTGACTTTCTGAAGATAATGCCTCAAAAATCCTCTATAAATAGAAGGGTTTACAAGAGGAGAAACACACCTCCTTGGAGATTAACTCCAACACCATTTTGGAGATTAACTCCAATACCATTTTCTTTCTTTCTTTCTTTCTTTCTTTCTTGTTAGTTTTGCCTCCTTCATGGAAGGCTTAGGTTTTCTTTCTTGTTAGTTTGCCTCCTACATGGAAGGCTTAGTTTTTATTTATTGTTAGTTGCCTCCTACATGGAAGGCTTAGGATTTATTTGTTGTTAGTTGCCTCCTACATGGAAGGCTTAGGATTTATTTGTTGTTAGTTTGCCTCTTTCTTTCTTGTTAGTTTGCCTCCTTCATGGAAGGCTAGGTTTGTAGTTTCAATTCAAGGATTCAAGCTATTTTCATTTTAACTTTGAGGTCTTGATCTTTATTTACATGCTTATTAAGTGGTTTCTACTCTACTTCACTATATTCTTCAATTTTATTCTTTAATCAAAGTTTGATCGGTTGACGTATTTTGATTAATGCATAATTGATTTATAATTGGTTTTTGATTGGTAAATCATTTTCCAAAAGTTTGAAGAGTAGAAATTAAGTAATTTAATTGAAGGTTTTCATTTTATTACTTACTTCAACTGAATTCTGATTATAAAATTGGTTTAGATGAAAGATTAAGTGGTTACTAAATCTTGTTGATCATAATCAATTGAATTCTGAGAGGTTTCTCAGTAGAGAATTCAAGGATCATTGTAGGGGTTCCAGATGATCCTAGGTTGATAAACACAATGCATGATTTTAGTGATCAATGATTAGTTAAGAAAATAGCCTCTGAATTCCTTGAGTTGATAATTGTTAAGTGAAATTAATTTCATTCTGTATTTTGCATTTAGAACTTCATATCAAATCTTTCCAAAATCCCCTTGTTCTAACTTTCTCCTAATTTGCTTAAGAATATGAAATGGTCTTTGGGAGATGACCTAGGTTGCACCTTATACTATACCAATAGTTTGGGGGAAATCTAGAAATTATTTTTGCGCGTTTGCAACGAGCGTGTCATTCTAGCATAAGTCTGCGTGTTGCACCATAAACCTTATCAGATGTATACATATGACCTTATTCATGTCCTAGCCACGGTAAAGCTTCTCTGTAGCTTAGGCATGGGAGTGTAACTAGCAACAGTAAGGAGATGGATAAATGAGCAAAGGGAGGCTGACAATTTTGGTGTAGGGCATTGGTGAGCAGAAGTCAAAATCCCGGTCCCTTGCTCACAGTAGTTGCCTAGATTTTAGTCGAGGTATCTGAACTGATGATTGCTACCTTTAATCAGTTGGTACCAGGCCTAGCCCCTGAATCCACTTGGCAGAATCTAAGGGCCAACTAAGTCCTAATACCTGCAAGGATCTACATTTGTTCTGATCTGGAGTACTGCTTAGCTAGACCTGTTTGAGCCTTATTGTCCTGCTAAGTTAGGATACTCAGGCCGCAGCAGGTGTGGGTAAATTGAACCTGAAATCCAGCAGCAGCAGTAAATTAATAACAATGATTCAAAAATAAAAATAACAGAAAAAAATAATGGTTCTCTACCCAAAGCTATAACAACCAATTCTTAAGGGATTGAATCAATAAAAAAAAACGAAAGGAGTGGGACGGCAAAATAAATTTGGCTGGTTTGGGGTATTTAGACTCCTCGAGGGTGATACTCAGCCTAAGAATGATCAAAATGGTTATGTAGTCTGTTCATAGCAAACGTGGAGCCAAATCTAAGTTGGTTGACCTGTGGGAACTCAAATCTGAGAATAGGAATTCGTGCAATGAATAAGTAAAAGGAAATCCTGAACATGGTCCTACAATGCTACCCTTGACTAGAAACCTGATATGTGGCAAACCACTTACTAAATTAAGAGGCCTAAGACATTAGCCCAGGCGAAACCAGATGTAGTTAGCAGTCTTATTGTTAGTTAGATAACAGATTCAAAACATCCTAGGTCTGCCAGAGGTCCAGATTACTTACACTGATTTGGTGTCACAGCATGTATGGTTGCTAATATTGACCAACCTACCAGCTGGAACTCCAAAATTAAGGGCCTGATTCTCTGATTCTGAAACAACCACCTAGGAATTTTTCTTGGCAGGTAGAGATGAACCTAGAGGCCCATCCTGGATCTCCATCATATTTTCCAGATGTCCCAATCCTCTGAAACCCTGGGATAGATTAGCTTGCCAAAACCAGTTGCAGTACTTAGACCTGCCAGGTTTAAAAGGCCTTATGAATATAGCAACGCCAATAACAGCCTGATGTAGTCTTGATCCATGTAGAGGCAGGAGAATTGAACTGCTGGAATCTGGTCTTTAATAATTCACCCTGGAGCACAATCAATGTTCTCTTCATGGCCTTCAAACGGGCTCAACCACACCCCAATTCTTACTTCTCACAAGGCCTTGTCAAGCTTGGCTTAGTTTGAGAAAGGTTTTAAAGTATAAGTTGTAAAACCACCTCTAGGCGTAAAACAGTAAGTTCAAAACTGCTGGGAAAACAGGCCTCAAATCCATCACATCAGCAAACATGTTGATATCCTCTAACTTCCGCAGATCCTTAGCTAAAACAGATATCAATCAGGGTATGTCAGTTTAAGGAGGGAATACCAATAGGTGAGTTCTTCACGTCCCTAACCGGATTCGTGGCCAACTTTCAGGAACCTCTTAGGCTATCAGATTAGCATACTTACCTTAGGTTGTAATAGAGGATTGAGAGTAGCCTGTGTATGAAACTCACCATTTTGTACCTGGTTGGTAGAGTAAGCTTAGGTTCAATCTCAAGATAAACCTCTGGGACTCCTCTACTATCAAAACATCCTTGTTTGTAACAACCGGATCCAGTTGCAGGACATGGATTAGGTTTGTTGTGTCTCAGTGTGACCCTCACTACCAATGCTCCTAAATTCAGCTACTCAGTTTTAGTCAGGACCAGAAGATTGGCACATAATGATATAACTGTGAATGTTCAATTGAACCTAAGCGTAGCTTATTCTGATTCTAGGAGGGTGTAAGGAGAGCCTAAGGATAGTTTATGAGACCACTGATCAACATTCTGTTAGAGTTAGTTGACAATAAAGGCCATTAGGAAAATGCTAATCAAAGCAGTGGCTAAACCAGCTAATCCTTGGCCAAAATTAAACTCAGAAGCCAAGTATCACCTGTGTTTAAAAAGGTCAAGCCTGAATCTGATGCCCTCATCTAATAGGTAAATCCAGGATTCGTACCTAGGCCAACGTATACATACTTTGCAAGAAGAAACATGAAAGTTGAGATGCTGATTTCGTAGCAATCCTTGGTATCTCTGATATGAAACCTCAAGATCTGGCTGTAGCTCGGATTTGAGAAATGTGTTTATAAGTTTTTGGTCCTCTGCACAATGAACGGCTGTGAAAGATTAAGTCTAAAACTCAAATCTAGCAAAACTTGAATCCGCAGCAATATCAAATGTAGATCCCTGATCCTGCCTACTAGCAATGCCCCATTGAACTGCACTACCTTAGAGCTGTCACAGTTGGGAGCAGCCGCTGTCAAGCTTTGTAATTGATCTTAGCTACCAAGAGTGTGATCTAAGTTTTGTTAGGTTCATCTCAGGCTCCGTTGTAGCCTTAGCAATGAGTCTGTCATGGGGATTTGCCTTAGAAGTAATAGCTAAGGAGTTTCATAACTTAGCCAAACTTGCGTCAATATTGTTCAACTGTGGAACATACTAGCAGCTATAATAGGCTTTAGTCTATTTTTATAAGCTAAACTATGGCTAAGTTAATTGAAAAGACCTTAAACAGGATAGGTTGAAGACTACTCAAAGATCAGGGAGAGACTCGCCCCATGCTTAGAATGATCATGACAGTAGGATCACCACTTGACTATACACCTTTAACTATTGGATAAACAAAAGGCAAACTTGAAAGCCCTGTCAAATCTATGTTAAGTATTTGAGAATCCAGGGCACTCAAAATGGCTATATGGAGCCTCTAGAGGCTTGAGTCTAAATTAGGACTGATATCAGCAGGCTGGTTGGTTCAAAAAGTAATTCGTAGAATAGGATCAACAGAAGTAGTCTTCGAAGAAGTAATGTTAATCCATTTGTTTATTGATCCAGTAGGAGTACATTCAAGGTATCCATCAAATTGAGCTAAATGGGGTGGCAGAATGAGTGATATCAGATACATTCTGCAGAAAATTGTTTTTAATCATCAACTGGATTCCCAGAATAAGTCTTGGGAGTGTATGCTAGGAAGCCAAAACAATTTTGGAAAGGAACAAATGGGAGATACCAAATTACAGCCACAAATCTATGGTAGCAGCCAATTTTAACTCCAGGTCCTAAATCCCTCGATTCACAAGTCAAGCCACGTGAATTAGTGCTATCCTAATATACTCAATAAAGTTGTGTTTACAGATTCTGTCTAAGTAGAGGTCACTGTACCCTTTTTTGTACTTAGAAGTTCAGATGTCCTTGAACCCAGTGAGACTGCATTGGACTTGGTCTAGATGGGGAAACATCTCTACTAGTGAACCCTCCGCCACAACTGCTACTTCATATAGCAACTGCCATACCCTTATGATACATTCAGATTGAGTGCTAAGGGGACCACATCTACTTGGTTATAATCCGAAACAGGTCCATTATCAACAACCTTAAGAGCTGAGACCACGTAATTGATACTATTGTAAGTGCTTTAGTTGCAATTGGACGATGCACGAGTGATTTTCCTTTTAAAATGCTATCCCACACTTCCCCTCAGGTTACAAAGAAATGGTCTCTATGCCCCCTGAGTTCAAGGAACCTTTGCGCATGCACGTAAGGTTGATAGCCTGATTGTCATTTCACCAAAAATGGTTTGAACTACGGATATTATAGCAAACCCAAAGCCTAGCTTGAATAGTCAGGTTTCCCAAAGTCTGAATGAAAGGGGACAAATTTGATCCCCATACTGTGTACTTTTCTTCTAAATGCATGACAATTAGAGTGTTACCTGGTAGTTCAATAGGGCCAGTCTAAATTTTTCTCTTGGCCCAGTGGCTGTTGGATTTTGAAATAGGCCATACTTGGGCCATGATTACGAAATAGACCATGGGACATCACATGCCTAAGCCTAAGAGGGTCCCTAATTGAGTCAGGTGTCACGTCAACCTTCAATTAAAAATTAATCCCTTGTGGTTAAAAAGGGCCTGCAGGTTACAACAACGCAGAAGGAACTTGATTTTGAGCTATGCTAAATATCCTTCTAACTAGGCGTTCCTAAGTGGGCCTCGCTATCTACCCTTTTATCAAATCCAATTCTCATGTCTTTATTTTAAAACCAAAATTCTAGATTTTTCCTCAAGGGTCAAGCCCCCAATTTTGTTTCAAAATTCATTTATTTGGGCCCAAGCCCAATTTCATTTCTTTGCACAATTTCCGCTTGTTAAAATCTCCATTTGTTTTTAATCCAAAATTCAGTTCTAAAGTATTAATAACAATCATAGATAATAACAATAATAAGGTTAAATCTCTTGGTTAACTTGAGTCAAGTCCCATCTTTTATTTTTTATTTTATTTTTTTTATTTTTATTTTTTATTTTATTTTTATTTTATTTTTTATTTTTTATTTTTTGGTTTATTTTCTCTATTTTCAAAACGTCTGTCTTAACTTTCTAAAATGTGTGCAAACGAATTCTAATACAAACAGACAGCCTTCTCTGCTGTTTTGTATTTAATTCATGCGGATCCATACGCGGCTTACGACGGTCTGGATTTTGCAAGCATACAAAGTCAGGAAGCCCCTGTCTTCACTAACTCTAAAAAAAACTCTATTTTCAAAATATCTGTCTTAACTTCCTAAAATGTGTGCAAACGAATTCTAATACAAACAGGCAGCCTTCTCTGCTGTTTTGTGTTTAATTCGCGCGGATCCATACGCGGCTTACGACGGTCTGGATTTTGCAAGCATACAAAGTTAGAAAGCCCTTGTCTTCACTAACTCTAAAAAATGTCTATTTCAAAATTTTTGTTTTAATTTTCTAAAATGTGTGCAAGCGGATTTTAACACGAACAGGCAGCCTTCTCCGCTGTTCTGTGTTTCAAATTCGTGTGGATTCCAAACACGGCTTACGACGATTTGGATTTTGCGAGCATAAATTTTAAAAAAATCTCTATTTACTAACTCTTTTAGAAAACCGCTATTTCAAATATCTATTTTAAATCTCTAAGATTCGTACAACGGATTCTAATACGAACAGGCAGCCTTCTCTGCTGTTCCGCGTTATAATTCGTGCAAACTCACTCACGGCCTACGACGGTTTGGGTTATGTAAGTACGCAATTTTAGTCTATTCAAAGATCAATCCTATCCTCAAATCACCCCTCTACTTCTTCAAAAGATCAAGTTTCTTAAAACCAGAACTACGTAAGCCTTGAATTTCCCATTGCACCGGGGAATACGTAGGAGCAGGATCAAGTCCTGTCAGGCTAACCTCCATCAACCTATTTATTTTCAAATTAATTAAGGGATCAAACTATTTTCAAATAATCACACACTCAGTTTAAGGGTACTGTTCCTTGGAACAGGCGAGTGGGGTGCCTAACACCTTCCCTACTCGTAACCGACTCCCGAACTTCGAATCTCATCCTTGAGTCAGGGTTTTTCCAAATCTTTTTTCCCTTAAACAAAAATTTGGTGGCGACTCCACAATCAAAAGAAATTTATTTTCAGAATTTAGCGAGTTCGTCATCTCGTCGGAATTACGATTGCGACAGATGGTGACTCCACTGGGGACTTTAGAGAGTCAAGCCCTTTTTCAAAATGGAGTGTATAAATGCATGTTGATCCCTTTTCTATTTATTTCCACGATTTATTGATTGTATGATTCATCTTTTTATTTATTCGTTTGTTTGTTTGTCTACTTATTCTCTGTATAACCCTAGGATAGATGAACAGTAAATTATTATGCATATTTTGCGCGATTTCCCCAATTGCAGGTATCCCAAAAGTAACGTGCCCTCCATACATTATAATGCATAATCATGAGTGGGGCCCTGTACCCGGGTCTAAGCGAAACCTAAGACTAGAGGGGTCTAGTGGTGTCACTTGGGATGCACGTCCCGTTTGGCTATCATGAAAACTCCAGCTAGAGTGCGTCCTTTTCATGGTGCCCTGTAACTGGTAGCCTTCTCTACGGTTGCAGCAAGCACTAAGAATCGGAACTTGGCTCTGGTAACCAATTTATCCCAGGATTACAACCCACCTTTTGTGAAAATGCATACATTAAATATCCTAGTCCCGTAGGACAGGTAACCTCAAAATAGGACACGAGGAGGGCACACTTTCGGCTATGTCGGTAAACCGCACTTGCCTACCCATATGATGTTAAATTTACATCGCACATTAGAATATAATGGATAGCAAAAGAAAAGAGAAGAGAAAAAGAAAAGATAAATAAAAAATATATATATATATATAAACGATGATGAAAAAAAAAAAAGAAAGGGGAAAAGAAGGAGAAGAAAAGGGAAAGAAAGAGAAGAGGTGATGCCTAGAGTAACTCTCCGGAGTTCACCCATAGCATACTTGGATGCATATACGTCATCTCATATCAAGTTCCTGCATTTTAATATCCTTCGCATATCATTTCCCCATTCCAAGACATTATCATCTCATATCATGCATCGATGCATAGCGCTCCACACCACGATGGATGTGCGCCGTCTCATGCCACATCATATTTTAATACGAGTCAGGTCATACCCATCACATCATTCCATATTATGCTCCCATGCATGACTTCACCGTATCTAAATTAGTGTTGTATGCTTGACTTTTTTGGACATAATGCTTCAACTTATGTGTTTCACATTAGATTATTCGATCATACATCTAATTATTTTACGTGTTTGTTTTTTCGAGGGAATCAGATTCTTGATGGCATCTAAGAGGGGTGAAATGGAAATTAATGTGGGGTCAGAGTTGAGGAAAAAACGTAAGATCGGGGCCAAAATGACCGATTTGTCAAGTCTGGAGCCTTTGATCAGAAAATTGCAGACAATTCAGAAGTTAGCGTTTGAAAAGAAATATGGGAATATCCTAAACCTGCTAAGGATTAGGGTGCAAGAAGAGGCCATCACTGCCATGGTCCAATATTACGACCCGCCATTGCGATGCTTCACTTTTGGGGACTTCTAGCTAGCCCCGACCCTGGAAGAATATGAGCAAATCATCGGTTTGCCGCTGGAAGGAAGCAAGCCCTACAGTCACTTGGAACACACCCCTTCTTTTCGAGTCGTGGCCCAATGTATCGGGTTACAAGATAGCGATCTCCTCACAGAATTCCAGGAAAAAAATTCACTCAAAGGCTTCACAAGAGAGTTCTTGGAGAACTACCTACAATACTTGGCTGAAAATAACAATTGGGAGATATACATGGATGTGATCGCCCTGGTCATATATCGCTTGGTATTATTTCCCCAAGTCGATAACTTCATAGACTTGGCCGCAATCAGCGTGTTCTTAGCCCGGAAGAATAGATCTAAAAACCCAGTCCCCGCATTGCTCGCTGACTTATACTGCACGTTGGATCTATGTTATGGGAAGAACAAGAGAAGGGTAGCCTGCTGCTTACCGATATTTTATGTTTGGATCACAGCACATGTATTTAAGAGAGAGATGAAAGTCTAGTGTCCCATCTCCGATTTATTGTGCTATCAACTAAAAGAAATGAATGGGAGAGAATGGGTAGAGCACCTGTCCAGCTTGACAGAGGGCAAGATCAGGTGGCAGCCAACATGGAAACAAAAGACCTCAGTCATCTATCATTGCAAGGGATTCCACAACGTCCCCCTCATGGGAACAAAGGGATGTATCAATTACAACCCCATACTAGGACAGCATCAACTTGCCTATCCCATCCGAGGTCCCCCATCGGCAGAATTGTTGACCCCTTTTAATGTTTACTACGAAGGAGACTTCGCGGAGCCTCTTCGAAAGGTACGGGAAGCTTGGGAGATAGTCACCAGAAAAGGGAAAGAATTAGGGGTTAGAAGTTGTGCAGCCAAAGAAGAATACAGGCAATGGGTCAAAGAAAGAGTGCAACGGATTAAATTGCCTTTTAAACCTCAAATAGCCCCCTCGGAAAGCCAACCAGTACAAGAAGAGGAAATTGAAGATGAAATTGTCAAAGAACTGAAAGCAAAGCTGGAAAGCATGACCACCAAGAGTAATGGGTTGGAAGAAAGATTGTTGAAGGCCCAACAAGAAAATGCCGAATTAAAAAGACAGAACCAAGAGAAAGATGCCGCCCTGGAAAGTCTCCGAGAACAACAAAATTCAGAGAGAGAATATGCGGCTAAAATCCACATGAATTTGCAAGCAGCCAAAAAAGAATTAGGAATAAGAGCACAAGAGAAGGATACAGCTCTACAGGAAGGCCGAAGAATGAAAGATGTGATTGATCAACTCAGGGACCGAGTCCATAAGGTCAGGCGCGAAAAGGATCAAGCAACAAACGAAAGAAACCAAGCACGAGCAGAAAAAAGCCGAATAATGGACGAAAGAAGCATGTTGCAACACCACACAGAAGAACTGAATCAACAAATTCAAAACCTGGTAGCCGAATGGGGGCACGAGGTGGACGAAGAAAGATGGAAGGTTATCGAGGTAATCAGAATGCAACAGAGGGGTATTAGTGATATCCAGGATGAGATGCGATGGTATAAAGACACAGCCGACCATTGGACTAGATGTTTCGGGAGGTTAGCCAGCTTGGCAAACATGGCCATCGAAGAAATCCCACCACTACTCAAGAAGGCTGAGGCTTCACTACACCCGCTCCATACCCCAGTAGAAGTCGAGGAATTTATCCACTTTTGTAAAGAACTGATCTTAAGGATGAAAAAATACATTGTTCTAGCAGAAAAAGATGGACAGAATGTACCTTGAAACTTGCACTTTGAATGAAAATCTGACTCTGCATTAATCTCTGACGCTGCATTAATTTCCATTTCATACTCGAAGCGCGCAGCAAACAAACGATGCCTATCGAGACATCTAAATCCTTCACATTTTTAACTTAAAGTTAATATTTCACTTGTTTGATTTATAATTTATTAAATTTAAAATTTTCAGAAAACACAATAGCAGGCTCATGCTTTCCTCGGCATCCTTATAGCACGCGCTCTCGAACAAAGATGATGAACGAGCTAGAATCCCAGAACGAAGAGCTGAGAAACGAGGTGGCTGACCTGAAAGAGCAGGTAGCTAAGTTGATGAAGATGCTGGAAAAAAAACGCAGAGGGACCCTCTGGTGGAGAAGCGACTGGTGTGGTTAATGCTTCTCGACCTCTGCACATCAATGTGGATCAAGAATACAGTGTGCCACCGGGATTCACACCCTCATTCTTTCCTAACACACAACAAGCTCCCGGTATTTCCATAAATCCGGGTGAAAATCCTCACACCTACCCCTCACACACTTATCCCCTTGTCACTCACCACACAAACCCTCCTGTCAATCACCACATAAACCCTACCGCATATCCATCGCAGACAAACCCCGCTGCCTCTTTCCCTCAAAACACCATCCCTAATTACACCTACATGAACACCACTACCACTGAGAATCCCGCATACTCCGTCCCTGTAACCACATATCCACTACACCCACAACAACCACCCCATCCTTATGGCTCTGCCACCACTCAACCTAACCTTTATCCTCCTCCGACAGGACAGGCAGGAAATGAAAATCAGGCAAATCCTTCTGGCCAGGAAGCCCATCTCAATGGCAGGTGGCAACATTTGGAGGAGAGAGTCAGGGCTATCGAGGGCAGTGGTTACGGGATGACAGATGCTTCGGATCTCTGTTTGGTCCCTGATGTAGTAATCCCGCCCAAATTCAAAATACCGGAATTTGAAAAATACAAGGGGTCAGGCTGCCCAAGAAGCCATTTGACCATGTATTGCAGAAAAATGGCTTCTCACGCCCATGACGATAAGCTGCTGATTCATTGCTTCCAAGACAACCTTACGGGAGCAGCAGCTAATTGGTATACGCAGTTGGAAAGGGCGTATGTCCGCTCTTGGAAAGACCTCGCCGACGCTTTCCTCAAACAGTATAAATACAACATCGAGATGGCCCCTGACCGGACCCAATTACAAAATATGATTAAGAAAGAGGAGGAGACCTTCAAGGAGTACGCGCAGAGGTGGAGGGAACTAGCTGCTCAAGTCCAGCCACCCCTGGTCGAACGGGAGATGATAAGCATGTTTATGGAGACCCTCCCGGCTCCTTTTTACGATAAAATGGTGGGAAGCGTGTCAACCAGTTTCTCTGATATGGTACTGATCGGAGAACGCATTGAGAGTGGCTTACGCCGAGGGCGTATTATCCATAACATGGTTGGTAATGTGAATACGAAAAAACCAGCCAATAATTCTTGGAAAAAGAAAGACGGAGAAACTCACCTCGTCACTCATGACCCGCACCGTCCGATGAACGCACCACCACCCCCCAACTATCAGATACCATATCCACTATAATATCCATCACAATATCCACCACAATATCCGCCCAAGTATCCACCCCAATACCCTCAAATGGTAGCTACAGCCCAGCCTAACTACCAACCACCCTACACGCCTCCTGCATCTTTCCGACCCACGACCCCGTTCATAGCCCAGCCACCACAAGCCACGCCACCACCACCACAAAAAACATGGAATCAAAACACCAACCCAAACACTAACCAACCTCAAAAAAGGACAAATAATGAAAGAAAGTTGGTGCAATTCGATCCAATACCCATGAGCTATTCCGACTTGCTACCCCGATTGTTCCAAAACTCCTTGATAGCACCATGCCCCATGAAGCCATTGGAACCTCCATATCCGAAGTGGTATGACCCAGCAGCAGAATGTGACTACCATGCTGGGGCCATAGGACATTCTACCGAAAACTGTCAGGGGTTAAAATATAAGGTCCAGAGCCTGATAAATGCAAAGTGGCTCAATTTTGAGAAAGATACTCCGAATGTAGGGAGCAATCCATTGCCCAATCATGCGGGCCCATCTATCAATTCTATCGAGGTCGACCTGGAAATAAATATGCTTAATGAGGCCTTCCCAGGATGCCCCAGGCCGTTGATCATCAAATACACCGAGGAACCCGCTGTCCCAACCCCAGGTGGGCTAAAACCTGTGACAATAAAGATCCCTGGGCCCTTCCCATACCATAGCAACAAAGAAGTACCTTGGAAATACGATGTAGAAGTTTCTGGAGGGAAAGACGGAGAAGACAAGTCTGAAGGTACCATTGACTCAATACCAAATATCATAAACATAGCCGATGTCGGTGGTATGACAAGGAGTGGCCGCATCTACACTCCTAGAGAAGAAAGAAGGGAACAGTCGTGCGGTGAGGCGATCTTGGCTGGTCCGGAGCCAGAAATCAGCAAAAGAGACGAGGTAGAGGAACTGAAAAAACCTGTCTCCGATGAGGAGGCTTGTGAATTCTTAAAAATGATAAGGCAAAGTGAATACACAGTAGTCGAGCAGCTCAATCGTATGCCAGCAAGGATCTCACTACTGGGACTTTTGATGAACTCCGAGCCTCATCGAAGGGCTCTGCTAAAGATACTCAACGAAGTTCATGTGGTGCATAACCTGTCAGTGGAGAAATTTGAGGGCATCGCGAGCAATATAACAGCCAATAACTTCCTCACTTTTGCCGACCACAAAATACCTGAAGAAGGGGCCGGACATAACAAAGCTCTCCATATATCCATAAAATGTATGGACCACATCCTGGCGAGGGTGCTGATCGATAATGGGTCATCTCTGAATGTAATGCCTAAAGTAACTCTGTCTAAGCTGCCGCACCAAGTTTCCCAGCTAAGGACAAGTTCGATGGTCGTCAGGGCATTTGATGGGTCTCAGAGGGAAGTCATAGGGGAGATCGATCTGCCAGTTCAGATCGGGCCAATTATCTTTAACGTGACCTTTCAGGTCATGGACATACTGCCCGCATATAGTTGTTTATTGGGCAGACCCTGGATACATTCAGCAAGAGTTGTGCCATCCAGCTTGCATCAAAAGCTGAAGTTCATCACAGACGATAGGTTGATTATCGTCTCGGCCGAGGAGGATTTTTTAGTCAGTAAACCCACCAACCCTCCTTATATCGAAGCTGCTGAAGAAGCTCTAGAAACACACTTCCAGGCCCTGGAGATTGCTAATGTCACAACTATTAAGGAAGGGGAAGCGGTAGGCCAACCTCGGCCTTCAAGACCATTATTAATGATGGCCAAGATAATGTTGAAAAATGGGTTTAAACCCGGAGGCAAACTGGGGCAAAATGAAGAGGGATTGATTCAACCCCTACAGTTGAATAAGAACAAACGCCGATATGGGCTTGGGTATAAGCCTACTAAGGAGGATAAAGAAGGATGGAAGAGGGTCCCTTTGCGTCACCTATCAGAGGATTTTTGGAGCGCGGGGTACGAAGCCCCAGATTTTGTGGCCATGCTGGATAAAGGAAAGATGATGCCCAGCATTGATGATTTAGTGACGGCCTGCCCGCCTGGGCAAGAATTGAGCAATTGGGAGACAATCGAACTTCCCATGACTTTTAATTCGGTCTCAATGTAATTCTGTAATTGCCATACATTTTTGAAAAAAATAGAACAATATTGTGTACACATTCTGATCAATATAATACGATTGAATTTTCTTATGATTATTTTCTCTTGCTTTTCCCAATACCCCCGTGTCTCACTTCCGTTTCACTCATTTTTCCATAACGCAGATCCAAAAATAACCCACTTAATACCAGTCACGCTAGTATTGTATCAAGCGATTTCGACTGTCTCAATAATCAAGTGGATGAAGAAATTGAATTTGACTACGAACCTCCAAAGGAATTGCTCAGGTTAATAGACAGAGAATCCAAGTCTATACAACCTCATGAAGAGTCTACCGAGCTAATAAATTTGGGGACAGAAGAAAATAAGAAAGAGATAAAAATAGGCTCGTTCGTCAGGGGGGATAACCGCTCCCGGCTAATGGCATTACTACATCAGTACAACGATATTTTTGCCTGGTCTTACCAGGATATGCCAGGGTTGGATACGTCCATCGTCGAGCACAAACTGCCCTTGAAACCTGGATGCCCACCAGTTAAACAAAATTTAAGAAGAATGAAGCCAGAAATGTCCTTGAAAATTAGGGAAGAAGTGAGAAAACAATTCGATGCTGGCTTTTTGGCTGTTGCAAATTACCCGGAGTGGGTTGCAAATATAGTACCTGTCCCTAAGAAAGATGGAAAAGTCCGAATGTGCGTAGATTATATAGACTTGAACCGGCCAAGCCCAAAAGACGACTTTCCGTTACCTCATATAGACGTGCTGGTTGATAATACGGCTCAGTTCTCATGCTTTTCGTTCATGGATGGCTTTTCAGGTTATAACCAAATTAAGATGTCTGAAGAAGATATGGAGAAAACTACCTTCATTACCGCGTGGGGAACTTTCTGTTACAAGGTCATGCCTTTTAGTTTAAAAAATGCCGGAGCCACCTATCAGAGGGCCATGGTGACGTTGTTCCACGACATGATCCACAAAGAAATTGAAGTATACGTGGACGACATGATAGCCAAGTCTAGAACTGAAGATGATCACTTGAATGATTTGCAAAAATTATTCGAAAGACTCCGGAAATTCAAATTGAGACTGAATCCAGCCAAGTGTACATTCGGAGTGAAGTCAGGGAAATTACTAGGGTTCATCGTTAGTGAACGGGGGATTGAAGTCGACCCCGACAAGGTTCGAGCTATATTGAGATGCCCGCTCCGCGAACCGAGAAGGAGGTTCGAGGATTCCTGGGGAGACTAAACTATATTGCACGGTTCATATCTCAGCTAACAGCTACCTGTGAGCCAATCTTCAAGCTCTTGCGCAAAAATCAACCCATGAACTGGGATGAAGATTGTCAAGAGGCATTCGAAAGGATCAAGCTCTATCTACAGAACCCACTGATCCTCGTACCCCCGGTGTCCGGAAGACCTCTACTCATGTACCTGACAGTGACTGATAAATCCATGGGGTGCGTGCTCGGCCAACGAGACGCATCAGGAAGGAAAGAGCACGCAATCTATTACTTGAGCAAAAAGTTCACCGATTATGAAGCAAAATACTCCCTGTTGGAACGAACCTGCTGCGCACTAACTTGGGCCGCGCATCGTTTGAGACAATATATGCTGAGCCACACCACCTGGTTGATATCTAGGATGGACCCAATCAAATATATTTTCGAGAAGCCCGCCTTGTCTGGAAGGATCGCTCGGTGGCAGGTTTTGCTATCGGAATATGACATCATATACGTGACGCAGAAAGCGATCAAAGGTAGCGCCCTCGCCGATTACCTGGCTCAACAACCTTTGAATGACTACCAGCCTATGCAGCATGAGTTCCCCGATGAAGATATGCTGGCATTGTATAGTCTGGAGAAACAAAAGACAAAGGAAAAATGGACGATGATGTTCGATGGTGCCTCAAATATAATGGGCCATGGTATTGGAGTCATATTAATTTCCCCGGAAGACCAGTATGTACCCATTACAGCCAGATTAACCTTTGATTGCACCAATAATGTGGCTGAATACGAGGCCTGCATAATGGGAATCCAAGCAGCAATTGAGGCTGACATCAAACATTTGCAGGTTTACGACGATTCCGCCCTGATTATTCATCAGATCAAAGGAGAATGGGAAACCAGGGACGCGAAGCTAATTCCGTATCAAGCCTATATTAGGGAATTGTTGGAACACTTCGAAGAGATCACATTTTCTCACATACCCAGGGAGGACAATCAGCTAGCAGATGCCCTGGCTACCCTATCCTCCATGTTTAAGATTGACCGCGACGAGGACATACCTCTTATCCAAATTCAACACCGGGAGCGGCAAGGTTTCTGCCAGTTGGTCGAAGAAGAGTCAGAAGGTAAACCATTGTACCATGACATAAGGCGTTTCTTGAAAAATAGGGAATATCCTGTCGACGCCTCGGAGAATGACAAAAGAACCCTGCGCCGGTTGGCCATAAACTTTTTCCTTAATGGCGAAATCCTCTACAAAAAGAATCACGATATGGTTTTGCTTAGGTGTGTGGATACAGCAGAGGCCAACAAAATCTTGAAAGAGGTCCACGAGGGATCCTTCGGTACCCATGCCAATGGACACGCCATGGCAAGAAAGATCCTCAGAGCAGGATATTATTGGTTAAGCATGGAAAATGACTGCTACAAATATGCCAAAACTTGTCAGAAATGCCAAATATACGCTGACAATGTCAATGCACCACCCACCTCCCTGAATGTGTTATCTTCACCATGGCCGTTCGCAATGTGGGGTATGGATGTCATTGGACCAATTGAGCCCAAGGCTTCCAACGGACACCGATTCATACTGGTGGCCATAGACTATTTCACCAAGTGGGTAGAGGCGGCCTCCTTCGTCAGCGTGACCCGGAGTGTGGTAGTAAAATTCGTGAAAAGGGAATTAATCTGCCGATATGGGTTACCAAATAAACTCATCACAGACAACAACACCAACTTAAATAACAATATGATGAAAGAGTTATGTGATCAATTCAAAATCCAGCATCACAATTCTTCCCCATATCGACCAAAGATGAATGAGACAGTAGAAGCAGCCAATAAAAATATCAAAAAGATCGTTCAGAAGATGGTGCTAACATACCGAGACTGGCATGAAATGCTCCCTTACGCTCTTCATGCCTACCGTACTTTGATTCGCACATCTACTGGGGCAACTCCATTCTCACTTGTATACGGAATGGAGGCTGTCCTTCCCATTGAAGTAGAAATCCCTTCACTAAGGATTTTAATGGAGGCGAAATTAGAAGAAGCGGAATGGGTTCAAACCCGGGTGGACCAATTAAACCTCATCCATGAAAAGAGGCTGACAGCAATGTGCCATGGGTAGCTTTACCAAAAGAGGATGAAGAAAGCCTTTGAAAAGAAGGTTCATCCTCGGCAATTTCGAGAAGGAGATCTGGTACTCAAGAAAGTGCTGCCAGTACAAAAGGCATCACAAGGCAAATGGGCTCCGAACTACCATGGGCCGTATGTGGTTAGGAGAGTTTTCTCAGGAGGGGCTTTAATTCTAGCAGATATGAATGGAGAGGATCTGCCTAACCCAACCAATTCAGATGCTGTAAAAAGGTACTATGCTTAGAGATGCAAAAGTTAGGGCAAATCAGAAAAAGCCCGCTAGGTTGAAAACCCGGAAGGGCGACCTAGGCAAAAGTTAGGGTAAGTTAGAAAAAGCCCGCTAGGTTAAATACCCGCAAGGGTAACCTAGGCAAAAGTTAGGGCAAGTCAGAAAAAGCCCGCTAGGTTGAAAACCCGCAAGGGTAACCTAGGAAAAAGTTAGGGCGAATCAGAAAAAGCCCGCTAGGTTGAAAACCCGTAAGGGCGACTTAGGCAAAAGTTAGGGCGAATCAGAAAAAGCCCGCTAGGTTGAAAACCCGTAAGGGCGACCTAGGCAAAAGTTAGGGCAAGTCAGAAAAAGCCCGCTAGGTTGAAAACCCGCAAGGGCGACCTAGGAAAAAGTTAGGGTAAGTCAGAAAAAGCCCGCTAGGTTGAAAACCCGCAAGGGCGACCTAGGCAAAAGTTAGGGCAAATCAGAAAAAACCGCTAGGCTAAAAACCCGCGAGGGCGGCTACGCAAAAAGTCAGGATCAACCAAAAGCCCGCAAGAGTGGTCTAAACGAAAACAAAGGAAAAATAGCAAGGAAGGCAGGATTGACTGACCAGACCCCTATCGACAATGGGGCAAATCTGTGGAAAGGGCGACAGATTTTAGGCAAAAATGGTTGGACCTTGCCGACACCGGGACAAAAGTGGCAAGAAAGGAAATGATTTGGGGAAAGTACGCACAAGTTCGGACCAACACTGGGGTAAATTCCTGTTTCTTAAGAAGCGGGATTGCTGAGATAGAAGATGTTGCGGAAATACAATACTAGCGTGGGCTTCGGTCAAGACCTCGCATCTCTCAAATCTACGTCTTCTAATACATCTCAATATGTCAAGACCAAATCTTCTCCCTTACTTCCGCTTTTACCCAATGTTTAATGGTATCATCATTGATCAGATATGTGTATAAAATCTGAAATCGCATTTATGAGATGGCAATTACTTTATTTCGAGACTACATTAAAATCATGTTTGGTTTGGGAATTTCTTCATGACTAATAATTCTCCAATAATCAAAGTGATGCATCTTATTCAGCACAGTCGTAGGTTGGCTGAATTCCTAGACATGGAACAAGAGAAGACGAAATCTCTGATTCTAGCTTGCTTCAGACTTAGAGGGCTGTGCTATAAGGAGCTAAAGAGGCCCAACTCTACTAATAAAAAAGGGAGGTTTTCAAAACTAGCTAACAAACAATACCAATTTTGTCAAATAAATCCAGTCTATTTAGGCACTGCATTTTTAATTTTATGCATTTTGGCTTATTCAGGCCTACCATGTTTAAATTCTTGCTCAGCCTATTTAGGCACTGCATTTTAATTTTCTGCATCTTGTCTTATTCAAGCCTACCATGTTTAAATTCTTGCTCAACCTATTTAGGCACTGCATTTTAATTTTCTGCATTTACGCTTATTCAGGCCTACCATGTTTAAATTCTTGCTCAGCCTATTTAGGCACTGCATTTTAATTTTCTGCATCTTGGCTTATTCAGGCCTACCATGTTTAAATTCTTGCTCAGCCTATTTAGACACTACATTTTAATTTTCTGCATCTTGGCTTATTCAGGCCTACCATGTTTAAATTCTTGCTCATCCTATTTAGGCACTGCATTTTAATCTTCTGCATCTTGGCTTATTCAGGCCTACCATGTTTAAATTCTTGCTCAGCCTATTTAGGAACTGCATTTTAATTTTCTGCATCTTGGCTTATTCAGGCCTACCATGTTTAAATTCTTGCTAAGCCTATTTAGGCACTGCATTTTAATTTTCTGCATCTTGGCTTATTCAGGCCTACCATGTTTAAATTCTTGCTCAGCCTATTTAGGCACTGTATTTTAATTTTCTGCATCTTGGCTTATTCAGGCCTACCATGTTTAAATTCTTGCACATTTAGGCACTGCATTTTAATTTTCTGCATCTTGGCTTATTCAGGCCTACCATGTTTAAATTCTTGCTCAGCCTATTTAGGCACTGCATTTTAATTTTCTGCATTTTGGCTTATTCAGGCCTACCATGTTTAAATTCTTGCTCAGCCTATTTAGGCACTACATTTTAATCTTTTGCATGTTGGCTTATTCAGGCCTACCATGTTTAAATTCTTGCTCATTTAGGCACTGCATTTTAATTTTCTGCATCTTGGCTTATTCAGGACTACCATGTTTAAATTCTTGCTCAGCCTATTTAGGCACTGCATTTTAATTTTCTGCATCTTGGCTTATTCAGGCCTACCATGTTTAAATTCTTGCTAAGCCTATTTACGCACTGCATTTTAATTTTCTGCATTTTGGCTTATTCAGGCCTACCATGTTTAAATTCTTGCTCAGCCTATTTAGGCACTGCATTTTAATTTTCTGCATCTTGGTTTATTCAGGCCTACCATGTTTAAATTCTTGCTCAGCCTATTTAGGCACTGCATTTTAATCTTCTGCATCTTGGCTTATTCAGGCCTACCATGTTTAAATTCTTGCTCAGCCTATTTAGGCACTGCATTTTAATTTTCTGCATTTTGGCTTATTCAGGCCTACCATGTTTAAATTCTTGCTCAACCTATTTAGGCACTGCATTTTAATCTTCTGCATCTTGGCTTATTCAGGCCTACCACGTTTAAATTCTTGCTCAGCCTATTTAGGCACTACATTTTAATTTTCTGCATTTTGGCTTATTCAGTCCTACCATGTTTAAATTCTTGCTCAGCCTATTTAGGCACTGCATTTTAATTTTCTGCATCTTGGCTTATTCAGGCCTACCATGTTTAAATTTTTTCTCAGCCTATTTTGGCACTGCATTTTAATTGTCTGCATCTCGGCTTATTCAGGCCCACCATGTTTAAATTCTTGCTCAGCCTATTTAGGCACTGCATTTTAATTTTCTGCATTTCGGCTTATTCAGGTCCATCATGTTTAAATTCCTGTCCAAGCCTATTTAGGCGCCACATGTTAATTTTCTATATCTTAGCTTAGTCAGACCCATCATGTGTAAACGCCAACCCAGCCTATTCAGGTGTCGCATTGTTAACTTTCAGCATCTTGGCGTATTCAGACCTACCCTGTTTAAATTTCGTCTAAACTAGCAAGGCATACCCAGTAAATTAGTGTAAGCACAGTATACGCAGGCCAAGGTCGTCGTAAAGAGCCAATCTGTCATTCAAAACAGTAAGAGCGTGTCTTGCCACACGCTAGTGACAAGACAGGTAACAGTCGTGGCTCTCACCTCGGACAAAGGCTGCTCATGTCTTTACTCACTCCTAATCATGATAATATCGAGGAAGACATCCTCTATATTATCTGCTAGGAAATGAGTAAAGAGGGGCAAACTGTGAGCACCATTTTTTGTCCGAGTTGAGATAAATCAATTTAAATTATTAGTAATAATAATAAAAAAAAAGGGGGGGAAAAATAAAAAAAGAAGAAGGAAAGATTAGCAAAGGCGGTTAGAACCAAGCTTAGAGGGATAACTACAGGTAGAATAATTAACTATAGTCAAGCACAAGGTATAAAAGGAAAAATCAAAAGTAAGGAGGGGGTTTTTTTTGGTGTGCTACTTGCTGGAGGAAAAGACTCGAGGTTCCCTCTAAAAAAATCTGGAAGGATCTTCGGTTACTCTCGGAAGCACTATTGCACGTTTGGGTGACTCCGCGATGTATTCATCGTTCTTACCTCCGATTGGATTGATCCCTATCGGCGCAGCTAAGTCTAGCCTGGAGGTGTTTCAATTCTAAGGCCCATCGCAATTCCACCATTGTCGAATCACACATTCCTCAGATTCAGAGACGGATTCTTGAAGGTGTCTTGTGATACTCCCGCAGAAGTTGATTCTGTTCTTGCTGGAAAGAGGATCTGTGGTTCTCAATTGGAGCTTCGTCCAGGTCAGTCTTCTTGAGAAATTCTTTGAGTTTGGATGTCCAAATCCATTCAGTTCTTGTTTCTCCTTATCTCACAGCTGTAGTGAGTGTGGTTTATGATGAAATGTATGAATCTGAGTGCATGCCTGCGTCTCGAAGCAATCTACTATGAGAGAAACCTGCTCCATTTGCATGACCGGATCACATATGCACTTATTGCCTAGAGTAACCTGCCAACTGATAGCGTTGTTTCTCCCTGTTATCCGTTGAGATCCCTGGTCAAACATAGATTCGGTCGGTCATAATATGCTGGTCACATGATTCCTGCAAAATTCGATAGATTGTAAATTGATTTCAATTTGAATCCACGGTATAACCCTCACAAGTAGGAGCGAACGCGTCAAGGTAATATCGGTTTTATTTAATGCATGAGTAATTCAACGGTGCCTTATATGTTTCAGATCTTGTAAATAAATTGGAAGTTATAATGTACATTGATCATGGTGAATCAGTTCTAGCATAAGTCTGTGTGTTGCACCATAAACCTTATCAGATGTATACATATGACCTTATTCATGTCCTAGCCACGCTAACACTTCTCTGTAGCTTAGGCATGGGAGTGTAACTGGTAACAGTAAGGAGATGGATAAATGAGCAAAGGGAGGCTGACAATTTTGGTGTAGGGCATTGGTGAGCAGAAGTCAAAATCCCGGTCCCTTGCTCACAGTAGTTGCCTAGATTTTAGTCGAGGTATCTGAACTGATGATTGCTACCTTTAATCAGTTGGTACCAGGCCTAGCCCCTGAATCCACTTGGCAGAATCTAAGGGCCAACTAAGTCCTAATACCTGCAAGGATCTACATTTGTTCTGATCTGGAGTACTGCTTAGCTAGACCTGTTTGAGCCTTATTGTCCTGCTAAGTTAGGATACTCAGGCCGCAACAGGCGTGGGCAAATTGAACCTGAAATCCAGCAGCAGCAGTAAATTAATAACAATGATTCAAAAATAAAAATAACAGAAAAAAACAATGGTTCTCTACCCAAAGCTATAACAACCCATTCTTAAGGGATTGAATAAATAAATAAAACGAAAGGAGTGGGACGGCAAGATAAATTTGGCTGGTTTGGGGTATTTAGACTCCTCAAGGGTGATACTCAGCCTAAGAATGATCAAAATGGTTATGTAGTCTGTTCATAGCAAACGTGGAGCCAAATCTAAGTTGGTTGACCTGTGGGAACTCAAATCTGAGAATAGGAATTTGTGCAATGAATAAGTAAAAGGAAATCCTGAACATGGTCCTACAATGCTACCCTTGACTAGAAACCTGATATGTGGCAAACCACTTACTAAATTAAGAGGCCTAAGACATTAGCCCAGGCGAAACCAGATGTAGCTAGCAGTCTTATTGTTAGTTAGATAACAGATTCAAAACATCCTAGGTCTGCCAGAGGTCCAGATTACTTACACTGATTTGGTGTCACAGCATGTATGGTTGCTAATATTGACCAACCTACCAGCTGGAACTCCAAAATTAAGGGCCTGATTCTCTGATTCTGAAACAACCACCTAGGAATTTTTCTTGGCAGGTAGAGATGAACCTAGAGGCCCATCATGGATCTCCATCAGATTTTCCAGATGTCCCAATCCTCTGAAACCCTGGGATAGATTAGCTTGCCAAAACCAGTTGCAGTACTTAGACCTGCCAGGTTTAAAAGGCCTTATGAATATAGCAACGCCAATAACAGCCTGATGTAGTCTTGATCCATGTAGAGGCAGGAGAATTGAACTGCTGGAATCTGGTCTTTAATTAATTCACCCTGGAGCACAATCAATGTTCTCTTCATGGCCTTCAAACGGGCTCAACCACACCCCAATTCTTACTTCTCACAAGGCTTTGTCAAGCTTGGCTTAGTTTGAGAAAGGTTTTAAAGTATAAGTTGTAAAACCACCTCTAGGCCTAAAACAGTAAGTTCAAAACTGCTGGGAAAACAGGCCTCAAATCCATCACATCAGCAAACATGTTGATATCCTCTAACTTCCGCAGATCCTTAGCTAAAACAGATATCAATCAGGGTATGTCAGTTTAAGGAGGGAATACCAATAGGTGAGTTCTTCACGTCCCTAACCAGATTCGTGGCCAACTTTCAGGAACCTCTTAGGCTATCAGATTAGCATACTTACCTTAGGTTGTAATAGAGGATTGAGAGTAGCCTGTGTACGAAACTCACCATTTTGTACCTGGTTGGTAGAGTA
The DNA here is from genome assembly GCA_037954105.1 of Canavalia gladiata. NCBI lineage: Eukaryota > Viridiplantae > Streptophyta > Magnoliopsida > Fabales > Fabaceae > Canavalia > Canavalia gladiata. Next base: position 27,596,809 of record CM075662.1, read on the forward strand.
AGCTTAGGTTCAATCTCAAGATAAACCTCTGGGACTCCTCTACTATCAAAACATCCTTGTTTGTAACAACCGGATCCAGTTGTAGGACATGGATTAGGTTTGTTGTGTCTCAGTGTGACCCTCACTACCAATGCTCCTAAATTCAGCTACTCAGTTTTAGTCAGGACCACAAGATTGGCACATAATGATATAACTGTGAATGTTCAATTGAACCTAAGCGTAGCTTATTCTGAACCTAGGAGGGTGTAAGGAGAGCCTAAGGATAGTTTATGAGACCACTGATCAACATTCTGTTAGAGTTAGTTGACAATAAAGGCCATTAGGAAAATGTTAATCAAAGCAGTGGCTAAACCAGCTAATCCTTGGCCAAAATTAAACTCAGAAGCCAAGTATCACCTGTGTTTAAAAAGGTCAAGCCTGAATCTGATGCCCTCATCTAATAGGTAAATCCAGGATTCGCACCTAGGCCAACGTATACAGACTTTGCAAGAAGAAACATGAAAGTTGAGATGCTGATTTCGTAGCAATCCTTGGTATCTCTGATATGAAACCTCAAGATCTGGTTGTAGCTCGGATTTGAGAAATGTGTTTATAAGTTTTTGGTCCTCTGCACAATGAACGGCTGTGAAAGATTAAGTCTAAAACTCAAATCTAGCAAAACTTGAATCCGCAGCAATATCAAATGTAGATCCCTGATCCTACCTACTAGCAGTGCCCCATTGAACTGCACTACCTTAGAGCTGTCACAGTTGGGAGCAGCCGCTGTCAAGCTTTGTAATTGATATTAGCTACCAAGAGTGTGATCTAAGTTTTGTTAGGTTCATCTCAGGCTCCGTTGTAGCCTTGGCAATGAGTCTGTCATGGGGATTTGCCTTAGAAGTAATAGCTAAGGAGTTTCATAACTTAGCCAAACTTGCGTCAATATTGTTTAACTGTGGAACATACTAGCAGCTATAATAGGCTTTAGTCTATTTTTATAAGCTAAACTATGGCTAAGTTAATTGAAAAGACCTTAAACAGGATAGGTTGAGGACTACTCAAAGATCAGGGAGAGACTCGCCCCATGCTTAGAATGATCATGACAGTAGGATCACCACTTGACTATACACCTTTAACTATTGGATAAACAAAAGGCAAACTTGAAAGCCCTGTCAAATCTATGTTAAGTATTTGAGAATCCAGGGCACTCAAAATGGCTATATGGAGCCTCTGGAGGCTTGAGTCTAAATTAGGACTGATATCAGCAGGCTGGTTGGTTCGAAAAGTAATTCATAGAATAGGATCAACAGAAGTAGTCTTCGAAGAAGTAATGTTAATCCATTTGTTTATTGATCCAGTAGGAGTACATTCAAGGTATCCATCAAATTGAGCTAAATGGGGTGGCAGAATGAGTGATATCAGATACACTCTGCAGAAAATTGTTTTTAATCATCAACTGGATTCCCAGAATAAGTCTTGGGAGTGTATGCTAGGAAGCCAAAACAATTTTGGAAAGGAACAAATGGGAGATACCAAATTACAGCCACAAATCTATGGTAGCAGCCAATTTTAACTCCAGGTCCTAAATCCCTCGATTCACAAGCTAAGCCCCGTGAATTAGTGCTATCCTAATATACACAATAAAGTTATGTTTACAGATTCTGTCTAAGTAGAGCTCAGTGTACCCTTTTTTGTACTTACAAGTTCAGATGTCCTTGAACCCAGTGAGACTGCATTGGACTTGGTCTAGATGGGGAAACATCTCTACTAGTGAACCCTCCGCCACAACTGCTACTTCATATAGCAACTGCCATACCCTTATGATACATTCAGATTGAGTGCTAAGGGGACCACATCTACTTGGTTATAATCCGAAACAGGTCCATTATCAACAATCTTAAGAGCTGAGACCACGTAATTGATACTATTGTAAGTGCTTTAGTTGCAATTGGACGATGCACGAGTGATTTTCCTTTTAAAATGCTATCCCACGCTTCCCCTCAGGTTACAAAGAAATGGTCTCTATGCCCCCTGAGTTCAAGGAACCTTTGCGCATGCACGTAAGGTTGATAGCCTGATTGTCATTTCACCAAAAATGGTTTGAACTACGGATATTATAGCAAACCCAAAGCCTAGCTTGAATAGTCAGGTTTCCCAAAGTCTGAATGAAAGGGGACAAATTCGATCCCCATACTATGTACTTTTCTTCTAAATGCATGACAATTAGAGTGTTACCTGGTAGTTCAATAGGGCCAGTCTAAATTTTTCTCTTGGCCCAGTGGCTGTTGGATTTTGAAATAGGCCATACTTGGGCCATGATTACGAAATAGACCATGGGACATCACATGCCTAAGCCTAAGAGGGTCCCTAATTGAGTCAGGTGTCACGTCAACCTTCAATTAAAAATTAATCCCTTGTGGTTAAAAAGGGCCTGCAGGTTACAACAACGCAGAAGGAACTTGATTTTGAGCTATGCTAAATATCCTTCTAACTAGGCGTTCCTAAGTGGGCCTCGCTATCTACCCTTTTATCAAATCCAATTCTCATGTCTTTATTTTAAAACCAAAATTCTAGATTTTTCCTCAAGGGTCAAGCCCCCAATTTTGTTTCAAAATTCATTTATTTGGGCCCAAGCCCAATTTCATTTCTTTGCACAATTTCCGCTTGTTAAAATCTCCATTTGTTTTTAATCCAAAATTCAGTTCTAAAGTATTAATAACAATAATAGATAATAACAATAATAAGCTTAAATCTCTTGGCTAACTTGAGTCAAGTCCCATCTTTTATTTTTTATTTTATTTTTTTTATTTTTATTTTTTATTTTATTTTTATTTTATTTTTTATTTTTTATTTTTTGGTTTATTTTCTCTATTTTCAAAACGTCTGTCTTAACTTTCTAAAATGTGTGCAAACGAATTCTAATACAAACAGACAGCCTTCTCTGTTGTTTTGTATTTAATTCATGCGGATCCATACGCGGCTTACGACGGTCTGGATTTTGCAAGCATACAAAGTCAGGAAGCCCCTGTCTTCACTAACTCTAAAAAAAACTCTATTTTCAAAATATCTGTCTTAACTTCCTAAAATGTGTGCAAACGAATTCTAATACAAACAGGCAGCCTTCTCTGCTGTTTTGTGTTTAATTCGCGCGGATCCATACGCGGCTTACGACGGTCTGGATTTTGCAAGCATACAAAGTTAGAAAGCCCTTGTCTTCACTAACTCTAAAAAATGTCTATTTCAAAATTTTTGTTTTAATTTTCTAAAATGTGTGCAAGCGGATTTTAACACGAACAGGCAGCCTTCTCCGCTGTTCTGTGTTTCAAATTCGTGTGGATTCCAAACACGGCTTACGACGATTTGGATTTTGCGAGCATAAATTTTAAAAAAATCTCTATTTACTAACTCTTTTAGAAAACCGCTATTTCAAATATCTATTTTAAATCTCTAAGATTCGTACAACGGATTCTAATACGAACAGGCAGCCTTCTCTGCTGTTCCGCGTTATAATTCGTGCAAACTCACTCACGGCCTACGACGGTTTGGGTTATGTAAGTACGCAATTTTAGTCTATTCAAAGATCAATCCTATCCTCAAATCACCCCTCTACTTCTTCAAAAGATCAAGTTTCTTAAAACCAGAACTACGTAAGCCTTGAATTTCCCATTGCACCGGGGAATACGTAGGAGCAGGATCAAGTCCTGTCAGGCTAACCTCCATCAACCTATTTATTTTCAAATTAATTAAGGGATCAAACTATTTTCAAATAATCACACACTCAGTTTAAGGGTACTGTTCCTTGGAACAGGCGAGTGGGGTGCCTAACACCTTCCCTACTCGTAACCGACTCCCGAACTTCGAATCTCATCCTTGAGTCAGGGTTTTTCCAAATCTTTTTTCCCTTAAACAAAAATTTGGTGGCGACTCCACAATCAAAAGAAATTTATTTTCATAATTTAGCGAGTTCGTCGTCTCGTCGGAATTACAGTTGCGACACACACATTTTAGAAAATTAAAACAGATATTTTGAAAACAGACGTTTTTACAGAGTTAGTGAAGATAATGTTTAAAAAAAACGATTGGATTTAATTTAATAGTTAGAGAACCAAAACTGGGCTTGACCCAAATTAAAAGAAAATGAAAGAAAGGAATTGAGTTTAAGTGAAAAGAGGGGCTTGGGCTGGACCCATGTCAAAATTGAATTTGATTTCAAGAAAAGGAAAAAAGATTGGACTTGACCCAAAGAACTGATTAAAGAAAAGAATTGGGCTTGACCCGAATTAAGTAAAATCCAACTTTAAAGAAATGATTTAGAATTTAAAGAAAAGAAGTGGGCTTGACCTAAGTGAAGGAAAATTGGATCGAGATTAAAAGGATTGGGCTTGAATTGGACTTGATTTAACACAAACTTGACTTGATTTGAAGTTAAGGAAAAGAACTGCGAACATGCTTCAGTAATCAAGTGATAGAAATTTCATTTCAAATCCAAATTAGACAAATAATATCATTCTAGAAACTAGATACAAAGAAAAAGACAAAACAACAAAAATCACCAAAATCAGAGATCATTTGACCAATTGAAAACGAAAATGAAAAATAGAGACGAAGATCAACCTCAAGAACACAAGAGTTTTTTGTGCCAAAATTTGAATTCAAATCTCAGAATTTTTAGAAACTATTTTTGGTAGATATGAAAATTTAAACCTGATAAATTTAAAAATATGGATTATAGGAATCAAACAAAACAAATTTGACATTAATCCAATCAGAAATGAGCAAGATATGCACAAATCAAACAAGCTAGGTTAATTCGCGCACCAGGATGAACATACTTCGGTAATCAAGTGATAACAATTTTATTTCAGATAAAAATTGGACAAATAATATCATTACATAAACTAGAGAGAAAGACAAATAAAACCCAAGAAAAATCACCAAAATCGGATATCATTTGGCCGATCAAAAATGAAAACGAAAAACAGAGACGAAAATCAACCTCAAGAACACACAAGTTTTTGGCGCCAAAATTTGAATTCAAATCTCAGAATTTTTAGAAAATATTTTTGGTAGATATTAAAAATAAAAACCAATCAATTGAAATATATGGATTATAGAAATCAAATAAAACAAGTTTGACATAAATCCAATCAGAAATGAGCAAGATATGCACAAATCAAACAAGCTATGTTAATTCGCGCACCAAGATAAACATGCTTCGGTAATCAAGTGATAAAAATTTAATTTCAGATCCAAATTGGACAAATAATATTATTCCAGAAATTAGAGAGAAAGACGAAGACAACGCAACAAAAATCACCAAAATCGGATATCATTTGGCCAATCAAAAATGAAAACGAAAATAGACACGAAAATGAACTCGGAAATCCGAGAAGAAGCAAGAAACTTAAGAGGGATAAAATTCGGACCTAACCTCCGTTGGAAGGTGATGAAGAGCTGATTCCATGGAGGCCCAGGGCTGAATTGAAGGCCAGAGAGTCTCCTAGGTCCTCCCTTCAAAGGTTCTGAAAATCCCTCTTCTAAGACTCCAAGTCCTCCTCACAAGAATTTCCAAAAATGAGAAAAAGTCTCCTTCTTTTCCTGTTTGTAGGTATATATAGACACATCCCCTTCTTGGCAAGGGTCAAGCTCTTTCAAAGAGTCAAAGGCCAGCTCCCTCTCTCTTAGCAAGGGCCAAGTCCTTTCAAAGGGCCAAAAGTCACCCCCTTTCCAGGAGCCAAAAGCATACCCTTGATTTCAAAAGTTTTGTTCCCTATTTTTGATTTTTCAGCTTTTTCTTTTTTCAATTTTCATTCATCTTTTTTTTTACCTTTTTCGTTTTTTTTTATTTTTTCTATTTATTTATCATTTTTACTTATTCTTTAATTTTCCTTTTTATTATTATTATTATTATTTTTATTTTTATTATTATTTTCTTTTTATTTTTTGCTTTCTGTTTTCTGTATTTTCTGCTTTCTGTTCTTTCTGTTTTCTGTTTTACATCTTTTCAAATTTTTAATTAACTTAATTTTTGGTTAATTTTAATAATTGGGGGCCTCGGACATAATTGAGTGTTTACAGAAATTATTCACAATATTAAATACATGTGTCGCATCTGTACACAAAGAAGGAGCTTGGAGCTCTACGGATTGCTTGACTGGGTTCATATCTAGAAAATCGAGAATAAGGAACCTTACACAGAGGAGTACATTAAGAGTATGTTGGAACCTGAAAAGAACTATTGCTTAGCACCTTATTTTCAATCGTAAGTCAAAACTTAAAATTTTTATTTAACACCTTAAATTAAATTTATGATATTGGTTCATTTTGATCCAAATTTTGTAGGGCTCAATGATAATTAATTATTATTTTTCAAAGCAGAATGTAGTTATATTTCTATGTTCTGCTTGACAAAAACCAAAGAAAGACATAAGGAACATTATTAAAGTGTAAGTGTTTTAACATTTTGATATTATATTTATTATTTTTATTTTTGAAGATTTTAAATTGGTTCTTCTTTTATTATAAAGAAATGTATGCCCGTCTTCTCTTAAAAAGGGTGCATTCAACAAATATTAAAAAGTCTTCATAGGTAATTCCACGTGTAAGTAATTTATTATAAATTATTCAATTCTTTTTTTTTCTCATTATATCATCTCTAATTATATTTTATTTTTCTATTTTTCTGAAGTTCCAAAGACAAGCTGGAGGAATCAAGTACGGTTATTATGTCATGAAACATATATTTCACATTATCTTAGCATCTATAGTTGATTCTTGAATCGAGATAATTACAATTATCACAATTTGGTAATTTCATTTTAATTCATAACATGATATTTTCTCTAATATCATTCCAACATTTTGTAGATATTTTGAAATTCTCACACTTTAACCGAAGAAGAAATTGATGAATTTTGAAGACATTGAGGGGAATATATAATAAAGGTAGTCAATTTAGGTAGATTTGATAATGAATAATGATATATTTACTTTTAATCAATAGATTTTTTGGTTGTTGTATTATCTGACTGTGTCGTTTAATTATATATGTAAGTATTGTGATTAAATTATGTGGTAGTATATCCAAACGAATTGAACATTAAAAAAAGGACTTTCTACATTGGTTCAAACATTAACTGATGTAGAAAGTCACTTCATACATCACTTATGTTTGAACCGATGTAAAAAGTATGACTTTTCATATTGATTGAACTAAGAACTGAGGTAAAAAAGTTCACTTTTTACATCGATTTAGACCTGTAAACCAATATAAAAAGTCGATTTTTTTACATCGGTAACTTTTTATATCGGTTTACAGGTCTAAATCGATGTAAAAAGTGAATTTTTTTACATCGATTCTTAGTTCAACCGATGTAAAAAGTCTTATATCTCTCATTTTTATATCGCTTAAATAATTGATGTAAAAAGTTTAAGATTTAGCATAAACCAAAACCCTCTCAAAATAAACCATAAAATAAGAAAAAAAAAATTATAATAGAAAGAAAATGTGTTGAAAATATGAAAGACCTAGACACTACGTGGATAAGTCATATTGATATATTCAAAACTAGAAAAAGAAAAATTTAAGTTGGAAAAGGAAGAAGTAAAGGATAATAAAATATATCATTTAGATTACTCTTCTACAGATGAGGAAGAAGAAGACTATTATTTAAGACCAAATCATGTAATTATCATAATTGTACTACATCCCAAGTAAATTTATTAACTAGAAATCCAACTAAAATATTAATTTCAATAATTAATAAATTAGGAGGTTTTTCTCTATACAATCAATTTCAATAAAAATTAAATGATCTAGTAACTAAAGAAGAAGAATTCAATAAAGAAATAAAATATACAAAAATAAAAAAGATATATGCTAGATTTAAATAACTATTTAACTGTTATAGTAAAAGATTGGTAAGAAGAAATAAAATCTTTGAAAAAATAAATTTTATAACTAAAACAAAATCAAATCAATCTAAAATACACAGTAATAAAACTAGAAGTAATAGAACTAGAAGCAGGTAAGAAAATTTGATGTTTATGTTACAGAAACATCCAAGATTATCAATGGTTTTATTTCCTCATCGTAGGAGAACTAGAATGTATGAAAATTCTAAAGAACAGAAAAGGAACAAAAATAATAAGCTAAAAATTTTTAGTTTAGAGTTACTTAATTTAATCACAAACATAATAATAGTGTGAAATAAATTTAATAATAGGATTAGATAAGTGTGAACTGACATCTTTAATTAATTCAAGCACAAACATAAATTATATACATAAAGGATTAATTTCTACAATATATTATGAAATAACAAGTTAAAAGTTATTAGAACAAGTAGAGGAAGAACTGTAATAAAATATAAACTTTCTAAAGTAAAATTTTTAAAAATAAAATATGTATCACAACATCATTCATATTAATAAAAAAACATGACCAATCAAATAATCTTAGGAACATCATTCTTAAACCTATTATACCTTTTTCAAATAAATAATATTGAACTAATAACCAATGTAAAATAACTTATACACTTTTGAATTTTTCAAAGTCCTAAGAGTTCGAAAATTAAACTTGCTTCAAAATATAAGTAATAAAACAAGTAAATTTCTTAGAAAGAAAATAAAAGCATATCAAACTATTTAATAAAAAAAATACAATATAAAAGAAATAAAAGAACAACTAAAAAAATCCTTAATTAATATCATGATAAAACCTTTAAAACAAAAGTTGGAAAATAAATTTATGATATAACCTTCAAAGCTTTTCATTACAAAAAACTTTATGAGGTAAGTCGATCCTACAAATAAAATTGTTTTAATGAAAAAAATATACCACAAACGTGATTAGTACAAATGAATGAAGAACAATTAAGTTATTGTAAAAAAAATTACAAGAACATTTAGAAAAAGTTCTAATTAGACCATCTAAATATCTTTAAAATTGTTTAGAATTTTATGTAAGTAAAACAAATGAATAACAAAGAGACACTTTAAGATTGGGTATAAATTATAAGTCATTAAATATAACTTTAAAATAGATAAGATATCTATTATCAAATAAATAAGATTTGACAAAAAAAAATTAATCAAAATAAATATATTTTTTAAATTTGACATAAAATTAGGATATTATCAAATTTTGGTAAAATATAAAAATAAATACAAAATAATGTTTGTAGTATCATTTCATCATTACAAGTGGAACGTAATATTAATGTAATATCTTAAGCTCTAAAAAGTTTCAAGTGAATTTTAAAAAATTATGAACAATGTTTTTATTTATCAATATATAAATTTTTTTAATATATCTAAACAAGTATTAATTTTTTTTCAAAAAATCAAACAACATTCTGAACATCTAAATAAGTTTATAGAAATAATAAAATAAAATAGACTAATAATATCAATTAAAAAAATAAAAATATTTCAAATCAAAATTAGATTTTTTAATACAAAACATATCAAAGAACAATTACACTAATACATAGATCTTTGATATTTGCAGATAAATTTTTAAATAAAAAAAAATAATTACAAAGATTTTTAAAATATGTTAATTACATTGCAGATTTTATTAATTTCAAATATTAGAATAATGGGTGCTCCTTTCTACTTAGGATAATAAGATGTGTAAGGCAATAAAACAATTTAAATGTTTAATAAAAAGTTTGTCATGTCTAGATACGAAATCCTAAAAAATAGCTTTCAGTCAGTATGAACCAAAGCCCTCTTAAAATAAATCACAAATACTACAAAATAAAAAAAAATATAATAATAGAAAGAAAAATGTGTTACAAATATGAAAGATCTTAACATTATGTGAAAATTGGTATAAAGTTTTAAATAAAATAAACGTCTTAAAAAAATTAAAACAAATATTATATGACATAGTGACAGATATTAAAAAAAAATTGAGTTGATAAGGAAGAAGCACAGGATAATTAAAAAAGAAGGAGATCATTGAAATCATGGGACCTTTCATGGTTGTTGGTATTTCACAATAAACTAATGCCTCGAGAGGTAATTAATTAATCTCACAATTTACATATTACATATACAGGGATGGAAATGAATAAGCTCGTCTGACATGGATCGTTCGTTTAATAAATAGATAATCTCAGACCGGTTAAAAAGGCTTATAAAAAAGTCTATTTACCCTATTCAGGAGTCTGTTTATATTTATACATTATATATTTATATTTATTTTAATATATTATATTTGTATAATATTTATTTTATATTTTATTTACATAATATTAATATATATATATATTAGGCCTATTTAATAGCTTTTTTATCGTATAGATTTTAAGTTTGTAAGTTTTTTTATTAATTATTTATATAAATTTTAAGTCTATTTATTGAATTTTTTTTATACAGACTTTTAAATAGACTTGCAGGCCTTGTAGGTTTTAAATCAGATCAGACCTGCTTTGATAGAAAAAAAATAAAAAACCTTTAATAAATAACAGACCCATACTCAAATCTCAAAATTTTTAAATATACTAGATTTGAATACTCAAAATGTAACTCCACTTTCATCGCTACACACTATCCTCATTATGTTTTATCGCTGACGTTTGTTTGACTTGACTTGCGTTTGGTCATTCCGAATGAGTATTCAATCTGCACTAACCAGTTCCTCCATTTAAGGGGTCTGTTAATTCAATCTGCACTAACCAGTTCCTCCATTTAAGGGGTCTGTTAGTTCTTCCTGGCACTTACATTTTACCAACAAATTAATTAATATTTGCATTTTTCTCTCTTTTTTTTTTATCTTGAGGGTCATTTGCATTTTTTCCTTGAAGTACTACTATTGTAATAATAATACCTAAATCCATTAATATTTATATATGGAATATTGGAATAAATTTAAATTAGAAGTTTTAAATTAGTTAGATTGATGCATGCCACATGTTAATTGTGATAAATGCCATTTGCAATTGAAACAGTATACGTATTTGGTTTAACTTTTATATTTTTACTTTTTCTCATAAAATAAACAAAATAAATACTTATTTATTATTTCTTAACAATAATTAAATTAAACCAAACATCATTGATTTAAAACACTCTAAAATATGGTCAGGAGGATCGGAGAGAATCCATTCAGAGAAATAGAGATAAAACGGAGTGAAAGAAATTTGAGAAAAGAAAATAGAAAAAAAAATTTCCTCCTACAATATCCACTAAAACTTTGAATTGAATTGATTTAATTAAAATATATTATCTCATTTGGCATTCAGCTGTGTGCATGAATTGAATGACACGACTCCTTGTATATAGGAAGGAGAGAGCGGAAGCTTGAGATGGAGGGATGGAGCAGAGAGGAGGTGAAGAATGAAGAAGGCATGCAAATAGAAAGCAAGAAATCCCAAGTTTTCGCGTCATGAGAAGGTTCGTTTTCATGATGGTTTGGAGGAATCTGATAAGAAATCCCAATTCCTACACCATTGTTTTGGGCTTCGCTTGGTCTCTTATAGCATTTAGGTATTTTATTCCTAAAAAATTATAAACTTATATATTGTATAATAGCAAACATTTCATATGTGAAAATTACCCTCCAAAAACTTTAAAATTATGTTTTTTTTTTCTATATTTTTCTAAGGTTCTATTAGCATTGTCATTCATAAATCGTTACTTTGTGCGCATGCGTACCGAGGTTTTATCAAATTTATTATAGTATTACAAATAATTTAACAATACGATATTTATTTGTATATTTATATTTTATATATTGTGTTTTATTATATATATAATACAAATTATAGTATTAATTATACTTAAATTGATATATTAAATTTATTGTTTATTAGATAATTTTGATTATTTTGTATAATAAAATTAATAAACAGTGTATTTATTTTTTATTTTTTAAAAATTATAAAATTTTGCTTTTGGTTGGTTAGTTTTAAAATAAATGATTTTAGTTTCTTAATGTTGCAGGGTTATTTTCGAAATAGTGATTGCGTTGCCGGTAACAATAATTTATTACGTAATTCTTGGCTCTAATATCCTGTTTCAGATAAAATAAATACACGTAGTAGATAGATTCAGCATTCTCAATTTTTCAATATCTCATGCCCACAGCATAGATCGATAGTGTGTGTAGCATGTGGATGTAAAGTAGGGTCAATATCAATGTTATCAAAAATCAAAATGACAGACAAATATGTTCAATCATTTGGTAAAGCCAGATATGGTCATAAGAGAATGTTTAGAGGATTACACTAATTTATTCTTAATTATGAACTGTTTAATCTATAAATATAAACATTTTTTTCACAAAGTCAAACAAAACTTACTAAAAATTAAGGGTATATTTGTTTTCTGTTTTTGAAAATATTTTTATTTTTGAAAACTAAAAAATTAAAATAGTTATTTTGGAGAGTAATGTTTTCGAAAATTATTTTAAAAAAATAATATATATTAGTAAAACTAAAATATGTTTAAGTTGTTTTGATTCTTTATTTTTATTTTGTATTATTTATATTTTTCTATGTACTATTTTATTTTGTTCTTTACTTACTTCCTTTCACTTCTTTAAAAAATAATTTTATAAAAAATTTAAAAACTAAAAATAAATCAAACAATTCCCAAATATCCTTTCTCTTTTAAGTATTGTTTTTTCATCAGTCTCTTTAAGTTAACAATCTAAATATGTCTTTCTTTTTTAACAAATTTCGTTTGACTATACAAATTGAAAAGTGAAAAGAAAAGATTTCATAAGTTTTCTCTTCATTGAAATGTAATTAATAAAGTCTCACATGACTCAATAAAGTTTATCAAACAAATTGAAGTACAAGATGTATAAAAAATTCAATGAAGGAATGAAAGGATGAATGTTGAAAGAAATTTTAGACGTGAGTTCTAACAAATCAGCGACAAAGTTCTTATTTCACAACATTCTTTTACTAGATTGTACCAAATTCCAAATCCAATATAAAAACTAAAACTGGTTATTCATTGATAGAATTACATAATTTTACTGTCAATAGTTTTAAATCAATCAGCATTGTTCAAACAAGTATACAATTAGAGAGGTTCTAATATCACAACTTTTTTAATATTCCTATACTATAGTCAGTCACCCCAAAATCTTATAAACTGTCACATAGTTAAGGTAACGTTTAATTTGCAAAAATAATTTTTATTTTTATTTTATTTTCTGTTTTAAATTTGTATAGTAAAAATAAAAAATAATCTTTGTTATTTTCAATGTTCACGGTGTAAAACATTGAAAACAGAAAATAAAATAACATTTTTGTAAGCAAAAGTAAAGATAAAATGAATACAGAATACTTTTACAGACCAAATACTGCCTAAATTTTTCATAGTTTGAGAGCAAGTACAACATAGGATTTTCAAAATATGGTAGTGGTAAAGCCCCATAACGAGTTGCAGAAATCGTGATAGCCATAAGAGCCCTGAAGCAAATTTTGTTTCCTGTTACAACAAAATGCCGCTATCGCTCCAACTATAAAAGCCAAAGAAAAAACCAGGTCTAGCAAGGAATGCACCAAATCATTCATATACAGATGGTGTTCCAAGTTTCTAACTAAGAGCAGTAGCTGCCATTTAGATAGAGCCATGTACCTCAATAAGTCCCTTGATCATGGATTATAACTGACACATCACTATGAGCACCCACCCAAAATGGTTAGATCAATAGCTAGAAACATGGAAAACCAAAAAATTGGTTAATGAGTCATATCACTGCAGGTAAAGCAGACAACGCACTTAGTTATAGTTAGACAGATTCTGCTCCGTAATGTCCATCATGGCTGCTGCCATTTTCTTTGCTAAGCTTAGATTTTGGTAAGGTGGAAGCCTGTCGAGGAGATACCTTGTTTGACTGATGCTTTAGATTAAGGTAAGTGTACACAGACATACCAGCAATGGCTGTCAATGCGCCACAGATACTGATTTTGCCAGGATTGGATCCGAAGAGATAATAGTTCCCTAGAAGGAGGACACATGTCTTAAACTGCCCAAGAACAACGTGCGAGATGGCAGATGTAGCACTGTAAATTGGAAGGTAAAAAGAGAAAACAGTATGAAAAAGCCTATCATCAAAGGTAACACAACCATAATGTATTAAGCCAAACAAAAGAATGATGAGGTAATATTCTGAATGTTACATAGAAATAGCATCCAAAACATAACACCTAAAAATACGCACCATGAATGACTTGAATAAATTTGCTACGCCAAAAATAATTTATCATAATATTGTCATACTATTTAAAAAAAAAAAAGAGTCTGCGTGCATTTGCCACTGAATTTCCATGTTGTATAGTTGACCATAGAGTTCAACGTTAGTAAGTTGGTTTTAGCACATAATCATGCAATGTTATTTAGTACACACACTAGTTGAAAGTAAACGAGTCATCACACTTTTAATATTTATCAGGTCGCTAGAGTACTGCAGCCATTGGGAAACAATAGTAATTTTCAAAAGTACTTTAGCTCATTGGGACCTTAGATAATGTTTCGATGAATTTAAAACAATCTGTAACTTGGGCGATGTAGTGTAGCTAAAATTGATAAAATAGAAACAACATCAATTGAATATGTAGAATCATAAGCCATATACTAATGGCAAAAACAAATAAATAAATAATAGAGAGAGAGTTTAAATAGCAAATGAAACTATAAAAGTAACCTATAACCCGTCATAGCAATGATTTGGACTCTTAACTTCTAAGTGAAGGTGAAATGCTACTACTTTCATAAGGCCTCAAGAAATGACAAAGATAAGACAAGATTATATTAAATGCATCTGAAGGTTACTTGGTCCAACTCTTCCAACTCAACTAATAAAGCCAATTAATTGTACCAACTCCCTCTACAAAAAAAAGAAGCTAATTTCTCTCCCAACAATGCTTCAAATATAACTAGAGAGAAGCACAAGTGTTAAAGTGTGTCAGCATTAATGTTTATTTGGAAACAGTAGAACAAAAAAGCGGTCACTTTACATTTGGCCCTTGAAGGTCAGTTCATTTTTAAATCAACAAAATTTCAGCAATGTGTTTCACAAGAACAGTAAAATTATCACAAACAAGTGGGAGCTCTATATGATTCAAGAGAAAGGGCTCTATGAATACTAGAAGAAATTAAATTCTTCTTTCAAACAAAATTATTCAACTAGAAATCTCTCTTACCCTAGTGCTAAAGCACCAGACCACTGAAGCAAAAATCCAAGAATAGCTGATGCAAAAATCACCAAACTGTTGCTGAAGTTCCAATTGAAGGAGAGTACACCTGGTGGGTCTAAGCAGGGTAACATGGCACCCAGGAAAATCAAGGTAATAGGTGTGGTTTTCCACATTAGCCTGTTGATCAATGCATAAATTAGACAAGATAGAGAGAAATTCTCTGATGCAAATCAGCACCAAGAATTGGGAATGGAGGTAATGGTGGAAAATTATAAAGATGTAATAAATTACTCACGACAACGCTGTCCAGTTCTCTTGCTGCTGCAGTCTAGACCACAAGATCTTGTTTACAGCGCTGGGAACAATCCACGCCAATGCTACACAAGCACCAAATACATGGAACTGCAGATCAGTCACAGTTGCCACAGCAACACCAATAGATACCACTGTTAATGCTAATGCCTGTAAAGTTTTCAAATTTTCTGGTAAGCATTTAAACCTAAAAAGAGAAACAAAAAAAATTAAAGCCATATGTCAATTGGACCCCCCTCCCATTTTATAAACAATACATCACGAAAGTTCCTAGAGGAAAACAAAGTGAAACGTTATTCCAGAATATAGACTACAGTCATATGAAGCCAGAGTATAGGTCTACCAGATTGAACAAAGGTTTCTGTCAAGATGGTCCTAGATATTCCTAAAGCAATATTAATAAATCTCAAACACTATAACTACGGTCCCAATGGCTAGACCCGTAGTGTCAACCACAATTTTAATCTTCATCCATACGACCTCAGAACATGTAATGTCATGTCACATGAGAAATCACTTTAAATCCACTCAAACATTTAGTTATCTTCCACAAACATGCAGGTACAAGATAGGTGTCAGGATAAAGGAGGGTGTTCAATGGACTGATTTGCTTTATAAATTGGTCATGTCATGCACATTGCCTTTGTTTCAGCAACCTGATCCATATAGTATTAATTAAAAACCCATCGTACAAAATGCACCCATATTTCATCCGTATTGAATATATAAAGCTCTTATTCCTGCTAGACCCATACCTATATATTATCATTATTATTATTATCAGAAATACATGTAAAACCAAAGTGAGAGCATATACCTTGGGCAAAGAAACTTTCTTCCTATACAATACAAATTCTGCCAAAACTATTGACGGTGTCACTGCAATCTTTGCCATCTGATAGAAACCAATGCTGAAGATATAGAAATTAAATTAAGAGTATAAAACAGACATTTAAAAAAGAAAATGTGTACAGTTGGGTTACCTATTATACTTCAAGCTGACATTAGCAAGGCCAGTGGATAGAGACATAACAAATCCAAGAGTAAATAAAGTAGACAATCGAGTTGATTTAGAGGAAGGAGATGCAGGAAGGAGAGAAAACACTTTTAATACTGCCATTAAGAACCAGCTCACCACATAGTGAATTAGAGTGAGAAATATAGGGAATTTGAATTGAACAGTTTGAAGAACCTATAACAAAGCAAGAAAAAGAAAAAACTCAAGACAGTCAGTAACTAAAAATCATGATACATTGAAATTTCAATACAACTTAACCAGATAGGAAAAAAATGAGAGTAAACAAACCATTTTGTTCATGAAAATAATACCAACTGCAACAAGAAAATTGAAGGAAAGTGCAACGGCTGGACCACATATGCGCTGCTGTTGACGCTTTGCACCTTCGGAGGAACGAAATTGATTAAAGAGAGAGGCTCTCAGGTCTTCCAAAGCTCTTCCTGCAACAACCAGAAAAAGGCTTTATAAGATGTGATATGGGGAAGGTTTTATTTTAGATTTACCATAAGTGAATAGTATTTTCATTTTTCCCCTCAAGTTGAATGAGAAGACAATTTAAATTTGGGTGTAAGAATGAAAGAAAAGTTAATATTGGCCATTAAATTTTACATGGATGATCAAGATTAGTTTCAAGTAAAATCAATCTTGACCACTTGTATATAATTATATTCATATGGTTAAAATTAAGCTGTTCTCACTTTTCACACTCTCACTTAGTAGGGCGCCCTGCATCCACAAAGATTTTCAGGTACAAGACTTCAATGGAATTATAACGAGGTGTGTAGACTAGATTCTACTCTAAAATTAAATTGTTTTTAGGTATTTCAGCAGGTACAGAAACATGCCTATTATGGGCATTAAGCAGAGAAAGAGAAAAGAGAAAAAGTGTAAGACTAACACTTAAAACTTCAAACAGTCTTTATAATCTTATCATAAGTGCTTAAAAAAATATTTTGAAAATAAGTCCCTCAGAACACACATATATGGAGTGTAGTTGAGAACATGCTCTCGAAGGAACTAATCTTGACCATACAACCATTTTAGGATGGTTAAGATTTGCTCCTTTTATGAAAGCATGCTCTCACTTGATGGGCTAAATTGTTATCACTATAAAGCTAAATTGTATGAGACACTCTGGCAGCGATGGAAACTGCCTCTTATTACTATAAGCAGCGAATGATTAAAAGAAAGAACATAAGCCTAAAATTTAAAAATCATCATTATCTCATTATAGCACATAGAAATAAATTTTGAAAATAAGTCCTAAACTCATCCCCACCAAAAGAGAAATTACAATTGAATAAGTCCATTAATAGCATAGAAAGGCACAAAAGTGTCATATCCCGAATAAAACTATCAAATCATGAACCAGACAAATTATATCCTCATCAATAGACACAGAAGGAAACAATGCAGGAATTAGTAAAAATAAACCCTTCACTAATCATTGCAAAAGACCATAAACCCAGGCACAGTGCAGCATCTAAACCCCAAATGCACCCAAACAGCAATGAGCAAGAATGTGAAAGCTTGAAACACTAGTAACTTGAGATTTGCTAAAAAAATGGAACCTTTTTCGCCAGCATCGCTGTCTTTGCGCTTGAGAATTTTTCTGACATCTTTCCTAATGAGGAAGTTGAACATTTTAGAATAGTGAAGGGAGGTTCTTGAAGCCAAACCCTAGAGTAGAAACTGAAGGAAGCAGAGAATAAATGAATTTGGAGAACAAAGTGTGGAGTGTATGAGACTGCTGCAGCAGCAGAACAGCACCAGCTCCCTTGTGTTGTGTTTGGTTCAATTCAAAATGCAGAGGCATAGACAAGGCACAGGTAACACTCTAAAAGGACAAAAAAGGGGAGGGTGGTGACAAGGGAAACGATACGTGTCTTTAAGACCGATCCTGCCGGAAAATGCCAGCTGTCGCGAATCATATTCATTTTTTTATTTTTTTTTTCTTTTAGGTACATGTACATAATCTTTATTAACTTGTTAAGAGAAAATATATTTGTATTTTAAAGGTAAATAATAATTTATATAATAAAAAATAAAAAATAAAAATGACAAATATAATAATATGATAAAGAAACATAAAAATATGTTAAATAAATTAAAATATAAATAACATACCTCTTTTATTAATGTTGCTAATTTAATTAGTTTATCAATTTTTAAAAAATATATTTTGTTTTATAGTTTCAATGTTTATTTCTAAATTTTATGTAAGATTTTATATCTTAACTTTTAATTATATTAATTTTTTTAACATTAACTTAAAATTGTCATTATGAAAACTTAAAATAACTCTGAAACAATATGGTAATTTTGAAACATTTAAAACTACATAATTAGAAATAAATTTTGATCGAAGGAAAATTAATAAAAATACTATCCTAATGAAGAACGCATACTAAAATTATTTAAAAGTAGATATCAAAATCACCAAATAAATGACACCATTATAATAAATTTTAGTTCAATTATGCATATTACTTCAAAAGAGAATACAAAGATCGGAATAAGATTACAAATTGGATCATTTTAAAATTATAGAACAAAAAATATAGGAGTTTAAAAACTTGATCCTATCCATTATCTACACGTTGAACCAAAATCATCTTAAAAGTGTATTCCTGATCGTTACTTGGGAGTAGAATCAATATTGGAAGATTATTTCTTAGCCCAGAAACAAAAGGAAACTCTCACAAATAAAAAATGTTAAATTCAATTTAAATTCAATTTCAACTTACCAATTTTGATTAACACTTATAGAAAATAAAAAAAAATAAGAAAACAAATCCTAATACATTAAAAGAGATACCAATTAATTTTAAATTTTAATTTAATTTAAAAATAATTAATATAAATCAATTACATTTTAATTAAGTTTGTAATTAATATAGTCAATCAACCTCAATTACTAATTTCATTTGTAAATAATAAATATAAATCCTTAACAATAAGGTTAATTCTTTGGATCTTCATTTACTTGATCCTATATAAATGAAAATGAAATCACTTGTATTGTTAATTTTTGAATTTTATTTTATTAAGTACAAATTATTTCTTTTTTTATCTTGAATTCCTTAATTAAATCTTTTAAAGTTGTTATATTTTTTTAGTATTTACTTTAATTATTAATTTTTTTAAACATGAAAAAAAATCCTTAAATAAATTTATTAGATTTCTATCAATTCTTTTTATGAAAATTATTTTTATTTAGATTTTTGGTTTATAAAAAAGGATATATCAATTATATTAAAAGTATCAATTACATTAATATATTCATTTGAAAAATATATCTTAAAAGTATTATCATTTATTCTTTCTAACACTTGAAAAGATCCATCTTCTTTTAACAGTGATTTAGATTTTTTTTAAATAATAAATTTTTCCTTTCTTACATGAATGTAAATCTGATCTTCAAGGATTAAAAATAACTTTAACACACTTCTTGACTTAAATTTTAGTATGTAATTCCTTAATAAAATATGCTTCTTTCTTATCCTTCAAATTAACACATTTATTAGTAGATAAAGGTAACATTAAATAATCAAGTTAAAGAATTAAATTCATACACAATTTAAAAAAAAATATAATAAGTAGTGGAATGAATTGTCCTATTATATACAAAGTCAACATATTAAAAACATATCCAATTATTTTAAATTTGGTTAATGATTGGACGTAACAAAGCAGCAATACTTTATTTTTTTCCATTTGTTTATGGATCTAAAGCAATAGAAAAATAAGAACTTAGTTCCTAACTTATTCCACAAATTTTTCCGAAGGAAATTCATGCTGACGATAAAGAACAAATCAGCAATATATATGACATTATTGATTTTAGAACATGTATGTTTTGTTTAGATGAAATAGAAAAGAGGAAGAAAAGAATTTGGAAGGAAAAAAAATAGGAGGATAAGAATTGGAATAGAAATAAAATGGAAAAATAAGTTGTTTCGATAGAGTGAAAAGAAATATTAGTAGTATAACTTTTTATTTATGTAAATTTTTAAAAAATAAATTTTAATTTTGTTACTATATTTTTTATTGATATAATATTTATTTTTTAAAATTATTTAATAATTTAAAATAAATAAAAATAAAAAATTAATCCCTCCTCACTTTCTCTCCTCTTGAGGGGTAAAATAATTTTCGCGGATCCCATGGAATTTAATTTCTTCCTTCCATGTAAGACAAATACAAACAAAGAGGTAGGCAAATAAAATTCATGCAAATTCTGAAAATAAATTCTTTCCTTCCTAAATTCCTTCTTACCAAACAAAGCAATAATGAAATGTGTCGTTCTCCTAATGCTATCAATAACAAGGATGCAATCCTTTCCACTTTGAGACCTAGATAACCCTGATACAAATTTTATTGAAGTATCAGTGCTTAAATATAAGCAAAGATTCAATGTGGTTTATGACACATTAAATGATCAACGAATCTGTGAATTTATCATCATGCAGTTATGCATAGCGTAACCCTTTTCACTTAATAGGAAAATTATGAACTTTTGGATGTTGTAAATGTTAAGATGTAAAGATTTATATTATCATGTGATGTACAATTATGTGATTGGATGTAAGACGATTGGTTTTATAATGTATATTGTATACAAATATATGCTACAGTTTAATAATTATTATGAGTTTCCTTAGTTTCTTTATGCTCACTTTTATAATTTTATAAATTTTATAGAATCTCACTCCTTTTTATTTTTCTTGACTATTCGCTTTCACATAATAGATAGGCAACCTAATGGTAAGATCATCATACCATTTACGGGTGGACATACAATTTGACATACAAGATCATTGGAATATAAAATTGCCAACAATTAGGAAAATGCTCACCATAATAGTCAATTCTCTCTATCATGGAATGGGTTGGGGCATCGTCAACCATTCCTTTTATTGTGTCTAAGATCCTTTCATTTCCTATACCTCGGGCCTTTAACCCTACCCTTTATCCCCTTTTATCACCTCCACTATCATTTCTCAGTAGTAGTTTTTAATTTCCTTCATCTACCTTCACTGCTACTAGCAATATGGTCTTTATCTTCATGTTAGGAAAAAAATAGATAGATGTGTGAGAGAGTATTGAGACCTCTTCTAACCAGGATCATCAGTTCTTAGACCTCTTCACTGCCATTGCATAGAGGGTGAGGAGATTTAGGAATGAGAGCTTGAACTTTGAACCTTCATCTTCCTATGAAAGATAAAGTTAGAAGGATAGATAAGAGATGTTCAGTTTCTTATACAATCTTGATGAGGCTGTAAGAGAAAAACCTTATAAAAAGGGACAACCTTTTTGGAGAAGTGACTATTTTATATATTACACTAGTTTAAGGATCCATGTTTATAAATTCAAATATGTGATGTTTAGACTTTGTAATTATTACACCAAAAAATATCTTTTACAACATTTTATAAATATTATATATTTGAATGTTTTAGTAGGTGAAAAGCTTATTAAAACACTTCAAAAATGTTATAAAAAGATTATCATTTTAAAATATTATATAAATAATATTTTATAATACACTTATTATATGAAATGTGATAAAAAAATATTATAAAATATTACGTGTTATAGAATTTATATAAAATGTGATAAAAAATATTATAAAATATTACCTGTTATAGAATTTTTATTCTAAAGTGTTGTAAAATATTACTTATTACAACATTTATTTTTCAAACATTTTAACATATAACATTTTTACAACACTTTATTAAATAAGCACGATAAAAAAATATTTAATTACATATTGTCCATATATTTTGTCCATTTTATTAATATTTGATTACGTGAATTACATATTATAATTCACTTTAACATTTAAAATATTTAATTTTTTAATACTTAAATATAAATTTTATGAAATATTCAATTTAAAAGATAAAAATTAAATAAATAATAAATATATTATTTATAATAAATTTATATTAATAATATAATATGTTATATTAACAATATATATCAATTTTTATAAAAGAATTATTTATAAATATATATATATATGATATTAGTATGAGTATATTAGGATTTGGTGGCTGTCAGGTCTTCGCACTTTTATCTTCCGTAATTTTGGATGAATTTTTCTTTGGTTCACAACAAAAATATTAATGTTTAGCTATCGAATAAATTCGTCACTAATATTAATAAATCGGTTGCTAAAAAAATTTGCGACCGAATTAGAGACGGAATTAAAGTGGTGGTTAAAACCCTAGTCGCAAATTTCTTAGCGATCGAAATCGTACATCGGTCGCAAAAATTATTAATTTTGTGACCGAAAAAATCGGTCACAAAAATATAAAAATTCGGTTGCAAATTTAGTTGCACAATTTGTTATAGGTAACCAATATTACGACTGGAAGGGCCGTTGCAAAATCGGTCGCAAAATGTCGGTCGCTATGTTGGTCACTAAAGTATGAAAATAGAGACCAATTTTTCCATCCAAAGATCGGTCGCTAATTTGGTGGCTAAAATTTGGTGACTAAATTCGGTCACTAAAATGCACAGCGGAGACCAATTTTGCTACCAAGAAATCGGTCACTAAATCAATAGCTAAATAATGGTTGCAAAATTCGGTCACTAAAATGTTCAAGCAAATACCAAATTTGCTACCAATCTGTTGGTTGCTAAATCGGTGGCTAATATTATTTTATTAAAATTTTTCAAATATTTTTTTATTTATATAAAAATTAATTGAAATAAACCTGTTTATATGAAATATATACAGAATAATTTTAAGAAAATCATAGATTCCAAAATTATATATCATCAAAGAAAGAAACTAACATAAACAAGGTAGTCCAAGTATAAGTTCATACAAAATTGCTACATATGGTTAAAATACAACTAAAAATGTCTATGCGTAAAAAAAGAAAAAAAAGTCAAACACTTGGATGACTAGGAGGTTCATTGTCATCATGATCATGATCATCATCATCATCAACATCATCAGTGGAGCTCATAAAATTAGAGTAAGATGGTAATCCTAAGTGTTGCACTATTTGTTGAAGAACTTGTTTAGTTTGAGCCAACGCGGTTGTTTGCCTATCCACTATTTTTTGAAGAACTTGATTAGTTTGGGTTAACTCGATTGTTTGCCTATCCATCTTTGTTTTTATTTGTTCCAATTCTTCACTAAGACTGGTGATGATGTGATGATAGTCGGTCCCAACATTAACATTAGGCTGGGTACAGTTAGTAGACGAGGATATGAACTCATCACCTAGTTGACCCAAGCCATGTACATGTCCCCTCTTGCTCCGTCCTCCAACATCCAAAAAAATGGCATTGTCAGATGCTACAGAATGTTCATTAGAGCCTTGTATATTATCTTGAAGAGATTCAGCTCGACGACGAACAAATTCCTCCTACAAATTATAAGTACATATAAGTGTTTAAAATAAAAAAGAATAAAAGAATATCAAAATGAAAGTATAGTTGAAATATACATCCAGCAACATTTTTTGCCTTATCATTGACCCATTCTCCAGCTTTATTCTTTTTAGTCTTTTCCATAAGATCAAATGCACTTGGATCCTGTTCAAGCTCTTTACTCTATATAAGCAATATTAAATTAAACATTAAAATAACTAAAATTAATAAAAATAACAAGTAATATTTAACTACTATAATTACCATCCAATTAGTGCTCCTCTTTTGGAAGTTCTGCCCAGCCCAATGAAGTTCCAATCGTTGTCTAACCTCAAGAGTAATCCAAACACCCTTATCATTTCCAGTCTGCACCTTATTCATTGTATTCTTCATCATCACCGAACCTTTATGCTCAAAGGTTGCTCTAATGGTAACATTATGTTGTGGTAGCCACTTATAAATTTTCTGCATTACAATAAGAAATGTATAAAAAAAAGAATGATTAGTAGGTAGGTAACCATAAAAAATTAAAAAATTTAAATGCTTTGTTACCTGAAATTCTTCAAACCACATGTTTCTAACTTCTATAGGGACAAAACTCCAAGTAGGCCAAGAATCATCAAATTTAGACTTAATGATTTTTGTAACATCTCTACTACATACATCTGGAGGCAAGAAACTATTAAAAAATAATGTTAATAGTCATATTGATTTAAGTAAACTAGCAAAAACATAATAATCATATTAAGTGTAAGAAAAATAAAATACTTACTCATGTTTAGCTCCTGGACCAATCCATACCCTCCTATCAGTAGGATCTCTAGTTCCAACTACCGATAAAATGGGAAGTATGTGATGAGCAGAATATGCAGGTGTGGAGGAAGGATGTGTACATGATGTAGGGGTAGATGCACCTGTGTGGGGGGTGGATGGAGCCGATGTATCAATGTGTGGCAAGGATGATCCTGATCTAACATGCACTCCTATAGCTGTTGAAGTCGGTGTAGGAGGCATATCTTGTGGATCATGAGATGCTACTGCATGTGATGGAGATGTCCTACCATAAATTTTGCCTCGACCTCTTGATCAGCTTCTACCTCTACCTCTAGTTGTGTTGTCATCCATCTATATGCATTAAATTGTTAGAAATAATGATAACGTAGAAGGTTAAATACATTAAAAATGCAAGCATAAAGTATATTCAAAATTACCTACGTAAGTTGAGTTATCGTCATTTAAATCATTGTCACCCCCACTATCATATTCATTACCTGTTGAGATAAATGTACTATCACTATTATCATCCAGATCTGGTTGATTAAGTAAACCTATATCAACCTCTTCACTGATACCGTTGATATCAACAAGACTGTCATCATAAACATCTGGATCAATATTCAACATCACATGGAGGTCATGAACTTCAGTGACATCTTGATACGCAATGTCATTCTCAACTTGATTAACTACATTATTTGTGATCATACTACGCGTTTTTGTCTTAATGATAGCTAACCAACCATGATGTTCGTTTGGATATGACGTATAATAAACTTGCTCAGCTTGTTGAGAAAATATGAATGGATCAAAGTTTCTGTATCTTTCTGATTGTTTGACTTGAACAATTCCATATTGATTGTCTATTTTCGTCCCACGATTAGGAGTATTATCAAACCAATCACACTTAAAAAGAACTATCTTTTTTGTGGGCATGCCAGGATATTCCAATTCAATAATATTTGTCAAAATTCCAAAAAAAAATCATCTTCTAATTGACCATTAGTGCCTCGTACACACACACCATAGTTAGAAGTTTGCATGCCTTCACTCCATGTCTTAGTGTGAAATTTATATCCATTTATGATATAAATAGGCCATGATTGTACCATTCTTAATGGCCCCCATGCCAAAGAAATCAAGAATGGATCTTGAATTTGATTTTGTGGATTTTGAACCTATAATAAAGAAATTTATTCACTATTAAAAGTGTAAATTATATTATAAAAATATAACTCCATTTAAATAAATAATATAATAAGTGACATACATATCCTCTAAACCATTTGGAAAAATGAGAAGCAATTTCCTTATCAATTTGGGAGTTAGAAATACCAAGTTGAAACTCTTTTAAAAAATCAGCATACTTGCTACAAAATAAAACAAACATATGAAAATTAGACAATAAAACATGTTTCAAAGATTATACAAATATTTAAAGTTAATTTAACCATGAACTTACTCTAGATGTGGTTCAACTTCTTCACAATTTAGAAGAACGTACAAATGGGCAGCTACCATGTCACGTTCTTCTAAGTAATATTGAATAGATTTACCACTGCCATGTTCTGGATAATTGAAAATTGAAATTGGAGGATTTAATGAACAACCTTCGCCTCCAATGTTACGTGGCATTTGACTTCTTCGGGTATTTACAAGTGATGGATAGTAAAAAGAAGCAAAAGTAGATGTTTCTTCCATTAAATAGGCTTGACAGATAGAACCCTCTACCCTAGCTTTGTTCTTGATTTTTTCTTTAAATGAACGTAGAAATCTAAAAAATAAAGAAAGTAATTAAGTAAAAAATATATTAAAAAAAGTTATATGAAATTAGTAATGTATAAATAGGTTTATATGAAAATAAGTAATACCTCTCAAACGGATACATCCAACGATATTGAACTGGACCTCCAACTCGTGCTTCATAAGGTAGGTGAATTGGAATATGTTCCATAGAATCAAAGAAGCTTGGAGGGAAGATTTGTTCTAACTTACACAATAATACAGGAATAGCAGATTCCATATCCATCAATTTGTTTATGTGTAAAGTTGTGCAAGTAAATTCTCTAAAAAAGTGACTAAGCTCAACAAGTGGTTTCCAAATAGCATTTGGTAAAGAATCAAATGCAATAGGAAGTAATCATTGCATAAATACATGACAATCATGACTTTTCATTCCATGCAACTTTGCTGACCCTATGTCAACACATCGACTTAAATTTGAAGCATATCCATCGGGCAACTTAAGTTGTTTAACCCACTTGCAAACAGCTACTCTTTCAAACTTGTTAAATGCATATTTAGCTTTTGGTTTAACATACTTTCCACCTCGAACCTCTTGTAAGTGAAGCTTCGGCCGTCTGCATATATTGGCTAAATCTATTCTCCCTTTATCTGTATCATTTGTCTTACCTTTAATATCCATCACTGTGTCGAATACATTCATAAACACATTTCTTTCGGTGTGCATAACATCAATGTTATGACGAAGAATATGTGTTTTCCAATAAGGTAATTTCCAAAATATACTTTTTTTAGTCCAATTATGATGTTCACCGAAACCAGGTAATTTTTGTCCTTCAAACTCCCATATGAATGGCAACTGCCACGTTCTTTGCCAAAGTTCTTCTCCGGTCAAACGAGGAGGAGGGGAAGATGTATCAACACAATTTCTCTTAAAAGCATTTTTATTTCTTCTATACGGATGATCACTTGGAAGGAATTGTCGATGAGAATCAAAAATGTATGTTTACGACTATGGTACAACCAACTTGCTTTTGATTGCTCCATACATATTGGGCAAGCAAGTCTTCCTGCAGTTGACCAACCGAATAACATTCCATAAGCAGGAAAGTCATTAATTGTCCACATCAAAGCTGCCTTCATCATAAAATTTTGTCTTAATGAGACATCATACGTAGCTACCCCATCATTCCATAAATTTGTTAATTCCTCTATAAGAGGTTGCATGTAAATATCAATCTTACTCTTTGGATTATTTGGACCAGGGATAATGATTGTAAGGAACATAAACTCTCTTTTCATGCATATCCCAGGTGGAAGATTGTATGGAGTTAAAATGGTTGGCCAACATGAGTATGTCTTACCATATTGACCAAAAGGGGCGAAACCATCTGCACATAATCCCAACCTGACATTTCGGGGATTGCGAGAAAACTCGGGATACATCCTATCAAAATGCTTCCAAGCTTCTTCATCTGATGGATGACATAAGACGCCAACCTCTCTTTGGTTCTCATGGTGCCATCGCATGTGAGATGCAGTGGCCATTGAAGAGTATAACCGTTTTAGTCTTGGGGTAATCGGAAAGTACCACATTTTTTTTCTAGAGATTTTTCTTTGAACTCCCCTTCTAGTGGTTATCTTATATCTGTCTTCACCGCAAAGCCTACAACTTGTAATACTTTTATCTGCATCATCATTATAATAGAGCATGCATCCACGTGGACAACAATCAATATTTATGAAACCTAATCCCAAACCTTCTACTGATTTCTTAGCATGATAAAAAATTGTAGGCATTTTGTTTCCGTCTGGCATGGCCCTGGCCATAAATTGAGCCCATCGATTGAAACTATCTTCAGATTAATTTGAATCTGATTTTATACTCAATGCTTCCATACAAGCTGATAGTTTTGTGTAATTCTCGCATCCATTATACAATGGAGCTTGTGCAGCTGCTAACATATCATAAAATATTTTAGCCTCTGGATTTGGATCTTCCTCCAAGATTTCAGAGCCCATTCCACCATCATCTTGTTGTATGACATTGCCAATTTCCGGACCAACATGATCCGTGATCAATTGCTCAAATGGATTGAATTCTTCCTTTCCCTGAGCATAACCATAACATGATTCTTCCATTGTAACAGGAGGATGTTGTGGCATTTTTTCACCATGATTTGTCCAATAATGGTAATTTTCCATAAATCCCTTCTCATAAAGATGTACCATGACATCATCTGCATAACAAAATCGTCTGCATTGACATTTCCTACAAGGACACCTCAATTTTGGATATCTTTGAAAGCTTTCTTGGTTAGTTGCAAATTGAATGAATTCATTTACTCCCTCTACAAATTCATGCCTCACATGTCTATTATGATCCAACCTACTATACATCAATCGTCGATTTTCAGGAATTTCCATCAGTTGTAACTATATCAATAAAAACAAGTATTATTCAAAAGCCACCATCTCATCCATATCCTATACAGAAAGAAAGTTTTTCTACATTTGGTTAATGGTTAATTCTTAAAATGATCTTATATTTAAATAAATTTCGACATTTGCATTAATTTCTAAGTAACATGACTTAAATATAACATTATTTACTCTAACCAAATATGCACATAAATAATAAAACGAAATGTAGTCAATAGAAATCTATTTAACTATAAAAAAAAATGACGGAAATATTTTATTTAACACAACAAGTATATATCTATACATATATACAAAATAGAATTTCACACCAATCCAAAATATGTAAGATACACAGTCCACTCATGGTGTTGAAATCATGCAAAATATTGCTACCTATCTCTAGAAGGCATTTGAATTTGATAAAAAAAAAAGTGATAGATATATAATTAAGCATATATTTCCAATAAAAAGTAAAATAATAGATCAGAGTATTATCCAATTATATCAATATGACATAAAAAGTGACTAACAAATAACTGTACGATCAAATATGTAATTCTAATGTTTTGAATTACATTCATGTATTTAAGTTAATTAGGAAATCCTCTAAAAGAACAACTAGAAAATCTCCTAAATAATAATAACATATTTATCCATCAGCTCATATTCGTAAGTAAATCCTAAACAAATAAATATAAGTATTTATTTTTTCTATTGTTAATAAATATAAGTACTTATTTTTTATTTATGTTTCTTGGGATTATGATAACTATAAATAATAAAAAGTGACAAAATTTAAAAAAGTGAATACTGAAAATTAAAGAAAATTTTAAAAGAATAACTTGATGTCTTGATCCAATAGGTTAGCTCACCTATTTAGTCATAGCAAATTGAACTTTATTTATTCGTGTTTTGATTATGACAATTTCCACTTTTTCTTTCATCATGACAACTTACAGCTTCACCAACAAATAATGTACTGACTCAAATGGGCTTGGTCGGCCCGAATTAATTTCTTCAGTTAATTGTTCAAAATGTAAAAAAAAAAATAGAAAAATTTCGACCATATTCACCATAATTTACAGCTGGGGATACCCAGAATGTTAGATTGTTTTTAAGAAAAAAATTTCTTGACCGTTCCAAAGAAGGTGTAGAAAGATGGTGCCACCCTTTCTGTGTGGTTTTATCACCGTTAAAAAAAAAAGTACTACAAAATATTAATGTTATGAGTAGAAGCTGGATCCTGCACAGAATATTACAAATCCATTTTTTATGTATGTTATATATTGATTGATTTATTCCTTAGTTTTAATTTTGTACATTGATCATCGCTTGAGCACTTTGAAAGAGATGGATACGCATCGGGTTGTCGATATTGTAAATGAAATGATAAATGATAATAAGTATTAGGGCATCAAAAGATACATATGAAAGAGATGCAAAATATTAAATAAGGGCTAATATTATTGGATATACTAAAATTTATAGTTGAAAAAAAGAAAATAAATGAAAAAGGTTTAGTTATACTTTTTATTCTCATAAAGAAAAATTTATGTGTAATTTCGATTTTCTTAATTTTAATTGTTTATATGTAACCTTTTGAGTTTTATAATTATTCAACTTAAATCTATTTTCTTGAAAAAAATTATCGAATAGTTAACATATATATAACAAAGATGTGACATATTAATTATATAAATTAGCAACCGAAAAGTGGATAAAATATTTAAATAAAAATTACAACTAATATATAAAATATAATGAATGCTATTTTATGTTTTCATTTTAATATTTGACATATTTTTCCTTTTTAATTTTATATAAATAAATGATTTATCACAACAGTATTGCATTTCTATTAATTATTATAAATCACATTTTAGAGATTAAAATTTAATCTGAATATTCAAAAAATTATGATAATTAAATAAGAATAATTAAAATTACAAGAACTAAAAATCTATATAAATTAAAATACACAATTACAGTTGTAATCAAGTAAATGCAAAAATAGAAGGGTTACATGAAATAATTAGAGATAAAAATAAATTAAAAATAAAATTTAAGTGTTTAAGATTAATTGGTTAATTTAAAAATTGAAATATATTACTTATTATAATTTTTTTAAAGTTTGATATATTTTAAAATTTATTAAATTTAATTTTTTTAAAAAAATTTATAATATAAAAAAATTAATAAATGTTTTAAAATAAATATATTTATACAAAAAGAGATTTTTAATTTTAAATAATTTTATTTAAATTTTATAAAATATATCAAAATATTAATTAACTATGAATTAAAATTATTCTTAAAATTAAGATACATAAACAAGAAATTATAATAAAAATAATATTAAATAATTCAATAGTTACATTATTTACAGTTTCATTACAAAAAATTTATTAAATAATAATCAAGTAAAAGATTAAAATAATATATTAAATTAAAAGTACAAATTCAATGTACTAAAAAAAATATTTAGTATATATTAATAACGAGTCCAACATACTAATAATATATTAAATTATGTTTGTTTTGTGGATCTCTAATTATATATTTATGATGACTATTCAAATTTTACTGAGCCTATATGTACTAACACACACCACAATAACATTGCACCAATAAAAATAAAATAAGATAATAAATCTAGTTTTAAAAATAAAGTAAATAATACATACCTTAATAAAAAGTGAAGGAAAAGTTAAAATAAAATCACCACACAAACATTTTGATTCTGTCTCTGCTTCATCACAGGATGATAATAAAAAAATATTAGTATTTTTAATTGAACAACTAAAATAATAATTTTTTCAATATATAATTTTATTTCTGAAAAACTATAGCAGTCATAAGAAATAATAAATTGATAACATAACTTTCTCAAAAGATAATTTACTAAAAGGTAAGCTATAGGATTTAGTTAAACTATGGAAATAATACTTCTTACTTCTCCTTTCCAGTTTTATGCATTTAGTTATGGAGATTCCTCAAAAGTTATAACTTGCTGTCAGCAAGTTTCCATCAGCTAACAAGCTCTCAGTAATACACTCATTTTAGTGATTGTGTGATTATGCAGGTAATACACCCTTCGCAAAAAGTGTTACAGAACTATAATTAGTTAGTAAAATAAATAGTTGGTGGCTGAGATAATTACAGAAATAAAGTATGTTGCCTATAAATAAGAACTGTGACTATTGTGCTTAACTCGTTTAGGTAACAACTATGACTACACTCCTACTAGATTACAATTTAAATTAGTTTGTTCCAAGACCCCTTCAAGTATACAAGCAACAACAATTTAATACTGAAATACAGTCCAAATTAAACTAAGAAAAATGTTAATCAACATCCTAAGAATACTGGTTCAGAAAGTAAAAGTAATTTTTTTTATAAAATATTAATGTATAACTGCTATAATTTTCAATGAAACCCAAAATTATTCTCAATAAAATTTTTACAATTTTTCTTCCTTAACCTGTGGTGTAAATGTTTAGCAGTTCCTTTAAATTATATAAAACTCATGAATCTACATGTTAAAAAGAAAGATATTGTGGCTTTATTTTAAATTATTTTCACTCGTTTGCATCATTCTTATGCTGTTAGAGCAGTTCACTGTGATGAAAAACAATTATTCACACTTTAGAGCAAGTGACAGGCCAAAGCCAAATCATATTTAATGATACGAGTTTGCAGCAAGGAACATATCAGACAAAGGGATAAAGGAGAATATAGTTATATAATGCTTAAGCAAACTACAAATAACTTAACATTTTTCTTTCATTATGAGTTTCAGTTTTTATTTTATATTAATTGCATTTTATTACTCTGTTGACTCTACACGTTAAAAAGAAAGATACCGTGGCTTTATTTTAAATTATTTTCACTCGTTTGCATCATTCTTATTATGTTAGAGCAGTTCACTGTGATGAAAAACAATTATTCACACTTTAGAGCAGGTGACAGGCCAAAACCAAATCATATTCAATGATACAGGTTTGCAGCAGGGAACATATCAAACAAAGGGGTAAAAGAGAATATAGTTATATAATGCTTAAGTAAACTACAAATAACTTAACATTTTTCTTTCATTATGAGTTTCAATTTTTTTATATCAATTTCATTTTATTACTCTGTTAGGTTTTAGAATAGTAGTATGGTACAATATATATATATATAGAATTTTGTGTCTTCCCCTATAAAATTGGTCCATTTTTATCCTCCAAAAGCTGGAGCAATAAGTGAAACTATTTGCACCACCTATGGAGAAGACATAACCAACCAAGCTCTTCCTTTGTTTGGGCAATTTAGAATCCACATGCTAGGTGCAGCAGGTCACTAGTTAGGACAAACACTATGGTCAAAATGGTAAAAGCAAGATTAAAGGTGATAAAAATAAAATCTAATCTTCTCCTTTTAATATGCGTTACTAGTAACATAATTAGTAAACAAACAAAAAATGCTGCTAATCCCGCAACCAAGAAGCAAGGCTTAGCCTTATCTTGCAATTGTCAGACCAATCAAAATGCAGTACGATCACCCAACTGTTTCATACTAAAACTAAACATTAATAGCCCAAACCAGCCATAACATGTGATAAAAACTAGAACAGATTGCAATAGAACTCCATATAACTCTTGGCCAAAGTCAGTAAATATTGACTAAATAGTTGACGATGACAAACTTAGGTTGAAAAGTCATTCAACCAGAAAAATAGTCAATTAACGTTCTTAAAGCATGTTTGGGAAATAATAGTTTTCGAAAAGAATTTTTTTTTCTTCCAAAAGCTTCAGTAAGAGGAAGTTGCAAAGAGATAGAGAGAGGTTGTTTCTCCAAAATTAGCTAATCTAAAAACATAATGAAAGTTGGGACTGGTCAAGTTGGCACACTATATTCACAAAGAATGGAACATGTAATCATATCAAATACTTGAAGTCATAATTCTTTGAAATGGAATCAATTATAATGGGTATAAGATGCATTCGATGATCATAGCAGTTCATTTTTAACTATGCATAATGTTGGGTTCATACCAGAATATTTTAAGGTTCTTAACTCTATCCTCATGTTCATGTAGCAATACTTTCCAAGAAAGCCATGCATTTTCTGCATTCTAAAACTAGTTGAATATCTTCCCTTCACCCCAAAATGTCACAAAATGTGTTGTGATAATTTGAGCACAAATCTCTTACAAACCCACAACAAAAATAGAGAAAAAAAATGATTTAATTGTTTGCCTGAAAATGAACAGAATAAGGAGAAAGATATCTCCTCCAAGAATTTTCCTTTAATAAAGGGTTTCCTAGAACACATGCTCACTTCCCAAATACTAATTGTTCCGAATATGGCCACTCTTCGGTATTTTCCTCATATTTAAGCTAAATCTTCTCATCTGATTTGAGTTAATTCCTAACCCCTAATATTTCAACCTCCTAATCACATCTATTTTAACTAATTACTTGGGTTCTATCAAAATCCAACTACAAACTCATATATGACTTAAATAATAAATAGTTGCAAGAGTAGGAGTGCATCACCTGCATCCATTCTAGCATTTTGAAACCACATATATTATCATGAAAATAAATATTTGTTGCAATAAAATAAAAAACCCAATAATACACTTCTCCATAGGAATACAGTTTATAAGGATGTAATATCTTAACAATTTTAAATCATTCGATTAAAAGCTTGGTATAAAATGAACTAAGAGAAAAATTACCATTTTAAAAATAACAAAATAAAAACAAATTTGTGGAACTTGCCCATTGAAATTTTAGCTTTATTTCGATATTAGTTCCCAATATCAATAATATTAAATTGCAAATTAATTTTAATAAGTTGTACGTTAAATAACACAAATCAAAGTGAGTATAAGTGCATAATCACTGCTTAGGCTTCTATACAACAAAAACAATACAATACCTTTGCAATTACATCGGTAGTCTCTTTGAAATCAACACACCTCGAGACATAAGATTTTGATAAAAACTCATCAATCAAACGGATTCCAATGTTATAACCCCTGAAAAACCCAACCAATCATCAAAGTTCATCAGTAAAAACAAGTAACCTAAATCTAAATAAAGAAACTAGAAAGTAAAAAACCCCAATTCTAAGGAGTCTCGGGATTGTACATTTGATCAAGCTGCTTGTTAACCTCATCAACCTTATCGTAATCCTTGTCCATTTTCACATCCCACACCCAAAAGGTGCCCCACACAGGTCTTCCCCGAAACCCCAGTAACTAAGATAAACATTTCTACATCTTTATCTATAAGGGGTTGTGAACCTGAGAACGTGTGTACCTGAGGGAGGATGTGAACCTGAGAACGTGAAAAGCCTCGACGTCGCCGGAGAAAAGAAGGGGTTGCGAACGAAAGGGGGAATGTAAAAACGTAAAAGCGGGAATTCAAATTTTGCGACCGCATATACGGTCACAAAATAAAATAATAAATGTTAATATATTTAAAAAGGGTTTAGCGACCGAATTTAGTTACCACTTTTATATTATTTTGCTACTAATATTTCGGTCTCAAATTTGGTGGCTAAATAAAATTTGTTATTTTTTTAGTCGTACTCCCTATCAGTCACTGTATCGGTCTCTAATTGTGACCGAATTTTGGAAGTTATAAAATTCGGTCGCAAATTTCTAATTTTCTAGTAGTGGTTCTAAAAGCTAAACAGTTTTTACTTATTAAAAAAATAAAAAATAATTATAATATAATGCAATGTACTTATAATCTTTCGAATGTTTGTAAAAGCTTTTAATTTTTATCAAAAATTGGTAGGATGCAGCTTCCTATCTTTTATCTTTGCTAAGCTTCCTATCTTTTATCTTTTCTCATCGATGTTATACATAAGAGATGATTCTAAATATCCAACACATATCTTTGAGTTCTTCTATTCACTTTCTACTCCCTTCTTAATTTTGGACAATATTGTGTGAGACTTCATCACGCTTAGGTTTTGAGTGCACGGTTCCTTGCATGTCGTTGTGTTAACCTTCAAGGGCAATGCTGGAATCAGGTTGCACTAGAAGTCTGTCGAAATTTTTCTTTCAAGGCAGTGTTTCTTCCACGGTAGAGAACAATTCTCTCAAAGTTCCTCAACTCATTCTCTTGAATAATAGTTCTCTTTGTGTTAATTTCTCTCCATGTGTTCTCTCTTTGTGCTACTTTCTCTTTTTGGTTGCCCTCTCACATCTTTATTTCTCATATCTCTTATCTCTTATCTCTTTCATATTTAAACATAATATTTTCAATATCAAATGATATAATTGTATTTTATCATTCTTTTAATTATGTAGATTTGTTGGGTTATTATTTTGTTTGAACATGTTGCACAATAAAAATATTTGTATATCTAAATTCTTCGATGAACAAAAAAAAGTAGTAACAAAATTAAAGAGAACCTATAAATATTTAAATGTAAAATTTGTATATAATGAAAATTAAATTATTTAATCTAAATAAAAATTTAAATTCAATAAATTTAAAATTCACCATTCAAATAAAGAATTTTAAATATAAAAAATATAAATTCTTTTATCCAAACAAAATATTATTGAAATAAAAGTATTTAAATTGAAAGCATTTAAATGTTCAAGTTTTCAAATTTTTTGAAATGTTGAAATGCTCTATCCAAATACAAAATTAAAAAATTGCTAGATTTAAATAAAATTATGATTCTTAACTGTAGGACACAACTAAAAACATAAAACATATGGTCGACTAAGAATTCAATACTTGTAAAAATAACAGATCAAATTCTAGTCACAAGAGGTGATATACACGAAATTGTATACATAAACCTAAAACAAAAATGTTTCCCTATTCAAATCCAAGGTAATTGCAAACATTACCATTCCAAAACCATGCCCACCTATTAACAATGTCTAGTCCTTGACCTAGAGTAGCGGTTCTCTTCCATAAAATTATTAGTAAGTTTTCAAGTGTAGATGCAATAAATACCTATCGAAGCCACTCCAACCCACTCTTCATGGTTACATCCGTCCTTCCTATACATGTCAACATAAAAAAGATAACTTTAAATCTTGAATTATTATCAAAATGAATAAAATTAAAAAAAAAAAGAGAAAGAATGAATGAAGAACTGGAAAAGATGAGTACGACAACGACACCAAAGAAGCTTAAGAAAAGAGTTATTTTGTCACCATTGAATCATGCCATAGTTTGCTACGGTAATGGAACTCTTAACTATGAACAATTTGAAAATTTTGACTCTTAGATTAAGAAGATAATACTATTTGATGCAATATCTTCAAGAGAGAGAAAAATAATTTTACATGCAGGAATGTCCTCAATGTAATGCTTAAATTTAGCATAAGAGATAGAAAACAGGAAGGAATTAATTGGATAATAATAAAGTTTATTTTCTAAAACATTTTTTCCATCAAATATTTTAAAGATAAAATATTTTAAAACATTTCTTAATTTAAACGCCATAAAATAAAAATATTTTATAACATTTATTATTTTAAACATTATAAAAAATATATGTATGTATATATATTTTATTTTTTATATCAATATATAAAAGATTTAAATTTAAAAATATTGTAATGATTATTTTATTTTAAAGTACTCTTTTTTATAAATGCTGTAAAAATATTTTATATAATTTTTTAAAATATTTTATTTATAAAATACTTTTAAAATGTATGTTATAATAAATAAATTTTGGTGTAATGGATTCCTCTTATGACTATAACTTGACATAGACTAAGATGTATGTATATATATATATATATATATATATATATATATATATATAATATGTACTTTTATAATACGTGATGCCTCTTAATTTATGTTGTCATTTTGCAGAATATTTGAGATGACATTTAAAAAAGTTTTTTAATATTTTTTTTATTATGATACTCTTGATAGTAAAAGGTCATATTTAAAATAAAATTTTTATATTTAGCCAAAATTAATATCATTGACATACAAATCTTATTCATCTCAAAACTAAATTGAAATATCTCTTTATTAAGCTCAAAACCAAATAATTAAAATTTTCATAAAAGTAAGCAGTTATATTTTCTAGACAAAGCCTTAACCATAACAATTTTCTTTCTATTCTTATACTTATCATGTAAGGAAACATGTTAATGAATTTGAACCATTTGTATGTCTCTTTTGAATCTTACCCTATACCAAAAATAAATTTTTACAACATATTTTTTAAAATATTTTATTTATAAAATTCTATAAAAAAAATAAAATAAAACATTTTTACAACATTTATTTTGAAAAAAATGCTTTAAAATAAAAAGTATCATAACATTTCACAATTTTAATGTTTTAAATGTTAAAATTAAAAAATAAAATAAATCTAGAATATTTTTTTCTATCGCTTCTTATAGAATACACATTAAAAAGATTCTAAAAAAATTGTTCTTAAAATTCTTTTAGCATGGTTGATTTTTTGTTTTTAACATATGCAAGAACTTCTCATAATGCATCTTTCTTGTTGAGTGACCACCACGAACCACCATCTCCAACAACAAGCATCATATTTGAGGTCTGATAATAACCAAAATCAAATTCCATTTGCCTCTTTTTGTTTCATTTCCAATCCTTAATTGTCTCTCTAGAAGAGTACTCAATAAAAATGGGAATGCTATAAGTGAAAGATGGAAAGAAAAAATTGTGGAGAGAAAAAGAATGTGAAACAAAGGCAAATCCACGATAATTCTTCTTCAATTTCTTTACCTATAAATTCTTTGTTTTTGTTGCAATGGAAATGTGATCTCTGTTATATTTGTTTGTATGCTATTAAGTACATTTACTTTCATAGTACATTGCCTTGTATATGCATCACTGAGGGTGATAATGTTTCTCACTAAAATGTGCTTTCATTGGTTGTATAAAACAGGTGGAAGGAACACTTATAGTTCTTGTTTTAAAGATAAAAGTTTTACCTATATGTATTTGTTGCTAGATGAACAGTAATATTTAGTTCTAAATTTTTACTAGTAATTAGTATTTGAAGATCAGATTTGGTCATTGTTCCAATTTAAAATAGTTTGATTAATCTTTTAAATTTCTAGTTTCAACACTTATTTATAGTGAAGCATATTGGTCCTAGAAAATTGAGAGAATTATATTGCAAATATCTTGTTTTTTCAATGGTGAAGATATTTTAACAATATTGCTAGGTGATTAAAGAAAGGGAGAATATGATAAATTAGAGTTTTTAATGATTTGATAAAGAGCTAACATGGTCTCATACTTCTTCATTCTTAAAGGCAAGTTAGCTTCTTCTTTTTCCGTTTTATTTAAATATAGGCTTGAACTTGCCCATAATCCCTTCTAATTTACTTCATACGTCTATGTTAATACTTGAACACTATTCAGAGTTGAATATTATTCTCATAGTATTTTTAACATTATAAGAATATGTGATCCATGTTGTTATAAACATAAGGAAAAAAGTCAACTGCATAAGAAATAAAGTATGTATCATGATAATGAGTTCTCTATAAATTGAAATCAGGCCCATTTGATTCATATAAAACTTGATTGGAAGTGTTGAAAGCTTTTATGCTATGTGGTTGTAATAGGTAGGATTTTAGTTCATGTTGCCAAGATATCATATGAGAGAATTGATAATGAGGTGCCTCCCAAATCAAGCAAATTTGACTGGTACATGCTGTTCGAATATCATAATAAGGGAAAAAGTTAGCTTCTTACTTTGATAAAGAAGAAAATCCATATAATTAGGTACATGAAAAAATCATACAATGACTCTTGTGTGTTTATGTATATACATAAATATGTATCAATTGATAAACTTGTTTTGAGAGTTAGATCCCTCTTCCAATTTCATTGCACATAAAATTCCTAGAAGAGGTATTTAGTTATTGAATGTAATCTTTTTAAGTTAAAGGTGTGTGTTACTTTTAAAGTTGGTTTTATTATCCAGAAGAGATGCTCTCATTAAAGTAGATTTTATTTTTTCTCATAATATGTGTGTGCTCATCTATATCTATTAGCAAGTAGTTTAAAATAGTATAAGTGAGATTTTGAATTGAGAAAAATAATTTTAAATGTCTTGGTTGACTAGGACTTTGATCTATTCTTCTACATTTCTTTTTTCTGGTGTAAATTTGGTTGTTTGTGTGGCAAGGTTGTTCTTTCTTCTCAAGGAGATTACAAGTCAACGCCTGATTATCTTGAGTTGGAAGCATACGGGAAGATTTAGTGTTATTGGAATTAGTAAAAAAAGACTTTATTTCACAATGGGAGGCTGTGGTTCAAAACTAAACAAGAAGAGTAAAATTCATAGAAAGGAAAATACAAAATCTAAAAATAGATAAATTTGAATTTTAGTTGGAGAAACAAGCTAATCATAATAGCAACGATTTCTTTCTCTTAGGTATCATACGCTTCAATTTTATCTCAATTATAATACTAACTTATATTGTCTTGGAAAGGATACATTAATTATTCTCTTTGATACATATATTCTATTCTTTTTAGTTTTTTTCAATATTGATTACTGGGACCATTTTATTATTGTCATTCACAGCTCTCCATGATTCTATTATGGTTTAAGATTAATATATTAGTGTTTCTTTGAAGTGAAAAATAATATATCCACACATCTTTTCACAACATTTATATCAATAAACATTGTAAAATATAGTATTTTAAGCAATTTTTTTACAATAATTTGTTATAAAATGCTGTAAAAATCTATTACAACATTTTATTTTGAAAGTGCTTTAAAATAATATATTGTTTACAACAGTTTTAACAAGAAATGATTTTTAAAAAGTATTTTTTCATCATTTTCTAAAAATGTTTTAAAATAATAATTTTTTATAGCATTTTAATAAATTTATTATCTATTACAACATCTAAATATAAATATTTATAAAATATTATAAAATGATAAAAATAAATATTATAAAAGGTCTTTTTTATGTAGTGTTACCTTAAAAGTTTAAAAACATCAAACTTTAGTGATTATAATGGATTAAGATATCCTTCAACTATAAGTAGTGCTACCAATTTTCCAAAGTTCATTTATATAATCTCTTATCATAGATAGGATAATTCTAAAGCTGTTAATTTAGCTCATTCAATCCAACCCAACCCAACTCTAACCTATGTGGGCTGGGGCTAAAATAGTCTATAGGTCCATAAAGCCCACTCTTGCAAAGCTCACAAGGTCAAAAAATTCACTAAATTTATTGGGTTAGGGCCAACTCATGGGCTGAAATTTTTTAAAAACTGCTATATAACATATCACTTCTGGATTTTTCCACCCAATACAAGGCACATGGTTTACATAAAAGGAACAAGGAACAATATGAGCAAATCATGCATAATTACAATGATAATTACTCCACTATGAGATTAAGAACAATGAAATCTCAACAAATGTGATATAAAGACCCATTTGATATGGGTCACATATCACATTCATATATCAATATCGTCAATGGAAAAGAAATCCAGATCCTAGCATGGAATAAAAATAGTTACCTAATAAAATTCAAGGACTAAACAATTGGATCCTAGCACAAACATAAAGCAATCTAGAATAAAACCAAATGATCTTAATAATTTTAACTACTTAACGTGAGATATAAAAGTAAATAAAGTACAACATGCTCATTATTTAGTTTCATCAAGACCTCGTTGCAATTTGATAAAATAAAAAATTACGTACAATTAGTCTCTAAATTCTCTATGCTCGTTTGATTCCCTTATTGCTATCTCAAAATCAAAAATATGATCCTCATCTTCATCATCTGAAACTCAACCAAAGAAAATGATTAAAGAATCAATTGTAAAATAATTAAGCAAGATAACAAATAGTAATGAATAATTATTCTACAAAATATTACCACTAGGATTTTGAGCAAAGTCATGCAACCAATTCCTAGTGCAAATTAACTGTCGTAACCGTAATTACAACGAGACGACGAACTTGCTTAAATTTTAGAAAAGAATTTTATTCAATAAGTAGAGCCACCGCCAAATTTTATTTTAAGGGAAAACATTTGGAAAAACCCTAACTTGAGGAAGAAATCTAGGTTCGGGAGTCGATTACGAGTAGGGAAGGTGTTAAGCACCCTACTCGCTCGTTCCAAAGAATGGTACCCTTAAACTGAGTGTGTGATTTATTTGAAAATAGTTCTATCCCTTTAATTAGAATCAAAATAAAGAAGTTGGTTGAAAATAGCCTGACAGGACTTGATCCTGCTCCTACGTATTCCCTGGTGCAACGGAAAACTCAAGGCTATGTAGTTCTAGTTTTGTTTGGCAAATTAGAGATTTTCTTGAAGCACAGATATTTGGAATGAAAGCAGAAGTTTTTTTTCCAGAAGAACGTCTGCGCAAAGCTCAAACTGTCGTAAGCCACATATGAACTTGCACGAATCAGAATACGGAACAGCAGAGAAGGCTGCTTGTTCGTATTATGACCCCGTTTAAACGAAATTCCTAAGGAGAAAGCCGAAGTTTCGAAATAAAAGCAAAAGTTTGTCGGAAAAACATCTGCACAAAGTTCAAACTGTAGTAAGCCGTGTATGAACCCGCACGAATCAGAATACAAAACAGCAGAGAAGGCTTCCTGTTCATATTAAGGCCCATTTAGACGAAATTCCTAAAAGGAAAACAGATGTTTGAAATGAAAACAGAGGATTGTCGAAAAAATGTCTGCGCAAAGTTAAACTTGTCGTAGGCCGCGTATGAACCCGTACGAATTAGAATACGGAACAACAAAGAAGGCTATTTGTTCGTATTAAGACCTGTTCAGATGAAATTCCTAAAAGGAAACAGATGTTTGAAGTGAAAGCAGAGTTTGTCGGAAAAGCATCTGTGCAAAGTTCAAACCGTCGTAAAGCATGTATGAACCTGCACGAATCAGAATACGGAACAGCAGAGAAGGTTGCCTGTTCATATTAAGGCCCGTTTAGACGAAATTCTTAAAAGGAAAACAAATGTTAGAAATGAAAACAGAGGTTTGTCGGAAAAACGTTTGCGCAAAGTTCAAATCGTTGTAAGCCACGTATGAACCCACACGAATCAGAATACGGAATAGGAGAGAAGGCTGTCTGTTCGTATTAAGACCCGTTCAGATGAAATTTCTAAAAGGAAACAGATGTTTGAAGCGAAAACAGAGGTTTGTCACAAAAGCGCCTGCGCAAAGTTCAAACCGTCGTAAGCCATGTATGAACCCGCACAAATCAGAATATGGAACAATAGAGAAGGCTGCCTGTTCGTATTAAGACCCGTTTAGACGAAATTTCTAAAAGGAAATAGATGTTTAAAATGAAAACAGAGACAAAGATGAACTCGAAAAATCGAGAAGAAGCAAGAAAATTAAGCAAAATAAAAGTTGGATCTAACCTCCATTGATGTTCCTTGTTGGATTGTCTCCAATCCAGCTTAGGTCATAAGGTCCAGAGGTAAGAATTAAATGTTGTTTTCTTTATAATTTGATTCAAGCATACACTTAATCTTTAGGTTCAATGACTTAATCATGCATGACTTAAGCTAAACTTAGCATATAGGATGCATGCACATGGTCATACACTCTTAGGAATTTTTTCAAAGGAGGGCATACAAAAACCAACAAATCAGAAAGAAACACATATAGAAGGATCCA
Organism: Canavalia gladiata; assembly: GCA_037954105.1. NCBI lineage: Eukaryota > Viridiplantae > Streptophyta > Magnoliopsida > Fabales > Fabaceae > Canavalia > Canavalia gladiata. The sequence goes on from CM075662.1 coordinate 27,640,279, forward strand.
CACATGAAAAATAATACCTAAACAAGGTTAAAAGAATAAGATCTACACAAGAACTTCAAGAACACAAGAGATTTTGGCGCCGAAATTTGAATTCAAATCTCAGAATTTTTTCGAAGACATTTTTTGTTAGATCTAAAAACATAGGAATCAAACAAAATAAGTTTGACAAAAATCAGACCAGAAATGAGCAAGTTATGCACGAATCAAACAAGTTAGGTTCATTTGCGCATCAGGACAAATATTCTTCGGTAATCCAGCGATAGAAATTTCATTTTAGATCCAAATTAGATAAATAATATCATTAAAAAAACTAGAGAGAAATAAAAATAGAACTCAATAAAAATCACGGAAATCTGAGATCATTTGACTGATCAAAAATGAAAACGAAAAACAGGAACGAAGATGAACCTCAAGAATACAAGAGATTTTGGCACCAAAATTTGAATTCAAATCTCAGAATTTTTTAAAATATTTTTTTGTAGATTTGAAAAATTAATACCAATAAATTGGAAGATATGGATCATAGGAATTAAACAAGACAAGTTTGACAAAAATCAAACTAGAAATGAGCAAGTTATGCACAAATCAAACATGCTAGGTTCATTTGCGCATTAGGACAAACATGCTTCAGTAATCCAGTGATAGAAATTTTATTTCAGATTGAAATTAGACAAATAATATCATTCCAGAAACTAGAGAGAAATCCAAAGAGAACACAACAAAAATCACTGAAATCGGAGATCATTTGACTGATCAAAAATGAAAACGAAAAATAGAGATAAAAATGAACTCGGAAATCCGAGAAGAAGCAAGAAAATTAAGTGGAATAAAAGTTGGATCTCACCTCTATTGATGTACTCCGAATGCTACTTGATAGCACCTTGGAAGATGATGGAGAACTGGTTCAATGGAGGCTAAGAAGTAGAGAGTATCTTAGGTGCTCCCTCCTTTAGAAAATTCTGAATTTTCTTCTCAAAGTGCCCCTCTCCCCTTATATATACCTCTTTTTTGTTTAAATTTTGGTGGGTTCTCTCCTTTTTCCCTTTTCTATTTTTTTTATTTTTTTGATTCTTTTCTTCTTTTTTTATTTTTTTGTTTTTATTTATTTATTTATTTATTTATTTTGTTTTATTTTTTCCATTACTTTTATTTTGATTTTTTGAACTATTTTAGACTAAATCACCTTTTGGCTAAAAACAAAATAATTTATTCTGGGTTTTGAATCCTCAGACATAATTCGGTGTTCACATTAACATTTGAACATTCTCAGGAAAAGTAGAATTTCTATATTTTGTAAGAACACGTTCTCTAATACTAAAAACGGACTCAGATGCTACTCTAGTAATTGGAATATTGAGCACATCACGTGCCATTATAGAAAGAGTGGGAAATTTTTTCTCGTTGATCTTCCAAAGAAAGACATCAAAGTCCTCACGATCATCAACATCTACTTGTGATTCATCCAAATAAACATCAAGTTCATGCTTACCACTAAATGATTTAGCTTCATTCTTATCCATTTTATAATCCTGCAATATATAAAATATTAATTAGCTAAACAAAAGAAACATGAAAGAAATAAAACCTAAGTTAGGATAAAAAACTTACACTAAAAACTCTTGATCTCTCTTAACTTAGACAATAAAAGAACTTCATTGGATGATTAGGAAAGAGAAACACTTGGGATAGGAAAAATGCTAACATATTCTTCATAAAAATTCTTCAACTTATCTTTAACATTTCTAACCTTATCTTCGGCAGTTAAACAATCAAGTTTAGTATAGCAATAATTTAAGAAATTATTCTTCAATGTTGGATCAAGAATAGCTCTAAAAGCTAGTACAACATTGTACTCTTTCCAATACTTATCAAATTTTTCTTTCATCCTCAAAGATATTTCCCTTATTACATTATCATCATTTGCCAAGTTTACTTCAAGGAGACATTCGATTTTCCAAACTTGCATAAAATACAGATTTGAAGTAGGATAAGATGAACCAGATATCATATTTGTGATCTCATAAAAAGGTTATAAGAATACACAAATTTTCTCTCCTCTATCCCATTATTTTTGAGATGGATAATTTTTATAATTTCTGTTTGTTGCTTTGAAAATATTAAAAGCCTACTTGTATTTGATTCCACTTTCAAGCATTAAATATGTAGAATTCCACCTAGTAGACATGTCCAATCTTAAACCAATGTTCATATCTAAACCTGCACTACCAACACAATCTTTGAAAATATATATCCTTCCATCCGAGCTTCTAACATACTTAACACTCTCTCTAATTTTATATAGAGCTTTAGTTGCTATTTTCAACGCTTCTTGAACAATCAAATTTAGGATATGCGTAGAACAACGAACATGAAAATATTTACCATTACATAAAAAGTTACCTTGAACGTTAAGATGGGGCATCACTTTTTTCAGTTCCCCATTCCTTTAAGCAACTAAATAAAGTGCTTTCCAATTCAACACCGGTATGGGGCATCACTCGACAAACATTCAGAATTTTACTATTTAATTTTCAATTCTCATCAACAAAGTTGGCAATTAAACATATATAACCCTCAATGGTAGTTGTTGTCCATACATAAAAAGTTAGACATACTCTATTAGGAAGCCCACACATAATTTCCTTAAGTTTCTTTTTCTCTTTGACATATAATTTTTTAACATCTGACACAATGGTGTTTCTTGAAGGAATTTCAACACTCGGATTCAAATATTTTACTCATTCCCTAACACCCTCATATTCAACAAAGTTAAAAGGAAAATAATGTCTAATTATGAGCTTAGCAAGCATGTTGCATTGAATGTCTTGATTGATATTTCTTGAGGTAGACTTATCATCTTTCACCTCCATACTTGACTAAAAAAATTTACAAACTGAAAGATGGCGACTTAAATGTGAAGTCCCATAATTAAACTTTGATTTAGGATTCTTGTCAACTTTGCACTCATGACCATAATAATTGCATATAGCCTTTTCAAAATCATGTTTATCCATACCAATCTTGGTAAAATATTTCCAAACATTTGACAACTCCTTCTTAGTTGTCTCAATACTTTCACACATTACAAAAGTTTTAGAAACATCATCATCATCCAAATTAACAATACTTTACTCGTAGACTCCATAATCAATTTTTAAGTTCTTACGCAATAAAATTAATAATATAATTAAAAATACCTTTATTTTTAAAAATAATGAATAGACTCATGTACCAACAAAGAAAGTAGAAAAAACAATTTAGAAAACAAAAAAAAATTACATTGGATAAAACAAAAATAAAGTTAATAAATTAAAATGTTACCTCTGGTCATGTGACTTCTTCCTATTTTGTTGGTTGGGATAGATCACACTGCAAGTTTTTCTAGATTAAAAGGCCCTGGTTGACATAAGATAATGTATTTATAAATCTATTAATAAACGTGAGAAAGGTACTAGTCAAAGAGGACCACCACTGTGCAAGTTGTATGAATAGTATATTGAACTCAAGAATGATATATAATGTTATATGAGAACAATATAATGAATAAATATATAAACCACTACCATTATATTCAAAAGAAAAATGTTTTCCTTTTCTATTACAGATCCTTTTATATGCAATATTCAACATAAAAGAAACAAAAAACATTAAAACAATGATTTTGTCATTTAAAAACGGACAGTTACAAAGAATCAAGATCCCTAATATTAGAACAATAATTTTTTTTAAATCTAATAAACTACTATTTAATATATTTACATGCATGTATATATATATTAGAGACACAAAGAAGACTTAAGTTTAGAAACAAATGAAAAATTAAAAGTGAAACTAAGCCTACATGCATTAAATAAAGAAGTGAGTTATTTAAAGATTTTGGAATTACAACAAGAGCTTATCATAACTTGAGTTTGAGGAGCTTAAAAGGTTTATGGATTTGGGTTGTGTTTTCTAAGGAAGATAAGGACTCAAAGTTGGTTTCTTTGTTACCTAGCTTGCAAAGACTGGAAAAGAAGATGATAAGTCTTATTTGTGAGAAGCTTGGGATGTTTTGGACCAAAGGAAGATTAGAAATCCATTGGTTAATTGGAGGATACTAGCTAAGGGTAATGAGATTGATATGAAACACAATCTTAGGTTCTAGGCTCACACAGTTGCATCCATTGTAAGATAACAACAAACAACAACAGTATTACCCTTATTCCACTTAGATGAGGTGGACTTCATAAATTACACTATAAGATAACAATTACCAAGAAAAAAACTCTACTAGATTATCTAAAATAAAATAAAAAGAAAATATTCAACAGAGAGACTAAAGTCATTAGAAAGTATCATCACACATAACAAAGACATAAAATGAATTGCAGATAAGTTTCCTGCAGCCCACAACAAATTACATTTAATAAGCATCCACCCAAAACAAAGCATTCAAACATGTCTTCACCTAATAATGCAAAAAAAAAAAAAAAAAAAATTACAATAGATAGAAAAATTTATTGATCAATATAAAGAGAGAAACCAGTTAAAAAAAGAAAGTGAATATAACTTTCATTAATCAAAATTTCAAGTTTACAACACAAATATTTCTCTGAAAATTAAATTAGAATTTAAAAACACAAACACAAAAAGAGAGAGGGTTTAATACTATAATAACAACTGGACAATATGTTAACAAAGAAATGATCTTTTGATAAGAAAACAAAAACCCATTTTGAATATAAGATCGGGCAAAAAGTTTGATCATGGAAAGGATGGGAGAATACTTGTTTTATGAAGAGTAGAGAAAACCTATGATCAGAAGGAGGGGTCACATCATACTCCAATTCCTTATCTTTTGAAAGGGACAAAAAAGAATAGAATAAAGAAGTAGATTCAAACACGAAAAGCGGAGGAACAATTTGACAAATTTGGGAGAAATAGTGACTTAGGTACGAGGAGGAACAAAACAAAGAAACGTACACATTACAATAAAGATTTAGAATCTTCTAGCCTACCCTACCTTGTACACGTGTACACTTCATTCTTAAGTTTTTCATGTTAACATGAACATTCTGCCTCTTATAAAACACTTTGTTTGACCTCACAAACTTGACGTATCAAACCTCTCATGGTAGCTTGAAATTTGAGGAAAATGTTCTAAAACTTTATGAAAATTTCCTCTAGGATCTCATTGCTTGAAGTTAATTAAGAAGCTAAGTGGCTTTTGAAACACAATTTAGCTCCAGGTATGTTTTTCAGTGTATATATATATTGTGAACACCTAATTCTGTTCAACTAAAATCTTATTTATCATGCAAATTTTTGTTCCAAATCCATTTAATGAAAAGAAGAAAAAAGGAAAAAAAGGAATTTTAATAAAAAAAATAAAAATAATAATAATAATAAAAAATAAACGAGAAGGTAATAAAAATAAAAAAGGACAGAAAGAAAATAATAATAATAGAATAAATAAGCAAAAATTAAATAAATCAAAATAAAAATAGTAAACAAAAAAATGAAAAAAAGGCAAAGAAAAATCAATGTTAGTCAGAAGTAGTTAGAAGATTGGTTAAAAATACAAATAGAAAAATAACTAATAAACAAAAAAATATCTAAAAAAAATAAAAATAAAAAATAATGAAAAAACAAAATAAAAGAAGAAAAAAAAAGGGGGGGGGAGGGGACCCACCAAATTTGAAAGGGAAGTTTCTGATGTTTGAAGAAAAAAAAACGAGAACTCTCGCTTGGGGGGATAGGGATTTTTTTAGATTTCATTTTGGAGAAGAGGGACGAATTCTAGAAATTTTCGTTGGAGCTCTCTAAGCTTCCAAAAGCTTCTCAAGGTTCGCTTACTTTTTCTGGTTTTGAGGTGCAAATTCAGCCCCGTCTCCAACAAATCCAAGGAGTAGTCTCGTGCTAGAATAAATCACAATTCAGAGGAAACGTGAGCAATAGCTCCTTGAATTTTCGAGTTCTGTGTTGGAGCTTCCCTTGGCTTCATCTCCACTCCCATGCTTCATCTCGAGATCCTATTCCTTGCCAACACTTCCAGAGGATCAACATCGATCAAAGTTCGCTTCCGCTTCAATTGAAGTTCTATACTAATTGAAGAAGAGAGGTTGCTGACTCTAGCATAAAGATTCTGGAGTATATTCAATATAGTAGCGGCTCCATACAGGTATGTCATCTTGAATCACCATTTACTTGTTCTGGAAAATCTGAGTTCGATTTCCAGGGAAACGCAAATGCATTCTTGATTCTGGTAGAAATTTTGATTCCAGCCAAAGAGTCACCGATGATTAACTTTCATTTTTGTGTATATTTTCTCTATAAATCCTGATTTGGCTACATGTTAATTCTCCTGGTATAATATTGCTTACTATTTTTGCAATTAAAAATGAAATCACTACATCAGAATAAATTAGATGAGCTTAAGATTAAGCATCAGCTCCCAAGGAAATGAATGATGAGGATGGGAACATGACTTTAAAATAAGAGATTGGTCGAGGCTTTCTCCAGGTCAGTGGAAGAGTTAATTCTAGCAACTTCTTGTCAAGTTCAACTTCTATAATTGTTCAGTTACTCAAGCTGTTGGTCGAGCTGAAATATCTTTAGAATGATCTGATCCATCACAGGAAAGAACTAATAAATTCTTGGTGTAAATCTCACATCAGCTTCATCCAGTAGTTCTAGTTGTGAGGAAATTGGTCCCAAAAATAGTGGTATACTATGCAAAAACACTATCATGAATAGTAAGGATTAGTTCAGGCCTTTAAGATAGTCCCTGCAAGGGTCCTCTAAGATTCTGGCTCTCGGATTCTCTCAAAAAATCCATAGATGCAGTGACAGACGTAAGAGAAGGCAGCGTAACTCTTAATTCAGCGGTTTGATTCCAAAAGAAGAACTTCAGCTCGTTTTCTTACATATATAGTTACCAATGGGAATCTGTGGACCAGGTTTATGTCTCCTCTATCTAAGTCATCGAACACAAATTCTCGTGATAGTGAACCTAATGATTCTGGGGCCTAACATCATAGGCGGTCTTGTGCTTAATTTGAAAACAGAAAGATTTTGAGGTTGCACCGCCCTTGGTGCATAGCTTCTATGCTCTAGTTCATTAGGTCATTTTAACAGCAAATATGACAAACTGGTGGCTTCCACAGGCCTTCCCGCGTGGCATGTTGTTTTGCTTGTAGGATTGATGAAGTTTTACAAGTGCTGCAACAGAAATCCTGGTTATATCTGAGCGAATGTGCATGATACTCAAAATAGGAAACATGATGAGCCTCTCTTGAAGGCTAAGATAAATGGTCATGTTCTGCTAGTTGGAAATTGGATGTAATGCACCATACAAGACTGTCATGGCTCTTCGAGACAAATTCTGTTCTACCTATGATTGTTGTGCGAGTTAATTCGATCATCATTTTCCTTGAATATCCAACACAAACTTAGCAAATAGAGATCCACATGGGCATTCTGAATATGCAAGGGAACAATTATACAGTAATACTAATGATAGTTAAAAGAATTTATCCCTTTTGTTTGGGAAGTTCATGTCCCAGGGTAACTATTGAAAAGAGGATATTGATAGCCTTATAATATAGGACACGCTCTGAAAGTACAATATTCATGGAAATGAAGAGTGACACATAGCCGTGCATGAATGCCGATAGCTTCTCCTTGCAGTACCATATGTTTGGCCACATGGAGTTTGGAAACCTTGCACAAGACTAGATCATCATAAGGTGGGGGGTGACATATTCTGTCGTATGCATGTAAACCACATTGTCTGACTTTTCCTTAGCTCTTATTGATATGGAACGAGATAATTAGGTTCCAAGAATTGAACTTCAAGGATCCTTATATAGGATGAGAGACATAAGAGCAGTTGATGGTTATACAGCTAGACTGACAGAATGACTAACTCATTACATGTAACGAAAAAACTTACTAATAAAATGGGGGATGATAGTTTGCTTTTGGGGATATGCATGGATAATGCTTCAACTTATCAAAAAAAAAAAAACAGAGGACCCGAGAGATGTTATTTGTCATATGTTTGAAAAGTTAAATGTTGATGCTAGTTATTAGTCTAATATAGGAAGCTAACTGTCATTAGCCATTTGAGAGGCACGGTATTATGTTTCCCTCATGAATCAATAGTTTCTCATGGAAAGCCAATGGGTGCTCAATTTGGCTTATCAGAAAAAGGCAAAATTTATCCTCGTTTTACGTATAAAACGCTCATCTCAGTATACAACTTGCATGCATGGGTACTACCTAGCCCTGGACGTTGAAAATACCATCATTTGCTAATTCGACCCACAAGACTTGTCAAGGAAGATCCCTAATATTATAATTGGGCCACATTCAATCGGGTCCCCTTTCAACATAAATTCTGAAAAATTAAGTTAACTTATTTAATTAACATAGGTCCTTCTACTTTTTTTTTTTTTAGATTAAGCCTACCACCTTTAATTTTTAATTTTCTTTTAGCTTTAATTTGGAGTCAAGCCCAACCTTTTTTTCAATTTAAATCAAATCCACTCATCTTAATTTAGGTCAAACCCAATTCTTTTCTCTTTTTATTTTAAATCAAATTCCTTTTTACCATCAAACCCCTTTTCTTAATGTGGGGGTCAAGCCTAAGTCTTTTCATTTTGAAATCAAGTCCATTTTTCCAAATCCTTTTAATTTGGGTCAAGCCCAGTTCTCTTTTATTTTTGTTATTCTTAGGTCCAAATTATTGTCAAAGCTTTTTATTGATCCTAGATCTCACACAATGAACTTCAAAGTTGAAAGTGCAGCATATCTTGTCTTTTAATGTTCAGAGAGTCATATGAGCCATAGTGCAACCTTTGCTTGCCTTTGGTTCTGTGCATATATAGATTCGAGAACATGTGAAAAAGTCAAAGTTTCAAATATGTTTTAATATCTCACGCAATGAGCTCTAAGTGCGAAATGGTAGCATACCCCACTGTTCGACATTAGAGAGTCATATGAGTCGCAATACAACTCTCGCTTGCCTTCGGCTCTGTGCGTATGTGGGTCCAGGAATACATGTAAAAATCAAAGTTCAAAATGTGTCCTAAAATAATCCCAAGTCTCACGCGATAAGTTCTAGATACGAACTGGTAGCATACCCTATTGTTCGAAGTTTAGAGATCATATGGATCCCAGTGCAGCCTCATTTGCTTTGGATCCTATGCATATGTGGACTAAGGATTTCTTTAAAAATATTTAAAATACTCTGCTTTTTCAATCCCTTTGAAGGTCAAACCTTCAAACCAGAACTACGTTTTAACCTTGAGTTTTCCATTGTACCAGGGAATAGGTAGGAGCAGGATCAAGTCCTGTCAGACTATTTTCATACAAACCTATTTATTTTTATTTTAAAACTAAAGGGATCAAACCATTTTTGAAAACATCAAAATCGCACACTCAATTTAAGGGTATCGTTCTTCGGAACGGGCGAGTAGGGTGCCTAACACCTTCCTTATTCGTAACCGACTCCTAAACCTAGATTGTTCCTCAAATTAGGGTTTTTCCAAATCTTTTCCCTTGAATAAAAATTTGGTGACGACTCCACTTAATCAATTAAAATCTTTTTCTAAAAATTTTTTAGCGAGCTTGTCGTTTCGTTGTGATTATGGTTACGACACACACACAGATATATATATATATATATATATATATATATATATATATATGTTTATCCATTCTATTGATTAATTTTTTTTCTTGGCCTTTCAATAATTGAGTAATCCAATAGGCCGTTATTGAGGTAGTTGCCACAAGGTTATACCAACTCAAGTGACTTAATTAATTTTGTTTAGTTAATAACAAGAATGATGGGGCTTAAGGGAGAGGGACATAAAGAAGAGAAAGAAGTAAACCCACTGACAATTGTTCTTTTCACTCTAGTGAAGGGTATCTCTTTTAGCATCCTTTTTGTATAAGCAACAGTTTAAATCTAATTTGAACTGCACCTTAAATATAAAATGAAAAGAATAAGGTAATGTTTTTGATAATCGCCACATGCCACTTAATTAGGGCCACCTGCATTAATACATTTTTTAAGCATTTTTCACAATTTTCTCTTAATATTTTCTTGTTGGATTGTGAAGGAATGAGACTTTGGTCTAGGTTGCATGTCAGCAAAAACAAAATTACAAAGCCATGATGAATTCAATAAAGCAATGCGCTAAGCATTTTTCAACAAAATAAACTTGCTCAAAGATGGGAAAACTGCAAAGCCAAAAAGGTACCTCATTGGTTGATTGGAGAATGAGTTATTCGCTGTTGTAGTTCGCAATTCATGATCCTCTACCACAGTTTGTTCGTAATTTGGAGTAATCAAGCTCTTCCTTCAATAGGGTTTAATTTTGGATAAAAAATTGCAGGAGGAATTCTAAAATTGATGTGTATCTTGTTTGAAAAATCAAAGATTAAGTTTTTAAAATTTTTAAAATTAGGTTTTTAATTTGGGAATTAAAACTATTCAGATGAGCTTTTTTATTTTTGGGCTAAACCCATTCCTAACATATAAAAATAGATACCATATGGGGTAGAGCTTATAAAAGCCTTATTTATCAAATGGATAAATTATAAAAAACCATTATACAAGGTCACGTGGATCAGCCCCTGGGGTAGGGGCTTAATTGACAACTCTAGTGCCTATCATCTCACTTAAACACAATATTCTTTTTAACAAACTTATTTTAAGGTGCAGTAATAAACTAAAATTCATCACAAATCTCAAATAAAAACTTGTTAAACCATTAAGATTTCTTACCTCATTTGCATTCCTAGGTGTAGACAATCCTACAATTTCCTTTATCTTTTCTTCATAAAAAGGAAGTCCTTTTAAATTTTCATAAAAATCAAGGAACACAATAGATGGAGTTTAACATACAACTTATTCTATTACAAAACACCAAAAACAATATGCAAATATTCAACATGTTCATCCAAGGTTTTTTATAAACTAAAATAGCATCAAAGTAGATCAAAACAAATTTCTCAATAAAAGAACACAAAATATGATGAATAAATCTCATAAAAATATTTGGTGCATTAACTAAATCAAATGATATTACTAACCATTCATATAAATCATATTTTTCTTTTAAAAACAATTTTCTATTCATCACATTATTTCGTGAGAATTTGATAATATTCACTCTTCAAAGCAATTTTAAAAAATAAACAAAAACCAAGCAATTCATCAAGCATATCATCTATTCTAGAAATAAGGTACCTATATTTTATAGTAATTTTATTGATGCCTTCACAATCAACTCAAAGATGTCATATCCCATCTTTCTTTGCAACCAAGATGACAGGAACATAACGTAAGCTAAAGCTCCCTCTCATAAGTCCATTTTGCAGCAAGTTTTTCACTTTCCTTTGAAATCCTTTGTATCCTTAATACTTGTCCTATATGTTGGTCTATTTGAAATTGAAGAAATAAGGACCAAGTCAAATTGATGTTTAATACCTCTTGATGGAGGTAATTAATAAGGCAACTATCGCAACCGTAATTCCAACAAGACGACGAACTTGCTAAAATTTTAAAAATGTTTTATTTGAATTAAGTGGAGTCACCACCAAATTTTTATTTAAGGGAAAAAGATTTGGAAAAAACCCTGACTCGAGGATGAGATTCGAAGTTCGGGAGTTAGTTACGAATGAGGAAGGTGTTAGGCACCCCACTCGCCCGTTCCGAAGAACGGTATCCTTAAACTGAGTGTGTGATTATTTGAAACTTGTTTGATCCCTTTAATTAGCGTGAAAAAATAAATACTTGATGAAGGTTAGCCTAACAGGACTTGATCCTGCTCCTACATATTCCCCGGTGCAATGGAAAATTCAAGGCTTACGTAGTTCTGGTTTGTTTGAAGGCTTGACCTTCAAAAAAACTTGAAAAGGGGTGTTTGAAAATAGTGTTTGGTGCTCGAAGGCTTGACCTTCGAAACTGTTTGAAAATGAATATTTGAAAATGGCTAGAGTATTTTGAAAATATTTTAGAGAGAATCCTTAGTCCACATATGCACAGGATTCAAGACAACTACGGCTGTACTGGGATCCATACGGATTCCTAAACCCCGAACAGTAGGAAAAGCTACCAGTTCGTGCTTAGGATTCGTCGTGTGAGACTTAGAGATTCTAAAGTGGAGTTCTTGTTGAAATTATTTAAAAGGGGTTCTTAGTCCACATATGCACAGGGTCCAAGACAACTACGGCTGCACTTGGGACCTATATGAATTCCTAAACATCGAACAGCAGAAAAAGTTACCAGTTCATGCTTAGGATCCATTGCGTGAGGCCTAGAACCAATAAACTTGATTTTAAAAATGAAAAAAGGATTGATCTTGATTGGAAAGTATTCGATTTAAAAATGAATTTGATTTGAATCTTCTTGAAAAGAGCTTGTTTTGAACTTTTGGGATTTGACTTGAATGGAAGGATTTTGACTTGATTTTTTTTTTAAAAAAGAATTTGATTTTATGTGAAAGGAAGAATTTGGAATTGTTTTGAGAATTTGAAGCAAGAGTTAATTAGAATTATAGGAAAATTCTTTTGGGGTTAGTTTTGAATTATGGAAATTTTAGAAGTTAATTTTCAATTTTGGAGAATTTTGGGGGTTAACGGTAATTATGAAATTTTTGGGTCTAAATTGTAATTAATGGAAAGTTTAGGGGCAGATTGGGTATTAGTGGGGAAGGCCAGAGGCTGATTGGTAATTTCACCATGTGAGGGCAGAATTGGTATTAGTGGGAAAGGCCAGGGGCTGATTGGTAATTTCACCATGTGAGGGCAGAATTTAAAAATTGTTGTGCCCAGGGGCGCCTTTGATTTGTGCTTATTATTTATCACCTTAACTATTAACAGTGGATTCTATATGGCCAGATAATCTTTAAAAGGAAAAACTGGTTCCAGAGTGGCTCGAACCCAGTGTCTAGAGGCTAGAGGGGGGCAGCCAATTAACCACTCAGCTATGCCCACATATTGATTGTATTCATGCCTCTTTATATTGATATGAGGATCCAAGGCTTAATGCCCACTTTATGAGAAAAATTTAACTCCAAGATTCGAACCTGTGGATTCGGGGATTGATGCGCAGGAGACCTGCCACTTGGCTAAGCCTTTGGCCATGATTTAATGCTCCTTGATTTGTCTTAATACTCTTCAATTTAGTCAACTTTGGCGACGACATACACGTACACATGTATGTCGGGGTTCTTACCTTTTGATCATATTATTGAAAGTATTCCTGGCCCATAGCGTCATGAATATTACTTGAAGATATATGTTCCACGGGGGAGATGGGGTTACAGCCCACATCGGATGGCCTCTACAAAGGGAGTACCATTTCCCCTCCATATCAGTATCCATCCCTTTAGCTTCATCAAGTCGTTACAGCCCCTTTACTCCCAGCCATGAGCCATAATAATCTCTGATCCAGGGCTCAAGTCTATCTCATGTACTTGAAAACTGAAGGTTGGGACACGTCTCATTCCTAGGAGGCCTAAATCTCTGATTTTATGGTCCGCACGGTGACCTGTGTACATGGTGTGGTTATGAGTCCAAGACTTGAACTGGACGTGCCTGATACTGTGTTTCTAGGCTCTTGAATTGTGCCACACAAAGCCAAGTTTGAACATTAATTCCATCTCGTTTTCTACCAGCCTGTTACTGCACCCAATTCACAGAGTTAAAGAAGCTTCGGGAGGCGCTGCTGCCAACAAGGTCAAACGATCATGCAAGGGACCAAAATTTCATTGCCTCAATGACTACAACCAATTTTTATGAAACGCAAGGCTCCTTCATCTATGGGTAGTGCAGAGATTATCCTTTACTCAGTCACAGTGACGACAACAGCAACCTATGCTTATGCGGCGCCATCATGGCCTCCCCTAACTACGTGCAATAGAGCAGATCGTGCGCGATGAGTCCAGCTAGTGATGGTGTGCCACTCACGCATCATCTCACCATGCACGAATATTCCATAACTGATCCCATATTCTAATCCTGCCACCAGCAATATGCCCCATGCAGTTATAACTAACCATAACAAGAGCTATAAATCCACCACAGTTGGGAGTTTTTTTTTTTTGTCTTTCCTCGGGATTGTACTTATACCATGAGTGAGCATGAGAGGTTTAACCGAAAGAAGACAAGAAAGGGAGAAGTCATAGGCAAGTACCACCAACCGACCAACCATGTACCCATCACCATGAGTCTTTATTGCACTTCAGATGGCCAGCATTATGTCATGTAGTGCAAGATCTCCTCCATCATCCCTGAGAACCCTTTTGCCTTTATCCTCATTACTTTCACATTTTTCTCATCTTTGGTGGTCTCTGGCAATGTCTACGAGAGGTTTCTTAGGTGGCACGAAACTTTAACGTCCGATTGAATGAGATTAGCGATGGATATATGAAACCATTTATCCAGCATATGTATGAACTCGAACAGATTCAAGATTCTAAATAGAATTAAGCACTAGCCGAGCCGGATTATATCAACAATTAGTCATGGTTTTCCTAGATTACATGCCCCTAAACACTCACTCTAATAACCTCTATTGAATCGGACTATTACACAGATCATGTTGAGAACTTACCTGGAAATTCAGGGGTAGAATGCTACGTTCAGTGGTTCTTCACAATCTACTCCTGAGTTCTTGAAGCAAGAACTGGTGCACAGTCCTCTACGAACCTCCCGCTACTGATTCTCTTTGGGGTTGAAGGCCAATGAAAACTTCTCCCCTTCTCTCGAATTTTTCTTTATGTTCATTCTTGGAGAGCTTTCTCTTCCTCGCCAATTTTTTAGAATTAAAAAAAAAGAAGAAGAAACCCCTCCTTCCTTCCGTATCTCCTTTTTTATCCTTTTTTAGAGCCTCCTTTCCTGTTTCAAGAGCCACCTTTTTCCATGCTCCAGAGCCAAAAAAAATGAATCCCCATGCATGTGCCCCCGCCTTATTTTCTCCCTTTTTTTTTTTCAAAATGTTTTCAGTTATTTCTGTTTTATTTCTACTCCATTTTCAATTTTTCTTTATTTTATTTTATTATTTATTTTTCTTTTTTTTCTTTCAAATTCTACTTTTTGTTTCATTGTCTTTCACTTTTTTCTTTCATTTTAATTTTTTTTTGTTTCTATCATTATTTCCAGAAATTTATTATTATTATTATTATTATATTTTTTATTATTTTTTTTATATGTTTTATTTTTCGTTAAATTTTATTTCCTTTATTTATCTCCTTTCATTCCTTTTTCCATTTTTCCATTTTTCTTTTACTTGTTTTGTTTTTATATCCTTTTTAATTTTTCTAGTTTTTTCTATTTTTCCAGAATTTTTATTTTTTGTATTCTTCTTTTTTCATTTTAATTTTTTAGTTTTATTATTTTTTTCTATTTCATTCTCTCCTTTCTTTGTTATCTTTTTATTGATTTTGGATTTTTGGATTTTCTATTTTATTTTCTTTTTGTTATTTTCTCTTGTTTTTTGTTTTTTCTATTTATTAATCTTAACATTTACTAATTAATTTTAAAATGGGGTCTCGGACATAATTGAGTGTTTACAGTAACTCTTCTAGAATTTTTTTATTTTTTACAAATTCTTGTAACATAATCAATAACACTAGGAAAAGAAGAATTTAGATTGTTAGTGAAATAAACCTTTCTATACATAAATGCAAGTAGTTGCTCTTTTACTAATAAAGCACTTATAACTTTCCCTTTCATTGCAAATGCGTTTACTTTCTTATCTTTTTGTTTATTATGCTCTTTTTCTTATTTTCACATTTTTCTTTTTTCTTTTTCTTGGATGTCGAAGTTCTATTTCCTCAACTTACACTTTCTTGCAACTCTGGTTTGATGAGTATATCTTTCAATAGATTTGAATGATATTAATATAATGGTATGATTATTCTTAACAAAGGTATATTTATTTTTGTGTCCATCATGATCTACTCTTTATTAAATTGCAATGGACACCCAAGAAGCAAATGTCCAATATGCATAAGTGAAATATCACAAAGAACTCTATCCTTATATTTTCCATTATGAAATGATACCAATACCTGCTTGGTCTTCTTTATATCTCCATAATCAACGGCCACTCAAGTTTATATGAATTAGGAATTTTTTTTTCGTTTCTGATAATTTCTTAACCAACAAGGTGCTACCAAAATTAGTACAACTTTTATCATTAGTAATCATGCTATATAACTTATCATTTATGTGATATCTTATATGAAAAATATGTTCACACTACACTATATCACCCTCGTTTTTAAGTTGTTTACTAAAAGAGCTTCTAATAACAAATATATCTTCATACATAGGTTCAACAACCTCAACATCACTGCAATCCTTTAATGACCACTTAGACATTAAAAAATAATATGTCCAACTCCTCAACACCTAAAACACTTAATATCATATGATTATGAAGTTGAACTAGTTTAAGTTATAACTTTAGGAGTAATAATGTATTACTTGGCCTTTACGTCTTATTTAGGATTTGAAACATCCTTATTCTTCCAATTTAATTTTTCACAAAGAGCTTAAAGATAAAGAAAATTTAGAAAAATTTCTAGACTTTAATAGTCTTTCCATCTTTTTTATATAACAAATTCTTTATTTTCACACAATGTTGTGATTCTCTATCTTTTTATAATAATCTTGCACATGCATAGAATCTTGAGTTATACTTTGTAATTTTTAGTGAAAATCTCTATGATAATAATTTGGTATAAGCTTCATATAACAACTTTCATTCCTTCCTATGATTGAATGAGTCTCTCACCATCTCTACACTTGTTCATCACAAATTTATCCTACTGGATATTAACATAATTAGTAAATTCAACAACTACTAATTTTACATTTTTCTTCTCTAATAGTTATAACAATCAAACATATACTCGACTTTTTTCTTCTACTCCAAGAATAATTGTGGATCTTTCTTTTCTTGAAATATAAGAATTATCATCTTAATATTACTCATGTTATTATCATGTCTTAATTTATCTTTTATCCTCTCAATTTCTTTTAAATACTCTTTCTCTTCTTCTTTTTCATGATAATTTAACCTTAAAAAATCATAAACTTAAACCTTACATTTAAGACTTTAAATTGTTCATTCACAATCTTCACAAAGCTTGACATTAAGTTCTCCTTTATTTTCTTTTTTTCCGTGATGTTAAAGTGTTGCAGGCAATATGTTAAAAATTTTCCACTCACACATTCTCTTGTATTTCACTCAATATGTTTTTTTGGCCTTTTCTTTGTAGAAATACCAATACTCTTACTTTGCAACTACTTAACTTTACTTTAAAAAATCTTCAATTAAAATTTTGTTTTTATCATTCTATCCAATAAAAAATTATAAAAATATGATGATAATAATTTTAATAGTTAACTAAATAAAAAAAACTAACAATAATAGAATTGAAAAAAAACCAAATAAATAAAATAAAATAAAATAAAATAAATGGATGTATAAATTTTAAAGAATAAATAAATATTGAATTTTTTTAAATGACAAACTTTTTTATCTCACTTTTTTATAATTTTTTTTTTCTTTACACTTTAATCCAAACAATTTTTTTAAATTCAGAAAAGTAAAATATGAATAGATATACAAGTAATCTAAAAAAATAAAATAACATAAACATTAAAAATATATAATTAAAATTAATTTTTTTTAATAAGATTGTAAAAAATAACAATAAATTATAGAGAGCATTTAATTTGTAAGAGTCTAATGTTAAATAATACGAAAATTATCCAAAGATAGAAGTGAGATTAAAAATTGAATGGTCTTGAATGAACTCCAACTATAATCTATCATATGATTATATTAATTTTTAAAATATCATTTTAAATAAATATTATTTAAATAATTTAAAGTAAAATAAATAAATAAACTAAAATAAAAATGCATGCAAGTCTATCAAATCTTAATTTTTAAAATAACTACTTTTTTTTTCTATGAAGGTTACTTCCCATATATTAAAAAAGTTAATTAATATTTTTATGTAAATTATTATATAACTTATTATTATATTTTTATTTTTTATTGATTAACTTCTTTATAATTAATGTTGTTCACTATAGTAAAATATAATAATAAGAAATAATATTTTAAATTTTAAAATAATAATTAAAAAGAAAAAAAATAAATGATGACGATAAAGAAAAATAAGGATAAAATGAAATTGAAAGATATAGGGGCTATACACGAAAAAAAAAAACCGAGTGAGTCACACTGAGGCATTCACATACACACTCTGATCTTCTCCCGAGACCCGGCCCGCAAAAAATGCCACCCAAATCGGAGAACCCGGTTGCTCAGAGTTCCGCCTCCGGCGGCGGCGACACATCCTTGGGCGCGTCGATAGATCCGATCTTCCACATCCTCCGCGTCCTCCCCTTCAGCTTCCTCCGTCCCCCCAGGCTCCGCCTGAAATTGCCGTCGCTGACCCTTCCCTCTCCCAACGCCGTCTTCGCCCTCCTCCTCCTCACCTACTTCATGGTCGTCTCCGGAATTGTTTACGACATCATCGTGGAGCCCCCAGGCATCGGCTCCACCCAGGACCCCTTCACCGGCTCCGTACGACCCGTCGTTTTCATGTCAGGCCGCGTCAACGGCCAGTACATCATCGAAGGCCTCTCCTCTGGCTTCATGTTCGTTCTAGGTGGCATCGGCATCATCCTTTTGGATCTCGCGCTCGATCGTAACCGCGCCAGAACCGTCAAGGTCTCTTACGCCTCCGCTGGCATCTCCTCCGTTGTCCTCGCTTACGTCATGAGCATGCTCTTTATCCGCATCAAGATCCCTGCTTATCTCAGATGAATCGATTTGCTTCTTTGCGTAATTTGTAGTTCAAGGCTTCGTTTTCGCATTTTCTAGATTCTGAAGAGGCGCTTTAGGGTTGCTGCTGAATTGAAATGCCTATAGTAATTGGATCTGATTCAGTGGTACTTATATTATAAGTACTTTTTGGTTTTATTTTCCGCGTTAAATTCTTGTGGTTATAACTGTTTTCTCCTGTTTCTTTGATCTGTGGTGATTTATGCTTGCTTGAATTGTAGGTTGTGTTAATTGTGGATTGTAGCATGTTTGCCATGGGGAAGTGATGTCTGATGAACTGTAGCATTCTTTTACACTGCCAAACACATGCTGTGCTGGGAGTGAATATGGCGTACCAATAAGTGTTTCAGGGTAGCGAGATGTTTCTACTGTTGCCGCACTGTCTAACTAGGAATGATAGAAACATCCTTTTTTGAACACACTCCATTTGATTGGTTAGTTTTTTTAAAATGTCAAAAACAATTTTAAAATGTGATCAATCTACGAGGCAAGTGCTTTGATCGGTTAGAAAAGCTACCAATCACAAAGAGTGTCTAAGGATTAGAGGCAAGTCTAGTGTAGAGAAATATGCAACATCTAGCCTTAAAATGGAAGTGCAGATTTGTTTATGGATTGCTTGATTGTGTTGTGTTTATTTGCTGTCTGTCTGTACTTTTTTCTTGTTTACTTGTAGTATGATCTTGTTCTTCCACTTGCTGAGTTGTGGTATCCCTCTGTATCTGTTCACTTTAAGGCTGTCCTGCTTTATTCAAACTGCAATTGCTTCTTAAACCAATATTGGCATATGTTGACCTGAAATTTGCCATCTCTTATACTCAATAGTCAATACAAAGTTCCTAGACATAAACTTTTGATCCAGTATGCTTTTAAGTGGGCCATTTATGGCACTTTTTGGCTCACAGTAAAAATTTCTTCCTCTAAAGTCTGAGAGCCGTAGCTCAGATGAGACACTAAGTTCCATTGGGGTTTGCTTGGTCCTGGGATCAAATCCCAGCATGGCCACTTTGCTTGTTACTACACCCGTCCCTCCCACACATTTGCACGCACACACGTTAACGTAGGCCTCCTTTGTACCAAGAAAAACTTTTCCTTCATTCCTTTCTTTGTAGCATTATGCTAGAATCTAGGTCTTAGCAATTTATCTGAAACACGTTTCTTTATTCTATGGACTCTGATAATCTTTGGGGATGTTGTGAAAAGCAGAAAATGTACTTGATAATCCTTTCCTTTTCATCGACTGTTGATTTTGTTTCTCTTGTAACTAGCATCTTTTGTACTGTTAGAAAATAATAGGCTTTGATCACTTGATATAGAGAAGAACTCACTCCTGAGAGCCAGGCTGATAAGTTATAAGAGGTGAGAGACTCCTCTATAAATGGGGATGATAGGACTTGGGTCAAAATGGCCCAAGCCCAAATAGATGAAATATACAAGTTGTATACAATTGGGGAGACCGTGTTTAACACTGAAGGGAATATAGCTAGGTGTGTAGTAGTTTATTGCAAAGCAGTTTTCTACTTAGCAGAGAATGCCTAGAGCATTCTTCTAAAGGAGCCTTAGCTTCCAGGCTGGTTGGAGTTTGTCGCATTAAATTCATTTTAGTCAATATAAATTCCTCTTTTTCTGGTATAAATTACCGGGTCCTAACATTCATACCCAGCTGATATTTCAAAAAGCATGCAATAGAATCCTAAGAGTGGGAGTGCACTTTCTTTTATAATTTCATATGATCAAGGGCAAATTGATTATTTTAGTTCTTTTTATGTATTGGTTTGTCAAGATACAGACCAAGAGCTTTAACTCATGTGGCACCAAGTCCCTTGGAGACTACTTGATCTCAGGTTCAAATCTCACTAAGGCTGATTTGCCTCCACTTTAACCTACTATTCTACTCCTCGTACCAAGTCTTAGATCTCCATTAGAACCCCAATAAATTTTTATTTTAAAAAAATCTCAAGGCAAAAGGATTTTTGGTCTTGATTAGCCTAGACCTTTACTTCCCTCAATCTCTTGCTCCAGCTTGTGGCATGTGGTTGCTTGACAGAATCCCCTTGGTTAAATCACTGAATTTCCTCCCTCCACCTTACATCACACATGGGTGAGCCCATGTTCCAAACAGTGGGATACTGGGTTCTTGTGGTAATGACCTCTCAATATACCGACTTGATAATTGTGATAGGGTTTGTGATTGAAACGAGTCTTTAAATCCATGTATATGAAAATTGTCAGCCTTTTTGGAGGTAGATTTTGGTATATATATATATATATAAAAGAAGAAATCAAGTTATTACAGAATTACTGCATGATAGAGTTATTCGGTTAAATAACTCTTTTAAACGGTTGGTTTTTATCAAATTTAATCGTTAAATTAATAGATTTATTATATAGATTAGGTTTATAAAATTATATATATATATATATATATATATATATAACATTTTATGTGAGAATGAGAGGAGTAAATTTTAATCATTACATATAATTGTTGATGGTTAAGATTATAACAGTAAGTCATGTGACTATTAAATAACTTCTAATCTTAGTCACTCATGCATATGGTTATATGGTCAAGATTTATTGCTCTTACTCACATATACAAGATGTTCGCTAGATATATTCACTGTGGGTGGGCGTGCACATGTGCATGCATAATACGTTACCTATGCGTAAGTTTGTCTTGCTTGCTCTTGCAATTTTTATGAATATTGGTTTTGCTTATATATCTATCCCAAGCGACTCTGTCATGTATCATATACTTACTCTTTAATGCTTGATATAAGTTGCTCGAGGATCAAAATTCAGGAAACCCGGTAGTATTGTTTTTCCACTGCTAATGATTGGGTTGCTGTATTGAGGATATTTCTCTTTTAGATTTATTCATTGATCCTTCTTGCTGTGACTAAACTTTGAGCTGTATGCACTGTTCATTTGTGCTTAGTCTTAGTCTATTTCAAAGGTGGGGAAGTTTTAAGAAATGGATGCCTGAAATTAACGTTTGGTTTTTTGTTCTGCTATTGTACATGCTTTCAGCAGCATCTAGTGCTGAGCCGGTCATCTTCCTGCTAGTTGGGTATCAATCGATGAATCGCTTTCCAATGTGTCATTAGAAATACAATCATGAAACAGATAAGCCTTTTTCCACAAGGTGGAATTGATTATATGGATCATACGATGACATTAATTCATGTATTAGTTTTTAAATTTAGATAATTTCCTTCTAAATCTCTCTTATGGTTTCATTAACCTTATGTTTAGATGAGATATTTTAAGGAGGAAAAGTAATTTTTGAAAAAATTTAAAATTCTAATAGTTAAAATATCTTGTTTGCATATTGCTTTGCAAGAGATTTTAAATTGAAAAAAATTTTAGAGGATATTTTAATCAAAGAAAATTTTAAATTCTTTCAAAATAGATGAAATTTAAAATATCTTTATGTGTTTTTTTCTTATTATTTTATATTTGTGCTATTTTATTATTTATTATTATTTTTTGTTTTTTTTTTATTTTTTATATCTAGACATAATATTTTTAATAAATAATATAATTATATATTTTTATCATTTTAATTATATATATTTGTTGGATTATTATTCTAATTAAATATGTTGTATAATAAAAATAATTGTATATCTAAATTCTATTATGAAAAAAAATAAGAGAAAAATTAAGATAAATTTATGAATATTTAAATCTAAAATTTTGTATGTAATAAAAATTAAATTATTTAATTTAAATAAAAAATTTAAAAATTTAAAATTTAATGAATTTAAATTCTACCATCCAGATAAAGAATTTTAAATATAATAAATTAAAAATTTTTTATCCAAACAAAATATTTATAAAATAAAAGTATTTAAATTAAAATTATTTAAATTTTTAAATATTTCAAATTTTTTGAAATGTTAAATTTTTTTTATCCAAACACAGATAATACTTTTCCTTTATCTCTGAATCTGAGGTTATCTCAGGATTTTTTTATGATTGTATTCTTAATCTTATTTATACTCTTACCTTGTATTTAAATGAGATATTTTAACGAAAAAAAATAAATTTTAAAAAAAATTAAAATTTTAAGAATTAAAATATCTTGTTGAGATATTCTTTTTTTAAAGAATTTTAAATTTTATAAATTTTAAGAAAGTATTTTAACAAAATAAAATAAAAAATTTAAATTTTTTTAAGATTGACAAAATTTAAAATTTTTCAAAATTTTTTAACTTATTTTTATAAACAACAATTTACTTTTTTTGTTTACTTTATCTCGTTGTTCTTCCTAGATGTTATTTTATATTTCATTTTTTAAATATAATATTTTTAATATTAAATAATATAATTGTATTTTATTATTATTTTAATTATGTTATTTAATAAAAATATTTATATATTTAAATTTATATATGAACAAAAAAAATAAAAAAAAATTAAAAATCTATAAATATTTAATTGTAAAGTTTTTATACAATAAAAATTAAATTATTTAATTTAAATAAAAAAAACTTAAAATTCAATAAATTTAAAATTCATTATTCAAATAATAAAATTTTAAATTTTTTTATTTAAATAAAATATTTTTAACTATTTCAAATTTTTGATATATTAAAATGCTTTAGTGTTATAGTTTAATTTGTGCCACGAGCTGCTTTGAATTCATTGCCTTCATCCCTTCCAAATCGGCAAATCCCATGAAAAAGTGCACATTTCATCTGTCTATCTGCATTTTAGGAGGACAGTATGATCTGATGGGTTCGAAATATGAACTGTCGCTTTAGTCGGACTGTTTCTCGTACAAATATGGCAGTAATTCAGTACTTTATGTCGCATTATGGATCGAAGAACTGAAAACTGAAAAGAAACTAAGACTCGCTCCTTTTATCTTGTTAACAGCTCTTAATTTTCTACATACTTGACATGAACAAACCTTCATAGTTTAACAAATTCCATCACTTTCAACTCAAATGATACATTCTAGTACTTTACATACATACAACCTAACCGGTGATTGTCACAATTTTGGCTGGTAGAATTCAACACAGAGGGCAAAACTATACGACAAGGACTATAGAAATTATTGTGTTGCTTCTCAACTGAAGGAACGTCGGGGTGAGAAGAGGCGAAGAGGTGAGAACTTCCCCATGAAGCCAGGCGAAGCAATACCATTGATGGATTGATACTGAAGCATGTTGTAACCCACATGTTCTGGTCGTTTCCCACTTCTAGTTTTACTATTGAATGTCCCACATTTCACTAACTTCCCCATCCACCACCTCTTCTTGGTTGTGCTTTGATGGCTTGAGTTGATCTTATGACACATGTACTCCATCACCACATGCAGTCCTTGCTCTACCACCTCCAATGGAGGACAAATAAGTGGGTTTCCTTCCACACTTAACTTCTGGAGCTTCTTGAGACAACCAATTGATTCAGGCAAGGTCTTGATCTTGTTGTAGCTAACATCCAGTTCAACCAGGGACAGGAGGAGCCCTATGGAATAGGGGAGGGACTCCAGATACTGGAAATTCTGGCTCACATTCAGGGTCTCAAGGTTGATGAGGTTCTCAAGGTCCACAGGAAGTTCCCTGAGGCAATTCAAGCGTACATCAAGAACCTTCAAAGCTGTTAGGTGTGAGGTGGAGCTAGGAAGAAACACTAGCTTGTTGGAGTTCACTGCAAGCTTCTTGAGGTTTATCAGCTCAAAACCTATTGTGTCTGGCAGCTTGCTCAGCTTGTTGAAGTTGACATTCAGTTCTTCTAAGGCTCTGGTGGGTCAAAATTCGTAGTACACATGCAATCAATATGAAGATTGATTAATGACCCACACACACACCCTCTATTATCATTTCATTATTACAATTAATCTTATTTTGTTCCTTGCATGCTTCTAGTTTTGTCATATCATTTTGATTTGCAAGAATTTATAATATTGATTTTGTGATGTAAGAACTATAAATGCTTAATGGCATATAGAATTAGAATGGAAAAAAATGAAGTAATTAAATAAATAGAAAATTTTAGAAGATTATGTATATGGTCACGTTTTTCATTTGATATGTAAATATTCATACTATTAGGTGGCCGGTGCCCTTTGACGCTGCAAAAGGTTGAAGTTCTTCGTCAATTGCCGAAGATTCCAGATTCCTCATATTCTTCGTTTATACACATTTTATTCCTTGCACAATTAATTTCAACCAAAGTAATAAGGACTTGCCATTTTAGATTTGTCCTATCCCGGTTTGGTTTACATTTAAAACCAATTTCTCACAATGTAAAATATGTGATTAATATTAATTTAAATACACATTTTAATTATGATTAACAGTTTAAAATTAATTTTATTAAAAAATTTAAAACAAACGGTAATTTAGCTGAATGCACCTACCTCGGATTTTTATAGTACAAGGCAAAATACAAAAATAATGGCAAATATACAAGATGGAGGATCTTTTCAAACTACGTACAACCCTTAATTTGTGGTAGCAGCCCATTGATGCTGATTTCCCTATAATATATTAAACTGACTTTTCATTTTCTTTCTTCAAAACTAAGTGTAATTCAATTATTACGTGACCAAAACAACTTGCATATTTGATAAAACTAAGGGTGGATTAGAGCCAAAGTATATTCGTACATAATGTGTTTAATAATCTATTAGACTAAGATTTGTTAAGCGAAGAACTTAACATAAAAAAATAACATTTATTTTTTTATTTTTTTTTTTAAAAACTGTAGAAAAATCATTCACGATTTGTTAAGCATTCGAATCTAAAATGATGTGGGATTCGCTGACTTCCGTACGCGGGATTTGATGACATGGTGCCAAAAGAAAAACTAAAATCGGAAACGTTACACTCACCAACATTTTCGGCACAGCTAACGTGGAAGAATGGAAGAACCACTGATAGTTCACGTAAAAAGGGCGAACAACAAAATAAAAAATCTAAAAGTATAAATGGTGAGGATTTTATTTTCGTGAAATATATGTAAAAGATGTATATTGTGATTGACAAAACCAGCGAATAAAGTAGTTAAAATTAAAAAAAAAACAGTTGAAAAGATAAAAACTTATAAGTTAAAAATTACCAAATTAATAATTAAATTAAAATAATTGATAGAATTAGATGTTAAATTAGTTAAAAAATATAAATGATAAATAAAAATATAATTAAATAATACATTAAAATTTAATATGTATGATGCAATTTTTTTTATTTTGAATAAAAATATACTAAAATCTAATTAAATAAATTTTATTTCTTTAAAAAAATATTTATTTTAATTTTCATACAAATAAAATTTAAATAATTTTAAAAAATGAATTATTTTATAATTTTTTTATCAAAAAGTTTAATATATTTTTTTAAAAATAAATAGTATATACTAAAGCAATAAATTAAAATATAATAGTTTGTAATAGTTTAAAAATTAATATATCAAAATTAATAATATTATTGTATAATAATAAAAAATGTTAAATTTATAAAAATAAATATAAAATTGAATTATAAAAATATATTAAAGATAAAAGAAGAAAAAATATTTCAATTTTAAAAAATAAGAGTTTAAAAATTAGTTAAAGTAACTTTTCAAAAAATGTTACTTAGTGTTTAAAAAATGTTAGAAACTGCTTAAAAAAATTACTTTATCAAATAAATTTAAAATATTTTAACAAATATTTTTATAGATAATTTTAATTTTTAATTAGTTGAAATATATTATTAAATGCATATAAAAAAACATTAAATTTATTGTCTATTTTTCTTACTTGTCTTTTTGTTATAGCATCTTTAATTAAATAATATTCTTTTCGCTATATTTGTCTATTTAAAAAATAACACACTAATTAAATAATATAATTAATATAATTATTTTTTTACTTTTAATTTGGCCTTTATTATTATTTATTTTTTATTTATGATAATTGTATAAAGTATTTAAAAATTACATGAAAATAAGAGCATAATTAAAAATAATAAAATATAAATGAAAAGAGAATTTCCCTTCATGAGTAGAAAGATAAAAAATCGAGGCAGAATAACTTAGCAAAAAGCATCTGACGAAGCGGGAGGGAGTAAATAAATTAAGATAGATTTTTAAGTAACGATGATTTGGATGAATATAAATAAATTTGATTATTTTAATGAAGTAGATATAAACAAAACAGGTATGTGTTATTGATTATGGTTTGTATGTTGGGATGATATATGAAATAGAAAAGAAGTAAATGGAGTAAAAATAGTAAGAAAAATAAATTGTTTGGACTAAATAAGAATTTTTTTAGATAAGTAAAAAATAAAAAAATAAATTAATTATATAAATTTTATATTATATAATTAAAAATTAATTTAACTATATAAAATTTAATTTTTATTATATTATTTATTATTAATATTATAATTTTTATTATTTATTTTTTAAAAAAATTTAATAATTAACATATTAAAATCTAAAAAACTATATTTTTATTTCTCATTTATCTTCTTTTAAAAATATATATAAAAATATAAAATCCGTTAAAATAATTTTTGATACAAAATAAATTAATCTAAATAAAAAAAAATCTTTTCAACTTTTCTCCTACTCCTCTAATTTTTTCCATCCAACCAAAATTTTTTTCATCTAACCAATCATAAGTGTTCTGCTATGCTTGGAGCATTATATGAAGGTAATCAAGTTTTGATTTTAGTTGTCTTCCCTTTTTCTTCTTTTGGATATATTGGGTTATGCAACAACAAGAGTGAAATTCTTTTATCCTCTGTTAGGGTCACACATAAAAAATTAGAAAGAAAAGAAAAGGATGAAAATAAGGAGGAAGAATAAATTATTTGAAGGAGTAAAAGAGAATAAAAAAAAATTTCTTTTTTTATTTAGATGAGTGAAAAAAAATATATTATTAATATAAATTTTATTTTATATAAAATTTTAAAATATTTTTTTATACTATATTTTTTTTATAAATATATTTATTAATTTTTTATTTTTTTTAATTTTTTAAAAAATAAATAATAATTTTAATAATTTAAAGTAAATAAATAAAAAAAAACTCCACTCACGTTTTCATGGCTGAAGATGAAAATAAAATTATATAGACCTGAAAAAAGAAAATTTTCCTTCCACCAAAGACAAAACAAAATGCATCAAATAAGAAAAAGATACTTTTACTCTTTATTTTCTTCTCTTCCCTTATCTCTTCCCTGTTTTTCTTCCTTCAAACATAACATTAATCAATACCAAAGCATTTTTTATTAATTAAATCAGTATAACACATTTTAAATTTTTTTTTATGATTTGTTTGATAAGAAATAATTTTTTTTAATATTTGCATATATATATATATATATAGAAAGAAGAAAGTTATTTTTATTAATTTAACTACAAATTTATTTTTTCATTAACCGTAAAAATAAAAGAGGGAAATGTTTTTTTATTTTTAATTGTTAAATTATTAAAAAAAATTTAAATAATAATAAATTTTTAAAATATATTATATTCATAAAAAATTATAAAAATCAGATTTTTTTAAATTTAATTTAATTTTTTAATTAATATAAAATAAAACTTATACTATTAATTTTTTTTCACTTTTTTCATTTATTTAAATAAATAAAATTCCTTTCTTTTCTGTCTATTATTAACTATCCAAACAATTTTATTATTTCTCTTCTATTTTTACTTTATTTATCATCCTTTTATTTCTTTCTATTCTTTTTCTTCATTCCTATTTTACACATTATCCACACACACCATTAAGGCAATACATATATAGATAAATTTCTTAACAACAATATGGTATATTCTGATATTTGGAGAAAATAGATTAGAAAAAGAAAAAAAAATTAAAGGGTTTAGGTAAATTGAAAGTTTGACATGCAAAATACTGCAACTTCATTATTTAATCATAAGAAAAATGGAAAGAGAAGTAAAGAAAATGAACCTGCAATCCTCAATGGTTTTGGGGAGGAATTCAATGAAGTTGCCAGAGACATTCAAAACCTTCAGCTTAGAGAGGCATCCAATGGAATTTGGGAGAGACCTGAGTTGGTTGGAATGCACATCCAACACCTCCAAGTTCAATAGTCTCGCTGTTAAGGATTCTGGAATCTCCTGTGAGAGTAAAATATTTTTTTATACATAAAATTGATATAATTAATAGAATAATATTATTTTAACAATATATTTTATAATAATAAGAAAAAATGAAAGATAAATTAAGTAATGTAATAAAAAAATGAATGGCCAAAAGATATAGTAAAAAAATTATTTCAAAAATAACATTTCTCTGATCAACGAGACAACTTATATAATTAATTGAGAGGAAGATGATCATTAACTGGGAACCAACAAATTAATTAATAGTAAAATAGATTTACCACTCCCTTTGGTTATTTTAATGTACGATCATATATAAACCGATTGAGGAAAAACAAACTGCTTTCTCTTATTATATCCCACAAACTCTAAACTTCTTACAGTTACACGTAGGGCTTAACAGAAGAGAGAAAGAAATATGAGATTGAAACTACTTATTTCATGTTTGGCCTGTTCTCTTCTATGAGAGATGTCCGTTTGAAGAGGAAAGAAGTTAATAATCAGTAACAACATATTATATATTATAAAACAAAAAGCAGCATAAAAAGGAAGATGAGTGCAAAGAATAACAATACCAAAAGTTTATTAATTTTGAATCTTTTTATATATAACTAAAAATAGAGTTAATAATTTATATATGTGGCATATATCAACTAAGCTTAGCAAAAAATCAATGGTTGATTTTGACTAAATCCACGCAAGTCCTCCATATATAACATACCTGGAGATTGTTATTAGATAGATCCAAGTTGCGAATGGTAGCTAAATCAAAGGAAGGTTTGGGGAGAGAGTTCAAGGACATGCCACTCAAATTCACCACTTGAAGCCTCTCTTTTTCTGTGCCTTTGATCCTCTGATCCCTCTTCCTCATCATATGCATATGATCCATCTTTGAAATCGGTTGCTGAAATTGTTGCAATTGGTACATACTCATATTCATATATAGTTGCTAACAATTACTTTATGATGATAATTAGCAACTGGAAGGAACACAGCCACACACCCCTTTTTTTCTTTTCTTTGACTTTTTTTGGCTTCGGATCGAAATGGGAGTTGAAAACAAACTCCAATACTTGAAAAGAGAGAGTAAAAAGTATGGAATTATATAGTGTGTGTAGACATAGATAAATGGTTTAAGAGGTACGGATGAGAAGAGGTTGTTGGATGAATGACGTGTAATAAAAGTACAAGAACCGTATAAGTCAGAGGTTGCGTGCCATTCCACGTTGCCCTCTTCATTATCCATCACCTCCTCTTCTGGATTTTGACTTAACATATATTAATTAAAGGTTTTAATAATACCTATAACAAAAAATATTCCTTGGATTAAAAATAAATCATTTTTCCTCCACATGTAAATTTGAGTGTACAAAATCTGACCTCATATAATTTAATGTATTTAT
Source organism: Canavalia gladiata (assembly GCA_037954105.1). Taxonomy (NCBI): domain Eukaryota; kingdom Viridiplantae; phylum Streptophyta; class Magnoliopsida; order Fabales; family Fabaceae; genus Canavalia; species Canavalia gladiata. The sequence continues at coordinate 27,670,633 of CM075662.1, forward strand.
ATTATCATATTTGTAATTAATATAGTCAATATTTTTCTTATTTTAATATATTCATTTTTAAAAAAATAAAATTATAATATACCGAATATTTTTTAATAATTATTAATTAAATAAATATTTATATTTTTTAATTATATTAATATATTAAATATATTTAATAATTATTAATTAAATATATGTTTATAAGTTTTATATTTATATTAATATATTTAAACTTTTAGCAAGTATTTAATTGTAATTTTTGACATATAATATTAAAAATTAATTTGATATATAATATTAAAATTTATATTTATCTTATTTTGTTTTAAAAAATAAATTATGCAACACAATTAATTTAAAATTGATATAATTTTATAATAATTTAATTTTTATATTTTGACAAATAAATTATTTATTTTATTTTATTTTAACTAATTTAAATTTATAATATATTTTAATTTTTTTATAAATTTAACGCAAAATTTAATATATTTTTATTAATGAACTTAAATTTGTTTAATATTTAACTTAATATCAGGTAATTTAAAATAATTTAAAATTAGAAAACATACATAATGTTTTAATATAAAAATATTACTGTTAACTAATTCAAATTTATGATATATAATTTAATTTTATATTCAATTTTTGACGTTTATTTTATTGTGTTCTAAATAAAAAAAATGAATATTCAATATAATTAATTTAAAATATTAATATAATTTTATAATAATTTATTCTTAAAATTCTAATAGTTAAATTTTATTTTTTTTCAAAAATTGACAGCAAAATTTAATAATTTAAGTTAATATAAACTAGTTTAAATTTATTATACAATTATTTTTTTATAAATTTAAATTAGTATCAAATATATTTTTATTAATTCACTTGAATTTGTTTAATATTTAACTTAATATCAAGTAATTTTAAATTATTAAAATTAAAACATACTATTTTTATATTAAAAATTAATTCTAACTAATGAAGATTTAAAATTTATATTTAATTTGACATATGATTTTAAAAATTAAAAATATTGACATTTATTTTTTCTTTAAAAAAGTTAGAATATACAACATAATTTATTTAAAATATTAATTTAATATTATAATATTTTTTGTTATTTTAATAGTTAAGTTTTATATTAAAATTTTACAATGAAATTTAATAATTTAAATTACTGTAGACTAATTTAAATTTATAATAGATTTTAATTTTTTATAAATTTAACTTATATTGAATATATTTGTATTAATATGCTTGATTCTTTTAAAGTTTAACTTATTATTAAGTAATTTAAAAATATTAAAATTTATAAAACGTATAATGTTTTCATATAAAATTTTAGTGTCAAGTAATTGAAATTTATGATATAATTTAATATCAAAATTTTAAATATCGTAAAATTAATTATATTGTAATATTAAAATATTTAAATAAAAAATAGTAAATATTTGAAATTTCAGTCTGATATAATAAAGATTATGTGGTTGATTGTAAATTGAAAACAAAAGGAGAACAAAATTTTGTTTTTAAAATAATAAAAGAGTTTATTTAAAAATATAATTTAAAATTTATAAATAACTATTTTATTAATAATTATTTAAAGAATCAATTGGTAAATTATAAATTTTATAAGATCTTTAAAAATAAATATATCAAACTAGGTCAAGTTATTCACTGTATTAATTATATTTTAACAGTATTAATTATAAGTATATATATGATATAAATACATTAAATCATATCCAATCAAATATTGTACCCTTAAATTTTAAAAAAAATATATAAGATAAAACACTAAAATGAAATTGTTTGATTTATCTTTAAAATAAAATATTAGTTCAAGTTTTATATATAATTTTTGTTTTATTATAGATGTTCACAACATATTTTTATTTTACAACTTTTTCCTATTAAAAAGAAATTGCCACATCAATTTTCTAACAAAATAAAAAATGATTTTAATTAAGCCATTAAAATTTATTTATAGATGAGAAATAAAATAAAAATTTTTTATATAATATTTTAAATTCAAATTTCATTACTATTTTATAAATCATAAAAAAATAAGATAATTTTAGATCAAGGTCATCATCCATCTTTAATTTCGCTACCATTTTCATGCTATGTTTTTATGATAATAATTTTATGCCATTTTATAATATAATAATTTTATGTTATTTTTAATTTTTTAATTATTATTTAAACATTAAAAGTAAAAAGATAAAAAAATGTCCTTTCTCCTCCATTTCTTCTTCTTGAAAATGAATTAAAAACACATGAGATTTCAAAAGAAAATAATTTTTTTTTATTTTTATGGTCAAGAAAACATATAACAATATTTTTATTATTTTTATTTTTTTCTTTCTATTTTTTTCTCTTATTTTAAATTTTAAAATAAAATGAATTGTTGTTTTATAATTTAAGTTTTCAGTTTTGTATAATTTTTAGTTTTACAAAATTGTAATTTTTTTTGTTAAGATAAAAAATGAAAATAAACTATCCTAATTAATAAATAATTAACAACGATGGAAAATTGGGTGATGGACGGTTTAGTAGAATAATATAATAATACTGATGATAAAGCATATCATACAACAGCAAAGATGATAGATAGTAGATGATGTTACTGGCGAAAGTTAAGTGTGTCATGTTAGTTTTATGTTGTTTATATTAATTGATCATGGTTTTATCTTGTTTTTATATATTAGTTGATGATGATGGTTTTATCATGTTTATTCTCATTACTATTCTGTTAATTAAGATGAAATATTTGTTTAACTTATATCAATCTGATTTGTATTATATTAAATTGTTTAATAATTTTTTATTAGATAATTTTATTTTGAAATGAACTAATAAATATATATTTTATCATAAAAATTATATCTAAAATTTGAGATTAATGCAAAATTATTTGCTATCTTATTTAAGTATATCAAATTAAATAAATGTATACTTTTAAAATAAAAATAAACATTTTAATTATTTAATTTTAATAAAATTTAAAACAAATAATTGAAATAACATAATAATAATTAAAGTTTTGAATAATAAAAATATTTTTTATATAATAATATAATATCTTATATAACTTAAGTTAATTCCATGCTTTGTTTGTTACATAAATTAACAAATATAATTAATTAACTATGATTTGATCATGTCCACTCGATTATTTACTTTAAAAGAATTACATAAGTATAGATTGATATAATCGATACCTATGGTTAGATGAATTATAACGTAATGGATAAATTATTTTGTATAATCTATTTTTAGAATTTGTGACATATTCATTTTAATGACCTTCATACTCAACGTTTTAGTAAATGCCTGTAAATCTACTTTTAGAATTTGTGTCATTTTCATTTTAATGAGTTTCAATCTCATTTCTCACTGAAAAAGCAAGGAAAGGTTTTAGCACATGACCGTAATGCAGCAATATTCAGAAATGAAACTCATAATTAGGAGAAGAATGATATCGACGGTGTCTTTTGCTAGGGCATGGCATCTCTTGTATGCTTTGATCCCATTGTCATCATGTTTTCTAGGTTTGGAATAACCTTAGTACTCAACTTTTAATAAATTATATTTACTGATAAAAAAAATTACTAAACTGTGTTTAATAATGTATTCTTTAGTAAATGCCTGTTGGCATTTTACCTTTCATTTTTGTTTTAGCATTCGAAAGGTGTATTTTGGAAAGATTAACGGATAAATTAATTAAAAATTAAAAGATGAAAATTAAAATTAAAAATATAGTTAAAAGATGAAAATTAAAGTTAAAAATATAGTTGAAAGATGATAAATTAGTAATTGAATTAAAAGTATTTGATGATATTAATTATTAAACTAAATAATAAATAGAAAAATAATAAATAAAGATATAATTAATTAATATATTAAAATCTTATAAGTGTAAAATATTTTTTTGAAAAAATATGAAAATTTAATTAAATAAAATTTATTTTATTTAAAAATATTTATTTTTAATCATTTTATATAAATAAATTTTAAATAATAATTTAAAATTTTAATTATTTTTATAATTTTTTTATCAAAAATTTATATTCTATTTTAAAAATAAATAATATAATAGTTAAAATAAATAATATATATTAAAATAATAATTTTAAATATAAAATTTCATGATAATATAAAAAATAAATATGTCAAAAATTAAAAATACTTTCAAAGTTGGCTTAATCATAAAGGTTAGGATGAGTTACATGAGATTTTAAGTTTGAATTTAATTACTTTTACTGTATACCAAAAAATTAGTAGTATTATTACAATAAAAAATAAAAAAATTAAATTTATAAAAATAAATAAATAAAATATTAAATTATGTAAATATATTAAAAATTAAATAAAAAATATTTTAATTATGGGCTTAAATATTTTGTGTAATTTTTTAGTTATATTTAAATATTTATAAATATGTAAATTATAAACAATATATAATTATTTATATTTAATATTTTATGAATTTTAGAAATAAAATAAAATTTATAACCAAAGTCAAATGGTTTTTACGAAAATACAAACAAAATTAAAATTATCTGTCTAATTTAGATTGATTTAATTTGGTAGGTGACTCTTACCTTTAAATATACCGGGTTGAATCGGTACACCATTTTAAATAATTTTAGATTGAATGCGATATAGTTGTTATTAAAACAAACTATTGAACTAACAAAACTTAGGAACTGCATGTATCTTTTAAATATGATGATAAAGATTGAAATTTTGGCTGTCTTCTTTTTATTAATATTTACGTCTAAAAAGGTTAACTTTCAACTAAGAGATATCTTTAATAAAAAACTATTAAAATTGGATTAATAATTGATGATTTAAGCAATTTGTATAAGATCATATATTTAAAATCATTATGTTCATTGTTAAAAAAAAGAAAAATATTGTTAGAACAAAACTAAACACATGGTTGTACGGCATTTTTTTATTGACAAATAATTATTTATTATTAATTTTTAATAAAAATATAAAAAATAAAAGATTGTTTTATAAAATTAGATTAAACTAAATATATAAAGAGTTGAAAATTGTGTAACCAGGCCTATTTTAAAAACATTTAAAATACGGAAAAGTTTATCCTTATTAATAATTCAAAAAATAAAATTAATTATAAAGTTGAAAAGGGTACTTATGATCTGTCTCCGACTTGCCGCGAATCCTGGGCAGTTTATGCTGTTATGGTGAGTTTAGTGTTGTACATAAACAATTCATTGGATTATATTGACTTATTGTAATCACAACATAAATGATTTTTTTATGCATACAATTCATATATGACTCGTATGTACGAAAATTCCACCCTTTATTATTATTTTTTGAATCGATATTTATGTTCCATTCCAGACCAAATCAAACCTGGCTGATGTTCTTGTCAGTAATTTCATACATATAAATAATATTATTTATTTATCTAATTTTTTTATTAACAACTGTTAACTTTTTAAAAAAATTAAAAATTAAAAATTAAAATAAATTCAATAATTTATAATAATGGATGCATATATAACAAGTTTTTCACTATTCTAATATATGATATTAGTCTCTAGAAAGATTATCATTGTGCAGTATTATTATTTATCAAATTTAGTTGAAAGGTCAGCCCCCAATTAATATCGTACAAGTTAAAACATACCAAACCTTATGAAAATAATATGTTTTTATTGAATAAAAGTAAGATATTTCATGCCAACTGTGATGCCACACTTCAAAATAAATGAGGACAAATTTTATTTTGTCGTGTTTCACATACATGTTTTAGTATATATGCAACTTACTTGTAAGGATTTAATCAATTTGAATTCTTTACAACTAGTTAAAATAAGATATTAAGACTATGTTAATATGATATATGGCATATCATTTAATGAGTTTAACTATAGTAACAACTACTTGAAATCTAGTTTTTATAATGATATCACATAACATTATTTAACGATAATATATAAAAAATATCACATTAGCAATAGTACAAAATTCAACTCTAATTTTTTTGTTCATTAGTTGGTGGAACAATAAGAAGTTGAAAATATTAGATTATCATTTTAGAAAGATAATTCTCTTAAGATGACGTATGGTATTAGGAAATATTTTCTTGGAATAATTTATTTTCAACTAAATTATTTTTTTGGAAATAAAATTCTTAAAAATATATGTTTCCTAAAAAACTTCATAAAATATGCTTAGTTATTATTCATTTCTTTAAGATAATATGTTTACTATCGGACACTATATATAAGAAACTTAACTTTAGAGCCAATTATCATGAAAAATTAAGTTTTATTCCCACTATGTGAACATAAAAAAGGTTTATTTCTATTTATTCATAGAAATTAACATGCTAAAGAATCTTCTATGTCAAAAACTATTTTTATTTTCTTTTATAAAAAGTATTTTCATATATTTTTTTTATATCAAACACTATTTAAATGTGTTTGCCCAACTAAAATTAGTCCAAAAATATTCTTTCTGCTGTACAAAGTTAATGAAAAATGATATAATTACTTTTATAATTTACATCTGAATAACATATTTTATAGGCTTTAAAGTAGCACACAAAAATATAAAAATTTAAAGGTAAGTAGAATTAATTTTTTATGATAATTATTTAAATGAAAATTTTATAAAGAAAAATTTGATCAGATGTTTTTACGTGAACAAAATTATTTTAAATAAAAGTATCTGTAATTTAATTAAAGAAATGAAAAAAAATGGAAAATGTTGCGAAATGAAGAGGAAATGACGGAAGCTGCGAAGTGTGAACAGAGGAAAGAATGAGAAGGGCGCGAAAAGTTGAAGTGCGTGAAATATATTACTATTGAAAAGGAAAAATGAGAAGCTTGAAAACCGTACATCAACTAGTACGCATGCATTTGACACCAAAGTTGTTTGAAAAATCCCACATGACATGAGAATAATGACTATCGAGTGAGACAATTCTATCGCTATTAAACCTCTCTCCAAAACCATAGGTTTTTATTATTTATACAATATATTTTTATAACTTTATATAATAATATTTTTGTTCCTATTACGTTTATCGCATTACCTATTTTTTATATATTTTATTTTATTTTTCATCCTTCTCTCTCCTTCCTTTTATATAAATTGTTATATAAAATTGAAGCCCAACGGTAAATTTTCCCTAAACAAAAGCCGGGAAACATTGAAAATATTGCAAAACCTTTTTATTCTCTTTAAAATATCCAACTACTATTGAATATATTCTGTGGAGTAATTAAGTTCGTTGAATCTATGTAATTTTAATTTTTTCAAATTATTACCGGTAAAAAATAGCATTTTATTATAACATGTTTTTATATTTGTTGTTTCAGAATTAATGAAAAAAATAATAATAATATTTTTATAAATAAAATCGATATATTCTATATAAATTTTACATATAATTGCTGTAGAAAAAATATGATGATATTTTTATAAATAAAAGTAATATATTTTATATCAGTTTTTTAAACAACCGATATAAAAAGTACTTTTTATATTATTGTTTTTTACGGCTAATGTAGAAAATATTTTCTACATTAGTTATTATTTTAATCTATGTAGAAAGCAAATATTTTATATTGGTTATTTTATTTAATTGATATAAAAAATATTTTTACATTAGTTATTTTAGCAATCAATGTAAAAATTTTAATATTAAATTTAAAACTTTATTTTCTCCACGACATTCTGATTTGATGTGTCTACTATTTTCTATTTCACCATCATTTTCTTCATGCTCACAAACGAATGTTGCAGTTAAGGAAGGTTTTAGGGTGCTTTGTTGTTGCTCCCTTATTCTCCATTGTCGTACTCCCAATATTTTCATTCTCCATTGCTCGTTTATTGTTTGAGGCGAGAGAATAAATGTAAGCTTTAGCTTTTTTCTTCTTTATGACTTTAACAATTTTTGTAGTTGTAAGTTTTGTTTGTGTTGGTTTAGTAATTGTGCCTCCCTATGCCTTGCATTCATCATTTTCATGTTCCATTGTTACATTTTTGGTCCTACTCGAAAACGAAGGTATATAAGTATGGTTTTTGTTCATTTTTTGGTTGTTGAAATTCACTATTGTTTTGTTTGTGAGAGTCCTTGTTCAATGTTTATACTCTTCTCATGCATTGGTTGACATTGTCTTCTCCATCTCCAGAGGACTATTGCGGTTACCTATTTACATTGTAATTTCGAGGTATTTTCGTTAATACATTTATGTTATTAATTTCTAGTTGATGCTTAATTTGCTTTGTTTTGATGTATGTATTAGTGAATTGGTTATTGGTATGTTTGATGTATGCAGTGGTGAATTAAACTTAATTTAAGTTTCTTTGTTTCATAGATATTTCATTATGTACTTGAATAATAGGATAATAAAACTGATAATTTAGTAATCAATACCAATATTAGGATATGGTGAAGAATAACATTTTAAGTTTATATGGTGAATAATAATATTTTAAACTTAAAAATGTTGAAGAATAGTATTCTAGACTTAGCAATAGTGAAGAATAGTATTTTAGGCTTAAATGATGAAGGCTTAGATGGTGAAAAATATTATTTTTGACTTATATTTCATTATACATTTAAATGCCCTCATAAGAAATGCTAAAAAATAGCATTTTAAACTTAGATGGTGAAGAATAACATTTTAGGCTTAGATGGTAAAGAATAACATTTTAGACTTATATTCCATTATCCACTTGAATACCCCTCAATATAAATAGGGTAGAAGGTTTTTTATCCAATGAATTGTTTGTTTTTGTTATAATAATGTATATGTAGTCATTTATTTTTTATCCATAATTTATTTGTGATCATATTATGCTTAATTCATGAATTTGTAACTTAACACTTAAGGGTAATTATGCAACCTTAGTATGAATGAGTGTAACCTTAGTTTCTTATTGAAATTAAATATAATAGGTAAACCACTCGATGAATAAAACAATGATTATATTCAATTTTGAATTGTTCAGATTGGACAATTTAGGAAATGATTTTTTATTCACTCGTTAAAAGTTTCTACTCAAATTCTCCATATTATATTTGATAAAGTTTCAATTCAGTATATTTTGTATTGTTTTTGGGTGCATGCTAGATCGCGATGTAACAACACCAATATCAAGTTATATACTAGGAGAGTAATGCAAAATGATGTCGGAATTTCATCTAGTATAATATTCAAGATTTGAGAAGGAACATTTAACCTGTGATTGAAAACTTTCACCCTCGATAGGATAGGACCCTACTAATACAAAGGGTATGTTGGGTTGTGATATGTTTGGTGAAGTTATTAAGTAGGTTTAACCTTTGATCAAAAATTTGATCTTGTCTAGTATGAATTGAACATGAATAAATGCATTGTGCACAAACGATGAGTATGAGAATGAGGTGGAAGATTTCTTGAAATTTGTACAATGAAATATTCTTGATAGTAATGGAATATTTTATTGTCCTTATGTCAATTGTTTGAATGAAAAACGATTGAAAATTCAAAAAATTAGGAAGCATGTGCTTTGTGATGAATTTTATAAGAGTTATACAAGATGATCTTGCATGGTGAATTGTTAGACATTCCAATTCAATCCCAAAGTATGGAGGTTTATATAAATATAGAAGATCGAATAGAGGACATGTCAAGAAGTGAGACATGATCCTTGTCGACAAACAAATATGTATGGGAACTTGTGCAATGATGCAGATAAGTCGTTGTATTCGAGTTATATTAATTTTACAAGACTATCAATAGTGTTCAGGTTATTAAAATCTAAAGGCAAGAGAAAAGGATGGAATAATAAAAGTTTTACTTAATTGCTTAAGTTGTTAAAAGATATCCTACCAAAAAAAATACATGGCCTAAGCATAATTATGACGTGAAAAAGGTACTCTGTCCGATAGGTATGAAGTATAAGAAAATACATGCATGCTCAAATGATTGCCTATTGCATAGAAAATATTTTGAAGAGTTACATAATTATTTCATATGTTAGGTTTCATGCAATAAGTTAAAGGATAATGATTCTAATTTTGATGAGAGCATAAAGAGGCCTTCGACGAAAGTGTTATAATATCTTCCAATAATTTCAAGGTTCAAACGGTTGTTTACTATTGTAAACGATGCAAAAAGGCTTATATGACACGTAGATGAAAGATAAAGCGATGGAAAGTTACGACATCTTATTGATTATTTGTAATGAAAGACATTTAATCAATAGTTTTCAGAGTTTGAAATGACGCAAGAAACCTAAGACTTAGACTTGTAATAGATGGAACAAACCCTTATGATGATTTGAGCGGGAAACATAGTTCATGACTTATTTTGTTGGTGATTTACAACCTTCCTTCAGAATTATACATAAAACACAAATATATTATGTTGTCTATGATGATTTTAGGCCAACAATAACCAGAAAATGAAATAGATGTTTATTTGGCTTCCTTGATTGAAGAATTATGAAATCTATAGGAAGAAGGTGTGAATGTGTTTGATGGGTATGATAATGAATATTTCAAAATACTTAAGATTCTATTTTATACTATTAATGACCTTTTAGCATATGAGAATTTGTATGGATATAGTGTTGAGGGTATAAAACATATCTTATTTGTGAAGAAGACACAAGTTACCATTAATTATATCATAGAAAGAAAATAATTTACCTTGATCATCGAAGATTTCTGAGATATAATCACCTGAATCGTAGATTAAGAAAACTTTTTAATGAAATATCAAAGAATGGAGTCGTTCCAAAGGCCTTAGCTGGAAAGGAAGTTTATAATTGAATCAGGGACATTTACATTGTGTTTGGAAAGTCACAAAACAAGCCTACCAAGAGAAATATATGGAAGAAGAAATCAATCTTCTTTGATCTTCCTTATTAGCGCAAGCTAGATATAAGATATTGTATTGATGCCATGCATGTTAAAAAAATGTGACATTATTATATTAATGCTCTTAAACATACAAGACAAGATAAATGATGGTGTTAATTCTTAACTAAAATTGCTTCATATGGGTATAAGAGAAGAGTTAGGTCCATAGTATATTAATAAACGAACTCAATAGCCTCCAACATGTCATACTTTTTCAAAAAAAAAGAAAGAGAAAAATAGTTTTTGTGAATATCTACATGGTGTGAAAGTCTCCCACGATTATTTTTCAAACTTCAAAATATTTGTCTCGATGAAAGATCTTAAGTTGATTAGCTTAAAATTACATAATTATCATATGTTGGTGCAAAGCTACCATCAATGGTTATTCATGATATTTTACCTAAAAAGTTAGACACACCATAAATAATTGTGTTTCTTCTTTAATGTTATATGCAACAAAGTTATTGACCTTGACAAATTAGAAGAGCTTGAAAATGAAACTATGATTATCATATGCCAATTGGATATGTATTTTCTTGTATCTTTTTTTGACATCATGGTTCACTTAATTGTTCATATGATGAAGGAGATTAGGTTATGCACCTGTTTATCTACGGTGAATTTATGCAATTGAACGGTACATGAAGAATGTTAAGAGGGTATGTTAAGAATCCACAGCATCCTGAAACATCTATTATTAAAGGTACATAGTAGAAGAGACTATTAAGTTTTATAAAGAGTATTTATCAAAAATAGAACTTGTATGGTTTCCTAAGTCTCTTCATGATAGAAGATGTGGAGGTAAGGTACACAAGATATAATTGTAAAAAGTAAGGGTGGGGAGGATGTCCTTCAGACACATTGGTATATTTTAAATAATACTAATGGGGTTAAACTTTATTTAAGTGCTTACCAAAACATCATTAGGCAAAACACCTTTGAACGAATGAAAAGTAGTTGTTAAACAAGCATCACAAAACTTTTTTACCCTTATTTAATGATGCAATCAAGAATGACGATTCTATTTCTAAGACTTTAACATGGCTAGCACATGATCCTAACTTTGATATCGTATATTGGAATGGATATAATATTAATAGCTCTTTATTTTATACAACATTCCAAGGTACTATGCATAACAGTAGGGTAATGGTGATGGCTGAGTTAATGCACTTTCTATTTCAAAAGATTAAAATCACATGAGGACATTCATATCTTACTTTAGAGTTATTGAAAGGATTTGAGAAATTGATTACATTAAGTTCAAAGTGTTTATTTTTAAATGCTAGTGGGTTAATAGTAGCATTGACTTACAAGTTGATGAATTGAGGTTTACATTGATGGTCTTGGTATAGTATCTTATAAGGATGATCATTTTATCATGACTTACCAAGCAAAACAAGTGTTTTATATTCAAGATCCTTTTGATAAAAGGTAATAAGTTGTTCTTTAAGAAAAGACCACAATTGGTAGTTATGACATCATTGATATAACAAGTGTTGATAGTTCATTGGACCTTTTCTCATCAAACAATCTTATTGTGAATGAATAAATGAAATTGATGAAATACATGTTATTCAGGATGACCATAATGAAAGGATATGAGAGAATATTGTTACATGAATGCTACATGTTAATAATTTATTTTATACTATTTTATTGCTAATTGATAATATTTTATTCATATTTATAATACTCATATATTGTTATTAAATTTTATTGATTTAAATTTCTATAATTTTACATGTTTAAATAAGGACATGATTGATCCATTTAGGAACCCTCATTTACAAAGCAGATTTGATAGACAAATATGGGCACATGTAATTCTAATTTTCACATCTTAATAAAGACTATATATATGTTCCTCTTCAATTGTTATAATGATATTAATTCTTAAATTAAACTATGTAAAAATTCAATGATTCAACTTGCCTATTTGAAGAGAAGATTGATTATATTTGAAGGCGATAGACTAAATATTTTATAAAGGTAGAAAATATGTAACTCTAATGTTTAGAAAAGTAGATATAGTTAGATATTAAATTTTTTTTATCAGTTTTGAAATGTAATTTTGGAATTTAACTATATATATATAATATGAAATATTTTTATATAGAAATTGATTTTTAAATTTTACCAAATTCAAAGCTTATTTTAAAAAAATTCCTACTTTTAATGTAGATTGTAACAGAAAACGATGTAAAAAGTTCTTTTTACATCGATTATGGCTACAATCGATGTAAAAAATATGATTGTCTACATTAGTTTCAAGCATAATTGATTAGAAATATATTGTTTTATACACCCAATGTATAAAGTTGATTTTTAATAGCATCTGTTTTTATACCGTCTAAATAATTAATGTAAAAAGTTTATTTTAATCGATATAAAAAGTTTTTTTTATCATTATATAACTTTAGAATATAATTCTCTAAATGTGATCATGAAAATATATTGTAAAACCTTTTTATTTAAAAATAATCTAAAAACACTTCATAAAATTATTTTAAAAATAGAAATTAAATAATCAATTAAAACTAAATTGCAAAAGATTAATATGCTTTTTGTTAGAATTATCTCTTTGACAGTACTTAAATTGCATGACTGTGACTTGATTGTATGTCTTTATTAATAAAAAAAAGTTACAATTTTAAGTATGAAAGATATTCGATGTTAGTTGAAAGTAGTAAAGTTGTAACCTTGAGCATGAAATCTTTGATGTTAGTTGAAGTTAATGATTGTTTTTGTTCGAAGAAATACACACTTGATTATAAGAGTTTTACATACCATTAGATGAAAGGTTAACTTCTAGAAATTGATAGATTGAATGGTTAAGAAGAATATTTGTGATGAGTAATGAGAACAATTATAAATGGTTCAAGATGTGCAAAAGTTACATATAAGAATAATTAGGTACAAAGGAACATTTTAAATGGAAGTTATAAAAGAAAAATAATAATTAAATAAATCACCACTATATAAGCAGAGTCAAGTAGATAAATCAAAAGTTATATTTTGAAATTCAAAATACATAAGAGACTAAGTAAAACCTTGCAAAATATAAGTATGGAGAACCAAAACATGTAATTAATTTTGTATTTTCTTGCCTCTTTTACATTTAAACATTTATTATAAGTTTTAACATTAACCAATGTTACTTTGGAACTTGTTTGAAAATAAATTCAAAAAATTACCATCTTAATCTTTTCTTCGTCTTTTTTATTATTGTTATTTTTTTAAACTTTTATATTGCACATGGTTGATCATGAAAAGATTTAAAAAATCATTTTTACTTCCTAGATTAATAATTAAAAACGTATAAATCAATCCAATTGAGATACCCATTCTCAACATTGCAAAAGTAAAGGTTAACAATCTTATAAATAAAATATCTTTATTATCATTGGGCAAACTTTCAATTTCATATATTATCACTATACTAGTACTTATGTCACTATGTTCTAAACCTTCACCGCTAGTATTATTGATATTGAAAAAAACTTTTAACGAATATAAAAAAAAGTTAAAGTATATATATTTTTTTTAATCGAAACATAATTTTTTTAACAAATTGTAAAATTTATAAAAGATAAGTGTTTTTTAGAAAAGAATCATCTAGTTTCTTAAAGGTGTTTATGCTTATCAAAAGAAAGAAAAGAATGGATGCTTAATCTTGATTTATAAGCATTAGTATAGTGGGATATTTTGAAACAAATACTAAATTCCATAAATGCACCATATACTCCAAATTAGGGATGGAAATAGACCGAATTGAGATAAGCTTTAAGTGTTTAAGATTATTCTGTTTAAAAATTTTGAGATTTGAGTTTAGGCCTATTACATATTATAGTCTTTTTTTTTGTTGTTAAAGTGTGACATGCTTTAAAGCCTACAAGACTTAACAATATGTTTAACAGCCTACATTCCAAAATAAAGCCAATAAATAGACTTAGAACCTATATAAATGATTTATTAAAAGGTAAACTTAAAGCTTACAATATAAAAAAACCATTAAATAGGTTTAAAGCTTGTATATATAAAAATTATTTAAAAGGTTCACAAACTTAAAGTTTTTTATAAAAATATATTTTAATAATCTTTAAATTATAGAAAAAATTTAAAAGAAAATATAAAAAAAGTTAAAATATGTTTAATTTTTTTTTATCAAACATAATTTTTTTAACAAGTTGTAAAAACTTATAAAAGATCAGTGTCCTTTAGAAAAGAATCATCTAGTTCCTTAAAGGGTGCTTATGCTTATCAAAAGAAACAAAAAAAAAATGGATGCTTGATCTGATCTATAAGCGTTAGTATAATAGGATATTTTGAAACAAATTCCAAATTCCATAAATGCACCATATACTTCAAATTACGGATAAAAATAAATCGAGTCGAGTTAGGTTTTAAGTGTTTAAGATTGGTTTGTTTAAAAATTGAGACTTGAGTTTAGGCTTATTACATGTTATAGGTTTTTCTTGTTCTTAAGGTGTGACATGCTTTAAAGTCTACAAGACTTTGACAATCTATTTAGAAGCCTACGTTTTAAAATAAAACTAATAAATAGACTTAAAATTTATATAAATAATTCATTAAAATATAAACTTAAAACTTACAATATAAAAGACTATTAAATAAGTCTAAAGCTTATATATATATAAATTATTTAAAAAGTTCACAAATTTAAAATCTTTTATAAAAATATATTTTAATAATATTTAAATTATAGAACCTGTAAATGCAATCTTTACTAGTTCCACTTATAAAAAATAAATCAAAATTATCTAATAAATAGTGAATACAATATATTATTTTAAATTTTTATAATTTATATCGCATACACAAAGCTCAATATATAAAATAAAAATATATAAATAAATATAATATTATTAGATTATTTATAACATACACGCACCTAAGCACATATACATAAAAATTAAAGTAAAATATGGATATTTTTGTACATTAAACCATAAATTAAATTTTATTTTATATTTAATATTAATTTATGATGATATTAATAAATATAATTAAATGATAACGTTAAATTAAGGATATCATATTTAAATCTTGACTTACGTACCACATTTTTGCATTTGATGGTAGTTCAGCGTGCAGGCTAATCGGCTACATACAACGTATCATTTACGAGAGTTCCCGTTTGCTGAAAATTTCAAACACTTTTTTAATTTGTTGCCTTTGTTTATAGAAGAAAATGACTATAAAATAATATCATTTGAATACTAGAATATAGCAACCTCGGTTTGTTCCATTTTCAATCTATGGGTAGGTTCAATATCGATAAACTTATTATACATTATCGGCATGTTCATCTCTAGCATGTGAAGCTAACTAAATGAAATCAAATGCAAGTGTTTAAAAATAGAATAAAAATACATTATTTCTGGGCATAGAATAAATTGATATGTGGACTTGAGTAAAATATTTGTTAAAAAATGTTTTAGATAATCTTGTTTGGTTGACCTAGCCAGTGATCATATATATTATACACAACGAATCCACAAATTGTTATAATCTTTCTTTGAGCTGTACGTCTGTATCTTGATTCTTGCAAATGCAAATCCTTGTGATTAATTTTAATATGAAATTTCTTCGGTGCAAGTTACCTTTCTCCTCCTGACCTATTGGTTATTTTGCTAAGACTTTTGATTTTTATTTCTACTTTTTCGTTTCATTACACACTATCTTGAGTGTATTTTGGTCACTATTCAAACAAAAAGGCTAGCGTACTATATTTCCTTTCCCCAAATGATACAATACAACCCATTTAAAATGGAAATGCATATCCCTTTCCGTACAAAAAAATTCAACAAAATATGAGACTGTACAACGGGTCAATTATAGTACACAATTAAATTTGGAGATCCACGTTAGTCTTTTTTATCTGTTTTTGTTAGTTTGCTTATATTAAATTTAACAAATTCATGAACAATAATTTTTAACAAATTTTAACTTATGAATTAAAAACATAACAGTAGTTGATGAGATGCAAATATAAGAATATGTCATACGCTTTTATATGTTCCAAAATATATATATTTATAGAAAAAGTAGAGAAAACTATCCTTTCATTAAGGGTTACAATAGCTCTAACTCATTTATTTTATATGAAAAATTATATCAAATTATTCCCTTTCATAAAAAATTGTAATGCTTCTTGTTCATTAAAGTTCCAGTCAACCATAGATTACATTGTGTATAAACATTTATCATACGATTTTTAATATTTATTAATTATAAGATAAATATTTCAATATTAAAATATTATTTAACTAATATTTTATAAATCAAGATCAAATACATTGGAAAATAATTTTTCTAATGGTTGTTACTTGGATTAAAAAAACAAAAACTAGACCTTCGTCAAAACTCATATTTGTCAAAAGTCCATAATTTTTTTCTTACTGGATAGCATTTCTCAAAATTTAAATTAATATAAAGAGTGGGCTTAGTACGTAAGACATTTTGTTTTTCAAAAACATTGACCGCTTCGTTCCTTGATTTCTAAGCTCATTCAGGTGGTTTTTAATTTTTAATTTTAAAATTTTAAATCAGTTTTTATTTTTTATTTTTAATTTTTAAAAGTTATTATAAAAATAGATTAAGTTATTCTATTATATTATTTTATTATGAATTTATAAATAAATAAATAAATAAAAATTTAAATTTAAAAATTTAAATTTTATCAAAATAATATAAACTATAAATTTTAAACAATAATAAATTAAATATTATATTTTTATCATTATTATGATAATAATTATAACAATAATAATATTAATGATAGCCATAAGAATAAAAATAATGTTTATCACATAATAATAATAACTGATAATTATAATATGAAAATATTATATAATTATATAAATTTATATTTTATATATTATTTGATTATAAATGTTTAAGATAAAAAATTTAAATATATTATTATTATGATATTTTTATATTATTAAATATTTATTTTATATAAAATAATATATATTATAAAAATTTATATAATATAAAAGTATATTATAATAGTATAAATATAATATATTTTTATATATTAAATAATATTATTTATTTGTAAAATTATAAAAATAAAAAAAATAAATAATTTTTTAAAATAATAAAAACAAAATTTTTTTAAATAAAATTTATTATTATTATGATAATAATGATAAAAATAAAAATAGTATTTATGAGATAATAATAATAGTATAATAATTATAATATAAAAAATATTATATAATTATCCAAATTTTTATTGTATATATTATTTAATTATTAATATTTAAAATAAATAATTTATATATTATTATAATATTTTTATATTATTAAATATTTATTTTATTTAAAAATAATATATATTACAATATTACATTATAAATAATTATATAATATATAATTATATTATAATATTATAAATTTTAATATAAATTATAT
Organism: Canavalia gladiata; assembly: GCA_037954105.1. NCBI lineage: Eukaryota > Viridiplantae > Streptophyta > Magnoliopsida > Fabales > Fabaceae > Canavalia > Canavalia gladiata. Next base: position 27,688,970 of record CM075662.1, read on the forward strand.
ATTAAATAATAACATATTTTATTTTTATTATGTATAAATTAATTTTTTAAAATAATAAAATATATTATTATTATTATTGAATAATGATTTAATGGTGATAGGATTTGTAGATTTAAAAATAAAAATATTTTAAAACTAAAAATAGTATTTAATAATTTTTTTATTTAAGATTTAAGTCAAAACCATTTTAAAAATACGTTTAAAATTATTTTATCAAATAAATTTTATTTTTAAAATTGCTTTAAAAATTAAAAATTAAAAACTTGCAACTATTTTTTATTTTAGTTTCAAACAGGACCTATCTTAGTTTGTTTTTATATGATAGATAAAAAAAATTAATTACTTTAATAATATATGATGCAGATATAAGTATAAAATATATACTCTTAAAATATATTTAGTTGAATTATATTTTTATTTTTTTAGTTTAATTTTATGTATAATTTAAATTTTTATTAATTTTAATTTTTTTTTATTTTTAAAATTTATCAAATCTAATCTTTTATTATTTTTTAATTATTTTTTATTTAAATTTTTTTAGGTATTCATAACAATATTGAAATGTAAAAAAATTTAAAAGTTTGGAAGAAATGAAATTTTTTTATATGATATCATTCGAGTTTAAAATAAAAATTTTAAATTTTTTTTTAGGTAAAATTTAATATTTCGGTTGATGAATTTTAAATGTGATATAATCTTATAAATTAAAATTATAGAGATTTGAATACGAAATGAGAATTATAAAATTTTAGATAAAAAATTAATGTGGAGCCATTTTGTTAAATTTTAAAAATTAAAATATCAAAATTGTTAAATTTATTTTAAAAAAACTAAAATTTCACATAGATAAAATTCAAAGAATGGTACAATCAAACCAATATATTTATATATTATAAATCTAACTACTTACTTTTCACTGAATATTTTTAAACTATATTTTCCTTTTCAGCAAGTCATCTAATTTTTTCTGCATTAAGTATCTTATATTTTATTTTGTATTTTTATTTCTTTAAAAATTATTTCATAAATTTTATCAATCTTAATTAATTTGAATTAATTAAGTTTTAAATTTTAATACTTCATATAAAATTAATAAATTTAATGATGATATAATTTAATTCAAATATTTTATTTTCATAATTTTCAAAAGACTTATGCTTTTAAACTGTTTTTGACTAGTCCTTTTAGCAAACGTTACTTATTTTTAATTAGATGATAAACTAGTCGGATCTTAACAATTTATAGGTTATATATTTTGGGAAAAATCACTGCTAAATTAGTTCAAAGTTCTAAAGATATCTATAAATTGTTAAGCTAATTTAAAAATTTTAAATTATTTAATAAAATTAACTATGGATTTAACTAATAAATTTTAAAATGATATTTTTCTATTAAAGTATGTTTATAGATAATAATAGTTTTAGATTGTTAATTAATATTAAACTTTTATTGTATTTTTTACAGACATAATATTTTATTAAAAACAAAATATGTAACATAGTGTAATAATTAAAATAAATAGTTGTGGCATGCGATAAAAATAAAATAAAATCTTAAGCGTAGAAAGTAGGAAATCAAGAAAATAAGTCAAAATATATTTCTGAGAATAAAGCAACACATAAATTAAATTAAATAATGATACTAACTTCGACTAAAATTTTCTAATGTTTTTAAAAAAATTCTCTTAGAATTAAAATAGAAATTTCAGCTCCAAGTGATTAAGAAAATTTCAACTTAAATTGGCAAAAATATTGGAAGTCGTAGAAGAAGTTCTATTTTGACCAAAATAAACATGATTGTATGATTACATAAATACAAGATTTTAAGTCGAAAATAAGGATAAAGTAGAAAAGGATTTTGTTTTAAACCAATATACAATTTTTTTATAATTATTTGGTTTTTTTGTTTATCACAATTGAGATCGTGATAAAATAAAATAAAATTATAGGAAAGATTCATAAAAAGATATTAGAAAAGAATCTAATTTAAACATATCATTTTGAAATCAGTTTTGAATTTGAAAGTGACTTACCTTCTAATTAATTTTTAAAATTAATTATCTTTAAAATATTTATTTTATTTTAAAAAATATTACATATTTTAGGTATTTTGTTTTTAAAACATTTAGAAAAATCATTTACTGGAAATTTTATTTTATTTTAATTTTTGAAATAAAAGAAAAAAATATTTTAAAAAAGTTACTTTAGTTCGGTGAATTTAGTTCCCGATCTTACATGTCTTCAAATACAGTAGAAAAATAAAAACAGCATAGTTCTTAATGAAAAAAAAAAAGTTTGAAATGTTTTATTATTTTAAGATATTTTAGAAACTTTTTCTAAATTTTGAAATGATCATATTAAACTTTGAGTAAGAATTTTAAAATATTTTTGTTTTTTTAAAATATTGATTTTAAATTTGAAAAGAAGACATTGTTAAAATTTTGAAAAGATTGAATTTAAAATTTAAAAGAATTCATTTTTTGAATTTTTTCGTTTTTAAATTATTAAAAAGGATCTCTGTTTTGAAATTTGGAAAGGAAAAATATTTTTAAAATTTTTAAAATATTAAAATTAAATTTAAAAGTGATTTTATTATAATTTTTTTATTAAAAATTGATTTTTTGTAGTTTTCAAAATTTAATTTTAAAAATAAACTTACTTGTGCATGGCTTCAAGTTAGCATCTAATTAAGTAACAAGTAGTTATTATCCAAATAATGTTAAGGTACATCAATCATTTAAATAACATCATTTTATTTATAAATTATATATATAAAATAAATTTAAAGATGATTAGAGAAATAATTTTTTAAAATTTTGAAATAGTTGAATTCAATTTTTTATAATTTTTTTGAGTATTTTTTAAAAATAATTTAGTCTGAAATATGTTGAAAAAGCTTGTTTTTAATTTTTTTAAAACTTTGAGAAAATTAGTGTATATTCTTTTAAAAATAAAAAATTTGGAAGAAATGTTTGTATTATATACTTCATTGAAATAGAACTTTTTTCTTGTAATATTTAAAAATTTTAGTTTAAGAAAGAAGTAAATTCATTTTAAGTTAGCATTTTGACTATTTAATAAATTTTTATGATTTAAATCATGTAAAAGATAATTTTATGATTTAACTAACATCAATTTTTATATAAATCAAAAAATAAAAAAGTTAAAAATATTTTAAATATTTTTTAAAATATTTTGAAAAAACTATTTTTTAATTTATTTTTTTTTTAAAATATGTACTAGGTACATAACACCAATACACAAATAAAATAAAAATTAAGATACAAAACTTAAACTTGACAAATTTATACAATAACTTCACACAAAAATAACAAAATCTAACTCAAAATTTAATTTTTTTTATGGATGATTTCACACAAGTGGACAATAACAACATTAAAAAGTTTAAATTTTACACTTATTATTTGCATGATAAAAATTATTTACAATAGATAAACATTAAGTAACATAGAATTTCAATTTTTTGCATTTTTAAATATTACTTATTTATAGTTATATTTAGGTTAACTTTACCCATCCTCTCTAATATATCCTTTAGTATTAAAATCAATATCAAAATTGAAATTACTAAAATTTTATTCCTTGCAGGAAAAATTAAAATATGCTAAAGGCCTTAACCAATTTTAAAATGCTACAAAAAAGTATGTTGATTTCTAGAATTGCTTATCTTTCATTTTGGCTATTATGAAAGTTTACTAAAATTTTATTCCTTTCAGGAAAAATTAAAATATGTTAAAGGTCTTCAACCAACTTTAAGATACTACAAAAAATATGTTGATTTCTAGAGTTTCTTGCCTTTCAATTTTGACTATTATGAAAATATAGATGGATAAATTCCTTCAAATGTTTGAATTATTGCTGGCCATTTTAAGATGTTGCCAAATTTTGAAAGATTATATAGCATGTTACCTTGTAACATTTTTATGCATTTGACGAGTTGCCGAATCATGCATTCAACTAATAGTCGTATATGTATATTGAAATAAACAAAGTGATCAATAGACATTGATTAATAAGTTGGTTAAATTTCATTTATTGAAGCAGCACGTTTTATTATACCAAGTTTTATTAAATAACCATTGTGATTTAAGAATAGCGTGAGTAACTTTTTCTATATTGTTGTATGTTCTGTTTTAACCTATCTTCATATTTCATATGTTGTAAATTAAGATTGTGAGTATTATAGTAGATATATGGATGATGAATAAGCACCGAATCTATTTATGAAGTTTTTTTTTATAAAAAAAATAGAATAATTGTTTAATATATTATGTTAGATTTTCTTTATTAGAATTGTGAAAAAAAAATTAAATTTTAATGGATATGATATATATTTTTAAATTGTTAAAATTTTTTAGGTTCACGTTATCAAAATGGTTATATATATATATATATATATATATATATATATATATATATATATAAAGATGCTTATCTCATATGAGAATTTACAATAATAATAAAAATTATATTTAAAAATTATCGGTAGATATTTTATTAAATAAATTAAAAAGTATAAATAATATAGATTCTATTGTTCATTTTATAATATTAGAATTGTGTTATAAAAATGTAAAATTTTTTGAAAATGATTTGATCAATGAGAATATTGGATCATTAAGTGAAATATTCGAGTTAGATCAATTTAAATAAATTTTTAATATTTAGTTATAATCAAACTATAATTATTTGGATCATTAAGTGAAATATTCGAGTTAGATCAATTTAAATAAATTTTTAATATTTAGTTATAATCAAACTATAATTATTCATCATGCTTTTTCAGTTTAAGTGCATGTTAAAAACCTAGTTTTTGAAGCTCCGTAACCTATTGATTATGATCTAACAAATTGTGTTCAACAAATTTAAAAAATTGATGAACATCTAATTCAACATATTTCTTAAGAAGATATTAGTCAAACATTAAGAAGATATGTTAGAATAAAGAAATTGGATATTCAGATGATTATATAGTATATTTATAAGAATGTGAGTATAATCTTGAAGTTGAGAATGATCCAGAATCTTTTTCATAAGTTACAAGATGCAAGAAGTTAGAATTATGGTACAATGCCATGAAGAAGGAGATGAACTTCATGAGAAACAACAATGTCTAGAATCTTGTCTTGTTACTTGAAGGTGTAAAATAATTAGGTGTAAATGGGTTTACAAAATTAAAATAAATTTATTAGAAATCATAGAAAGATATAAAGCTAAACTTATTGCAAAAAAATCCACTCGACAGGAAGAAATTAACTACATAAATACTTTTAGTTTCGTATCTAAAAAAGATTCTATGCATCATATTGGCATTAATAGTTTATTTAAATCTTGAATTTCAACAAATGGATGTAAAAGTAACTTTCCTTAATGGTAATTTAGAGGAAGAGGTTTATAAAAAATAACTTAAAGGATTCTTTTCTAGTGGTGTGAGAACTAGGTATGCAAGATAAAGAAATCCATATATGAGCTGAAACAAGCATCCCATCATGGTATTTAAGATTCAATGATGTTGTCTCTTCATTTGGTTTTGTTGAGAACATTATGAATCAATATATATACCAAAGGTTATTGGAAGAAAATTTTATTTCTTATTTTGTAGGTAGATAACATTTTTCTTGCAACAAATGATATAAACATATTACATGAGGTCAAATAGTTTCTTTCTAAAAAATTTGATACAAAGGATATATATGATCACTAGTGAAAAAAAAATGTTTTTTACATTGGTTGTTTTTACTTTTTACGTTGAATTTTTAGACGATATAAATGTGGGGATGTAAAAGTTGAATTTTCTACATTGGTTCTTCAACAGATATATAAAGTGGATTTTTACATCGGCTATCAACTAAACTAGTGTTTTCTACACTGATTACAAGTTTGACCATTGTAAAAAATTTACTTTTTACATCAATTTTAAGCTTAGCCAATGTAAAAAGTTGATTTATTATATCGGTTAACAAAAAAAACTAATTTAGTAAGTTTAAAAAATAAATAAAATATTTTGTGGCGAGTTTAATCGCCACTATTTCTAAAAAATATATATAAAAAATAAATTTAAAACATCAAAATCCTACCCTTTAAGAATTGATTTTGTAAAATATCAACATCCTCTTGCAATTCATTAAAACCTATTGATTATTGTGCTAAATTAAATATTTACTTGTTAAGTAAAAACATACAAGTAAAATCATAGAAATGCTACAAACTTCTTTTGGTACATCATGTATTCTTCATTCGTCAAGGTTCTTTTTTAAAAATCTTGTATTTTCACAATAATAAAAATTAAATAAAGTAATAAGACAAGCATAGTATATTATGTAAGTGATCTTCACTAATCATTTCAAATGAATTTTCATCTCAAATCCCTAAAAGTTGGAGGGAATAAAATACTTCTACTGTAGAAAATATCAACTTGTCCATAGAAGCATGCAAATCCAACATGAATTCAACAAGCAGAAAATAATAACTATAGCTACTGTAAATTGTAAATAAACCAATACTACTTATATTCATTGGTTTGAGATGTGTTCATTCCCTAAAACTTAATTAAAGTCCTATCATATGCTCTGTAAAAAAAATGTTTAGACATATAATAGTTACTTAACTGCTTACTTAGTATTACAATATGTGGACCTAAAAAAAATAGAAAATAATTACCTACTTAATATAGTTTCCATTTGTAAAGGACATCACTAAATAAGTTCATTTTAAAACAATGATCATTATCAAATTTGTCTTCTTTAACATCTTCTTTTTGGAAAACATTCCAAATAACATCATTTTGGAATGTTTTTTCTTATTATCTTTCCAATTCTTTGAACACAACTCTTCATAAAAATTTCAAACATAATAACTTAATATCTATTTAAAAAATATCGAAGAATACAAAATTAATATACTTAGAAAAACTTATTCATACATCTAAATACTATACCAAAAAAAAATTATTTTTTTCATACATAATTGAGAAATTTTAAAGATAGGAATTCATTTTTCTAAAAGATTTATTTGTCTATTGTGAACAAGTTAATTTAATTTATAGATCTTTATAATTTTAATAAATTTATAATAATTTATAGATCTTTATAATTTTAATAAATTTATAATTAAGTCTCTATAAATTAAAACATAATTAAATTAAATCTTTATAATATTATCTTTTAAAGTAAATTTATAAAATATCACACCATTAAATATTAAAACTTACAGTTATGTGATTTTTTGAAATTTATTTTTACAACTTCAATTTGTTTGAGTTTTGACTGTCGTTGCATGTTATTATCGCATTACCATAGGGTTATCTATTTGGGATGGGTGTTATTTGTTACTGTGGCTACAATTTTTAATAATGTTATTAAGAATAACTTATGAATTTTAGATTCATGTAAGGAAGTTTCAAATGCGTTTTAAACATTTAATAATTTTGTCTTATTAATTACATGTCTTACCTTTATGTGTACGTATGTAAGTATATATTAAAACCTCCTTTCCATGAAAAAAAAAGTTAATTCACTTAAAAATTCTGTTTTATTCCTAACTTAAGGCCAAGAACAACCATAAGAAAATACTAAAAAATTAGATAAAGAAATCATTAAAGTCATACATTGTGAATACATTATTTTAATATTATCATCAACTAATGATAAATTTCTCTGCATAGCCCTTCAAACTAAGGTGGAGATCCTACTGTATATTTTTATAGAATTATGCTACCTTGACAAATGTATCTACCAAACTTACTATGCTACCTAAAACATTAAAATATTTTAGGTGTATCTCAAGAAAGTTTTACAAAGATTTCGCACAAAGGATTGTTCACAAAGTATAATGCTTATGGTGAAGGATGAAAAATTCAATATAAATCAATGTCCTAAAAATAACATTTGAACGTGAATAAATGAAAAACATTATGTATGCTTTTGATGTTGGAAGACAAATGTATGCTCAAGTCTACACAAGGCCTAATATTACATTTGATGTGAGAATGTTAGAAAGATTTTAAAGTAATCCAAGTATTGATCATTGGAGAACTGTGAAGAAAGTGATGAGGTACCTTCAATGGATGAAGGACTATATGCTTATATATAGATGCTTAGACAATTTGAAAGTGATTAGATTATTTTATTTTGATTTTGTTGGTTATATTGATTCATGAAAATCAATATCCAATTAAATTTTTATGTCAGCTACAAGGGTCATATATTGGAGAAGTGCTAAGCAAACTTTAATAACTACTTCCACTATGGAAGTTGAGATCATTTCATGTTTTGAGGTTTTCTCAATAGAATATAGTTGAAGAGTTTTATTTCTAGGCTTTGGCTAGATTCGATTTCTAGGTCATTAAAGATATATTGTGACAATTCAATTGGAGTGTTTATGACTAAGGACAATAAAAATCCAAGTCGAAGCAAGTATATCGACATTAAGTATTTAACCATAAAGGAACATGATGTGATTCACCCTACATGAATGAATCGGTATGCGGAAACGATAATGGAACGTCTTGAGAATCAGGATAAGGTAAGATAAGATAAGATAAAATGAGACGAGATAAGATAAATAAGGTGTGATAAGATGGGTAAGGTAAGATAAGGTAAGATAAGATAAAGGAACCCGACACAATTATCAAAGGTAGTTCTTTGCCCAAGAACCAAGGGAATCAACTCACACAGAGATGAAAAACTCTCAAAGAGAAAATATGATTAATACTCAAAATCTGTCTTTTCACTGAATCTCTAACTCCTATTTATAGCTAACCAAATCTAATAAAAAAAGATAACAAATTAGAAATCCTAATTAGATTGTAATTTGAATTGCAACTAATTTAAAACAAATAACTTCTAGATAAATATCAAATCCTAATGTAATCTATAACAAATCATAAACTTTATCACTTAATATCTTCAATGATATGACTACATAAATTAACCCATGTTGGAATTGGGCTTGGATCCACGTAGTCTTTTTCTTCAACTTCCTTGATGAGACCTTCAAGTGCTTGTTCCATACGTTTGGTCCTATTTCTCGTCATAGGACCTTCCATTCCTTGTAGATAATCTCCTAGATGATCTCTTTTACTTCTCGTGGTGCCCACGTTCACATCAGAACATGTTAAGGATAATAAAGTGATTATTGAACATATTAACATTGAGCTGATATTAGTAGATCCTTTAACTAAAGACATGCTATCGTACAAATTTAAGGATCATATAATCACTATTAGACTTGATTTGATTTTGTAAATTTGTTATTAAACAAATATTAAGAGGATTTTACTTTTCTTTCTCATATATGGTATTGATGTATACACATTTCGTTATTTGGTTGAGAAACATCATTATAGTTTTGACCTAAAATAATATTAAATATATTCATTAAGTAGTTTGGGTATTATTTGAAGACATAATGCATTATGATACATAGAAGATACTACTTAATTTTTAAAGGAACTATTCCTATAATTTATGTATTGTGTTTCTAAATATTTTTTTATCATGGGTTTATATTGAAAGCATACAGACCAAGTGGAAGAATGTAATAATTATGTGGTGCATAACTGCTAATTATGGTTACAGAAATGTGAAGTCATACAACTGTCTGTGACCTTTCCTTATCCATTATTAACCCATGAATTTTGATATTCCATTATTAATTACCTGTAACCATTGGAGAGATATTTTTTTATGGAAGAAATGACTATATATACCATAATCAAGAGTAAGGTTCCAATTAAACAAACATACACATATATTCCATTTAAAAGTAAGATTTCAATTTTTAGAAGACCATTCGTGACACTTGGATATCTCCACTAGTTCTTACTTTTTCCAATTATAAATCATTTAGCAATTACGAAAGATATTTATTTCAATCCTATTTTGTTACATTTTAAACTTTGTATGATTGTCAACATCCAATTTTTCACCACCTATCAGCAAGACTAGGCATATGAAGAACTTCTCCATTAACCCTCTTCCTCATAAAATAACAAAATTCACACACTCCATTTTTATTCGGACTGTCTCTACTCGCACAAAAATGCCCACACACGGGGATAACAAAATTTTACACACTCTCTCCCACACCTAGGAGCACACAACACTCACTAACACCTTGTCGTTTCTTTTTTTTTCTCTCTCCACACATATTACATTCATACTTCCCTACACAAGTTGCTCACTCTTTCTTTGAACAACCTCGAGATGCATATAAAAATCATAGTCCCATGCACTAAGCGGGGGACACTCTCTCGATCCCATTCCTTCTCAAGTTCTCTCATTCCCAGCCATACTACCCATACTCTTCTCTCCTACTAATTCTTATTCATGGGTAACCATCTCCCTTATCTCCCTATATATTCCCATAAAAATCCTCTTATTTTAATATTTCCATTGGAATCTCTCTCTCATAAGGCCACATCCCTTATACTCATATTCACCCATCACAATCTTTTTTTCACAGTTTTTCTTCTTGATGTGCACAAATAACCACCGCCATGTTAAGCTACATTCTTTCTCTTCTAATATAAAACCAACGAGACTCGCCTAAACCCAAAAAGAATTTTTTCATAACCCCAGTTTTGGCTCTTTCCCTTACTCATTAACGTTCCACCCAATAAATACCCTCTTATTTTAATATCTCTATTGGACTCTCTCTCCCATGAGGCCACATCCGCTTTAACTCATATTCACCTATCACAATCTTTCTTTCACAATTTTTCTCCTTGATATGAACACACAACCACCTCCATGTTAAGTTACATTCTTCCTCTTCCATTATAAAACCAATGAGACTTACCCAAACCTAGAAAGCATTTTCTCATAACCCCAATTTTGGTTCTTTCCCTTACTCATTAACATTACACCCAGTAAACAAATTTCTTTACACAACATTACTCTCTCCAAGACCATTCATTCTTTCCATAAATAATTTTTCCTCTTCCACTTGTAACAAACGTACATAGCCCCTCTCACAAAACCACACACTGGTTTCCTTCAAACTCATTCTCGCTCCCATCTGAGGGAAACCCACATATTATTTCCTTTTTTCCTTCTTCAACATTCTCCAACCAATAATCTTAAAGGTTCAATTTCTTTCCTCTTTCTTCCATACATCATACAACCTTGTTTTCTACTTTCCATAGAAAAACACCATATTTCACATCCCCACTCTCCTTGAATTGACCCGTTCTCTCTCCCTTGACTCTCACCATTTTTGGCAGAACATTTTTCCCTCCTTGGAGCGTACATACAACAACATCTAATAGGTAAAGAGTGTAAGACATATTATGCATATAAAGAACATTAACAATTAGTGGAATAAGATCAAATACCTCCCTTCATTGTTGTGTGAATTGCTTGATTTTGGTGAACCAAAACGAAGCTTTCTGACACAATAACCAGAGCATTCTCAGTGGTCTTCTAAGCACTCAAAACTCATTCTAGATGAAATATTTGGTGTAAACATTTTGTGCTTAGGAACTTCTGAATAAGTGGCTATTTATAGATGATTTTCCCATCGAAAAATCGTCTCCAAGGTTAGTGGATGTTATCATGGGTTCATGGGCATAGAGGGAAGGTTAGGACCCTTTTTTGATAATGGAACTGTTCCATGATCCTTAGTGGGTAGCTCCATAAATGTTCAAAGTGAAAATATAACCAACAATCTCTCGCTTAGTCTGTATGCTTTTTATAAATACCCATCAAATATCATGTATTTTAGAAACACAATAAATGAATCATGGTGATATTTTCTTTTAAATTAAGTTGTATCTTCCATGTACCACAATATATCTTGTTTCTAAATCTTACCCAAATTAGTTAATGAATAAACCCAAGGTTTATTCTAGGTCCATAATTTAGTAATATTTCTCAAATAAATGAATATGTATACACAAATGCTAGATCTGAGAAATGAAGGTTACGTTTCATTAACATTTATTCTAACAACAACAATTTACAAAGTAGAACCAAGCCCCATAGTGACCACATGATCCTTAAATTTGTATGATGGCATGCTCTTAGGTAAAGGATCAGTTAGCATTAACTCAATATTAATGTGTTCAATGATTACTTTCATATCTTTGACACACTTTCTAATGACTAAATACTTAATATCGATATGCTTACTTTAACTTCCTCTTTTACTATTTTTAGCCATAAACATTGTAGTTAAATTGTTACAATATATCTTTATTAGCTTAGAAATAAAATCTAAAAGTCTAAGCCCAGAAATAAAACTCTACAACCATATTCCATGTAAGGAAGCCTTAAAACATGAAATAAACTCAACCTCTATTGTAGATGTAGTAGTGAAAGTATGCTTGGTTCTTCTCCTAGATATGGTTTTATTGGTTAACATGAAAATGTAACCATATGTTGATTTTTGAGAATCAACGCAGCCAGAAAAGTTAGAGTCGGAGAACCCAATCACCTCCAAGTTATATGAGTTGCTATACATAAGCATGTACTCCTTCGTCCTTTGAAGGTACCTCATGACGTTCTTTGCAACTCTCTCGTGATAAATACCTAGATTACTTTGATATCTTCCTAAAATTTTTACAACAAATGCAATGACATGCCTTGTGCAGACTTGAGAATACATTATACTCCCAACAATAGAAGCATATGGAATATTCTTTATTTGTTCCCGCTTAAAGTCATTCTTAGGGCATTGATTCAAATGGAACGTATCACCTTTTATAATGGGCGCTACACTTGGTGAACAATCCTTCATCTAAAACTTTTCTAAGACTGTTGATATAAGTTTCTTAGGATAGACCTAAAATACCTTTATATCTATCACGATGAATCTTAATGCCAATGATATAAGATGCATTGCCCATGTCCTTCTTATCAAAATTTTTATAAAAAAATTGTTTCACCTTGTCGCAATTGTAATTACGACGAGACGACGAACTCGCTAAAATTTAAAAATAGAATTTTATTGGGTTATGTGAAGTCGCCACCAAATTTTTATTTAAGGGAAAAAGTTTGGAAAAATCCTAACTTGAAGATGAGATTCAAAGTTCGGGAGTCGGTTACGAGTGGGCAAGGTGTTAGGCATCCCACTCGCCCGTTCCAAAGAACGGTACCCTTAAATTGAGTGTGTGATTTTTTAAAATTTTTTGATCCTTTTAATTAGAGTGAAAATAAATAAATTGATGGAGGTTAGCCTGACAGGACTTGATCTTGCTCCTACGTATTCCTCGATGCAATAGGATACTCAAGGCTTACGTAGTTCTGGTTTCAAGGCTTGACCTTCGGAGTGAAAAGGAAGATTTGAAAATGAATGGAGTGTTTTGAAAGTATTTAAAGAGAATCCTTAGTCTACATATGCACAGGATCCAAGACAACTACGGCTGCACTGGGATTCATACGAATCCCTAAGTATCGAACAATAGAAAAGGCTATCAGTTCGTGTTAAGAGTTGCAAAATGAGTTTTTTATTTTGTTGCATAAATGAATGTAGACGGCTTAGGCTAGACCCGATCGGTTGAAGTGACTCGACTTTATGAATCCCATACCAATACACTTAACCCAAAAATGAAAAGGAAAAGGAACAGATATTTAGAGTAGAGAAGCAGTTAGCAGGATTTAAATGATGGAGTGGAGCTAAAAGTGACGTTAGAACCAGGATATCCTAGGGGGGGCACATGCGTGGCTAGGCTGGGGTGAAGGGAACATAGGGGCTTAACAGGAATTTTGAGAAATACAGGGCTTAATTGGAATTTTGAGGAATTTAGGGGCTTAATTGGAATTTTGAAAAATTCAAGGGCTCAATTAGAATTTTGGGAAATTCAGGGGTTTAATTGTAATTTTGAAAATTTCAAAGGTTTAATTGGAATTTTGGGAAATTAAAGGGCTTAATTGGAATTTACTAGTGGGTCCCTTCCCCATTTAATATACTGTGTTAGGTTCCTTGTGATGCGAGCTTAACCACCTTATGCATGGAGGTGAGCGAGACACTAGGGTGTCTCTCATTCGGATGCTATGGAATGGGCTTCCCATTTATGGGGACCAGAATCTTGGTGAGTATTTTGAGTGGAGTGTGAGGAGCGTCTTTGCGTTCGAGGTGTTGCACGATCCATGAATTGAGGTGACACGACGAGTATGTGGAGACAATCGCCCTTAAGCGTACATACTTCAGAGTCCATAGACATGATATTGTAAGCCGCCCAGCCATTATACTCATTGGCCAACACCTCGGGATCCTACGCTCGTCGTCATTGCTGGCTCGCGGGAGATTTCCCCTGTTCTTGAGCGCAGGGTTCCTATGCACCAGGGTCAACTTCCCATTGCAAATCTTGGTTGGTCAACTACCGGCTTCGTCTCGGTCATTCAAAAAAGGAGTGGCGTCCCTAGTTAGCACCCATGTTTCCGATGCCATCGACGGGAGGGAGACGTTTTTGTTTAATCGGACTAGCCTCCACGTAGTCGGGAGTAGGTGTCGCGGTCCCTACCTCTATGGTGGAGCTGCACGCTGAGCGTAATACTTTTCCTAGTCTGTTCGGGACCCAGGATGGATGGGAGTAAACCAGGTACCCATAATGGCCTTGCAAGGTTGAATATGGTCTGCTCTTGGGCCCGTGCTTCGTTTAGACGTTGTTCGTTTGCATGGGGTCGTCATCGCCCTGCATGCATGTCATAGGATTAGGCTATTCCTTTTATTGTAACCAATATTTGTATTGACAGGTCCCACGTGCTTTGGTGATTGGTTCTCTGCATAGAAACCCATTCCACATTAAAGAATTCTACGTACGTAGGGTGGCGGGATCCGATGCCCAATCCCGGATGCCTCCCGACCCATGACTTGTGCTTTCTATGTCAACTTTGGCAAAGCGTACGTGTGCTCTGTTTGTCTTTGCATGAGGGAGCCGTTTGCATCTTGTTTATGCGCGTCCAGGGCATGGTCTTCTCACTGGTGTTAGGTGCTACGACCATGAACTGAAGGCCTGTTTGGATTCAAATGGATTACTCTTAGAGGGGACCCGTGACTCGTTACATTTCACTCTCTTGGTACGGCTGTCACCCATTATTGACCCACACATAGTGTTCGGACGTCGCGATCCCGGTTCAATCCAAATCATTTCGCGTAGCGACGTCTTCTACTGAAGCTGATTCCTCATGATTCCCGGGGTCTCCATCAAATCTCCTTGATCTCTCGTGTGACGTCTAGTACCACTTTTTAGAGTCCCCTGCATGGCGTCCATGCAATTTCGTTTTGCCACTGACGTGAACCCGGTTGTGCATGATTTGACGCTACGTCGCATGGCTTGGAACCCAATTCCACTTTTCACTCTGTCCTTCTCTTCCCGGGTTCACTGTGGCCACACGTGCTTCCCTATGGCCAACCGATTTCTGTTCCAGGATGCCGACAAAATAGTTATGCCCGCCTGAGATGATTTTCACGCCATAACGTTTTATCTACTCATGGCCAAGCAAGGTGCCGATCCACTCATGGTTCAACTGGTTGCTTGCGCGTTCGAGTCTCGTTTCCACATTCTGCTCAACATTATTATCGTAGCATTAAACGAAAATGGTTCGCAGGGAGGACATTTGCAGTGGAGATGTGCGACCATCCACTGATCAGGGGGCTTCAGCATTAATACTATCTTGTAGATTTGGCTAGAGATACTCCAAATCGTGATATGAGTCAATTTTCTTTGGTCTCAGTAGTATTGCAGAGGAGGTTTCTAATCCAACGAAGCCGGCTTGACACACCTGTTAGGACCGCCTCCAATGATTGCAACCATGGAGCTTCGGACTAGACCTTACCCTGATAAGTTTTTAGAAGCAACAGGACCAGATTTATTAATGATCTTCCCTACAGTTTCAAACATGGATCATGATGTCGTCGGGTTCGTTCCCTTAGATCAATGGTTCGCTCACTCTTCCCGCTCGTATGATCACCAATGGTTGCGTATCATGAGGCTCCAAGTTTTACATCGGAACAGAGATGCTAACGCTATGGCCGATTGAAGCTTTCTTGGAAAAAATCAGTTCGTGCCTCTTTTCAGTTGATCAACATGAGTTTTCAGAAATCATTTCACATATCCATATTATGGTTCCTCCAGGATTTTAGATTCATTATAATCAGAACAGCCTCTTTGGATATCAATATTAACCTATGAATTAAGCTCTAACTACCTACTCTACTCGACACACAGAGCGAACAAACATCCGAATGGATCCCGGGAATTACAGCAGCATGACTTCTCAATTTAATTTCATTCGCACGTAAATACAATGAATATTTACAGAGAGGAGGTAATTTCAATTCATATATCAATATTAACTAGATGAAAGTAGGGAGAGGAAGCCAACCTTGACAAGCAAAAGCACAAACACCAAATCTACTACTCCTAGTGCGAAGCAAATGTGGCTAGATCTAACGATGGTATACCTCTGGTTTGCAAGAACTCTGATCGATCTCCGCGAGGATGAGGACCTAGGCGACGGAGGATGGTGACGAATGTTGAGAGAACCTGTAGGAAGCCTTTGAGAGAAAAACCCTGAAATCTCAAAGAAAAACCAAAAAAACCCCCTCTCACCTTTATTTTCACTCTATTTATATCCTTCCTTCTTGCCTAGTTGTTTATCACCTCCCCCCCAATGGGCCGAACCACAAGTGCCTCCCATTTTCATTCGCATACCTCTATTATCCCTTTCTATTTTATGTAATATCGTTATTATTTTATTAATTAAATTTCTTTTTTTCTTTTTTTTGTATATATTTTTTATTTGCTCTAATTTCACTTTGCAATTTTTATTAACGTTATTATTATTTTTCATTTTTACTTGTACTTATGCATACATTTATTTATTATTATTATTATGACTGTTTTCCTTTTTCGTCATTTGGCTTTATTTTTCTTTTTACTGCTTTGTCCCTCCCTTTTTATTGCTTACTATTTTGTTTTTTCATTCATTTATTTATTTATTATATTTTTTGAAATTTATTATATGTATATGTATATATTTCTTTTATTTTTTTATTATTTTTTTCTCTTTTTTTTCATTCAAAGTATTATTTTTGTTATTTTCCTTTTTCCTTTTGAATTTATTTAAATTCTTATTTATTTACTAATTAATTTTAAAAATGAGGTCTCAGACATAATTGAGTGTTTACATACCTTATGCAACATGTTTGTGTCATTTGTTGTAAGCAAAAAGTCATCCACATATAGAATAAGAAGACAAAATTTTTATGTCACTAACCTTCTAGAATATACATTGATCTATGATGTTCTCAACAAAACCAAACGAAGAGATAACATCATTAAATCTCAAATACCATTGACGAGATGTCTGTTTTAGGTCATATATGGATTTCTTTAGCTTGCATACTAATTTCTCTCCATCACCAGAGGAGAATCCTTCAGGTTGCTTCATATAAACATCCTCCTTTAGATTTCCATTTAGGAAAGCTATTTTCACATCCATTTGTTGTAACTCAAGATTAGAATGAGCCACCAATGTCAACATGATGCATAAGGAATCTTTTTAGATACAGGAATAAAAATCTCTGTGTAATTGATTCCTTCTTACTAAGTGAATCTCTGTAAAACAAGTCTATCCTTATACCTTTCTATGTTGCTTAATGAATCCTTTTTTATTTTAAAGACCTAGTTACACCAATGGTTTTTACACCTTTAAGCAACAAGATAAGATCCTAGACATTTTTCTTTTCATGGAGTTCATCTCTTTGTTCATGGTATTGTACCATAATTTTAACTCCTTGCAACTTATGGCTTGTGAAAAAAATTTAGGATCATTTTCAACTCCAACATTATACTCAATTCTTACAGATACACTACAGGATCATTTGGAATAGTTGATTTCCTTACTCTAATAGATCTTCTTAATATTGCATCAACATCTTCTTGGGGAATATGTTGTTCAACTAAATGTTCATCAATTTTTGAAATTTGTTGAACAAGATCTACTGGATGATTGTCAGCAATTTTTGAAGCTTTAGGAACAGGTTGTTCAACATGCACTCGAATTGAAAGAATGTGATGAATAACTATAGTTCAACTATAATTGATGTGGAAGGTTATAGATTAGATTGCTCTAACTTAGATCTTGCACTTAATGATCCAACGCTCTCATGAATCAAGTCATTTTCAAGAAACTTGGCATTTCTTGACACCATAATTTTAATATTATGAGATGGATAATAAAATCTATATCTTTTATACCTTACAGTATATCCAATGAAATGCTCACTAATGGTCCTTAGATCTAATTTCTTTTCTTGTAGATTGTAAACTCTCACCATCCTCATACGCACATGTGTCGCAAACTTGGTTTTCCACTTTTAAATAACTTAAATGGTGTCTCAAAGACAACTTTAGTTGGAACTTGGTTCAATATATACACTGTTATTTTAAGAGCTTTAACTTATAAGGATTTTAGCAGTTTAGAAATGCTAATCATACTATGAACCATGTCCATTAAAGTTTGATTCCTTCTTTCAACTACACCATTCTGATCAGGAGAACCCGGCATGGTGTATTGGGAAACTATTCCATTTTCTTGAAGAAACTTTGCAAATGAACTTGGTGCTTGTCCATCTTTAGTATATCTCCATAATACTCAGCACCTATATCAACTGTCACAATCTTAATTTGCTTACCGCATTATTTCTCTACTTTCACCTTGAAAACCTTAAAGGTTTATAGTGCTTCATTTTTTTTTATGAAACATGCAGAGATACATGTATCGTGAGTAATTATCTATAAAGGTGAAGTACTTTTGTCCATGAGCATCCATATTTGGGCAACAGATATCGATGGATGATTTCTAATACGGTTGAACATGTTTTGGCATCTTTCTTAAACTTGTTAGTTTTATTTCCCTTTAGGCAATATACACAAGTCTTAAAATAAATAAAATTTAAAGTACTAAGTACTCCGTCATTCACTAATCGCTTAATTCTCTCAAAGGAGATATGTCATAATCTTCAATGCCATACAGTAGAAGAATCCTCATTTGTTACACATCATGTAGTACCGGTTTAAACATGAAAAACATCATGAGTGATATTATTTTGTAAATCAAGGGAATAAAGACCATCACAAAAAACACCATTATCAATATGTTCAAATTTAAAATATAAATTGAAATGAGTGATCATGAAAATAAAATTATATCCCAAAGGAACAAACCTTGAAAGAGAAATCAAATTTCTAGAAAAGCTAGGAATATAAAAGGTATTTTCTAAAATTAAAATAAAGTCACTCCTAAGAACTAATTTGTAAGTTCTAATAACTTCCATATGCGGCTACATCTTGTTTTCTGAATAGATACATCGCTTAAATTTTATTGATTCCTTTAGGTTTTGTAAATCCAGTAAGGTATTTGTAACATGGATTATAGATCCAAAATCAATCCACCATATGTTATTACAAACATCAACCATATTAGATTCATAACAAACAAGTAAGAATAGGTTACCTTTTGTTTTTAGTTAGGATTGAAACTTAAGATAATCTTTCTTCATGTGCCTTTTTTTTTTGTAGAAGAAACACTTGAATTCTTTCTTTGTATTCTTTGGGAGACAATTTTTTCTTTCCTTTCTTTTTGACTTGGTCATTCTTGTTCTTTCCTTGAGTTGCGAGATGCACACTCTCACTGCCTTCTATAAGCAACCTCCCATTCTCTTGAACACATATGATCATAAGTTCATTGATAGACCATTTGTCCTTATGTGTGTTATAAGAAATCTTGAAGGGTCCATATTGTTCGGGCAAAGAATCCAATAAATAGTGCACAAGGAAAGACTATGACATAATAACCTCAAGAGCTTTAAGTTAGGTCATTATATCCTTTATTTGCATGATGTGTTCACACACTCCCTTAATACCAGGGAGCTTTGAGGTAGAAAATTTCATAATTAAGGTGCTCGCTAAAGCTTTATTTGAAGTTTCAAATTGCTTATCAATTGCTTTCAGTAGGACTCAAACATTGCCATACTACTTAACAGAACCCCAAATGACAAAAGAGATGTTGGTATCTATGAACATAACACAAAGACGATTAGATCACTCCCACTTTTTATAGAGATCAACATCATTAAGCTCACCAACCTCCATAATCAGAGGTGGTTCGTCCTTATGAATGGCATAATCAATATCCATTCAACCTAAATGAAAGAGAATTATTTCCTTCCATACCTTAAAATTATCACCCTTAATTTTAGGAATTTCACATTTCATATCAGATATATTCACAGGTTGAAAAACTGCATAGAAAATGTCTTTTTTAACATGCTTATAAAATGAGACAACTAAATAAATATGTTTTACCAATATAAATCATACAATAAAATATGAATTACACGATACAAATTTTGTGAGCTAAATTCCTAATTCAAATACACTAATACAACCATATTGATAAAACTATTAAATTATGTTCCTTTTCCTTAATTTCTATGGGTAATTAAGTAAATAATTCAATAACCTAATTAATTCAAAATATAATATAACAAGATCCTGTAGAATAAATTTATTATATTAAAATTGAAATAATTACAAATAATATCTTTAATTGTATGTAACTTATGTATAATTTTTTTAACTTAAAGATGTTGTAGCTATTCTTTAAAAATTATACCAATCACAAGACATTAATTTCTAAAAGTTTATAAAATTATTTAATATCTACCATTATTTATATAGTTCTAAAATAACTTTATCTAAGTAAAGTTGTTGTAACTAAAAAATAATTAAATAAAATTATTTTAATCATTAGATATTAAATTAATACTTATTACTTGTTACTTTTGAAATAAATTTAAAATTTTATATACTTAAATAATTTTTCAAAATTTATATGTATAAATTATTTAAATACATATATAATTACAAATATAATTTAATTATAAAATGAATTTAAAAAAATTTCTAAAGGTAAAAACAAAATACAACTTAAAATAAAAATGGAAGGTTAACATATAGGGCATGGGCTGAAAGCATATTGAATTAACTGCCAAGGTTTTATGTAAATGAACCTAAATTCCTTTATACTTACATCTTAGGTGTGGGGATATGGGCTTGAAACATCCTTTATGTAAATGAACGTCCAATACCTCTATGTCATTGACCACATTTGATAATTAGTGACAACTTAAAAGTATTTAACCTAACTAGTTGATTAGATTGTTCATCATCTTCTTTACTCAATTTTAATAAAAATAGGTTTGTGTAACTCGATTTCAACCCAAATAAAAATCACCATTTTTTAATTTAAAAATTATATTTTAATACTTGTAAATCATATAAACAATTTTTTTAATGATTTAAGCTCCAATTTTCATTCAAAACAAGCAGAATAAGGTGAACCAGAAATTTGAAAAATGCATTCATACAACAAAACTGAAGGTAATTATGCTCAAATACTAAATGTAAGACATATTATGCATATAAAGATCATTAAAAGTAGTGGAATAAGATCAAATATCTCCTACCACTGCTGTGTGAATTGCTTGATTTTGATGAACTAAAGTGAAGCTTTTCGATGCAATAACCAGAGCACTCTCAAGGATCTTCCAAGCACTCAAAACTCACTATAGATACAATATTTGATGTAAATGTTTTATTTAGGGATCTTCGTATAAATAGATGTTTATAGACGTTTTTTCCCATAAAAAAAGGCCTCCAAGGTTAGTGGGTGTTATTGTGGATTCATGTGTATAGAGGGAAAGTTAGGACCATTTTCTCATAATAGAACTGCTCCATGACCCTTAGTTAGTAGTTCCATAAATGTGCAAAATGCACGTATAACCAATAATCTTTCACTTGATTTGTATGCTTTCAATACATACCATGAAGTATCATGTATGTTAAAAACATAATACATGAATCATGATGGCATTTCCTTTTAATTTAAATAGTATCTTCCATGTAGCACAATATATCTTGTTTCTAAATATTACTCAGATTACTTAATGAATAAACTCAATGTTTATTCTAGGTCCATATTGTAATGATATTTCTCAAACAAATGAATATGTGTACACAAATGATAGATGTGAGAAATGATACTTGAGTTTCATTAAAATTTATTCTAGCAACAACAATTTACAAAGTAGAACCAAGATCCATAGTAATCACATGATCCTTAAATTTGTATGGTGGCATGCCCTTAATTAAAGGATCAGCTAATATTAACTCAGTGTTTATTTTGATTAGATTTTACATTAGTTTAATTAATTTTGATTAAATGTTTTACTTTGATCTAAATTGAGTTTAAATAAAATCTATTAGAACTTATGATTAAACTAATTTTATTCGTCTTTTGATACAAATTTTAATAAAATTATTTTAATCTAATTCTCAATAATATCAATAGAAAAAATTCAAAATCATGTAATAGTCAAATAGTTTCATAGTAATTTTAATATTTCTTTATTCTAATCATTTAATGAGTCTTATATATTATCATATTTTTATACTTTTCTTTCAAATAAAAATTAATTTATCAATTCTATTATTTGTTAAATCTAAGTTTATATTGTTATGTTTTATTAGCTTTATTATATTTTTTATATTAAATCTCACTAACAAACTTTAAATTTGTACGTGCAACACATCCTATCATACTGAATTTGAGAAATCATATAGATTTAAGTACAACTTTCATTTGTTTTAAATTTTATCTATATGTGGGTTTGAAATATTGTTTAAAATATTATATTTAATTGATAATTTTTTATTTTTCTTTAAAAATAAATAATTAAATAAATATATTTCTTAAAAAATATTATTGTGAATTATTTTTATATTTTTCATTTTCTCTAATAATTCTATATTTTATGAAATTAGATTTTTAGATCTCATGCTAAGAATCTTAATTTTATATGTGTATCATTCTCTACTATCATAAATTTTTGGAATTGTAAAGATGTACAATGTAACTGTGTGTTATTTTAGATCTTGTGTATATGTAAATTTAAAATATTATTTTTAAATATAAAATTTAAATTATAATTAAATAAATATTTTAATTCAAAATCTTACATAATAAATCTTAAAATTATATGCGTAGCATTCTTTATGTAAATATTTATAGTGCAACAACATGTCTTGTCTTAATTCATGTGCATATATGAGTTTAGAATATTATATTATATTGATAAATTTTTATTTTTTAAAATAAATAATTAAATAAATATAGTTTTTAAAAAAATGTTATTTTGATTTATTTATACACTTTACTCTATATTTTATGAAATTATATTTTAATTTTAGATCTCACATTAAGAATTTTAATTGTGTATATGTAGCACCGTGTATCATCATATATTTTTTAAATTATATAAATATACAATATAACTGTATGTTGTCTTAAAGTGCAAATTTGGATATTATTTTTAAATATATATATATATATATTAAATTTTATTTAAATAAATATTTTAAACATTAGATCTCACGCAATAAATCTTAAAATTGTATGTGTAGCATTTTCTATCATAAATATTTATAATGCAATAACATGTCTTAAATCATGTGCATACATAAATTTAAAATATTATATTGATAATTTTTTTATTTTTTTAAAAATAAATGGTTAAATAAATACATTCCCTAAATAAATATTATTTTAATTTATTTTTACACTTTCCATCTTTTATAATAACGATATTTTATAAAATTATATTTTAATTTTAGATCTCATGTAAAGAACCTTATATTTTTATGTGTAGCATTTTTTACCATCATATATTTTTGACATTATATGGATGTATAGTACAACTACTTGTTGTCTTAAATCTTATGCATATGTAAATTTAGAATATTATTTTTAAATATCAAAATTTTAAATTATATTTAAATAAATATTTTAATTTAAGATCACATAGAATGAATCTTAAAATTGTATATGTAGTGTTCTCTATCATAAATATTTATAATGCAATCACATGTTATTTTAAATCTTTTGCATACATAAATTTAAAATATTATTTTAAATATAAAATAAATTATATATTATTTTAATTCTAGATTTCATACCATAAACCTTGATTTTGTATGTGTAATACTTTTTACAATCATGTATTTTTGGAATCATAAAAATTTACAATAAAATCATATATTATCTTAAATTTTGTGTATATATAAATATAAAAAAATTAAAAATAAAAATAAAAATAATATAAATTATTATTCAATTCATCAAAATTTATAATTTATTGAATCCTATTTTCACAAAAAAATTAAACTTGTCAAAATTTTCTAAATTCTATTAAACCTCCTTGAAAAATTTTCTTTTCAAATAAAACTATCAAAATTATCTTTAAAAATTTTAATTTTAATATTTTAAACAATTTTTTTTAAAATGATAGTTTTTTATATAAGATAATTGTTTCTCCAAAATGTAGTTATAAACAAAATTTTTTGAAGATACTTTTAATTTATTTCTCAGCAAACTAATTACATTAGAACTATCTTGACTTTAAATTTCTATTACAATACGTAGATGTAAATTATTTAAATAAAATAAAATCTTTTGTAAATATTTTTTTATTTCTCTAATATTTGTTTTTATTATCTTATTTTTCTACTTCTTTATTAATGTTATCATTCCCTTATAAATATTCATCCTATCATCCTTTTTATTTTTTTTTATTTAAAAATTATATAAAACATTGTTTAGATATTATTAACTTGTAAATATTTATTTAACTTTAGTATATGATTATAAATATTTTATATTAATTTTGTTAAAGAAATAATATATATATATAAGAAATTAAATAAATATTTTTAATATTAAGATAAATTTATATAATTAATCTAAGATAATAATTTTTTATAATAGAAAATGTAAGATGTTTATATCTTTTGTATCTTTAATGAATCTCATGCACATGTTTGTTGTTTGTACAAGTCAATTTTTATTTATTTCTTTGTATGTCGTCTCATCACGACTTCAATTACAAAAATGATGTTTAATTTTTAACATATTGAATAAATCTCTATAAACAAGCCAGAAAGAAATGGTTTTAATTGTGTAATTTTCTTTATTAATGTCGAGTACAAGCAATCATCACATGATATTTTTTTTATTGTGCATTCTCTTCATAAATTGATTATTGTAATGGTTTATGTGTTGTAATTGTGGAAGTTGTAGGCTTAGGTGTGATAACATTAAAGATTTATGAATCTGGAGTATTAAACAACAATATTTTCTAAAACAAATAAAGAAGTAGAAGTTGTAATAAAAAAAAGTCAGCAAAAGATTAAAATAAAAAACTAATGTTTAGATGTTTGTCGTGTAAAGATGGAAGTATGAATTTAAATTTTAAAATAATTCTGTTAAATGAAATTTGATTACACCTTATAAAATAATTCAATAGATTAATTTAAATTTAAATATAAATTTTAGTAATAGAAAATAGTGATGCTAATAAAGTTTTAAATATATTAAAATTTACCAATAAATATATATATTTAAAATTATTAATAACTATTTAAATTTGATAATAGAATCACACTTTAAATATGGTAATAACAAATCGTTTCAAAATAATAATTAAAGGTTAATTAATCATCATGAGAAAAAAGTTAACGAAATTTATAATGGGTTCCGAAGGCAGGCCTTTACAGGCACATCTACAATTATACAATAACAAAATTTTCTTATGAGGTGATTGCTCCCAGTTCAAAATCTAAACTTTTGCATATTTAATAATTAGAGATAATTAAATTATATATTTATAGTATTATTCATCTGTTTATATTTAAAATTAAAACAAATATAAGCTATTTATTTATTTTAATAAAATCTCAACTATCTAATTTCGAATGTAAAGATGGAAAACAAAATATATATATATATATATATATAAAGGTAAATACCAGTTATATAGCTCATCATTATAAAATGTATAAATTTTTTAAAAAAAAATGCTACATTCTTATTGGACCGAATAGAAAGAAGAAAACGACAAAAACTAAAAAAGAAAAAGAAATGCCAAAATTTTGTTTGGCCCTTAAAGAAAGTTATCAACACTCAATTTGTTATATCTTTCCTATATATATATACATACAAAGTTAGAAGGATAACAAGTGTCGTTGTAAATTTATGACATATAGGCTTTGGTATGAAATTCCAATAATACTTTACAAAATATAGTTATTTCCATAAATTGAAATCCAAAATTGCATGCAACTTCATCGGTAGAGATAATTTTCCCTAAATTACTCGTCACTAAATTGCGTGTGTGTGTGTATGAGAGAGAGTGAGAAGAGCAATGAGATTGAAAATGCAACAAAACGCGCATGTGTGAACAAAAGACGGTGGTGTTTGCGATGCAAAAATTGGGACGTGTCATTTGAATGAAGTGCACAGAAAAAGGCGTGTTTTAAGTGATATTAAAGAGTTGAAGGAAGCTTGAGCGTACTAATGAATAATGATACTTTGGGTAGGAAAAGGGGTAATGACTTATGAATCTTGTCTCAAAAGCAATGGGGTTTTCTTATCGTAGCTGCTTTGGCCACCAAAGTTGCGTGTGTGTGATTCAATCAGCTTCTCAGTTTCGTCTTCATCCGTTTCATGGCATAGTTTTTGCGGTCGGCGAGAAAGTAGCTCTTTTTATATTGCTGGTCCCAAGGAGAACAGAGAGGATTTGAATTTAGATTCGAATTCGGATTCAGATTCGGATTTGGATTCGGATTCAAAGATTCATTTTTCTAAGAGAAGAAAATGTCGACAATGGACTTGAGGCAAGCCTTAGCTGGACTTCTTACTCTCTCAATGTTCATAATGCTTGGTAACATGATCAAGAAGGATCATTTTGATTCAATTTATGATGTAAGTCACCTATTATTTAACCCATCATTCTATAATTTTCAGTTTACTCTACGTTTAGAATATCTTTCTTTTTTTTAAGTTATTTTTTTGAAAATTTTTTAAAATAAGTAATTATATTTCAAAATAAATTAAACCGGATAACTAGTTAGTTAATTTTTTTCTAATTTAAAAAGTTGAGATTTAGTTCTGTTGTAATCTAATTATGATTATTGCAAGATTTTGGTTTATTTTAATGTTCCTATTTTTTATTGTTAAATTTAAGTTTTTTATTATTATTTTTGACATAAAATATTTAAGTCCTTATTTTTTAATTTAAAACATCTACTAATTGGATGGATTAAATTGTTTTAAAGATTCTTCCACGTCAGACCTATCAATCAAAATTAAAACAAAAATAAATTTATGCAATCCCCAAAACTTTTTACAATCTTTTCTTTCAAATCTTCAATAATAAACTTTCAGAGATTTAGAAATGTTTACCTAATTTCTTATTTCAAATCCTTCCTAAATTTTCAATTAAGTTTTGCGGGAGGGAAAACTAACAAAAGGATTTAAATTTAATTAATTAAAATTCAAGCAAAAATTATTAAAGAATGGAAATTGAATTGACATAATAGTAAAAAGATGTTAAAAGCCTAATTAATATAAAATTTAATAAAAATATTAATCTACAATATATATTAGGCACTTTATCTGATGAGGTGTTATTTTCTCGAAAATTACATATGATAACTCAAAATATTGTCTTCCTTCTTTTTGGATTTCAAAGTCACATTTTGATTTGTTGGTGAATGGTGATCCATGTAAGTCATAAATGTTCTATCGGCAATATCTATTTAAATATTTGATTCTGAATTTGCTTTCTTTGAAAAAGAAAAAGATAAATTATTCATATTTATTAAATAGTTAGAGAATGTGCATAAATGTCTAGCTCGAATCAAACAAGTGAGGTAAGATTAGGAATTTGAAATAAGAATCTAAAGTCATATTGAGCCAATTGAATGGACCACACCATAAACTCTTGTTTAGAAACGTGTGCTTAAGTATTTAGTAAGGATACATAGGTATATGATTATCAAATATGTTTTTATAGATTTAGAGGTCTCTGTTAAAAGAAGTACTTTGTATTAAAGAGTAACCTCATACATTTGAACTTTTTTTTATAACAAAATTAAGAAAGTCTATGAAATAGCTAGTGTGGAATTAGAGGAACTATAGACTATGGTAGACAAATCCCCTTGACTACTTTATGTATGAATTTAGATTGATTTGATTGATGATAATAATTCTTTCTCTATAAATCATAGTTTGTGTGTGTATTATTAATACATAATCTAACATAATTATAATAAGTAAGAGGAAGGAAAAAAGTGTGCATATGACAATACACAATCTATTACAATTAAATAGAGACATGGATAATTCAAACATAAAATGAAAGTTTTTCTATGATATTTTCAAATGATAAAGGATTTAAAATATTATCTCTACACCGAAAAATATTAAGAAAAGTGAGAGATAGATAGATAAAAGTTATATATGTCACAATATATCATCTATTACAATGAAAAGAAAAAAAGGAGATGCTTCTAACTTCAAACAAAAATTGACTCATTTTCTATGCTCTTGCTTTTTTTTATGATCTAAAGTATACTCAATTTTGAGTGGACGTATGTGTTGTAAAACTTCCATTTAAGATTAAAGTTTAAGTAAAATGTAAATGTTATAAATTAGGTTTTTATATCTTAAATATGTAAGACAAATGCTATTAAAGCCTATATGATATTAATTAAAGAATAAAAAATATTTCTATTAACAAAATATTAATACATTTTTACCATATTTTTCAATGCACCTATTCATTATTATTTTTTAACTAATATGTCCTTGAAACATTAATTAAAAAGATCTAACATGTAATCTGCTTCCATAATCCAAGAAGCATGAAATGTTATTATTAACATTAAATACCATTTAATGTACTTGGAATACTTTTAACTAAATAAGAAAATATTAAACACTTTTTTGTGTTATTTTAATTTATTTCCTCTGCTTGTTTGTTTTTTAAAGAAAATATTATTTTTAAAATGGGTTGTAGAAAATTGACTGATTGATTCAATTGCAATAGTCTCATTTTATACAATTAATTTAAATGGACGAAAGGAGAGAGTGCTTTTCATAATTTTCTCATGTTTAGTTTAAATATTTGAATGGGGAAAATATTAAATCTCTCATATTGTGTTTTTATTTTACTCTTCTAATATTGGAAAGGTTTAAGAAAAAAGAAAAAATTATAATATTTGAACTCCTTCAATTAAATTGTCCTAAAAATTTACTCCTTCTCTCATTCCTTTTATTAATATCCATAAAGATATAATAATATATCACTTTTATTTTTTTTCTTTTTTTTTCCTTTAACCAAACCAAACAAGGAGATTTTATTTTCCTTTTCGTTTCTTTTTTTCATTTTCTCTTTTAAATCAAACAAATAAATCTATTTATTATAAATAATTTTATAAATATTTTCCTGAAGATAATATGAAATAGAAATTAACAAATAAAAATTATTTATTAAAAATTATATTACTCAAAGCTTTAATAATACTAAATGTTACACTCTTCAATAAATATTTTATAATTTAAATTATTTAACTTGTATTACTAACAAAATCATTCGAATAAAATTTAGATGCAGAGTTATCTAAGTGTTTTTTATATTATTCTCTAATGAAAATTAAAGTTTCAACTTGGTATCTCATACAATAAAAGTTACCATTAAATATTAATATTAATCCTGTATTGGAAGAAAGTAACTAAAGAAGTTTTTTTTGCACTTATGGATGTGAAGATTGATATTGAAGCCACACCAGCTTCCAAGCATGGCTCTACAGAAGTCACTGAACAAAGCCTAACAGCGGTTTCACATCTGAGCCAAAGGCCTAGGAAGGGAAATGGTGAAGGATTAAGACCATGTTGGAACACCTTTCCACTTAGTAACTTCCCATCCTTCATTATCTTACTTACTCATGAAGCATTATCAACTTGTTATTACTCATGCCTCATGTTTTTTCAGAAGAGACACAGGAATCTCAAGGTTTCATCACATTTTCCTTAACAGATGGCCCTGAGTATCACATCTCACAGGTCTGTTTGCTGCACATTTTCATTTTCTCTTGGATTACATCACAACTTTCCAATGAAAGTTAATTTTTACCTCAAAAGGTTACAAATCTGTTCTTTCTTTTTTTCTCCCCCCTTTTTTCTCTTTTCTGATTTTACCATTTCATGAGATGTCTTGCACAGATAGCTGATGCAGTGGTGGTTGCCAGATATCTGGGAGCCACTCTCATGATTCCTGACATCAAAAGTAGCAAATCAGGATATAGCATGTGCGTGAGATTTAATTTCTCTTCTATTTCTATATTAGCTTTGCTTTTCCATTTCCAGTGTTTCTATTGTTGCTTGCTACCGACAACTATTCCATTGTCATACGATTCATTTTATCATATGTTTCTCTCTCTTTTTTGTATCTTCTGCTGTACACACTTGATGTGCAAATTGAATTTCTCTAGTCATAATATCTATGATCCACATTTTCCCTTCAGAATATGCTTCAGATTTATCATGTTTGCCCTGCTTAGAAAGTTAGAAGAACTTGTCATTATTGGTTTTGTGTGAAGTAGTTTATTATCTGAGCCTTGGCTTTCACAAATTACCTGACCAAAGTTAGTGTTCCCCTTTAACTTATTATAAAGCCATATTTTTTATGGTGCTTTTTCAAAGGAATTTCCAGGAGGAATTACTCACCTTTGTTCACATGAATCACTTCAGTGATGACTAAATTTTTTCTATTGCTATTTTTCCTCAAGCGCTTCAACGATTCGCAGCTGTTGATTTCATTTCTGAATTTGACTAATTATTTGCAACATTTAACTTCCTATAGAATCTTACTCAAGATTAATTAATCATATTCTAGACTGTAATTTATGTTATTGAACTCATTAGAGCTTTCCACATATTACAACGTCTTATACTATTTGCTATGTCAAATTCTTACATATTTGATTTCATTTCAGGAGCCTTGGAGATATTTATGATGTTCAGAATTTTATTAATAGGCTGGGTGGGTTGGTGAGAGTAACAAGGACACAGCCTGCCCAAGTATCCAATAGAAACCCACCAAAAGTGAAGGTACCTAACAGGGTTTCAGAGGACTATATTGCGAAGAAAGTGAAGCCCATATTCAAAGCAAAGGGTATTGTAAAGATTGAATCATACTTTCCCTCAGTTAATTCAACAATGGCAGTAAATAAGAAGAGCCTAGACTCATTTGCATGCCAAGCAATGTTTGGTACCCTTAAGTTGCAATCAGATTTACACGAAGTAGTTGACTCTATGGTCCAAAAGCTACAAACTTGGAGCCAGAAATCAAATGGCCAGTTCATTGCAGTGGATTTGAGAACTAGGATGTTGGAAAGGGAGCGTCATATAAAATATTACACAAGAAGAAAACTTGGTTACCAAGCACAAGAGATAGGTGAATTTCTCAAGAAAATTGGATTCAATCAAGAGACTACGGTTATTTATGTGACTCAAACCAAATGGAATCCTGATCTTGATACACTCAAAGATATTTTCCCAAAAACCTATACTAAGGTAGTTTAAGTTTTACTATGACATGAATTCTAATTTCACTGTAGTCAAACTTGTTGGTTTTCTTCCCTTCAAAGTTTACTTTTTTCGTATTGATGAATGATGTCTGCATGTCAGGAAAGTGTAATGGCAGAAGACAGGAAAGGAAAGTTTCTGAGCTCAGAAAACTCTGAATTTGAGAAGGTAATCGATTTCTACGTATGTTCTCAAAGTGAAGTCTTTGTACCCTCAATTCCTGGCCTCTTCTACGCTAATGTAGTTGGGATGAGAATTGCATTAGGGAAAAACCAGATACTTGTTCCAAGTGAAATAGCAAGCCCGTCAGCTTCAGCCTATGACTACATATCTCCCTATGTCTCCCAGCATAACCACTTTGCTTATGCATGCTTTTGTTAAATTGCGGTAGTCAACCAACTAAAACTTTCTGTTCAAGATGGTAACAATGGTTCTCGTTAAAATAAAGAAGTGTAGCAATATTTTCCATTTCATGGGCAAGTTGTCTTGTGTCAGCTGTTAATGTCTTCATTTCATGTTTGGATGTCTATGTTCATGCAAGTAAAGTAGACATGGGTATTCCAAAAATCTGTTAGCTTGGCCTCTGACAAACATAAAAATCCTTCAATACCTTTAATTACTATACAAACAGAATTTCCATCTAAATTACCGTTAGCTTTGGCATTCAATACCTTTTTGTTCATTACTTTTAGTGAAAAAGAAATATAAAGCAATCTTTTTAGTAATTGGTAAGTCCTTTTTCATACTTTTATTATTAAAATATAATACGCTAAGCCAAGTCAAAAGTCTTCAGAAACCGGCTCCCACTTCAATAACGGTGAATAGCAACACAGTTTCATCCCACATTGGAAAAGGTGTATAAAAAATTAACAAAAATAATAGATATTATTTATAAGATCATTTAGGATTTCAGATTTTAGAATAGTTCTTTTTAGCAACATTACATAAAACTATTTATAAAATTTTTACAGTGCAACTACTTGCATTATTCATCACCAATTATTATTATTTTTTATTTTTTTCCAAGGATTTAATTGATTGTTACATTTTTTTCCACAGAGTTGCTCTACATAATGAACTTTGAAAGGAATGATACAAAACAACATTAAATGTAACTGAACTCCAAACATAATCAAGTACAAGATCCAAACCGAAATCACCCATATCTTTACAACTTTTCAAATCCACAAAATATTAATCAACATTTGCTTATACAGTCAACAAAAACCATGACTAAGAGATTCCGTATATTCATTCTGGTTAGACCCTACTTATAAAAATTTCTCTGGAAATCAACAAGTTAAAATGATGTTAGCTCAGTAGAAAAATAAACGTGTTCGTGCGCAGTATCCTTTCCATCATATATGCGGTAAGACAACAAACGAAACAACAGAACGAGATTGAAACAGCACGACGCCTTTATATGTGACTATTGAGCATCCTCAGGTTCCTTCCTTCTAGAAGTTCGACCATGAAACTTCGAAAAAACGTTATTGACGGGAGTTGCTGGTACTGGTATCAATTTCCCAATCACAGCAAGAGGCCAACTGAAAGTACGAGGGAAACATTATTAGCAATTGTACTTAATAAGCCTTGTAGTTTATTACTACCAAGTGCCTTAATTCCTTTCAAGCACATATTTGGAATTTAAACATTAATTCAGGACATCATCTAGTTTTCATCAAGGACAATCTCTAGCGAACTTAAAAAGAAAGCACACGAAGAGCAAGATTCAACTGTTTTTGTAGAGTGTAAGATCAACTCACCTAATAACGCCAATCACTACACAGATGATCCACTGTTTCCAATTAAGCCTTACTGTTGTAGTGAACTTCCCAAGAAATTCAATGATGACAATCTGAAAAACAGAAGCAATTTTATAGCGTCCTCAAACATACTTCATAGACAAAGCCAAAACCAAAAGAGAGGACCGCAAACTAGACTAACCTGAAGCACAACAGTTAATCCAATTATACCCATAAAGAGGTAGTTTTTCGTGACTCCTTTAAATATGTTGAATTCATCTGGCTTTCGTGCATTAAACTCATTAAAGATCTGCAGTTTTGAAAGCATGTTTTCTTTGTCATCCATTAAGAGAGAATATCCAAGAAAGAAAACCAACATGACCACAGATACAAGGCGCAAAATGAATAGGGCACGTATCCCATGCCATTCTAATATCAGAATGATTCAGTAGCAATAAAAGAGGGATGATGTTGAAAAAAGTAGAAACAAATCACAGAAATAAAGTCACAATCAAGCAACAATGGAAACACTCCTTGATAGAGTCAAGCCATCCCAAATTTATTATGAATAATATTAATCTCCCAATTCATGTATTGCTTATAGAATTTTATTGACAATACCTACCTACGCTTGAAAGTTTTTCAAAATTAAAATGTAAAATACTATTTGATATCATCTATGTTACAAAATAGATTAAATGAATTGGATATTAAATATATTATTTACTGAAGGTGAAATGTTAGAATAACTTGATTTATATACTTTCATCAATAAATTTGCAAGCCAAGAAGGTCGATGAGTAGATCAAATAAGGCATCAAACATAAATTTTGCCTGAAGTCTGAAAATGCTTAGATAGCCCTGACTACAGTAATAGAAACAAGGGTAGGACAATTTCTGCATGCTAATTATTCCACTTAAAATTTTGGGATTTATCTAAATATGTCATTTCGAATAAACTTTTTAGCAATCAGGCAGATTTTCCTCCAAGAGCCCTACATCAATAGACAAATCAACAAGTGTTGATTCCATCAATGTTACAAAAGCATAGTTTTTTCCCCGCATTATAATACATAACAACATAGTCTGCCCCTCCTTCCCCCAACAAAAAACCGTTAGTAAAGTCCAGCCACTAAACATAGATATCTGTAATTTCCCTACCAACAGGTCACGAAGACTTACTTGACAGAGAACAAATGCATTGAATATCAGAGTGTTCTTCACTTTGACTGCATGGTTATTATTGTCATGGCTTAGACCCAGTATGCTTCTACCCCGGAAATTTAGAACAAGCAAGACAGACACTTGGTACATTGCCTGAAAAATTCCAATCATCATAGATGATTAGACACAAAACAAGTACAATATTTTCATTAGCAGTGATGATGAAGTTTCAACATCCTGTAGTTGGCAGTTTGTGGTGTTGGGTGAGGCAACTGATAATTAAATCCCTGTGAACTACAATAATAAAAGGAGTACTAACAACTGAGCACCAGACTTCACCTGTATCAGCAAATTCCTCCACATAATATTTGTTATCAGAGGTTCTCTGAAAAGCATGCAAAATATTGTCAATTCTATCTCATGAAAAACATCACATAAGCATCATGTATTGACTTGATAATAGAACTGTAAATTGTATTTGCCCATTATTAACGATGAATTTTGGATCCTCTCATGTCCGTAATATGACAATGGCATGCTGTAGAATGGTGTGAATACAAAATTAATGGACCCTGCACAGAATTTGCCTCTAGAGCACGCATTGCTCTTCAATTGATTATACCCTGCTGCTGTTTTTAGGGCATTTTTTCGGCTTTGTGCAATATTCTCTTCAAATATCTTTTTTCTATAAAAAGCACCAATACTATTTTTTGATGATAAAGCTGCAAACTAAATAAACCCACTACTCACAAATGCATTCTTCTAAATCATGCTGCATACAGAAATCCAGCCTTACCTAGCAAACTTCATTGCTTTTTTTTGGGGTGGAGTGGGGTGGGGGGAGTTTTTGATAACATAGACTGAGTGGATTTCAATTGATCATACCCTAAAACTTTTGTATTCCTAAAGGGATTTCTCATCTCTGATATGGCATATTGTTCTCTCCTTCAAATTTCTTTCTTCTATTAAGATAACCAAAGATAAAAAAACAGAACAAGAATTGGTTTTCCTGCAATATTCTCTGCCTTCCTAATTATCCAAGCAGAGTGTAACTCTAGAATGCTACATATGATCCAAAGTAACAAGTAATAGTCAGAAAAATAAAATTCTGACCTTCGACCCACTGGAGACCGATCCATAAGGTGATCAGTTGGTGGTTCAGTTGCCAAGGCTAGTGCTCCCAGAGTATCCATGATAAGATTTACCCAGAGAAGCTGTAGAGAAAGCAACAGAGATTTAAGTTTGTCCTGAGGAAATGAATAAGTGAGCATAACGCGAGAGAGAGAGAGAGAGAGTCAACCTGCACTGCATTTAGTGGGACATCACCAGACGAAACTGCAGCTACAACATTTATAACAAGAGCTGCCACGTTTACTGTAAGCTGAAACTGGATAAATTTTTGAATATTTGCATATACAGACCGCCCCCACCTGACAACCTACAGTTGTGGAGAAACATGAATTACACTTTAAATATCCAATGCACATAAATTCTATATTAAATCTAGAGTTGTGCTGTCAGTATCAAAAAGTACATTTCTACTTCTAGTGATGACAAAAAAAGCTCTTCAAGAGATGAAGTGCTAACACACATCACTCAATAAGAATACATCAAATCCCCCAAGTACTAACCTTCACAACTGAAGCAAAATTGTCATCCAAAATAATGATATCGGAGCTCTCTTTGGCAACTTCTGTTCCTTGGATACCCATTGCAAGACCTATATCAGCCTATATTCCAAAAGGTATAGAATTACAAAGAAAATAAAAGTTAGTTTACCACATTAGAACAAAACTCATGCATTTGAATAATAGTTTGAACTTTAAAAATTAAAAAAAAAAAAGAGGACATAATATAAACAGCATTCAATGACTCTACAACAAGATAGACATAGCATTCACATAAGTGTACTCACTAAATGTGCCATTACAATCGAAGTCACCATTATAATGTATATTTTAAATTTGAGATAACAATACAAGCACAAGCCACAAAAACATATATCCTCATCCCATGAGACATCACCACTAGCTTTATCAATTCCAATGACAATTGGCAGATGTTTTCACTAAATCATTGAGAGATCCTAGAATTAGCTACAGCCAAATTTCTAACACTACACAAACCTCATGAAGTGCAGGAGCATCATTTGTTCCATCCCCAGTTACAGCCACAACATGACCCTTCCTCCTCAATGCTTGTACTAGCAATAGTTTGTCATTGGGAGATGACCGTCCCATAACCTATCACACGGTATTCGCAATAAATGTCATTTGGAAAGAACATATCACTATAAGAGCACAAAAACAAGGCTTGTCAAAGTAGAGTTGGATTCTACCGATATTGTTTCAGCAATTTCATCTCTCTGTGCATCTGACAAAGCACGGAATCTTTTTCCTTCAATGATGTTCGGCTCTGTAGCATCAGCAAATGAACCAAGTATTCCACATTCCACAGCAATTGCTTTTGCAGTTTTCACATTGTCACCAGTGACCATTTTTACCTATGATTAGAATATTGAAACCGCAAAAATCAAAGCTGATTACACACAAACTGCTTATGCAAAGCATATTGCAGATCTTAATTTAAATGCTCAATTTTCTTGAAAATCAGATGTAGTGAGATAAAATTTGGTCTTTCAAATCTTCAAGGTATCAAATTTAAAAGCACCATGCAGTTGCAAGCATCTTAAACCTGTTCTTAGCTATCTAATTAATGTAACCTAAAAACATGTGATATATCTTCTGCTAAGATGGTAAATTAGTAACACTAACACATTCCATCTAATGAATATTTAATCTGTATTTCTTTCTCTAACAGGACAATGTTCTTACCTATGACACAAACTAAAGTTCAAGAGTAATACACTCAAAGTATTAATTTTGTTATCAAATAGAAGTGACGGCAGTGTGTTGTGGTCAAATTCACAGAATCTGCCATTCAAATGGCATGGCACCCAAATTCACAAAATCTGCCATTCAAATGGCATGGCACCGCAGGTCCCACACAGGTGGTAGTCATACCGATGAGGCTGCCGTGCTATTGTGAACTGACACCACAAGCAAAATAAAAGTTTGAAGGAGAAAAATGTTCAATCTGCCGTCATATTCAACTTCAGGGTATTTTCATGTCCTTTGAAGGCTGTGACCTCTTTAGAAAATTCCCCTCGAATCTATAGTGCATCTTTTCTTCTGTCAATCCATCTCTATGCGACACATCAAAATTCTCCATCTCAAACTCCATCGTCTCTCACTTTATGTTCAGTAGGACTCTCTCCAGCATCCCTCTTTGTGAGGTAAGGTCACCTGTCTCCCTGTTATTGCTGTGACCTATGTATAGAAAATTCCTCTCGAATCTATAGTGCATCTGTTCTTCTGTCAATCCATTTCTATGCGACGCATCAATTCTCCATCTCAAACTCCAGCATCCCTCTTTGTGAAGTAAGGTCACTTGTCTCCCCCGTTATTTCTATTTCTCTGATAAACAACCCGGACTGTTCCTCTCTACAAATCATGCACCCATTAACAGAAGTGCGGCCATAATCCACATACTCTGTTTTTGTCTCACTAAACCATAGGCATAATTCTGTTATTTTCTTGTCTTTTGTTCAAGTCTTTTATTGGAGAGGGCTGTAACCAAATCAACTAGAACTCATTCTGCCCCAGATTTTTCTTCTTTTTGCCTTGTTTATTAATCCTACTTTCAGTAAGTTTGATATGATACAAAATGTTTTACTCATGTTTATAAGTTCATTATTTGTGGTCAGTTCAATTTATTTCTGAGAAACAATGCTTGGCTTTGCCAGATTCCAGAAAGCTTTAAAAAAAAAAAAAATTATTGCATTAAAAAATTGGCTATTCCCAAACAACCACTAAGTGGTTTAGAATTTTATGGTTTACACTAATCAAGTCTTGAATTAGATTTTAAGAAGTTTAAAATTGCCTTCATGAGTCGTCCACACTCCACCATTAGCCACACAATGTATCCCAGTATTGATAACACTTTTGGTAAAGGAAACTGAATATGTTCAACAATAATAATCTTAATGGGACACCAAATAAATTTTAAAATCAATGATATAGAATACCTTAACCCCAGCTTTTTGGCAAAGCTGCACCGCATCTTTGACACCAGGTCGACAAGGATCCTGCATTTCAATACATAAATGGCAAGTTAATTACACAGAAACAATAGAAATTTAACCTGCAGAAATATTTAGAGTAGGATGCTGCAACCATAGATATCAACTGTTGTTTTGTGAAGTCTATAGATCGAAAAACTTATCACAGTAGAAAAGTTGCCATGTAATATGGTAAAGTCAAGAGCTAAGAGAAAGACAAATAAATTTAAAATATCAAAGATTCCCTGCTACCCCCCAAGTGCCAAGTACATAGTTTATAACAAAGGAGGATGCCCATTTAGGAAAATGAGAAGCCCATAAACAGTAGTGCTAAGAAGCTTTAAATTAAAGACAAAAACCATATGTATAAATATAATTCATATATACAAAACAGAAAAATATAGCATAGATGACAATGATGGGCATGTGTCTAGAGAAAAGATATACCTTAAGACCAACAATAGCTAGTAAAACAAGATCATCTTCCGGTAAAGACCAGTGGGCAAGTAGTTCTTCATTAGCTGGAATTTTCTCCTTTTCATACAATCTATATGCAATGGCAACACAACGTAGACTATCAGCAGCCATGTCTTCAATAGCTTTTTTGAAAACTGTCATCTGCAAGCCAGTAAAACTTCACTCAGCACTTTCACAAAATCAATAAAAAAATAATTAGCAAGTGTCAAGCATCATCCAAACCGTTCATATACAAATTGTTAGATTTGTTTTATAAATATATGTAACATACATATAACTACTTTAACATTCTCTATTTATGAAGAATTATAAACTGATAGACTCTGTTGATATAACCCAATTTCCTTGTATCTTCAGATCTCATTGCTTGTATTTAATTAGAGAAGGAAATTCTGGGTACTAGCTAATAGTTCATCTTACTAAAATATAGGGAGAAGTAAGAGGTAAATATAAATGAAAACTCAGAGAGCTATTCTCTCGAGCAATTCACAAATCAATTCTCAATCGAATTCAACAGGAGGTCAAAGGATAGAGGAAAATGAGGCAAGGGCAAGGATGAAAAAACTGTAGTAGAATATGTAACAAGTTTGTCAAACCTTCTCCTCATCCATCTGCGCGAACTGGTCATTTGCATCAATATACCCTGTACAGCAAGCTAGGACTATCTCAGCAGCACCTTTCCAATGTATATGAATGCTAGAGTCAGCCTGCAAATAAGCATAAAATTATGTGTTTTATAGTGCCCTGTCTGACATAACAGATGTAGGATATCATGAGGCAATATATTAGCTACCTAGCAACATATCAGTTAGTCAAGAACCAAAGGAAAAATATCTATTTAATTGAGTCAAAATGCCATTAAGATGGTACCGTCTGCACTGCAACTCCGCCTCTCTTTTTCTCTGAATTGAAAGGAAAGACATGAAGGATTGACGATTCTGATCGAGCAGCAGTAAAATTCATCCCAAGCTGAGATTTGATACAACAGTCATATCTAGTTTTAACTTGTAAGCACGTATATTAGCTCAGAACGAAAGGGAAAGATATGGATCCAAAACAGACCTGTATTGCCCAATGTAGAATTGCCTTTTCTGTTGGTGATCCAGAAACCTCGACATCATTAGCACCCTGTAAAGTACAGAAATATGTGAAAAGTGGTAAAACCACTTAACTTTATGCTCATATGTACCGGGTTTTTTTTTTGGCCCAGGGCACAGATAGTGTAAGAAAATCAATCCAAGCATACCTCCGGCGCGTAAACGCTGCCATTAGTGTTCTGTGCAACACCTTCAATCAGCAGAGAATGAAGCATAGGACATGACTCTAAGTTGTGAGGAGGATCAACTTTCTTACCACCAGCGTAAGCCTCAACCACAGTCATCTGTCTCATTGAATTTTACCAAAATTAAGACATCATAAAATCTGTTGTACAGACTACTGCATATATATCCCAACCAAGCCCTTGAGGAATGAACTTCCTCAAAAATATACCAAATATTATTGGATATCATATTGAAAGAATAGTTGACATTTGGACCACCTAATTTATCGAAAAAAGTTGAAAGGATTTTTACTTCAAATAAGTTGGCGAATACACCATTAAAACAAAACAATTGTATGAAGTGCCCTCTAAGAAGTATATGAACTAGAGATAAAAATTTATCATTTGAATCAACATTTCAAATATAGCATGATAATTAACCTGATTCATAGTCAATGTGCCAGTTTTATCACTGCATATGGTTGTGGCAGAGCCCATTGTCTCACAGGCCGAAAGCCTCCTTACCTGCACTTTGATGTGTCATTAAACAGAGGTTCACATATATTTATGTCTAAAATTCAATCAAAGTACAAACGTCAATTAACATACCAAAGCTTTATCTGCCATCATTTTTCTCATTGAGTAGGCCAGTCTATAACATAGTTGACAGAAGGAGAGGGTAAATACAAATAAATAAGATTTGAGAGAATGAGAAGGAAAAAAATTGTATTAGAGATATTAGAAAGCATATTAACAATCTAATACACATCATGCTTGATATAAGAATGAGAAATAAAATATTAGGTAAGATAGAAAAGTGGAACAACAAGCAGCATTTACCCAATGTTGAGTTCACAGACAGTTTTTAAACTAAAATACAATCAGTAAAAGAATTAAGGAAATATGAATTAAAATGAAGTACAAGAGTAACAACAATTCTATCTACACTGCATAATGTAACCGACTTTAAAGCATATCCACTAAGACATATCAATAACAAATGAATAAACTAGGAAGTTTAGGTCAAAAGTAGCATACTTACGTTAAAGTAACAGCTAATGGGAGCCCCTCAGGTACCGCAACCACTACAATGGTAACCTAAATATTCATTGGGTTACTATCACTATATAGATGAGATCTTAAAGACTGAAATATATATTATAAATATGTAACCACACATCTATAATTGCACCAAGCATGCTCTGGTCCTCTAGGCACATACCGCAACAGTTATAATCTTAATTGCTCCATCAATAGCATCACCAACTTTAGTCCGGCCTGCTTTAAATTGAACACTCCCATCTGGGTTTTTAGTATGCCCAGAGAAATATCTGCCAACAAATTCTCACTTCAGAGACAAGCAAATTATACTGTGCTATTGGATCACTTAAATAATTTTGCAACCACAAGAAAATAACCCAAGTTACCTGGCCAGTAGCACAATCAGGACAATAACAGCAACAGAGAGTCCAACAATACCGATGAAAGTGGCTACACCATTTAAGCGGACCTATATTTAAAACTTGCATGGGTGAATAAATTATGAGAAACAGAAGAACACAGTCAGTAACAGATAAGAAGAGGACCTGCAAAGGTGTTTCTTCACCAGTATCTTCTGAAATGCTAGCCATTAGAAGCCCCCATTCAGTATTAATACCGACACCAGTTACCTATTAAAACAAATAAACATGTAAAAAGATACACCACCAAACAAGCAGTTTAACCCATAAAACTGGTTGGTTAAAAGTAAGAAAATAAACTTAATCAATTAAATATTGAATTAATGAATTATATTCAGTAAAAGTCAATTCATATTTTACTGACTCCCATTTCTACCTGCCTCAAACATTTTAATAACTGAGATCAACCTGGGAATAGAATCCCTTCAAAAATGGCATGCACACAAAGAATCAACATACTATACAATAATAAATGTAAAATATAGGGAAGAATAATCTGATATAAATACAACTAGGAAACACTTCCAGAACTAGTAACAATTACTACCAACACCCCCAGCAAAGTACTATTACATGTTATTAACTACTTCAACAATCCTTTGAAAACTCTTAATTATGTAAACTAAAATCAAGAACATACAATTACATAAATGAAACAAAAAGGAAGTCTAAATTACCAGCATAGTGCCACTTCCATCTGCAACTTTGCATCCAGACATCAGAAAAGGATCCTTAGAATCCTTATGGACCTGTGAAAAACAAAAATTGTAGCAGAAAAAGGATGAAAGTAATAATTTCAATTTCCCACAACACATGATAGAAATACTCACAATTTTGCTCTCCCCTGTCATACTTGATTCATCAATTGCAAGAGAGTGACCAGTGATAAGAATTCCATCAGCAGGGACCTAAAAAGAGCATAAAAGAACTTAACAACAACGGAAAAACAATTAATAGGTATGATAAGCCAAAACAATAGTAAAAGAAGATCATGTACCTGGTTACCAATATTAAGAGGTATAACATCCCCAACAACAATATCATATATAGAGATCTCAACCCTTCTACCACCTCTAACAACCTTCTCATGCACAGATCGAAATATCAAGTTAATATTATGACAAAACATACATATACAAGGAGGGATCAAGTTACTCCACTTAACAACTCTCATAAAAAATTTAAAAAATTAAATTTGATCAATCCAGCCGTTAAATTAATAAATTATATTACATAGATCATCCTTACAAAATTTTATAATATTTGAAAAAGATTTGATATTTTATTAAATAAATTCAAATTAATGGATATTATAAGTGTTATAAAAATGATCTATGTAATATAATTTATTAATTTAACGATTGGATTGATCAAATTTATTTAATTTTTTATAAGAATTATTAAACTGAGTAACTCTAAGCAAAGTTACTCCAAGAGTAACTGATGTTTTCAGCAAAACTAAATACCAACCTCCAGGTGTATATTTCTCTTCTCTTCATTTAGGTCTCGAAACTGAAGAGACTGCTTATAATCACTTATAGCTACAAAATGAGGAAGAAATGAAAAAGGCTGAAAAGTCCCTCAAAGGAGAACTTACTAGATATAATTATTACAATTTCAAAGTAAAAGACAAAGTGGGAACGGGCAGATAAAGAACTTGGACTATATATCAAAGGCTTATCAAAGAAGAAATTATGAGAGTCATAAAGCAAGTAGACAAATGCTATGCATCATAAACCTTACAAAGACCATAATAATATAATACCTGTAACAACAATAACAAGAA
This sequence comes from Canavalia gladiata, assembly GCA_037954105.1. Classification (NCBI taxonomy): domain Eukaryota; kingdom Viridiplantae; phylum Streptophyta; class Magnoliopsida; order Fabales; family Fabaceae; genus Canavalia; species Canavalia gladiata. Next base: position 27,732,499 of record CM075662.1, read on the forward strand.
TAACTGCAAAAGCAATGCTTCCGCCATCATACCATCCTTCCTTAATACCCTGCAACAAAACTATTTCAGAACTGGATAAAACAAATTCTTAACATCAACAAAAATATATTCCTAATCCAAGATTATAAAGGGAAGGACTAATAGTAGAAAGGATAAATAAGGGAAGAAATCAAATAAATCAATTGATGGTACAAGATAACAGTCAAGAATGCAACATCATAAAAAGTCATCAAAACTCTTGGATTGTAACTTAATCAAATATATACCCACGTTCAGTTCAAGAGACATAAATAACCTATAAAAGACTCACAAATTGAAAGATTTCCTTCCACTAGATAGAATGGATTGAAATAATAACATGCCCAGTTTGGATCAAATTAAACATTCACATATATATTATATACTTGAGCTGGAAACCTAGTTAGTATATACGTGGTCCCAGTATATTGAAAGCTACCAAGTTTACTGAAACATTGTACAGTAAATGTATATAAGGATTAAAAAGGATAGTGTAAGCTTGAGAGATTAATATTTCTATGCAAATGGCTAAATTAGTACAAGATGCAAAAAAATAAAGACCAGTGCAAAACTAAGAAAAGCATTTGTAAGTATGGAAGAGAGAAGTCCACCATCTGCGCTCTCAACCACGTAGAAAGAAGTGTATCATAACTTTCACAGCCAATCTCACCTCAGATTTTATCCCCAGTGCCAATGAAGCTGCTGCAGCTACCATTAAAATAACCAAGGTCAGGTCCTTGCAAGCATCCCACATAAACATCTATAAAAGGAAACAAACAAAAAGTCATTACAGTATTGCCCAAATAAAAAAGGAAAGTATACAAGCATTAAGCATCAATGATTCCAAGTACACTAAAAGTTACCAAAAAACTTCTTCCTTTCTTTCGTGGATAATTGTTGGAACCAAATGCATTCCTCCGTTTTAGTAAGTCAGAATCATCACCATGAATCCCATTCTCTAAATTGGTTTTCAACAAATTTGATATCCCTACAACCTATTAGTGATTAAGAAGATACATGTGAAAATTTATGACACGGAAAATACCATTACCAAATTAAGGAAAAATATTCTTCACAAACATACCCCTCCATATTGCTGCAGAGCAGCAGTGTCATGCTCCCTTGAAATTGAAGCAAGTTGCTCTTGTCCAATTGGAAATTCACCAGCAGTGGAGGTCGGAGGAGGTTTAATAGGTTCTAACAATTTAAAGCATTACTCGTCAATATTTTAAAAAAGGAAAAACAGGAAAAAAAAATTGTCTGCACTAAAACTAGGTCGAGTCCCGCAGAAGGTTATTTAAAGAAAGGTCCATGAAGCACCAAGCATCATTACACAAGTATATTCAAGTTTAGGTATCTAATGCAGAAAAGGAAAATGCACCTATCCAACAAGATAGTGGCACATGAAATTATATATTTTGGAACAGCTTATGAACATGATAGTGAACCCTATGTATTAGGTATCATCATCCAAAACTGACAAAAGAATAGCACTAAGATCCATGTGACCAAGCTGATGAGTATGACATCAGTAAAAAATCATAAAAAGTACCAGAGATGGATAAGCTACATTCAAATGTGTAAAAGATGATATTTTTACAATCAATCAACATGTAAATATATAATACAAAATTTGGTTAGTGGGAATGAACTTGTGATAAGATAATCTGTTTGGATGGAGTATTTTAAAATTTCATGGAGTTGTAATAATGCAATCTATCATTTCTGAAGTTTTTTGTTTGGGAAGTTATCTTGAAATTGCAGCATATCAAAGAAGGCTTCATACAGAAGGAAACATTAACAGTCCAAATCATGACCCACATTCATCAGCAGTCCACAGGAGAGAGAGGAAAGCAAGGGACACGCAATGCAGATTATTTTAGAATTCCTGCTCTTCACCCAGTATCATACATTCCTCAATTTGCTTAAAAATTGCTGCAGAACTTCAAAACTTCTGGGATCAAATATCCAAACAAACATTTCATATTAAATCATTTTGATTCCCACCCCCACCCCCACAAAATAAAAGAGCGAGTTCCATATAATACCTTATCTAAACACATTCTAAAAGAATACTTAATGGCAATTAGAAAAAGGAGGAGGAAAATCAGTTGGTTGAAAATATTGAAAACAGCTGAAAAGGACATGATACAAGCACAAAAGGACCAGAGACCATCTGAAATACAAATCTCACTATAGGCATCCAAGATGAATATTAGGGTAATTTTAACTTGATTTATATAGGTGAACTTGAAACAAATGCCATAACAAATATCACACAAATCTTTGATGCTAGAGGTTTTCCCTACCAATGTGTAGACACCAATCATTTTAATTCACAAACAATACAAACTAACACCCTGACTAGTTGAACAGACCAAATACTGAATTTATAAGCAGAAATAATTCAGATGTAAATAAAAAAAAATCATATGGGTGACAGAAATAACCAATTAAGTCAAAATAAAAAGGAAAAAAATGATATTTGCAAATTATAACAAGCATAATCCAATTACTCACCTCTCACTTGCCCCCCACCAGCTGCTTTGAAAAGATAAGCAGCCTAATAGAGCAAAATGAATAATTAGTGCATTTTGCATACATAACAGAAGTGTAATAAAGAAAGTCCAATCAAAGGAATCATACTCTAATAGCTTGTGCATGAGCTCTAATCTTTCTCAATATCTGCTTCTTCTCTTCTTCTTTTTTCAAGTCCAAGGTATAACGAAATCGACGAGAAGCATTAAGCACAAGTGCCGCTTGCTTAAAAATACAAAAAGATGATAGTTATAAAACGGATTTCATATATGCAACAGAAATAATGTATATATATATATATATATATATATATATATATATATATATATCCTCAAAAATAGTAACACAGAATAGTCAAATGAAACTAGCTATTTGCCTTAACACAGAAAATTCCAATACAACATCCATACAGCTGAAACAATAAATGAAGGAAACTGCACATCAAATGTTGCATGGCCAAGAAAATGCTAGCATTCCTGTTTACAACAAGTTTGGGAAACTGAAGTTCATACATGCACAGGCATCTTTGCAATTTCATAATAGTCAAACTCAGGCATTTTTTATCTTGACTCTTCAAATTAATATGAAAAAGTCAAATCTACTGGGAATGAAGTCGTTGCATTCTGTTTGTACAAAATTTCAAAACAAAACAGAAACAAACATGAAATTTAATATTAATTTTACAAAAGCTATGTGAAAGTGGTCCAACTTTCTTACTGTTAGCAGTAACCTCTCCTAGTCCCAAATTCCATTATTGCCTTTTTGAAACCCTAAATGGCTAAAACTCACATTTAAATATATAATTTTACTTACTTTTCTTTCATTAGAACTCATTCTATCCATCCATACATTGAAGGAATCACATATTGAAACCCAGCAAAACATTCATCTGTTAGGTATAACTGAACCCTTAAAACTCTTATCTTCTTGAATCCCAGAGGTCAGAGGGTCCACTCAAGAAAACAACTATTGATGAAATGAGGTAACTTCAGAAAGACAAATTGAACTTCAGATAAAAGTACATTAACCCAACATTTATAGACACAGGATTTTATCTTGTTCACGGATGAAATTTAGAAGGCAAGCACATCCTTCTTCAAATGCTCTTTCACAAGAAACATACAACTATGATCTCACTCGAGCTTCCTAGTGGAAGCATTCTCCTCACATTCTATTGAATAATGAGTCCATCCATCTCATCTTCAACTACAGCTCAGCTAAAACAATTATGGGAATCCATTCTCCCTCCTTCCTTCTTTATACCTCAATTGCAGAGAGATATAAAACTAGGAATAAATGCAACTCATACTTCACTTAAATTTTTCTCTTCCACCAAAAACATCCCTCGAGTGCACAAGTAAAAGGCTCACTGCTGACTACCAAGCCTCTGAATAACATTTCTTAAATTTATAAGCCTTAGTCTAACCATGACTACCATGTTTCTTGGGGAGGACTAAAAAGTAAGAACTGAGAAATGTGATGCCAGTTATGAGAGAGAATCTCAGACTGCAGCTGTTAATCCTGATGCACCTCAAATATGATCTTTGCATGCATGAAAAAAATTGCTTCTTCTGTTTGGTTGCTTTGGAGACACTATTAGAAGATATTCACATGATATTACAAGTATTACCGAAGATCCCAAAATTTTGCTAGTTGGAACTTTATGTTCTCTTAAAAAATCTTCGGAGGTGTTTGATAGGTGGACAGTTCAATTTCCCAATCCAAACGGTTGTAAAACTAGATATAATACATTTGAGAATAGGATATACAAAAACTTTCCAAGCGTGTTTCGACATCAAGTACTGTAAACTTGTCCCCTGCCCAGTCTAACAGCTTGAAACTTGGTAAATGAGAGCTAAAATTTAACGCTAGCAAGATCATATATGTGTATGAATATATTCAGCCGCATGAACACTAAAGCTTGCAGTCTAAAGTTTCACTTCTCCACATGGACCTCCAGACTGCTTTGCCCTCAAATAATGAAATAAAACCCTAACTTGCATTGCTGTTACTAGACCAGATAACTACCAGAACTTGTGAGCTGTCATGATATCCTTTTAGCCACACTTTCGAGCATCTCCTCCTCCTCTCCCCATAGGTTGATATATACAGAAAAATGCAACGAAGAATCACAACCTTCAAAGGCTATTGCGAAACCACCTTCAGCAAGTATTCGAGCAAGAAGGAATTTCTGCACTAAAATTTGTAACACCCAAAAATATGAACTAAAGCATTCCCCATAAATTAGTGAAATCTATAAGAACCACTCACTTGACTTTTGTTCTAACAAAGTCGTTCCTGCTATCCATCCACCATTACTTTCCTTATCCTCAAAACCCTCATTGAAAAACCAATACTCTTTCATAGAGCATATCTAGAGACATCATTAATACATCACTACACTACCTCACAGTCAAGCCATTCCCTCAAATCCTCGACAACATTAATCCACAACTATCTTGGTCCCAAAAATCTCTGCACGACACCAAAACCCTACCTAATCAATCAAATTTCATACACAGCAGGAATACGCACTCCACAAACCCCTTACTTCATCTTAAACAGAAACCACAGCATCAATCAGTAAGAACAGAGTGCAAATAATTCAAAAATAGAGAAATGGACTCTAAGCACGAAATAAAGTATAAAATAATAAACAGAAAAAGATAACATGAAAGTGTGAGTTCTAAGAGAAGAACGTACCCTCCAGCGCCTGAGGCGTTCAATCGAAGCGTTCTTGGTTCTGGCAATATCAAACGGATCGGAGAAATCGCCGTCGTCGAGGTCGGTGGAGCGTCGAGCGGCGGGACCAGCCTCGATATCATTCTCGGCTGCCTGCCGCCGAGGTGAAGAACCATTCAGGAAACTCATCGTTCCCGGTAACTGTCGCAGGAGAGATGGCACCGTCACTACTGTGATTCGCACCAAAACATAACACAATCCTTCGCTCTTATCGTTCCACTAACATCTACCTAACTCCGCTCTCACCAAACCAAACCAAATCACTTTACTCTTCCAATCTACCACAACAGATTAATATTTTGCATACGAGAAACTAAAATATCTTATATTTCTCTAAACACAGCTTCTGTTTCGAGCAATTGTTATTCTGATTCTGGATATATCACTCTCAGGCCAAGCAATGTTTGAAAATAAACAACTCAATATGCTCGAGCTTTTCAGTTCAGTGATATTATCTTTCAAAATTCAAACCCACTATCTTTACTTGTTTACTACCAGCCTCTAATTCATTCCACTCAATCACGGGTCAATTGCGCTATCGATTAATATTCAGTTACACTCACGCGCCTTTTAAATTGAAAAAAAAAAAAAAACTTAGGTACAGTTCACAGATATATACAGTGTTGTTGTTCTCCAGTAAAGATTATTGACATTGGTAAAATTTTAATTTTGATTAAAAATTATAATACTCTAATTTTATCTTTTCTAGAAAGTATCAGAAAAAATAAAATAGTAAACTGACTCTCGTAGAATATGCTTTTGCCGCATTCCAAAAGGTAAAAAAAAAAAAAACAAAATAAAGAAAGTCTTCCTTTCTTAATTGATTAGGTGACGTTTGATAGAAAATATTTTTTATTTTTCTTTTTATGTATAAAAATATGATTTTTTACTTTTAACATTTTATATAAGAAAGTGAAAATAAAAAATTAAAAGTAAAAAATAAAAAATTACTTTTTTAGTATAAAATTGAAAAAATTGAAAAATATAAATTGAATTGGACCAAAGGATATCATCATCCCAGAGGCACAACACAAATAGCGTGAGCGACGACTTACCAGGAAAATACAGAGTAGTCTTTGTTTGTTTCACAGTAGAAGTGCAGTTGCTCTCTGAATTGGTTTTCCTTTTTAGTCTTCTATGTCTTTCTGGGAATCCTGAAAATCCAGAGAGTTCAGAAAGGAATAAAGTAAACACAAGAATAACTGAGAACTCAAGAATGTTATAGAAACCGACACCGTTTAAATTCCTTTACTCGTTAAACATGTAATCAGCGTTTTTTTTTTAATTATTATTAGTATTAAGTTGTCTTTAATTTGCTTTGACGCTTTAGAAGATTAGAGAGTGGGTCAGCATTAAGATGAGTGAGGGCCTTGTTTGGATTATGTTTCTCATTTGCGTAACCGTGTGCCTAAACAACGTGGTTGGTTACGCTCCGTTGAGCTGGCTTTCTATGCTTCTTCTTTTTTTCTTTTTATTTTGTATTATTTATATTACTTATAAGTTGCTTTCATGTCACTTCTTAGGTGAGACAGTTGTCCCACATGCAAGGTGATTGAAGCAACGAAGGACGCGCGTTGATTGAGGCTAGCTTCTTCAGTTTTTTCAGTCGACAGAAATCAGAGAGAGTGGCTTAACTAATCAATGAAAGTGAGAATATAATTCTTACTTTTGCTAAAAACAATACAATATAAATAATTATGAGATGTGATCTAGAGATTAATTGCTTATCACACAAGGGATCTTATTAAAGTTTTGAAAAATTAATAAAGGCGATAACATTATTCGTGAATGACGAGGATGAATAATGAAAAGAGAAAAACCAGTGAATGTTAGCTGGTGAAGTGTGCCTTAGCGTGGCAACCCAAAAATGAATGCATGAAGTTAGTTACGCAACGTGGCCAAGGCACGGTGCGAACATGGATCTTGAAGAGGCGCATCGTTTGACTAAAAGGAGAGTGTGCATCAAAATGAACCGATCATTTTAGAGCAACAAAAAACACCTGATATATATTATATTCAATTCAGCTACTGGTTGTGCTTGAGGAAGAAAAAAGAGGCCATGGATGGTTCACACCATGGAATTACCGTCAGTTAAAAACCCTGAAGAAGATAAATAAATATAAACCGGAGTTGTCCCGTCAACAAAGAAACTGATGCTGATTGCTAAGGCAAGTTCTCGGAAGGTGTGTGGTTTATGCCACGTTCCTTGATTTCTTTTTTTTATACAAAATAAGAAAATCAATGAAACTTAAAACTTCAAATTTTACATAAACTATTATAATTTCAAATATTTTTCGTTAGAGTAATTTCAATGATTTAGGTGAAGAAACAATACACTAATCCCAATAATTTAGGTTCTTTGTATTTAATTTATATAATAATAAATTTTGATTAAAAAAGTATAAAATTTAATATATATTCTTAAACACATTAAAAAATTGCTTATAAATTTTTTTTCAAATCAAACTTTGCTGGGGAAAATTCATTAATGTTGACTTAATTGGTTGACCTATTAGTAAGAGTTGGAATAGTTTAGTGACATCTTAAATTTGAATCTTATTTGCTTTTATTGTACAAAGAAAATTGCTGGTGAAAATCATTATTATAAGTATAAAAGCTTGCAGGTTTTCTTTTATTATCTTTCTGAACCATGGTAAATAAATTTTAGAAAAAAAATCAGGAAAAGGAATCATCACCATTGACTAATGACTAACCGTGGTAATTAAGGTTTTCCGTGGGAAGAATTTTAGTTTTTTATTTTAAATTTTTTAAAATATTATAAAAATAAATTAAATTATTTTATTATATTTGTTAATATAAATTTATTAAAAATAACAAAATTATTAATTAAAATTAAGATAATTTTAAAATAATAAAATTAAAAATTAAATTAATATTATAATTATTATATTATAATAATAATAAAAATTATAATTATGAAATAGCTATAATTATAATATTAATGATAAAATATAACCGTAAAAATGATGATAATATTAAAATAAATAATGATTATGATAATAATAAATATATATTTTAAAAGATAAATTAAAATAATAATAATAAATTTCTTTTATTTAAAAAATTAAATTAAAACTATTTTTAAAATATATTAAAATTTAATATAAAATTATTTTAGTAAAATAATTTAATTTAAAAATTTAATTTAAAAACTAAAAACTCACCCATTTAAACGGAGCCTAAATTCTTGGAACAGAATATAAGAACAATCAATTATCACTATAGGAAAGAGAGTTGTAAAGAGATTAACAGATCTAAATTTATATCAACCCAATAACTTAACTTTTTAAATAAAATTAATATATATAATCTGAAAAATTAAATTAATAATATTGTATATTTATATTTATTTAAATAAATGAACTTAAATCGGTTAATTTTTAACTAGTAATCTACCTTAATTCTATGTTTTGTTAAAAGAAAAGGAAAATATGTCACGATAGCTTATGGAGTCAAAACAATGAGGTAGGATAGATTAGGAAAACTCACCACTCTTTCACGTATGAGGTTGGAGCATTTCACAATCGATCAAGTGCAAAGCAACGATGACCTAACCTACCTACAATAATTTCAAGAGCTATGATTAACCTACACATCTCTAATAATTTTAACAGCTATGAATAATCTTTTACATTTATGATTTAATGGTTGAATATTTAAAAAAAATTAAAAAATATATATCTAGATACAAGCTCCTCTTAACATGCGAAAGAAACTTGTTCCTAATTTCAAGACACCCCACTTACACAACACCTATATCTGGTGTGAGTCACACCATTTTATATATAGAATCATTTTCCATGTGTTAGAGTAATGGGCACCACCACTAACTGATGGTTATGCAGCAGCAAGCATGCCTAACAATGAATTATGGCAGAAACATTCACAGGAAAGTAAAATTACTAACCATTATCAACAATTCACATAACTTTAAATAAAAAATTGTATTTATTAATTATGTAGAAAACAAAATAATAATAATGGTAACAAACATGTCATTTCGGTGAAGCATTTATTGACTTTTATGTTCTTATACGCAATATTTATTCTATTACCGGAAAATATTTAACAGTAACGAAGCAGATTTGGCGTGTATGTGTGAAGACTCTAATAGTAAAAATGTGTGGTTTTTTATTATAGATGCCAAAGCGGGACTCTGAGGACTACCCACCTCTCCAAACTAGTACAGAACCTGTTACTATCTCTGTTGTACCAAAAAGTAGATTTAGAAGGAAAAAAAATTATTATAGATATTCATACATCTATTTATATTTATTTTATAAATTTTTTAATTTATTTTATTTTTTATTTTAAAAAATTGTTAAATAAAAAATATAAATAGATGGCTGACATTATTTATATATAAAAAAATTATTACTGCTTTTTTATAGTATTTTTAAATAAGAGAAAAAATGAGAATATTTTATTTTTTATTTAGTTAAAGAAAAACAAAAATTTAGTTTTAAAAAAATTATTTTTATTTTCATTTAATTTAAATTTATTTTTTAAAACGAAGAAAAAGTTAGAATATATATTTAGTAAAATAATTGAACCACGTTCACAAAATAATTTATATTCGACTATAAATTTTTTATTTAAAATAAATTTAATCATATACATCTAGATATAATTAAATATAAATATGTGATTCAATCATTTATCATATATTTAAAAACAAAATTTTAGTAATAAAAAATAGAATAAATATTTATTTTTAATTAAGAGAATCTTCTAATAGTAATAGAAATAAATAAAAGTAAAAATATATATTAAATTATTTTTAATTTTTATTTACAAAAGTAGAAATTATTTACTAAAAAAAATTTTTTTCTTCTTTCAAAACTTCACTCCTATATATAATACTTTAAGAATGAAAAAATATTTTTCATTCCTTTTCTTTATTTTTCCAAATTAGTTATACATAAAATATATTAAAATAAACATTAATGAGTTTTAAAAAATAAAAAAGGAATTTAATTGTATTATAAATACTAAGATATAAACTCAAAATAATTTTACCCTATATTGTTGGTGAATAAAATTAATTTAGGCTATTGTTTCTTTTGTTTCAAAAATTTGATGGAGCAGCATGGATGGCTTAGTAGAGTTCAAAAGAACAAATAATTTGATTAAAGTATGAAATTACGCTTAGCCCCAGGATGAGTAAACTTCATGTGAAGAATATGGCCCCAAGGACATTACGTAGGCCCAGATGTATAGTATATAGTTCCAGAAACAGTTATATACGCGTTCTAACATATTTACGTACAGTGAATGGATATTTCACCATACTTTATTTTTTATTTGGATATTTTTTATCAAATTCTAAAATATAGAAATTTTAATAAATTAAAATGGATGAATATTTAAATTTAACCAAACATTAAAAATTTTGAAAATTCTCTTATGATCCCTCTTTTTTACTATCTTACTTTCGTTTCGTATATTTCATTGGATTTCTTGTAATCAAAATTAATTATTTTGAAATATATATATATATATATATATATATATATATAATTTTAATATTTTTATAAAAAATATAATATGAAAAATATTTAATAATTTTTTAAAAAAATTATAAAAAAATATTTTACTCTTCTTCTAAAATATAAGTTCAAATTTTAATTGTAAAAAAAAATTTTAAAAAAAATAATTATAATTTAATATCTATTTTTCAATATCAGTTATACATAAAAATTTTCAACTATTTTAATATTTTTATTGAAAAATAAAAATTAAATTAAAAATCTTGTATTAATTGTTAAAAAAATTTATTTTAATATAATTTATAAATTATACTATCATTATTTTTTCATCTCAAATATTAAATAAGATAACATATAATTATTTGGTTGTTATCTTAGCATCAGGTATAAGATAAAATAAATAGTTAAAAATTTATAATACTCTTTTTTATTTTATCTTAAATTTATCTAACTTTCATATCTTATCTAAATCAACAAACTACAAGAAAAATTTTAACATTAAAATTTTTTTGTTAAGTTATAAACTAAGCTCATCAATAGATAAGTATAATTAAATAATTATTTATTCAATTTATAAACATATAAAATTACATTCTTTCATTTAAATTTTTTTTGCTATGATGCTACAAATATGGCATGATTTTGTAGCATAAGCCAATGAAGAAGAACTTCGATGCACTATTGAAAGATGGAAAAAGAAGTGTCGGAGCATGCCATGATGAGGACTTAAAACACCTTATCCTTATTACGACTTACTTGGATCTTTTTAGGTTTTGTGAAAATGGAATGAAATAAAATATAGTTTTATATTTTTTAATGATAATATAATTTTAAGTATACATATAGTTTTATATTTTTTTAAGAATGTTAATCTATATTTGTTTATATGAAGCAATCTGTTAGAATAAATGAATGAATAATTTATTTTAAAATATTTATATACAAGTGTATGTTCAAAATTTTAAAGTGTATTTTAAAAAAAATTCTTTATACACATGGTATCACATTGCAAGGATTTATGAAGTTTTTTTTACAGCATTTTTTTATTGAAACAGACAAACTTTAGTTAAAAATGGATGAAAAAAAAATCTTTTTATGCATGATTGAAAATTAGACATATCTAATTTAATAGTTAATAAAGTAAGACATGCTCATATTTATGTATGGTTGACCTTTAATTAATATAAGACTTGTAATAATTTGTGTTTTATATAAATTTAGAACATTCTCCCAAAGCATGTCTCAGGCAAAGATACTAAATGTTTGAAGAATGCTTACAAAGACAAAAAAAAAAAAAACACTACACAAACTTATAAAAATATTCACAAAGACAAAAATATTATAAAGTCTTGGGCAATGTCTTTACTGAAATAAACTATTCACATATGGTTGAAGAACGTTCTAAAAAAATATGTTTTAAAACCTTTCAAGAGTCTGTTAATGCATCTAGAGACAACTAAGTGTTAGAAGTTAAAGAGCATCAACAAACTCTTAACTTTATAATAAATGCATCTTAGCCAAAGAAAAAATAAATGCTACCTAAAGAATAATTCATGAGTAGCATGCGTAAAGAAAGAGTGAGCAAGTACAACCTAAAAAATAGAAGACTATGCTAACACACTAAAAAATACTACAAAGATGCTAACACACTAAAAAATACTACAAAGATGCTAACACTAAAAGGTATTGCAACATATTAAATAGCGCGCAAATATCAAAAAGGTTAAACAACAATGTTCAAAATGTATTAAAAATTTAACAAGAAAACTTTTTGTGTGTTATTCTTTGTTAATATTTTTACTAAAGTACCTATATCTTATATCAGCTCAAAAACATCTTGAAAAGTATTTTTTTTATAAACTAGATAAGAATCTATAAGCGTTTCACAAACTATTTAAAAAATCAATCATAACAATAAATTTGGGCTAAAAAGAAGCTTAAACTCTCAATTTTCAAAAAAAAGATTCAATTCAACTCCAATTATGTAACAAGTGGCCAAAGATGGGTTTACCGTTGTAAACCTTCTCCTAGTGAATCTTAATGGAAACGTTGTCATCGTTATTGAAGACATTAACGAGGTGTGCTCGACATCAATGATAACTTTGGACAAGTCCATGGAATGGAGTGTTGACAAGAATTTTGTCCAAGATATTATAGAGAGTTTAGAGATGTGAATAACATTGACGGTGGACGATCCGGTCATTGCGGTGAATGTAATGTTTTATTTGTTTGAGATGAATCAAGAAGAAAAAAAATAGAAAACAAAGATAATAGAAATATTTTTTATATTTTTTATCATAGAAATAAAAAAATTATTTTTTGGTAGAATTTATAGAAAAATAATCACTTCTAAATAAAAGAGAATGAGAAAAAAAAGTTACTTCATTTTTTTTTAATTTTTAAATTATTAAAAAATTATAAAAATAAAAATATTATATTAATAAAAAATAATTTTTAAGTTTAATCTAATTTATTAATTAATATAAAATAAAATTTCTACTTTCAATTTATTTCTTTTCATTTTTTTATCAATCATTTTAATAAAAAAATTCTTTTTATTCATAATCATTCAAATAATTTATTTTTCTAATCTTTATTTTCCATATCATTCAAAGAAAGCAGTAAGATCCGTATTTTACATGTCATTCAAAGAAAGCAGTAAGGAAGGAAGATATGCTCCAGTTGCAACGGGTGGTATTGATGCTTAAGATTGAAATCACGGATGGTATATTTCGTGATGACTATTTTCTATTATTTTAAATATTAAATTACTTACATACCCTCATTTAAGTATGATCGATCATCAAATGCATAGATTAATCGTTCATTTTTACTCACAGTTATAAAGACTTGGAGGGTTGTCCTCAAACTTGAAGTATTAGTACTAAATGACAAGTAAATGAACAAAAGACAAGACACGAGAAAAAACTGTTGCTAAGGTTATGATTGCCTGTTGGCACTTGTTTGGACCTCATGTAACTCATAAAATTCCCTAGCGGTAACTCATTTTTACTAAAGCTAACAAATTCCCTTCAAAAAACAACTAACATTATTGCGTTTAGGAGTCGCGTTTAACATTAACCTACTCACATAGGGGGAAAAGAGGGAAGAAAACAAAGTAACTGAAAAAGTGGTTGTCAGGGTTTAGACGACAAATGATACGAATATAGATAGTAAGCAAGACAAAGACATCTTCAATCAAATAAATATCTATTTTACCGTTACATGAAATGAGGATATATATGTTAGCTACACAAAATCTTCAATCACCAACATTTCAAATTAATAGATGAGTTTTTAAATCATTTCTCAAAATTAAACTCTATACTTTTCTGCATATCAACTTCAGATAAAACATTCTGAAACATTTCCTTCTTAAACCACATGAGTTTTTTCTTTTCACATTACAAATCCAAACGTAAGGGGCAGAGTTACGGATGTTATGAGGGGCAATATTTCCTTCCCCCCTAAATTATTTGGGAATCTTCTTGATAACTTTTGTAATATCATCTTATAAATTCTCCTATTATTTTAGAATATAATTATTAAATAAAAAAGTTTTATATGTTTAGTATATCTTCAGATTAATTTTTTATTTTTAAAAACTTTCATAAAACTCAAAAAATAAACAACTACTTTTTAAAAATAAACTAAACATATACCTTTTATTTTAAAAATATTTAAAATTTTCTTATTTAACAATTATAAATTATAAAAATTTAAATTAATTAAAATTATTTATTTTTTATTTTTATATATAGTTTTAAAAAAATTGAACTTGGTCATTTATAAATGGTGTCTTGTCCTTTTTATCTACCTAAAGAAAATGGCCTATGGCCTACCGTCTGCCACCATCACCGGCCAAACAAAATAATAACAATAATAATTTTAAATAAAATATATTCTAATAACATTTTTATTTTAATATATTTTGTTATTTTTATATTATATCTTTCTTTTTTATTGTAATATCATTTTTTATTCTAAAAAAATGCGTTTTACACTTCTATTTCTGTTTTTGTTCTCCTAGTAAAAATTAAATTTAAATATACAATCGTTAATTTTTTTTAAAAAAATCATGAAACGGAAAAATAAGTGATTTTTAAAATAAAATGAAACAGTGACGCACTCAATCAATAACCAACCCCTTTTTTATTCCTTTATTAAAGAGGTGGATTTACTCTTAATTCCTTTACGAAACACGACAAAACAATCATTATTGGCTGTTACGGTTCAAAAACGAAAATAAAAAGATGGGTTAACAGATTACCTTTTAATTTGCAGAAGGATCGATGCTTCAATTCTGATTCCTTGAGACTTGTAATTCTAACATATGAAGCTAATAACTTTCAGAATTGAATATTTTCTGCAACACCAAGAATCGAGATAACATGTTAGAGATGATTCATTCATCCTCCTCGAGAATTTAAACAGAATGATATCCAGAGAATCTAAACCAAATGAAGATTGATTGCAATTTGAACATACGTGAATTTGATATTTTGGTAGAAGAGCAGTCAAAAATATCTTGCGATGCAGAGATTAAGTCTTTGAAATAGAAGAAGAATGAATAGCTGGAAGGTTGGTAGCTATAGCTAGATTCGTAACTTATAGCTGAGTTAAATAGAATAATAAAGTCCAAATTTTGTGAGTTAAGCTGAGTACATTAAAGGCGGAAATTTTGTCTTTTGACCAATGGTGTCGCGAAAAGTGTGATGGTAAATAGAACAAGAATGTAAGTATGTGAGAAAAGAGTTACTATATTTTTAATCCTGATAGAAGATAAAGAAAATTAAAAAACAAAGAGAAAATAAAAAAGAAAGATTATAAAAAAATGTGAACATATAGAAATCTTTCAAGAAAGTATCCTACCAAAACGCTTACTTGCTTCTAAGTCAATTAAAAATTAATTTTTTTTCTTTAAGTTGTTAACCTTACCGCATACTATATTCCAAATACATCTAGCGCAAAAGATATAAAGGTTTGGTTTCTCTAAAATAAATAAATTTATAAATAAAAAATTAAATTATAAATATTCTAATTAAAATTGGAGTAAAAATATATTTTATTTTTATTTTATGTATTTATTTATTTTAGATAAGTTAAATCCATAAAATAAACTTGCTTTGTGAGATACTATTACTTATCCAAGTTTATTATGCAACGTTGTGTTGTTTAATTCATCTATACTAAGACTGATCAAGTAACTAAGATTTGATCCAATTTGGATAAATTGGACAAGCAAAGAGAAGAAAGGGATATTTCAGAACGGGTAACTGAATAAATTCCTTTGAGTGACAGTTTCAACTCTCATGACTGTCACCTAACCTTCACCCTCTTATTCTCATTTTCTTGAGCCGGCGTCGTTGTTCGTCTCTCTGCCTCTCTCTCTTCCATCATTGTTAGCTCACGAATGGTCCGAAACCGTTTAAACCCACTTGATCTTCCCATCAGAGGGATCAACTCGAACCCGATTCAACAAGAACAGACCACTACACTCTTATAGTTTGTTACTGTTGGATTCGGAAAATTAGGGTCGTAGCTAACCGTATCCACCCGCCGATTAGCCTAATTTGTACTCAAGGGGAATAGGAAGATCACGCACACGTGTTCCTGCTGATTTTTCTTACATCATTTTATCAACAACGTTTAATGTGAAAATAAGATAAAATTATTATTATACTCTTAAAATTTAATGAATTATATTTAATATATAGGTTAAATATGTTTGAATTTTTAAAAATTATGAAATTTTGAATTTAGTATTCATTATTAAAATTATTGGTTTTCTTCTTTTGTTTTTCAAAATAAATTATTATTTTTAATTTTTAAAATAATTAATGTTTGACATTCTATATATATATATATATATCAATGTTTGACACATCAACATTCAATGATTAAAATTATCAATCCATTTTAAATTATGAAAAATTAAAATTAATTGTTTTAAAAATGAAAATTTAAAATTAAAATTTTAAAAAAATAAAAATATATTTAATTTTTCATATATTTTTTATACAAATAATTTTTAATATATATAATATTATATATCCTTTTTTTAATTCAAACATCTTAATTTTTTTATAAATCTTAAACCTAAATCTTGTAAAAGATAAAAATAGTGAATAAGATTTCAGATTTTAAGATTTATTTTTAAATAATTATTAATAATATACAATATATTGAAATATTAATTGATCATCCATTTTAATAATTAATTATATTTTATAATAACATTTATTTATTAATTAGTTTTTTGCTAATTTAATTAGTTATTTCAATCTTTTTATTATAAATATTTAGTTTCAAAAGTTTCATATATTTAAAAAATGTTTAAATGTGATAATAAAATTTGATTTTTTTTATATGACTATGTGATCTAAGTAGTAATAAGAAATTTAAGATATTAGATTATAATGTTTTAAAATTGAAGAAAATCATTATTTTACTTAAAAAAATTAAATTGTCAGAGGTGGTATTTATATGGCATTTTAGTGCTCAAATTAATCTTTTTTTTTTAGCAAATTAATAGTTTAAAAATTATGTATCCCTTTATCTACCACTTGAACTTCATATATAGAGGATGAATATGAAAGAGTTATTGTTAAAAAAGATGGATAATTTTCCTTAATTGTTCTCCTTTTGCAAGAATTATGTTTCTGTTTATAACTATAAAATATTCTCATCTATTAAGGCTGGAGAATTGCTATCATGCAAGTTGATTTCTTGTAACCCTAGTGTAAAAGTTTCGTTTTGTTGTCTAGGATGTTTATCTTAAGCTCGAGCTAAGGAGGTCCAACTAACTTAACACCAATTCTTTAAGTTCTCTTGTTAGGTATATAGTTTGACCTACCCTTATGAATTTTTGACATTAAATAACAACACCCTAACTTGGTGCATTGAGTATTAGGATATGTGCTAAGTTGTATTGAGTTTTTATGTTTGCTTTGTTGAAATGTACTGCTCGATCTAAGTTGAATAGATTTTGAGAATGAATATCTTGTACAACTTATACATTGAGGGTGAAGAGTGTTACATTTGATGAGCTATGATTAAATTGAAGGTGTGCTCTTTGTGTGGCTTATACGCTAAGGCTCATGAATGTTGCATTTAAGGAACTATGATTAGACTAAAGGTATGTTCCTTAGCGCTTTTTAGAACTTGAGCACTTTGATGAGCTTCCCTGAGGTTAAGGTGGTGTTTTTATTGATGCACCATATGTTGATGATCCCAAAAAGACTCTTAAGAGGGATATGGAATCCTTCTAAGAGAAAGTGATAATAATTTTTTTTAGATTATGTTGTTGTCATTGCATATAAACTTAAACGTTTCCTTTTTTCTTATAAATTTTAGAAATCTTCCATGTCCTTGTTTCCTTTTTTTCTTTGATAATTTTTTACTATCAAATCTGACTCCCTTAAGGTTACGAAGACTTAGGAATCACTGGTATAATGATTACAGGTGAGGATTGATTCAACCCCCTAAGAGGCATTCGTCTCCATATGGTCTGTAGCTAAGGACTTATGCATTATTCTGATCAAAAGGATTATATGAGGAAGGGAACCTCATAATGAGTCTAATCACATTCTTAGTTTGAGAAGGAAGCATTTGACTCCTATTATTAGATATAGACATAGGAAACAAAAATGAGCGATCCATCTAGAAAAGAAGTTGGCGACTAACCCCTGATGTTCTAACCACAAAGGTTAATATTGTCTCTTTGACATTGTCTATTTTACTTGAGAATACTATTGAGCTTAAAACACCTCTTGCATAAAAAATTTTATGTACTTTTTCTTTGAGAATTTTTATTTTTATTTTCTTTTATAATTTCAACCTATAATTTGAATTTAAATATTAATTTTACAATTGTGACTACATTATTTTAATTTTGATGATCAGGTAAGGATTACTTCATTCTTTTAATTTTTTTTATATTCTTTCTTCAACCTAAGGCTAGTATTGTAACAATTTTTTTCCATAACTTGGTCTTTTTGGATGGATATCTCTTGTTCAATCCTTGTGGAAAACTTAATAATGAGATTGGTTGTTGATATCACTGCTCCAAACTTATTCAACGAAGTTCATCCCAGGATGACATTATATGATGCAGAGCAGTTTACCATAGGAAATCTAACATCTTCCATTTTTTTTACCCATTTTCCTTGAGGGCAAGCCTTATTCTAATATACTCTTTCAAGTAAATATGATCTCTTGTGAATTTAATGAGCTCCACATCATGAAGAATGATATTCTCCTTGGTATGTACATTTTTTTTTAAACATTCAGAAAATAATATATTTGTTGAGCTCCCTTGATCAATAAAGACTCTAACAACATTAACATTAGCAATCATGGCTACAATAACAATAATGCCATTATGACCAAGAATGATAAAACTATATTCCTCATTTGAAAAGGTGATAGTCTCCCCTCTTGTCCATGAAGTAGTTTACACATTTATCCCTTGTTCGATTCTTATTATATCTTCATGGTTCCTTGTCTAATACATCATTTCATTCTTTAAGGCCTTTTTTTCTAGCATTGTTGATATCTCCAGCAAAAAAACCTTCAGCAATCATATTTATTCTAATTCCAGAGCTCATGAGCTCTCCAACATTATATAGTGACATTTGTTGTCTTTCTTCAGGGGATAAGGTTTCGTTTCCTATAATGAGATCCTCTTTACTTGTATTGTTCACCTTTGTCCTCACAAAGTTTGTTATCCCTCGTGGCATATCAACACACTTATGTCAAGACAATTTCATCTGATTAGTTATTCAATTGTGTCCCTTGCTTGGATGAACTCATTGATTCTTTAGCCTACATTATTATGGAATGCATAATATCTTCTTATTTCAAGATTAAAGTTTCTCATGAGAGGTGGCCTTTTAACATTTGTAAACTTTGTAGCCATGACTTTTTCATAAATTTTCCTTGAAGAGGTGTTGATGATTATGTAGTTCTCAAATTGGCTCATTGACCATGTAGTTCCCAAACTTCCCTCCATTTCTTTTATTCTTTGGATCAATTTGTAAGTTATTCTTGGTGGGCGATTAAGATTGGTTTTCTTGGTTTATTCCAACTAAATTATCTTTCATCCTCACATATTTTGTCGCCTCGTCCAAAATTTTTCCATGGTGGTCAACTCAAATTTTTTGAAGGATAGGAAAAAGAAAGTGTCATCCTTTATTGATTCTACAACAATAAGAAATTCAATGTCTTTAGTCATATTGAGGACTAATATTTTCTCCTTGTAAAAGTGAGCCAAGAAATTTTTAAGCTTTTCTTTCCTTTCTTTACATAAGCTTGCCAGGGAGTGGGTGGTCCTTGATACTTCCTTTTAAGTGATAAAGTTATGGAAAAATTAGGATGTCAAACAACTCATAAAATGGGAAAGTAAAGACTTGAACTATCTGAAGGATGCTTCCTTTATGTTTGAGAAAGGTTTTACACATCAAAACCTCATATGCCCTATTGCACATCATATCCATGATTAACACAACAAAATATTCTTATGGATTAGCCTTTCCCTAGTACATGGGCAAATATTACGACGAATTTTAAGTTCTTGGAACTTCAAAACTATGAATCTTCTCAAGGTTAACTATAGGATGCACTTCATAAACAACAATTCAATCCTCTATGTGATCATCAAGTATGGTCTCATGAGCAGGAATAGTTTATTGTTGACGAGTGTTAATCATATTGTAGAAAAATTAGTAGAAAAATATGGATAGTAATAAATTTACAATTTTCTCATTGATGATGCTAAAACAACAAGGTAGTAATAAGAGAATCTAACATACTAGATCATGATGTTTTAAAGAGTGGTAGAGGACTCTATTACCTCGTTGGAAATATTGTCACAAGGTGTTACAAGGTGTTACTTGTAATAATAATTCAATGTTCAAGTTAATATTTTTTTTAACAAAGTAATCATATGCAAATCATGTGTCATTTTTCTTACATAAGCTTTACATATAGAGGATGAATGTGCGAGTGTTAATCCTAAGAGAAGAGAGTGATTCTTCCTAATTATTCCTCCTTGGTAATATTTTTTTCCTATTTATAACTATAAAATATTATGATATTTTAATGAAAAAAATATGAATTGTGCAAGTTAATTTCATGCAATATTGATGCAATAATTTCATTTGATTTCCAATAACGTGTATATTAAATTTTAACCAAAGATATTTAGTTAAATTAATAATAATTATTTAAATTCTTTTTTTCCATTGTATAGTTTGAATTTAGTACATTATATTCTTAGTATAGAACAGTATAACTACAAAGACTTTAATTTATTAATACCCTTACTCTATAAATATTTCTTTTGCCCACACTCAATTTATAAATGTTGTATAACTATTCTTTTCTCAAACAAGTCAAGATAATATATTATGAAAATGTTTAAAATCATTTATAAAAATTATATTTAACTTTATAAAAGTAATATGACTTATGTAAATTTATATACCTAATTTTTGTGTTTATTACTTAATAATATATAACTTATTTAATTAAATTTAAATAATAAATTTTTATGTTACAAAAATTTAATAAATAAACGTTTAATTAAGTTTTATTTTCTAAACGCATCATGTATCCCTCGTTATTTTACCAAAATAAATATGGATCTTTGCAATTTTAAAATGAACAACATGTGACACACATTAGGTGCATTGAAACTTCTTCTAATAAGTAATTACACATGGTTATTCATAATTAATTTATAAAATAAATTTAATATCTTAAAGGCCAAGATTTAAATGATTTAAAAAGTGATAGTAATGTTTGATGGATCTGAAGGAAGGGATATAAAAAACAAAAAGAAATATCTTCACCATTTTCATAGATAGGAGGGAAATTATTTTCGATGTCAACTAACATTTG
The DNA here is from genome assembly GCA_037954105.1 of Canavalia gladiata. Lineage (NCBI taxonomy): Eukaryota > Viridiplantae > Streptophyta > Magnoliopsida > Fabales > Fabaceae > Canavalia > Canavalia gladiata. The sequence goes on from CM075662.1 coordinate 27,754,209, forward strand.
CATGCAGAGTACTCTTGATAATCCAAAGGACATATGTCGTCCATGCATTTCATAGGTATATTTTATTACAAGTTTCAAGTGTAGAAAAAAGAGTTGTTAAGGTGGTTGTGTTGCATACAAAGCCTATAAATAGGTTTGATTTCATTTTGTAAAGGTGTGAAAAGTAATATATGCACTTGTTGGGATTGTTTAGCACTCATTTGATCATTTCTTACAACTGATCTCGCATCACATAAGTCGAACCAAAGGTTACCAAAAAAGATCCTTATGAGTCACGCTTATATACTTTTCATTGTTATGTTGTTATTTTAAATTCAGTAGTTTCTACTTTAACTTAAACCCATAATCTGAATCTATAATCCAACCCCAGATGGCCTCTGGATAAATTTATAAAGTTAGAAAAGTGTCAAAAATCAGTCTTATATGTATAAAGCTCTCAGTTAAAGTGATACCTTTGTGTCCTAAATTAATAAATTTTTAAAATAATGAAGCGTAATGAGAATTATGACTAATAGAAATTCTTATTTGATCCAAATCCAAGAAGGATCTAATAATAATCCTTCCAATTTGAATTCAGAGAATCCTTAAACTAGAAACATATGTATTGAAAGAAGGAAATCAAATCCTGTTTCAAATCCAGCAGTAGCAATAAACCCAAATTCTATACTTAGTTCCCCAATGGCAGTTTCACAACCCACATCTAGTTAGAACCAAAATTGAAGGGTGATTGGTAATCCTGTAAATTCGCATATGGGGATGCCACTTAGGTTTACTCTAATAGCGAAGGTCAATCCTAATGTTAATTCCAGTAGGACAACACCGCTGAGTCAAGGACCATCAAATTCCAAAGTTATGTGAAGGGATAAAATACCTATAGTGTTTATCACCAATAATGTCTTATAATATTTTAGGCAAAAATGGATGAAAGTAATCATGATATGGTTAATATGGTTTCACAACAAATGAATTTAGTATTTAACCCTAGTTTGGAACTCACTAACCAAAATTATCAACTTCTAGCCACTTAGATGGGGCATATTATCGATGTTTTTAGCATATCCCACAGTGATCAAATGAGGATGCCGACAATTTGACTTGGTAATACAAATCAATAAAATAATAGGCATCAAGAAACTAACTTAGACTAGGATATAAATTTTAGTTAAAATCATAATGCTTGATTAGATAATGAGGTAATCAACTACCCTTCTATATGGTTAACCAAAACCAAAATGCAAATGCTATGTTGAACAATATTAAACAAAATGTGATAGGAGGGTATAATATCATTACTGGTGTTGTTGATTTCTTTTAAATAGAAATAATTTTAATGTTGGTTATAGTAATTGACCATATTAGTTTTATGAACTAGTCGTCCAAACTGAAATCTCAAGGGGATGAAAGATCCCTAAATTTACCAAGCCTTTTGGAGAAGGAGTCAACTGTAGAACTTATTCCTAGATATATAATCGAATGTAGGAATTTGGCCAATAATGACACTTGAAAATGAATTTTTTTTTTTCAAGTTCTTTAACTAAAGATGATTTTACTTGGTTTACAAATTTACCATCAAATTCAATCCATTTATGGAATTGGTTGGAAAGGTAGTTTCATGAACAGTTCTTTCAAGTAGAAACTAAAGTCAATATTATGGATTTAATAAACATTAAGAGAATGGAAGGAGAAATTAGTTACAGTTATTTGAGTCATTTTAGACTTATGAAATCCAGATGTTTTATAGTTATCCTTGGACATGAGTTAGTTCAAATGGAAACATTAGGATTAGAGTTTTGATTAAAAAGAAACTAGTCAATACACATATTAGGACATGTCACAACTAGCCTAAAATATTAGGAAATTGAATATTTAAATTTGTATAAGTCAAAATTTAAAAAATTTAATAAGACTTTTCATTGAGAAAAAATTTCCATGATTGAAATTGATTCCGTTTTTGACTCCGATGAAGAAGAAAATAAAGACATTTTTGAAGTCAACATAGTTGAACTTAAAAAAGACCTCCATATGTATGTAAATCTCTTACTCCATATTTAGACAAACATAAAGATAATATAGGACATAAGAAGCATGATTTTTTAAATATCATCTTTGATATCTTACTGAATGATGTTTAAATTGATCTTAAATATTATCATAAGATTCCATTTGAAGAACAACATAAAGGGAGGAAATATCTTAAGTATCATAATATGTTTAGCGAATGGACTAATAATTACATTCGTTTCAGAGATCTAATTCAAAAAGTTCAAGAAGGGCGATTATGATTTAAAAAAAAGAATCAAATGACAAAGAAAATTGACTTTAACTTGCTTCAGATGGATGCTAATATGGATGAACCATGCCAGATAAACATGGTTGACGTCACAACCTCTAGTGTTGTTAAAAAGGCCATCAACGTGGCCATCCAAGACTTTGAGAAGGAGTTTGGGGAAAACTTCTCTATATCTGATAAATCCTTGTTGATTTTCTGACCAAGGAGAAGGCCATTGAAAAGGAGGTCATACTATTTCCTCGATGCAGTGCCATGTTTGATAAGGCCATGACTAAGGCCTTCGAGGATTCGAAGAAGAAGAACTAAGTCCACGATTAAGGCAATGACTAAGGAGATCATGCAATACCTTAGCTGCTTCAAGACCTCAACATCCTACTAAGTCAAAGACTTTTGAAATAAAGGGTCAGCCTATTAAGACTTTTCTGCCACCTTAGAGGGTACCCCTTAATCAATGGATTAGGATCAAACTATCTGGAGCCAACAAGTTGTACGTAGTTAACAAGAGGGTTGCTATTGGCCTTCTTTCTAATCAAAACACCTCTAGCACTTAAAGGGGAGGGTTCCTCCTCCAACTAACTTGCACATAATTAAGGAATGCTCAGAGAAACCGCAAAATGGCTTATGAGGCGACTCATAGAGAAGCTGAAAAAAAATTTAAGGTTACTTATGTACAAGTGCTGCAGAGTTGAAATTTGGCTCGACATGTTAGGTCTCAATTAATGAGACCTAATGGTAATAAACAAAAGACTGAGAAAAGGCTTATTATGTCAACTACTTAGGAGGAGGAATCAATTATAACTAAAATTTTGATTCCAAATTCCTTAATGAAATACATCTGATATGTGGTGTAATTTCGATGTTTCCCGCAAAATTTATGGATTACAAAGAGATTAATGACTGAAAGGATTACTATGTCGAGTATGAAGATGACTGACACGCTCGTCGTAAACGCGCAAAAATAATTTCTAGATTTCCCCCAAACTATTGGTGTAGTATAAGGAGCAACCTATGTCATCTCACAAAGACCATTTCAAATTCTTAAGCAAATAAGGAGAAAATTAGAACAAGGGGATTTTGTAAAGATTTGATATTGAGTTCTAAACACAAAATACAGAATGAAATTAATTTACTTAACAATTATCAACTCAAGGAATTCAGAGACTATTTTCTTAACTAATCATTGATCACTAAAACCATGCATTGCGTTTATCAACCTAGGATCATCTGGAACCCCTAGAATGATCCTTGAATTCTCTACTGAGAAACCTCTCAGAATTTAATTGATTATGATCAACAAGATTTAGTAACCACTTAATCTTTTATCTAAACCAATTTCACAATCAGAATTCAGTTGAAGTAAGTAATAAAATGAAAACCTTCAATTCAATTACTTAATTTCTACTCTTCAAACTTTTGGAAAATGATTTACCAATCAAAAACCAATTATAAATTAATTATACATTAATCAAAATACGTCAACCGATCAAACTTTGATTAAAAGAATAAAATTGAAGAATATAGTAAAGTAGAGTAGAAATCACTCAATAAGCATGTAAATAAAGATCAAGACCTCAAAGTTAAAATGAAAATAGCTTGAATCCTTGAATTGAAACTACGAACCTAGCCTTCCATGAAGGAGGCAAACTAACAACAAAGAAAGAGGCAAACTAACAACAAATAAATCCTAAGCCTTCCATGTAGGAGGCAACTAACAACAAATAAATCCTAAGCCTTCCATGTAGGAGGAAACTAACAATAAAGAAAAACTAAGCCTTCCATGTAGGAGGCAAACTAACAAGAAAGAAAACATAAGCCTTCCATGAAGGAGGCAAAACTTACAAGAAAGAAAGAAAGAAAGAAAGAAAGAAAATGGTATTGGAGTTAATCTCCAAAATGGTGTTTGTCTCCTCTTGCAAACCCTTCTATTTATACAGGATTTTTGAGGCATCATCTTCAGAAAGTCACCAACTAGGATATTACTTTTCTACCCTTTTATTGCTTTCACATGGGCTTTGTTGAAATTGCAAAACACTTTTGAATTTTTGCCACCAATGAGCACAACAATTTTGACTTTCTTGAACCGCAATTTCGGATGTTCACATGTCCGAATTAGAGCTTGACTTCTGAACAAAAGTTGTAGCCCTGGATCTTAGCTGTCCAACAAAGTTGATTTCATCTCAATATGACTTCTATATCTCAAGATATGGCCGGATCTTTGCACACTGTTCAAATTCCACGTCAGCAACACTATCTCATCTTTTGAGATAATTTCGGAGTCCTAAACATCCCATTTAGAATCTTCTCTTGCTTTGTAACTATGGACACTTCTTTAAGCTTTCATTCAAGACAGATTTCATGATTTTTGGATGTCTACAACTCCTATTATGCTCAAAATACTATAATAGTGTCATTTTAATCGGGTAAGTAAAGAAATTCAATTAAACTTCATATGAACCCAAACTCATAAAATATGACAAAGATCACTTAATTGAACATATAAGAAGTCTTAATGAGATAAAAGTGAGAGATAATTATTTATGAAATCTATGCTTATCAATGACGATAATCTTTTATGTTATTATATCTCAAACCTAACTAACCAAAGACAAGAAGAAACCATATTTCATCAACCTGAACAATACATGATGAGTCATCTCAAGTCGTTGTATGTATTGGCTAAGGTAGAAGGTGTATTAGTCAACAAGGTATTGGTCGAAGAAAGAGAGGCAATTGATCTAATACTGTATTTCAAGTTAAGTAGGTTAAATAAGACTCAAAAGGATCTTATTCCTTATGACATGGTCCTTACTGACTACTCAGATAGAGCTTCCCAAATTCAAAGGATGTTGGTAGTCGAAATACAGGTTGGCATAAAAGTAAGGTCGATTATGTTTGTTATTGTAGCTTTGAAAGCAAGCTACAATTTGTTAATTGGCCAAGAATTGATACAAGGAGTATCGACTATACCATCCACGGTCCATGAGACCCTTTTCTTTTGGAATTTTGATGGTGAAATGGAATACGTAAATGGTGATCAAATATTTTTAAAGTTGAAAACAATAAGGTCGATAAACTAACTTATGACCAAATTTGGGGCCAAGTTGGCCTCTACCTTATGGACAACGTCGATAGATTCAATAGAAACATACCGGTTCGTATGTCAGTTGAACTAGGACTTGGCTTCGCTACCAGGATTGACTATCCAATACTTAAATCCATAATCTTTTTTTGGTATAGATGATTATACAAAGGTAATAAATAGGATTTAAAAATTGGATACAATAAAGTTTAATCAATCAGAGAATGACTGATTTTGGCCACACACAAGCAAAAGGTCAACAAAACGATGAACTTGAAATGACCAACAATAATTGGTCCAATTGAGACTGGACTTTAACCGATCTATCAATTGATAAAGACAATGCAACATATAATAGTTGGATTTTGTTTATGACAATTCTCCATTAGGGTTCAAAAAAATAAATGGGCTACACACAAAAACCCAATACCTTTTAAAAGAAGTCGATTTAGACACAGATGGCCATCATCGCCCAATTTACATAAGTTATAGGCTAAAAAAAAATATAAAAATATAATTAATAGCCTTATTAAAAGAATAAAAAGATTGCTTTGCTTGTGATTATTAAAAGAATACAAAGATTGCTTTGCTTGGGATTATTAAAAGAATACAAAGATTGCTTTGCTTAGGCCTTATCATGATTCAAAATTTTTTATAAGATAGATGATTGACTCATATAAATGTATAAGTGGATATTTACTTGGACACTTTAATGGAGCCATGGTATTGACAAAAAATGTTAATTTTATAAACTTCCATCGTGTTCCTGGTGGAGAAAATTATGAGGAAAATTCTTTAGCTTAGTTGGCTCTAGAGTACATATTGACCCCTAAAACGTTGTAAAAAATTTCTAATAACGAAGAATATTTTCCTAAACATAAGTTTGAGATCATGATGGTGACATCTCTTATTTCAAAAGACTAGAGATATTCCATTGTCAAATATTTACAAGATCCTAATGTATGAGTAGACAAGAAAATTAGATTCATCGTTTGCCACTATGTAGTTTTGAGTGATGAATTATATCGAAAAGGGGTCAATGGAACATTATTGATATTTTTAAGTAAAATAGAAGCTTACTTTGCTACAGTTGAAATTCATGAAGGATTATGCGATGCTCATTAATCTGGTCATAAGATGAAATGGGTTTTAATGTAAAAAATAATATTTGGCCAACTATATTAAAGGATTATATCAAGTATGCAAAATCTTGTGAGGAATGCCAAAAATATTCACCAATTCAACATGTTATGGCATCAAAGCTACATCCATTCATTAAACCTTGGCCATTTAGGGGATGGACATTGGATAGAATATGACTAATACATTTTCCTTCTTTTAAGGGTCATCGTTTCATTCTGGTGGCTATCAACTATTTCACCACATAGGTCAAGGTCAAAACATTAAAAATGTTGATCAAGGAGAAGTTATTGATTTTATAGTAAAACATTTGGTGTTTCATTTCAGGATACCAGAAACATTAAATACTGATCAAGAAATGGTGTTTGTTAGGAAAAAAGTGTGTCAATTTTTTAAAAATTTTGGTATCAAGATGCTTACTTCTACCCCTTATTATGCACAAGCTAATGGCAAGGTCAAAATAGTCAATAAAATTATAATTGGTTTGATTAAAAAAACACATTGGTAAAAATTAAAAGAATTGACATGAAAATTTAAAACAAGTTCTTTGGACTTATCAAAATTCTTTACAAATAGCTACAAATGCTAGTCTATTTAAGTTAACTTATGGTCATGATGCAATTTTGTCACTGGATGTTACAACCTATTCGAATTCAACATCAAAACAAATTATTAGTTATAAATTATTGGAATCTCATGGTTGATGAATTAAATGAACTAGATAAAGAAAAATTAGACACAATAGAGAATATAATGAAATAAAAAGAAAATGTAGTAGGGTTTTATAACAAGAAAGTACACAGGATCATATTTTGTAAAGGCGACATTGTTTGAAAAACTATTTTACGTATCAATAAAAAACTTAAAACCATCCCAAAATTAGAAGGGACCATTTGAGATAATTAAAGTATTGTTGAAAAATGCGTATTCAATTTAAGAGAAATCAGGATTGTTAAATAATTCTCAAATTTTATCTATAAATAGGAGATATCTAAAATAATATCAACCAACAATGGACATAAAAGGAATTAGCATTCATTAATTGAAAGTAAGAACTCCTTAATCGATTAAAATAATTATTTATAATCACAACATAATAAAAATTAAAAAGGCAGCTTAGACTAAAGCCGCCTATATATTGTTCTCATATTCTTAAAAAGCACATTGTAGCCTTCACATGCTTCCAAAATCTATTTTGTTTTTCGTGAAGAAGACTTTTTATGTTCTTCGCCATGTCTTTCATGGTCTCGACTTCCTTTTCCTTTGAGTTTATGACCTTCTTGATTAGAAGTTGATCATTTGTTAACTGGTCCAATTTTTGCTCCAACTCAGCAATCTCTGAAGCAATGATAGTTTATCTTTTTTTGGTAGCATTCAATGATTCATTTAGCTTCAAGAAATGATCTCAAATTTCTTTCAATTGGTCCTTTAATGCTTGTCTTTTCTCATCCATCATTTTCCTCTTTCTAGTAAGTTGAGCAGTTTGGTCAATTAATTTAAGGCTGTCAAATAAGATATGGCTTCTTGTTGATTAAGGTTATATTGTTCAAACCGGTCCTTAACCTTTCATAGCGAATTCTCAAATCCTTCAATGAAAGTCCAATCTTCAACCAGTATTTTCAAAAGGTTTTGACTAAAAACTACATGCAATAAGTGTTTCAGCCGTTTAGCGGGAAAATCAAGGGGTTTATCAACTTTAGTTGTAGTCAAACCTTGAGATTTTGTCTCAGATCTAGACACACTAGAAAATATGTGGTGAATGGAAAAAATCAGATCTTGCTCCACTAAGGCCTCCAAGTCTACATCGCTAAGAGGTTAGTGACTCGGGATTAAGATTGACTCCACTTTAGTTGCACGGGTTGCTTATCTGTTAGTGGTGATGTAGTAAAGGTTGAATACTCAAAAGCTTGGGCTTCAATAAGAGCCATACTTTGAGCCTAACCAGCATCAATTGGATCAACTGGAATGGTTTGTTCAAATAACTTTGATTAAAATTCGTGGTTTAAAATAAAGTAATAAGATATTATGGTGAAAGTATGTTAACATTGATTATGCAAAATAATTGCTTGAGGGTGAGGATATGTCGACCAAAGGGACAGGATCTTGTGGAGTGGTCTTGACAATACCCTGAGAAGGAATTTGAGCAAAAGCCACAAGTTAAGTCTCAATCGATGACTCAACTTGAATAGGTTCAGCAAGCTATTATTAATAGAGGAAAATAAGTTGATGATATATATATATATATATATATATATTATCATAAGAGAAGTATATTATTCGAATAGAAAATACCGATAATACCTTGGGTTGTTCTGTTTGAACTTCTACTTGGTTATGGCCGACATTTTCTCCAGTCTTTTGTTCCATCGACTAAGGAATGAAAATAAAAGGTTAAATACGTTTTAAGAAATAAAAAGCAACATATGAGCAATATGACTTACCAAAGTCGATGACTTCTATTTTTTTGACTACTCCTCTAAAAGAATAGCTTCTTCTTGATCCTTTTTCATAATGTTAGTAGAAGTTAACTAAGAGATAGTAAAAGGTAAGGAACGTGGGCTGCTTGAAATATCTTTAGGGATGATGGAGTAAGACATTTTTGAACCAGCTTAAGAGATTCATGTGGTGTTTCCTCTTTTTCTAATATGTTCCTGGTGGCAACTATTTTTTGCATTAGAAGCTGGTTTTATTGCATGAAAATCCAGTTATAAGTTATGAATCAAGAGAACATGAAGTCAAATTTTTGAAAAGATAGATTATGATTGGTATGTAGCTCGAGGTTTCTTTCAAGGAACCCTTTTTACAAAGAAAAAAAGGCATTCAACATCCTTGTGCGTTGTTTGGGGAGGTTGGCCACTGAGAACAATTATGACTAATAGTCTATAAAGTACTCGGTGTAGTAGCTGGATGAATGAAAGGTGAAAGGTGTGATATGAACTCAATGTTTATAGTATAACAAGAAGAGGTTGTCGATCTCTTCATGAGATTTTGATTGTGATCTATCCTCGCAGATCACGTCCTCTGCTTTATCAAACATAGAGCTGGGAGCACGTTGGCTTAAGTCGAATTTCCTTCCCACCAACCTGAAATTCTTCTCATTGAAGCTAGGAAAGAGGATCTGGAAGTTTTAGTCTCTACTTCCATATTTCCAGGCTTTTGGCTTGCTTCCCTAATATGTCGCAAGGGAAAGGTATGATGAACCATGTTGGGAAATGAGTGCGAGCACTAAAAGAGGCCATGTTGGGTTCGTGTTTGGTGGTCTCGAAGAACATAGAATAATATTGGAAGAAGGTGTTGAATGTGCTCTTTTTTGTCACACTCCGTGTGAGGTATGACAAGTGGTATATTTCAACCACACGAGAAATGTTGGATGAGGCTTCTCCACTAATATATGGCTTGAAAACAACATTCAACCATAGTAGGAGGTAGAAGGGGCCGCCCAAGTTGTTGAGGGCCTTGTTAGTTGAACGTAGCTCGTTGATCGCATAAAAAATTATCATAAAAAGCTCCCAAAAGTAGTTTGCTCAGGCACATAGAAGTTCCTTCATGAAGTAGTTATGCTAATGAGAGCATTGATTTTGACACTTGGAGGGATTTGATGCAGAATACAAAAGATGATAATCAATGTTGTAAAAATAATATATGTTCAACGTTTGAAATCGAACCCGTCAACATTTTATTTTGATTAATAAAAATTTGGTAGGTGAGCTTAGAGAGATTATGGGTGACTTTTGGATTTTTGGGATGAAGGTCGAGCTTGAAGGTCGATCCAATGTGGAAGAGACTGGTAATGGTCACTCTCTTGTAAAAGATAGCGTAAGTGGTATAAAAGGTGCCGGTAGTTCGATTCCAAAAAAAGAACGAACTAATCATCAATAGAGGATTATGGTGTAAAAGGTACCTGGAGAGATGGCTCAAGTTGAAAATGTCAATATGCTTCCAGGCTTCTCCTTTCTCAACTTTGACTCTATCAAGCCATGAAAAATACAACTCCCTTGTGACTGATGGTGTAGCTCGAAAAACTCTCTGAGTGTTCTCTAGGAAGCTAATATCTATGCTTATTTGAAGGACATAAATCTCTTCATTTGATACCTTGGGAAGAACTAGTTTCATAGTAGGTTAAAGGGGTTCCAAAAATGCATAAGTCATGTCTTTTGTTATAAAAGGGACTAATACCTGGGATTGGTACATGGCTTTCTTTTTCTCAGTCATGGTGGGGTCAGGAATATAGGTCACCTCATATATTCTTGGATTAGATTTTTCTAGTATATTGCTAGAAAGGATTTCTTAGCAGTTGAAGAGGCCATTTGGGAGGACTTTTAATATTATGAAAATAGTGACTGGAAAAGAAGAAAAATAGTTCGTAGGAAACCCGAAAATTAAGATTAGACAAGAACTTGAAAGGTATGCAATGGAAAAAGAAAGTAAAGTGTTAAAGGAGCCAAACATTTATAAGGGGATTTCTACAATGAGTCTTTCCTTAAAGATGATAGAGCATGCAGGTGGCGTGTGCGACGTGATTGAAATCATGGTGAAGACAATTAGTGATGTGGCCAACTTTTATCAGCCAATAACGTTATGGGTTTTGATGATGACTCTAAGGTTTGTAGCCCAAAAAAAATGTTTTCGTTACAAATCTTGGATAATGGACCCTAATTATCAGACATTAGAATGAAATGGTGTGTTTCCCACTTAAAAGGAAGATGAAAAGTCATATGGTGGATTGATGCTAAAAAATATTAAATATGAATATACTAAGTATTTTTTAGGAGGCCTCTATTAATATAAGATAATTTGTTTTGAGTTTGACATGAATGATTCAGGATTTAACGTTGACAGAGATATAAAATTCTTGATAATAAAGAGGATTTCTACGAGTTAAAGGTCGATGAATTAAGGAAAGAAAAGTTGTTGACAAATAACACTTGAAAAAGTATAAAGAATTAGTTATAATTGGTTCGACATACTCTAATATTGTTTGATGTGTTTGTAGTTTGTTTGTCAAAGCATGGATAATGATGTTAAATTATTGTAATATACAAGTTATTTGAATGAATAAAAAGATATATATCATCCATTTATTTTTTAGGTATTTTTTATTACACATATCAAATGTAGAAAAAAGATTTGTTAAGACAGTTGTGTTATAAATAAAACATATAAATAGATTTGATTTCATTTTATAAAGGCGTAAAAAATAATATACGTATTTATTGGAATTATCTAGCATTTATTTGATATTTTTTACCATTGATCCGGTATAATGTAAATTGAACCAAATGTTATAATTTTTTTTTAAGTATAAATAATCTTGCTTATACATTTTTCATTGTTATGTTACTATTTTAGATATAATAATTTTTATTTTAACATACATCCTGAAAAAATCCAATCTTAGATGACATTTTAATAAATATTTAAAGTGTTGAACATATGATCTTATATGTATAAAACTCCCCGTCGAAGTTGAAAACTAGTTTTTACATAAACACATTCATTATTTAATGGTGGAACATTTAAGAAAAAATAGTAAATCACTTTTAGTAGTTAGAAGATCTTTGCCAAACTTTTAACTCTATCGGGTACTACATTGCTCGCAGCAATCGAAAGATTTAACGTATTAAGTTTTAACATTCTCGGTTGGCTCCACTATTCTAGAGGATCAAGCAAGGTATAGATTATTACACCCACTTCCATAACTACTCCACATTGACCCACGTCAACGTGGAACCTTCCTTACAAAAGAAAAAGCTTCTTCCCTAAGGTGTGGTAATGACTCGTTCGTTGCGGGCTAGGCATTGACACCTAATGGTGCATGCAGTAAATGGAAGAGTCTTCAATCTCTCATTACTCTCATATGACCTATCTTTAGCTTGATGACAATTTTTTGTAGAAAAGTGTTGTTGTTGTATATTTAAAAATAGTTAGAATAAAGTTGACAAAAAAAGAAAGAGATAAAAAATATATAATATGATATATAATTAAAAATAAATATATATAAATAGAAATATAATAAATAGAATTCAATTTCCATGATGTTCTCAATTTCAAAACCGTGTTTCTTTTTCGGTCTTGCATTTCCAAGTTAGGGTGAGATAACAAGGTAGTATATCTTTTTCATGGAAAGACTATGAATGCTTTCAAAAGAATGACAATTAATGTTTGTTTATTTTTTAATATTATATTTTTTAATCATTTTTATAATTTTTTAATGAAAATATAAATATTAAAAAATAATAATATTAATTAATATATTAATTTTAAAAATTAGTATATTATTTTTTAAATTCAATTCTATTTAAAGCAGCTTTTTTATTAATTTTTTCAATTGTATTATTTTGAAAACGTTAAAACTATAAAGGAAAAATATGAGATTGTTATAGAACTTTATAAGGGATTTTATATTAAATATTATTAAATATTTTTAAAAGTTCATATAAAAATATTAAAAGAAATATTATTATTCTCTCCTTTTTTTATGTAAATAAACATCCTTTATTTTTCTTAAAAAAATTCTTTAGGAATCAATTTTTTTACTTTAATTTTTACAATTTTGTAACTAGGGTTGATTTAAACATTTAAAACTAATGATTTTTTTATTAAAAATATTTATTATATTTTATATTTTTGACATGATAAAATTTATTTGTGTTTAATGATGATTAGAATCATTTATGAAAATTAAAGTTAATATTTCCTATATTTTATACTATTTTATATCTATTATGTATTTATTTTTTCACATTATATACCATATTTATTATTTTTTATTATTATTTTTCTGTTTCTACTTAAAATATACATACTTCTAAAAGATAAAATATTTATTATTCTATATGAATTGATTCCTCTAACTAATTGCGAACTTTTTTCTTTTATGCTTTAATTTTTTTCTTTTTTAAAATGGTAAAACATCTTGACCACGCCAGTAGAACTTTTGTGATTCTTCATGTTTATTAAATTAGAATACTAGATGCTGGCTTGTGTAGCAAAATAATAAAAAAGGAAATTACCCGATAAACCACTCGTGATTTTTAAAAAAAATAAAAAATGTAGTCCTTTAGCATGTGGTGCATTGTATTAACACCCAATATATTATTACCTAGACATGCAATTTTATTATAATTAATATAGACAACTGCCCCATTCTATACTAAATGGAAGAGAGAATTAGGACGTAGTACTTAATTTATTTTTCTTTTGTTAATTACCACTCGGATAATTAATAAATAAAAAAATTTAATTGAAATTATAATATTTAAAAAATATTTATAATATTGAATGTTATCCTTTTATCATGATTTTAAAAATGATGATTAACATGATTGATTTTATTTTATATAATAATGCCAGTTTTCAAATATTTTATTGAGTATAAATTATATTTAGAATGATTTTATAATACATAACACTTCCGTTTAAAAATAACTTCCGTTTAGTTTGTTGAAAAACCAGCAGTGAACCCCAATTCATCAAACCAATAACTTTTCAATCTTTATTAGTTTAATTCTTCGTATAAAATAAAAAATAATTGATTTGCTTCATTGAAATATTTAATTTGATGTTTAAAAAAAATATTAAAAAAACTATTTTGTTAAATTTTTATAAGAATCTGATTTTATCATAATCTTTATCGCCCATTGGGATGTAAAATACACAATTTTAGTATTTATCAACGCATACACTTGCACAAATTTAAACTATCATTAAAATAATTAAGGCTTTTTTTTAACGATTTACGGTTATATAAATTAATACAAAATATATTAAAATTATGAAAGTGGGTTTAAGTCATCATCAATATGCTTCTCAAAAAATAATTTTTAACAAACAGAAACTTATTAAAAAAAATCTTGTAAAAATTAAAATTACCATTACTTTTTAAAATAGTAATTAAACAAGATCTTTTTAGTGAATATTTATCATTTTAAGTTGTTTAATAATTTAAATAATTTGATAAATTATGATAGAACTTATCAATTTCTTTAAACTGTTTAAAATTGTTTGGAAATTATTTCTTCTTTACATTTTAAAAAATACTATTGTTTAACCGGTAGTAAAATAATTTTATTATTTCTATATTCTATCACTATAAAACTATTCACTATTTCCTCTTCTATAACTGTGATTATACAATGTAAGTTAATATTTTTCTTTCTCCAAATATCCTTTCCTTTTCTAAAAGGTATGAATACAATCAAGGTGAGTTAACCTGTTTTTTTAATAGAAAATCATATCTTTTAAAAAGTGGTCACAAATGAAAGCAATTTATACCTAATTAAAAAATTTGTTTGTGTTAATGCATGCCAATATTTAGACTTGTCGAACATTTAGGTCATTAGCAATCCCATCTCAACGAAATAACCCAATCAAATTCAGGTATCTACGAATCTTGAAAATGAACAGAAGTGCCTTGCTACTTACGTATGCTGTTTCCAGAAAAAAAAAATTACTTTTATTGGAAGACTTGTAAGCTAAGGAAAACTTTTCTTTTCTTTATAAAAAAGTTACGATTTTTTTAATACGTAATTAATAATATATAATAATATATAAAAATTCTTATTTATCAATTTTTATTATTTATCTCTGGATAAATATTAACAAATCGAAAAGTTAAATTCACTTTTTAGTCCATTAAATTTAAATGCATTAGAAAGTATTCTTTACATTATATGAAAATTTTAAATTGAGATAAAATTTAAAATTATAATATATATATATATATATATAAAATTTAAATTGAATAAAAAATATTAGTAATCGAAATTTGAGGAGAACGGATTTATTCTTACTTGTGTAAGCTACAAATATGATTAAATGATTAGGATAAGCAATCAAAATGCAGGATGCATAAAAAAAATTAGCATAAAATGAAAAATTCTAAAGTAATCTAGAGTTGATATTAAAAATAATTAATAATATAAAATTTATTAAATTAAAATAATATCTTATATTACAATAATAAAAAGTATAATATAAAATGTCTATCTTATATAATAGTAGTATACAAATTTTATAACTATAATGTAATTGATACATTAAAGAATTATACATATGCAAATTAATTAAGTATTTACTTGATAATATAAAGAATAACTGTTGAATAAAAAATATTTTATTAACATTAAAAAGTTATAATAAGAACAATGTCATTATTATTAAACAAGTACATAAATTTAATTATCTATCTTTTTAAAGAGAAGAAAAGAATCTTAAAATAGAACATAACATTATGAAATTAATAGAATGTAATAAATATATAAATATTAATATATTTGATATTGTACAAAATATATTTTAAATATATTCAAATATTATTAAACTTTTAAATACATTTTATATTGTCTTAATCATTGTTATGACATACAAAATTAATAGATATCATTTATCATTACATAAAATTCTGTTTGAGATAGTTACCAATTTTTAGATTTTAATTTTTAAATTAATTTTAAAAATAAAATTTATTAAAAAAAATAAATTTTAATTAATTTTTAATATATTTTTAAAATAATTTCAACTCAATTTAAAATATTTTTTTAACTGTTTCTTTTAACTTTAAAATATTTTTATTTTTAAATTTTATTACACTACACAATTATTGTAATCACTATCAAACTGTCGCTAACACAATAATTATTATCATTATTATTATTATTAATAAAATAATATTATTTATAATAATAATAATAATAATAACTATAAACATAATTTAAAAATTAAAGAAGAGAAATTTTATATCTTTTCATAATTCAAAATTCTTAATCTCATGTTAGTTATTAAATTTTAATTTTCATATTTTAAAAGTTTATTTTAATTATTTAATTCCGTTTAAATTTTTATTAGAGAATCTCCACACTATTAACCTTAAAACACAAAGCTCAACATCCCTCATTTATCTTTGTTTAACCTTAAATGAAAAATTTTATGTAGAAACACGATGTTGATTTCAAACTACTGTTTTACCAGTTAATTGATTTATTTATATAAATTTTACATTGTTTTAGTTATATATTTTATTTGGGAATTTGTATTTTAGTAAAACTTTAAAATGTTAGTTATTTAACTTTATTTTAAAATTATATTTCCATTTGTAACTTAATTATACTTTTAAATATTTTTAAATTTTTTATAAATTTTAATATATATATATATATATATATATATGGCCAATAATTTATTGATGTATCTAATAGTCCATTACATTCCAATAAAATCAATCTCTAAACCTAATTTTACGTGTTGTCTAAATTTTTTTCGAAAAATGTTAAGTAATCTATTATTTTAATATTTTATTTGATTGAAAGGAAAAAGAAAGAAAGAAAAAGAAAAAAAATGATATAAATTTTTTTTTCTATTTATTTGTGTATAAAAATAAGAAGGAAAAAAATTATTTTTTACAGGTTTCATTAAATTTTTATTTTCTCTAAATTAGTAAAAAATAAAAGAAAAAAGTTACATTTTTTTTATCTTTAATTATTAAAATTACTATATATTTTTAAAAAATAAAAATAAGTATTATATTAAAAAAATAATAATAAAACAATTAAAATTTTAAAATTAAATTTTAATTTTTTTAAATTTATACTATTAATATTTTTTTCATTTCCTTAATTTTTTTTTTATTTTTATATATCCAAAAAATTTATTTTTTTATTAATTATTTATTTTTTCTTTCTTTCCTATTTTTCACATCATCCAAATAAATTATAAATCGCAATTTGATTTCAACTTCAAAATCAAGTATGAACTTCTCTCAGTTTTTAGTGTTTTTATGGCAACTTTAGAAAGCGTGTAGGTTTTTAGCTGAAAAATGAATATTGACCATTGTCATTTCTGGATTTTTATTTTCAAAAATGTTCTGAATTTGGGTTAATTGAACTCAAACATTTCTCTTATTAAGTTTGGTTTGACAAAATTAGCTCCGAATGTCCTTTCGGCGGGCATCGATCGGTGACTTTTGGACTTATACAAGGTTTCGTAACTTTTTATTGATTCGTTTGGTTTTGTAATTCGTACAGTCCTTAAACATAAGAAAAACATTGGCAATATTACACAAATAAAGTAATCTTAGAAACCTCAAAAAAATAATTTATTGTTAACTTTTTTTCTTTGACTAGTAAAAGGGACAGAACAGAGAGATTCCCAAAAAAATACTGAAAAGTCAATATGTAAGATTTGTATGAACTTTGATTCGGTGCATGTAATTGAAAAGTATATTGTTTATAATTGATGTTATATATATATATAAAAGCATATATCCCTATTCTAACATTATACGAATCAACTTTTTTTAGCTGACTTCCTTGGATCTTATATTACATTATCCCATAATAATATTGGTTGCATAAGAAATATGTAAGTTATTCCAATTATTGTTATAAAAATTCTAAATTTTTACTTTCGTATTCTATAAATTTATTTTTATACTATATTTTATTAATATGTTTTATATTTATTATTAATTTAAAAAAATTAAATTATTTATTTTTTGTTAGTTTAAAATCAATTTTTATAAATAAAATACTAATTTATGATGTTAAATATTATAATGTCAATTTAGATATATTTTAAGGATCAATTTAAAAAAATTAAAAAAATTTTAATAATAAAAATAAAATATTTTAAATTTTATTTATTAAAATTGTAAAAATAATAATAATAATAATAATTAATATAGTAAGATAAATGGAATTTTATTTTTTAATATATTTTATTTAAATATATTTAAACGTAATATTTAATAGCGTAAATTAACGTATTATTTATTAATATTAACAGTAGAAATTAACATAAAAAATAAAAATTAATGATATAATTTTTTAAATTAAAAAAAAATAAAATATTTTAATAAAGTAAAGAATCACTCTTATAAAAAATGGTTTCGTGCACTCGGTTGAACCGAAAATTGATACATTAGATCGAAAGCGATATTAACTTATTTTAAACTGGTTAGAATGGTGATTTTGTAGTGAAACCAGTCACTCACAGTCACAGGTTCTATTAAATTGGTGGGATTGAACATTTTGTTTTTTTTTTTTTAAATAGGTACAAAGTACAAATACTTGTTTCAAGTTTCAACCTTTCAGATTTGGCGGTGGGGATACCTTTCCTTGTTTCACAGTGGGGTCAACATCACTCATCCATCCAATTTGATTTCCGGACCCTACTTGCTTAATTATCTTCCCCCAAGTAATTTAAAATTAATATATTCAAAATTAATGTATAAAAGATTATTATTTTACAAAAATTAATTTAACATTATATTAAAAATATTTACTAATTTGAGCATATT
Organism: Canavalia gladiata; assembly: GCA_037954105.1. NCBI lineage: Eukaryota > Viridiplantae > Streptophyta > Magnoliopsida > Fabales > Fabaceae > Canavalia > Canavalia gladiata. The sequence continues at coordinate 27,773,013 of CM075662.1, forward strand.
TTATAATTTTATCTGAATATTGTTATATTAAATAGAATTTTGATTATTTAATTATATTTTAAATTTATTTTTTATTTGATTTGTAACATTTTTTCATATAAAGTTTTTTAGTTTAAAGTTAATTTAATTAGATATTATGTGATAATAATTATTTTAAAAATTAAATTTAAAGTATAAAAACTGTTTATATTATAATAGACTCTTATAATTTTTTTTTGTAAGTAAAATTTTTAAATTTATAATTTTGATATATACTGATTTAATTACTGATTTACTGGTTCAATTGATGATACATTGACTCAGTATCTTGACCAAGTCCATAGCTGAACCGATTTTTATAATACTGATTAGAACATTAAAAAAGAGTATAATTTATTTTAAATAATTTTAAATTAAATAATATGATAGAAAATGTAAAAATAAATTATAAAAAATATTAGACAAATTTATTATAAATAATATAACCCAGATTATAGTTCTCTCCTTCACCTAGTGTATCTCTCACCATAGTCACGGTCAACAAGTAAATATTAATGGTCTTTAACCGATTGGATTGTATCATTTTCTTTTTTCGAAGGTATTGTGGATTGTACGGGTAGTTATGACTTAATTATAGAGATTTTAATTGTGAGAATTCAACATGGTACAATTTTCTACATGTGAAGATTTTCACAATTCTTATTCATTTGTTATAATTGTTTTTAAGAAAAAGATTGAAATTTTTATATATTGAATCTATCGAACTTCATGACACCATGAAGATCTAATTACATATTAAATTTTATTTTTTAAAATTAAAATTATAACAATTATTATTCTTAGAAAATGGAACAAAAATTTATATGAAACAAAAATTTTTATTAAACAATTCTTGCCTCAAACTTACAATTACCACGATTATATAAACGGATGACATCACGTATTACATTTATCTCTTTATTTATATTAGTGACTTTTTTGGTTTTATTGTAGAATTTCATTACAATTTTTAAAGTAGTTTGTAGATGTTGGATCAATACTTGATATTCTTACAAAACAAGCTTCATTTAGTTTTGAATATTTTAAATACAAGATAACATTTTAAAAGAAATATTAATTTATGGTATACAAGGCAAAAATGGATATTTGTTAGTCATATAATAGAATTATGATTTAGCAAAACATGGGTGAAAATACAAGTGTGCAATTTTTAGTACAGGTCATAAAAGTAAAATAGTGGAATAACTTTGATCTTAGTAAAAATCAACAAAAAAGAAATAGACGAATGGATAAAATATTCACATATAAAGAGAATCAATCCACCAGCAAGTTGCACCTCTACTACCCGCAAATAATAAGAATCATAATTCCTAGCAAAAAAAGGTCAACAATAGTAACTCTTGCCGCGACAATATTAGAGGAAGAGTTTCAATAACAATTAAAAGCAATTTGAAGTAAACCTGAGGGAGATGAAGAAATAGGGTCTAACCCAAAAAATTATTATGAAGACTCTGAGGACCAATATAAAGCCATAAATTAAAATAAGAATTTGTAAAAAAGAGGGGGAGGGGGAGAGAAAGTAAAAAACAGAGAAAACCAACAAAGGACAGAAGACCACTTCCCCATATAAGTATAGTCTTTCAGAAAACAGAAGCACCACTCCAACCCCTATCTGTATGCAGACATTTGTCAACAAGCAGTATCCCCACAGTAATTAAAATCAAGCCTCATAACTTGAACCAGAATATCAAAATAGACCTCAATACTTGTACCAAACCTCAACACTTGCACCTTCAGTATGAAGTATCACAGACGAACTTATAAGAAACCTATCCTCCATTATAAAAGGCAGTGGATCCTTTACTAAGCGGCATTGAAAAAAATCTAAAGCAAAGAAAATGTCTATCTACATTTTCCTTGTAAACACTTTTGTGTCTACTTGTACTAGTTTCTATTCTGTTTGTAATAATTTATCAAGCTTATCAACTAACATGCAATACTATACAAGTGTTTGTTGAGAAGAAAATCTTTGTAATTTACCAGCCTCAAATATCTTTCATCAATAATAGAAGACACATGTTATGAATTATATCCATTTGTTTCTATTTACTTGCATTGTATTTATACTTTGTTATATTATCCGACTATTGTATTTCACTTTCTTGTTTCTGATTGTATTATGAACCTTATTGCATAGCTTTGTGAATTATTTTTTCCATCATAATTTGTTTCCCCATATTTGACTTTGTAAACATTTAGTATCAGAGTTTAATTCAGGAGGGATTCTAACTTAGGTTCTCGATGAGGATTGAGTCTTTTCCTCATCTTTACCCCCGAAAGTAGTCTAGTGTAGCAGTGGAAACTGTTCATATATTGGTTAGTTTGGATAGTGGTTCCGGTAATGAAAAAGGTTTCTTATAGCCGTTGGTTAGCTAGGATGGTCCTATAATATAAGACTCCATTTGGATGTAATGGAAAACCTCCTCAGAACTCTAGGCAATATGAATCTGTGAATAAATAATTCAATAATTCTAAGAACAAAAAATAAAGAAGCTTCCAATAGTAATAACCCATCATCCAAACTAAAAATAGTAAAGATAGAAGAAAGATTACATATTTGGTCTACCAATCATTAAGAAAAGTGAAGTATATAAAAGCCAATACTTTTGGTCCCAAAATGAAGAAGAAATCCATATGTTTAAATACAGTTTACCTAAGAACTGGAGATAACAACATTATTAGTATGTTAGAAGAAGATAAAACAAAATAATATATAAAGAAGGGGTTTAACTTCATACATATCGGACTTATCCAAGTTGCAGTAAAACCAAATTTTATGCTAAGAGTGAGTATACTCATATTAACAATACTAAGAGATATTGAATTCAAATAGTTTAAAGATTCACTAATAGCCACTTTAGATAGTAACTATCATGATCGACTTGTATTTTTTAATTGTTACCCAAAATTTTCAATGAACTTAAAAAATGAATATACTCTTGAGGCTTTGAAATTATATATAAAAACCCCATAAAATATAATAGAAGAAAATTACGACCCATATCAAGTAATTTATAAAATTTATTACAAGGTTACAAAAATATATTACAATTTTAGGGCTCTGAGAAAATCAATCAGAGATGAGACAATTTTAATAGAAGCAAACCTTAACAAAACTAAAGTCCAAGTACTGCAGAAAATAAAACATAAAGAAGTAATAACAAGAGTTCCCCATAATGGCTATTACAGGACGTGATAGAACAACCAAAAGTTACTAATACCCAAATTAGAGAATTAATCGAAGATGGAAATGATGTCAGGATAAGGATGAACAAATCTTTATCCATAAAAATAAGAGAACCACAACAATGTAAAATAGAAGGTTCACGGCATTTAGTAGACAACTCCTTAATTAACATAAATATTACATGAATAAATAATCAGACACCCAAAGTAGCACTTCTAATATATGAAGATGGGTCGGATTACTCGTCCACAACTTCACAAGTATTAAATACTATTACTAAGGGTGAACCATTTAAAATAAACAAAGAATGGATAAGAAATGATTTCAAAGTAGAATATAATGGAAAAGAAAGGGAAGAATTTTTTAAAAAGTTTTTAGGAGAAGAAATTATACAAATTAGAAAAATATTCTACAAATACATAGAAGAAAATGAAGTCAACATCTACTTCTTTGACTGTTTTAGAAATTATTATGAGAAAAGAAACACTTTAGAAATATGCCCTATAAATAAAACTACTATAGTATGGAAAACTTTAATAGGAAAATAGTAGAGGCTGAATATCCTCCTCAAGAAAATATTAAATTACAATTATGAGAAAATACATCGGTAAAAACAGGACCCTATAAAGATATTGGAACATAAGGAAATATAGAAAAAAAGGGCACAAAAAAGGTACATGAAGAATTAAATTACCTTAATATTATGCTAAAAACTATAAGCAGACAATTAGTAAGAATAGAAAATAGAAATGAAGCTAGTAGTTCAAATAGAAATGAAGAATTAAATTACTCTAATGTTATGTTAAAAACCATGAGCAAACAATTAGTAAAAATAGAAAATAGAAATGAAGCTAGCAGCTCTAATAATTAAAAATTATCTATCAATCCCTACAATAGGTAAACCTGTATACAAAGTGACACGCTCGTCGCAAACGCGCAAAAATAATTTCTAGATTTCCCCCAAACTATTGGTATAGTAAGGTGCAACCTAGGTCATCTCCCAAAGACCATTTCAGATTCTTAAGCAAATAAGGAGAAAATTAGAACAAGGGGGGTTTTTGTAAAGATGTGATATTAAGTGCGAAATGCAAAATACAGACTGAAATTAATTTGACTTAACAATTATCAACTCAAGGAATTCAGAGGCTATTTTCATAACTAATCATTGATCACTAAAATCATGCATTGTGTTTATCAACCTAGGATCATTTGGAACCCCTACAATGATCCTTGAATTCTCTACTGAGAAACCTCTCAGAATTCAATTGATTATGATCAACAAGACTTAGTAACCACTTAATCTTTCATCTAAACCAATTTTATAATCAGAATTCAGTTGAAGTAAGTAATAAAATGAAAACCTTCAATTAAATTACTTAATTTCTACTCTTCAAACTTTTGGAAAATGATTTACCAATCAAAAACCAATTATAAATCAATTATGCATTAATCAAAATACGTCAACCGATCAAACTTTGATTAAAGAATAAAATTGAAGAATATAGTGAAGTAGAGTAGAAACCACTTAATAAGCATGTAAATAAAGATCAAGACCTCAAAGTTAAAATGAAAATAGCTTGAATCCTTGAATTGAAACTACAAACCTAGCCTTCCATGAAGGAGGCAAACTAACAATAAAGAAAAACTAAGCCTTTCATGTAGGAGGCAAACTAACAAGAAAGAAAACCTAAGCCTTCCATGAAGGAGGCAAAACTAACAAGAAAGAAAGAAAGAAAGAAAGAAAGAAAATGGTATTGGAGTTAATCTCCAAAATGGTGTGTTTCTCCTCTTGTAAACCTTTCTATTTATAGAGGATTTCTGAGGCATCATCTTCAGAAAGTCACCAACTAGGATATTACTTTTCCACCCTTTTATTGCTTTCACATGGGCTTTGTTGAAAATGCAAAACACTTTTGAATTTTTGTCACCAATTAGCACAACAATTTTGACTTTCTTGCACCGCAATTTCGGATGTTCACATGTCCGAATTAGAGCTTGACTTCTGAACAAAAGTTGTAGCCCCGGATCTTATCTTTCCAAAGGATCTGATTTCATCTCAATATGACTTCTGTATCTCAAGATATGGCCAGATCTTTGCACACTGTTCAAATTCCACGTCAGCAACACTATCTCATATTTTGAGATAATTTCGGAGTCATAAACATCCCATTTAGAGTCTGCTCTTGCTTTGTAACTGTGGACACTTCTTTAAGCTTTCATTCAAGACAGATTTCATGATTTTTGGATGTCTAAAACTCCTATTATGCTCAAAATACTATAATAGTGTCATTTTAATTGGGTAAGCAAAGAAATTCAATTAAACTTCATATGAACCCAAACTCATAAAATATGACAAAGACCACTTAATTGAACATATAAGAAGTCTTAATGAGATAAAAGTGAGAGATAATTATTTATGAAATTTATGCTTATCACAAAGTCAATAGTACCCATGAATCGTTTAAGTTAAAAAGTACCTTAAAATTAGATATTAACGAAATAAAAGAAAGAATAAAAATTAGGACTATAAAAATAAACAATCAATGTAATAGACTCAGAGATAAATAAAATAAATTTTAAAACAATAATGATTCAAAATATTGAAATTATTATACAAGACCTACCTCATCCAATGCAAGCTTTAAAGAAAGGACGCAATTGGTCCAAAACAGGTTCTCATGAACCAGTATAGAAGAGTGGACCTTCGATGAATTAAGTAAACAAGCCATACTAGACATAACTTTCTAGATGACTACGGCAGGCGCTGCTTATAAAACTAAAGGATTATCCGATAGAAGTGTCGCTTGAGCTATTATACAAGGATTCATAGGGCAATTCAAAGGATGGTGGGATAACCTTTTATCAGGACAAGAAAAAGAACTAATAATAAATAACATAAAAAAAATCCCACAAAGAGGATGCAATCTCCACATTAATATTTACAATCATTAAAAATTTCATTGGAGAGCCAAGTATATTCAGAGAAAGAATATGAGCACAATTGGCCAATCTAAGATGTCCAACTATGTGAGATTATAGATGGTATAAGGATGTGTTTATATCAAAAGTTATGATAAGAGAAGATGCATTATCACCATATTGGAAAGAGAGACTTGTCGCAGCCTTACCAATACTATTTGCAGAAAAAGTAATTCATAAGTTACAAACCCACTTTGGACCACAAGTCCCATATGATTAGCTAACCATACAACTCCACAACACTACAACAGAAGCAGGAAATAAATATGTACGGATGCAAAAATACAGAATAACATAGGAAAAGAATAATTAAATAATAGAATAGAATTAGGAACCTTTTGTCAACAATATGACATAAAACCATTAAAATCCCCAAGTATACAATATAAAAGAAAAATAAAATGACAAATGAGTAGACCGAAAAAATCATCCAACTTTAAAAAAAAAATCCAATTTTAAGAAAAATAAAACTTTTAATCAAAGCAACAACTATAAAAGGACTAGGTCCAAGAAAACCACTAAAAAAGACAATTATGCTGGAGATGCAGAAAGTTGAGACATTACTCTAGAAACTGTCGAGTACAACAAAAAATCAATGAAATAAAAGATGAAGGTCTAAGACAAACATGACTAAGCATTATGATAAACTTTGATCCTGAACCTGAAATAGAAGATGATGAAAAATCATAAGAAGACCAACAAGATAATGAAATATATCAACTAGATAATAATTAAATAGAAGGATATGAAAATATTGAAGATGAAAATTATTGCCTATGACCCAAATTATGTAAATGTAAAAATTGTACTAAAAAAAATAATAAATGTATTAACACGAGATCAAACAACTTTAACATCTATAATAGACAAATGAAAAAAATTCTTTTTTAGAGAAGAATTTCTCCTACAAATAAATGAGCTAATTAAAAAAGAAAAAGAACAGAGTGTAAGAGAAATTAAACTAGTAAAATTTGACTAGTTCATTCTAATTATAATTGTTCATCAAATAATACATATTCTTATTTTACACCTTCACGATTCCAATTTTAAAATTTAAAAGAAATTAAACTAGTAGAATTTGACTAGTTCATTCTAATTATAGTTGTTCATCAAATAATACATATTCCTATTTTATACATTCACGATTCAAATTTTAAAATTTAACTATATCATGATTAAAATTATCTTTTAAGAAAGATATCTTTTCAAAATTAAAAAAATTAAACAAAAAGTGTGGATACTTTCTTTATATCCTGGATTTTATGTTATTAATTTTTAAAAAAAGAATTTAAATAGATCTTAGTTTCTTATATGTTTCTTCATATTATTTCCTTGTAATGACCCTTGCTTATGAAACCTTTTGATTGTCATGCTTTGGGTCATAGTAAAATTTTACATTACATTACTGGTTGTATTTTAACAAAACTGTCAAAATTTAAAGGAATATTGATGTGTTACTATTGTTTTTTGTAGTTGAGAAAAGTGCACATATTCCTTATTTATTTTTTATTAATTATTTTTAATAATGAATTTAAAATATCCAAATCTTCTCCTATACCTCTTTCAATTTTATTATTTATTTGTAATTATAATTTTTCATCATAATTCACATATTATTTTTGTTAGGATTTAAGATTACTTAATATTAGAAACATTATCATAGATCTAGTTAGTTTGTTTATATTTACAGATTTTATTGACAAATATTATTTCATCATTTTTTCAACTCCTTAAATTGTTGATATGTAAAATTACATATGATATAAAAAAATTAAATTATTATAGAAAGTCAGATCATCAATAAGTTACACATTATTTTTCACTAAGATGTTGGATTAATGAAGAATAGATTATATATATATATATATATATATATATATATAAAATCTATTTTTCATTAATCCAACACTTTAGTATATATATACATATTTTAATAAATAAACTTAAAATAATATATATTAAAATAATATTCATTAAAATAAAGTTATATAATAAAATATTAATTTTTTAAAAAAATTATAAAATTTTGTATATATATATATATTATTAAATAAACTTAAAGTAATATATATTAGAAAAGATATTCATTAAAATAAAGTTATATAATAAAATATTTTTTAAAAAATTTATAAAATTTTGTAAACATGATTTATATATAATTAAATTTATTAATTTAATGGTTAGATTGATAAAATTTAACCATTTAAAATAAATATGAGTGAAATAACTTTTAACGTGAGTTACTTTTGGTGTAACTTAATCCCTCCTCTCTCTCTACATGTATGTGTGGAATCATAGACAACATATAGAAAATAAGGTTGAATGTTGTATTGCAATAAAAATTATTTTTAAGATAAGTCGAGATATTAGATGAGTTTGGAGAAAGGAAGACAGAGAGAGATTCACACCAAATATTGTACTAATTCAGCCTTATCAACCTAAGGGATATATCTATTCCCTTTTATCATACAATAGGTATTTTTACTATTTAGAAAAAGTACAAACACTTAGCAAAAAATACAAACCTTAGTATTTTTATACAAGTATTTTTAGGCTTAATATACCCAAACTAGACACTTGTTATCTAATTATACTTTTTCCTAAAACATAACTTTGATTCAACAGACAAGTATAAAATTTACACTACAAGTTATGAATAAAGTAAACAAGTAAACGAATAAATAAGTAAGGTTCAACTTAGTTATGTCTCTTATCTTTTATTCATAAGATTTTATCTTCTGTGTTTCGATAAATACGTGACCTTTGATTAAGTGAAAAAGTAGTTGTTATGAGTCACACAAGAGTCTTACGGTAGGTGTACTTTTCACTTTCCTTTTTTACTTTATTTAGACAAGTGTTTTTTTAGCTTAAGTCAACTCTTCATTAAATGTCTAATTATTCTTTTTTTTTCTTGGGTCAATACAAAGATATACATATTTTCTAAGCCAACTAAATGAGCTTGTTGAGTTGGCTTTGCTAACTAGATGAGTTCATTGTTTGATATCATTTTTCTCTTGTACCTATCTAAGTACATTTTTGCATATATTTATCTCATTATTAAAACGTTAAATATTTCTTGGACTATTTTAATAATTATTTAATTAAAATATGGATTCAAATATATATATATATATATATATATATATATATATATATATATATATATATAAAAGGGATCAAGTTACTTGAGGGGTAACTCATGCTTAGAGCTAATCCATTTAATATCTCTTTTAAACGATTTGTATAAAAAAGGATGACACATAGAAGGAGAGTTGAATGTGATGTCGTAGAAAAATTAAAGATTTTTCCAAAAATGGTTATACTTTAAGACACTAGGTTTGTAACACCCATAATTTATCATAACGGACTTGCTAGGCTACAAATATCCTCTAGTAAGGAATTAAACAAAATTAAGAAAAAAAGCTAGAAAAATTAAAGAACTTTTGGCAAATTATGATAGATATAAGGACATGTGATGTACCAAATATTAAAATCTATAGCACAAAGGCTAAGTGAGGAGAAATTGAAAAAAAAAAACCCTTGTTTTGGTCTCCTAGTGGATTCGACCACCTTCTAAGTAATTAGAAAAATATGAGTTTAAAATTTTAATTAAGGTGTAAAGAGGAGCATAATCAAGTATAAGAAAAAAATTATAAATTTGTAAGAGACTTGGAAATGGTGAAGTAACCATTCGGCTATACTGGTTAAAATAAGTAAAAACATGTTAAAACCTTATTAGAACTTAAGAATAAACCTAAACATGCTTAAGGTTGTGATTAGAAATTAATCATGGAGTGTAGAGTGGATGATGAGAAATTTGGCCATAATCATTAGACGAGGAAGAAAGGTTTCAAAAATTTCTAAGGTTGGGTGAATTAATAGCCTAAGTTCTAACAAGTGTAAATCACCTTCTAAGGGAAGAAAAATTGAACCATAACACCAACTAAGGGATGTAGGTTCGACAACTTAGGTAATAAATAGGCAAAGTATGTTGGTTTGGGTGTTTAAAGATAATTAAATAATATATGAGTAAGAAACTTTAAATTTATGAAAAGGGAGGCAAGCAAGTAGGTTTACTAGTGTATCAAACTTAATTAGCCAAGTTATTAGCCAAAGAGGATAAAACTCCTAACATTTAAACTTGAATTAAGTAAGGTGTGCATAAAACATTCAAATTAATAAACATAGAGTAAGCAACCAAATAGGCCATTCGGCCAACTAGATTAGAAATTTTACATTTTATAACCTTACACTAAAAACTTTAAGAAGAACATAATATTTGAGAAAAGGAAAGGTTGAGAGCCAACTTAGAAGGATGAATGGAATAGGATCCTATGAGAGATTTATCATAAAACTTATGAATAATGCAAGATGGACAAGCTATTGGAAGAAGTTTACATGTTGTCCAAGAAAGTAACATAAAGCTTAATTAAGAAATTCTTGATTAGAAGATTAGTTTTGATTTAGAAATATTATGTCAACTTGTATTTTCTTATGAGTACACACAAATGAATGTAAAGTATATGGATAACACTTTTTATTGTTTAGAGAGTGATGTATTATATGATGTTCATATGTGATGATGATGCGAAAGTAGTTTGAAATAGAAGCTATATGTGCATGATATATTGGTTGGATTGTTTGAGCATGCATGTTATCTGGAAGATTTTATAAGAAACCTAATTAATTAAAGATCACTAAAGAAATAATTTATATGTTACTACTCTTAATGTGCCTTGTTCGCATTCATATGACAAAAGGTCTTTCTAAGATAGAGACAAAAGGGTCCTCCAAAAATCCTTCTATTATGAAGCGTTAGATCTTCCATGTTTATGAAGGTGACGACCATCAAGGAATGAGCTCATGTCGTAAGAATAGAAGGTAAGGTAGCAGGGCCAGTGAAAAAATATTATTTGACTAAGTAGTATTATATCTCTATATCTTAGATTATCACTAAGAGAGTGATAGATAAATTAGAAGAATTACGCTAAGGTATGAATAAAATGATGGTAAAATGATATCTATGATGTGATCCCAAAGATATGTGAGACTTATGTAATTTAGACTATGTAAATTATATATTTAATTAGAAACTAGTTCTTCTTTATGTGAAAGAGATCTACTTCAGCTAAGGTTTTCTAAAGATTAAAAATAAACTTACATGTATGACATGTTTTCTAATAAACTAAAGTGGATGGGATGAAAGTGATATCACTTACCCCAGGGTAGAATCCTACTAAGAAACTTAGTTTCTCACCCCTTCTCCCACCATTTCTTCCTAGATGGTCCAAATGTCATTTGTGATCATAGTAGTTTTCATGGAACTTAGTAACATCAACTGGACTGTAAACGTCCATAGATTGGTCATTATTTCTCCGGCCAACGTGCGAGTTTATTTCTCTTTGGGTCACCTATTCATATTTCCACCCTTATGGGGTGTTTCCACCACCTCTTGGCTACCAGGCACCTCCAGCTGAACTCGTAGAAGATTCCTCCTTGTCAGAAGGAGAGAGTGACCTCCAAACACCATCGCATTACTATAGTATCTATCATGCCTGATCATTACAAGGTAGTTCTCCATTCCTTAGGCCATATCTATTCCAGGCATTTCAAGAGATGGAAAATGGGACCTTGTTACCTTGGATGAAAGTCTATGGTTGGTGCATTATAATCCCCATCTCCCTGAAGTGTTTGCATGGCTATTTTTGAGAAAGAAGTTTAAAGTCATACCCATAATGTACATTTTGTAAATAGTTGGATGATTGTACTCTAATTAATTAGTATGTAGCTTGAATTATAGTATATGTGATGTGTGTGTGTGTAGTAGTAATTGTACATGTAATTAGGTGTGTAAATGCATAAATGTCTTTTCTTAACTTACCTTATCTAAACTATGTATAAATATGGATTATATAACTATAAAGTTTGCATGACTTTTGGCATGTATGTATTTGTGATAAATTGTATTTTTACCCATTAGAGAGAAGTATGGACAATAAAAGTAACATAGACCATTAATGAATTAAACATGAATAAGGATGTTTGTTTACTTATTTTCTGATACATCTATTCTGATGAGTCTTGCATTTTATATTAAGTTGTTTTAAATAAAATTTACCGTATTTTCACTGATAATAATTTTCTAAAGATTCCACATCATGAAGTAACAGTTTAATAATGGAACCGTGTGTATAACTTAAGCATAAAACGAATTTCATTTTTAGCGTGTTACAAGGTGTCTTAAGGCACTTATCAACAGAAAGTTTTAGGAGAGAAAAATTCACACCAAGTATTATACTAGTTAACTCTTATCAACTCAAGAGATACATCCAATTCTAGTTATCACACAACAGGTACTTCCACTATAATAAGATAGTACAGGCACCCAAAATACAAACGTTAGTATTTTTGCATTAGTCTTTCTAGGATTAACCTTTCCTAGAAATACAGATCAGACACCTTTTTATCTAGCTACACTATCTTCTTGATACCTAATTTATAATAAGAGTAAAAGCAATGATTATAGCACAATTTATGACACTTAGAAATTTTTCTTAGTTAATGCTTCTTGTCTTTTGCTCTAGGAGTAAACATAATAATTGCTGTGAGATAAGAGGGTTTTGCGACATCTTCTGCATGTGCATTGAGCGCATAGCCTTGGTTCAAAAGAAAGCAACCTGTTTTTTATTAGATGTATTTTATACATTAGATGCCTTTTTATCTATGCCTTTTTCTTTTCTTAATAGGAAAATTTCCTTTATTTATAAGCTAAGGTCTCCGTTAAGTGTAGAGCTCCATTGTTTCTTTTGATAAATATTAGTTCAAAAATAGATTTTTTCTAGAAAAGGCTAGTTGGACAAACTTTGCATATTATTTGTCTCTTTCTGTTGAGACAGTAAAACACTTCGAAGTGTCTTAAGACACCTATTCTTTTGTTCCTATCTACAAGTGTAAAAATGTGTACATGCTTTTCTCATCAATTAAAATGTTATTAAATTGCTTTATTATGGTTCCAACAATCTCCCTTTTTTATGATGGCAAAAATCCTTATTTGTCTCAGTCGATTTAGGTAAGACAATTTTTATGTAGAATAATCATAGTATACTTATTGAAAAAGAGAGCATCATTTTCTAGTTTGAAATTATATATGATAAAGTTCATTGATCCATAAATATTCAAATTCTCCCCATAGTTTTTCAGTTCAGAAACAGGTTAAAAGAGATAAAGTGTTGTTGCCTATACTAGTAAAAAAATGTTGATGAATAAGCTGAAGGAGCTCATCATGAAATTCTTTGAGCTTGTAGTTGCCTATACTAGGTCTCAATGGATGCAAGACGGTTTGTATGGTGGTCTTCATCGTGATGGTGGATCTGTTGGGAGGTTGCACGTGGTTCTTGGAGATGGACAAGGGGTAGATGACTAGTGGAACCAAGTCATAAAAGAAAATAATTTACTAACATTTTTATTGGTGACAAAAATATGGATAAAAGTTTTACATTTAAAGGCAGATACAACAACTGAAGTATCTTAAGATGGCCCGAAGCATCTTACTATCTCGACAAAAAAAGTACATTAAAAAGCACGCCTAACTGGCCCTTCCTATGTAAAAGTTATTTCTAGATTAGTGGCTGTCAAGAAGAATAATTAGGCTTTGTATCCATAGGAGACCATAACTTATAAAGGAAAGAGACTATCTTATTAGGAAAAAGCAAAAAGCAAAGATGAAAAGGTTTCTGATGCACAAAACTCATCAGATGAAAAACAACTTACTTTATCATGAACCAAGGCCATGCATTCAATTCTCATGCATAAGACACTACAAAATCCATTCTTCTCCGAATGACTAATTTTTCTCTTCTTATATAAAGAATAAGCTTATGAACAAAAGACAAGGAAAATTAGCTAAGCCATATTTATAAGTGTCTTATCTACTCATAACCTAAGTTATATTTATTGCATTTATTCTTGTTGTATCTTTAAGTATTAAGAAAACAATGTAGTTAGACAAAGAAGTGTCTAGTTCGTTCTTCTAGGAAGAGTTAGCCTGGAGAGGCTCGTGTAAAAATACTCGATTTGTATTTTTGAAGTGTGTACTATTTCTATTGTCTTATAATAGTAAAAATACATGTTGGACGATAACAAGGACTCGATGTAACTTTTGGGTTGATAATGGTAAACCGGTATAATTTTTGGTGTGTCTTTCTTTCTCCTATAAACTCTTTTTTGATAAGTGTCTTAAGATATCTAGTGTCTTATAAAATCATTGTTTACAGAAAAACCCCTAGTTTTTCTATGACACCATACCCCTCTTCTTCGTGTCATGTCTTTTCTTACATTTGGGATCAGAGCTCAACTTCTCGGGTTAATCACTTTAGCAAATGGAGAGGAACTAACGATCCATGATAGAATTGGGAAAACATTTATCCTTGAAGGAACCTCTGTTACTCGCCTTCAAAATTTCCTTGGGGAAAATTATCCCTATTGAAGAGATAGAATGAAGATGTCCATGAAGTCTACTCAATATAACCTCTAGAATATTATCACAAAAGGTGATTATGTATCTTTGAATGAACATCATATTGAAATACCTAAAGATTTATAGGTTGTTGATTAGACCATGAAAATATTATAATTCTAAGGCCAGATTTCTCTTAACATGTGCACTATGCAGAAGCGGGTAGAATAAAGTCATTGGTTGTAAGACTGTTAAAGAAATTTAGGATAGTCTTGTTTCTGTTCATGAAGAAACAAATCATGTAAAGAGATCCAAGATAAGTTATCTTGTGTCTCAATATGAGAACTTAAAGATGAAAGAAGGAAAAACTATTGACAAAATAATTGGAAGATTTCAAATGGTGACAAACCGAATCAAATCCCTTGGAAGGACCTATATCTTGAGGACACTATGATAGAGATTATTAAAATTATTTCACCTCAGTGGTAGATGCAGAAAACTACTATAAAATAATCAAAAGGCTTAAGCAAATTCAAGTTATATGAAATTCTAGGATCTCTCAAAAATATATGAAATTAAGGTATGTGAAGAAGAACTTGATAAAATGGAAAAGGCCTTGCTCTAAAATCAAAGTTCAATGACCAAGGTACCTTTGCCAAGTCCATGAATGCTGAAGAAACATTCAATTCAGATAAGATAAGTGAAGGTGATGGAAGGATGAAGAACTGTCACTTATATCCAAAATATTGAATAATATAATGAAAAGGAAAAAGAAAGGAAACCCTATAGATCAAGCAAAGGTAAAAGATTCTCTTCTGACAATGCCGTAAAATCTGATATAATTTGTTATAAATACAAAAGCCAAGACACATGAAAGTTGAGTTCCCTAACAACAAGAAAGATAAAAAGTTCAACAAGCCGAAACAAAAGAAAGGTCCTATCTCAATGTGGGGTGATCTAGATAGCAATAACTTAGAAGATGAAGCTACAAAGTCATCATAGATATGCTTCATGATAAATATTAACCTTGAGGTAACAACTAAACTTCAAGACCTAGAAAATGCATATGAAAATCTTTTGAGTGACCCTAGTACTCTACTAACAAAATATACTATTTTGGAAAATACTATCTCTAAAAAGGAAAAAGATCTCCAAGAAGCCATGAATGAAAATAAAAATCTATTAGAAGAAAATCTAAAAACTATTCATATAAATAAATGAAATAAAAGGATACATGTATAAGGTTGCTAAGAGCTGAGACAAGTTAAACCATATCATAAAGGAAGAAAGACACCCTAAAGACAAACTTGGTATTGATTTTCAAGACTATCATAAAAAGATAATCAAATTTACCTCTTAGTTATACTCCTTCTATTCCATCTGCAACAAATCTTGAGATAGCTCAGGAGTTTGTGATTATAGACTCTTGAAAACTAACACGAAGGGACCCAAAAAGATATATGTACCGAAAAATATGATGATTTGTGTTACAAATATAGTTAGTGGGAAAAGGAAAGACACCAAAATGGTACCTGAATAGTGGCTACTCATAAAACATGATGAGAAACAAGTTTATGTTCCTAGACCTACAACTATATGATGGAGGAAGTGTTACCTTTAGAGGCAATCAGTAAGGAAAAGTGAAAGGAAAAGGTAGAATTAGTAAAGATAATATACCATCTATTAAGAATGTTTTATTTGTAGAAAAATTAAAGCATAAGCTATTGAGCATTAGTCACTTTTGTAACAGTGGATATACTATTTCTTTCATTAAAAAACAATGTATAATCAAGAATGGGATGATGGATCCATACTATTTACTCCTAAATGACACTACAATCTATATAAAATAGATTTAGAGGTACTATATGATTAGAAAGTAATCTTTTCTCAAATGTGAATGAAAGATGGATTTGGCATAAAAACTAGGACATATAAATGTGAAGCACATTTCAAAACTTCATAAATATGACTTGTCTGAGGTCTTCCAAATGTGTCTTTCAAAAAAGACATTAAATGTGAAGGATGTTAAAAAGGAAAACAAGTGCAAACCTCCTTTGAAAAGAAAAACCTTGTTTCCACCTCTAGACCTCTTGAGCTACTTCATATGGATCTGTTTGGACCTACTAATATATAGAGTCTAGGAGGTAAAAACTATGGATTTGTCATAAAAGATGACTATTCTAGAATGAATTGAGTATATTTCCTGTTACACAAGAATGAGTCTTATAAAGTCTTCAAAATCTTTTGTAAACAAATTCAAAATGAAAAAGGATTCTACATAGCGTTTATAAGAAGCGATCATGGAAGATAATTTCAACATGAGAAATTCAATAAATTTTACAATAAGTATGACATCTCTCATAATTTCTTTTCTCCCAGGACACCTAAGCAAAATAGGGTTGTCGAAAGGAATATTAGAATGTTGTTAGATATGGAATATATGATGCTATGTGAAAACTCCCTACCAAAAATTACTTCTAGGTAGAAGTCGTAAGCACAACTTGTTATATCCAAAATCGTATTTTGATTAGGCCATATCTTGATAAGACTTCTTATCAACTTTAAAAAGGAAGAAGACCAAACATCACATATTTTCATCTATTTAGGTGTGAATGTTATATACTAAACATGAAAGATAATCTTGGATAATTTGATTCTAAAGTAGATAAAGGAATATTCCTTGGCTACTAAGATACATCTAATGCCTTTCATGTATATAACACAAGGACCTTAGTTGTTGAAGAATCAATACATGTTAGATTTAATGATGGAAAATCAACTGACAACAATTTGTTAAATCTAGAAAAGGATCTTGTAGGTATGGACATAAGTAGCAAGAATGATAGAAACTAGCTAGTACAAGAACCAAATAATAAAGTGTCTAATCAATAACTATCTTATCCTATATTGGCTAACCAATCTCAGAACCATTCATCAAACCATGAAGTTGCAAAAGATATAAATTTCAAACCAAACCATGCACTTGATCAGATTATATTATTTTTGGTGCTACTAATGCCAAATTATGAAGTGACTTTGCTAAAATGATGCAAAACGAATTTGAATGTATCTATGTACATTAGCATAAATATACAAAGGAGCTGCTCCACAAGTACAAAAATGGCATAATCCACTCCATTAATGTCACTCCAACCTTCAAACACCAGCTCTTTATCATTGATAGGCCTCCATCCTCCTTATCAATCACTCTCATTGTCTACTATTCTCCCTTGCTTTTAACTCTGGTAGCGCCATTCCTCTCCTTGTTAGTCTGGCTTAAACTCCCCTACCCATCCTGGTACACTGTTGTCATCTGCCCCCGGTTCTTTTTCGAGAGCCATGTGCAACACCTTGACAAATTCAGCGTCTCACGGAAGACCATTATGTATATCGCCTTATGTCTATTGAGAACTAACAACGTCACAATTAGCACCACTTGCAACATCTTGAATAGATTTAGACAAGCTTGAGAAATGAACTATGTCGAACGCCATGTTGATCGCACTCTTGAGAAGTATGATGAGCTTCTTCAACTCATTCATTAATAGTTGACCAATTTAGGCAACCTTAGTTTTTCTGAATAAATAATGTTTTCGTTTTAAATTTGTTATGTCTATTATGCATAAAAGCTGTCTACGCTAAATCTACTAAGATAAATAAGGATTTTTTCCATCATAGAAAAGTGAGAGATTGTTGGAACCAAGTCACGAAAGAAAATAATTTACTAATGTTTTGATTGGTGACAAAAATATGCATACGATTTTTACACTTGAAGTATCTTAGGATGCCTCAAAGCATTTTATTGTATCAATGAAAAGAGGAGTACATTATAAAGCATGCCCAACTGGCCCTTCCCATGTAAAAAATATTTTTGGATTACTGCCTAGTAAGAAGAACAATCATGCTTTGCATCCATAGAAGAACTTAACTTATAAAAGAAAGAGACTATCCTGTTAGAAAAAAATCTAAAAGTAAGGATGAAAAGATTTCTAATGCATAAAACACATAAGATGAAAAACAACTTTCTTTCTCCTGAACCAAGGTCATGCATTCAATTCTCATGTAGAAGACGTTGCAAAACCTATTCATCTCTTGATTATTACTTTGTCTCTGCCTATATAAAGAAAAAGACAAGGAGCATTAACTGAGCAATATTTATAAGTGTCTATTCTACTCATAACTTGAGCTATACTTATTGCATTAATTCTTATTGTATCTTTGGGTATTAAGAAAATGGTGTAGCTAGATAAAAAAGTGTCTAGTCTGTTCTTCTAGGAAAAGTTTAGCTTGGAGAGCCTTGTGTAAAAATATTGGCGTTTGTATTTTTGAAATGTGTACTGTTTATATTGTCTTATAATAGCAAAAATACCTGTTTGGATGATAACAGGGATTAGACATAGCCTTTGGATTGATAAGGGTGAACCAATATAATTTTGTTATGGATATCTCTCTCCCTAAAACTCTCTAATAAGTTTCTTAAGACACCTAGTGTTTTAAAACACCTAGTGTCTTTTAATGTTATTGTTTATAGAAAAACCCATAGTTTTCCTATGACACCATATTTAATGCCTTTCTACGTGTCGTGTCTTTTCTTACATTTTGTATTAGAGCTCAACCTCTTGGGTTAGGCACTCTGACAAGTAGCAAGTAACTAACGATCCATGGAAAAATCAGGAAAACAACTTATCCCGAAAGAAGCCTTTGTTATTCACCCTCCAGCTTTCCTTGGAGAATATTATTCCTACTGGAGAGATAAAATAGAGATGTTCAACAAATCTACTCTGTACAATCTTTGGAATATTATCACAAAAGGTGAGTATATACCCTATGACAAACATTATGTTGAAAAAATCTTGAAGATTTATGGACTACTGATCAGACCATGAAATGCATAACAATGTTAAGGCCAAATTTCTTTTAACCTATGTCCTATGTAGAAACGAGCACAATAAAGTATTTGGTTGTAAGACTACTAAATAAATTTGGAAAAGTCTTACTTCCATCCATGATAAGTTATCAAGTAAAGAGAAACTATTAACGAAGTGATTGGAAGATTTCATATGGTGACAAACAAACTTAAAACCCTTAGAAAGACCTATGGTCATGAGGATACTATGATAAAGATTATTAAAGTTCTTTCACCTCAATAGAAGTTAAAGAAAACTGCTATAGAAGAATCAAAGGACTTGAGTAAACTCAAGTTAGATAAACTTCTATGATCTCTCTCAATCTATGAAATTGAGCTAAATAAAGAAGAACTTAATAAGGTAAGGGCCTAATCAAGATGAACTTTAATGTTGGTGAAGGAGGTCATGTAGGGAATAGGGTTAGGGTGCTGATGCATGGTGAGATAATGGTGGAATTTTTGTCGGGCTAAGGTTTGCTCCATCATAAGGTGATTGAGTACCTCTAACTTGTGAATAGTGACACAGGGAAGGATATCTTCAATGACATCAGTGTCTTAAAAAATGAAGACAGGTGAAAGAGGAGAGAAGTAAATTTGCAGTTTTCCATGCGAAGACTTGAGGAAGACGGTGAAGGACGAAGATGAAAAGGAAGGTGTGGAATTGTTAGAGTGGGGGAAGGGCTTTGAGGAACATATGTTTGATGGTGCATGTCAGAGGTGGCTAAGGATTGTAGATGGTGGAAGGTTGGAGCTAGCATGAGGTAGAAGCATCTACCAAGGAGACAAGAAACTTTGCATACTATAAGGAAAGTAAGTGCTTCATCAACAATGGGGGAGGAGAAGACGGTGTTTGATTTGGTGTAGGGGAAGAAAGGGTTAATGGAATAGGTGAGGCAGGCATAAAGGAAGAATGTGGATTTGAAGAAGATGTCGAGGGTGGAGAAGGAAGGTTATAGAAGAAATGTTCAGGAGCAGGTGGAGAAAGAGAAGGTAGGGAAGGATGCCATCTGGGCAACATGGGGTGGATGAGTAGGTTATGGATAGGTAAGATAACTTGGAGTGAGACAGGATTGATGGAAAGAGAGGAAGAGAAAAAGTCATCATCATCATCATCATCAAGGATGATGATGTGAGGCTTTTAGGTTGAGACAGTGGGTGGTGGGAAGAAAGTGGTGCGTTTACCACGAGGAAAGGGGGTGAAGGGTAGGGTGGTCTTGGAGGCAGAAATTTCTAATTTACCTTTGGTGTGACCTTATATGGCTTCCTCTTAGATGGCGTGAGCATTTTGTAGAGGGAATGAAAGCATCTTAGCTTAAGTTAAAAGAAGAGGAGGATGATTTTGATGGACAGGTGGTGCTTGTAGACGATGAGGCAAAAAGTGGTTTGAACTAACTAAACTTGCCTTGGACCTCCTTGTTAAAAGAGTCTAGACGAGGAAAGGAAAACTTCATATGTTTCACTTTTCTGAACCCAAAGAATGTAGTAGGATGACGCATCTTATGGTGCAGATATTAGATGTGATTTACCAGCAACTGATCCACAATCCTTGTTATTAGGTTCCCACAGGGAACATTCTTAAACCTTTTATCCATAATCTTATGAAAGTGGGTAAAGAAAAGGGTAGGGACATTGATTTTCTACTTCTGTAGGAGGTGGAACACACAAAAGCACTCCACTGCATTAACTTGGTTCTTGGAGCCCACTTGGGGTAGGACTAAGGAGAGCATGAAATACTTGAGAAAGGTCAGTCATGCAAGAGATATCTCATGATATGTAAGAGGGTTTGGTATAGAGGGTAGCAACAACAGTGTCACCAAGATTTTCATCCCAGTTACGGTGATAAACAACACCTTTTGCTTTATATTTGATGATTTTACAAATAAAGTCTTAGGAGAAGGTCAAACACTTCCCAAAGACATTTGTAACAATGAAGGAGGATTCTCCAGATGTCTTGATGAAGGCATCTTTCTAGTACCACCTAGCATTAGCAAAATCAAAGAATGGAGCTCATTTAGCACCAATGAGACTTATAGGTATTCCATCTTCCTTTAGGAAGAATAAGACAACGGATTTGCTAGGAATACCCTTGCAATTTGCTTGATGGGAAGGATACTTTTGGGCATCACTAGTAGAGCAAGAAGAAGAAAAAATATAAAGAGTGTGAGGGAGAAGGTTTAAAGAGAGAGAGTGTAGATAGATGAATGGAGAAGATAAAGGGAAAGGAAGAGTTTTTATAGGATATGAAACATCCAAGAAGGAAAGAGTTATGGGCCACGTTGGTGCATAGCCATGATTAGGAGAGAGAGAGAGAAATACTACTTCAATAAATTAAGTGAGTCACATAATAGAATAATGCCTTTTTCAATTTTGAAAATATGCAAAGACCTTCGTTGTCAAAGCATTTACAATAGTAGACATGTGGCAGGTGGGGAAGAAAATTTTGGTGTAAACAGGTGTAATTCTGATTAGGATAGTTGGATCTCTTATAAGACAGTATAAGCATAAGACATATGTAACCCTAACCATATTTTTCTAGACAAAAATATGGGTTATTCATAGCATGTTTCTAATAAAAATAAATTGTTCTTTAGGTAGAGATTTGGTTAGAAGATTGGCCAACTAAAGCCTAAGGAGTGAAATAGAAGGTTCAGAGAGAGTGTGTAGACAAATGAGTGAAAAAGATGAAAGGAAAGGAAGAGTTTGTATAGGATATGAAACATCCAAGAAGGAGGAAGTTAGTGGGCGTGTGGGTGTATAACCATGACCACGAGAGAAAAATATTGCTACAATAAATTAGATGTGTCATATCATGGGAAAATGCCTTTTACAGTTTTGAAAAATATGAAAAGCCCCAAATTATTAGTGCAATTACAGTAATGGACATATGGCATACTAAGGAAGAGAATTTTGGTGTAAGAAGGTGTAATTCTAATTAAGATAGTTGGGTCTCTTATAAGACAATATAAGCATAAGACACAAGCAACCTTAAGCATATTTTGCAAGATACAAATACTTATCATTCCTAGCATGTTTACTATAATTTTTTTTTTCAGGAAGAGCTTTGGTTGGAATGTAGCTAATGAATGCTTGGTGTCTACAAATTGAATGTTAAAGATGTATTTTTTTATATAGTCTCTTTTTAAATGATGTTTTACTTCAATATGTTTTACCCTAGAGTGTTCAATAAAATTTTTAGAAAGACTCATTTCATAAATGTTATCACAGTATGGGAATATTATTTCAAAAATATTATAGTCTTCTACTTAATATTTTATCCATTGAAGTTGTGAACAACATCCTGATATTTAGATGTATTATGCCTTAGTAGTGAATAGAGAAATGGTGCTATGTTTCTTACTAGCCTGAGCAATAAGGTTCAATTCTAAATATTTTAAATTGCCCAGTTCTATTCTTTCAGGCGTTAGAGTGTAAATAGGTGTTCTAGCACCTAGTTTTTGTAGACACCTAAGTATAGGAGGTTCAATTCTACAATGCTTTACATTTGTAGTTTGCATCTGTGACAAGGTTCTTAGTAAAAGTTTTGGCACAACAATTCAACTTCAGTCTCGATTGATGTTTAGCAATCACTAGGATGAGAATTCACTTAGCTACGAAGCTACAACCAGGTTAATATTAATAGAAAGCAGTATGAATAGTGTTTGGTCTGGAGCTTTAACTTAAACTGAGAAATGTTAGTCTTGTCGTAGATAAAAAGCTTGATTACATAAATCAAATGCCATTAGAAGTTTCTTTAGTTATTTCTCTCCTAATAGTGCAATAGGTCGTGCATTCTGTTTGTCCTTTGGCCAAGTTAAGGAATATCTCAACTGGAGAATTCCAGGCATGCATAGGGATCAGCAAGAGACTAGATCATTGGTTTCAGAATTGTCACCATAGTCGGCCTAATTCGTGGGTCTGATAGGGAGCAGATAAACTTGGATAGGATTCATACCCAAAGGCTGGTATTTGTTCCTGTTAAGCATGCCAGTAAATTAGGCTTCAATGCACTTGTAAGAAAGGAAAGCCCTTAAGCCATGATTTCACGGTCTATTATGGAAGCATGTTCGGTTTTGAGATTTAAGTCATGATCTCAGGTCTAACAGAACAACACAGGCAGAATAAATGGGCCTGGAAATATAACTATTGTGTCTGCATACATGATAGAAATACATCATCAGAACCATTAAACTGGAAATGAATATTAGAGTGGTGAAAATAATTATGCGCTGTATAGATCTCCTTTCAATCAAAGTTGGAACCTCCCACATTAGAATAGATTCGAGAGCTGCATTTTTGTTGTCATTTGAGCCAAGTTTTAGCAGCATAATGTCCACTAGACCATAGATACTCTAGAGATTGAAAGCCATATGCTCAACCAGTTTAGAATTGAAAAGGACCACACCCTGTTAGTTAAGCCTAAATTGAGAGTAAGACATGCAAATCCAAGGTGGTCAAGTCTCAATACAAAACTGCACTGACCCTCTTGTATCTACATAATTCTGCAGGTTCATCCTTAAGAAAATTGGGTCTTAATTGATGTAGGAAAAGTTAAGGGTGCACCCTGAGCATAAATGGGTCAAGTTGTGGAGAGGTTAAACATAGGAGAGAATGGGGCTAAAGGGTCAAAATATTATAAAATAGTGTCTAGTCAAAATTAATATAGCACTGGTCAAGAAAAAAAAGCATGTTTGCACCATAATTAGGATGCTTAGATGTTTAGTAGAAACTACTCCAAAAAAAACCCATGCGTCGAATGTTGTGGCAATTAAAGACGTACTAATGTGTAAGGTGCTAACTGGAGCTTGGTCATTGTGGAGAAAGCTAATGTATTTGATGGTGGGACCCATCATGGAAACTTGAATCCAAAATGGATGTAGCAACAGGTAACTTGAATAGGGGAATAGTGCTACCACTAGAAGACAAAAAATTTCAATAAAACATAAAGGGTAATTTGAGTGACGTTAGAAAGTAATATTTCAGGCGGGCCACTAGTTACTAAATGCTTTGAGAATTAAGAAAGCAAGTACTTGGTACTAAAGCTTGCGTACAGGGGAAATTAATCAAGTAAAAGAAAATGGGTAATTTCATTTTTTAATATTATTCTTATTTTATTTTATTTCTTAGTCTACTTTATTTCTTTAAAAAGTAGTCACTTGGCCATCAAGGATACAAATGCTGTCAACTCAATTTCACTGACTAGCTAAGCAATGAACCACCCATTAAATTTTTATTTTTGATTATTTATTTATTCTATTCTTATTTTTTACTTTTTTTTACCAAATTTAATTTCATTAATTAACTAAACAATCAATAGCTAATTACAACTTTTTGCCGAATAGAATAGGGGTTGGGAATTTTCACGAGGACTAGCCCCTTATTTGAGGTTCGGCCCAATAGGCTAATAATTCGTTAGATATAGATATTAATTCAAATCTATATTCAAATAGACTGCATTTTTTCTTAAAATTCAAATTTTCTATATTCGTGCAGCGAATTTTAATACAGATAAGTAGCATTCTCTACTATTCTGTATTTTAATTCGTGCGAATTCAATTACGGCTTACGACGGTTTGAATTTCGCAAGCAAGTCTGTTTGCAAAGTACAACTCTATTAAAAACGTCTTTTTCAAAATGTCTATTTTAATTTTCTAAAATTCGTGCAACAAATTTTAATACGAACAAGCAGCCTTCTCTGCTGTTCCGTATTTTGATTCATGTGCATTCCAAATGCGGCTTACGACGATTTGGATTTCGCAAGCACACGATTTCAGAAAATCACTGTTCACTAACTCTGTTGAAAATGTTTGTTTTAATTTTCTAAAATTTGTTCAACGGAATATAACACAAACAGGCAGCCTTCTCTACTGTTCTGTATTTTGATTCGTGTGGATTCCAAATGCGGCTTACGATAATTTGAATTTTGTAAGCACGCGATTTCAGAAAATCACTGTTTACTAACTCTGTTAAAAACGTTTGTTTCAAAATGTCTATTTTAATTTTCTAAAATTCGTGCAACGGATTCTAATACAAATAGGAAGCCTTCTCTGCTGTTCCGAATTTTGATTCGTGTAGATTCTAAATGCGGCTTACGACGATTTGGATTTTGCAAGCATGCGATTTAAGTAGATCACTGTTTACTAACTCTGTTAAAAGCTTCTGTTTCAAAAATGTCTGTTTGCTAGTTTTCTAAAATTTGTGCAACGGATGCTAGCACGAGCAGGAAACCTTCTTTGCTGTTCCATCTTTTAATTCGTGCAAACTCGCATGCTGCTTACGACAGTTTGAGTTATGCAAGCACGTAATTTTAATCTATTCAAAATCGATTTTTTTTATATCACCCCCCCATTTCTCAAGAGATCAAATCTCTTACCGGAACTATGTAGCCTTGAATTTTTCATTGCATCAAGGAATATGTAGGACCAGGATCAAGTCCTATCAAGTTATCTTCCACCGACCTATTCATTTTATTTTAAACTTAAGGGATCAATCTGTTTTCAAAAATATCAAGATCACATACTCAGTTTAAGGGTACTATTCTTCGGAATGGGCGAGTAGGGTGCCTAACACCTTCCCTATTTGTAACTGACTCCCAAACCTATAATTTCATCCTCAAGATAGGTTTTTTCCAAATGTTTTCCCTTTAAATAAAATTTGGTGGTGGCTCCACTTATCAATTAAGTTCTTTTTTTAAAATTTTTAGCGAGTTCGTCATTTCGTTGTAATTACAGTTGCGACAATACATGTTTTGGAAGGGATTCATTTATAAAACCAGGGATTGTTTCACAAAGATTGCTTCTTCAATTATTCTATAAAAAAAAAACTTTTGACATCCATTTGAAATAAAGTTATGTCATATTGAGATGCACATGCAAGCATATAATCCTAATAGCTTCTTGACACGCTCGTCGCAAACGCGCAAAAATAATTTCTAGATTTCCCCCAAACTATTGGTATAGTATAAGGTGCAACCTAGGTCATCTCCCAAAGACCATTTCATATTCTTAAGCAAATTAGGAGAAAGTTAGAACAAGGGGGTTTTGTAAAGATGCGATGTTGAGTTCTAAATACAAAATACAGAATGAAATTAATTGGACTTAACAATTATCAACTCAAGGAATTCAGAGGCTATTTTCTTAACTAATCATTGATCACTAAAATCATGCATTGTGTTTATCAACCTAGGATCATCTGGAACCCCTAGAATGATCCTTGAATTCTCTACTGAGAAACCTCTCAGAATTTAATTGATTATGATCAACAAGATTTAGTAACCACTTAATCTTTTATCTAAACCAATTTCACAATCAGAATTCAGTTGAAGTAAGTAATAAAATGAAAACCTTCAATTCAATTACTTAATTTCTACTCTTCAAACTTTTGGAAAATGATTTACCAATCAAAAACCAATTATAAATCAATTATGCATTAATCAAAATACGTCAACCGATCAAACTTTGATTAAAAGAATAAAATTGAAGAATATAGTAAAGCAGAGTAGAAATCACTCAATAAGCATGTAAATAAAGATCAAGACCTCAAAGTTAAAATGAAAATAGCTTGAATCCTTGAATTGAAACTACAAACCTAGCCTTCCATGAAGGAGGCAAACTAACAACAAAGAAAAAGGCAAACTAACAACAAATAAATCCTAAGCCTTCCATGTAGGAGGCAACTAACAACAAATAAATCCTAAGCCTTCCATGTAGGAGGCAACTAACAATAAAGAAAAACTAAGCCTTCCATGTAGGAGGCAAACTAACAAGAAAGAAAACCTAAGCCTTCCATGTAGGAGGCAAACTAACAAGAAAGAAAGAAAGATGGAAAATGGTATTGGAGTTAATCTCCAAAATGGTGTTTCTCCTCTTGTAAACCCTTCTATTTATAGAGGATTTTTGAGGCATCATCTTCAGAAAGTCACCAACTAGGATATTACTTTTCTACCCTTTTATTGCTTTCACATGGGTTTTGTTGAAAATGCAAAACACTTTTGAATTTTTGTCACCAATGAGCACAACAATTTTGACTTTCTTGCACCGCAATTTCGGATGTTCACATGTCCGAATTAGAGCTTGACTTCTGAACAAAAGTTGTAGCCCCGGATCTTAGCTGTCCAACAGATTTGATTTCATCTCAATATGGCTTCTGTATCTCAATATATGGCCGGATCTTTGCACACTGTTCAAATTCCACGTCAGCAACACTATCTCATCTTTTGAGATAATTTCGGAGTCCTAAACATCCCATTTAGAGTCTGCTCTTGCTTTTTAACTGTGAAAACTTCTTTAAGCTTTCATTCAAGACAGATTTCATGATTTTTGGATGTCTAAAACTCCTATTATGCTCAAAATACTATAATAGTGTCATTTTAATCGGGTAAGCAAAGAAATTCAATTAAACTTCATATGAACCCAAACTCATAAAATATGACAAAGACCACTTAATTGAACATATAAGAAGTCTTAATGAGATAAAAGTGAGAGATAATTATTTATGAAAGTTATGCTTATCAAATTCCCCCACACTTATCTTTTGCACGTCTCGGGCAAACTTAATTTAAGGATTGGTGACTATTTTTTTTTTTTTTTTGAAAGAACATCAAAGTTTTGAGTTGATTTCTCAAGAATTCACAAAATTTCATGAAGCATTCTTTCATCACATTTTTGAAATTACTTAGAAAGGCAACTTTAATTTGAAAAACATAGATTGAGAAAGATAAAACCTCACATGATATACTCTGAATCTCTCAAGTGTTTGATTTGGTAAGTGTTTCTCTCAAATTCAATCCATGAAAGATGAACTATCATAGGCTTGCATATCTTCTACTTCTCTACTACTATGTACACATGCAATGCACAAATCAAGAGGTCTTTATTCTGGTTATAACAGGATTAGAAAGATGAAATGATATATTGAAGAGATACAATGTTCGACTAAGGAAAATGGTGAGGATTGAGAACTGAGTCTAAGTGCAAGTGTGAGA
This sequence comes from Canavalia gladiata, assembly GCA_037954105.1. Taxonomy (NCBI): domain Eukaryota; kingdom Viridiplantae; phylum Streptophyta; class Magnoliopsida; order Fabales; family Fabaceae; genus Canavalia; species Canavalia gladiata. The sequence goes on from CM075662.1 coordinate 27,801,562, forward strand.
AACAGATATCACTTCTTCATTTTTTTTTCAATATAATAGTTTATTTATTAATTTATTGCTTCAGTTTTTTTTTTCAACCATGATATTGATGAACACAACAATAATCTCCCCCACACTTATTGAAATACTTATGGTATGATAAATCCAGTATTCCTCACCTTCTATGGTCAGACAAAGTTGTTTTTTTTTATTTGTGGTGAGCTAAAAAGAAGAAAAGGCTAATCGGCTCAAAGGGCTGATCAAAGGATAAAATTATATGGTTTGGTTATTTGGCCAAGTGGTTTGTTCAAGAAAAAGAGTGCCTCAATCATTTTTGTACAATTCATGTGAAAATGTAGCTTCAAAAAGAATCAATGCAAGTTCTGAAGTAACATATTCCATGGATGAAAATCACACAAGAAAGAAAGTAATTAATAAGGCTCAAAATCTCACAGGTAATATATTTATCAAATCTAATCTATCCAGTTCAAATATGTGTTGCCAAACTAATTAATCTCAAAATATAAATCATTTTGCTTCAATTATTTTATGAAATCTAAAAAAAAACATACTTCCACATTTTAATTTTTTTTTAATCATAAGATGCGTATGAGGAGTCAAGTGTAACTCCTTACTCAGCCATCTTACTCAAAGCAAGTTTATGATTCTAACCTAATTTTTTTTTTGGGTTTTTTTTTAATTTTTCTTTTATATCGGACCATCCTCCCCCCAACCTATCCAAGACATTGTCTCCAATGTCTTAGATAGAAATTATATAACAGGAAAAGAAATGTGAGAAAACCACCAAAGTAAGGAAAAGTTATAACCGAAGAGTGGTATCTGGTTCTCTTTTGTCTCTGCCATCCTGATTTGGTTGGTTCACCAGCTGCATTGCTTGACTGAGCTCAGATGTAGGATTTTGCAAAATCTCAAGTAGCTGTTCAACAATTGAAGCAGATACTATGATGTTGCGCATGGATTGTGGCATGAACTCCTGCTCTACTGCATGATCTAAAAAGGATATCAAACCATTATAAAAGCCATTAATATTCAATAAGCCCAAAGGTTTTTTATGAAAATTCCGATAGGCCCAAAATATAATGGTAAAAATTTCTTCCATTGTTCCAAGACCACCAGGTAATGCAATAAATGCATTAGAATTAATCAACATGTGTCTCATACGGTCATGCATGGTTGCAACCTTCAATTCAGTACCCAGGGTGAAGTAGGAGGTGCTCTCATTTTTTAAGCCAACACCTAAGACGTTACACCCCTTTGTGAGTGCAGATCCTGCAACACATCCTTTTAAACCCTGAATCCCTCCCCCATAAACAAGATTGATTTTTCTTGCAGCTAATGCCTTACCAAGGGTATAAGCTGCATGTTGAAATTCTCCATCCTTTCCAAGGTTAGACCCACCAAAAACACAGATAGTATTGATCCTATCCATATACGGTGTTTCTGTCTTTTTTTTGAAAAAATATGTCATAGAGGTTGATAATTTATAGGGACTCAATATCAGACAAGGAGATCGCTTGAATAGTGCAGGATCAGGATTTGGTAGCAAAAGTTTGAATTTTTGTTGCAAAAGTTTGAATTTTTGTTGCAAAAGTTTGAATTTTTGTTGCAAAAGTTTGAATTTTTTGTTCAAGGAAAAGGTGAATGTCAGAGGGGAAAGACTTTAAGCAGGGGTGAAAATTTCAAAAAAAATGGTGGCCCAATAAATTGAAAAGACAATGTAAATGACAAACATACACGCATGAGAATGAACAATAGTTGTGATTGTGGCTCACATCTTCCTCTGGTTTTACGTCCAGTAACGGCTGAAACGCCTTCTAAGAGTCGAGGATGTGCTTCCCATTCAGTTTTCTTGTAAACTGACAACAGGGTCTTTTAAAGTCAGATTCCCAAGATTATAACGTGCTTTTTCCTTACGGAACAGTTCAAACAAATCAAGAATGACTCCTTGTACATGCCCACTAGGATGCGTCTCAAGAGTTTGAATGATATCATCCAATGACTCCTTACTCAGTCCATCCTTTATGAATTGAATTTTGTCCTCTCAATTTCTTGAAACCATTCCAGGGTTCTTGCATCTTGTGTTACATGTCCATCTTGCACACCTGTAGCAAACTCCAATTCTTTTTGCCCTTCTCTTCTTTGCATAGGAACTTCTTCCCAGACCTGGCATGTTTTTAACAAATGATTCTTAAAATTCACCTGCTAGACGTACCTTAGCTTCAATGATCCAACGGACATCTTCTGGAAGGCCTAAGAGTGTTAATGCCCTCAATCGTTCAAGTATGCAATTGTAAATGTCTTTAAGAAAATTTCTGGGGAGAGTAGGGAACAAAATTTTGATCCTGGTGAGAGCTTTCTCCATTTTTTTCTTAAAACACTCAAGTTATTATTCCTGCAAGCTCAATGTAGTGTAATAGTTGGGATGATTTAAGAGGTGAAGAAGGAAGTTGAGAGATTAGTTGAAACTTATAAGCGAGGAATGTGAGAGAGGGAGAGAGAGAAAGAGAGAGAGAGAGAGAGAGAAAGAGAGAAAGAGAGAGAGAGAAAGAGAGAGAGAAAGAGAGAAAGAGAGAGAGAGAGAGAGAAAGAGAGAGAGAGAGACTTCTCTTGAATTTATTGCAAGTATGTGGCATTGTCCAAATGCACTTCTTCTACCGTGTGCTCTTGAAAATCTTCGAAAAATGGTTTAAGACGATGTCCATTCACCTTGAAGATTTTTTCAGTTACCTCATTTTTTATTTCCACTGCACCATAAGGAAACACATTAGTAACTACAAATGGTCCTAACCATCTAGAGCGTAGCTTACCAGGCATAAGCTTTAGCCGAGAATTGAAAAGGAGAACTTTTTGTCCAACGGAAAACTCCTTTCTTGCCAACTTTTTGTCATTGACACGCTCGTCGCAAACGCGCAAAAATAATTTCTAGATTTCCCCCAAACTATTGGTATAGTATAAGGTGCAACCTAGGTCATCTCCCAAAGACCATTTCATATTCTTAAGATAATTAGGAGAAAGTTAGAAAAAGGGGGTTTCGTAAAGATGTGATATTAAATGCTAAATACAAAATACAGAATGAAATTTATTTGACTTAACAATAATCAACTCAAGGAATTCAGAGGCTATTTTCTTAACTAATCATTGATCACTAAAATCATGCACATCTATCTTTGTTTTTCCAGTTTTGAGGAAAGGTCTCCCTAGGATCAAGGTTGCTTTGTTGATGGATGACTCATCTTCCATATCCAAAATGTAGAAGTCAGCTGGAAAGATCAGCTTATTCACTTGAACTAACACATCTTCAAGTACTCCGGCTGGATGTGCTGTACTTCTGTTGGCTAATTGAATCACCACACCAGTTGGCTTCAGTTCTCCCAGATTCAAAGATTTATAAACTGATGAGGGCATAACATTAATGGAAGCACCTAGATCCAGCAATGCATCACCAAATGTAGAGTTTCCTATTGTGCAAGGAATGGTGAAAGTTCTTGGATCTTTACATTTCTGAGGGAGGCTGGGTTGAATTAAGGCAGAAACATTTCGTCCCACACTAATCTTCTCATCCCCTTTGAGTCTTCTCTTATGCGTGCATAAGTCCTTTAGAAATTTGGCATATTTGGGAATTTGCTTGATAGCATCTAGAAGTGGTATGTTGACTTCCACTTTCCTGAAAGTATCTAGAAGCTCCTTATCCAATTCTGCATGAACATTGGGCTTGGATTGGGCCATTCTATTTGGAAAAGGTAAAGATACCTTCTGATCAGCACAATTTGGGGTTTTCGTCTCATCAGATGCTTCAAGTGCAGATCGTTTATGGCAAGCTTCTTTTTGTTGATCATTCGATGTCTTATCGAAGGCTGGTGTAATTTTTTCATCAGACTTTCCCTCTGATTCAGATGGCTTATCAGAGATGTCTCCAGGTGTGGAGATAAATTCTTCTTTTTGGTGTGGATTAGTCTGATTGAAACTTTGTTGCTTTAAAATTGTAGGGTCTGTCTGCACTTTCTTCCCACTTCTCAAGGTCATGGCATTCACACTTTTGGGATTTATGACAGGTTGAGAAGGTAGTTGACCAGAACCTTGAGATTTCAATTGGTTGACAGTGGTAGCCAACTGCCTAATTTGAGTTTGTAAATCCTGAATGATAGAACTTACATTTTGTTGAAACTGAAGATTACTGGTAGCTAATTGCTTCATCAAATCATTAAGAGAGGGTTCAGAAGCATTAACAGGTACGGATTGCTGCATATGCTGCTGTTGTTGTCTGAATGGCGGTGGTTGGTATTTATTTTGGGAGTCAGATGTTTGAATCCTTTGTTGTTGTGGAGGACCATATCTCAAGTTAGGATGGTTTCTCCAACTAGGATTGTATGTTCCAGAAGGTGGTTCAAACTTCTGTTGCTGATAATGTTGAGGAGGCCTGTATTGTTGTCTTGTGCCAAAAATACCATTTACTACAGCCTCAGGTGTTTCACTTTCTTGCAATGTTGGGCATGCATCAGTAGGATGATCTGCAGAAGTGCAGATGCCACATGTTTTGGTTCTGTCAACAACATTAAGTTGCTGTTGTTGTCCGATGGCCAACTGTCTTACGATGGAGGTTAGTTCTTCAATTCTGTTCTCCAATCGTGTATGGTCTGTCTTAGTGGTCATTTCATGGACTCCTTTAGACAAGGAATTAGTTCGAGAATTGAATTGCTGAGAATTTTCTGCCATGTTGGCAATCAAATCTCGAGCTGCTGTAGGAGTTTTGTCCATAAGTGCTCCACCACTAGCTGCATCAACCATGCTTCTGTCCATTGGCATGAGTCCTTCATAGAAATACTGAATCAGTAATTGATCACTGATTTGATGGTGTGGACAAGTGGCGCATAGTTTCTTGAATCTCTCCCAATACTCATAGAGAGTTTCTTGGGAGTTCTGTCTGATGCCGCAAATCTCTTTTCTGATAGCTGCTGTTCTGGATGCAGGGAAGAATTTCTCCAGGAATAATCTCTTCATATCATTCCAGCTTGTAACAGATGTTGGATGTAGATAGTACAACCAGTCCTTAGCTCCATCATTTAAGGAGAAAGGAAATGCCTTCAACTTGATATGATCTTCAGGAATTCCTTGTGGCCGCATTGTGGAACACACAATGTGAAATTCCTTCAAATGTTTATGAGGGTCCTCACCTGCAAGGCCATGAAACTTAGGTAGCAAATGTATTAATCCAGACTTTAGTTCAAATGGTGCATCAACATCAGGGTATTGAATACACAGCGATTGATAAGCAACATCAGCTGCAGCTAATTCTTTTAGGGTTCTATCAGCCATGTTCTTAGCAGAATATTTGAAACTATCAAAATTTAAAGATGAAAAATCACTACTGTTACTTTCTTGGTTATTACTGAATGAATGCCTTCTATGTGCTCTTTTCAAATGGTGGAATGTTCTATCAATTTCAGGATCATATGCATATAAATTTTCAGGATTGGATCGGGTCATACACAAAAAGGTGAATTCATACAGAAAATCCAAGAATATATACCTAAAGTAAAAAAAAATTGTTAGAAAGATTAAAAGTTTTCTACAAACTCCTAAATGAGCCTAGGAAACTAAAATGGTCCCCGGCAACGGCGCCAAATTTTTGACACGCTCGTCGCAAACGCGCAAAAATAATTTCTAGATTTCCCCCAAACTATTGGTATAGTATAAGGTGCAACCTAGGTCATCTCCCAAAGACCATTTCATATTCTTAAGCAAATTAGGAGAAAGTTAGAACAAGGGGGTTTTGTAAAGATGCGATGTTGAGTTCTAAATACAAAATACAGAATGAAATTAATTGGACTTAACAATTATCAACTCAAGGAATTCAGAGGCTATTTTCTTAACTAATCATTGATCACTAAAATCATGCATTGTGTTTACCAACCTAGGATCATCTGGAACCCCTAGAATGATCCTTGAATTCTCTACTGAGAAACCTCTCAGAATTTAATTGATTATGATCAACAAGATTTAGTAACCACTTAATCTTTTATCTAAACCAATTTCACAATCAGAATTCAGTTGAAGTAAGTAATAAAATGAAAACCTTCAATTCAATTACTTAATTTCTACTCTTCAAACTTTTGGAAAATGATTTACCAATCAAAAACCAATTATAAATCAATTATGCATTAATCAAAATACGTCAACCGATCAAACTTTGATTAAAAGAATAAAATTGAAGAATATAGTAAAGCAGAGTAGAAATAACTCAATAAGCATGTAAATAAAGATCAAGACCTCAAAGTTAAAATGAAAATAGCTTGAATCCTTGAATTGAAACTACAAACCTAGCCTTCCATGAAGGAGGCAAACTAACAACAAAGAAACAGGCAAACTAACAACAAATAAATCCTAAGCCTTCCATGTAGGAGGCAACTAACAACAAATAAATCCTAAGCCTTCCATGTAGGAGGCAACTAACAATAAAGAAAAACTAAGCCTTCCATGTAGGAGGAAAACTAACAAGAAAGAAAACCTAAGCCTTCCATGTAGGAGGCAAACTAACAAGAAAGAAAGAAAGATGGAAAATGGTATTGGAGTTAATCTCCAAAATGGTGTTTCTCCTCTTGTAAACCCTTCTATTTATAGAGGATTTTTGAGGCATCATCTTCAGAAAGTCACCAACTAGGATATTACTTTTCTACCCTTTTATTGCTTTCACATGGGTTTTGTTGAAAATGCTTTTGAATTTTTGTCACCAATGAGCACAACAATTTTGACTTTCTTGCACCGTAATTTCGGATGTTCACATGTCCGAATTAGAGCTTGACTTCTGAACAAAAGTTGTAGCCCCGGATCTTAGCTGTCCAACAGATTTGATTTCATCTCAATATGACTTCTGTATCTGAAGATATGGCTGGATCTTTACACACTGTTCAAATTCCACGTCAGCAACACTATCTCATCTTTTGAGATAATTTCGGAGTGCTAAACATCCCATTTAGAGTCTTCTCTTGCTTTGTAACTGTGGAAACTTCTTTAAGCTTTCATTCAAGACAGATTTCATGATTTTTGGATGTCTAAAACTCCTATTATGCTCAAAATACTATAATAGTGTCATTTTAATCGGGTAAGCAAAGAAATTCAATTAAACTTCATATGAACCCAAACTCATAAAATATGACAAAGACCACTTAATTGAACATATAAGAAGTCTTAATGAGATAAAAATGAGAGATAATTATTTATAAAAGTTATGCTTATCACTTCTATTCTAGCTATAGGGGCAAAGGTTTCAATGTAATCAATACTTTCTTGCTAATTGCACCATTGCGCCATTAAGATGGCATTATTTCTAGCCATTTTATCATCTCGATCGAGTTTGTTTCTAAACCCCCACTTGGTTTCAATGATGGATTTTCCAAAGGGTTAGAAATAAGAATCCATACCTCATTTTTATCAAACTAAGTCAATTCTTCTTTCATAGAAACAATCCATTCATCATCAAGAAGTGCATCAGTTATTGAGTAGGTTCTAGTTTACAAAGAAGGGTGACATTTCCTTGATCTCTAAAGCTAAATCTAGTTCTCACCTTTTCTAAAGGTCATGCCAAAATTTGATCAGGTGGATGATATGGTTTGGACTTTAGATCTTTTGCAGCTTTAGAGTTTAATGGATGGTTTTGAGATTGGTTAGAAGATACTGGGAAAGACACCTTCTAATTAGACACTCCATCCTTTGGTTCTCATGTTAACTGATTTTTGTCATTCTTGCTACTTATGTTAATACCTGCAAGATCCTCTTCTAGATCTTACAAATTATTGTCAGTTGATTTTTCATCATTGAATCTAACATGTATTAATTCTTTAACAACTAAAGTTTTGGTGTTATAGACACGGAAGGCTTTAGTTGTGTCTGAGTAACAAAAGAATATTCGTTTATCTATCATGGAATCAAATGTTCCAAGATTATCTCTCATGTTTACTATAAAGCACTAACACCTGAATGGGTGAAAGTAGGTGACGTTTATCTTCTTCCTTTCCATAATTCATAGGGGGTCTTACCTAAACATGGTCTTATCAAAATGTTATTTTGTATATAACAAGTAGTGCTTATAGCTTTTGCCCAAAGGTATCTTGGAAGGAAATTTTCACATAACATTGTTCTAGCCATATCTACTAATGTTCTATTTTTCCCTTCAACAACCTTATTTTCCTGAGATGTCCTAGGAGCAGAAAACTTTGGAGAGATGCCATGCTTATTGCAAAATTTGTTAAATTTTTTATTTTCAAATTCCTTTCCATGAACACTTATTATAATTTCTATATAGAATCCTTTTTCATTTTAAATTTATTTACAAAATATTTTGAAAACATTATAAGACTCATCCTTGTGTAATAAGAGCATACCCAAGTCATTATAAAATTATCGTCTATAATGATAAATCCATATTTTTTACCACCTAGGCTTTGTACATTTGTAGGTCCAAAAAAATCCATATGAAGCAACTCAGGCAGTCTACAGGTGGAAATAATATTTTTGTTTCTAAAAGAGGTTTTGACTTATTTCCCCTGTTGGCATACTTCACATAGAATATCATTTTTAACAGACACATTTGGAGGTCCTTTGAGTAGACTATATTTATGAAGTTTTGAAATATGTTTCATATTTATGTGTCCTAACTTTCTATGTTAAATCCATCTTTCATCCTAATTTGAGAAAAGATAAGTTACTTTCTAATCATACAATTTTTATAGATCTATTTTATGTAGATTATGGTGTCCTTTAATATTAAAAAATATAAATCCATCATCATTCTTGAATATACATTGGTTTTTATTGAAGGAAACAATGTATCCACTTCCACAAAATTGACTAATGCTAAGTAGATTATTCTTCAGATTTTATACAAATAAAACATTCTCAATGGATGACAGATTGCGTTTACCGATTCTTCCTTTTCCTTTCATTCTTCCTTGTTGATTTCCTCCAAAGGCCATACTTCCTCCATCATACATTTTCAGGTCTAGGAACATAGGCTTGTTTCACGTCATTGGTCATGAGCATCCACTATCCCAGTAACATTTTGGTGTCCTGCTTCCCACTAACAATATTTATAACAAGAATGATCATATTTTTAGGTACCCATATTTTTTTGGGTCTTTTGATTTTAGTTTAAAGGTATCTGTAGCGATAAACTATTGATGTGTGTCCGGACTTGTTGCAGATGCAACCAGAAGAATGTAAATGAGAGGTAAATTTGATTATCTTTTTATGGTATTTTTGAAAATCAAGGCCATATTTGTCTTTAGGGTGTTTGCCTTCTTTTATGATTTGATTTAACTTGTTTGAGCTCTTAAGGAATTTAGACATGTCTCTATTTTTTTTCTTCTATTTTAGTATACAGTTTGTTAATTTCCTCTAACAGGGTTTTATTTTCATTCATGGATTTTTAAAGCTTTCTCACTAAAAAGATTTTCATATGCATTTTTTAAGTCTTGAAGTTCAGTTGTTACCTTAAGGCCAATATCTGCCATGAAGTATATATGTACTAATTATGTAGCTTCATCTTCTAAGCTACTACTTTCTAAGTAATCCCAAATCGAGACAATACTTTTCTTTCTTCTTGCTTCGATGAACCTTTTATCTCTCTTGAGGTTAGGACACTCAACTTCCATGTGTCCTAGTTTCCTACATTCATAATAGATTATATCAAATTTAAGAGAGTTATCAGAAGAAAATATTTTATCTTTTTTTGTTATATAAGGTTTTACTTCCTTCTTTTTTTATCCATCATATTATTTAGTCTTCGAAATATAAGTGATAGTTCTTCATTTTCTCTATAACTGTTATTTCATCTAAACTAAACATTTCTTCATCATTCATAGCCTTGTAGAGGTGCTTTGGTAATGGAGATTTGATCTTAGGGCAAGACCTTTTTCCCTTTTTCAAGTTCTTCTTCATTTAGATAAATGTCATAGATCCAGAGAGATCTCAAAAGTTCATCTAACTTGAGTTTGCTTAAGTCCTTTGATTCTTTGATAGAAATTTTCTTTGGCCTCTATTGGGGTGGAATACTTTTAAGAATCTTTATCATGGTGTCCTCATGATCATAGGTTCTTCTAAGGATTTTGAGTTCGTTTGTCATCATTTGGAATCATCTAATCATTTTGTTAATTTCTTTTCCTAATTCTACCATTGATCATTAGTTCCTTTTCTCTTATTAGAATGCTCAACCCAAAGGCTAAGCTCTAATACCGAATGTAGAGAAAGGGGTCACACACAAAATGGGGTTGAATGTGATGTCGTAGGAGAACTATTTTTTTTTCCAGAAAATGGTAATACTTTAAAACACTAGATGTCTTAAGACACTTATCAACATAGAGTTTAGGGAGAGAAAAATTTACACTAGATATTAGAGCTTAAGGCTATGTCTAGTTCCTGTTATCATACAACAAGTACTTCCATTATAATAAGACAATATAGACTTAAAAAATACAAACCTTGGCATTTTTGCACAAGCCACTCCAGGCTTAAATTTTCCTAAAAATACAGATCAGACATCTCTTTGTTTAGCTACATTGTTTTCTCGATACCCAAATTATGAGAGTAAATGCAATAAGTACCACACAGGTTATGAGTAGATAAGACACTTCTTGATAGTCAAATTCTTAGTTAATGCTTCTTGTCTTTTTCTCATAAGCTTTTTCTTTATATAGGAGGAGAAAAAATAGTTGTGTGAGATGAGAAGGTTTTGCAACATCTTCTGCATATGCATTGAATCCATGGTCTTGGTTCAGGAGAAAGTAAGCTGTTTTTTGTCATATATGTTTTATGCATCAAATGTCATTTTATCTTCGCCATCTGCTTTCCCTGACAGGACATTTTCTTTCCTTTATAAGCTAAGGTCTCCTATAAGTATAGAGCCATGTTGTTCCTTTTTCTAAACGGTAGTCCAGAAATAGCTTTTGTCTCAAAAACGCCAACTGGGCAAACATTCCAAAGTACTTCTCTTTTTCTATCGAGACAGTAAGACACTTTGTGGTGTCTTAAAACATTTATGCTTTTGCTCTTGTCTACAAGCATAAAACTGTATGCATATTTTTTTCATAAATTAAAATCTTAGTAAATTGATTTACTGTGACTTGGTTCCAATATAGTTGAATTTCATCACTCCAACCATTAAATTAATCGATTTTATTGTGTAGATTATGTTTCAAAATTTTATATATTTTAAAAGAGATTTGATACTTTATTAAATAAACTCAAATTTTTTAAGTTTTTTAAACATGTTGTACACAATAAAATTTATTAATTTAATAGTTGGATTGATGAAATTAAATCATTTAAAAGAGATATAAGTGAATTAACTTTTAACATGAATTACTATTTGAGTATCTCCCTCTCTTTATATATATATATATATATATATATATATATATATATATATACCATTCCATATTTATTGTATTTCATGTTTTGGTGTGTGAAGTCCATTATATTATATTTTTAATGATTGTGCTGGTGAATGTGAATGCTACAAGTGCTTGTGGTTTATCATTAAATTGAGTTGGTAACCTAGTACCCACCAATTTTATTTTATTTTTGCAATGTAAGCTATTATCCCATACCATTGGCATTTAAAATTATTGTTCTACAAGCTTCATGTGGCCTTCCTCTAATGGTGAAAGAAGTTTGAAAATGGTAAAAATGGAGTAAATTTTAGTTTGATTACTATGCTTTTTAGGATGAAACCTTTTCCTTCTTATTGTGAAGACTTGAGAATTCCAACAAGCTTATGCAATGCTTGATGAGATTGTCACTATTGTTGGCCACAGAAGGCCATTTGAGAAATAAATGCATTTATGTTGACCATTGATCGAGCTTTGGAGTTGTGAGATTAGACCTCATAATATGATGGCCTTGGAGGCTTTAATACGATTGTTGTGAACATTTAGTATTAAGGACAAAGACTTGTAAAAATATAAAATATTTTTTCTTTGTTTGTGATAATGATTTCCAATAACTACTATTTTGTCACAAAGGGCCACAAAGATGAGAATATGCAAAGAAATATAATTTATTGACATAGTATGAATTCATAGTCTTGTGAATCTTCTGCATATGCATCTTTAAGTGCATGCCTTAACAAAGCATGCAATGTTAAGGTCAACGAGGCCAAGGAATTTTTCAGATAATGTTCCAATTTTTTCTAATATTGTTATTGGGATCTAGAGTGATGTATTAGAGTGAGGTATTGAGTGGTGGTTGGATCATTATATGTTATATTACTGGCCAAGTATTAATTTTCTATAACTGCTAAAACTTGTTCATGCCATAACGAGGAGTTAGTAAGGCTAAATTTTAGAGTGATAAAATTATCCATATTGAGGAATAAATAAATCATAGTTGATCAATGTTCATACAGGCTCTTAGATTCTAAACTAAAAAAAGAGAAAAAAAAGGGATGAAAGATACAACTTATTGATTAGTGAACATATTAAGAAATATGTACAAGAGATAAAAAGGAATATATTAAAGGGATGGCATAATAATTTTATGGAAAGACAAATGATCTAGTATCCATATTTTCTTATTTGATAGACTAATAATTTGATTTTAAACATAGGTCATTTTCTATTTGTCATAAGGAAAAAGGGACATTATTTTTGGGAAAGGTAAGCACCTAAATTTAACTAAAGGGTAGATAGAACAAATAGAAGAATTAAAAATCATGAAAATAAAAATGATATTTTATTGGTCAACAATTTGAGAGATATCCAAAATAGTTATTCCATAAAAGTGCAATATTAAAGACATTAGAATAGATAGGAAAATTTTCAAAAATACAATATATGTACAATGGAACTAGAATTCACAACCCATAAGGTGGAAGAATTACTAGCATGAGAAAGATTAATAAATAAAACACACCAATTGCTAGAATGAGAGAGAATGTTTGAAAGAATAGAAAGTAATTATTATTTCTTGTAATCAATGTTACAGTAGGAAAGAAAGCAAAATATTTAAACTTAATAAAAAAATATAAGTTTAACTTCACAATAAATGTAATTTGACTAATTTTCCACGAAATGTGTTCAAGGAATTTATGTTTGTAAATGCTCACCATTTTAAATTCTTACTCATAAAGCATGATCGCCCTAATTGGTATTACCATTTATACTTGAAATAAAATATTGCCATAAAATAAAAGAGAAAATGTTAAAAGTATTTGCATTAAATTATGTTGATGGACTTACATGTGCAAGGCAAACACTTCCATATTAGTAAAGTCTATTTGTAGGTTTTGATGCATATTAGTACTATGTATATGACTTCATTACTCTTTTAAGACAAATTGTTACTCAAAAGTTCTTACCATGAATAAACAACAAAGTTGCATAGAGGATAAACTTAGATATAATGTAATAAGTATTTTTTGTTATTTTTAATTAATTTTTTTTTAGTTTTTAATAAAAAGTAATTTTATTAAAATATATATCATTTAATGTTATTAATATATTATCTATATGATTTTCAACCCAAATATATTATATATATAAAATATATTATGTTTTTTTACATGTATTTAAAAAAATTTATGAATAAATCAAAATTTATATAAAATTTTATTATGTGCTTTTATGATATCTATTAATGTGTGTGTAAATATCATTTAAAAATATAAAATAATTTAACAAGTTTGATAAATTATCATTCTATTAATTTATCTATAGGAAATTAGCTATAATTATTATGTAACAAATGATTATTTGATTGTAATTTCATCTAGTTTTTCTTATTTTTGTAAGAATGGTCACGCAGGCATTGAATTAGAAATTAGGTAAATTCAGACTGAAAGAAAGGAAAAAATAACATAAAAAGATGAAGGAGTGGTAGAAAGATAAACATTTTCCTTGGAGGAAGCCAGCATGATCATGTTTCCTAGGAATGGCTGAGCAGACGTAAGCATGACCGTGCTATCCTTAGGAGTAACACCATAAAAATGAAGTCTAGTTTACATTTAAGTCGGATTCATGGTTTCATTATTAGATTTTTACTTCATGATGAGAAATCTCTTTAAGAAATTACTTGTATTGAAAATACGGTAAAATTTTTCTTTTTAAAAAAATGTTATTAGAAATATGAGCCTCATTGATTTTCTTTGAATGATTTCATAACACTTCCATACATCGCATATACATATTATATAGTTATTCTACATAATACATATCTATCATACATATTACATGACTATTTAAAAAAATTTACATTATTCAGATGAGACAGAAACTCCTAGAAAAAACTTCAAATGTATGGACCCCTAAGCTTTAACCACAAGCTCCTGTCTAATGCATTGTAGGCATCTTCTTTGTACTCTTGGTAGGAATTGAGTGGGTACAATATTGAAAACTGAGAACTACATGCAAGGGAGTCACTAGGTCACTCTCCCCTTCAGAAGAATAGGTCTTTTACACATGAGGTACTAGAGGAACTTGGTAGCCTAGTGGTGGAGGAAAAGCCACATCTAGGTGGAAAGGCACAAGAGGTACCACAAGGTCCGTCATGGAAAACTCCAGGCTTAGAATGATAGAAACAAATAATTGCCCATATGAGAAGTAGATTCACATGTTTGCTTGCACCGTGATTAATAGGCCATGAGCATTTACCACCTAGTTCACATTATTAATAACTATGAACACTACCATCGTGGCAAACAACATGGTTGGGGTCTGGGACACAGAACAGTGGTAGGGGGTGAGAAAATAAAGTTTCTCAGTAGTTTTATACCCTAAACTTGTGTTAATCTTTTCAACCTAGCCACTTCAGTATATTGAAAAAGAGGTGACGTGCTTATAAGTTCACTTTTAACTTTATAAGTGATCTTTGACTAAAGTCGGTCATTTTTAGCAAAAACATAAACAATTCTTGTTCAAACATATATTACCTTCATACCTTAAATAAGTTTTTTATAAAGATATTCATAATCATACATCTCATACATTCTTGATATCACAATATCACCATATCATAGATATAATTGACCTTTTTTTTATTCATTCCTTAATCATAATTCATTGTCATTTCTTTATCATCCTTTTAGTGATAGTCTCTGGTTTAGGCATATTATGTACAATTTAGTCAAACAATATCTTTTCGCTAGCTCTACTAGTTTACCTTCTATTCTTAGTATTTGAGTTCATTCCTTGTTAGTTGTCACCATCATAATTATTAAAGATCTAGTGTTTCATGAAAGAAGGATTTTTTGGAAGACCTACATCTTTCTATAAAAGGATCTCTCACCCTTCTGAAAGACCGCTTGCCCTTTTAAATGTGCACTAGTCCTAGACTCGGCACATTTAAGAGTAGTATTAAAATAAGCCCTTCTTTAGTGATCTCTTGATTTATTAGATTCCTTTTTTAATCTTCCAGATAACATGCATTCTCAAGCAATCCACCTAATATGGTATGCATATATAACATCCAATTCATTTAATTCTCATATATTTTATGATGTAAACCATTATAAATCACATCATTTCTATAAATTATTCAAGAGGGTATTTAGTAATACCATATGCATGCATCTACATACTTAAGAAGAAATATAATAAGGTAGCATAATTATTAACTAGAAATTTGTCTCCTAAAAAAATTACTTAATTATGCTTGATACTAAGTTTTTGGACAACATGTAACCTTTCACTGAAATTTGTCCATCTTGTTCATCTTTTGAGTTTTATGAGAAATTTCTCAAGGGAACTTAGTTCATTCGTTCTTCTAAGTTATCTCTCAACCTTTCTTTTTCTCAAAAGCTAAGTTTTCTTAGTATTTTTAATTTAAGTTTATGAAATGGTAAAACTTAGTGTAGTTGGTCGAATGACCTATTTTAGGTTAATTTACTTTATGTTCATCGATTTGGGTATTTTTTGCACAATCACCTTATTCCATGTTTTAGTGTGAATAATTTTATAATTTCCTTAAAAATCCAAATTAACCTTTTTTGTGAAATACTTTAGTATTGGCCGAATTCCAACTTGTAGTCCCTAAGGTATTGTGATTAATTTTTCTTATGCTTGAAAGCTGATTTATGTGAGTTTATGGCTTACATTGTTAGATTGATCCAACTTAGAAATTTTCTTAAGGTTTTTACAATCTCTTAATTGAAATTTTAATCACCTCTTTATACTTGGTTAGATTTCTTTTTATAACTTAATAAAATTTTAGACTCCATTTTTCTTGATTTAGCAAGCTTGGCCAAATGGCCTCCTTTCCACATTAAGGTCCTTTACAACAATTTCTCTCCCTTAAATTGTAAATCTTTAATTTTATCACTAATAACACTTTTCTTTTGGATCCACCAAAATTTATCCTTGATCCATGGTCTTGTGGAGAGTTTGAGATGTCCATTTCACCTTCTAAGTCATAGATCTAATCTTAGTTTTATAGCCATAAAGATCCAATTTTTTAGATCAAGTTTTAACTCATAACTTAATTTCTAGACCCCTTTTTATCTTTTATCATATTGGTCTAGATCCAGACTTTTATGAAGATTCTAATTCAAGAGTAGGACTTTCCATAAAGATAAAAACAAACTTGCAACTTTAAGAAGACAAAGACAACATAACATCATTTTCGAACCAAATAAGCTAAGATCTAGAAGATCTACTCTAAGCTTTAAATATCCTACACTTAAGAATCTTCTAATACTTGAACAAAACTTTTTAAATCTATCCAAAATACTAAAAGTCGACCTTAAGAGATTCTAACCAATTAAATTGCTTTAAAAGCACCAAGGAGCATTTTTAATCCATTAAAACTTCCTCTTGAGCTTCAAAATCACTTAAAAATTTAATGATAAATATTTTAAAAGAACTTGGGAAATTATGAATACAAAAATGCTCAAGAAATTTGGATCCATAGAGGTTCAAGAGATGTTTACACAAGAATAAGGAGAATAGGCCAAAATCACTTAAATAAAGGCCTAGAAAAATTTAAGATAGAAATTCCTACTTGTTGAAGTCTTAACTTGGGAACTTGTTGGAATAAATGATGGAGACTCACTTCCCTTAATGTCCCACATGAATTCTTAGATGAGAAGTGGTGGGGCTTTGTCTTCTTGAAAGTGAGAGTTTTGTTTGTGAGGTCTTCGGTGAGTGTTTAAAGATGAACTTTTGAAGCAAATGGGACCTTTTAGGTTGCATATCAGATTTTACCATCTATGGGTATTTAGGAATTAAATTTATAACTAAGGATATTTTGGTCCATTTACAAATTTTTGGGGACTATTCTCCATTGTCTTTAAATTTTGATTGCTTGGGACGTGTATATACATATATTTTGAAAAAATTAAAAAAAATTGTGATATCCTAGTATAGTTATTTTCTTCATGTATGCCAACTCACTCTCAAGCCTCTAATTTGTAATTTAATCCAAAGTTACAAGGAAGAACTTAAAGGTTGAGGCGAGAAACTAAAACAAAGAAGATGGTCACACAAGGACGTAAGGCTTTACTGGATTACATGACCTCCACTGATGAGGCTTAAGCAGTAGTAAATTTGTACCAACATTGGAAGGTGTTCAAAACTTTGATTTGCAGTCCACCTTATCAATATGATTCAAAACGCGCTTTAATTTGGAGGGACAACCTTGGAGGATTCATATTTCTATATCATAAAGTTCTTAAGGCTAATCAACACCATCAAGATAAATGGTTTCATGTAGAACAACATACGATTACAATTGTTCCTTTTTTCCATCACATAAAAGGTGAATGATTGGTTAAACTATTTGTTTGAGGCATCCATGACTACTTAGGAGAAATTATAGTGTTTACTCCTAATAGAATACTTTCCATAGTCCATGGAGTCTAGGATCATAGTACAGATCATTGATTTCACCCAATTTGAGAACAAGTCCTTGTATGAGGCTTAGGACCGTTTCCAGAACCTTCTTCGAAGGTACCCACATCATGTGAATCTTATGAAAATCTTCTACAACAACCTTATATATACCAATAGAGTTTTTATTAGCCCAAATTCAAGTGGGGGAATTTCACATAATCCCAAGAGGATACATGGATAATCATAGGAGACCTGGCTGCTAGTAGAAACCAATGATGATCTACAAATAAACATGTAAAAAAAGGACTCTTAACCGAAAGGAATACACCATGTGGGTAACATTACCATGATAGCCAGTCAAATACAGACCTTGAAGAGAAATATGGAGGCACTTATGCAAGAAAAATGGCAACCTTTCCTGCTAGTCCAAACACTAATTCAACCTAAACCTAGCCTGTACAGCCTTTGTGGCTTCTTAAGCCATAATGATGAAGGATGTGTGGTTGAAGCCCATGTGGCTCAAAAAAATGAGAAAGCTAACTTCTTGAGAAATGCTTATACCTCGACTTCAAAGAATCACCTCAATCTCTCTTGGGGAACGTGTCAAGGTAATAGTTTTTCTAATAGTTCTTAAAATTTTTCCAAGCCGCTCATATGTAGAATCGAGAAGGTTACTAGAAAGAGACAATCCTACAGTATCATGATTCAAAAATGTGGAGGCACAACCCCAGAACATAGAGACACAGATGTCCTAGGTTTACAAAATGAAGAACCAGTTAAGATAGATCCCTAACCTCTTATCACAATAAGCATTTAATATCTAGTCTAGCCAATGTAAGGTGAATCCAAAGGAGTAAGCCAATGTAATCATCTTTAGGAACAGGAAGGAGTTAAAGATATCCACAGGAAAATAGAGAAGAAAAACGTGGTTACTTATGGGCACTTAAAGGTAATTGACAACCTCTTAACTCCTACTGAAGGGAGTTCAAAAGAAAAGAGTAAGGAGGTTGATGAAACAAAAGAAAGGACTCCAAAGAGACCTGATGTGGAGTTTTATCAAGTAGGCATACCCTTTCCTCAAATATTAAAGGAAAATAAAGATGATCCTTAATTTTCCTAATTTCTAGACATCCTAAAGCATCTAAGAATCAATCTCCCTT
Organism: Canavalia gladiata; assembly: GCA_037954105.1. Classification (NCBI taxonomy): domain Eukaryota; kingdom Viridiplantae; phylum Streptophyta; class Magnoliopsida; order Fabales; family Fabaceae; genus Canavalia; species Canavalia gladiata. Next base: position 27,820,535 of record CM075662.1, read on the forward strand.
TTTGTGGAGATCATTTCCTAAATGTCTAACTACGAAACATTCTTGAAGGAGATTTTGGTGATAAAAGGTGTGTTTTGCCATCCTTCTATGGAAACTACCACCAAGGTTTGAGGATCTAGGAAGTTTCAATATACCTTATACTATTGGTGAATCTTATTTTGAAAATTTTTTGTGTAACTTAGGTGCTAGGTTAATCTAATTCCTTTACTTGTTTTTAAAAGGTTGGATTTGGATGAGTCTAAGCTTATCACTATCTCTTCACAGCTTGTAGCTAGATCTATCATGTATCCAAGGGGAATATTAGAGGATGTTTTGATAAAGATGGATAAATTCATCTTCCTTAGTGACTTTATTATGCTTGTCATAGAGGAAGATGGAGAAATCACTAAACTTGGGAAGATCTTTCTTAAGCATCGGAAAATTCATGACCGATGAGTAACAAGTTTGAGGTTTGATGATGAGGAAGTGGTACACCCAAGTATTCTTGCCCCTTATAATTTTGTTAATTCCTTAGAACCCCTTCTTAATTTGTCTTCTGTATTAGAACCACCCAAAGTAAAGATTTATAAGAAATTATTTTTATAACTTAAAAAATGTAAGTTCCACATAGGTAAGAAATTATTAATTTATAACTTACTATCTTGATTATTTTTAGGAAATGACCATTATAAAGTAAATGAGATACTCCTCTATGGTAACATGGAACCCACAAAATAAAATAAGGAGATGCTTAAGAAAAAAAAAGGAAAAGGATTGAGAACTATAAGGAAGATGCGTTTGAAGAGCGTGCCATTATACTAATGGAAGAACCACACCTAACCGCCCCTGACTTTGCTTAGTCATTAGGTGCAGGTAAGTTAGGCTCCTGATATAAAACAAGTGCTTACAGGAAGTAACTTGCTTTTTTGAAGTGTATATAATCATTTTAATTTTAGTAAAAAAAGAGAAAGTAAGGGTGAGCACCGTCATGTATAGTGACGAGCATGACCATACTAACTTTCGAGTAGCTTTAAATAGGAAGAAAGGTAACTTTACATGTCACTCAATCAAAATACTTTTCACTAGTCACTTTTGACCTTTGTTTACCTTCCTTTAATTTCTCTATGACTCAAATCTCTCTCTCTCTCTCTCTCTCTCTCTCTCTCTCTCTCTCTCTCTCTCTCTCTCTCTCTCTTTTAATCAGGACATCACATGCCTGAAATATATCATTTTATTATTGAATTCATGCACAGGCATCCCAGTTTTTGGTATCCCAACTTAATTTGGTCCAACCATAGGATAGATGATGGATTAAAAATGTGTTAATTAACTAGAATCACCTATTTAGCATAATTGTGGCCTTGCTTGTGCGACTGTTCTCCTACTTGCAAGGTCGTGCATATTCATGATTTTAAGACTCACCATGATTTTAGCATTGTCATACCCTATATCATCCATGCTCATTTAACATTGAATATGTTTTCTCATGCACAATCATGCCTATGTTGCAATGTCATGTAAATTGATTTAATTTTGGGTATTTATCATGAGCACAGTCATGCCCCATACTTTCTGGGCTTGCATAGTAAGCATGGTCATGCAAGATCATCATTTTTTTGGTTTGTAGGATGAGCACAATCGTTCTCCCTATTTTTCATAGTTGTACAAATTCTGTATGAGAGCTTTATGTTTAGCATGTTCTCCCTTGTTTACACAGGCATGCCATATAATGGAGGCTTGATTGATATTTAGTGAGCATAACTATGCTCACTTATGGACGATCGTGCCAATACCTACTATACTAATTGTTCTATTATATTTCTAAAAATACCTCCTCGTACCTAGAAAAGAATCTTTTCATCCATTACTAGAGAGGTCAAACCTTCATAGGAGCTAGCCTACTCCATATCCATAGAGGGCGTTGGCATGCAGGCTTGCTAAGGAATGGTTGAGTTCCCTTATAGACCTACCAGAGGAGTTTGTAAAGAGGGCCTTCTGGCATGAGACTATCGAGTCCTATCAATATAACCCTTATGTCTCAAAGTTCACTCTGTGCTCCAAATGCTATATAGATGGCTAACGCTCAACATCTTCGCTAGAAACAATAACATAGAAGTCGCTTCTCGAACTTATATATTCATTCTGTAGGTTGTAGTACGAGGTCATAAGGTCGACTTAAGATAGTTCTTCCTTATTTCCTGCTAGGGGATTGGATATCACCCACAGATGGGGCAAAAAGGCTATGTAGGCATTGGCTCTTACATCACTGCCCTCTACCACCACCACAAGATCCCACGTCTAGTGATTACCTAGATGCATAAGATCGCATCATTGGGCATCTCTACATGGCTATGCATGAGAGTGATACAGGGAGGGTCACATGATACTTAAAATTTTGTATCTTAACAATAAGAGTAGCAGTCATATCCATAACCACAATCACCTCCACAACAATATTATAGGAGTCGTTGGTGGTGGAAGAAGAGACAAATGACGATGCAAGAGATGAGCATCCACAAACCCATTCCCTCTCTGACCACCTCAATCATATATAGTTGTAGGTGGATGACATTTATGATTGTTTGGATGCGTAAGTCATCGCCCATAAGGAATTAGCAAGTTAATAGGATGCGACCTTCACATGGATAGATCCTCAGTTTTTCATACTTCTTCAATTACTACAAGGCTAAATGAGTCACTCACCGCCTCAGCGATTGACTTGTGTTTATATTTCCTTACTTTTATTTAAGATTATATTTTATTTGCTTATGTTAGGATTATTAGACATTTTGATTTTTGATGTATTTCTGTTCTATTTATATACAAAACTTATCTTTGTATGCGTTGATATTATTAATGTGTTTAGTGCGAGTAAGATAATGTAAAGCATAAAGACTTCTTTCTCAATCTTTGGCACCCAATCATTGATATACATTAAGGGCACTACTGACCTCTAAGTTTAAGGAGAGAGACCCTCTCCTTCTATAACCACCACTTAGGAAAGTCTTACTTTTTCCTTTCTCTCCACTACACCTATATTAATTTACGTGTATGTAAATGCTTCTTTTTAAGGAGGGAGATCCTCCCCTTCCTAATTATATTTTTGGAAAATTACTTATCTTTCCTCTTATACATACTCCTTTCTTCCCAAAGAAATAATTTTTCCAAATAAATTAAAACAATGGTAGAAAATTAAGTTTCATGAGGGATATTCTTCCTTGATTTTTTTTTGTAAAATTGTTGGTACCTAGTGATAATCCTATCTTTTCTGTATTGTTGGTAAGTTGTAAAAACCTTTAAGATTTTGTGATAAACATTAACTAAACTTAATATAGACATAGAAACTTTTAATAAAAGAATTGATAATTAGTCATGTTCCTTGTCATTTTGTTTCACACTAAAGTAGCCATAATAAAGGATTAAGCTTGCTTGAGGCTACATTCAACCTTTCTTTCTTTGTTAAATGTTTTCCTTCTAGCTTGTACATTCTAAAACTTACCATGTAACCTAGTTAAGGAATGCATAAGTTGATTGCATTAAAATAAAATGATAAAGGTAAATTAGGCTTTGTTGAATGAACATGTACCTAGAATATCACTTGATGCCCCTTTTATCAGCTTAAAAGATTAAAGTTACTTTCATTGGTACCTCTCATATAATGCTATAATTTTAAGTAACTTAGATTATAACTGAAGTAAAGTAAATACTTGGAGATGAAAAATGATCAAAAAGTGAAAATGAAAAGAAAAGAAACAAAAGGAATAAAAAGGAAAAGGAAAAGAATGAAAAATATTGGAAAGTTTAAAAGTTGAATTTCATGAAACCCAAGTAAATGAATTCATAATCGAAGGTTTTAGGGCTATTAAAAATAAAATCCCTTTGTATTTCTGTCTTTCTTATATCTTACCTAATTGCATGAATTTTGTTCGTCATGTTTCAACCTTAATAAAAGACCTTTTGATTCTTGTATGCAATTTAATTTCTAGTGGAGATTTAGATTTATGGGAAACTGATGGTAGTGTACGGTTGCAAGGGACAGAGCATTAAAGATTTATACCCATAGATACACGAGAGATAGTGATACTTTATTTTAGGAAACTAAAAGACCCTAATTGGATTATTATTAATTATTCTTATTAGGGTAATTATGTTTGTCTAAAAAATAAGGTTTATGAACTCTATACATGATACGTTCCTAATCCTTGGATTATAATTTGGGAACAAGCAATGTTTAAGTTTCTAGATGTGATAAATCACCATTTTATTAATTAATCTTCAATAAATTAACTATAATTACTATGTAATAAATGATTATTTGATCGTAATTCAACCTAATTTTTTCATATTTTTGCAGGAATAATCATGCAAGTAGAGAATTAGAAAGTAGGAAGATTTTAGGCTAAAAGAAACATAAAAAGGACATTAAAAGATGAAGGAGCAATAGAAAGATAAAATACCCTTTAGAGGAAGCCAACATGACCATGCTGGTTGAGCATGCCCTCAAAGAAAACTAGGATTTCTGACATAGTCATGCCACCTCTAAGGGATGTAAAAAATCATCCAAGTTAACCCTAATAGCCCAAGAGAGGATCCTAGTCAACCCTAACAATAATAAAAGTGATCCAAGTAGCCGTGATGACTGAGGAGGAAACTTAGGTTTACTCAGTTCACAATAGAGATAATCACAATCCATGCCTATAAAAGAGAGGTTGTACCTTGAAAGAAAGACACCTTACACATCTTGACACCCGTGATATTTTGAGGGGTCCTCCGATTCATCTCTTTCTCACTTCTTATTTCCATCTTCATTCTCTATTTCCATTTCTTCTTCTGTCATCCTCCCATAAGATTTTGATGGAAGGAATCACTTCACAGTGTAATACAAAATCACTTTCCATTTTTTATTTCTTATCTTCGGATTAAGGTTATAAATAATTTAGTTGGTTAGCTTCTTCTCATCTATCTTCTTTTTCTATGTGTAACTAACTCCTAAATAATAGGGCTTTAGTGAACCTTGTGATATAACTATTTAAATCTCACATTCCTTTGTGAATGATTTTATGTTTTCATTATGAATGATTGCTTGATTCTTTATCTAATTTTTTTGCTTTGTTGTAGTTAATTCATTAATGAGAATTAGCTACTCTTATTGATCTCTTAGTTTTTTGAAGGGTAAGCAATCATACAATCTCCCAATTAAAGAAACTATAAGGTAAATGAGTTCATAGATTTTTGGAGGGTCAACAAAATCCTAAGCTTCTAACCGATTACTAACTGAACAAATCTGAATCATTTTATACTTCTCTTAACTATTCACCTTGCATGATCATTAGAGGTAGTACTTAGGGGAAATATTACTACTATTGCATGATCATTGGGTAAAAGCATTAGAACAAGTGGTTAACAATTGAAGTTTAAATTATTCATAAGGAAATTTAAGGATAAAAGTAGGTACTGTTATACGGGGATCCAAAGTTCCATGCTTATCCATAACATTCCATTTATGTTCTCCATTTTTTATTTTTTCTTATATTTTATTATTATTATTCCTTACACTAGAGACAAAACCCTTCTTTTCGTGAGCTCAAAAGTTGAAATATAAACTTCTTTCATAGATTGTTGGCATAGTCTCTATAAGATCAATACTAGAGTCTCAAATACGCTTTTTCTACAACGACATGTATATCGTGGGTATAACTTGGCATATATTTTTTACTTATGTTTTTCACACATCAAAGAAAATTAAAAAAATGTTTCAATCAACATCAAAATTATTATGCCTAGTAATTTATGAAAAAATTGATATATATATATATATATATATATATATATATATATATATATATATATCGGTTAGAAATTATGATTTACAAATCATAGTTTGATGCATGTAAAACATGAGAAACATGAGTGTAAACACTTTGCCAAGTTTTATCCACAGGCAAGTATACTCAATATCAATTTCACAAACACTATGTCAACCATCTCTAAGAAAAGTTTGAATCCCAAATTTTGAGCTCACCAAAAGAAGATGTATGTATATGAGTTTAAAATAAAATAATTTTTAAAAGAAAAAATGGTAAATAAAAGAACACAGTGAAAGTTATGGATGAACATATGACTTAGGACTTTAGATCCTATGTAAGCACTTGTTTTACGTTACGAACCCGATGTACCTCACCCCTTGGCTAGAAAAAGCCATAGGCAGTTGCCTATGATTTCCTAAGAGTTTGATAGGTGTTGTCCTTAAATGCACCCTTTTCACAATACTAAACTGCTCACCTCTTAAAGGTTTGTCTATTCAACATATCACAGGGATCTATCTTGCTTTATGAAGCCTACTTCTCCTAAACTGATGTTTTCCTAAAAGTATTTAAAATTGTAAGTTATATATTAAAAATAGTTTACCTAATTCAAACTCACGCTTCCAAATATATTTGTGATACCTCGTATTTTCCTTATGACACTTTAGATCTTTGAATGCCCTTATCCCAGGTTTCCTCTGTGTAGAGGGTAGGCTCAGTGGAAGAGTTTGCAAGGAATCACAAGGGACATTGATATTTGGATGTTTCATTAAGTGGATGGTTCCAAACACCACTCTTTTGTCACCCTTCCTTAATGTAAGCTCCCTTTACAACATGTTGATCATGGCTCTCCCAGCGGCTAGGAAGGAATTTTCCAAAATAAGTGAGACCTCTTCATCTTTCTTCATGTCAAGCACAAACAAGTCAATAGGGAAGGATGAACTTTCCTATCTTTACCAGCATGTCCTCCATCATCCCCCTTGGATATGTGATGATCTCATATGTAATATGCAAAAAGATGGTGGTAAGCTTGGGATCTTTCATACAAAACCCTCTAAAAATAAAGAAAGACATCAAATTTATACTAGCGTCCAAGTCACACAAAACTTTAAAATTGGAATTATTTATATGCAGGGTATAATAAAACTCTTTGGGTCTTCGAGCTTTGGTGGTAGCTCAATGATAATGTCCTTCTTCTTTTTCTCTTCTTCTACGAGGTGTTCCCACCTCTGTCTCACTTCTCAAAGTAATTACATTCACTTGATCCTTCAGGTTCACCTTAGTCTAGCTAGGTAGTGACCTGGGTGTTGGTTGTCCAAGGAAGTTGAGGATATTTCTCATCTATTCTCCCATGTTTTGAATTTGAGACAACTGCATCTTTCTATTCTAGAGTCGTGCCTCTATTTTTTGGAATCTTGATTCCATGGGGTTGCTCCTTCCTCTCTTGTCTGTATCAATCTTGATTTTGCATATGAGGGGACCTATAAACATTTGATGCACCGTTAGAATTTACCTTGACATCCTTTCAAAGAAAGATTAAGGGTGATTCTTCCAGGTGGGATTGTAAGTATTCCCACATGAAGTTGGCCTCCTCATTTTTTTAAGCTATATGGGCTTCAACTACATATCCTTCAGCATTGTGGCTTATAGAGCCACCAAGATTGTATGGATTAAGCTCAAGTGTGTCCTAAGTACAAAGAGGTGGAGCGGGTTATGCCTTTGCTTGCATAAGCACCCCCATCTTCTTGTTTAGGGCCTCCATCTGACCAACCAGCAGGGTGTTGTGGTCCACTTGGTATATTCCTTCTAGCTAGGGGTTCCTTTTCTTCACATGTCTATTGGCAGACCTCCACTGATTGCAAATAGCAACCAAATTCCCTATGATCATCCATGTATCCTCCGGAAGGTTATGTAGAATTCCCCTTCCGTAGGTTGTTTATTACAAATTTTTTTGGCATAGAAGAGGTTGTTATAGAAGATCTGTACAAGATACAGTGTCTAGTACCCATAGTGGGGGTACTTTCGAAGAAGATTCTAGAACCGATCCAATGCCTCATATAGGGACTCATTCTCATATTATGTAAAGCTGGAAATTTCACTATAATCCTAGATTATGTGGATTATGGAAAGTATTATGTCAAGAAGAGATGTTGTAGTTGATCTCAAGTTATAATGGATCCTTCTGGCAAAGAATTCAGTTAGCCATTCATGTTCTTAATGATAGAGAAGGGAAACAATTGCAGCCTAATGGCATCCTTGAGATGTCATTCATCTTGATGATGTTTGTCAACCTCAGAAATTTGTTGATGTAGAGATGTGGGTCCTCAGAGGCCATCCCTTTGAAATGAATAAAATTTTGGATCATGTTAATAAGGGTCAACTTCAGTTTGAAGTTTTTAACATCCTTTAATGCTGGGATGGAAATATTGCTTCTTAGGCCCTCATCAGTAGAGGTCATGTAATCAAGCAACATTTTTCACCTTTAAACTATCAACTTCCTCACTATTCTTTCTGTTTCAAGGTTAAATGTAGGATGGAAACTTGAGAGTGAGTTACCATAAAGAGTAATATGAAAGGGTAATATAAGAAAATTTTTTATATCTTTTAAAAGACATTATATCTAATAGAAATAAAATAAATGAAAGAATTGTATGTGTGTGTGTATACGTATATACAAGTCTCAAGCAATTAAAATTCAAATTATAAAAATTGTTTGGAGTAGTCCCCAGCAATGGTGCTACAAATTTGTTGCGTGCAAAACGTGAGAAACACTTTGCCAAGTTATACCTATGGATAAGTATACCCATCGGTGTAGAAAGGAGGTGTTTAAGACCCCTAGTATTAATCTTGTTAAGATTGTGTAAATCTTTTATATTTGGAAACTTAGGATAGAATAAAATCATATCAGAATCTTCCCTTAATCTAACCAGATATTGTTTATTTTCTTTATTTAAATACTTTCCTAGTTTTCCTTATTTAAATTATCTTGAAATCTGTTTTGGCAAGAGGATCTCCCTAATTGATTCTCTCTTCGCCTATTTAAATCATTGTTATCCCTTGAATAAAAGATAAGAAAAGAAAACCCAATTACTCTCCAATTACTCTCCAATTACTCTCTTCTCTTTTCCTATATGGTATCAGAGCTGTACAGCTCTGATCCAGGGATTATTTTATCATGGTTAAGACGGCCATGACCGGAGAAACCCGAACAACTAGAGCGGGTGGAGCAAATGGAGGATCAAACACTGCAATGACCTCTATGACAACAAACAACAATGATGCACCCTCTATTGTTGCCGTTGAAACTCTATCTTCCAACTTTGAAAACCAAGAACAGAAAAATACTTCCAAGTCATCTTTTTTCACAAAGGAACAATTAGAGCAGTTGTATCAAATTTTCTCTGGAAAAATGTCAGTTACTTCATCCTCTTCCTTGGCACAAAAAGATAACCCTTTGTCAGTTACTACTTTTCTTAGTTCTACACAGAATTCTCATCCTCCATGGATCATTGATTCTGGAGCTACTAATCACATGACAGATTGTCCAAATTTGTTTTCTACTTACAGTCCCTTTGCAGGTAACAAAAAGGTTAAAATTACATATGGTTCTTTTTCTGCAATAGCTGGTGTTGGTTCTGTCCCTATTTCAAGTTCTCTTACTCTCCATAATGTTCTTCATGTCCCTAACTTATCTTGCAATCTCTTGTCCGTTAGCAAGTTAACACATGATCAACAATGTCTTGCTGTTTTATATTCTTTTTCATGTAAATTTTAGGATTTGAAATCAGGGAAGACGATTGGCAGTGCTAAGGAAGTTGATGGCCTCTATTTCTTTGAAGAAGAAACTGTTTTCAATAAAGAGAGTCAAAGTAATTGTCTCAATTCAGTATCTGTTTCAAGGAATGACAAAATTATGTTATGGCATTATAGATTAGGTCATCCAAGTTTCTTTTATTTGAAACACATGTTTCCCAATCTTTTTAAGAATAAAAATCCATCTTTAATTACTTGTGAAACATGTCAGTTGGCTAAGCATCATCGCTCAACCTATTCCCCTCAACCCTACAAAAAGTCTAGTCCTTTTAGTCTCATTCATAGTGATGTGTGGGGTCCTAGTCGTGATCCGACTCTTCTTGGAAAAAGGTGGTTTGTTACATTTATAGATGATCACACTATACTAATGTGGGTTATTTAATAAAGGAAAAATTAGAAGTGGAAGGGATTTTTAAAAACTTTTTTCAAATGATAAAAACTCAATTCCAACAACAAATAAAAATTTTTAGAAGTGATAATGGGAGAGAGTATTTTAACCGATGTTTAAGTAGGTTTTTCCTTCAAGAAAGAACTATTCATTAAAGTTCCTGTGTTAATACCCCTCAACAAAATGGTGTGGCTGAGAGGAAAATAAACATATTCTTGAAGTTGCTCGAGCCTTGTTATTTCAAAATAATATGCCTAAATATCTTTGGGGTGAAGCAATCTTGACTACAACTTATTTAATAAACAGAATGTCTAGCAAAATTTTGAATTTTAAAACTCCATTTGATTTCTTCATGAAAATTTTTCCAACAAATAGAATCTCAACTTGTTTGCCCCTTAAGATATTTGGTTGTACAGTATTTGTCCATTCACATGTGCCTAATCAAAGTAAACTTGATCCAAGAGCAACAAAGTGTGTGTTCGTTGGTTATGCTCCTAACCAAAAAGGTTACAAGTGCTTTGATCCTAGTTTAAAAAAATATTTTGTAACTATGGATGTCACTTTCTTTGAGGAAACACCTTTTTTTGGAATAATCTTCAGGAGGGGAGAAGAGTTGAAGATGCAGAACATAACTTTCAAATGTTCGAAGAACTCTTGGAACCAAAATTTTTAAGTTTTGAAAAAAATTCTAAAATACTAGCTGAACATGGTGAACAGCAACATGTTTCTGGTCCTAAGAGCCTTGAAACAGGGGGAAATGAGACAATTACAATGACTGAGGGAAAAAAAACCCGTTAATCTTGTCTATTCAAGGAAGAAAAAGGGTCAAACATTGGGGCCAAGTAATACTCTACAACCTCAACACTGCCAAAGTCTGAAAATGCACCAGGTAACATTTTTTCTGAAACTGTCCAGCCTGTTAATAAGTCTATTAACTTAGAGTTAGATCAATCTAATCTTCCAATAGCTATTCGAAAAGGGGTTAGGTCTTGTACAAAGTATCCTATCTCTCATTTTGTGTCAAATGATAATTTATCACCTTCTTTTAGAGCTTTTATTCAGAACTGACCAAAGGAGAAATACCAAGAGATATACATTCTGCTCTAAAGGTTCCAGAGTGGAAGAATGCTGTCTTGGAAGAGATGAGGGCTCTAGAGAAGAACCAAACTTGGAATATGGTGGATTTCCAAAGGGAAAAACAATTGTGGGTTGTAAATGGATTTTCTCAATCAAGTATAAAGCAGATGGGTTGATTGAAAGATACAAAGCTCGGTTAGTGGCTAAAGGATTTACCCAAACATATGAGATAGATTACATGGAGACCTTTGCACTCGTTGCAAAGTTAAATACTATAAGAGTTCTCTTATCCTTGGCAGCCAATCTTGACTGGCCACTACAGCAATTAGATGTCAAGAATGCTTTCCTAAATGGAGACTTGGAAGAATAAGTATATATGGATGCACCTCCAGGTTTTGAATCACACTTTAAACAAAAAGTTTGCAAACGTAATAAATCACTATATGGATTGAAGCAATCCCCTAGAGCTTGGTTTGAGAGGTTTACTACATTTATAAAAAGGAAAGGGTATATGCAGTGCCAAGGTGATCATACTATGTTTGTAAAACACTCTTTTGAAGGAAAATTGGCTATACTGATTGTCTATGTAGACGATATAGTTATCACAGGGAATGACTTGCTTGAGATGAGTCGATTACAGAAGTCTTTGGCCCTTGAATTTGAAATCAAGGATCTAGGACCTCTAAAATATTTCTTAGGAATGGAGGTTGAAAGATCTAGAAAAGGAATTGTGGTTTCTCAAAGGAAATACATATTAGACATTCTCAATGAAACTGGAATGAGTGGATGTAAACTAGCTGAAACTCCGATTGACCCTAATAAAAAACTTGGGAACAACCAAGAAAGTGCATCGGTGGATACTTCTAGGTACCAAAGGTTGGTAGGAAGACTGATTTATCTATCCCATACTCGTCCTGATATTGCATTTGATGTAAGTTTGGTAAGCCAATTTATGCACTCCCCTCATGAAGAACATTTAGATGCAGTTTACCGAATTCTAAGATACTTGAAGAGTGCACCTGGTAAAGGGTTGTTTTTTAAGAAGACTGGGCAACAAACAATTGAGATCTACACTGATGCAGATTGGGCTAGCTCAATTACAAATAGGAAGTCAACATCTGGTATTGTACCTTTGTGTGGGGAAACCTGGTTACATGGAGGAGTAAAAAACAAAGTGTAGTTGCAAGGAGTAGTGCTGAAGCCGAGTATAGAGCCATGGCACAAGGAGTGTGTGAAATCTTGTGGCTAAAAAGAATTCTTGAAGAGTTGCAGCTTCCTATGACTCTTCCTATGAAACTATACTGTGACAACAAGGCTGCCATAAGTATATCTCAGAATCCTATCCAACATGATCGAACCAAGCATGTGGAAATTGACAGACATTTTATAAAAGAGAAAGTGGATGAAGGAAATATTTGCATGCCTTTTGTTCCAACCTCACAACAATTGGAAAACATTCTCACTAAAGGGTTGTTTAAACCTAACTTTGAATTTCTTGTAAGCAAGTTAGGCATGTTGGATATCTATGCACCAACTTGAGGGGGGGTGTTAAGATTGTGTAAATCTTTTATATTTGGAAACTTAGGATAGAATAAAATCAGGTCAGAATCTTCCCTTAATCTGACCTGATATTGTTTGTTTTCTTTATTTAAATACTTTCCTAGTTTTCCTTATTTAAATTATCTTGTAATCTGTTTTGGCAAGAGGATCTACCTAATTGATTCTCTTCGCCTATTTAAATCATTGTTATCCCTTGAATAAAAGATAAGAAAAGAAAACCCAATTACTCTCCAATTACTCTCTTCTCTTTTCCTATAAATCCCACAAAGACAATGTCAATAATTTATAAGAGATGTTTGAATCCAAACTTTTGAGCTCATCAAAAAAGGATCGTGCATGAGTGATTTTAAAATAAAATTTTTTGAAATAAAAAATTGGTAAATAAAAGAACACAATGTAAGTTATGGAAGAACATGAGACTTTTGATCCCTTTGTACCTTTATTTATTTTTATCCTCAGTTCTCCCTAACAATTGCTAACCACCTACTCTAAGGCTATTACTACCGAATGATCATGTAATAATAATGATATTTTCCCTAAATACTACCCCTAATAATCATGAAAGATAGATAGATAAAAGAAGAATATGGAATAGGAGGCTGTCAACTACTTATTAGGCATTTAACTGGTTAGAAACCTAAGATTCTGACTGATCCTCCAAAACTATTAAATTTAGTTACTTTATAATTTCATCAACCGATCGATGGTACGATTGTCTACCCCAACCAACTTACAGTTTAACAAGAGTAGCCAATTCTTATTAATGGATTAAGCATACTAAGGCAACACAATTGGATAACCAAACTACCACCGTTAAACATGTAACAAAACAATAATTATTTATTGGTAAAAATTGGGGTTCAAGTAATTACATCGCAAGATTCACCTAAGTCCTATAAATTAGGAATTAAGTTGTACATGATAAAAATTAATCAAAAACATCCATAACCTAAGATAAGAGATACAAAATTAGGTTGCCAACAAGGCCATTAATCAACTTAGCAATTGCATTATGAAGGGATTCATTCCACCAAGATCTTATGGGAGGAAATTGGAGGAGAAACCAGAAATGAAAAGGTTAGGGATGGAGGATTGAGGAAAGGTAGGACTGTGCCTAAAGTATCAAAGCGTCTAGAGATATGTGGTGTTGAATATGATGTGTTCTTATGTTTAGGCTCTCCAAAGATCCTCCCTCTTATATGTGTGGGTTAGGACTTCTGTTGTTGCAAACTGGGTTGACCTAGTTGCTTCCTCAATCATCGTGGCCGCTCTAGATCATCTATAGCACTATTAGGGCTAATGGGATCTTCTCTCCGTCACTAGGGCTAACATGGCTCTTTTCTAACACTTCCTAGTCTTGGCATAGACGTGTTGTATTTGGAATGACCATGCTCACTCATTCTGCACAAGCGTGCTACATCCTATTGGAACGATCGTGCTCATGTCTGTATGGCCGTGTTAGAAGCATAGTCCTGCTATGGGACATTTTTGTCTTTTTACTACACAATCTTGATATACCTTTTTTACCCTATTTTTTGCCCAAAATTTTCCTATTTTCTAATCCTATGCTTATGTGACCATTTATATAAAAACAAGGAAAAATAGGTTGAATTATCAATAAATAATTATTAATTATGCAATAATTATGTCTAAATTTTGTAGATAAATTGACAGAATAATAATTATCATTGTGTTAGCAGTTATGTTATCTTAAGCGTTTGATATTAGTTTCAATTTTATAGTTAATTATTTTAATTGATTATTATGAGATTAGTGGTGAATAAATAAATTGTTAATGATGTAATGCCTATTTATAGGCTCTTTAATATTAATATAACATGTGCCTTTTTAGTTTTTAATTTGTCTCTTTATTCTTAAAATTTTTTGTAACTATAATAATAGTATCAGAGCACATGGTTTAGAGTCTTTGAGAGTAAAAATAGTTGAAGTGAGATATTAAAAAAATGCCACAAATTCTAGTTTTGTGCAAGCAACTATCCTACACTTTGATGGTCACTATAATCATTGGAGCATGCTAATAGATAACTTTTCACAATCAAACGAGTATTGGTCGGTTGTCGAATCTAGTATTCAAGAGCTACCAGTAGGAACAGCTTTGATAGATTTTCAAAAAACAACATTTAAAATCAAAAGGTTGGAGACTTGAAGGTGAAAAATTATCTCTTTTAAAATATTGATCACCCAATCTTGAAAATAATATTTGTGATTATATGAAAAAGAAAGATCAAGACTCAACAATGGTTAAGCGAGCATAAATTCAAGCCTTGAGAAGGGATCTTGAGACACTAACTATTGAGGATGGAGAATCTATCACTAACTATTATGCTAGAACAATGGAAATTGGTAACCAAATATAATTTCATGGAGAGAAAATGCAAGATATTATGATCGTGGAAAAGATATTGTGATCCTTAACACCAAAGTTTGATTATGTTATTTGTGCAATTGAAGAATCAAAAGACATTGATGGATTATCCCTTAATGAGCTTCAAAGTTCCTTATTGGTTCATGAACAAAAAATGAAAATCACTTTAGCAATGGAAGAGCAAGCATTGAAGGCTTCTACCTATACTTATTCCAATAACTTTAGAGGAAGAGATAAAGGTAAAGGACGTGGAATTCATGGTCATGGTAATAAGGATTCTAGTAGAAATTCCAAAGGCAGTAATAACCAATTACAAGGCAAAGAAAAAGGTAGGAACCTTAACAAGTCCAAGGTAAAGTGCTTCAGATGTCATAAGATTGGTCCTTATGTCTCTAATTGTTATACTAGACTGCCTAATTACAAATAAAAAGAGGAGAGCTCAAATTTTTCCATGAGAAAGGAAAGAAAACCTTATTTATGACTGTTCATGGTCCAAATATAATTGAACCAAAAATATGGTATGTTGATACAAGTTGTCGCAACCATATGAGTGGAAGTAAATCCTCTTTCTCATTATTAAATGAAGATTTTCATTTTACTATAAGATTTGGTAATTACTCTAATATACTTTATTTTCATAATTTGAAAAGTAACTTGTTAAGTGCTAATTAATTATAAGAAAAGGTTGTGTGATCACTATTAGTGAGGGTTCTTGTGAAATACCTGATCTTGTTAGAGGTGTCATTAATATTGTAAAAATGAGTCCAAATAGGCTATTCCCACAGAAGATTTAAAGCATTTAATCTAGTTTGATGACTAAAGTTACAAATTTTTCTTAGTTGTGTCATTATTGATACTAGCATCTAAGCTTCAATGAATTAAAGATCCTACATCAGAAGATATGATAATAGGTCTTCCACATATCATTGTTCCATCTTAAGTCTACAAAAAATATGTTGTTAGCAAACAACATTGTTCTAATTTTCCTAAAGGCAAGTCATGGAGAGAAAAAGACCTTTTGGAATTGGTGCATTCATATATGTGCGAACCAATAAAACCATTTTCAAATGGAGGTAAAAAATAGTTAGTTACTTTCATTGACGATTTTTCTAGGAAAACTTGGGTCTATTTTTTACAAGAAAAATCATAAGCTCTCTCTACATTTCAAAGCTTTAAAGCTTGGGCATAAAATGAATCAAAAATGGTTATTCAGTCTCTTCGAACAGACCGTGATGGAAAGTACTGCTCAGATGAGTTCTCTATTTTTGTGAAAAGCATGCAATCTAGAAGGAGTTGACAACATCATATATACCATAAAAAAATAGTGTATAAAAAAGAAAGAATAGAACCATTCTTCGCGTAATGCAAAGCCTTGTAACTAAAAGAAATATTTCAAAAAGTTCTTGGCTTGGAGTAGTCAATTGAAGTGTGCACATTTTGAATATAAGTCCTACATTTTCTATACAGAACATGACATTGGAACAGACATGGAGTGAAAGAAAACCAAATATGAACCATTTCAAAATTTTTGGTGTATTTCCTATGTCCATATTCTTGACCAAAAGAAATTAAAGTTAGATGACATGGGAGAAAAATTCATCTTTCTTGGTATTAGTGATCAATCAAAATCCTATAAACTTTATAATCCTAACACTAAGAAAAGTATTATTATTTTATATGTTATTTTTCATGAAGATAAGTTTAGGAAAATAAAAATAGTGTCATAGGAAAAATTCATATGTTTTTTAACAAAGAAAATGAAGATGAAAGGTAGCATTTAAAGGAGCATGAGCATTAACTTATTCCATCTACTATGTTTGAAGAAGAGAGACATCAACAAGCTAGAAAAGACCCTCTTGGATGGTTAATTAGGAGGTAACAAGATTTGAAGATTCTATTACTCACTTTGTTTTATTTTCAAAATGTGATCCTACAACATTTGAAAATGTTATCAAAGAAAAAAATGGAGAAAATCATTGGATGGTGAAATTGATGCAATTGAAAAGAATGAAACTTAGGAGTTGTGTGATCTTCTAAAGGGGAAAAAAACCATTGGTGTAAAATGGATCTTCAAAATAAAATTCAAATAAAATAGCCAAGTTAATAATATAAGGCATACATGGTGGCTAAAGGTTACAAGTAAGAGTACAGGGTTGATTATACTGAAGTATTTTTACCAATTACAAGATATGACACAATTAGTTTAGTAGTTGCATTAACAGCATAAAATTGTTGGCCTAGTTTTCAACTAGATTTTAAATTAGCCTTCTTACATAAATATTTGGAGGAACAAGTATTTATCGTCAACCCAGAAGCCATGTGAAAATAGGGAATGAAAATAAAGTCTACAAATTAAAAAAGGCATTTTATATGTTGAAACAAGCTCCTTGGACTTGGTATAGTCTTATTAAGTCTGATTTTCTAAAAGCTAGTTTTTCCAAGTGCCTTTATGAACATGCATTGTGATATTATTTACCCTACGTGAATAAATTTGGAATGCAAACACGATAATTAGAACGATTTAAGAATCAAGATATGATAAGGTAAAGGAATCCGACACAAATCACGATCTGCAGGAGAGCATGAAGTTATCAAAAATGAATGTGACCCTTACTGCGACCTGTCGAAAAAACCAAAATTATCAAGGGGTGGTTCTTTGCCAAAGAATCAAGGGAAACCTAACACAAACCGTGGCCTGTTGAAAAGCACCGAAGTTATCAAAAGAAATGTGACCCTTACCGCGACTTGTCGGAAGAACCAATGTTATCAAGGGTAATTATTTGCCCATGAACTAAGGAATCAACTCACACGGAGATGAACTCTCTCAAAAAGAAAGATTATTATTCATCAAAACTTGTTTACATTAAATCCCTAAATCATATTATATAGAAAACCTAGTTTCCCTAAATTGAAATAAAATCTACTAATAAAAAAGAACACATTCTAAATAAATCCTAACTAAATTACAAATCAATCTAAAATCTTAATTTTATTTGCAAATAATTAAAATAAATCACTCATAAATCAATATCAAATCCTAAGATAATATAGAGCAAATCAATTACAAATCTTAAGTGGATTTTTATATAATAAATTCAAATATTTGATTATAAAGATTTGATTGTGAGAACTTTTTATGTTGCATATCATCCTAAGTCTTCAATTGTTTGAACTTGTGCAAGTAATATTAGGACTTTGTTAGTCTCTTCTTGGATTTGGACCATAATTGCATATAAAGAATCTTTAAGTAGGCTTGAATCTTTATCATTCTCTCTTTCTTCAAAAGGATTCGTCCTTTAATCAAACCATTGACCATGCATATTGCTTGGATTTCTTTCAATGATAATTTTTTATGCATTCTTTTCTATCACTCTTTTTTTATATATTTTTGTCTCTATCTTTTTTTACAAGGATAATAAAAAATATAAAAGATATATAACACCTGGTTTCCAAGAGCTTAAGCTCTGATACCAGATGATATGATTCACCCCCACATGAATGAATCTGAATATAGAAATGTTAATTGGAATGTCTTGAAAATCAATATATACTAAGGAACCCAACACAAACCGCAACTTGCTAAAGAGCACCTGTTATAAATTACATTAGGATTTGATATTGATTTGCGAGTGATTTATTTTAATTATTTCCAAAGAAAATTAAGTTTTAGATTGATTTTCAATTTAATTAGGATTTTTTTAGGATCGGTTATTTATTTTTATTAGTAGATTTTCTTTCAATTAAGGACAATTAGGTTTTCTATATAATATGGTTTAGGGATTGAATGTAGCAGAAGTTTTTATTAATAATAATACTTTATTTTGAGAGTTTTCATCTCTGTGTGAGTTGATCCATTGGATTTTAGGCAAAGAACTACCCTTGATAATGACAGGTCATGCTAAGGGTCATATTCCTCCTTGATAACTTCGGTGCTCTTCAGTAGGTTGCAATTTGTGTTGGATTCCTTTATTTTATCATATCCTAATTCTCAAGACGTTCCAATTATCGTTTTTTTCATTTTGATTCATTCATGTAGGTTGAATTATATCATCTAATACCTGAGCTTAGGCTCTCAAAAATCAAGTGTTATCTATCTTTTATATTTTTTTTTTCTTATCCTTTTAAAAAATATAGAGACAAAAAAATATATAGAAAAAAAGTATGATAAAAAAAGAGTATAGAAAAAAAATTATCATTGAAATAAATCCAAGTAATATGCAAATGAATGGTTTGATTTGAATCCTTTCGAAGAGGTAGGAAATGATAGAGATCCAATTAGTCCATCTACACACTTCTTGTATGGAACTTTAAGGTTTGATTCGAGGACAAATCCTTTTGAAGAGGGAGAGAATGATAGAGATTCAATCAACCTACTTAAAGACTCCTTATATATAATTTTGATCCAAATTCAAGAAGAGACAAATAAAGTCCTAATGCTACTTGTACAAATTCAAACAATTGAAGATTCAAGATGACATTGCAATATAAAATGTTATCATAATCAAATTTTTACAATCAAAATTTTGAATTTATTATATACAAATCTACTTAATATTTTTAATTGATTTTCTTTAAATTATCTTAGGATTTGATATTGATTTGTGAGTGATTTATTTTAATTATTTGCAAATCAAATTAAGATTTTAGATTGTTTGCAGTTTAATTAGGAATTTTTTAGGATCTGTTATTTGTTTTTATTAGTAGATTTTCTTTCAATTTAGGGTAATTCGGTTTTCTATATAATGTGGTTTAGGGATTTAATGTAAAAAAAAAAGTTTTGATGAATAATAATACTTCTCTTTGAGAGTTTTTTTTTCTCTACGTGAGTTTATCGCTTGGTTCTTGGAAAAAGAACTATCCTTAATAACGTTGGTTCTTCCAGTAGGTCATGGTAAGAGTCATGTTCCTCTTTGATAACGTCGAGACTCTTTGGCAGGTCACAATTTGTGTCAGTTTCTTTACCTTATCATATCCTACTTCTCAAGACATTCCAATTAACGTTTCCACATTCTGATTCAATCACGTGGGATCAACCATATCATCTGGAACTAGAGCTTAAATTCTTAAAAATTAGGTATAATATATCTTTTTTTATTATCCTTTTAAAATACATAGAGAGACAAAAAAATTCAAAAAAAATATATAGAAAAAAAAGTGTGATAAAAAAGAGTGAAAAAAACAATGCACAAAAAAATAATTATCATTGAAAGAAATCCAAGCAATATACATGGCGAATGGTTTGATTAGAGGATGAATCCTTTTGAAGAGGTAGGGAATGATAGAGATCCGATTAATCTATCTAAAGATTTCTTGTATGAAATTTTAGGGTTTGATTCGAGGAAGAATCCTTTTGAGAAAAGAGATAATGAGAGAGATTAAAGCCTACTTAAAGACTCTATATATGCAATTTTGGTCAAATCTAACAAGAGACAAACAAAGTCCTAATGTTACTTGTACGAGTTCAAATAATTGAAGACCTGGGATGAGAATGCGTCATAAAGAGTTATCATAATCAAATATTTGAATTTATTATATACAAATCTACTTAAGATTTGTAATCGGTTTGCTTTAAATTATCTTAGGATTTGATATTGATTTGCGAGTAATTTATTTTAGTTATTTGCAAATCAAATTAATATTTTTGATTTATTTGTAACTTAATTAGTTTTTTTCTAGGATATGTTATTGATTTTTATTAGTATATTTTCTTTCAATTTAAGGTAATTAGGTTTTTTGTATAATTTTTTTAAGGATTCAATGTAAACAAGTTTTGATGAATAATAAAACTTCTTTTTGAGAGTTTTCATCTTTGTATGAGTGGATTCCCTTAGTTCTTGGGCAAAGAACCACCCATGATAACGTTAGTTCTCCCGGCAGGTCATGGTTAGGATCACGTTCCTCTTTGATAACTTCGATGCTCTCTTACAGGTCGTAGTTTGTGTTGGGTTTCCTTTGGTTCTTGGGTAAAGAACCACCCCTTTGATAATGTTGGTTCTTTCGATAGGTCGCGGTAAGGGTCACGCTCCTCTTTGATAACTTTGATGCTCTCCGGCAGGTCGCAATTTGTGAAGAGTATCCCTTGGTTTTTGGGAAAAGAACGACCCCTTGAAAACATTGATTCTTCCGGCAAGTCGCGGTAAGGGTCGCGTTCCTCTTTGATAACATCCGTGCTCTGCAACAGGTTACAGTTTGTGTCGGTTTCCTTATTATATCTTGATTTCAAGACGTTCCAATTAACGTTTCTACATTCTAATTCATTCACGTAGGATGAATCATATCATCTGGTATCAGAGCTTAGACTCTTCAAAATCAAGTATTATCTATCTTTTATTTTTTTTAATATCCTTGTAAAACACATAGAGAGACAAAAAAAATTGAAAAAATATATATATAAAAAGATAAAAAAAATGCAAAAAAACAATTACAAAAAAAAAAATATCATTGAAAGAAATCCAAGCAATATGCATGGTGAATGATTTGATTCGAGGACAAATCCTTTTGAAGAGGTGGAGAATGATAGAGATCTGATTAGCCTATCTAAAGACTTCTTGTATGAAATTTTAGGGTTTGATTTAGGGATGAATCCTTTTGAAGAGATAGGGAATGATAGAAATCCGATTGCCGTATCTAAATACTTCTTGTATGAAATTTTAGGGTTTGTTTCAAGGACAAATCCTTTTGAAGAAATAAAAACTGATAGAGATTCAAGCCTACTTAAATACTTTTTATATGGAATTTTGGTTCAAATCCAAGAAGGGACAAACAAAGTCTCAATGTTACTTGTACAAGTTCAAACAATTGAAGACTCGGGATAAGAATGCGACATAAAAAGTTATCATAATCAAATCTTTATAATAAAAAATATTTGAATTTATTTAAGATTTGTAATTGATTTTCTTTAAATTATCTTAGTATTTGATATTAATTTGTGAGTGATTTATTTTAATTATTTTCAAATCAAATTAAGATTTTAGATTGATTTGCAATTTAATTAGAATTTCTTTAGAATTTGTTATTTGTTTTTATTAGAATATTTTCTTTCAATTTAGGGCAATTAGTTTTCTATATAATATAGTTTAGGGATTTAATGTAAACAAGTTTTGATGAATAATAATCTTTCTCTTCGAGAGTTTTCATCTTTGTATGAGTTGATTCCATTGGTTCTTGGACAAAGAACTACCCTTGATAATGTTAGTTCTTCCACAAGTTGCAATAAGGGTCACGTTCCTCCTTGATAACTTTGGTGTTCTCCGGCAGGTCGCAATTTGTGTTGGCTTCCTTTATCTTATCATATCATGACTCAAGATGTTCCAATTATCGTTTCCGCATTCCGATTCATTCATGTAGGGTGAATTATATCACATTGTTTGTTAAATTTGGAGAAAATGGGAATTTCTCATAATATGTTTGTATGTTGATGATCTTATATACATTGGAAATTGTGTAGCCATTTTTTATGAATTTAAGAAACATATAATGGATGAATTTGAATTATTTGATCTTGGAACCATGCCTTATTTTCTCGGTATAAAGGTAGTACAATGAAATGATGGAATCTTTCTCTATCAAAAAAAAATATATGGGAGAAATTTTGTAAAAATTTTAAATGAAGGATTATAATCGTGTAAACACTCTCATTACATATGGTTTGAAATTACATAAAGATTTTGAAGGAAAAAAGATAAATAGTATACTTTTATAAACAAATTGTGAGTTGTTTAATATATTTAACAACAACAAAACATGATATAATAGATAGTATAAGTTTAATTAGCAAGTAAATGGAGAATTTCACAAAATTATATTTGCTAACTAAGAAAAAGATTCTTTGTTATTTAAAAAAATTATAGATTTTGAGTTGTTATACAAGAAAGATGAAAAGATCGACCTAGTGAAATTTACTAAAAGTGATTATGAAGGAAATCAAGATGATAGAAAGAGTAAATCAGAGTGTGCTTTTATGCTTGGTACAGGTGAAATTTTTTTATTTTCTAAAAATTAACCTATTGTTACTTTATCAAACATAGAAGTTGACATATAATTAAGAACAATGCTTAAAGAAATGAAATTCAAACAACTAGATACTATTAAAACATTTTATGATAACTTAATAATTAATTTATCTAAAATTCATATATTATGTTAAAAAAGCAAACATATTAATATAAAGTTTTATTTTTTAAAAAATCTTTTCAAAGATAAAATACTTATGGTGAATTATTGTAAAATTAGAAAATAAATAACAGAAATTAAAACCAAACCATTTTTAAAAAAATGGAATTTGTGAAGATTTAAGGAATTTTGAATTTTTTTATCTATAAATTGATTTTTATAAATATCAATTTAAGGAATAATGTTAATAATTATAATTTATAAATAATTATATTAGTATTATGGATGTTATTTTAAAAATTTAATATTAGTAATTTTAATTTTATAATTAATTATTTTAATTAAATTTTATCAAATAAAATAAATAAATTGTTAATGATATAATATCTATTTATAATTTGTTTGATATCAATATACTATATATTTTTTAGGTTTTATAATTTTTTCATTCTTAAAAATTATAGTAACCGTATCAAAATCGACCAAAAAAGTTACATTGAAAGTTACATGAGCTGGTATTTAAGGTGGAGAAATGATAAGTTGTACAGAGAAAGGGAAATAAGTGTGAGATATCTACTGATTAAGAATTCATTTAAATAAGATGTCAAAGTGATGAGATAATTTAAATAATTTTATTGTTTAAATATTTTAATATATATTTAAAAATAAATAAATAAATAAATTATAAAATATAATATTTAATATTATTAATATAATAAATTTAATAATTTTTAATAAAAATTTATTATAAATAAATTTTTAATATATATCCTTAAATTTATTAAGAAATTTGTCATATAAATTTATATTATAAATAACCTATCTCTTTTGAGGTTGTCTGACAGAATTATTATTGTATAAAAACAAAACAAAACTAACCGCAATCGGATCCTGAATATTGTGAGATGTAGATATACACGTAATGTGTCCGATTTGTTGCAGTCCAATTCATGGTTCCTAAAGGGACCGAAAAGAAAAAGAGATAGAAGATACGTCTCAGATTTAACATTTAGAGAGGGATACAAAATATCAATGACATTTTTATATATAAAAAGTAGTTTCATTTTTTATATTTTTAATTTAATCGTTGAATATTTAAAAAAAATTAACACTTTATATTTAAATATAATTGAGTGTAAATTATTTTTAATATTTAGAAAAAATATTTTGAAATAAAAGAAATATAAAAAGAAATCTGAACCCCGCAAAAGGTGCACTAATACCAGAACGAGACAGAATTAACAAAAGAAACATGCTTTATGACGCATTGGCATTTCCTCAAGGCGACGAATTGACATTGACAAATTTAAATTAAAGGAGGTTACTTAGCATGCTTTAGTCAAATTTTGACGCAATTATAGGTCGCTTTCTTACGATTAATTTTTTATATATAAATAGAAACTATAACCTAAACTTCTAACTTAATTAAGGAAGGACCAGCAGGAACCTATAATTAAATAACAAAACTGCAAAACTAAGAACTATTCATGTTTCAAAACTAAGTTGGAATGACATAAAATATCTCAAATTAAATCTATATAAAGAGGAAGAATATCAGAATTCGTCAAGTTCCATATTTATTATAACGATTTTTTAATGTGTTTAAAATATATATAATAAATAATAACTTTATTAAAAATTATTATTTAATATTATTAATATTGATCCTATGATTTTTAATAAAATTTATTATACAAATTATTATTTTATATCATCAAGCATATGTTAAAAAAATTATGATAAATATTTCAATCATTTTAAATTTGAAAAATATTTTCTCCATCTATAAATTTTTTTCAAATGGACTATCTGGATGGTCTTAGACTCTTTTATCATAGAGTTATTGTTATAATAAATGACGGTAAGGATTGAGATGGGTATGTTATCACTAATAATTATAACAATGAACGGTAAGAATTACAAATGGTGAAGAAAGATTGAACTTGGATTAAAGAAAGATGAAACGTTTATAATGGTACAAATGGGTTAGTCATCGAGACTTAAAAAAAATATATACTATACTAATACACCGTGTATTCTAATGAAAATATATACGATATTTTTATTTTTTTTATATATTTATGTAGGTCACTTTTATGTGACTTATCTATGGCTACTTTCTTCTTATAACCATTGTAAAGGTTTCTTGCACCAATGTCCATTTTAAGTTTTAAAATGAAGAATTGTTCATGTTAAAAAATTCTGGTCCAGTTCATATATTGTTGTTATTGTTGAAGTTGAATGCAAATTAAGAAAAATGAAAGTATTGTTTAGAATATAGCTTTGCTCTAACTTATAAGAAAATTATCTAAATTTTTATATGTTCTATTTTGTCCTTATTTATAGTTGATGTGGAATCTCAACGCATTTTCTCATATTTAGATAAATTACATATACTGTACCAACAAAGCTGCAAAATTAGGTAAATTGTATCGGAAAAATTACAAGACCAAGTAAATAAGTTAAATTTTGTATCATTAAGGATGACCTAATATTAGTTTATAATATGTTTTGATATTTTCTAAAGAGATCAAATATATTTTTATTTTTTAAAAATTTTTAAATTTTAGTTTAGATTTTTATTTTTAAAACAATTAATTTTATTTTTTTTATTTTTAAAATTTATTATTTTTAATTCTTCAAAATATTAGTTATTTTAAGAATTAAAAATAATCTATTTTAAAAAATAAGAATAAAAAACAATCATTTTAACAATGAAAAACTAAAACTAAAATTTTATAATTTTAAAAAGATTACAAATATATTTAACATTATCTAAATTTTGGATTAACCTAATTTAATCAAATTTATATCTTTATTTAACTATATATATAATGATTAAATTATTTTAAAAATAACTTATATTTAAAATTATTTTGTTTAATAACTATTTTAAATTATTAAGTTTCATCAATTGAAATATTAAATGAATAAATTTTATTAGGTAAATTATATTTATAAAATTTTAAAAAGATTAAAAATTTATTAAATAAATTTAAATTAATATATATTAAAAATGTATCATTAATTAAAATTAAATTATATAATAAAATATTAAATTTTTTTAAAATTTATAAAATTTTATAAACATAATTTATACTTTAAAATATATTAATTTTCAATCGTTTAGAAAAGATATTGAGATAAAAGTAATTTAATGTTTCTTTATATATATAATTTATTAAAATAATTTTTTTAACTTATTTTAATAAAATTTATGATCAAGTTTATATCATTAATTTTTATATAATATTTTAATTAAAACTTATTAATTTATATTTAATAAATTATTTATCTGAACACACCTTTATTCCATGAAAAAGTTATAAACTGAATGTTACACTTCACAGGTTAATAAATATGTAAAAGGAAAAAGGAAAAAAAATTATAGATAAATAGTTGAAAATTTATCTTTATATATTTAGGGAGTGTGTATTAATACACCTTGACTCAAGCTCTTCGGATGAGATTTGAATTCTCCTTCAAGTAAAAATTGAAACACATTAATTAATGTCTAATTTAAGGATCTAGTTTTATATTTAACTATTTATGAATTGGACGGACCAACCTTCAAATTAGACTCGTATATTAGGCAATTATTTTTAACATATTCCTATTTTATTGTTTACACATCTAAATTTTTTTATATTTTAATATATATATATATATATATATATATAAGTGTATTAAACAAAATTAATTTATATCTATAAAACATTAAAATTGATCTAATAATAAAAAGTTAAAAATTATAGTAGTGTAGATAAAATTTTAAATTTAAACCTTATCATTTTTAATATATTAAAAATATATAGATATATTATTTAATATTTTTTTTATGATATAAATTTAGTTAATTCAAAGATTAAATATATATTTTTATGATTATATATATCAAATTTTATATAATTTAAAATTTTATAAATATATAATCTAATAATAAATGTTTTTTTATATTTTAAATAATATATTAAAATAAATAATGCAATGAAATAATGATTGATCTTTAATTTGTAAATAAATTGATAAATTTAATTAATTTTTAAAATATTTAATTTAATGATTAAATTATCTAAATTTATATTTAAAAATAACATAAATTTTAAATTTTAAAATATAATGTTAATTAATAATCTCTCTCATTCTCTCTCTATATAGTTTTTGTACATCCTATATATCATAAAAAATCTTATATTAGAATTACTTGCGCTATTAAGATATATTAAAATATAAAATAATATATTTTACTATACTATGTAGTAATATAATATTATAAGAATCGCAACTATAAAATAAGTAATATTTTGACGCGGGATAACACATTTCATTTTATACCATCTCTTATTATAATTAAAATATTGCGTTATTATTAATAATAATGTTTAAAAATAGGAAATAAAAATATTTTAAATTTAAAAATATTTATAAAATCTAATTTAACCTAATATATAATTTGATGAATATTTCAATTATATATATATATATACAGATTTAAAAACTATATTTAATATGTAAAATAATTACAAGATGATTTGTTTTAATATGAATTCAAACGATTGATATTTAAGAGATAAAATATTTAAAATTATGAAAATAATATATATACATTTGAATTTGATATATAAATATTAGGAGATAATTAGTTTAAAATACAAATTTCATTTGAATAAAATATTTAAAAGAGAATATTTAGTTTGAATTTAAACTATATATTCTAATATATAAACGATAAATGTACTTTGATTTATAGAAAATTAAATATATATATATATATATATAAATATAAATATAAAAAATTATAAATTTGGATTATAATATAATTTAAAATATAATTGATTTTGATTTAAATATTTATATAGGATTAAACATATTTTGATTTATGATATAGGATGTGTCACAAAATATGAAAATGTAAGAAACAAATAGTTAACAATATTTAAAATAAATAAAAGCAAAAAAATTTAGAATATGTAAAAATTTAAATATAAATGTATTAAAAACAATCACATGTATATTATTGAGTTTTTCCGAATTTAAAGTTGGATTCTAGTTAAAAAAAATAGCCTGATAAAAAAAAAAATATATATATATATATATGTCGCTTAAATTTAAAAATTTAAAATAATATTTACTTTTAATTATATAAATTACATTATAATATATCTTTATATTTTTTAATAAATTATATATTATAAATATTTTAAAATAATATTTAATTAATATTAATTTAATCATAATTTAACTACAGTTAAATTATTAAAGTTTGAATCGATTTTTATACTGAATTAATGAGCGGTGTGATTTTCAAAACTTTGGTCATAATAACATATCTTTAATATTTTCAAAAAATTAGCGTGCAATTGCTCCACATTTTCCTTGTGATAGAGAGCAGTAGTTCTGCATTCTGTATCCGTGTAAAGAACGCATATATTCTATATTCAAAACTAATTGCTAGCATTTTTATCTTTTCTCCCTCTATATATATAATGTAAAGAACGCATATATTCTATATTCAAAACTAATTGCTAGCTATATAAACATGTAAAGAATCTTCTTGTGTTTTCT
Source organism: Canavalia gladiata (assembly GCA_037954105.1). NCBI lineage: Eukaryota > Viridiplantae > Streptophyta > Magnoliopsida > Fabales > Fabaceae > Canavalia > Canavalia gladiata. The sequence goes on from CM075662.1 coordinate 27,849,219, forward strand.
GCTTCTACGAATATATTGATGGTGAATGTGAATATGAATATTAATTTTACAATACCCACTTTAGATAAGCTTCGTACTAAATACATGTAAAAAAACAAAAGTACTGTTGTATTTTTTGTTTCCACGAATATAGTGATGTTAAATATTAATATTAGTTTTATTTTTTAATATAACTTTAAAAATATAAAATTTGAATCTCATTTAAAACTATTATAATTCTTAACTTCCTATCATTTGATTAATCCTATTAATTTTACTAGGTTCATTTTAGATAAACTTCTTGCTAAACATTTGTAGAAAAAAATAATAATATAAAATTAATCTTATTCTTTCACAAGTTAAAAAATTAACTTACGGATGCCGATATTTTTAATAACTTATTTATCTAACTACTTCAAAAGGTTATATATATATATATATATATATATATATATATATATATATATATATATAATTTGTTTTAATTCTTTATTTTTTTCCCTATAAATACTTGTTGAGAAATTTGTCCGAACAAAGCTTGACTAATGTCCATCAACGATGCTCAACAGTACAATCTATTTAAATTGCAAATGGTTTTGCAAAATCTATATGCTAGAGAGTATTTGAGTGTTTCCTGTAAAACATAGACTATTTCCTTGTCGATCATCGATGCTTCACGGTAAGTATAACTGTTATATCATTCATGTTGTCATTAATTATTAATGTTCTATTTATTTTGTAATAACTAATTATTTAAATTATATATTTTATGTAAACTATTAATATTAATTATAAAATTAATTAGTTAATTATGCATATGATTAAAGATTAAATTATTTTAATTTGATGTCATAAATTTCAATAAAATGACATGTACACATTGTAACTATATTGTTTATTATTTTTAAACAGAAACATAGTAATTGTATATCTAATAACTGAATTATTAATTGTTATCATTTATTATTATCTAAAAATTGAATTTTGATATCATACTGAATTGTATCAGTACTAATGAGAGTATGACTCGTTCCAAAGAGGATTAACGTCTCTAGGCAAATGATTCATGGAAACATTCTGAATTGTACCACTCTCTAAACTCTCGTTAGATTAATGATAATTGAGGATTAAAGGGAGATCTAAATCGAAATCAAGTATATAAATTAAAGAAAACATATTCGTCAATTTTTTCATCATTTCTATTGAATATCTCAAATTAGTCTTTAAACTTAAAATCATAACAAAAAATTCTAAAACCATTTTTTTATATTTTCAAATTAATATAATCGATAAAAAAAATTATAGATACTAATTTTACGTAACCTAAAATTAAAGGAGGCTAATTTGGAGGGAAGGAAATTGGACAGCGAATGAGAAATATACATTTTTCTGGATGTTAGGAATCGTTCAAACGTTCACAAACTGTATAATCCTAGCACTCAGAACATTATTATTCGTGGAGATGTAATTTTTGATCAAAGAAGTTTGTGGCATTGGGATTCAGATTCAACACAATAGCAGATTCTTCCAAATTTTGATTGAGACAATGAAGAAGAAACAATCACCAATTACTACCCAAGGTGAGGGAGTTACAGTTCTAGAACCTCTAGAACCGGTATGAGAGACAATTAAATAAAGAGATTCAAAGAGTGTAATTTGATGAGAGTTGTGATCAAATATATAAATGATTCATTGCCTTTGATTTTTATGGACACAGTTTTGTATTTATATTTATACATGGAATTGTTCATCATAACTAAACCACAGAATGATTACATAACGTTTAATAGGGATTAAAAAACTAACCAAACTTGACTATTTTTGTTTTGGGAAAAGTTTCTCCCATATAGGTGATTCATTCGGTTACATCACGATTTAAGTTGTTGAATTTTTTTTAAAAAAAAAAAAGTTCATCCATTAAATTACAGATATAATAGTATTATTGCTCTTTAATTTTTCATACATCCCTTCAAACTCAAGTGGACTGGAGGCTTATCTAACACCTTGAGTTTGGTCTTGAATTGCTGGAATGGAGAGGAGAAAATTGCTTTAGAGGTTCTTTGCATACGCCTTAGAGGCTTTATAACCTTTTAGAGTTTGGTCTTCTTTGTATACACTACAAAATCTTTAATTTGCAGATGATCTAATGTTTTTTAAGAAGCATTAAAAGAATTAAAATGGATGAAAGTAATGCATGATGAAATTTCTTTCATAGAGAAATAATACTTACAGTTAATTGAAGATCCAAGAGGGCAGAAAACAATTGATATAAAGTGATTTTTTATAATGAAATTGAAGGAGAATGGTAAAGTTGATAAATGCAAATTTTTTATAAAAGGTTACAAGCAAGAATATAATATCGACTATAAGGAACCATAAGGCATGACATAACCAGAACTGTGATTGGTTTGACAGCTCTCACTTATCCATTAATTGGATGTCAATTCATCCTTTTTGCAGGGAGAATTATAGAAACAAGTATTTATCAAAAACCTCTTGATATATTAAATTTAGAGAATAATATATAGTGTAAAAATTAAAAAAAAAGTATAAACTTAAAAAATCCTACGAGCAGCAACATTGAAACCTATTTTTCTGAGAAGGATTTTCACAATTATTCTTATAAACATACATTTTTCATAAAAGTTAAAGATGATGGAAACATATTTCTAGTATGATTATGTGTTGGTGATTTACTATACACTAGAAATAAAAAGGCTATGTTTGACAAGTTTAAAGACTCTTATGGCAATATTTAATATGTGGAATCTTGGAAGGATAGCTACTTTCTTAGTATAGAGGTTATTTAATTAAATATGGATATATTATTTTTCAAAAAAATTATTTTTAAAAAATTTTAAATAAATTTTAGATAAAAATTATAATTTAGTTAGTGTCCCAATAAAGACAAATTTAAAACTTGTAGAGGTAAAAGTTTTAACAATAATCTTTACAAACAAATTGTGGTTGAAAGTCTATTCTATCTTAACAAACAAGATTAAATATAATGCAAGATGTTAATTTAGTTAATAGGTTCATGGAGTCTTAAAAAATATATTTACTGGCAATAAAAATAAATTTTCAGGTATTTGTAAGACATAGCAGCTATAGAAAATTGTATAGATAGTGACTATATATGGGATCCATATGCTAGAAAAGCACATTTTGTTATGTTTTTATAATAAGATTAGCAACTATTTCTTAGAATTCATGAAAGCAACCCATCATTATTTTGTTCACGACAAAGGAAAAGTTTGTAGTAGCTTTATGATAAGTCATCATTCTATTGATTTATCTAAAAAAATTAACTATAAGTATTATATAATTAATGATTATTTGAATGTAATTCTATCCAATTTTTCTTATTTTTGTAGAAATGGTCACGCAAGTAAAGAATAAGAAACTAGGTAGATTTTGGACTAAAAGGAAGGCACAAATGACATAAAAAGATAAAAGAGAAGTAGAAGGACAAAAATACCTCCAAAGAAAGCTATGCGGGTTGGAGTATACCCTCATAACAGACCAGGTTTTTGGTCACGATCATGCAAAACTGGGCATGAGCGTGCCAACCCTGGGAGATACCAAAAAAGATCTAAGTCATCCCTAATGATGTAAGAGAGGATCTCAGTCATTCTTAACAACACTGGAAGTGATCCAAAACAGTCATGACGGCTTAAGATGCAACTTAGATCAACTTGATTCATAATAGAGACAACCCTAATCCACACCTATAAAAAGGAAGGTTCGTCATGGAAGAAGATAGGCGTTAGACCTCTACGCTTCACAACTCAACCTAAACTAACACCACCATGACCACAACTTACACCTCTTTCTTTCCATTTTTCATTTCCATTTCCATCAACCCATTTTATTTCTTCTTCAGGTATCCTCCCGTAGGATTTTAGCAAAAGGAACCTCATTCACAATACAAGTTACAAAGTCTCTTACCAGCCTTCCTAACACTACAATTTTGTATTTCTAATTTTAGGATTAGACTATGGATAATTTTATTGGGTTAGTTGGTGCTCATTTGTTTTCTTTTGCTATGTGTAACTAACTCCAAAATTATGGAGCTTTTGTGAACCTTGTGATGTGTCTATTTGAACCTCATTTTTCTTTATAATGATTAGATGTGTTCATTATGAATGATACATATTTTTTTTTATCTAATTGGGATTGTTTTATCGTGTTTAATCAATTAATGAGAATTGACCACTTTTATTGATATCTAAGTTGGTTGGGAAATAAGCGATGTATCATTTCCCAATTGATGGAGCTATAAGGTAATTGAGTCTAACAATTTTGAAGGATCAATCAAAATCCTAGACTTCTAATCGATTATTAACTTAACAAATTCAAGTGTACTTTGTAACTCTCTTATTTATTTACCTTACATGATCATTGGGGTAGTACTTAGGGAAAAAATATTACTATTTTAAGATCATTGGATAATAATAGTATTAGAATGAATTATTAGCGATTGATGTTTAAATTATTCCTAAGGGATTTTGAGAATAAAAATAGGTAAAATCATAAGGAGATCTAAAGTTCCATGGTTTTCCATAACTTCACATTTGTATTCTTTTGCTTTTCGATTTGTTTAAACTTGTTTTCATATTTTCATTTCTTACACTTGCAGCAAAACCCATCTTTAGTGAGCTCAAAAATTGGAATTTAAACTTCTTCTACAAATTGTTAGCATAGTCTTTATGGGATCAATACGGCATCTAAAATATCCATTTCTACATCAACATATATACTTTTCCATGGATAAAACTTGATATATAATTTTTACACTCATATTTTTCATGTATCACTTCAATATGTGCTTGTCAAACAATTTGGTTAAGGATTTTCTTGAAGAAGTTCACTTTGATCAGCAAGGACCAAGTCTTATCTATTGTGAGAACAACCTAACTATAAAAGTTGTTCAAGTATCCTATTTTACATGAGATGAGTAAACATATTGATGTAATATTTTATTTTTTAAAAGATATTACAAAAAATGAGAACATTAACTTTGTCTACAGCAAATGTAGGTTCGAATCTAGTTGCAAACATATTCTAGAAAACCCTCAAAATAGCATTTTAGAAGTTAAGAGAGAACTTAAAATTTTTAAAATTGGGAAGTTTTTTATTTATTTTAAACTAATATCATAGTGAGAGAATGTTGGATAAGGTTTTTTTATTTTATCTTAGTCAACAAGGTAGTAAGTACCAATATTAACTGTTTCATTTTCTCCTAACTACTTTGTAACATTTTAATTATATTTATTTGCATTAATATTTTATCATTATTAACATAATTTTTTATACAGTTCAAGTTCATTTTCAAATTATGCACCACACATATTAATGTTATATAAACCGGTGAGAAAATGTAATTAGTTAAGTGTAAGTTCACAAACTAGATTTTACAAAAATGATTAGAATAATATTTTACTATAAATAAAACTTTCAAGTTCATAAATTTAGCAAGATGTGTGTATTTTTGGAAAGGTATAGAAGAATTCTAAACTTAATAGCATAGAGAGAATGAATGAAATACTCATGATTGAGTCTTTTAGAAGAATTGATTAGTAATATCTTTGATAATATGACTTACGATTTCCTGACTATTTTCTTTTTTGAAGGTATAACATGTGTGATTTTTTGAAAAAAAAAATATGATATTTTTTACAAACTTTACATGGAGAAGAAGTAAAATAAAGGAGGAAATTGGAAATGATGAACATTTTTTAATGTGTTGCTTAGAAGAAAATGATTTTTGTTAGTGAACTTTGAAGATAAATTGAAAGTGCACTAAATATTAAAGAACAAAATAGATCTTAAAAGGTCACAGGTAGCAAGTGTTCCTAACCCTTATCTATTATGAAAACACTTTTTAAGATACGATTTACCTTGTACATTTTTTCACCTAAAATTTTTTACACCATTAATCTGTTTAATTCTCAAGATTTAGTAGTGTTACTAAAACATTATTCTTCTAAAATAACATAAGCTACTAAATATCATGTTATTTTATCTTTATAAAAAATTTAAATGATAATCAAATTTAAATCCCACACAAAAAGTTAAAAAAAAATTATCAATCTAAATAAATTATTTATTAATTATATTATATAATCTACATTATTTCACCATACAATTTAACTTTATTATTTTCTAATTTTTAGTTTAACTATAATATATATGACATTAAATAAATTCATTTTGATTGTGTTGCAAAAACTAGTACGTTTTTTTCTTAACAAAAGGAAATACATTAGTGATGTGAACATGGGCACCATGATAAGTAAAAGAGATCATCTAAGAGATTATCTATAAAGAATGGAAGGTCCTATGATGAGAAATAGGACCAAAAGTATGGAATAAGCACTTGAAGGTCTCATTAAGGAAGTTCAAGAAAAAAACTACGTGGATCCAAGCCTAATTCCAACATGGGTTAATTTATGTAGTCATATCATTGAAGATCTTAAGTGATAAAGTTTATGATTTGCTATAAATTACATTAGGATTTGATATTTATCAAGAAGTTATTTGTTTTAAATTGGTTGCAATTCAAATTGCAATCTAATTAGAATTTCTAATTTGTTATCTTTTTTTTACTAGATTAGGTTAGCTATAAATAGGAGTTAAGGATTCATTGAAAAGACATATTTTGAGGAATAATCATATTTTCTCTTTGAGAGTTTTTTATCTCTGTGTGAGTTGATTCTCTTGGTTCTTGGGCAAAGACTTTTAATAACATTGGTTCTTTCGGCAAGTCGCTGTAAGGGTCACGTTCCTCTTGATAACTTTGGTGTTCTCCGGCAGGTCGCGGTATGTGTCGGGCTCCTTTATCTTATCTCATTTTATCTCACATTATCTTACCTTACCCATCTTATCACATCTTGTCCTATCTTATCTCATCTTATCTTACCTTATCTCATCTTATCTTATCTTATTTTATCTCATCTTACCTTATTTTACCTTATCTTATCTTATCTCATCTTATCTTATCTAATCTTATCATAATTTTACCTTATCTTATCTTATCTTATCTTATCCTGATTCTCAAGACGTTCTATTATCGTTTCTGCATTCCGATTCATTCGTGTAGGGTGAACCATATCATTTGGCATCAGAGTTTGAACTCTTAGAATTAGGTGTCATCTACCCTTTGTTTTAATTTTCTTGTATTAAAGTTGTTATCTACCAAATATTCCAAGAAAAAGGAGTTGTGATAAAAATTCAAAAAAAAAAAAAGAAGCAAAAAAAAATTGTGATAGAAATTCAAAAAAAAAGTTATGATAGAAATTCAACAAAAAAAAGGAAATCCAAGACAATTGAAAATAAAGTCTTCATTCAATATATTTTTTTTTAAGTTCTTATTTCTTGACCATTCCTTACACTATTCATCTTGTGTATCTGTGACTCTTTCGTTATCTGTGGGAAAATCAACTTGTGAAGTTCTTGGTTCAAGGATTTATAAGGAGAATTGAGAGGTAAAAAAGGCAAGAGTTGGTTAGAGCGTTATAGAAAAAGCTAGTTTGAGTGTAAACATGAGTGAGCGTCAATATTGAGAGAAAACACTAAGGGAGTGATTGGTGAGGTTTTATTATTCTAATTTATTTATTTTGTTCAATTTGCAGCATTGCCAACATGAATGGTGAACTCCATCAAAATGAAATAGATCTAAAAATATTCATAAAATTAGTTCAAGATCAATTCCAACAGTTGAATAGGAGGTTGGAGGATATAGAGGGTTGTTCGAGAAGGAGGTATTTGGTGTTTCGTAGAAGTAGTCCTTAAAGATTACTTCACCGTGATGAAGAAACAGAATGAAGGGAGAACTTAGAATCAGACAGTGGATATTCTAGAGAAAGAAGACGATATCGAGAAGAAAAGGATAACAACTTAGGGAGTATTAAATTATCTTTGCCACCATTCCAAGGAAAGAATGAACCTAAAACTTATCTTGAGTGGGAAAGAAAAGTAGAGCATGTGTTTGATTGTAACAATTACTCGAAGGAGAAAAAGGTAAAACTAGTCACTGTATCTTTTAACGATTATGCTAATATTTGGTGGGATCAATTTATCCTTAATAGGAGGAGGTATGGGGAAAGACCTATACGAACGTGGGAAGAGATGAAAGTGGTCATGAGACGAAGATTTGTACCAATTCACTATCATAAGGACTTGCACCGAAAAATGAAAAGTCTTACTCAAGGCGCCATGGATGTTGAAGATTATTATAAGGAGATGGAAATTGTCATGATAAGGGCTAATGTGGAGGAGGATAGAGAAGCCACTATGGCAAGATTCATTGGAGGATTACAAAAAGAGATAGTTGATGTGGTAGAACTACAACATTATGTAGAGATGGAGGAATTACTTCGTAAAGCTATTCAGGTGGAAAAACAACTCAAATCTAGGAGCACTCACAAATATGCTTCTAGTTCATCATGGAAGTCCAATTGGTCCAACAAGAAAGAAGGTCCTAAACCAAAGGAGGAATCTCATGGAAAATCAGCAATACCTATTTCCAAAGGTAAATTTGAAACTAAATCTCCTAATAAGTCAAGTCACATTCGTTACTTTAAGTGTCAAGGTCTGGGACATATTTCTTCTCAATGTCTGAACCAGAGGACCATGATCACTCGTGACAACGGCGAAGTGGACAGTGTGAGCTCGGAAGAAGAAGAAATATTGTAGTCGGAGGATTGTAGTGATGTGGAGATAGCAAAACCTGTGCATGGAGAAATCTTGGTCACAAGACATGCATTGAACATTCAACCAAAGGATGAAGGAGATTTAGAGCAAAGAGAGCATATATTTTACACTTGTTGTCATGTGAACAACAAGTTATGTAGCATGATTATAGACAGTGGCAGTTGCACCAACGTTGCTAGTACATTGCTAGTAGAGAAATTAAACTTGCCTACTAAGAAGCATCCTAATCCTTATCGGCTACAACGGATGAATGATTGTGGGGATGTAGGGGTTAGTAAGCAAGTCTTGGTGTCCTTTTCTATAGGCAATTATAAGGATGAGGTGTTGTGTAACGTTACCCCTATGCATGCTGGGCATTTATTGTTAGGACGTCCTTGGCAATACGATAAGAAGGTTATGCACGATGGATTTAAAAATAGATATTCTTTTGTAATGGGTAATCGAACAATTGTATTGATTCCATTAAGGCCCGTTGAAGCTTATTTTGACCAAATGAAAATTTCAAAAGAATGTAAAATGAGAGAAAAAGAATTAGAAGATTGATAAGCATAGATTTCATAAATAATTATCTCTCACTTTTATCTCATTAAGACTTCTTATATAATCAATTAAGTGATCTTTGTCATATTTTATGAGTTTGGGTTCATATGAAGTTTAATTGAATTTCTTTGCTTACCCGATTAAAATGACACTATTATAGTATTTTGAGCATAATAGGAGTTGTAGACATCCAAAAATCATGAAATCTGTCTTGAAGGAAAGCTTAAAGAAGTGTCCATAGTTACAAAGCAAGAGCAGACTCTAAATGGGATGTTTAGGACTCCGAAATTATCTCAAAAGATGAGATAGTGTTGCTGACGTGGAATTTGAACAGTGTGCAAAGATCCGGCCATATCTTGAGATACAGAAGTCATATTGAGATGAAATCAACTTTTTTGGACAGCTAAGATCCGGGGCTACAACTTTTGTTCAGAAGTCAAGCTCTAATTAGGACATGTGAACATCCGAAATTGCGGTGCAAGAAAGTCAAAATTGTTGTGCTCATTGGTGACAAAAATTCAAAAGTATTTTGCATTTTCAACAAAGCCCATGTAAAAGCAATAAAAGGGTAGAAAAGTAATATCCTAGTTGGTGACTTTCTGAAGATGATGCCTCAAAAATCCTCTATAAATAGAAGGGTTTACAAGAGGAGAAACACACCACTTGGAGATTAACTCCAATACCATTTTCCATCTTTCTTTCTTTCTTGTTAGTTTGCCTCCTACATGGAAGGCTTAGTTTTTCTTTATTGTTAGTTTGCCTCCTACATGGAAGGCTTAGGATTTATTTGTTGTTAGTTGCCTCCTACATGGAAGGCTTAGGATTTATTTGTTGTTAGTTGTCTCCTACATGGAAGGCTTAGGATTTATTTGTTGTTAGTTTGCCTCCTTCATGGAAGGCTGGGTTCGTAGTTTCAATTCAAGGATTCAAGCTATTTTCATTTTAACTTTGAGGTCTTGATCTTTATTTACATGCTTATTAAGTGGTTTCTACTCTGCTTCACTATATTCTTCAATTTTATTCTTTTAATCAAAGTTTGATCGGTTGACGTATTTTGATTAATGTATAATTGATTTATAATTGGTTTTTGATTGGTAAATCATTTTCCAAAAGTTTGAAGAGTAGAAATTAAGTAATTGAATTGAAGGTTTTCATTTTATTACTTACTTCAACTGAATTCTAATTATGAAATTGGTTTAGATAAAAGATTAGAGGTTTCTCAGTAGAGAATTCAAGGATCATTTTAGGGGTTCCAGATGATCCTAGGTTGATAAACACAATGCATGATTTTAGTGATCAATGATTGAAATTAATTTCAGTCTGTATTTTGCATTTAGCACTTAATATCACATCTTTACAAAACCCCCTTTTTTTCTAACTTTCTCCTAATTTGCTTAAGAATATGAAATGGTCTTTGAGAGATGACCTAGGTTGCACCTTATACTATACCAATAGTTTGGGGGAAATCTAGAAATTATTTTTGTGCGTTTGCGACGAGCGTGTCAAAAATTTGGCGCCGTTGCCGGGGACCATTTTAGTTTCCTAGGCTCATTTAGGAGTTTGTATAAAAATTTTAATCTTTCTAACAATTTTTTTTTTTACTTTAGGTATATATTCTTGGATTTTCTGTATGAATTCACCTTTTTGTGTATGACCCGATCCAATCCTGAAAATTTATATGCATATGATCCTGAGATTGATAGAACATTCCAACATTTGAAAAGAGCACATAGAAGGCATTCATTCAGTAATAACCAAGAAAGTAACAGTAGTGATTTTTCATCTTTAAATTTTGATAGTTTCAAATATTCTGCTAAGAACATGGCTGATAGAACCCTAAAAGAATTAGTTGCACCTGATGTTGCTTATCAACCGTTGTGTATTCAATACCCTGATGTTGATGCACCATTTGAACTAAAATCTGGATTAATACATTTGCTACCTAAGTTTCATGGCCTTGCAGGTGAAGACCCTCATAAACATTTGAAGGAATTTCACATTGTGTGTTCCACAATGCGGCCACAAGGAATTCCTGAAGATCATATCAAGTTGAGGGCATTTCCTTTCTCCTTAAATGATGGAGCTAAGGACTGGTTGTACTATCTACATCCAACATCTGTTACAAGCTGGAATGATATGAAGAGATTATTCCTGGAGAAATTCTTCCCTGCATCCAGAACAACAGCTATCAGAAAAGAGATTTGCGGCATCAGACAGAACTCCCAAGAAACTCTCTATGAGTATTGGGAGAGATTCAAGAAACTATGCGCCACTTGTCCACACCATCAAATCAGTGATCAATTACTGATTCAGTATTTCTATGAAGGACTCATGCCAATGGACAGAAGCATGGTTGATGCAGCTAGTGGTGGAGCACTTATGGACAAAACTCCTACAGCAGCTCGAGATTTGATTGCCAACATTGCAGAAAATTCTCAGCAATTCAATTCTCAAACTAATTCCTTGTCTAAAGGAGTCCATGAAATGACCACTAAGACAGACCATACACGATTGGAGAACAGAATTGAAGAACTAACCTCCATCGTAAGACAGTTGGCCATCGGACAACAACAGCAACTTAATGTTGTTGACAAAACCAAAACATATGGCATCTGCACTTCTGCAGATCATCCTACTGATGCATGCCCAACATTGCAAGAAAGTGAGATACCTGAGGCTGCAGTAAATGGTATTTTTGGCACAGGACAACAATACAGGCCTCCTCAACATTATCAGCAACAAAAGTTTGAACCACCTTCTGGAACATACAATCCTAGTTGGAGAAACCATCCTAACTTGAGATATGGTCCTCCACAACAACAAAGGATTCAAACATCTGACTCCCAAAATAAATACCAACCACCGCCATTCAGACAACAACAACAGCATATGCAGCAATCTGTACCCTCCAATGCTTCTGAACCCTCTCTTGATGATTTGATGAAGCAATTAGCAACCAACAATCTTCAGTTTCAACAAAATGTAAGTTCTACCATTCAGGATTTACAAACTCAAATTGGGCAGTTGGCTACCACTGTCAACCAATTGAAATCTCAAGGTTCTAGTCAACTACCTTCTCAACCTGTCATAAATCCCAAAAGTGTGAATGCCATGACCTTGAGAAGTGGGAAGAAAGTGCAAACAGACCCTACAATTTTAAAGCAACAAAGCTTCAATCAGACTAATCCACACCAAAAAGAAGCATTTATCTCCACACCTGGAGACATCTCTGATAAGCCATCTGAATCAGAGGGAAAGTCTGATGAAAAAAGTACACCAGCCTTCGATAAGACATCGAATGATCAACAAAAAGAAGCTTGCGATAAACGATCTGCACTTGAAGCATCTGATGAGACGAAAACCCCAAATTGTGCTGATCAGAAGGTATCTTTACCTTTTCCAAATAGAATGGTCCAATCCAAGCCCAATGTTCATGCAGAATTGGATAAAGAGCTTCTAGATACTTTCAGGAAAGTGGAAGTCAACATACCACTTCTAGATGCTATCAAGCAAATTCCCAAATATGCCAAATTTCTAAAGGACCTGTGCACGCATAAGAGAAGACTCAAAGGGGATGAGAAGATCAGTGTGGGATGCAATGTTTCTGCCTTAATTCAACCCAGCCTCCCTCAGAAATGTAGAGATCCAGGAACTTTCACCATTCCTTGCACAATAGGAAAATCTACATTTGGTGATGCATTGCTGGATCTAGGTGCTTCCATTAATGTTATGCCCTCATCAGTTTATAAATCTTTGAATCTGGGAGAACTAAAGCCAACTGGTGTGATGATTCAATTAGCCAACAGAAGTACAGCACATCCAGCTAGAGTACTTGAAGATGTGCTAGTTCAAGTGAATAAGCTAATCTTTCCAGCTGACTTCTACTTTTTGGATATGGAAGATAAGTCATCCATCAATAGAGAAACCTTGATCCTAGGGAGACCTTTCCTCAAAACTGCAAAAACAAAGATAGATGTGCATACGAGGACTCTCTCTATGGAATTTGGAGATGATATCATCCAATTCAACATATTTGAAGCCATGAAGCATCCCATAGAGAATCATTCACTCTTTCAACTTGATGCCATAGATCTTCTTGAGAATGATTATTCTATTGACAATCTACTTTTTGAATTTTTTGATTTTGATTTAGATTACTTAGATAATTTTACTTGCACATGTGATGAATTTGATCTATGTATTGTGTGCTCCAGGATTAATGTTGCAGACCAAACTTCTTGGAAAGATGACATGTTAGATGCAAGTGTTGCAGACATTTCAATCTCAAATAGATCCCTTCCTTCCATAATACAACCACCTCCTTTGGAGTTGAAGCCTTTGCCTGAACATCTAAAGTATGCTTATTTGGGGGAAAATAAGAAGTTTCCTGTCATTGTAGCAAAGAACCTTCTACCACAACAGGAAGAAAGGTTGTTGCAAACCTTTAAAAGCCATAAACAAGCAATTGGATGGACTTTGGCTAATATTCCAGGTATTAGCCCATTTACTTGTATGCATAGGATATTGCTGGAGGAAAACACCAGACCTGTTAGACAACCACAAAGGCGTTTGAATCCAACCATCCTAGATGTGGTAAAGAAGGAAGTAGGTAAGCTTTTGGCAGCTGGTATCATCTATCCCATCTCAGACAGTGATTGGGTAAGCCCGGTGCAAGTAGTTCCTAAGAAGACTGGCATGACTGTAGTCAAAAATCACAATGATGAACTAATCCCTACCAGAATACAAAACAGTTGGAGAGTGTGCATAGATTATAGGAAGCTTAACCAAGCTACTCGCAAGGATCACTTCCCTTTGCCCTTCATAGACCAAATTTTGGAAAGATTAGCAGGAAAATCTCACTATTGCTTTCTAGATGGTTTTTCAGGTTATTTTCAAATACATATAGCCCCAGAAGACTAGCATAAGACCACCTTCACTTGTCCTTTTGGTACTTTTGCCTATCGAAGGATGCCTTTTGGTCTATGCAACGCCCCTGGAACCTTTCAAAGATGCATGGTAAGCATTTTCTCTGATCCCTTAGAAAGTTGCATGGAAGTGTTTATGGATGACTTCACTGTATATGGTTCTTCTTTTGATGCATGCTTAGAAAGCCTCTCTAAAGTTTTGGACAGATGCATTGAGACTAACCTGGTTTTGAATTTTGAAAAATGTCATTTCATGGTAACAGAAGGTATAGTCTTAGGACACTTGGTATCTAGCAAAGGTTTAGAGGTTGATAAGGCCAAGATAGACATTATTACTTCTCTACCTTACCCCACTTCTGTGCGAGAAGTACGTTCTTTACTTGGTCATGCAGGTTTTTACAGAAGATTCATCAAGGATTTTAGCAAGATTGCACAACCTCTTTCTAAACTACTACAAAAAGATACCAAATTTGTGTTTGATCAAGCATGCAAGGATTCATTTGATGAACTAAAGAAGCGGTTGACAACCACTCCCATTATTCAACCACCTAATTGGACGCTTCCATTTGAATTAATGTGTGATGCATCTAATTATGCCATTGGTGCTGTACTGTCTCAAAGAGTTAGTAAGAGATCTCATGTCATTGCATATGCCTCTCGCACACTTGATGCAACCCAATCCAATTACACAACTACTGAGAAGGAGCTGTTGGCAATTGTGTTTGCATTAGATAAATTTCGCTCCTATTTGCTTGGATCTAAAGTTATTGTCTTCTCTGACCATGCAGCTTTGAAATACTTGCTTAAGAAGGTAGATGCTAAGCCAAGACTGATTCGCTGGATGCTTCTGTTACAAGAATTTGATTTAGAGATTAAAGACAAGAGTGGTGCAGAGAACCTTGTAGCAGATCATTTAAGTCAGATCTAGTAACCTTGTGAAGAGACTTCAATTGCAGATTCATTCCCAGAAGAGCATCTCTATCATTTGCACGGGAAGGATCCTTGGTATGCAGATTTGGTAAACTATCTGGTTGCTAAAGAAATACCCAAACACTTCACCAAATCGCAAATTGCCAAGTTGAAAAGTGATGCCAAACACTACATATAGGATGAACCATACCTTTGGAAGACATGTAGTGATCAAATCATTAGAAGATGTGTTCCAGATCGTGAAGTTCAGTCTGTACTTACCTTTTGCCATTCCCTAGCTTGTGGTGGACACTTTGGGCCACAACGGACAGCTAGAAAAGTACTAGACTCAGGCTTTTATTGGCCTACAATATTTCGTGATGCACACAGATTATGCATAACTTGTGAGCAGTGCCAAAGAATAGGGAGTATTTCGCGCAGAAATGAGTTGCCCCAACAACCACTTCTCTTATGTGAGGTATTTGATGTATGGGGTATAGACTTTATGGGTCCATTCCCTGTCTCTTTTGGCTTTGTTTACATTCTGCTAGCTGTTGATTATGTTTCAAAATGGGTGGAGGCAAAAGCCACTCGTACTGATGATGCTCGAGTTGTTGCAGATTTTATCAGGTCTAACATTTTTAGCAGGTTTGGCATTCCTAAAGCTCTAATTAGTGACCAAGGTACTCATTTTTGCAACCGCACAATGGAAGCCCTACTCCACAAATATGGAGTCATGCATAAAGTCTCCACCCCATATCATCCTCAAACAAATGGTCAAGCTGAAGTTTCTAATCGAGAGATCAAGAAAATCTTAGAGAAAACAGTTCAGCCTAACAGGAAGGATTGGAGTTTGCGCCTTGTTGATGCGTTATGGGCATATAGGACAGCCTACAAGTCACCCATTGGCATGTCTCCCTACAGGATTGTCTTTGGTAAAACATGTCATCTTCCAGTTGAATTAGAGCATAGAGCATTTTGGGCAGTAAAGAAATGCAACATGGATCTAGACCAAGCAGGAATCCATAGGAAGCTTCAATTGCAGGAACTTGAAGAAAGTCGATTAGAAGCATACGAAAACTCCAAAATTTACAAAGAAAAGGTCAAAGTTCTTCATGACAAAAAGTTGGCAAGAAAGGAGTTTTTCGTTGGACAAAAAGTTCTCATTTTCAATTCTCGGCTAAAGCTTATGCCTGGTAAGCTACGCTCTAAATGGTTAGGACCATTTGTAGTTACTAATGTTTTTCCTTATGGTGCAGTGGAAATAAAAAATGAGGTAACTGAAAAAATCTTCAAGGTGAATGGACATCGTCTTAAACCATTTTTCGAAGGTTTTCAAAAGCACACGGTAGAAGAAGTGCATTTGCACAATGCCACATACTTGCAATAAATTCAAGAGAAGACTCTCTCTCTCTCTCTCTCTCTTTCTCTCTCTCTCTCTCTCTCTCTCTCTCTCTCTCTCTCTCTCTCTCTCTCTCTCTCTCTCTCTCTCTTTCTCTCTCTCTCTCTCACATTCCTCACTTATAAGTTTCAACTAATCTCTCAACTTCCTTCTTCACCTCTTAAATCATCTCAACTATTACACTACATTGAGCTTGCAGGAATAATAACTTGAGTGTTTTAAGAAAAAAATGGAGAAAGCTCTCACCAGGATCAAAATTTTGTTCCCTACTCTCCCCAGAAATTTTCTTAAAGACATTTACAATTGCAGACTTGAAAGATTGAGGGCATTAACACTCTTAGGCCTTCCAGAAGATGTCTGTTGGATCATTGAAGCTAGGGTACGTTTAGCAGGTGAATTTCAAGAATCATTTGTTAAAAACATGCCAGGTATGGGAAGAAGTTCCTATGCAAAGAAGAGAAGGGCAAAAAGAATTGGAGTTTGCTACAGGTGTGCAAGATGGACCTGTAACACAAGATGCAAGAACCCTGGAATGGTTTCAAGAAATCGAGAGGACAAAATTCAATTCATAAAGGATGGACTGAGTAAGGAGTCATTGGATGATATCATTCAGACTCTTGAGATGCATCCTAGTGGGCATGTACAAGGAGTTCTTCTTGATTTGTTTGAACTGTTCCGTGAGGAAAAACCATGTTATAGTCTTGGGAATCTGACTTTAAAAGACCCTGTTGTCAGTTTACAAGAAAACTGAATGGGAAGCACATCCTCGACTCTTAGAAGGCGTTTCAGCCGTTACTGGACGTAAAACCAGAGGAAGATGTGAGCCACAATCACAACTACTGTTCATTCTCATGCGTGTATGTTTGTCATTTACATTGTCTTTTCAATTTATTGGGCCACCATTTTTTTTGAAATTTTCACCCCTGCTTAAAGTCTTTCCCCTCTGACATTCACCTTTTCCTTGAACAAAAAATTCAAACTTTTGCAACAAAAATTCAAACTTTTGCAACAAAAATTCAAACTTTTGCTACCAAATCCTGATCCCGCACTATTCAAGCGATCTCCTTGTCTGATATTGAGTCCCTATAAATTATCAACCTCTATGACATATTTTTTTCAAAAAAAAAAGAAAGAAACACCATATATGGATAGGATCAATACTATCTGTGTTTTTGGTGGGTCTAACCTTGGAAAGGATGGAGAATTTCAACATGCAGCTTATACCCTTGGTAAGGTATTAGCTGCAAGAAAAATCAATCTTATTTAAGGGGGAGGGATTCAGGGTTTAAAAGGATGTGTTGCAGGATCTTCACTCACAAAGGGGTTAACGTCTTAGGTGTTGGCTTAAAAAATGGGAGCACCTCCTACTTGACCCTGGGTACTGAATTGAAGGTTGCAACCATGCATGACCGTATGAGACACATGTTGGTTAATTCTAATGCATTTATTGCATTACCTGGTGGTCTTGGAACAATGGAAGAAATTTTTACCATTATATTTTGGGCCTATCGGAATTTTCAGAAAAAAACCTTTGGGCTTGTTGAATATTAATGGCTTTTATAATGGTTTGATATCCTTTTTAGATCATGCAGTAGAGCAGGAGTTCATGCCACAATCCATGCGCAACATCATAGTATCTGCTTCAACTGTTGAACAGCTACTTGAGATTTTGCAAAATCCTACATCTGAGCTCAGTCAAGCAATGCAGCTGGTGAACCAACCAAATCAGGATGACAGAAACAAATGAGAACCAGATACCACTCTTCGGTTATAACTTTTCCTTACTTTGGTGGTTTTCTTACATTTCTTTTCCTGTTATATGAAATTCCATCTAAGACATTGGGGACAATGTCTTGGATAGGTTGGGGGGAGGATGGTCCGATATAAAAGAAAAATTAAAAAAAAAAACCAAAAAAAAAACCCAAAAAAAAAATTAGGTTAGAATCATAAACTTGCTTTGAGTAAGATGGCTGAGTAAGGAGTTACACTTGACTCTTGATACGCATCTTATGATTTAAAAAACAAAATTGAATGTGGAAGTATGTTTTTCTTTAGATTTCATAAAATAATTGAAGCAAAATGATTTACATTTCGAGATTAATTAGTTTGGCAACACATATTTGAACTGGATAGATTAGATTTGATAAATATATTACCTATGAGATTTTGAGCCTTATTATTATTTTCTTTCTTGTGTGATTTTCATTCGTGGAATGTGTTACTTCAGAACTTGCATTTATTCTTTTTGAAGCTACATTTTCACATGAATTGTACAAAAATGATTGAGGCACTGTTTTTCTTGAACAAACCACTTGGCCAAATAACCAAACTATATAATTTTATCCTTTGATCAGCCCTTTGAGCCGATTAGCCTTTTCTTCTTTTTAGCTCACCACAAATCAAAAAAAAAAAACTTTGTTTGACCAAAGAAAGTGAGGAATACTGGATTTATCATACCATAAGTGTTTTCAATAAGTGTGGGGGAGATTATTGTTGTGTTCATCAATATCATGGTTGAAAAAAAAACTGAAGCAAGAAATTAATAAATAAACTATTATATTGAAAAAAAAAGAAAAAAAAGAATGAAGAAGTAATATTTGTTTCTCACACTTGCACTTAGACTCATTTCATCTTTCTAATCACGTTATAACCAAAATAAAGACCTCTTGATTTGTGCATTGCATGTGTACATAGTAGTAAAGAAGTAGAAGATATGCAAGCCTATGATAGTTCATCTTTCATGGATTAAATTTGAGAGAAACACTTATCAAATCAAACACTTGAGAGATTTAGAGTATATCATGTGAGGTTTTATCTTTCTCAATCTATGTTTTTCAAATTAAAGTTTCCTTTCTAAGTAATTTCAAAAATGTGATGAAAGAATGCTTCATGAAATTTTGTGAATTCTTGAGAAATCAACTCAAAACATTGATGTTCTTTCAAAAAAATAAAAAAATAAAAAAAATAGTCACCAATCCTTAACTTAAGTTTGCCCGAGACGTGCAACAGATAAGTGTGGGGGAATTTGATAAGCATAAATTTCATAAATAATTATCTCTCACTTTTATCTCATTAAGACTTCTTATATGTTCAATTAAGTGGTCTTTGTCATATTTTATGAGTTTGGGTTCATATGAAGTTTAATTGAATTTCTTTGCTTACCCGATTAAAATGACACTATTATAGTATTTTGAGCATAATAGGAGTTTTAGACATCCAAAAATCATGAAATCTGTCTTGAATGAAAGCTTAAAGAAGTGTCCACAGTTACAAAGCCAGAGCAGACTCTAAATGGGATGTTTAGGACTCCGAAATTATCTCAAAAGATGAGATAGTGTTGCTGACGTGGAATTTGCACAGTGTGCAAAGATCCGGCCATATCTTGAGATACAGAAGTCATATTGAGATGAAATCAACTCTGTTGAACAGCTAAGATCCGGGGATACAACTTTTGTTCAGAAGTCAAGCTCTAATTCGGACATGTGAACATCCGAAATTGCGGTGCAAGAAAGTCAAAATTGTTGTGCTAATTGGTGACAAAAATTCAAAAGTGTTTTGCATTTTCAACAAAGCCCATGTGAAAGCAATAAAAGGGTAGAAAAGTAATATCCTAGTTGGTGACTTTCTGAAGATGATGCCTCACAAATCCTGTATAAATAGAAGGGTTTACAAGAGGAGAAACACATCATTTTGGAGATCAACTCCAATACCATTTTCTTTCTTTCTTTCTTTCTTTCTTTCTTTCTTTCTTTCTTTCTTTCTTTCTTTCTTTCTTGTTAGTTTTGCCTCCTTCATGGAAGGCTTAGGTTTTCTTTCTTGTTAGTTTGCCTCCTACATGGAAGGCTTAGTTTTTCTTTATTGTTAGTTGCCTCCTACATGGAAGGCTTAGGATTTATTTGTTGTTAGTTGCCTCCTACATGGAAGGCTTAGGATTTATTTGTTGTTAGTTTGCCTCCTTCATGGAAGGCTAGGTTCGTAGTTTCAATTCAAGGATTCAAGCTATTTTCATTTTAACTTTGAGGTCTTGATCTTTATTTACATGCTTATTAAGTGGTTTCTACTCTGCTTCACTATATTCTTCAATTTTATTCTTTTAATCAAAGTTTGATCGGTTGACGTATTTTGATTAATGTATAATTGATTTATAATTGGTTTTTGATTGGTAAATCATTTTCCAAAAGTTTGAAGAGTAGAAATTAAGTAATTGAATTGAAGGTTTTCATTTTATTACTTACTTCAACTGAATTCTGATTATGAAATTGGTTTAGATAAAAGATTAAGTGGTTACTAAATCTTGTTGATCATAATCAATTAAATTCTGAGAGGTTTCTCAGTAGAGAATTCAAGGATCATTTTAGGGGTTCCAGATGATCCTAGGTTGATAAACACAATGCATGATTTTAGTGATCAATGATTAGTTAAGAAAATAGCCTCTGAATTCCTTGAGTTGATAATTGTTAAGTGAAATTAATTTCAGTCTGTATTTTGCATTTAGCACTTAATATCACATCTTTACAAAACCCCTTTTTTCTAACTTTCTCCTAATTTGCTTAAGAATATGAAATGGTCTTTGGGAGATGACCTAGGTTGCACCTTATACTATACCAATAGTTTGGGGAAAATCTAGAAATTATTTTTGCGCGTTTGCGACGAGCGTGTCAAAGATCAAGAAAGAGAAAAGAGAGAAAATTGAGAATGAAGAAAAAGTATAAAGTCAAAAAAAGAGTGAGAGTGAAAAGAAAGAAAAATCAAGAATTAAAGAAAAAGAAAAGAAAGTTTGTGCATTTGCTCACAAAGGGGAGATCGAGAGTGTTTTGAGGGAAAAAGAACAAGTTCTTGTACTCATGTACAAGGATATTCATTTTATTAACAACCATAACTCCTATTTCCCTAGTGTGGTTGAATCTTTGTTGCAGGAATTTGATGATGTATTTCCTAAAGAACCACCAAAGGATTTGCCTCTTATAAGAGGCATTAAACACCAAATTGATTTTTTCTCGGTGTTGCTACTCCAAACCGACCAGCCTATAGAACTAGTCACGGAGAGGCCAAAGAGATTCAAAGGCAAGTAGAGGAGTTGATGAAAAAAGGCTATATGAGGGAAAGTCTTAGCCCGTGTGCGGTTCCTGTTATCTTGGTACTAAAGAAGGATGGAACCTGATGTATGTGTGTGGACTGTAGAGTTGTCAACAAGATTACGATAAAGTATCGATATCCTATTCTGAGGTTAGATGATTTACTAGATGAATTGCATGGCTCTTGTTTATTCTCTAAAATTGATTTAAAAAATGGATATCACCAAATTCATATGAAGGAGGGTGATGAGTGGAAGATTGCTTTTAAAACAAAATATGGGTTATATGAGTGAGTTGTTATGCCATTTGGTTTTTCTAATGCACCGAGTACCTTCATGAGATTAACGCATCATGTCTTGCAAATTTTTATTGGAAAATTTGTTGTTGTATATTTTGATGATATTTTAATATATAGTAAGACAATGCATAAACACTTAGATCACTTACGTGCTGTGCGTACTGTCTTACAAAGTCATGAATTGCATGCTAATATTGAAAAGTGCACTTTTTGTATGGAATAAGTTGTCTTCTTAGGGTTTATTGTAAGTTCTCAGGGAGTTAATGTTGATGAAAAAAAGGTTAAGGCAATTAGAGATTGGCCCACACCTACAAATGCTAATGAGGTAAGGAGTTCCATGATTTAGCAAGTTTTAATAGGAGGTTTGTACAAAATTTTAGTTCTATAGCTGCCCCTTTAAATGAACTTGTTAAAAAGAATGTTGATTTTAAATGGAATGAGAAATATGAACAAGCTAAATTTACCCAATTTTGATAAAGTTTTTGAGATTGAATATGATGTCTCTAGAGTGAGTATAAGAGTTGTTTTAATACAGGATTCCAAACCTGTGGCATATTTTAGTGAGAATCTTAGTGGCGTGACACTCAACTATCCAACCTATGATAAGGAGCTCTATGCCTTGGTGAGGGCCTTACAAACTTGGCAACATTACCTTTGGTCAAACGAAATCGTCATCCATTTAGATCATCTCAGCTTGAAGTTTTTAAAGTCCCAAGGTAAGCTCAATAAAAGGCATGCCAAGTGGCTAGAATTTATTGAGATGTTTCCTTATGGTATCAAGTATAAAAAGGGAAACGAAAACATTGTAGCTGATGCTCTGTCACGAAGGTATGTATTACTTACGACTCTACAAATTAAATTACTTATATTTGAATTACTAGAAACCATGTATGCCGATGATGTTGAATTTGGACAATTATGGGCAGCATGTTCTGATCATGGTTTTGAAGACTATTTTAGGCAAGATGGATATTTATTTAAGAAAAATAAATTGTGTGTACCTAAGTGTAGCATAAGAGAAATGCTTATTAGAGAGGCTCGTGGGGGAGGATTAATGGGACACTTTGGCATTCAAAAAACTTATGATGTTTTACATAAACATTTTTTTTTGCCGAAAATGAAGCATGATGTTAAACTCATTTGTGAAAAATGTATTACTTGCTTACAAGAAAAATCTAAAGTAATGTTTCATGGCTTGATATCCCCGGACTGATATTTTTATGGATTTTGTATTAGGGCTGCCTAGGACCTCGAAAGAAAAAGATAATATTTTTGTCGTTGTAGATAGGTTTAGTAAAATGGCACATTTTATTGCTTGTTCTAAAACTAATGATGCCACTCATATTGCTGACTTATTTTTCAAAGAGATTGTACGTTTGCATGGCTTACCTAAAACTATTGTAAGTGATCGAGATGTTAAATTTTTTAGTCACTTTTGTATGGAAAGTAAAAGACTGAATTTGTGCAGAAATTACATACCAAGGTTCGCACTAATATTGAGAAGAAGAATGAACATTATGCTTGGTAGGCAAACAAAGAACGCACCAAGGTGATCTTTGACCCTGGTGATTGGGTATGGGTTCACTTGCGAAAGGAGCAGTTTCTAAATCAAAGAAGTTCCAAATTACATCCTAGAGGAGATGGTCCATTTCAAGTGATTGAAAGGATCAATGATAATGCTTATAAAATCAATCTTCCACGTAGCTATGGTAATGTGAGTGCCACTTTCAATTTTTCTGATTTATCCTTATTTGATGCACATGACCTTCAAGATTTGAGAACGAATCCTCTTGAAGAAGGAGGGAATGATGTGAACGTGGGCACCACGATAAGCAAAAGATATCATCTAAGAGATTATCTACAAGGAATGGAAGGTCCTATGACGAGAAATAGGATCAAACGTATGGAACAAGCACTTGAAGGTCTCATCAAGGAAGTTCAAGAAAAAGACTACATGGATCCAAGCCCAATTCCAACATGGGTTAATTTATGTAGTCATATCATTGAAGATCTTAAGTAATAAAGTTTATGATTTTCTATAAATTACATTAGGATTTGATATTTATCTAGAAGTTATTTGTTTTAAATTGGTTGTAATTCAAATTGCAATCTAATTAGAATTTCTAATTTTATCTTTTTTATACTAGATTAGGTTAGCTATAAATAGGAGTTAGAGATTCAGTGAAAAGACAGATTTTGAGGAATAATCATATTTTTTCTTTAAGAGTTTTTCATCTCTATGTGAGTTGATTTCTTTGGTTCTTGGTCAAAGAATTACCTTTGATAACGTTAGTTCTTTCCGCAGGTCGCCGTAAAGATCATGTTTATCTTGATAACTTCAGTGTTCTCCGGCAGATCGCAGTTTGTGTTGAGTTACTTTATCTTATCTCATCTTATCTTATTACGTCTTGTTCTATCTTATCTTACCTTATCTTACCTTATCCATCTTATCACATCTTATTCTATCTTATCTCATCTTATCTTACCATATCTTATCTTATTTTATCTCATCTTATCTTATCCTATCATATCTTACCTTATCTTATCTCATCTCATCTTATCTAATTTTATCATAATTTTATCTTATTTTATCTTATCCTGATTCTCAAGATGTTCTATTATCGTTTCCGCGTTCCAATTCATTCGCGTAAGGTGAATCATATTAATTAGTCTATAAGAATACTAAAAATACTCAAAAAAAAAAATACACATATCTTTGCATGTTTGACATTTAAAAATGACAAAAAAAAATTTTTTTTTTTGCATAAATCCAGCATCATATATCATCTCATTTTAATTACCATTAATATGTTTGATATTAATACCTTTAAGTTGTAAACCTTATTTAGTTGCTTGTCCATATTGACCAAACAACTGCAATTAGGTAGACCTTAATTTGAATTATAGGAAGTGCATTCTAGGAGCATTGTGTAGAGGTACCGAAATACCAATCCATTTTACACAATGTTGCCATAAACACCAAACACCGAACATGCAAAAAAGAGATGTTTTGTGTCTTCAGCTACTGAACCACATGTTGTGCATTCTGTTTTCAATGCTGCTACATGTTGCTCCTCTCTTTAACAAATTATTCTTTGATGGAAACTTCCGAATGGCTAGCACCATGTGAAAGCGTTTACTTTGAGTGGTACCACACTATCCATAATTCTCCAAACAAATCCGAATTTTGCTAATTATACCGAATATATGCCACTCAAATCTACCCTCCATCTCCAACTATCATTTCTATTTTACTGCAATTATGCTAATGATAATGGTTACAAAACTTGTTAAACCATTCATTTTCCCAAGGAAAAATTCTCTTCTCCATTGCCAAGTCCAACATCACCTCGCATCATACCAGTATCCTATCTAATCTATTGCTGCTTCTTTGTTTTTAACTAATACAAACAATCTATTGAACCCGTGCCTTAACAATGTCACCTAGCCAAGTATCACTCCATAACTTCGTGTTTTTCCCATCTCCTAAGAAAATAAAGCATAAAAACTCAGAACCTTACCAATTAAGAAAAAGTCTCAAGCTAAAATCGTTGAAAATTATTTTTATTTTTTTCAAGAACAATGACTGATTTATATAGAAAAAATATTTTACGTACATTTATATCTCAAATTCAACGGTTATAATTTTTTTTTAAAAGTATAAAAAATGATGATACGGTTATAAATAAGACAAAGATAAATCTAAATGTATTTTTAATATGTATTATATTCATATCGTACCTTTTTTCAACTATCATTTCCCTTATTTTTAAAGAAGCCTTGGGGTGTTCACTTTTTATGCATTGGATATATAAAGAGTATCGGAGAGATGGATCTATATTTAACAATTTGTGGATCTGGGCCTCTACTTAATTTTGCAATTCTTCATAAGGATTTGTACCTCTGCTTATCTTTTTTTATTCACAAAGGTATACATATTTAAGGGCATTTCAACTCTTCGCCACTTAAATTAACAAGTATTGATAATTATCCTCATTTTAAAATATGGATTTATTTATGCGAAATTTATGTTAATCCTTTACATACTCCGAGTATCACTCCTTGCCAATAGCCTTACCTTAACGTCTATATTTTAGTTTTGTTAAATAAAGAATTAAATATATTAATAAGTTATAATTTTTTAAATATTGATATCCTTTATCTATTTTAGAAATTAAACAAAAATATGTTTATTTGTTACAACCTTCTATGAAGTTTTTGGTGGCTTATGACTTTCAATAGTTGCTGTTTTAATTTCTGTCATTTGAATGGCATAATCTGTTGACTGTTAAAAATTAAGAATATATTTGCTTTATAGTTACAGAACAATTCTTGTGTTTTTAGACATAAAGCTCACATTCTAATAAAAATATACAGCTTGAGATTAATTTCTACATGTATCTCAAATATTTAATGGCTCAAAATCAATTTTATTAAAATTAATCATTTATCCAATTTTAAACCAAACAAACACTAACTGTAATCTATTTCATGAACACTAATACTAAGGTGTATCATAGAATTGAGAGAAAGAGAATGCAAGAACAAAGAAGAAACCACTTGAGAGAATATCTTGAATTGTCTTATAATATTTTATCATTGATTATGGCACAAAACATTGGGGAAGAAATACATATACAAGGAAATATAAAACAAAAAAGAAAGCCTAACAGAAAACAATCTTTGATTTTGAGAGAATGATATTCAATTTCGAAAGATCATCGATACATAGTGCTATGCTTCTTTGATCTCTAAGATGTTATATGATGTCCAAAGAAAACTTTGATACCATACTATGATGTATCATAAAGTTGAGGGAAAGAGAATGTAAAAACAAAGAAAAAAAATACGTAATCTATATTTTTTTTTTTGTAAATTAATTTATAAAATATACATTAAAAAAAGATAAAATGGCCGAAAGCAGTACACAAAAGAAGCCCAATAATAAAAGATAAAAAGCCCACAAAGCTGAGCATAGTTCCTCACAAAACCCTATATACATGACCCAAAAAAAATAAAAATGAGAAAGCCCTATATAAATCTGGGGGAATTGGTATCTCATTGAACCTCCGCCGCTGCTGCATAACATAGAGTGAGTATCTACTTTGATTGTTCTGATAAATCATATGAAGGGAACTTGTGTAGATATGCATTTACTTGGTGTTGGTTAGATGCATAGCAATGTTACAATTCTCGTGTGTTTCCTGAAGGATGGCTAAAGAGGAAGCGAAAGCAGTGGTTCCAGAATCGGTGGTGAAAAAGCAGAAAAGGAATGAGGAGTGGGCTTTGGCCAGGAATCAGGAACTGGAAGCCGCGAAGAAGAAGAGGTTCGAAACGCGGAAACTGATTTTTAACAGAGCCAAACAGTACGCTAGGGAATACGAAGAGCAGGTACTGAAATTAAACTACAGGGTTGGGTTATTTCATTCTTCATTTATTTATTTGTTTATTTGTTGTATTCAGCAAAAGGAGCTGATCACGTTGAAGCGTGAAGCCAAGCTTAAGGGAGGGTTTTACGTGGACCCTGAAGCTAAGCTCTTGTTCATTATCAGGATCCGGGGGTAATTCATTTATCATCTTTTTATATTACTTTCTTTTCTTTCCGTTTCTATTATATTTTTTATTGCTTATTTGAATGCAATTTATGTAATGTCAGTATCAATGCTATGCACCCCAAAACAAGGAAGATTTTGCAGCTTCTGCGTTTGAGACAGGTAGCTTTCCGATATAATTAGGTTTTTATTCTTTTTTATTTCTGGTCACTCGTTGAATTGATGCTATTGGTTTTTTTTTTATCTTAATCTATGCGGAGTAGTGGTTGCTCTTGTTATTTGAATTGAACCTTTCGAATCTTTGTGTGTTGCTATGTAATGTGATTTGTGATTCCTGAGTAGATTACGAAGCAGGAATTCTTAGTTGCTGGTTCTTCAGGGGCGGCTCACGAAAAGAGTCAATTATAATATTTTCTAAGTGAAATTTGTACAATGCTGCTTCCTTATATTCTAAGGTGCTGATCTATGAAAGTTATATTGCTTAATGTCAAACTCAAGTTAGGTATTGTGGAGTTTGCCACTAACATAATCATCCTTTTCTAATGTGAGCTTTGAATTTTCTCTTGTACAGGCCCTAGTGGCTGTTAATTCAACAAATTAGATTTTATTATAGATTGTGTGAGCCAAATCATTGATTTTGTTGGAATTGTAAAAGATCCCTTGTCTTATCTGTGTAGTAAATAACTTTGCTGTTAAAAATGATGTAGAAAAATGAATCTTGGCTGAGAACCATTTGTAAACATGAGCTGCCTTCTGCATTATTTTCTTCTTATATTTAGTAAAAAGTGCATGGCTCAAGGTCACATAAGATTGCATTAGGTAGCTTTAGCTGACCTCTTATCTTTTTTTTAATCAAGTAGATGGTCCTGCTACAGCAGTAATATAGAAACTCAAAATGTTGATGCTAAAAGTTTTTTTATTTTGTTCATGTGCTGAATTAATCTTGATATAACGATTATATTTGTTGCCAGATATAAAATATTTAAAATTGTGTGCTTATAGAAAGACAAGATCTACATGTTTTGCTGGCTTAAATTATTCCAATTCCAGCTCAAAACACATTCTGCTGGGCTAGTGGTAGAATAACACCAACTTGTTTGGTTGATCAAGCCTTTTGCTAAAACTCCCTCTCCAAAATTTACTCTCTTCCTAAACTCAAACTGAGTTTTGCAAAACCCTCTTTCAGCCTTTTCATTATGTGAGAGTGAATCCACTTTGATCTTGAAACTCAACTTCTGCTGCAACAATGTGCAACTGTGTGAATGGAGCTGTGAAGGATGTGTCATGTACGGCCAGACCATGTGTAAATGAGTCTGTGCTTCTGTGGGAGTGGGTGCTGAATGTTGCTTCCCTGTCATCAATTGTAATGCATTTCATCACTGTAATTGTGTTGTTGCTTGGTGTGTGCCTTTAGATTCTGCCTCTGCTTTCATGTGCCCCTGCTTTTATGCTTGGGCCTTTACTTGTTTAATATTGAGTTATACCTTGTGACATTTGTTTGTTTAGAAAGTTTATACTGTATTGTATATTTTGAATTATATTATTTTGTAAATGTTTGTTGAAAAAGTGTGGTTTTAAAGTTTTTATACTTATTTATGTTATTTTATTTTAAAAGGGAAACTTGCTATTACAATTAGAGATGTTTAATTACATTATGCTTATTCTTTTGAATATCATGTTATACTTTAGGGAGGATCCTATATTCTTGTTATGATCTCATGTTTTACTTGTATGCTCTCTTCGATTCCGATCTTAGGTAGAATCTGAGTTTGGTAACCTTGCGTCTAACAACTACAGCTTTTTGGAGAATTGGTTCTTGACATGTTAAGGATTTTATGACCAAGTGGTCAAGCATTAATGAAAGGTAGAGTGAGTCTAGGCACTGCACCCTTCAAAGCCCAAAGGGCACTTGTGTGAGCGAGGCACGTTAAGATATGAAACCATAAATATGGGCATTCACGAAAAAAATTTCTTGATCTCTTTGCCTCCATTTTGCCCAAAAGTTGGCATTTTTATTCTCTTATTGATTACCTTCTCTCTCCCCGTCTTCATTTCCCCTAAATTTTGATGCTCCTTGATTTTGGGCATCTTATCTTTATACTGTATGTCCATGCAATATTAGTGTATAGCCTTATTACCATGTTTATTTTGGCTGCAGATATTTAATGGCGTCTTTCTTAAGGTGAACAAAGCGACCGTGAATATGCTGCACAGGGTAGAGCCTTATGTCACCTATGGGTATAGAAATTATCAACTACCTGATTTACGTGGTTCATTGCCTATACTATGGGTTCTTAATATATGCAAATCTACGGCAGGTACCCTAATTTGAAGAGTGTAAGAGAATTGATTTACAAGAGGGGATATGGAAAAGTTAACAAGCAGAGAATTGCTTTGACAGACAACTCTATTATTGAACAGGTGTGTCTGTTGTATAGTGTAGAGTTATATCATTAGATGTTTTCCTTGCTTGTTTGTTCTATTACTAAATTTTGTTCACTGACATTATCCAATGTCAGACTTTGGGGAAGCATGGGATTATTTGCATTGAGGATCTGATCCATGAGATATTGACTGTTGGACCTCACTTCCGGGAGGCAAACAATTTTCTATGGCCTTTCAAACTGAAAGCTCCCCTGGGTGGTTTGGAGAAGAAAAGAAATCATTATGTTGAAGGAGGTGATGCTGGCAACAGGGAAGATTACATAAATGAGCTAATTAGAAGGATGAATTAGTTTCTTTTGTCATCTAGTTAGTATTAAATATTGAGGTGAGGCTGAGACACTACTTTTGTTTATTCCAGTTTTGCTTTAAAGGATGATTTTTTGTTTTGAAATTTGAACGATGTTTGAGCTGATTGGGATGTTATTAGTTCATTGCTTGCACTGCATTGAAAGGTTTCTTAGCCTATATGGAGTTATTAAATTTGAATTTTGATGCTTACTGGTGCAATTCGGGATTTAGGCTCTCTTGTGCAATCAATTAAAAAGCTTAAACACCAGGTCATTGTTGACTACTATTTTCCTAAGTATTATGTTAAAATAAGATATAAATTTACTCTTGCTGGAGAAATTTACAACGTTCTGAATAACAAATGCATAAGAATAGAAATGGATAATTTTCGGCCTTAATGTCCACTGTAAATGGATAATTAAATAACAAATGCATAAGAATGCAACTTGAAGTTCGTCTTTGTTTGTCTTCTGGTCGGAGTTTTAATGCTCCACATCGTTGTGACTAATTTTTTTATAACTTTAGTTATAAAATGAATCATTTTTATATGATAATTTAGTATTAAATAACAATAGAAATTATTTTATTAATGTATTTTAATTTTCTTATAAAATTAAAAATTTTCAGAATACTTAACACATTAATATTTCATATTTGAGAAATGTAGCAATATATTTTTTAATATATATTTTGTGATTGATTAGTTTTTTAAAAATCAAAATTGTTTTAAAAAATAATTGTTATAAAATAAGTAGTTTAATTTTTTAAAATTTGATTAATTGTAAAAGAAATGTTGAAGAGTGTGTTAAAAATGTTATTAGTATTTATTTTTTTTTTACATTTTGGTCATTTACTTTGTACTTAAGTGTTTTTTTATCCTATACCTTTCTTGTGTGAAATGCATCTTAGACGTCGAATAATGGAATGTGGAAAAGTGTAGTCGTATATTTGCTTTAACTGAATAGATTCAAAAATAAAATAATATTAAAAATAAGAAATATAATAGATAATATGATAAAAAAAAAGTAAGAAAATAAGTATTACTTTTTTTATTTATCTTTATTAAAAAGATAAAATAAATTATATTTCTACATAAAAGTTTAAAATAGTATTAATTGCTATTTTTATTAACATTTTTTACTATACAAAAATTACATAAAAATAGAAAATAATGTAACTATATAAATAAATAATAAAACATATATAATAATTATAATATATAATTAAAGTTTTTAGTTTATATAATTTATGTTTTCTTTACACAAATAAATAAAATCAGAAGTAATATTTAACAATCATTGTTGATTGAATTTATTGTCGTTAAGGTAAAAATGGTCTGTGGTGGGTGGTCCCATCATTCCACCAGCAAGTCAATTGCTTGCACATGGATTGTTGGACAATTATATTTATATAATATAATATATATTAACTTTTATTTTTATTACATCTTCTATAACATTTTTTTTATTTTCTTTATTATTTTTACTATTTCTTAAATATATCCCCCAAATAACATTCTATGCATTTTTCTTCTGACTTTTGTTCTTTTATGTGATTGTCATATCGCTTGCACTCGGTAGGGTTATAAACATTTGTCCTCCGTCTGAATTTGACGGAATTGTGTTTCTCCTTTGGGACCGTTTTAAAAAACCCTTGTTTCTCTATCTTTCATTTTTATATATCTGTGAATCAACGATTAAGATTAATTTATTTTTCTTTTACAAAGAAGATCTGGTTTATATTCAAAAATATATACAGATGTAAGCAATGATACGTTTGACTTTTCCGGTTTTAAAAAGTTATTATTGTTTACGGAAAAATGCATAAATATGGCAGATTTGTTGATTTTTATACGATAATGATAATAACATTAAAAGAATTTAATTAAAATATACTAATAATTTAATCTTTTATTATTACCTGATTATAAAATTATATTATTGAAATTATTTAATTTTATGATTATTATTTTAATAATTATATTTATCATAAATTTTAATTCGTTGACAATTAGAAAAATTTTACATTAACAATTAAATTAAAATTAAAATTATATCAAAAGGTTATCTATTTGTTGATTTAGAAATTACACCAATTTCTTTGTATGCCTTTCGCTTTACCTTTAAGGATATCTATATGCTACAAATGTAAAAATAAGAAAAATATGTTTTATAATTTTTTAAAAATGATCACGGGAGAGTAATATTTAAAATAAACGGTTACATAATTTTTAACTCAAATAGAGTATATATTTATCTCTATCTTTAAAAATTTCAGTATAACTATCCCTTACCACTATTAGTTTCTTTTATTTTTTTGGTCGAACACTGTTAATTAGTCTCAAGTCAGCTAAATATTCAGCTCCATCACCTCCTAAAAAGTATTTAATCTTCTTAATAAATGCTTTCTTTACTTTTAAAATCTTTCTTTCCTCTTAAGATTTGCTTTGTTTTAAGAAATCAAGTGAGATTGAATTGATTTTATATTTTCTTTTAACCAATAATGTAAATTTTTCTATATTCGGTTTACGTGTGTGTGAAGTAATTTGATGAAATAAAAAATTGTGCTTTAACATAAATGGCTGATGCGTCAGCTTCACTTTGCTATTCTTATCCTTCGTATGATTGGGAGGACGCGTCACTATCATTTTCACTTTTGATGTGAAACTGCCACGTGTGATTTTGTGCCTTTTAAAGGTGAAAACAGAAAAGAGAGACACGTGTAGTCCCTAGGTTCAAATGCATAACAAGTGTACCTAAACATTATCCTTCAAAAATATTCCAACAAATAATTAATACAAGTTGAATGTATAGCCTTGTTTGTATCAAAGTGTGGTGGTCATGAAAAATATCCAATAGACACGTAGTAGTGGCTAAGTTCAAAGACTTGACATGTGTAACCATAACTTGTCCTTTCACAACCCAACATATAGACATATTTGTTATATTCAAGTTTGTTGAATGTCCCTTTGATGATGCATGTTGAGTTGCGATAAGGTTTTGGTCATGGAAACTCATAAAGAGAAGAGAGAGGAAATAGAGAAAGAAGAAGAGAAGAGAAACGGATCGAGGAAGATTAATAACGAAGAGAATGAAAGAAAGGGTGACACAATGAGCAAAAGGGTGATTCGTGAGTCCATAGTATCGGGTGGTGGTAAGAACAATGAAAGAGCTCAAGCACCCCAAGATATATTGGCTTTCTCCCGATCCGTTCGGAACGTGGATTCCTTGTTGGAATGATCCTTGATTTTGATGTATTTCAAATTTTCAATGCATCAATGTTTGATCCTTCTTTTAAATATGTATAATCTTAATAGAGTTTGGATATGGGCTTATATATCCAAACTTGAACTATAATATGGAGGGCTTAGGTTTTAAATTTAAATGAAATTTGTTTTTTTTTTTTAACTTGATTCAATTAAATTCGATGTGTGTTAAACAGTTTTAAAAAAAATTAAACTTTTACTAGGTTTAGATAGTATTTTGAAAGTTTGAATTGAATTCAGTTTTTTTAATTGGGCTCATTAAAATTTATGGTTCGTAGCATGGGTGATCTGAACGAATCGGATAATTCTTTTTGCTATCTCTAAATATTTTAATAAAAAAAAAAGAAGAGACAAGATATATATTAACAAACAAGTTAGGTGTGTATATATATTTTGATAAAGAGTGTATTTTGTAAAAATATTTTATTATAATAAAAGTAAAATTGATGAACTTAGATTTATTCATAAGTTATTTAATAATCATATAATAATTTGAAACATTATATATATTATTTAAATAATATTTAATAATTTTTATTTTACTAAAATTAACTATTTTTATATAGAAATAAAAAACATATTTAATTATTATTTTAAATATAGTGAAAATTTAAAATTTTTATATTTATTTTAATTTTTTATTATAATTAAGTATTTTTTTATGATATATTTTAAATATATTTTTATAAAATTATTTTAATTAAAACATAAAATATTTAATATAAATTATTAAATTTATTTCACGGATTAATATATATATATATATAAATATATTTTACAATAGTTGTAATTGTTAATTAATTTTAATAATGGTTGTGTATGTTTTATATATGTGTATCTTATAATAAATTTGGGATATAATAAAAAATAAGAATAATGAATATTTTGACTTTGCGGTTAATTTAAAAGATATGCATGTAAATGAGAAAAAGAATAAAGTTATAATATTAAGAGTGAAGTTAAAAGCTTTCATAGGTAGTTTGTGAGAGGTTTTAGAATATTTTTTATTTTTAAATGAATTTGTAAAAA
Organism: Canavalia gladiata; assembly: GCA_037954105.1. Taxonomy (NCBI): domain Eukaryota; kingdom Viridiplantae; phylum Streptophyta; class Magnoliopsida; order Fabales; family Fabaceae; genus Canavalia; species Canavalia gladiata. The sequence continues at coordinate 27,883,641 of CM075662.1, forward strand.
TATGTGAATTTTATTAAGGAAAGGAATAATAAGGAGCCATTATTGATACAGTGAAAGATAAGTTTATACATGTATTTATAATTTCAAAATTATTTGAATTGAAATTTGACGCAAGAGATAGGTTATTTTTATGCTTGAAAGAAATTTTATTGTTCATTTTATTTTTTTAATTTTTTAAAATTATTTGAATTGAAGTTTGATCCATCTAATAGTAGGATATAGATAATTTTTATATTAGAAACAGATTTCATTGTTCATTTTAATGAAAATTAAGGATAAAAATAATTTAAATTAAATTATATTTTGAATATTTAAATTTAATTTATTTAAAAAGTTTAAGATATTTAAATTTGTTACTTATTATAAAATTTATTATTTACTATAAATTATTTTTTATTGATAATATCTGATATATTATTAAATTTGTAATATCTATAAATTTTTGTAAAGTCTACAATAAAAAAATTAATAAATAAATTTAAATTTTATTTAAATATTGAATTAAATAGATCTTAAGTTTAAAATTTATAACATAGATTTTAAGCTAATTTAAAAATTTATAAGATAAAAAATTTATTAAATATATCTTAAATATATACATATAAATTATTTAAACAAACGGTTTATAATTTTATTTTTAAAAAAAAAATTAACTAAATTTTTTTATTTAAAATTAAAAAAATTAAAATTTTTAATTTTTAATTAATTATATAAATATATTAATTATTATATAAATATTATATATTAAAATAAATATAAATATATAATATATAAAAATAAATATATTCACAAATAGGTTAAACAAATTTTTTTATAAAATTAAACCTAACTTATTTATATAAAAAAATTTAAAAAATTTAAATTTATCTATTTATTAAACAAGTAAAATCAAACTAAACTTTACACAAATGAAGTTGTAGGTTTTTATTAAACAAATTTATTCATTTTCATTTTTAATGAAAAGTTTAATAGTACTGTTTTGAATTGTGTAATTTATAATAAAAAAATTATATACTTAATTAGTGTACTTTAAACTTGGCATTATCTTTTATTTAAAAAGTTCACAATTCATAATGATCATAAATCGTTGACATAAGTTCAATGATTTTAAAAAAAATGTTAAGTTGATAGAGTTTTTATAATAATTTTTTATGTTATTAGGCATATGAAGGGTAATATAAACATATGTTTAATGCATTGTCTAGACACTATTTTTTATTTTTCTATATGTGATATGGAATTGTTTGAATTTAAAAATGTAAGCAAAATTTATGTACATAATGACTTTGTTCAATTATGTGCCTTAATTGAAAAATGAACTTATGATGGATTTTATATGCATGATGAGTATTTGTTTAAAAAAAATAAATTATGCTTGTTTAAATGTTCAATTTGTGACCTATTTATGAAGGAAAGTCATGAGGATGGTTTGGTATGATACTTTATTTTATCTAAAATTCTTAATAATCTTAAAAGAACAATTTTTTTGGTCTTGAATGATTCCTAATGTTTATCAATTTTATGAAAAGCATGTGCAAGAAGGATAAATCCAATATAAATTTTCATGACCTTTATACTCTATTACTTGTTTCAAATTATCCTTAGATTGACGTTTTTGTGGATTTCATTGTAGGTTTGCCAAAAACAAAATGGTAAGAACTTCACATTTATGGTTATGGACCACTTTTTTGAATATGACTCACTTTATTCTATGCAGGAAAGTAAATGATGATAGTATTTCAAGCAAATTGTAAGGTTGCATGACTTGCCATGAAGCATAGTTTTGGATAGAGACTCTAAGGTGGTATTTGATTTTAGAAAATATTTTTTGGTTTCATTTTTTGTTTTTAGTTTTAGTTACAAAAATATCACTTTATTTTCTGTTATCAAAATTTTGTACTGAAAATAATAAAAATAGAAAATAACTATTTTTTTTCTTTCATTGTTTCTTGTATAAAATGTTGCACACAAAAAATAAAAAATAGAAAATAGAAAATGTTTTTTTATACCAAATGTTACCTTATTTTACTTATGGAGGATCCGATAAAAAAATTATGGAACCAAACTTCTGTTTTCTAGCACATGTCATCCATAAATAAATGACAATAAAGATAGTAAATAATATCATGACAATTCTTTTTAGGGATATGGTAAGGAAAAATATCGAAATTTTAACTCTTTTTGTGTTGGGATGTTAGTTTAGCCTAGTTATTGCGATGATCTACTAACAAACTAATACTATGACAAGATTACAATAAATTGTCCTAATTTCTTCACACTTTCACTCTCAACTCTTAAGTCACAAATGTATATGTGTCATGTATGAGCTTCCATTGTGCTAGGGTTTAGGGAAGAAGCTAACCACAAAAATGTCAAATGTCATTTTCAGTATTGCCCTTGTTCTTCCCCTCCCCCTTCTCTCTCTATCTCTATCTTTCTCATGTCTTAATTACTATCGGTGTCCAACTCTCTCTCAATCTCTCATTTTTAGGTTAGGGTTACCATTTTATCAATTTTTTTTGTTCTTTAAGTATCACTTACAAAAGTTAGGATTAACCTTTTCTTTATGTTTCGTTTATATATGTGAGTGATACTTGCTCAATTTTAAATATTTTATGTCATTATAAAAAACTTAAAACAAAATGATAATCATGAAAGTAAGATTTCTTTCTTATTCTCATTTTAGACTCCTAAATTTTATTTCAATGCTTCTTGTGTAAACATAAATACTTTTTATTTATTTTTATTGAATATTATAATATTTGATATTATATTTGACTCTATCTATTATTCTTCTATCTATTTTCTTTGTACAACTATAATTCTCAAATTTTATGATAATTTATTTGTAGCAACTGAAAAAATAAACTTTATTTTTTTTATGAACTTAACTAATTTCTCATTTTATCATTTTGATCATTGTTTATAAAGGTTGATTTTATCTATATATTGTTTCTATGTGGTAAAGTACTAGATAGTAAGAAGGTGCTTTCCCTACAACCATTTTATCTTTTTACATAGGATATGTTGGGCTTGCAACTGCTGACTTTGAAATGGGTACTAGATAGTAATGATTCGGCCATACAAATCATGCAATGAAAATTATTTTAGATGTCTTAATTTAAAAACATGTATATGTTATCTAAATTTGGTTTAATTTGTAAGCATTTACGGATTTAATTGTCCTCGTGTATATTGATATTGTGTTTTGATCCACTATGATATGGTACCTTTAGATTTAGCACTGGATGTTATACTCAAAGTAAAAAATTCAATGTAGCTTTAAAAAAAACGAAAAACTCTCATTTTAAAAATTGGAAAATTAAATGTTTAATTATTAATAGGTGGGCATTAATTCATCCTCATTCCACCGACAATCACTCCTACCAACCTTTATAATAACAAAGAAATTTTTATATTATTAAAATATTAAAGAAATTGGAGTGCAGAAAAGGTTTAATATGCTCTGCAAGTATATAAGAAAAATGTATATGTTCCGAAAGGCTTTTTTTTCTTATCTAAAAATATATATAAAATCCCCTTTAGTATTAAGAGAAATATATATTAATAATTATATAATAATATAATTTTTTGCCTTTATAGTCACAATAAAAACTCCAAAAATACTAACATATGATTTTTAATTGATTAGAAATATTTAATAAAATGTATATAATGTTTCTTAATTATAATAAATTACATTCCTTTTCATTAATAAAAGGTTGAATTATAGTATACTCTTTCATATTTTAAAAAACTATACATTCCTCCTCTTAGAAAATATTTAAATTAAAATATTTTTTTATTCCTGCAATTTATTATAGTTTCAGTTTTGGTTATTATATTTTAAAGTTTAATTTTAATTTTTATAATTTTTAAAAATTTTAGTTTTAATCTTCACTATTAGTAACATGCCAAAACAGATGCTTAACAACGTAAAAATATTTGAATCAATGTTTAGTATGTTAGTAAAACTAAAGTTTAAATAAAATAAAGCTATAAGGACAAAAATATTGTAAAGTTATAAATATAAATAAAATTAAATTTTAAATATAGAAATTAAAATAAAAATTTAGTAAATTATAATAAATTAAAAATATATTTAATTAAAATAATTAATATGTATTATATTTTAATTTATTTAATGTAAATAAATTAATTTAATTATTTTTTTTATTTGAACACTCTCAACATTATTGGCAATTAATTTTAATTCTTTCTATCTCTAAAAGCTTCAAATATGGAGTGAAGATTAAAAAATAAGTTCCAAAGTTGATTGTGTAAATATTTAAAAACATCCTTCAATCCATTAAAGTCTTAAAATCAATCATATGATGTTTAAAATCAACCGTTGATAATCTTAGAAATTAGAAGTTGCAGTGAGAAAAAAAAATTTCCTAAAAAACTCATTTATAGTTATCATTATGACTAACATACTAATATAAAATCATCTAAAATATAATATATGATAATCTACCTGAAAAAAAAATACAACAATATTTATTTTGAAAATTTTATTAAAATCAATTTTATTCCTCTTTAAATTAAACAGAAGAACATACAAACTCGCCTTTGGATATAAGTATGGCACGGATCCTGACACCAAATAAATTACAAATATCTAAAAATGGATATGCCCCGAAAGACTTTCTCCTTTTCTTCATTTAGAAATACTCAAGAAAAAGTAAACAAAACTTCACTATCACAAAAAGCTGTATATTAATAATGAGTAAATTTTTATTTTTTATTTTTTAATGTATTTTATTTTTATTTTTAATTTAAAAAATAATTTATTAATCTTTTATTTTATCATCTATTTTTATATTTGTTTCTAAAATTAATTTTATAAATAAAATATTAATTTGTGTTATTAATTATTATATTATCAATTTAAATATATCATAAAAATTAATCAAAATGAATTAAAAAAATTTCAATAATAAATATAAATCATGTGGAAATTTATCAAAATTATAAAAAATAAAGATGTAAATGATGATAAATATGATAAAAAAATGAGATAGAAACCTTTTTAATATATTATAATTTAAATATATTTAAATATTTACATAATATTTAATAACATAAATACATGCTGTTTATAAATATTAATCTTAAAATTTAATATAAAAAATAAATAATAAAATAGAATATTAATGATATAATTTTTTAAATTAAAATAAAAATAAAATATGTTAATAAAATTAAAAATAAAAGAAATCGATGATTTTATTATAATTAATTAAATTATTAATTATATAAAATTAAAAACTTCCGCCTCTCTAATCATCGAATTGGCTTTTTATAAAAAGATATATATATATATATATATATATATATATATTAATTATGTATTAAAATAGAAGCAAAATTATTAATTGAAGATAATTTTTATATAGTATATACAAATAAATAAATTATTAAAATTAATCTAGGTGAGAAGTTAAAAATTAAAATAATTTTTTATAAAAATCTTGAGCTTCAATCTTATTATTTTATAAATTGTAAAAAAATTAAATACAAGTACCAATCAATCAAGTCATAGAGCAAATAAAAAAAAGAAAAAATTATTAAAAAACGAATAGGCATTGTCGTCCAAATCCTGTAAGAGACACAGGGCGTGCAGCTTTTTGCAGGTGTTTGAAAAATTGAAAAAGAAATATACAACTTCGTGTTTAGGTAGCTTTAATTTTTGAAAATATTTTATATTAATAAAATATCATTTATTTTCATTTCATTTTTTATTTTTAAAATTTGAAAATAATAAATTATTTTTTATTGTTTTTATAAAACTTTAAAATAATAAATAAAATAAAATAAAATAATATTTTAAAAATAAAAAATAAAATTTTTTACAAACCTAACCTTACTTTACTTTCTGTACAAGACTTGTGAAACACAGTGTAGAATTGTGGTTTTCTTTGATATTTGTTTATATTCATAATTTGAGTCCTGACCATTGTTAATGACAGGAATTGATTTGACCACTTTCAAGCGTCAACAGTGAAATCGCATTGCAATTTGAATTTAAGAAAAAATGTTATTTTATTATAAAATTATACAATAATTTATTTTTATATCTGTATTTTATATCGCATCTCATGTTCTAACTGTTTTTCACACTTTTTATTTTTGAATATAAATTATACTATTTTTTAGTTCAAATATAATTTCTTCTAAGAAAATGTGTCACTAGTTAGTGTGTATGTTACGGTTTCTATAAATTGCGCTGTCTTAGATGTGATGTCACAAGCGGGATTTGAGCGATCCTGCTTGTTTAGCATCTATTTAGTTTTCGAAATATTTTTTATTTTTCTTTTTAATATAAAATTATAATTGTTTTTACTTTATAAATTTATATAGAAAATCACGAAAACAAAAAGTAATAATTTCATTATTTTTATATAAAATTTTAAAACAAAAATAACAATACAAATATTATGATAATGATAATTTTATAACTATAAATTAAAATTAAAATTAAAATAAATTTACAAATTGAATAATCTCTTGCTTTTTAATTCTTATTTTCTTTCTCGTTTTCTTTATTTTTTGGTGCTGCTTATATATATATAATATTGTTCCGTATGTGAAAGATATTATTTTGACAAAAAACATAAAATAATGAATGATTTATTATATGATAAAAATTACTCTAAATGAATAATTAGTTTATTTTTAATCTTACTATATAAATACTTTAATTAATATATATATATATATATATATATATATATATTTGTGTTATAAAAGCCCCGAATTTAAGCTCCCAAACTGTACCAAGAAATAAGTCCGAAATAACGTATTTTATAGCGTGCTAGGTTTATCAAAATTATAGAAAGTCCAGATTTAAAAGAAGAATTTAACGACTATAAATTGTTTTAAAAATTAATTAAAACATATTGAAATATTTATATTTTTACTTACAAGTGATAATACTGTTAATTTTTGTTATCTTTATAATAATGATTTAAAAATTATATCTACTATAATTTTAATTCATTAATAATATAAAAAATTACATTAATAATATTACAAATAACTTTTAATTTAAAATAAAAATTAACAAATTATTTCACATGTAAAAATGGCTTTACATTGCAACTTATATATGCCTAATGAATTTATAAAGGTAAAAGTAAAACCATTTAGAATGAATTAATGGGAAGAAATTTAAGTAGTTTGTATGTTTATATATTCATATTATTAAAAAATAAAATAAATAAAATCGAGGTTTATTAAAAATTTTATAAAATTATATTTTTATTTTTGAATTTTAATTTTAATTTTTCATTTTTAAAATGATGATCTTAATTTTGTATTTTTAAAATTGATTATTTTGTAATTCCTTATTAAATAACATACTTTAAAAATTAAAATAATTTATTTTATAAAATAAAAACAAAACATAAAAAGATAAAATTTTAAAATTTTAATATAATAAAAAATTATATTTAACCGAATCCTATATATTGAGTGGGGTGTAGTGTTATAAGCGGAACGAAATGATAAGGAGGGAAGGAGCATGTGCCCCTTCTGACCCCAAAGGGCATGCAGCAGACAAGATCCAAAAGAGGACTAATGGTACCTTCAATTTCTAATAATTCAAAGCCAGATAATATATTTATTATAAAAATATTATAACTTCTATATAATTTTTTATTCATTTGAATTATTCTATATCTATTTATTTATAGGATCAACTCATACTTCAAACAATTTTACAATTGTTTTAAAAAATTAGATTGGTGGATTCAACCACTTAAAGCCAGAGCCAGTCAGATGTATGATTAGTTTAATCTAAAAAATTAACAAATTTTAAACCAATAAAAACTGATTAACAAGAGATCTAAATTCAATGAAAAATCCCGATCAAAAAATGGCGGTTTAAATTGGTCAAATTTCAATTTTTTATTTTATCATTTTTTAATTTAAAAATATAATAAAATTTATAAAGACTTTAATAAATAAATTTTTATTATTTACTTTTATCATAAAAACATATAATATGCTTATTTTATATTAATTCAAAATTTAATTTATTTTAATTTTTAATATTTTATATTAATTTATTACTTATTATAATAATTTAACATATTTAAAATATACATTTCGTTATTACTAGTTTAATCATAATTTAATTCCGATTAAATCATTACACCTCAAATTAACACCTTTATCAATTTGTGGATTCAATTCTTAAAATATTGATGATAATTATATTTCAATTTTTTAATATAAAATTTTTTTACATTATATATTAGTACCATGTATTATTTTCTAGTTTTTATTTATTAATATATATATATATATGTATCAGAAAAATACATTTTAAAATCGAATAAAAACTTTTAATTATCTCAAATTTGTATTAAAAAAACATTTCCCAACAATTTGATAGACTATCCACAATTTCATATCTTTCGTATGTACTAAAATAAAAGCTTTTTTCTCTTTTGCTCTAACTATTTCATAGCCTACTTCTGCGCAGAAAGCATAAAAAACCTTAACATTTTACATCGAACGTCAAATGTAATAAAATCTATGAAGTGCATACACAGTATTTTGGCTTTACGAAACATTGTTTATATTCGTAGTTAAAATATATTGTTGCCTATACATGTAATGAGAAATTGTTTGAGTTTTCAATAATATATTTACTTTCTAAAATTTTAGAAAATGATATACACAGAATGATGCTATAGGCGGTCTCACAAACTGTGTCCAAAATCTTTAAACAATTAATTTTAGATTTTTAACAACATTTATTTAAACCGTGTTATACGTAATCTCAAAAATTATTATTTAACTTTATACTTTAGGCAGAAAATGTTAAGTTTAATGAATTTTTTCTCTTTTATTTTTAATATAAATTTTTATAATTTTAACCTTTTACTTTATAAAAATTATTAGTCTTGATTTTTACTTTTTCAAAAAAAATATTAGATAATAACATTGTTTAAGTAAATATATAATTTAATATTAATTTGATCAAATTTTAGTTTTTACTCATAAAAATTTAAATAATCTATAAATAAAATTAAAAAATTTAATAACTAAAATATATAAATTAATATTTTTAGTCAAATAATTTTTATAAAAATAAAATATAAATAAATATATATTTAAGAATTAAAAATTATAAAAAATTTAATAATAAAAACCAAAACTAGTGAATATAAAATAAAAATAATAATAACTAAAATTAAAATTAAATATAAAATAAATAACCAAAAATTTCATTAAACCTAACTTTTATTATGATGTATTTATGAGTGAAAAATATTGTTGTTAAAAGAAGGGAACAACCTCTTAATTAAACTATACTTAAAAAAGCCTTTTGTCAAACCATTACTTATACTCTTAATAAGGTGTTTCAACTTTTGATAACGTTTTTTTTTCTTTTTGTTGCATTGATAAAAAATGTTGTAATGATGTAAGTTCATTAATAAGTCTGTGTTTCCTGATTGTATAAAGTGGTCATACTGAATATTAAGGCGCAAATTACCTTTTTAATTTGTAAAAAATTTAGAACTAATTATATTACTTTTTGAAATGATTATTTTTGTTCTAAAAATGTTTTAAAATAATTATTTTATTTTCAATTATTTTCCATCGTTTATTTAAATTTAAAAAATTAAAATAATTCATTTTTAGCTTAAAAGAAAGAAAAAGTGATTTATATTATGAATCTAAAAAATTTTAGAAACATTTAAAATGCATGATAGGTACATGTGTGCAGAAAGGGTAGGTAATTATGATGGTTACCTGATTTGGAATAAAGATAGATGACATGGCTAAGAATTGCGTCAGAGAGAGAGAGAGAGAGAGAGAAGGCATTGATGGTCACGTGAGGCACTTGGGATGTGAATTTCTGAATTCTGAAGCGTTTTCATTACAATTGGATGCAACCACTCAAACGGAACTGACTCAGCTTTAATCAGATATATCCAATCACCCGTGACCTTTCAAGATATTGCCAAATACAAACAACCAACCAACTTCATCCACCCAAACTACACCATATGATATGAGGATCAACTTTTAATTACAGCTTTTTACACACGAAAATAAGGTAAATAAATTTCTGCTGATAAATTTGTGAATTAAATATATTTTTTGGTTTTTATAAAATTTTAAAATTTTCTATTTTTTATTTTTAAAACTATTAAGTTAAATTAAATTATTTATTTTTTAAATAAATTATTTTTAATTATTTTATATCAAATATTTATATATATTACATATTAAATATTGTTTATTTCAAAAATTAAAAATATATTTTAAAAAATTAAAAATTAAAAATAAATATTATATAATTAAAATTAAAATTTTAAAAAATTAAAAATATATTTAATTCAAAATTTTCATTTTTTATATTTTAAAAGTATGTTCTTATCACATTTAAAATATTTAAATAAAAGTTAAATAATTTATCAATGAATAAGGATATGAAGTTATTTGCTATTTGTGGAAAGATTTTTTTTTTCTAATTATATTTTATAAAAAATATAAAATCTTATCTTATAAATTTGTTATTGATTATATCTAAAATTATGTGATATGATATTGTAGTATTGAGATAATTTTTACAAAATAAATGTAAGAGTTTAAAATAAATATTATTTAATATTTTTAAATGTTATATATTCATTTTTTAAATAATATTATTCATAATTTTAAAAGATAATAAATAAAATTAATTTATAAAAAAAGTTATCTATTTTAAAAAATCAACTAACCAAAAGATAAGAGATAAAGATAAAACTAATAAGTAGAGATAAATTATTTAAACTATCAATCTAATCCATTCTAATGTCAATTGATACTTGTTATGCATAACATATTGTGGATTCGATCATGCTAACTTTTATGTTACACTGTGAGATCTTATCATTCTTTTCTCCCTTGAAAATGTCTTGTCCTCAAGATATATGTTAATAGTAGAAACTTTGGCATTATGTTTTACAATCCTATCATTCTTGGTCCTTGAAGGTACACCTTATCCTCAAGGTATAAGTTGACATTGAAAATTTTGGTGTTGCGCTTTAAGATTCTATCATTTCTTCTTATTTGAAATTTCACTTTATCCTCATGGTGTATGTAAGGATAATGATGTTGCATAACGATCTTATTCTTTCTTTTCCCTCGAAGCCACACTTTGTCTTCAAGGTGTATATCTAGACTATGGTGTTGTAGAATAATCTTATCCTTCCTTTTATCTTGAAGTCGCACTTTTTTCTCAATGTGTACGTTAAGATAATGGTATTGCAGAATGATCTCACTATCCCTTACCTTATGAAACTGCACCTTATCCTCGAAAGGTATGTTAGGATAATGATGTTGCAGAATGATCCAATCTTTCCTTTGCCCTTGAAGCTTCACTTTATCCTCAACATGTAATTGAGAACAATGTTATATAATGATCTCATCATTTCTTCTTCCTTGAAGTTGCACCTTATCCTTAAAGCATATATCAGGATAATAGTGTTGAAGAACAATCTCATCATTCTTTACCCCTTGAAGTTGCACATTATCTTCAAGGTGTAATTAGGGATACTAGTATTTCACGATGATCTCATCGTTCCTTACCCTATGAAGCTGCACCTTATCCTCAAGGTATATGTCGAAATAATGATGTTAAAGAGCAATTTCATCATTCTTTTTCCTTTGAAATCGCACGTTATCATCAAGGCATATGTTGGGATAATGGTGTTGTCAAACGATCTCATCATTCCTTCCTTCTTGAAACTGCACGTTATCCTCAATGTGTATATTAGGATAATAATGTTGTAGAATGATCTCATCATTCCTTTTCCCTTGAAGTTGTACATTATCTTCAAGGTGTATGTTAGGATAATAGTGTTGCAGAACAATCTCACCATCCCTTCCTCCTTGAAGTTCCATCTTGTCCTCAAATCATATGTCGAAATAATGATGTTGACAACCGATCACATCATTCCGTTTTCCTTGAAGTTTCACCTTGTACTTAAGGCGTATGTTGGGATAATAATATTGTATAATAATCTCATCATTTCTTGCCTTATAAAACTGCACTTTATCCTTAAGATATATGTTAGGATAATGATGTTACAAAATGATTTCATCCTTCCTATTAATGTGAAGCTGCACATTATCCTCAAGGCATATGTTAGGATAATGGTGTTGCCAAACAATCTCCTCATTCCTTCCTTCTTGAAGCTGCAAGTTATCCTCAAGGTGTATGTTAGGATAATGGCATTATAAAATGATCTCATCATTCTTTTTCCCTTGAAGTTGTACTTTATCTTGAAGGTGTATGTTAGGATAATAGTGTTGCAGAACAATCTCACCATCCTTTCCTCCTTGAAGTTTCACCTTATCCTCAAAGCATATGTCGAAATAATGATGTTAACAACCGATCACATCATTCCTTTTTCCTTAAATTTTTACCTTGTACTTAAGACGTTTTTTGGAATTATGATATTGTGTAACGATCTCATCATTTCTTACCCTATGAAATTGCACTTTATCCTTAAGATGTATGTCGGGATAATGATGTTGCAGAATAATTTCATCCTTCCTTTTCACGTGAAGCTCCACGTTGTCCTTAAGGTATATGTTGGGTTAATGGTGTTGTCAAACAATCTCACCATTCCTTCCTTCTTGAAGCTGCATGTTATCCTCAAGGTGTATGTTGGGGTAATGGTGTTGCAAAATGATCTCATTATTCCTTTTTTCTTGAAGCCGCACATTATACTTAAGGTGTCTGTTGGGATAATAGTGTTGCAGAATGATCTCACCACTCTTTCTTCCTAGAAATTGCACCTTGTACTCAAGGCGTATGTTGGGATAATGATATTGCATAACGATCTCATCATTCCTTTCCACGCGAAGCTCCACGTTGTCCTTAAGGTATATGCTGGGTTAATGGTGTTGTCGAACAATCTCACCATTCCTTCTTTCTTGAAGCTGCATGTTATCCTCAAGGTGTATGTTGGGGTAATGGTGTTGCAAAATGATCTTATTATTCCTTTTTTCTTGAAGCCGCACATTATATTCAAGGTGTCTGTTGGGATAATAGTGTTGCAGAATGATCTCACCACTCTTTCTTCCTAAAAATTGCACCTTGTATTCAAGACGTATGTTGGGATAATGATATTGTATAACGATCTCATCATTCCTTTCCATATGAAATTGTACTTTATCCTCAAGATGTATATTAGGATGATGATGTTAAAAAATGATCTGTCCTCAAGATGTAGATAAATTACTGTAACATTTCCCTATTAAATCGGTTTTCGTAAGTATTTAATATTTATTTTATTTTATATATTAAGATTAAATTTATTAATTTATGAGGATTAAATAATTTAATTAATAATATTAAACTTGTCATCATCTTATAAAATTTTTAAAATTATTTTTAATATTAATAAGATATATTTTTTATTCAATTAATTATTATATCTTGATTTAATAATTTCTTTTAATTTAATTAAAGATATTTCTTTTAAAAAATTAATACATGAAACATTTACGATGAGATTTAATAAAAAGAAGCAAGATAAATTTATCTTTTAATTTTTATAAAAAGGATCGAGCAAAATAATATATTTACATATGTTTAGAAGTCTTAATAATTTTTTTATATTTAAAAATTTATATTTAAAATTTTGCAATAATTTTTTTTTAAAAACTTCTTAAAATTAGATAAATATAAAAGTATACTAAAAGGATTAGATTTATTTTACAAGTTGGAGGTTATTTAAGTGGACAAACAAGTTGAATGACAACAAACTAAATCTATATGTATTAGGGGTGGGTAGAAAAAAGCTATTCACCTGAATCCGTGTAAATCGAAGTTCTAAAATATAAAAATAGATAAAACGGGTAAAAATTGAATTAATTAGGTTAGAAATTTTGATTCAAGATGGTTAACGTAGGATGGAATCGTTTTTAAAAAATGTTAACCAAACTGCTCGCTATACCTGAAGCATTTTTGAAAAAGATAAGAAATAAATAATTATGGAGAAATCGAAAAAATATTGCTACGAACAAGGGAAAGAGTTGTCAATCCTCATTTTTCACTTTCCAAAAATATGAAATATTTATGACCAACTTTTTCATCTATATCTAGGCAGTAGGCATTAACTATTATGGTATTAGTTTGTTTATTATTATTTATTTGTTGTCAATTTACCATTAATAATTTTTGGTTAAACCAACCATCATGACTCATGCACATGGAATGTAACAAGCTAAGCTTAACCTCACTCAACCTCATTTATTTGTTCTCCGGTTGCACCCACTACAACCTCCTTTCTTTGCTCTATGGCTACACCCATTACAATGTCATCCATATGCCTGAATTATCGTCAACTACGATGTCACCTCACCATTGGTGTTATCACTTATATCGACCTCTCCAACCTCTAACTCTCCAGTCCCTTCTCATGGCTCCTTCCTCTCCAATCTCTATCTTTCCAACCAACAACCTCAACTCCACCTTCATTATCCTCCGCTACCTCAACATTTTTCGAAATCTCACTATTCCTACACCCATCTCTATTTTTCCAACACCACCTTTCACCCTCATGCATACAGTGAAGCTTTCTCCAAATCCAATGCAACCCATCTGACCCAAACCAAAAATTTGTAACTCACAACCTGACTAAACTGACTTTCAACATGAGTAGAATTGGAATTGAATATAAAAGTCTCAAGTAGCAGCGAGATTTGACTCACCTAACTGAACCTATCCGAACTTGCCTTTCTAGCCCCCTAATGTTTATAGTAAAACACACAAATCATTTAAGAGGAAAATAAGCCTAAAACTACAATCATGACAATAATAAAAAGAAGCTCAAATAAGATGATTCAAGTGGTTTTTCACATTTCTCTAGTCATGTGGGAATGAACATGCTTACTATTGTGAATAATACAACCTTTTTCCTTTTCTTCAACTTTAATATGATGATTTTCTCATCATGATCACATTGTAGTTCTAGAAAGTTGCAAATAAAAATATAATAAATAATAATTGTAAAATTGTAAAATAAGAGAGGAATCCTTAAATATAAATCCTAACTCTAATAACATCATAGTTGCAAAGACAAGAAGAGAAAAGTAAAACTTTTAAGATTAAGTATGAAAATGAATGAATGAACAAATTAATAAGCATACTGAAAAGTATGTAATTCTTTTTGTACTAGATAATAGGAGTTAAGATCCCCATATAGACTAGTAGGTAACTAAAGAGCACACAATCAGCATCCATCAAGAAATACAATGAAACAGAACTAGTATGCAGTCTTAGAACAAGGAAAAATGTTTAATCTCTAGATAAGTTTATAACTTCAAATAATAAACTATGAAAAAATATGAAGGTATTAACTCCGTCACCAAAGGAGGCTAGCGCGAGGATAAAAAGTCACAAATGACAACCAAAGTTAAATTAAAGGCTTTGTGAAGGAAGTTGGATGGTTCATGTTTAGATGGGTGAAGAAGATCTTATATGAATTATGTTTGATTTAATGATAATGGATATTGATTGTGAAAGATGAGATACCCATATATGGATGAAAGGAATAGGTCGAACTTCCGCTGCAAATAAGAATGATGACTGGCTACCTTCCCTAGGGGTCTATAAGAATCTATAAAAAAGGTTTATTTCTATAAAACGATGTTGCATAAATTTTACTTTCCCTCAAATATTCAATAAACTACAAATTAACTAATTCAAACGGTAATTTTAAACATTTCATATTATGTACAGTGAAAATAACTTTCAAAAGTTAGTATATATATTTAAAAGACTTATGTTAGAGTATAACGTATAGCATGTACTTACCAAATCCAATAAGAACCAAAAATGTGTTATTAACTCAACTACATCAATAACCAATCATGTGCATACCTAATTGCTTTCATCCTCATGTGTGTATGTATACACATACGTTTATTTATGGCTATAATAGATTTAGAGATTCATTCTTTTTAATTAAATATAGACATTTTTCTCATTCTATCATGTTATATGTATGTTCTAAGATAGTATCAGAACTTTATTATGCCTAAGACACAGTAAAAGGAAGCAACTTTGGAGTTGTTGTACATACAAACTTATACCTAACACAAAACCAATCGATCCCCTTACTACATCCACGCAAATAAAATCTTCTCTATTGTGATGGTACTGATGTTGTTGAATGGAAAAACTATCATTCTTGGGCAAGATCAATGAGGAATGCATGGATGTACAAGGAACAAGATAATATCATCTATTTTATGATAGGATTGAATGACGATTTCACACATTTAGGAGCTCAGATCTTACTCGTGGACCCTTTACCAAACTTCAACAAAGTTCTCTTGATGACACTTCAACAGGAAAGACAAAATAATTATGGAAACTCGGATGATTCAAAAGTATTTATTAATGTAAGTAATACTTGAAAGAACTCAAGGTAAGGAAAAGGTTACAACAATGGAGCAAGGTAAGGAACATTTAAATTTTGTACTCATTATAGTGAAATAGACATATTGTGGATACATGCTTTAAGAAACATAGATATCCACCTAGATTTCACAATGATGTAATTGTACATCATGTCACTAATGTCGAGTCTTAATCTTATAAAGAGGCTTGTTCCTTTTTTCCCAATGACACAAAGCCATGCAAATTGAGATTGCTGTTTTTAATGCCAACAACACATGAGTCTTTGTTGACGCTCTTCTTAGTATTAAATCCATTGGTAGAAAATGGATCTTCAAGATTAGACAACGCATGAATGGTACCGTTGAACGTTATAAGGAACATTTAGTCACTAAGGTATAGTCCTAAATGGAAGGCATTGATTATTTTAATATCTTTTCTCCTTGATCAAAGCTTATCACCATTTATTCATTATCGTACCTTTTTCAACTTGATGTCCAAAATGTATTTGTTTCTGGTGATTTCAAGGAATATGTCTACATGTAGGTTTTAGATGGTGTTTCTTCTCCTAAACCTAATCAAATATGCAAACTTGTTAAGTCTCTATTCAAACTTAAACGAGCTTGTCATAATTGGTATGAAAAATTGGTCTTGCGTCTCTTCTCATGCTAATACACTCAAAATCATGCAAGCAATTCCCTCTTTATCAAACGTCATGATCGGTCATTCATTTCCATCCTTATTTACGTCGATGACATTATTGTTGTAAAAAATGAGACTCATGAGCTCACCTCCATCAAACATGTTCTCCATTCCCGCTTTGACATTCATGATTTGGGCACTCTCAAATACTTCCTTGGCTTGGAAGTCACACACTCATAAGGAATATCCCTCTTCCAACAAAAGCATTGTCTTGATCTTCTTACCGAAGCTTGTCTACAAATTGTAAACTTGCTTCCACTTCTCTCAGATCAACCATCAAACGTCATTAGGATGATAGCCTTTTCTATGATGACACGACCTTCTACCATTGCCTCATTGGTTGTCTAATTTACTTAACAACTACTCATATTAACATTTTCTTTGTTGTGTAACAACTCAACCAATTCATGACTTATCCTACTACCACTCACCACCGCCTAGCACTTCGTGTCCTATGATATCCCAATACCTCTCTAGGGCAAGGCTTATTTTCCCTTGCTAATTTAAGCTACAACTTCTTGTGTACAACGATGTGGATTGACAAGTTTGCCTTGATTCTCATCACTCTATTAGTGGCTATTTCTTCCTCCTTAGTCTCTCTCTTGTCTCTTAGTGATCCAAGAAGCAAACCATCGTAGCTTGGTCCTCCTTTGAAGTTGAATATTATGCTCTTGCTACCTGCACATGTGAACTCCAATGGCTCGTTTACCTCCTAAAATGCTTTCCACAGTGCGGCCAATCAAATGTTTCATGAATGCACCAAGAACTTAAACATCTACAATCATATCGTACATGATAAGTCTCAGGCTGCATCATGCATCTTCTTCTATTTACTTCCAAAGACTAGGTTGTCAACATCTTCACAAAGGCCTTGCCTCCTCAACAATTTCATACATCCTTTCCCAGTTGACGCTCCTCGGCAACTACCACACTCAGTTTGTGTGGGGGGAGGGGAGAGGGCATACAAAGCAAATGCTCATTAAATCCAATAAAAATCAAAATCTATTATTAATTTAATTATATCAATAACTAAACATATATATAAGTAACTATTTCGATTTTCAAGTATATATACGCATGTCTATATATCTATCTATGTGTATAATAGATTTAAAATTTTAAAATTTTATTTTTCTTAATTGAATACAAACTCTTCTCTAATTCAATCATGTTACATGTATCTATTGAAAAGTTACAAACTTAAAATCTTTCAATAAAAAGTATATTTTTTAAAAAAATTTTAAGTTATAAAATATATTGAACCATCCTCCATCATCTAAAAATATATTATATAAATTTAATATTTTAAGATAAATATAATTTTTAAAATAAATTATAAAATTATAATAATTTATATATAAACATATTTTTAATAGATTTAATAAAATTTTTTATAAATCTAAACCTATTTTATTTATTTAAAAGAATGTTTAATAAAATTAAGTTTATTTGTTTAAAAGTAGTAATACTTTATATATAAACAGCGATTTGAAGATATATACCTCATAAATCTAGTATTTATAAAAAAATTTATTTTTTAAAAATTATAAAAAAAAAATCACATAAAAATAAATGAGATGTAAAATGAAAGTTATATATTTTTGATATATATAAAAATTATTTCATATTTATTTAACAAAACAATTCAACATCAGACAATCTATAAATAGATCAGATCGTATATATTATAAAAGTTAGATGTTTTAAAATATTTTAAATTTTAAAATTAATTATTTATCATTTTAATTTTAAATATATTTGTTATTTATCAATTATCTATTTTAATTTGTAATAATTAATTTAAATAATTTTAGATAATTATTTATTATCGTAATTAAAATATATTTTTAGTCAAATTAAATTTGTGATTACTAATTTTAAATTTTTATGTTGATTGATATATTAATAAATTTTTATTCACTGATTATAAAAAGATTATTGTTAATTATATATTATATTTTAATTACTGATATTATTAGTATTTGAATTATAAATTTAAATTAATTTATTTAATTAGTTTAAAATGTGAAATTAAATTCTATTTAATAAACAATTCTTTCCATTTAAAAGATAAAAAAAATAAGTATTTTAAATATTTATCTATTAATTTTTTTCTTGCAAATTTTATTCTTTATTTTATTATAAAAGTGATTATTAAATTTTAAAAAATTACACTATAAATATATAAATTTTATAAGAAAATATTATTATACATTTTAACCTATAAAACGATATCAAAATTTTTTTTAAAATAAACTTCTATCAAATAATATTGTTGATTCCACCCTTAATTATAAGTTAGTTCATCTTAATCCACAATTTTGATGAGTCTAGATGAAAAATTCACAATTTATGTGAGCCGTTTTTTTAGAAGATGACTCATTCGTAATGTGTTATCTTATGTTAACTCAAACTGTGGTACATTTTGATAATTACACCATACATTATTAATATAAAAATCATATTGTGTGCTATAAATATGGAATTTTTTTAACCAAAAGTACTATTGGAACGAAATATATTATTAAGTAGAAGTGGGCAAATACTATTTTTCCATTGAATGACTTTACGTAACATAATAATTAAGTTGACATGTGAACATTCATTCAAACATAAGAAACTGACATATCGTATACATTCCAAAGTGGCCCCAAAAATTAGAAGCACATGGGTAGACAAGGTAAAGTTGCCTAATACTACATGGGAAATCTATCAATTGTGGACTATCTTTTTCTGTTGTGTCCTTCTTTGAAAGAACAAGTGCACACACAATAGCTCGCAAGGGTATTTTAGTTATTGTGTTGTCGGTTTTTTTTTTTTATGTGACGAAATAGTTGTGTTGGTATTTGGTAATAAATAGGAGAAGAATATTTTTCTTACAAAAATATTTTTAAGTGAACAATTATTAATTAAATAAGGATTAATTAAAATGTGTCTAATTAATGTTAAAGAATAATTTATTAAAATTATATAAATTAATAATAAATTTAATATTATTAAAAATTGATTAGTTTTTTTATTCTTATAAATTAATCAAAGGAATCTTATATATAAGGCGAAAGCTAATAAAATGCAACATTTAATGTTACCAAATACCATTGCATCCATGCCTTTATTTTTAATAAAAATTTCTATTTTTAGAATTGTTAATATTTTTTAACATATTTCCTTCGTTCTTATTTATTTTTCGATGAATTTTTTTTATCTATTTGTTGATGTAAAAGTATAAAGATAATATTAAATGATATATACTTTTTTATTGATATTTTTTATTTATATAAAAATAAAAAAAATAAAAAATAAAGAGATATAATATAATTAAATATTTTTAATATGTATTTAAGAATATATAATAAAAAATTAATAATTAGTATATTTTTATTAAAGTTTATAGCATTTAATGATTTTGTAATTTTCAACACTATGTATAAATTCTTAATATATTTTTGAACATACATTTGAAAAATCATTAAATAAATAAAAAATATCTAATAATTGTAATATAATAATTATATTATTTTATTTACATAATATTTTTAAAATAGATAAATAAAAAATGAAGTAATATTTTTGTAGTGATTGAATATGTATTAAGAAACATAAATTTTTTTGTGCATCTGATCATTCTCTATTGAATGAATCTCATGATTAATTTGTGGTTTTCAATAAATTTTATTTAATAATTCATAATGTATCATATTTATCCTAACTTTTTCTCATTTACACTGTAAAAAATTAAAAGAGGTTACGTGGTCAATTTAAAACCTCATTCTTAAAAATAAAATAATCTGTATACACCCACTTTCTTTTTCCTGCAATTACATTTTTTTTTATGTCCGACAAGTATGAGTTCTCATGTCAAATTAAATGAATTTTTTATTTGATTATCAAATTAAAGGAGAATTTTAGTTTCTTCAATTATTTCAATCAAAAGATAGATTACAAGAAATATTTGCTAATCATTGTTAAAATATAACATTCTATTTACTAAGCTGATTTTTAAGATTTCTTAAAATAAAATTTCAAATTCATTTAATTTTATATTTTATTATTAAAAATACTTTCTAAAATATTTTTAAAACTTAAATTTTTATATTTTACGTAAATTTTCAAATATTTATCTACAAGATACTTAAAAGATACTTTTAGATAAATCTTAGTATATTAATTTTAAAATTGACATGATCTTTCAGTGTATTGCAGTTAAATAATCACACGTCATTTCAACTTTCGTAAATTTAATTTAATTAAACATTTCTTTTGTAATTATATAATATTTTATATTTTAATATAGTTATAAAAAAAACACGAGATTTTAATCCAAAATTTTATATAAATTATTTCAATCAGACTCATTCTAATAGTTTAATAATTTAAATAACACCTAAAAATCTGTTGCCAGGCACTATATTTTCTTAAAATGATTCTCTTCTTTATCTTGATAGACCTTTTAATTTTAATAAAATTTTCACTTATGATAATAGAATGAAACTTACTAGCTTCGCAGATTTGCAGTGGTCCCGGCATAAAAAAAAATGAAACATAAAAATTATCTATATTACACTTATAAAACTCATCATTTGAAATTCTTTGTAGTGCTATTTCCAAATGGAAAGACATAGATATAAAGAAATAAAACAACAACAATAGTTTTTATCTTATTAAATGAAATCAATTATATGGACCACGTCATGTTATTAAGCTCATTCCAAAGTTAAATTTTTAAATATGCCTTTTATTATGAGATTTATTTTAATTTTATAATTATTATTTTTTACATGTAGAGAATATGTTAAATCAGCCGAAAAAATAATTTTTTTACATTAATAACTAAAATAAGAATTTATTCTATTGATAATTAAAATTTTATTTGTTACAATAAAATTTTTTTATTTTTTATTTTTTATTTTTTAATCTATTTATCAGATGTATATGATAACAATTTTTTTAAAATTCCTTTTTCTTTTCATTTTTTCACAAGGTTAACAATTATGCATTCAATATTCTTTTCATTATTGTTTAAACAACTTCTTTTTATTCATGTTCAAACTAATTTGATTAATTATGTCATTTTTTTTTCAATAGGTATCATCTAAATATTTTTGCATATATAATTATTTCATAATCTTTTGACTCCATGCATTTGTAGTCTTATAGCTGGTCTCATTTTTAGTTAAGAATGGAAGTAAACAAGGTCATCAAACAGGGGCATATAGCTCGGCTCATTTAAAATTTAACTTGGCTTAACTCGTTTAATAAATAGTTAGACTCAAGCTTGTTAAAAAGCCTTTTTAGATAAGCAAGTCAGGTCTAGGCTTATAAAAAAGCCTATTTAACCTATTCAGTGACTTATTTATATTTTATATATTATATATTTATATTTATTTTAATATATTATATTTGTATAATATTTATTTTATATTTTATTTACATAACATTAATATATATATGTTTTAGACCTATTTAATAGTTTTTTTATTTTGTAGGCTTTAAGTTTCTAAATCTTTTTAATCAATTATTTATATAGGTTTTAAGTCTATTTATTGATTTTTTTTATTACGTATGCTTTTAAATAGGCTTACAGACCTTATAAGTTTTAAATTAAATCAGGTAAGACTTTGACAGAAAAAAAAAAAAACCTTTAACATTGAAAACTTAGTTCGGTTCAGCCTACACGTAACCAAAAAAAATAAATAAAACAAGAGTACTAAAACTAACAAATATGATACTAATGTTAAAAAATTGTAAAGTGAAACATGAAGCATGTGTAAATAAAGAGACAAGTGGATTTAGTGATAAAAAAATTCAAAACTACTGGTAGTTTTGGAATCAAATCCGCCCGTCAAAACGTTATATTATATAGTGAGATCTATTGTTACATTTTAATTTTTATTCACATTTCTCATTTCCCCACCACCAAACATTCTCATCATGTTCTTTAGTTACAATATTTTTACAATATAAATATAATGCAGTCTCCTCGTCAATTACAATAATACCATGAAATCACCATAATTATAAACAAAAATTAATTATACATATTCTTTAACGTTTAATAAATTTTTATTTAATTTGATTTTACATAAATTTTTTAATAACATAATAAGAAATATCCCTTTTAATTATACAAATTATCTTTAATTTATTATAAATGATATCAAAACAATATAAAATAAAATAATACTAAATTATACTTTATTAAACACCAAAATAATGTAAGTATAATTTATCCAAATAATTATATAAAAGTTTTTAGTTTTAAATAAATTGTAAATAAATATGGATGAACTCTTATAAATAAATAGTTTTTTTAACATTAATTATTATGAGTGATTTTGATAATACTAAAATAATAAATTTTTATTTTTAAAATTACTTATTACATTTTTTATATAATATTTACAACATTAATTTTATATGTTCAATATATTAAATGCTTACTTTTTTTAATAAAATTTTACTAAATTTAAATATTTAAAATCAATTCTAATTTTTAAAATCTTGAATAAACAACTTTAAATAAAAATTTTTGTGCGGTTGCATGTCAACTAAAAAAGAAAGTAAATTATTATTTTTATTATTTAAGAAATGAGGGATCGATAATATTAGTCTTTTAAAAAAAATTAACAAATTAGTCAATGAAAAAATACTAACATCAATCAAAATATTCTTTACATTACCACTTGTTAAGTGAAGTAAACGGAAATGAATAGTTGGCAAGTTAAATAATATGGTGCTTTTTATGTTAAGTGAAGTAAACGGAAATGAATAGTTGGCAAATTAAATAATATGATGCTTTTTATGTGAGAAAAAACATAAAGATTCTAACGAACAATTCATTCATCTCATTAGTTAAGTGAATTGAAGGTTAAGATAGGAGATGATGAACGAAATGTTTTATTTGACTTATATGCGATGTTTAAAGAAATCTTCAAATTTTAGTATGATTGATTCTTCTAACTTTATGGTTGAGATTGTTGTGAGAGAAGTGAAATCAAATATTATCCTTGTGAAATGCAAAGCCATCTTTACCCATTCAAGACTTTTCTAAATGCAGGAAAGTCTTCTTTTATTATCTTTTTCCTATATTGATGGTCTTTTCATGTGCTTGCATGTTAATTTTCATTTATATTCATTCATTTTAATTTTTTAATTTTGTGTTGCACAATTATGAACTAAATATATTTTTTTAAGTTGATGAAGACAATAAAAAAGATAAGAGGAAACTTGATATGATTTATCTTATGTGAATAAATTAAAATGTAGAAATGTTAATTAGAAAGTTTTGAAAATCAAGATATAATAATAAATTCGATATAAATTATGATCTTTTGGAGACCATCGAAGTTATAAAAAAAAATGCGACTCTTACCGCAACCTATCGAAAGAACCTACATTATCAGGAGGTAATTTTTTGTCCAAAAACCAAGAGAATCAACTTACATGAAGATGGAAATTCTCAAAAAAGAGTATTATTATTCATCAAAACTTTTTTACATTGAATCCCTAAATCATATTATATAGAAAATCTAATTGCCCTAAATTGAAAGAAAATCTACTGATAAAAACAAATAACAGATCTTAAATAAATTCTAATTAAATTGTAAATCAATCTAAAATCTTAATTTGATTTAAAAATAATTAAAATAAATCACTAACAAATCAATATTAAATCCTAAGATAATTTAAAGCTAATCAGTTATAAATATTAAGTAGAATTGCATATAATAAATTCAAATATTTGATTATGAAAACTTTTTATGTCGCATTTTCATTTTAAATTTTCAATTATTTGAACTTGTATAAGTTACATTAGAACTTTGTTTATCTCGTTTTGAAGTTAGACCAAAAGGAGATAATTTCTATCAAAATTACATATAATTTTATTTTAAATAAACTTGAACCTCTATCAAAATTTTATTTGTAAGCTAATTTCTATTTAAAATAAAACTTAGAAGTGTTAGAATGTATATAATTATCTTGGAAAGATTAATTATACTGTTAACATACCATATTTATTAATTTTGAGAAATAAATGGGATGAGCAAAAGATAACATTGTTAATGTACTAACATTGTAATAATAATCCAATGACAATTATTTTAAATGAAATTAAATTTATTATATTAATTATGATTTTACTATTGATTAATGATATTTAATCAATAGCTTTGCTACTAAATATGAGCAGAGAAGTTTCATTTGCATTAAGTATATTGAAAATAACTTAGCTATGTAATAATTTATATATAAACGTAATCAAAATAAAATTACAATTCGATCTAAATATAATCAAAATAAAAGGTTAAATATATTTTTAATTTTTATAAAATAATTAAATTTTAATTTTTAATTTTTAATTTTAAAATATTTTATTTAAATTTTTTATTTTTTAAAATATTATGATTATAATTCTTAAGATTAATTTAAGTTATATTAAATTAAAGTAAATTAATTATGATTAAATTATCATAATTAAAAATAAATAAAAATAATTAAAATTTTTAAGACAATGATTAACCTATGTTAGAAATTATAATAAAGGTATTTCAAAAAATAAAAAATTAAATCGAATGTTTTGAAATTGAAGGTTAAAAATATATTTCACCTTAAAATAAAAATATTAGTTCATTGTAATCAAGCCATATATAAGATATTTAAAAAAGACAGCGTAGTATTTTATCATAAAATAATTGTATCAAAATGTAATAGCAGTAACAAAATTCATCTTTAGTTTTTATTTAATTTTGATAGACCTCTCTCTTAAGGTGGCCAAAGTGTTCGGGTGAAAATTTGCAACTTGAACTTACCTCTTCCTGTCTTTTGTCTTACTTTATAATTAGAAATAGACATTAAGGAATATTGACTAAGTTAGATCAAGAATAATAAATGAGTCAAGATCTACAAACATTGAATTATCTACCAAGGTGTGTACAAAATATCCCTCCCTTTTATTTATCCTTGTTGTACTCCTTTGAAGGTAGTAATCTAGTATTTAAAATTTTAGCAGGCTTCAATCAACAAATAGTTTCAAATTTATGATAGAAAAATTTCTTGCATAGTGTCTTAAAAGTAAAGGTGTTTATGGTATTTGCATGTAAACTTTTCCACACATAATTCTCCATCAACATATTCAAGTACATTAAAAATTAATGCCTACTTTAGAAAAAAAGTCTTAACATTAATAAAAACTACATAAAAATCATGAAATCAATTGTTTTCATATTCAATGTCTTAGTATCCTAACTTTAATTATATCTATTTTAAATCCTTGATATATATTGTCTTTTCTGCCGCATCTTTATCCAATTTCTTGATGATTAAATTTTCTTACTCCATCCATCAACCAAAATTAGGTAATTGCGATAGAATTTAAACTACTGAAAAATTAGTTTCCAATTTCTTGCTCATTAAGTTTTCTTACCCCATCCATCAACTATAATTAGGTAATTGCAATAGAATTTAAACTGCTGAAAAATAAAAAACTAATAATGATAGAAATTTTATCAATATTTTATATTCAACTTTACTAATTCTTAAGAACTTAAGTTAAAAATATCACCCTTATTAAAGGACATATGTAATACAACCTTCTTAGCTTCCTTAAAAATTTTAAACTATGAATACTTGTGACAATAATGACATAGTAAACCTCTAATTCTACTTGTAGAAGTATTGCAACTATCATTAATGGCAATGTGCAATAACAAGTACTTACAAATTTGACATTCAAAAATTACACATGGTTGGTAAACTTTAGTTAACAGCAAATGTACATCATCAAATATCTAGAAAAGTTTAGTAATTAAATTGTATAATATACTAATAATAAGTACATTAATATTGTTGAATGAAATAGAATGGAAGGATCAAATTTTGCACTTACCCTCTTTAAAAATATTTAAAAATAAAATAAGCATATATTATTAAATAAAAAAATGATAGTAATGTTACTCCCTATACTGTTAAATGAAACTAAAAAATACACACATTATTTGATTACTTCCACTACTTTATTTTTATTCTTTTGAAAGAAGGACTTGAGGCAATCATTTATTTATTTATCCTACATCACTCAAGAAATAAACATATAAATTGGTAGAGTATTATATAATTTTGAACTACAATGGAAATTACTTTATCATAATATTTGATATTTAATACTTCTATATGCTTATTATAATTCAATGGTTCATAAAATTTTAGCTTTTCTCCTTTTTCCTATTTTTTTCTAAAATATGTTTCACTCATCACCATAAATTTTGAAAAAATATCCAGTATGTTTAGTAGTATATGTATAGTTGACTATTCTACACATTGTTCATGCTATTGCTAATTTAATTTTTTGGTTGTTTATTATCTTGACCAAATCATTGAGATTCAATATTCCAACCTTCTAAATAATTATAAAACTTAATCAAAATATCTTATTATTTATGTTTTTTTTATCTTGATTTCTCTCATAATTGGTATATTTATTTTTTAAATATATATTTTTTTTATGATAGAAAAATTGTAAAATGTGATTTTTAAAACAATAGGATATAGTTTCTAATATTGTAGTTTCTGATATCAATTTAATTTATTTTACTTGCCAAAATATAAAA
The DNA here is from genome assembly GCA_037954105.1 of Canavalia gladiata. Classification (NCBI taxonomy): domain Eukaryota; kingdom Viridiplantae; phylum Streptophyta; class Magnoliopsida; order Fabales; family Fabaceae; genus Canavalia; species Canavalia gladiata. Next base: position 27,911,367 of record CM075662.1, read on the forward strand.
AAGGAAGCAAAATTAAAAAAGAAAAAATGAAAGTTCAAGACATAGGTGAACCAACCTATAACTCATACTTAAAACCAAGCAACATGACAAATGTTGAGAATGATTAAACTTAATATCCTTACTCTAAACCAAGATCTAAAGAAACAACACTTAATGAAGAGGGTAATGGCTATAAATGACAATGACAATAATTGAAGATCACATCATAATAAAAAACCAACAAATAAAGGATAGAAATTAAGGACGATAAATTTAGGACAATGTTGAAAATCCTTAATAAAAGTAAAAAATAATCTCAATGTGTGAATCAATGTTAATTGATAAATTTTTTAAAGAGAATAGAGAAGTTTATAAAAAAATTTAGGAGATGAAAATGTTAATAGAAAATAAAATATTATGGAACAAGAAGAAAGTCACCAAGAAGAGGATGATGAAATATATGATAATGTAAATAAAAGTAAAATGTTTATATAAATATATCTAGTATCTTTCACATACTTTTTTATTTTTATTTTATTTACATAAATTGTATATCAAAATAGGAACAAGAAAAAAAAAACTTGAAAACCAACATAATACTTAAAAATACATGTAAGAGATAGAGATAATCGTAAAGAAATTATCTTAAATGATGATGAAGAGCCAATGGACCAAAGATCAAATTGTATGAATTTGTTAACTTTCTTGATATAATAGCAAGGAATACAAACTTTTGTTTTTTAAATTTCACAAACTTCGTAGCTTTGATGAAGAATAATGGAGTGCACATATGAAAATATATTAATGTATGATAAATTTAATTTCATATTTTATTAAATATTCAAATATTTATCAAATTTTTATTACAATAACTCTTTTCTTATTAGATGAATATATTATTTCTAAAAAAATAAAAATAAGATTATTTTTTCATATAAATAATTCTTAGATACATCACAAGTACAACATTAAGAAAAAATATTTTTTAAGTACTCTAATAAGAAAGAAATGTTAAAGCATCATCCTATTATCTCATACTTGAAGCTTATTTGAATTAATTAATAATTTATTAAAAAAATATTACTGTCCAAGTAATATTTTAATTTGTAAAATTAATTGTGGGATCCATATTTTATCATCTAACTTGTTATTTCTTAACCATGCTTTGTGTTAGTAAAAAAAGATGTGAATAACATTAAGAAAAAGTGTATAAATTATATATGATCAATTTTATTTTTTTTCAAGACTTTGTGTAAAATTGATACATAATATATTTATAATTATAAATAATTATATAATATTTTTTACATCTTAAACTAATAAGCCTTCTAAACTATTTTACTTTTGATTCTTAGAAAAAATAAAAAATTGTAACTATTAAAAAATAATATATTATGTAATAACTAGTAAAAGGGGAGATGGAAGGATTAGAAAAGCTTAAGAAGGCTATATTAAAACAACAAAATCCCAACTTAGATGAAGAGGGGATGAATAATATGATGGAAGCTGCATTATACTATGAAAATAATTAAGTAGGTTCACATTCATTCACATTAACTCATGTTTCTCGACAAAAAAAATGTATCCTTTTATAATTTTAGCATGAGAAAATTAAAGAGCATAATAATCTTATTGTACTATTTCACAGAACCTCTTTTTAATCCTAACAACTTGTTCTTGTTTCTTTATTATTCTCTCTCGGCCTTTCATAATATCATTTTTTTTAACTATGTGAAGAAGCATTTGATAAATGATATATTATATATTATGGTTAATAGTAATGTGATGCATTATGATGTAGGTAAAATATTTTCTTAATTAATTAAAATATAAAGAAAAATATTTTATTTAAGTTATAAAAAAAGTCAAAACCAAAAGAATAATACAAATAAAATGTATGAAAGTGAAAATATTTTATATATTTTAAAAATTTATTTTAAATAAAATAATAATATTTTATTAGGTTTTTAATTACCAAAAATTATTCTAAAACTATATTAATATTTATTAATGGATAATTTATATTTTAAATAAGTTAATTAAGTGACCTTACCTTGGAATACCCAGGTGACCTTACCTTAGAATACCTAATTGTCCAATATAGCATATTTTTGAAGTTAATTATGTGGAGAAGTTTGTGGTAAATTAAGATCAATTTATTATAATTTTATTATTTTTTATATTGTGTTCTTATTATTGGACTCAATACATTTTATCATTAAAAAATGAAATATATGATTGTGTGCAGCAAGATTATTACCTATATTTTTTCAAGATTCTTTGTTTTAATAAATAGGAAACAATAAATAATAGGATAAATGCAGAAAAAAAAAACTCATTATTTAAATAGTATGCATATAGCATAATAAAACTGTGATTTAAACATACAGGACATAATTTTATATTTGTAATGTAAAGTTGACACTGAAATCGTTGCCAGGATTTGCCAAAAAAAGCATGATGTTAGGAAAAGATCACATTTTTAAAACTGAAAATTTAAAAAGAAAACCATTGTCTATACGTGTTTCCGAAAATCGTATCGTAAATATTCAAAAAAATTATTGAAACCATGACCTATAACATCACTTAAACATTATGGTTCATACAACATTTACAAAACTGTGGGTTAAATATTTGATCATATTTTTAAAACCGTAGTCTAAAATAAAAACTAAAAACTGTGGTTTATAACAAATTTAAAAAATAATGATCAATTCCTCCAATAAAAACAACAATTTTTTTGAGTATGACGAAAAAAAAAATGATCTAATATAATAATACGGTCGCATAGATCATGATATAAAAATTTTAGGCAAACTATGACTTTAATTTTAAACTATGACTTTTTTCACTTAAGACCACAATTTATTTTTTGTTATAAAAAACCGTAAATGTTGTAGTGATTGGAAGGTCTCCATGTTGCCACGGATGAGAATTATCATCCCCTATAATTTGCCTGCTAAGTGAATGGATTTTTCTTAGAATTTATTAAATGTATAATTTGAAGAAAAATAACTTTTTTAGGATTTAAAGAGTAAAAAAACTAAAATATGTTTTGAATATAGTCAAATTAATCCCCATTATGTCATGTAAGATTCATGATGGATAATTAATATACCACAGAAGTAACTTCATTAAAATTATGTAACAAAATATAGCATAAAAACTATTTTATCCGATTATTAAATCTTTTAAAAATTTATTTGGTAGTTTTATTTTTTTAAAAATCAAAACAATCAACCATTAATTTTTTAGGAGCCGAAAAAATGATTAACTTTAAAAAATAACACAGGTTTATCTTTTAACCACTTTGTTTTCATTTTAGACTTTTTACGGATAGAATAAAATTTTATTTACACTTTATCGTTGTTAAATTTTTTTATAAGGTGAGTATCCATTAAGTATATGATAACTTAATTTTCAATTTTTATTAAAAAAATATGATAACTTTTCATTTTGGTGAAAAAAAAAACCATAACTTAACAATCACTAATGAAGAAGGATAAGTTGCGTCTGATGGAATCCATGAGCATTATCGAAGGTGGTCTCTAAGATGAGTCAGACATAATGGACATACGGAGATAAGTAATGTGAAATAGTGTCCACCGCTGTTTAAACAACATCCAATAATGGATGCATATACCATTTATGGTCTTAGTCAATTTAATAAACGATTACTTTATCGAACCCAAAACAACATTTTGAGGATTAAATTTATAAAAGTAAAAGGTAGTTAGTTGTTGGGCCATCAATGTTTTAGACCCAGTCATATAGATAAAGTGTCTTTTAATTTCTAAAGCTCAATACAGTTTCTGTTTTCAAACTCATCTTCATTGTTACCTTCAGAATCAGACACATGGTTCTGCTGGTTGTTAACTACCTTCAACCTTCAAGAACAAATTAAAAGAATAAAAACACCCACACATCTATCTACCTGTATTCAAAGTGACAAACCTGCATATCCAGCTCCAACTCCAAAACTGAATTATAAATAAATAAATTAAGAAGAAGAAAAGGATAAAACATTTAATTTCAATATTCACGATTAAGATTTACAAGAAGAAGAAGAAGAAGAAGAAACAGAAATCAAATAGAGAAATAGCAGTTTCAATTAATTAATTTCCATTTACATAGAAATTGGTCAAAACACCTCACTCAACCAAAACTAACAGGGGAAGAAAAGGTTGAAACAGAAAGATTTTGGTATAGAGAAAAGAAAGTAAAAAGGGAAGATTTAGTGGTGTATGTGTGTGTGTCTCGAATCCATATCCAAAATCTAGGTTGGGAGGTTATATAATAATAATAATAATAATAATAATAATAATAAAAATAAAAATTAATAATAAAGTTCTAAACGTGTAGCACATAAAGTACAAAAGAACTTGCGCTTGATTTTGAAGCACATGGGCAAGAAGCAAAACTTCCACTGGATCTCAACATCCATGGCTTCAACTTTGCCTCCACAGTGAGGACAAGATCCAGGAGCTTGTTGTCTACCAAGTTCCTTCTCTTCTTCATCACACACATACATGAACCACATTTTTCTCCTGCTTCTTGTTGGATCCAAAGGTTCAGAAGTTGGGTTGTAAAAGAGAGTTGTGGATTGTGAAAGGGCCAATGAGTAGGTCAAGGAAATGCCACTCTCATTTATTTATACAACGCTGTGGTTGTTGGCTAAATCGAATATTCCTTACTATTGCCATTTTCTTTATCAATTTTACTGTTTTCTCAACCAAATTATTTTACTTCTTTTTATGAAAATATTTTTTTATTTTATTTTGTTTTCATAATATTGAAATACAAAATTAAGTTTTTTAATATAATAAGTAATTAATCTGTTGTAATTTTGCTGAGGTTGGTTAATTTTTTATAGTGGAGAAAAAGTGATAGGACATCTGCAGTAACAGTTTAACGTTTAACTTGGTAGGTATTTTGGTATAATAATAATCTACAAATGAAATTTTATTTATGGGATACTTGCATGATTTTAATAGAGATTAAACATGAATGAGGCATCATAAAAATAAAAAATATTTTTATATAATATATGTAATATGAAATAAAACTTCTAACTGTTTAATATTTCAAAATTCATAAGGTAGATGAAGAGAGATGATTTTGTGAGTTATGAATGAGTAGAGTGCTTAGTGCATAAGAAAGCTTAATTGAGATTGAGCTTGGACTGATGGCAGGGTAATGTGCTTGCCAAACTGGTCGAGTTAGGGTTCAATTAATAGAACAATAATATTTTTAGAGGTAAAAAAATTATTATTTTTGTAATGTATTATAATTTTTTTAGGAGTTATATATTATGTAAGAATTTAATTTTTTGATGTACAATATAAAAAATAACGAAATTAAAATTCAGACATATTCCTTAAACAAATTCTATTAACTATAAAAATTTAATTTGGATGATGATTTGGTAATATAAAAATATTTTATACTCTTATCTAACTATAAATTGTAATAATATTAAAATTATTAAACTTTATAATAATTATTTTAAAAATTATATTTAACATAATTTTTAATTAATTAATACTATAAAAATCTTTACATTAATATTGCATTAAAATTAAATTAAATTTTAAATTACCTGTAAAATAAATATTCAATGATGTTTATATTTTTAATACAATACACATATTTTAATAATTTTTAACTTATTATCGTATACTTATGAAACATAATATATATATATATATATATTATATTTTTTATGTTTTTTCTTGTCATATTATTAAAAATATTTATCAATTATTTTCTTATCTTCCTTTACTCTCTCACAGAATATATTATGAGGTGCGAAAAGAATTGAAAAAATATGAGTTCCTTTTTCTTTTCTTTTATTAAAATAATAAATGATACATTCATTAAATATTAATAATTAAGAGAAAATCTTTTTATTTTTATTACAGAACTAAAAATATATAAAGTATGTTAAATAAAACTAAATAATAAAAATAAAATGATAAATAAAAATATGATCATCAATTAGATTTTAAAAATTATAAAATTTTTTATGAATTATAAATTTTAATATTTTATTATTTAAATTAAATTATTAATTAAAAATTAGGATAATATTTTTTAATTTATTTTATTTATACTTTTTTATAAAAATATATTTATAACTATTTTGATGATTATATATTAAAAAAATATTTTGGTGATTTTATTTATTTATTATTTATGATATATTTTTTAATATTTTTTAAATAAATAATTAAAAATATTTATTTTTAACTTTTATAAATAAATTTAAATAATATTTTTGTAAAAATAATATTCATTTTATTTTTAAATTTTTTATCAATAAAAATTAAATATTTTATTATAAATATTTAAATAATTTAAAATAAAAATAAAAAGATAACTTTTATAAAAATAGTTGAAATCTATGATAATATTAAAAAAATACTAATAATTATCAAAACAGTTACTATAATAGATAAAATTGAAATAATCTTAAAATAATTTATTAATTATATCTTTCATCTAGATTAAAATATACTATTAAATATATTTATAAAAAATAAAAATGGTAAGTAATTGAATTTAGATTTAATGAGTATTTTTATAAAAAAAAGTATTTATGGTAGAGATGAAAAATACTTGCTAAATATGTTTGGATTTAAACATAAGTATTTATTAAAGAAAATGAAAATGTGTCTACGAATGTGTATTTTATTACTTAACCTGTCTCATATATCATCTTGCATTTAATATATTAATTTAAAAAGTTATCTTAAACTTACTGTGGATTTTAATTTTCACAAAAAGAAACTTTTATATTAGATACTTGTTAATTGAATATTTATACTTATTCATTCATAAATTTATATACTTTCTCCATACTTTGTACCTAAACCAATTTTGGTCAAAATAAAATTATACGCTACTTTGAACCAACAAAACTTTCAATTGGAGAACCAAACAAGCAAGGTGTTTCAACAGAAAAAAATCAGGTTCCACTATGTGAATATTCTGGTCCGATAAATATTTTGAAAATTATATTTGTACAAAAACTTTATACAATGTTTTCACAAAGTCTAACCAAGCATAATGTCATTGCTATATCAAGTCCCAAACATGAAATTATAATCTTATAATTTATTAATATGAACATAATTAAAATTTAATTTACTTCTAATTAAGTTTTCTTCAATATTTTTTAGGTAAAAAAAATCATGAAAGAATTAACTGTAGGGATTATCATACTTTTTTTTTTCAAAAAAAAATATCCCCTGTCCGAAAAATAATATGAATATAATCAGAATTTATTTACTTTTAATCTTTTTCTTCCTGTCAGAAAAACTGAAAATAGTAATTAAAAATACAAAACAGGTGGTAGTGCAGCTCGTACAGAATCTGCATGCTTTTGATAGTTAATAGATATTTGAATATATTAAAAAAGTTTTAAATTTTAATGGTAAGGTATAAAAATATTTATTATTAAAAGAATTAAATTTATTCTAATGATCTTTACGTTGCAAAGGATTGGTTATCACCGTTGATCAGAAAATCTTTTTAGTATATATAAAACAATTACTTTTCTCACTGTAAGCACCACTGTGACAAGGAATTCAGATTTGTATGATTTTAATTATGGGTGGAAATCCGTTGAGACAATTCGGACAAGTTAGGTTTTACAAAGTACAAGTTTGATTTGATTTATTAATTTAAAATTTAAGATCTATTTATTTGATATAGGCATTTTCTTAGGTCCTATGTCTAAATTTAAATTTAATCTGTAAGTCTATTTAAAAATTTATTTTGTAATAATTTTCTGACTAAATTAAAAGCAGTCTTTAAATAAACCTAAATAAATATAAATTAATAAATTTTAAATTTAAATAAAAATAAATATATAACTTCAAAATTCTATTAAATTTAGAAATTATTTTTAAAAATCCAAAAAATCTGATTGTTTAATTAAATAAATTTTTAAAAAATTAACTCAATTTATTTAATATATCGACACAAACTAATTTGTAATTGATACAAATTAAGCTGTAACGAGATGAGCATCCTAACCATTTTACAAATCCCTAATTTTTTCGAAGAAACTCGAGGTTAACTTAATGCAACCAACTAGTAAGCACATAATAATAATAATAATAATAATAATAATAATAATAATAATAATAATAATAATAATAACTAGTAAGCACCAAAAGCATAATAATGGGGTTATTATAAAAATCAGAATAATATAGGTAGGAAGATAAAAAAGTGAATCGTCATCCATCCATGGCCCCATGGTTTCTGTCGCATGTGAAGTTGTCATTGTCTTTAACATTATCTTTTCACTGTTCAATTCTTCACTTTTTTTTTTTAATCCTGTGTATTTATTCTAATAAACTGTCACCATTTTGTAATAACAATATTATGTCGTGGCAATTTGGTTTAGCGCCACAAGTAATTTCTTATATTCATTCGTATAAAATTTACTTTTAAAATTAATTATATTTTTATTAACATCGAAAATAAATAAACACTTTAATTTCGTAAACTTATGGGACATTTTACGACGACGTTGACATATTTGAATTATTAAAAACGTTCTGTTACATGTTTGTAATAAGGATTTTGTGACTAGCATAATTTTCTATTATTATTTGTTACTATCAATCTTGGATTATTTTGATTTTTTTTCTTCAATTTGACTAAGAAACCTGAGTTGATTTTTGTTTTATCTTTTTTCTTTCTTTCTTTGTTTTAAAATCTTGATCCTGATCCATTGGTATTTTGAAATAAAAAATAATGAAATACAGTGGGCTTAATGGAAGATTCTGAGAAGCGAAGGCAAAGGGGAAGAATGAGTACTACTTTTGCAGTCTACCATGTCAACGCAGCATGCATGTCTGCCATGGACATCATCATCCCCAATCATCATGTTTATCACGTTTTTATAAGTGAAAGAAGAGATAATTGCTACTCAGTTTCCTTCAGTCCTGTTAGTAATGCGGAAAGTTGAAAATTGATCAAATTCGCCTTTAAAACTTTCAACTACTTAGTTGCCAATTGAAGATCCAGATATACAAGGAATGAGGCGTATTCTTTTTATCCATTTTAATACAAATTAATTATACCTACTAATACAAAACTATTCAGTTTATACCCTTTTTTTTTTCTTTAAAAAAGAACAGAGAAAAGTATTTGCGTGGAGAACTATAATTTGTTCGTGAATCGTTGTTCTCTTAATTGAAAGGGCAAATTGATAAGTCCAGATTTGTGGCAGATTAATTAGAAATTTTTAGGTGTTTTTTTTTTTTTTAAATAACCCATATTAGGTGTAAATGTTAGGAGAAATGTTTACCGTACATAGGTAGAGTAAATTTATTATGTTAAAATAGTTTGATAATCGATTACAAATTATGTAATATATAATTAATTATTAGTGGTTAATGATATTGAAAAAAATAATTAATGATTTAATATAAATGATGAAGGGTAACATAGTTGATAATCAATTATTAAATATGTTTAATTGATTATTTAAGTATTTAATCGATTATTTATATAGTTAGTAATATAAAAAATTGGTTAATTGATTAACAATTATAATTAATCAACTTAAAAATTGAAATATAATTAAATGTAATTATTATACATATTTATAAATATTATGATTCAAATATTAGTTATTACTTATAATTTTTATTAATTATTTTATATTTATAAACTGATTTATGTTAAGATTGATAATTTTGAGTGAAATTATGTATATAAGATTCACTCAAGATAAAGGAGAAAAAAGAAAAGTTCATATAATTTGAGGAACATTAAAATGGTGAAAATTGATCATTAAATCATTGCTTTAAGATGAAAGAAGAAGTTTTCTAAACACTCAATCATCTCTTAGGTTTTGGTTGAATGAAAGGGAAAAAAAATGAAAGGAAATTTATTTTAATTTGAATTGAATAAAAAATATATCAATTTTTTTTATCTTCAAAAAGTTAATTTTTTATTTTTAACTAAATAACAAAAAATACATTGTTTTGTATTTTCTTTCTTTCATATTTTATTTTTTCTATCCAAACTAACCTTAATGTTGAACACAGATTTGTTGATGAGAATGTTTTATTTACTGTGAGGTAATGCACATTTGAACATTTATAAACATTTATAACTCAATGTTTAAAGATGGTTAGAAAATATTAAACTTTATGTAAGCACATTCAAACACTTAGAAGTTAGTGTTTTGATGATCAGAAATAAAGATAAGATTTTCTCTCTCAATAGGGATCTAGAACTTGGGGATGCAACCCTTTGGAGTACCAATCCATTACCATGGCATCAAACCTTGTTAACAGTTTTCGTTTCCCTATTCTTACACCGGAGTGTTACACTTTTGTAGTTGAACAATCCTTACTTGAACTCTTTAACTCTTTATAATTATTAATAAAAATTTTATGCAAAATATGAGAGAGTTAAACTGAGTTTTACTTTTTTTAAAATTTTAAATTTTTACACAATAAATTGCTTGAAAAATAAATATTTAATTATGAAGCAAACTATGAAATAATTTTGAATAAAAAATTATAAATTATTTTTAAAAATAATAGACAGTTAAATTTTTTTTAAGGTGAAAGAAAAGAAAAAAATACAAGAATTTATCTTACTTTATCCATAAATTACGGCTACGCTTAATCCTTAAAAATCATAAAGATTTCACTTAATTTTATAATTTGTTACAACTTTCATAAATTTTAAAATTGATTTTAAAATTGATTTTAAAATATTCTTTTCCTATCCTTGTAGGGTTACAACAAACATCTAAGTATTTTTAATATTTTAATCTCTTCATGCTATACTTTTTAGAGTAATTATTTTTTAAAAGCAAATAAATACTATCAAACAGATAATTTTATCATTCTAAAATAAAAAATATATATAAAAATATACATATAAACAAAAGAATAAACTTTGAATGCTTTTTATATTTTGTTATTGAGGTTTCTATTTATTCTTTTTTAGTTTTCACTCTTCTTAAATATTCTTCTTTATAAAATTCTTGTTAGAAATTAGAGCATTAAGGTTGCTTGCTTGTTGAGAAATTAATGAATTTTGAACGCTGACAGTTGTTTGCTTTCTATACTTCAATAGTGCTTTGTGTAATGTGTTAGAGGTAGTTTTTAGTATTTTTTTCGATATCCATCTTGTTAAATAATAATAATTTTATCTTATATTTGAATGAAATATTTTAATATTTTAAAATATTTTATTTTAATTTTTTTTATTTAAATAAAATATTAAAATCTTTTATTTAAATGATAATTTTAAATTTATTAAATTTTAATTTTTTTAATTAAATAATTTAATTTTTATTATATATAAAATTTTATATTTAAATATTTATAAATTTTTTAATTTTATTTCTATTTTTTTATTAAAAAATTTAGTTATATAAATATTTTTATTGTATAACATGTTTGAACAAAATAATAATTCAACAAATCTATATAATTAAAAATAATAAAATATGATTATATTATTTAATATTAAAAATATTATATTTAAAAATATAAAAATATAAAAATATAAAAAATATAAATAATAAAATAATAAAATAATAAAAAATAGTAATAATAATAAAAAATAACATATAAATAGAATGATTATTCATAAAAAAAAATTTTAAAAATTAAATTTTATCTATTTTAAAAAAAAATTAAATTATTTTATTTTAATTTATTAAAATAATCTCTAAAATTTATCAATTTTAAAATTTTAAAAAAAAATTCAAACAAAATATTTCATATTTATAATTTTAAATCTCATAAATTATTTTTTTCTCCTCCTAACATTTATTGTAAAGTTAAAATATTGTAATATTCCTTTCCTCCACATGATCAATTGTCTCTTGACGCTTTATCCAATCCTTGAAATCATGAAAATGAGGTGTATATAAAAGCATACTTTAACTATTTGTGAAGTTTCTCTTGTATATGTAAATCTTGTTTAACGGTTTGTGAATTGTTTCTTACCTTTATAAACATTGTTCAATAGCATATAAAGTTTACCTGGCCTTTGTAGATATTCTTCAATTGTACATATAAACTATCTCTTGCAATATTTTTTTACATTGAAAACATGTAGAGGTTCTCTGGATTTATTTAGAACACATTAACATAGATGAAATCATTAAAAATATAAAATATTATTAATTATCAAGATCAAATTTTAGGATACCAAAATTTTTTAACTTTTATCAACGAACTTAATTTAAATAATTAATTTTTATTCTCAATAAGTTATGTTATTTTATTGATTTATTGCCTTTTTTTCATAATTTTAAAGATTGATCATTCAAATAATTTTAGATTCCTTTTACAATTAAAAAACTTAAATTAGGAATTAAAATTGGAAGATACCGATAATATTCTAGAAATAGATATTATCAATTTTGATCTCTATTTAAGAGAAATAATTTATTTATCAAAGAATTAAACTTCAACTTATTTAATAATTCAATATTCTCTTAAGACTTGAATTATGGTGATTCTTGATTGCTTGAAGGAGAATTGGGAGGAATCAAACCTTGGTGCGTGAAGCCTTTTGCATAGTGAATCCCGAGTTTTGGTTTGAAATTTTGTGCTTACATAGTATTAGTGTTAGTTTCCATAATTCTGAGTAAATTCTTCTTTTCAATTGATGAGTTCAAATAGTGATAAATTTCTCCATTGATACTTGGTTCATAACTTGACTCACATCATAACAAAGGTGTTTCTGTACTATATTTGGGAAATGTGCTTCTTCAATTGAAATGGGGTTACTACATTATCAAGTGACGGTGTCTCAACCCCTATAATATTTATATTTTATTTTACTTAAAAAAAAAAACTCAACATATTTCTTCTCTTACGTTAGAGAAACATGTAGAACTAGTCATTTATACCACACACTAATGGGTTGTTTTTGCTTCTTCTTTTTTTTTCAAAAGTGAATTTCTCAAATTGATGAAGGAAAACAAATGTGGAACAAGGTATGAAAAAAAATAAAATTTTCTATCATGTGACAAAAGCCATCGCAAATTGATAAATATTTTTTTCTTTCACATTTTCTTAGTAATATATTTTAAAGTGCACCTAAATTTAGTCAAAAAGCCTGCATTTATTATCAGTGCTTATCACTAATTAAAACGTACCTTTCATTAGTAAACTGTTTAAATTTTAATTTATAATCGAACGTGTGGCATAAAGCCAAGACTCAGGATAGCACAGATCAATCCATGAATTTTATAACTTCAAGTGTTGTAAGTTTGTAATATCATGATGCTGCTTTGATATAAATAAATAAACAATTTTTTCGGAATAGAAAACAAGAAAAAGAAATGATGACAGTAGAAAAGTATGTAAATAGTGTCTAGATTCATCAGCCCTAACCTTTTCTGAAAAGGTCGCAGTTGGCGATACATTTTCTTATTAGTAATGGCCGCAAACGGTGTATCCGCTACCAAAATATAACCAAATATATTATTCACAGTCCTCAAATTTTGTCTTTGTAATGATTATCAAATTATAATAATTAATTATCACAAAATTAAAATATAGATGAATAAATTTACAGTAGTTATATTTAAAAATTACTAATATATCCGTTATATGTTATGCTATGCAACAACTCAAAATCAAATACAAAATTTTTAAAAAAAAAAATTTCACATATATTTTCAACTTACATCCAAATATAATTTGTTAGATTTTTTTTAATAAAAAATTTTCACTTATTGAAAAAAATATACTAAGATGAAGATTATTATTTATATATAATAATGGAATAAAATTTCTTTCTATTTTTTCCTTTTTCATAGAACTCCAAACATATACTTTTTATTTCATTTTTTAAAAAAGAAAAAACCTTTTCAATGCGGAGAATATCCCTGTCCGTAGCATGTGCCGAAAGAGTCGACTTACCTAATTTAAGCATATTTTTTGAACTGAATTTTGCCTTCAAAAGAAAGAAAAACGAGGCAACTTTGTTCTGTGGAAAGAACTATGCACGTGACTTTCGCTGTAAAATTCATTTAAATGGATTTTTTAAAAGGAAAATTATGTAATAGAAACCAGATCCGAATACTAGTCTATAAAATGTATATAATATTTAAGTCAGTTTGTAATCTAGTAAAATTCAAATTGAATCCATTTACTAAAATTTAGCTAATAATTTATAACTCTATAGCTAATAATTTATGAATAATTTATAACTCTATAGCTAATAATTTATAACTCTATCATCAGTGAAAAATAAGTTTTTTACATCGGTTATTATGGACTTTTTACATCGGTTATTTGAGCGGTATTGAAGCGGGCGATATAGAAACTTAGACTTTCTACATCGGTTCTACAACCGATGTAGAAAGTACACTTTCTACATCGGTTAAAATTTCAACCGATGTAAACAGTCAGACTTTCTACATCGGTTGTGCCCATAACCGATGTAGAAAGTCTGACTTTTTACATCGGTTATGGTCACAACCGATGTAGAAAGTAACTTTTTATATCGGTTAAGGTCACAACCGAGGTAGAAAGTTTATATTTTTTTTTAAACCTTTTTTTCGTTTAAGGAAATTGCCATTTTATTTATTCACAATACCTGTGTATATAAACAGAATACCAGGCAGACAATACAGAAATTACAGAGTATATAATTAAAATAAATACATGAATGTTTATTATAAAATATAATAAAAACAAACTAAAAATCTAAAAATCCCATGAATTCAACCCAAATTGGCAACCTCAATCAGAAATTCCCCCCAACGTCTCCTGATATCATCAATTTCTTCATCTAACAGAGGTTGAGGATTGTCAAATATCTACAAGATATTTTTGATTAAAATTAGTGAACATGTCATGTTATGCATTAAAATTAAATAATTAATTAAAGACAATTGTAATTACCTGGTGCCAAGAGTTAACAATAGAAGCCGAGACAATGAGAAACATATGTCTCATCACATAATATCCACACTCGGTTCCTCCGGGTTGTCTTGGACACTTCAAAAAAATAATAAGAGTATGAAATATAATTAGAGATGTTGATAAAAGAATATAAAATAATTTAATAACTTTTAATAAAATACTTACCTTTGGAATTATCCATACAGGCTTTTTAATATGTGATGGATGCGTCCCTTTTAACCGAAGTCGAGCATTCATTGCTCTACAGTAAAATAAAAAGCAAATGAATACCTTTGACAATAACAAGTTATATGAATATAAATACCAAAATCATAAAAACTTACAAATCTATAATGTCCTTTATGTCTTTCTTTGGTTTTTGCCAAGCAGAGCATAGAAATACAACTACATTCCGCTTCAGACAAATAATGATTAATTGCCAATGGGCCCTACAAAATATGGATGACAATGAACAAAAATTAGGAATTTAATTGAATTCATGAAATAAAGCAATTAAGTATTGACTTACGATTGAAAATAGGGGGCTAGGTAACAGTCTTTATCAGACTGCAATCTCCTCTGAAGATATTCCTGTATCTCAGCTACCTTGTTCCCAGTTTTCTGCATATGAACTGAGTCCAGAAATCCATAGAGGTGTAAGTTACCTCTTTCAATGCAGATACGATACAAGTACCTAATATTGCGAATAATTTTCATATGTTAGCTTTTGATAATGAAATACTTCAAGTAAGGTTTAGAAATTTACTTACATCAACCATAATTGTAGAACTGTTACACATAGGAGATCGTTACCCACAACCAACTCCAATATATCCTTCTTAGTAATATAGAAGGGGATAGGTGTGGGCTTCCCTATGATATCTGCTTCCATTGTTATTTGCAAAGTTTGGTCGCCCAAGTTCATGGCGATACCAAATAGACGTGTGAGCAAATCAACCTCATATTTCTTTGCAGGAGGCTCAGGAAGATCTGTTGTAGCATTTAAATCAATCTTCTTCCCACGATCTTCCTTATAAACCTACGATAAATTCACAAAATAGTAAGAAATATATATATATATATATATAGACACACATAATATATATATTAAAAAATTAATAACGTATGCTAAAATTATCTAATACCTGAGGTTGAACTCGCTGCACAAGTCTCCTCGGCCATATAATGAAATGGTTGGGGGCTTGCCCCACGACATGAACCTCCTGAGTAGGGATAGGAACAGGAGCATCTGCATCTTCAACCCTTTCAACCACCACTCTAACATGATCATCATCAATTTGCTGGTGATGGATGGTTGAACCCAAGGTGTAGACTTTCCCAATTGCTACCAGACGATATGGATCATCAACATATAACTCATAATCATCTGTACCTGCATCCACATCCTCTTCTCCCTGTAGTTGGTCCTCCGTCGGAGCACAACTTCCCTTTGTGCTCACGCGTCTAGGAGAAGGTGATGGATGGTGACCCTGTGTCTGTGTTTGGGAAAGTCCCAAAGATGCAAGCTCATGCCTAAGCTCCTGTCTGAGCTCTTCTCGAAGTTCTTGCCGCAGTTCTTGCCTCATGTCTTCACGCATGGCCTCCAACTCATCTCTAGACACCAAACCTTTGGATGTCTGTCTAGAAGACAATCTAAAGTACTGTCTAAGGCCAACACCTCGGCCAACTGCACGAACACGTCCTGGATGCTCCGGTTGGCCAATAGCTGTACTTAAGATGTCCTCCCGACCAGTTGGAACAAAGACTCCTTGTGAGCTTTGTTCAACCAAAGAATCCTACAAAACAAAAAATGACCGTTATCAGTAATGTAAATGTTTGAAGATAAATAAAATGAAAATTTACAAAATTGTGTGATTACTTACAATCTTCTCAGCAACAATGCGAGAAGGTTCTGATGTGTACTCTCCAGTTGCCTTTTGGCGTGCCCTCTTCCATTTCTCATGGCGTGAAGGTGGAGAGGGTGAAGAGAGAAGTGTAGAGGGGTCTACTTCAGATGATTGCTGACGTTCTTTCGACTTCTGGTCCATCAGCCTCTCCTGAAGCAACTCATAACCCCCACGAGATAATCTGTGGGGGTAAAAGTTATTAGCAGAAATTTGTTGAGCTTTCTTTCTTTTCTCCTGTTATAAGAAAGCAAATCATTTAATCATAATATTGCTTATATTAGTCAATTAAAAAAATAAAATATTAGAAAGATACATACAACGAATGCAGGATCCATTCGAGACTCAACAAATCTCTGCCAAGTGTCTTGATCAAGGAACTGGTACTCCTCATAAGGAGACACATCCTTGAGTGACCCATATATATATTTGCTGGTGAGATGTGTCTTGAAGCCCCTCCAGCGCTCACCAGCAAATGAAAGCCACTTCCTCTTCAGGAAGTTAGTGTTTGGTATGTCATATGTAAGCTACATAAACAAAGATGTAATTGGTTAGTGAATGATAAATTTATGGAAAAACTTAAAGCTTTAAAGTTAAATACCATGATAGTCTCCCAAATTTGATCCTTGACTCGCATCTCAACATCATCCCAATCCTTCTTCAAAATACTGGCCTTGCTTCGTCCAAGGAGGGCCACATAACTCTTAAACTTTGTCTTGTTTGGCCCTAATGGATTCCCAGTGGCCTGATCAAACTGTATGGGAATCCTTTGCTCACCGCTTCGACTAAGGGTTAACTCCCTTAACCGTGTGGCTCGTCTTCCCTTCTTTTGCCGAGAAGAAGGGTTCTCAAACCCACTTTGTGAAGGAGGAACCTCTGAAGGATCAGCCATGTATCTGTTAAAAGCAGAGAAAACAAATATGAAAAAATTATTGAAATTTTTTCAATAATTTTATGTATTGTATGCATTAGCATCTGGAAATATTATGTATGATATGATTTGTACTAAGATCACGTATTGCTCAAGCAGTTGAGACAGTAAGTAAATTTATGGCAAATCCTAGAAGAGAGCACTGAAATGTTGTTAAAAGGATCCTAAGATATATTAAAGGAATGCTGCATTATATTTTGGAGTATCAAAGTTTGTTATCAAAGAACATATTTAGATTTTGCAAGTACTCTTGACAAAAGAAAATCTAAGAGCTATATGTTTACACCTGCAGGAGAAATGGTAAGTTGGTTATCCAAACTACAGACTGTTGTAGCCCTATCTATTTAGAAGTTGAATAAATGGCAATTAACCAAGTATGAAAGTAAGCTATTTGGATTCAACATTTAATGGAAGAACTCAGGCAAAATCAAAAGAAGATTACTCTTTATTGTAAGAAATCCAGTCTTTCATTTAAGGAGAAAGCATATAGGAATTCAATATCACTTTGTAAGAGAAGTAGTAGAGAAAAAGAGTGCAGATATGCAATTAATTCAACAAAGATAACAAACATCTGTTATGATAAAATCAATCAATGCAAAGAAGTTTATATGATGCATATTCTCCTCTAGCCTATCATAACTATAAACAGCATAGAACTAGCAATATAGAAAAATTCTAAAAGCTCATAAAAGTAACTTTAAATAAGATATTATGAACTGAACAAGTCGTAAAGCTACTTTTGTGGCATGAAAAGTCAAAAAAGAGAAAACACATTTTAACAGGCAAACCAAAGGCTAGACTAAGACTAAGACTAAACAGAAACAGGCAAAAATAGAGACCTAAACAAGCAAAGCCTATAACTATCTACCTCATATATATTAACAGGAAAAACAAAGGCTAGACTAAGCAAAGGCTATGGCTAACAACTAACAACTAATGCAGAAACAGAAACAGGAAATAGAGACCTAAACGACGCTGTAACGACGTACCGGTGTAGACGACGACGACGACGACAGCGCAGACGAAGACGACAACGGCATAGACGAAGACGACGACGGCGACTTTGAGCACGACGGTAGCTTTGAGAACGACGGAATCTTTGGCAGCTTAGAGGAAATGAGTTAGGGCAGGAATCGAGTGTTTACAGTTATGAGGACGACAACGGTCGTATCAGCTATATAACAGACTTTCTACGTCGGTTGTTTCAGAGAACCGACGTAAAAAGTACTTTCTACATCGGTTACACTACCCAACCGATGTAGAAAGTCTTACTTTCTACATCGGTTGATTTATAACCGATGTAGAAAGTAACTTTTTACATCGGTGATAAAGCAACCGATGTAGAAAGTTTAAATTTTTTTACAAAAATGTCACCGGCTGTTTTTCTACGTCGGTTATAAGGAAACCGATGTAGAAAGTGTCAAATTTATTTACAAAAATGCCACCGCCTTTTTTCTATATCAGTCGGCGAATAACCGATGTAAAATCCTGTTATAAAAAGCTATTTTTGCACCAGTGTATTTTAAGTTGATTTAAGCTTTTAAGAATTGAGATTTCAATATGATGTTGATTTAAGCTTTTAAGAATTGAGATTTCAATATGATGTAGATACGAACATTTGGGTCGGTTGTTTCAAGTTATAGAAATTAAAAAAAACGATTTATGATATTTTTTAATTCTTACAGTTTTAACCAAATAAAAATGAATTGAGTTTAGGAATAATTATACAATATTTGGGTTTAGGATTTATGTTGATACGAACATTTTAATCGGTTATTTCAACTTTAAACAACATGATTTATGTTACATTTTTGAGTGACTTGTTTTAAAAGTTTTTTATTTTTAGTTTATATAATCATTTAAACTTATATTTAAATTGATAGTTTTTCTTTTTTAAAACAAATGAACCGTGATCATTTTCCGTTTTTAATTTTTAATTTATATAATAATTTAAATTAATGATTTTTCTTAAAAAAAACAATGAACCCTAATCATTTTCCATTCTTAAATTACTTCTGTTCTCATGTGATTACTTGTACGCCTTACATAAAACAAATTAATTAATTACCAGTTTCTTCTATACTAACATTAAAAAAATAGTTTTTTATAATTAATTTTTGTGATTGTATAAATTGATAAAAAAATATTAAATTAACAAAAATTTATATTTCATTTTAATGATTATATTATCCAAATCTTCATTGAAGTGTTTTTTAATGAATAATTTTCTACAAATATAAACTTGTTTTAAAAAAAGTTT
Source organism: Canavalia gladiata (assembly GCA_037954105.1). Lineage (NCBI taxonomy): Eukaryota > Viridiplantae > Streptophyta > Magnoliopsida > Fabales > Fabaceae > Canavalia > Canavalia gladiata. The sequence continues at coordinate 27,931,353 of CM075662.1, forward strand.
GATAAAAGATAAAAATATTTCTATTTATTTTTTAAAATTTCCACTAAAATAAATTTTTTAGTGTAGTTTTCCTAATTTTTTTTGTGCTTAACTTTTTCATTATTTATGCTACATGTCGATACTGTTTTCTTAATGTATATCAATATCTCTTTATAAACTTAGCATACCAGATTTTCCTATGAGACGTGTGTTATAGTCTATGGTTAATTTTTGTTGTTGTTGACTTAAATAAGAATGGACATGTGTTGTTTCCAATAATAATAATAATAATAATAATAATAATAATAATAATAATAATTGAAATTGAGATTTGAGTAGCGGTAGAGTAGTGATCATATATAGTGGTAATAAAATAGTAATATTTAAAAAATGAAATTGGGATTTGAGATTTCACTATTCCAATTTACGTGTTATATTATAAAATTTGTTGCTAACTTGTTTTTTTTAAAATTAATTAAATAATACATTATCAAAGGTGTGAGGGAAGTTATATTTTCTCTTCCCCGGGAAATATACCTGAAATGACTGATAAAACATGCCACAATTAATAAATAACTAAATTATTTAAAAATATTAAATTATATATGAAAATAATTTATTTAGAGAAGTTATATTCACTTTGAGATATTTTTAGTTACTTTAAAAGAGATTAGTTTCTAATTATCAAATAAGAGACACCGTGTGTATAGAATCTGTATAATGTGAACTACAGTCACTCTGTCAAATTAATACAAGAAGAAGCACCCTCCTATAAAATTAAACACATCTCAACACATTTTCTATTTTTTTAGCATATTTTCTATTATATTATATTATGTTTTTCCTTTTTAAAAAAATATTTATACAACATCTTTAAAGAAATTATAAAATTTTTATTTAACTTAATAATATTATTTTACTATTTAAATATTCCAGTATTTATATTGCATGGTATACAAGTTTGTATAAAATATTAAGATAAAACTTTACAAAAATACTATAAAATTAATTGATACGTTGTTAAAAGTAAATTAAATCCACTTTTAGAATATTTAATTCTGATATATGTTTTTCAAATATGTTGATACTTACATTCACAAGAATAAAAAATTCACATAAAAAACTTTTACATGAAAGTATATTAATATTGAAATTATGTGTGGATGTGTATCATAAAAGATAAAAACATTTATTAATATTTAAACCACATGAATATATATTTACATCAAGTACTGCATATCGTATCTCCTCCTATCTTTAGTAGTCTCACTTATTACTTTCTCTTCATGCTCGATCTTTCTTTATCTATTTCTATTATTACCAAACCTTCCTCTTATAATAAAAAATAACTTAGAAGTTTGAAAGTTGGGAAATACTATGTGTTAAAAGGGGTACGGGTGTTGAGTCTATAGGATCTGGGTTATAAAGATCTTCCCTATGGTTTTATACCTATTGATAAAAATGTATATACAAAATTAAGAGACATGCATATGGAATAATTGAGACATATATATAAAAGCAAGCTCATTGCTAAGAGTTACAACCGAATGGAGGGTTCAATTATATTGAATTGAAATCTTCTCACCCTACTATTTACTTGGTTTTGGCACTAGCTTCTATTCATAATTAATTTCTCCAACAATTGGACATTAACAACACATTTTTGTATGGTAATCTTGATGGAGACGTGTATATATATCATGACAATGCCCCTTGGCGTTACTCAAACATAACCAGATCGAAAAGCTACATAATTTTTTATTGTTTTATTTAAGCAAGCTAGCAAAAAGTGGTACAAGAATTATCGTCATTTCTTGTCTCCTTTGGTTATCACTAAGCCTTTGCAAATCATTCTTTATTTATTAAGTTTACAAATAAATCACTCACAACTTTGTTTATTTGTGTCAATGACATCATCTTTACAGGTAATTTGTTGGAAGAGTTCAATTCCATTAAAGGCATTAATTCTACATTCCTACTTTAGTATCAAGAACCTTGGTGTCCTAAGTAATTTTGGGCCTTGAGTGGTGCACTTTTCTTTCGGCATTTTTGTGTGCACATAAATATTATCTTGTAATAACAAATAGTAGCAAGTCTGTTTTTTTCTGTTATATATACAAACATTCTTATCTTGTAAATTGTCCATCACAATCATAGGAGTTTTGCATTTTTGAACTTTGTATTTCGAATAAATTTTTTATTTATTTGTAATTATTTAGTTGTTACAAGATGTTCCATTTTAGATGAGTAATATATAAATGAGAAATAATATTCTCACATCCATACAGTTATTCATCCCCTTACACCTATAATTACACAGTTAATTTTTTAAAAAATAAAAAAATAGATCAATCCACTTATAAATTATTATACTTGTATAAGATAAATGTTTCTGAATACAAATTTTATTTTATTTTTATTAACATTGTCAAATATTTGTGCAAAGATAATGAGATAAATTATTTTCATGTCTCATTATATTATTATTTTGTGAACATATTTTTTTTATCATAAATTCTGATATTATTTTTATAATTTAGTAGTTAATTAACAATGCTTATTATTTCGAAAGATAATTTTTAACTCTTATTTTTAGAATAGGATAATGTCAAAAATTATTCTAGGAGTCTCATTATATTATCATTTTGAAGACATGTTTTTTTTAATGTCATCACAAATTCTAATATTATTTTTATAATTTAGTAGTTAATTAACGATGCTTCTAATTTTTAACTTTTATTTTCAGAATAGGACAGTTTCAAATATAATTCTAGAAAGGGGTTAGAACAATATTTCTAACGTATTTAATGATATGTTAGAGGTGTTATATATTTTATAATACATAATAGAAGTAAAAAAAATTAAAAAAAAAAGATGAAACACAAAATATAATGCAGAACATGTGTCATATAATGTATTAAATAATATATTTTATGAATATAAAATACATAAATTTATATATAATACATGTCAGTGAATGGTTGATGCATAAAACGTATAATTTGTATATTTTAAGCTTTTGAAATGTATCATTTTATGCATTTTATCCAATAAAATGCATTAATTTATGTGTTTGAATCCAATATAAATATTCATTATTCAAATTGAACAAATTTGTGAGAAAGGTAAAATTACTTGGGTTATTTTTTTTTAAATGTCTTGCATTATTTTATGCAGTATTGCTAGATTTTTTAAATTAGTTTAGGGTTGAATAAATTTGCAAGATTTTTTAAATTAGTTTAGGGTTGAACAAATTTGCAAGAGGGGTGAAATCACTTGTGTTATTTATTTTAAAAATCTTGAATTATTTTATGTAGTATTGTTAGGTATTTTAAAATTAATTTAAAGTTATTTTGAAGTTGTTAACTTTTGAAATTTTTTTATGATAGATAATGTTATTATTGTTGTGTATTTTAATGCTAAAATTTTTTAAGAAGCGAAAAGTCTTACTTTTAAAGGAAATAAAAAATCAATTCAAGTTAGAAATATAATTTTTAGTGAACTTAAAAAAAATTTAAAAAATTAAAAATGATATTAAATCAAATGATTTTTTATTTAATAGGTAGATTTTTAAATTCAGTTGATGGAGTAAAATACATTGAGGTTTAGATAAGAGATAATGAAGACATTAGATGCATGATTAAATACATTCGAGAAATAACGTTGATGGCAATACTTGAACTATATGCCAAATTTGATACAATTGGTAGCTCGACAACATTGGTAGAATATGATAGTTATGAGACTCATGTTAAAGATGATATAACTTCACTAACAGGTAATTGAAATAATTGATTAAAGAATATCTTAAGAAAAGTTAGAAGTTCTTTTAATGTTTTAGTTTTAAAATTTATTTCAATGTTGTTTTTCAGGAGGTATAAATTTATTAGATGATGATAATCGAAATTGTTATATATCGATAATAGATAGGGATGGAAGTAGGTCAAGTAGAGTTAGACTTTGAGTGTTCAAGTTTGACACATTTAAAAATTTTGAGATCTAAGTCTGGACCTGTTACTTGTTAAAAGTTTTTTTTTTGTCAAAATCTAACCTGATTTAAAGCCTACGTACAAGCTTGTTTAGAAGCATACTTTCCAAAAAAAGGTCAATAAATAGGCTTAAAACTTATAAAAATGATTGATTAAAAAGACTTGCAAGTTTAAAACCTACAAGATAAAAAGGTCATTAAATAGGTTTAAAACACATATATATATAAATAAAATATATTAAAATAAATATAAATATATAATATATAAAGATAAATAGACCTTTGAATATGTTAAATAGACTTTTTAATAAGCCTAAACTTGACTTATTTATTTTAAAAAAAAATTTAACAAATTTGAACCTATCTATTTATTAAACAAGTTGTGCCAAACTAGACTTTAAATGAGTCAAACCATAAGTCCTTGTTGGACGGTCTTGTTCACTTTCATCCCTAATAATAGATGAGGGCAGTAACAAGGATGATAATCATTTAGATGATAATGAATGATATTGGAAAATTTTGGATGACACAAATAATAAGGAAGAACTTCATATCTTAGTAAGATCTAGACCAAGTTTGTATGAGGAATCAGATGCATTGCATGCTATATCTCAGTAACAAATAAATCAAATAGGTCAATCAGGTACTTAATAGATTTAAACTAATTTAATGATAAATAATTATTATTATAATATTTGAAAGAAAGTAATTATTTTTAATATATACGTAAGAAATGATATTTTGGAGTAGTAATAGTTCTCACTACACCAATATTTCATAGGAATATTCATATGAAGATCAAAACTTTTATACTATTGATGTACCACCTAATTGGTTCATCGATGATGAACTATTTGTTGGTTTACAATTTGAGAGGAAAGATGAAGTACAATTGGTAATGAAACATTGTTCAATGAAGATACATCAATATTTGTTGTTATTCAATCGAAGTCCACTCATCTTGATGTTTGTTGTCTGAGTTATGTTAGCAATTGTCCAGGGTGAATATTAGATCAAAGAGGTCGAATAAGTGATGTACTAAATGAGATGGTCAACACAATTGCATAAACATGTCTCTTTCCCAAGACCATAATAAATTAGAACAATATTTCATTTATTCCTGTATCTTTGGATATGTTTTGTGAATCTTTACAAATTTACTAAATGTTGTTCATTGATTTTAGTGTTTAAACTTATAGTATTATGTTTATTAATTAGGTATGATAAATTAAGAACCATTTGTTTCTATATTATTGATTGAGGAAAAAATATTAAGTTAATATGGATACAAAGTATCATATAAAAAATCTTGGATTGCGAGACAGAAAGAAATCGTTCATATATTTAGAAATTGGGATGAATCATATTCTTTATTTTCTAGATGGTTACATAAGATGATTCAATTTTCTCCGGGCTCGAGGTATAGACTTGAGAGGATAATGTTATAATTGGTGATCACATTTAGAATGAGTTGAGAAATTTTTTTATATGTTTTTGGACTTCTATAGAAAGTGTTGTGAAACATTTAATTATTGCAAACCATTGTTAAAAATTGATGATACTTTCCTATATGAAAAATATATATGTATGTTACTCATATCCACAACACAAAATGATAATAATTCTATGAAGCCAATTATATTTACTATTGTTAAGAGTAAAACGTAAGATGCATGAAGTTAGTTCTTACATTGCTCAGAGAATATATTATCCAAACAATATAATTTGTTTAATCTTTTAACAAACATCAAAATATCAAATTTGCCGCAAATAATCTGTATTTAGGATGACAACCTACTCATTTTTATCATGTGTATTGTATTCGACATATTATAAGAAATTTCAGCAACCATTTCAAGAATAAGAAATTAAAGCAAGATTTACTTAAATTTGGTAGTGTGCACTTTTGTATTCATATCATATATGACACAGTTTTTCAAAATTTTTTATATTTGATTAATTTTTTTCATTTACATGTTAAACAACATGTAAAGAAATTTTCGATTACAAACTTCAAAAGTTTAAACAAACAAGATCTAATATAACTAAATGAATTGATGGAATCTCAATAAAAATGAAGTTTAGTCTATAATAAACATGCAAGAAAATATGAGCATATAACAAAAAATTTGGTTGGGATAGTTAAAAAAAATATTAGAAGATATACAAAATCTATCAATACCTACTAATTAAATTAACATTAAATTTAAATACATCTATAAAAAATTTAACCAAATTATAAATTTATTAATTTAATATTAAGTAAATCAACTAACAAATAAAAATATAAACAAATAAACAAATTTTAATTAATTAAATTTAAATTTAAATTAACTAATATTTATTTATTAAATAAATATGAAATATAAAAAACATAAAGTAATCAAATATTAACTAATAACTAATAAATACTTTAATTTTAATAAATTATTACTAAATAATAACTATTTAATTAAATATATAATAATTACTAACTAATACATATTAAATAGTGAAAATTATCTAATTCAAATCAACTACTAATTTCATTTGCGCAAAACACTATTCACACTACACCAAAATATAAATTTACTAAAATTTTTAATACTTTTACACAATATTTAAATAATAAAGGCTATACATTTTTTTAAGTTACTATAATACTTAATAACTAACAACAAATTTAATTACAACTAATAAATATTTATTCAATAATTACTATTTAATTAAATAATATAATAATTATAAAGTAATATATTTTAACTAATACAAATTATATAATTCAAATTAATTACGAATGATTTTTCTAAACATTATTCATACTATACAAAATTAAATTTCACTAAAATATCTAATATTTCGGCACTAAATATTTAAATAATAAATAGTACACGAATTTTTTAACTAACTACAATCACTATTAAATATTAACGACAATTTTAAGTTGATCAATATTAATTAATAATAACAAAAATAAAATAAATAAACTAATATAAATTAATATTTACCTACAATAATTGTAATTACCTAAAATATTAACCACTGATAATAGAAGTTAAAGTAAATAAATTAATATAATCTAAAATTAACTAAAAAAAACAGAACTTATTTAATTAAAAAATTTAAGATTTATAAAATATCTAACATTAAAATATATAATAACCATTTAAAAATTAAAATTTTAGCAACATAAAAAATAAATTAATCTGAATGTTTATTTATTTTTTTTTCTTTTTCTTCTCATCCAAAGTTGTTTTTCTTTCTATTATCAAAAATTAAAAAGAAAAATTTTTGCGAAATTTTTTATGGCTTATTCAGAAATATATAAGATACAAGTAGGGTTGCAATGGAGGGTTTTATAATGATTCCTGGCAATGGTTCCGACCAACGATTATTTTTTAAACATATTATACATTTTTTTTGTGTAATATTTCTAGTTAAATGCATTTATTTATGCATATGCATTTCTTCATGCGTCTTACATTTTAAATAAAACATATTTTAAAACACGTCATAATCTCATTTTTCCGTCTAATATTTTTACGTGTTATTTTTTCCTTTTTCTTTGTGCTCCTATTAAATATTATAAAATGTATAACATTTTTGACACATCAATGCTCTAACCCCTTTTCAGAATTATTTTTAAAATTGTCTCATTCTAAAAATAAAAGTTAAAAATTACCTCTTAAAATAAAGAATCAGTTAACAAAGTCATAGTTTAACCCAAAGTGTAATAGTACAAAATACTCATGCATGTAGATATATTTTTTTTTTTCTCCTTATACAAGGCATGCAGGCTACTTAATTAATTATATAAGATAATCATCGTGTATTACTAGCTGCTTCTAAGTTTTTTGAATTAATAAACATAAATTGACTAAGAAGGTATTCATATTTTTTTTTTATGCTGAATCCTTCAAGTTAATTTATACTTTGTTTGGATTGTGAAAGAAATAAAAAGAAAATAAAAAAGGAAAAAAAAGTAAATTGTTTAAATGTATAAAAATAGAAAAGGAAGGGAAGTAAAAAAATTTTTTTTGGATGGATGAAAAAAATATTAATAATATAAATTTTATTTTATATAAATTTTTAAAAATAAAATTTGATTTTTAAAAAATTTAATTTTTTTATTATATATTTTTATTAATATAATTTTTATTTTTTTATTTTAAAAATATATCAAAATTTTAACAATTTAAAATAATTAAAAAAAATTTCCTCATTCTTTTTTTAAGAGGAAAGAATTAATTTTTTTTATAAAGTCTAACGATTCTATTTTCTTTCATCCTTTTTTATCTTCATTTTTCATCTTCCATTCAAACACATTATTAGTGTGTACTTTTCCTTCCAAAATTAATCTACTATCAAAGAATCATCATTCTCCTTATGTTATTGTATGTACAATATGCAAGTTCTAAATAATTATATATTTTTTTAATTAGCAAACTTTTCTTGTAATTATTAACAATACCCAATCGTCATTGTAAATTAATTACAACAAATTAAATGAAAAAATTTGAAAAAAAAATCACTTGTATTTGAAACTAGATTATATCACTCTAACAAAATAACAAAGCTTGGATAGTAGACCACTGTCCACTTATCATCCCATAAAACCGTTGTATACCATTTATTTATATTTTTTTTTTATCTCTTGTATTCTTTTGTGTTCACAAATATATTTTTATCCTTCTCTTTTTTTTTTTCATATAATAACCTCTGTGAATATAGACTAATTATGACCTATTTATTTTAGTGTTGATAATTTTATCACTCTAAAATCCAGTCCTACAATAACCACCCATTATATGGCATGAACAAGCCTTATAACTTGGAAAAAACCAAGACTTATTTTGTAATCTAAAAAATAAAGACCCAGTTCCCACACCACTCCAACTCCTAACAACATCACAAACCCAGTTCACCATCAATCTAGGAAGCATATAGCATTTTAAGGGAGCAAGTCCGTATCAAGGCATTTTTAAAATCCACCGTTTTACATTAAGCAAATTAAGAGCATAAATAAAAAAAGAAAAATTAAAATTTCCAAAGGTTTTACATTAAGCAACAAAAATAAAAGAACCCCAAAATCTTGACTTAATATCTAAAATCTTCTTAGAGAATAAAAATAATTATAAATATTAGAAGAGAAGAGCATAAATGTTAGACCAAGAAATGATGTTATTAATCTTACGATTTCTCTTCCTCGTACTCTGGGTAAATTTAAGATGGTAAAACCATTAGAATATGTTAACGGGGAATTACATTTATTATCGAGGATATGAAATAAATTAAAGAAATGAGTTACGAATTAACGGATTAGAGAAAAATAAAAAAAATAGAAAGGAGAGAGAAAGTATTTGATAAGGGTGATCTTCTTTATTTGTAAGATAAAATAAAATATTTTATGATGTCTACTCTCTCTCTCTCTCTATATATATATATATATATATATATATATATATATATATATACCAGTTTATAGGTTAGAAAAAAACGTGCCATTAAGTAAATTTTTCAAAAATTTAGGCTACCAAATTAATCTTTCAAAATTTAAACTGATACTGTATTAATCCTTTAAAATTTTTATCTTCCAATTTATTTTTTAATTACTACTTTAATATTTTATAATTATTAATTTCATATAAAATATTAATTCTTGTTTTAAGATTTAATTTATTACCAAATTAAACTCATAAACATTATTTTTTTTTTATCATTTTAGTTCTTTTTAAGGACCAATATAATGATAATTTATATTTTTTAAAGACTAATTTGGTGATAAATAATTTTTGTGAAATAGTATGGGTAAAGTTCTCCTTAATCTAGATAGAGACTTTTCCTTTTCCCATGACAGCTCTAGTAGAGTTGTTATTGAACTTGATGTTATTTCAAAAAGATTCATCTACTTCAAAAAATACCTTTTTATCTCTATACATGTGTTCAAAAACTATCACATGTTCTCTTGAGTTTGTTCAGTCATTTGACACACGTTAAAAGTGGCACTTCTTTTCTTTCCTCTTTTTCTACAAAAAAAGTAGTTATTTCTTCAATTTTTCTATTCAAATTAGCCCAACATTCCGATGCATAATGACCACATGTGACATCGGTAACATTCATTACTTGATTTATCTGCATACTTTGATTTATGAGTTGATGAATGATGGCCTTCTCTTTCTTGGTTTTCTTGATAATGGTATGGTTGTTGTTGATTTTCATGATGATAGCTTCCATAGCCTCTACCTCATCCTTGGTCTCCTTTCACCACAAAATGATTTTCTGTTGATATCTTCAATGTTTATTCATTCGATTCTTCTACCTTGAACTTCTGTTCATGCACCAATAATGAGCTTTGCAACTCATCAAGTGAAAGGTTATTTATATCTTTATATTCTTCTATAGCACAAACAATGAAATTGAATTTTGGTGTTAAGGAAGGAAGTATTTTTTTTCAACAGTGATATCTTTTGTCATATCTTGTTGACAATTGTCATCACTCAAGAGAAGTAATTTGCAATTGATTCTCCTGACTTCATTCGAAGTGTTTCGAATTCTGAATGTAAAGCTTGAGTTATTTCCTCTTCGCTCTTGATGAACCTTAAAACTTCTTTTTCATAAAATCCTATATTTGCTTAGAGGTTTCCTTCTAAACGATGGTCTCTAATGTTGCACGATCAATTGCTTGAAATAAGTAATTTTTAACATTGAGATCTTTTAGCTTCAACTATCTATTTAAACCTTTTGTGCCTCTGATGCTATAATGTTAGTGGCAATAATAAGAATTCCATTTGAAATAACTTGCCAATACTATTTTGATCGTAAATTTTTTTTCACTAATATGCTCCAATGGTCATAGTGACCATCAAAATATAGGATAGATGCTTGCACAAAATATGAATTTGTAGCTCAGTATTTCTAATCACATTTTTTACCTTTGAACGAAGCTCTTGATATCACTATTAACGTAAGGAAAAGAAAAAGGAAAAGAAAATGAAAGTATTCAAATATTTTATTGCAATCTAATTTTTCATACAACCAAAATATGCTCTATTTATTAAATTAAAACATAACATATAAAAGTTAAAAAGATACAACTAATAACTTCTTATAAAATTCTAAATAAATTAACATTGCAATGGACTCTTAAAATTATTTTAAATCACAATAAAACATTGTAACATGATGAAAAAAAATTATGTTTAACAATTTTAATTTTATGTTAAGTTTTTTCATATATATCAATTATAAAACTATATCCTTCCATATACTTACATATATGTCCATATCACAACACTAGTATTAAATTTTAAACATTGTTCACCTGGTTATTATTATTTTTATTTTCTAATGACTACGTAGTTTACCTATTACACTAACACATCTTTACTCATTACAACAATTAATCCTAACTAATAAAACCATCGAATCCTCATGTAGAAATGATAAATTAGGAGTGATTATTAGATGATTTCAGTCAAATTCGGATCCAATATCTTCAATCAGTCGAAAATGGAGAGAAGCATTTTATGAACTATTATCAATGGAGAAAAATTAAGATCTTCTTTGATCAATGGAGAGGTTCATTTTGGAGAAAAAAATAAATAATGTATTCGTAGGATCTAATGTGTGTATAAGAGAAAAAAATATTTAGAGAGAAAGCAATAAAGGAAATAACGCGAAGAAAATGGAAAATAAAAAATGGAGAGAAATTTTATCCTCACAAGAAAATCTGGATTGGTGGAAATTTTCATATAGATGTTGCTTTTAACATCCCATTTTTAAGCTTTCTTTGAATCATGTGAGAAACAAAAAGGAGAGAAAGTGAATGAAAAGAAAGAGAATGAAAATAAGAATAAAAAATGAGAAGAAAGAAGGAATAAAAAATTATTATTTTTATTTGGATGGATGGAAAAGAGAAGAAAAAGAAATATATTAGTAGTATAAATGTTATTTTATATAAATTTAGAAATAATAAATTTAACTTTAAAAAAAATTTAATTTTTTACTATATTTATATTAATATAATATTAATTTTTTATTTTATTTTTAAATATAGATTAATTAAAAAAAAAATATATCCCAACTTTATCATTTAAATTGGAGGAATAAAATGATATAGGTGATGTTTATTTTTATGTGTAGACAAATAATAAAAAAAATATTTTATATCTTATTTTTCCTTCCATATATACTATTATTTTTCTTATTCTTTTCCGGATGAAATAAAATTATTGCACTTATTTTGTTTTCCTAATTCTATCAATAGTGCTATAGAAGTTTAATTTTAAAATCTATTTTTTATATTTTAAATTAAATTTTTAAAATATTTTTTAATATACATTTGAAACTAAAATTCTGAAGTCTAAAAAATTTATTTTAGAATCAAAATTTTGGATTGCTAAATTTTTCATTACGGAATTAAAGTTATATAATATATTTTTTTACATTTTAAATTTTAAAATATATTTTATATTTTAAAATTAAACTTTTAAATATTTTTCAACATATATTATAAAATTAAAATTTTAAAATATAAAAAATACATTCCAAATTTTTAATTTTATAATATATGTTAAAAACTATTCTAACATTTTAATTTTAAAATATAAAATATATTTTAAAATTAAAGTTCCAAAAATCACTCCATCAAGGAGGTGCGAAAAGTGAAAAGTAATGTAAAAGATAGCACCCTTTTTGGTTTGGTTTGTTCTAGTTTGGGCCAAATTAATTTATTTTTTTTTTGGGCTGGATCAAATTTTTAAGAAACACTAGAGCTTTCAACTTTTTACATTCCTAATTTTCGGGTTTTGCTTTTCACATTTTTTAAAATTTTTTTATAGTTTTCATTTTTTTAAGATTAAATATTAAAATTATTTTTTATAAAAATTCATTTTTTTATTTTTATTTTTAGAAATGAATTTAATGAATTTTTAAAAATTCTTATTTAAAAAATAATTAAATTCATTTTAAAAAAGATATTCCAAATATATAATTTTTTTCAAATTAATTCATGAAAATGTTTTTTTTTTCAAAACATATATTTACACTCCTTTCTCATAAATATTCTAAAAAAATACTCTAAATATATATTTCTATAAATTCATCTACTACGTTACAGAAACATTTTTTTAAAATATATATGAAACATATATATTTACATTTATTCATCATAACGTGAAATATCCAAAATTCACTTCAATTATCTTTTTGAAAACATATATTCAAAAATTTATATTCTCATTCTAAATACATCTTTTTAAAATAATTAATTTTTTAAAATTTACATTTATAAAAGTTATTTATTTTTAAAAATAATTTAACTTTTTTATATAAAATAGATGCATTAAATAAAATAAAGATTCAAAGAGCAACTACCTAATTCTCAATTCCCATCCTCCTTCCAAATTTTGAATTTTTTTAATTTTAATTTGGGTTAACGTCTGTTCTTGTGTATTCTTATTTTCAAATATAAAATATTAACTCTTCCTGAGTTGGGTTGCGAGTTCTTCATCACCTCTATCATTAACTCTCCTAAATGCTATTATATAAGATATTTGGAAAACTTTCTAGAATGTTTTAAAATAATTTATAAATTTATAAATTTTTTACCAAAATAATTTTTAATTTATTCGCATAAATTTATATATAATAAAAGTTTATTAAATAAATATTTAATTAAATTGTGTATCTAAACACAACCTTAATATATAAAAAAAATTAATATAAAGCCAAAATTAGAAACTAATATGATAATTTAAATAAATTTTGAAGAAATATGACTGCATCACTCCACATATTACCTCTAGTTTCAATTTTACGTTAAGTTTTTTCGCATCATTGTTAGAAGTGCAGTTTTGAGATGCAAACCAAATAAATAAATAGTTTAAATATTTTTATTAGCTTTTATAAATGTTTAAATTTGGTTTTAATCTTTCAAATTTTTTTTGATAGTTTTCATTTTTATAAAATTATTTTTTAAGTTTTTTTTTATGATATGTCAAATATATAAATTTGTTATGTATGATATCATTGTTAATGTGATGTGGTTAATTACATGATAAGTACTAATAATAATTTTTTAAAATATTTGAAATTTATCAGAATTAAAATTAATAATTTAAAAAAAAAACTAAAATTAGATTTAGTTATATATTATAAAAATTCTATACACATTTAAGTCTAAATAAATTGAATGATGTGCCTTTAAGTGTTACTTAATTTATTTTCATGTCAAACATCATTTTTTTAGAAAGAGATGTATCGGATGATTAACAGTAAAGTTGAAAAAAATATTCTTATTAGTTAGGTGTTTTTTCTAGTTTTTTTTTTTTAAAAAATTTAAGGATATTAAATGTTAAATAATATTGATCAATGCTTGTATGACATATATTTATATGTATTTAATACAGTCAACAACAATATATTGTAAATTATTATTATTTTTAAGGGTTTATTAAAAAGATATTTTTCATATAAATTCTTGTTTAATTATTTTAAAATAATATTTTTTGAATTTTTAAAAAAATTTAAATAATTTTATTATATTTTTTATTTTGTAAAATTACATTTAATTCCATTAACAATCCTAAGCAACAACTTTCTTATAATCCAGGATAAAGCTATCCAACATTACTTGTAGAATAGAGAAGAGGTGGCAAAGAGTAATTATATCACCTAATTGTGTATTTTTTAAAAATAAATATAATAAAAATTTTAAATTTTTTAAAATAATTGAACTAGGATCTATCTACAAAAATAGCTTTTTAATATATCCTTAAAAACAATAACAAATTATAACAAATCAATGTTTACCGTATTAAATATAGATAAACATATATCATATAACTATTGATGCATTATCACCGAAGATTTGATGTTGTCAAATTTACAAAACAACCGATAAAATACTAGACTTAAACAATAATAAAGAAGTAAGATGGGTGTAAACTTGAGTCTGCTGAGAAACACTATCAAGATCTGTATGCTCGGATACATGAAACACTGAGGGAAATCCATTAGACATTAGTAGCAAATTGTTGTTGTGATTGAAATTCTTGTAATGTACATGTTTGTATTGTTTGCTTGTGTCTATGCTGGTTATGTTAATACTTATTTTAGGAGGGAATCTGCTTTTGATCATGTGAAAGCAGAGAAGCAGACAAGGAGAAACCTAGCAGATTATGTGATGCAGGACTATACATGTCTGCTCTTGTACATGATTGTAAGTGCTCTAAGCCAGATATTGTAAGTTATGGTTTCATTTACTTCCTTGGGAATAATAATTTCATTATATGCTGCCAAAAGGGTCCTAATGAGAAAATGCTTTGGTTGTTGTTGTTTAGTAAAAACAGGGTCTTTTCTCCTTATCATTTTCTGCAACGGCTTTCTAATAATTTATTCTTCCCTTTATGCCCTTTTATCTGAAGAGGGTTTCTTATCCTTTATTCAGATTGTTCTCATACTTCTTCTCTTACTCTCTTTCAATAATATATCTCCTTGATCCAAACTCTTTTCTTGATCAGCATTGCTTTTATGCAGTTCTCTACAGTATAGTTACATTTTAAGATGTGATTTCCTCCTAAGCTTACTACGGAGAAGGATTGTGGTTATGGTTTGTCTTTGGTGCTATGCTCATGTCTATTTCAAGTGAGTTTTCATTTCTGATATGTAGAGAGATCAAACAGGTTTACTGCATTCTTGATTTTTTTAGTTGTTTGTTGTATATTTATTTATTATGATGGTCTATCCTACCCCCTCTTATACCTCTTTCATGTATCTAATAAAATTTCTTTTCAAGCCCAACATCAACTTGGAACATTGCTTCAGTGGGCTACTTCAGGATTTTCTGTAATTTTTTGTTTCTTCAAATTCTTGTGGAAATAGCATTTTTATTTTTATGAAGTGAAGAATGAAATTTTTATTGCATTTTGGGTGACTTTTTTGTACCATATCTGCCAACTGCTATAGTCCAATTTCACAATTTTATAGTTGAATAATTAATTACACTTCAAATCCGTCTAGTTCGGATGTGATTTTGGTATTTCAATTTTTTGGCTCCGATCAAGTCCTCTCATTTTTCTTTTGATTATTATTTGGATTAAACTAATGTAATCCTTATGTTAATTTTCCATCCAATTGCTAACAGAAGCTTGTGATGTCATATGATGTTTGCTTCATTATCCAACTAAGCATCATATTATAACATGTTATTATACAATGTGCCTCATGACCAACTTCTGTTAGCAATTGGATGCCAAAATAATGGAAACACTAGATTCGCTTAATCAAGAAAATAGGACTTAATTGGAGTGGGAAAAAATAGAGGAACCAAAAGTACACATAAGTCTAATTGCATATAGAATACAAATTTTCTCTCTTGTTGGTTCACTCGACCCTTTATGTTTTTGAATTGATTGATCATTTTAAGGGTAACAGATGGTTTTATTCTTCTGCACACACTTTTTTTTTTAACTTGGATGGTTCATGATTTTAATGATATCAGGCCTCTAGTTATTAGTTGCGCCTTACAAATTTTATTTCTTATCTTATGTGATGTTTTGTTTAGTTTGCTAATTTGCAATGCAGCTAAGGATTGTCCATGTATTGTAAACGGTTTGCTTGGTTACAATATGGTGCAAATATTGTGGTTTGGAATCAGTCTTACGAATCCTGGTAAGACACTATATAATAAAAATAATTGTCATGGATACTTTTTTCCCCTTTGGTTTTAATAAAAAATAATAATTATCTTATATATAAAAATTATTTCATATCTATTTACATTTCAAATTCAACGGTACATAATTTTTTTATTTTTTAAAAAAATATAAAAGAGAATCGTACAATCATCTATAAGATGAAAATAGATGTAATATATTTTTATATGTATAATAATTATTATGCTACTTATGTACATCATCACCCCACACCCTTGATTTCTTGGCATGATGTGTGTGACTTGTTTTTAAGGGAACTCTTTATTATGTAAACAATTGCAAGTCATAATCTTGTTAGTCAATCTTCAGTCTTTGAGAAATATCTAATATTTCCAAAATAGGCTATGTGGAACATATTATTGTAAGTCTATGTAGGAAGGTGATTTATGTATGGGGGATCTATTGTCTAAATATATTTTGGTAAGTGTGTGTCTTTCGATTGGCTTATTTTGCTGCTAAAAAATGTTTTTTTTCTTCTTTTGCAGCCTCTTGAGAAAATTTTTGAAAAAAAAGTGATTATTTTTTTAGATTAAGCAATACCAAACATGGGCTAAATAGTTGTGGCGCCTCCTTTTGGGTTGTAAGGAGCAAGTATGGACTTCATCATAATGGGTAAGAAAACGGGAGTTGTCCTCTCTTTTTATTTTTTATTATTTTATTTTATTTTGAGTAAAATTAAATATTAAAACTATTTTTATTTTTATTTTTTGAAATGTATTTAATGAGTTTTTGAAAATATTTTTTTGAAATAAATTTACTAAACTTTCAAAAATGTTTATTTGGAAAGTAATTAAATTTATTTTAAAAAAAATTTCTAAATACGTATTTTTAGAAATTCACCTTATGAAAATATTTATCTAAAATAAATATTTACAATCCTTTTTCATAACATTTTGAAACATGGTATCTAGAATTCACTTTAATCCTTTTTCAGAAACAAATATTCGAAAATTTATATTTTCATTTTAGATATACTTTTGTAAATTTAATGAGTACTGTATAATTTATTTCTTAAATATATATTTTTAAAAAAATTTAAATCATCCAAATTTACATTTCCAAAAAATATAAAAATAATTTTATAGAAGATTAAAAAAGACACGTTAGATTTCCATGTTATTCAAGCAAAAAGTTCATTTTTGCAAGCATACCTTTCCTTTATCATCTACTTTCTATGGGAAATTGAGATGGTGGATTATTTTAAATTTTTTGGGTGTGTTGTCTATGTTCATGTCCCAGATCAGAAGTGGACAAAGGTAGATAATAAAGGGCAAAAGTGAATTTTTCTTGGTGTTAGTGATCATTCAAAAACTTATAAATTATATAATCGTAAGACTAAGAAAATTGTTATAAGTCGAGATGTCATCTTTGATGAAGAAGAGTTTTGGAGATGAAGTAATGATACTCTTGGAAAATAAATTTCCACTACTTTTTATGGAAAGAATAAGGATGAAATGCATTGACTAGAACAAAATAAAGATTAATCTATTCCAGAGATTATGCATGACGAGGAAAATCTCAACGACTTAGAAGAAGACTGACTTGGATGGTTGATTATGAGGCAACTAGTATTGATCATTTTGAAGATCCACTTATACACTTTGCTTTATTTTCATATTGTAATCCTACCATTTTTGAGGTGGATGTTAAAGAAGTCAAATGAAAGAAAGTAATGGATAAATAAATTGCAATAATTAAAAGAAACAACACATGAGAGTTTCTTAATCTTTCAAAGGGGAATAAAATAATTGGTGTTAAGTGGGCTCATAAGATAAAATTGAAGAAAAATGGAAAAGTTGACAAGTACAAGGCATGCCTAATCGTTAAAGGTTATAAGCTAGAGTTTGAGGTGGATTATAAAAAGTATTTGCTCTTGTTGTACAATAAGATATAGTCAAACTAGTAATTACACTAGTAGCACAACAATCCTGGCTATGTGAATCTTGGAAGTGAAAGTAGGATTTATAAACTTGAAAAGACTTTATACAACCTAAAACAAGTACCATGTGCTTGGTGCAGTCGTATTGAAGCTTATTTCTTAAAGGTATGTTTTATCAAATGTCCATATGAGCATACATTTTTTGTTAAATGCATAGAAGGTAAGATTCTTATTATGTGTTTATATGTTGACCAATTTATTTATATTGGATATGATATTACCATGTTTGAGGAATTTAAGCAATCCATGATGCTTAAATTTGACATGACTGATCTTGGAATGATGCATTACTTTCTTGGCATTAAAGTGGTGCAATCTATGGATAAAACTTTTATTTCACAAAAAAAGTATGTTCTAGAAATATTAGATAGATTTTAGATGAAGAATTACTTTGTTAACACACCAATTGAAACTGGTTTGAAGCTTGTTATAAATCTAGGAGGAAAAAGGGTTAACAACATCTTTTACAAGAAAATTGTTGGAAGTTTGATGTATTTGACTACCACAAGGCCATATCTAATGTATGCAATAAGTCTTATTAGCAGATACATGGAATGTTCCGAGGAGATGCATCTTCTAGCTACAAAAAGAATTTTTTATTATTTGTAAGGAATTGTTGATTATGACTTGTTTTATAAAGAGGATGAAAGGATTCATTGATAATGATTATGTTGGGGACTTGGATGATAGGAAGAGATATCCGATTATATTTTCATATTTGGTTCGGAAGTAATTAAATGGTCGTAACAAAAGTAAGAGATTGTTACTTTATCAACAACTGAAACAGAGTTTGTAGCTGCAACAGTTTGTGCCTGTCAAGTAATTTGGCTAATGAGAATACTTGAAGAATTGTATTTCAAGCAAATGGGAACAATTGCAATTTATTGTGATAATGTTTCTATCATCAAACTCTTCAAAAATCCAATTTTACATTAAAGAAGTAAACACATTGATGTGATGTTTCATTGTCTAAGGGATCTTGCAACGGTGAAGTGATTGATCTTATCTATTATAAGAGTGAAGATTAAATTACATACATAATGACAAATTCATTGAAGTTTCTTACATTTTAAAAATTAAGGAAGTTGCTTAAAATTTCTACCATTAAAAAATATGACTAAACTGAATAATTATTTTCAGTCTAAAAAAAAAGTTAGACATAATTGTTATTTCTATTATATTTTAATATTTAAATATAGTTTAAAATAATTTTAAAAATTCGTTACAATATTAATTTATTTAAATTTTTATAAAAATTTATTGGATGCATCTTTGTAATTTTCATAAATTATGTTTTAATTTAATAAATAGAATATATTTTAATTATATAAAAATTAAATTGAAATAAAATATTTAAATATTTTTAATTTTTTTTTCTCTTCTTTACATTAATAGAAACTAAGGATAATGTGCGGTGATAATTCTTCAAAATTTATTTAAAGCTCTAATTTTGGCTTTAGATTACATTTTTATAGATTAAGGTTGTGTTAGATACATAATATAATTGAGTGTTTATTTAATAAAATTTTATTATATATAAATATATATAATAAATTTATTAGAATAAATTAAAAATTATTTTGGTAAAAAAATTATAAAAGGTATAAACTGTTTTTAAACTTTTTAAAGTTTCTTCCAAATATCTTATATATAAGGTAGCATTTAGAAGAATTTTGCGATAGAGGCGATGAAGAACTCGTGACTCAACTGGAAAGCATTAGTGTATTTATTTATTTATTTTTTAAAAAAATAAGAAATCGAAAGAGCATGAAAGATAAAATTGAAATAAAAAAAATAAAAAAAATAAATTAAATATATTTTTAATTTTTTAAAATAATTAAATTTTTATTTTCGTTTTTCAATTTTAAAACATTTAATTCAATCCTTACATTAATTAATTAATCTATTTTAATAATAAAAAAATATTTTAATTATAAATTATGTGTAATCTGTTTTGATTAACTTTAAAAATTATAGTTAAAGTATTTTAGAAAATAAAAAATATAAAATAAATATTCAAAAATTAAAGGATAAAAATTAAAATTTAATTATTTTAGAATAATTAAAAATATATTTATTCTTAAAAAATAAAAAAAAATGGAAGGCGAATGTTAATACAAAGATAGAGATGTAAAAAGTTTGGACCTTATGTGTTTCTTAAAAGACTCATACTTTTGACCCCTTTTTACTTTCTGAATCCTCCTTTCCTTTTTTTTTCTTAAAAATTTTATACTAAAAATTTTCTTATGAGGAAAGAGCAAATCGTTTCCTTTTTTATGTTTCAAAAATTTATTTTCGAAATTTAAATTTTGAATTCCAAAAATATATTTTCAAAATATTATTAATGTATTCCAAAAATAATTTTTTAAAATTATATTTATAAAAATAAAATTTGAAAATTTATTTTAAAATTAAAATTTTAAATTCTGAATTTTTTCCAGAATATTATTAACGCATTCTGGAAATATATTTCCGGAAAAAAAATTTGGAATTGTATTTATGAAAATAAATTTTAAAAATAAATTTTTAGAATTCAAATAGTTTTCAATTTTAAAAATATATTTTTAAAATATTATTAATATATTTTAAAAATATATTTCGAGAACAGTTATACATGTTCTAAAAATATTTTTTCAAGAATAGTTTAATCATTTTATAATTAAAGGAATGCAAAAACCAATTTTCTTCTTAAAAAATTTTGATCCAGCCCAAAAGAAATCAGTTAATTTGGCCCAGACTAGACCAACCAGTCCAAAAAAAAAGCTCAGCAGTCGATTTGGGCTGATCCGAGATATTGGGATCGAATCCGACCGAAATCATCTGACAATCACTCCGAGCTTATGATTTCTAGATGGGAACTTGGTAGCTTTCTTAATCGGGTTTAATTGTTGTAATGAGTAAAGATTTGTTGTTGTAATAAGTAAAATGCTAATCGTTACAAAATAAAAAGAATAACTACTAGGTGAACAACGTTTGGAATTTGAGTATGGTGTTGTGATATGGACATTTTGTAAGTATATGGAAGAATATAGTTTGATAATTGGTGTATAATGTGATGATTGTGACATGATTTAAAGATGTATAATCTCCTAATATGCACAAAATGCCTAAGGAAATAAATGATAAATATGTTGAGTCGAGCATTCATGGTAAAAAAGATGGGAACGTTTAAGTTTAAAAGGAGCTTTAAGGGAAAAAAAACTGCAAAGTGAGGTTTTATTGATGTGATTGTTTGGTAAGAATTATCTTAAGGAGATATAATTAAGACGAGAATACAAAATAAGGTTAATAAATTTACTTCATAGGT
This sequence comes from Canavalia gladiata, assembly GCA_037954105.1. Classification (NCBI taxonomy): domain Eukaryota; kingdom Viridiplantae; phylum Streptophyta; class Magnoliopsida; order Fabales; family Fabaceae; genus Canavalia; species Canavalia gladiata. Next base: position 27,953,261 of record CM075662.1, read on the forward strand.
GGCGGAATACTACATGATTTTTATATCTTATAGAATTTATTATTTAGAAATTTGTAGTTAAGATTAAGGTGCTATAAGAACTTCAGCCTTTAAACTAAAGATTTGAAAATTTGTTATGATATCTTAAACCCTATGTTTTGAATTCCGGAATTTGAAATTATTAGATTTTATATTTTTAAATAATTAATTTTTTTAAAAAAATATTAAAGACTTATATTTGAATAGATTTTATATAAATTGGAAAAATTTTAAATAACTTCTACGTAGATAGGATTTTTAAATTTATTTATTAAAAAATATAAATAAGATAATGCTACATAAATATTCTAAATAGATAAAAAAAATAATAAAATAAATATTTACAAGTAAATAATAAAATTAATAAAAAAGTAGAAATAGATATAAAAAAATAAAAAAGAAAAAATATATACAGAATGTTGACTTGTATAAATATGTGTTTACGTATCCTGTGTAACAGGAATTCAAAATTACCATAGTTTTATGCATTCTAAGTTTTAGTTTTTGAAAAAGTAAATTTTGTTGGTATTTGGAAAGAAATTTAAAAAGATTTTGAAAAGATTTTATTTAAAATAAAATTAACTTTGATGATTAATTTGAAAAGGAAATTTTTGAATTATATTAAATTTTTGGTTAAAATAATATTAAATGGTTATAAATTTTGATCAATTAAATAAAAGTATATATTTTTTTTAAAATTTTTTATTTAATATTCTAAATTTATATATGCACAAAATTTAAGATAATAAATAGTTGCATATCAAATCCTTTAGATTATAAAATATGTAATAAAAGAGAAGGATACACAAATAAATTCAAGGTTTGTTAGATGAGATTAGAATTAAAAGTATTTATTTAAAATATAATTTAAATTTTTGTATGTAAAAAAATATTTCAAATCAATGTATATACAAAATTTAAAATAATAAATAATTGTATTATAAATTTTTATAATTTCAAAAAATATGAAATAATAAAAAACATTATATATATTTAAGATTTAGTTTATAAGATCTAAAATTTTAAAAAAAATTAAAAAATAATTTAAAATTTATATTAAAAATTGTTCAAAATAAACAAGTTGTAAATAAAAATATTTAGTAACTTGTGTAAAAAATATTTTTGTTTGTTTATAATAATAATAATAATAATAATAATAATAATATTATTATTATTATTATTATTATTATTATTATATGGAAAATAATAAGACAAACCAATCTAAAATTATATAAATCCTAAAATAAAAACATAACTACAACTAACTCTTATGATTTTATGATAGGTACTTTACAACATATTATTTTATTGATTTTTTATATTGTTATGATTCTATTATTATTTGTATTTTTGGTTAAATTTTCCATGAATAACTATAAATAATATTAAGCTTTTAAATGAGAATAATCATAAGAGATGATAAGTTTTATGATAGACATAGTGATGTCTATGAAGTGAATCTTGTTTAGTTGAATCACTTTGGGGATAAACCTTTAAAATAATTATGTATATTTTAAAGAGGATATAGGTCCTTCCATCCTACCTGTAGAATAAAGATAGTTGAGACCATCACTGCTAAATTTCTAGAAGATAACATAGGAAAGATGACATGGAAGATTCTAACATCTCTAATGATGATGAGAGAAACTATGGTAAAAATGATTTTATTATTTAAATCCTTATATTGAAAATAGATTATTTATCAACTAGTTTATAAGGTACTTAAGAAACCATAACAATAAGCTTTAAAAATATGTCATCCCTAGAAGAACAAGTCGGTGTTGTTTTTCTAGATGATCACAAAAAAGGAGAAATCCAATTATTATACCTTCCTTTGAGAGTTAGACTTGAACATTAGTTATATGCTAGGTTCATAAAAATATAAGAGGACAATTTCTAGTGTCTTATTTGATAAATGGATGTAGGTTATGGATGGTGAAATACTCTTTATGAATTGTAATGGTGTGTGAGGATTAGTGGATGATTCTATTAATATTTTACTCATTTGGATGTAAATGGATATTTAAAAATTGAGAAACACTCTAAAAAAATGTAGAGCATTTTAAAGTAACATTGGTAACTGTCGCAACCGTAATCACGACGAGATGACGGACTCGCTAAAAATTTAGAAAAAAATTCTTTTGATTATGTGGAGCCGCCACCAAATTTTTATTTAAGGGAAAAGATTTGGAAAAACCCTAACTTGAGGAAGAAATTTTAGGCTCAGGAGTCGATTATGAGTAGGGAAGGTGTTAGGCACCCTACTCCCTCATTCTGAAGAACGGTACACCTTAAAATGAGTGTGTGATTTATTTGAAAATTGTTTGATCCCTTTAATTAGAGTGAAAATAAATAGATTGATGGAAGATAACCTGACAGGACTTGATCCTGCTCCTACATATTCCCTGGTGCAATAGAAACTCAAGGCTTACGTAGTTCTGGTTTGAAGGCTTGACCTTCGGAGGTGCTTGAAAAGGAATAAAGTATTTTGAAAATATTTTTGAGAGAATCTGTAGTCCACATATGCAAAGGATCCAAGGCAAACGAGGGCTGCACTGGGATATGAATTTCTAAGTATTATACCGCAGTGAAACCGTCAGTTCTTACTTAAGATCCATCGCGTGAGACTAAGGATTCCAAGACGAGGTTTCTTTTGAGATTATTTAAAAAGGATTCCTAGTCCATATATGCACAGGGTCCAAGACAACTATGGCTGCATTGAGACCTGTATGAATTCCTAAACATCAAACAACAGAAAAAGCTACCAGTTTGTGCTTAGGGTTCATTGTGTGAGACCTAAAATAAAGGAGTTTAATTTAAAAATAATAAAGATAAGAAAAAGGATTTGGCTTGACTTGAAAATGAATTTGATTTGAAATGGACTTAATTAAAAATTTGAGAAAAAAGAATTAAACTCAATTTGATTTTGAGAAAAGGAATTGAACTTGATTTGATTTGAGGAGAAAGAATTAAACTTGATTTTGATTTGAGAAAAGGAATTAAACTTGATTTGAGAATTTGAGGAAAATGAATTAAACTCGATTTGATTTTGAGAAAATGAATTAAACTTGATTTGATTTTGAGAAAAGGAATTGAACTCGATTTGATTTGAAAGAAAGAATTTTGAGAAAAAAGAATTAAGCTCGATTTGATTTTGAGAAAAGGAATTGAACTTGATTTGATTTGAAAGGAAGAATTTTGAGGAAAAAGAATTAAACTCGATTTGATTTTGAGGAAAGGAATTAAACTTGATTTGATTTGAAAGAAAGAATTAAACTTGATTTGAATTTGAAGAACTTTGATTTGATAATTTGGGAAAAGGATAAACTTGGTTTAAAAATAAAATAAGCTTGATTTGAAATTGGGAAAAAGGATTAGATTTGGTTTGTTTGAAATAGAGAAAAATATTTAAACTTGATTTGTTTTGAAATGGAGGAAAGAATTGGAATGAAATGAATTTGATGCTTGAATTGATAAACCTGGCTTAAGTTGGATTTAATTTTAAAAAAATTCCCAATTACAATTGACTTTGATGTGTGATGTGATCCAATCCAGGTAGGCTGGTAAAATGAAGGCATTTGAAGGAAATAGTCTCGGCTGGGACTCGAACTGGGGGTAGGGGAGATAGTGGGTAATGCACTCAGCCACTTGAACTATCCAACCTTGTGATTTATATTACATTATCTGTGCATATATGCTTGAGGCTCAAAGACACATGTGACAAGTGAGAGGAGTCTTAAATTAAAACTGGGACATGCGAGGCTCGAACACAAGTCCTGGATGTCTTGACAGCGTACCAACCATTAGACCATGCCATTGGTTGGGTTATTAAAAGCCTTGAAGTTATTTTAAAGAACCCTCTAACTCCATTTATATCTATGACCATGATACGTGCGGTTGCATGCATGCAGGGAGGTGGGTCCTATAACTGCATTCATTTTCCATATACGGTCTCGTTCAGGGAAAACATACTTTCGAAAGACTAAGACTGGACCATCAGCTTTAGTGTGAATTTAAGTGAGCAAACCTGCATGCTTGAGAAGAAGCAGATGGGGGACGTCTGAAACTTGTAAGCATAGTACACTTGTCCAAAGGACCCCTGGGCTGCTTTCAAAACGTTTATGCACCGTCTCGCTTCAAAAGAGTTCCTCCTAGCCGAACCCATGCTCCAATCACACCACCAACAATTGCTAACAGGGTACCAAATGCGAACATTCATGAGGCAAATAGCCATAACAAGAGCCTTAAGCAGACTATAGTCGAGGAGTCGTTGTCTTTCTTCGAGATTCAAGCTATACCATGAGTAAATCAAAGATGGAAGGACCTGAGGCTCAATCAGGAGAAGGTAAGCAAAAGGGAATTTGTAAGCAAGTACCACCAACCAAACGACTACTTATCTACTGTATCGTTTCTCATTGCATCTTCATTACACTCAAGTAACCATAATTCTACCATTTAGTGCATGCCTCTGAAATTTAGAAAGAGTATCCTTCACCTTGCCAAACACGAAAGCCCACCCAAGTGCATGGAGGGAATTTTAGTGACAGCATAGCATAATAACTAGATGCTGATCAGATGATGACAAGCATCGTCATGATGACTGTTAGCCTGAGGCATTACCCAAGCATGATGTGTATCTAGACAAATAGCTACTACCGAACACAGAGCCATCTATAGCCAATTGATCTTTGGTTCTGGCTCATGTGACCTTTTGCTTTAGACGTTACAAGCCTGGACTCTCATGAATGACGGAACTATATAAAAGTGGCTCCTGCTTGTGCCTTGAGCCGAATTAAGAAGGAACCTTTCCTAGGCTTGAAAATGACTTAGCAGCCACCATCAATGGCTAAGATTGGAGAGAACTTACTTGCTCTTGACTGACGTTATTAGAGGTTGCAATGATCAGTAACACAAAACTTGTTCACTGCCACTGGAAGTGTGCAAACTTGCTAATGAGGAGGGAAACTAGTTATGTACAGGATCAAGAGTTCCACAGTTTGTAGCCATTACAATATATCATACATGCAGTTCGTAGTTGCCATTTATAGACGTCACGAATTTTCAGACTTATTCTAATGCAAGCTACTCATCCCTATCCAGCCAAGTGATGCAAACCAGGGCACGCACACAGTGGTTAAAACAACTATATTTTCCATAATTTATCAAGATTTTGATCTTTGTTTTAACGCCACAGCACCACCAAGCATGTGCAGAAATCGACTAGAATTCTTGACCTCGAATTTGAATGCACATTCGCTCAAGAATTTCATAGCACAGTACTCAAATGTTTACAAAAGAAAAAAGGAATGAAGGTACTGACCTGGAGAGAATCAACTTCTTGAGCTTCCTTTGCAACTTCAATTGAGATTGGATCCTATCCTTATTAGGATGAACTTCTCGTGAATTTTCTGATTAACTTTGCAAACTTTTGTGCCTCTTTTTTGCGTTTTCAAAGCCTAGAGTGAGAGCTGGTTGCAGGATCTTCCTCTTTTCTCTGAAGTACCATCGTGCATCATAGAAATAGACTAAAACGTGCATGACAAGCTTCCATACTAGACTCCACGGAAATTTATTTCTCCTAAGTGCATGTGGAACCGATTGGTGAACCAAGGTAAAGTACCAGAGCCTCCTTTCAGCAAAAACCAGCCCCCCAGTTAGGGAGAAAACTCCTTCAATTTCTCCTTTTCTCGAAAGAGGACTAGAGTCCATTTTTGTGAAGCTCCAATGACTTCTTGAAGATTCTAGAGAAGCCAGAAGGAGATCTTTGAGAGTTCTTTCAGCCCCCGAATCCGGAGAAACAGAGAAAGGGAGAGAGTCCCCCCTTATTCTTTGACCAGCTCCCAGTTGATAAAAAAAATCCTGAAGAAAAGGCTCTCCCCCCCTCCCCCGCCCCCGGGAAAAAGAAGAAGACCCCTGATGCCTCCATGCCTGCCTTTTTTACGTGCCCCATCTTTTCTCCTTTCTTCTTTTTTTTTTCTTTTTTCTTTTTTCGTTTTTTACTTTTCAATTATTCCCTCTTTTTTTTTCAGTTATAATTCTGTTTTATTCTTTTTAGTTTTTTTTTTCGTTTCTCATTGTTTTTAGTTTGTTATTTTTTTTTCTTTAATAATTCTGTTTTTCTACTTTATTCTTTTCAATTTTTGTTTTATTTATATTTTCATTTATCTATTTATTTTCTACTTTTTTCAAAAATTTTCATTTTTAGCTTTTTCCTTTATTTTGCTTTTATATATATTTTTTCTTTTTCTTTGTTTTTGCTTTTTCATTCTTCTGTTTTACTCCCAAAAAAATTTATTTATTTCTGTTTATTTTTTATTTTTTATGTTTTATTTAATTATTTATATTTTTATGTTTTTGTTTTTTTCAGTTATTTGTTTTTAGTTTTCTATACTTTTTCAATTTTGTTATTTTCAGTTATGTATTTATTTATTATTTTCATTTTATTACTTTTTTTGTATTTTAATTTTATTTTTAATTTTCTTATCACTTTGTTTTATTTTTATCTTTATTTCTTTATTTTATTTTTTTATTTTTTCTTCATTATTTTTTTTATTCTTATTATTATTTTTTTATTTTTCTTTTATTTCTTTTTGTTTTCGTCTTCTATTTTTATTATTTTTTGTTGTTTTTTTTAATTTACTATTTTCCATTTTTTTATCTGTTTTTCTGTTTATTTGTTTCTCTGCTTTCTGTTTTTCTGCTTTTAATTTCTTTTCTGTTTGTTTCAAATATTATTATTTCCTTTCTTCATATTTTTTATTATTATTTTTTATTGTTTAAATTATTTGCCAATTAATTTTAAGAACGGGGCCTCGGACATAATTAAGTGTCTACAGTAACAAAAAGATTTATTCAAAGGAGGATATTAAGTATATAGAAATTGTTTTTTCTAATTTCTTTAAAGGATTCCTTTATGATTATTATAGCGCTAATGGCACATTAAAATCTTAAGTTGCATCAGATGAATGTAAAGATGGATTTTTTGAATAGAGATCATTGTGGAGAGATTTATATGTAGCATCTATAAGATTTCATAGAGACCAACAAAACATATCTAGCTTGCAAAATCTAGAAATCAATTTATGGTTTAAGGGAGACTTCTTAGAAATGGTATCTTATACTTGATGGGATATTTACATTAATAAGATTTGTGTAAAATAAGATGGATTAATGCATATGTCTCAAGGTTTGTGAGAATAAGTTTATTATTCTTGTTCTTTATGTAGATGACATTTTATTTGTCACTAATAATGGTGAATTTTTCATTATGAATAAGAACATATTGTCAATTTCTTTTGACATGGAATACTTTGGGAAAATTTATTTTGTTCTAAGAATAAAGATTCACAGAGATAAGTTTTGTAAATTTTTGGGTCTATAAAAAAAAAAGGAAGGCTTATATTAAGTAGGGGTGGGCATTCAGAATAAGCCTAAATGAATCCGCCCACATTGAAAGTACAAAATCATGTTGCGGTTATTGCGGTTCAATTTTTGGTTAATTTAGATAATAACATTGGTTCTAGATGGGTTGAGAGGGTCGAGTACGTATTTGAAATTTCATTCCATCGGTGACTGTACCCGACCAAAACATGTATGCACATATACTGATTAGGCCTATTTTTTTTGGGTTGGTTCATTTATATGATACAACCTAAGTCTATAATTGGCTTCTGTCACTCATGAAACTTAAGGTTAAAATTTAAAAGTTAAAGCATAAGATAAAAATCCTAGGTTACATGATACGACTTTTCTTTTATATTTCTTCTCATCTTATATTTTTTCTTCACTATCACTATGCTTTGCTAGGGTTTGGCATAACCATTGAATCCTAATCTTTGAAACCACTTCAAGAGTTCTTTCCCAATGTAGCTCAATATTGTTCTATCTTGAGAAGTCTTGGGCTCTTTGTTGTTTTACTCTATTCTCATCTCTCTTTTCTTCAATTTACTTTTATTATTTGGTTTTATACAATGATTTTTCATCATCGTTTTTCTATGTGCCTTGACATTTAATGTTTTTTTTTAGCAATCTATTGGTTTGTGGTCTCCACTCTGTTGGTGCTGCTAGGGTTATCAATCTTTGTTTCCAAGTAATGTGTTCCTTCCTTTATGTTTCAACTTTCAATCTCTCTATTTCAAGCTTTTTCCTTCATTTATTTTATTTTTATTTTTCACTTGCCTATAATTTTATTTTATTTTCTTTATTTATATGTATTAAGTAGTATGCAGTGAAATCTATGTCTATTAATCAGGATTCTCCTCCAAATCAAATTTATGTTGAGGTAAAGTTATGTATCAGTATTTCTCTTATGGTTTAACCTATTTTTGTAATTTCCTATGTATGAGTTATGCCTTGGTTTTGTTCAGGTACACCTCAAGGATTGCATAGTTTGACTTTGAGTTTGATGTTAAATTTGTTTGCTGAGTTGCTTTATTTTTTTAAGTTAAGGTTGTAGAAGAAACCTTTGTTCGATGTCTATGATAATTCAACTTCATGTTTTATATCAGCTCCTTTGAGATGATTCAAACATTTATGTGATTTTTGATTAATATAGTCTAAAATATGAAAATGAATAAGACATAAAAGATGGTTGCTCTATATCAATCTAGAATATTACTTTACTAATTATGAAATTTACTAAATGATACCTTAGTAATGCATCTCTATATAACCAATATGAAAGTAAATGTGGAAAAAGAGAAAAGTAAATATGGAAGAAGAGAAAAAGAAATGAATGATTACCTTATATAAAAGGTTCCTTGGACTAATACCCAAATGCTAGAAATTGGAAGCATACTTTGGATAACAATATGCAGCTTCTTCTTTTTTTATATTGGTAGAAATTAGCTTTTTTATATATAGTCTTATGAATACTTTAATGGATTTCTTATAGCTATGATGAATAAACTAAATTTTTTTTATTAAAATAGGAAAAAGTTAAAGTGTAAAAACAAAATCTCAACCATGGTAAATCTCAGCCATTTGGGCAATAGAACCCATACCTTTCATCATCCTTTCCTTTCAAGTACACTACCTCAAACATCTTTTACAAATCTTCTCTATTTCTTTCCAGTAACCATCCAGAATCACTTTGCACACCCTAATAGTGCACATGCCAAAAGAAAGGTGGAAAATATAAAAATAAAAAGATTAATTTTGAAAAGTCATGACAAGTCGGATAAATTCTCGACCGTTGCAATACGACATGACTGTTTCCCAAAGATTCATCCTCCTACCAGCCATAATGTCACTACAAAAAAGAAGTGTGTCTTACTCAATGATACTGACCACTGTTGAGTCTCAAAGATCCAGACAAAAGAAAATTTCAAGATTGACCAAAACACCGAACTTAAGTCAATCTAGCTCGTCCTGATTCTTGTTTCCTTTCATACCAACTATGGGGTTGTCGAGTAAGGATGTGTTATAAAATAAAAAAAATCAAGAGAAACAAAAACTTTTACACCATTTCATGGTTTTTATTCATCCCATAGCAACTGTTTCATCAAATAATTATTTCAAGCATCAAAATAAGAATCTCGCATCATTTTTGCATTTATCCAAGCATCACATATACCACATTCTTTTCATTCATTCAAACAGCACACAAGCATCTTTCTATTCAAGCATTGCACAGCCCATTTTTCAAAACTAATTAAGATCCGGGTAAAATTGCCTGAATCAAGCATAATTAAAAATAAGTCAAGCTCAAACTGGGGCAAACACTTGCCCACAAAAAAATCCAATTTGAGGTCATTCTCAAATTCTGAGTCAAGCTCAAACTGGGGCAAATGCTTGCCCACAAAAATTCAATTTGAGGTCATCCTCAAATTTTGAGTCAAGCTCAAACTGGGGCCCACACAAAAATACAATCTGAGATCATCCTTAAATTATGGATCAAGTCCAAACTAGGGCAAATGTCTGCCCACAAAATTTCAATTTAGGGTCATCCTCAAATTCTGGATCAACTCAAAACTGGGGCAAACGCTTGCCCAAAATCCCCTCAAGTTAAGGCATTCCTCGATTGCCAAAAACCTTCCAAACTGGGGCAAAATGTTTGCCCAAATTTTCTTCAAACATCAAGAAATTTATAAACTGGGGCAAAATGGTTGCCCAGGTTTCTTTAAGAAAATAATTATCAAGGGCTTAAAAACCTTCGAGTTCAAGGTAGAATAAGCTACTTGTTTTAATTCAAGAAAGACACATTTTCAAAATAAGATTGTCCGGGGTAGCTGATGAAGAAGTCCATATTCCTTCCTCACGTGCCTTCCCAAGACACATCAGATTATTTTTCATACCTGTCCTGACAGGTCGTTCTCTCGCTTGCATCAACAGGCTGCCATTTTACCACACCTGCTTTAACAAGTGTCTATCTTCATTCCATCCTGTCAACAACAGGACCTCCACATGATTCCTGCCTATCTTAACAGACTCATTTCTTTCCTGTCAACAACAGGATTTTTCTTCGATACATGTCTTAACAAGTCATTTTCATTTCCACGCCTGTCTTTGCTGGTTATCCCGTCTCAACAAGACATTTCTTCTCCATATTTATCTATCTATCTTGACAAGCCTTCATTACCTGTCTTCACAGGTTCTTTTCATTTCCCTTTTCCTGTCTTAACAGGTTTTCACCATCCTGTTGTGCCTGTCTTAACAGGCGTCTTGCCTCCATCTTGTCAATAATAGGACTTTTACACTTTTGCCTATCTTAACAGGTCATTTTCATCGTTCCTTTGCCTTGTCTAGCAGGCTTGCATCTTTTCTGTCAACAACAGAATATTTTTACATTTTTTTCCTGTCTTAATAGGTCATCTTTATCGTTCCTTTGCCTGTCCAGCAGGCGCGCACCTTTCCTGTCAACAAGATCTTTTGTTTTTTCCTGTCTTAATAGGCTTTCATCTTTTCTTTTGCCTGTCTAGCAGGCTTGCATTTCTCCTATCAGCAACAGAAGTCCATCCACTCCTAACAGGTCAATTTTCGTCATTCATTTTCCTTCATTTTACCTTGCCTATCTTCATAAGGTTCTTTTCATTCCCCTTGGCCTGTCTCAACAGGTTTTCACAATTCTGTTATGCCTGTCTTATCAGGCATCTTGCTTCCATCCTGTCAACAACAAGACTCACCTCCATTTCACCTGTCTTAACAGGTCATTTTATTTGCATCTTCCCTGTTAACAACAAGATTTTTTGTTTTGCCTATCTCAACAAGCTTTTATCGTTCTCTTTGCCTATCAAGCAAGTTTGCATTTATCCTGGCAATAGTAGGATTTCATTTGCATTCTTCCCAGCAACAGCGGGATCTCATTTTCATTTTCCTGTCAACAACAGGACCTCACGTTTAAATTCTATTCTCTTTGCCTGTCAAGCAGGTTTGCATTTATCCTGGCAACAGCAGGATTTCATTTGCATTCTTCCCGGCAACAGCGGGATCTCATTTGCATTTTCCTGTCAACAACAGGACCTTATGTTTAAATTCTGTTCTCTTTGCCTGTCAAGCAGGTTTGCATTTATCATGGCAACAGCAGGATTTCATTTGCATTCTTCCCGGCAACAGCGGGATCTCATTTGTATTTTCTTGTCAACAACAGGACCTCATGTTTAAATTCTATTCTCTTTTCCTATCAAGCAGGTTTGCATTTATCCTGCAAAAGCAAGATTTCATTTGCATCTTCCCGGCAACAGCGGGATCTCATTTGCATTTTCCTGTCAACAACTAGACCTCAAACATGTTTAAATTTCTGTCCACCTTTCTTAACAGGTTTGCATTCATCCTGGCAATAGCAGGATTTCATTTGCATTCTTCCTGACAACAGCGGGACCTCATTTGCATTCTCCTGTCAACAACAGGACCTCAAGCATGTTTAAATTTTTGTTCACTTGTCTTAATAGGTTTGCATTCATCCTGGCAACAACAAGATTTCATTTGCATTCTTTCCAGCAACAGTGGGACCTCATTTGCATTCTTTTGTCAACAACAGGACCTCAAGCTTGTTTAAATTTCTGTCCACCTGTCTTAACCTCATTTGCATTCTCCTGTCAACAACAGGACCTCAAGTATGTTTAAATTTCTGTCCACCTATCTTAACAGGTTTGCATTCATCCTAGCAACAGCAGGATTTCATTTGCATTCTTCCCGGCAACAGCGGGACTTCATTTGCATCTTCCTATCAACAATAGGACATCAAGCATGTTTAAATTTTGTTTTCCTGTCTTAACAGGCTTGCACTTATCCTGGCAACAGCAGGATTTCATTTGCATCTTCCCCTCAACAGCGGGACCCCCTTTACATTCCCCCATGTCAACAACAGGATTCCTTCAAGCTTTCTTTTCTACATTTTGGCCTATAGTGTCAGGCCCCCATCAAGTTTACATTTTGGCATGTTCAAATTTTCTTTTGTGTATTGTGGCTTATGTTGTCAGGCCTCCTTGTCCATACCTTACAGTTTAGTTCCTGCATGCTTTCCTGCCTTAGATAGGCCTTTTTCACCTCATCTTCAGCAGTATTCATAGCCTAATTAGGCTATGCAATCAAGTCATACATATTTAAACTCTATCAGTATACGAAGCCGGTAAGCTCGTTCAATCGCCATCCTCCAGGCATCCATGAGGTTCACTTTAAGCCCAAAGCTTCTAGTACTACTCAGACTTTTTCAAAAGCCTGCCTCAGACATAATGTGTTCACGTCTTTACTCATTCTCTACCACGACAATTCAGAGAACCAGTTCTCACATTATCTGGTAGGAAAACGAGTAAAGAGGGGAAAACTGTAAACACTCAATTATGTCCGAGGCCCCCAATTAGTAAAATTAATCAAGAAACTAACATTAAATAATAATAAACAAACAGAAATACAGAAAGTAGAAAAACAGATAAATGAAAAAACAAATAATGGGATAAATAAAATACAAATAGAAAAATGAAATAAAGCATAAAATAAATAACCATAAAAGAAAGGAATTAAAAACATAAAATCTGAAAAAATAAAAATCAAGATATGCTAAAAAAGAAAATTAATAAAAATAAAGTAAAAAGAAAAATAACAACAAAAATAAATATATTATTAAAACAAAATAATAAAACAATAATAAAAAATATATAATCTAAAATTGAAAAATAATAAAAAAAATCAATTTTGAAAACTAAAAGAAAGGAAAAGAAAAAGAATTTAAAAAGTAAATAAAAAATAATAAAAAAAAGAATTCATAACATTATAAAAACAGATAAATAAAATAATAAATAAAATTTTTGAAATACAATATAAAAAACTAAAATATTTAAAACAAATACAAATAAAAAAAATAAATAAATAAAAAATAAAGAAGCAGAATTAGTAAGAATAAACACAGAATTAGAAACAAGGGAAGTTGGGGAGGGATCCTGGCTTTTGGCTTCTTGGAAGAGTTGGGTGGCCAAAGAGGGTGGCTGGTGCATGCTGTTTTGAGCTGACTTTCGTCAAGAGGGAGGGGGCAAGAATCCATTCGAAGAAAGAAGAGACAGAAGTATAGGGAGAAGAGTCCAAAAGAGAAGGGGCGGAGGTACTACACATATAAAAGGAGGAAGGGAGTCTCCTTGGAGGGGACGAAGCCTCGACGCAGATACGTCCACGGCAGTCTCGAATCCCAGCATAAGTTCGGCTTTGGTTTAGCTAGAAAAGGAGGGAGGGCTCTCCGCTTTCTACAGGAAGAAGAAGACACCATGGAACTCTCCAAGCTTGGTCTTGTGCGGAATTAAGGCTAGCCTACTTCAAAAAGGATCTCAGTTTCCTCTAGGGAGCATCAGCTGCAGAGGTCGGTATTACCCAGGTTAGTCCCATATCTCCTCTCTTCGTTTCATAAAGTAGAGTTGAATACAAGCACACATCGTCGTGATCGGTGGCTTGGGGATCGTACGGATTGCTAGGCTAGACATTTTCTTGGTGTTTGAACTTGGATCTTGAGGTTCTTGGTTAAACCATTGGCAGTTAAAAGAGTCATCATGCACTGAATCGTGTTCCATAATGTCATCGAGTGACGCATGAATCACATTGAGTGTGCCTTAGCTAGAAGCGATAGAAATGCCGAACAAATTCTGCATGTTTCTGCATGATCTAGTAGCCATGCATGTACTAGAAGGCTACAGAGCCTCTTGACGGCATCGTATATGAAAGACCAACAAATGAAGCGTGCCAGCATTATCTTCACTCCTCCCTTACGATCGCATACATCATTTGAGCTTCATTATTTCCATATTCGATTGAGAAGGCATGGCGTTACTGTGTAAGGAGTATTACATAAGCTGCCTCTACAAGTCCAACAGTCATTGCATTGTTGAGCACTGGTTTCTTTGGGATCAGGCCATGTGCTCATTCTCGAAGGGATGTGAGCCTCACCAATGATAATTTTAGAGAAAGGAACTCAATCGGTTTAAAGTGTATCTGCTCAGGACCCAATCCAGACAATGTTTGATCAACGCGAGCCCTTGATGCTATGAGAGGTGGAGGAATCTGATAAGGATAGGGGCAAGAATTCAATTCTTGAAACGATTCGTGTTCAGTTAAGAGATACTGGTTCTCATGTATCTAGTCGGAGGACGTCCACTGATTAAGGGCTAGTCGGTGCATGCCATGGCCACGAACAGAATACGATCAGACGAAATCCTTGTACATTTCAACCACGTTGGGGTCATATCCTAAAATGGGCACTGTTACACCACCCCTTTTCAGGCGACATTCATAAGGTCCGGGTGCCACTTCAGCCACGTCCATGCACAACAACTCTACGCACGAGCTAGACCCCATATCCCTCATACAGCTAAGAGGCAAAGCCCAAGGGGCTGCCCCCACTGGCAATGATGGTTAGAATTGAAAACCATCTAAGAGAAGAGTAGACGGATTTTCGTAGGACCTTTGGCTAATGATTAAGAAGCCATTGTTTTGGATTTAAGCCACAAATGGGTGTGATGAGCAGATCTCGTACGTTCATAGATTCGAATGGTCATTCAAAGGTCGGACTAACCATTCCCAAGCAACACAAATCCATCTCTATTCATACCCGGAGGGCCATACAACGATGCATGCAAAAGGGGTGAAGTCCAAATGGTGTGGATATTGTCAAAGCTAGAAAGAAAGACCATGGCAGAACCTGGTCCTATGCATCTTATGTCTATATTCATCGATATAGAGGATGTTCAACGTGGATCTCTTGGGAATTCTAATTCACTCGGTCGTGGTCCCTTGTACATTGACTAAACCCTGTAATGGCTTATGGTTCGACTCCAAGTTTGGGGGCTACCTTAGCAAGGCCATGCAGGTTCATGCAGTCAGGTTCATATCAATAATATCTCTGGACGTCTAGAAGCATGCTCATATGTGCTCGATGAAGAGGCTCGTGCACACCCATGATCTCGTTTCAACGATGATGCACCCAACTGATCACATTACTGCTAAAATATATCCAAACAGTACAGGTGAGTATGTAAGCAAGCCTGGGTCGACGTCGAAACCAGTTGGCAGTAGAGATATGTCATAATAGGACAGATGCCAAGGGGTGAATGGTAAATGATGGAGTCCTAATGTCTATGCGTATAACTAACGAGAACACATATAAATTGAATTAAAATGGGACGCTATCCATGCAAAAGTAAGCGAAATAAATGAATAGGGTGGGGACCACTAATAGACTTTGTTTAGGAAGGGTATCCACCGCCTTCAAAATTTTAGATAAACTTGTGCCAAATACAAGCTAAACTTGAGGTCTAGTGTAGGGGTTTGGTCCTTCCATCACAATCCACAAGATGCCAGGTTCGACCCCCCAGTGTCGTTTTTTTAAATAATGATTAAGCTTAGACTCCCGATTTGAACATTGTGGCGCGATATTATAAATAAGGATTGGATGTGGTCTAGTGGCTAGAGACGCCGTCCATACACCCAGGACAGAGGTTCGATCTTGTCCTTGAGTAGTTTTTTAAAAAAGTGATGTTTTAGGGGCATCTTAAGTTAGACATATTATTCGTAACTCTTCAAGTTTTAAATAAAACTCATTTCAAAATTAATTTCTTTTCTTCAAGCTTCAATTTGTTTTTTTCTCAAAACAAAATTAATTCTTTTCTTTGTTTTTTCTCAAAACAAAATTAATTCTTTTCTTTCTTCAAGCTTCAATTCATTTTTGTTCAAAACAAAATTAGTTCTGTTCTTTTCTTCAAGTTTCAATGCCTTTTTGTTCAAAACAAAATTAATTCTTTTCTTTTCTTCAAGTTTCAATTCATTTTTGTTCAAAGCAAAATTAACTCTTTTCTTTTCTTCAAGTTTCAATTCATTTTTGTTTAAAACAAAATTACTTCTTTCATGCGAGTTTCAAGTGTCAATTCATTTTTAACTCAAGCCAAAATTAGATCTTTCTTCGAATTTCAATTCAAATTCATTCCTTTCAAATCAAAATTAATTCCTTCCCTTAAAAATTAATCTAAAAAAATCAACCAAGTTTATTTCAAATCAAGTTCACCTCAAATCGAGTTCAAATTCAAATCAAGCTCACAAATTTGAACCAAATTCATTTTGTTTTAAATCAAGTTCATCTCATTTTAAATCAAGCCAAAATATTTTATCTTTGTTATTTTCTTTAATTCTAGGTCTCACACAATGAATCTTAAGCACGAACTGGTAGCTTTTTCTGCTATTCGATGCTTAGGAATTCATATGGGTTCCAAGTGCAGCCGTAGTTGTCTTGGACCCTGTGCATATGTGGAACGAGGATCTTTTTGTAAATAATTCCCATAAAAAATTCGTTATAGAATCCCTAAAGTCTCACGTGACGAACCCTAAGCACGAACTGGTAGCTTTTTCTGCTATTCGGTGCCTAGGAATTCGTATGGATCCCAGTGCAGTCGTAGTTATCTTGGATCCTATGCATATGTAGACTAAGGATTCTCCTTAAAATATTTTCAAAACAATATAGCCTTTTTCAAACACTCCTTTTAAGCACCTCTAAAGGTCAAGCCTTCACAAACCAGAACAATGTAAGCCTTGAGTTTTCCATTGCACCGGGAAATACGTAGGAGCAGGATCAAATCCTGTTAGGCTAACCCCCATCAAGTTATTTATTTCCATGCTAAATAAAGGGATCAAACAATTTCAAAAATCACACACTCAGTTTAAGGGTATCGTTCTTCAGAACAGGCGAGTAGGGTACCTAACACCTTTCCTATTCGTAATCGACTCCTGAACTTCGAATCTCATCCTCGAGTCAAGGTTTGTTCCAAATATTTTTCCCTTAAATAAAAATTTGGTGACGACTCCACATCACCAAATAAAATTCCATATTTTCAAAATTTTAGCGAGTTCGTCGTCTCGTCGGAATTACGGTTGCGACAAGTTAAAATAAGACACTTAAGATCTTTCCATAACCATGACCAAATCTATGGAGTAAGGACAAACCATGATGGATCTAAGGACATATGATGTACCAAGTGATAAAATTCATAATATGAAGGCAAAGTGAGAAGAAATTGAGAAAAGGACCCTTGTGGTCACTAAGTGGATTTGGCCACCTTATATATAATTAAGGAAACTTGAGTTTAAAATTTTAATTAAGGCATAAACAAGAGCCTAATAAAGTATAAGAAAGGAATAATGAATTTAGAAGAGACTTGGAAATGGGTGGATAACCATTTGGCCATGTTGGTTAAAATTGGTGAAAATAAGTTAAAATCTTACTAGAACTTAAGAATGAACCTAATTATGCTTAAGATGGTGATTAGAAATTAATTATGGAGTAAAGAGAGGAAGATGGACATTTGACCATACTTACTAAACAAGGAGGAAAAGCCATAAAAATTTCTAAGAGTGGTGTGAATAAATAACCTAAATCCTAACTAGTGAAAATCACTTTTTAAATTAAGAAAAATTGAACCATAATGCCTTAAGACTATAGGATGTGAATTCGGCCATCTATTAAATAAATAGGCAAAGTAGGCTAGTTTGGATGTTTAAAGATATTTAAACAAGACATGAGTAAGAAACTTTAAATTCATGAGTAAGGAAGTAAGCAAGAAGGTTCACTAGTTGTTCAAACTTAATTAGCCAAGTTATTAGTCAAAAAGTATAAAAATTATAACATTTAAACTTGAATTAAGTAAGTTGAGCATAAAACATTCAAATTAATGAACACAAAGAGTAAGCAACCAAATAGGCCATTCAACCAACTAGAATAGAAATCCAATATATCATAATCTTACATTAAAAATATTAAGAACTTAATCTTTGAGAAAAGGAAAGGTTGAGAGGTAATTTAGAAGAATGAATGGACTAGGATCCTATGAAAGATTTATCGAAAATCTTATGAAATAATGCAAGGTGGATAAGCTCTTGGAGGAAAGTTACATGCTGCCTAAGAAAGTTATATCAAATTTAATTAAGAATTTTTTATTAGAAGATTAGTTTCTATTTAAAATAATTATGCCAACTTGTTGTATTTCCTTATGAGTACACAAAGATGAATGTAAAGTGTATGATAATACTCTTAATTATTTAGAGAGTGATGTATTACATGATGTTCATGTGTGGATGATAAAAGTGAAAGTAGTTTAGAATAGAGATTGTATGTGCATGACATATTGGTTGAATTATTTGAGAGAATGAATGTTATTGGGAAGCTTTTAAAGGAACCTAATTAACTAAGGGATCACTAAATAAAGAATTTATGTGAAATGTTAATACTACTTTTAATGTGTCTTATGCATATTCAGAAGATAAAAGGTCCTTCTAAGATAGAGACAAAAAGGGTTCTCTAAAAATCATTCTATTATGAAGCACAAGGTTTTCAATGTTTATGATGGTGACAACCATCAAGGAATAAGCTCATGTCCTAAAAGTAGAAGGTAGAGTAGTAGAGTTAGTGAAAAGATATTGTTTGACTAAGTAATATTATATGTCTATGTCCTAGATTATCACTAAGAGAGTGATAAAGAAATGAGAAGAATTATGTTAAGGCATGAATGAAATGATGGTCAAATAACATCTATGATGTGATCCCAAAGGTATACGAGACTTATGTAATCTAGACTATGTAACATGTATGCTTAAATAGAAACTAATTCTTATTTATATAAAAAGAAATCCACTTCAGTTAAAGTTTTTTAAAGATTAAAAATGAACCTGTATGTATGTCATGTTTTCTAATAAACTGAAGTGACTAGGTTGAAAGTGTTGTCACTAACTCCAGGGTAGAATCCTATTGAGAAACTTAGTTTCTCACCCTTTTTCCATCATTTTCTTTCTAGACGCTCCAAATATCGTTTGCGACCACAATGGTCTTCATTGAACTCAGTAATGTTTACTAGTTAGCAAAACGCCTATGGGTTTGTCATTATCTCCCAAGTCAACATGCGAGTCTATTTCTCTCTCTGCTATCTCTTTGTATCTGTTGTCAAGAACCTAAACTTTTCAACAACGGACTTCATCATTCCTCTTGAAGCTTTTCATCCTAATATGATGTTTCCTCCATCACCTGGCTATCAGGTGCCTCCTATTGCACCTGCGGTAGATTCTTTCTCGTTTGAAGGGGAGAGTGATCCCCAGACACCCTCTCACTACTACAACACTTCTCATGTTTGGTCATCACAAGGAAGCTCTCTATATCTTAAGTCATATCCATTCCAAGCCTTCCAAGAGATGGAAGATGAAACTTTCTATTCCTTGGATGAAAGTTTATGGTTGAAGCATTGTGGTCTCCACAACTAAAGCGTTTGTGTGGACCTTTTTGTAGACGATGTTTGAATTCATACCTATAATATATATTTTGTAAGATAGGGATAACTATAATATAATTAAGTAGTATGTAGTTTTGTACCATGTTGTATGTGATGTGTTTTATATATATATATATATATATATATATATATATATATATATATATATATATAAATGGTAGCAGTAGCTATAAAGTAACTAAGTATGTATATATACGAATTGTATGACTATAAAGTTTTTATAATTTAGGACATGTTAGTATTTGTGTTAACTCATGATTCTGCATAATAGACACAAGTAATAAACCTGTATAAGTAACATAGACGATTTTTTAATTAAACATGAGTGAGGATGTTTGATTATTTAGTTTTCGATATAACAATTATTGCGATGAGACTTTCATTTTTAACTAAGATTTTTTAAAAAATAATTTACCTTATTTTTACTAATAGTAATTTATGAAAGATTCCACATCATGAAGTAACAGTCTATAATGAAACCGTATATGCAACTTAAGCTTAAAAAAAGACTTTATTTTTAAAGTGTTACATATTCTACTTCCATATCCTATAGTTGTAGGGTAACTTAAAATAGGTCAAATGTATGCAATAACAAGTTTCTTATCTATTAAACAATGTGTCCATTGTTCATTTTTAAAAGTATGTAGCACTTATAATCATAACATTTGAGGAATGTAGTTCCTTTATTATTTAAACTTATGTTATTGTAGTGTTTGTAGATAGACTTATGATTCTCATATAAGCATTTATAATATATTAAAAGCTATTTTTATATTTTTAAAGTAATTGCTGCTACGGGTTATGAAGGTATATATATATTTTTTAATTTATATAATAATATACTTTGATATGATATCATTCTATAAGAGATGAAAAAATAAAAAATAAAATTTACACCAAAATTAGATGTTTTATATTCAATTTCCATTGATTTTTTGACATAATTATTTGTTAGTGTAGTTTAATATTTTAATATATATATATATATATATATAATGTCTTATATATATTCTTCGTGTTACTATTTTTTTATACAATCTTAAATAATTATTTATGTAGTATTTAAATTATTTTTCTATTATTACTTAGATATGATCCTACTCAATTTCTATTGTATTTTTTAAAATATTATTTTTTCATACATGGTTTAATATTTTAGTGTATATATATAGAGTAATTCTTTGTTTATACAATCTTAAATAACTATTTTATACAACATTTAAATTCTTTGTTTAATTTTTTGGTTGCCTCATCATTTGAATATAATGATTTACAAATTATTTTTTTAATAGGTCACTATTATTTTCACTATCATAAAATTAATTTATACTTTGATATGATATCATTCTATAGGAGAAGAAAAGATAGAAAATGAAATTTACAAAACAATTAGAAAGATATTAAATCATTTCTCTCTTGTTACTTAGATACTATCATTAACCAATTTCCATTATATTCTGTAGGTATTACCATGGTAGTTTAGTTTCTCCCATGGTAGTTTAGGTTCTTGTACTTATGTTACTGCCATGGTAGTTTAGTTTCCTTAAATCTACAACAAGTTTTAACAATCATAACCACATGTTGAGAAATAAACCACCTCCATAAATCTTTCACCATGACAGTAGCATCTTTATAAATTATTGTCCTCTGTAAAAACTAAGATATTCATGACTTCTTCATTCAAGCAGAATGAAGCAGTCAATCCAAAATCATAATAGAAATTCAAGGGGTTCCTACCACTACTACAATAACAACAGCAAATGAAACCCTTACTCTTCCACAACCTACTAGAAAAAGGAAACTCAACTCTAGTGGTAATTGAAGAACTTCTAGTTTTTGGCACCACTTTTCCAAATTACCAGTAGTTGAAGGGAAAGAGGCTCAAGCTGCCCGTAATTATTGTAAGAAATCTTATTATTGTAACACGAAGATTCATGACACATCTAATATGTTATCTCATCTTAAAACATGTCCAAAATACACTTATGCACTTTGTAATGATCCTTATGAAAGAATTTTGACCTTTGGGAAGGTTGGGACAATAGAAGGTGCAAATCTAGTTGCAAAAAGTCAAAGGTTTAAAAAGTCAAAGCTTGTAGAAAATCTTTATGCATGTTTGTAACCTTAGATGAGAAACCCTTTTAAAATTGTTGATGAAGAAGGTTTTAAAAATTTTTGCAAACATTTACAACCTTAATTTACTATCCCAACTTGACATGCTGTGGCTAGAGATTTCTTTTAACTTTAACTCAATGAAAAACTAAGGTTGAAAGCATTATTTAGATCAAATTGCATTTAGGTTGTGCTAACCACAAATTGCTAGACTTAAATTTAGACCCTAAATTATCTTACCTTAGTTTTACAATGATCCCTAACCATAAAGGAGAAACAATAGAAAAAAAAGTAGAGGACATTTTGATAATAGAATGAGTCATGAATTCATCTGGATGGGATAATTATTTTCAAAGAGAAAGCTTTAGTTAGTAGAGATCAATTTCTTTCGCTAAAATTGAGAATCGATGGCAAAGACCTTTGAAATCTTTTAAGGTTCTATTTTATAGCTAAAAATTATCAAATTTTGCTCAACAAAAAGATTTTTTCCCATTGTATTTCTCTCATCATGCTATTTTTATTTGATTTTAATTTTTAAGATACAAATGAAAAGGGATAAAACAGAATGTTGACAAAGACAAACAGATAATATAGTATGTTGATGAACTATGTAATATCAATTGTGTGTGTATGGGTATAAGAGACAATATGGTGAATTCAAGATAAAATTCATGTATGGAGGTGTCTTATGTTAGAATGGTACTAAGGGTGAATGCATGGTTACTATGAGTAAAATGATCATAAAACAAGTAGAACAACATTAAATGGGAGCAAATAGAAAGCTATAGAACACTGTGAGAAGAGTTGGAAAGGACATGTAGAATAATGAAGAAGAAATGGTTACTTTTAGAAGGCTCAAAGGTTCATAGGGTTGAAAAAACTTTAAAATGTCTGGTAAGACTAGTGCTTTATTCTCTTTCTAAAACAAAAATATTATTTTAATATTTTGAGTGAAAATGCTAGTTCGAAAACTTCTTTGTAGAAAAAAAACCTCCTTCATAAAAAAAATAATCCTAAATATATCTCACAAGTTACTCCATATTTATTATTTTTAAGTTTATTTAACTTAAAATATTATTTAATTTTTAATTGGCCCCATTTTACACTTAAGATCTAGTTTTTTATTTAAACAACTCTTATTTATTCAATATTTTTGAGAGATGTTCTCAATAGAAGATTCTTTAACTTACTATAGAATGAAAATATCGTACATGTTGAAAATATGACGTAGCGTTAATGATTTAAGATAGATTTGAATTTTTGAAAATAGTAATATAAGGTCTTCTTAGAAAATCAGTGTACGTTTCAAAATGATTAATTTTAAAGATTATTTAACAAATGTAAAAAATATTATTTAATTTTTCTAGTAGTTAAAATAAATTAATTTATAATAATAATTATTTATTAAATAACATAATTTATTTTAAAAAAATACAACTTTATAGTTTGACTAAAACAAAATACATAAGAAGAAAGGTTGAATGGTGAGTTAAAATTTTTGTAAATATTTTTCATTGAAGAATGATTTTCATAAAAAGTTGAAACTGAAATTTATTTTAGATAGGGATCAAAGATTTTCAAAAACTCTTTTAAAATAGATATCACAAATAATTCAATTATTTACACAATTAAAATAAGAAGAAGAAAAAAATGTAAGACACCAAAATATATATTGATTCATTTTTAGAGCTCGAGAGTTATAGTTAGTTCATTCAATAAAACATGAATTTCATTATAAAAATAGATTTTACACAAATAACAAATAAATTTCCAAATTTTCTTGTAAAAGTTTCTTTAGGTTGCAATTCAAATATTCTTTTTAAATAAATCTCTTCATGCTAAAATCAAAGAATGATAGAGATAAATTACTACCAAAAATTGAATCAATATTACAAAGAAACCTTATAACTTTTGAACAAAGTTCAAAGTATGTGGTCCTTGAGAGCTTTTGTTTGATCATAATGAATGTAGAATTAAATTTCTTATAGTCTTGTTTTTTAGCCTTTTTTATATAGGCAAAGCAAAAAAAATTTTGTAATATTTTCTATCTTCCATTAAATTGATCTTTTTAAAAAGTATTTGTCTAATATTGTGTTTTTAACATTGTACTTGTTGTATGAACTTTTTTTTCAAGTACTAAATTTTTTTTTTTATATAAACTAATTTTTACAAAAGAAATAATTGTATATTTTTCCATTTTATTTTTGATTTAAATATTTTTTTTGAAAAATTATTTTAAATAAGGCTTGCATAATTTGAAAAAATATCAAAAATATTGTAAGTAAATTGATTTTTACATACTTAAAGAATAAATATCTAAAATATTCTATTACCTGTGAATTTGAAAACTTTAAATAAAAAATGTTTGAGATGAACTTGAGACATATTTATGTGAAAGACAATTTTATATTGTTGTTCAACATTTTGAAACTTAATAAATTCTGTAAGTAGAGAAATATATATAAATAATACGCACATAATTAAAATTTATGTCATGTTTAATTTTTTTACAAAAAATTTTAGACATTTCTAAGTTTCAACAAAGTTTATGATTAAAAGCTATCAATTAATTTTTTAATTAATTTTAATTTTTTTATTTTATCCTTAATAATTACCTATTTTAAATATAAAATAAATTAATTACAAAACATTATATTTATTTTTATATTTTTACTATAATAAACAATTCTTCTATACAATCTAAAAAAAATAGACTATTTTAAAATAATTTTTTATCTAATATATCCAAATATAAAATTTATTTTATATTAATTATAATAATAATTCATTATAAATACAATTCATTATCAAATTTATACATTTTCAGCTAATTAAAATTTATATTAGGACATATTCAAATAACCTTTTATGCCGTTAAATTTGAATTAGTCTCCATCATTAGGTTACATCAAATTAGTTCTTAAATTTTTTATAAATCATATCTGTCTTAAAAAAAACCTATTATAAATGGAAACATGTGGTAAACAATAATTTAAAAATATTTTTGTTATTTTCTGCACTTTAGAACTAATTTGATGTATCTAAAAATAATGAGGATAAATTTAGGAGTTAATGTATGTTCAAAAGTATAGATAACAATTATGTATATTAATTTTTATTAAAAATTACAGGGTCAAATATATTAATAACATTAAATATTATAATTTTTAATAAAAAATTGATTCATTCTTATGTTTCGTTTGAAAGATATTAAAAACTATTTCATTAAAAAAAATTTAAATTCATAGTTATATGTAAAAATAAAATAATTTATTCTTATATATTAAACTAACATTTATCAACAAATAATTGATTTAAATGATAAAATATATTTTGCTGAAAGAGATAGAAATAGCTAAAACTCTTATATATCAAATTAATATTGAATAATTTATCCTATAATTAGCGTTAAATTTTTTATTTAATAAAAATATCGATTGTCATATATTTTAATAATATTTTTATGCTAATATATTTTAATTTTTTTATATATTTTTATCATATTATATTGTTTATTATCTTTCTTTTTCTATCTTATTTCACCTATTTTCATATGTATAAAAAATATTTATTCTTTAAAGAATAAAATGTTATTATTAATTTTTCTATTTTAAAATTTAAATTTATATTATTATAAATTAGTTATGCATATATCTTTAATAATTTAAAAATGTTTCCCCTTATCATATTTTTGTAGTTTAAGATTATTGACACAAATTATATTCTTGACATTTTATTTAAATTTTAAAAAATCTTGTGTCACAGAAAAAATTTTGTTAGTTAATATATTTAAAACATTTATTCATGATTTTCTTTTCTTGATTTGAAAAAAAAGCATTTCTTCGTGATTGAAATTAGTCAAATCGGTCCATTTAGATGACAATGACACAATGGGCCCAAAAAAGAGTTTACAAAAACCCCGATCCACATAACGTGATGAATCGGGTCGACGCCAGATCCTGATAGCCAAGTGGCGAGTTCCTTATTGTATTAACTATTAACTATGACAAATTGCATCACTTTTCAAGTTTCCTTCAAATTCTTCAACTTCTTCTACATGGTTCGTTAATCCTAGGCCAAGTGTTCCTGCTTCTTTCGGTTACACACACTCTCTCTCTCGTCACGATCTTTAGAAAACCCTACTCTCTCTCTCTCTCTCTCTCTCTCCAGAAGCTGCTCGGAAGGATCGAGCAGTTTCGAATTCGATTCAGGATGAATTGCAGCGAGCTCAATTTGGCGCTTTGATTCTCACAACCATGTGGTTTTCCTTCTGGAGATCCAGAGATCGTTTTTCCTTGGATCAACTCAGGTTGCATTTGAAATTCCATGAATCACGTGTCTCAATTCTCGTAAATGGCACGTAATTGAACAAAAAATTAAAAAGAAAATCTACGTTTCTCTTTTGGGCGATCAATGATTGAATTATGTCTTTATTTCTGTACCTGAACCTAAGGCCTTACATATAGTCTGTAAATTTTGTTTGTGTTATTTCTGTTTGTGGTTGAATTGAAGTGAAGAGTTTTAGCTTGGGAACTATGTGCTCTTCATAACACACCAGACTATTTTGCTTGTTGATTTGGATTATAATACTTTCAAGGTAGGATTTTATTTAGTGCATAACACCAAGAGAGAGAGAAAAGGAACCAAAAATGTTCGATTGGTGGTAACCGGATACTTTATTCCTGGGTTTATTTTCATTGATCAAAATGCATGAAGCTGTGTGTTCCGTAGGTATGTTTTAGAACCTTAGTTTCTTTGCTGCTACAAATCCCTTGTCCTGTCTCCATGTGGCCGGCTGCCAATCATATTTCCTGGTAATATATGCATAACAATGACAATGATCAGTCCTTTCAGTGCATGCTCTGTTCAGCTTATTTTGGAAAAATAATTGTTTTTTTTCTCCAACTTTCTGAGACAGTTTTTAAAAAATTAGCAATTATTTTTGTGAAAATAATCTTTCCCAAACATGCACTTGGCTAGCAGTATTTTTATTTAGTTGTCAGCATTTTATCAGCGGAACTGGAAGAGGGGATAAAGGATAAGAGTCTTGCTCCCTGGTTGTGGTTTCTTGAATGTTGACCTGAAGTTCATTTTGTAGATATATGCTAAATGATAATATAGCAAATGATAAGGTAAACTATACTGATTATTTATTTTGTTTATTTATTAAGTATTGTCTTGCTGCCTTATGATGCTTAGGTACTTAACCGATCAATTGACGAAGGTTCAAATAGTTAATGAGGTTAATAAGGTAATTACCACTTCTTATTAAACTTAAAGTTTTCTTTGACTTGATTTTCATGGTTTCCCCAATTTTCTAAATTGTGTAATGTGTGGAAGGATTTCGTTATTGAGGCACTGAGATCAATTGCAGAGTTGATAACTTATGGTGACCAACATGACCCAAGCTTTTTTGAGTGAGATTCCCTATTTCTTATGTTCTTTGGTAAAATTGGTTTAGTGCTGGCAACTTATGTATCCTGACCTGTGACAGATTCTTCATGGAAAAGCAAGTTGTGGGAGAGTTTGTACGTATTCTTAAACTTAGCCGAACTATTAGCATTCCACTTCAGTTGCTACAAACAGTGAGCATTATGATCCAGAACCTAAGAAGTGAGCATGCTATATGTAAGTTGATTGTCAACTGAAGTGATCTATTCTGCAGTTACGCTAGTTTCTCAGCTACATTGAACGATGTTAATGGGCTTGATAATTGTCTTTATTGTAACTTTTGCAGATTATATGTTTAGTAATGAACATATGAACTACCTAATAACATATTCATTTGACTTTCGCAATGAAGAGCTATTGTCATACTACATATCCTTTTTAAGGTTTGTTTTAATGCTTCCTACTGATTAATGATGGTTGATGATTACACTGCATAAAATCTATTTTCTGTGGTTGTATAATTTTTGTTGATCCTCCCATTTGTATAATCTTGCTAACTAGTTCTTTGGTTAAATGTCTTGTGGTGATTGAAGAGCAATAAGTGGAAAATTGAACAAAAATACAATTTCTCTGCTTGTGAAGACTTGCAACGTAAGTTTTCTACTCTCTGGGTCTGCTTATTCTGATAATGGTTCAGATTATTAGCTTAAGAGAGACCTGTAAAATGTCTTTATAATTCTTGTATAGTTACTCTCATGTTTATGGCTTTAAAATGGAAAAAAGGAGAGGATACTATGTTTTGGTTTGATTTTCTAGCTCTTGGCTGTAAAAGGTGGATACAATAGGTTTAGGGGGGAGTTTGGAAGAGCTTATGAAAATAACCTATGATTCCGATAAGCTCTTTTAACTTATTTCAATAAGCTTCTTGGTGTAATTTATCAAAATTTATCTTTTTAGCTTATTCCAATAATGTTCATAATCAAATTTATGCCATAAATCCTTATGTGATTAGAGTTTATTGAATAAATTCATAATTAAGCTGTTTACCAACACTCTTAATTATTTGGCAGATTTTTTTTATTGAAATTTTATGATATAAAAAATGAGAAATAAAAAAAAGGATAAAAAATCAATAATTTAAATTCTACGAAACTTTATAGTTGTGTAAGCTGTAGCTGTCCTATCGCATGAGATTGATTGTATAGATATATTCATAGTTGGCTATCTATTTTTACTCAGTCTTTGAAGGATATATTTTTTTCAATAATGTTTTGGCTTGGAAGGAGATATCAAATAATTCTGCCTTTGTTTTCTGTACTTTCTATGCATTTAGGATGAAGTAGTTTCATTTCCTCTGTATGTTGAGGCAATACGCTTTGCCTTTCATGAGGAGAACATGGTTCGCACTGCTGTCCGTACTGTGACCCTTAATGTTTATCATAGTAAGATTTACTGTTTTTACGTGGCCTTTTTTCTACTTTTTTTTCTTCAATTTCTTTCCTGCACCTAGTTATGTGATGGTGCAAAAAAATTTAATTTCCTGACAATTGTCTGTACAATTTTCAGTTGGGGATGAATGTGTTAATAGATATATATCCAGTGCCCCTCACACCGATTACTTCTCAAACCTGGTTTCGTTTTTTAGGAAGCAGTGTATGGATTTAAATAGAAAGGTCTCTGAGACACTGAAGTAAGACATCATAGCTTCTTTTTTCTTTGACATATTAACTTCAAATTTTCCTTGTTCCCTGAAATGGAAATTATGGTTACTGAGACAGAAAACCAGGCCCAAATTCAACCTCTGCAATTATTGATGCTGTAGATGAAATTGAGGATAACCTGTATTACTTCAGCGATGTTATCTCGGCTGGAATTCCTGACGTTGGGAGGCTAATAACAGACAGCATTCTGATGCTTCTAATTTTTCCAATACTTCTTCCTTCCTTGAGGATAGTGGATGTTAATGTATGAAACTTCACTTTATGACTTTCTATGCACACTTTGATCAACATTGCATATATTACAGCATGTTTTTATTAATGTTTAGTGGCGTTTCAATCCAGGACATGCAAAGTGGTGTTGCCACTTCTCTCTACTTACTTTGTGTCATCTTAAGGATAGTCAAGATCAAAGATTTGGCAAATACCATAGTTGCTTCTCTGTTTTATCCCTTAGAAGCCTTTACAAAATGTTCTAGGGGTAAAGTCAATGGCTATATAACTGATCATGGTTTTACATCTGAAAGCCAAGAACCAGATAATAATAATCTTGCCAAGCGCAATGCAGAATGCTTGATGGTGAATGTTCCAGACTCTTCTAGTTCTTCAGGTTTTCACCAAGAAAGTGTTACCTCAGAAGATAATTGTAGCAGTTTAAATTTGGCTTTAAGGTAAATGCTACTTTTTTCTCCTGAATTTAAACTTGATTTTCTATTAATATTTAATGTTAGATTCAAAATAGTTCACTTTGTATTTCTTATTGTATTTAATTTGGCTTTAAGGTAAATGCTACTTTTTTCTCCTGAATTTAAACTTGATTTTCTATTAATATTTAATGTTAGATTCAAAATAGTTCACTTTGTATTTCTTATTGTATTTGGAACTGGAAACATTGAGAAACTTGTTATGCCAGATCAAATTATACTGTGTATAAATTTTTCCCAGTTATTTGAACTGAAAATATGCAATTTTTATTCTACTGAATAAAAAGTAATATTCCAGTTCTTGAATTTTTGCTAACATAATTCTGATGATTTATTTTTATCATGACTACTATAATCGATGTAGGGAGGTTTTGCTTGCATATATTACTAAAGGGGATGATGTACAAGTTTTGGGTTCTCTGAGTGTGCTTGCCACTCTGCTGCAAACTAAAGGTTGTGCCAGTGAATATCTGCTTACTTTACCATTGCACTCATTTCTGCTTTCTTAATAACTCTTGTTCTGTAGAACTTGATGAATCAATGGTAGATCGGCTTGGAATTCTTCCACAACGCAAACAACATAAGAAACAGTTATTGGTATGTTGCATCTTCCATTTTGTCTTTTTTAAATATATGACTATATGAGCATTTGACTGTTGACTTTTGCCTCCCTTTGTCAATATGTTGCGTTGGGTAGGATTTCTATTATTGATATTCACAACCCAGATTTTTATAACAGATTTTCTTACATGGTTATATTGTTGCTGCTGTAGATGATCTGTATTCTGTAGTTTACAATTTGCTGCATTTTATGCTGAATATGCTGGAACGTTGAGTATTGAAGCTCAGGAAGTCATGCTATTATTTTTGTTTCTCTTCCTTAGGAATTTATACCAATTAGCATTTTTGTTAGCATCATTGCTATGCATACTACTGTTGAATGTAACTTCAAGTGCCATTATTACAAAATCTGTAAATACAGCAACAACAATAACCGAGCCTTGTCCTACTAGACTCTTAGTATCCCTCTGCATCTAGCAGTTAGGCTACCCTTCATGTGATTGACACACCTCTAATTGTGGCTTCTACAATTGTTCTCCTTCTCCACACATGCCTGAATCATCCAATGTGAAGTTCTACCTTTTTTTTCCTATAAAAGGTTCTACCCAAACTATCTCTCTAGTTCATTCATTCCCAATCCTATGTTGTCCAATATATCCATACATCTATTGCAACATTTTTATCTATGCTGCATTGACTTTATTCTTTTGCTGACTTTTATTTCCCAACATTGTGTCATACTACATCATAGGTCTTATAGCTGGGTGGTAAAATGTTGAGTGGTACCTTTTTAGTCACAAATAACACCCAAAACACCTCTCCATTTCATCCACCTTGCTTGAATCATATGGTTTACATCTCCATCTGTTTCTCCCTTGTTTTGTATGATGGACCCAAGATACTTAAACCATGTCACTTGTGGTATCAGGTATGATATGGTCTTCGATTTTGACTTCAAAGTTAGGATTAATGCGCCTCCTGCTAAACTTAAAGTTTTCTTAAATGAAAGCCATGTGTTCCAAAGTTTGTCTATTGACTCTTTTCATCACTAATTTTTCATTTATTTCCTCTTTTGACTCTTCAACTAGGACTATATCGTTTGCAAATAAAAAAGATGTCAAAAAACTTTCTCTTAATGTAATATCAATGGCACATACTATCATTATCATCCCTCCTCTTCTTGGATGTGATATTTTATAAATGGCGTTGAGGGTGCTGAAGAAGGCTCCATTCAAGGCTTTGCATGCAAAGGAAGAAAGTTGTCTTGTGGATAGAACAAAGAAAAGAGGAGCCTTTGTTGATGGCAGGAATTGCAAATTGGAAATACTTGCTGAAATCTATTCACTTGTGTTTAGAATTGTCTAAATTAAGTTTCAATGAGGAACTTTTGTTTTGATGAAAGAAAGTTAGGATGTGTGAAAACCTGATCTTTATAATGTCTTGAGTGATTATGCTGGGAAGGTATTCTATTCTCTTTAGTTGCTGGAAGAAACGGTGATAAATTTAGTGGAGACTTAGACAGACAGGTTTACCTAGGAAGGTTATTGTCGAATGGTTTATTAATTATTTTCCTATTGATTTTGAAATAGGGCTCATTTCGTAGGAGGAGGGGGAAATAGCTCATAGTTGTAATCTAGTGAAGTGAATTGGTACTTCTTTTCACTTTTGATGAATTTGGTTTATTGTTGTATGTTATTTGATGGGCATTGCATATTTCTGCAGCAAGCTTTGGTTGGTGAGACTTCAGGTGAAGAGCAACTTTTTTCTTCTGAAAATAGCTTGATGAGGGATGGCAGTGGTTGTGAGATCGATGTCTATCTTCAAAAGATCAAGGTTTGCAGTTCCCTATGATTTTTAAGTGTTAGCGGTGCCCTTTTTTTGACATTTTTTCCTTTTTGAAAGCAACCTTAGCTTTATACATTTCTATTTTGTTCATTAGTCTTACTAGCTTATTCTATATTAGATTTAATATCTGACTGTTTCCAGTTTCAACTCCTGGTTTATTCATAGCTAGCCTAATTGAGGATATTTGCATGTCTAGTTTTCCCAGTCAGGCAGGTGCATAGGACACAGATAGTTAATGCTGGAATTTTTCTGCACTAAGTGTCCTTTCTAGTTTTGGTTAATAATTTCAGCAATTGTTAAAACATTGTCTCCTCTCTGTCATGCATGTGACAGAGAAGAATTGTTGTAGCACATTAGCATGTGTAGCTTAACAGACTCTTACCTGGTCTTTTTCCCAAAATGTATCAACACTTTTTTGGTTATTAATTTTGTCTCATGGGACCGTAATTAATTTAGTTATCACCTAGTGAGAATTGGGGATGGCTGGTCATGGCCTTGATAATGGAGTGTTACTTGCTTGTCACTTAGAGATCCCAACGTTCCATCTTACAAGTATAATTTAAAATGGTTCAGAATGTTTCTGTGTACCGTATTTTGAAAACTTGATTGGATGTCTGGACTGGGTTTATCTTCAACTAGTCCTCCAGCAGGTCTGACCTGACCTATGCAACTGGATTGTCATGAATTGATCACAAACTGGGCAAATCTTGTGAATTGATTTATCATTTATTCTCCAATTTCAGAAAATGTAAGTACATAAGAATATGAACCCTGGATCCTTTAGAGGAACAACAGGTTGCCATGTTCTAAAGCAGATGTGTTTCTTAGGTCAAATTTTTTTAATGTAAGGTATTTATATTTCTATAATGTAATGGTTTTTAAGTACTAATGTAATATATGTAGATATATTGAGTTTTCATACAAATTATTGAATCTTGTGGTACATGGTTATGAAGATGAGTATCTGATATGATATGAAACACAATAAATGTGATCAAGATAGCTGCGTGGTTACTGATTATGATTATCTGATATGATATGGAACAGAAATTCAATAAATGACATCATGATAGCTTGTTTGGTGAGGATAAACATATCTGATGTTCTGTGTGATAATTTTGAGGACATGATTGCAAAAGTGGGAATATGCTTTAAAGGAGTTAATTGCAGAGAATAGGAACTGAATCTGCATTTTGAATTTTTCAAGTAGCAACTACTTTAATGCTCTGTTTGGGTCACGTAGGAAATAGGAAGGAAAGAAAGGGAAAGGAAAGAAAGGGAAAGGAAAGAAAGAGAAAGGAAAGAAAGAGAGTGGAAATAAGAAGGAAGAGTGAGTTGTTTGGATGAGTAGAAATAAAAGGTGAAGAAAAGAAAAAAATTTTCTTTTTTCGTTTGGACGAGTGGAAAAAAGAAGGGAAAGAAATATATTAATAGGATAAATTTTATTTTATATAAGATTTTAAAATAGTTTTTTTTGCATTGTATCTTTTTTACAAATATAATTTATTAATTTTTTATTTTTTTTAATTTTTTAAAAAATAAATAATAATTTTAATAATTTAAAATAAATAAAAAAAACAAAAAAAAAACTCCCCCCTCATGTTTTCACGGCTGAAGAGGGGGGAACAAAAATGTGTGGGCCCTGCGGAAAAAAAAACTTTCCCTCCACTAAAGACAAAACGCACCAAACAAGGGAAAGGAAGTTTTTCTCTTTATTTTCTTCCCTCCCCTTTCCTTCCCCCCTAATTCCCTTCATCCAAACAGAACATAAGGGTAGTGAGTATCCACGAAAAAAAGGGGTTATGCCAAAATATAAATGTAAGTGTATTGTACTAATGTGGATACCTGTGCAACACATGGGGTAGACACTTAATTTTAAATAATTAATTGATAGAAACAAATTTAATGATTATAGCCTATACATAACACAAGTAACACAATATAAATATTATTGTTGTAATTTAGATATTAAAAGTTATAAAGTGTAAATATTTGTCAATGTAGTTTAGATATTAATAAAATGTTATATATAATTTTTATTCTTGCAATTTAGATAATATGTTTATTTGGGAACTTTTCATTTGTGATGCAAATATGTATAATATTATTTATGTCTTTATATAATTTTCTGTAAATTTTTTATTTTCTTGCAATCCAAATATTTACTCTTGGAATTTGTATATTAATACATTCTCATGTAAACTTTTCATTTTTGTGAGATGCAAATATTTAGTTACCTTAATAATTTACAAATTAATACAATTTTAAAGTTTTGATTCCTGTGTGATGCAAATATTTATTCATATGATTTAATTATTAATATATTTTCATGTAAAATATTTCATCCTTGTAATGTATATATTTAATCATAACTGATATTAATATATATTTTTTGTAACTTTTTGTTCACGAATATATAATGTAAATATTTACCATTGTGATTTAGAATTTAATAAATTTTGTTCTTGTGATGAAAATATTTATTTTTATAATTTATATTTCAATTTAATTTAATGTTATCATCTCTATATGATGTAGGTATTCCTCTTATAAATTTACTGAAAATGAGGGAGGGGGAAAAAAGATGAAATGGAAAGGTAGAAAAGATTGGTTTAACTAGTTACAGAAACAGAATTATCTTTAATTGTATGGATGTAGTATCATCGTCTAAGAAAAATTAAATGGTATGATCATACATCTTTAATTATATATTTCTTATATGAATAATTATAATTAGAGTCTAATGGGTCCATTATCAATTTTACAAAAGTTTTAAATTGATGTTCACTTAAAAATTTTCATACATTATTATTTATTGCTATCTTTTTTTCTTGATAAATAATAAAAGATAAAGATAATACGTAATGATACTAAAATATTATTTGTTATTAATAAATTTTTTTGACACAAATAATGCATACTAAATAAGTTCATATAATTTAAAACTTAATTATTAAAATTATCTAATAAGTTAATTATCATTAAAATTATTAGCAAAGGAATTAAATAAACTGTATATCATGTATCAATATAATAAGATATGGGCTTACTTATTTTTTCTCAAACAGCCACTTAGTGATATGACACTTCATGTTAGTAGTTTTGAAAATCATACTTGTACACATGTTGCTGTTATTGATATTAAAAAAAGTAACTAATTAAAAAAAGCAATAAATGGACTACATTTGAATGCATTTTGATGGTCATATACATTTGAATGGACAATTGGGCAGTCTTTGATAGTTCAGATTTGATGGTCTGGAAATAAATGGGAAAAAAAAAAATCCAAAGCTGACATGTGGAGGCAAGAACATCCTCCTTTATGTATAGAGTATTAGATATGCTGTCAATTTTGGAGGACCTGTGTGTCATAGTTGACTCTTATTTTATATTTCATGACTTGATTTGATGTTAAAAGTATATTTCATCGGTTCTTATGATTTTATATATTTTTATAATCATATTTTTCAAATTTGAATTGGAATTGTATGAAAACTTGCTTGTTCAATTTTGAAACATATTATATCGCATGATTAAAAAGCTTCTCATTAGTGAGCAATATATCCACTGGGTATTCACAAATTAGTGTTTTGCTTCTTTCTAGGCTCTATGTACTGTCAGTGTGTGTGTGAGAGAGAGAGAGAGAGAAAGATGCAATCCTCCTGTTTCCAATGTGTGTGTGTATATACAATAAATACAATGATTATTATTCCTAATTACCATATATTCATTATATGTACAGCTAAGGTTACCCTATTTACATTCTTTCCAGCTAAAAGAATGAAAACAATGTAATGGAATGGCTGAATAATTCAGTAATGCCTCTTCTCTTCCTTTTATTTAGAGTTTTTGTTTTCTGATTTTGGTATTGGTTTTGAAAGAATTGAGGTTATAAAAATTGATTTGTGTTCAGGGATGATACTTCAAAAGTGAGTATGGAAGAATTGATTTTGTTTGGATTATGCAGTAAAACCACTTTTGAAGTATAAATGTAGATATAAAATTTTGCATTTCCCACATCTGGAATCATTTTACTCAACAGGAAAGATAAATATTTTCACTTCTCTCAAAATCAATCCTTATTGCTGGAAGTTGGAAGTTGGAACCTGATTCTACCTTTAAAAATTGCCAAATGAGAAGAATACTAAAGAAAGCCATTCATTTTGCTGGAAATATGCCTTCCTTGCAAAATAAACAAGCTCTAATAAGAACTTTGGTGAATCTCACCACAAGTAAGTTGGAGAGTCTAATATCTTGTAAACCCCACACTAAAATACCATAATTCTGATGTGGGATTCAAGTCCCATACATTGTAATTGAATTTT
Organism: Canavalia gladiata; assembly: GCA_037954105.1. Lineage (NCBI taxonomy): Eukaryota > Viridiplantae > Streptophyta > Magnoliopsida > Fabales > Fabaceae > Canavalia > Canavalia gladiata. The sequence continues at coordinate 27,989,677 of CM075662.1, forward strand.
AACAAGTTCTTAACAATTTAAGCTTTTTCTCCCTGTTCTCTAATGAGAATAGGTGAAAGAACAAAAGGCCACTGAATTGCAGAATCATGTGATTTGTATTGGTGATACTCAAATCAGATTGAGTTGAGCGGTGCTTTAATGATTCGAAGCCTTTTACTTTTAACCACGAGTCAAATTCCTTTGATCTATGTTGAAATGTGCTATTTGAACCATGATTTGTATGGTTTATAAAATGTACTCGAAAATATATAACCTCTTACGTTACAGGTTGAATTATTGTTCCAATTTTAAAAGTATTGCTATGTTCTAATCAAACTTTTGATCAAATTACATGTACCTTTTGGTGAGACCTCGCTAGAAATGATATTGACATGGAGCTCATTAACAGTGTTAACAATCCCATTGCTGCTTAGGTCCGTAATTTTCAGACCTACAAATATGTTAACAGTCTATCTAAAAAGCCTTAAGATTGGACTCAGGCTATCAATTTTGCTGAGTCTGAGATAATCCCACCTATCATGTAAGGTGTTAGAGCTAAGAGCAGTGGTGAAAATTTTGTATGAATCTGTTAGAAATTTGGATTTTAGGCCTACCTTAACCCCAAAAGCTTGCTCATGAGGTGAGGATTGTTCTCACTTGGTATATACTTGGTTAGCCATATCTCTAGTTAATGTGACTCTTAACACATCCTCCCACGTCTAGGACTTGACAGCTAGAGTGGGGACATATCTGTGGGTAGACCAATCACAGGAATGAACATCTACGGATATCCCAATAACGGATAAAGGATAGATTTTGATACCATGTTAGAAATTTGGGTTTTGGAACTAACTCAACCCGAAAAAGTTAGCTCATGAGGTGAGGATTGTTCTCATCTTGTATATACTTGGTTGGCATATCTGTAATTAATGTGAATCATGTTGATTACAACTTACATGTCTGACCTTTGTATATATTTTGTAATATATTTAATGATCTACAATTTGGTACATTTTGTTACTCAGCATTTCTTAAAAAATTAGTAAATTTTTTCAGTAATGCTTAATTAGAATTTAGTTAAAATTTGAATTTCTTTCCCAATGATATATTAACATGCACATGGCTTCATGGATGTGATTAAATGGTGCTATTTCTTTGTTTCTGTAAGAATATCTAATTGTAAAAATGCAAAAATAAAATTTATGAGGTTAATTTGTCCTCAGCTGAGTTAATTGTTAGTTTTTATTGTTTTTCGTTTCCATTATTGGGTACATTAAGATCCTGGTGTGGGTGATTGGTAATTGTAGTTGCGCTTTACTATTCAGTTTATTTCTTATAATATTGGTGGGATATTATGTTGCATGGTATGGAGATGAGTCAATGTAATATTGTAAGAAAACTAGGGATAACTTCAGAAGTTAGCTTAAGAGAAAAGGATCACCACAAACCTTGGAAGAAGTATTGTCTCAAATCTTAGAGTATTTTGGTCCTATTCCTGGCCAATGTGGGTCATGTGCAGGGTTGGACATCTAGTGTGTGAATTTACAGGATTGAATATCTATGGTAGCCCAACATTAAGACCGGATAGCTTTGATACCATCTTATAAAATTAGACCTAACTTATTTCCAAATGCTAGCTCAAGAGAGGACTACCACAAGCCTTATGAGGAGTATTTTAGCTATATTCCTAATCAATATGAAATATCTTAATAGATATGATACTTAAATACAACTGTTGTTTTCTTGTTAATTAATATACCGGGACAACAACATGAACATATATTAAATAAAATATGTATGCTTATATATTTAAAAATAAAATAAAATATATCTGCATATGATTATCCTATCCTAGACCAAGTTTCAAGTTCTTCTCCCAAGTCCATATATCCTATATGCATCTGATTATCCTATCCAAAAATAAAATGAGACGCCAAAAACACAAATGCAGATGCATTATGAGTATCGGTTTTGGATATGGATATGCCATCATTTTTTGGAGTATCAATGTATCATAGGTCTGATATTACTCAATGGCTATTTGAAATTTTGAATCTATTTTTATAATTTCTAATAGATTTTATCCAAAATTGTATTAATATTTGATTTGGTTCACTTATTTTTGTCATGTATTTGTGGAGCAAGCTATATATTTAATTGTTGTATTTTTCTTCCTTAATATTAGTTAGAGGCTCCTTTGCTTGTTATTGGCTTCCTTAGTTTCTATTTACCATGTATTACAGGAGCAGTATGGGTTATCGTTTCCATCATCTGATATCATAACAAGCCCTCGTGTTCCTAGATTTCAGGTACATGTTTATATTTTGTTTAGTCTTGTTTATGTACTTTGTTGTAATAGTTTCATCTATACTATGTGAAACTCTCCTTGACTCCTTATTGGTTGGGTCACCTTTTCATTTAAGATATGGAACTATAGCATTAGCACATTTGACTCCAGACTCCTTACCAAAGGTCACATTTTTTGTAGCACTACTCAAGGATATGGATGCTGTAGCAAGTTTAAGGAAAATGAAACACTACTCAAGGATGTGTTATTGATATTTGATATGTATAAGGAAATACATTGAATTTTTACACAAAAATATAGTGATTAGTTGCTAATATTCTTAACAATACATTCATCTGTTTCTGTGTATTTTTTTTTGCTGTTCTACACTACTACAGAGCGCTAGCTCTGAAGTTAGTCTCCATTTACCTTTTCTACAATTCTAAGTTCTATCACATTGTTTTTATGCTTAGTAATTTTATATATATATATATATATATATATGTATGTATGTATGTATGTATATATATATGTGATATGTTGAAATTATGATGATTTAGGTATAGAAGGAGAAAGAGGTATACAATAAAATAGAATTGATATTGGCTGAGACATATTACAATATGATAGGATGTTCTAATGAGCTCTGATGTGTTGAATAGTAACTCTTATTTATACTAATCATAATTCTAATTAATTAAGGAAACAAATCATGATAAGATAATAAAATATGGAAACTAATGCTATGAGGTAATGAGAAAATAGAAAAATTAAACCTAAAGGATAATGTAAGACATGGTGTGGGAATTTTTGATATTTTCATATATTCTAACAGGATGCATTTTTCAGGTGCTTGATGCATTAGTGAGCCTCCTTTGCCGTTCTAATATATCTTCAGAGACACTGTGGGATGGTGGTTGGCTATTACGCCAGTTGCTTCCTTACAGTGAGGCAGAATTCAACAGTCATCACCTGGAATTGCTGAAAGTAAGAACATTTGAGGCTTTATGAGCAAGCCTTATGCATGTATCTAGAATTGAGTATTGTTGGTAAATGTTGGAAGTCCACCCATTTGCTCAGTATATTGAAGTAACTTTTTGAGTGGGGCTGACTTGTATACATAGAGCATCTTGGTTCATTGTCAATTTGTTTTATGTTCCTCCAGATATATATGGATACATAATCTTCCTGCTAGGAAACTGTTATGACTGGATAGACACAAATAAGAGAAAAGAATCTTCTATTGCAATCTAACTTCTTGGAACAGTGGGTTTCTAGAGAAGAAGGTGAAACAAATTACAGATGTGTTATTCAGGACTTTGAGAACCTGATCAACTCCCAAAAGCTGACTTTCCCTCCTAACTTCTTCCTATTTATAGCAGCTGTAACCATCCAAGTTCCTAAGGAAGCTTCACTCAATTGCAGCCTCCCTTGATAGGACCTCTAACACTTCTGTGCATGATTAACTGTAATATTTACCTTTTCTCTTTGAAATTTTAGTCCTGTAGTACGAAGTCTGTGGGTACATCTTTGGAAGACATGGTGACCTAAACCATTTCTTGAGATTTACCAAACAATTATAAGGGCTCTGATTGTATGATTGTATCCAGATAATTTGGTTCTTTATTATTATAGACTTCTATTGAAGTTACTGAATATCTTTTCAAAAAATGGTTATTTGCTTACTATTATGAAGTTTAAGTTTTCTTTCTACTTTCTCCTAATATTGTTTCCATAGACCTTTCAAGTAATTTTGAAGTAGTTTGAGAGAAGATACTGATACAAATTACAGAAAAAGCTTTCATGCCTTTAAAGTATTGTCATCTTGAATTAATTTTATTAATCCTAGTTTGGGATGGAATAGGGGTTATTTCTGAATTCCAAAAGGTTCATGTTTAAAGCTGTGGATGATGGTTCTTGGATTTTCAAACATGGTGAGTGATTCAGTGTTGATGGTTTATAAGATGATTGCTTGCAATGAAGCATATGTGCCAATGGCATACAAAATAAGTAATTGTCTGTTAATACATCAATTATATGGGTATGAATATACCATATTTCCATTTGGCTATTGTCAATAAATTCAATATATGAATCTTATATCTGTGCTATTTGCATCTCCTAATTGCTGTTTTATCTATTTTCCTCTCAAATACAGGTGTCATATAAGAATTCTGCTTCTGCTCTTGTAAAGGAGGTTAGAGGTTTCTGGCCTGATCTTCTTATTACTATTCTTTGTAATGAGTGGAGAAAGTGCAAAAGAGGTGATTCTATAACATATCTTCTTGTGCTTTTTTAATGGTTTTTATGCTCAACTGGTTTACTTATGTATTTCAAGCCTTCAATTAAATGTTTTTGTACCTGTAGCAATGGAGTCATCATCCCCTCCAAAAGAACCGAAGTGCATACTTTTTCCATCTCAGATGCTTTATTTGGAAGGTAAGCTTGTACCTTTTAGATGTTCCAACATTCATTTTTCACTTTGGCTGGTTGTTATGGAGAGAAGTGTAAGGTGTTTAATTAATGCTTCTGTTTGTACAGAAGATATCCCCGAGGGATCATCATTTGCTGCTGGAGAAAAAATGCACGAGTTGGTGAAGGTCTGCACTTATTCTGTTTTGTTATTTTCCTGCTATAGCATAACATGCTAACACCCGGGCTTTTCTCAATTGTGGGTTTTGATGGATTGTGTACCCTGCTCTTTCTGTTAGGTATTTGTACTTCTGCACCAACTTCAAATATTCACTCTAGGTAGAACTGTGCCTGAGCAACCTCTTATTTATCCTCCTGGTGATCTCCCAGAAAATTCTCGAGCCCAGACTTCTGGAATTGATGTCTTGGGCCCAAAACCTGGCACTGAAGTCAGCCTTGGTAAATGTTCTTAACTGCAGCTTTCTGTATTCCCTCTGGATTGAGTTTGCATATATTTGGTTATTACTCTGACGTAGGAGGGATCAAATGGTAAAAGGAAGAAAGAAGAGAATCAGGGAGAGAAGAATCCCTGGGCAGGGGAGGACTGACAAACAACTCTATAGTAATCTAATTGCATAACCTAGTGTGACATGACATGATAACCAAGCACTCCTAATTTTAGATAGACATTTATAATTTTTGCGCTCTATCATTAGAACACCTGGTACTGATAGATACCCCATTTTGATATGTACTGAAACATACAAACATCTTATTTATCCATTATCCTAACATTCATAGAGCGCTCTGTATTCTCTCCCCATTTTCCTTTAGAAAGGAGCGGGAAACAATTTGGTATTTCTATTTTCTTTTCATAATACTGTGCTTAGCTGTTGAAGAGTAATGAGCCATTCCAAGTTTAAGAAATGGTATGCAAAGAGCTGTTTTGAGTGTATACTGCAAGGCTTTATGGCTTTACAAGGCCAAGATTGTAAAATGATTGTAAACATGGTATGTCATCTCAGATTAGAAAAGTTAGATGATGCAAATACCCATTGTTTTTTGGTAATGAACTTAACTGCAGGCAACAAGAGAGAATTGTTCCCAGTTGAAATTTGAAGGAATGTTCTCAATTTTCCAAATAATAATTTATTATGCAAATTTTAGTTTTATTTTTCTCTCTTAATAGCATAGTGTTTGGAGAACACCCTCAATTTGGTTCTCTAAAATTAAATGTGTCATCGCATTTGTTGATGGGATTTGAATGATAAGAAATAGAGTTGAAGACTAGTACACATAGGATATGGAGATAAATGAAAGTTCTACGATGTTTTTATTTTTCTTGTAACTCAGCCTTTATATAGACTTATAAAAGAGAAGAATGTGAACATAAAAAATCCACAAAACCTCGATATGGTCAAAGAGTCTTAATAATCTTCCCTTCTCATTCTCCTCATGAGCCTAAAGATTTTAAATGCATTAAAAGTATGATGTTTCCAACAAAAATTATACCCAAGTCTTTCAAGAATATTCATCAATAAACATAATAAAATACCTTTTACCTTCATTAGAAATTGGTCCACAAATGTCAGAGTGAACCAACTCCAAAACTTCCTTGACTCTTCATGACCTGCCCTTGAAAACTGAGAGTGGTGTTGTTTGCCAACAACACATTCTTGACAAACCAGTGAATAAAATTTAAATAAGATCAATTTACTATATTCTTTTGGAGAATCTTCAATCTATCAAAACTCAAATGACTAGACCAAAAATGCCATACCATGAAAGCTCTTTTACTTCCACCATTAAGCATGATTGATCAATCTCAATCTTCAATGAGAACAACCTTTTGGAACTCATTTATACAAAATAGCAACAACTACACTTGCAGGATCATAAATCTCACAAGCACCATTCTTCATGGGGATAATATAATCCTTTTCTAGTAATTGACCAACACTGAGCAAATTACTCTTCAAAGCAAGAACATACAGGGCATTAGAGATTGTTTTACTAAGTCATTCTTGGTTTGAATCCTAATGTCACCTTTTCCCATGACATTCATAGTGGAACAATCACCAAAACTAATTGGAGAACAAAAATCTTATTTTAAACAAGAAAAAGAAGACTTATTCCCACTCATATAGTTATTGTAATTGGTATCCACATACCAAACATCTTACTCAAGTTCCTTTCCAAGTCATCAACAAGGTCTCTACTTTGTTCTCAACAAAAGTGGATTTCTTGTTATTAGGCATCCTAGTACAACATTCAGAAGGATAATGACTAAGTTTATGGCATATAAAATGCTCTACCTTAGATTTGTCAAGATCTTGTCTTCTGCCTTTGCCTTGATCATCGTGGGCTCTAAAACTCTTTTTGTCATCTCTATTGCATCCATCTCTATTTCTACGATCCCCCCTTCCTCTACCTCTACTTCTTCTCTTTCCTCTAGAGCTAGAAAAATGAGTATTATTAGACCTTCAAAGCTTGCTCGTCAAAAGCTAAACTCCAATTCATCTTTTGCTCTTGGACTTACAAGGAGCTTTGCAATTCATCAAGAGAGAATGCATCTATAATCTTTTGACTTCTCAATGGCCCAAACAACATAATCAATAATCAATCTTTGGTGATAACTGATAAGGATTGCAAAATCTTCTCCATAATGGTAACTTCCTCCATCTTTTCTCTATGGAATCGCATCATGGTACTAATATCCATGGTTCTAGCACAATAGCTAGTGACAGATTCTCCATCTTTCGTCCACAAAATCTTGAAACCCCTCCTCAAGGCTTGAAGTTGTGCTTGCTTCACTCTATTAGAGTCTTGATACTTCTTCATTGAATCTCAAATATCCTTTGAAGCATCTTTGCATAGAAGAGTTTTCAAGATGAAATGATCAATAACCTTAAAAAGAAAATTCTTCGCTGTCAAATCTTAGCTTTCTTGCAAACTCAGCAATGTACCAGGACTCTTTTGATCACAGGAAGTTCTCCATCAATATACTCCAATGGTCATAATGCCATCAAAGCAAGGAATGGCTGGTTTCACAAAACTGCTCTACAAAGTCACGGGTGATAAGAGAGAAAAAATGGAACACAAAGCTATTACTTTTTCTGGGTGAAGTCTCCTCATGTGTTTCTCTCCCTTTTGCTGGATCAAAACAGCTCAAATGCCATTGATAAGAAAATAGAGCAGAAAACTGATACACACAGGAGATGGAGGTAAATGAAAGTTCTGCGATGATTTTATTTTTCTTGTAACTCTGCCTTTCTATACACTTACAAAAGAGAAGAACGTGGGCATAAGCAAACCCACTAACAGATCCACTAAAAACTAAACAACACATGAAAACAATTCATCAAATTGACTTCCTAAAGTTAAGGACCAATTAATTTATTCAAGTAAAAGAATAACAATGTGAATTGGATATTTTCCAACATTGAAAGTCCAATAACTCACCTATTCAGAGGGTATACCCCAGGAGGAGGCATAGGATGTCGAAATCTGCCATGTAACTGTTGTGTAGGACAGTTATGTGTTTAATTATGCAGGACAGGTTTGTGTCTTATCCAGGACAGTTGTATAGCAGTTATGTTTCCTTGTATATGATCTAAGTGTGGATCAAGAGGCATTTATTATGTGTGTATTTGATAGTTTGGACAGAGTTCTCTGTAGGAGTTTCTCAACTCTGGAACAGCATTCTTGCTGTACTTCTGTATCATTTTTGTGTTTAATCATAATAAACACCAATTTAAGTTGATTCTATCATCAGTCCTTCAAAAAGTTTGTAATCCCTTAAATATTTAACCTCACAAAATTAGTCTCTCATTTTTTTATCACTTGGTACTTTAGGTTCCATAAAGATAAGGAAGAATTACATTGACACCTCTAAGATTCATTAAAAAAGCTTCCGATACCCTTTCATTTTTTATCCGACATAATCGTCCCTTGATTTACATAAAAACATAACACCGCATACCTTTCTCAATCATATAACTCTATGCAAATCTCTTTTAATTTCTTATCATATTATATGCATAAGTAAGGTCAAAAGTAATGTAAAAAACGAAGAGATATTGAGTGTTTTTTCGATTAATTTTACGTGTTAATATAATTTGTCTAAAGATAAATATAGTGACATTTTAGATCTTTTGATGGGTTAATTTGATGAAAAAATCTTAAAAAATTAATACAATGATGCATTAGATCATGGAGGGATTAATATAATGACCTAGATTTTTAGAGGATCAATGTTGTGATACATGTAACTTAGGAGGACTAAATTGATGATGTTTCTTTATTTTAGGTTATATCTCGTATTTAATTCTTAATCTGGCTAGATGAAGAAAGTTACATTATAGTAGAGTAGGCAATCAACAAGCTTTTGGATTTTGGTTAAAATGCTCTTATTTTCCATTTGCAGTTAACTCTATGCCTTGTAGAATTGCATTTGAGAGGGGCAAAGAGCGCCATTTTTGCTTCCTAGCAGTCTCTGTAGGAACATCTGGGTGGCTTGTGCTTGCAGAAGAATTGCCACTGAAGAAGCCCTATGGAGTTGTTCGGGTTGCTGCACCTTTGGCTGGGTCCAATGTATGCATAGTTGTCTACTACCCTTTATCTTGAATCAAGTAGTTTGATTAGTTGATAATTATGGTACAAATGTTTGTTGGTTTAGATGCAAAACTGAACGGTGAATGTAATTTAAAAAACTGAATTTTACTATTACTTTTAATCTGATTCCTCAGCATATAAATTTGCTATCCTCTTTCTTTAGCCCAGGATTGATGATAAACATTCAAGATGGTTACACCTGCGGATCCGGCCATCTTCTTTACCCGTTCTGGATCCTGCCAAGTTCAAAGCCCATGGCAAATTAAAGACAAAAGCTTTTGTGGATGGAAGATGGACGTTGGCGTTCAGGGATGAGGTGTCTTGCAAGTCTGCTCTATCAATGATTCTTGAAGAGATTAATTTTCTGAGTGACGAAGTTAACAGAAGACTAAAACCTGTGCTCAACCTTGAAACCGCAATGGATATATCAGACCCATCTACGAGTGTTCCAGAGGATTCCTTTTCAAATAGAACACCTCATAATTCGGTGTAAGGTCTGCGGCTTTATTTACAATAATAGGCTGTTTTCTGCTCGAGGGGTGGGAAATTATTAAGTCGATCACCCTTTTGTATATGTTCCAAAAACTCACACAAAATTTGTAGATTAGCAACTGTGGTTTAGTGTCATTCTTTTTGTATACTAGCCTTTTCTTTTCCTGATTTGTAAGTTTATACCCTCTCTTCTCATTCTTTAGGAGCTCTAACCTAGGTCTCATTTTTCTTTTGTTTTACATTAATACTACGCACTGTAACAACAAATGTAAATTTGAGGGAACCCCATAAGGAATTCTTTTTTCCTCCGTCCAAACTAGTGTCTATTTATCTAACTTTACTTTTTTAACGTGTTATTGCTAATTGTATGGATTATGGAGCAATGATAAATTCATGAATCACACGGTTTTTAAATTTAGATCACATGACAAATGGCGGATGACTTTTGAGGATTAATTGGTGCAATATCACTTATATGAATGACGATTGTTTTTTTCTTTAATTTGTTTTTACTTTCTTTTTCCATTTATCATCAGAGAAATTAAAAAATGAAATAAATTTAAATTGTTAAATGAAAAGAAACCGAGCATTATTTAACGCATCTTATTTGATTATTTTGACGCATTATTTTTGTTCTAAAATAGAAGGTTCACATTATCACTCGTTTATTTAGTACACATTTGTTTTGGATATAATATATGGCTGTCCTATTTTGTTTTTATTCTTTTGAAATAAAGGTTTCAACCTCTTAATGATGAATGGTGATTGTATTTTGTGAAACTTATCATTCTCTAGTTTAAAATCAAAACAGTGAGCATTATACATCAGTTATATGATATATTCTAATATTTTTGTTTATAAACTTTACGTTTTGATACTATTTATGATTCAAAATTAACTTAGTGAATTAACGATTTGAACCACAATTAAATAACCTCATTCTCACTCGTGTGTTAATGATGATTATCTTTTGAAATTTTTGTTAGAATAAAATTTCATTTATTCAAAAGTTTATATTAATAAAATTATATCTTTGTTTTTTTTTTCTAATCTATAAACAACATTGGTCTATTATTCTTAAGGTAGTTGTGAGAGAGAATTGAGATCAAAATATGGAAATGAGATTCTTTTCAACCATGGTTCCTCTTGTGTTTGGAAATGAGATATTTTTCAACCATGGTTCCTCTTGTGTTTGATGCTGATGATTATAAGGCTTGGGCAGTCAAAATGCAGCCTTATCTTAAGGGTTGTGATTTATGAGAAGTTGTGAAACCAATTATGAAGGTCCTCCTCTTCTAAATAATCCAACCATAAATCAAATCAAGTACCACAATGAAAGAACAATCAGGAAATCCAAGGCTAAAACTTGTCTATTTGTTGTTGTTTCCCCTATCATTTTCAGTAGAATTATGACTTGTGATTTAGCCAAATCCATCTAAGACTTCTTCAAGGATGAGTATAAAGGAGATGAAAGAATTAGGAACATGGTGTTAAACCTGATTAGAAAGTTCAAAAGGTTGCAAATGAAAGAGTCTGAGACAATTAAGGAGTATTATGATAAACTAATAACGCAAGAATCCTTAGCACGGACCTCTCAGAAAATAGGTTGGTGTAGAAAATTTCAGTTTCCTTACTTGAGAGATTTAAGGCAACCATTGCCTCTTTGGAGAATATCAAGGATTTATCTTAGACTAAATTAGCACAATTGCTTAGTGCTTTGAAAGCACACTAGCAAAGGAGATTAATGAGGAAAGAAAGAAGTGTAGAGAGTGCTCAAAGGCTATTATAGGAGAAGGAAGTGCATGTAACTATATATAGGAAGGTACTCTCCATGCAAGCACTATGGAAAAAAGGCCAAATGTGAAGTGTAGAAAATTTCATAAGCTTGGACACATTGAAAAGTTTTGCAAAGAGAAAATAGATCAGCAGTAATATGAAGCATATGTTGTTGTCCAACAAGAGGTAGATTAATTATTTGGTTCTTCTTATTTCAATTCTAATACTTCATGTGAAAGTTGGGTTATAGACAATGGTTGCACCAACCACATGACTTGGGATAAAATCCTATTTAGGAACCTTAACAAATTAGTACTATCAAAGGTAAGTATTGGAAATGAAGAATACTTGGATGTGATGGGTAATGGGATTATAGCCATACTGAGTTGTGCTATAACAAAGTTAATTTCTAATATGATGTGTGTGCTTGAGATTGAAAAAATTCATTGAGTGTGGGGCAGCTAATAGAGAAGGGATTTAAGGTGATATTTGGAGAGGGAAAGTTTTTGTTTTTGATGTAAATGATTAGGAACGTTTTAGAATTAAGATGCAGTATGAAAGATTTTCCTTGAATCCACTCAAGAAGGAGTAAATGGTCTTCAAGTTCCAAGTAAATGTCTCTCAGATATGGCACAAGAAATTAGATTATTTTCATCACAAGGCATTGCTACATATGCAAAAGAATAAGTTAGTATGTGGGTTTCCAAACATGGAGGAGTAGTTTCCAATTTGCAAAGTATGCTTGATGGGAAAGCAAAACAGACTTCCATTTAAAGAATCCATGTGGAGAACTACTCGAAAATTGTAATTGATACACATAGATGTTTGTGGTGTTCATGTAACTCCATCACTAAATGACACTAGGTATTTTTTATTTTCATTGATGACTTGATAGAAATATGTTGGATTTATTTTATGAAACAAAAATATGAGGCTATAGCAATTTTTATGAAGTTTAAAAATTGGGTGGAAAATCAAAGTGGTCACAAGATTAAGATTTTTAAATCAGACAATGTGACAGATTATACTTTAGAAAGATTCAACTCTTTTTGTGAAGAGGTAGAAATTGAGCATCAACTAATTGTCCCTTACTCTCCACAACAAAATGAAGTTAGTGAGAGAAATAATAGAACCATTATGAAGGTGACTAGATGTTTGCTTCATGAAAAGAATTTGCCAAAGCAATTTTGGGCAGAGGTTGCAAACAAATAGTTTTGTTTTTTTTTTTACTAAACTGGTTACCTTTAAGGGCGATGAAAAAGAAGACACCATTTGAAGCTTGGTTTGGTTTCAAGACAATTCTAAAAAACTTGAAGGTGTTTGACTTCTTTTGTTTCTATCATGTTCTGTAGATCAAGAGAAACAAGCTAGAAGAGAAGGTTAAATTGGGATTGTTTGTTGGCTATAGTTTGATTTTCAAAGCCTACATGATCTATCAACCAGAAACAGGAAAGGTGATCACTAGTAGGGGTGTGCAGTTCTTGTAAGACAAATAATAGGACTAGACAAACAAGTTGATGACATTCCATCTAGAGGCACCAGATTATTGGCTGATGTATATCAGTGGTGCATTATGGTTGTTCTAGAACTAACAGGATTTGATGAAGCCAAGAATGATCAAAGATGGATGAATGCAATGAAGGAGGAGTTAACTATGATAAAAAGAACTATAAGTGAGAGTTAGTGGAAAAACCTAAAGAGAGGAAAATCAGTAGGTTGAAGTGGGTATTTAGGACTAAACTTAATCCTGATGGATCAGTAAATAAGTATAAGGTCAGGTTAGTGGTAAAGGATTATGCACAAATTTGGGGAGTAGTTTTTTCTAAAATATTTGCACTTGTAGCAAGGTTAGACACAATCAGAATGATCCTTGCTTTGGTAGTTCAAAAGGATTGGAAGGTTTATCAACTAGATGTTAAATTTGCCTCTTTTGAATGGAATACTATAGGAGGAAATCTATGTTGAGCAATCGGAAGGATTCATCACATTAGACCATTAGGAGGTTTATTCACTAAAGAAAGATTCCTATGGTTTGAAGCAAGCTCCTAGAACCTTATACAATAATATAAATTATCATTAATTAAGCTTGGGATTTGAGAAAAGACTAAGTGAATCCACACTCTACGTTAAGAAATTTAGTTATAACATAATTATTGTCTCTTTATATATAGATGATTTGCTGGTGATGAAAAATGATTATGTTCATATTAATATATTTAAACAAGATATGATAAAGATGTTTGAAATGATAGATCATGGTGAGATGTTCTACTTTATTGGTATTAGAGATTAAGCAAGATGAAAATGAAATCTTCATATGCTAGAAGAAGTATTTCAAAGATATTTTGAAGATATTCAATATGGAGGAGCACAAAAGTATGAATACTCCTATGGGTCATAAAGGAAGTTGCAAAAGAATGATGGAGTTGAACCTACAAATGATGATATCTATAGGAGTTTAATTAGTTTCCTAATGTATCTCACTATAACAAGACCTGATATCATGTTTTCTATAAGAGTTTTGTTCTGGTTTCTTAGTTTTCCTAGTTAATTGCATATGGTAGCAGCAAAGAGAATGTTAAGCGATATGCAAGGTAAACTTTCATATGGAATCAAGTTTAGCAAGGTTTAGGAATTCAAACTACAAGGCTATTTCGATAGTGATTGGGTAGGATCGGTTGATGACATGAAGAGAACCTTTAGATGTAACACCTATAAATTCTCATAATGAACTCTTTAGGTTACAAATAATCTTTATAAAGAAACCAAGTAGGATTAAGATTAAAGATAGAGAAATTTGGTGCAAATGACAAAAATGCTCCTCCACTTGGGCAACCCAAATAATGTGCAGGAAAAAATATATGACAAGTATTAAGAGACATTCTAAGGATTAAATAACATTAAGAATGATCAAAAAGTCATGAGGAAAGTTTAAAAACAAAAGAAGGGATGAAAAAGCCCTCAGAAAACTTTAAAAACATCCAAAACACCCCTAGAAAGCTTGCTTTCTGCAAAAGGGTTAATTTGTTCCTAGAAAAATATCAAATGACCTTAGATTAACTTGAGAACAAACCAATAAGTGTTATAATTGTTGGAGGAACAATTTGAGAACTTTTCAGGTAATGCTGAGAAAAGTTACAAAACTTTTCCTGGAAGACCAGGAGAGTAAGAGTGAGGAAGAAGTCAAAAGTGGACCTCACATGGTTTGCATGAAAATTTTATGTGGAAAACATGGTGATGAATCACCATATGAAGCCAACCCAAGTAAATGCACAAAAGACATAAACCATAAATATAAATATTCCTTTAACCATTGTTAAGGTTAATTAACCTTGATTAATTAAAATTAACCATGCTTAGAGCAAGATAAAATTGACTAGTGACTGTGAACACTGAATTATGTCCGAGGATAAATTTAAAACCCAAAATAAATTATTTTATTTTTTATTCTAAAATCAAAAAATAACAAAAAAAAAGAATACAAAAAGAAAGAAAAAGAAATTTTTAGTTAAGAATTTAGTTAGAAAGTTGGCTGGATTAGTTAATGACGGTTAAGAATTAGTTAGAGAAACAAGAAAAAAGAAAAAAAGAAAAAAAATAAAAATAAAGAAAATAATAAAAAGAAAACAAAAAAGAGAAAAATCAAAAAATAAAAAACGGAGTCCCGCCAAATTTTTTTCTTTTTTTTTTTAAATTTTATCTATAAATAGGGACTTTCATTTAGTTTAAAGGGGGCTTTACTTCTGAAAAATTTCAGAATTTCTAAGGAGAGAAGGGGGAGCACTTGGAGTCTTAGAGAGGATTTTCAGAATTTTCGAAGGGAGGACCTAGGAGAATCTCTACCTCTGCCTTCAACTCTGCCCTTGGTTTTTATGGAACCAGTTCTTCATCACCTTCCAATGGAGGTTAGGTTCGACTTTTATTCCTCTTAAGTTTCTTGCTTCTTCTCGGATTTCAGAGTTCATTTTCGTCTCTATTTTTCGTTTTCATTTTTGATCAGTCAAATGATCTCCGATTTCAGTGATTTTTATTGTGTTCTCTTCATATTTCTCTCTAGTTTAAGGAATGATATTATTTGTCTAATTTGGATCTGAAATGAAATTTATATGGCCTGATTACCAAAGCATGTTCGTCTTGGTATGCAAATGAACCTAGCTATTTGGTTTGTGCATAACTTGCTCATTTTTGGTTGGATTATGTCAAACTTGTTTTGTTTGATTCCTATGATCCATATCTATAAATTTATCAGTTTCAGTTTTTCAGATCTACCAAAAAATATTTTCGAAAAATTCTAAGATTTGAATTCAAATTTTGGCGCCAAAAGCTCGGTGTTCTTAAGGTTGATCTTCGTCTCTGTTTTTCGTTTTTGTTTTTAATCGGTCAAATGATCTCATATTTCTATGATTTTTGTTGCGTTCTCTTTTTATTTCTCTCTAGTTTCTGTAATGATATTACTTGTATAATTTGGATCTAAAATGAAATTTCTATTACCTGATTACTGAAGTATGTTCGTCTTGATGTGTAAATGAACCTAGCTCGTTTGATTTGGGCATAACTTGCTCATTTCTTGTTAGATTTGTGTAAAACTTGTTTTGTTTAATTCCTATGATCCATATTTTGGATTGGTTGGTTTTAATTTTTCAGATATACCAAAAAATATTTTCTAAAAATTCTGAGATTTGAATTCAAATTTTAGCGCCAAAAAACTCTTGTGTTTTGAGGTTAATCTTCGTTTCTATTTTTTGTTTTCATTTTTGACCAGTCAAATGATCTCCAATTTCAGGGATTTTTCTTGCTTTCTCTCTGTCTTTCTCTCTAGTTTCTGGAATGATATTATTTGTCTAATTTGGATCTAAAATGAAATTTCTATCGCCAGATTACCGAAGCATATTCGTCCTGGTGCGTAAATGAACCTAGCTTGTTTGATTTGTGCATAACTTGCTCATTTTTTATCTGATTTTTGTCAAACTTGTTTTGTTTGATTCCTATGATGCATATGTTTTAATTGGTCAGTTTTAATGTTTTATATTTACCAAAAAATGTGTTCGAGAAAATACTGAGATTTGAATTCAAATTTTGGTGCCAAAATCTCTTGTGTTCTTGAAGTTTTTGCGTAGATCTTGTTCTTTTAACCTTGTTTAGGTATTAGTTTTCATGTTTTGATTCTTCTATATGTATTTATTTTTGATTTGTTTATGTTTATATTTCCTCCTTTCTAAATCAAATCTTCAAAAACTCCATTTTTTTTTTCTAAAAAACAACTTTCAAAGCTTTACAAGATCTGAGATCTCACGCAATGAACTCCGAAGTTGAAAGTGCAGCAAACCCTGTCTTTCGATATTCGGAGAATCATATGAGTCGCAGTGCAACCCTCGCTTGCCTTCGACTTTGTGCATGTGGATCGAAGATCTCATTTTTTAATCTCTCTTCAAAATTACCTTTTTTCAAAATAATTTGCAGAGCTTTAAAAGATCCGAGATTTCACGCAATGAACCTCGAAGTTGAAAGTGCAGCATACCCTGTCTTTCGATGTTTGGAGAATCATATGAGTCGCAGTGCAACCCTCGCTTGCCTTCAAATTTGAGCATGTGTGTAAACACTCAATTATGTCCGAGGCCCCCAATCATTAAAATTAACCAAAAGTTAATTTAATTAAAAATTTGAAAAGATGTAAAACTGAAAAATAGAAAGAACAGAGAGCAGAAAATACAGAAAACAAAAAGCAAAAAAAAATAAAATAAAAAAAATAAATAATAATAAAAAGAAAATTAAAGAATAAGTAAAAATGATAAATAGAAAAAAATAAAACTAAAAAAAAACAAAAAAAAGGTAAAAAAATGAAAATTGAAAAAAAGAAAAAGCTGAAAAATCAAAATAGGGAACAAAAATTTTGAAATCAAAGGGGTTGGTTTTTGGCTCTCAGAGAGGGGGTGGCTTTTGGCCCTGGGAAAGGACTTGACCCCTGCTAAGAGAGAGGAAGCTGGCTTTTGGCTCTTTGAAAGAGCTTCACCCTTGCCAAGAAGGGATGTGTCTATATATACCTACAAACAAGAAAGGAAAAGAGGCTTTTTCTCATTTTTTGGAAATTCTTGGGAGGAGGAGAACTTGGAGTCTTAGAAGAGGGATTTTCAGAACCTTTGAAGGGAGGACCTAAGAGACTCTCTGATATTCAATTCAGCCCTTGGCCTCCATAGAATCAGCTCTTCATCACCTTCCAATGGAGGTTAGGTCCGAATTTTATCCATCTTAAGTTTCTTGCTTCTTCTCGGATTTCCGAGTTCATTTTCGTGTCTGTTTTCGTTTTAATTTTTAATCGGTCAAATGATCTCCGATTTTGGTGATTTTTGTTGCGTTTTCTTCGTCTTTCTCTCTAGTTTCTGGAATGATATTATTTGTCCAATTTGGATCTGAAATGAAATCTTTATCACTTGATTACCGAAGCATGTTCATCCTGGTGCGCGAATTGATCTAGCTTGTTTGATTTGTGCATATCTTGCTCATTTCTGATTGGATTGATGTCAAACTTGTTTTTTTTGATTCCTATGATCCATATATTTCAATTGATTGGTTTTTATTTTTCAGATCTACCAAAAATAGTTTCTAAAAATTCTGAGATTTGAATTCAAATTTTGGCGCCAAAAACTTGTGTGTTCTTGAGGTTCATTTTCGTGTCTGTTTTTCGTTTTAATTTTTGATCGGTCAAACGATCTCCGATTTTGGTGCTTTTTGTTGCGTTCTCTTCGTCTTTCTATATAGTTTCTGGAATGGTATTATTTGTCTAATTTGGATCTTAAATTAAGTTTTTATGGCCGAATTACTGAGGTATGTTTGTCCTGGTGCGAAAATGAACCTATGTTGTTTGGTTTGTGCATAACTTGCTCATTTCTTGTCTTTTTTTTGTCAAATTTGTTTTGTTTGATTCCTATGATCTATATCTTTCAATGTTTTGGTTTTAATTTTTTAGATCTCTGGAAAAATATTTTTTGAAAAATTTTGAGATTTGAATTTAAATTTTGGCGCCAAAATCTCTTGTGTCTTTGAAGTTCTTTAGTAGATCTTGTTCTTTTAACTTTGTTTAGGTATTATTTTTCATGTGTTGATCCTTCTATATGTATTTCCTTCTGATTTGTTTGTGTTTGTATGTCCTCCTTTGAAAAAAATTCCTAAGAGTGCATGACCATATACATGCATCCTATATGCTAAGTCTAGCTTAAGTCATGCATGATTAAGTCATTGAACCTAAAGAGTTAAGTGTTTGCTTGAATCAAAATAAAAAAAAAACTTAATTCTTTCCTGTGGACCTTATGACCTAAGCTGGATTGGAGACAATTAAACAAGGAACATCAATGGAGGCTCAATCCAACCTTTTATTCCGCTTAATTTTATTGGTTCTCCTCGGATTTTCGAGTTCATCTTCATCTCTATTTTCAATTTCTTCTTAGATTGTGCAACGGATTCTAATACGGGCAAGTAGCATTCTCTACTGTTACGTATTTTAATTCGTGCTAATTCAAATACGGCTTACGACGATTTGGATTATGCAAGCACGTTTTTTTTTTTTTCTAAAAATTCTTCTGCTTCCAAAACATCTGCTTTTTTTCTCAGATTGTGCAAACGGGTTCTAATACGGGCAAGTAGCATTCTCTACTGTTACGTATTTTAATTCGTGCTAATTCAAATACGGCTTACGACGATTTGGATTATTCAAGCACGTCTGTTTTTCTAAAAATTCTTCTGTTTCCAAAACATCTGTTTTTTTTTCTCAGATTGTGCAAACGGGTTCTGATACGGGCAAGTAGCATTCTCTACTGTTACGTATTTTAATTCGTGCTAATTCAAATACGGCTTACGGCGATTTGGATTATGCAAGCATGTCTGCTTCCCTAAATCCTGTATTTTCTTAAGAAACATTAATTTTTTTTTTTACCTAAGATCACCCTTTTCTTCTCCAAGAGATCAAGTCTCTTAATCAGAACTACGTAAGCCTTGAGTTTCCCATTGCACCGGGGAATACGTAGGAGCAGGATCAAGTCCTGTCAGGTTATTTTCTATAAACCTATTTATTTTCTATTCTATTTTAAGGGATCAAACAGTTTTCAAAATATCACACACTCAGTTTAAGGGTACCGTTCTTTGGAACGGGCGAGTAGGGTGCCTAATACCTTCCTTACTCGTAACCGACTCCCGAACTTCGAATCTCATCCTTGAGTTAGGGTTTTTCCAAATCTTTTCCCTTAAAACAAAAATTTGGTGGCGGCTCCACAATCAAATTAATTCATTTCAAAATTTAGCGAGTCCGTCGTCTCGTCATAATTACGGTTATGACAGATGGCGACTCCACTGGGGACTTTTAGAGAGTCAAGCCCTGTTTCAAATTGAGTGTATAAATGCATGTTGATCCCTTTTTCTATTTATTCACATGTTGTTATTTATTTCTGATATTCATGATTATTCAAGTTTGTATGTTTCTCACCCTAAGGTAGAAGACATATATATATCCATTGTGTTTAAATTGCAGGTTATTCCACACATTGTAGTCCTACATGCATAACATGAGTGGGGCCCTACACCCGGGTCCGAGTGAAAACCTAGGACTAGAGGGGTTTAGTGGTGTCACTTGGGATGCACGTCCCGTTTGACTATCACGAAAACTCCAACTAGAGTGCGTCTTTTTCTTAGTGCCCTACAACTGGTAGCCTTCTTTACGGTTGTAGCAAGCACTAGGAATTAGAACTTGGCTCTAGTGACCATCATAACCTCCAGGATTACAAACTACCCTGTGTGAGAAGCATATATTAGAAAGACCTTAGATCTCTGTCACATAACCTCACATATGACAAAAAAAAAAAAAAGGGCAAAAACATATTTATTTTGGGAAAAAACACAAAATATTAAGATTTGAAATTGATTTAGATTAAAAAAAAGCCAAAGAAAATTAGAAACTAAAAAAAGAAGAAAATAAACAGATTTGGCAAATGAAATCATAAAAATAAAGAAAATTCAAAAAATAATTTTTTATACTAATAATTTAAACTGGGGCAAATTTTTGCCTAAACCAATTCAAATTAAGATTTTGGAAAATAAACATATACAAACCCAAAAATGCTTTTAAGTTTGAAAGGAAATTTAGGGAAATTTTAGCAAAACTAAAATGTTTTTTTTAGCAAAACAAAAAAAATATATAATACTAAAACTACTAAAAATCCAAAAAGAAGCCAAAATAAATAAAGAAACAAATCATTCAAAATAATCAACTTTCAAACCTCTAATTATTTGTGCATCCAACATTGCATTCATCCATTTGTTAAACAAGTTTATCATCAATTTTGAAAATTATCCCCACCGCTCTTATTTTAAAATTCACTAAAGCATTAACGTTTTTATCATTCATTGATTTTGGCATTCACTTTGTTTCTCAAAAATTAATTTTTAATTTAACAGAAAGATTAAAAATTGAAGACAGACAACTTTCTCAGCATCCTTATAGAACCCGTTCCAGATCAAGAATCATGGATGAGTTGGAGAGACAAAACGAGGAACTGAAAAATGAGGTCAAATCTCTAAAGCAACAGATGACCAAGCTGATGGAGGCCATCCAATCATCCAAACAAAAAGAGGCAAGGGAATCTCTACCAGGAGAACCAAACGACCCATCATATCTTCCAGGGTTCACTCCACAAAACCCTTCAACATTAACCATGCCTCTACCAACCGAAGGGGTTTATTATGGGTCTCCTCACCACCATACATATACACTACCCCAAACACAAGCTCAAACACAAACCCAAACACATAACCTACCGCCAAACACCATTCCACAAGCATACCAAACGGCTGTTGGGGGAACGAATCCTATGTTCACCCAAGGGCCTCACCATATGTACATACCATTTTCTCAAGCTCACCATATGCTAGAGGAACATCCAATCCATCCTTCAAATGAGGATACTGAAAAGTGGAGAATCCTAGAAGATAGAATCCGGGCGATCGAGGAAAGCGCTTATGAAGCCAAAAATGCAGCTGATCTGTGCCTGGTTCCAGACGTGGTCATCCCTCCAAAATTTAAGGTTCCTGAATTCGAGAAATATCAAGGAACCAGCTGTCCAAAGAAACACCTGACTATGTACTACAGGAAGATGTCTGCATGTACCTACGATTAGAAGCTACTCATCCATTTCTTTCAAGACAGCTTAACAGGGGCCACTGCAAACTGGTACACTCAACTGGAGCGGACACGCATTTGTTCATGGAGAGACCTTGCCGAGGCTTTCACAAAGCAGTATCAGTACAATACGGAGATGACCCCTGATCGGACTCAGCTCCAGAATATGGCCAAGAAAGAAGAAGAAACCTTCAAGCAATACGCTCAAAGATGGAGGGAGTTAGCTGCTCAGGTACAACCTCCTTTATCCGAAAAAGAGATGGTCAGCATGTTCGTGGACACACTCCAAAATCCTTTCTATGACAAGATGATTGGAAGTGTGACTTCTAGCTTCTCTGATGTCGTCATCATTGGAGAAAGGATTGAAGGTGGCATGCGCCGTGGAAAGATCATGCAAAAGTCTGCAGGCGTAGTCAGCATTTCCAGTGGATCAGGGAAGAAAACAGGCGAGACCTGCAACATGGCTTCAGGTCAAGGCCAATATACTCCACAGATGGCGCCTTATGGTCCAGTTGGCTTCCGACCACCACCATACACACCATATACACCATACACACCTTACATACCATATCCATACATCGCTACCACCTACCAAACACCATACCCTCCTACTTACAATTACCCGACACAAGTCCGGCCACCAACACCATACACGGCCCAAACACAAGCCATAAGCCATAATCCTAACCAAAGCCAGAAAAAGGAGAAGAAGCCGGTCCAATTTGACCCTATTCCAATCTCCTATACTGATTTGCTACGTCGGCTGATTCAAAGCTCCCTGGTTGCGCCTTATCCTCTAAAGCCTCAAGAGCCACCATATCCTAATTGGTACAATCCTAACGCCAGATGCGATTACCATGCAGGATTTATTGGTCATTCTACTGAGGATTGCCTAGCTTTGAAACGAAAAGTACAAAGCTTAATCGATGCAAAGTGGCTGGATTTTGGGAGGCTTGCTCCTAATACAGAAAACAATCCGTTGCCAAATCACGAGAGCCCATCGACCAGCTGAAAAGATGGGAGAAGCACGACAAGTTGCATTGTACAAATCAAGCTATCGAGGATACTCATCCAAAATTGTCGTACTTTTCAAAGTTAATCTTTTGTAAATAAATCTCAATAAATAATGCAAAAGTTACATTTTTCATATTACTTGAGCACGTGCTTTACATTTTGACTTTACTTCTAAAATTTATCATCTTTTTCATCACTCAACCTATTTCTTATTCCTACACCAAAACAATAAATACCAATTGGTGAGAATGCCAGCGCTGTAATAAGTAATCTTGAACGTCGAATTAATCAAGCTAAAAGAGAGAAACCCAATAAGGAAGCAGAATAAACAACCAGGGATTCTACATCGCCACTCAAAAGTAAAAATATCCCGCTGGAACCAAGTTTAAATCCAGGAAAAATTAGGGATCCAAGAAAAGATTCGCTGAATTGGAAGCCTTAAATAATCCAGGCAAAATCAAGGTCAAAACATAAAATTCAAGAAGAAGAGAAGCCCGCCGGGTTAAAAGCCAAAAATAATCCAGGCAAAAGTAGGGTTAAAGTCCAAAATAATGATCGACAAATTCATGATCAGAAAAGGTCTTGCTGGGTTCCAAAAGCAATTCAGGCAAAAATCAGGATCATATAAAAGCTCGCTAGGTCAACAATAAAAGAACGACCTAGGCAAAAGTTAGGGCACAATCAAACAGAAGCCCGCTAGGTCAACCATCAAAGAAGACCTAGGCAAAAGTTAGGGCACAATCAAACAGAAGCCCGCTAGGTCAACCATCAAAGAAGACCCAGGCAAAAGTTCGGGCACAATCAAGCAGAAGGCCCGCTAGGTTGAAAACCCTCAAAGGGCGGCCTAGGAAAAAGTTAGGGCACAATCAGACAGAAGCCCGCTAGGTCGACAATCCTCAAGAACGACCTAGGCAAAAGTTAGGGCACAATCAAGAGCCCGCTAGGTCGAAAACCCGTAAGGGCAACCTAGGCAAAAGTTAGGGCAACACAAAAGACCTGCTGGGTTGAAAACTCAAAAGAATAACCCAGGCAAAAATTAAGGTCAAACTAGGAATTCCAAGACAACATGATATTCTGCACCTTATATCTTCTTAAAACTGGGGCAAAATTTTGCCATTTCTCAAAAGTTTGGCTAATTTGACAATCAAGATTATGAAAAGCAGCATTGGCATTTTTCATCAAAAGGTGCCATTTGGGCAATCGAACCCACCCCTTTCATCATCCTTTTCCTTTCAAGTACACCACCTTAAAACATATAACCTCAAAATTCTCTATCTCCTTCTTCTGACCATCCAACATCACTTTGCACACCTCAAAATGCACGTGCCACAAGGAAACATGAAAAATGTAAAAAGAATTAAAAAGGGATTAATTTTGAAAAGTCAAGACAAGTCGGATAAATCCTCGACCATTGCAATGCGACAGGATTGTTTCCCAAGGATTCATCTTCTTACCAACCAGGATGCCACCAAAGAAGGAGTGTGTCTTACTCAATAATACTGACCACCGCTGGGTTTCAAAAATCTCGAAAAGAAGATTTCAAAATTGACCAATAAGCCAAAAGATTGAGTCGATCCAGCTCGCCTTGATTCTTGATCCCTTTCACACCAACTATGAGGTTGTCGAGGAAGGAGGCGTCAGAAAAAACAAAAATTCAAGAGAAACAAAATTTTACACCATTTCATGGTTTGCATTCAATAGCATATGTCTAATCAAATAATTATTTCAAGCAACAAAATAAGAACCCCACATCGTTTCTGCATTTATTCAAGCATCATTAACACTGCATTCTTTTCACTCATGCAAACAGCACATAAGCATCTTTTTATTCAAGCATCGCATGACCCATTTTTCAAAAGTAATTAAGACCTAGGTAAAATTTCCCAAATCAGTCATAATTAAAACTGAATCAAGTCCAAATTAGGGCAAACACTTGCCCACAAAAATTTCAATTTGAGGTTATCCTCAGATTCTGGATCAAGTCCAAACTGGGGCAAACATTTTTCCAAGAAAGATTTGAACTGAAGAACAAAGTTAGGGCAAGCTTTTGCCTAGAAATTCAAGTTGAGGCGATCCTCAATTCCAAAAATTTCATAACAGAGGGAGACATTCGCCCAGATAATTCAAATCGAGACAGTCGAAAAATTTTGAATCAAGTTCAAACAAGGGCAAACACTGGCCCACCAAATTTCAAACTGAGGTCATCCTTAAAATTTCAGTCAATTTCAAACTGGGACAAACATTTTCCCAAGAAAATCCAAGTTGAGGCAATCCTCAATTCCTCAACTCCAATCAAGTTCAATAGGGCAAAGTTGCCCAGAAAAACTGAAGTCAAGCTCATCTTCAATCTCATCGAGGCTTAAACTGGGGCAAACACTTGCCTAAACTCCCTTCAAATCAAGACATCCATCAATTATCAAGAATCCTCTAAACTGGGGCAAAATGGTTGATCAACTATTTTCAAGAAAATAATTATCAAGTATCTATCTTCATTCCACCCTGTCAACAACAGGACCTCTACATGATTCCTTCCTGTCTTAACAGGATCACTTATTTCCTGTCAACAACAGGGCTTTTCTTCGATACCCGTCCTAATTGATTCTTGCCATTTTCCATTTGCCTGTCTTAACAGGCCGTTCATGCTTCGCCTGCCCTAACAGGCCATCCTTTCAAGTTAGTATAGATCACCTTTCACTCAAGTAGTATAGGACCCTCCCACCTCAAATTCACTTGTCTTTACAAGTCCTTTTTGCCATCCAAATAGTCATCATCAACTTTTAATTTTCTGCGTCACGACCTATGTTGTCAGGCCTCGTCTTTTCTCCGCATACATCCTGTCAAGCAGGACTTCAGGTTTAATTATGTATACATCCTGTCAAGCAGGATTTCATCTGCACCCATCCTGTCAAGCAGGATGTCAAGTATTAACTTCTGCACTCATCCTGTCAAGCAGGACTTCATGTTTAATTCTGCATACTTCCCGGCAACAGTGGGACCCCATTTGCATTCTCCTGTCAACAACAGGACTTCAAGCATGTTTAATTTTCTGCCCACCTGTCAAGCAAGTTTGCATTTATCCTGGCAACAGCAGGATTTCATTTGCATTCTTCCCGGTAACAGCGGGACCCCATTTGCATTCTCCTGTCAACAACAGGACTTCAAGCATGTTTAATTTTCTGCCCACCTGTCAAGCAGGTTTGCATTTATCCTGGCAACAGCAGGATGTCATCATTTGCATCTTCCCGGCAACAGCGGGACTTCATTTGCATTCTCCTGTCAACAACAGGACTTCAAGCATGTCTATTTTTCTGTCACCTGTCAAGCGGGTTTGCATTTATCCTGGCAACAGCAGGATGTCATCATTTGCATCTTCCCGGCAACAGCGGGACTTCATTTGCATTCTCCTGTCAACAACAGGACTTCAAGCATGTCTATTTTTCTGTCACCTGTCAATCAGGTTTGCATTTATCCTGGCAACAGCAGGATGTCATCATTTGCATCTTCCCGGCAACAGCGGGACTTCATTTGCATTCTCCTGTCAACAACAGGACATCAAGCATGTTTAATTTCTTGCGGCAACAGCAGAACCTCATTTGCATTTATCCCGGCAACAGCGGGATACCAAGCATGTTTAATTTCTTGCATTTTCCCGTCAACAACGGGATATCAAGTATGTTTAATTTTCCTGCATTTTTCCCGGCAACAGCGGGACCCCCTTTCTACATTCCTTCCCGTCAACAACGGGATGCCCTCATATTTACTTTCTGCATCCTGGCCTATTTAGGCCCTCCTCAAGTTTGCTTTTCTGCACCTTGGCCTATGTTGTCAGGCCTCATCAAGTTTACTTTTCTACATCCTTGGCCTATGTTGTCAGGCCTCCTCAGGTTTACTTTTCTGCTTTTGGGCCTACGATGTCATGCCTCGCCAAGTTCGTTTTTCCACAGCTGGGCCTATGATGTCAGGCCTCCAACTCAGATAAATACCTCGGCCTATGCTGTCAGGCCACCTTGTACATATCTTACATTTTAGTTCTTGCATGCTTTCCTGTCTTAAAACAGGTCGTTTTCACTCTACTGAGCCTGTTGTAACGGGCCATTTCTCTTCTGCTTTTCCTGTTTTTAACAGGCCATTTTCATTTCATTTTGCTTGTCCTAACAAGCCATTCCATTGAATTCCACGCCAGTCCTAACAGGCATTTATTCATTCCACTTAGCTTAGTCAAGCTATACAGCTAAGCCTCGCATATTTAAACCCTATCGATACATGAAGTCGATAAGGTCATTCAATCATCATTCTCCAGGCATCCATGAGGTTCAATTTCAAGCTCAAGGCTCCTTCTGTTTGCCGGACTCCTTCAAGGCCTGCCTCGGACATAATGTGTTCACATCTTTACTCATTTCCTATTACGATAATTCAGAGAATCATTTCTCACATTATCTGGTAGGAAAATGAGTAAAGAGGGGCAAACTGTAAACACTCAATTATGTCCGAGGCCCCCAATCATTAAAATTAACCAAAAGTTAATTTAATTAAAAATTTGAAAAGATGTAAAACTGAAAAACAGAAAGAACAGAGAGCAGAAAATACAGAAAACAGAAAGCAAAAAAAAATAAAATAAAAAAAATAAATAATAATAAAAAGAAAATTAAAGAATAAGTAAAAATGATAAATAGAAAAAAATAAAACTAAAAAAAACAAAAAAAAGGTAAAAAAATGAAAATTGAAAAAAAGAAAAAGCTGAAAAATCAAAATAGGGAACAAAAATTTTGAAATCAAAGGGGTTGGCTTTTGACTCTCAGAGAGGGGGTGGCTTTTGGCCCTGGGAAAGGACTTGACCTTTGCTAAGAGAGAGGAAGCTGGCTTTTGGCTCTTTGAAAGAGCTTCACCCTTGCCAAGAAGGGATGTGTCTATATATACCTACAAACAAGAAAGGAAAAGGGGCTTTTTCTCATTTTTTGGAAATTCTTGGGAGGAGGAGAACTTGGAGTCTTAGAAGAGGGATTTTCAGAACCTTTGAAGGGAGGACCTAAGAGACTCTCTGATATTCAATTCAGCCCTTGGCCTCCATAGAATCAGCTCTTCATCACCTTCCAATGGAGGTTAGGTCCGAATTTTATCCATCTTAAGTTTCTTGCTTCTTCTCGGATTTCCGAGTTCATTTTCGTGTCTGTTTTCGTTTTAATTTTTAATCGGTCAAATGATCTCCGATTTTGGTGATTTTTGTTGCGTTTTCTTCGTCTTTCTCTCTAGTTTCTGGAATGATATTATTTGTCCAATTTGGATCTGAAATGAAATCTTTATCACTTGATTACCGAAGCATGTTCATCCTGGTGCGCGAATTGATCTAGCTTGTTTGATTTGTGCATATCTTGCTCATTTCTGATTGGATTGATGTCAAACTTGTTTTGTTTGATTCCTATGATCCATATATTTCAATTGATCGGTTTTTATTTTTCAGATCTACCAAAAATATTTTCTAAAAATTCTGAGATTTGAATTCAAATTTTGGCGCCAAAAACTTGTGTGTTCTTGAGGTTCATTTTCGTGTCTGTTTTTCGTTTTAATTTTTGATCGGTCAAACGATCTCCGATTTTGGTGCTTTTTATTGCGTTCTCTTCTTCTTTCTCTCTAGTTTCTGGAATGGTACTATTTGTCTAATTTGGATCTTAAATTAAGTTTTTATGGCCGAATTACTGAGGTATGTTTGTCCTGGTGCGAAAATGAACCTATGTTGTTTGGTTTGTGCATAACTTGCTCATTTCTTGTCTTTTTTTTGTCAAATTTGTTTTGTTTGATTCCTATGATCTATATCTTTCAATGTTTTGGTTTTAATTTTTTATATCTCTGGAAAAATATTTTTTGAAAAATTTTGAGATTTGAATTTAAATTTTGGCACCAAAATCTCTTGTGTCTTTGAAGTTCTTTAGTAGATCTTGTTCTTTTAACCTTGTTTAGGTATTATTTTTCATGTGTTGATCCTTCTATATGTATTTCCTTCTGATTTGTTTGTGTTTGTATGTCCTCCTTTGAAAAAAATTCCTAAGAGTGCATGACCATATACATGCATCCTATATGCTAAGTCTAGCTTAAGTCATGCATGATTAAGTCATTGAACCTAAAGAGTTAAGTGTTTGCTTGAATCAAAATAAAAAAAAAACTTAATTCTTACCTGTGGACCTTATGACCTAAGCTGGATTGGAGACAATTAAACAAGGAACATCAATGGAGGTTCAATCCAACCTTTTATTCCGCTTAATTTTATTGGTTCTCCTCGGATTTTCGAGTTCATCTTCATCTCTATTTTCAATTTCTTCTTAGATTGTGCAACGGATTCTAATACGGGCAAGTAGCATTCTCTACTGTTACGTATTTTAATTCGTGCTAATTCAAATACGGCTTACGACGATTTGGATTATGCAAGCACGTCTTTTTTTTTTTTCTAAAAATTCTTCTGCTTCCAAAACATCTGTTTTTTTTCTCAGATTGTGCAAACGGGTTCTAATACGGGCAAGTAGCATTCTCTACTGTTACATATTTTAATTCGTGCTAATTCAAATACGGCTTACAACGATTTGGATTATGCAAGCACGCCTGTTTTTCTAAAAATTCTTCTGTTTCCAAAACATCTGTTTTTTTTTTCTCAGATTGTGCAAACGGGTTCTGATACGGGCAAGTAACATTCTCTACTGTTACGTATTTTAATTCGTGCTAATTCAAATACGGCTTACGACGATTTGGATTATGCAAGCATGTCTGCTTCCCTAAATCCTGTATTTTCTTAAGAAACATTAATTTTTTTTTTTACCTAAGATCACCCTTTTCTTCTCCAAGAGATCAAGTCTCTTAACCAGAACTACGTAAGCCTTGAGTTTCCCATTGCACCGGGGAATACGTAGGAGCAGGATCAAGTCCTGTCAGGTTATTTTCTATAAACCTATTTATTTTCTATTCTATTTTAAGGGATCAAACAGTTTTCAAAATATCACACACTCAGTTTAAGGGTACCGTTCTTTGGAACGGGCGAGTAGGGTGCCTAATACCTTCCTTACTCGTAACCGACTCCCGAACTTCGAATCTCATCCTTGAGTTAGGGTTTTTCCAAATCTTTTCCCTGAAAACAAAAATTTGGTGGCGGCTCCACAATCAAATTAATTCATTTCAAAATTTAGCGAGTCCGTCGTCTCGTCGTAATTACGGTTATGACAATGTGGATCGAAGATCTCCTTTTTAATCTCTCTTCAAAATTTCCTTTTTTCAAACTAATTTTCAAAGCTTTAAAAGATCCGAGATCTCACGCAATGAACTCTGAAGTTGAAAGTGCAGCATACCTTGTCTTTCGATGTTCGGAGAATCATATGAGTCGTAGTGCAACCCTCGCTTGCCTTGCCTTCGACTCTGTGCATGTGGATCAAAGATCTCTTTTCCAAATTACCTTTTTCAAAATGCTTTTCAAGGCTTTTAACGATCCTAGATCTCACGCAATGAACTTCGAAGTTGAAAGTGCAGCATTTCCTGTCTTTCAATGTTCAGAGAGTCATATGAGTCGTAGTGCAGCCTTCGCTTGCCTTCGGCTCTGTGCATATGTGGGTCCATAAACATGTGTAAAAACTAAATATGTTTTAAATAATTCTAAGTCTCACGCGATGAGTGCTGGATACGAACTGGTAGCATACCCTACTGTTCGAGATTCAAGAATCATACAGGTCTCAGTGCAGCCTTCGTTTGCCTCGAAACCTGTGCATATGTGGACTAAGGAGTTTTCTTAAAATATTTAAAATACTAGGATTTTTCAATCCCCTTTGAAGGTCAAGCCTTCGAACTAGAGCTACGTAAGCCTTGATTTTCCCATTACACCGGGGAATACGTAAGAGCAGGATCAAGTCCTGTCAGGATAACCTCCATCAATCTATTTATTTTCACTTTAATTAAAGGGATCAAAATAGTTTTCAAATAAATCACACACTCAGTTTAAGGGCACCGTTCTTCGGAACGGGCAAGTAAGGTGCCTAACACCTTCCCTACTCGTAACCGACTCCCGACCCTAAATCTCTTCCTCAAGTTAGGGTTTTTTCCAAAGATTTTTCCCTTAAATAAAAATTTGGTGGCGACTCCACACAATCAAAATAAATTCTTTTTAAAATTTTTAGCGAGCTCATCGTCTCGTTGTAATTACAGTTGCGATAGTGAAAAACTTAGTCTCATTACACTAATATAATTCTAAAAGGATAATTTCTTACATTTTGAATTATTTTGGAAATTCCATGCAAAATTATCAAAATACCTTTAAGTGAAAAATTATTCCTACTTTGCCCTTGGCAAATTCACTATGCTCCTTGGAAGGCCTCATTTGGTTCAGATTTCATTCTCTAAACACTTATAAAATCTCTCCAAACTCTCTTCAAGTTAAACCTAATCCAAAAACTCTATCCTTTGAACTTAAGATTAAGTTTCATCTTTGACATTTAAGGTAAAATCAACCTTTAAACCCCTAGCCCCACCGCCATCACTAATAAGCTCTTTATGTACCATCAAGGGGGGGGGGACCAAGTTCAGCTACCACAGTCCCACAAAAACCCCACACCAATTCTTCATCAAGTATGATTTTCTACTTTGTCTTTTAAGCTTTAAATCTTACTTTTTATTGGTTGGTTTCTTCTTTTTACGGATTCTTTCTCTAAGATCCATAGATATCCTTTTTTTTGGACTTACAAGAGCTCAAGGCTACACTTAAATAGTTCAAAAATAACATCACCACTTTTTAGTGATTTTTAAAAATTAAGATGAAGTTTG
This sequence comes from Canavalia gladiata, assembly GCA_037954105.1. Lineage (NCBI taxonomy): Eukaryota > Viridiplantae > Streptophyta > Magnoliopsida > Fabales > Fabaceae > Canavalia > Canavalia gladiata. The sequence goes on from CM075662.1 coordinate 28,021,203, forward strand.
GATGGATTAAAGTGCTTCTAAGAACCTTAGAAGAAATTTATTCATTGAAATTCTTTAAAAATCCATTTTGATGCTTTGATAAGTTTTGAGAGGTTATGAGTGTTCATGATATGAGATGGATCGATCTTGGAGTAAATCTAGTGGATCAACATTTATTTTCCATGAAAATGTTATCTTAAATATCTTTATGCTTAAAGTTTGGAAGTTGTTGATTTTCTTACTATGGCGGACTTGTGTGATAAAATGTCGAGATCTGAACCCATGGACTAAAATACTAAAAATTCTAAAAAGAAATTAAATCATAAGTCCCAAAAGCTTGCTTTGGGCATAAGTTTAAAAAGTAATAAGAGAAATTTGAAATTTTGGAACAAAAAATGGAACAAGTTCCATACTTATGACTCTCTTTGACCATGACCCAAACTAAGGATTTTGGACAAGCCTTGTGTGGATCAAGTGCTTAAGGTGATGCAAGTGTACAAAATTATGGAACCAATGTTTTATGAGAAGAAATTTTAAAAAGGTGATCTTGGAAACTCAAATTGGGCATTCGGCCACATGAGTTAAGTTAAAGATAAAATTTCTTAAAATTTATAAAAGTGATACAAATTATATGATTAAGTCCTAAATAGTGTGAAACAACTTTTAAGAGAATAAAAATTAAGCTAAAATACACTAAAATTCACTAGGTGTGCATCTAGCCACCTTAGACTAATTAAAGGAAAATGAGCTTAAAATTTGGTAAATGGTGAATTAAGGACCATCATTACATAAATGGAAAGATTTAAATGTGTAAGAAAGTTTTAGAAGGGGCTAGGTCCGTAGTAGCCAAAATTGATGAAATCAAGTAAAATTCATAATTAAAACTTAAGCTAGATTCAAGGATGCACAAGTTGGTAATTAAAAATGAACTGTGAAGTTGTGAGGAGGAAAAGAGACATTCAACTATGACTTTTAGGAATAGAATAAAAGCCTTAAAATTAACTATACTGAGTAAAATTTATGGCTTAAACTTTAACTAGAATGATTCATCAACTTAGGTCAAATAAAGCTTAAATTTGATGCCTTAAACATTAGGAGTGGTATTCGGCCATCTTATGGTTAATTAGACAAAGAGTTTAAATTCTTAACGAGGATTAATTAAGCATCCTTGGCATATAAATATAAAGGATTAAAAGTGTAAGGAAGTTCATCTGGCCATGATAGTTAAGTTAGTGAAAGAAAGTTAAAATTTCACTATGACTTAAGTTTAAACCTAAGTATGCATAAATTGATTAATTAGGAAGGAACCATGAGGTTGAAAAGTGTCATAGGACATTCTGACATTACCTCTAAGTGTGAGGGAGAAGTCTTAAAAAAATTTTAAGTTAGGTAGTTGTTAGTGACCTAAACTTCAATTAATAGAAGTCTTATTCTAAGGTAAAGAAAAGAGAATTAGAAGGCCTTAGGAACCTTGTTTATGAATTCAGACACCTTGGGCTAAATTAAAGAGAGATGGGTTTAAAACATTGATCAAGGTGTGATAAGGATGCTCACCATGTAAAAAAAATGAATTACAGTCTAAAAGACACCTAGTAAATGCCATGGACACCATTTCGCCATGGGTGAGCAAATGGATATAAGTAAGTTAAAATCTTGCTAACACATAACCTTTAAACATGGTATGGTTAGGTTATGCACAAGGCATGTAAATTGAAGTGCATAAAGAATAAAAACTCAAGAATGTCATTCAGCCACCTGAAGGAAAGCTTTTAAGTTTTATAAAAAACATGTGAAACAAATTGACCTTTGAGGACAGGAAAGGTTGAGGTATAACTTAGAAGGTTGAGTGGATTAAGCTCCTTTGAATGATGCATAAATAAAATGTTATGAATGTAACAAGTTGGACATGCGTGGGTGTATGAGATTATGTTACCCAAGATTGAATGACAAGTATAACTAAGTCTTAATTTAGAAAACTATCGTATGCTAGAGAATGTTTAGCCAACTTGTGTTGCTTTATGATTACATAAAGTCTAATGTGAATTCAATGATGTTATATATATGATCATCATGTATGAATGATGATGGGATAAAAATTGAGACCCAAATTTACATGGCATATTGGTTGAACTTTGATTAAGCATGCATGATTATCTAGAAGCGTTTAAAATGAACCTAAATGGTTTAAGGGATCACTAAAGCAAAATAATGTGAAAGTTAATCTACTCTTAATTTTCCTTGTGCACATCTAAGGGGCAACAAAGTCTTGTTGAAGAGGAGACAAAAGGTTTCTCCATAAATCCTTCTATTATGAAGACAAAAGGATTCTTCACTTAGTATAAGATAGTGATGAATATCTTAAGAATGAAAGATAGAGTAGCAAAGCCAGCGAAAAGATATTGTTTGACTGTTTATAATGTGTATCTATGTCTCAAGAATTCCTCGAAGGTGTGGAATAGAAAGTAAAATCCCCCTAAGGTTGTTTTCTCTTTAAAAATATCCCATTTCAGTAAGAGTTTTTGAAAGATTAAAATCAATATGATATGCATGACATGAATTTCTAATAAACTAAAGTGGTTGGGTTGAAAGTGATGACACTAGAAGTAGAGTAAAATTCTATTGAGAAACTTAGTTTCTCACCCCTTCTCTCCCCACTTTCTTCCTAGACAAATACCATGCCCTTCGTGACGATGATGTTATTCATGGACACCATCAATGTGGATTGGTTAGCAAACCCCCCACAACCTGTTAATCACAACCTAAGCTAGTGTGAGAATTTACTTTTTGTTGGGATATCTTTTCATTTCGGATGTTTTGAGTCCAAACTTTACAACGATGGGTTTCACAATTCCTTTGGAGACCTTTCATCCCAATGGAGTTTTCATGCCTCCTCCTAGTTATAGAAGGCAACGAACTGCAACGGCTGAGGATTCCTCTTCCTTTGAAAGGGAGACAGACCCACAGACTCCATCACACTATCATAGTTCTTCACACGTTTGTTCCACACTAGGAAGTTCTCCTTATCCGATGTCTGATCCTTTCCAAGCCTATCAAGAGATGCTTGATGGTACTTTTATTTCTCTTGACCTAAGCATGTGGTTGGAACGCTTTCACCATTAGGCCTTAAGAGGTTTGTTGGTCCCCTTTATTTCGTTTTCAAAGAAGAAGTTGAAGTGTCATACCCATAATATAAATTTTGTAAATAGTTGGATGCAAACATCCTAGCTATTATTATGTAGTTGTAAATTAATTCATGTACCAGAATATAAATCAAATATGTATGTAAGCATGGTGTGTAGATGGGTATATGTAAAATTCGTAGTGCCTAAGACAATTTATGTATGTGTAAGAAGAACTCTATAATTATATAAAGCTTGTATGGGTATGTATGGATTATGTTTAATTTGTTTTATTGCCAATGAGAGATAAACAAGACGAAGGGAGTAGTTCATAATGATAATAATCTATACGCACACAAGAACGTCTAGTAATTTATTTATTGTCACGAATGTTATATCGATGAGGCTCACATTTTATATTAATTTTTTTTTAAAAAAATATTACCATATTTTCTCTAATAAATATTTTTCAAAGATTCCGCATCATGAGATAACAAGATAATAATGAAACCAAATGAACAACTTAAGCGTAAAATCGGTATTCATTTTTAGGGTGTTATATTGGATACTATTTTATGTTTGGATTAGGATTATTTTCATAGTGTTCAAAGAAATAGGAGGTGGTGGCTAAGTAAATTGCAGGAGTTGAGTTTATTGCAACTATAAATCAAACTTTATGGTTGAAGAAACTAATGGATGATCTACATTTGGAGCAAAAGGACAACATAAAAGTCTTTGTGGACAACAAAGCCACTTTTACTATTTCAAAAAATCCAATATTTCATGGAAGGACAAAGTATTTCAAAATCAAGTATTATTTCTTGAGAGGGATGCAAAGATCAGGTGAAGTGAAATTGGTATACTATAGTTTAGAAAACTAAATTGTAGATATATTTACCAAGTCATTTAGTGTTAGTTGTTTTGAAGTTCTTAGAAACAAGTTGGGAGTGTACAACTCATAATTGAGGAGGAGAATGTTAGTGAATAAAGAGTTGTTAAATGTTGTTGTTTTAATGTTGCTGTTTGTTTTGTTTTTATATCTAAGTTCTTAGGAGGTGGTAACAATATTTGCTAGTTTTTAGGAGGTTGGATAGTACTTTTATATCCACTAAGCAATAAGCAAGATGTCTTTGTGGGTTGCCTTTTTGTTTTAGATTTTAGTTTGGATAAAACTTTATTTATTCATAAGTTTACATTAATAGAATTATATTCTTATTTTCTCTTCTGATCCAGAAACAACAAAAAGTATAACATTTAATATTATCAATAGTTTAAATCATATACTTTTAAATGAAAAGTTACCATATATAATTTATTAAATGTACTTTCGGGCACACATTAGAAAAATAGATAATAAATTTACACCATCTTATACAAAAAAACAATTGAATCATTTTTCATTTTTCATAAAATTTTATCTTTCAAAATATATGTAAAATTTTATTCAATTTATTATGACAATAATATTTATATATGATTAAGATTATAGTAAATATAATTAATATCATATTTTTTTTCCATATCTTAATATTATAATTTGTTTATCCCTAGCATACGAGTCTTAATCTAGTTATCATTTATATTGAGCTTACAAATTGCCTAATGGATGTTCAAGATTTTGAAAATATCATATGAAATGATTAATGAATCGACTTCTCTTAATTATTTTATTATTTATTAGATATTACAAGTTAGATAATAACATCTCCTTTATCAATAATTTTTGTATGCTTAAAGAGCCAATTAATTTTAGGCTCTTAATTTAGTGAACAAGGCATTATATTCAATAAACTAAAGCATGGTGGAGAAGATGGCACCCTACTTGATTTGAGAAACTTTTATGTTTGACTGGCAATTTATAATAAAGTCATATGTTTTAGTTTAAACAAAATCTATTGTTTAAATTTTATATATTAACGATTTGATTTTGTAAAATCTAAGCAAATAAGAAACAATGGTCAAATGATATTAGTGAATTCATATCTTGAAATTAAAATTACAAAAAGAGTATAGCATGAGCTTGAATATGAAGGTAGAGTTATGTGCATTGTATATAGACATGTAACATGTGTATTCAATTACAGTTATGGCTATGTTAGTTAGGTTTTTTGGGATCATATATCTATTATATTTGTTACCCACACCACCATCCTTCTAAGCTTTGTTAAAAAATAGACAAGTTGGAAAAGGTCTAACTTAAGGGATAGGAAAGTAAAGAATGGGTTAAAACTGAATTGTATTCATAATTATTGAAACATTAGAGTTTAAATAGAGAAAAAAATAATAAACTTTTTTTATTTAAGTGCCACTCTCAAAGTGGTTGAAACTGAATTCAAAACAAAACTACCACTAAACCACTAAGTGCCACTCTCAAAAGTGATTTAAAACTTAATATAAAATAAAACTACCACTAAGTAACTAATAGCTAACTTTAAGTAACTAAGTTTGACTTCAAAAGCAGAAAAAAAATGAATTGGAACTGAAATGTCAACTCATCTAACACTCCTCCTTGGAATTTAGGTGACAGACACCAATTCTTTGTCTCAAATCTTCAAATTTTTCCTTTGGCATTAACTTGGTAAAAATTCCAGCTAGCTGGTTTTTAGATGAGCAATGAACAAGCAACACTTCATTACATTGTTGAAGTTCTCTAATAAAATGAAACTTGATCTTGATGTGTTTGGTTTGTCCATGAAACACTGGATTTCTTGAGATTGAAATAGATGAAATGTTATCACACATTATCCGTGTAGCTTCTATTTGTTCATGCCCTAAGTCCTTTAGCATATTTCTTAGCCATATTACATGATTCACAGTAGAGGAAGAAGAAATATACTCAGTTTCTACGGTTGATTGAGCTGTAGTTTCCTGTTTCTTAGAGTTCCAACTGAGAAAACTTGTTCCCAAGGAAAATAAGTATTCAGAAGTGCTTTTGGAATCATCTATGCATCCTCCCCAATCATTATTATAGTAGCCCGCCAGTTTCATGATTTTTTCTGCAGATTTTTGCAAAGAAAATTCCAAGTATGTTGGTTCCTTTAATATATCTTAACACTCTTTTAGTAGCCGCAAAATGTGTTTCTCTAGGTGAATGCATAAACCTAGAGAGCAAACTTATCGCAAATAGAATGTTAGGCTTTCTTGCAGTGATGTATAAAGATGCCATCAGAAATGTATTTCTTTTGACATGTAAAGATGCCATCATCGGATTGCATTATTTCCATGCCAAGGAAGTACTTCATGACTCCAAGATTAGTCATTTCAAATACTTTCTCCATTTCATCCTTGAACTTTTGGATTAGTTCAATTTTGCTTCGTGTCACAAGGATGTTGTTTACATAAATTGAAACAATTAAAGATTCACCACCAGTGACTTTCACATATCAAATGACTTCACTTTGGCTTTGGTCGAAGCCAAGCTCGATGAGATGATTTTCCATTCTTTCATACCATGCTCTCGAGGCTTATTTTAGTCCATACAGGGCTTTCCTTAAAAGATATAATTGATCTTCTTTATCAAAAGTTGAGAAACCATCTGCCTGCTCTACATAGATCTCTTCAGCAAGCAACCCATTTAGAAAAGCTAATTTGACGTCAAATTGATGAATCTACCATGAATTGTGAGCTGCAAAGGCAAGAACAAGCTTGGTTGTATCATACCTTGCTATTGGCGCAAATATTTCTTGGTATTCTATACCATACTTTTGCGCACAACCTTTCACCAGCAGTCTAACTTTGTGTTTGCAAATTGATCCATCGGGGTTGAGTTTTGTTTTAAAAACCCATTCTACACCTATCACTTTGTGATTCATGGGCCTATCAACAAGCTACCAAGTTCCATTTTTGTTAATTATGTCTAATTCATCTTGCATAGCTCTCCTCTAAGCTTTAGAGTCTTGTGCTTCTGCACAACATGTTGGTTCAAAGATGACCAAGCTACACCTCTAATAAACATCTTCCATAGTTCTTGTGCCCCTCACCGGTAGGTCACCCACTAGCTCATTTATTGCAAGTTGAGGTTGTTTATTTGGAAACAATTCAAAATGAGCATTCCTCTAATTTTGCCAATCCCACATAGCTTCTTCATCAAATTTTGCTTCTCTGCTCAAAATTATTTTTTCTATTTAATTCTGTAGCCCTTGGTTGATGAACTGTAGCCCATGAAAATGCCTTTGTAAGCCTTATTATCCAGCTTACTTCATTTAGGTTTTGGCACTTAGTAATAACATATACACCTAAAGATTCTGAGATGGTGCATTGGAGGTTTGCTATCACTCTAGGCTTCATATGAAGTCTTATCCTATAAGACCTTTGTGGGGGAGCCTATTTAGCAAATAAATAGAGGTATTGACTACCTCTACCCAAAACAGATTTGGCATCCATTTTTCAATCAAACTATCTCCATTACTATTCAGTTCTTCCTTTCATATACACCATTTTGTTGTGGTGTGTATGGTAAAGTTAGTTGATGTTTGATGCTTACACTATTACAAAATGATACAAATTGAGAAAAGGTATATTCTTCACCATTATCAGACCTCAGTTTTAATTTTCAAATTATATTAATTTTCTACTAAAGCTTTAAATTGTTTAAAAATATTAAAGACTTCACTCTTGAGTTTAATGAAATAAACCCAACACATTCTAGTGTAATCATCAATGAAGAGGATAAAATACTTGTTACCATTTATGGATGTAGTTTTCATTGAACCACACACTTCAGCGTGGATAAGCTAAAGTTTCTGCTTAGCTCTTCATGCTTGATTTGCTTAAAAAGGTAGTTTTGATTGCTTACCTTATTAACAAGTCCCATAAACTTGCGCATCATATAGATTTCAGGCATATTTACCACCAACTCCTTTTTGTTCATTTTTGTCATACTTCTATAATTGAGATGACCAAGCCTTTTGTGCCATATATTTGTAGTTGTCTCTAAAGCACTAATATAGGTTTGTTTAGTTGCTTTCCCCAAGTCTATTGTAAAAATTCTTTTGTTTATCTTATTGCAAAATAATTCAACACCAAAGGGATAAAAATCAATACATTTGCGATGCTTAAAGTGCATTGAGTAATTTTTTTCAAGCATCTGTCCAACACTCAACAAATTTTGGCTAATATCAGGTATGTATAGAACATCAGGAATAGTTTTAATACCTCAGATGATTGAAACAACCATTGATCCTCTGCCTTTGACTTCTAAAAACTCTCCATTTCCCACCTTTACTCTAAACTTGTCAGTACCATCAAGGAAACTAAACATCTCAGCACCATTATACAGGTGGTGTATGCAACCACTATCAAGAAGCCAAACATTAGACAAGTCATTTGTTGAGAATCAAGAAACTACAAAGAGTTGTTCCTCCTGTGCATCAGTCGCTTTTGCTAGTTGTGCTTGTAAAGGTTTTGAGAATTTTTTTCTAGATTTACAAACCTTGGTTATGTGCCCCAATTGTTTGCATTTTCCATATACATCATTAGGCCTCCACCAACAGTATTTCTCCATATGCGTTGTCTTTTGACAATGCTTGCAAGGAGGAAACAACCTCTATTTTGAATCATTACTACTTCCACCATCATGCTTACCCTTATTCTTCTGGTTAAACTGTTGTTTTGCTTTACCAAAATGTTGCTTTTGAACAGAAAAGGCTCCTTTAGTGAACCTACTCTCTCTCAAGGTCCTTATTTACTCTTATGCTTGTAAAGCACTTATGAGTTCACCTAATGAGATTTTGCTAAGGTCCTTGGATTCTTCAAGAGAGGAGATTTTGGATTCAAACCTCTCAGGAAGAGTTACCAAAAATTTCTCCACAATTCTTTTGTCTGCAAAGTCTTCACCAAGTAGTCTAATATTATTAACAATTAAGGAGATTCAATTAGCATACTTACCAATCGTTTAATCCTCATGCATATGCAGAGATTTGAATTCACATTTTAGGTGCAACACTTGCATTCGACGTGTTCTATCGCTGCCTTCGTATTCTTCTTTCAATCTGTCCCAAGCTTCCTTTACTGTTTTACAGGCCATGATCCTATAAAACACACATTTTGCCACAAAATTTTGTATAAGGGTTGGCCTTGAATTTCTTTGCCTTTTCTTCAATGGGGACTTTATTTGAGACAAGGTAGGATTTGTTGGTTAGGAAGGTAATAGGATATCTTCAAGCACTGTTTTCCAAAGGTCATAGGATTTTAGAAAATCTTCCATTTTCACTGACCAAATGTGATAATTTTCACCAGTAAAGGTAAAGGGTAGGTTTAAAGGAAGGTTGTTGTAAGCCATTGGTTTATGGGTTGAAAAGAAGGGAAAAATTTGATCCTGTAAGATCAACTATGGCTATGATACCACTGTTAAAAAATAGATAAGTTAGAAAAGGTCTAACTCATGGGATAGGAAAGTGGAGAATGAGTTTAAACTAAATTGTATTCATAATTCTTGAAACATTAGAGTTTAAATAGAGGAAAATAATGAACTTTTCCTGTCTAAGTGCCACTCTCAAAGTGGTTCAAACTGAATTCAAATGAAACTACCACTATGCCACTAAACGCCACTCTCAAAAGTGGTTTAAAACTGGATGCAAAATAAAACTACCACTAAGTCACTAATAGCTAACTTTATGCAACTAAGTTTGAGTTCAAAAATAGAAAAAAATGGATTGGAACTGAAATGTCAACTCATCTAACAAGCTTTTGGATGGAAAATATCAATCGTACCAACCTTGGACAAGAGGATGAGGAAAAGAATGAAGACCTAGAGCTTTGGTGAATATATTTTCCACCTGAACATGGTAGAAATAGGAAGAAGATGCAGTATTCTAACTTGAACTTTCTTACTCACAATGTGATAGTTAATATCCAGTTGTTTTGTATGTTCATGGAAGATAAGATTTATTGAGATATGAACGGTACTTTGGTTTTCATAGTATAGAGAAGAGGTGTGTGAAGGTTGAGAATGTAGATCATGTAGAATAAAGAGGATCCATTAGAGCTCGCATGAGGTTGTAGTAAGGGTACAATATTCTACCTTGGCAAAAGATCTTGATATTGTCTTTTGTTTCTCTGAATGCCATGAAATGAACGAACAATCAAGAAAGAAACAAAACCTAAAAATTGATCTTCTAGTGTTAATGCAACCATCCTAATCAACATTTGAGACTCCAAGTATTTGAATATTACTTGTGGGGAAAAAAGAGACCATTCCTAGAAATTTTTTTTATGGTAGAAAAGGACACATATAAAGGCACGATGGTGAGTTTTAGTAGGGGTTTCCATGATTGGTTCAATTGCTAAGTAATGAACCAAATTAATAGGGTGAGTTTTAGTGAGATAAAGCAGTCATCCAAGTACTAATAATAGGATGAAATGTCAATATGAGGAGCACCTAAGTTTTGATCGATGTGTATGGCAAAATCAAAGGGAATGGAAATGGGCTTGTAAATGATGAGTTTGGAGTCAACAAGTATTTCAAGCAAGTACTTACGTTTGTAAACACCCATTTATGTTCGAGACCCCCATTTTGAAATTAATTAATAAATCAATAAAAATGAATAAGTATAAAACAAGAAAAATAAAAAGAAAACTAAAAACAGAAAATTGAAGATATAAGAAAAACATAAACAAAATATATAAATAAATACAAAAACTGGAAATAAAAAATTAAAACATAAAAAGAGGATAAAAACAATAAAAAAGAAAAATCTGAAATAGTAATAATAAATAAATAAGTAGAAAAAATAATAAAATTAATGAAAATATAAAAAAAAATTAAAATCAAAAACTAAAAAAATTAGAAAAATACAAAAAAGGTAAAATCTGGAAAATAAAAATAAATGATCAAATAAAAATGTATAAAAAACATAAAAACAAAATACTAATTAAAATAACAAAATCTGAAAATAAATAAAGAAAAAACAGATTTTAAAATCAAAAATAAAAAATAACAGAATTAAAACAAAAAATAGGAAAATAAATAGTAAATCTGAAATACAAAAATTAAAACAGAAATACAAAATAAAAAACAAAACAAAAACAACATAAAAACTGAAATAAATAAAAACAGGAAAATAAAAAAAACAAAACAAAAGTTGAAATGACAGAAAATATATAATAATTAAAAACAAGCAAACAACTCTGAAATAAGAATAATAAAATCTAAAATAAAAAAAAGAAACCAAAAATAAATAAAGAATTAAAAACAAAAATAATAAAAGAGAAAATAATCAGGAAGGAGTTTTTAACAGAATTAAAAAAAAAAGGAGAAAACGAAAAAGGGGTTTGTTTAAACAGAAAGCAAAGGGTTAAAACAGAAAGAAAAGGGAGAAAAAGATTGGTTCCTCTGGGTGATTCTGGACCTTGGCACGGAGCAGCAATCCCCCTGGAGATTAGAAGCTCTTGGTCTGAAAGAAGAGGGAAGGAGAAGGATCCCGGTTTCTTTCTCAAGAGGAAAAGTGCACGAAAAAAAAGGAGGGCTCTGAGGAGTAAAATCAAGAATTCCAGGGAAGGATAGGAGGGGACTTGCTACAGAAACTCTCTTTGGTTCTTAGACTGGGGAATCTAGCCACAGGGTTTGCAATTAACTCTGGAAAGGGAAGCAAAGACGTACTCCATTAATTCTAGCCCAGGGTGTCAAGCACACGCGCCATACAGGTTAGTCACACCTTTGATCAAGAACTTCACGCTAGTATGCTTAAATAATCTTTGAACCAAGAATTCAGTGTGTTCTGGGTAACACATGGATTGATATCGTCATATCAAATTTGGCCATTAACATTATGTGAAACTGGGTGAGAGTCATTCGTTCTTTGTCGATGAACATGTTAGGGTAAACTAGATGTGGATTCGTAAATGTTACCCGTTGTTGTAAGTTTAGATTGAATTTGATGGCGTCGCAGCCTCGAGTGTGCCCTTAAGGGGTCATATCCACAAACCCAGTTTGCCTAATAATAACAGTGTATGTACATGGTAACGAGTGCATGTGAAATAGGGTAGAATCTTCCAATATACGTGGTCATATAGGATTACCCATTTGAGCCTAAATATTATGTTGAACCAAAGTGTGAAATAGGATGTCAATCAGAAGAAATTCTTGAGATTGAACGTCGTGTGGGAGTCACCGAATACTCTAGACGTGACATGAGATACATGGGAGATGCATGAATAAGGGTATATCTAGGGCAGTATGTCTGTTTCAGTAAGATAGTACAATGTTGATATGTTTCTCATCATGGCTATGAATGGGAAGCGCTCATGCATGAGGTAAGAGCGACTGGTGGTTGCTTCAAATAAATCAAGAACGGTAGTGAGAGGAGTATAAGTCTACCAACATTGTTGGTCCCTTGTAAGATCAAAAATCCAGTCCCATACACGTAAGTGATGCGCAGTAATCCTATATCCACGCATGAAAGCAAGGAAATAATCCACATGGGCTTAATCTGAGGGCGTCCAATGAGTCATCCCCTGCCCTATGCCACATGCATGCAAACCAAATAGACCAGGCCACATTTGGGGATAAAAAGCTACATATCCAGTGCTTGGTCTAACTCTATGATACCTAAGTTGGTGAGAGTAAACCCACTAGTCTTGAGGGGAAAATGTTCCCCAGTTTTGGATTCCCAATTGCTTACGAGGTATATTGGCTTCATGTTGTGGCCATTATGATAAGAGGAGCGATGCTGCCCCTCCTTGGTGACCCTATCTTCAGCAATGTTACTCATTTCTTATGCACTTAATCGGCCATACAAAGGACTCAATAATTGGCACCGCATGCCTGGAAGGTTATTAGGCTTGCCAGTCATTTAGAGAAGCCCCCTGAGAAAGTCCTTAAAGTATCCCTATAGGTCACATGCTGCACCACTCTAACTCACATACAATCACTGGTTAACATAGATCATTGGTGACATGCATTCAGAGAGCCTCACAGGTCTTTTCGTGTTTTTGTGATTCAGCATTCACAAATTGCCAAACAGTGAACACGACGAGCCCAAATCTGCATGTCAAGTCCCTTTCTGCATGGCCTATGAGCAGGAAGCGTGACCTTCAAAAGAGTTCAGTTTGTACCCTGGAGATGTGCAACAGTAAGCCTAGCCTAGACGAATACGTACATGGTTTGAAGGTAGACAAACCTAGCCTCCAACAAGCCTGGTCTTCCATGCTAATCCTATGTCTGCCATACATCTGGGGCGTCGGAAGACTCAACCAAAGGTAGGGTGAAAGAGCTTTACTTGTTACCCACAACCTCCTGAAATGACGTTCGAACCTCGCACCCCAAATTTTAGTCTAAAAAAATCATCTCATAAGCCATGCACGTAATTCAAATTTAATGAGAGGTACATGATCATTCCATGCAACGTATGTATATGCCGATGACCATGCTTACATTGAGGAATGCTTAAATGTAATTAAAACAGCGAACATCTCAACCAAGGGGCTTGGTTCAGTGGTCTGCCCGTTCCCTCACGAACCTCCCAGGTCAAAGTTCGAACCTCCTTGTACACTATTTTGATTTTCTTGCTGGCATAGTCATGGAACTTGCTTAAAAGTAAATTACGTACAAATCCGGTTTTCTCACACAAATAGCAGCTTAATGTTAAACATGGCACTCAGGAACCCGATCACCCAAATCAAAATTAATTTTCCTCTTCAAGATTTCAAGTCAAGAATAACTTATCTACTCAAAATTCAATTTAAAATTTTCATACCAAGTTCCTCAAGGTTTCTATTAAAATTTCATTTCAAAAAAATATATATAATAATAATCCTTCAAAATTTCAATCAACATTTTGTTTTATTTCAAAAATAATTCTTTAATTTTCAAGTTAAGCATTTCTTTTTTCTCTCAAAACCATGTCAAGTTTAATTCTTTTCCCTTTTTTTTCTTTTAAATCCAATTTAATACCTTTTTACAAACAAAATCAAGTCTAATTTCATTTTACAAAAAAAATCAAGTCTAATTTCATTTTACAAGCAAGGTCAAGTTTAATTTCTCAATTAAAAATAAAATCAAGCTTAATCCCTTTTTACAAAAAAAAAATCAAGTTTATTTCTTTTTACAAATAAAATCAAGCTCAATTAAATTTCAAATAAACTCAAGTTTAATTCTTTTCTTCAATGAAATCAAGCTTAATTATTTACCTCAAAAACCAATTTAAATGGATATCTTTCTTCAAATTTAATTAAAATTCATTTCAAGTCAAATTCAATCCCCTTTTTTTAATTTTCAACCAAATTCATCCTAAATCAAGTCCACTTTAAATCAAGTCAAATTCAAGTCAAACTTTATTAAATCAAGTTCAACTTTTTTTCCTTAAATTTCCAAATCAAGTCCAATTCCTTTTCCAAGTCAAGCCATTTCTTTTCTTTATTCAAATTAATTTCTTTTCAAAATATTTTGGGATCTTTGGTCTTATGAAATGGGCTCTAAATGGAGAACTGGCGGTTCACATGCTGTTCAACGTTTAGTAGTTCGTATGGGCCCCCGTACTGCCTTAGCCGCCTCGAACCTTGTGCATGTGTGGACTAAGAATCCTTTTGTAAAATAACAAAACTTCATTTTAGAATTCCTAAGTCTCACGCGACGAATCCTAAGTACGAACTAGTAGCTTTTTCTGCTGTTCAGGGTTTAGGAATTCGTATGGATCCCAATGCAGAGCCGTAGTTGTCTTGGATCCTGTGCATATGTGGACTAAAGATTCTCATTAAAATATCTTCGAAATGTTCTAGCCATTTTCAAATATCTCTTTTCAAGCGGTTTCGGAGCTCAAGCCTTCGAACACCATCTATTATCAAACACTCTATTCAAATACCTTTGAAGGTCAAGCCTTCAAATCAAACCAGAACTACATAAGCAGTGAGTTTCCCATTGCACCGGGGAATACGTAGGAGCAGGATCAAGTCCTGTCAGGCTAACCTACATTAAATTATGTATTTTCACTCTAATTAAAGGGATCAAAACAGGTTTTCAAAATCACACACTCAGTTTAAGAGTACCGTTCTTCGGAACGGGCGAGTGGGGTGCCTAACACCTTCCCCACTCGTACCGAGTTAGGGTTTTTCCAAATCTTTTCCCGTAAATAAAATTTGGTGGCGACTCCACATAATAAAAAAATAATTCTTTTTCAAAATTTTAGCGAGTTCGTCGTCTCGTCAGAATTACGGTTGCGACAACATTGACAAAAGGAAATTCCAAATGAAAAGTGGGAACCTTCAAGGGTAACTTTGACACTCATGATTATGGACAAGGAGTCACCAGCTAGTATACAATCATCAATATAAATAAGTAGAAAAATGGTATGAAGGAGATTGAGCATTGGATGAACAATGAGCAATCTGCATGAGCTTGGCCAAAATCAAGTGAAGTAGCATTGTGGTAAGGTTCTCAAACCATTGTTTACTAGCTTGCTTAAGTCCATAGAGGGACTTCGGTAATTTATAAACTTGATGGCCATGAAGTGGATAATCTTGGGGGAACATCATATATACTTCTTCGCGGAGGTCACCATGCAGAAATGCAACAAGAAGATAATTTTTCAATTAGAACATATACAAGTAAACCCTAAAATAGAGTCCCAAAAAATAAGCAATTTATTTTGGTCATTTACTTTTAGGTTCATTATGATTGTTGTTGGTTGCAATTTCCTGAAGGCATATAGATATTATAGATGTCAATGTTTTGTGAGGCAAGAGCAACCAGGATCTGAAAAGTGGATAACTTTGTTACAAGTGAGAATGTGTCCAAATAATCAAATCATCAATGTAAATGTATCCTTTCATAAGGAGGTGTACCTTGAACCACTTGATGGAGCCATCTACCTTCCTTTTAATCTTTATATAACAATTTTTTCTCGATTGGAATGACATTAAGAGGTAGGTCTACAAGTACTCGAGTGTTATGACAGTGAAAGCATTTAGCTCTATCCTGATGGCCTCTTTTCAATGACGAATGGAGTAGGCTTCTTTATACAAGGTAGGTTTGATCATATTGGTAAGGGAAAATGTGAGGTGATAATGTGATGGAGGTAGGTTATCATAAGATACAACAAAAGTTATAGGATTAGGTAAGGAAGAATGCACATAGTTGCATATATAGTCATTGCGGTATTGGTTTGCAAGTTGGTCGAGTGGAATGTTGAGGAAAAGGAGGAATGCTCATGCCAAGTAATGATGATGTAGGTTGTGTGACACAATGTTCAATCATAATGATCTATTATGTCACATTCATCATGGGATAGAGAAATGTGTTAAATATATGTAGCAAAAGGAGGTATGCAATCAAGAAAATACATCTCATTAACCTAGTTGAGTTTAGGTGGAATATTTGAGATTTCAGCATGATCTTGCATCTAATAAAAATACATGATCATAAAATACCACATGATGTGACACCATAATGGCTCTTGTATGAAGATTTAAAATAATGAAGCTTTTTATTTCTAATTTAAAGCCAAGAAACACATGTTTATGGGCCAATATATCAACTTTACATCATCTAGCAAAAAGAGTTAATGAGTAACACAAGTTATACAAATGTTCATAAGGAGAAGCCATATCATAATATTGGATGGAACTTGATTAATTATGTAGACTACATGCAATAAAACATATGGTCATTAGCATTTTGGTAATCTAGATTGAAACATGAATTCTTGACTAATGCTCAATATGTAGTTAGTGTCATCTTTCAACATATCCATTCTATTGGGATATCTCCACACAACTTCGTTGATGTTCAATTTCTTGAGACTCATAAAAGTGGGCCATGATGAGTATGACCCATTATCACTTCAAATAATTGTCACACTTTTTATCAAATTGTAGCAATCATGCGAATAAATTTTTGTATATGCATATGAAGTTCTCCTTATGTTTTAACAAAACTATCCAAATATGTTATGTGTGATCATCCACGATTATTAGGAAATAATGATGACCATGCACAAAAGTAGTAAAGTATGGTCCATACATAGATATATAAATGTAAAAATACTGATGACAATGAACAAAAATAGTAGAGAAGCCTATAATGTAGAATATAAAAGTATTTTTTACTAAATATGTCCATGTAGTGAATCATAAATGTGACCAAGGCATAAATGACATAGTAATCCTTCTAGAAGTGGCTTCTTTGGAGTAATATTCCCTGCTACAATCATTGCATTTATTGGAAAAACTTGCCAGTGATATAGTCCTCAAATTTGATCACCCGAACCAATCATCCTCTTGGTCTGTAGCTTTGGTAGAATGCATTGTTTAGCACCAAAATTGATCACATTGTCATGTGATGTAGTCAATTGGGAGACAATGATGAATTTTAAAGAAAATTATGGTACATACAACACATGTGTGAGATAGAGTTGATTTATAAAGTGTACTATGTTGGAGTACTAAATAGCAATTTGATCACCATTAGCTAAGTTAATCAATAAGTGCTCAATCTTGGTATAAGAACTATCATTTCTTATTTTCTCATTCTCTCCTTGTATATTTCTAGTAAATTCTTCTTGGAATTTATACATAGGTGGAAAGCCATGTTTTTTATAACAAGTGTCTATTGTGTGCCTTAATTTTTCATAACAACTACATATTTTTCCTAAGCCTTTTCCTCCATTCTTGAAAATCCGTTTCCAACCTCTACCAAAATTAAATTTGTGACTATCACTTGCATTCATAAGAATCTTTTCACCATCATTCAGAGTAGGTAGGCCCCCTAATTTTTGTTCTTTTTTGAAGAACCATTTGAGAACAAACACTATTAAATTGCTCATTCTTGTAATAAACCAAATGATGTAATTTTGATTAGAAAAATTTTGTATTATGCATTGCCAAGCATCTACAATGCACACGATAGATACACTAGATAATTGGTCAGTAATGTTCTAAATCTTGTCATAACATCTTTAGTTTAGTAAATAATTTAGTAATAGAGACATTAACTTACTTTAAAGCATACAAATCTTATTACAATTTCGACATGTGAATAAGACTTCTTGTGAGAATTTGTTTTCTTAAATCATTCCAAAAATCCATTGCATTTTCAATGTATACATTGCTTTGTCATAGTTGAGATTATTTTCTTAAATATTTTTCTTATTAAATTGTTACATCTTTCCCAATCATAGATGAGATTATCTTGAGTTGGCATGCGAATTAAACCATTAAAAAATTTATATTTATTTTTAAAAATCAATACTTGTTGTACCATTGTTCACCATGTATCATATTTATCTCCAACCAGGGACAGTAATACCATAATACCAATAGGGATTTCATTAGGATGAATGTGGAAATGACTTATTTGATCTTGTACTTGATCCATGAGGGAATTAGAATTATTGTTGTTTGAGCTTGTATCTTTAGCCATCGTGAAACACGATGTGCAAGAGAGAGATCTTAGGAAAGAGCTCTAATATCATCTGAGTACATATGAAAAACAACTAAATGATAAAAGTAAACTCATTCTTGAAAATCAAATTACAAATGAGTATAGTATAAGTTTATATATGAAGCTCGAGTCACATGTACATCACATGCATATTCAGCTAAAGTTCATGGTTATTATTAGTTAAGCTTCTTAGGATTGTTTATCTGTTATGTCTGTTACAAAGTTTTTAAAAATAAAAATATACAAAATTATACCTAAATCAATTTTGGTTTAAGAAAATCTACCTTGTATACTCAGTCATATTTTTCATTTCTTGCAATAATAAAAAGTTGGAGAATCACTTAATGATTAAGCTAGTCTTAGTTGAAAACCTTCTTTGGTTTATTTATAACTTGAGGCAAGTCTCTTGAAGGTTTAAGCATGCAAATTAGTGAATAATAAGCATTGTATGGAAGTAATACACTGGAAGTAAATTAAAAATATTGAGAGGACATATATAATATAATGCTTTCCACTTTCATACACATATGATTTATAGTATTTTGTTACATTTTTTTTTTCACCACGTAAAAAAAATTTGTAACTCATTAAAAATTATGGGGTATAGGATGGAAAAGGTGGTTAACATTGTACAATATAAGATGAAAAGAAATATTTGATACTATGTAATAGGTAGATATAACTTTTTTAGGTTTAAAACATTAATAATGCTTTGACATCAATGTCGTAACCGCAATTACAACAAGACGACGGACTCGCTACAAATTTTAAAAGGATGTTTATGGATTGTGGAACCGCCACCAAATTTTATTTTAAGGGAAAACATTTGGAAAAACCCTAACTTGAGGAAGAAATCTAGGTTCGGGAGTCGGTTACGAGTAAGGAAGGTATTAGGCGTCCTGCTCGCCCGTTCCAAAGAACAGTACCCTTAAACTGAGTGTGTGATATTTTGAAACTGTTTGATCCCATAAAATAGAATAGAAAATAAATAGGTTTATAGAAAATAGCCTGACAGGACTTGATCCTGCTCCTACGTATTCCCTGGTGCAATGAGAAACTCAAGGCTACGTAGTTCTGGTTCGAAGGCTTGACCTTCAAAGGGGATTGAAAAAGCCGAGTATTTTGAATATTTTAAGAAAACTCCATAGTCCACATATGCACAGGATCCAAGGCAAACGAAGGCTGCATTGGGACCCGTATGATTCTTGAATCCCGAACAATAGGGTATGCTACCAGTTCGTATCCAAAACTCATCGCGTGAGACTTAGAATTATTTAAAACATATTTAGTTTTTACATATGTTCCTGGACCCACATATGCACAGAGTCGAAGGCAAGCGAAGGCTGCACTGCAACTCATAAGACTCTCCGAACATTGAAAGACATGGTATGCTGCACTTTCAACTTCGAAGTTCATTGCGTGAGATCTAGGATCGTTTAAAGCCCTGAAAAGTATTTTGAAAAAGGTAATTTGGAAGGGAGATCTTCGATCCACATGCACAGAGTCGAAGGCAAGCGAGGGTTGCACTGTGACTCATATGATTCTCCAAACATCGAAAGATAGGGTATGCTGCACTTTCAACTTCAGAGTTCATTGCGTGAGATCTTGGATCTTTTAAAGCTTTGAAATTTATTTTGAAGAAAAATGGAGTTTTTGAAGATTTGATTTAGAAAGGAAGACATATAAACACAAATAAATCAGAAATAAATACATCTAGAAGGATCCACACATGAAAAATAATACCTAAATAAGGTTAAAAGAACAAGATCTACATAAGAACTTCATGAACACAAGTGATTTTGGCGCCGAAATTTAAATTCAAATCTCAGAATTTTTTGAAAATATTTTTTGGTGGATCTGAAAAAATAATACCAATCAGTTGAAACATATGGGCCATAGGAATAAAAAAAAACAAGTTTGACAAAAATCAAACCAGAAATAAGCAAGTTATGGACAAATCAAACAAGGTAGGTTCATTTGCGCACTAGGACGAACATGCTTCAGTAATCAGGCCATGGAAATTTCATTTTAGATCCAAATTATACAAATAATATCATTCCAAAAACTAGAGAGAAATAAGAAGAGAAATCAACAAAAATAACTAAAATCAGAGATCATTTGACCGACTAAAAACAAAAATGAAAAATAGAGACGAAGAACAACCTCAAGAACACGAGATTTTGGAGCCAAAATTTGGATTCAAATCTCAGAATTTTTCGAAAATATTTTTTTGGTAGATATGAAAAATTAAAACTGATTAATTGAAATATATGGATCATAGAAAGCAAACAAAACAAGTTTGACATAAATCCAACCAGAAATGAGCAAGTTATGCACAAATCAAACAAGCTAGGTTCATTTCTGCACCAAGACGAACATGCTTTAGTAATCAGGCCATGGAAATTTCATTTTAGATCCAAATTAGACAAAGAATATCATTTCAGAAACTATAGAGATATAAAAATAGAAAACAAAAATCACTAAAATTGAAGATCATTCGACCGATTAAAAGCAAAAATCAAGAATAGAGACGAAGATCAACCTCAAGAACACACGAGATTTTGGCGCCAAATTTTGGATTCAAATCTCAGAATTTTTAGAAATTATTTTTTGTTAGATCTGAAAAATTAAAACCAATCAAATGAAATATATGGATCATAGGAATCAAACAAAACAAGTTTGACATAAATCCAACCATAAATGAGCAAGTTATGCACAAATCAAACAAGCTAGGTTCATTTGCGCACCAGGACGAATTTGCTTTGGTAATCAGGCGATATAAATTTAATTTCAGATCCAAATTAGACAAATAATATCATTCCTGAAACTAGAGATAAATACAAAGAGAACGCAACAAAAATCACCAAAATCGGAGATCATTTGACCAATCAAAAATGAAAACGAAAAACAGATACGAAAATGAGCCCGGAAATCCGAGAAAAAGCAAGAAACCTAAGAGGAATAAAAGTAGGACCTAACCTCAATTGGAAGGTGATGAAGAACTGGTTCCATGGAGGCCAAGGGCTGAATTGAAGCCAGAGGTAGAGAGTCTCCTAGGTCCTCCCTTCGAAAATTCTGAAAATCCTCTCAATGACTCAGAGTGTTCCCCTCTCTCCTTCCTTAGAAATTCTGAAATTTGTTAGAAGTGAAGAAACCCCTTTCTTTTCCTCTTTGCACGTATATATAGACACCTCCCCTTCTTGGCAAGGGTTAAGCTCTTTCAAAGAGTCAAAAGTCAGCCCCCCCTCTCTTGGCAAGGGCCAAGTTCTTTCAAAGGGCCAAAAGCCACCCCTTTCCAAGAGTCAAAAGCCAACCCCTTTGATTTCAAAATTTTTGTTCCCTATTTTTGATTTTTCAACTTTTATGTACCCTTTGTTATTTGATTTTTCATTTCTTTTTCCAATTTTCGTTTTTCACCTTTTTTATTTTTTCTATTTATTTATCATTTTTATTTGTACTTTAATTTTCCCTTTTATTATTATTATTATTATTATTATTTTATTATTTTTTTATTAGATTTTATTGAGTTAATTCTTGTAAATATTTATTTTTTGTTTTCTTTTATTTTTAGGCTTTTTCTTTTTTCTAATTTTTTCTATTTTTTCATTTTGTTTTCTGTTTCCTGCCTTTTGCATTCTGTTTTTTTTTCTTTGCTGCTCTGTTTATTTAATTATTATTATTATTATTTAAACTAGTATTTTAAATAATTGGGAGCCTCGGAGATAATTGGGTGTTTACAATCAATCTTCAAAGTATCAAATTGTAAGCTCCATTGTGAATGTAGGAACACTACCCATGCATTCATATTTACAAAACAAAAATGTTGAGATAACCTTGGTTAAAAGAACCTACACTTACCCTCTTATATATCTTTCAAACTGAACATGGTTTTGGACACTTATTACGACCATCATATCATTAAATGATTCATTTCTAATCATTAAAGTTGATCTAACGATGAGATATAAGAATAATTTACATAAGATTTTACGTTCAAATTCTATTATTTTTCTTGTAAAAATATTAAAATAATCATTCAATAAAATATCTTTACTATTTCTTCCTTATACTTTTCATCTTGACCCTTGATAATAAGCAACGTGATGAAGATTATGAATTAAGGTGTTGCCACTGAAGAGTGTCATAATATGACTGATGGGGTAAGTCCATCGAACACAACATATTGATATAGGCCAATACCCAAGCCTAATTCCAAAGTTATTCAATTTCAAGTGAGACATTTTATTACTATTTTTTAAAACACTTTTGGGGAAAAAAATATTTTTACATAGGTTATTTTTCACTTTCTACATTAATTGTTTAGGCGGTATAGAAATACGTAATATAAAAACTTGAACTTTCTACATTGATTGTTCAATTGATGTAAAAAGTAGTCAGTCTCCTACAGAGGTTGAAAAGTAATATTTTCTACATTAGTTGTAATCATAACCAATGTAGAAATTATATTTTATATATTGGTTTGACTATAGATGATATAGAAAGTCCAACTTTCTATATCGGTTAAGGTCACAATTGATGCAGAAAGTAATATTTTTTTTAAATAAGCATTAATTTTTGTACAATATAGAAAATAAAACTTTCTACATTAATTATTCAGGCGGTATAGAAATACATGATATAAAAACTTGAACTTTCTACATTAATTGTTCAATTGATGTAAAAAGTAGTCTCCTACAGAGGTTGAAAAGTCATATTTTCTACATTAGTTGTAATCATAACCAATGTAGAAATTATACTTTATATATTGGTTTGACTATAGATGATATAGAAAGTCCAACTTTCTATATCGGTTAAGGTCAAAATTGATGCAGAAAATAATATTTTTTTAAATAAGCATTAATTTTTGTACAATCTAGAAAATAAAAGTTTTTTATAAAAATATAACATTCATATATATATATATATATATATATATATATATATATATCCATAGTCAACCAAATTCAAAAATTACAAGGAATAATAGAGAAAAAATCCAATGCTAACAACTACTCATATATTTCTACGCATCCTAGAATTACATATTCACTACCTCCTCAAAAAATATAGTCCAATGTTTGTGAATGTCATTAATCTATTTTTTAGATAGTTGAGTTGGATTGGTGAATCTTTGCATAGTTAAATTAGGAATTAATATTATTTTAAGAATTGATTTACTTGTGCCCCATGAATAAACAATGGTTGTGAAGACAGTTAAACATATGCCTCACAACATAATATCTGCAATTTGTGCCTCCAACTTTCTTTCAGCACTATATAAAAATTGTAAAAGGTTGATATAATTATTGGATAATATAATAAAAAATTAAACAATATATTTTTACATTAAATTACTTACACATTGAATAATCCAATGTGAGATTTTTAGTAATTGTAAATGTTTATCATTTAGTAGATTGCATGCATTTATTGCTCCATGATAAATAAAATAATTAAAAAATGTCATCAACAAAACCTTATAAAGAGATTAATGAGGATGTATTCTGATTGTATAATGACATATCATAAACCAAGTGATATAAAATTTATAAATCAATATGCTTTTTGATTTCTTTCTTCGGTTTATTCCAGGCAGAACATAGAAGGATAACAATATTCTGAGCAGGACAAATAATTATCAGTTACCAACGAGACCTATAAAAATTGGTTAAGAATTATTCAAAATACCTTATTTTATTTAAATGAAATTCACTTGCCTTGTGCTTAGATGAGGTATCTTAAGGAGGAAAAGTAATTTTGAGAGAATTTAAAATTCTAATATTGAAATATCTTATTTGGATATTATTTTGAAAAAAAGAATTCAAATTCTATGAACTTTAGGAGTATTTTAACTAACTAAAATAAAAGAACTTTAAATTCCTCCAAAATAGGCGGAATTTAAAATTTCTTCAAATCTTTTAACTCATTCTCATGAACAACAGTTGTCTCTCCATATTACTTTCTCTCTCATTGTTATCTATTTGTGCTACTTTCTCTCAGATTATTTTCTTGTTACTCTCTCACATCTTTTTCACTCATCTTTCTTATCCCTGGACACAATATTTTAAATATCCTATGACATAATCCTATTTTGCTATCCTTTTAATTATGTACATTTGTTAGATTATTATTTTGGTTAAATATGTTGTACAATAAAAATATTTGTATATCTAAATTTCTCAATGAACAAAAAAAGTTTGAGCAAAATTAAGGAGAACCTATGAATATTTAAATGTAAAATTTTATATATAGTGAAAATTATATTATTTAATCAAAATAAAAAATTTAAAATACAAGAATTTAAAATTCAATGAACTTAAAATTCACCATCCAAATAAAGAATTTTAAATATAATAAATTAAAAATCCTTTATCCAAATAATATATTTTTAAATTGAAAGTAATTAAATTTTCAAGTATTTCAAATTCCTTCAAATGTTAAAATGCTTCATCCAAACACAAGGTGGAGAATTTAACTTACAAATAAAAATATGATGCCAAGTAACATTTTTTTTTGATTGTAGCTTATTCTAAATATATGTCTGTATCTCAACAGACTTATTCATGAATTTTTGGATATGGAAAGGGTCAATGAATCCATAGATGTGATCACTCCCTCTTTGAATGCATAAGTAATGGATATACTAAGTAACTTCAATAAATATGAATTTGACACTTAAGTTTAGAATATACTTACATCATTCATAGTTGTATCATTGATATGCATAAGATTTCTACCCACTATGAGCTCCAAAATATCTGTCTTGGTGATATAGAAGGGGAACTTGCTTATGATATCTGGTTCCATGATTAATTGTAAAGGATGATTTCCCAAGCTAAATGCAATTCCATACAAATATATGAGGGGATCAAGTTTAGGTTCCAAAATAATATTCAAGAAGTATTAGTAACCATGAAATTTAAATCAAGTAGTAATACAAGTAAATCTTTATGAAAAATTAATACCTTAGCTTTAATCTGATACACAAGTCTTTTGGACCATACAATGAAATGATCTAGATCATGTCCCACTGTTTGAACCTCCTAAGTAGATATAGAGACAAGAAAATTTATATCTTTAACTTGTTCAACCATCACTCTTACTTTATCATCATCAATTGGTTTGTGGTGTATTATTAAATCTAAGTTGTATACTTTCCAATGATTTCTACATGGAGAAGAGCCTTTACATAGAACCCGTGGTCATATGAGATTTGTAGAAGTTCCTTTTTTGGTAGGTTTGAACCCTTCATTGTGTTACCTTCTTTTGTACTCACACTTTTAGGAGAATTATCCAATGGAACCTGTGTATTTTCCTGGAAAAGTTTCAAAGATGCTAACTCTTGTCTAAACTCCTTTTTAAGTTTTTTCCCAATTTCCTTTCTAAGTTATCTAGCAAGTTCCTCAGTAATCTCCCTTCTCATATATTCTTTGGTAGCTTCCAACTCATCTCTAGACACAGTCCCCCTCTATGAAGTTGTATCATAAAAGGTGAGCCAAAATAGGTTTATACTCCCACATGTCGTCTAATAGCAAAAGACGACCTGGATGCTCTAGTTTCCCAAATGCAATAGTTAGGATATCATCTCATCCAATAGGCACAAAGGCTTCCTAAGAGCTTTGTTTAACAAGAGAATCCTACATAATATATTAAATAATTTTAATAATGTGTAATTAGATAATCTGTGGAGGTAGAGGTTCTATGCAGCAATTTCTTGATCCTTTCTTATTTTCTATTATCTTGATATATAAATCAACTTACAAAAAAGGTAGGATCTTGTCAACTTTGAACAAATCTTTGTCATGTCTCATCATCAAGGAACTGATATTCCTTACAAGGAGAAATATCCTTCAATGTCCCATATGTGTATTTACTCATAAGATGTATCTTGAACCCCCTCCAGCGTTCATCCGTAAATGAAAGTTATTTCCTCTTTAGTAAGTCATTGTTTGGTACATTATAAGTAAGTTACAAGACACAATAGAAATAAGTTAGTAAATGAAAGTGATGTTTATAAGATGAATACTTAAAAATATAAATGGTGAGTGTACCATGATGATTTCTTAAATTTTCTTCTTCATCTGGAGCTCTACATAATCCTAATCCTTCTTAAGGATACTAGCTTTATTACATCCAAAGAGGGCCACGTAGCTCTTAATTTTGTTTTGTTCAGCTCTAAAGGATTCCTAATTCTCTAATCAAATTCTTTTAGAATCCTCTGGTCGTCACTTAGGTTCAAGGTTAAATCGTTTAATCGTATGGCTTGTTTTCCCTTCTGTTGCCAAGATTGGCAATCAGACCAACCTTGTGAAAGAGGATTCTAAGATGGATCAATCATGTGGCTGTTTAAACATGTAAAATAAATTAGTTAAGAATTTTGATTAATAAAAATTAAGTAACAATAATGAATATTATAAACATCAATAAAAGGTTATTAAATATTAGCAATAAAATAAAATAAATTACTAACATGTAGCATCCATGTAGTAATATTTTTCCATATCCCTTTAGGATGGTTATCTCAAATAACATATGCATCATTAATTCATTTTCTTTATTTACAATAGGATTGTTTGATGAGAAAGGATCAAGTGAAATATCAACACTTATCATATTAATGATGTCATTACTACTAATCATGGTATTTCCTTGAAGAACTACTAACCACCTTTTACTAAAAGATCTTGTATATAAAAAAATTATCTTTCTTAGTAGACCATGATAAAATGGTCATCCTTATACACTATTTTATCAAGGTTGACCAATATAAACCCTAATTCATCAACTTGTAAATCACTATAACATCAACCTAATTGCATTTGAAAATAAGCACTATGAACTTAGTATAATCAATATCCTAAATCTATTTAATAACTCCAAAGTAAGATATGGGGTCATAACATAATTTTTATCTTTCAAATTAGAAAAGTGAATTGATTCAACCATCACCATTACCTTATTATTTTACATAGTACTTCTTTGAGTAAAGTGTCACTTTCGTCCCTCATTTTTTTAACAAATTTCATTTGGTTCCTGAGTTAAAAAAATTAAATCATTAGTCCCTCACTTTGTTATTCGTCTTTTACAGTAGTCCCTAGCCCCATTTTTTGTTAACATAATGTTGACATGTCATTTTAAACACCATATTGGCCATTATGCTAGATCTAAACGGCATTGTTTTCATGCATCATAATAATCCAAATCCTTTCTTTAAATCCTTTCGATCTTCATTGCCACCTTTTTTCTCCATGATAGAACTTGTAAACCTATGTGGGCAAGAGCGTTGGCTTGCTACCTGAATCTTTCTAAAAGTGTTTCAGCCTCTTCTTGTTCACATCTTTAATCTTCTTTTTCAGTAAACACACATACTACGTTTTCACCTTTGAAGGGAACCCATCTTTCAATTGTACCACTTGAACCCTCATTTCTCCCCTTCGTAAATAGCACATATCTACAACTTCATTCACCATCATGATCTTCTAGTTTTTTTTTTTAATTTGGGTAGTTAACTGTGAATATCCAATTTTGTCCAAGGTATTGAAAACCAAAAAAATAAAAAAAAAAAGATATAAAAAATCAAAATCAAAATCAAACAAGTGAAAAAGAAGTCCCACATCAAATAGAATTAGAAATCCAAAACAACTTTGAGAGTCCCACATCGGAAAGAGGGAGACTTTTTCAATCTCTCATCCTTCTATATAAGGAGATATCCTTCATAAGGAAAATGAGGAGGAAGAGATTTGAACTATAAAGCTCATGTTTGGGAAAGACCAAAGACGCCAGCTCATATAGTTCTCATTTCAAGAAGGAAGTTTGCAAGTCACTTTGCAATTTTGTCCAAGCAAATGTAGCTAACTTTGTTTTAATTATTATTTGTACTTTTGTTTTTATTTTATCGTTTATTACTTTATTCTCTTTATATTTATTTAGATTTATTATTTTTTTTATTATATCCTCTTTATATTGGTTTTTTTTAGATTTCTATATCTCATGCGATGAGTTTTAATACAAATGAGTAGCGTTCTCTACCATTCCATATTTTAAGTCGTACAGGTTTAGGTGAAACTTACGCTTGACTCGAACCTTATGCACATGTAAGTTTAAGAAAATTATATTTAACTTAATAAAGTTCCATCTAAAATTATTTCTGCATTTTGTTAAAAAATTCTAAATTTTCTAAAATTTACGTGACGAATTTTAATATGAATGGGTAGTATTCTCTACCATTTTGTATTTTAATTCGTATAGGTTCAAGTGCAGCTTACGTTTGGCTTGAACTATGTGCATGCGGATTTTTAGAAAACTACAATTTTAATTAGTTCTGCCTAAAATATCCGCTCTTTAATTTTCTGAAATTCGCGTGACGAATTCTAATGCAAATGGGTAGCACTTTCTACCATTATGTATTTTAATTCTTATAGGTTCAAGTGCAGCTTACATTTGACTTAACCTCTGTGTGCATATGGATTTTTAGAAAATTACATTCTAATTAATTTTTCCTAAAATTATCCGCTTTAATTTTCTGAAAATCACTTGACGAATTCTAATACGAACGGGTAGCATTCTTTACCGTTTCGTATTTTAATTCATAAAGATTCAAGTACAGCTTACGTTTGACTTGAACTCTATGTGCATCTGAGTTTTAGAAAATCCCATTTAATATAATTCCGGCTAAAAATATCTACTTTTTTTAATCTTTCAAAATTCGCGTGATTGAATCCTAAATATGGAACGGGTAGCATTCTCTACCATTTCGTATCTTAATTCATAAAGGTTTAAGCATGACTTACGTTCGACTTGGACTTTATGTTCATGCAAATTTTAAAAAAAAATTAATCTAAACCAATTTAGTCTAGAATCACGTTTGCTTTTAACCAGAATTACGTAGCATTGAGTTTTCTACTACACCAGGGAATACGTAGGAGCAGGATCAACTCTTGTCAGGCTATTTTCTACAAACCTACTTATTTTTATTCTATTTAAGGGATAAAACAATTTTTAAAATATTAAAAATACACACTCAATTTAAGGGTAATATTATTTGGAATTGACGAGTAGAATGCTAATACCTTCCCTATTCGTAATCAATTCCCAAACCTAGAACTCTTCCTTTGTTAGGGTTTTTTCCAAATATTTTTTCTTTAAAATAAAAATTTGGTGGCAACTCCACGATCATAAAATTCTTTCAAAAGTTTTAGCGAGTTCGTCATTTTCGTTGTAGTTACGGTTATGAAATTAAAGTTTATACTAAAAGGATGGAAGAATGAAAGATAAAGTCTTTTATGATTGGGATGTCGTATTATAAATGGGTGTTGGAGAGAAAGATAAATCTTTGAGTAATGGAAATCACATGGTCTTTATAAAAACGTGAGCGAGTAACAAACTATTCTCTCCCCCTCCCTCTAAACACATTATTCTCCACTAGATCACATCTTTGTGGAAACACAAGAAAGATAAATAAAATTGTAATTTTAATTAGAAATTTTGACTAAGAATGTGTTTTTTTTAACTACATGTTAGGGTTTGCATGTGTTGCGATGACACATGAAAGGCTTTAATTGTAATCAAGCTTCTTCATTTGCGGGGAACTATGATACGCTTCTTCATTTGTAACCAATTGAATCCTTTATATTCATTGGAAGAAGTTAAGATGATTTTTGAGTTTTGAAGGGTCTGTTGAAACTATAACTTTTGTTGGGCATGGTTATTTTAAACCAAGTGAAAATGATCATAAAATTTTGAGTCCAAAAAATATGACTTCTACATCAAAAGGGAGAGTTGTGCAGGTAGCATATATCTTTGTGATAAATAAACCACATTTTCATTATGGAGCTGTTGTAAGGTGATGCATAATTGCTTTTAGGTCACTATGTACCCCAACTTGCTCAATTCATGTTCAAACAGAGACTAATTGTTCAAATCATAAATCTTCTCTCTTCCTCTTCTATTCTTCTTTTCTTATCACAACTAAGCTGTTTAATTCTTTCCCTCATTGACCTACATCTCTCACAATTAAAATTCTTCGAAAAAAAAATGTTCTTATCGAAAAGATTGCTTTTATGCATTCTACACCTCCATTAAAGCTTTAAAGCCATCCTTGCCAACCACCATCACTCTTATATTTCCATGTTGAAAATAATTTTCTTCATATTATTAACTGGAGATTATAATTTATATAAATAGTTGATAATTAGTAAGTTGTGGATGGGTGTTATTATGGATTGAAAGTTAGTTGCTAGGCCTCTTGATCGAGGTTCCTTGATAGATAATCGCATGAAACAAAGGTATGCATATGTGAGGGGTACTAGTGTGAAACTTTCAAACAAGGCATCTTTTGATGTATTTGTAAATGAAAAATGGGTTTTTTCTATGTAAGGGTAAGGAGCATGATAATGCATCTTTTTTTGTAAATGGTTTCACCTTACTCTTATTCATCTGTTTCTTGGAGGTGGTAATAATAGGAAGGTTTTGGGATAAGGCTCCAAGAATGATTTAGTGGATGGGGTCTAGGGATGAAAAGGATTGTTAGAAAGGTCTAAAATTGTAGATTTGGAAGATGTTGGACTTAGAGTTTAGAGGAAAACCCAACAACAGAAATGAAACAGAGGTTTTCATAGTTGAAACAAAGATGAGAGGGAGGTTCTTCTCATAGAAAAATAAGCATCGAAACACACAGTCCAAGCTTTTGAACGAAGCTACAGTGCACCTATGGTGACAATGGAAGAAGATAAAAGGAAAAGAGAAAAAAATATATAACTAAATAAAAATTAATGAAAAATAAAAATGATGATGTTTTATTCCTACGTGGTAGCCAAAGTGACATTTAACTTGACACGTCACCACGTTGTTAAGGGAAAATGATGCCAAGGAATATCGTGCAACACAAATAACAAAGTGAGAAACTAATGACTTAATTTTAAAAAGGAAAGGATGAAAATGAAATTCGTTAATAAACTGAAGGACAAAAGTGACAGTTCACTTGTACTTTTTTCATCCTAAGACTTTATATAAAAGGAAGAGTTATTAAAAGGATGTCTGTCCCAACATATGATGGTTTTGTGAGCACTTAAATAAGGTCAAACATCATCAGTATTATTCAAATTATACTAATGTGCTTCATGGACTTTCTCCTGGCCCATGTTTTAACAATTATGTTGTAACACCCTAATAATGGTACTCGTCCTATGCTTAAGTTGTATCTCAAATTCACTATTAGTTTTTTACTTTATGATGTGAAATCCATTTATAAAATTTTTTTTATGGAAAATATTATATAAATTTTACTTTTAAAACACTTGTTGAAAGTGCGAGCCTCATCGTAGTAATCAACAATAGATAATGAATGTTAAGATGTCGTCATTTACGTATATTTTGAAAACTCATTCATTTACTTGTCATACTATGCATTCATTTACTTGTCATACTATGCATTCATTTCCATAAAAATATTTACATTATTAGTTATATAGGTAATACAATGTACAGACAACAACAAGTTAAAGGCTTCTAGTGAGTCCTTTAAATAAAACAAAGGCTTCAATGCCCTTCACAAATTACAATCATCCAAAGTAAAAAGTATAGAGTTGGACAAAGCAAAATAAGATCCTTTATAGTTCTTCCTACATTCCTTTTCATGAACATTAGCCTTTAGTCCATATTGTTCATTTCATACAGACCACTGTCACCACGAAGACAGTATGATCAGACCTTAAGAGAGACATGAGAGGTAGGGAGTGAGAAATTGCAATTTCTCATTAGGTGTCTACTTTAAGGTTGGCATCATCATTTCTAACCCAGTCATTTCAATTTATTAAGAAATGGTCAAAAACATACAAGTTCAATTTTTTTTAAAAAATTACATTTATTTCAAGTGGATTCTTTTTAATAATAACAGAAATTCAATTTCACAACACATGAAATTCATACATACTCTGAATCACTTTTTCATATAAAATATCTTAAATATAAATCTCATGAATTCTTTAGATCACTTTCTCATCATAACATAGATATTGTCTTACTCTTACTCATTTTATGTCTTAATCATAATCATTATTATTCTCTAGTCACCTTCTTAGTGATAGTTTCATTTAAGGTATAACATTAATAATTTAGTCAAATAATATCTTCCACTTGTCTACTACTGCACCTTTTGATCTTGGATATAAGCTCATTCCAGATGGTCGTCACCATCATAAATTTGGAAGACCTGCAACTTCCCCATAGAAGGATTTATTTGAAGCCCTATGACTTCATCATAAAAGGTTATGTACCTTCTGATTACCATAGAAGGACCTACCACCTTTTGAGTGTGCAGAAATTGCAGATTTAGCACACTAGGAATAGTGTTAACTTCTCACATAAGGTTCTTCTTTAATGATATCTTGTTTTATTAGGTTCCATTTTAAGTCTTTATATTAGGATGCATTCTCAATATTTTATCAAAATGTTATGTACATATAGTACCCAATTCATCCATTTATTCTCAAATCATGGAACCATATAGACATACATACACAGGTCATCATGCCATCCAAGAGATCATACAAGATATTACATCACTCAAGAGAGCTCATTACACATTTACACATACAGGAACATGCTCAAGAATCACCATGATAAATAGGGCATTAATAGTTACCCAAAATTTCACTTTCTTTGTAGAAATATTTACTTAAGCATGGTCCTTCAATTTTAAATAGCATGCACATTTCTTTTAAAATTGCGAAGTGATTAGTGTCCAATATGACATTTATTTGGTACACATTTTGACATAGTTGCAAGCAATTGAAGCATATAGCACCACTAAAGCATGAGAAAAAGATAGAAAACTAAGTAACCTATACACAATTTGAAAAATGCAGTTTTAAAGCCTTTTAGCCTATAAATTCTCATAAATCTGATGTGTTTTAATTTCTGCAGTCTGTCACAGGGTTTCGCATTGGCAAAGCAACCAGAATTGCGTAGAGTACATGAAAATATGAAGGAAAGGAAGAATTCTATTACTCGCATCGCGTTGGCAACGCAAGCACAGTCGTGTTGGACACACGACGC
This sequence comes from Canavalia gladiata, assembly GCA_037954105.1. Lineage (NCBI taxonomy): Eukaryota > Viridiplantae > Streptophyta > Magnoliopsida > Fabales > Fabaceae > Canavalia > Canavalia gladiata. The sequence goes on from CM075662.1 coordinate 28,054,728, forward strand.
AACAGAACAGCACCTATAAAAGCCCAGAACAGAACAAAAACAGGGCATCAATCACTCTCTCCATCAATCAACCATTCCATCCACTGATCTATCTCCTGAACGCAAACAAAGAGAATAGAGCCGTCGTTCCCCTGGACGCTGGTTCTGTTCTGGGTGAAAGAGAAACCCTAGGGTTGAGGAAGAAGGGCAACCACCACAAGTCGTCACACTCATGACTTCCTCCCTCTCCCCTATTTTCTTCTTTTATTCATATGTGTAACTAGAACTCTGTTAGGGAAGGAGGAATCCATTGTTGAACCTATGTAACCCGGATTCGTTATATATATTCAAGATTGTCTTTCATTAATATTGATTATTCATCTCTTCACTTAATGCTTCTATGACTTGGCCACTTATAGATTGAATCTAAATTCTTCTTCACAATTGGGAAATTGGTTTTAGAATTGGAACTCAAATTGAATAACATAATTGTGAATGCTCTAGGGATAGAGATTTGCAATTGTGAGATCGTTTGAATTCTTGAACTTAAGGCTCACATCAAATTAGGAATCACTGAGGGATTAGGATTCCTAATTTGAGTGAAGTATTGATGAGTCAAGGGATTGATGTTCAATTAATATTTGTGAATTCGATCTTCAATTACATTTTATCTTGAATGCATGTAATGATCCAATGTTACATAGGGGAAGTTTTGGTGAAATCCAACCCTAACACCTTCCACAAAATGATTTCATTCACATTCGTATCCGCTATGGAATATTGAATAGTTCTGGGTTTAATTTGATTACTTTTATATATACTGGAACAGTATTCCAGCCTAGTTAACAAAAGCCAGTAATTGCTATTATTCTCTGTTTACGTTGCCTACGTGTGCATTTGTGTTGCCTACGCACTTAAATAATTGAGTTCAATTAGTGGACTAGTGGGAATTCAATACTTGAACCAAATCCCTATGGAGACGATACTCTTTCTCACTCTTTACTCTGTAAAACGATAAGGTGCACTTGCCTTCATACGGTTTTACACCAACACGAAGTTAACCTTATTCTTTATGTTTTATAAGTTTCTCAAGGGAAACCAACACCACTCAACCATTCTAAGTTTCTCTTGTCCTTTCCTTTTTTCAAACGTTTTTTTGGTGTTTTTCTTATCATTAAGTTTATATTGGCCAAATGGTCTTTCCACCCCTTAAGTGAACTTTGTTCATCTAGACTTTATGACCACTATTATTTTTCAAATTCATTCCTAAGAGAGATGAACATGTAGGTTCTTATTTATTAAATCTTATTTATCCTAATTCTAATCTCTCTTGTCCAAATGGACTTTTCTAACCTTATAAAGTTTTGTATTCATCTTTCTAAGTCTCCTCTCAGCCTTTCCTTTTTCTCAAAGATTAAGTTCCTTTTAATATTTGTAATGTAAGTTTATAAAATGATGGAGTTTAGTATAATTGGTCGAATGACCTATTTAAGTAATTTACTCTGTGTTCATCAATGTTGGCATTTTATGTATAACTATATCATTCCAAATTTAAGTGATAGGAGTTTTGTGTTTTTCTTAACTATTAATATAACCAATTAAATTTAAGTTACTAATTTGATTTAATGGTTTTCTTTCTTGCTTCTGGATTCAAGTTCTCTTACTCATACTTCTCTTAAATCTCACTAAACACCCAAATCAACTTCTCTTGTAAACTAACTTAGAAAGTCGAATTTAATCTTGTAGTCCCTAGGGCATTATGATCAATTTTTCTTATATCTTAAAGATAGTTTGTGCTAATTTATGGCTTAGGTTAATAGATTGAACCAACTTAGAATTATTAAATATTTTTATCCTCATTTACTTTATGTTGGCCAAATGGCCATCTAACTCTCAAAACATCATAGTTGAACCTTTAATCACCACTTTGTGCATGGTTAAGTTCATTCTTAAGCCTTAACAACATTTTATCTTACTTTCACTAATTTTCATCAAGTATGGTAGAAAAGTTACCCAAACCATTACTAAGTCTCTCTTAAACTTTTAATTCTTTTCTCATCCATGGTTAGGCTCCTTATTACACCTTAATCAAAATTTTAAACTCAATTTCCCTTAATTAATTTAGGATGGCCGAATCTTCACCCTTGATCAATCAAGGGTCATTCTTCTCAATTTCTTATCACTTGACCTTTATGTCATAAATTTTAACACTTGTTACATCTCATGCTTTTGGATCCATCAAGATTTCTCCTTACTCCATAGCTTTGGTCATAATCATGGAAGATCTTAAGTGTCTTGTTCAACTTTTAGTCCATAGTACCTTTTCTCTTACTAGTTTTAAGGTTCAAGTTTTGAGTTAAGTTTGTAAATTTTATGACTTAAACTTCTTACTCTCTTTGGATTATTATCACATGGGTTTAGATCTGAACTTTTATAAAAGTCCAAATTTAAGATTAAATATTTTAAGAAAAGATAAACAACTTTACAATTTTCATCATAAAGACAACCAAGTGGAGATCTACAAGATGTATCTATCCCTTACTTTGAGTATCTCAAAAAGTTTCATAAAAAATTTCAAAATTTCCCAAACTTCAAAAGATCATTTTTAAGAAATTTTAACCGATTAAATTGCTCCAAAGGTTACAAAAACCACTTTAATCCATCAAAATTTCCTTTCACTTCCAAAAATCATTGAAAACTTGTTGATGCTATTTTTTAACCATCAAGAAAAGTTTTGAACTCTATCAAACTCAAGCAAGTGAGATCCATAGAACTTAGAGAGAGAGAGAGAGAGAGAGAGAGAGAGAGAGAGAGAGAGATCTACCAAATAGAGAAGAAAACAAGCTATAAACACATAATTAAAAGCTTAAAAAAAGTGTATGGTAAATACCCTACTTGTTGAATACTAATGAAAAGATATGGTGGTTATTTTAAAGTTGATTTTCCTCTCCTTTTTTCTCCAAAAGCATGCATTCAAGGATGGTGGTGAGTCTTTGTTTGTTTGACTTATTATAACTTAAACTTCAAATATAGAAGTTCAAGCTTAGTGTAAGCTTTGGTGTTTTAAGAGAAGTTGGAGTTTTAGGTGAGTTTAGAGAGCTTGCAAAAGTGTTTATAAAAGTTTTAATGGAGAAAATGAGTTCCCCCCCCCCCTCTTAGTCTTCCTAAGCAAATTCGATTACTTAGGAATTAAATTTCCACTTAAGGAAATTTTGGTCCATTTACATGTAACTTCCATTTTCCAAATTAAATTTAAATGCAAGGAATTATATTTTAGGATTAGTTTAGCACTAAATCTGAATTTAATATTAATTAAGATTAATTTATTTTACCAATTGTTTGTAAGGGTATTTCTGAAGCCCCCTTACTCTGGAATAAAATTTTACCAATTATGTGCTAGTTTAAAATTTATTCATGATTATATTTAAATTTGAATGTAGATAAAATATTGTATAATTATAAATTGGTGATTGGATTAGTTAGGGATTAAATTGATCAATTTTAAGTGGAAGTATGATATAAAAAATTTAGGTACCCAGATATATATATATATATATATATATATATATATATTATCAATTATGTTAAATTTTGTAGGTATTATAAAATGGTATACCTTTACATAAATTAATATAAATTATAGTGATTATAATATTTAAACATAGAACTGTTAGAAAAAGGTTTTTAAAATAAAGCCTTATTTACATAGTAAAGAGGTATCCAATTAAAAAAATTGATGGAAAAAGAGAATCATTTATTATTTTATAAAAATGTTCAAAATCTAATACCTTATAATAGGCATTATTTTTTCCTCCAATATATTTCTGCAATATATATATATATATATATATATATATATATATATATATATCTGTGTGTTTATCAGGTGTTTGTTTATTCAGATATATGTATGATTGGAAAATCAGGTACATCATGAACGTATAACTATTCCGTACTAGTATGTATACGTAAGGAATGACGTGCGAGTAATGTTAAGAGAATATAGGTAATTTAGGGCTGTGTCATCAGGCAATTCGATGAATCTTTTATCATTCCACTCATTCTTGCCTTTAGATTGAACAACCTTAACACTATTGATAGTCTTGTGAAATTAGTACAACGCATATACAACGACTTATCTGCATCATTGCATAAATTCTTATACATATTTGCTTGAAGAAAAGACTCATGTCCTATTTCGTAAGTCATGTTCTCTAATTAATCTTCTATATTTACATCAACCTCCATAATATGGAACTGACTTGTCATGTCTAACAATTCACTATTCCAAGTCTATCTTGTATAACTCTTGCAAAATTCATCACAAAGAACATGCTCCCTAATTTTGTTAATTCTTAACCGATTTTCATTTAAAAAATTAACATAAGGACGGTAAAATCTTCAATTACTATTAAGAATATTTCGTTATGAAAATTTCAAAAACCTTCCACCTCATTTTCACACTCACCACTTATGTGCGTGCATTTGTCCATATACAATCTATACTATATAAGAAGTTTTCCAGTCATAGGTTAGAGCTACCTAATAACTTTGCCGAACATATAACAACCCAAAATCCTTTGGATTGGTAAGGTCCTATCCCATTTGAGGATGAAGTTTTTCAGTCATAGGTTAAATTTTTGTAAATCTTGAATGTTATACTTGGTAAAATTTTGACAGCATTTCATATTAGTCTTCAAGTACACAACTTGATTGTGGTGTTGTTAAACCACGATCTAGCATGCATCCAGAAACAATGCGAAATATACTAAAATTGAAATTTCATCAAGTATAATATAGAGGATTTGAGTAGAAACTTTTAATCAGTAGATGAAACTTTATTCCCCAAACTATCCAATCTAGATAATTCAAGATTGAATATAATTAGTGCTTCACTCATTAAGTGATTTACCCATTATATTCAATCTCAAATGGAAAACTAAGGTTACACTCATTATTACTAAGGTTACCCAATTTACCCTTAAGTGCCTAAGTTACAAATTTATGGAAAGCATATTGTGATCCCAAATCAATTATGGATAAAAAATAAAGGATTACATAGACATTATAAAAAAAAACACAAGTAATTGATTGAGTAAAAAACCTATGGGCATAGACTAGCACAACAAACAAGATAATTTATTCTTTAAATGATGTGTATCTAATTTGAGACATGAAAAGTATAAATCATAAGGGATAATAGATCTCAATGGTTTAATTAAAATAGTCTTTTTGGAGGAACCCTATATCAAGGTGCTTGTTGCATAAATAACAATAGTTGACTAACCAAGTTCCTATGGTTCCCATTGTCACATTAAAATGATCACTTTGTCATCGCGAAGTTCCAATGCAATACCTTTCCATTTTAATTGTTACACTTTAAATTATCTTAGTCTCATAATCAAGTTGGTCAAAATTACTAATTAAAAATTTCTTTTTATTTTTTTCATTTAAATATCACTAACTCATTATCCATTATCTTCTTCCGTTAAAAGATCAAGATATATAATATGTTTCATGACTCATTGTTTGGTTAATTAAATCTAAGCACATCCAATATATATAGAGAGGTCCATGTTATGCTCAAATTAAACTAAATATGTTCCATCATTAACTAAATATATTAATTGTATCATACAATTATTCAAGAGTCTGTTAAACATATATGTAATCAAACAATTCATCCAATATATTCATCAAATAAAGTCACTTAAAAATTAACTAGAAAAATACCTCAAATAAAAAAATAAAATATATATGAACTAACAAAATATCAACCAAATAAATATCTTGAAATTGAATGCCAATGGTAATCACAAAACGTTGCTACAAAGATGAAGACAATGGCAAATGCAAAATAATGAATCAAGGTGCAATTGAAATAAGGCACAAAAATTACTCACAGCTATGAAAATGGTGAATAAAATGCTCACAAAGATGAATGCAATGCATGCTTACCTTTGTTTTCAATTCAAAGCAAAAACATAACATTGGTAAAGGAGAATCTTCCTAAAATGTAAAGAGAAAAATACCATAACTTTTAGTCGACGGCAACAAACACAGAACCTTGCTCAAGCACAACGTTTACATGAGAAAGGAAGAACAACAATGATGAAGAAGAAAATAGATGACTTGAGAAACAAAATGACATGAAAAAGATGAAGATCTAACTATAAAACATGACATTCTACATTAGTTGTCCAAATAACTAATATAAAAAATAATTTTTATAATAGTTATAAAATATAACCGATGTAAAATGTTAAATTTTTACATTAATTAAAAGAGCAATTACTATAGAAAGTAGTTTTTACATTAAATAAAAAAAATTGATGTAAAAAATAGTTTCTATATCAATTATTTGAAAAAATGATGTAAAATATATCATATTTATATAAAAAATATCATCATATTATTTTTACATTGATTTTTGAATATTTGATGTAAACTTTTATTATTAAACTTTATTTTTTATTAATAAAAATATAAATCAAATATTTTATTATAATTTTTTAATTAAAAATAAATAAAAATAATACTAATCATAAAAAAATAACACCAAATAAAATTTTCTATCATCAGTATGGATGATAATACAATGTATTCTTGCTATCAGTATAGATGATAAGATTAGTTAATATTTCGTGTTTTTAAAATAAGTGGAAAACATGTACTTTTTACCTTTATTTCATTTGTGGATTTTATTGAAAAATTTATTTGGACAAATTTTTATAGTGTTATGATATATTTTACTTTTATCTTTTTAAACGATGAATACATTAAAGAATAGGTTTTTTTACGGTTATTTTTTGAAAGCTATATAAATTAATAAAAATTAATGTTAAATTAGTATAAAATATATTAAATTTTAATAGTTATATAATTTAATTATCATTAAAATATCTTTTAATAAATAATTTTTAAATAAATATAAATTTTTTTAAAAAAAAATTAATAAAAATTAAAATTAAAATTATCATTATTTATTTTTTAAAATTATCATTAAAAAAAATCTAATGATATATTTTATATGTGATAATTTTGTTTGGCATCAAAATATCTGCAATATAATATTTGATGAATTATATATATAATGTTTAAATTTGACATATTTTATTTATAAAATTAAGTTCTAAATTAACCATCCGTTAATACACTTTTAATTGTTTTAAAATAATTTTTTTTAACATAAGATATCAAAATATTTTTTATCAAATAATTTGAAGGAAAAAATATAAAATAATAATGTTAAAATAAAATAATTATAAATTTAAAATAATTTATATGAAATTTCAAATTCAAATTTTTTTTCTTTCCTTGTGTACAATAAAAAAAGTAAAATAATAATAATGATTTATTTATAATACCTAAAAGTCAAAGTGCGGATTCTTGCGTGAACCCATTATCTGCTCTTTAAATTCTTATTTAACCGATTTATTATTTTGCATGAATTTATTTATTTATTTATTTTTCATACATCAATCTATTTTCTTTATTTTGAGATTGATTTCTTTATATTTATTTACCTTGTGACTTTTGAGTGAAAAATACAAATGACGACTACCATATTTACAAACTTCAGTTTAGATTATTTACAATCAAATAATCCATTGCTTATCAAACCACTGTAATTATTTAATGGTGAGTAGTTAAAAATTAAAATAGTTTTACATAAAAATACTAGATTTAAATTTTATAATTTTTTATATTGTACTTAAAAAAATAGTTCAATACATAGTAAATGAAAATGTTTCCAACAACTAAATATAAATAAATGTTGTTATAAAGTCATAAAAATATCCAGAATTAAATATATTTTTAGTTTATTTATAATTTTATTTTTAATCTCTCATATTTAAAATCATATATTGTGGTTTTATTTTTTAAAATAAATTATTTTAAATTTTTAAAACAATTAATATTTAATACAAGATATATATCAATATTTGACATACAATATATATATATATATATATATTAATTTTTAATATATCAATAATGAAGAATTAAAAATAATTTATTTTAAAAAGATAAGGATTAATATTAATTATTTTAAAAATAAAGGATTAAAAATATATTTAATCTAAATATTTATAAAATTGACAGAAAAAATTTTGTGACGAATTTATTTAGTTCAGCTATTAGAATTAGTACCTCTCTTTTGATAGAAAAATATGCTAAGTATAATAATTTTTTTAATATGCGTTTTAAAAAATTTCCTGTTAAATCTACCATGTAGGGAAAGTTACATATAATTAAAAGTAATTATTTACTCACATCATACTGGCTACTTTTCTACTGTTAACAAAGTGTATAGTGATAGATGTTAAATAATTATATGCTTTACCAAATATATATGGTATTATAAATACATTTATCACACTTTGCAATCTTCAAATACTATTATAGATTCATTTATTCGCTTGCACAGCAAGTGGATCTTATTCTAGTTAGTATTTAAAATTATTAGAATAGTATACTTATTTTTGTTTTCTCAAAACCCAAAACATGTTATATTCTTATAGTCAACATGTGAGTATTGAGCTTTTTGCATGGCACGAAACATAACTTGCCTCTCAACATTATATATAGATCACATTTTTGTATTATTTTTTAAAAAAAATTTTGGTAAACTTTTTACTCATCATCATATATAATTCTTTTTGTTACACTCATAATTGAATGAATTAGGTTTAGATTTAAAAATTTGTCGTTGGTTTCTACTTAAGATTGATAATTTTCCTTAATTTTAAATTGGATGCCTACCCTTATCCTAAATCTTTTGTTAATTAAAAGAATTATAAACATCACTTAAAATAAAATATAACAACACTACAATCGTAATGATTTCAAACTTATTGAGCTAATATCCTTTTAGGTTATTCAACTTCTATTCTTTTAAAAAGATTTTAATTAATTGCATTCTCAACAGTGATGATTGGGTAAAACAAACTGTATCATTGTACATTTTTATTTCCAATTGAACAACACCATTGATAGCTCTTTTAGAGCACTAATTCAATCAGAAAGCGAGGGACCCAAAACAGTGAAGGTACCCTAACATCATAAAAGACACTAAAATGGAGTTTGTCATTATGAAGTCTTAATAAGAGATGCAGCTTTTGGAGAAACTCTATCCAATCACATGCTTCACTATTTCCACATGGCTAAAGTTAGATCGGTAAGAAAGTGACAACCATGTAAATAAATAAACAATTTTGTTGATCTAATTAACTTTAGAGCTGATTTTAAATTTCTAAAAATATTTTAGAAATAAATACTTATTGTACTTTTATATTTTAATATAATAAATATTTATTTGTTTTTAAAATCGTTTATTTTTAATTTCTTAAAATCAATAAAACTAACGGAACTGATAAATAAATAAAATAAAACGGCAGAGTCCTCCCATCGTGATTCGTAATCTTCTTTACGCGTTTAAAGTGGACTTATATGAATAAATGAACAATGTTGTTAATTTTTTTTTATAATGAAAAATAACGAGGTTTAACGATTCTATGTAAACTATTTCATTTATTTATTATTAAACTAATCTTAATAATTCAATATTATTTAATTTAAAAAATTGAATTTTACCTTTGGTTTCGTTAGACTATAATAAATTTTTTGTATTTGTTAAAAATCTTTAATTCAATTTATACGTGTACGAAACTAGCTATAACAATGTTGTACAGAATTTATTGGTGACGATTCACAAAAAATACCATAATTTCTAAAAAAATAAATCAAATTATTATATATTTTTAAAATTTCAAGAAAGCTAGGTTTGTTTGAGCTACTTTAATTCCCACACAGCTTGTACTCACTTTAGTCACATGAAAATTTTAGTCTACAATTTCTTTAAATATTATAGTTGAACACACACACACATCTGTGTGTAAACTGAGCTACTTAAATTAATTAGGTTTTTTTTTTTCTCTCTTTAACGACACAAATGGACTTTGTATCAGTATTCATATTATAAAAGAATGGGTAAAATTATTATTATTATGTTTCACGATGCAAAATCTTTAATTTTATTGAATAATAATATTAATACATTTGTACCATATTATTTATTCAATATTTTATAAAAAAATTAAATAACTAAAACCAAATATATAAAAATGAACCGAATATGCAAAATATACATCCATTATTTCTCAATTTTATTGATAGAATTGATAGGAACTTGTATATATATATATAATAGGTATGGTAATGAAATTATTTTAATCTCCCATGTGTATGTTTCCTGCTGTGGTCCATTATTAATATGGGCCATTGTATTTGAATTATATTGAAGGGATATCTATCATTCAACTATCATAGAGTAACTTTACATAATTAAAACAGCAAGACACTCAAGTGCTTTTTCTAAAGAAATATAAAATTTTACGATCATATCTTAATGTAACGCAAAAAATCAAAGCCATGATGGTGTTCTAAGATGGGAAGACAGGACCCACTTACGCCGTTCAATCATACAAACTTTAAGGTCAAAGCAATGATAAAGAATTTTGAAGAAATAAATTGGAACCAAAAAGCGTCAATGTCTTGTAGTGGAGTGTCTTATTTTTTGTTTTCATTGGGTTGGTGCATATATATTTGTGCATGGCCGAAGATACGCATGGATTGTGAGTGTTCACTGCTTACATTTCTATATGCCAAGAAAAAGCAATACAACAATCATGAAAATAAAATAAATAAAACGAACTCAGAATAATAAGAAGACCTATGATCTTTGTGTTTCTTAAATATAATTAATACTTTAAAATAAAATCTGCAAATAAGGTTTTTTTTTTCTTATGTATCGAAATATTGTTATTTATGTCAGGTTAATTTTATAACATAATTACTGCATTGATGCAATTCAAATGAATTATTCTGACACGATTGGCACAATGTATATAATTTGTTTCATTTCATTACACTTGACGTATTTTAAAGGGTTTGCTTGTGTTTTTTATTTTTAGTTTTTAAAATTTATTTTTAAAATATTAAAAAATAAATGAATATGAAAGATATAATATATGAAAAAATTAAAATAACAGAAAATTAAAAATAGAAAACTAAAATATTTTAAATTCTTTTTAGGATAGTTTTCAGTTTTTATTTTAAAATTTATAAAAATAAAATATAATTTTAATTTTAAAAATAAATCAACCCATTTTATCACATCCTTCATTATGAATAAAAAAAAACAAATATAAAATTATTAATTAAAAATTTAACAAAAATTAAACTGTTTCAAAATAATAAAAATTAAAATAAAAAATAATAAAATTATTATTATTATTTTAACAATAATATTTGATGGTAATAATTGTATAATAATAATAATAATGGTAACGATAATAATAATAGTGATGATATTAATAATTTGAATAATAATAATAATAATTATCGTAAAGAAAAAATTAAGATAATAAAATTATTTTTAATTTTTAATTTTAAAAGCTGAAAGTTATTTTTAAAATAATTTTTAAAAATTTTACTTTTAAACAATTTTTTTTTTATTTTTTAAAACAATAAAATGGTTTTAAAAAATAAAAAACAAACAAGTAGTAAATATTTGACTTAGATTATATTAGAATATATCATGATAATATGACCTAATTATATTATCAAAATATTTTAAAAAGTAACAAATCATTTCAACTATTAAGGAAAAAATCTTTCATCATAAGCCACTAAAATGAAAAGGTTAAGGATAATAGTTTATTTGAAAACTTAGATTAAAAATTATATCGTTTTTTATTACTGTAACAAAAATATTAACTAAGCACATATTTTCAAATATATATGTTAAAGTCACGGGTAAAACAAGATAATTAATTTGTCACTTATGGGCCTACTATGGTTACCGAATATGGATAAGTTACAAAATTTTTTATTGTGGTCACTTAATCATACTGGCGGTGTTTGACAAATGGAGAATTTGACTATCCATTTACAACCTTACAGTGACTTAAGGGAAGATTGATATTATAACATTTCTAAATCCTTCAAGTTCATGGCATCTCCAAACCTATGAGCTTAATTCGTGTTCCATAGTCTCCCAATTTATATATGAGGAAAACAAGGATTGAAGTACAACAGAATTAGCTAATGAAATCCGTACATTGTTGTAACTTCATCTTCATCATTATATGAATAATTGTGTTCACAATGTAGTCTTTATATATTCTTTCTACTCATCAATTTTAGGTGATAGTTGAAACAAGCATATACAATTTTAGAAAATTGATCTCCTAAAATATGCAAATAAGAATGTATCCACCTTAAATTTTAAGAAATTAAGATCTCAATACAATTTAAATAAAATAAAAGGTACCACAACTTATTTTTTTAAAAGACTAGCTAGTTAATTTTAAATGTGGCTCAAAAATAATTGCGTGTCTTCATAAGAGATGACCAAGTACTTCATCTTTAAGTGCATGATATATATTAACTATAATTTATTTCAGCTATACCACCCCAACATATAAGTTCATTGATGCCATAACAAGATGCTGCTCGGAATTGTAAAGCATGCACTCAACATCTTCAATTCATCAATCAAATAGCTAGACATCGTAGTATACATAGTAATATTCCAGAGCCCTCCCTCTATAGTACAGTTTTTTTTTAAAAAAAAAATATTAATTTTTATCAATTTTGTAAAAAATATTTAAAAAATAAGTGATTATTTCTAAAAATAAATTGCTCATTGCAACATGCATTTGGATTCAGTTAAATTGCTAGTGAATGGAAGAATAAAAAACCATTGGATTCTAGGATATTTTTTATAGAAAATAAAATAAAATTGAAGTAGGAGCAGCAGTGAGGAATAATTGACAGAAGAAAAGGTCTTAAAACAGAAGAAAAAACCAAACACATTCTATAATGAAAATTAGAAGTTACACAAAGGCTATTACTTGAATTTTACAACTTGTGGACAATTTTACAAGAAACCCCCCTCCACTATCCAAAGTCAGTCTGAATCCATGAAGTAGTTAACTTGGATATTCTTGGGCAAACATGAACCCATGAACCCACTATCCGATTTCCTATCACCTTTACCACCCCAACAAAGTGTAAAAACTATACCCTCCTTCCCACCAAAGTTAACATTCTGTAAACTGCTTTGAAAAATGTCTTTTAGCCATTTCTCAAACATGCTGTTAGTAAAAGAACCACACCCAATACCAATTTCCTCTATCACCCTCTCTTCTACACTAAAATTCCCCTTACCATAAACCTCCTCAAAACACTCTTTCATCTTGCTCAAAAACTCTTGTGCTGCCTCCTTCTCCTTCTCTGGATTCTCATTGAACTCAAACCTGTTCTCAATTGAGTCAAGTGACCCGTTTGAGTTCAAAGGATCAGCCATAGTTTCTCTAGTCAAATCACTTGAAATTGGGCTACTTCCCCCAGTTTTTACTTCCTCATTATCCTCTTCATCAGCTTTCATGTTCAGGTCAAGATTGTTAAAGCTACAATGTGTTGAAAACTCTTTCTTTCTGTTTCCTTGTTCATATACCAACACACCCTCCTCTTCCTTCTCCTCAATCCTTGGATTCTTCATCTTGGTCAACAAATCAAGTTCAGCCCTCCTCTTGTGACCCAAACAAGGTGATGATGCAGGCTTGGTTTCATTGATCTTCAACACCAACTTGATCACCGAATCCTTGTTGTTCTTCTCTTCAATGCTTCTAGTGCCACCATTGCTCAATATGAATATTGCTTTCCCTGAACTTAATTTTTCAAACTTTTCAGTGTCAAATCCATCCGCGAGGAACTTCTTGAACTGGGCATCAGCAAAATCAAACCTTTCTATCAAAATCACAATCTTTTCATGACTTTTCAATGCTTTAACCACAACTTGAGAAAATGGGGTAGCTGAATTCTCCTCTTTCTTCATCATATCCAAGTGAAGGAGCACATCAACTGAACCAAACACTGATTCTGCAATGGCGCATGCCAACCTTGCTTTCCCAATGGAGTCATTTCCCTGCACAAACAACCAAGTAATAGCACTTTGCTTTGCTGAATTGGAACCAACCAAAGCCTCTGCTATTGAAGGAAGTGTTTGAGATTGCCATGGCACATTCTCCTGCAACAGTTTACAAATATGAGCTCTTCGCAGTGTTCTATCAGTAGTAGTAGTTATATTTTCCACCGTTTGCCCTGAACCACCGAATGTTGAATTTCCAAGAGCAAGAGTAATCTTTACTTCTTTATTATTACCTTCCATACCCTTAAGAGAATCCAAGGTCATTGTTGTTGTGCCTGATGATGGCTTCCTCTGAGTTACATCGCTGAAATTGAACTCAATGGTGCATGATTGTTGGCGCCTGAACCGGGGTACAATGTTGGAGCTATAAGCCGGTTTGGCAACTGAAATTGAATCAGCAAAAGATATAGAACTTGAATCTGTGAATACACTACCCTGGTTTGGCCACCAGGGATATGATGAATTGTAAGGGTAGATCTTCCCGTTTGAACTTTGATTTCCATATAAATTGTTGCTCCAATTGTTCTGAGCCTGTTTGCTCTGGTGGAGACAGTGACATATTCTGTTCCATTTTCTTTTCAACTGGGTTAACTCATCCTGAAAACATTCAATTCTTCATAATAAGCCACTATTTCTCAACTAGATGGAAAAATATGCATATATATATATATATATATATTTATATAAATACAAGGACATATCTGTCAGTGAGAGGAGTTAATTTTGTTTTATTCATACAACCATACATGAGTACATATCCTTTCATGTTACTTAAGGCATGGTGTTAAAATTTATGTTTATCTCTCCTTTTATGAATATGTATAAAGTCTCACTTATTTAATATACATGAAAAGAGATAGACACAAAAGTTTTATCATGACAAGTTGATGTGAAATTTTAACATGACAAGATTCTAATCCCTCTCAACGTCTCTTCTCTTACTTAATATGCTTCTTATATATATAATTTTAGTTTTATAACCATTCATATTCATGGATGATGAAATTATTTTAGTCTTTTCTTGAATAAGAGGGGATAATAAGTTGAAAGTTTGCTACCTTTTGATGGGCTTCAGTGGTATGAGACTGAAGCCAGGAAGGCAAGAGTTTTTTCTGGCCTGGTTTGAACAATTGAGCTTCTTTTTCATAATTAGAGGCACATTCTTCACAACAGTTGAGCTTATCCTGCTCCACCTCCTTGTTGTTACTGAAGAGCTTTGTTTCCAGCATATGAGATGGGTTCTGGGAGATTGTCATCTTTGAATCATGGACACTGCAAATTGAGTGAAGAAGATTTCAATGAACATCCAAAATTAAACAAATAGACGCTTTTGAATATATTCTGCATCAGAATCTCTTTTCCATTCTTGTAACTTTCTTATCTCATTCTTAAAAGGTAACTCTAAATCATGTTTGAGAAAATGTAACGTTAGCATTAAGGCAAATTTTCTAAAAACATACATGTATAACTCTTTCTTTCTTTTCTTCTCTTTTTTTCCCCTTTATTTTTCCTTTTGGTAAAGTATGGTTTCTAGCTACTACACAACATCATGTGAATCCGTAATGTCTAAGATGTTATATATATACTGACAAAAACAAAGTGAAGCAGAAAGGCACTGCTTCACGTCTACCTTACCAACCAACCATGCTTTTGACAGTGCCTTCTGGCATACTCCAGAGACCGTACGTACTTAGCAACAAAATGCAAAACAAATTAACCTTTCAAACAACTTTTCTATGCATGCTCATTTTTTTTTTCCCTTCAGTTTCATATTTGCTAGCTAGCATTTTTTATTTTCCAAAATTATTAAATATTTAATTACAGTTTTGTCATTAATTAAACTAATGAAACTGTTTAATCAAGTGATAATTATGAAATAATTAATTACCTGGAAGCATGGAGACTCAAGCCAAGTCCACCTGATGGAACAGGAACAGCTTGAAGACCCCACTGAGTCTCAAGAGGGGGTTGTCTCATTTGACACCTCATGTATGTTTGATAACTTGCTGTGGCCACAAGCCACACCTTAGTGTTGGAGTCACAAAACAACTTTCCTATTTCAGCAACTATATGATCAACTGGGTTGTAATTATAACCACAAACTTCACCTTCCTCTTTTTCACTACAAGTTGCTAATTCCACTGTCCATTTCAGGTCTCCAACATAAAAAATAGCTCCTCCTCCTTCTGAAGCAACAACAGAATCCACTTTCCTTTTCAGTGTTAAGAGGTTCATTTCCACTTCATCCCTTTTCATGAGCCTCAAAGAGACTGGTGCAAGCTGGAACTTGATGAAATGTGTTGACTTCAACTCCTCAGGTACCTCTCCTCTTTCCAACTTCCCCATTAGCTCTCCCACAAGGCCTTCAGTTAGTGCCACCGAGTCACCAACTATAACAGTGTTCCTCTTCTTCTTCCTCAAAAGCACGTCCAAAACCACCTTGATATCTTCCTTGGAAGAGGGTAGTGGAGTCTCACCAGTGATTGGAAACACTGTTGCTTTCTTCGGAGGAGAAAACAAAAGTGAACCAAACTCAGAAGTGTAAGCAGCCAAGAAATGATTCTGTCTGAAAACGCCAGCACTAGTATTATTGATATTTTCTCTATGATTCTCACTAGGAGAGGGAGAACAAGGAGAAGAGAAAACACCACCAGAACTATTATAACACTGAAAAACAGAAGAAGGTGTTGAAGAAGTGTCCTCTATGTTGGTCTTAACAGCAGTGCTAGAGAAACCAGCCTCTCTCATAACCCTACTAACACTAGGGTCATCAAGGATAGATATAATGAGTTGTTCAAGCTCAACCTTAATAGTGAGAAGTGGTTGTTGTTGCTGTTGCTCAATGCAACCTCTTCTCTGGTGAGCTTGAGCTCTCTTAAGAGCAGCAATGAGAGCATTGGAAAGGGAAGGTTGAGAATGAAGCAAAGGGCCACCAGGGGTAGTAGGAAGCCTATTAAGAGCCACATTGAAGCAAAGTTCAAGAGCTCTACATTGAAGAGGATGTGAAGAAGAAGAAGAAGAATTAGTTTGGTAATGTGGCTGAGACTTAAGACAAGCCCTTCTCAAAGAACTGGCTCTTAGACTCAACAAAGTGGCAGCCACATGAAGAGGTGTGACCTGTGCATGGCCCCTCCTCCTTGCCAACCCAAGAGAGTGCTTCAACACTGAAGCAGCCTCTGCTGTGAGGGTCTGTTGCAATGTACAACCTCCTGAGCGCATCACTTGGATAATACCCCTCCCCCCACACCACCCCCCTTTTTGTTACTACCTTTTCTTCACAACCACACTTCTTCTTCTTTCTCTTCTTATCCTTTTCCCCTCTCCAAACACCACCACCACCCCCTCCTTTTCTTTTGTTATGGCCTAGCTATACACACCTAACTTCTCTTAGTATACTCCTCTTGTCACTAGAGGATCCTGGAACTAACTCAAAGCCTTTCAAAGATAGGAAGCAAAATTGATAGAGAGAGAGAGAAAAAGAAAGAGAGTTTGTATCACTATGACAAAGCTTAGAGGAAGTATATTAAGCTTTAGAAACACCACACTAGGACTCAGTGCTTCTTTATAGTATACTCCTTGTCACTTATTATATTTTTTTATTTTTATTTTTTTTTTGTTTTGTTTAATTCTCTTTTGGTTTTAGCTTAAAGCAGCAACTTTTTTGTTAGCTTTTTATTTTCAGTTCATTACTCTCTCTCTCTCTAGTTTACAGTTATAGCTACATCTAAATATGTGTTACTGATGTAAGGGGTGTTTTTGGTTTATAATTCATGATGTTTATTTCGAGTTTATATAATGAATTTAATTATAAAATATATTAAAATAAATTTGAAAATTATTTTATTATAATTTATTGGAGTAAATTAAAAACTATTTTCATAATCTCTCATTATACTCTTTTTCAAATATCCCCTTAATCAAAATATCATCCTTTTATTAATATATAGCTTCATTCTTTTGTTTGAACCTTGTTAAAATATACCAATTGGCCCAATGGCCCAATGCACATTATTGCCGAATTTGAGCAGAGATATCATAAATTGGAATGTAATTAAAAATTGTGAAAAGCTGTAGACTGCAGTCATCTGCTAGATAGCTGCAACACATCAAAATGCATGGATGTTGATGATTAATGTCATAATACAAAAAAGGTAGAATAACTACTATTTGATTCCATTGATTAATTAGATGATATACATGAATTAATCATGTTTTCTTTACAATGTGTTATTTTTGTGCTAATGAGGTTGCGTGAGAAATTAGAGAGTACAACACAACAATGGGGACCCACAATTCAAAATTTTTACTTGGATTCACAAAAGCTTCCCTCCTTCCACATCATCCTTTGAATAGGCAGACAAACCCAGCAGAAATTCAAAAAAAGGTACTAAAGGAGAAAGTTGGAAAGGTGCAAAGAAACCACTGTGATGAAAGATAAAAATGAAAAAAAGAGAAAGTGATAGATTATATTTTTCATTTTTCCAACTTTAGTTTTTCCTCATTTATATCAATATGTCTAGATAATAAAAATTTAATTAATTTTATTTCTGAAAAATCTAAGATGGGTTACATTCATTTTGAAAAATTAAAATTATCATTTTTATTTTTCAAAAATGATTATTTTAATTTGTAGAAAAATTAAAATAAATGACTAAAGGACTTGAAGTAATCAAAATTTTATTTTCAAAAAATTAACATGACCAATTTTAAATTTTTTTAAAAGTCAAAATGATAATATGTTGGATTAAATTAGTTTGTTGTAAAGAGATATAAAATAAAAGGAACTCTCTCTCTCTCTCTCTCCACGCCAATCCTCGTAGAGAGACAGCATTTTATTCCCCAAGTACCCAAAAAGCAACTCTCTGTCTGCTATCCTTCATAGCATTATTGGATCTTTTTCAGCCTCTCTTCTCTCTCTCTTCCTGCGAACTGCAATCACCTTTTATATTAATCTCATCTAATTCCCAACAACCCATTTAAAAAACCTTGTGTTACCAAATAAAGCAAGCACAACTGAAATATACTGTTATAATGCATTCTCATTTGTGTTCCCATTTCGTTTATTCAAGAAAACATTTCTGTAATATACTGATCCATTATTTGTTTTTTCTTCCAAGCCACACAACATTTCTGTAAGAGTTTAATTATGAACTTTCAGTATTCTAACTTTTTGACTACTTTCATATCATGTTTATACCCCCTCATATTGGTTTAATTTATACAAAATATGTATATTATTTATTTATTTATTATTCTCTCTTGATATTTTTAATTCTTGCTTTTTGGGGTGTGAGTTGGAAGATTTATTTTATCCTCGTTATGTTAGATTCTTGATGAGATATATGAAAGGTGGCTTGAATATATATTGATATAGAACTATAGCTTCTATATAAGTGTATTTAATTAAGCTTTGTTTGGTTACACATTGTGTAGCAGTGATTATACACATTATTTCATTTTCTTTTGAACTTTTATAGAAAACGGATAAACAAACAAACTTTCAACTGTCAGTTAAATTTCATATGTAAATATATCCTTATTATATATATGATTTTATGTATGACAATAGATTTGTCCTTTTTTTGTGGCAAATATATGTAACTTCAGTAATGAACTTATTCCAATTATTAAACCCAAATTATTTATTAAATTTAAGGAAGAAAGGGAAAGTAATTATACAGTCTGTGACAATTAAAACAATTTATTTATTTCTTAATTTGAAGCCCTAAAGGCTAATGCTTCCATAAAATTACTATGAATGCTTCTGTTAAATTTCCTGAATTGTATTCACCTTTTTGTACGCATATACATTTATTATGAAGTCTTACCACGCAAAATAATTAGTAGTGAGATTTGCAAACGCGCGATTAAGCATAAACTTTGACTAATCGAATAATAAGGAAGCATATGGGTCCTCTCGTAGTCACATTAATCTGACCCTTGCAAGATTCGAAGCATGATGAGAAATTAATCATTATACACCTTTACTTTAAATTTATCATTTTTTATTACCAAAAGACTTAAAATTATCATTTTTTTAAAAAAAGAAAATGGAAGAGATAAAACTTAAGGACTGTGGAGAACCTGATTTTGGAAATATATATATATATATATATATATATATGTATATATATATATATATATATAATAGCGTGGATTCCAAGGCTAGGATTTGTTCAAGAGTTTAAGGTATATGTGAAGAAAAAGAAACAAAAGGAGAAAAAAAATACATAGAATAAAAACATATATTCAAATTATGCAACTTCTTATTCTCCAGTGCATTAAAAGAGCCAAAAGAATCTACTAGTTAATTGTGCACTATATAACAAAAGAAGTGCTTCGGTTGAAAGAGTGTGGAAAGAAGATTCAAATTCTAAAGCTTTATTTAAAAGAAAGTACCATAGGGAAGAATGAGCAGAGAGAATTTCAATTTGAAAAAAAATTATTATACGAAGAAATATATGCAGTAGTCGGCACTTAATTAACAGTTCCTTGGAGATTTAAACTTTTGAGATTAAGTAAAATTTAATTAACACATCTTTTGCAGTCAAATTCATCGATATAGTATCTTCTATATACATTACTTTTATGAAAAGCTTATTTATCGAATAGATCAATCATCTAATTAACATACCCTTTTGAGTTTGTTGTCTCTTGTCGTTTTTACACTTCTCTCATGATTGAATGCTTCATATATATGCTCAGATTGCTTACTGTGAAAAGATAAAAAGCTAAAACAAATGAGCTATATCATAATATGTGATCAGGTGGGGGCATCTATGTTTGTTCTTTGAGCACTCTTTTTATCCTTTTCTTATAATTCAAAATGGAGCACCCCTAAGTAGATAAATTAGCTAGAGGCTCTCTCATTTTTGGGTCATCAATGCCCTTTAAAAAGGATGTGGTTTTGATTGGAAGAGGGTGCCCAAATCATTGGAACATTATATTTGAAAGTTTGAAAAGCGGTGAAGACAATAGGATTTCTCTACTTAGAAGAAAAGGATCCCTTTATGCATTGATTGTGAATGTGCAGTTTTTTTCTCATTGTGATCAAATGAATCCTGCTACATCTTTGGACTTGATCCAATGATTTGGTTAGCATATTCCCTAACAAATTTTCAACAAAGAAGGAAAGTGAAAATTTGAGGCTTCATTAACTGAGACAGATGAGGCCCACGTACATAACATAAAGTTAAACAAGCAATTGAGTTTTACTAAGAGAGATTTTTAAGACAAATGTAAACAAAGTGATTCAACATTTAATTAGGAACTTAATTACATGTTCACAACTTCAATTGTGTGTAAAAATTGGGGTCCACAAAGGGGGAAAAAAGAAGTAACATAAGTATGTGAAGACCTTTAGAATTGACATATCCTCCCAATGTTATTTATGCCCCAGTACTTATTTACAGCTAGGAACAATTATCTTACAGTATGATTAGGAAGAATAATACAAAACTAATTAAAAGAAAATATCAGATGATGTTAAATAAAATTCATATGTAATTTCTTTAAAGTGAGAGGGTTTATTGTAAAAAGTAAAATGAAAAGTTATAATTACTATGGTAAATTATGTAATTGTTTATATTTCAACAGTTAATTTTGTAACTAATAACTATAATTCTTGACTATTTTTTAAAACAATCTTCCATTTTAAAAGAATTAAATCAAAATAAACCAAGAGCTAGTCCATGATATTTGATTACCACCAATGCCAAAAAAAGTCAAGAAAGTAGCTATTGAGGATAGAGTACCCTAACATTGTAATCAATTGGTGACTTCATTCTTTATTAATTAGATTAACAAATCCAGGGTAATCTTTGAATTGTCATGGTCAAAAGGAACAAATCTGATAAAAAAAAATAAGAAGTTTTTACATACATCAAGAACCGATGGAATTAATAGGCACGAGTTGATTTCTTATATTAGGTTGATCCTTTATTTTAAATATTATACAAATCCAACAATAAAAGGATGAGTAAATACGCTTTTAAAAGAGTATCAAAAGTCCAATTTTTGGAGAAAATAATAGTTGAAAAAGTTACTCAATATTATGAGATTAGTCTTGTGTCAATTCTTATAAAGATGTTTCAGTCAAAGATTTTTTTTTTTTTTAAAAAAAAAATTATATAATCCCTTACTGGGGGAGGTAGGTTGATGAACTCATAAAGTATCATATACTGTATCTTCACATACCTGCGCATGAGAATGCGATTGGTACTCTTATTGGCAATTAATTTAACTAATAAAGGAAAAAAGAAAAACCAGCTTGTATATATTTAGTAATGTGACACGTTAAATGAAGTTTCTTTTTCTTTTCTTCTGTTCTTCTTTGAATGACACAAGTTTTTAGATAGCCGCAATGGCACCCTATGTTGGGTATGATCAAACGAATCTTGATTGATATAAAACAATTTTCAATAGCGTTCACATGATATGGTGGTAATTAAGTAGTGGATTCATCCGCCAAAGAACAAAAACATATAGGATAAAATGAAAAATGAGAAAGTTAAAATTAGAAAAAATATTTTAGCATGTTATATCAAGTTATAGAGAAATTCTTTTTATCTCAAATAATTATAAGAAAATTTTGTAGTAATTAAGTTGTTAACTATTTTCTTTAATAAAATATTTTTATAAAAGAAATTAAAAATTCAAGATTTTGTAAAGATAAAAAAAAATTAATCATAATTATAAAAAAATATTTTGAAAAATATATATATGCCATTAAACCAGTCCATCAATAATTATTGTAAGTAATTGTTTTCTATGTGATTAACTTAAATATAAAAATTTTACTCACTAAATTAATTTTAATAGTGAACTATTGTCTATTAATTAAGGATACTAATTAGTAATTTTTATTAATTAATTTACCCATCATAAATAAAATAAGTTTATAAAATATAAATTTATGAAAATTAACGAACTGTGATTACCATACATTTTATTGGTGATCCAATATTGTAATACTTAAATAAATATAAGATCTAAGAAGATATATTGGGATATAAATTATTTTGTAATATGTTGGGAAAAATGAATTATAGGTATATATATATATATATATATATGTGATAGATGAGAAAGGTAGAAGGATGATGTAGGATGAGTGATCACGTAGGAAAAAGTTAGACATACGGAGGATAATGCAATGCAGTAGTGATTCATAAGTTATAAGTTATATATAACATGACCTCCACCTTTCTGAGTGGGAATGTGAGAAAAAAGAAACAAACAGAGAAAAGAGAAGGGAATGTCGGGTGGGTCCCACACTGTGTAGGACTATGGAACCCACAACTTTGCATTTTCATTTTCATTTCTCACCAATTTCCCAGTCATACCTCACTCATAAAGAGAGTGAGAGAGAGAGAGAGAGATTTTTGGGGAGGTGAAAAGAAAACCTAGCGTGCTACTTTATACAATAAATGTCCCCAGAAACACATACTATTCTGTATCAGATGCTCTCTCTCTCTCACTCTCTCTCTCTTTTGCTTTTCCAATTACACTTCTCCACTCTCATTTACGTACTCACATAACATTCCAAACCCCGTTTTCCTTGGGGATTGTGCCTTTTTAAATTCCACTCCTCAATTATAATTACAAAATTTTAATCACTCTTATTGCCCTTAATTAATTAAGAAATTACAAGTAATTTTCTTTTATAAAAAATATGTTAACATTTAATCTTATTATTATATCATGGTTTTTAGTAATCACCAATTGTATGAAGGAGGAAGTTATTTAATTTAACTAGTAATTTTAAATTTAAATTTTAATGTGTGCAGTAATGTTACATTTATTTAAAGAAATAATTTTGCAGTTTATAATGATTTTATCTTATTCAAATAAAAAAAATTTGAATGATACATGTAGTTTTACATAAAAAAAAATCATGATTTTTAATAAAATTATTTTGGAGAAGAGATTGGTTTAATTTAACCAGTAATTTTTAGTTTAAATTTTAAGTATACAGTTATGTTACATGCTTTAAGGAAAGAATCTTGCTCCTTTTAATGATTTCATCTAATTCGAATATAATTATTTTATTTAACTGTTTAATGATATTTCATGTGCGTGAAATGCGCGCTGTGCCCTTATTACTAGCTTGTGATTGCTCTCAAATTTCATTTTTTGTAAATTAGTTTGCTAATTAATTTAAGCATTTTTAGTATTTTTGTAAATTAGTTTGTTAACTAATTTAAGCATTTTTAGTAAAGCAAGCAAAACTATGAATATCAGAAGCGGATCAAAGGATGTATCATAATGGTCAAGAAATAGCGAAATTTAGAAAAGGGGCATTCTATTTTAGATCGATGTTGCAAAAAGAGAAGCGATCATACCCAAAAGAGGGTTATGATCCTTTTCTGTTTTTTTAATTGAAAAGAGGAAAAGGAATAAAAAGATAAGTTAATTAAATACTTGCAATATTATCCTCAATTATTAGTTTTTTATTTTATTTTTTAAGATCATGAAATGCCCATATTCTAATCGAAACTGACAGTTTTTTTTTTTATGGAAAAATATGCGTGTGGTGCTTTTGTCAACTGCACCAATATTTAGCCACTAACGAAACCAATAGCTTGATAGAATAACTAAATTGATAAAAAAAAATAACAAAAAAAAGTTAAAGGATCAAATAAAATAAAAGATTAAATTAAAATATTAATTTTTTCTATAAAAAATATCGAAAGTGATGTTATTTGAAAAAATAATTTATTTTTCTTATTTTCTGACTTACTAATTATTTATGTAAATTTTATTTAATCAACTTCTATTTTGATTACTTAGAAATTTTCTGTCACTTAATTATTAGAATTGGTCTAATAATGATAGTTGACATCATTAAAATTGATGTAATAATAAAAGTTAAAAATTAATAAAATTTATGTAAGATCCCTAATTTAAATTTTATTATATTATTTAATTTTAAAAAATAAAAAAAATCCAATGAATTGGTTTTTTAGTATAATTTGCCTTATGTTATATATGGATGGCATGGTAGAACTAGCTAAGGTGCTAAACTTTTTAGTCTGTTAGTGATAGAGATAATTTTTTTTACAGTATGCATGATTCACAGTGGAGAAAAAGTAATTTAGGTCTGATATTTGGTCTGATTTGCATCTCTCTAGTCCATTTGGTTCTGAAAGAATGATAAACTATTCAAAAATCATGATTTTGAAAGAGACGGTTTCATTTTTCTTGCTTGGAGTAGGAATATGAACTTTTGATGCCTATTAACTCTTTGTAACTTTTTTTTTTTCTTTCTATGTACTTGGATCGGAGTATTCCTAGTAGTATTTCTATCTTTAATAAAAGATTTCTTTGGTGGGAAAGAAATCCTATTTATAATTGTTTTGATCTTCTTACATGATGAAACCATTTTTTATGTAATTATACTGTCTTTAGGTACGGTCTTTATTTTCTCTATAATACCATTCATTGATCTTATATATTTTTATATGTCAACTTGTATAGTTACATTTTGGAATGTGAAATTCTTGGTTTTGTTCTTGGCACTCCTTCACTTAATATATACTACAATAAAAGTATTATTGGTTTATACCGATTAGATGTCCTTGTATAAAGTATAAAGTGTAAACTTTTACTTTAATCTTTGAGATTGTAAATGTCGAAAAAATTAGTACTTAAAATTTATTAATTTAAATATCAATCTCTATTATTAAGAGGTATCCATCGTTCTACTCTTTATTGTTAAGATATGTAAAAATTAGATAACAAAGTGATGATTTGTCATTTTAGATACTTTGATAATTAGCAATTCTTTGTTGACGTTCACACACAATTCAATATACTATCAAGGCTCTCAAATTTGATAATGCAAAGGAATTGAACTTTCAAGATTTTCTTCTTAATAAGGGTGCTGCTCATTAGTATTCATGTATTGAAACTCCATATAAAAAAACTCAATTATGGATCATAAACGCCAACATTTTCTGAATTTTACAAGTTCCTTATACTATTTTAGTTCCAGGCATCTACACCTTTTTTGGTGAATGTCTTTCAACTGCCGCTTTTCTTATTATTAGAGTTCTTTCAAATATTCTCAAAATATATTTATTTATAAATGAATTACTTTATAAGAAGCAACTTGATTACAAGGGACTCAAGGTTTTTTGATATCTATGTTTTGCACCCATACTACCTTTATATTCAGACATTATCACTTAGGACTCTTCCTACTGTCTTTGAAGGATATTCTAAAAGTTACAAGAGATATCATTTAAATGATCTCTATACTAGCTCATCTTTCTTCTTTTTTCTTTTTTTTTTATCTCAAAAAATGTTATATTTGGTGATGCCATTTTCTCCTTTCATCACAACAATCTAGATCATCAATTTTATTCCCTTTCCAGATCTTGTTTACCTATTTCTTTATTTGATATCCATGTATACTAACACTACCTTTAATTTTCCTAGCCACAATTGGACACATTCTCACACTTAACTCACCATAATTACCACCTATAAATATTCACAACATTATCCCTACTATCAGATCAAAAGAAACATTCATTCCCACCTAAAAGACTTCAATTGCTACCAAATCACTAAACCAACCTCCTATTGATACTCCATCTCTAATCATTTTTATTATTCAAACTTAACCCTCCCCCATTACCAAAATTTTATTCTTAATGCCTAATGAAATTGGGCCCCAATTTTACCATGAGGCAACCCATAATCCTAGATACAAAGTTATTATGCATGGGAGATACAAGCCTTCGAGGCCAACCATATTTGGAATATTATTTTAGTACCATCTAATAAACATTTAGCGGGATGCAAATAGATATATAAGATAAAGAGAAATTCATGACACCATTTCTCACAATAAACCTTGCTTAGTGGCTAAATAATTTACAGTAAAGGTTGAATTGGATTTTGTTGAAACTTTTTCACTTATAGAAAAATTAACAATAATTCGAATTCTTCTCTATTTGGAAACAACATAAGGAAGATATTTGGCACAACTTGATGTCAATAATTCTTTCCTAAACAAGGATCTTATTAAAGATATCTATATGGATCTTACTCTTGGATATCCAATTCAACAAAAACATTCCCTTTAGGATGAGAAACTTGTGTACAAGTTACATAGATTAATACATGGTTTGAGACAAGCATCATCATAGCAGTTTATTAAATTTGTCGTTTTTTCTTTTTACAAATCGTCTTTAAGAAATGTAAGAGTGATTATTTTTTATTGGTTAAAGGTATTGGTTCCAATTATGGCCTTACTAGTCTAAGTTGATTATCCTTATTGAGCCATTTATGAATTCTTCACAATCCCATTTCAAGCTTACGGACCTAGGAATGGTTCAATATTCCTAGGTACTAGAAATAACATGATTTACAAATAAAATATATCTTAGCAAAGGAAATACACATTATCATTTTTGGGAGACATTCGATATTTAGGTTTCAAACCTACAAGCCTACCCATGATCCTAACTTGTAGCTTAGTGATAATGATAGGGATCCTTTCTTTGATGATGGTCTTTACATAATACTCATAAGGCATCTCTGATATCTATCTATCTCTTATATTAACTTTTTTTCTTTTTTGTAAATTAATTAAGTTAGTTTATCTCAAAGATCAGGCAACCCCATTTAGATGTAGCACATCATCTTTTTAAATACATAAAATAAAATGTGGGGTAAGACCTTTTATTATGAGATGACTCACTCCTGAAATTTCGGGCAGGCTGGACCACATGTCTTAATACAAGAAGATCCATTGCATGATTTTGTATCATCCTTGGTAGTCATCTTATACGGTGGAAATAAAAAAACAAATCACAATTGGTCAATCATTTGTTGAGGCAGAATATAGAGCCTTAAATATTATTTATAAAACTCACTTGCTTAACAAAATTTAACTTAAATGGAATCTTTTGAGGTGCTATTTTCTTTTCAAACATCTCATTTTTGGGAGTTATCAACTTCTTATTGCATTCTTCTTTTAATCAATTTTTGTTAGCCAATTAAGAAAAGTCTTGAATCCTGGTAAGACACACAATTGTAAGGAGATCTTCTACCATCTTTCTTCGTATCTTTAACATTTTCAAGTTTTATCAGGTATCTCTGATATATAGCAACATATTTACATGGTTACTTAAATCTAGTTGTGCATTCAGCAGCTGACATGTTTTCTTGTTGAAGGCGAAGAAACTATTCTTCCTTCATATTCCTTATTGATTGTGGCAAATAATTCTCGTAAAAAGTTTTTTTAAAAGACTTTCCAAGTGATGGAGTTTTCACTAGCCTTTAAAAATCTTTTGGCACCCATTCACCAGAATTCAACATCTGTTTCTAACATATAGGCAGCATAAATTTTCTTTTGTTCCTCATTGCAGTCTATGGCCACAAAAATATTTTCTTTAGCCTTAATCCATTCATCGGCCTCGTCTGGTTTCAAAGCTCCCTTAAAGCTTGGTGGGTTCGCCTTCTATATCGTTCAAGATTTGCTGTAGAGGTGTTCGTAGTACCACGTTGTTATTTGATTGCCTATTCATCCTATCCATCATACCCTGTATGACAATAGCCATGTCTCTTAGGATGGTGCTCAAGTCCCTTGGGACTTTGGGTATGTCTGCATTTTTTATGTGGTCTCTATCTCGTCTTGCCTCTGCCATTGGTTCCATAATGCACATGCACATAATTTGAGGTGATCAAGCTCAATACTAAAATCAATCATGTCAGCAACCAACATTAGAAAGTATAAGGAAGTCATACACTAACTTAACTAACTAACTTCAAAGCATGACTTTTAATTCCTATTGCAGAGACCTTACGCATGCTCTATAAGCATAGTCAGATCATCCTTAGGCTCCTTATGGATGAACTACTTTAATACCATAATATAACATCCTAATAATGAAAACCACTTTTACACTTAAGTCATACATCCAGTTCCATTAATAGACTGTTATCTCATGATGAAAATTTTTTAGAAAATAATTATTAAAAAAATATGATAAATTCTTTTAAAACATTTTAATATCAAATGGGGGCCTCGTCAAGACAGTATTCATAACAAAATGTAAACAATTAGGCACTCTCGTGCACGTATAATTTATTAATATCACAAATTATCTCTTTCATTTAATTATCTCTAGTAAGCATTGAATTAAATCAACATAACTCAAACATACATAATTTATACATCATATAATCATGCAATCCTTATTTACATCTACATGGTTAGTTCAAGGTACTGGAGCCTTTACACATACTTAATTACATATATTAATTTACACACTTTAATTACATATATATATATATATATTATACCATATTCACATTAACTATTCTACAAACTATCTAATAGTAAATAAGATGCATTCGTCTATCTATTTACAAAATATACATTATGGGCATGACTTTCTTCTTCTTTCTTCTTAAAACGGGAACTTTGCAAAACAGCTCAAGATTGGTGATGGTACCACTCCAACCATAAGCTTTCATTCAGGGCGATGAAAGTCTCATTAGTCATTTCTTAAAATGATTGAAATGGGTAAGGCCTAGGATACGAAAAGCTTCCTTGAGATGACCAGACATGCAAAGTGCTATAATAATAGGACGGCATTTGTAGGTCTATTTCTCCTTTGGAGGATTAGGAATCTTCTACAAGTGCTGCGAGTGGTTCTTGGTAGCCGGGAGGAGGTGGAAACATCCCTTTAGAGAGGAAGGCTTCAAGAGGGACCACAAACTCCATGGTAGAGAAATCCGAACTCATCACCACTAAAACGAACAAATGTTCCAAAGAAAAATATATATGCACGTTAGCTTGCTCTATTATCATCAGCCTGTGAGCGTTTTTCATCCAATTTATGTTACTAATTTCCATGTAAACTATCGTGTTCGTGAAAGACATCTGAGCGTCTGGGAAGAAAATGAAGGGAGAAGGAGTAAGAAACTAAGTTTCTCAGTACAATTCTACCCTAGGTTTATTGTCATCATTTTCATTCCAGTCACTTCAGTTTATTAGAAAAACATGTCATGCATACAAGTTTAATTTTTAATCTTTCAAAAACTCTTACTAAAGTGAGTTTCTTTTATACAAATAAATCATCTTTAATTAAGAATATAACTTACTTAAACATAATAAGTATTTGAGATCACATCATAGATATTATTTAACTCTTTTCTTTTGTGTCTTACATAACTTTTATCTATTCTCTATCATTCTCTTAATGATATTTAAGACATAGACATACATTAACATTAGTCAAATAATATCTTTTCACTGTGTAACATTCCAAATTTCTTTCTTGGGTTGCATGACTAAGAAATAAATGATTATAAAATTTTCCCCTAAAATCTCTAATGAAATTAGAGAACTTTTAGTAAATGATGAAAATGCCCCTGCAAAATAATCCAAATAAGGTACAGGAAACTCAAGATAAAAGTTAAAGGAAATTCTAAGGGATTAGAGAATGTTAAGGATGGTTAAAAATTCATGGGAAAAGATTAGAAACAAGAAGGGACAAAAGATCCCTTAGAAAACTTTGAAAACACTCTAAATGCCCCTAGAAAGCTTTGCTTTCTACAAAAGGCTAATATGTTTTCAGAAAAATATAAAATGAAATTATATTAACTCAGGAAAGAACCAATAAATTTTAGAATTGTTGGAGGAATAATTTGGAAACTTCTTGGATAATGCTGAGAAAAACTATGAAAATACCCCTAGAGGGACTAGGAGGGTAATAAAATGTGAGGAATAAGTCAAAAATAGGCTCCAAATGGTTTGCAAGAAAATTTCATATGGAGAACATGGTAATGACTCACCATATGAATCAACACAAATGTAATAAATGTAAAGATTTCTTTAACCATAGTTAATGTTAATTAACCCTGTTAATTAAAATTAACCATGCTTAGGGTAAGTTATCTTGGTTAGTGAAAAATTTAGCATGATTAGAACTAATCTAATCCTAAAAGGATAATTATTTACTTTTATATTTATTTTAGAAAAGAGAAATTATATGCAAAATTACCAAAATTCCCTTAAGTGGGAATTTAATTCCCACATGCTGTAGGGGGATAAAATTACTTAAGAAAACTAAGGAAGGGGCTCATTTGCTGCATTGCCAACATTATAAACACTTGGAGAAACTCTTAAAATTTTCTCAAAGCTTAATCCACCCAAAAACCCAAAGATTACACCTTAAGCCTAAACTTCTATCTTTGAAGTTTAAGCTAAATTAACACCTAACCACCAAGCCCCACCATCACACTTGGGAGCAGTTTTTTGGACCATCTAAGGAGGGAAAAATCAGCCCTAGAATCTTCACCAAATATCAATCACTTAGTCTTTATTAAGTAGGATTCTTATACCTATATTTTAAACTTTAAATCTTGATTTTCATGATTTATCATCTCCTTTTTGTGGATCCTTTCTCTAAAATTCATAGACCTCTTTTTGTTTGAACTCATGAGATATCAAGACTTACTTTAAACATTTGAGAATGAGAGTCACCCATTTTTAGTGATTTTTGAAAGTTAAAGTGAAGTTTGGGTGTATTAAAGTGTTTTTAGCCACCTTAGAAGCAATTTAATCAGTTAGGATTCTTTAAAAATATATTTTGATACTTTGGGTAGTTTTGAGAGTTCACGAGGAAAGTGTTTGAAGTGTTCATGTTGTGGGATTTATGGATCTTTGAGTGGATCTAATGGATCTACATTATTTGCCATGAAAAATTTGGAGATTTTCTCAATATAATGAGATATTATGCTTAAAAGTTCAAATCTGATCTCATGGGTTAAATGACTTGAAAGACTATGAAAAATTTTACCACAAATCCTATGGGCTTAATATGAACTTGGACTTAAGATCTACCATGATAAAAATGGAGTTTTTGGACCAAAATTAAAATAAGCTTCATAATACACTTAGAACCTTCATTGACCATAATCTAAGCTACAAAGAAATTTTATGTCTTGATGGACTTAAGTGTTAATGGGGCTGCAAGTGCACAAAATCATGGAACAAAGCTCATATAAGAGTGAATTTTGAGAAAAAGACTTTGAATTCTCAAGGAGAAGCATTCGACCACTTTTGATTAATTAGGTTAAATCTCTAAAAATTTCTAAGAATGATCTAAACCATGAGACTAAGTCCTAATGGATGTAAATTAATCCTTAAAAGAAGAAGAATTGAACTAAAATGTCCTAAATCCTAAAGGGGTGCAATTCGGCCACTCCTTGGTTAATTAAGGAAAATTGGGTTTAAATTCTTGATTAGGGTTAATCAAGGACCCTTAGCATTTAAATGACAAGGACTAAATGTTTAAGAAAGATTTAGGAATGGATAGGATGACCATTCTGCCATAATGACAAAAATGGGTGGAATTAAGTTAAAACTTTAATTAAGACTTAAGCTTGAAGCAAGAGGTATAAGTTGATGATTAAGAATGATTCATGAAGTTGTGAAATTGAAATGTGACCATTGGCCATATCTCTTAATAATGAAGATGTCTTAAAAATCTATAAACTTGGTAATGTTTAATAATCTAAACCTTAATTAGTAGGAATCATCTTCCAAAATTAAAGAAAAGTGAACCATAATGCCCTAGGATTTAAGTGTATGTATTCGGCCATTTTTCAAGGATTAAGAGATATTTGAGTTAAAAATCTCAATTAAGTAATGAAGAAGATTCTAAGTAAATTTAAGGAAGAAAATTGAAAAGTTCTAAAGAAACTAACCTAAAATCTTATTAAGATTTAAGAATGAATTCTAGGAGGATTTAAGTAATGGATTCTAGGAGGATTTAAGAAGATGGTTGGAAATCAATTATGAGGTGAAAGTGAACATAGAGCATTCAACCACCTTGAGTTTAATTAAGGGAGAATAAGTTTAAAACCTTAATTAAGATGTAATAAGGATGCTCAACATGAAAGAGAAATGAAATAAAGGTTTAAGAGAAGTTTGGTAATGGTATGGGTACCATTTGGCCATGTGAGACTAAACGTATACAAGGGAGTTAAAATCTTGCTAACACATAACCCTGAAACCCAATTTAATTAGGTTATGCATAAGACATGAAAATTGAAGCACACAAAGAGTAATAAATCAAGAGGTACAATTTGGCCACCTAAGGGGAAATTCAAAGTGTCATGATTTTCATGAAATTATGTGAAATAAATTAACTTTTGAGAAAAAGAAATATTGAGGGATAACTTGGAAGGATGAGTACAATAAGTTCCCATGAGTGATTTATCATAAAATGTTATGAATTAAGAAAGTTGTACATGTTATGAACGTATCTCATTATGTTTCCCATGAATTGATGATAAGCTTAAGTAAGTCTTGATTTAGAAGATGATTATTTTCTTGAGGATGATATGTCAACTTGATGTATTGCTTTATGAGTACATTAGAGCAATATGAGATATATGATGACTACTCATGAAAGATGTCTTGTATGATGATCATGTGTGAATGATATTGTGAAAGTAGTTGTGATTAATGACTACATGTACATAGCATATTGATTGAGGTGATTAAACATGCATGTTATTACTTTTGATTTCTTTGAGAGTAATGTATTATGTGTTGTGAGTACATAATGAAAAATGTAAATTATATGGATAATTTTCTTGATTTTTTAAGAGAATGATGCAAGACATGGTGAGTATGTAAAAATAAATAAAATTAATAAATACATACTTGAAAAATGCCAAGTCAGGGACTTATGCATGTATGGAAAGAATAGGAATATCCATATTAAAAGCCATGGGGCTTCAAACTAAACTAACTTGATAAGCACATAATTGAAAAGTGCTGAGTCAGGGACTTGTACATGTGTGGAAAGCCTGGGGCTATCCATGTTTGTGGTGACGACCACGCGAGGTCATATTCTAATAATAATTGTTGAGTAGGTATGTGAAAGAGCTAACAACACTTGAGAAATATTTAATAATATGCCATTAGGAGTATAATGGTGTGTCATATATTAATGTGTCAAGTAGTATCTTGACGTTATGTTTGTGGGAGCATGTCTAAGTGTATGGCAAGAGATATTAATTTGTCAAGTAATATCTTGATGTTATGTTTCACATAAGCATGACTATGTGTATGGCAAGAGATATTAATTTGTTAAGAAATACCTTGATGTTATGTTTCATATGAGCATGACTATATATATGGTAAGAGATATTAATGTGTTAGGTAGTGTCTTGATGTTATGCTAAAACATATTGATAAGGTTAAGCATGTTAAAAATGATGTTTGTGATTACATTTGTCATGAACCCCATAATTAAGGTGGAACCATTTCAGAAAATAAAATATTTCTAAAATGAGGAATAAATTTGTATGTTTAGCACCTTTTTCATAAATAAAATGAAGTGGCTAGGATGGAAATGATGTCACTCACTTTAGGGTAAGATCTTATTGAGGAACTTAGTTTCTTACCCTCCCTTCCACCTTTTTCTTTCTTAGACCCTAACAGTGCCACTTGCGAAGGCAGTGATGTTTGTTGAGACTGACCATGTAAGTTGGGAGGTTGGAGCCTCAGGGTCTTTATATTTGAAGTAATAGCGAATGTTTGAATGTACTGAATAATGTATTATACATGACTGTTATGCATGATTATAAATTTGAGAGGGCACTGGTGCCCTTGTATGTGTTATTTTAAGCAACTCACAGAAAGTCATAACTTACTATTTCATATGAGTTTTACTACTTATGTAAATGATTATGAGAAGTAGGTATGGGTTATATTTAGATTGCCTTATTGCTGATTAGAGATAATTAAAACAAAGAAAGTAATTTGTAATGGAAATAACCTATACATGCGTAAGAACGCTTAGTAATTTATTTACTATCACGAATGTTATATCGATGAGGCTTGTAATTTATAATAAAATGATTGTTTTAAAAAAATACTGTACTTTCACTAATAATTATTTTCTAAAAAGTCTGCATCATGAGATAACAGCCTATTAATGAAATCGAATGTACAACTTAAGCGTAAAAACGATTATTTTTAAGGTGTTACACATTGGCTCTTCTACTCTACCTTCTATTCTTAGGACATGAGCAGAGTCCTAGGTGATCATCGTCATCATCATAAGTATTGAAGACCTGACACTTCATAATAAAGGGATTTTTGAAGAACCGTTTTGATTCCTCTCTGGAAGGACCTAATGCACTCTGAATGTGCACAAGACATATTAAGAATAGTATTAACTTTTCACACAAGTTCTTTCTTTAATGATCTCTTAGTTACTTAGGTTCCTTTTAAAAGCTTCCAGATAATATGCATGCTCAAACAATCCAACCAATATATCATGCACATTTAGTCTATACTTTTATACTACTATCACATCATCATTTATACATGATCACCATATATAACATCATTCTTTAATCATTCATGGGAAATATTCATAAACTTCACATTACTCTTTATGTATTCACAGAGTACTACAACAAGTTGGCATAATAATCTCAAGTAAATATTCATCTTTAACTCAAAAACTTACTTATTGAAGTAAATTCTTGGGCAACATATTCACTTATTTCCATAACTTGTCCAACATGCTCAATTCTTAACATTTATGATAAAACACTCATAGGATCTACATCACTCATCCTTCTAAGTTATCTTTCAATCTTTCATTTTCTCAAAGGTCAAGTTCTTCTTAACACTTTTAATAGAAAATTATGATGTATTCATACTTCTTCTTTAAATGGTCGAATGGCTTTTTTCATGGTTTAATCTTTAGGTCCTTAATTGAAAGTCTTATGCATAATTTACTTGATTCAAGTGTAAGTGTTACATGTTTTATGCCTCTTAACAAATGACTTAGCTGATTAGATATGTTTCATTCATTAAGCTAATTGTTTGTTTATTTACTCTTAAACTTTAAGTTTTCCACCCATAACTTATGTGCATATGCTTAAACCTCTAAAATAGTATATTTCCTATTAATTCCCCAAATGGTCGAGAGCTTACCCCTTAGTTACAAGGCCTTATAGTTCAATTTTTATTCTCTTAGAAAGGTGATATACATTAATTAAAATTTCGGCCACCATTTAAACAAACAGTAGAAATTTTTAAGGCTTTTCTTCCTTATTTATAGATCATGGTTGAATGCCCTTGCTCCTTTTTCTACTCCATATTTGACTTCCAATCACCTGCTCAAACTACCTTTAATCGAATTTTAAATTCTATCAAGTTTTCTTAACTAATTTTACTAATGGTGTGCATATGTCGCATTGTACTCAATCATTACAAAATCTTTCTTAACTTTAAAATTTATTCCCTAAACTTGTTTAGGTTCTACTTTTCACCTTAATTAAAATTTTAACTCAAGTTTTCTTAATTATTAGGAGAGTGGTCGAATGCCCTAAGTGAAAAGATCTAGGTTTCTTTTCCATAAGTTATTCTCTTATGGTTTTGTGTTATAAATTTAGCACATCTTTACATAATTTCACTAAAGAGGCCGAATGTACCTTTAGACCATTTCAAGTTCCTTTCAAACTTACAATTCTATACTTTTACTTGTTTAGGTTTACCCTAAGCAACATTTTAAACTCAAGATCTCTTAATTTAATTGAAAGTAGTCAAATCCTAAGGTGCTTGAACAATGGTTCATTTTTCAACTTTTCATGTCATATGACCTTAGTATCATGAAAATTTAGCACTTGGTCCATCATAAGTCCTTAGATCCATCCATAAAATGTTCTTACTCCGTAGCTTTGGTCATGGCCATGGTAGATCTTAAATGATTTATGCATCTTTGTGTCCAAGATTCCATCTTTACACATAATCGTTTTAAGTCCATGTCCAAGTTAAGTTTATGGATCATTTTACATAATTTTTCATGTTCCTTTAAGGATTTTATTTCATGAGTCCAGATCTGGACTCTTAGCAGGAATAATATTACAAATAAAAACTTTAAGTAAATATATGACCAAATACTAAATTTCAACATAAAAATTTAAAATAAAGCACCTTTTATAGCAAGAAAGTATAGATCTATTAGATCTACTCCAAGATCTATAAGTCTCATACTTCGAACACTTATAAACTTTTTTCAAAAACACCCAAATCTTCCAAAAGCTTAAAAATTAGTTTTTAAGAAATTTTAACCAATTAAATTGCTTCTAAAGTTATTAGAAACACTTTAATCCATCAAAGCTTCTTCTTTTCTTTCAAGATCACTAAAAAAATTGGTGATGATCAAATTTAACCATCCAAGGGAAGTTTTAAGCTCCCAAAAGTTCAAACAAAATAAAATCCATAGATCTTAGAGAAGGATCTATAGAGAAGAAAAACATACCATAAAAACAAAGTTAAAGCTTGTGAAAATACAAGGCAAAATCTTACTTGGTGAAGACTTTGTGGTGGGGCTTTGATGACTGATTTTTGCCTCTATTGGTGGTCCACACAAGATCTTCTAGTGGTGACGGTGGTGGGGCTTAGTGATTTAGTCTTGATTTAACATAAACTTCAAAGTTAGAAGTTTAAGCTTAGTGTAGGATTTTCGAATTTTGGGTTAGATTGAGTTTAGAGAGAATTAGAAGTGTTTCTCTAAGTGTTTAGAAGATGGAGAATGAAGCAAATGAGGCCTCCCACAATGATTATTGAATTCTACCACTTAGGGGTAGTGTGGGAATTAATTTCTCACTTAAAGGAAATTTGGTACATTTGCATGTAATTTCCCCTTTTTAAAATAATTCTAAATGTAAGGAATTATCATTTTAGGATTATATTAATGTTAATTTTTATGAATTTGACACTAATCAAGATCAATCCATCCTAAGTAGGTTAATATAATTAAACAAGATTAATTTACTTTAACCATGGTTAATTTTCTCTCTTCTATTTATGATTTTTTGCCTACATGTAATCAATACTGTGATGACTCATGGTGAGTCATCACCATATTTTTCCACATGAAAATTTTGTGCACATGATGTGGGCACCACTTTAAGCTTTTGCTTCGCATTTTCTTGACCTGTCGATTTTCTAGAGGCATTTTGATAATTTTTCTCATCATTAGCTGAGAGATTTCCAAATTGTTCCTCCAAAAATTTTAACACTTATTGGTTCATTCCCAAGTCATTCTAGTGAAATTTGATATTTTTCTGGAAACAGTTAATCTCTTTGCGGAAAGCAAAACTTCCTAATGATGTTTCAAGCATTTTCAAAGTTTTCTAATAGTTTTTTCATCCTTTCTTTGTGCCTATTCTTTTTTCATGATTTTTCAGTCATCCTTGATGCTCTATAATCCCTTAGATTTCCTCTTACCTTTTATTTTATAATTTTCATGCATATTATTTCGGTTACCCTAGTGCAAGGGAAATTTTATCTTTTGCACCAAATTTTCTAATTTCTCTATCTTTTGCTCTTATTCCTCCTTTTTTTTATCTTACTAAAGGTTATTTGTAACCTAAAGAGTTTATTATGAGAACTTATGGGTGTTACACTTGAGATGTTTCTAGCATTTATTGATTCGTTCTCGAATCATTCTTATGTCATTTACTTTTTTTTTCCAGAAAAAGTTTAGCCCTTATAGGAGACAAAACTCTCAAAGGGTGTTTATGGTATTTTCATTTGCGTTTTCATTTTTTTCTTTGTTTTTATTCTTTCTTAGTGACTTCCTAACCATTATTGATGAGTTCTACGACTTTAGAATATCTTTTAACTTTTATTTTGAGTTACGATCCTATATATATCTTGTTACCTCGATTTAGGGCCATCTTCATTATTTTAGTAAAATTTTTCTAATTTCTCTTGGTTTTTGTTTCTATCTCTACTTTAATTTTTGCTAAAATAAATTTATAACATAGAAATTTTATCATGAGAAATTATAGGTGTTACAATATTGAATGTGAGGAAGTGATTACTTTATGTGAAGCTCTTTTTTGGTGCCACCAAGGGTTATCAAGGTAAAGCCTCTATAGGAAATTGGTCTATATGTTGTGAACTGTCACTTGTCTTTTTCAGTTAGAAAAGTGTCAATAATATCAGTTGAATAATTCTTTGAAAGTAGGGCTTTAATGATGATCTTACTAGTGGTCCCCATTTATTTACATTCTCGTTAATTGTTAACTTTTTTAAAGTATCTAATTATCCCACCTTCACTTTTCTTATTTTATCTTTTAGTTTTGAATTCCTTCCTTCATAGTTTCTTTTTTTTATTTGATTTCAATTCATCTTCTAGGTTGACAATAACTTTTTCGATGAGCATTACCTTCCCTCACTATCTTTTTCAACTTTCCTAAGGTATTTATTTTTTTATTTCCTCTCTTTTAATCTAGGAATTTATTTATATTTTTTAGTTTATAGAGATGAGTGTTTGGGGATAATATTTAGGGAGAAGATAGTGATTTTATATAAGTTTTTAATCTTACCTTGGTGGAAAAACTTAGAGCCCACTTTTTTCTCTAGTCAATGTTTTCTCCAAGTATTAATAAGCCTTTGTTTTTTGGTTTTGGGCTTACTAAGGTAGATAATGAATAACTTGATGTCATACAATTAAGTTATAGGGTTATGGGAGAATTTATTACTTAGGGATCCACCATTAGGGTCACTCTGAGATGTTTCCACATCTCAGTTCTTTGCTAGGATTCTTATTTTTTTTTTATTTTTTCCAATACTCCAAGATGGTCGTAGGAAGATTTTTTTCTTGTCGAGAACAGTAGGAGGTGTATTACCAAGGGTAACTGTGTTATGCGAGGAGTCAATCATGGTATTTGTTTGACCTATGAAGGTCCTACTTCTTTAGCATTCAACCCAAATCCCTCAATGGCTTGAGTAAATTGTGATGCCTTGGTGCCTCGATCTTCCATTCAAACCTAGGCATAAACAAAAGAAATTCAAGATACTTTTCGACTTAATGAATAATTTTCTCACCAATATTTATACAGAATTCATGTAGCAGGGGTTAGGAAAGGATTTGTTGTATCGCAGCTCTTAAGAATACTCACTTCTTTACGATGTATAAAGTTGTATCTTCCTAACTTCATATTTTCTTTCCTTTTAAAACCTTTTAGAATATAATATTGTAGTATCTTTGTTTGGACCCCTATAATTACATGCACCAAAACATTTGAGGATTTATCTAAGATTTTGATATGTTTTGTTGGATGTAAGATTTGAATTATACACCTGACTTTTTTCCACTTTCAAACTAATGATGGTTGTCGCAACCGTAATTCTGACGAGACGACGAACTTGCTACAATTTTTGAAAATGAATTTATTTAATATGTGTGGAGTCGCCACCAAATTTTTATTTAAGGGAAAAATATTTGGAAAAAACCTTGACTCGAGGAAGAGATTCAGGTTCGGGAGTCGGTTACGAGTAGGGAAGGTGTTAGGCACCCCACTCGCTTGTTCCAAAGAACAGTACCCTTAAACTGAGTGTGTGATTATTTGAAAAATTGATTGATCCCTTTAATTAGTGTGAAAATAAATACTTGATGGGGGTTAGCCTGACAGGACTTGACCCTGCTCCTACGTATTCCCCGGTGGAATGGGAAATTCAAGGCTTACGTAGTTCTGGTTTGTTTTGAAGGCTTGACCTTCGAAGGTGCTTGAAAAAGAGCATTTGAAGATTTTTTTTTTTGAAAATATTTTTTTATTTTTTGGAGGAACCTTCAGTCCACTCATGCACAAGGTCCGAGGCGGCTACGGCAGCACGAGGGCCTATACGAACTGTTAAACGTTGAACAACAGGTGAACCGCCAGTTCCCCGTTTAGAGCCCGTTGCGTGAGAATTTAGGAACTCTAAAGTGAAGTTTTTATTGAGATTTTACAAAAGGATCTTCAGTCCACATGTACACAGGGTCCAAGACAACTATGACTGCACTTGGGACCCATATGAATTCCTAGGCAGCGAACAGCAGAAAAACCTACCAGTTCGTGCCTAGGGTCCATTGCGTGAGACCTAGAACCAAAGAATTTAATTTTAAAATAATTGAGAAGAGAATTGGATTTGATTGAAAACAAACTTGATCTTGGTTGGAAATGAACTCGATTCAATTGAAATTTGATAAAAGGATTTAAACTTGATTTGCAACTTTTGAGAGAAGGAATTGGTTGAAATGGTGGACTTGGAATTTTATGGAAAATTAAACTTTATCTTAGTTTGGAGAATCAAGAAGAAATTAAACTTGATTTGGGAAAAGGTTTGAAATTATTAGGGAAAAAGGAATTTGATTTATTTAAAAGAAAGAATTAAAATCAGTTTGAAAAGAAAAAGAAAAGAAAAGAGAAAGAAAGAAAAAAAGAAAAAGACTTTGACTTAATTGGAATAAAGGGGAAGGTAAGGACCAAATTGGAATTTTTGGAAAGATTAGGGGTTAAATTGTGATTTTAGGAATTATAGGGGTAGATTTGGAATTTCTGGAATTTACAGGGACAGATTTGGAATTTCTGGAATTTGAAAGGACAGATTTTGAATTTTTGGGGCATAAAATGGGAAGGGAAATCAGGATTTACCATGTGTGGGATTCGATCATGGGGACATGGGATTGAAGGCCATATATCCAACCACCTGAGCTATACGGTTTTGTAATTTATGATTCACAAATCATATATATATCTACAGAGTAGTGAGCCTTTTCCTTGTTTCAGGCGTACATTACTAGTGGGCCCGCATATTCATCTCAATCCTTCTCTTGACCACGTGCATGGGCGTTTGGTTATAAGGCAAGGCAAATTCTTTAATTTCCATACCTGAACCATTTAGCTTTGTAACCCACGCTCCCAATAATAAACATTAGGACGCTGCACGGGTATTGGCTTAATCAATGTTTCCCCAGCTGACCCCCACTCTGTATGATCTCCTTAAACAAATTTATCTAAATGTATAGAGAAACATTCAATACCAGCAAGATAATTTTGTACGCTTCCATGTGTTTGGAATTCTGTTGCAGAAAGGTTAGGCACACACGCCTCGAGCATCATATTGGCTTACTGTAGGTGCAAGCAGAACATCATAAATGCATGTGCCATATATCCAAGAAGGCTCAAAACTGGTTTCCATCGTTTGTTAGTATTAGTCATAGTAGAGTGCTTCCCAACTTCAAATGATCTTCGGAAATTTCATAGGCGGAATTAAGGAGTCGGTGTACACGTCTAGATCATCGCTTAGACACCATGGAACCTCCAGAACATGAGAACGTTTGGCCCTACAACAAGCATGCCTATTTCGAGACGTCTATTTTGAACACAGAGGGGCACCAATATGGCTATTCCACCACGCCTAGTTGAGGATCTTTCTTGCATCCTGGTTCGGTACAGATATGTTGCCCTTTTGTCCGGTTATCAGAGACCCAAGGCCACCTCGAACCCTAGAAAAGGAGCTAAACATGACACCCATGGAACCATTCCAAGTTATCCAATGTGTCTGAAGATAACAGTATTTGCACCATGGTTTCAACACGCTCCAAGTTGGTTATCATATCTCAAACATCATCCTCAACCCCTCCCAGCCAACCACAGGTTCAATCCACACATTTACAGAGATTACATGGGCTTAGGATAGGAATCAGAGACTTACGGAGTTATATTCTTGGTCCAAATTGGGAAAGACGATCGAATGGATGAATAATTCAAGGGTTCATAACCAGGGTTGCCATCCAATGCCACTCAAGAATGAAAGCTAACAAATGTAACTAATTCTTGGCCGACTATGAGCCCCATTAAAGATTCGATCAATGGATATAACAATATACACATATTAACACACAGTTTTCTGGTTTATGCATACTCTACGTCAAACCCTAATGATTTCTTGATATAAAGCATTTAAAATAATCATGGCTAACCTGAAGAAAATCAACATGCAGTTCGTATTGGCTCACCCACGTCTCTGGAGCTGACGTGCGTTTCTTCACCATATACGTCCTTGGACCATCAGAACGAGGCCAAGTCTCCCCCCAGCCATGAACACCCAGAAATCCTCTCGCTTCCAATGATAATCTCTTTCATTCACCTCCCCTCTCTTTTCGAATCGGTGACAAGCAGTGAATTAGCTAGCTAGAAATTTTTGCAGAAGACCACAACAAGCTTCTATATTGAATTCTTGTATTTTGACGTTCTTGGAGAGAAAATGGTGATGTTCCCTCTCCCCATCAATAATGCCTCCTTTTTTCTTTTCTTTTTTTTTTCATCCCTTTTTTTCGTTTTTTCTCCTTTTTTATTTTAAAATTCGGTTTTTTGTTTTTTAAAAATTGTTTT
Source organism: Canavalia gladiata (assembly GCA_037954105.1). Lineage (NCBI taxonomy): Eukaryota > Viridiplantae > Streptophyta > Magnoliopsida > Fabales > Fabaceae > Canavalia > Canavalia gladiata. Next base: position 28,097,935 of record CM075662.1, read on the forward strand.
TTTTTTGTTTTTTTTAAAAATTGATTTTCAGTTTTTTTATTTATTTTTAGTTTTATTTATTTATTTACTATTATTATTATTTTTCAGGTTTTTAATTTCCATGATTTTTGATTTATTTTTCATTTTTATCTTTTATTTATATTATACTTTTTTATTATCTTTATTTATTTATTTTGTTTTTTAACTTTTTATTTTTTGATTACTTTTTGTATTCTTTTAATTTTTATTATTATTATTTTATTTTTTTATTATGTTTTATTTTTTTTTCTTCTTCTTCTTCTTTTTTCAGATTTTATTTATTTCATTTTTCTCAACCTTTTTATTTATTTGTTTTTATTTGATTGTTTTCTATTTATTAGTTCAGTTGTCTGTTTATCATTTAGATTAATTTTGAAAATGAGGCCTCAGACATTATTTAGTGTTTACAATGGTGAACCATTTAGAGTTAAGGAAACGAGTATGAATTTCATGGATTTCCATGAGATCTCTCCTTCTTTATATTTTTTTATTCTTCCTTTAAGAATTTCAAAATCTTATAAAAGGTCACCACCTTTTTTTAGTTTGGAGCTATTGGACAACTGCATTCATGTAGTACTAGGAACAAACACATTTGGATGTATCTTTTTAAAAATATTATTTTAGGGAGAAGTTGTTAAATCTTGAGAAGGAGTTTACACTGCTTCAAGATTAAATGGGCAAAACCAACTGCCAAGATATTCTTATTTAGGATGAACGTCTTTATTTTATGTATTTTCCTATGTTGGTTTGTTGGTGTATATGTACTTTATTTTTTCTTTTGTTTTAAGATTTTTTAACTCAGTACCCTTATAATTTGTAAATTATATGACCACTAACAATGTTGTTTCCCATACCATTGTGAAGGCATCCATTAAGCCATGCCTTATAAATTACGTTTAGAAGATATTTAAATTGTGCAACTTGTGGTATAATATCCAATTTAAGCTAGTGAATCATAAGTATTTGAACTTGTACTTTATATAATTTTTTTCTCCTATATATATACTTTTTATTTGGTTGATCTCTAAATGAACCATGTTCAATGAATAAGTCTTTATTCTCCAAATGGAAGAGGGGAGTCTACTGAAATCCACAAATAAAAATTATAAAAGGTACTTGTAAAGGTGGTATAATATCCAATTTAAGCTAGTGAATCATAAGTATTATTGAACTTGTACTTTATATACTTTTTTTTCTCCTATATATATATACTTTTATTTGGTTTATTTCTAAATAAACCATGTTTAATGAATAAGTCTTTATTCTCCAAATGGAAGAGGGAGTCTACTGAAATTCATAAATAAAAATTATAAAAGGTACTTGTAAAGGTATCATAGAAAAGTATTAATATATGAAAGTCTATATACTTGAGAAGATAATATTTTCCTTTTATATAAGACTTAAATGCGAGTTAGTCACATCTAAGATAATAGATCCTATAAGGTACAATCTAGTGTAGCATTTGATCTTTACTTACTAAATATTTTGGAATCTCTACATGTGGAAGATGCAAGCCTACCAGAATGACCATTTATTGATGAATGTAAGGAATGCCTCCTTGTAAGGAGACAATGCTAGTTAATGATTATGGATTTCAATCCTAAATATTTGTCAATAGTTTATGCATTAAATAGGTAAACCTAGAAAATTTTTTATAAATTTTTTCTACATAAATTTTAAAATAATATTATTCTAAAGATTCTCTCTCCATAGTTAGATTATTGTTTAATTTTTATCTTGATTTTATAACTATCAAAGAATGCAGTATTAGTACATGGATATAGTACTAATTAAATACATCCAAAATCAATGTAAAAAGAATTGATGATGGAATTCTTTAGTTATAGAGACATTTATAGATTTATATTACTTATTTATTTTAACAAAATAAATCCATGGTTAAAGATTAATTTGATGAATATTTACTATGTTGTGAACTAAAATTTGATAAACTTTTATTATGTTAAGAATTAATGTACTAATTTTTACCTGATAAAAATGTTAGTAAATGTTAAAGACATTTAATAATTTATCATATTTTTATTTTATTTAATAATTACTATATCCTTATCAAATGTGTATGAAACATGTTTGTGCAATCAAACTTTCTCACATGCATAAATTAAACCAAATTAGTCAACTTGATTATTGAAAGTGAGATTTGATTTAACTATATAATTTAATGTGTTCTTTTGCGTGTTATATTTTTAGTAGTTTTAGTATAAAAAAATTATTTTGAGAAAGGAAAATAATGATTAGTTGCCAAGGAGACCCACAAAATTTGGTTTAAATTAATCAAAATAAAATATTTAAATGAAATTTTCTTGGAGAATTTAACTTACAAATGAAAATATCGTATCGAGTAACATTGTTTTTCTGCCTGTAGCCCACTCTAATTGTATGCTTGTATCTTAGTAGGCTTATCCCTAGTTTTTTCAATATAGAGAGGGTCAATGAATCCATAGATGTAATCGTTCCCTCTTTGGGTGCATAATATGTTTAAACATTACTAACTCATTATCCATTATCTTTTCTTATCAAACGACCAATATATATGATATGTTCTGTGGCTTATTGCTTCATTTGTTAAACTTGGTCAAAAAGAGCTCTTGATATGTTTTTTGTAAAATGTTTGACTTGATGATTCACCAATTAAACAATCCACCAAGGTGGATTTAATGATGGAAGGATTTCAATAGTTTGCATAAAAGTTTAAGTTGAAAGTTACTTTCATTGTATATAAAAGACTTACTAGTTAAACTAACCACTTATATCTAAGTTTCATATCATTAGTTTTTATCCAACCTCACAATGGGGTGAATAATATTCCATATTTTGTGTATGATATTTTTTTAGGGTCTTTAATTGAACTTGGAAAGACTAGTTTTGTTAACAGGATTTTAACCAACCCAATGTTAATAAGGTAGGGTATCTCTATTCTTTGAACATCAAATACGTTAAATACCTCATCATTATCATCACCATAAATTATTAAAAATTTTAGTAAATTTACCATGCTACATAGTTACAACATTTCAATGAAAGAACCATAATTTATAAGTGCACATAACAATATATATAGATTAAGTGTCCAGTTAATGCAATAAGTTATTTTCTCTTATTAGTATGTATACATCACAAAGAACATTAAAAAATGGAGGTAACGAATCAATCACCTAGAAAAAATGAAAATAAGTAATAATAAATTACTGTGATGCAACTTAAACATTCTAGTAAAGAATCTAAAGTGTAAATACTAGAAATGCAATAGGAGCAAGAAAATGGAAGAATCATGAAGAAACTTGATAAATATAACCAAACATGGAAGAAACCAGCAAAACATCAACTAGATAAATACCTCAAAATTGAATGAAGGCAAGACCAACGGTAACCACAAACGTTTCTATGAAGATGGTGAAGCCAGTAATGAATCGTAGGCACCAGGAGACCACCACGAACATTGAACATCACATAAAAATAATGAGAACCACGACAGTGGTTTACATTGACATTATTAATGTCGATTGGTCGACGAACCCTCATGGTGTCTTAATCATAGTACAAGCCAACGTAAGATTTTATTTCGTGTTAGGTCATCTGTTCATCTCTAAAGTATTGAGCTTGGACTTTTTGACAAAGAGATTTGCTATTCCTTTGGAGAAATTTCACCGTAATGGAGTTTTTCCACCTCCTCCTAGCTACCGTAAGCAACAAACAACCACTGCTAAAGAATCATCTTCTTCAGAAGGAGAGACTAATCCTTAGACTCCATCACATTACCATAACTTGTCACACCTATGGTCCTCTCAAGGAAGCTTGCCTTACCTGATGCCATATCCATTCTAAGCCTATCAGGAGATTCCTGATGGGACATTCATGTCGTTAAACTAAAGCATGTAGCTGGAACATTTCCATTATTGGGCTTGTGGAGGTTCATTGATCTCAAGTTTTCGTTTCAAGGAAGTAGAAGTTTGGACTTATAATTACATAACGTTTGTATAACATGTGAATAGTTTATGTTCAATAGTTTACTATTGATTAGAGACAAATGATTATAGCAAATGATACATAATTATAGTATTTTATATGCGTGCAAGAATGCTTAGTAAGTTATTTACTATCACGTACGTTGTATCAACGAGGCTTGAATTTTATAACAAAAGATTTTGAAAGAAATTACCGTATTGTTTCTATTAAGTATTTTCCAAAGATTTCTACATCATTAGATAAAAAACTAATAATAAAACCGAGTGAATGACTTAAGCATAAAATCGGTGTTATTTTTTAGGGTGTTATAGGGGTCTTTCAACTTTCAATGTTGGAAAAGGATTTGACTCTAGGAGGAAAAATATCGAACACATAGCCTATCATTCCCACTTGTTGTCATGTTTGAAGAAATCATAGTAACTTTTTGATTTGTCATTTCTTTCTTTTCCTTTTCCTTTATGTTCTTTAGTATTTATTGCTTTGTGTAACCCTCATCATTTTTTCCAATACCATTTTAGTTGCTAATTAGTTCTCACTTTTGCAACACTTGTTTTGCATTCTTGGTTGTGTTGTTATTGGTAACATAAAAAACTTAGGCATATAGAAAAATATAAGCAGAATGCATGTTCATTGAATTGTATGTATATGTTGATGACAATTTATTTACAATCTGATGCTTTTAGGCTTGCTTGCCATTATTAATTTTAGGGGAATAAACATTTGATATTTTCAACATTACTTACAATTTATTTATTTGAAAAGTATCTAGAAATTGTTTGATTGAAAACTACGATTACTTATCCTCCTACTATATAAATTAAGTGCGAGTGTATACATTTTATTTATTGGCTATTCATCGACTAGCAGGTGGAAACCATATATGCTATTAGGGAGTGCAATATTGGGAAATTGATTGCAATGGAAATGGAGAAACTTTGGATAATGAGTTGGAAATGGATTAAGTAATTATATTATGAGACTTTCTTCCTAGTTATTAAATAACATAATATCCTTTTTTTAAGAAAAGAAAAGGCATAAATTATATCATATTATTTGTTATTATCAATATTAATATTTTTGTTTTAATTATCTTTACGATTATATTTTTCATGTGCTTATATGAATAGAAGCAAAGATTTGAGAGCTTATGATTTGGGGGCAATTAGATCAAGGATTTTTTTGTAACTTGATGGGAAAACTAATTCTTCCTGTAACATCCCAAATTTGTGTGATAAACTCTTAACACTAAAAATAATCCCTAGAGTTTGGTGAAAATGATGAAATGAGAAATAAGAAAGTTTGGTGCAAGTGATGAAAATTTCACTGCACTTGGGAAACTCAAATAAAGTACCAGCAAAATGAAAACATAAGTAAAAGACATCCTGAAGGATTAAAAAGCATCATAAATGATCAAAAGTAGTGAGAAAAACTTAGAAAACAAAGAAGGGACAAAAACACCCTAAAAAAATCCCCAAAAAATCCCAAAATGCCCCTAGAAAGCTCTTCTTTCTGCACAAAGCTGGTTAGTTCCATAAAAATAGAAAATGACCTTAGATTAACATGAGAAAAATTATGAAAACACTCCTAGAAGGTTGGGAGGGCAATAAAGTGTGAGAAACAAGTCATGAGTGGGCCCCACATTGGGCTACATGATTCAGGACGTGGAAGACTTTGTGGCGACTCACCAAGTCAAGTCAATCATAAAAGATGAAAATAATTAATATTAAAATTCATTTAATGATGGTTAAGACAATTAATCTTGATTAATTAAAAGTTAACCATGCTTAGGCTAAGTTAAACATGATTAATGGTGAATTCAACCTCATTAACACTAATAAAAGTCTAAAAGGAAAATTTCTGGAGTTTTGAATTATTTTAAAAAATAGGAAAATAATACAAAATTACTAAAATATCCCTAAGTGTAAAAATATTCATACTTTGCCCATGGATGGCCGAACTCACTAAGATAGTTTTGGATCTCATTTTTCTGAGTTTTCATCTTCCAAAATACTTAGCCAACTCTCCAAAATCTCTCTAAATCCATCTATATCCAAAAAACCATAATCCTTCACCTTAAGCCTAAGTCTCCAACTTTAAGATTTAAGCTAAAACAAGGACTAAAACACTAAGCCCCACCACTTTTACTTAGAGAACCTTGTGGGCCAGCCAAGGGGGGGGGGACAAAGAGCAACAATCATAACCCCACCATCAGTACATAAAATCACCATCATATAGGATCTTTCTACTTGTTTTTTTAACCTTTAAACTTGCTTTTTATAGTTTGTTTTCTTTCTTTTGTGGATCCTTTCTTTAAAATTCATGGATCTCCTTTTGTTTAAATTATGAGGGCTCAATGCTGCATTTGAACTATTCAAAATAAGCCCCATCATTTTTAGTGATTTTTGAGAGACAAATTGGAGTTTGGTTGGTTTAAAATGCTTCTAAGTAACTTAAAAGAAATTTAATTGGTGGAAATTATTTTAAAATCCATTTTGGTGCTTTGGGAGTTTTGAGAACTCATGAGAAATTTTTTTTGAAGTGTTCTTGGTAGGAGATATATGGTTCTTAAAGTAGTTCTTGTGGATCTACACTTGGTTGTATGGAAAGAATATTATGCTGCATGTTTTTATGCTGAAAGTTTGAAAGTTGTGATTTTTATGCTTAAAGTTTGAAAGTTATGATTTTTATGCTTATGGTGGACATGTGCAATCTCTGGACTAAATCTGAATCCATGAACATAACTGTTAAAAAATGAAAGAATAATTATTCCCTAAGTCCCAAAAGATTGCTTTGATCATAAAATGAAAAGTTACTAAGTAAAGTTGGAATTTGGGATCCAAAAATGGCATAAGCTTTGCATGACACACAAGACCCATTTTGGACACCACCCAAGGCATGGAATTTGGACAAAACATGTATGGACCAAGATCCTAAGGTGCTACAAGTGTACAAAATTTAGGAACCAAGGTTGGATGGGAAGAAAAATTGAAAGGTGGCCTTGGCAAGCCAAATGAGGCATTTGACCATTCAAGAAAGCACATGGATAAAATTTGTGTAAATTTTTGTAAGTGTCACAAATCATAATTAGGTTCTAAATGAAGTAAATCAACCTTTGAGTGAAAATAATTTGAACTAAAATTTGCCAAAAATCTCTAGGTGTGCATTCGACCATCCTAGAGCAATTTAAGGAAAAACAAGCTTAAAAATTGGTTAAAGGTGTTAAGGGTTCTTATTAAGTAAAAGGATTAATTAGAGATAAATTTAACACTTAATAATGCCTAAGTCTATAATAACCAACATAGAAAAAAACAAAGAGAAGTCCATAATTAGTAGTTAAATTAGAGTCGAAGAAGGAATAAAGTTAGTAACCAAATGGAACTACAACTTAGGTGGAGGAAGGAATGTCAATTCGGCCATGACCCTAGACTTAGGGCAGAAGACCTTAAAATCCATTAAATTTGGCAAACTTTGAGGTCTAAACTTTAGCTACAAGAATTGGTTAACCTAAGTCAATTAGGATTAAGAATAGAAACCCTAAAGCCTTGGAGGGGGCATTCGGTCACTATGTAATTAATTAACCAAGAATAAGTTTTACTTTCTAACTTGACTAAATCTAGGATCCTTATGAAGTAGGCATAATGGATTAAAAGTGTAATAAGCCCTTAAGGTAGGCCAAGGGTCCATTCGCCCACTTTAGGTAAATGGATCTAGGGTTAAAAATATGGTACCCTACGTCTAAGGAGTAGCATTTAGCCACCATGAAATTAGTTAACCAAAAAGGAGTTTTAATTCTTAACTAGGTTTAATCAAGGATCCCAAGCATACAAGTATAAGGTGTTAAATATGTAAGATGGTTATGACATAAGTTAAGGGACCATTCAGCTACTTTAGGATAAATGGACCTAGAAGGAGATTTAATTCTTAACTACCTTAACTAAACATACTTTGGTCTATAACTAGAAGGGACTACAAGTGAGGAGTAAATCTTACAAAGGTTAAAGAGTCATTTGGACCTAATTAATAAGGTAGTAAAAAGGAAGTCAAAAAGTTATCTTAATTCAAGCCTAAACCTAAGCTTGTAGGGCATTTGTGTTTGGGAATAGAATATGAAGATTGAAAGATAGTTTAGCCATTCAGCCATGACTTACAAAGATGGTAAGGAAGTCTTAAAAATTCGTAAGTTAAGTATTAATAATAGAATTAGCCTTCAATTGATAAAAATCAACTCATATGGCAAGAGAAATAAACTAGAAGGCCTCAGAGGCCTAGGGTTTACATTTGGTCACTCTAGGTTAAATATGAAGAAAAGAGTTTGAAATCTTGGTTTAGGTAACTTAAGAAGCCTTATAATGTTGAATGAAGAATTAGAAATTTAAAAGAAGCTTGGAAAGAACAAAGACAACCATTCGACCATGTTTAAGTAAAATGTCTTAAATAAGCTAAACACTTGTCAACACTTAATATTGGAACTTAGTATAAGTAGGTCATGCATAAGAATTGAACAATCCATGAGGACTAAGAATAAAAAACTTAAAAGGTGTCATTCAGCCACCTAGAGGAAACTCCTAAGTTGTAAAAATATCATAAAACTAACGTAACTTTGAGAAAAGGAAAGATTGAGGAGCAATTTAGAAGGTTGAGAGAATTAAGTCCCTAAAGTGATACAACATCAAAATCAAAAAGATAAATAAGTTGGTCATGTACTTGAAACATGCAATGTTGTTTTGTGATTTACGAGTCAACTTGTAATGCTCTTATGAATGCACACTACTTATGTAAGGTTAAATATTGAATACTCATAAGTAATGAAAGGATGATGTTATGTGTGAGAAGTATTATCATATTGGCTGAAATTTTTTTGAGCATGCATGATTATTTAGAAGCCATAAAAAATGAACCTAAAAGGTTTAAGGGATCACTAAAGTAAACTTAGATGAAAATTTAATCTACTCTTAATGTTCCTTGTGCACATCATATTCTAGAGGGCACCTAGAGCTCTTCTGAAGAGGAGGAAAAACGGTTCTCCTAGGAAACAATGGTTTCTCCAAAAATCCTTCTATAGTGAAGGCAAAGGTTTCTTCATATTTTTAAGGTGGTAACAACCACATAGGAATGAGCTCAAAGAGTAGAGTCAGTAAGAAGATATTGTTTGACAATTTTAATGTATATCTAGGTCTAAATGTTTTCCCTGAAGTTGTAGAATAGAGAAATGACAAGAGATAAAATCTAATACATAGAAGCATATGAGTAAAATAATATCTTTATTGTGATCCCAGACTTATGAAGTTTTAGACAAATACATGCATAAACAATAAGTTGTTTCTGTATAAAAATAACCCACTTCAGTAAGATGTTTTTAAAAGATTAAAATCAATCTTGCATGCATGTCATGATTTATATAATAAACTGAAGTGGCTGGGATAAAAGTGATGACACTTAAAATAGAGTAGAAAACCTAGTGAGAAACCTAGCTTTCGCTCCTTCTCTTCCAACTTTATTCCTAGATAACAATGATGTCCTTCACAATGGCAGTGGTGTTTGTCAATATTAGCAGCGTCAACTGGTGAGCGAACCCACATCGAAACGTTTATGTCGTTGGATCCGAGCATATGGATGGAGCAATTCCACCATTAGACTTGTAGAGTTCGTGGATTTTACAAGGAATTAGAAGTTTGTGAAGTCATGCCAATTATGTACACTTTGTAAATAGATGGATGCAAGCATCCTAGATATTAGTAAGTAGAAATATGTTATGTGCATATATATATATATATATATATATATATAATGTATGTAAATGAGGAATGTAAATTATGGTTTGTAGTAAATTGTATGACAAGGCCTTAGTGCCTAAGACTTTTGGATATATGTAAAATGGATTGTATCATTACGTGAAGTTATGTGCTGTATGATCAAGTTTTGCTTAATTATATAATGCAAGTTAAGGAAAAAATGGAACAACATAAGCACTACATATTTCTTTAACATTCTATATGCGCACAAAAACATGTTGCCGTTTATTTATCAATACATGGAGTAAATCGACGAGGCTCATGTTTATATCAAACATGTTTTAAAAAAAAATTACCGTATTTTCCATACAAGTATTTTCTAAAATTTTTCGCATAATCAGATAACAAATTAATAATAGACTCGAATGAACGACTTAAGCATAAAATCAGTGTTCATTTTTAGGGTGTTATACTTCTAATTTAGGACCAAAGATATAAGCTTCCTCTCTCTTTCTTTTTCTCACTCCCTCTAACACTCACAGATAAAGGCACAAATAATTTTCTTTTTATCTTCAAACATCTTCTTTTTCAAATTTAGAAAAGGAGCATTTTTTTCTCTTCCTTTTCATTCCATTTTGAGTGATTCTATAATGCATGGTTCATTTTGGCCATGACAAAAGCATGTATCAGAAAGATCATGTCTTATCTGTCATATAGTACTTTTTTTATTAAATCCTTACAGAGACAAATTAAAAAAAACATGGAGAACTTATTATATAACATAGTTTCAGTTGAGGGTATCTTAACTTTTAAATCTTTTAGGACAATGGTACTTTAGATAATGAGTTTGAAGTGGTAGAATGAATGAAGTTAACCAAGATAACATATCTCTTTATTTTAATACTAATTATAAGACCCTAAAATATGTAACCACAACCTTATTCTTTAGTCACTAACATATATATCAAACATTAAACATGAACTAGAATGTTTTCTTATAATAAATTTAACTTTGATTAAAATCAGGTAATGGTGTTTTTTGAACAAATGTTTTCTTATTATCATTACATATTATAAAGTCTTCCTTGTCTATTATAAGTCATGCCTCTGCTCTATTAAAGAGACTTTATTGTTGTTTATCTTTTCTTACTATCATGTAGTCATTAGTAAAAACTTAGGGTTCTAGCTTATTTCACTAAAGCCTATTTTTCAGTTCTTAGTATGATTTTTTATCAATATTTGTTATTTATAACTACATGCTAAGATATATAATCAATTATTGGAAAAGCTTTTATTTCAAAAGTCTTAAGTCTTACATTTCTTGGAATAAAAGTGATTCTAGAATTTATATAGATGAATGTGTTATGGGCTTGTACACAAGCAAGTAAGGGAAAAGGCCTCGCAGACATGAGGTTGGACTAGTCCAGTTCAAACCAGCAATTTCCCCTTGCACCCATAATAATCATGTTCACACTATTTTTTCTATTGGAATATTAAAATTATGTTTTGAAATTAATTTTGTTACTTATTAGAAAAACCTTATAACTTGAGGTATGTTCATCATGGGAAATTTTTACCTTTGGGAGATGATGAAGGACAAAAACATAAATACTCAAATTAATGAGTACCATTGGTTTTCTGATTAGAAAGTTACTTGAAGCACGAAACGATTACAAATAGCACACTAAGCACATGCATAAATAATTTTTCCTTGCTAACCCTATAACATCATAAAAATGAATCATCCTTTTACGCTTAAGTCGTACTTTTAGTTTCATTTTCAGATTGTTAGAAAATAATTATTATAGAAAAAACGGTAATTTTTTTTTTCAAAACTGTTGGATATAAAATACGAGCATCGTCGTGGCAGTAAATAAATAATTGAAAGTTTTCACCCGTTTAAAATTAAAACAACGCTTTGGTTGCTTTTGCAGGGTTTTTCATTCAATTTATTATATAGGTGTTGGTGTAAAACCGTATGAAGGCAAGTGCACCTTTGCTATTTTTCTACATTACTTCACTCAACCCAGTTGTGTTGGCCACGCAACTAGGCTGCGTTGGCAATGCAATTGGGCACAGGGTCACATCAGTTCTGTGCATTTGACTTATTTTTCATTTGCTAAGCCAGTGGTTAACTTTCCTGTTAAAATTGTGTATGTAGTTTGTCACTTCTGTTATGTACTGTTTAGTGTGATATTTATTTAGATTGCTACCTACGTTGAATCATATATGCAGCAGGTTAAGTTAGCAATTGAAGTCAGAAATAGTCATGTGGGCAACGCAGAGTTCATAATCAGAATTATATAAGTTTTGCTATGTTGTTATAGATTTAAATTTTTAAATTTCCTAAGCTACAAAACTATACTATGTACGCAGGGGGGGCGAACATGTAGATACATTAGCAGAATCAACACAAATAAAACAGAAAACTAAGTCCTAAATGGAATGGTCAGTCTTTCTCCATCTGTATTGCGCTGCTGGTCCAGCCTCACTTTCGATGTCTTCCAGATCAGCCCACTGTAGTATATGCTCCTGCTTAGCATTAGAGAACTCATGTTCGATCATGTCTATCCTCCTCCCGATATTCATTAGGAGCCTCTTGTTGACTTTCGTCTCAATATGGACTTTCTTCATATTCCTTCGTGTAACCTCAACTTGCTTGCCTAGGCGGCACATAAGGAGGTGTAGTTCATTCAAACGTTTTGCTTGCTCATTAAGGATTTCATAGATCCTTGGTGGAAGTATGGGTTCTGGTTCCCTGCGCGGTTGATCTGGGTCATTGAGGACATGGCGCTCAATGTAGGCTTTATCCAGAGTAGCTTGGGGAGCTACTCGGGTGCAACCTTCAATTTTAACCCCCTGGGCTTCGCACAGAGCCGTAATAAGGCTCGGGGTACCCCAAGGAGACGTTGCCTTTTCGAGAAATACCCTCCATTTCTTGAGCGATTACATGGCCAACGTCCAGCTCGCTGGATCTCATTATCACTCATGCCAAAATAGCCCGCTTCTTGGTTACCTCATTTGAATAAAGCAACGACAGTAGGTTTGACTGGACAAAGGTGCACCATATTTTGGCCACTGGCAGTAGGTTGGCCTTGCGTAGGGACTTCCCATCGTTGGACCTATCCCTCTTCAATTCTCATCTGGCCCCCGGTACACAGAGTACCCTCAAAGACCCCTGCCTTATCCACTGGGGCGTCCTTCAGGTGATGGTACATGCAACTATATACTGTAGATTTGGTTTCCAACAAGTTCTCTATGACTTGCGGTTTGAAAGAGATGGTCCTTCCGCGAACATAGGACGTGTAGCTCTGCTCCGCCCTAGTCAATGCCACATTGGCGTAGGACTCGCAGGTGATTTCTTCGTATCCTTGGCCGGCCAGGTTGCATAGCTTTTCCCATTTCCGGTGTTCGACTTCCACGTTGATCGATGGAAACTCTCCAGCGTGTTGGTCTAGTTTTTGGTCCCCGACGATTGAGTTCCTTCTAATCCTTTCAATCTGCTCTTCATTTTCTTGATATTTGAACCTGTATGTGTCAGTTGCCCTAGGCTTGGTCCGCAGGGCATCAACGAGTGTAGTCTTGCGTCGCATTCCCTGTGGTCTAGAGGAAGAGGCCATTCTGGAGATGCTTACGGTTATGGGGCAGAGGAGCGGTTATGGGGAGTTAATACTGATTTACTTGCCTATGGGCCACCTTGGCCACTAATTCTGAGTACCCCTTTTGGCATTTTCTGTTGCCGTTGCGTTGGACACGCGGTTGTATTTGCGTTGGCAACGCAAATCAGAACAGATTACAGAATTGAAGTTTGTAAATTTACTAACCTGGTTTCTGTGGGCCACGCACTTTAGCTTACCTCCCTCACACAATGTAGAATAGATTTCACAACCTTGAGCTCTTCAACCAGGGTAAAATTTGAATTGGTATCTTAGTTATGCCTCACAGGCCAGCAGCATTCAGTCTCTGCCCTGGGCATCCCTGGAGGATGAATTTCTATGCTGTGAAGGGTCTAACCTCCTCTATCTCAAACTCAGACTCTGCTTCTTTATTGTATAACCCTTGCGTTGGCTACGCAAATCGCCTTCGTTGGTTATGCAAATCAAAACAGCAAGCCTATTATGCTAAAACAACATTGTTTAGCAGCAATTATTTTTTCTGCACATAACTTAGCTGTGCTTCAAACCTGTAACCTGCATAGATATTCAACTGTACTGATTTTAATCACTCCATTTGGTATATATTCTTCTCAAAAACTAACATAAAAACCAAAGAAATTTAAAACTAGTTTCCAAGGGTTGCCTCCCTTGTAGTGCTTGTTTAATGTCTCTAGCTTGACATTTTGAGTTTTCAGTTTATGGGTTGAAGGGTGCAGGTAGTCTTTTCCTTGCTGATTTCACCTCCATGATAGTGTTTAACACGTTGCCCATTGACCTTGAAGCTTCTTTGGGATTGCATATCTTCAAGGGTGATGGCGCCATATTCTGAAACCTCCTTAATAACAAAAGGACCTGACCACTTGGACCTTAGCTTTCTTGGAAATAGTTTGAAACTAGAGTTGAACAGTAGAACCAGCTGTCCCGGTTCAAACACTTTGTGTTTGATTTGCTTGTCGTGCCATTGCTTGGTCTTAGCCTTGTAAATCTTTGCATTTTCATAAGCGTTGAGGCGGAATTCCTCTAGTTCATGCAGTTGTAACAGTCTATTCTCTCTGGATACGTTAGCATTGAAGTTGAGAAATTTGGTTGCCCAGTATGCCTTATACTCAAGCTCAACCGGAAAGTGGCATGCTTTCCCAAAAACCAGCTAGTATAGAGACATACCAATCGGTGTTTTGAAAGTTGTTATGTAGGCCCAGAGTGTGTCATCCAACCTGTTTTCCCAGTTTGTCCTGGAGCTGTTCATAGCCTTCTCCAGGATTTTCTTTATTTCCCTGTTGGATACCTCATCTTGGTCGTTACTTTGTAGGTGATACGCTGTGGTAATTTTGTGCCTAACTCCATATTTGCTCAGAATTGCTTCTAGGTTCTTGTTACAGAAATGCATCCCCCCATCACTGATCAGAATGTGTGGGATACCAAATCTGGACAGAATGTGCTTCTTCAGAAATTTTATTACAGATTTGGCATCACACATGTGTGTAGGGATAACTTTCACCCACTTTGAAACATAATCCACAATTAGTAGTATGTATTCATTAAAATATGAGATAGGGAATGGTTCCATGAAATCTATGCCCTATACATCAAATAACTCCACTTCTAAGATGTTAGTGAGGGACATTTCATTTCTCTTTGAGATATTTCCATTGCGTTGGCAGACATCGCAGATAACTACAAAATCTTTAGCATCCTTGAATAATGTAGGCCAGAAGAATCCACTTTGCAGCACCTTGGCTGCTATCCTTCTTCCATTAAAATGGCCTCCATAGGCTGAGCTATGGCAGTGCCACAAAATGTCTCTCTGTTCTTCCCGCGGGACACACCGGCTGAGCAGTCCATCCACACCTCTTTTGTACAAGAAAGGTTCATCCCATAGGTAGAATTTGCTGTCATGATACAATTTTTTTCGCTGCTGCCACGACCATTCAACTGGAATGATCTGTGCAGCTTTGAAGTTTGCCATGTTCTGCATACCATGGTTCAACGACAATGGCTAACGGTTTTTCATCTGGGAATTCCTCGTTGATCAAAACCTTCTCATCTTCTTTGATTTGCATAAGCAACCTGGATAGATGATCAACTGCATCATTATCCTTTTCTTTTCGGTCTTGGATTTCAAAATCGAACTCTTGGAGGATTAGGATCCACCTGATCAGTCTTGGTTTTGCCTCCTGTTTTGATAGCAAATGTTTCAAAGCATGTTAGTATACACGATTACCTTGGCACCAATTAAATATGACCTGAACCTATGAAAAACGTAGATAACAACCAGCAACTCCTTTTCTGTTGTTGTGTAGTTCAATTGTGCACTGTTCAGCACCTTGCTGGCATAGTATATGACATGTAGTTTCTTATCCTTCCGCTGTCCTAGCACTGCACCTACAACAAAGTAACTTTCATCGCACATCAATTCAAATGGAAGACTCCAATTTGGGGCTGCAAGTATAGGTGCTGTGATAAGCTGTTCCTTGAGTGTGTTGAATGCCTTTAAACATGCATCATCAAATCTGAACTCAGCGTCCTTCATTAAGAGGTCACACAAGGGTTTAGATATTTTAGAGAAGTCCTTGATGAATCTCGTGTAAAATCTAGTGTACCCAAGGAAACTCCTCACTTCTTTCTCATTCACCGGAGGAGGGAGCCTTTCAATAACTTCAACCTTGGCTTTGTCTACTTCCACACCTCTTGATGAAACCTTGTGTTCTAACACAATACCTTTCTACACCATAAAGTGACACTTTTTCCAATTCAGCACTAAGTTGGTTTCCTCACACCTTTTCAGCACACAAGACAGGTTGCTCAAGCAATTTTCATAATCAAAGTCAAATACTAAGAAGTCATCCATGAAGACTTCAATAATGTTCTCCACCATGTCAGAGAAAATGGCCAGCGTGTACCTTTGAAATATGGCAGGTGCGTTACATAACTCAAAAGGCATCCGACGGTACACAAATATCCCATAAGGACAAGTGAAGGCAGTTTTTTCTTGGTCCTTGGGATCCACCACAATCTGGTTGTAACCATAATATCCGTCCAG
Organism: Canavalia gladiata; assembly: GCA_037954105.1. NCBI lineage: Eukaryota > Viridiplantae > Streptophyta > Magnoliopsida > Fabales > Fabaceae > Canavalia > Canavalia gladiata. Next base: position 28,114,368 of record CM075662.1, read on the forward strand.
AAAACAGTAATAGGCATGCCGCGCCAGTCTTTCCAATATCTGGTCCATAAATGGAAGAGGAAAGTGGTCTTTCCTGGTGGACTCATTGAGTCTTCTGTAGTCAATGCACATATGCCAACCAATGATTGTCCTTGTAGGAATGAGCTCATTCTTCTCATTAGGGATCACTGTTATCCCTCCCTTCTTAGGTATAACCTGAATTGGGCTGACCTAAGAGCTATCTAAAATTGGGTAGATGATACCTGCATCCAATAGCTTGAGGACCTCCTTCTTCACAACCTCTTTCATGGTTGGATTAAGTCTTCTTTGGGGCTGCATCACAGGTTTAAAATCTTCCTCCATTAGGATCTTGTGCATGTAGAAAGAAGGACTTATTCCTTTCAAATCTGAAATAGTCCATCCAATGGCAGATTTGTGGGCTCTCAGAATCCTCAATAGTTTCTCCTCTTCTTCTTCATTGAGGGAGTTGCTCACAATCACTGGAAACGTGTTCTTTGCCTCTAAGAATGCATAATGGAGGTGAGATGGAAGTTGTTTCAGTTCTATCTGTGGGCTGTCCACTTTTCGTCTTCCTTTGGCAAACCTTCGGAGGGTTGTGAGCTTGTCTTCATGGGAGGATTAGCTTCAAGTGTGGATATGAATTTCTCTACATCTTGGCTTTCTTTTTCTTTCTCTTGGTTCAGGCCTTTAGAATACCAGAGTACTCCTTCAAGGATGGAGTCACTGTCCTGTTTTTCAAGAGGTGCTAACAGTGGCGCGACCAATGCGTTTATTGGCAGTGTTGCCAACGCATCCATCCTCATGTAGTGTGGTTGTTCAGCAGGATGTTTCATAACTTCAAACACATTAAATGTTACCTTTTCATCCTGAACTCTCAGCATTAGTTGCCCTTGCTGGACATCAATGAGTGCTCGCCCTGTAGCAAGGAATGGTCTTCCTAGGATCAATGATATTTCAGCATCTTCTTCCATGTCCAACACCACAAAATCTGTTGGGAATATGAATCTATCCACCTTGACCAGGTGGAGACCAGGAGGTCTTCCACCACACCATATGGGTATTTGATTGATCTATCTGCCAATTGGAGGCACATCATGGTAGGCTTCACCTCCTCTATATGTAGTTTCTTCATTGTGGAAAGAGGCATCAAGTTGATACTGGCTCCTAAGTCGCATAATGCCTTTCCAATCTGCAGATTGCCAATGGTGTAGGGAATTGCAAAAGAACCTGGATCCTTAAGCTTTTGAGGGAGTTTCCATTGAATGATGGCACTGCACTCTTCTGTGAGGGCTACGACTTCATCCTCCTTGAACTTTCTCTTCTTGGATAACAACTCCTTCATGAACTTCACGTAGGAGGGCATTTCTTCCAGCGCTTCAACTAATGGGATATTGATATGTAGTTTCCTGAATATGTCCAGGAATTTTGAGAATTTCCTTTCCTCCTGCTGTTTCTTCAGTCTTTGGGGAAATGGAACATTTGGCGTTGCCAACGTAGCTTTTTCCCCGTTGGCCACGGCTCTTTCAAATAATTGCTTTTTGCTTTTTCTCACTAGCCTGTCATGAAATTCCCTCCTCTGCTCTTCCTTCGCTGCTGATTGTAGATTGGCTGCTGGGTCTCCTCCAGATTGCATTTCTGTTCCAGTTTTGGAGGTCTATTCCGTTGGATTAGCAGCACACTGTGCCTGTACAGCTGCATTGTCTCTTGTCCTTTTTAGTTTTGGTGGTAGGGGCTCTATCACCTTTCTAGTCCTCGTTGTGATGGCATTGCACTGCTCCTTGGGATTCACTATTGTGTCACTCCCAGCGTTCCTTTTTGTGTGCTGTTTGGACAACTGACCCACTTGATTTTCCAGATTCTTGATGGATGCTTGAGTGGATTGCATGAACTAGCTGAGTATATTTCCTAGGTCTGCAAAGTTTTCCTGAGGATGGTTTGTCTATTGTTAAGAGGACTGTTGCTGCCCATACTGCCTATTCCTCCTAGGGTTGTTATGATTCCTGAAATTAGAATTATAAGAGTTAGAGTAAGGAGGATACCTAGGCATTTGTGGTTGGCCCATATAGTGCACTTGCTCCTGGCTGGATGTTTCTATTACGTCTGTGTCACAGCATCCATTCTCATGCTCTCCTCCACAGGAATCATATTTTAGAACTTGTGTTTGTTGTGAGGTTCCTACGTTGAAGACCTACAACTGTTTTGTCCAAGCCTCCAGCTACTGTGAGATCAGCTTGTTCTGAGCAAGTATTGCAGTTTGCATGTCCAACTCCAGCACACCCCTCTTGGGCACGCTTCTGTCATTCGGTGATTGGTACTCATTGGAAGTTTTGGTATTCAAAGATCCTTCAGCGGAGGCATCTATGATGAGTCTTGTGGCTGGCTTGACTCCATTGTAGAAAATGTGAACTTGGTGAACATCGGAGAAGCCATGGTATGGGCACTTCCGCAGAAGTTCCTTGAACCGCTCCCAAGCTTCATATAGCGACTCTCCTTCCTTCTTCCCGAAACATGAAATCTCTCCTCTTAGCTTGTTGTATTTAAAGGGTGGGAAGTACTTCATGAGGAATTTGGATACCAATTCCTCCCAGGTGGTAATACTCCCTCTTGGTTGGGTTTGCAACCACTACTTGGCACAATCTCTTAAAGAGAACGGGAATAGCCTCAGTCTTATTGCTTCTTCGAAAACACCATTCATCTTGATTGTATCACATATTTGGAGGAAGCTTGAAAGGTGAAGGTTCAGATCCTCCACTTCACTACCCCTAAGCTGGTCCTGTTGCACTAGATGGAGTAGTGCCGGTTTGATTTAGAAATTGTTGGCAGCAATTGGTGGTCTTACGATGCTAGCGCTGCAACCTACAAAATTTGGGACAGCGTATTCTCCCAATGTGATTCTCCTATTAAGTTGGTGTTCCTCCATGATTGGGTGATGTACAGGGTGATCCTCGCTGATCCCTTGCAGTCTTTGTTGCTCTTGTTGTGCTTTCCGTATTCTAACTTCCTTTTAGTTTCTTCGTGCAAGTTTTTCAATTTCAGGTTCAAAGATCAATTCCTATTCTTCTTCACCTGGCATAAAAAAAAATAAACAAGATTAAAACTGAAGGAAAATCAGTATGCAACAGAGTCAAAATCAAACAGAATTGCTCAATCTACTGGCATTCATAGTACTCTTCAATATTGAAAAACAAATCCCCGGCAACGGCGCCAACAACTTGTTGGTGTAAAACCGTATGAAGAGTGAATTCCTACTAGTCCACTAATTGAACTTAATTATGGGAACGCGTAGGCAACGCAAATTCGTACGTAGGCAACGCAAACATAGAATAACAGCAATCAATAAGTTCTATCACTGGGATGGAATTCTGTTTTAATGAGCCTAAAACTAATTAAAATAGATTTTGGACTGTTGAATACTTTATAACTAATACGAATGTGTGAGAACTCAATTTATGGAAGGTGTTAGGGTTGGGATTCACCAAAACTTCCCCTATGTAGCAGTGGATCGTTACATGTATTCACGATAAAATGTAGTTGAAGATTGAATTCACAAATATTGATTGAAGGTCAATCCCTTAACTCATCAATTCTTCACTCAAATTAGGAATCCTAATCCCTTAGTAATTCCTAATGTGATGTGAGCCTTAAGTTCAAGAATTCAAACGATCTCACCATTGCAAACCTCTAATCCTAGAGCCTTCACAATTATGTTATTCGATCCCAGTTCCAATTCTAAAACCAATTTCCCAATTGCGAAGAAGAATTTAGATTCAATTTATAAGTGGCCAAGTTATAGAGGCATTAAGCAAAGAGATGAATAATTAACATTAAGGGAAAATAATCTTGAATACATATAACGTATCCGAGTTACATAGGTTCAGTCATGGCTTCCTCCTTCCCTAACAGAAATCTAGTTACACATAATGATAAAGAAAGAAAACAGGGGAGAAAGCAGGGGTCATGCGTAAGATGGCTGCCAGTTGCTGCACCCTTCTTCCAGAACCTAGGATTTCTTCCTTCAACCAGAACAGACCCAGAAACCGGGAGATTCTACGTAACAGATAGCAGAAAGGCAGCTCTATTTTGTCTTTCGAATACCAAAAGTGTGTGTGATCAGAGGATGCCCTGTTTTCGTTCTGTTGTGGGCTTTTATAGATTCTACTCTGTAGCGTCACGTATCCAACGTGGCACAGTTGTGTTGCCAACGCGATGCAAATGACAGATGACTTATTTTCTTTCAAATCTTCATGTGCTCCATGTAAGTCCGGTTGCGTTGCCAACGCGGAATCCTGTAACAGATTGCAGAAATTAAAATATATTAGATTTATGAGAATTTGTCGCCTAAAAGGATTTAAAACTACATTTTTCATATTATGTATGGGTTACTCAGTTTTATATCATTTTCTCATGTTTTAATGGTCTTTTTATGCTTCAATTATTTGCAATTACATTGAATTATGTTCCAAATAAGTGTCTTATTGGGCACTTATCAATAAGCTCAAGTAGTAGTACAACTATCACATGTCATAAACATTCCTTCAACTTCTAATTATATAGATAATAGTTATGTATACATAGTGTAGTTAAGGCATTCGAGCCTTTGAAAATTAATTTTCATATATCCATAGAAATTTCCCTAATACTATTTATCTTCATATAATTAACCAACTATTTACAGATTATACATCATCGGGAATAACACTAATTCCTTCTTCTTCAGGAGGTCTCATAATGCTTCAAGTTTAGGGCTCTCTTTCTTCAAGAACAATGTTCGGATCATCTGGGAAGAGAATAACAGGAGTAGGGGGGCAGAAGCTAAGTTTATCAATAGGATTCTGCCCTAAGTTAAGTCAAGGACTCCACTTCCATCCCAACCACTTCAGTTTTATTATAAAACATATCATGCATACAGGATGACTTTTAATTTTTACAAAATCTTTAGATGAAGTGGATTTCTTTTACTTCAATATCATACAACATGTAATTCACACACACTTGAATCTTTCTTTACATATAAACTCTCATAGACATCAACCTTATGCATCCTTTAGTTTGCATTTCCATCATAACTTAAATATTATCTAACTCTTATTCATTCCACGAATTAATCCTAATCATACATATCCTCTAACCATCCTCTCAGTGATGGTTTCTTTTGAGGCGCAACATTAACCATCTAGTCAAATAATACCTTTCACTTATTTACTACTCCACTTGTGGACATAGAAAGACCTATTACCTTCTAATTATCATTTAAAGACCCATTGTCTTTCAACCGCCTTGGAAGGACTCAGTGCCTTCTAGTCGCCATAGAAGGACCTATTTCCTTCTAATTATCATAGAAAGGCTTACTGCCCTCTAGTTGCCACAAAAGGATCCACTACTTTGGTTGCCCTAGAAGGAACTATTACCTTCTGGGTATCATAGAAGGGCTCACTACCCTCTAGTTTCCATAGAAGGATCCATTACCTTCTGATTGCCATAGAAGGAACTATTTCCTTATGATTATCGTAGAAGGGCTTATTTCCCTCTAGTTGCCATAGAAGGATCCATTGTCTTTTGGTCGCATAAAAGGAACTATCATCTTCTGAGTGTGCACAAGTCCTACACTTATCGTACTAGGAGTAGTTTGAAGTTTTCACATAAGGCTCTCCCTTAGTGATCTCTTGATTTATTAGGTTCTATTTCAAGTCTTTAGGATAAGTGCATACTCAACATTCATTAAAAATGCTATGTAAATACAAGATCCAACTCATTCATTTACTGTCTAATCATGGAACCATATATACATACACAATTCACCATATCATCCAAGAGATCACACAATTCATTACATCACTTAAGGAAGCATAAAACACATTTACACATATTAAGACATGCTCAAGCATCACCATGATAAACAAGATATTAACAGTTTTCCAAAGAATCTCTTTCTTGGTAACAATGTTCACTTAAGTATGATCCTTAAATTCTAGACAACATGAATATTTCTTCTACAATTTCCAAGTTTTCCTCATTTCTTGCGCTTTATGATAACCTCTTATAGGAACTTAGTCCACTCATCCTTCCAATTTATCTCTTAAACTTTCCTTTTTCTCAAAGTTTCATTAGTTTCATATGAATTTTATAATTTAGAAGTTTTTCTCTAAGTGGGAAAAATGAACCTTTTAAGTTTTTATTCTTCTTGCTCTTCAATTTTTCAAGTATTATGCATATCCTATTTATACTAAGTTCAAACATTAAGTGTTATCAAGTTTTTAACTTGTTTAAGTCAATTTAATTCAACAAGGTCAAGTGACGCTCATGTCTTTACCAAACTTCTCTTGAACATTTAATTCCTTACTTTTACATAACAAGGCTTCTTAAAATACCGAAACCAAGTTTTCAAACTCTTTTCTTCTTATTTAACTTAAAGTGACTGAATGTGAGTCCTTGGCTTCTAGGGCCTTCAAGTTTATTTTTCCTTATCTTCTGAGTTGATTTTTACCAATTGAAAACCTAATTCATTAATTAATACCTATCTTAGAAATTTTTATGACTTCTTGTCCATTATTGTAGGTCATGGTCGAATATGGCTTCAATTAGTTTTACAACTTCATGGTTCCTTCCTAAATCACCTATCTTATGTATGCTTAGGTTTAAGCTTGAATCATAATGAAGTCTTAACTTCCTTTTCACTAACTTAGTGAATATGTTCAAATGGGATCCTTAACCTTTGTAAATCTTACTCTTCATTTCAATCACTTCTACTTATATACCAAGGATGCTTAGTTAATGCTAGTTATTTTTTTTTTTAATTTTAAGAGTCTTGGTTGTATGCCACTCCTCTTCTCCACCTAATCCATGGTTCATTTGTAATTACCAATTTGTGATTTTTAAAATCTAGATTAAGTATTAACTATGGACTTCACATTATTTTCCCCATTTTGGTTTATTATGAACTTAGTCACTTTTAGACCTTACTTTCACCTCTAAATCATCCATTTACCTTTTAAAAATCCTTAATGCACTATTAACCAATTTTAAGCTCACTTTTCTCCAAAGTTGGACTAGGGTGGCCGAATGAACACCTAATGATTTTTAGACCATTTTATCTCAAATTATTTTCATCCAAAAGTTGTTTCACACATCATTTAGAACCTAGTTAAAAGGTTTGTATTTCTTTTAAAATTTTTCAGAAATTTTATCTTTAAGTTTTCATGTATGGTTGAATGCCTCCTTTGACTTTCCAAGGTCACTTTTTCAAATTTCCTTCTCATACAATCTTGGTCCTTTAATTTTATGCACTTGTAGCACCATAAGCTCTTGATCCATACAAGGCTTGCCCAAAATCCACAACTTAGGTCATAGTCGAAATGAGTCTTGAGTGTCTTGTGAGGCTTATGCCATTTTATAGTCCAAAGTTCCAACTTTTACTTAGTAGTTTTTAAGACTTCTACATCATTATTAAGAACTGTAGCCGAATGGTCACATTCCAATTTCACAACTCCATGAATCATTCTTACTCATCAACTTATACGTCCTTGACTCAAGCTTAAGTCTTAATTAAAGCTTTAACTTAATTTCACCCATTTTAGTCATTATAGACTAATGGTCATCCTAACCATTCCCAAATCTTTCTAACACTGATAGTCCTTTTTATTTACATGCTAAGGGTCCTTGATTAACTCTAATCAAGAATTTAAACTCAATTCTCCTTAATGACCAAGGAGTGGCCAAATTACACCCCTTTACAATTTAGGAAATTAAGTTCAATTCTTCTTCTTTTTAGGGTTAATTCACATCCATTAGAACTTAGTCTCATGGTTTAGATCATTCTTAGAAAATTTTTAAAGCTTTTACCATAATTAACCAAAAGCCCCATTAACACTTAATTTCATCAATACTTAACCTTTTTTTTTTATAATTTAGATTATGGTTAATGAAGGTTCTATGTGTCTTATGAAGTTTATCTCATTTTTTGTCCCAAAACTCCATATCAAGCTCTTCGGACTTGTAGTAAAAATTTTCATAGTCTTTCAAGTCGTTTAACCTATTAGATCAGATTTAGACCTTTAAGCATAATATCTCATATTATTGAGAAAATCTCCAAATTTCAAGCTTTAAGCATAAAAATCTCAAAGATAGTATTTTTTTGAAAAATAAGTGTAGATCCATTAGATCCACTCCAAGATCCCTAAATTCCACAACATGAACACTTCAAAAAATTTCCTCACAAACTCTCAAAACTGCCATAAGCATAAAAATAGATTTTTAAATAATTTCAACCGATTAAATTTCTTCTAAGGTGCCTAGAAGTACTTTATTCCATCCAAACTTCATTTTAATTGTCAAAAATCACTAAAAATGAGTGATATTCATTTTCAACCATTCAAAGGAAGCCTTGAGCCATCATGAGTTAAAAAAATAGGAGATCTATAGATTTTAAAGAAAGGATGCACAAAAAAAGAAAATAAATCATTAAAATCAAGATTTAAAACTTAAAACATAGGTAGAAGAATCCTACTTGATGAAGACTTCGTGATTGGTTTTTGGTGGGAATTCTTGGGCTGATCTTTCCCTCTTTAGATGGTCCAAAAAATTGCTGCCAAGTGTGGTGGTGGAGCTTGATGGTTAGGTGTTAATTTAGCTTAAACGTCAAAGATGGAAGTTTAGGCTTAAGGTGTAATCTTTGGGTTTTTGGGTGGATTAAGCTTTGAGAAAATTTTGAGAGCTTCTCCAAGTGTTTAGAAGGTTGGAACTGAAGTAAATGAGCCCCCTCCTTGGTGTCCCTAAACAATTTCATCCACCTAGGGCATGTGGGAATTTAATTCTCACTTAAGGGCATTTTGATAATTTTTCATATAATTTCTATTTTTTAAAGTGATAATCATGCTAAGTTTGTCATTAATCATGCTGAGTCTTACCCTAAGCATGGTTAACTTTTTAATTAATCAAGGTTAATTAACATTAACCATGGTTAAAGAAATCTTAGTATTAATTATTTTTGTCTTTTATGGGTTTACTTGAGTTGACTTGACTTGTGACTCACGACCATGGTTTCCACATGGAAAATTTCGTGCAGCTCATGTGGGGTCCACTCTTAGATTCTTCTTCATACTTTCTTACCCTTCTCGCCTTCTAGGGGTATTTTTCCTTCTCGCCTTCTAGGGGTATTTTTGTAATTTTTCTTAGCATTGCCATATAATTTTCCAAATTATTACTCTAACAATTCTAACACTCTTTAGTTTATTCCTAAGTTAATTTGAGATCATTTGATATTTTCGGAACTAACTAGCTCTGTGTAAAGAGTAGAGCTTTCTAGAGGCGTTTTAGGTATTTCCGGAGTTTCCTAATTCCATTTCTGTCCCTTCCTTATTTTCTAAGTTTTGCTTTTGATCATTCTTCATGTTATCTAATCTTTTAGAACATATTTTACTTATATTTCTCTATCACATTATTTGAGTTTCCCAAGTGTTGGGGTATTTTCATTATTTGCACCAAACTTTCTAATTTCTCTGTTTTTGTTTTCTAATCCTACTTAGTTTCATTCTAGGGATTATTTGTTGCTTTAAGAGTTCATTATCAAAATTTTGGGGTGTTACAGACTTAATAACACATATAATAGTTAAGAACATAAACTGAAAATAAACCGAAGCTGGAAGAGAAAAGACTTTGGCTACTAGAGAAAATTTACTATAATCCAAGAAGTCTCCAAAAAAGAGGAATAATCACAAACCATCTAATCAATATCCTAGGCCATCTAACTTTACCTCTTTTAAAAAGAAGTAAAGATGTTATATTCATGACAAGCCAAGACATCATGCACATTATGTAGATATAGGAAGAGAAACAATGCTCCTCCTAAGATTAAGGCTAACTTGACCAAAAGAGATATTGTGGTACTTGTATTTGTTTCTTAAGCCTTAATCATGGCCAATGTCCATAATGGGTGATAGACTCTAGAGCTACCAGGAACATATGTGTTAACAGAAATGTGTTTGCCTCTTACATAATTGTGGGGAAAGGATGAGATCTTGTGTATCTTGAGATTCCTGAACTACTCTTGTAATAAGAATGTGTTTACCTCTTCTCAAGCTCATATTTGGAAATACTCTAGCATTCCAAAATGTACTTCATATACTGAGTTTTAGGGCCAACCTAATTTCTATGGACTTATTGGGAAAAGTGAGGTTTGTAACATTGAGAATAAATATAAAACATGTCAAATGGGTTACATGTAGTTGGCCACCAAATAATCCAATTGAACATATGTGGGCATTTCTCCAACAACCAAAGCCACATGCATTGGATTTGAATAATTGAATTCAAGAAAGAAAAGTCTCAATTACCAACATTCCAAAATTCCTTCTTTTTTGTTGTTTCTTTTTCTTCTTTCTCATCGTTATAACAAGACCACCTCCATGTTCATAATCTAAGTAACTGTGCAAACAAAAGTTAGGCCTCTAATATTTTCAATTCCGTATGCAATAACGTAAGTCTATTTCTTTACTTAATTGCTACATTTTGCATAAATTGAGAAGTTTATTAAGAAAAAGCACTTTCAATTCTTGTCATCATTTCTTCTTCATTTGTTTACCAATTTTCCTTCAACATTATTGCTATTATAATAGAGCACCTTATGCCAATAATATATCAGAAAGCTAATTACAAATTTTAAAGTTGAACAATCACCCTCTACCTCAATCGTTCTTTAATTTTAGGGAAGGGAAGTATATTTAAGTAGAGTATAGGAGTAGTTCTAAAGCTTGTTTACTGTAAAATGAAATTTTTGTAATTGTTTGATAATTTAAAATTTATTTTTAATTATATTTAAATTTAATTTTGCATGGAATTTAATTTTTTGTAAGCATATTTCTAAAGCTTCCTTACTATAGAATAAAATTTTATTAACTATTTGATAATTTAAAAATTATGTTTAATTATATTTAAATTTAATTTTTGTTAGAATTTTTTATGGTTATTGATTTGTGATTGGATTGGTTAATGATTAAATTGATAAATTATTTAAATTGATGTAAGATAATATACAAAGAAAATAGTATACTAAATTGTAAATTTTGTGTGATTCTCACTTAGAGGTGAGACTTTGGATATAAAATTTTAAGTGCTTGACAATGTGCATTTATGGACTACATCCATAAATTTTATTGGTATTAAAAATTCTATAATTTATATAAATTTTAGAAGTTATAATACTTAAATCTAAAAATGTTAGAAAAAAGTTCCTAAAAGAGAGCTTCATTTAATAGCTTTTAAATTAAGCAAATATGTTTTTATATAGTAGGTATAAGGACGTATTTAATTGAAAAGTTTGGTAAAAAAGGTAATTATTTACTATTTTATAAAAATGTTCAAAATCTAGTTCTTTATAATAATCATCCCTTTTTCCTTTCAATTTATTCTCAATATTTTTAAAAAAATATAATTAGTGTTTAATTGACTTGTTTTATATATAGGAAACTTTATATTTAAACTTCAATATGTGAGGATAGAATTTGAAAATGTTGGAGTAATTTATATTAGTAATTATTTACAAAATTGTTATAAGTTAACTCATCAGGTTGTTTTATAACTAGATAGCGTTAGAATAATTAATTTTTATTTCCTCTAAATGATTTCCTAAAAAATTAGAAAAATAGTAATTTAATTATAAACTCTTGAAGAATAATTTTTATAAGATTTGGGTCTAGACTTTAAGAAGTGTACTGTATAAATTATTGAAGGATAAAAAGTCCTATTAGACTAATCTTGGTGTGCTAGTTTTGAAGTAACAAAATGTTTATTGGAGATTAGGAACCTCATTTTATGTATCAGAAAGTAATTAATTAAATGATAAGAACATATTTAGTTGAATAATGAAATAATTTAATAAGAAATACAAGGTCCTAACCTTTGAGAAGAAGGCAAGACCTTCGGGTAAAGTAGAATTAAAATAATTAGTTGGCATACATTATGGGTATTGTAACACCAAAAAATTTCTCATGATTGACTCCCTAAGTTAAAAATGCCCTTAAGTAAGAAATAAAGTAGAGATAAAAACAAAAGTTGAGAGAATTATAGAACTTTTAACAAATAACGAAAATACCCCTATACTAAGATGACACAAATAAATGTGCAGGTAATCCAAAATAAAAATTTAAAGATATTCTAAAGGTTTAGAACTCATAAATGGTGGTTATAAAATCATAAGAAAATAATAGAAATAAAGAGAACGAAAATGCCATTGGTAACACTCAAAAATACCCAAAACACCTTTAGAAAGCTCTATCTTCTATAAGGGCTAAATTATTCCTAGAAAAATGCAAAATGATATAAGAATGATTTAGAAACAAACTAATAAGTGTTATAAATATCAAGGCAAGGGTGGACTTTAGGACTAAAAGTTCAATAAGACACTTAAGATCCTCCATGATCATAACCAAAGCTATCAAATAAGGACAAATATTGATGGATCCAAAATCATAAGATGCCAAGTGCTAAAATCCATGAGACAAAGGTTAAATAAGAAGAAATTGAGAAAAGGACCCTTTTATTGGACATATGATGGATTTGACCACTCTCCATTAAATTAAGGGAACTTGAGTTTAAAATTTTGATTAAGGTGTAATAAGGAGCGTAACCATGTATAATAAAATAATTATAAGGTTGAAAGAGATTTTGTAATGATTTGGGTAATCATTCGGCCATGTTTGGGAAAATTGGGGAAAGTAAGCTAAAATCTTGTTAGCACTTAAAAATGAAATTAACTATGCATAAGGTGGTGATTAGAAATTAATTATGGAGTTATTGAAGTGTGATAAACCATTTTCCATGCCTACCATGTGAGAAAGAAAAGTCTTAAAAATCTCTAAATTGGTGTAGTTTAATAGTCTAAGTCCTAACTAGTATATGCCACCTTCTAATGTAAGAAAAAAAAATGAACCATAATGCTTTAGGAGCTTAGGGAGTGGGTTCAGCCACCTATAGGATAATTAGGTAAAGTAGGTTAAATTGGATGCTTAAATAAATTTAAATAGAATATGACTAGGATGCTTTCAACTCATAAGAAAGGTGGTAAACAAATAAATTAATTAGTGGTTCAAACTTGCTTAGTAAAGTTATTAGACAAGAAAACATAAAATTTATAACACTTAAACTTGAAATAAGAAAGTTGTGATTAAAACATTCAAATTAATGAACATAAAGAAGAAATAACTAAAGAGGCCATTCAGGAAACTAAATTAGGATTCGAACATTTCGTAATCTTACATTAAAAATATTGAGAAAATTAATCTTTCAGAAAAGGAAAGGTTGAAAGGTAACTTAGAAGGTGAGTGAATTAAGTTCCTATGAGACATTTATTGTAAATCTTATGAAATAAAATAAAATGGACAAGATCTTGGAGGAAGATTGCATGTTATCCAAAAATCTACATTAAGAATAATAAATATATCTTGATTAGAAGGTTGGTTTCTAATTAGAATAATTATGCCAACTTATTGTGTTTCCTTATGAGTACACAAAAATGAATGTAAAGTGTATGAATAATAATGTTGATTTTTTAGAGAGTGATGTGTTGTATGATGCTCATGTGTGGATGATAAACGTGAAGGTAGTTTGGATTAGAGACTATATGATTATGATATATTGGTTGGAGTTTTTGAGCATGCATATTATCTCGAAGCTTTAAAAATGAACCTAATTAACTAAAGGATCTCCAAAGTAAGAACTTAAGCAAAAAGTTAATATTACTCTTTTAAGGTAGAAACAAAAGGGTTCTCCAAAAATCTTTTTATTATGAAGTGTTAAGTCTTCAATGATTATGATGGTGACAACCATCAAGGAATGAGATCATATCCTAAGTATAAAAGTTAGAGTAGCAGAGCCAATGAATAGATATTGTTTGACTAAAATGTATTATATGCCTATGATCTAGATTATCATTTAAAGCATGTATGAAATGATAGTCAAATGATATCTATAATATGACGTAATATGATCTCAAGATTATGTAAAATGTATGGAATCCAGAATAAGTAACTTGTATGCTTATGATATAAGTTAGTTCCTACTTCTGTAAAATGGAAACCATTTCAGCTAAGGGTAGATTCTTACTGAGAAACTTAGTTTCTCATCCCTTTTCCACCATTTTCTTCCCACATGTTGCCAATGTCTTTCATGATAGCAATAGTATTCATTAAGCTCAATAATGTTAATCTGTTCGCTAATGCTCACAAGTTAATTATATCCATCCAAGCCAATGTAAAGGTTTAATTTTCTTTGGGCCATCTTGTGTTTGTAGTAATGAGCCCAAATTTCTCTACGATTGATTTTGTGATACCCTTGGAGACCTTTCATCCCAATGTGATTTTTCCTCTTCCACCATGATATCAAACGCACCCAGCTGCACTAGTGGAAGACTCTTTTTCATCCAAAGGCGAGAATGGTCACATTACCACAGTTCTTCCCACGTAGGGTAGTTCTTCGTATCCCAAGTTGCTCCTATTTCAAGCCTTCCAAGAGATGGAAGATAGAACATTTTATTCCTTAGATGAGAGCTTGTGGTTGGAACATCGTGGCTCCCATTATTGAAGCATTATGTGGACTCTATAGCAATGAAGTTTGCATCTTACTAGTAATGTAAATTTTGTATGATAGCCATGGATAACTATAATATAAATAAGTACCTTGTAGATTTGTATTATATTGTATATAATGTAGATATGGTAGTAGTAGTTACATGTATAATTAAGTATGTAAAGGCATCGATGCCTTAGCTTAGCTTTCTTTAATCTTATGGACTATGTGACTATAAAGTTTTGTATAATTCATATCATATAAATGTTTATGCTAGCTTTGGAACCTAAGTTATTGAAACATATATTAAACCAATATAAGTAATATAGCTTAGTACCAAGTTGATGCGAATGATGATGTCCAGATTTATATTACATTAACAACTACGACAAGGCTTGCATTTTTAACAAGGTTTTAAAAAAAATTACCATATTTTCACTATCAATAGTTTCTAAAAAGATTCTACATCATAAAGTAACAGTCTAATAATAAAACCACATATACAACTTAGGTGTAAAAAAGGTTTCATTTTTAGGGTGTTACATGTAGTAAAAAGAATTATTTTGTAAATCGTTAATGGAGAATAATCTACAAGCCCTTCTTTGAAATGGAGCTGGAAAATATAAGATCAGCTCACATGGAAAAGATTGTTGAGCTTCCCAATGAGCGAGGGTTGCTTCTTTTAGTTGGGACTGCTTTGATCAGACTTAGCTTCCTTGACGAGATCCTGAAGGCTATCATTACCGGTTGAGAAATTTCATGGTTTTATGAAATGATGATGAGTATGATGATGATGATGATTTGAGCATTACCAAGTGTATGTTGTGGTTTGAAATTGGATTCCAGTACCATTATTACGATAAAGTGATAATAATTTAAGCTCACATACATTGTGCATATTATAGGGATGATCAACTCCAGATTAGCAAGACTTGATGTAGTATGGATGCATTAGGTCTCAACCTAATCTTAAGTTCGTCATCATAGAAACATGGAACGAATGATGGATACTAAATTGCATTAGCACATTGCATATCACGATAGTTCTATGCAGTTATTATATAATAAATTGTATTGGTTATGTATATTAACATACTACTCCTTAGTACCTCTTACTTGAATGAAATATCTCACTCCCTTACTATTATTCTTCTATGTATGATGTTTCACTATATTAGTGAGAGTATACGATGGAAAAACCTCACCTTGACATAGAGATTTATGTAGATGAAGAGAATAGGGAATGGTTTCGACATCCATCCAACATTAGGAGTCATTATAGGAGTACTTTTTGAGGCAAGGCCACCATTTGGATGGTTAATGTGACTTCTCCAATACATCCTCTATTGCAGGTTCCAATGGTGATGCCTACAAATGTTAAAGTACCCATTCCTAGACAGGTGTCTCGTAGGAGGTAAATTCCACCTCCATCTTCTAGGTCATCAAGGAACACTCACCAATATCATAGGCCACCATCTACCATAGTGGGCATTCCTAAGGTTCAAGTTGCACCACTCAGACTTGTTTCTCAAGGAATACCCTATTGATGCTAGATTATGAAGAAGTTGACATTCTGACAACTTCCTCAAATTTCTCCTCGCCACAGTGAAATAGGCCCTTCTTGTGCAAATTTGAGATATTTAGGGAGAGAGTATGTTGATAGAGGAGAGGATAGAGATATAGGAGATGACAATGATGATGATGGAGACAAAGACCCCTCTAAGACTTCATACTTTTCTTATTATTAGTAGGATAATAGATGACTTCTTGCTACTGAGGGCGAACATTAGATGGAGAAATATTTTATAGTCTCGGGAGTTGCATCTAGATGGAGTAATCTAGCTCCTTTTTATTTCTATGTATGATTTCTTATTTTATACTTTATTATATTACCTTGTTGTAATTCTCCAAATTATCAAAATTTAGGGATATGTTGAACTTGTGTAATTTATAATTATATGTGTGTGTGTGGATGAAGTTAACTATTTAGTCCAACGATGAACTTGGATCTTGGTATACTCTGATCATACAATTATTGCTAAATAGTGTACTTATGTAATGGATAATATAAAAGTAAGGTAAAGAGAATGTAGGTAACTTAAAGCGCTTTGACAGGGTTAAGGTTTCTTTTAAGTCAGACAAAATTGTAATGACCAAAAAAGACATTTTTGTGGGCAGGGATACTATGATCAAGGTTTATTTGTTCTAAATGTTTATAGAATTATTAATGAAAATGCTTCTTCTTCTTTTACTTAAATGGTTGATTCTTATGATCTGTGGCATGCTAGATTAAATACATAAGCTTTTCTTATATTAAAAAATTACAAAATAATGAATTAATCTCTCAAACTAAAAATATATGCTTAAATAATTGTGATGTTTGCACCAAATCAAAATTAAGCAAAAAATCTTATTTTACTGCACAATGTGAAACTAAGTACCTAATTTAATTTGTATAAACCTAGGCAACCTAAAAATACAATGGCTAGAGGTGATAAGAAATATTATATAACTTTTATAGATGATTTTTTTTATGTACACTAAATTATATTTAATTATAAATAAAAATGAAGTCTTTAATATGTTTTTATCATATAAAGTAGAAGTAGAAAATCAATTAAATAAAAATATTAAAAAAATTAAATTAGATAGGGGCAATGAATATATTACCTTCAATGAATTTGGTGAAAAAGAAGGTATAATACATGAAGTAACTCATTTTTAATCACCTGAATCAAATGGAGTAGCAAAATAGGATATTAAAAGAAATTATGAATGTTATTCTTGTTAGTTCTTATTCACCTAATAACCTTTAGAATGAAGCCTTATTATCTGCATGTCATATACAAACTAGGATTTCCTATAAGAAAACAGGTAAAACATCTTATGAACTGTTGAAAGATTATAAGCCAACTATCACTTACTTAAGAGTGTAGAGTACATAGCTAAGGTTATGTTATTAGATCCAAGAACAAAAGGAAGATAAGTTCTAAATCATCTTATTATATGTTTATTAGATATACTGAACATAGTGCTGCATATAGATTTATTGTTTTAATAATTGAAGTGCTTGATAAAAACCTTATAACAAAGACTAAAAATACTAAGGTTTTAGAATATATTTTTCCACTAAAAGATGAAAGTGTTTCTAAAATACCTACTCAACATAATTTTGAAAATACTTCTATACAAGATAATACTAAAATTTCACATAAAGATTTAAGGAGTAAGAGACAAAGGAAACAAGCTTCAGTAGGAAATGACTTTATTTATATGTTATGCAAAATGTTCCTTTAACTTATTCTTAAGATAGTTCTTCTAATGCTTATTTTGGAAAAAGCTATTCAAAGTGAACTTATTTATGTTATAAATTGTAACAATTGGACCTCAATGGATTTACCTACAAAAATAGATCATAGGTTGCAAGTGAACTTTAAAAGAAAATATAATGCTTATGACTCTGCTGAAAATTGAAAAATATAATGCCCATTTAGTAGTAAAAGATTTTACTCAAAAATATAATATTAAATTTTTTTATGCTTTTGCTCCCGTAATCAGGATTTCCTCTATTTAGGTATTAATTTCATTAGCATCAATTCATAAACTAGTTATTCATTAGATGGATGTCAAAATTGCTTTTTTAAATGGTCATTTAGAAGAAAAAAATTTATATAGTACAATCTGAAAGTAGTGTGGTTTCTAGTCAACAAAATAAAATGTGTAACCTACTTAAATCTTTATTTGGATTAAAATAGCACCTAACAATATCATGAACAATTGGATAATATTTTGATTATTCATGGGTTTTCAATTATTGAGAATGACAAGTGTATTTATATTAAAGTAGAACACGATGAATGTGTTATTATATGTTTGTATGTAGATGATATGCTTATCTTTATTACTTGTGATAATGTGGTGAATAGTACTAAAATCTATCTCTTTTCTAAATTTGACATGAAAGATATGGATAACTAAATATGATTATGGATGTTAAAACTGTAGGGAAAGGTAATAGTATAATACTATTTTAAGAACATTATATCGAGAAACTTCGTAAAAAGTTGTCGTTATGATATAAAACCAATAAGTACTTCTTATAATTCAAATATTTATTTTAATAAAAACGAAGGAGAACATATTTCACAAACTAAATATGATCAAATAATTAGTAAAACTAATAAAATACCTAAGACGTATAATAAATTGTGGTATATCATATAATAGTTTTTCTATTGTATTAGAAGAATGTAAACAAGATTTTGAATTTAGAGAAGATAAAATCCACTAATAATTATGTATTCATAGAGCAATAACTTATAAATTAACTAGACAAACTATTATTATAAAATCTACTATTGAATCAAAATTTATTACTTTAGAATGAGCTTGTAACAAGGTTAAGTAGTTGATATACTTCTTAACAAATAGTCCTTTGGAGTAAAGATATGTTCATTAACATTTAGTTATAGATTTTTAAAAGAATTCTTTTATTAATTATGATTACTTATTTTAAACGTGATTTTTAATATTAATTTTATTTATATACATTGACCTTGATCATTTTCGATTTAAACCGTTGAACATGACCAAATTACTTATGGATTAATTTTTAAATTTTATATTCAAAATTCAAAACTTAATCAACTTTAGTAAAAAGATTTTAAATGGGTATTCAATTATTTTTATCGAAAAATTAAATTTTTGACAAAGTCCTATTCTTATAAAAGGGGATTGCTCTTTCATTTTTTAATCTTTGAAGAACATACTTCCAACTCAGCTGAGTTTCTTATTGTGTTCAATCTTATTAGTTCTATTCCTATTTTTAACAAATTAGTTGTTAAATCTTGAAATATAATATAAATATATATTTAAATCCTTAAGAATGATGCAAATATACATTTTAACCTACAAATTTATAACATCAAATTGACAAATGTATCTTAGTTTAATAAATTTAGTAAGATTTTCCTTAGTGTTTTAAAATTTGTATTTGGTGCAACTTTCTTTTTCTAGTTTGTGTTTATGCTAAATATTCACTAGTGTAAAAATAGCTTTTTATAATAGGATTTTACGTCGGTTATTTGCCAACCGATGTAGAAAAAAGGCGGTGGCATTTTTGTAAATAAATTTGCTACTTTCTACATTGGTTGCTCTATAACCGATGTAGAAAAATAGGCGGTGGCATTTTTGTAAAAAAATTTAAACTTTCTACATCGGTTGCTTTATAACCAATGTAGAAAGTCACTTTCTACATCGGTTGATTTATAACCGATGTAAAAAGTAACTTTCTACATCGTTTATAAAGCAACCGATGTAGAAAGTAAGACTTTCTACATCGGTTGAGTAGTGTAACCGATGTAGAAAGTTCTTTTTACATCGGTTCTCTGAAACAACCGACGTAGAAAGTCTGTTTTCCCTCCTCTTTATCTCATGCGACCGTTGTCGTCCTCATAAGTTAAACACTCCATTTACGAGCTCCTGCCCTAACTCATCGCTGAGCCTCCACAAGTGTAAACCTAAGCACACCGTCGTCGTCGTCGTCGCGAAAAGCACCGTCGTCGTCTACGCGAAGAGCCCCGTCGTTCTCTGAAACAACCGTCGTCGTCTACGTCGTCGTCGTCGTCGTTTACACCGGTATGTAGCATTCTGGCTCTCTGCTTAGGGTCTCTGTTCCTGTTTCTGCATTAGTGCTTAGCCTTAGGTTCTCTGTTTTGTTAAATCACTATGTTGCTCTGTTAGCTTATCGTTTGCCTTCTCTATTTCTACATGTTACTCGTTTGCCTTATCTGTTTCTACATGTTACTCTATTTTGGCATTGCATAAAATGTATTTTTGTTTTTATTATATTATATTGCAAAGATAATACTCTGTTTCTACATATTACATTATATTGCATAAACCAGAATAGATTATATTACTGTTTTGGCATTGCAAAGATAGTGCTAAGAGCTTTGGAATTCAAGGAATGGCATAAGTTGAAGCTTGAGGCAGTTTAGTTCAACTTAGGTCTCTACAATTGGTTATTGTGGTGTTTAGAAGATTACTAGAGGTGATGTGTATATGAGCAAGAGTTTTTGGGAAGGGAAAATGAAGATAATATGGTCAGTTAGAATCTGTTAGCAAGACAATAAAAACGAAGGAGATTTGGATATTCAAAGCTTAGGAGTGGTTTAATATTCAAAGCTTAGGTCTCTGTTTCTTGTTTCTATTTCTGCATTAGTCTTAGCCTTTGCCTGTTACTTTGTATGAGGTAAATAGCCTTAGTCTTTGCTTGTTTAGGTCTCTGTTTCTGTTTCTGTATTAGTTGTTGTTAGCCTTAGCCTGTTTCTGTTTAGGTCTCTGTTTTGCCTGATTCTGTTTTGCCTGATTCTGTTTTGCCTGATTCTGTTTTGCCTTAATCTTAGCCTTAGTCTTTGCCTGTTACTTTCTATGATGTAGATAGCCTTAGCCTTTGCTTGTTTAGGTCTCTGTTTATGTTTCTGTTTCTGCATTAGTTGTTGTTAGCCTTAGCCTGTTTCTATTTAGGTCTTTGTTTTTTCTGTTTCTATTTTGCCTTAATCTTAGCCTTAGCCTTAGCCTGTTTTGCCTGTTTCTATTTTGCCTTAGCCTTAGCTTGTTTTGCCTATTTCTGTTTTTCCTGTACCCTTAGCCTGTTTCTGTTTGTTACTGTTTCTGTTAAGGTTGAAATTTGCAATATAAATATGAATTGTATTTATTGTTTCTATTTAATAATTTTTTCATATTTGTTTTCTCTGCTTTTAACAGATACATGGCTGACCCTTCAGAGGTTCCTCCTTCACAAAGTGGGTCTGAGAACCCTTCTTCTCGGCAAAAGAAGGGAAGACGAGCCACACAGTTAAGGGAGTTAACCCTTAGTCGGAGCGGTGAGCAGAGGATTCCCATAGAGTTTGATCAGGCCACTGGGAATCCATTAGGGCCAAACAAGACAAAGTTTAAGAGTTATGTGGCCCTCCTTGGACGAAGCAAGGCCAGTATTTTGAAGAAGGATTGGGATGATGTTGAGATGCGAGTCAAGGATCAAATTTGGGAGACTATCATGGTATTTAACTTTAAAGCTTTAAGTTTTTCCATAAATTTATCATTCACTAACCAATTACATCTTCTTTTATGTAGCTTACATATGACGTACCAAACACTAACTTCCTGAAGAGGAAGTGGCTTTCATTTGCTGGTGAGCGCTGGAGGGGCTTCAAGACACATCTCACCAGCAAATATATATATATGGGTCACTCAAGGATGTGTCTCCTTGTGAGGAGTACCAGTTCCTTGATGAAGACACTTGGCAGAGATTTGTTGAGTCTCGAATGGATCCTGCATTCGTTGTATGTATCTTGCTAATATTTAATTTTTTTAATTGACTAATATAAGAAATATTATGATTAATTGATTTGCTTTCTTATAACAGGAGAAAAGAAAGAAGGCTCAACAAATTTCTGCTAAGAACTTTTACCCCCACAGATTATCTCGTGGGGGTTATGAGTTGCTTCAGGAGAGGCTGATGGACCAGAAGTCGAAAGAACGTCAGCAATCATCTGAAGCAGACCCCTCTACACTTCTCTCTCCACCCTCTTCACCTTCACGCCATGAGAAATGGAAGAGGGCACGCCAAAAGGCAACTGGAGAGTACACATCAGAGCCTTCTCGCATTGTTGCTGAGAAGATTGTAAGTAATCACAAAATTTTGTAAATTTCCATTTTATTTATCTTCAAACATTTACATTACTGATAACGGTCATTTTTTGTTTTGTAGGATTCTTTGGTTGAACAAAGCTCACAAGGAGTCTTTGTTCCAATTGGCCGGGATGACATCTTAAGTACTGCTATTGGCCAACCGGAGCATCCAGGGCGTGTTCGTGCAGTTGGCAGAGGTGTTGGCCTTAGACAGTACTTTGGATTGTCTTCTAGACAGACATCCAGAGAAGGTTTGGTGTCTAGAGATGAGTTGGACGCCATGCGTGAAGACATGAGGCAAGCACTGCGACAAGAACTTCGAGAAGAGCTCAAACAGGAGCTTAGGCAGGAGCTTAGGCAAGAGCTTAGGCAGGAGCTTGCATCTTTGGGACTTTCCCAAACACAGACACAGGGTCACCATCCATCACCTTCTCCTAGGCGCGTGAGCACAAAGGGAAGCTGTGCTCCGACGGAGGACCAACTACAGGGAGAAGAGGATGTGGATGCAGAGGAAGACGATTATGAGTTATATGTTGATGATCCATATCGTCTGGTAGCAATTGGGAAAGTCTACACCTTGGGTTCAACCATCCATCACCAGCAAATTGATGATGATCATGTTAGAGTGGTGGTTGAACGGGTTGAAGATGCAGATGCTCCTGTTCCTGTCCCTACTCAGGAGGTTCATGTCGTGGGGCAAGCCCCCAACCATTTCATTATATGGCCGAGGAGACTTGTGCAGCGAGTTCAACCTCAGGGATTAGATACTTTTAGCCTATGTTACTAATTTTTTAATATATATATTGTGTGTGTTTATATATATATATATATATATATATATATATATTTCTTATTATTTTGTGAATTTATCGTAGGTTTATAAGGAAGATCGTGGGAAGAAGATTGATTTAAGTGCTAAAACAGATCTTCCTGAGCCTTCTCCAAAGAAATATGAGGTTGATTTGCTCACACGTCTATTTGGTATCGCCATGAACTTGGGCGACCAAATTTTGCAAATAACAATGGAACCGGATATCATAGGGAAACCCACACCTATCCCCTTCTACATTACTAAGAAGGATATATTGGAGTTGGTTGTGGGTAACGATCTCCTATGTGTAACAGTTCTACAATTATGGTTGATGTAAGTAAATTTCTAAACCTTACTTGAATTATTATTTCATTATCAAAAGCTAACATATGAAAATTATTCGCAATATTAGGTATCTGTATCGTATCTGCACTGAAAGAGGTAACTTACACCTATATGGATTCCTGGACCCAGTTCATATGCAGAAAACTGGGAACAAGACAGCTGAGATACAGGGATATCTTCAGAGGAGATTGCAGTCTGATAAAGACTGTTACCTAGCCCCCTACTTTCAATCGTAAGTCAATACTTAATTGCTTTATTTCATGAATTCAATTAAATTCCTAATTTTTGTTCATTGTCATCCATATTTTGTAGGGGCCATTGGCAATTAATCATTATTTGTCCCAAGCGGAATGTAGTTGTATTTCTATGCTCTGCTTGGCAAAAACCAAAGAAAGACATAAAGGACATTATAGATTTGTAAGTTTTTATGATTTTGGTATTTATATTCATATAACTTGTTATTGTCAAAGGTATTCATTTGCTTTTTATTTTACTGTAGAACAATGAATGCTCGACTTCGGTTAAAAGGGACACATCCATCAAATATTAAAAAGCCTGTATGGATCATTCCAAAGGTAAGTACTTTATTAAAAGTTATTCAATTATTTTATATTCTTTTATCAACATCTCTAATTATATTTCATACTCTTTTTATTTTTTGAAGTGTCCAAGACAACCCGGAGGAACCGAGTGTGGATATTATGTGATGAGACATATGTTTCTCATTGTCTCGGCTTCTATTGTTAACTCTTGGCACCAGGTAATTACAATTGTCTTTAATTAATTATTTAATTTTAATGCATAACATGACATGTTCACTAATTTTAATCAAAAACATCTTGTAGATATTTGGCAATCCTCAACCTCTGTTAGATGAAGAAATTGATGATATCAGGAGACGTTGGGGGGAATTTCTGATTGAGGTTGCCAATTTGGGTTGAATTCATGGGATTTTTAGATTTTTAGTTTGTTTTTATTATATTTTATAATAAACATTGATGTATTTACTATAATTATATAGACTCTGTAATTTCTGTATTGTCTGCCTGGTATTCTGTTTATATACACAGGTATTGTGAATAAATAATATGGCAATTTCCTTAAACGAAAATAATATTTAAAAAAAAATATAAACTTTCTACCTCGGTTGTGACCATAACCGATGTAAAAAGTTACTTTCTACATCGGTTGTGACCATAACCGATGTAAAAAGTCAGACTTTCTACATCGGTTGTCGTTTAACCGATGTAGAAAGTTCACTTTTTACATCTGTTAAAACTTCAACTGATGTAGAAAGTTGACTTTCTACATCGGTTATGGTCACAACCGATGTAGAAAGTATGACTTTCTACATCGGTTGAAGTTTTAACCGATGTAGAAAGTGTATTTTCTACATCGGTTGTAGAACCGATGTAGAAAGTTTAAGTTTCTATATCGCCCGCTTCAATACCGCATTTATAACCGATGTAAAAAGTCCATAACAACCAATGTAAAAAGCTTATTTTCCACTAGTGATTATATATGAACTTGTAAAATGTATTGTTTGCTTGACCTTAATATGTCATGCTACTTGAAATTTTATTTGTATCTTTTTCTCTTTCTTTATTTCAAGTTTACTGTAGTTTAGGTTTGTGCAAGAAAAGCTCTTGGTTATGGGGATAGTAAAAGAGGAAATGTAGATAATGTCGCAATTCTTACCGGAGGAAAGGTGATTTTCGGTCCACATTTTATTGATATAGAATTTGGCTTACTGTTAAGGGTGCACTCTTTCTTTCAAGATTTTAATAATGACTCATCCATTCAAGGTCTAGCATTTGGGCTGTTATGAAAAGATTATGACAAATTTCGAAACAGATCATCGTAGAAGATCGTGGCTTGACTCTAGATAAAGTTCAACCAGAAATGCTTGGCAAAGAAAAACAAGGTATATGACTTTAACCAACCACCAACATAAGTAATCTTTAATTCTTCAAACTGTTATATATAATTGAATTTAATAAGCAACAAATTACTATCATCATTGATAAATATCACTGTTCTACATGGTGGTGAGCATAATAAGAAAGATGTGAGTAGGCATCTTATTTATTTATTTATTTATTTATTTTTGAGGTATTAGCTTTTTACTTTTACTTTACTTTTAAAATGCTTTAGTCTTTTAGCTGAATGGTTATATATATATATAAAAGAAACCAACTAAATGATTTTAATGAACTGAATTACTAGGTCCTTAACTTAGGTCTTATTACACACATTTGGAATACTTTTCTTTGCTATTTTCATCTTATTCCCTCATGCATCCTACATTACGTGACAATACTATTCTGTCTTGTTATTTTTGTATATATCTCTCAAATAAAATTATTACATGCTACTGAATTCATCTAATTTAGTGTTTTGTGTGTACTGCAATATCTCTAATTTTGCAACAATGTAAATCACGTGATGTGCATTGTGTAGAGCTTAAAACTGCATATGACTATTGACATTTCAGTTAAAAAAGTTGATGTATCATGAAAATGTCTGCCCATTTCCATTACTTAGTTTAGATTGCTTTCATGTGACTTATAGTAAAAAATTCGTTCAATTAGTATAAATATTTTTGAACATTAATAAATATTTATCTTTTGTAGCTGAGGATAACTATGGAAAAGTGTTTTACCAGAGTTGACAAAGAAAAAACACAACAACGCCTATTAAAATTATCAGGTGGAGTAGTTGTTTTTCAAGTTTATCACTCATCCATAAAAATACTAGTATGATGATTAATTTATATTAATTACCTCACATGAAAGATGGAAATAAATCTTGAGGTTGGGGCTAATGAGATAGAAGTTGGGAAGAGGAAAGGCAGTTGATGAAATCATAAATAAATATATTAAAAAGAATGTAAGAAATTAAATTATCATAAATAAAATATTAAATGAAATATAGATATAATTTTTTTTTAGAATTATATGGAAAGTGGCCAATATTATATGCACACTTTGGTGGGATTCAGAAGCAGCATCATAGTAGAATTCTATATTTCTTTGTGTTATTATATATCTATAAGGAATAAAAATAAAAGTTATAAATTCTATTGATTTTTGTCTTTATTTTTAATATCTTTTAATTTAATAAATGAGAAACTAATTTTTCGGATATTGATGGCAAGCGTCAAAATGAAATCACTCTCCAATGAGCGGTTTTTTATACTTTTGTTAGGTATAATAGATAAAAAACTTATAATAAGGATTTTGATAATAAATAATTAAATAGAAATAAAAAAATCAATTATGGTAACTTCATTTAATAAAGGGACAAACTTGTACATTTTGAACAATCTAATTTACTTTTTGTTAATTTTAGAATTGATAGATTTATATTTTTAACGATAAATGATTTTTTCTATTGGTTATTTAATAAAAATTTATGATATTATTAAGGAGTTTAATTTTCATACTTAAAATATAAATCTAACCAATTTAAAATTTTTAATTATGTGTCAATTTATGATTAAACAACAAGATAAAAAAATATTTACACAGTATTGAAATTAAATTATTTTAAAATTTAAATATTTATTTTGGTAATTAGTTTAATTACATGAATCATATATTGGTTCTGTTTTAAATTTTTAAGAAAGAAATTAATTAAAATATTGATTTATTTTTAAGATATTAAAGAAGTTTTAGTTAAACGAATGGTTGTAACTTTTTTTAAGAATTAGGATGCAATACTATATGATAGTGTTAAAATAATTTATTTATTTACTAAATACTATATTACAAAAATAGGATTTTATTTTATTTTTATTATTTATATTATGTTTATTAATTATTGGATTTAAATAATTTTTAATATTTTAATACAGCTATAATATTCATGTTGGATATGATAATATTATTTTAATAATTTATACTATAATTTGATATTTTAAAAAGTATTAATATATATTTTGATATAATTTTTTATTTTTAATTTAATTTTTTTATTTAGAAAGTGTGTCTTTATTTGTTTCAGTAGTAAAAAAAGAAAAAGAAATTAATTGTGATTTAAATCGTTGGAAAATGTTAATAAAATTTAGGAGAATTTTTTAACTGTCGCTAATTTGATAAGAATTTTGCACAATCATGAATAAATAAAAGGATTTTAAATTGTTGAAAAATATAAAATAATAAATGAGGGTTTTGCATAATTAACAAAGATTTAGATTGTATTTATCCACACTTTCTTAAAATTGAAAA
Organism: Canavalia gladiata; assembly: GCA_037954105.1. Lineage (NCBI taxonomy): Eukaryota > Viridiplantae > Streptophyta > Magnoliopsida > Fabales > Fabaceae > Canavalia > Canavalia gladiata. The sequence continues at coordinate 28,142,004 of CM075662.1, forward strand.
TAATCTATTTGTCATAATTTTGCAACGATTTTATTAATTGTGGATAAATGACGTAACAATAGTTTAAATTTATATTTATGTTAAAATAAAAATAATTATGGTTAAAATAAATTTTCTTGTATATATAATTTTCGTTATTTTTTCTTTACTTTTTGTAGAAATGTTTAATTTATTAATAAATTATTATTCACATGGTATATTAATTTTTATTTAATTTAAGTTGGATGACGTGGTATGGTCCAAACTCCAAATATTTAAGTTTAAAATTTTAAATTTTGTTGTATTTAATCATAAATATTTTCAATATTAATGAATAAACATTTTTTTTAAATATACATCAGTAAATATATGTAAAAAATATTTTTTTTTTAATGCTTAAATCGTTTGATCACACTATCACATAATTTAATCACAATATTTACATATACAATAAGATAACATAACCAGACAATATATCAACTAAAGAATCCATTTATGAAAACTAAATATATCATTATTCATTATCAAATCTAAATTTATTAAATATTTTACAAAAAAAATAACTTAACGTTACATAAACTCAATCCAAATTGGCTATCTTTGTCAGATATTCCTTCCAACATTTTATAACATCATCAATTTGTTTTTCATGTAAAATGTGAGGATTTCAAAATATCTACAAAATTTTGGGATAAAATTAAAAAAAATATCATATTATGAATTGAAATGAAATTACCAAATTGTAACAATTGTAATTACCTCGATCCAAGAATCAACTATATGCTAAGATAATGTGAAACATATGTCTTACGACGTAATATCTGCACCTCGGCTCTTCCATCTTGTCTTTGCTCTTCCAAAACATAGGAAAAAATAAAATATAAATAAAGATGATATAATGATAAAAAATATAAAATAAGTGAATAATTTTTAATAAATTACGTACATATGGAATTATCCATTAAGACTTTTAATATTTGTTGAATGCGTCCATTTTAATTGAAAACTAGCATTCATTGCTCTATAACAAAAGAAGAATCAAATCAAAACCTTTGGGAGTAAAAAAAATGAATATAAATATCAAAATGTTAAAAAAATTACACTTTAATAATGTCTCTTATGTATTTCTTTGTTTTTTCAAACAAAACATAGAAATACAACTTCATTCTACTTTGGACAAAGAATGATTAATAATTGTCAATGGGTCCTACAAGTTTTGAATCAAAATGGACCAAAATCAGAAATTTAATTTAAGGTGTTAAATAAAATTTTTAAATATTGACTTATGATTGAAAATAAGGTGCTAAGTAATAGTCTTTTTTAGTTTCCAATCTACTCTTAATGTACCCCTATATGTCAACTGTCTTGTTCCTAATTTTATAAATATGAACTAGGTCAAAGAATTCATAGAGATCCAAGTTCTCTCTTTCTGTATAGATGTGATGTAGATACCTAATATTGTGAATAATTTCTAATTATTAGGATTTGATGCTTTATTAATTCAATTAACGTTTAGAAATTTACTTACATCAACCATAATAATAGAACTAATACGTATAGAAGATCGTTACCCACAACTAACTCCAAGATATCCTTCCTAATAATATAAAAGGGGATAGTTGTGGGCTTTCCTATGATATTTGGTTCAATAATGATTTGCAAAGGTTAGTTGTCAAGGTTAATAGCAACACCAAACAAACATACCACCAAATCAGCTTCAGTTTTCTTCTATTAGGATGGAAGATTTTGTTTAGCACTAACATCAATATCCCCCCTCCAAAAATCTTCCCTATAAACCTAAAATGAATTTAGAAAATATTAGGAAATATATATATATATATATATATATATATATATATATATACTGGCAACATAAAAAGAATTTAAAAAATTATTTAATACCTTAGGTTGAAATTGCTGCATAAGTCTTCTTGGATATAAAATAAAATGATTTGGGGGTTTTCCCTACTATATGAACCTCCATAGTAGGTACAAGAACAAGAGCATTTGCATCTTCAACCCATTCAAACACCATCCTAACCTTATCATCATTAATTTGCTGGTGATGGATGGTTGAACCTAAGTTGTAGACTTTTCCTATGGCTACCAAATGATACGGATCATCAAAATATAACTTATAATCGTCTGCAGAACAACAAGATCCACTACTCCTAGTACATGTTCCTCAGTTAGAACACAACTTCCCTTTGTACTCAAGCGTCTAGGAGAAGAAGAATGGTGATATTGTTTAAGTGTTAGGAAAGTCCCAAAGATGCAAGCTCCTGCCTATGCTCTTGTTTGAACCCCTATCTAAGTTCCTATCTGAGCTCCTTTCAAAGTTTGTGCCTTAGTTCTTGCCTCATGTCTTCTCTCATCGCCTCCAACTTATCTCTTGACATTAGTCTTTCTTTGAAGGCATGTGTAATGGAAGAAAATCCAAAGTACTTTGTAATGCCAACACGTTATCTAGGAACACGAACATGACCTGGATGCTCCGGTTAACCAATAATAGTATTGAGAATATTATTCGTTCCAACAAGAATAAAGGTCCCCTATGAGATTTGTTCAAACAAAGAATCCTACAAAATATAAATTATCATTATAAAAAAATTTATAATTACTAAGTTAATTTATAAAAAAATTATTTAATTTTATAATTACTTACAATCATCTGAGTAACAATGTAAGAAGACTTAGATGTATACTCTCCTAAAGGATTTTGTCATGCTATCTTCCATTTCTTATGGTGTGTGGGTAGAGATAGTGGAGGCAGAAATGTAGATAGGTCTACTTGAGATGATTCTTCATGTTCTTTTAACTTCTACTCAATGAGTCTTTCCTCAAGCAACTTATAACCCCTACAAGATAATCTATGGGGGTAGCAGTTCTTTGCTTAAATTTTATGAGCATTCTTTTTTATCTCCTGTTATAAGAAATCAAATCAATTAGACATAAAAGAGAGCATATCATTCAAATAAAAATAAATACAAAGTTTCTAAAGATACACACAACGACTGAAGGATCCTTTCAAGTCTCAACAAATCTCTACCACATCTCATCATCAAGAATACATATCTTTCAATGGCCAATATATATATTTACCGATGAGATGTGTCTTAAAGCCCCTCCAACATTCACCAGCAAATGAAAGTCATTTCTTCTTAAACAAGTTATCACTTGGCACATTGTATGTAAGCTACATAAAACAAGAGATGTAATTAATTAGTATATCATAAATATATGGAGAAGTTTAATGCTTGAAAGGGATATACCATTATAGTTTCCCAAATTTAATATTTCACTTGAAGTTCTACATCATTTCAATCCTTCTTCAAATACTAGCTTTGCTCCATCCAAGGAGGGCCATATAACTTTTAAACTTTGTGTTGTTTGGCCCTAAAGGATTCCCAGTGGCCTAATTAAACTCTATGGGAATCCCCTCGTCATCACTCTAACTAAGGGTTCACTCTTTTAACCGTGTGGCTTGTCTTCCCTTCTTCTGTTGTGATTGGCTATCAGGCCCCCCTTTGGGAAGGAGGATTCTCATATAGGTCAGTCATGTTCTTGTCGAAACATGTAAAATATATATTTTAGAAACTCTACTGAATATAAAATAAGTATAAACATTTTAAAATAAGTAAAAAAACATAGATTAATGATATAATAAAATAAATAAATAATTTGTATCATATAGCAACATTTTCCCACATCCCTTCATAGTGAGCATCTCCAATAGCATGTACATCATCAATTTCATTTTTTTTCATTCACAGTAACTATCTTTTATGAGAAGCAAGTTTGAGAAATATCAACATTTGCCAGATCATTGGTATCATCACTACCAATTGTGGTTTTTCCTTGAAGAACAACTTACTACCTTTTGTCAGAAGGATCTTCAACATAAAACACTTGTTTTGCTTGGTGGGTCATGATAAAAGGGTCATCCATATAAGATATTTTATGAAGGTTAACCAAAGTAAATCCTAATTTATTAGCTTGTAAATCACTGTTACTATCAACCTGCGTGCACTTGAAAACAGGAACTCTAAATTTAATGTAATCAATCTCTCAAATCTTTTCAATGACTCCAAAGTAAAATATGGATGCCATAATAGGATTTAGCTTTGGAAATTGAAACGTGCATCGACTCAATTATCATCACAACCCCACTGTTTTGAATAGTACTCTTATCATCCTAAGACTTTATGTAAAAGGATAAATGATTAATATTATATCCACTCCAAAATATAACATCAAAGCTTGGACCATTTTCTAGCCACTTCAATGTATTAAAGGCATCATATCCTTCTTAATGGTTTCATTAAACCAGGTTAAGAGCATTTTGTTATACTCATTTAAGATCATTTCTCATTCATTCGAGGATCTTTTTCCCTAATAATGGATTTGTGAGTAGATAACTAAAGTTGAACCTCATAGGTATTATTTAAAATATAAAAATATGTATGAAGGACTTTTGCCCAACCCATGCTTTTCATAGTTATGCCTCATATACCTTTACCTTCTTGACTTCCCCTGTGAAAAGACTTAGAAAGTCCTACGGGCTCCACCTTTGACAAATACTCTATACAAAACTCAATAGCCGCTTTTGTAATGTATCTTTCAATCATAGATGCCTCAAGCCAGTGTGGATTCTTCATGTACCCTTTTAATATTTTCATGTATCCTTCAATTAGATACATCAATCGTAGATAAACTGAACCATATAAGTTAATCTCCTATACTATATGAATAACCAAGTGAACTATGTAAACACTCATTTATATCTGAGGCCCCAATCATAAAATTAATCAAGAAACTAATACTAAGTTAAATAATAAACAAAGAAAATAGATGAAAAAACAGAAGAAAGAAAAAACAGATAAACAAAGAAACAGACAATAATAAAAAAATATATATAATAAATACTGAGAAAATAAGAAAATAAAATTAAACAAACAAAATAAAAAAAAGGAAGAAAAATAATAATAAAAGTAAAAACACCAAAAAATATGAAAAATCACAAAAATACATAGATAATAAATAAAAAACAACAACAAAATAACTAAAATAAATAAATAAAAATAAAAAAAAAACAAAAATTAAAAATAGAAAAACTAAAAAAGTAGAAAATATAAAAAGAAAAGAAAAATCACAAAAATAAATAAATAAAAAATCAAAACTAAAATTCAGAAATATGATAATAAAAACAAACATTACAAAAATCAAAAATAAATAAAAGTAACAAATTAGGAATTAAGATCTAGAAAAAGATTAATTAAAAATTCAAAATATGGGATTAAAACCTGAAAAAAATGAAAAATAATAACTAAAAATGAAAAAATAAAATCAAAAAAATTATAAAAACAAAAAAATATAAAGAAAAAACCTGGCAAATAGAAATTAATTAAAAAACCTGAAAAATAATAAAATTCATAAAAATCCTATAATTTTAAAATAAATTCATAAAAATTTCATAATTGCTAGATAAATTCCAAAATTTCTAATAATTACCCAATTACTCCAAAATTTCTAATAATTACGAAATTGCACCAAAACACCATTTCAGCTCCACTAATCCTCAAAATGAAACTCTTCTATTAAATTCAAGTTTTCTTTTATTCAAGGATCAACATCATTTGCAAATTATTTCTTTTCAAAAACTTTAAAAACCTTTTTCTAAATATTTTGGGATTCTTAAGTCTCACACAATGGACTCTAAATGGGGAGCTGGCGGTTTACCTGTTTTTCAACATTTAGTAGTTCGTATAGGTCCTCGTGCTGCCTTAGCTGCCTCGGGCCTTGTGCATGAGTGGACTTGAGGTCCTTTTCAAAACTAAAAAAAAAAAAACTCTTTTTCTAATATTTTGGGATTCTAGGTCTCACGCAATGGATTCTAAATGGGGAACTGGCGGTTCACCTCTAGTTCAACATTTAGTAGTTCGTATAGGTCCCCGTCCTGCCTTAGCTGTCTCGGGCCTTGTGCATGAGTGGACTGAAGATCCCTCCCAAAGATAAGACTTTACCCAAAACAAAATCTTTAAATACTTTTTTCTCAAGCGCTTTTTGAAGGTCAAGCCTTCACAAACCAGAACTACTTAAGCCTTGAGTTTCCCATTGCACCGGGGAATACGTAGGAGCAAGATCAAGTCCTGTCAGGCTAACCCCCATCAAGTATTTATTTTCACACTAATTAAAGGGATGAAGAAAATTTTCAAAAATCACACACTCAGTTTAAGGGTACCGTTCTTCGGAACGAGCGAGTAGGGTGCCTAACACCTTCCCCACTCGTAACCGACTCCCGAACATAAATCTCATCCTCGAGTCAGGGTTTTTTCCATATCTTTTTCCCTTAAATAAAAATTTGGTGGCGTCTCCACATCAAATTTAATTCATTTTTCAAATTTTAGCAAGTTTGTCGTCTCGTCGGAATTAAGGTTGCAACAGATGGCGACTCCACTGGGGACATTAGAGAGTCAAGCCCATTTGATTGAGTGTGCATTATAATTGATCCCTTCTCTGTTTATTTGCACGATTTATTGCACGATTCACTTATTTGTTTGCTTATCTATATGTTTGTTTATTCTCTGCATAACCCTAGGATAGACAACAATAAATTACTATATATCTGTATAATTTCCCCTATTGCAGGTATCCCAAATTTGTGTGCCCTCATACATTGCATGTGCATTTATCATGAGTGGGGCCTTATACCTGGGTCTGAGTGCTACCTAGGATAGAGGGATCTAGTGGTGTCACTCTGGGGCCTACGTCCTGATTGGCTATCACGAAAATCCCGGCTAGAGTGCATCCTATTTGTAATGCCCCGCAGCTAGTGGCTACTTCCACTGTTGTGGCAAACATTGCAGACTGGAACTTGGCTCTACTGACCTCTACACCCCAGGATTACAACCACCTTTGAGAGGTTCATGCATTAAAAGCCATAGATCCTTAGGACAGGTAACCCACATAAAGAGCAAGGAGGGCACACACCCCTTTCAAGATACAAGAATCACTGCCTCCAGGCATTTATTTTAACAAAATCATCCAAGAGAGCAGAGGGGAGATGAGATCTGAACTTGGGGAGATAAAAATCAAGGAAGAAAAATCAAGCAAAAGAAATAGAAACAAATAAAAGTCAAGAAAAATCAAATGAAAATCAAGAAAAATAGAAACTTCTAGGAAACACTAGAAAAATCCTTTTTGAAAGTATTGAAAATATAAAAAGATTAAAAAAAAAAGAATGTTTTAGAAATAGGAAAAATTATGAAAATCTTTTGAAAATACTGAAAATATAAAAAAGGGGATTCAATAGGAGACAAAATAAAATATTTTTCCAGAAAAAAATTCTAGCAAAACTAAAAGTCTTTTAAACAAAACTAAAGGTTTTTCTAGCACAATAAATATACCCAATTTCATAAAAAAAAACATAAAATTGCTAAAAATCAAGGGCAAATAAATGAAGCAATACTCAATTGTTTTCCAAACTGTCAAGTCCCAAAAATTATTTGTGCATAACATTCATTCATCCATCCTTTCATAAATTTATCATCAAAAAGAAAGATTTCAAAAATCATTCCACTTCTTCATACTCATTTTGCATCAACATTTTTATCATTCATGATTTTTCACATTCAAACTGTTTCTCAAAAAATCAATTTTTAACTTTAACAGAAAAATTCGAGAAAGACAGCTTCCTCGGCATCCTTATAGAACCAGATCACAGTCAAGAATCATGGATGAGCTGGAGAGACAGAATGAGGAGTTGAGAGATGAGGTCAGCACTCTAAAAGATCAAGTGGCCAAGCTGATGGAGGCCATGCAACTATCTAAACAAAAAGAGGCAAGGGAATCCCTACCGAGAGAATCAACTGACCCAACACATCCTCTTGGCTTCACTCCACCATTAACCACACCTCCACCAACTAAAGGGGTTTACTTTGGGTATCCTCATGAGCATGCATACACACAAACCCAAACACAAGCCCAAACACATAACCTACCGCCAAACACCACCCCACAAGCTTACCAAACAGTCGTTGGGGGAACGCACCCTATGTTCAGCCAAGGGCCTCACCCTATGTACATACCATCTTTCCAACCTCACCCCATGCCTGAGGAATACCCTAGCTATCCTTCGAATGAGGATACAGAAAAGTGGAAGGGTCTAGAGGAAAGGATCAAGGCAATCGAGGAGAGTGCTCATGAAGCCAAAGATGCATCTGATTTGTGTTTGGTTCCAGATGTAGTAATCCCTCCCAAATTCAAGGTTCCTGAATTTGAGAAATATCAAGGAACTAGCTGCCCAAAGAGTCATTTGGCCATGTACCGCAGGAAGATGTCTCCCTATAGGCACGACGATAAGCTGCTCATACATTTCTTTCAGGACAGCTTGACTCGGGTAGCTGCAACTTGGTACACTCAGTTAGAGCGAACACATATCCGTTCATGGAGGAACCTAGCTGATGCCTTCCTCAAACAATACCAGTATAATACGGAGATGGCTCCTGATCGAACCCAACTCCAAAATATGGCCAAGAAAGGAGAGGAGACCTTCAAACAGTATGCTCAACGATGGAGGGAATTAGCTGCTCAAGTACGACCTCCATTATCTGAGAAAGAGCTGGTCAGTATGTTCATTGACACACTCCAAGATCCTTTCTATGACAAGATGATAGGCAGTGTGACTTCTAGCTTCTCTGATGTCGTCATCATTGGAGAAAGGATCGAGGGTGGTATGCGCCGAGGAAGGATCGCACACAAGTCCGCAGGGACAGTAGATGCCTCTACAGGAAAGAAGAGGACAGGTGAAGCTTATAATGTGGCTTCAAGTCAAGGATAGTACATGCCTCAGATGGCACCTTATGGACCAACTGGCTTCCAACCATCACCATGTACACCTTACATGCCATATCCTTACATCGCCACCGCCTACCAACCATCGCCATATCCAACCTGCAACTATCCAATGCCAATCCGACCGCCCGTACCATACACGGTCCAAACACAAGCCACGAGCGCAAATCCCAGCCAAAGCCAAAAGAAGGAAAAGGATCCTGTCCAGTTTGATCTCATTCCAATGACCTATACTGAGCTGCCACCTCAGCTAATCCAGAATTCCTTAGTGGTTTCATACTCACTAAAACCTCAAGAACCACCATTCCTTAAATGGTATGATGCCAATGCCATGTGTGGCTACCATGCAAGGTACATCGGTCATTCAACAGAAAACTGCCAGGTCCTGAAACGCAAGGTGCAAAGCCTAATTGATGCTAAACAGCTAGATTTTGGGAAGATCACTCCTAATCCATGCACCGAATCATGAGAGCTTATCCGCTGGCTAAGAAATCGGAGCAACACAATAAGCTGCCTTGCACAAATCGAGCTATCAAGGAAAATCATCCAGGATTTGTCATATTTTTCAAAATCAATCTTTTGTAAATAAATCTCAATGAATAATACAAAAATTACATTTTTCATGTTTCTCGAGCACGTTCTTTATATTGTTGGCTTTACCTCTAAAATTTACCAGTCTTCTTATCCATTCAGCCCACTCCTTATTCCTATAACCAAACAATTAATACCAATTGGTGAGGATGCTAGTGCTGTAATAAATAATCTTGAACGTCTAATTAATCAAGCTCAAAGAGAAAAGCCCAATGAGGAAGCAGAATAAACAACCAGGGATTCTAGATCACCATTCAAAGTGTCTTGTCAAATAAAATATCCCGCTGGAATCAAGTTTTAATCAAGTAAAAGTTAGGGATGCAAAATAAGATCCGCTGAATTAGAAACCAAAATGACCCCGGCAAGGTCGATGTCTGACTACATAAAATTCAAGAAAAAGGAGAAGACCCGCTGGATTAAAGTCAAAAAATAATCCAGGCAAAATCAAGGTCAAAACATAAAATTCAAGAAGAAGAGAAGCCCGCTGGATTAAAAGCCAAAACTAATCCAGGCAAAAGTAGGGTTAAAGTTCAAAATAATGATCGACAAAGTCATGATCAGAAAAGGTCTTGTCGGTTTCCAACAACAATTCAGGAAAAATTAGGGTCAAATGGGAGCCCGCTAAGTCGGCAAACTCTCAAAGATGACCTAGGAAAAAGTTAGGGCGCAATCAAACAAAAAAGCCCGCTAGGTCAACAATCCTCAAAACACGACCTAGGAAAAAGTTAGGGCACGATCAAATAAAAGCCCGCTAAGTCAACAATCCTCAAGAACGACCTAGGCAAAAGTTACGAAACAATCAAGCAGAAGGCCCGCTAGGTCGAAAACCCTCAAAGGGCGGCCTAGACAAAAGTTAGGGCACAATCAAACAAAAGTCCGCTAGGTCGACAAACTCTCAAAGACGACCTAGGAAAAAGTTAGGGCACAATCAAACAAAAGCCCACTAGGTCGACAACCCTCAAAAGAGACCTAGGAAAAAGTTAGGGTACCAAAATCAAGAGCCCGCTAGGTTGAAAACCCGTAAGGGCGACCTAGGAAAAAGTTAGGGCAATACAAAAGACCTGCTGGGTTAAAAACTCAAAAGAACAACCCAGGCAAAATTAAGGTCAATCCAGGAATCCCAAGACAACATGACATCCTGCACCTCATATCTTCTTAAAATTGAGGCAAAATTTTGCCACTTTCTAAAGTTTAATTAATTGGACAATCAAGATTATGAAAAGCAGCATTGGTATTTTTCATCAAGAGGTGCCATTTAGACGATCGAACCTACATCTTTCGTCATCCTATCCTTTCAAATACACTACCTTAAAACATACAACCTCAAAATTCTCTATCTCCTTCCTTTGACCATCCAGCATCGCTTTCCACACCCTAATAATGCACGTGCCAAAAGGAAATATAAAAAATGTAAAAAATTTAAAAAGGGATTAATTTTGAAAAGTCATGACAAGTCGGATGAATTCTCGACCGTTGCAACACGACATGATTGTTTCCCAAAGATTCATCTTCCTACCAGCCATGATGCCACTAGAAAGGAGTGTGTCTTATTCAATCAAGCTGACCATTGTGGGGTCTTAAGGATCCTGATGAGAGAGAATTTCGAGATTGACCAAAACACCGAGCTTAAGCCAATCTAGCTCGTCCTGATTCTTGATTCCCTTCACACCAACTACGAGGTTGTCGAGAAAGGATGTGTCAAAAAATCAAAAATCAAGAAAAACAAAAACCTTTATACCATTTCATGGCTTGCATAGCATCTGTTTCATCAAATAATTATTTCAAGCATCAAAAGAAGAACCCCACATCATTTTTGTATTCAAGCATCACAAATGCCACATTCTTTTCATTCAAACAGCACATAAGCATCTTTTTATTCAAGCATTGCATAGCCTATTTTTTGTCAAGACTAATTAAGATCTGGGTAAGACTGCCCGAGTCAATCATAATTAAAAGGACTCAACCTCTAACTGGGGCAAACGCTTGCCCACACAAAATCAATTTGAAATCATCCTCAACTTTTGAACCAAGTTCAATTTGGGACAAATGCTTGCCCACAAAAATTCCATTTAAGGTTATCCTCAAAATCTCAGTCAAGCTCAAACTGGGGCAAACACTTGCCCACAAAAATTCAGTTCAAACTGGGGCAAACGCTTGCCCACAAAAATTCAATTTGAGGTTATCCTCAAATTCTCAGTCAAGTTCAAGCTGGGGCAAACGCTTGCCCACAAAAATTCAATTTGAGGACATCCTCAGATCCTGGATCGAGTCCAAACTGGGGCAAACACTTGCCCACAAAAATTTAATTCGAGGTCATCCTCAAATTCTGAATCAATAACAAAACTGGGGCAAACTTTTGCCTAGAAAATTCAAGTTGAGGCAATCCTCAATTCCAAAAAATTCCAAATTCAAGATAGGGAAAACATGTGCCCAGAAAATTCAAGATAAGACAAACCCCAAAGTCTGAACCAAGATTCAAAATGGGGCAGACGCTTGTCCAAAATCCCCTCAGGTTAAGGCATTCCTCGATTGCCGAAAAACCTTCCAAACTGGGGCAAAATGTTTGCCCGAACTTCATTCAAATCAAGACATCCATCAATTATCGAGAATCCTCTAAACTGGGGAAAAATGGTTGCCCAAGTCTCTTCAAGAAAATAATTGTCAAAGTACTCAAGAAACCTTCAAGTTCAAGGCATTTTTTTAATTCAAGAAAAACAAATTTCAAAAAATAGGTTGTCCAAGGCAGCTGACGAAGAGTCCATATTCCACCCTCACGTGCATTCCTATGGCGCATCATGTCATCTTCCCTCTACCTGTCTCAACATGTCATTCATGCTTCACCTGTCAGGGCAGGCCATCCTTTCAAGTAGCATAGGTCACCTTTCATTCAAGTTAGCATAGGTCCCTCCCGTTTCGAAGTCGCCTGTCTTAACAGGCTTGCTTCACTCTTTCCCAATTCATGGCCTATGTTGTCAGGCCTCTTCAAGTTTCTTTTCTGCATCGCGGCCTATAGTGTCAGGCCCCTTCAAGTTTTCTTTTCTGTATCATGGCCTATGTTGTCAGGCCTCTTCAAGTTTTCTTTTCTACATCATGGCCTATGCTGTCAGGCCTCATCAAGTTTACCCTCCTGCATCATGGCCTATGTTGTCAGGCCTCGTCCAGTTTACCTTTTTTCGCATCACGGCCTATGTTGTCAGGCCTCTTCAAGTTTTCTTTTCTGCATCATGGCCTATGTTGTCAGGCCTCTTCAAGTTTTCTTTTCTGCATCGCGGCCTATAGTGTCAGGCCTCTTCTAGTCTTTCATGGCCTATGTTGTCAGGTCTCTTCAAGTTTTCTTTTCTGCATCATGGCCTATGCTGTCAGGCCTCTTCAATTCTTAATTTCTGCATCATGGCCTATAGTGTCAGGCCATCATCAAGTTTTAATTGCTGCATCATGGCCTATAGTATCAGGCCTCATCAAGTTTACCTTTTTTGCATCACGGCCTATAGTGTCAGGCCTTATCAAGTTTTAATTTCTGCATCATGGCCTATGTTGTCAGACCACCATCAAGTTTCCCTTTTCTGCACGCTCAAGTTTTCCCTTTCTGCACGTTCAAGTTTTTCTTTTCTAGCACGTTTAAGTTTCTGTTTGCACGTTCAAGTTTTTCTTTTCTGCACGCTCAGGTTTTCTTTTCTGCACGCCCAAGTTTTCTTTTCTGCACGCTTAAGTTTTCTTTTCTACACGCTCAAGTTTTCTCTTCTGCACATTCAAACTTTCTTTTCTGCACGCTCAAGTTTCCCTTCTGCATACTCAAGTTTTTTGATGAAAAAACAGAAGACAATAAACAGACTAACAGAGAAACAGACAATAATAAAAATATATATAATAAATAATGAGAAAATAAGAAAATAAAATTAAACAAAAAAAATAAAAAAAGGGAAGAAAAATAATAATAAAAGTAAAAACACTAAAATCTGAAAAATCACAAAAATACATAGATAATAAATAAAAAACAACAACAAAATAACTAAAATAAATAAATAAAAATCAAAAATAAACAAAAATTAAAAATAGAAAAACTAAAAAAGTAGAAAATAGAAAAAGAAAAGAAAAATCACAAAAGTAAATAAATAAATAATCAAAACTAAAATTCAGAAATATGATAATAAAAATAAACATTAAAAAAATCAAAAATAAATAAAAGTAACAAATTAGGAATTGAGATCTAGAAAAAGATTAATTAAAAATTCAAAATATGGGATTAAAACCTGAAAAAAATGAAAAATAATAACTAAAAATGAAAAAATAAAATCAGAAAAATTCTAAAAACAAAAAAATATAAAGAAAAAACCTGGAAAATAGAAATGAATTAAAAAACCTGAAAAATAATAAAATTCATAAAAATCCTATAATTTTAAAATAAATTCATAAAAATTTCATAATTGCTAGATAAATTCCAAAATTTTTAATAATTACCCAATTACTCCAAAATTTCTAATAATTACGAAATTGCACCAAAACCCCATTTCAGCTCCACTTATCTCAAAATGAAACTCTTCTATTAAATTCAAGTTTTCTTTTACTCAACGATCAACATCATTTGCAAATTATTTCTTTTCAAAAACTTTAAAAATCTTTTTCTAAATATTTTGGGATTCTTAAGTCTCACGCAATGGACTCTAAATGGGGAGCTGGCGGTTTACTTGCTGTTCAACATTTAGTAGTTCGTATAGGTCCCCGTGCTGCCTTAGCCGCCTCGGGCCTTGTGCATGAGTGGACTTGAGGTCCTTTTCAAAACTAAAAAAAATACTCTTTTTCTAATATTTTGGGATTCTAAGTCTCACGTAATGGACTCTAAATGGGGAACTGGCGGTTCACCTCCTGTTCAACATTTATTAGTTCGTATAGGTCCCCGTCCTGCCTTAGCCACCTCGGGCCTTGTGCATGAGTGGACTGAAGATCCCTCCCAAAGATAAGACTTTACCAAAAACGAAATCTTTAAATATTTTTTTCTCAAACGCTTTTTGAAGGTCAAGCCTTCAAAAACCAGAACTACGTAAGCCTTGAGTTTCCCATTGCACCGGGGAATACGTAGGAGCAGTATCAAGTCCTGTCAGGCTAACCCCCCATCAAGTATTTATTTTCACACTAATTAAAGGGATGAATCAAATTTTCAAAAATCACACACTCAGTTTAAGGGTACCGTTCTTCGGAACGGGCGAGTGGGGTGCCTAACACCTTCCCCACTCATAACCGACTCCCGAACCTAAATCTCATCCTCGAGTCAGGGTTTTTTTCAAATCTTTTCCCCTTAAATAAAAATTTGCTGGCAATCCCACATCAAATTTAATTCATTTTTCAAATTTTAGCGAGTTCGTCGTCTCGTTGGAATTACGATTGCGACAAACTATAATGTCAAAGAATGATGGAGGAAAATACATCTTCAATTGGCATAAGGAAGTGAAGGCTTTATTTTCCAACTCATCCCATTTCAGAGAATCAATGGCTTTGATACATATGGCGATGGAAAAGAAGCACAACCTAATTATGGTGTGTCTAAATTTTTTAGGCAAAAAGTCACAAATAACCATTGGGAAGGTTGTTTTCCACTCTTATCTTTTTCCTGGATATTGAGTTAACAATGCAAGTAAACAAGGGTGCGTGGGTTATTCTCACAGTGGCGGTAGTATTTGAATTCATTATAGGTAAGTTCAAACATCTAAGAATACTTCACTTATATATATATATATATATATATATATATATATATATATATATATATAATATTCTTGACCAAGTGCAACACTCAACAAAGATTTAAATAGAGGATGTACTCAGCAAACATTTAGCTACTGTTTTTGGAGAAAGAGCAAAACCAATAGTCATTGGGATCCTTGTCTTCATTCTAGGTATACTATAAAATTTGAACAAAGAAAATGAAGCTTATATATTTTCTTCCCAAACAATGTGTGTATTTGTTTCTTGTATATGTCTAAAAAGATAAATTATGTGTTTTATGTTTTCATCTGCAGGGTCCATTTTTTTTAGAATTTTTCCAAAAATCAAGGCAAGACATGACTATGGGGTGATGATATTTATATTGACATTCTATTTGGTTACAGTCCCGAGGTGCACAATGGAGAAACTCTTTGAACTTTCACATCATAGACTTGAAACACTTTTAATAAGGGGTGTAGCTTACATGGTTATCTCTATTTTCATTTGTCCACTGTGGATAGGTAAAGATCTTCACAAGTTGGTAGCTTCCAACATTAAAAAACTAGAAAATTACCTAGAAGGTATGTATATATTTAACCCTTCATTATTACATTAACCGTTTGTAGTTGTTTGTCTCTATTGTCCCTAGAAAAAAATAGACCAAACTGACCTTAATTTAATTGAAAAAATATTTTCTAAGTAGTGCCTAAATAATTTTTTCAATAGAATAACCAAAAAGTATTGACCAATTTATATAGGGTTAAGTCTAAACTAAATTGTATATACAATCATGGGAAGGAAAGATGCAATATTTATTTTTGAACATCGAATACTGAGAAGCGTTGCATTAAAATTTGAAGAAGTACCTTACAATCTATGATGCTAATTCCATCCATTTTTGTTAAAGATAGAATTGTGGGTCAAAGTTTTCAAGGAATGGGAATTAAATACAAATTATCTTCACAACTATTTGATATATGCCTTGCTACAATTAGTTTTATACTTTACAGAGTAGGTGCAATTGAAATTTGATATACAATAAATCAATAAACTAATTAATCTAGGAATTTCTTTGTTCATCAATTTTTATCCCTTCTACTCCATCTAGTTTCCTCGGAGAATAATATATCAAACTTAAAATCATAGGCTACCACCCATTCTTTCAATACACACAAATAACATAACGAATCACTCTAGCTCTCATAATTAAATTGAAGACCTAAGTGAATTTCTTACCTCACAAGTTGAAGCCACCATCCACTATATTTGAAAATAGAACTAGCACACTACATAATAAGCAGGGATCGGGCCATATAAAAAAAAACCAAAAGAATTAAAACAAAACCTTATTTTCATTCAGCCATCCACATGCTATACCAGGACACCTAGTTAAAAATGATCAAATTTTGGAGGCAACCTAGTCACAACAAGTGAGTTAAATCCACAACCATAGTATAAGATGAGCTAATTATAATCATACTTAGTCATAACATCATCCAAATCAAACCCTATAATATATGTGTTATAATATTTTGCAGTTTGATGATGAGAGAAGAAAGGAGGACATAAGGATCAGAATCTGTTATGCCAAAAAGCCGAGATTACTACTTTCAACCGTTACTGACTCAAAGATGGAGAAAGAACAAATATGGAAAATATATTTTTATGCTTTATCTTTTTATCTTTTTCTGTTGTAGGTTGCTAGGATTTTTCTATTTAGATTGCATTAGACATTAGGAATATTTTTAAAGAAACTTATCATACCTGTTCAGATTACATTAGGTATTTCATAATTTAGCTTCTATTTACATTGAAGTATATATGGCTTTTCAATGGGGGTTTCCAAAATGGATATTGAAGGATTTAGCAACTTGTCTCCATTGATGTTTTATTTTTTTTGTTATCATTTTCTTTTATGTTATAAAGGATTCCTTATCATCCAAAATCCATATTCTTTGCAATGCTTTCTTTTACTATAGAGAATTTATTCCTTTATCCAACTAAATAAATAAAGAAGCAAATCAGTCCTAGCCTAGTCACTAATAATAATTAGCAATTATCACACCTATACTTGACCATATATTCTAATATAAATGCAAATGTCATAACATTCCCTCAAGGTCTAACTTTACTAAGCTCTCAACTTGTGCTAAATAAACCTATGCACACCTAGCCAAAATGGATGCAAGAACTCAGCATCATAGCAAGAATAAGATTAAATAGATCCAATTGAGGCAAACATAAAAGAATAAAAGTATGAACATTATGTCTGGGAAGTTGACCAAAGAGTGTTGGATCTTGTCTTAACTTGTCCGGAAGAATGTGATCTCAAGAACTATAAGAACTCTCAAAATGAAAATAGATCCTATTCAGAAAGAAGATTCCTTTAGCTTTGTAGTATTATGTAATAGGAAAAAAAATCAAAACAAGAGTCTCCTACTTAATAATAATTAACACTCTTTCTTCTCAAACTATAAA
Organism: Canavalia gladiata; assembly: GCA_037954105.1. Taxonomy (NCBI): domain Eukaryota; kingdom Viridiplantae; phylum Streptophyta; class Magnoliopsida; order Fabales; family Fabaceae; genus Canavalia; species Canavalia gladiata. The sequence goes on from CM075662.1 coordinate 28,159,605, forward strand.
TCCTTCACAAATTTCATTTAAGCTTTGAAATTTTTATTTTTATAAAATAAATATTAAATAATATTTTTTTTATTTATAACTTATCCGTGCAAACTATAATTCTCTGGAAGTTATCGTATTCCATTCATAAAAGAAATGAAGTCTAACTCCAAGTCAAAACATGATATAAAAATAAGAAAAAAAATTGTACTCTTTGTATTTCAAATTAATTGTCATCTTGAAAGGAAGAAGATGAAAAAGAGAGAAAAAGTTTATTTGTTGTTGGTAATGGATCTTCATAGTTAAAAACCTTAATCACTTCTCATATAGATGGCCTGGATTTGCAATCTAGATTTGCACACCAAACACCAACAACCAATAAACGTTCCATTTCTTGAATATCAAATTCTCCACAAAGCTTTGGATCTTCTGTAGCAAGTAGGTTTCTCAATCTTTACAACTCCCACACCCACTCAACTAATGATACTTCACCCTCCTTATATTTGTGGTTAATGGATTTTCTTCCAGTAGCTACCTCCAACAAAACAACACAAAAACTAAATATGTTAGATTCCTTTCTAGCCTTGCCTATGTTCACATATTCAAGGGAAAGGAAACCTTTGGTCATAGCCACATTTGTGGTTTCTGACCCTTCTCATGATCTACAAGCCTAGTCAAGCCAAACTCCCCAAACTTGGCACTGAAGTTTGAGTCCAACATTATGTTGCTTGATTTTATGTCCCTATGAAGCATACATTTTTCTCATTCTAATTGTAGGTAAAAAATGTTGTGGCCAATCCCAAAGCTTGTTGAACCTCACCTCCCATGACAACATGCTTTCTCCATGAAAAATATGAGAATTTAAGCTACCATTTGGCATGTACTCAAGTATCAAAATGAGATCATTCCTTCTGTGGCACTAACTAGGGAGCTATACCAAGTTTTATGCCTCAATTGGATAATGATCTTCATTTCTGTTGTGTAAGGATTTAAACCTTGTTTTGAATTTGGGGATATTCTCTTTATAGCTGCAAAGGAGTCTAAGTATTTCAAATAACCTTTATACACACGTCCAAAACCATGTCCAAGATTCAGTCTCTTCAAATTTATTTGTTTCAGTTACCAATTCATAATGATTAATCATCTTAGGTCTAATGCTCATCTAAAATTTATCATCCATCCTCATATCAGAATAGGTTTCTAAAGCAACTTCTTCTTTATCTTTTCTCCTTCTACATAATAAAATCAAGACCAATATCAATTCTAATAAATTAAAACATGAACTATAACACCCATAAATTTTTAAAATCAACTCTTAAAGCTACAAATAGTCTATAGAGTGAAACTAAGTAAGCTTTGAAACCAAAAATAGAGAAATTAGAAAGTCTTGTGCAAATAACAAAAATGCTCCTGCACTTGAGAAACTTAAATAATATGCAAGAGAAATTTAAAACAAGAGTAAAATACATTCTAAAGGATTATAAAACATCAACAATGATGAAAAATAATGATAAAAACTTAGAAAAAGAAGAAACAAAAACACCCTTAGGAAACTCCAAAAGCACCCCTAAAAAGCTCTGATTTCTCCAAAAAGCTTGTCAATTTCCAGAAAAATATCAAATGACCTTATATTAACTTGGAAAAGAACTAAAAAGTGTTAGAATTATTAGAGAAACAATTTGGGAATTTTTCTGTTATGTTGAGAAAAATTATGAAAATATCCAAAGAAGGTTGGGAGGGAAAGAAAGTGTGAGGAAGAAGTCAAGAGTGGAACCCACATGGTGTGCACGAAATTCCCATGTGGAAACCATGGTGATGAGTCATCAAATGAAGTCATCTCAAGTAAACCCATAAAAGACAAAAATAATTAATGCTAAGATTCCTTTAACCATGGTTAAGGCTAATTAACCTTGATTAATTAAAAGTTAATCATGTTTAGGATAAGATAAACATGATTAGTGACAAACTTAGCCTCATTAACACTAGTAAAATTCTAAAAGGATAATTTCTTGAATTTTTATTATTTTGGAAAATGGAAAGTTATGCAAAATTACCAAAATGCCCTTAAGTGAAAAATTAATCCAACTTTAACCTTGCTTGGCAGAATTCATTAAGCTTCATGGGGTACCTCATTTGGTTCAGATTTTACTCCCTAAAAACTTAGAAAAACTCTCTAAACTCTCTCTAAGTTAAGTCTAGAAAACCTTAACCTTTCACTTTAAGTCTAAGTCTCCATCTTTGAGATTTAAAGCTAAATTCAAGCCTTAAACGTTAAGCTCCACAACTTTCACTAAGATTCTTTTGGACTAGCTAAAGGGGGACCAAGATCAGCCATCAAAGCCCCACCATCACCCAACACTAAGTCACCATCAAGAAAATCTTTTTAAACTTTAATCTTACTTTTATGGTTGGTTTGCTATCTTTTGTGGATTCTTTCTCTAAAATCCATAGATCTCCTTTTGTATGTACAAATGAGGGCTCAAGGCTCCCTTTGAATGGTTCAAAATCAACATCACCGTTTTTTAGTGATTTTTAAGAAATAAAATGAAGTTTGATTGGTTTAAAGTGCTTCTAAGTAACTTAGCAGGAATTTAATCAATGGAAATTCTTTTAAAATTCATTTTGGACCTTTGGGAAGTTTTGAGAAGTCATGAAATTTTTTTTTGAAGTGGTCATCCTAACAGATAGGCGGATCGTATAATAGATCTTGGGGATCTACACTTTGTTTTTTAAAAAAATTCTACTTTGCATGTTTTTATGTTGAGTGAACTGTCACTTTAGTCCCTCACTTTTTTATTGAGTTTTATTTTTGTCCCTGACTTAAAAATTAAGTTGTTCGTCCCTAACTTTTCAATTTGTGTTTCATGTTAGTTCCTAGGGTTATTTTCTGTTGACGACGTGTTGATGTGTAATGTTAAATGCCAACATGGCCAGCCAGGTGGACATTAAACGACGTCGTATTGTCACAACATGGATTAAAGAATGCTTATAAACGTTGTCACCTCCAATGGTCTGAGATTTGGAATTTTAGAAAACATCCTTTTGCATTTGTGGAATCCTGAATTTTTCAATTGATTTGTAATCAGTAAATCCTAAATTTAGTCATTGAATTGATTTGTGATCGATGTTAGGACTGAATGATAGAAGGTGCGTACAAAGTATGGAGTCAAGAATGTCACACACAACAGAAAATGGTAATGATATATGGAAATGCCACTGCAGATTGCAATGTGTGATAAGGGTTTCAGGGTCTGAAAAGAATCCTGGAAAGTTGTACTATGGCTACCCGAAAATGAAGGTAAGTGGGCTTGATTTCCCAGGTTTCATTTTGTATGTTTTGAAGAGTTTATTTAACACTTGAATCATATGTGTAGGTGAATGAACGTTGTGGATTTTTCATGTGGTTTAATGCTACTGTTGGAGGAGACAATGAAGTTATATCAGTGAACAATGTTGAATGTACTCACGAAGAATAAATGAAGAACATGTCAAAGAAGTTGAATGACTTAGATAGTGAAGTTAGAAGACTAAATGTGATAGTGATGGTAGGGGTGGGGTTGATGGTTTTTTTGGTTTCATTTTTTATGGGTTTCATTTTTTATGGTCACGTTGGCATTTAACATCATTTAACGTCACACATCAGCACACCGTCAACGGAAAATGACCCCAGGAACTAACGTGAAACACGGAGTGAAAAGTCAGGGATGAACGACTTAATTTTTTTATGCCATGGACAAAAATGAAACTCGATAACAAAGTGAGGGATTAAAGTGGCAGTTAACTCTTTTATGTTTAAAGCTTGAAAGTTGTTATTTTTTTTCTTATGGTGGACTTGTATATTACTATATCCAGATCTAAATCCATGGACTTAAGTATTATCAAGTGGAATAAAAATTAATTTATAAGTTCCAAAATTTTTCTTTGGGCATAAATCTGAAAGCTACTAAGTAAAAGTTGAAACTTTAAGTCCCTAAATGACACAATCCTCACAAGACACTTAAGACTCATTTTCACCATGATCAAAGTTGTGGAGTTTGGACAAGCTTTGGATAGATCAAGTGTTTAAGATGCCATAAGTGTACAAAATATAGGAACCAAGGTTGTATGAGAAGGAAATTTGAAAAAGGTGACCTGGAATGGTCAAAGTGTGCATTTGGCCAAACTTGTGAACTTAAGCATAAAAATTTTTGAAAATTTTTAAAAGTGATACAAACCATGTAACTAGGTTCTAAATAATGTGAAGCAATTTCTGGAAGAAGATAATTTAAGCTAAAATGGCCTAAAAACCACTAAGTGTGTATTTAGCCACCCTAGTGTAACTTCGGGGAAAATGAGCTTAAAATAGGTTAATGGTGTATTAAGGATTTCCATTAAGTAAATGGATTGATTAAAGGTCTAACTAAAGTATAAAAATGCTAAGTCCATAATAACCAAAATAGATAAAATAAGGTGAAGTTCATAATTAATACTTAAGTTAGATTTCAAAAAGGCATAAAATGGTAACTAAAAATGAACCACGGATTTAAATAGAGAAGAGTGTCATTCGGAAATGACTCTTAGGATTAGAGAAGAAGACCTAAAAATTAACTAAACTTGATTCAATTTGTAGCCTAAACTGTAACTATAAGAATTGGTCAACCTAGGCCAACAAGAGATGAAATTTGAAAACCTTAGACCTTAGAAGTGGCATTCGACCACTATGAGGTTAATTAGTCAACAAAGAGTTTTAATCTTAACTAGGTTTAATTAAGGATCCTTAAAGTATAAGTATAAGGTATTAAAAGTGTAAGGAGGTTTTGATAAACCCTAAACCACCTTAGAAAAATCAATCAAGTAGGAGATTTAATTATTGAATGGTATTACTTAAACATCCTTGACATAAAAGTAGAAAGGATTGACATTTAGAGTAAGTTTAAGAAGGGTTGAGGAACTCATTTGGACATATTAGCTAAGTTAGTAAAAGGAAGTTAAGAATTCACCATGATTCAAGACTAAACCTAGGCATGCATAAATTAAGTGACTAGGAATGAACCATGAAGTTGGAAAACTAATCACACTCGATCATTCCAAGTTAAATAGGAAGAAATGAGTTTGAAAACTTGTCTTAGGTACCTTAAGAAGCCTTGTTATGTAAAAGTGAAGAATTAAAAGTATAAAAGAGGCTTGACAAAGACATGAGCATCACTCGACCAAGTTTAATTAAATTGACTTAAATAAGTTAAAAACTTGCTAACGCTTAATTTTTAAACTTAGTATAAATAGGATATGCATAATAATTGCAAAATTCAAGAGCACAAAGAATAAATACATAAAAGGTGTCATTTGGCCACCTAGAGAAAAACATCTAAGTTGTAAAAATCATATGAAACTAATGAAACTTTGAGAAAAGGAAAGGTTGAGGTGTAACTTAAAAGGTTGAGAGAAATAAGTCCCTTGAGTGATACCTCATAAAAATTTAAAAAGTTAAATAAGTTGAAACATGTATTAGGTACATGTAATTATGTTATTCAAATGTGATTTATAAGTTGACTTGTGATGTTTTATGAAGGCACATTTTGTGGTGTGAGTTAAATATTGAATGCTCACAAGTATTGAAAAGATGATACTATGTTTGATGAATGGTTATGACTGATGATCTAATAGAGTTTGAGATCTAAATATGCATAACATATTGGTTGAATATTATTTGAGCATGCATGATTATCTGGAAGCCTTGAAAATGAACCTAAAATGGTTTAAGGGATCATTAAAGAAAACTTATGTGAAAAATTAATCTAATCTTAATGTGCCTTGTGCACATCCAAGGGGCACCTAGAGCCCTATTGAAAAGGAGACAAATGGATTATCCAAAAATCCTTCTATTGTTAAGACAAAAGAGTTCTTTACCTATTATAAGATGGTGACAACCATCTAGGAATGAGCTCATATCCTTAAGAATAGAAGGTAAAGTAGTAGGACCAATGAGAAGATATTATTTGATAATTTATAATGTATGTCTATGTCTAGAGAGTTTCCTCAAAGTTATGGAATAGAAATTAAAATTTCCCAAAGTTGTGGAATAAGACAATGAGAGAGACAATGTTTATGACATAGATCAAAATGTGGATTCAAATAATATCTATATTGTGATCCCAGATTTATGAAGTTTAAGACAAATATATGCTTATTTAATAAGGTTGTTTCTGTATAAAAATAACCCACTTCAGTAGGATATTTTTAAAAGATTAAAAGCAATCTTATATGCATGTCATGATTTTTCTAATAAACTGAAGTAGCTAGAATAATAATGATGACACTAGATGTAGAGTAGAAACCTACTAAGAAACCTAGTTTCTCACTCATTCTCTCCCTACTTTCTTCTCAGACGAATATAATGTCTTTCGCGACAGCGGTGATCTATATAGACATTAGCAATGTGAACTGGATGACAAACCCCCATGGCATACTAATTACAACCCAGTCCATTAGGACATCTCTTTTTTACGAAAGTCTTGAGCTCGAACTTCACCACGATGAGTTTTGCGACTCCCCTAGAGGCCTTTCATCCCAACGAAGTTTTTTCGTCTCCACCTAGCTACCGAAGACAACGAACTGCCACAACGGAGGAATCCTCTTCCTCAAAGGGAGAGACCAACCCTCTAGACTTCGTCTTACTACCACCGTTCATCACATCTGTGGTCCTCGTAAGGGAGTTTGTCATATCCGATGCCATACTCATTTCGAGCCTATCAAGACATGCTAACGAGATGTTCATGTCTTTGGACTGGAGTATGTGGCTGGAACATTTCCATCACTTGGCTTAAGGAGGTTTGTTGGCCGCACAATTCGTTGCAAGACAAGAGAAGTTCAAGAGTCATGTCTTTAATGTAAATTTCTATAAATAGTTGGATGCAAGCATCCCAGTTATTAGTAAGTAGTAGTAGGTTAAATTATGTATAATATATATTGTAATATGTAGCAAATATGTATGTAAATTATGGTGTGTAATAAGGTATATGCAAAGGCCTTAGTGCCTAAAACTGTTTGAAGATGTAAATGGATTGTATAATTATGTCATGTTATATGTTATGTGAATAGGTTATGTTCAATTGTTTTACTATGGATTAAAGATAAATGGAGTAAAGAAAATGATACATAATTGTAATGTTATATATGCATGCAATAAGGACTAGTAAGTTAATTAGTGTCACGTGAGGCTCACATTTTATAATAAACAGTTTTAAAAAAAAATTACTGTATTTTCTCTAATAAGTACTTTTAAAGATTTTCGCATCATGGGATAACAAACTAATAATGGAACTAAATGAACGACTAAAGCGTAAAATTGGTATTCATTTTAGGATGTTATATAAACCTATACCTATACCTATTCCCTCCCACAATTTTGGATCTCTTATCTTAGAGTGATCATTACTATCAACATTTTCCAAACTTGTACTGAAAGATCACTACAAGGTCATTAAGGTAGGATCCATATTTCAACAATATGGTAGAAATTATGTTGTGAATGCAGCCTCTAGACAATGATTTGAACCTAAACCTAAAGATTATAGTCCAAAAACCATTTAGGACTCTATCAAAGACACTTTGGATGTTTTCTACGGGTTTAGTAGGCCACACACAATCATTGGCATACAATTAAGTAAAGTATTTTTCCAAAACCAATATTTTAAATAATTAATGTAGTGCTTTCGTATAAACTTCTAATAACTATGATCTTTACTATGGACTTGAATTTGAGAATATTGGTTATGCAAAATTGTCAATTAAGACAAAGGCTATTGGAAACCACAATTGAACTTGAAAACATGAGGAATGTGAATTCATATCTGGTGAATCTGCTGAAGATGACTTACCAAGAGATAGATCAAGCAAGAGAGTAGATTCAGAGAGTCTTGTAATGCTTCCAACAAAACCTAAAAAAAACTCAAGCATAATAGAATATGCTTCTAAGTTTAAGATTAACCTAAGTAAGTATGTAATTGTTAGGAGTTCCTCTTACTATTGGCTGACCACTTATTAGTTAGGTAGGTGTTGGGTAATATGTATGCCCAGGGTCTAAGCAAGGCATAAGAGATGTTATTTTGACTACTATCAAGGATAATTGAAGTTGTGCTCCCAGATATGAAGTAGACAAATTTGAGTTGTCAATTAAGCAATTTATTAAACCCCGATACTAATGATCAACTCGTTATATACAAGGGTGAACATTGATCAACTCTAATTGCCTCTTGGCTTTTGGTTTACTTACAAAAACCATCCTTATGTAACTGTCCAAGGATAATATATGTCTGTAAGCAACAATGCCCTTTAATACCACACAAATTGTGAAATCCTTGTGTTTGGATCATGTCTTTTACCATAAGCATAAGTTAACAACTTAAACTAAAATTCTCTTGATTTTACATTGATTGGACTTTATTTTAAACTTACAAGAACAAAAAAAAAACCTTTAAATCTTTCATACATATCAACAAGTGTGCAAAGAAAATACCACATAGTAATCACAACTTCATGGTCAACAATGGCGGAACAAAAATAATGTGACCAGAAAAAAATCACAACAAAAGCGAAGTAAAGGCAATATAATGGAAAAAAAAATTCACAAAATTCTATAATACAACCCAAACAAAATATTTTAAATGTAAATTTCATATATACTAACAAAGGGGATGGACAAATACATAAGGATGGCGACAACAAATATTGAGATGTAGATTTTTAAAAATAATGTTAAAGGATAGAGCAACTATCAAAAAGATAGTAAAAAAAAAGCATTTATTACATTGATTATTCATGAAAACTGATATAAAATATTGATTTATTTAAAGTTACATGAATAATTTATATGAATAAAAAAATTACGTGAATAATTTAAAGTTACTAAAATTGGTCCAATTTGCAACTAGAGTGTCGTGCCATTATGTTCCGGAAACGGATTTAAACCTATGGTTGTGGAAAGATTCGAGTACAAGACATTTTGTTCCAAAGTCCTAGAGTCGTTGTAAAAAACATAACCAAATGTATTTTTTAATTTGTAGCTTTATGTTTGAACGGAGAATTTTAATATTTTAATGAATTTTTTTTATATAAAAAAAGAGTGATTATTAAAAAAAATAAAATATAAAAAAAATTATAAATGATAATTTAAAAAGAAATTAAAATAATACAAAATTTTAAAAATTATCTATAAATAAATGTAATTTAAAATTCTTTCAATTTAACATGTATCTACTTAAATATATAAATTTTAATAATTTTAAATTATTTTATCTAAACACATAATAGAAGAAATAATTTTTTATTTATTCATCGTAATTATTTTGAAGTTTATTTAATGTATTTCCAAACATGTGAAATATATTAGTTGTAGAATATTTTAATTTGAATAATTAATTAAACGAAAATCATCTACATAAATATTTTTTTAAAAAAGAAAGAAAGATGAGAATCCTATTAATCATTATTTTTAAAAAAATTAAAATATTAAAAATTAATATTTTTACTTAAAATCATGTTCGTTATATTGAAAATCACAAGAATGTATATTATTATGTTTTTTAATAAAAAATTTCTAATAATAGTACTAAAAGAAGTATATATATATATATATATATATATAATTAAAAGGAATTTGATAGATATTTTATAATAATGATATAAATTTATATAAAATATATTAAATTGATATGAAAGATATTAAAATTTAATTATTATACAATTTAAACTGTTGTTAAAATATTTTTTTAATGGATAATTTTTAATAATAAAAATTAATTAAAAATCTGATAAATGTTAAAATCATCATTATTTATTATTTAAAATTATTAATAAATATTTAAATTATAAAATAAAGTATATATTATTTTTATAAAATATAACTTAAAATTTATTTATTAAAAATTTAAAATAAATTTTTTTAATTTTAAAAAAAGAAAATATTATTGATTTAATAATATAATTTTTATTGAAAAGAAAAGAAACATATTATAAATAATAAAATAAATAAATAAATAAATAAAATTATCAAATTATTTTTTATAATATATAATCATCAAAATGATTATAAATTTATTTATTTTATTTTATTTATATTTAATAAAAATATAAATAATAATAAATTAAAAAATTATTTTCATTTTTAATATAATAATTTAATTTAAGTAAATTAAAATATTAGAATTCATAATTAAAATAAAATTATAATATTTATTTTTAAAATAATAATATTTTTTATTAATTAGTTCAATAATTAATTTTATTAAATACTTTTAATTTAATTTATAAATTTTTTAATTTGTAGCTAATTTTTTTTTTCTAATCTTTTAACTTTTTACTAATTTTTCATCTTTCTATTTACTTATTCGTTAATTTTATCTAACATATGCATATTTAAAAGTTTAAAATTTGAATCTTAAATTTATAGTTTTGTTAAAAATTTTAAAAAAAATTGTATTATCTGTAATAATTCCATCCAGTTCGAACATGTTTTTAGTGAATAGCACTTACGGTACAGGAAAAAAAAAAATTAGATACCATAAAACCATATTAAAAATTAAATAAATTAATTTTTTGTTGATTTATACTTACTTAAAAATGGTCTCATTCTAGTTTCAAACTTGACTATTTTTGATTGTATATATAGAAAAAGAAATTAGGTGGTGAAGATTGGAGTGTCAAGATCTGTAGTCCGAGACCCAATGTTTGGAAAAGAGAACCACTGAAGATTGGGTATCAGATGCGGATGCGGAAACAGTGGCAAAGGAGACGGCAACAACAGGGAAAGTGTGGGAACCTTTCTCTGAATAAGTTAGGTCTTAAGGTACCATCATGTGGTCACGTCTTAGACTAAAACACCTAAACATAATAATGCATTTAACTTTTTCTTTTTCCTGTTACATACACACACAATGCCTTCTCTCTAAATACAACACATCACTTTCTATATTTTCACTCACTTCGGCACCCATTATTCTCTCTCACACAAAAATTAATTAAATAGAAGAGTAATTTTTTTTTTAGGAATAATTATGTAGTGCTTTTGGTTTAAATTATAGTGATGATTTAGGTTTAAATAAATTTTAATAAATAAATAACTACAAATAACTGAGATTTGAAGAAAAAATAAATTTTAATGTAAAAGATAATTCAAAATTAATCAGTGATTCAAAATTTTTTAAAAATGTTTAAAATGTATTAATTTAAAGAGAAAGAGAGTGTTTACTCTTGAAAATGGAAACTCTATTTGGCTATTATATAAGAGTGGGGTTTTTTATAAATTAATATGCTTCGGCAATAGATTTAATTATGTTTCTAAGGTTGTAAATTCATAAAGAACTAAATTACTACAACAAATCGAGAGAAGGATTGTTTTAGAAATAAAGCATTTCATCACTCTTATGTAGATTAAATTTAATCCATCTTAAAGTTATTATAATTTTAATCAATCTTAATTTAGATTAAATTTTTAATTTTTTTAATTTTGATATATGGTACAATAAGAAGTATATGTCATGATTTGAACAATTTATTTTCTTAATTTTATTTTAAAAATTTAAAAATTTATCATTTAGTTTTTATTAATATAATATAAATTTATTATAATAAAATAAAAACATATATTATTTTAAAAAAATATTTTTATTTAAATTTCAAAAATATGTACAATGCATATCTATTATGTCAATTATTTATTAATTGTGTCATTAATAATGTTATCAGAGATGAACAAAATTCAATCTCTAAAATGTGTTGCTATGATGGTAAATTTCTTGTAGTTTCAGAAGTAAAGGCTACAGGATAGTTGATCAAGCCTAAATAAGTCAACCATCAAATTTGAAAAAAAAAAATTACTGACTTTAATATATGATTTTTGTTAATCTCAGTTATAAAACTAACTTTAAATATCTAAAATAAATAATTTTTATTAAAAATATTTTTAATATAATAAATATATACTAAATATGATAAAATTAAACCTGCAATTTTTGAATGTTTAAAATCAACCTTGAGAATTAGAACTAATATTTTCCTTAAAATAATAACATATATTATTGTAATGCTGATTATATTAATTACCACAATTTTATATTTGTAAAATTTCTCATGTAATAAAAGCTCTGTTCTACACAAGTAGATCCAGATTGCTGTTTTTTGGACCTCTACGTTAGAGACGCTCGTTTGCATTGATGTTTCACGGTGGAGATGGGAGGGTGACCACTAATCTTGCATTGTTGTTTAAAGATTTTTTTTTAGAAGAGAAAATGGGTTAAGACTAAGTTATTATATTCTGAACTTATCATATTTCTCTAATCTAACTAATGTTTAAAACTAATAGGATTGTGGTTTCCTCTATGATTTATATATATACAGAAAACCTATGATATGAAAATATTTGATTGCAGGAAGAAATGTGAATAATAATTTAAACCATTTGTTTTTATTTAAAAGATTAAAATTAGAAAAGTGTACATGATATCTTAAAATATCATGATCACTAATTAATTTATAATTTTGACTATCTACAATTTATATTTATCATTCTGTATTCAGGTGCTCTCATATCTTAAATTATAAGAAGTCCTCAATTCCGTATCATACTTGTACACAAGAAATACAACTTCTCTACTGGAAACCTTAGAACAAGTAGCATAAGATACCTAAATATCAAACTTTCATGCTTAAAGTGTGGTCATATGATCACTAATTAATTTATAATCTTAACTATCAATTTATAATTAAATATTATTTTTCTTTTCAACATATTTAAATATTCTCATAGAATATATATATATATATATATATATATATATATATATATATATATATATATATATATATAGCCATGACAAGAAGCATAAGACACCTGAACATCAAACATACATATCTAAGAAACCAACTAATCATAGACATATTTAGCGAAAAAGCATTCTATGATTCTATTAAATTTTAAAGCCCAAAAGAAGACATGGAGTATAAATAACCTGGAATAGACTAACTTGAAAAATAGGTCCCCCAATACCACTTATAGTAAAGAAACAAACAACACTCCTCATTTGTATTGACAATTAGTCCATAATGTCTGAGATACATTACCAGAAGCTCCAAACCTTTCATTCATCTAATTCTTTTTCAATAATAACATTGAAGGCTAGAGATAACATTTAAACTCCATTTTTATCTCCAATGATGAGATTCAAATCTAGAACTCCTTATAAATTATTCTACTTTCTAATTTTTTATCACTAAATCAATCTTAGTAATTTATTCAAATTTCATCTAATTAAAGGCTTCTTTTTCCTGTACAAATTTGTTCTATCCATGATGTAATTTTAATTAATTCCACCATTCCCATAATAGCAAAATCAGAACCATTAAACACTTTTAGTTCTTGCCTATCCTCCTAATGGACCACATAATAATGGCCCATATTGCATTCTAAAAATTTTCAAACTCCTTTCTCCTAAGAAGATCATTGAGCATAAGGAGTATTATTTTCTATCATTTAACAAAACCAAAATCATACCCTAACAAAGAATAATAGTACTTTTGCCAGATATCACACTTTTTTGTAGTAAAAAACTAGATGATGTACAGTTTCAGCCTCAATGTTGCATAAAACAAAGTGGTAGTCATCATTTGAATCTAAAATAACTAGTCTTTTGTACGTTCTGAAATATTGGGACTCGATCCAGCATCACAAAGCCAAGCTAGATCTAGCATCTTCCAAAGGCGCTTTAGCAATCCATATCTGATTAAATACATCCATCCAACCAACCCTCTCATCTCTTGCTATACACCATAGGGAGATTTTACCACATACCTTGCTGTAAAATTTGCCATCAAGCACCAAGAAATCTCATTCCTTTGATTAAAAACCTGAAATCTAAAACAATTAAATAAATTGCAAATCATTTATTTTTCCCACACAAGAGTTTCCCTCCTTCATTTAAGTAGCCATCTCCAAACATGCCATACCCAATGCCGTGTATGTGTTATATATCTTCGCTTCCTTATCTACAAGTAATTAGAATAATCTCTCGTACTTTCTTTCTAAGCTGCATTCTCCTACCTAATTTCCCTTCCAAAAACTAGTTTCACACTCATTTCCCACCCATGCACCTATAAATATTATTATGAACCTTTCATTTTTATGACCAATTTCTTGGCCAATCTTCCCTAAATTCACCCACCACGAAATCCCCCAGTAATTTCTCTTTCCAATATTTTTTTTGAACACCAAAAAAATATTCCTTCCCCCCAATATTTTGATTGCAAAACTTTACGCCCACAAGGAATTGAATTCTTTGAGAATTCTTCATTTCCACTTATGTAAGAGAGCAATATTGAATTTTTCTAAGTCTCTCACCCTAAAACCTCCTCATTTTTCCATTTTCCATTCTTTTCTGCTCTCAATCCTACCCAATAGAAACTTCCTTTGCATTTTTTTATGCATGAAATTACCTTTTTAGGTGCACGATGGAAGGACAAAACGAAAATAGAATGGTTTGAAAGGATAGAGTTTAAGAGCACAACATGACCTCCAGAAAGAAATATATGTCTACTATTCCAAGCATGCAGCCTCAACGAATAGGGATTTCCAAGTAGTTGAAAGGAATCTTACTCACAATACAATTTAAGTAGCCTTCCATTTTATGGACATCTTCCTCACCCACATTCTAACTTATATTGCCCTTATCGTAATTTTTTATTATAACAAACTGCCATTTTGAGCAGCCTCAAAACTACCTTCAACATTTTTCCATTCTACCCAAGAAATTCACCAATGATAATAGGATAGTTACATCCTTCATTTTTACTGGCTACCAATAATGTGCCCATTTTTCTTTATGCAATTCAATTTTGTGCAAAGATTATGTCTCTCTTTCTCCTTTCAAATCCTTTATTGACTTGTTCCATTGCATCCACATTTTGGTTTTTAATATCTCAAAATATATTTTTTTTCTACAACTTTAAGTGAGTCTTCAACTCCTTTAATTTTTATTTTAAGTATAAACATGCTTCAACCTCGACTTTGATCGCTTCCTATTTTTCCAATTGTTGAGAAAGCAATAAATGTGAGAGAAAATGCATGAATCGGTGTATTAATACATACTAGAAAATATTACATATGTACAATTTATAGTTATACTAAATCAATGCTAATTTACATGATTACTTTAATTATAAAGTTTCTCTATTTTTAATTTTAATATTTTCCTCAAAATTGAAGTATATAAATTATATGTACTAAGTTTGTTTCATATATAATTGATACAAAAATTTTGAGATAATTTAGTGAGTTCATTGAAATTGGAAAAGTAAGTGAGAATAATCTTTAAATAAGATATTTTTTTCTAATGAAATGATAATTATTCTTAATATATTTGACCTTCTCATTAAACATTGAGCTTGGGACAATATGCAGAGCAATTTAATTATCACAAATGAATGTTATTTGTTATATATTTTTAAATTTTAGTTTTTTAAGTAAGTATTTAAGTTAAATAAGTTTATAGATAGTTGAAATCATGACTCAATACTTAACTTATATACTTGATCTTACAACAATATTTTACCTTTTACTCTTCTAAGAGATCAATTTATCATTAGTAAAAACACAATATCCAGAAGGTGAACTTCGGTATAAATGAGAGTCTACCTAATTTGCATTAAAATATCCTATAATTTGGATGTGTTCTTTATCTTCATACAAAAGATTTTTTTCTAAAAGTTCTCTAATATATTTTATAATTCAAACAATTGCATCCTAATGTTTTTTTCTTTTACAAAGATAGTTAAGGAATTGACTCACCACACTTACAAAAGGTGAAATGTTAGGATGTGTGACAATAAGATAATTTAATTTTTCAACAAGTCATCTAGATCTTTCTAGGTTTGTAAGAGGTTTCCATTAACGTATCAAAATCCTCACATTAGAATCCATAAGAGTGTCATCAAGATTGACATTCATCAATTGTGTCTTCTCTAAAATGTCCATTACATACTTTAAGAAATTATAATGTTATTTTTGGATTGTGTCGCCTCCATCTCCAAGAAATATTTAAACTTGCTAAGATCTTTGTCTAGAAGTGTAAACAAAGATGTTTATTTACATGTATGATTTTGTGCTGATCACTTTGGGTGATGACAATGTCATCCACATAAACAATAAGTAAATGCATTTGACAACTAAGTTATGATAATAAATAGAGTGGTTAGCTTCACTCCAAGTCATACCAAATTGTTGAATCACAATACTATACCTGACAAACCATGCCTTAGGAGATTATTTGAAAGCATATAATGACTTGAGCAATTGTCAAAATAATAAAAATAAAACTCCCTAAAAATGAAACAAGAACATTTCTTCTTATACATCTCTTCCAAAAAGTCACCAAGTATGAAAGCTTTTTTTATGTCCAATTGATAAAGGGGATAATCACTAATGACTTCCAAGGATAAGAATAATCACATTAAAGGGATTTTGGCCAAAGAAAAGAACATGTTATCATAATCTAACCCAAAAATTCAGTCATAACCTTCAACCACCAAATGAGCCTTGAACTAAACAACTTTATTGTTAGGACTTACTAATAATGTACATTCATATGCATCCCATAAAAAAAATCTTAGATGGAGAGCAATGAGATTTTAAGTATCACTGCGTAAAAAATTTTATGATCCACAGATGCATGAATCTATTGTGTAATAAAAAGTTATTGTATCCGCATAAATTGCGTTATTGAACATCAATAGCTTGAAATCTAATTATCTAGACTAAGCAATTTAATGTAAGATAATTAAATTGAAATAAGATGCAAGTCAAAATAGATAAGGTTCATTTCAAAAGGGAAGACAAACAAGATGTAAGATTCTTAAGATTTGAGTTTATTATAATTTATAATTGAGATAAAAAAAAAGATTCTTTATTTCTATTAGTTTTCATGTCTTAAAGGTAAATCATCTTATTTTAATTATTGGTTCCTTTCAAGCTATTTAGGAAAAGTTCCTTGTAATTTGGAAGATGATACAACTTGTTAGGCTATTTGAGTCTCCATCATTTTGTTATGAATTGCTAGAGAGTTCACCTTTGATATCATGTGTTTAATAGCATCATAACGTTCTTCATTTTACTTCATCTGAGAAATCATAAATGTCTCCAGGAGCGACTCCAATTTGGAATTCTAAGATAGGTAGAAACCTGGGAGACGTTGGTAGTTTCCTTATCCATCTTAGACCTGCTGGTTTCTATTATGAAAATATTGAGATCCCTTGATTCCAAAGTTGTAATTGCCATTAAATTTATCGATAGCCTCAATCTACTAAATTTCTAAATTTGAAATATTGGTCAATGCTAGTTGACAACGAGAAGCAGTATGCCTTGCATCTCCACACAACTTACAAACCATATTAGCAGTACATGTTATGCTTAGTTTATCAATTTTTTGAGTCAAAGCCTTAACCTTAGTATTTATTAGAGAAAGGGCATCAATATTGTGCTTACCAGGAGTCCTAACTGATTGACTCTTTTCAGAAGATCATTGATAGCTATTATGGACTATCTCTTCTATCAAGTTGTAACATTCTTCTAAATTTTTACTCATGAAAGCTCCTCCAGCTATAACATTTAGAGTTAACTTTTTTATTGGTTCAGTTTATTGTAGAAGATATAGACTATTAATCATCACTCAATTCCATGATGAGATTATTTTCATAGCAGTTCTTTATACCTTTCCTAGGCATCATAGAGCGACTTATCTTCTCTCCGGATGAAAGTTATTATTTGCTTCCTTGGTTGATCAGTCATGCTTCCTAAGAAATACTTGTTGAGAAAGACATAGGAAAACTAGTTCCATGTGGTTATGGAGCTTTCTAGCAATGAGTATAACCATGCATGTGCCTTGCCCCTTAATGAGAAGGGAAATAGTATTAAGCGAATAACATCTTAAGTGACTCCATTCATCTTCAAGGTGTAATTCTAGAAATATCTATAAGTGAAAATTTGGGTCTTCAGAAGGTAGAGCCCCAAAATTGATTTTGTTGCACCATAGAAAAGAAAGGGCTTCGGTTTAAAGTTATTGATCTCTATGGTAGCCTTGGTGATGCTAGGTCCTGTTCCTTGAATTTTTGAAACTGTAAAAGTACAATTATTATTTTTCTCTTCCATTTTATTTTACAAAATTTGTTATCTCCTTAGATTTTTGTTTGCTCAAGTTGAGCGCTCAATTTCAAAATCAAACTCTAATTTTTTTCTCTGATTTATCATTTATTCAACGAATACACCAAGTTTATCGTGGTGGGAAAGCAAAAGGAAAAAGAGAAGCAATAATAACAAAGATTAAAGATGAATAAAACATAAGATAAGCAAGGAATAAAGTTGTCTGATTTAATTGGATTGAAAACTTATTAATATCAATAGGATTGCAGTCCCTGACAACAACATCAAAAACTTGAAGATCTGCAAGTGTACAGGTCTATCAAATAATAAAAAGTTATCGTATCCACAAGGATTATGTTATTAATATCAATAGTTTGTAATATAGTTATCTAGAATAAAAAATATAATTATAATATAATTAAATAGAAATAAGGTGCAAATCAAAATAGATAAGGTTGATTTTGAAAAGGAAGACAAACAAGACGAGAAGACTCCTAGATTTGGATTCTTTGAAATTTACAATTAAGGCAAAAAAAAAATTCTCTATTTCTATTAATTTTTTTGTCTTGAAGGTAAACCATCATATTTTAAATATTAGTTCCTTTCAAAATCATAATAATGTGCCTAATTGAAATAAACCCTACTTTCATGGTATTTATATTCAATTAAACTCTTAAGTTCCATGATGATTTAGTTTAGTTCCTCGAAAGATTAAAATCTACTTTCGTGGTTGAAACTCTAAGTTTAATTTTGAAGAGTCCAATACCATAATTCACCTTATAGTACTTATCCTAATATATAAAATCAAGCAAGGCTACTTATAAAACTCAAGCAAGCATTATACACATTTAGAAATTGAATTAAGAACACATAGATATCAATATAAATAGAAACTGAACATTAAAGCATGGTATCAATTCATAAATTACAATTATTCCAAAATCCTAACGTAAGAAATTTAGCAAATCATAATCATATGAAAACCTAATATACCAATCTTCATAAATTAGAAAATGAAAGAAAATTCTAGAGATGAGAAGAAGTCAAGACAGAAGAGTGGTCTTCAATTCTCCTTGAATCCTCTTATCCCACAATGGTGTCTTACTTCAATCCTATTTTCAAGATACCTTCTTTCTTCATGGTTCTTTTCAACCTCTGGTTCTCGATAACTTTTTCTTGTCTCTCTTTTACTTAAAAATAAAGGAAAAATGATGTCTTTGCATTTTTTCCAACCACAGATAGCTTGTGCTTCTCTCTACAAGGATAAATTCTAACACATTTGGAGAACCACGACCATGGTGGCCATCACAGATAGCCTATGATTCTCTTTGAGGATTATGTAATGCTTCTTTTTTGCATCCAACCATGGTTATGTTTATAACCACTAGCTTTTAGTGGATCTCTCTACCATTGGAGCTTTGAAACCATTAATTCTCCTTCACTTTTGCTATATTTTATATCTCCAAATCCTTCATTTTGGCTTTCTATCAAATACAAACTAAAATCAGTAATAAATTCTAAAACAAAGGAATTAAGAAAAAGAAAAATCTAGAAATTCATGCTACAAAAGAATTTAAATAAAAAATTAAAAGGAAAATTGATGCATATAACACATGCATCAATCACTATGATGAATTGTACACATGTCATTAGTTATAGATTTTCTCTAACTAGGATGAGCAAGGGCATCATTAATTGTAGACATAAGAATAGAAATAGAAAACAAAAATAAGAGACAAGTACAGAAAATGGGATAAATGATGATTGCTCAAAGTGACATAATGAGGAGAAACATTACAAATATAATGTATACCTTTATAAAACAACAATGAAAAAATCAGAATCAGGAGGTAAGGCTGAAGAGGATGAAAGAGGTAGCTCAGAAAGTGAGTCAAAAACAATTTCGGTGTTGGTTGGTGGTGGAATCGAAGGATGATGTCGATTTTGATATACCTGTAAAGGATGAATAAGGGTTGAAGCTAGTAGTAAGCAACAATTTTCTGGAGGAAAAAAATTGTAGAAGAAATTTCTTATTAAGGCTAAGAAGACACGAAGGTAGATGTGGAAGAAGTGAAACTAAATAATGGGATAAACTCAAAAAAGTAATATTAGGTCAGGCAAGATAATGATGAATAATAAGAAAGAAACATTTATATCCTTTTTGAGACTGAGTATGAACCAAGAAGACACATTTTTGAGATTAAGCATAATTTGTTTGGCTTGGACTAAGATTATAGATGAAATAAGTGAGGAAAAAACTTGAGGAGAAAAGTGAGTGAAGAGATTAAGTGGGTATAAGACTTGGTGAGGAATCTTACCATTTAAAACATAAAAAGGCATATAATTGATAAGATAAGATGTCATTAGAATAGCATAACCTAAAAAAAGATGCTGGACATAAGTACGGAGTAAGAGTGTTAGAGCAGTCTTCAGGAAATGTCTACTTTTACGTTCATCTATCTTATTTTATTAAAGGATAAAAGAACATAATGTTTGATGCAAATTCCTTACTAAAAGTGAAAAATGTAACATCCCAAATTTCCCCTCTTCTTGATAAATTGATAATTACAAAATTTTCCCTGAAATTTCTAAGGAAATTAGAAATCTTTTATAAAATGATGAAAATACCCCTACACTATGATGATACAAATAAATGTGCAAGAAACCTAAAACAAAAGTTAAAAGATATTCTAAAGGTTTAGAAATTATCCATGATGTTTAGAAATTCATAAAAAGGGAATAATAAAAACAAAGAGAGAACAAAAGTGCCATCAGAAATGCCCAAAATGCCAAAAATGCCCTTAGAGAGCTTTGTCATTTATAAGGGCTAAATTAATCCTGGAAAAATGGTAAATGACATAAGAATAATTAGAGACGAACCAATAGGTATTAGAAACATTGAAAGAACAAGTTAGGAACATTCTAGAGAGTTCTCAAAAAATTACCAAAATGTCTCTTGGTGACTCGCCCCATAAGTCATTACTTCACTAATATCATATAGAACAAAAATATTAATAAGGAGAAATAAAATTAACTATGGTTAAAGTTAATTAATTTTAATTAATTAAAATTAACCATACTTAGAATAAATTAACCTTGATTAATGATAAATTCAGAATAATTAGTGTTAAACTAATTCTCAAGGATAATTTCTTACATTTACATTTAATTTGAAAAATGAAAATTACATGTAAATGAACCAAAATGCCCTTAAATGGAAATTTAACTTCCACATGCCTTAGGTGGACAAATTTTCTTAGGAACACCAAGGGGAACTCATTTTCTCCATTAAAAATTCTCTAAACACTCGTGCAAGCTCTCTAAACTCACCTAAAACTCCAACTTCTCTCAAAACACCAGAATCTACACTAAGCATAAACTTTCATTTTTCAAGTTTAAGTTAAAACAAAAAATAAATAAATCAAACCCCACCACCATCACTAGGAGATCTTGTGTGGACCACCAAGGAGGAAGGAGACCAACTTTAAAGACCCACCAAACCTTCCTAAAAGTCTTTAACAAGTAGAAGTTTTACCATACACGTTCTCTATGCTTTTAATTATGTGATCATGGTTTATTTTTCTTCTCTTTTTGGTGGATCTCTCTCTAAGTTCTATGGATCCCTTTTGCTTGGGTTTATTGGAGCTCAAAACTATCCTTAATGGTTAAAAATAAAAATCACCAAGTTTTTAGTAATTTTTGAAAGTTAAAGGAAAATTTTGATGGATTAAAGTGTTTCTAGCAACCTTTGGAGCAATGTAATCAATTAAAATTTCTTTAGAATGATTTTTAATAGGTTGGGACAGATTTGAGAGATTTTGTGAAAAATTTTGAAGTGCTCAAAGTAAGGGATGAATAGATCTTAGAGTAGATCTAGTATATCTACACATGATTTTCTTGAAAAATGCTTTCTTTAAGGTCTTTATGTTCAAAGTTGTAAGCTTGTTTATGATTTCTCTTAAAAGCTTTAATCTTGAACTTGAACTTTGTTAAATTTCATATCTAAACCCATATATTAATATCCTAAAATACTAAAAATATTAATTCATAAAGTTATAAACTTAACTTAAGACTTGAACCATAAAATTAGTACGACCAAAGGTGGATTTTTGAACAAGACACTTACGACCTTTCATAATCATGACCCAAGCTATGGAGTAAGGACAAGTCTTGATGGGCCTAAGAGAAAATTATGTAACAAGTGTCATAATTCATAGAGCAAAGGTTAAATGGGAAGAATTTTGAGAAAATAACCTTAGATGATCAAGGGTGTGATTCGGCCATTTCAAGTAAATTAAGAAGAGTTGAGATAAAATTTTTGGTTAAGGTGTAATAAGGAGCCTAACCATTTACAAGAAAGGAATTAAAATTTTAGTAAATACTTGGTGATGGTTTGAGTAACCATCTGGCCACACTTAGTGAAATTGGTGAAAGTAAGTTAAAATCTTGTTAAGGCCCAAAAATAAACTCAATCATGCATAAGGTGGTGATTAAAAGTCAATTATAGAATTGGGATAGCTTGAAGAGCCATTCAGCCAAGCCCTTGTAATTAAGAAGGAAAAGTCTTAAAAATTTTCAAGTTGGATTGATCTAGTAATCTAAGCTATAATCTCTCATAAATCACCTCTCAAGTATAAGAAAAATTTATCATAATGTCTTAAGGACTTAAAGAATCAATTTGGCCAAGTCTTAGTTAAATTTACAAGAAAAGCTAGTTTGGATGTTTAAGGAGATTTAAGAGAAGTATGAGTAAGTGGACATAGTTTAGAGAGATAAGACATAAACTCTTTGACGTACACTTGAAAGAATATTAGTAAAGTAGTTCATTAGGTCAAGGACCAAAGGTTCACTCTTAATAAGATTTTTTTAACATATTGGCCACAAAGGCAAAAAAATATGAACAACAACCTCTTTGAAGCTCATAAAGACATTCGGCCAAAGGAGAAAAAATTATGATAATATTTTAATGGAAAAAAATTATGTGTTTATCTCTCCTAGGAATAAATTTTGAGAAACAAAAGTGGCTATAGGTTTAGATGAACATAAATTTTGATGAATTAAAAAAGGATCATTGGCAAAGAAGGATTAAAATTAGTTAAATAAGATTCATGCCTATTTATGAGGCATAATGGCCATTCGACCACCATAAAGTTAAACATGAAAAGAATATCAACAAAATTTTTAAGAAAAGGAAAGGTTGAGAGAAACTTAGAAAGAATGACCGGTGTAGGTTTACCTTGAGAAACTATCATAAAAGACATAATAAGGTTAACTTTGCAATTTTAGAAGAAATGTACATGTTGTCCAAAATTTAAGAACTATGTTTAAGTAAATATTTTTACTAAGAAAACAAACTTTTGGGTAACTACTAATGACTTGTGTGATCTCTTGGATGACGAGATGACTTGTGTATGTCTATGTGGTTGCATGATTTGATATTAAATGGATGAATTGGATTCTATATGTACATAGAATTTTAATTGAATAATCAGCATCCATCTTATCTTGAAAACTTAAAATGGAACCAAATCAATCAAGAAAAAAAAAACTTTATGTAAAAACTTAACACTACACCCAGTGTGCTAGGTTTGGAAGTTGCACACACTCAGAAGGTGATAGATCCTTCTATAGTAATTAGAAGGTACATAACCTTCTATGGAAAAGTCGTAAGTCTTCTAAATTTATGATGGTGACAACCATCTAGAATAAGTGCATATCCAAGATCAGAAGGTGGAGTAGTAGATAAGTGAAAAATATTATTTGACTAAATTGTTAATGTTATTTCTTAAATGAAACTATCATTGAGAAGGTGACTAGAAAATAAGAATGATTATGATTAAGGCGTAAAATGAGTAAAAGTCAAACAATATCTATGTTATGATGAGAAAGCAATCTAAATAATGCATGAGATTTATGCCTAAGAGATTTTATATGAAAAAGTGATTCGGAGTATGTATGAATTTCATGGTGTATGAGATTTTATGTTATTATTAAAATAATTCACTTCAGATAAATATAATTTAAAAAAAAAATAATTAAATGTGTATGCTTGTCACCTTTTCTTAATAAACTAAAGTGGTTGGGGTAGAAAATATCAATCTTAGGATAGACACCTACTAAGAAATTACGATCTCTCACTCTCTACCTCTTATTTCTTTCGCAGAGTCCGATCATACTCTTTGCAATGGTAGCGGTCTGTGCAATATGAATAATCCGAATTAGAGATGAATGTTCATGAAATGGAATGCATGAAGACTTATAAAAGACCTTATACTGTTTTGTCCAACTTTGTATCTTGTTCTTTGGATGACTTTAACTTATGAAGAACATTGAAACTTTTGTTTTGTTTAAAGGACTCACTGGAAGTCTTAAGTTATTATTGTCTGTGTGCTGTATTACTTATATAAATAATAATATAAATATTGTTGTTGAAATGAATATATAGCACAACAAGTAAAAGAACGTGAGTTTTCAAAATTAACGTGAGTGACGATGTTAGAATGTTCATTATATACTACGCTAAGTATTATGATGAGGCTCGCATTTTCAACTTAATTTTTTTAAAAAAAATTATATCATATTTTTCATAACAGTAATTTTATAAATGGATTTTGTATCATGAAATAGTAAACTAATAGTGAATATACACTAACTTAAGTATAGGATAAGTATTATTATTAGAATGTTATAAAAACTAAAACAAACAATTATTCATGAGAATTATCACTTTGCAACGTACAAATCAAAACATCAAAATAAGTTCTTATTTTATTATAAAAGAATTGAAAGATGGAAAATAATTTATAACAATCTTTCATTAAATAAACTTAGGTGTATAAGAAAAAACTATTAGTAAGAATGATAAAAATAATTTGATTCTAAAAGTAGAAATAATGTGATTAGGATCCTAAGTACCTTGATGAACCAAAACAAAAATGGATGAAGCCTAACTAGTGACACAATTATAAAAAGAACTACAAACATATTCAATTATAAGATGAAAAAAAATAACTAGGAATCACTTGACACTAACTATTATAATTTAAAAAGTTTTAGATCATAAATCCTGAAAAAAAAAAGAAGTTCACCATCAAATCAATATAAGAATATTTTTAAATTGATATAGATCGTAAAACTTATATTTAAATCTAATCATCCTATTAATATTTCGATTTTTTAAAAATAATTATAATAAAAAAATAATACAATTAAAAGTATGAATGAAATAACTATTAGATAATAAATTAAAAAAATATCTAAGATCATAAAAGATATTTTCAACTAAAAAAATAAAGATAAACAGTACCAACACCTTATGAAAACCATTCATCATGGTAGTAAAAGCTAAATAACCAGAATCATCCTTTTTTCATGGTTCTTGGTGGTGAAATCAAACACATAATCTTAGAGTTACAAGTTTTAACAACAGCAATAATAGGAATCAATGGCATACAATGCACTCGACTCACCTCCCCATCAATGACAAGCCTTTGGGTAATCTCTATCCACAAAAATTAGCAAGCAATAACCTTGAGAAATTTAATAGAATAGATGGTAATGAAAAAATGAAGATAAAAAAAAAACATAAATCATGGGATAAACAACGTTATGAGGATCGATGGAAATGATTGGTTGTGAGATGTTTGCAAGAAAGGAAGTGATGGTGAATAGATCTGGTGCAATAAGACTTTGAGAGAAGAAGAAAAAAGGAATTGATATTAGTGATGCTATTAGAATTGTAAGTTTATGAAAAGGAGCAACGACAAAAATAAAAATAAAAAAAATTCAAAAATTTTAGGATTAATGAAACTTAGGTAATCTAAGTGACTTTTTTAAGGTTGATATTATCATGTAACCTCTCTCCAAATAAAATTTAAAATAACAGTTTTGCTACAACTATTTTTTAAATGATTGTTTCCGAAACATTTTTTTTTTGAAAGTGGTAACAACGTAGAATTAACATGTGTGCTTGGTATTGGGCCTCTGTAAAGATCAATAATTATGTAGGATGCGATTTTACTCTTCTGTTACTCTGCACTACTACTATATTTTTATTCCTTCGTTTCTGGTTTTTATTTTTTTATTTTTTGTGTTATTTGTATAGCTCTCAGGTAAGACTCACAGGATCTATATGCTTCTGTACTCGTGATACTTAAGTTGCTTATTGTTAAAATGTTGTTTATCTTCAACAAAAAATAAAAATAAACTAAAAATCTTGTAGGTAAAGATATAAAAATCTGAAATCTTTGTTTCGTCTTTTGTTTAACAAAAATGATTATTTCTTATCAATAGATGGTTGATTTAAGGTGGCACGCGTCTAGTTGTTCTTAAACAATATTTTATTTAAAATTTTGTGTATAAAAAGTAATTTTATAAATAAAATTAATTATACTATATTGTGAACAATTTTTCACAAATAGAATTACTTTTCATTAAAAAATAAAAAAATTACATTTAGTTTTAGATAAAAAATTATGATTTCCACATCCCAAAAGTATATAAACCCTTGAAAGGAAAAAGAGAGAATTAGGAACACCTTGGATCCTCTCTAACATTTTTATCCGGCCAATATCACAAAGATCTCAATTGTTGAATTAGTGTCGTTCAACAACTAGGAAGAAAATAAATATGTATTGCACGATTTAGATTTTGACTACAGAAAAATCATGATCAGGCAAAAGACGGTCCAAATTTCAAAAGGAATAGAAAAATGAGAAAATAACAAATGTGATAAATTAAAGATTGAATAGTAAAGAGAGTAGTTGTAAGGATTATAATAAGGATTATAATATATTAATAAAGTAATTGTTTATGTATACATAATTTCCTGCCAAGTTTTTCAATTCAAATATAAGATTAAAAGTTACAAACAATGTTTGTAGTAGAAACCAGACAGATCAATAAAGGAAAAGAAAGAGGAGGAAGCTTTTGTAACTGAATTCTAAGAGACTGATTAAAGTGGGTGACCGTAAAGCAAAGAAAGTGAACCAAAATAAAAAGGAAAGTAATGAAAGGATATGTGTTCCTTTCTTTCTCACCTCATTTTTCTGTATTGCATGCAAAACGATGACAACCTAACCATCATTGCTGCCACTCTCTTTGCTCACTAATCCCCATAAAAATGTCAAGGATCCCTTTTTTTTAATCTCTTTTATAACGTATATGGACACCCCTTTTGTTAAAAATATATAAATAAATAAACTAAAGTGAGGATATTTAATTGGAAAAGTTGATAGAAATAAGAATAGAAAGAATGGAGATTTCTTGGTGAGATACACAACTAAATGATCGAAGATTAATTTCCCCTTTCCATATTGTCTCTACGTCTTTCGATATAAAATAAAACTATCAAAAGCATAAATTTTGTTATTGGATATATTACATACTTTTCACCAGCCAAGTGTCTGCACCCAATTATTTAATGCGTGATTTTATATTTGGGTATCATTTGGATTTTGATGCCATTAGATTAGAATGGAGGAGGCAAAGTGGAATCATAATAAAATCTAGCTTAATTTAAATAAAATTTAAAATATTTTTATTATTTAGACATTAAAAAGAATATGATATAAAATTTTTATTTTTTCATTTACTTTTAATTTTATTTACAAAAATTTTAAAAATATTCCTCATAATTGTTTTGATCTTTTCTTGAAGGGTGTTTTGGAAATTAATGAGCTTCCTAGCTAATCCTTTCTAAAGCATCACAATTCTCCACAAAATGGTGGCATTTATACTTGTGGAAAGATGAATGAGAATAGCTAATTAAGGATTTGGCTAAGCTATTTTATGGAGTAAATAAGTTCATTTTAAATTAGGGACATAGCATGTTGGAAGTTGAATTATATAATAAATCACCTTGCAAACCCCTATTTCCCAAGGAAGAGTTAAGAACCATGAACAGTTTAGCATAGGGGTCATGAAGAATTTGAAGTTTCCAGCAAAACCCGCAACCAAGATCCATCCTCTCTTTCCCTAACTATGCACCAAAATCAACCGCATTTGGGTTGCAATCCAAACCCAAGTAAAGTTAAAATGTACTTCTTACATAGAGCTACAATGGCCTAATATGATGTTTAGTTTGCTTCTATATGTGGTCTTTATGGCTTCATTGGAATGATATTGTTGTCTTTAACAATGCAACAATCTGGAGTCAAACTTTGACAATGTATTAGAATTGATCAAAGTTAATTAAGACTTGGACATTGATATTAATCAAAGCTAATTATAATATGCAGGGGCTTCTTTTTCTTTCCTTGATTAGAAGAGGAAACCTTTGATCTTATTTATTTAACTGTGTTATAGGCTCTGGGGTATCCCATAAATTATGTGTTAATTATTGGCCGATTAAAAAAAGATTAATGGTGCATTCTATATTAATTAATTCTTCACGCGTCACACCAAGTAGAAGGTACAGAGGAACTAAGTGTATTAGTCCGAGACTGCACCTTTTAATCATATCAAGCAAGTTTATATGATATATATTACGCACATAATGGATGATTTATATGTTCTCAAGGAGAAAATTTTGAGTACAC
The DNA here is from genome assembly GCA_037954105.1 of Canavalia gladiata. Taxonomy (NCBI): domain Eukaryota; kingdom Viridiplantae; phylum Streptophyta; class Magnoliopsida; order Fabales; family Fabaceae; genus Canavalia; species Canavalia gladiata. The sequence continues at coordinate 28,188,282 of CM075662.1, forward strand.
TAGGTCTACATGTAGAACGATTAACCATTCAATCAGAACTTCACAAGTTCGATATCTAACTAATTAAATTTGATGAATAAAATATAAATTAATTTTTTTTTAAAATATTTTTTTAATTTAATTAATTAATTAAAATTTTAATTTATCAAATTTTGATTGGAACATATTATTCAGACGAGTGAGCAAGCAAAGCATTGATGGGAAGGGCTTCAATGCACAATAAAGAGATAATAATAAAATATATTTAATTTCTGGGGTATGAAGCTTCCAGATCCAGTTCCAGTGTCTAAGTATCGAAATCATGATGTTGATGCAAGAGGCAATTATATCCTAAGTTATTTGGGTGGCTACCAAATAATTTATTTTGGGGATCTTATTGGTGTAGAGACCAACAACATGTTTAGAAGTTTCAGGTTGGATATATAAGAGGTAAAGTTAATTATGAATATATATAAAATAAAAGTAAACTTTATTCTATAAATTAATTAACTTTCAGAGTGAAGTTAGATTATAAGCTCAATATCTAATAGCATATACTTGAAGTTGTATAAGCATAGGAGGGGGAAATCTACTTAATGTCATAACGGCCCCAATTCCATGTATGTGGATAGAGGAGCTACTTGAGCCACACATAAGAACAGTCTTGCTTTGTTAAGGATATTTTGAAACCATAGCTTATGTGATCGTGGAGGAGATTTTCGAAAAGGTTTATCCTTCCCAAATAACCAAGAGACTATACAACTGAATTTTCTGTTACAAATTTTAGTTAGCTATTAATCTTCATGTAACAAAATCTCAGCTAAAGACAGTTTTTTTTAGTAATTAAACCTTAATCAAATTAAAATCAAACATGAACATTAATTTTTCGTGTAGGCTAATTATGTTAGCTTACTCGAAATAGGCTTTATAATCCAAACTTTAATGCTTATCATTATTTATTTCTTTATTTTTCTGTGCAAGTTATGTAAGACTTCAAGTCTCATGTGGCACTCCAGTTTAAAAAGGCTTGAATGACATGAGTTAAAAGTTCAAATTGTTGAAAACATTAGGTATTTTAAAATATTGTAAATTTGATAATTAATATTATTATTATTATTATTATTATTATTATTTTAAGTTTAAATATTTAAATTAATTTATATTTATTATTATAATTTTAAAATATTTAAAATTTATTATTAATTGTCTTAAATTTAATTTATAAATTTATTTATTTTGTTCGTTAAAGATTTATTATGAGTTTATTTTTTTATTATTGAAAAATTATTATAGTTTTATTTTTTGTTAGAGTAAACTGTCACTTTAGTCCCTGAAATTGTTATCGAGTTTCATATTAGTCCCTGGGATAATTAAATTAACTCTTTTGTCCCTGACTTTTTAAACCGTGATTCACGTTAGTCCCTAGGGCCAACTAAAGCTGACGGTTTGCTGATGTGTAACGTTACATAACGTTAAATGACAACATGGCCAGCCAGATGGACCTCAAACGCTGTCGTTTTGTGACACACATAGATTTAAACTCATGTCATTCACCTCAAACGCTGTCGTTTAAGAAGTTCACACCATTTTCATATCAAATGGTATGAGATTTGGGATTTTAGAGAGCACCCCTATTTGGAACCCTAATTTTTGCAATTGATTTGTAATCTATAAATTGAAGCTTCAGCCCCTCAATTGATTCGTAGTCAATGTCAGGGGTGAATGATAGAAGGTGCATACAAAGTATGGAGTCAAGAATGTCACATACAACAGAACACACAAATGAAGTTCTGAAATGTCACTGCAGATTGCGATGTGTGATAAGGGTTTTAGGTTCTGAAAAGAATCCTGGAAAATTGTACTATGGTTGCCCAAAAATAAAGGTAAGTGGGTTTCATTTCCCACGTTGGTGTTAATATGCTTAAAAGAGTTTATTTAACACTTGAATGATATATGTAGGTGAATGAACGTTGTGGATTTTTCATGTGGTTTAATGGTACTGTTGGTGTTGACAATGAAACTGTATCAGTGAAGAATGTTGAAGTTGAAGGTGAAGCTATTGACGAAAGATGGATGAAGAACATGTCAAGGAAGCTGAATGACTTACATTGTGAAGTTAAAAGACTAAATGTTATAGTTAATGTAAGGTGGGGTTGTTGGTTTTTTTGGTTGCATTTTTTATGGGTTTCGTTTTGAAGAACTAGGTTGGGATGAATGGGGGAGTTGATTAAATGTAATAATAACTCTGTTTACATATTTGAAGTATAAATGAACAATGAGATTATTGGCTTTATTGAATATAGTTGTTTATGTTTGATGGTTTATGCAAATTTTATCAGCAAATTTGAATGTTATCAGGTTATAGTTGAATGACTAAGGTAGCAGGTTATAGGTGAATGACTAATGTTACCAACAAAAACAACATTCATGACATTCATGCTTCTAAAAGCAAACAATTCCAGTTTGTATCTGGGCAATGTGGATGGCAACTGCAATCATATGAAGCCCTTCACTCCTTTATATTCTCTGTAATCCAAACCACCTTCATTTATCACCTTCGATTTGGGCAAGTTCTGTTGTTACATCATTACCAAGCTGTAAAACTCTATAATTTGTCCACGTTCATTTTTTATTATGATTATACATTCAAATTATCATATTGTAACCAAATAAAGTGCATAAAAATGAAAGTAACACAGTTGGCTTAACATAATGTCAGCATCATGACTTAACATAATAGATGAGAAAGTAACACAGTTGGCTTATGCCTACTAACTTCATCAATAATGAAAAAGAACATCAAAACAGAATACATGCTATCAGGTTAGAAAGAAAAATATGTTCCAGCAGTTGTCAATTAATGGTCTATCAGTGGCCTACAAAATAATTGTGCACAAATCTATGATCACTAATGTCTTGGATCCCTTATGGTAGGTGTTGGCATAAACTTAGCAGCAGTGTTGGCTGCATCAGTGTGTGGTGTTGGAGAATTTGTATGTGGACTGACTTTGTGAGGTTCAGTTGTATCCTTTGGAACCTGTGTTGGACCTGTTGCACATGATGAACCAACCCTCTTAATTGTCAATTTTGGCCTGAAGAGGTTGGTGGCAGATAAATTTTGTGTCTCCGGATACATCAGCACCAACTTCACCTAGGCCAGTATCAGATACTTCAGCTGGCCCAATAACTATTTCTTCAGATGACCCAATTGCAGACATCTGTCGCAACCGTAATTCCGACGAGACGACGAACTCACTAAAATTTTAAAATGATTTGTTTTTTATCAATGTGGAGTCGCCACCAAATTTTTATTTGAGGGAAAAATATTTGGAAAAAACCCTGACTCGAGGATGAGATTTAGGTTCGGGAGTCGGTTACGTGTGGGGAAGGTGTTAAGCACCCCACTCGCCTGTTCCGAAGAACAGTACCCTTAAACTGAGTGTGTGATTATTTGAAAATGATTTGATCCCTTTTATTAGAGTGAAAATAAATACTTGATGGTGGTTAGCCTGACAGGACTTGATCCTGCTCCTACGTATTCCCCGGTGCAATGGGAAACTCAAGGCTTACGTAGTTCTAGTTTATGAAGGCTTGACCTTCAAAAGTGCTTGAGAAAAGATTATTTTGTTTGTGAAGGCTTGACCTTCGAAAATGCTTGAGAAAAGATTATTTTAAAGATCTTGTTTTGAGAAAATTTTATCTTTGGGAGGGATTTTTGGCCCACTCATGCACAAGGCCCGAGACGGCTAAGGCAGCACGGGGACCTATACGAACTACTAAATGTTGAACCGCCAGTTCCCCATTTAGAGCCCATTGCGTGAGACCTAGAATCCTAAAATATTTAGAAAGGGAGGTTTTAGAGTCTTGAAGAGGACCTCAAGTCCACTCATGCACAAGGCCCGAGGCGGCTAAGGCAGCACGGGGACCTATACGAACTACTAAATGTGGAGCAGCAGGTAAACCACCAGTTCCCCATTTAGAGTTCATTGCGTGAGACTTAAAAATCCCGAAACATTTGGAAAAAGATTTTCAGAATTTTGAAAAGAAATAAATTGCAAACTATTTTGTCTTTGAGTAAAAGAAAACTTGAATTTAATAGAAGAATTTTCATTTTTTGACTTTTGGGGTAATTGAGTTTTTAATGTAATTGTTTAGCAATTATGGAAAGTTAGGATGATTTGGTAATTTAGAAATTTTTATGAATTTATTTGAAAATCTTATGAGTTTATTTAGGAATTTTAGAATTTTTGCTAATTTTCTTAATTTCTTGAATTTTTTTTAATAATTTTTAAATTCTTGAATTTTTTATTAATTTCTTAATTTCTTGAATTTTTATTAATTTTTGAATTTCTGGAATTTTTTATTAATTTTTGAGTTTCTGGAATTTTTTATTAATTTTTGAATTTCTGAAATTTTTTATTATTTTTTTGAATTTTTATTAAATCTGGAATTTTTTATTTGTTAATTCTGGAATTTTTTATTAATTTTGGAAATTTTTTATTAAATCTGGAATTTTTTATTAGTTTTCCTATTTTCTGTAAAAAAAATTTATTAATCTTCCTGTTTTCTGCAATTTTTATTAATTTTGTGGGGACAGAATAGGCATTAAGTGGATTCCCAATGTCATGAAGGTAATTTTGGAATTTTAGACTTGAGGGGCTTTGAAATTAAGATGAGATTTGCATGGTCTGGGAAAAAAAAGTTTCTTGGGAGAATCGAACCCAGGCACAAGAATTTGGGGGCTAGCCAACTAACCAACTTAACTACGTTCAGGTGCTGGTCATGGTCTCGCTCTACTAACTTATGTCAAAAGCCAAAAATTAATTGAATTGTGTAAGAAAAAGGCCGCCCAGCGGATTCGAACCGAGGGCGTGGAGGGTGATTGGCAGGCGCTTGACCACCAGGCCATATTACTGGCTGAGCTTTCACCCTCCTAAATTAAATCTAAACCACACCTCAGGGGCCTGGAGTTCGTACAATCGCACGCCGTGCACTAACGATAAGACTACGTGCTTTCGATTCCCTCTTTTCATTTTTGCCCAGAACCTATGCTTGACTCCTACGATGACCAAATCCCATCATGCTTTCAACTTAGTTTCTTTGCCCAACGTGGAACTCAAGGCAGAGTTCCTACACACAAGATTGGCTTGCCAACTGCCTAGGAGGTTTATTCCATCTACCCAGATCACAATCTGGGCTAAAAGAATGGGTTGAATCGAAACATCCTTGTTTTTCTTGGTTTTGCTAAAAATACAATGCAAGATTCTTGCTAGAAAGCTAAGCGCTTGAGGGCTTTTCAGCCTGAGCCAGAATACCATATTAATGCTCTTCCCGAAGAACAAAATAGAGCATATGTCAGAATAAGGGCGATTTTGAATTTATGAATTCCTTTAATCTTTAAGTAGAATATGGATATGCCCTTGGTTGCTCCGTTCTTAATACTAAAGGGATCTCCTGAATTGCTAGCAATTTTATAAGGACTCAATAGAGGCTCAAAAAATCGTCGTCCCATCTCCAATTTCAGAGGACCAACTTCCTATATAGCTATAACGTCCAATGCACTCAAATCATGCAGCTTATTTCAGTGACAGTTTTTTTTGCTTAAAGAAGAAACAATAGACATGATCGATGAAAAACAGAGTCTTGCCTAATTCTTGATTAAAAGAGAAAGAAGGACGAATCCTCGCATAACAATGTTAATCTAAACCATTAGTATGGAAATTCTAAGGTTCTGCTAGGGATCAACCTATTCTCTACACAGAGATTAGATACAAGGAAGGAGAACCGACCTGTTATGCGATCAATCTGATTCTCACACTCGAATGTTGCCTCTCAGAGCTTGGTTCCAGCCTTCATTACCGATAGCAGAGCCGATCATAACCTCGGGAGTCCTCTCCGGCGAACCCCCTCTTCATCCAAAGTGTCCCTGGAGAAGCTGTAACCCTCTCTTCTTTCTTGCCAAATCCCCCTTTTCTGTTTCGAAAAAACAACCCCCTCTATTAAAACCGTTTTTCCGTTTTTATATATTTTTTTTATTAATCTATTTTTCTATTTTTAAATTTTTAATTTTATTTTTCTTTTTCCAGATTTTAATTTTTATTCAAATCCTTCTCTCCTTTTTTTTCTTTAGATTTTTATTTCAAAACGTTTTTATTTTGATTTTTGTTTTTGATTTTTTTTGTTTTTAATTTTAGTTTTAATTTTTCCAGATTTGGTATTTTTGTTTTTGGTTTTCATCAATTCTCTTTTTATTGTTTTCTTTTAATTTTATTTATTTACATTAGTGTGGGTTTTTTAATCAATTGGGGCCTCGGACATAAATAGGTGTTTACAGTTTGCCCCTCTTTACTCACTTTCTTACCAGATAATGTGAGAAACAATTCTCTGAATTATCGTGGTAGGAAATGAGTAAAGACGTAAACAGATTATGTCCGAGGCGAGCGCCGTGATAATCTCAGAATCACCATGTCCCTACGGTTACAGGACCCATGTGTGAGTGTTGTGATGCCGCAGTTATAAGAAGCTAAAGTATGGGGCCTGACAACATAGGCTTGAAAGCAGTAAATCTAGACTAGATGGTCGCCTGACAACATAGGCCCGAAAACGGTAAATTTAAACTATATGGCGGCCTGACAACGTAGGCCTGAAAGCAGTAAATCTAGACTAGATGGTGGCCTGACAACATAGGCCCGAAAAGTAAATCTAAACTAAAAGGTGGCCTGACAACATAGGCCTGAAAGCAGTAAGTCTAAACTATGGCGGCCTGACAACATAGGACTGAAAGCAGTAAATCTAAACTATGGGGCGGCCTGACAACATAAGCCTCAAAGCAGTAAATCTAAACTACAAGGCGGCCTGACAACATAGGCCTGAAAGCAGTGAATCTAAACTATAGCGGCCTGACAACATAGGCCTAAAAGCAGTAAATCTAAACTAAGGCGGCCTGACAACATAGGCCTGAAAGCAGTAAATCTAAACTATGGCGGTCTGACAACATAGGCCTGAAAGCAGTAAATCTAAACTATGGGGCGGCCTGACAACATAAGCCTCAAAGCAGTAAATCTAAACTACAAGGCGGTCTGACAACATAGGCCTGAAAACAGTGAATCTAAACTATAGCGGCCTGACAACATAGGCCTAAAAGCAGTAAATCTAAATTAAGGCGGCCTGACAACATAGGCCTGAAAGCAGTAAATCTAAACTATGGCGGCCTGACAACATAGGCCTGAAAGCAGTAAATCTAAACTATGGCGGCCTGACAACATAGGCCTGAAAGCAGTAAATCTAAACTATGGGGCGGCCTGACAACATAGGCCTGAAAGCAATAAATCTAAACTACAGTGGCCTGACAACATAGGCCTGAAAGCAGTAAATCTAAACTACAGTGCCCTGACAACATAGGCCAGAAAGCAGTAAATCTAAACTACAGCGGCCTGACAACATAGGCCTGAAAGCAGTAAATCTAAACTACAGGGTGGCCTGACAACATAGGCCTGAAAGCATAAATCTAAACTATGGCGGCCTGACAACATAGGCCTGAAAGCAGTAAATCTAAACTACAGGGTGGTCTGACAACATAGGCCTGAAAGCATAAATGTAAAGATGCAATGCTATGGCCTGAAAACATAGGCCAGTGAGAAGGAAGGTAAATATGTAATGCTATGACCTGACAACATAGGCCAGTGAGCAGGAAGGTAAAGATGCAATGCTATGACTTGACAACATAGGCCAGTGAGCAGGAAGGTAAAGATGCAATGCTATGGCCTGACAACATAGGCCAGTGAGCACGAATGCAAAGATGTAATGCTACGGCCTGACAACGTAGGCCAGTGAGCAAGAATGAAAGATGTAATGCTATGGTCTGACAACATAGGCCACTGAGCAAGAATGTAAAGATGCAATGCTATGGCCTGACAACATAGGCCAGTGAGCAAGAATACAAAGATGCAATGTTATGGCCTGACAACATAGGCCAGTGAGCAGGAATGCAAAGATGTAATGCTATGGCCTGAAAACATAGGCCAGTGAGCAAGAATGCAAAGATGTAATGCTATGGCCTGACAACATAGGCCAGTGAGCAAGAGTGTAAAGATGCAATGTTATGGCCTGACAACATAGGCCAGTGAGCAGGAAGGTAAAGATGTAATGTTATGGCCTGACAATATAGGCCAGTGAGCAAGAATGCAAAGATGTAATGCTATGGCCTGACAACATAGGCCAGTGAGCACGAATGCAAAGATGTAATGTTATGGCCTGACAACATAGGCCAGTGAGCAAGAATGCAAAGATGTAATGCTATGGCCTGACAACATTGGCCAGTGAGCAAGAATGTAAAGATGCAATGCTATGGCCTGACAACATAGGCCAGTGAGCAAGAATTCAAAGATGTAATGTTATGGCCTGACAATATAGGCCAGTGACCAAGAATGCAAAGATGTAATGTTATGGCCTGACAACATAGGTCAGTTAGCAAGAATGCAAAGATGTAATGCTATGGCCTGACAACATAGGCCAGTGAGCAAGAATGTAAAGATGCAATGTTATGGCCTGACAACATAGGCCAGTGAGCAAGAATGCAAAGATGTAATGCTATGGCCTGACAATATAGGTCAGTGAGCAAGAATGCAAAGATGTAATGTTATGGCATGACAACATAGGCCAGTGAGCAAGAATGTAAAGATGCAATGCTATGGCCTGACAACATAGGCCAGTGAGCAAGAATGTAAAGATGCAATGCTGTGGCCTGACAACATAGGCCAGTGAGCAAGAATGCAAAGATGTAATGTTATGTCCTGACAATATAGGCCAGTGAGCAAGAATGCAAAGATGTAATGCTATGGCCTGACAACATAGGTCAGTGAGCAAGAATGCAAAGATGTAATGCTATGGCCTGACAACATAGGCCAGTGAGCAAGAATGTAAAGATGCAATGCTATGGCCTGACAACATAGGCCAGTGAGCAAGAATGCAAAGATGTAATGTTGTGGCCTGACAATATAGGCCAGTGAGCAAGAATGCAAAGATGTAATGCTATGGCCTGATAACATAGGCCAGTGAGCAAGAATGTAAAGATGCAATGCTATGGCCTGACAACATAGGCCAGTGAGCAAGAATGCAAAGATGTAATGCTATGGCCTGACAATATAGGCCAGTGAGTAAGAATGCAAAGATGTAATGTTATGGCCTAACAATATAGGCCAGTGAGCAAGAATGTAAAGATGCAATGCTATGGCCTGACAACATAGGCCAGTGAGCAAGAATGTAAAGATGCAATGTTATGGCCTGACAACATAGGCCAGTGAGAAAGAATGCAAAGATGTAATGCTATGGCCTGACAATATAGGTCAGTGAGCAAGAATGCAAAGATGTAATGCTATGGCCTGACAACATAGGCCAGTGAGCAAGAATGTAAAGATGCAATGCTATGGCCTGAAAACATAGGCCAGTGAGAAGGAAGGTAAATATGTAATGCTATGACCTGACAACATAGGCCAGTGAGCAGGAAGGTAAAGATGCAATGCTATGACCTGACAACATAGGCCAGTGAGCAGGAAGGTAAAGATGCAATGCTATGGCCTGACAACATAGGCCAGTGAGCACGAATGCAAAGATGTAATGCTACGGCCTGACAACGTAGGCCAGTGAGCAAGAATGAAAGATGTAATGCTATGGTCTGACAACATAGGCCACTGAGCAAGAATGTAAAGATGCAATGCTATGGCCTGACAACATAGGCCAGTGAGCAAGAATACAAAGATGCAATGTTATGGCCTGACAACATAGGCCAGTGAGCAGGAATGCAAAGATGTAATGCTATGGCCTGAAAACATAGGCCAGTGAGCAAGAATGCAAAGATGTAATGCTATGGCCTGACAACATAGGCCAGTGAGCAAGAGTGTAAAGATGCAATGTTATGGCCTGACAACATAGGCCAGTGAGCAGGAAGGTAAAGATGTAATGTTATGGCCTGACAATATAGGCCAGTGAGCAAGAATGCAAAGATGTAATGCTATGGCCTGACAACATAGGCCAGTGAGCACAAATGCAAAGATGTAATGTTATGGCCTGACAACATAGGCCAGTGAGCAAGAATGCAAAGATGTAATGCTATGGCCTGACAACATAGGCCAGTGAGCAAGAATGTAAAGATGCAATGCTATGGCCTGACAACATAGGCCAGTGAGCAAGAATTCAAAGATGTAATGTTATGGCCTGACAATATAGGCCAGTGAGCAAGAATGCAAAGATGTAATGTTATGGCCTGACAACATAGGTCAGTGAGCAAGAATGCAAAGATGTAATGCTATGGCCTGACAACATAGGCCAGTGAGCAAGAATGTAAAGATGCAATGTTATGGCCTGACAACATAGGCCAGTGAGCAAGAATGCAAAGATGTAATGCTATGGCCTGACAATATAGGTCAGTGAGCAAGAATGCAAAGATGTAATGCTATGGCCTGACAACATAGGCCAGTGAGCAAGAATGTAAAGATGCAATGCTATGGCCTGACAACATAGGCCAGTGAGCAAGAATGTAAAGATGCAATGCTATGGCCTGACAACATAGGCCAGTGAGCAAGAATGCAAAGATGTAATGTTATGTCCTGACAATATAGGCCAGTGAGCAAGAATGCAAAGATGTAATGCTATGGCCTGACAACATAGGTCAGTGAGCAAGAATGCAAAGATGTAATGCTATGGCCTGACAATATAGGCCAGTGAGTAAGAATGCAAAGATGTAATGTTATGGCCTAACAATATAGGCCAGTGAGCAAGAATGTAAAGATGCAATGCTATGGCCTGACAACATAGGCCAGTGAGCAAGAATGTAAAGATGTAATGTTATGGCCCGACAACATACGCCAGTGAGCAAGAATGCAAAGATGCAATGCTATGGCCTGACAACATAGGCCAGTGAGCAAGAATGCAAAGATGTAATGCTATTGCCTGACAACATAGGCCAGTGAGCACGAATGCATTCTATCTTGCGTTTGAAGGTTTTTTGGCACTTGATGATTATTTTTGATGAAACTTGGGCAACTCGATTTTGCCCCAGTTTCGAAAATTGAGGAATGCCTTGGTTTGAGTGAGGTTTGGGCAAACATTTTGCCCCAGTTTAGGCCTTGATGAGATTGATGATGAGCTTGACTTGAATTTTCTGGGCCACTTTGCCCTATTGAACTTGATAGGAGTTGAGGAATTGAGGATTGTCTCAACTTGGGTTTTCTTGGGCAAATGTTTGCCCCGGTTTGGACTCGATCCAGAATCTGAGGATGACCTTAATTTGAACTTTTGTGGGCAAGCATTTGCCTCTGTTTGAACTTGATTTTGAGAGTGACCTCAAATTGAATTGTGTGGGCAAGCATTTGCCCTAGTTTGAACTTGATTTTGAGAGTGACCTCAAATTGAATTGTGTGGGCAAGCATTTGCCCCAGTTTGATTTTTCTAACGTTGAGGAATCGAGGATTGCCTCAACTTGAATTTTCTGGGCAAGTGTTTGCCCCAATTTTGTTCTTGGTTCAAAATTTGAGGATGGCCTCAAATTAAATTTTAATGGGCAGGCGCTTGCCCCACTTTGAGCTTGATCCATAATCTCAAACTGTATTTTTATGTGGGCAAGCATTTGCCCCAGTTTGAACTTGATTTGGTTTCAAATTATGATTGATTCAGAAAATTTAGTTTTGAAAAATGGGCTATGCAATGCTTGAATAAGGATGCTTTTGTGCTGTTTGAGTAAATGAGGAGAATGCAATAATGATGTGGGGTTCTTATTTCGATGCTTGAAATATGTAAAATGATGCAGGATTTTTATTTTGATGCTTGAAATCCTTATTTGATGAAACAGATGCTATTGAATGCAAACCACAAAATGGTGTAAAATTTTGTTTCTCTTGATTTTTTGATTTTTCTGACACATCCTTCCTCGACAACTCCATAGTGGGTATGAAAAGAATCAAGAATCAGGACGAGTTGGATTGACTCGATTTCGGAGTTTTCTTGGTCAATTCTGTAAATTTGCTTTTGTCAGGATCTTTGAGATCCCACAATGGTCAGTAGTATTGAATAAGGCACACTCCTTCTTTGGTGGCATCATGGCTGGTAGGAAGACGAATCTTTGGGAAACATGTCATGTCGTGCTGCAACAGTCGAGGATTCATCCGACTTGTCATGACTTTTCAAAATTAATCTTTTTTATTTTTACATTTTTCACATCTCTTTTGGCATGTGCGCTATCAAGGTGCGCGAAGTGATTCTGGATGGTTAATGAAAAATATAGAGAAAGTTTGCAAAGGATGTTTGAGGTAGTACTTGAAAGGAAAAATGACAAAAAGGTGTAGGTTTGATCGCCCAAATGGCAACTTTTGATGAAGAATGTCAGTGCTCCTTTTCATAATCTTGATTGTCAAATTAACCAAACTTGAGAAATGGCAAAATTTTGCCCTAGTTTTAGGAACATATGAGGTGTAGAAATGTCATGTTGTCTTGGGATTCCTAGATTGACCTTAATTTTTGCCTGGGTTGTTCTTTTGAGTTGCTGACTTAGCGGGTTTTTGTTTGATCGTGCCCTAACTTTTGCCTAGGTCTCTTTTGAAGATTGTTGACCTAGCGGGCCTTCTGCTTGATTTCGCCCTAGCTTTTGCCTAGGTCGCCCTTACGGGCTTTCGACCTAGCAGGCCTTCTGCTTGATTGTGCCCTAACTTTTGCCTAGGTCTTCTTTGATGATTGTAGACCTAGCGGGCGTTTGTTTGATCGTGCCCTAACTTTTGCCTAGGTCTCTTTTGAAGATTGTCGACCTAGCGGGCCTTCTGCTTGATTGCGCCCTAACTTTTGCCTAGGTCGCCCTTACGGGCTTTCGACCTAGCGGGCCTTCTGCTTGATTGTGCCCTAACTTTTGCCTAGGTCTTCTTTGATGATTGTAGACCTAGCGGGCGTTTGTTTGATCGTGCCCTAACTTTTACCTAGGTCTCTTTTGAAGATTGTCGACCTAGCGGGCCTTCTGCTTGATTGCGCCCTAACTTTTGCCTAGGTCGCCCTTACGGGTTTTCGACCTAGCGGGCCTTCTGCTTGATTGTGCCCTAACTTTTGCCTAGGTCTTCTTTGATGATTGTCGACCTAGCGGGCTCTTATATGATCCTGATTTTTTCCTGAATTGTTGTTGAAAACCGGCAATACCTTTTTTGATCATGACTTTGTCGATTCATTATTTTGAACTTTAACCCTACTTTTTCCTGGATTATTTTTGGCTTTTAATCCAGCGGGCTTCTCTTCTTCTTGAATTTTATGTTTTGACCTTGATTTTGCCTGGATCATTTAAGGCTTCCAATTCAGCGGATCTTTTCTTCCATCCCTAATTTTTCCTGGATTTAAACTTGGTTCCAGCGGGATATTTTTTTTTGACAATACACCTTGAATGGTGATCTAGAATCCCTCATTGTTTTTTCTGCTTCCTCATTGGGTTTTTCTCTTTTAGCTTGATTAATTCGACGTTCAAGATTACTTATTACAGCACTGGCATCCTCACCAATTGGTATTTATTGTTTTGGTATAGGAATAAGAAGTAGGCTGAATGATGAAAAGGATGATAAATTTTAGAAGTAAAGTCAAAATGTAAAGCACGTGCTCAAGTAATATGAAAAATGTAACTTTTGCATTATTTATTGAGATTTATTTACAAAAGATTGATTTTGAAAAGTATGACAAATCTTGGATGATCTTCCTCGATAACTTGATTTTCACAAAGCAACTGGTCGTGCTATTCTCATTTCTTAGCCAGCAGATGAGCTCTCATGATTCAGCACTTGGATTAGGAGCGATTTTCCCAAAATCTAGCTGTTTAGCATCAATCAGGCCTTGCACCTTATGCTTCAGAACCTGGTAGTTTTTGGTAGAATGACTGATGTACCCCGCATGGTAGCCACATATGGCATTGGCATCGTACCATTTAGGGTATGGTGGTTCTTGAGGTTTCAGAGAGTAAGGAACCACCAAGGAGCTCTGGATTAACTGAGGGAGCAGCTCAGTGTAGGTCATTGGAATTGGATCAAACTGGACAGGATCTTTCTCCTTTTTCTGACTTTGGCTAGAATTTGAGCTCATGGCTTGTATTTGGACCGTGTATGGTGTGGGCGGTCAGGTTTGCGTTGGGTAATTGTAAGTTGGTGGATAGGTGGTTTGGTAGGCGGTGGCGACGTAAGGATATGGTATGTAGGGTGTATGTGGTGATGGTTGGAAACCAGTCAGTCCATAAAGTGCCACCGGAGGTGTATACTATCCTTGACCAGAAGCTACATTATAAGCGTCACCTGCCCTCTTCTTTTCTGTAGAGGCGTCAACTATCCCTATGGCGTTGTGTGTGATTCTTCCTCGGCGCATGCCACCCTCGATCCTTTCTCCAATGATGACGACATCAGAGAAGCTAGGAGTCACACTGCCAATCATCTTGTCATAGAAAGGATCTTGGAGTGTGTCAATGAATGTGCTGACCAGCTCTTTCTCGGATAATGGAGGTTGTACTTGAGCGGCTAACCCATCCATCTTTGAGCATACTGCTTGAAGGTCTCATCCCCCTTCTTGGCCATATTCTGGAGTTTGGGTTCGATCAGGAGGCATCTCCACGTTGTACTGGTATTGTTTAAGGAAGGCCTCAGCCCAAATCCCTCCATGAACGGATGTGGATCCGCTCTAGCTGTGTATACCAGTTGGCAGCAGCCCCAGTTAAGCTGTTTTGAAATAAATGGATAAGCAGCTTATCGTCGTGCATGCAAGGAGACATCTTCCTGCAGTACATGGCCAAATGGCTCTTCGAGCAGCTAGTTCCTTGATACTTCTCGAATTCAGGAACCTTGAATTTGGGAAGGATGACCACGTCTGGTACTAAGCATAGATCAGATGCATCTTTGGCTTCATAAGAGTTTCCCTCAATTGCCCGGATCCTGTCCTCTAGACCCTTCCATTTTCCTGTATCCTCAGTTGAACGATGGCTTGGGTATTCCTCATGCATATGGTGGAGGTGAGAAGGTGGTATGTATGATGGGTGCAACCCTTGGGTGAACATAGGATGTGTTCCCCCAATGGCTGTTTGGTAGGCTTGTGAGGTGGTGTTTGGAATGGCATAGGGGATGCCTGTGGTGTTAGAGGGTAGGTTGTGTGTTTGGGTTTGTATTTGGGCTTGTGTTTAGGTTAGTGTGTGTGTATGCCCATGAGGATACCCGTAATGAACCCCTTCGGTTAGCGGAGGCATAGTTGATGGTGGAGTGAACCCAGGAGGATGTGACGGGTCTGTTGGTTCTTTCGGCAAGGATTCCGTCGCCTCCTTCTGTTTAGACTGCTGGATGGCCTCCATTAGCTTGACCATCTGTTCCTTCAGTGATTTAATCTCATTTATTAACTCCTCATTTTGTCTCTCCAGTTCATCCAAGATTCTTGATTGTGCCTAAGTTCTATAAGGATGTTGAGGAAGCTGTGTTTCTCTAATTTTCTGGTGAAATTATAAATTGATTTTTGAGAAATAATTTGAATGCAGAAATCATGAATGATAAAGATGTTAATGTAGTGAGTATGAAAAAAGGTATGGAATGATTTTTCTTGAAATCTTTCTTTCTTTTTTTTTTATGATAAACTTTTGACAGGGTGAATGAATTAATATCATGCACAAATAAGTTTTAGAGATTTGAAGTTTGACTATGTTGACAATAAATCAAAGTTGCTTTATTTGTTCATCTTTGATTTTTAACAAATTTTGGATTTTTTGGTATTTTTTATTTTGCTAGAAAACATTTAGTTTTGTTTAGGAAAACTTTTTAGTTTTGCTAGAATCTTTCTAGAAAGCATTCTTTAGGTTTTCGAAATTTCATTTTCTCTCTTTTGAATCTTTTCATTTTTTTATTTTCAAAAGATTATTTTCCTAATTTCCTATTTCTAAAACGTCCTTTTTAGTTTTTTTTTTGGGATCTTTTCATTATTTTCAAAATATTTTTCTAATTTTCTTAGGAACTTCCTCCTTCTATTTTGTTTTTCTTGATTTGATTTTTGTATCCCCAATTGTAGCCTTCGAATCCCTTGTATCTTGAAAGGGGTGTGTGTGCCCTCTTTGCTTTTTTGTGTGAGTTACCTGTCCTAAGGATCTATGGCCTTTTGTATGAACCTCTCAAAAGTGGTTATTAATCCTAAGGTGTATAGGTCACTAGAGCCAAGTTCCAGTCCATAATGCTTGCCACAACAGTAGAAGTAGCCACTAGTTGTGGGGCATTACAAATAGGACGCATTCTAGCCGGGATTTTCGTGATAGCCAATCAGGACGTAGGCCCCAGAGTGACACCACTAGATCCCTCTGTCCTAGGTAGCACTCAGACCCTGGTATAGGGCCCCACTCATGATAAATGCACATGAAATGTATAAGGGCACACAAATGATTGGGATACCTGCAATTGGGGAAATTATACAGATATATATAGCAATTTATTGTTTGTCTACCCTAAGGTTGTATAATGAATAAACAAATAAACAACAGATAGACAAACAAATCATGCAAATAAAAGAGAGATCGTGCGAATAAACAAAAAAGAGATCAAATACAATGCACATTCAATCAAAATGGGCTTGACTCTCCAAAGTCCCCAGCGGAGTCGCCATCTGTCGCAACCGTAATTCCGACGAGACGACGAACTCACTAAAATTTTAAAATGATTTGTTTTTTATCAATGTGGAGTCGCCGCCAAATTTTTATTTGAGGGAAAAATATTTGGAAAAAACCCTGACTCGAGGATGAGATTTAGGTTCGGGAGTCGGTTACGTGTGGGGAAGGTGTTAAGCACCCCACTCGCCTGTTCCGAAGAACAGTACCCTTAAACTGAGTGTGTGATTATTTGAAAATGATTTGATCCCTTTTATTAGAGTGAAAATAAATACTTGATGGTGGTTAGCCTGACAGGACTTGATCCTGCTCCTACGTATTCCCCGGTGCAATGGGAAACTCAAGGCTTACGTAGTTCTAGTTTATGAAGGCTTGACCTTCAAAAGTGCTTGAGAAAAGATTATTTTGTTTGTGAAGGCTTGACCTTCGAAAATGCTTGAGAAAAGATTATTTTAAAGATCTTGTTTTGAGAAAATTTTATCTTTGGGAGGGATTTTTGGCCCACTCATGCACAAGGCCCGAGGCGGCTAAGGCAGCACGGGGACCTATACGAACTACTAAATGTTGAACCGCCAGTTCCCCATTTAGAGCCCATTGCGTGAGACCTAGAATCCTAAAATATTTAGAAAGGGAGGTTTTAGAGTCTTGAAGAGGACCTCAAGTCCACTCATGCACAAGGCCCGAGGCGGCTAAGGCAGCACGGGGACCTATACGAACTACTAAATGTGGAGCAGCAGGTAAACCACCAGTTCCCCATTTAGAGTTCATTGCGTGAGACTTAAAAATCCCGAAACATTTGGAAAAAGATTTTCAGAATTTTGAAAAGAAATAAATTGCAAACTATTTTGTCTTTGAGTAAAAGAAAACTTGAATTTAATAGAAGAATTTTCATTTTTTGACTTTTGGGGTAATTGAGTTTTTAATGTAATTGTTTAGCAATTATGGAAAGTTAGGATGATTTGGTAATTTAGAAATTTTTATGAATTTATTTGAAAATCTTATGAGTTTATTTAGGAATTTTAGAATTTTTGCTAATTTTCTTAATTTCTTGAATTTTTTTTATTAATTTTTTAATTTCTTGAATTTTTTATTAATTTTTTAATTTCTTGAATTTTTTATTAATTTCTTAATTTTTGAATTTCTGGAATTTTTTATTAATTCTGGAATTTTAGACTTGAGGGGCTTTGAAATTAAGATGAGATTTGCATGGTCTGGGAAAAAAAAGTTTCTTGGGAGAATCGAACCCAGGCACAAGAATTTGGGGGCTAGCCAACTAACCAACTTAACTACGCTCAGGTGCTGGTCATGGTCTCGCTCTACTAACTTATGTCAAAAGCCAGAAATTAATTGAATTGTGTAAGAAAAAGGCCGCCCAGCGGATTCGAACTGAGGGCGTGGAGGGTGATTGGCAGGCGCTTGACCACCAGGCCATATTACTGGCTGAGCTTTCACCCTCCTAAATTAAATCTAAACCACACCTCAGGGGCCTGGAGTTCGTACAATCGCACGCCGTGCACTAACGATAAGACTACGTGCTTTCGATTCCCTCTTTTCATTTTTGCCCAGAACCTATGCTTGACTCCTACGATGACCAAATCCCATCATGCTTTCAACTTAGTTTCTTTGCCCAACGTCGAACTCAAGGCAGAGTTCCTACACACAAGATTGGCTTGCCAACTGCCTAGGAGGTTTATTCCATCTACCCAGATCACAATCTGGGCTAAAAGAATGGGTTAAATCGAAGCATCCTTGTTTTTCCTGGTGTTGCTAAAAATACTGTAAACACCCATTTATGTCCGAGGCCTCCAACCAGAAAATTAATCAAGATAAATAAATAAATAAAGAAAAAAAAAAAACAAAAAAACAGAAAACAGAAAACAGACAAATAGAAAAAACGATAATAAAGTCAAGTTTTTTTACATAATAAATTCTGGAAAAGTCAAATGTAGAAAAGAAAAAGAAAAATAATAAGTAGAAAAGGTTAAAGAAAATTAAAATAAAAAATCAGAAAAGAAAAATCAGGAAAAATAAATATTTCAAAATCTGAATAAATAAATAGTTTGAAATCTGGAAAATAATTGAAAGATAAGTAAACAATTAAAATCAAAAAAAAAAAAAAAAAAAAAAAGAAAATAGTTTTTGAAAAAGACTAAAAAAAAAAACAGATTAAAAATAAAAATTAAATAGATACACAAATGAAATTAAAAATTATATATAAAACCCAAAACGAAACAAAAGATAATAATATTAAAAACAGAATATCAAAAACAGAATTATAAAAAAAAAAAAAAAAAAAAAAAAAAAAAGAATTAGAAAAACAAAAAGAGGATATAAAAGGAAAAAACGGAATTGGCGAAAAGGGGGGGGGGAATTTTTTTTTCTGAAAATAAGAAGGGTCGATTTCTCTGGAGCGTAAAAATTCTCTGGAATTCAAGCTTCTGGAATCGGCGCCGGAACGTGACCAGATTCAAGAAAATCGGATCAAAGGCAAGGTAGAAGGGTGGAGAATTCTCTCTTTCTGGTTCTTGGAAGAGAGAGGAATACCTGATCGAGATTCGGCATGCATTTCAGAAGGAAAAGAGCCGAGTGGAAGGATTAGACAAAATCTTTGAGTTTGTACCTTGAAGGAAGAAAAGAAATCGTCATTTCAGGTTAGTGATCCTTTCAATCATGCAATTACAAAGTTTGCTATCCAGGTGAATCTTGAACAAGATTAAATGAGTTTGCGTAGTTGCCATTAGCAATTGTTGCATCCATGCACGATACGAGATTTCAAGAACGATTTAAAATTGTGCATTACATAGGATCGAACCATGGCTGGGTACGTTGGCATGCATTACGATATTATTCCATATCTTTTATGTCTATGATTATAAGACGCAGAGATTGTTCAAGAAAGATAAGTAAAGAATCATGGCCGAATAATGTTCATACACTTCGGATTCACAAAATTAGCATCGATCTACGTTTTGCCGATCAATATTGGATCCTCCCAAATGATCTGCTGTATGCTAGACTGATAGGCGTGGTCTGTTTGATCAAATAACTAGCGAAAATTACGAAGATAAGATGAGGATAATTACTCTAAAAAATGAATAATGTAATGATCGAAGTAACATTATTAATAAGAGAGGAAACAGAGGACCCCTCGTCCTGCTATCACAGTAGTCTCAACGCTGCATTCAACTTCCAGGATGATTGCTGGTGCAATGCTAAAGGGAATAGAAAAGATACAGTGATATTGTGAGGAGTGCTTGAATCCCAAATAACTGGTTACCAAGAATAAGTCAACATTTGAAACCTAATACTGGAGCCCCATGCGAAACTGAGTGTATTGGTTGATTCTCCTCAGAGGCAGAACAAAATCCATGTTTGTTAGCAAGATCGTATTTGTAGGTACCAGAGTATCAGCCTGGGTTGACGTCACAATTGCCAAGAATTCATATTAATGGTCCTTGGTAGATTAGAGCGATTGGGAGTGGTTCAGACGCCCTTGCTAGGCTTGATCAGCTGGTTGATGGAATCAGAATTCGAATTAAGACAATGGCTGCTCATATGTCCAGAGTAGTGATTGATGATTACTATGTAGGTAGCTTAATTTTGAAGCAAAAAGCTAGTCACCACCAACAAAGAATGGCAGTGATATCTGTCGAAGCACAGGTTTAAATTTCAGCCTGAGAAGAGCAGTTAATGAAGTCTGCAAATTCATCTGATCAGAAAACTCCATTTGGAAGAACACTTAAGTTAATACCAAGATCATACTACTTGCCTCATCCTGACAAAAAAGGAAAATGGCGGAGAGGATACTCATCTTCTATGCTCTAAGTAACCAGCAATAAGAGTGGTTGATAGTGATTTGTCCAGTTCTAGCCAGGTTGTTACCCCTGCTACACCTAGAAATGTCTTTGTTGTCGGTATGGATGGGCAATTCAGCAACTTGTACAAAAATGAGGTTACAGCAGCAGTAGCTCTTGCCATAAAAGCCAATTCTAGCGTTCCCAAACCAGGGTGTGCACGTGCATGGTCCATATACCATCAATTAGTTTGCTCACAAAGCCTTTTAATAAAAGTTGAGAGGTCTCAACACTAAACAAAAGCTCGGCTTAGTGGCTAAGACGATGACGTATTTTAGATGCCCCCTGTTCGAATCCTGGGGAAAAGCATTTTGGAATATTTCCAATTCCTCAGACTACCCTTCACCCATTAGAAAGACTGAATTGCCCCAACAATTCCACGAAATTACCGAACTGCCCTTATCCCATTAGAAAGACAGAATTGTCCCTCAACGAGACCAAATTCCAGAAAATTTAGAAAATTTAGAAAATAAATAAAAATTTAGAAAATAAAATAAAAATTCTAGAAAATCAGAAAATTAATAAAAATTTACAGAAAATTAGAAAATTAATAAAAATTTACAGAAAATCAGAAAAATTAATAAAGAATTCCAGAAAATAAAAAATTAATAAAAAAATTCTAGAAAATTGGAAAATTAATAAAAATTCCAGAAATTAATTTTTCAGAAAATCCATAAACATTCATAAAAATTCAAAAATTCATAAAAAACTCATAATTGCTAAATAATTACATTAAAACCCCGATTAATCTGAAAATAAAAATGAAGATCTTTTATTATATTCAAGCTTTCTTTCTATTCAAAGATCGATATCCTTTACAAATTATTTCTACCTTAAAAATTTAAAGATTCTTTTCTGATGTTTTGGGCTTTTCAAGTCTCACACAATGGACTCTAAATGGGGAACTGGCGGTTTACCTGCTGTTCAATATTTAGTAGTTCATATAGGTCCTTGTGCTGCCTTAGCCGCCTCGGACCTTGTGCATGAGTGGACTAGAAGTCCTTCAAAACTTTAAAAATATCTTTTTCTAATACTTTGGAATTCTAGGTCTCACGCGATGGACTCTAAATGGGGAACTGGCGGTTTACCTGCTGTTCAACATTTAGTAGTTCGTATAGGCCCCTGTGCTGCCTTAGCCGCCTTGGGTCTTGTGCATGAGTGGGCCAAAAATCCCTCCCAAAGATAAAGCTTTCTCAAAACAAAATCTTTAAAATAATCTTTTCTCAAGCATTTTCGAAGGTCAAGCCTTCACAAACCAAATAATTTTTTCTCAAGCGCTTTTGAAGGTCAAGCCTTCATAAACTAGAACTACGTAAGCCTTGAGTTTCCCATTGCACCGGGGAATACGTAGGAGCAGGATCAAGTCCTGTCAGGCTAACCTCCATCAAGTATTTATTTTCACTCTAATAAAAGGGATCAAACTATTTTTAAATAATCACACACTCAGTTTAAGGGTACTGTTCTTTGGAACAGGCGAGTGGGGTGCCTAACACCTTCCCCACTCGTAACCGACTCCCGAACCTAAATCTCTTCCTTGAGTCAGGGTTTTTCCAAATCTTTTCCCTTAAATAAAAATTTGGTGGCGACTCCACATTCAAATAAAAATCATTTTTAAAATTTTAACGAGTTCGTCGTCCCGTCGGAATTACGGTTGCGACAGATGGCGACTCCACTGGGGATTTTAGAGAGTCAAGCCCATTCAATTGAGTGTGTCATAGTTGATCCCTTTCCTGTTTATTTGCACGATTTCATTCTTATATCGTTTGCACGATTTATTTATCTGTTTTTGTTTATTTTCTGTATAACCCTAGGATAGACAAACAATAAATTGCTATATATATCTGTGCAATTTCCCCAATTGCAGGTATCCCAAATTTGTGTGCCCTCCACACTTTGCATATGCTTTCCATCATGAGTGGGGCCCTATACCCGGGTCTGAGTGCTACCTAAGGTAGAGGGATCTAGTGGTGTCACGCTGGGGCCTACGTCCTGTGTGGCTATCACGAAAATTCCAGCTAGAGTGCGTCCTATTCATAATGCCCCACAACTAGTGGCTACTTCTACTGTTGTGGCAAGCATTATGAACTGGAACTTGGCTCTAGTGACCTTTATACCTCTAGGATTACAACCTACCTTGAAGAGGTTCATGCATTAAAAGCCATAGATCCTTAGGACAGGTAACCCACACAAGAAGCAAAGAGGGCACACACACCCTTTTCAAGATACAAGCGATTTGAAGGCTACAATCGGGGAGATACAAAAATGAAATCAAGATAAAAATTAAGAAAACCAAAATAGAAGGAGAAAATTCCTAAGAAAAATTAGAAAAATATTTTGAAAATATTGAAAAGAAAAAACAAAAACAAACTTAAAAAGATGTTTTAAAAATAGAGAAATTAAACAATCTTTTGAAAATACTGAAAAATAAAAAGATTCAATAGACAGAAAAGGAAACATTGAAAACCTAAAGAATGCTTTCTAGGAAGATTTTAAACAAAACTAAAGTTTTCTAGCAAAATAAAAAGTATCAAAACTCCTAAAAACAAGTTGTTAAAAATCAAGGATGAATAAATAAAGCCACTCTGATTCATTTTCAAAATAGTCAAAACTTCAAAAGTCTCTAAAAATTATTTGCACATAGCATTGATTCATTCATTCATTCATAGATCTAAAAAAAAATAGATTTCAAAAATCATTCTACACATTTTCATTACATTAACATCTCTATCATTCACGTTTTGTTGCATTCAAATTATTTCACAAAAATTAATTTTTAACTTCACCAGAAAATTGGAGAAACACAACCTCCTCGACATCCTTATAGAACTTGAGCACAATCAAGAATCATGGATGAGCTGGAGAGACAAAATGAGGAGCTAAGAAATGAGGTCAAATCATTGAAGGAACAGATGGCCAAGTTAATAGAGGCCATCCAGCAGTCTAAACAGAAAGAGGCGACGGAACCCTTGCCAAGAGAACCAACCGACCCAACACACCCTCCTGGCTTCACTCCACCATTAAACATACCTTCGCAAACAGAAGAGGTTCACAATCGGTTTCCTCATGGGTATGCACCCTCATACAACCAAACACAAACCCAAACACAAGCCCAAATACAAACCCAAACACACAACCTACCCTCTAACACCACAGGCATCCCCTATCCCATTCCAAACACCACTTCACAAGCTTACCAAACAGCCGTTGGAGGAACACATTCTATGTTCACCCAAGGGCCGCACCCTATATACATACCGTCTTCTTATCCCCTCCACATGCCTGAGGAATACCCAAGCCGTCCTTCAACTGAGGATACAGAAAAATGGAAGGGTCTAGAGGACAGGATCCGGGCAATTGAGGGAAATGCTTATGAAGCCAAAGATGCATCTGATCTATGCTTGGTACCAAACGTGGTCATCCCTCCCAAATTCAAGGTTCCTGAATTCGATAAATACCAAGGAACCAGTTGTCCAAAGAAACATCTGACTATGTACTGTAGGAAGATGTCTGCATGTACTTACGATGAGAAGCTTCTCATCCACTTCTTCCAAGACAGCTTAACAGGGGCAGCTGCAACCTGGTACACTCAGCTAGAGCGGACACACATCCGTTCATGGAGGGATCTGGCTGAGGCTTTCCTCAAACAATATCAGTACAATGCCGAGATGGCTCCCGATCGAACCCAACTCCAGAATATGGCCAAGAAGGGGGATGAGACCTTCAAGCAGTATGCTCAAAGATGGAGGGAGCTAGCTGCTCAAGTGCAACCTCCACTATCTGAAAAAGAGCTGGTCAGCACGTTCGTAGACACACTCCAAGGTCCTTTCTATGACAAGATGATTGGCAGTGTGACTTCTAGCTTCTCTGATGTCATCATCATTGGAGAAAGGATCGAGGGTGGCATGCGTCGAGGAAAAATCATGCACAACGCCACAAGGACAGTTGGCGCCTCTACAGAAAAAAGGAGGACAGGTGAAGCTTACAATGTGGTTTCTAATCAAGGCCAATACATTCCTCAAATGGCACAGTATGGTCCAACTGGCTTCCGACCGCCACCGTATACACCATACACACCTTACACACCATATCCCTACATTGCTACCACCTACCAAACACCATACCCTCCTACTTACAATTACGCGACACAAGTCCGGCCACCAACACCATACACGGCCCAAACACAAGCCATAAGCCAAAATACCAACCAAGGTCAGAAAAAGGAGAAGAAGTCTGTCCAATTTGACCCTATCCCAATCTCCTATACCGAGCTGCTACCTCGGTTGATTCAAAACTCTCTAGTCGCGCCTTATCCTTTGAAACCTCAAGAGCCACCATATCCTAATTGGTACAATCCAAATGCCAGATGTAATTACCATGCAGGATTTATTGGTCATTCTACTGAGGATTGCTTAGCATTGAAGCGAAAGGTACAAAGCCTGATTGATGCAAAATGGCTGGATTTTGGGAGGCTTGCTCCTAATACAGAAAACAATCCGTTGCCAAATCACGAGAGCCCGTCAGCCAGCTGAAAGAGACGGGAATAGCACGACAGGGCGCCTTGTACAAATTGAGGATATTCATCCAGAAATTCTCGTACTTTTCAAAGATAATCTTTTGTAAATAAATTTCAATGATTAATACAAAACTTACATTTTTCATGTTTTTGGAGCACGTGCTTCACATCATTGGCTTTACTTTTTTTAAAAAAAAAAAAAAAAAAATAATAATAATAATAATAATAATAATTATTTTGCCATCCCTTTATCCATCCAACCCGCTTCTTATTCCTATATCCAAACAATAAATACCGATTGGTGATAATGCTAGTACTGTAATAAACAATCTTGAACGTCTAGTTAATCAAGCTCAAAGGAAAAAGCCCAATGAGGAAGCAGAATAACAACCAGGGATTCTAGATCCCTATTCAAAGTGTCTTGTCAAATAAAACATCCCGCTGGAATCAAGTCTAAATCCAGGCAAAATTTAGGGATACAAAATAAGATCCGCTGAATTGGAAGCCAAGATGACCCTGGCAAGGTCGATGTCAAAATTCAAAATTCAAGGAAAAGAAGAGGACCTGCTGGATTAAAGTAAAAATAATAATCCAGGCAAAATTAAGGTCAAAACATGAAATTCAAGAAGAAGAGAAACCCGCTGGATTAAAAGTTAAAAGAATCCAGGCAAAAATAGGGTTAAAGTTCAAAATAATGATTAGAAAAAGGTCTTGCCGGTTTACAACAACAATTCAGGCAAAAATCAGGATCATATAAGAGCCCGCTAGGTCGAAAACCCGTAAGGGCGACCTAGGCAAAAGTTAGGGCACAATCAAGCAGAAGGCCCGCTAGGTCGAAAACCCATAAGGGCGACCTAGGCAAAAGTTAGGGCGCAATCAAGCAGAAGGCCCGCTAGGTCGACAACCCTCAAAGAAGACCTAGGCAAAAGTTAGGGCACACAATCAAGAGCCCGCTAGGTTGAAAACCCGTAAGGGCAACCTAGGCAAAATTTAGGGCAATACAAAAGACCTGCTGGGTTAAAAGCTCAAAGGAACAACCCAGGGAAAATTAAGGTCAATCCAAGAATTCCAAGACAACATGACATTTCTGCACCTCATATATTCATAAAACTGGGGCAAAATTTTGCCATTTTCTCGAGTTCGATTAATTCGACAATCAAGATTATGAAAAGCAGCACTGGCATTTTTCACCAAAAGGTGCCATTTGGGCAATCGAACTCATATCTTTTGTCATCTTTCCCTTTCAAGTACACTACCTCAAACATCCTTTGCAAACTTTCTCTATATTTTTTCATTAACCATCCAGAATCACTTCGCACCCCTCAATAGTGCACATGCTAAAAGAGATGTGAAAAATGTAAAAATAAAAAGGATTAATTTTGAAAAGTTATGACAAGTCGGATGAATCCTTGACCGTTGCAACACGGTAGGATTATTTCCCAAGGATTCATCTTCCTACCAGCCATGATGCCACCAAAGAAGGAGTGTGTCTTAATCAATACTGTTGACCATTGTCGGGTCATGAAGATCCTAGAAAAGAAGCTCCAAAGTTGATCAAGAAGCCAAGAGATTGACCAAAACACCGAACTTAAGTCAATCTAACTCATCCTAATTTTTGATTCTTGTCACACCAACTAGGGGGTTGTCGAGGAAGGATGTGTTAAAAAAAATCAAGAGAAACAAAAATTTTACACCATTCCATGGTTTGCACAGCATTTGTTTCATCAAGTAAATATTTCAAGCATCAAAATAATAGCCACATCATGGCATGCATTCATCCCACAACATCCATTTCATCCAAATTATTTCAAGCATAAAAAAGGTTTTGCATCCTTTGTATTCAAGCATCACAAACATCGCAATAAACATGGTCATTTAAGCATTTCATAACTCATTTTTCAAAAAATAATTAAAACCTGGGTAAAATTGCCTGAATCGATCATAATTAAAAGACTTCCAAACTGGGGCAAACGCCTGCCCACACAAAAAAGGGGGTGTCAATTTGAGGTCATCCTCAAGTTTTGAATCAACTCAAACTGGGGCAAACGCCTGCCCACACAAAAAAGGGGGTGTCAATTTGAGGTCATCCTCGAATGATGAATCAAGTCCAAACTGGGGCAAACGTTTGCCCACAAAATTTAATTTGAGGTTATCCTCAAATTCTCAGTCAAGTCCAAACTGGGGCAAAAGCTTGCCCAACAAAATTCAATTTGAAGTTATCCTCAAATTCTCAGTCAAGTCCAAACTGGGGCAAACACTTGCCCACAAAATTTAATTTGGGGTCATCCTCAAATTTTGAACCAAGAACAAAACTGGGGCAAACATTTTCCCGGAAAATTCAGGTTGAGGCAATCCTCAATTCCTCAACGTCAGAAGAATCAAACTGTGGCAAACATCTGCCTACACCATCCAATTTGAGGCCATCCCCTAAATCAAGTTCAAACTGGGGCAAATGTTTGCCCACACAATTCAATTTGGGGTCATCCTCAAAAACAAGTTCAAACTGGGGCAAACACTTGCCCACAAAAGCTCAATTCGAGTTCATCCTCAGATTTTGGATCAAGTCCAAACTGGGGCAACCATTTGCCCAAGAAAGATTTAAATTCAAGTTCAAACTGGGGCAAACATCTGCCCGAGAAAATCCAAGTTGAGGCAATCCTCAATTCCTCAACTCCAATTGAGTTCAATAGGGCAAGGTTGCCCAGAAAAATTCAAGTCAAGCTTATTGAAACCCTTCAAACTGGGGCAAAATGTTGGCCCAAAATTCTTTCTAATCAAGATATCTCTCAGTTATCAAGAAATTTCCAAACTAGGGCAAAATGGTTGCCCAAGTCTCTTCAAGGAAATAACTATCAAGCGCAAGGTAAAGTGTTTCATTCATTCTTGCTCACTGGCCTATGTTGTCAGGCCATAGCATTCCATTTTTGCATTCTTGCTCACTGGCCTATGTTGTCAGGCCATAGCACTACATCTTTCCATTCTTGCTCACTGACCTATGTTGTCAGGCCATAGCATTCCATTTTTGCATTCTTGCTCACTGGCCTATGTTGTCAGGCCGTAGCATTGCATCTTTCCATTCTTGCTCACTGGCCTATGTTGTCAGGCCATAGCATTGCATCTTTACATATTGCTTTCAGGCCTATGTTGTCAGGCCGCCATAGTATAGATTTACTGCTTTTAGGCCTATGTTGTCAGGCCGCCATAGTTTAGATTTACCGCTTTCAGGCCTATGTTGTCAGGCCGCCATAGTTTAGATTTATTGCTTTCAGGCCTATGTTGTCAGGCCGCCATAGTTTAGATTTACTGCTTTCAGGCCTATGTTGTCAGGCCGCCATAGTTTAGATTTACTGCTTTCAGGCCTATGTTGTCAGGCCACCCTAGCTTAGATTTACTGCTTTCAGGCCTATGTTGTCAGGCCACCCTAGCTTAGATTTACTGCTTTTAGGCCTATGTTGGCAGGCCACTGTAGCTTAGATTTACTGCTTTTAGGCCTATGTTGTCAGGCCGCTGTAGCTTAGATTTACCGCTTTCAGGCCTATGTTGTCAGGCCGCCATAGTTTAGATTTATCGCTTTCAGGTCTATGTTGTCAGGCCGCCATAGTTTAGATTTACTGCTTTTAGGCCTATGTTGTCAGGCCGCCATAGTTTAGATTTACTGCTTTCAGGCCTATGTTGTCAGGCCGCCATCAACCTTTAATTTTCTGCATCATGGCCTATGTTGTCAGGCCTCATCAATTTTTTCTGCACATATCCTGTCAAGCAGGATTTCATTTGCATTTATCCTGGCAACAGCAGGATTTCATTTGCATTTTCCCGGCAACAGCGGGACCTCATCTGCATTCTCCTGTCAGCAACAGGACTTCAGGCATATTTATTTTTCTGTCCACCTGTCAAGCAGGTTTGCATTTATCCTGGCAACAGCAGGATTTCATTTGCATTTTCCCGGCAACAGCGGGATCTCATTTGCATTCTCCTGTCAACAACAGGACTTCAAGCATGTTTATTTTTCTGTCCACCTGTCAAGCAGGTTTGCATTTATCCTGGCAACAGCAGGATTTCATTTGCATTTTCCCGGCAACAGCGGGATCTCATTTGCATTCTCCTGTCAACAACAGGACTTCAAGCACGTTTATTTTTCTGCCCGCCTGTCAAGCAGGTTTGCATTTATCCTGGCAACAGCAGGATTCCATTTGCATGTTCCCGGCAACAGCGGGATCTCATTTGCATTCTCCTGTCAACAACAGGACTTCAAACATGTTTGAATTCCGTTCACCTGTCAAGCAGGTTTGCATTCATCCTGACAACAGCAGGATTTCATTTGCATTTTTCCGTCAACAACGAGATTCCCATCAAGTTTAAATTTCTGCATCACGGCCTATGGTGTCAGGCCACCATCAAGTTTCCCTTTCTGCATAATTAAAGTTTTCTTTTCTGCACTTCGGCCTATATTGTCAGGCCACCTTGTACATATCTTACTTTTTTTTGTTCTTGCATGCTTTCCTGCCTCAAATAGGCCCTTCTCACCTCATTTTTTGTACTTCAACAGTATTCATAACCTAATCAGGTTATGCAACCAAACCATTCAATTTAAGCTCAAGGCTTCTAGTGTTACTCTCGGACTTTCTTCAAAAAACCTGCCTCGGACATAAAGTGTTCACGTCTTTACTCATTTCCTATCCCGATAATTTAGAGAATTAATTCTCATATTATCTGGTAGAAAAATGAGTAAAGAGGGGCAAACTGTAAACACCCATTTATGTCCGAGGCCTCCAACCAGAAAATTAATCAAGATAAATAAATAAATAAAGAAAAAAAAAGAAAACAAAAAAACAGAAAACAGAAAACAGACAAATAGAAAAAACGATAATAAAGTCAAGTTTTTTTACATAATAAATTCTGGAAAAGTCAAATGTAGAAAAGAAAAAGAAAAATAATAAGTAGAAAAAGTTAAAGAAAATTAAAATAAAAAATCAGAAAAGAAAAATCAGGAAAAATAAATATTTCAAAATCTGAATAAATAAATAGTTTGAAATCTGGAAAATAATTGAAAGATAAGTAAACAATTAAAATCAAAAAAAAAAAAAAAAAAAAAAAAAAATAGTTTTTGAAAAAGACTAAAAAAAAAACAGATTAAAAATAAAAATTAAATAGATACACAAATGAAATTAAAAATTATATATAAAACCCAAAACGAAACAAAAGATAATAATATTAAAAACAGAATATCAAAAACAGAATTATAAAAAAAAAAAAAAAAAAAAAAAAAAAAAGAATTAGAAAAACAAAAAGAGGATATAAAAGGAAAAAACGGAATTGGCGAAAAGGGGGGGGAATTTTTTTTTCTGAAAATAAGAAGGGTCGATTTCTCTGGAGCGTAAAAATTCTCTGGAATTCAAGCTTCTGGAATCGGCGCCGGAACGTGACCAGATTCAAGAAAATCGGATCAAAGGCAAGGTAGAAGGGTGGAGAATTCTCTCTTTCTGGTTCTTGGAAGAGAGAGGAATACCTGATCGAGATTCGGCATGCATTTCAGAAGGAAAAGAGCCGAGTGGAAGGATTAGACAAAATCTTTGAGTTTGTACCTTGAAGGAAGAAAAGAAATCGTCATTTCAGGTTAGTGATCCTTTCAATCATGCAATTACAAAGTTTGCTATCCAGGTGAATCTTGAACAAGATTAAATGAGTTTGCGTAGTTGCCATTAGCAATTGTTGCATCCATGCACGATACGAGATTTCAAGAACGATTTAAAATTGTGCATTACATAGGATCGAACCATGGCTGGGTACGTTGGCATGCATTACGATATTATTCCATATCTTTTATGTCTATGATTATAAGACGCAGAGATTGTTCAAGAAAGATAAGTAAAGAATCATGGCCGAATAATGTTCATACACTTCGGATTCACAAAATTAGCATCGATCTACGTTTTGCCGATCAATATTGGATCCTCCCAAATGATCTGCTGTATGCTAGACTGATAGGCGTGGTCTGTTTGATCAAATAACTAGCGAAAATTACGAAGATAAGATGAGGATAATTACTCTAAAAAATGAATAATGTAATGATCGAAGTAACATTATTAATAAGAGAGGAAACAGAGGACCCCTCGTCCTGCTATCACAGTAGTCTCAACGCTGCATTCAACTTCCAGGATGATTGCTGGTGCAATGCTAAAGGGAATAGAAAAGATACAGTGATATTGTGAGGAGTGCTTGAATCCCAAATAACTGGTTACCAAGAATAAGTCAACATTTGAAACCTAATACTGGAGCCCCATGCGAAACTGAGTGTATTGGTTGATTCTCCTCAGAGGCAGAACAAAATCCATGTTTGTTAGCAAGATCGTATTTGTAGGTACCAGAGTATCAGCCTGGGTTGACGTCACAATTGCCAAGAATTCATATTAATGGTCCTTGGTAGATTAGAGCGATTGGGAGTGGTTCAGACGCCCTTGCTAGGCTTGATCAGCTGGTTGATGGAATCAGAATTCGAATTAAGACAATGGCTGCTCATATGTCCAGAGTAGTGATTGATGATTACTATGTAGGTAGCTTAATTTTGAAGCAAAAAGCTAGTCACCACCAACAAAGAATGGCAGTGATATCTGTCGAAGCACAGGTTTAAATTTCAGCCTGAGAAGAGCAGTTAATGAAGTCTGCAAATTCATCTGATCAGAAAACTCCATTTGGAAGAACACTTAAGTTAATACCAAGATCATACTACTTGCCTCATCCTGACAAAAAAGGAAAATGGCGGAGAGGATACTCATCTTCTATGCTCTAAGTAACCAGCAATAAGAGTGGTTGATAGTGATTTGTCCAGTTCTAGCCAGGTTGTTACCCCTGCTACACCTAGAAATGTCTTTGTTGTCGGTATGGATGGGCAATTCAGCAACTTGTACAAAAATGAGGTTACAGCAGCAGTAGCTCTTGCCATAAAAGCCAATTCTAGCGTTCCCAAACCAGGGTGTGCACGTGCATGGTCCATATACCATCAATTAGTTTGCTCACAAAGCCTTTTAATAAAAGTTGAGAGGTCTCAACACTAAACAAAAGCTCGGCTTAGTGGCTAAGACGATGACGTATTTTAGATGCCCCCTGTTCGAATCCTGGGGAAAAGCATTTTGGAATATTTCCAATTCCTCAGACTACCCTTCACCCATTAGAAAGACTGAATTGCCCCAACAATTCCACGAAATTACCGAACTGCCCTTATCCCATTAGAAAGACAGAATTGTCCCTCAACGAGACCAAATTCCAGAAAATTTAGAAAATTTAGAAAATAAATAAAAATTTAGAAAATAAAATAAAAATTCTAGAAAATCAGAAAATTAATAAAAATTTACAGAAAATTAGAAAATTAATAAAAATTTACAGAAAATCAGAAAAATTAATAAAGAATTCCAGAAAATAAAAAATTAATAAAAAAATTCTAGAAAATTGGAAAATTAATAAAAATTCCAGAAATTAATTTTTCAGAAAATCCATAAACATTCATAAAAATTCAAAAATTCATAAAAAACTCATAATTGCTAAATAATTACATTAAAACCCCGATTAATCTGAAAATAAAAATGAAGATCTTTTATTATATTCAAGCTTTCTTTCTATTCAAAGATCGATATCCTTTACAAATTATTTCTACCTTAAAAATTTAAAGATTCTTTTCTGATGTTTTGGGCTTTTCAAGTCTCACACAATGGACTCTAAATGGGGAACTGGCGGTTTACCTGCTGTTCAATATTTAGTAGTTCATATAGGTCCTTGTGCTGCCTTAGCCGCCTCGGACCTTGTGCATGAGTGGACTAGAAGTCCTTCAAAACTTTAAAAATATCTTTTTCTAATACTTTGGAATTCTAGGTCTCACGCGATGGACTCTAAATGGGGAACTGGCGGTTTACCTGCTGTTCAACATTTAGTAGTTCGTATAGGCCCCTGTGCTGCCTTAGCCGCCTTGGGTCTTGTGCATGAGTGGGCCAAAAATCCCTCCCAAAGATAAAGCTTTCTCAAAACAAAATCTTTAAAATAATCTTTTCTCAAGCATTTTCGAAGGTCAAGCCTTCACAAACCAAATAATTTTTTCTCAAGCGCTTTTGAAGGTCAAGCCTTCATAAACTAGAACTACGTAAGCCTTGAGTTTCCCATTGCACCGGGGAATACGTAGGAGCAGGATCAAGTCCTGTCAGGCTAACCTCCATCAAGTATTTATTTTCACTCTAATAAAAGGGATCAAACTATTTTTAAATAATCACACACTCAGTTTAAGGGTACTGTTCTTTGGAACAGGCGAGTGGGGTGCCTAACACCTTCCCCACTCGTAACCGACTCCCGAACCTAAATCTCTTCCTTGAGTCAGGGTTTTTCCAAATCTTTTCCCTTAAATAAAAATTTGGTGGCGACTCCACATTCAAATAAAAATCATTTTTAAAATTTTAACGAGTTCGTCGTCCCGTCGGAATTACGGTTGCGACAAATACAATGCAAGATTCTTGCTAGAAAGCTAAGCGCTTGAGGGCTTTTCAGCCTGAGCCAGAATACCATATTAATGCTCTTCCCAAAGAACAAAATAGAGCATATGTCAGAATAAGGACGATTTTGAATTTATGAATTCCTTTAATCTTTAAGCAGAATATGGATATGCCCTTGGTTGCTCCGTTCTTAATACTAAAGGGATCTCGTGAATTGCTAGCAATTTTATAAGGACTCAATAGAGGCTCAAAAAATCGTCGTCCCATCTCCAATTTCAGAGGACCAACTTCCTATATAGCTATAACGTCCAATGCACTCAAATCATGCAGCTTATTTCAGTCACAGTTTTTTTTGCTTAAAGAAGAAACAATAGACATGATCGATGAAAAACAGAGTCTTTCCTAATTCTTGATTAAAAGAGAAAGAAGGACGAATCCTCGCATAACAATGTTAATCTAAACCATTAGTATGAAAATTCTAAGGTTCTGCTAGGGATCAACCTATTCTCTACACAGAGATTAGATACAAGGAATGAGAACCGACCTGTTATGCGATCAATCTGATTCTCACACTCGAATGTTGCCTCTCAGAGCTTGGTTCCAGCCTTCATTACCGATAGCAGAGCCGATCATAACCTCGGGATTCCTCTCCGGCGAACCCCCTCTTCATCCAAAGTGTCCCTGGAGAAGCTGTAACCCTCTCTTCTTTCTTGCCAAATCCCCCTTTTCTGTTTCGAAAAAACAACCCCTTCTATTAAAACCGTTTTTCCGTTTTTATATTTTTTTTTTATTAATCTATTTTTCTATTTTTAAATTTTTTTTTTATTTTTCTTTTTCCAGATTTTAATTTTTATTCAAATCCTGCTCTCCTTTTTTTTCTTTAGATTTTTATTTCAAAACGTTTTTATTTTGATTTTTGTTTTTGATTTTTTTTTTGTTTTTGATTTTAGTTTTAATTTTTCCAGATTTGGTATTTTTGTTTTTGGTTTTCATCAATTCTCTTTTTATTGTTTTCTTTTAATTTTATTTATTTACATTAGTGTGGGTTTTTTAATCAATTGGGGCCTCGGACATAAATGGGTGTTTACAACATCTAAGGTGGCCCAGCAGCAGAGCCCTGTCCTGCCCTAGGTGGATGATCAGTTGACCTAGCATGTTGCATTTGTTCCTGCCTTTGCCTCTTGGCCACAGGGCATGTTTGTTTATTGTGATTCTGCTGACCACAAACACTGCATGTAAATTCCTTTAACTTTCTCTTAAGTTTATGTGGGATGACAATTGTTTCGCTGCCTTCCTTTCTTCTTTGTTTTTTAGGCCTTCCTGGTCTTTTCTTAAAGCTTGGTGGAACCAATAGTGTTTGATCTGTATGGCCCCAATATTCTTGTCCGGGCAATGCCTCAATATGATTTGAATAGGTTGCTTGATAGGAGGCCTTTGTGAGCCATGCATGGCAATGGTCCTCAGGTCTCTCATTTTTATATGAAATGGCAGTTATTGCATGTTCACATGGCTTTCCTGTGTCCAATGAGATTAAGATTTTCATCAAATATCATTCAATGGCTGTAAAATGCATTTATACATAAAAGCTAATTAACCAATAAACCTATGAGCTCCCAAAAACGACATGTACAACTTTGTATTCCTACATTAACAGCAACCCTATGTGGCCAACATTGGACTTCAAACTTGTGCCCATCATCATCCCCTACAATGTCAACCAATAATGTAAGTATGACATACATAAGCATAACTTATAAAATATGGACTAATACTACCTGACCACGTTGTTGTCCACTTATTTGATTCTTTTTTCATTTTTTCCAACCTGCTTTGCTGTATTGGTGGTAAGTGTCCATAGTGTCTAGCCAATTTCAACTAGTTTGTGGTGATGGTGTTAAATATCATCATCCTAATTTCCTCTAGCATTGTGATTATTGGCTTCTCCCTAGCTGTTAGGATCTTGGCATTGAAGACTTCACAATTGTTATTGCAAATATTGTCAACTTTTGGCCATGGTGAAAAGTATGCCTTTGTCCAAGCTTCTTTAGGTTTCTCAGCCAAATAGTCATGAGCATGTGAGTTTGTGACCTTCAATGTGTTCATATTTCAATTGAATTGGTTTGCCTCTGTTGATCTTGCACAAACCCATAACAGATTCCTCAACTCCCTACTCTTCCAATGCTTTGAAAAATTTTGCCACAAATGTCAAACACAGAACCTGTGTGGAGCACCTGACATAACATCCTGAATTGCTTGTCTCAGACCCTGTGAAAAAACCCAAGTTAGTCCCTAAGAAATTTAAAAAGTTTTATTTTGGTCGCTAAAATGTCAATTTACATTTTTTCCAATTTACGTAGACAGTGTGCATGCAAAATAAAATACCTTCTACATGTCTGAAATAAAATTCCACCCATATTGCATGTGGTTTCCTAAGTCTTTATGTAACAGATCCAAGAACCAGGTCCATTTTTCTTTGTTCTCAACATCCATAACAGCATAAGCAATGACCCATATATGGTTGTTTGAGTCTTGCCCAACAGCAGACAAAAGTATACCACCATAGTACCCTTTCAGAAAAGCTCCATCAAGCCCTATAAGTGGTCTGCAACCCTCTTTAAACCCTTTTTTGCAGCCATAAAAAAAGATGTATATTCTTCGAAATTGTGGAAGGCCATCTGGTTGTGGTGTTGATTCCATCTTAACAGTGGACCCAGGATTCCACTTTAACAGCTCATTACAGTAGTCCCATAGTTTAGCATATTGTTCTTGTTCACTTCCTTGCAAAATTGACTTGGCTCTCTTCACTGATCTCCATATCTTTGTCCTATCAATATGGACTCCAAACCTTTATTTAAAGTAGTCAATTGTCTCTACAAGCTTCATGTTTTTGTCTTTTCTCAATTTTTTTACCAGTTTGCCAATTACCCATTTCTGATCTGCCTGGTTATTCTTAAACACTCTTCCACAAGTATGTTCATTTTGAAAGGTTTTAATCTGAAAACAACGAAGGGCATTGCTGTAACTGCAGAAAATCTTCCACCTGCAGCTAGACTCATTACACTTTGCTCTTGCACGTACCTTGTCATTTTTGACCCATGTGACTTGTCTACCAAGCTGGATTGTGTAATCCTTGACAGTTTTCTTGAATGATTGAATAGTTGGGAATTCCATTCCAAGTTCCAGCTGGATATGCCCAAATGTTGACTCCTCATTCCATTGTGGGTTTACCTTCCTATCCATTTCTTCATTGTCTGAATTAATAGGAGTTTTCATTTCTTCAGATCTCCATGACTGCCCTTCATCACTATCATCAGTTCTATCTTCAGGCACAGTTTGTATATCAAAATCACTCTCATCAGATACGTCCTCTCCTAAACACTCAAAATTGTCATCACTATCATCAAATATTTCATCAGACCATGAATCAAAATCTTCATCAACAACCTTCTGTTTTCCTTTCCCTTTATCAGGTTTTGGAAGACCAGCACCTTCATTAACAACCTTCTCTTTTCCTCTCCCTTTATCAGCTTTTTGAAGACCACTACCTTCATCAACAACCTTTTGTTTTCCTTTCTCTTTCCCTTCATTAGATTTTTTATGAGGACTACCTTGAACCTGAACCATTGGTTCTTGTCCTTTCTTTTGGGAGATTTTTTAGGAGCACCAACTTCAACCTGAACAAGCTTTTCCTTTCCCCTGTTGCTATCAGACTTGCTGTGAGGAGTCTGCAGGTTCTCACTTTCTTTGTGTGAAAATCTTTCTGAAATCCTAGTACTTCTTCTTATGTTTTCCACTGTTTTTTAGGGATTTATTTTCTTTTCTGCACTTTTCCCTTTCTTTGTTGCTTTCATACCTGGACTTCTTGTCCTTCTTCCAGGACTTTTTTCAGCAGCAGAACTTTTTTCTTTCTCCCTCAATACCTTGGCAGGACTTTTTGTTTTTCTCCTTGGACTTTTTACTTTTTCACCACTTTTTTGTTCAGTCTTCACTCCTTTTCTTATTTCCCTTCCCTCTTTACTACCACTTGCATAGGTTGCTTCTACTGTGTCTTTCTTTATTTGCCCCCTAGTCATGTAAGTTCTCTGCTCATGATGACCTGTCACAACAGTTTCAAAATCACCACTTTCAATTGCTTCAACAAGCATATCCCCATCATGACCTTCAACATTTTCAGCTTGCTCGCTTGTTTCTAACTGAACAGGCCCCTACATTGTTTCATTGACTAAACCCTCACCAACAGCCCTACCACCCTCAACTGAGTCAACATACAGTGCCCCATCATCACCTTCAACATCTTCAGCATGCTCGTTTGTTCCTAATACATCATCCCCCTGCATTGTTTCATTGACTAAACCCTCACCAACAGCCCTACCACCCTCAACTGAGTCAACATGCAGTGCCCCATCATCACCTTCAACATCTTCAACATGCTCGCTTGTTCCTAATACATCAGCCCCCTGCATTGTTTCATTGACTAAACCCTCACCAACAGTCCTACCACCCTCTTCTTCACCACCTACAAATGCATCATGTCCACCATCTGCAGCATCAATATCAGCAAAAGACCCTCCACCCTTAACATTATCACCAGTTTCAAAATTTTCAGTTCCCACTTCCTCACCACTTTGTATCAAAACTTCTATGTCTGCAGGTTCATTCACATAATGCTCAAAATAGATATCCATTTTGCATCCATTTATCTTTGCTACTTCTATCATATCTAATAAATCAACATCAAGCTCTAAAATCTTAATGCCATCACGAAAACTCAAACTGGGATCCAACCAATAAACACTTTTCACATTACGATAACCAAGAGAAATACCAAATTTTTTGAAACTGAAAACATCCAAAGTGTCTTCATCACAGTCCTTCCAAACATCCACACTGCCCCATTTGTACTTCATTCTTCCATCTTCCTCAATAAAGTTCCCTCCATGATGTATAAATAAAGTTAAGTACTGCACCAAGAATAAATAAATCAACTCTACAATGAACCACAACTATAATAAATGCATTTTAAAACACATACCAACCAAGGATAAGGGACTCAGGGGCATCTTTAAACACATACATATTTAAACCTCTTGCAATCAGACACTCAAAAAATGACAGACTTGGGGATCACAACCATTTTATTAGTAACAGTACCAGTCAGCAATCAGACACAGGGACCACAACTATTTCATATATTAAAGACAGAAATTGGGACCACACAAAAAGCACTCTTCCAATAAACAAACATTATCCTTCAACAAAGTCGAAAATTTCATTCCCAATGTTTGCATAAAAAATTACCCCCAATTTTCCAACATTCCAAAAAACCCTAACCTACACAAACCCCATGATAATGTCAACAAAACACACAAAATTTCATGCTTCAAATGGGCGTATATACCTGTTCCATCTCGATTACAATATCAGCAATAGTCAACCACTTCTCAGGAACTGCTTTCTTTCCCCCTTTCCAAAAGCAGATATAACAATGCAACCGTCAATCCAAAAATGTGTTTTCCCTCCAAGGATTTTTTCAACGTTTAAATCCATGTGTGTCACAAAGCGACATCGTTTGAAGTCCACCTGGCTGGCCACGTTGTCATTTAACGTCATGTAACGTTACACATCAGCAAACTGTCAGCTTCAGTTGACCCCAAGGACTAACGTGAATCACGGTTTAAAAAGTCAAAGACGAAAGGGTTAATTTAATTATCTCAGGGACTAATATGAAACTCGATAACAATCTCAGGGACTAAAGTGATAGTTTACTCTTTTTGTTATTATAGATTTAATTTTTAAATGTTATAATTTTAATTTCTAGCCATTTCTTGTGCCTAAGTTATATATATATATATATATATATATATATATATAATTATTTTTTATGGGTTGATACATCAATTTTTTTTTTTTACTAATTTTGTTCCCCATATTTTTTTAGAAGAGGTTGTTACATCATGAAGGATTATAGGCACATAAATCTTCGTAGCATTGTCATTACATATTTTAGTCTATAAGTCGTTAAACTTCACCAACAATGTCAAGTATTTATCTTATGGGTGATCATTTGAAAAATTGCAGCTAAATTTCAAACTCATCATACCACTCATAAATAATAAAGTTTTTTTGTGAAAATATAAATACCACTACATGTAAAAATACATGTAAGTCTTCTGCAATTTTTTTTTATTTTACTTCTATAATAATATATCAATATTTTTCTTCTTCATTTTTTAATTATTTTTATCAAATAAGTGATACTATATTTATATCAAATATAATATTTTATATAGGTATATTTTGAAATTATTCAAAATTTAAATAATAAAAAAATTATTCTATTTTTAGTTTTATTATAAAGTATTTTTTTATCATAAAGTTATGTTTAAAAAATATGTCTATTTTATTAATTTACATGCAAAAGTTTTTTTTAACAAAAGTTATTTAGTTTTAAATGTTCATGGAAGAATTTAAAAATTATTGATTAAATTAATTATAATTTAATTATATTATAATAATTTAATTTAATTTAATTTAAATTAATGTTTATTATTGAGATACTAATAATCTAAATAAAAAAATATTAATGTAATGTAATTGGACTTGTTAATGAGTCCCTCAAATAAAAAAATTAAAAGAATTTGTTAACAATGATTCGATCACTTTTTAGTTGTATTTTATAAACTTTGATATAAAAAAATTTATAGTAGATATATATTTTACGTCCTATTAGATAGATGTTTAAAATATACTAACTTTTATTATATAAATAGATTTATTGAGTATGATTTTTATTAGATTTTGTGTATTTTTACATAAAAACTAAATTTTCTTACTTACATACACTAATATTCATTCATTTATGTTTAAAGTAAAAAATAAATCTTGTCATGTAAATGTTATATTTATCTTTTATTTTATATATATTAAATAAGTGGTTCTTATAAAAATTAATACAAAGATTATGACATATATCAAATTTATACAAGAGAAAAAAAATTTCATCTAAAATGTATTATTCCTTTTATGTATCATTCATATTTTAATGTTGGATAATTATAATTTATAATATAACGACAAGCGTTAAATTTTGTAATAAAAAATATTAAAAATAATAAATATACTAAAATTTAAATTTTACTTTTACATTAGTGAATGATTATGATGATATGTTCTATTTTATTATGATAAAGTATTTGACATGATCATTATTTGATTATGATCTTGGATATAAATATTTTGAATTTTAAAAAGATTTAACATAATTATTGAAATGATTTTGTATAATTAAGATATCCTCTATGTATGATGAAATATTTGTTTTAACATATTATTCTTATAAAATATAAATTATATTATTATATTGTAGATTTGAATAAGATAGTATATAATACGATAATAAAATAGAGTTATAAATGAGCAATTATTACTTCATTCATACTTTATGTTGTAAAAATAAATTTTATATTTACATAATTTTTTATTTTTAAAATTTTTATATAAACTAAATTTTATGCATGTCAAAAATTTGGAAGAGAAGTGTAACAAGTAATTTTGGGATAGAATAATAATATCACAAAATTATATATTGTGATAAATTATTAAAAAGTTAGAATACCTTAGAATTATATTATTAATAATTTCTTATGATGTTGACACTCAATAAAATAAAATAAATTATAAGTAATTTTTTGAGTATGTTCAAATTATTAAAAAACTTATTATTAATAAAAATATTTTGTACTTCTTGCAAAATATTTGGTTGTGTTTTGATATTTAAAATATTTGAGAGATGTCATTAATTAATGATGTGATCGTGTGATATAAGAAAATATATTAATTTGACCATATTTCTTATAAAGTAAAAGTTTAACGAAGGACACCGAGTAAAATTATATTTTAACCAAAATAAAATCAATAATGGTGGAAATTTAACTTTTTTAATTGAAGATCCCATTAAGTTTTATATCAGTAACAACAAGTTATTATTGATAATTCTAATACGATTAATATTCTCATTAGGAGTGTTAGGTTGCACCGAACAAAAGGTAAGTTTAATCCTTTTAATAACTATCATATCCTCTATGGATGATATATGAAATGCAATACACCTAATGAAGTCACTTGTATAAGTGTTAAACGGGGCTGCTTGTACGAGAATATGACACAGTTTCTAAAGCACTCATGACTTGTTTGTGTAAAACAAATGAGAATGGTGAGAATTGTGAGAGTATAAGATGACATGCAAATCTCTAACTTGTACCAAAGTATTTTTGATTCATAAAAATTCTATTTTACCAAAATATATTAGTTAAATTTATTTGTCTAGGATGTAATTTATAATTTAAGAGACACTGAATTTAATGTATTTAAACTACTTATTACATTATTACATGAAACTAGCAAAACATCTTTCTTATACTTTATTTGATTGAAAGATTTTAATTTAAAACCTTTTGAAATATGTAGGAAATTGTTGTAAAAATTAAATATTTTAAAAAGTTTAAATTTGTTAGCTAATATTATTATTATTTTAAATTTAAATATTTAAATTTTTATAATCATTATTATAATTTTAAAATATTTAAAATTTATTATTAATAATTTTAAATTTAATTTATGAATTATTTTTTTATTATAGATTTATTATAATTTTATTTTTTAATCATTTAAAAAATTATTACAACTTTATTAAAATTTTTTGACTGTTATAATTTTAATTTCCAACCCTATACCTAAATTTTTTATGTATATAATTGTTTTATATTAGATTAACACATCAACTTTTTTTACTCATTTTGTTTTAAATTATTAAAAAAATTATTTTATCCTAAAAAATCATATTATACACATAAATTCTAAAAAACAAGTTATCAAAAACTCCGACCTACAATTATATTCCAACGACAGAAAAATGCAAAAGCGACAAAGAAAATTACAATTTGATCCGTGCTCCTATAATATTTTACAGTATTAATGTTTTCACCTTACATTTGCGTCTCAAAATTCCAACTGTCGAAGTGGTTACAAATACAGGACTAGCTAGCTGCATGCTGGGTCTATGAATTCTGTTCCTGATTTTTTCATATTTTTTCTTACATCTTAGTTACTATTATTTTATATTTATATTTTCTTCATTTTTATTATATTATATTTTATAATTTTTTCTTTTATTTTTTACATTCATCTCACACCCTACTATGGTGTGGGATATTATCATTATTGTTATAAGAAAGAAATAATTGGATAAAAAATTAAAATTATAGGATAAAAATATATAAAAAAGAGTATTAATGACATATCTAATAATTTTTTATAATAAATTAAAAACATTAATCTAACTACTAAATTTTATAATAATTTAAATATTATTATAATAATTATGTATATAAAATTTTATATAATTTAAATATTTATAACCAAATTATATAATAAATTTATTTAAATTTTACACAATATATTATATATTAAAAATAAAATAACAAAATATCGGCTATATATATTTAGTTTGATATATAAAAATTAAAAGAGATGTTAGTTTTTTATATTTGACA
Organism: Canavalia gladiata; assembly: GCA_037954105.1. Lineage (NCBI taxonomy): Eukaryota > Viridiplantae > Streptophyta > Magnoliopsida > Fabales > Fabaceae > Canavalia > Canavalia gladiata. The sequence goes on from CM075662.1 coordinate 28,231,283, forward strand.
CATGTGTGCACGTGTATATATATTAAATTTATATGAGTTCTAAAATTTATAAATTTATATTATGTAATAATTTTTTAAAATTTAGATAATCTAACAGTTAAATGATAAATTTTTAAAAAATAGAATAAATTATCAAATTTTATTAAAAAATTAATTAATATTTTATTACGCTGTTTTATTTTAATATATAATATTTTATTTAAAATATACATAATATTTAATATTAGTATAATATATTTATAAATATTTAAATTATATAAATTTAATATATTTTAATATAAAAATAATATTATATAATTTAACGGAAATTTTTGAAATTCTTATAGTAGAAATTGAATAAATTGATTATGTTGAAAGAAATGAGATGTGGATTTGATTCTGTTGGTGGGTTATCCTTTTGCAAACTTTTGGTCTGACAGGTATATAATGAAAAATGTAACAGAAAGATGGTGACACATAAGTATGTGTCCGCATATGCAGTGTTGTGATAATTGATGTACAAAAAGCTTTCTGTGAGACTCAGTTATGCATAACACCATTGATAGACAAATAGACATAGACAGAATAAATATATAAACAAATCAACCCTACCTATGCCTCTCTATAAGCTACCAAAATTGCTCAGATATTACTCAGAACAAACGCACTCTGCATGCAACCAATACTGATCAAAATAGACCTTTCAAAATAACTCTAAATTCCTCTGTTTACATCCACCACCACATTCTTCACAAATAATGCGTTTCTGCTCACTCAATGCTGCTCTTCGAATAGACCAATCGCTCAACTACTTTTCTCTTCCTGTATATACAAATGAAATAAAATAATCATAGATATACATATAAAATTTATCCTATATTCTATTTATATTATAAATTTAACAATTAATAATTTTTTATTTTTTAAAAATATAAAAAATTATATAATTATAAATAAAATAAAAATAAATGTAGTATATATTTTTTATATGTATGAAAATATTTTGTAATAAAATATGTGACGGACAGTTATGGACGAGCGTGGCCTTGTGCGTAAACACGATTTGGTACTCTCTTTTTCCTTTTCCTCATTTGCCCTTTGAAGAATTAGATCTCAGGGCCACTTGACTATCAGAGAGTGAATGCATAAATAATAGGTTTTAATAAATTCAATGATGTTCAACAGGTTGCAGCCAGCAACAAGCTTGTATATAATTGAAATTTAAGATGTCATATTTTTTAAAATTTAAATTTTATAAAACTTGAAAAAATCTCTCTTTCTTATGTTAAATTTTTATAAATAAATTGGATATAATTATTTTGTTTAATAATTATATGATGCATAATTGCTAATAATAATTATAGAAATAGAAAGTGATATAATTTTTAATAATTTTTTCTAATTTTATAATTAATTCATAATTTTAAAGATTTATTATTAACTATTTATAATAATTGGAGAGATATTTTTTATAGATAAAATATCTCTATACACACCATTATCTGATCAAAGTTTCTAAACATAAATATACACAAAATATTTTATTTAAAAATAAAAAAAATAATTCATAATTCTTGCATATTTTATAATTGAGTTTTTATTTTTTTTTATACAACTCTTTTTATAATAACAAAAGATATTTATTTTAATTTTTTTATTATATTTTTAATTTTATATAATATTTAATTTCTAATACTTTTAATATAATGTAAAAGTTTATCCTTACATTTCACATTTTAATTATTTTAGGTTGATTAAAATTGTAATTTGATTAGTTTTTTATGAGACTTAACAATCTTCTTTCAAGTTAGCTTTTGTTTTTAAAAACATACATATCACACTCATATTTGCATAGTAATTTTAGTATCCATCTTTATATTTTATAAATATGTAAACATTCAAACTCATTATCTACACTTTAATGAAACAAAGTATTTTTTAAAAACTAGTATTTTATATCATAATTATAAATTACACCACATAATTCAATAAATCCAGTCAATGGTTGCTTAAAAAAATCTCAGTTCACTAAAAAACACAAAAAAAAATCCCAAGAATAAAGCAAATCCAATTCAGTCGTTCCCAAATCGAAACAGTGGAACTGTTTTGTAACTATGAAGTTCCACTAGCCGTAGCAATTACAATGTCAAGTTCACCATGCATTGTATAGGTAATTTCAAGGAAATATAATAATATATATATATATATATATATATATGATATACATGTTTTTATTATCAATAATAAATAAATATTTTGATTCAATATACATAAATAAATTTTTGAACGAGTTTAATTTTAATAAAAATTATATTCTCAACCAATTAAAAATTATAATAAATATAATTTTTAAAATAATTATTATAAAAATAATTTATTTTTAATAATATAAAAATAAATAATTTACTCTGTGAGTGAATCTCGATTAAATGATTAAAAAATAATACTTTTGTAATTAAGAAAGTCATAAAAAATTAATTGAATCAAAACGCGTCATGTCTATGTTTATTATTTGATATAATATGTTAATATTTAAAATTTAATTAATTAAGATAGTAATAGTCTTAAAATATTATTTATCTTAAAAAATATCTCTAATATAATATGGTATGTCAAGAGTCAAATTTTTAAATTAATTAAAATTAAAATTGATTAAATTTAATAAATAGCATTATCATGGAATAAAAGAATATATAAATTTTTTTGGTATAAAATAAAAAATAACGAAGTTTAAATCCAAAATCTTCATGCAAAATCTTTAATCTCTCGTTAGTGGACCTATCCTAATGACTTAAAGAAATATACAAGCTAAGGATAGTTATATGATTTGATGAAAAATTAAAGAAAGACTTCTAAAAAAATTTTTATTTAAGAATGAATACTCATACTACATTAGAAAATAGATTAAAGAGAGATAAAAAATTCTCTATTAGAGCTATCAAACAAATTGTATTATTTGAAGAATGGTTAGTAAATAATATTTATTTTTAAAAAAATTCTAGAATATTGTGATATTTTTGTAAGTATTGTATATTTTTTAAAATTTATTTTTTTAAAATTCTGATTAATTATTAATAATTTAATTAAGAAAAAAATTATAATTTTACTATTTATTTTACATAAAGTAATAATAATATATATTATGACTATAAAAAATAAAAACTAAATGCAACGATATCCTAAAACGGAAGCACCACCAATATGCAACAGCCCAGATCAAATGGAATCAATATAATTAAAGCAATTCAATAATCAAATTCAACAATAAAATAAATATATAAGATATCTGAACAACAATATAGTTTGAGTACAAGAACCTAAAAATCATCTATGTTTAAGTTATTTTACATAAATCCAAGTTACATATTTGGTACTTTTACACATGTGATTCGGTTTATCTTTGTTCGATATATGAATTTTATTTTTATTCAATAAATAATAACAGAATTAATAAAATATATTAAAAAGTAAATAAATATTCAACTTGTTAAATTTATCAATTTAAATCTCATATATATATATATATATATATATTAATTACAGTTTAAATAAATAAATAATTATTTATTATTAAACATGTGACCGCTTCACAAGTTTCTAAGTAGAGTGGATAGATGTAGAGTCTAATCTATAGTGTTGAAAAAAAAGTAAAATGTTGATTATATTTTTGTGCATAATGTTAAATAAGTCATTATAAAGTTGGATAAGACTTAATAATAAAAATAAATATTAAAAGAATATAATAGTTGATTTTTTTTAATATTATAAAGTGTCATTAATAAGTGATCTTTCCCTTCATGATAATTCTAACATTTTAATAATATGATGATGTGAGACAGGATTAAAGTTGGCATCTAACATAAATTATCAGAGAAGTGTCAAAAATTGATTTTAGATTCTTCCAACTAAAGCCTATGTATTAAGTATAACTTAGATTATATTCCACAGACTATTTCAACGTTCTCAAGCATATTTGAAAAATTAAAATTAAAGAAGAGTTAGTTTGTTAATTTTAAAGAATGAAAAACAAATAAGATTAGATTTAATAATTAATGATAAGTAGAAAATTATTACCATTTTACATCGTGTTACTAGAACAACGTCTTTATTTAGTTAATAGTAAAAATATTTATTTATACTTTTATTAAAATTTTATTTAAAAAATATTATAAATATTAATTTTGATTTGAATCTTGCTTCTACATGTATTTCAATGTAATAAAAAATTTAAAGTTACATAATTATTCAAAAATAATTATGATTTAGTTAATTTTATTTTTTAAATAAATTAAAAAATTTAAAATTTAAAATTAGAAATACCAAATTTAATAACTAGAATATCCTAATATATGAAGTTAACAAGACATATTGTCCAAAACTAACCCTTTAATTTAAGTTGAAAAAAAAAAAAACCCATCAAACTCAAGGTTAGAAGCTGTTAAATATTGAATTATCAAAGCATCTTATCAAAATCAACTTATTGTTTAAAAATATAAAATTTTATTTTAAATCATATTTAAATATCAAATCAAAACTCATTAAAATACAAATATAAATTAAATGCATTAATAAACTAATGTTGATAAATACAAATTGAAAAAAATAAAAAACACAATAATTATAATTTAAAACTAAATAAATTATGAAAATAAAATAATATAATAATATAAAAACACAAAATGTATTAAACTAAATAAATTAATAAAATATATAGTAAATAAAATGTAAAAAATAAATAAAAGAAAAAATTGAAACTCTCATGCACAAAATCCCACCACCATATCTTTAAAAATGTATAAAAATACTATTAGATCGGTTTGTTTATTACCTTTTATAAGCATTCTTAAATTAAGATTTAAAGAACAGCATATGGTCATTCCTTTCAAAAATTAACTAAATGGCATGCTCTATATATTTGTAACAGGTTTAAGTGTCAATTTTCGTCCATACTAAAACTTATCAAGAACAAATCCTTATAGTTGTAACAGAGGTTGAAAGCATTTAAATTCTTCCTGTAAGACTTAAACACGATCCTTTTTCTTTTATTTTCTTTTTAATGTGCTATTTTAATCACTTTTTTTTTTCGTTTTTATGTTATTTCTTTTCTTTTAAATTTTTTTCTTCCAACAATATTTTATTTCTTTTATTATTAATTTTTATACATTTTAAGAATAAAAAATAAAAATACCATTATTTTTTATTTTTCTTTTAACTTTAATAATAATATTAGTTGCTATTATTTTCTTTTTATCTTTTTTTATTATAATTGAAACGAAAATTAGGAGCTCACAATCACTTTTTTTCTAAATAATATGTTAAATTATAATTTACATATTATTATAATAATAAATAAGTAAAATATAAATTTTAATTTTTCTTAAAAATAACAGTTTAACTTAAAATATCAAATTCATATATAGTTTTTATATATAGTTTTTGCTATAGATGATGTTGTAAATTAGATAGGAGTCTAATTTAATTATAAAAATAAGTATTGCTTTTATGTTTAAGTTGTATTTTTGGTTTTATTTTTAAATTGTTATCTCATTATGTAAAATTTATAAAAAATAATTTATTAAAAAAAATACGATAATTTTTTAAAATCCGATTTGTTATAAAATGCAAGCACTATTGTGACAATAAATAAATAAATGAACATCCTTACCTATATAAAATTAAAATAATGTTTAGATTGCTTTTATCGTTTCTTTATCCTTTTTATTACGTAGATTCAAATAATAGTACAACTATCATATGTTAATAATATTCCTTCAACTTTTACTTATATATATAATATTTAAAAATATATAATGCAAGTAAGGGATTAAAGCCTTTACAAATTTATTTATATATATCCATGTAAACATCTAATTATATCCGAGGTCCTTCTTTCAAATTTAATTAATTTAAGTAATAAATTAAAAAAAGAAGGAATAAAAAGGGAAAAATAGAAGAAAAATAAATAAAGAAAATAAGAATAAATAAATAAAACACTAAAAATAATAATAACACTAAAAATAGTAATAGGAAAATAGAAAAATCCAAAAATAAAAACAAAAGGATAAATAAAAATGAAAGAGAAGAAAAACAAAATCTGAAAAAAAAAAAAGAAGTAAAAATTAAAAAGATTTAAATCTGAAAAATTAAAAAAAAATCGAAAAAAATTAAAGAAAAAAGAAAATATGAAAAATTAAAGGAAAAATGGAGATCTGGAAATTAAAGAATTAAAAATTCAAAAAATTAAAAAAGTAAAAAATAAAATCTGAAAACAAAATAATAAATATGAAAAGACAGAATAAAATCAAAAAGAAAAGATATAAAATAAAAAAAAAGAATGAAAAGAAAAAGAAAGAAAAATTTAAAAATGATGATTAAAAAAACAAAATTAAAAAAGGCGGGAAAGGTCTCTTGTAAAATCCCCTATAAATTATCAAGGGCTCCTTTGTTAGGGGGATTTTTTGGGGGTTTTTTGGTCAATTGGAGAATCAAGAATAGAGAAGGAAGTCTTTAGCTGGTTAGGGAGAATCAAGAACGAAGACGGAGATTGGCTAATTCCTAGCTTTTCTCTGCAAATTTTCGAACGATCACGAAAGCTTGAAGAGGAAATTCAGTTTCAAAACTTCCAGAAATTGAAGAAGTTTTCTCTCTGCCTCCATGACTGGTTCTTGTTGAAGGACATTCTGAAGCCTCACCTCATCTTTGGTTCACCAATCGATTCCATACGGATTTGGAAGAAGGAAACCTCCCTGTAGTCTAGCATAGAAATTCTTTGCGTGCGTACCTCATTCATATAAGTTTCCTCAAAGCTATCTTTAAGGAAGGGAATCCTGCACTATTCATCCTTGAAAGAGACTTAGGAACAGTACCTCTAGACTCGCTTGATCTTCTTTAGCTCAAGGATTTTGGCAAATCAATGCTCAAAGACTTTGGCAAGTCAGTTCTGCACCTTGGAATTTAGGCTTCATCCAGGCCAGTGTTTCCTAAAAATTCCTTCTATCAGTGCACTTGAAATCATTACACTTCCTCTAACAAGTTGATTTTGCTCACTTCATAGTTGTAATGAATGCAAGTTTTACAATGAGTGCAGTCTTAGGATGAGACAGATCTGAATGTATGGATAATGTTGATGGCATGCTTAAGTTTTGATTGAAATCTTTAGATGAAATACTTGTGCAGCTGTTTGAATCAATATGATCAAAAATTGTGCATGAAGGATTCAACGAAAATACGTTAGACTAAGCTCTGAATAGTCGCTGCTATTTTTATGAGTAGATCCTATTCCTCTAGTCTCCATCAGATGATAAACAGCTTAAGTAAACTTAATAATGAACTTAAAGTCTGAATAGAATTTTTAGATCCTGCTAAGAGTAGATTTGCCATCGGCTGCCATAATCTTGGCTTTTGAACCATTGAATTTATGCATATGAATATCCCAATCAGTAGCTAAATGTGCGTCCAGTTCCGTATCCTTTGGTTATATATCATAATGTGGTAGGAGGAGTTTGTGTTTTGGCTTTATGGCTGAGAGATATAACTTCAAAAAATATGGTTCTCCCACCTTAACCCCTGTTAGAACCAGTAAGTGTCAAGCTTAGATGATATTGAGATAGGATTTCAAACCATAGAGCATAGTCAAGAAGGCAATAAAAACTAGTTGTGAGGAAATTTGGAATCTGCTAGAAATCTTGAAATTGAAGGAACCTGTAGAAGGCAAAAAATTCAGACCCTGCACTCGCAAATTAAAGTCTCTAAGGATAAGAATTAATAGGAAAAGACTGATAGCTTGATAAGGAACTAGATGAACCTGGAAAAAACGTAGGCCGAGAGTGATAAATGTTAGTTTTATCAGGGCCTTAATAGGTCCACATTCAAAGATAGCCAGGAATCAAATCAGTTTAGGGAGGAGGGGCCTATCCTAGCAATCCTATGGCCTGTCCCTGCTCCTTTACTCTGCATAATTGGACAAATTTGCATATTCATGTCTAGGATAAAATTATGCAATAAATAGGAACTTGACATCCCTGTGGTAACCCCTATTAGTAGGCCCATGTCAACTAGGAATGCTCCAAATCATCACACTTGCCCTATGCTTGTTGTAGTTTGAGTTTGTCAAGGGTAGTCCTAAAGGGGTGCGCTTATGGTACTGAACAGAATGGATGCGATACGGAGGCACATAGTGGGTATGCTACTGGTTGGAGTCTAGTTAGAAGGTTAGTGACCTCAAGTTAAGAAGAACCTAGAGTGTCTGATTCAGTAAGATGTCCAATGCTTAAATATAGTCCGATCAGCATCAAAGGCAACTTGCTGCTCTTCTCGTATCAAAGATCTTTCATTACCTGGGTGAACTTAATGACTCAGTATCTTATGACCTTGGAGTTGGTCCTCTGTTTGATGTTTCAGAGGTTTTTGACTATGTGCATACTCTTCTTGCTAAAGCCATAGATGAATATGCTAGTTCGAAGTCCAAGGCAGCAGAATCAAGTGATGAATCTATCAAGGTGGACTCAAGGTTGGAAGCAATTACAGGGAGTGACAATGTTCAAGGAACTCCATCATATTGCACTTATGTCCCTCATTCCTTTGTGAATCTTAAGGAATATAGACAGGAAGTTCTCCGTATCCTTGTTAAAGTATTTCAAAAACTACCTTCACCCGATTATTTGAGCATTGGCCAGTGTTTTATGTCCTTGGATGGTCCAGAGGGTGTTGCAAGCATACTAGAGAAGCTTTTACGTTTGGAGAACAAAGATAACGCCCTCTTGGCACTTCAAATAGCTTTTGATTTGGTAAGGAATGAGCATCAAGCTTTTTTTCTAAATGTTAAGGATCTTCTTGCATCATTGAAGTCTTAGCCTCTAGAATTGCGCAGCCCAAACCCAGTGACACAACTTCCACTGAAAATGCTAATGCAAATGGACCAGACGATGTTCAAATGACAAGGGGTGGCTCGGCTTCTGCTGTCAGTGTGCCTGAGGATCCAATTGAAACAATGTATACTGAGAGATTAAGCAAGATAAAGGGAATTTTGTCTGGAGAAACTTCAATACAGTTGACGCCACAGTTCCTTTACAGTCATAACAAATGCAAATAAATCAATCTTCATAAATGTAATGTTCAGTTCAAGAGCCCAGCCTAAATGGAAAAGTGGTTGCTCACTAATTCCCAAATCCTTCGTTCGATTCCCAGCTCCTGCATATTTTTCTATTTCACCTTAAATCACATGCCCCTTCATTTGCCTTAAGTCCAAATTTAGGTCCCATAAATCCCAAAAGAGCGCTTGGCTCAGTGACTGTTGCCTTGCCTCTCAAGCCCCTGGTTCTGCCTTCGAGCCCTTTATGTTGCTTTTTGGGATTATTTCCCATTTCAGTTGCAACCCATAAATGACCATACTACCCCTTCAGATTTCAAAAATACCCAAATCGTCCCTTCAGCTTCCAAATTACCAAAATGCTCCCAACATTGCCTAAAATACCAAATCAGTCCCTACATGCCCAAATTACCAAAATGCCCCCAATATTTCCCAAAATACCAAATCAGTCCCTACATGCCCAAATTGCCCCCAACATTTCCCAAAATACCAAATCAGCCCCTACATTTCCAAATTACCAAATCACCCCAACATTTCCCAAAATACCAAATCAGTCCCTACATGCCCAAATTACCAAATTAATCCCCAACATTTCCCAAAATACCAAATCAGTCCCTACATCCTCATAATTACAAAACTACCCCTCAAGCTCTTAAAATCACAATTAAACCCCCAAACTTCCCGAAAATCTATTTAATTCTCCCTCGAATCCATTCAACTCTTTTCATCCAAAATTCAAAAAATTCATCTACTCAAATCCATTTAATTCTTTTCATTCCATAAAATTCATCTTAGTTCAAATCCATTCGTTATCAAGCACATGTCAAATCTAGCCGCATTCCAATCAAGCTTTATTCTTTTCTTCAACATTGAATTAAATTCATTTCTTATATTTTAATTAACTTCTTTTCCAAAATATTTTGGGATTCTTGGTCTCACGTGATGGGCTCTAAATGGAGGGCTGGCGGTTCACCTGCTGTCTAACATTTAGTAGTCCGTATAGGCCCTCGTACTGTCGTAGCTGCCTCGGGAGTTGTGCATGAGTGGACTATAGATCCCCCAAGAAATAAAGACTCTTTTTAAAATATTTTGGAATTCTTGGTCTCATACAATGGGCTCTAAATGGGGGACTGGCGGTTCACCTGCTGTCCAACATTTAGTAGTCGGTATAGGTTCCCGTGCTGCTGTAGCCGCCTTGGGTCTTGTGCATGAGTGGACTATAGATCTCCCAAGAAATAAAGACTCTTTTTAAAATATTTTGGGATTCTTAGTCTCACGCAATGGGCTCTAAATGGGGGGCTGGCGGTTCACCTGCTGTCCAACATTTAGTAGTCCGTATAGGCTCCCGTGCTGTCATAGCCGCCTCAGGTCTTGTGCATGAGTGGGCTAAAGGTCCCTCCAAAATGAAAATCTTTTTAAAATGTCATTTTTTCCTTAAACACCTCTGAAGGTCAAGCCTTCACAAACCAGAACTACGTAAGCCTTGAGTTTCCCATTGCACCAGGGGATACGTAGAAGCAGGATTAAGTCCTGTCAGGCTAACCTCCATCAATTTATTTATTTTCATGTTAACTAAGAGATCAAACAATTTTCAAAAATCACACACTCGGTTTAAGGGTACCGTTCTTCGGAACGGGCGAGTGGGGTGCCTAACACCTTCCCCACTCGTAACCGACTCCCGAACTTAGAATCTCATCCTCAAGTTAGGGTTTTTCCAAATCTTTTTCCCTTAAATAAGAATTTGGTGGCGGCTCCACTTTAATAAACAAAATTCATTTTCAAAATTTTAGCGAGTTCGTCGTCTCGTCGGAGTTACGGTTGCGATAATCCATAGCAATTTTTTCTAATAGTATCTATTCTCATAAAATGACACTAATTCACTCTTCTTTAAAAAGTCTCATAATGCTTCAACTCCGGGGCTCTCTGACTTCACGAACAACATCCAGATCATTTGGGATGAAAATAGCGGGAATAAGGGTGAGAAACTAAGTTTCTTAGTAGGATTTTACCCTAAATTAAGTTAATGACTTCACTTTCATCCCAACCTGATGTGAGCATGGAAATTGGCTTTCAAGAGAAATTTTTAGCTTAAGGATAATAAAATTGAAATTAGGAAAAATTTTAATTTGGTTGTATTTTTCTTTAAATTGTAAAAGTGGGAATAGCTTATTCCAACATGGAATAAGAATAGGTTATTTAGAATAGGAACAGGCTTAGGTTAAGAGCTTGGTTGGCTAAGGGCAGCCCAAACCCACAACCAAGCAGCCCCCTTCCTTTTTTCCTATAAATAAGGGCTTAATGTAAGCAAATGATACCTTTGGTCATTTTATGATATTGGAATCCGAAATTCCCTTGAGAGAGCAACTTTCTCTTCTCTTTCTTCTCCTCTTGCTTGTTCTTGAGGTTAAGACCCTTTTCCTTATCATTGGAGCCTCCAATGTGGTGGAACTTGGCTTATCCTCCTAGCTTCCTCTAGCTAGTGGAGTGGCGCCTAGCTTAGGAATTATTTTGTCTGCAATTTACATTCTGCCATTTACCTTCTTGCAATTTACAATTCTGGTTCTTAGTTTATGCTTTAATTTTCAGCCCCTTTCCCCTTTAATTTTGGGTCATTTTCGTTTTGCTCTTTCTTCCATTTCTGCACTTTATTTCCAGCCTTTAATTCTTGCAATCACCTTCCCCAATTCCCTCTTTACATTCTGCAAATTTATGTTTCCTCTTCTTTTCATTTTTATGCACAATTTTGTGCTACATTGAACACAATTTGAGGAGCTCCCAAAACTGCCCTGAATTTTGAGCTTCAATCCTACCTCCAACTAGGTCCATCCTCCTCCTCCCAAGTGGGTTGTATTATGTGGTATCAAGAGCTTGTTGTTTGGAGGTAACTTCTCTCACTTTTCTCCTTCATTTTTCATCATCTTCTTCTCCCATTTTCATCTCTGTTTTTGTTCCAGTTTTTTTCTGCATATTTTCAGCCCCTTCTTGCTTGAATTCACATGTAATTTGTGTTGCTTTGAGCCATATGTTGTTGGATCCTTGCTTGAACATCAATTTAATCGGTGAATTTGCTCAAAATTGCATCAAAATGTCAAGAAATTGAAGAACCCCTTTTCTGGTTTTTTTTTTTCTGGGTATTTCCAGCAAGAACACATCTATTGTTCTCTCAAATCCTTTGGACTTTGTGGGTTTTGTTGTTGAAATTGAAACTTGATCATTGTTGCCTCAAAAAGCCCTCAATTATTTTGGCAAAATTCTGCAAATTGTTCATCATGTTCATCATGTTCATCACTGTTCTTCATGTGTTCTTGAGGAAGTTTGTGTTTGATCTTTGAAAAAATTGTTGTTGGGTGTTAAGTGTTGATCCTGTGCTTGTTTTGGAGTGATATAAGTGTACATTACATTTCCCTAAAAGATACAAGGCAAAAAGCAAGAATCAACAAAGAAAAAAAAAACGAAAAAAAAAACGAAAAAAAAAAACGTGAAAAAAAAAATCTGGGCAGAATTTTTTTTTCAGAAAAAAAAAGGTAAAAAAAAAAAATTCCAGAGTTGAATGATCTTCAAGTTTCATTTTATTATATTTCAATTGTAATATTTGAGTTCAGTTTGGGATCAATTGAAGTGTGTTGAACAACTTGAGTTGGATTTATCCTCTTGAATGAACTATGATGCATATGAATGATTTTCTTTCAAAGAAAGGTTAAGTTCAGTTTTAAGAACAATTCACACAAGTTTGCAATCCATTCATCCTTCTTGAATTCCTTTTGAGTGCCTTTTTTTTTTTCACCACTTAATTGTTGCTTGTCTTCTTTGAATTCTAGTTTGTCACAATTTTAATCCCTTTGAGTTTAGCTAATTTTTGTGATAAGATTTTCTTGTTTGTCCCCAAAATTCCTATGTTTTGTCCATTCTTGAATTCTGGATGAGTTGAGTTTTTACCACATTGGAAACATCAAGGCCTCTAATTTTAAGTTGAATATGTGTCTTTTCTTCAAGGGTAAAGCAAGACCAAATTGAGTGACTAAGAGTGGCAAACACTGGTGAGGAAGGAAGTAATTGGTTTTAATTGTGCTAACAATTTCTTGGTTTGCAAAGCATTCTTTGTTTAATTTTGTATGCAGCCCTAAGAAAGAAATTTTGTTTGACTTGGAGCTGAACTTGGAGAAGACTTGGACTTGAAGCTTGACTTGAAGAATTTACCCATTTGTAATAGATTAGGATTTCTCTTACTAGGACTTTCTTTTTGGTGTAATTTTAGAATTTGGTTGTAGTAGGGTTATAATATTGTAATCCTTTTGATTTAGTTTGTACTTAGGAATTTTCCTTGTAATTTTGTTAGTAATTGTGTGTAAGTTCCAAGGCCTTTGTGTGGTTTTAAGGAGCCATAAGGGGGAGTCTAAGTGTGCTTGTTGAAAGGAGTAATAAGGGGGTTTCATAATTGCTAGGTTTACAACTTAGCCTATGTGACTACTTGTTACTTATCTCTCCCTATCTTGGACCTTGGTTTGTGTAAGAAACCAATTAACTTTCTGCATTTTAATTTCTTAATTGTTCAAGTGTTTTATGTGGTAGGAATTTGTACTTAGAATATTTGTGATTTTCTTAATTGATTTGTTTCATATCTTGTGTCTTGAGTGGAGAGCATCATGAGTGAAAATGATTATCCACCTAGCTTCAATAGGTTACAACTAGAAGCCCTTACCCAAACCTTTGAAAAAATGTTAAGAAAACAAAGTGAACAATTTGAAGATCGCTTGTATGAACTAGAAAAGAGGAATGAGACTTTGTTTAAAAAGAAACAAAATGAAGGGCCTAGTAGTTCTAAGAAAAACAAAAATAAAATTGATTCACCTAGGGAGGAACTTTCACAAGAAGATTTCTATGAATCCCCTAGAAGAAACCAAAGGAATAATCACAGGGGTGGGAATCAAGGTAGGCATGAGAGTGATAGGGAATCATCTAGGTCTCCACTTAGGGTTAGAAATTCATCTAGGAGTCGGATCCATAGAAGTAGAGATAGACATTCTCCTAGCCATCGTAGTCATAGAGCTTCTTCTAGGATTAGGAATAGAGGTACAAGAGAAAATGGAAACCAAGAAAGAATAGATGGAACCAAGTTTAGAATTCCAAAATTTCAAGGGTTGAATGACCCTGAAATCTACCTATCATGGGAGTTGAAGGTAGAGCAAATTTTCATGTGCTATGAAGTGAGGGAGGAACATAGGGTAAAGCTAGCTAGTCTTGAATTTTCAGACTATGCTTTGATTTGGTGGGATAAGCTAGTGAAAGAGAGAGCAAGGTTTCATCCTATTGAGACTTGGGAAGAAATGAAAGCCATCCTTAGGAATAGGTATGTACCACCTCATTACCTTAGGGAGCTTCATAATAGGCTCCAAAGATTAACCCAAGGTAATAGAACTGTTGATGAGTACTACAAAGATATGGAGGTAGCCATCATTAGAGCAAACATAGAAGAATGTGAGGAGGCTAGAATGGCAAGATTCCTTGAAGGGCTTAAGGATGAGATTAGGGATGTTGTGGAACTCCACAACTATATGAGTTTGAATGAACTCTACCACCAAGCCCAAAAGGTAGAACAACAACTCCATAGAAAAGGTAAGAGTAGATACTCAACCTCAAATCCTTCTTGGAAGGAAAATAAGAGAAAGGAAGGTCACAAGGATGTTCCTTTTAAGCCTGAAGATCCTAGGAAAATTAAAGATCCCAAGAAAGAAAAGGCCAACACCCTATCCACTCCGATAAAAAAGGAATCATCCACTAAGTGTTTCAAGTGTTTGGGACGAGGGCACATTGCCTCTCAATGCCCTAACAAGAAGAGCATGATCCTTAGAGATAATGGACAAGTCTCATCTTTGGAATCCTCAAGTGAAAACTCTAGCTCTAGTGCCACTAGCTCTTCTAGTGAAGAAGGATTAGAGTATGCCCCCGAAGGTGATCTTCTTGTTGTTAGGAGATTACTAGGAAGCATGGTCATGGGGGAAGATGAGAGTCAAAGAGAAAATATTTTTCACACAAGGTGTGTGATTGGGGGGAAGACATGTTCTTTGATTATAGATGGGGGAAGTTGCACCAACGTGGCTAGTGCTAGGCTAGTACAAAAGCTAGGATTAACCACTACCCCACATCCTAGGCCTTACAAGTTGCAATGGTTGAGTGACAATGGGGACCTCTTAGTGGATAAGCAAGTCTTAGTTGCCTTTTCCATAGGTAGGTATCTTGACCAAGTAACTTGTGATGTTGTGCCCATGGAAGCAAGTCATGTGCTCTTGGGAAGGCCATGGCAATTTGATAGGAAAGTTCACCATGATGGGCATAGCAATAGGTATTCATTTGTTTTCAATTCCCAAAAGGTCACCTTAGTTCCCTTGGCTCCTAGTGAGGTTTGTAAAGATCAAGTACAAATGAAAAAGGAAAGAGAGAAAGAAAATAAGGGAATTAAAGGAAAGAATTTAAAAAAAGATAAGAGGTTGAGACATGTGGAAAAATTTAAAAACCTCTTCATCAATCAAGGAGAAATTAGGCAAACTCTTCTAGCTAGACAACCCATGTACATGCTCATGTGCAAAGAGTATTGCTTGAATACTCAACCAAACCTTGAGTCTAGTGAACTTCTAGAAGAGTTCCAAGATGTATTCCCAAAAGAGTTACCTCTAGGGTTGCCACCTGTAAGGGGTATTGAACATCAAGAAAACTTAGTGCCTAGTGTTCCTCAATTCCTTTCACCTATCATACAGGTTGAAATTATCTCCTTTACAAAGAGTAATCAAGAGATGGAACTCCAACCTTCTACCAACATTTGGGACACCATTGTTGCAAAATTTGTTGGAGATCATGTGTCTAGATCAATTCATATGCCTAGATTATCACCACTGTCTCATATGTTTCACAGTGATAGTGAATTCTCACATATAAAGGTCCCTAGCATGCTTCAATTCTTGTTTTATGATAATTCATCTAGGATGCTTAATTTGATAGTAATTACAAATATTCATAGCACTAAGATCTCTTTAGGGAAAAGAAAATGGATGAAAGCACGTAAGTTTACTTGGGACATGTTTGTTAATAACTATGAGCTTGTAGATCGAAACAACCTTTTGTTCCTAGTCAAATTTGCTTTCCAATGTTTACAACTATTTGAAAAATTAAAGAGGTTCGTATTTGATCCTGGCATTCTCCATAATTTTCTTTCTTCCATAACCACATATACTCTTCTACTCATATTTGTGTCCTTTGTTTTGCAGAAATTGATGATTGCCATTCGAGGGCGAATGCTTTTAAGGGGGAGAGGATGATGTGAGCATGGAAATTGGCTTTCAAGAGAAATTTTTAGCTTAAGGATAATAAAATTGAAATTAGGAAAAATTTTAATTTGGTTGTATTTTTCTTTAAATTGTAAAAGTGGGAATAGCTTATTCCAACATGGAATAAGAATAGGTTATTTAGAATAGGAACAGGCTTAGGTTAAGAGCTTGGTTGGCTAAGGGCAGCCCAAACCCACAACCAAGCAGCCCCCTTCCTTTTTTCCTATAAATAAGGGCTTAATGTAAGCAAATGATACCTTTGGTCATTTTATGATATTGGAATCCGAAATTCCCTTGAGAGAGCAACTTTCTCTTCTCTTTCTTCTCCTCTTGCTTGTTCTTGAGGTTAAGACCCTTTTCCTTATCATTGGAGCCTCCAATGTGGTGGAACTTGGCTTATCTTCCTAGCTTCCTCTAGCTAGTGGAGTGGCGCCTAGCTTAGGAATTATTTTGTCTGCAATTTACATTCTGCCATTTACCTTCTTGCAATTTACAATTCTGGTTCTTAGTTTATGCTTTAATTTTCAGCCCCTTTCCCCTTTAATTTTGGGTCATTTTCGTTTTGCTCTTTCTTCCATTTCTGCACTTTATTTCCAGCCTTTAATTCTTGCAATCACCTTCCCCAATTCCCTCTTTACATTCTGCAAATTTATGTTTCCTCTTCTTTTCATTTTTATGCACAATTTTGTGCTACATTGAACACAATTTGAGGAGCTCCCAAAACTGCCCTGAATTTTGAGCTTCAATCCTACCTCCAACTAGGTCCATCCTCCTCCTCCCAAGTGGGTTGTATTACAACCACTTTAGTTTTATTATAAAACATGTCATGCATACAGGATCACTTTTAATTTTTATAAAATCTTAAGCTAAAGCGGATTTCTTTAATTTCAATATCATACAACATGTAATTCACAAATACTTGAATCATTCTTTACATATAAACTCTCTTAGACATCAACCTCATGCATCCTTTAGTTTGCTTTCTCATCCCAGCTTAAATATTATCTAACTTTTATTCATTTCATGCCTTAACCTTATTCATACTTATTCTTTAACCATCCTCTCAGTAACGATTTCTTTTAAGGTGCAACATTAAAAATCTAGTCAATTAATATCTTTCACTTATTTACTGCTTCATTTGTCGCCATAGAAGGACTTATTGCCTTCTGATTATCATAGAAGGACCCACTGCCTTCCAGTCTCCATAGAAGGATCCACTACCTTCTGATCATCATAGAAGGACTCACTGCCTTCTGGTTGCCATAGAAGGACCTATCACCTTCTGATTATCATAAAAGGGCTCACTACCCTCTAGTCACCATAGAAGGATCCACTTCCTTTTGGTTGTCATATAAGGAACTATTATCTTCTAATTATCATAGAAGGGTTCATTGCCCTCTAGTCGCCATAGAAGGATCCACTACCTTTTGGTCATCATAGAAGGAACTATTGCCTCCTAATTATCATAGAAGGGCTCACTACCCTCTAGTCGCTATAGAAGGATCCACTGCCTTCTGGTTGCCATAGAAGGAACTATTTCCTTATGATAATCATAAGTTCTAGAATTATCATACTAGGATTAATATCAAGTTTCACATAAGGCTCTCCCTTAGTGATCTCTTAATTTATTAGGTTCCCTTTCAAGTTTTCAAGATAGGTGCATATTCAATATTCATTCAAAATGTTATGTACATACAACACACAACTATTCATTTACTATTTGATCATAGAACTATATAAACATACACAAGTCATCATATTATCCAAGAGATCACACAATTCATTACATCACTCAAGAGAGCTCATAACACATTTACACACATAAAGACATGCTCATACATCATCATGATAAATAGGGTATTAATAATTATCTAAAGGATTTCTTTCTTGGTAACAATGTTCACTTAAGCATGGTCCTTACATTCTAAAAAACATGCACATTTCTTTTATAATTTTCAAGTTGTCCTCATTTTTTGTGCTTTATGAAAACCTCTTCTGAGAATGTAGTTCACTCATTCTTCTAAGTTATTTCTAAACCTTTCCTTTTCTCGAAGTTTCATTAGTTTCACATTATTTTTATAACTTAGAAGTTTTTCTCTAGGTGGCTGAATGACATTTTTTAAGTTTTTATTTTCTGTTCTCTTTAATTGTTTAATTCTTATGCAAGTACTACTTATACTAAGTTCAAATTTTATGTGTTAACAAATTTTTAACTTATTTAAGACATTTTACTTGCATATGGTGTGTTTGCCAAGCTTCTTTTAAGTTTAGTTCTTCATTTTTCATTATAAGGTTTCTTGAGTTACCTAATCCAAGATTTCAAGCTCTTTTATTCTTATTTAACCTAGAGTGGTCGAATGTGAATCCTTGGTTTCTAAGACCGTCTAGTTTGTTTTTTTCTTATTTTATAAGTTGATTATTGTCAATTAAAGACTAACTCATTAATTTCTATCCAACTTAGGAATTTTTAAAACTTTTCCTTCATCCTTAAAGGTCATGACCGAATGGCTTAAACTATATTCCAACTCCATATTCTATTCTCAAACACCAATGTTGTACATGCTTAGATTTAGGCTTAAATTATGATAACTTTTGACTTCCTTTTTACTACCTTTGAGAATATGTTCAAATGGGTTCCTTAAAATATTTAAGACTTACTTCCACTTTTAATCTCTTCTAGTTATAGTCTAAGGATGTTTGGTTCATACTAGTTGAGAATTAAATCTTCTTCTAGATCCATTTATTTTTAAGTGGCCAAATGGTTCCTTAGCTTATGTCATAACCTTCTTACAGTTTTAATACCTTATACTTACATGCCTAGAATCCTTGATTCAACCTAATTAAGAATTAAAACTTCTTTTTGGTTAATTAATTCCATGGTGGCCAATTGCCACTCCTTAGACTTAGCATACCATATTTTTAACCCTAGGTCCATTTACCTAAAGTGGCGGAATAGACCCTTGGCCTACTTTAAGACTTTCTTACACTTTCAATCCATTATGCTTGCATACTAAGTATCCTTAATCAAACCAAGTTAGGATTTAAAACTTTTATTAGGTTAATTTACTATATAGTGACCAAATACCATCTTTAAGGTTTTAGGGTTTCTATTGCTAACCTTAGTTGACTTAAGTTGACCCATTCTTGTGGTTGAAGTTTGATTTCAAGTTTGATCCAACCTATAGAATTTTTAGGTCTTTTTCCTATCAACAGGTGTCTTGGCCAAATTTTACCTTCCCCTTTGCCTACTCGTGGTTACTCTAGTTACCAATTTTAGGCTTCTTTGAGATTTAGATCAAATACTAGTTATGGATTTTACCTTAATTTTCTTATGTTGGTTATTATGAAATTGGTCAATTTTAGGTGTTTCTTATAATTTTAATTAGTCCATTTATCAAATAAAGTCCTTAATACACCTTTAACCAACTTTTTAAATCATTTTTCCTACAAAATTATTCTAAGGTGACGGAATGCATACCTAGAGGTTTGAACCATGTTTGCTCCAATTAATTTCATTCAAAGGTTGTTTTGATTCATTTAGAACCTAATTACATAGTTTATATCATTTATAAAAATTTTAAAAAAATTTATCCTTGCTTATGGTAGCATGGTCAAATGTCTCCCTTATCTTGCCAAGGTCATTTTTTTGTCCAAACTTTCTTCTCACTCAACCTTGGTTCTTTGGTTTTTTTCACTTGCAACACCTCATCCCCTTGGTTCATGGTTATTTCATCCAAGGTCCAGAGCTTAGATTATTTCCAAAATGAGTCATACAAAGTCTATGCCATTTTTGGGGTTAAAAAATCTTTTTATTTAGTAACTTTTAAACCTTTGCCCAAAGCAAGCTTCTGGGACATAGTACATAATTTAATTTCACTTTTAACACTTATGTTTAAGGGTTCAAATTTGGTCCATAGATTTCACAAGTCTACCACAAGTAGAAAAATCACAACTTTAAAAACTTAAGCATAAAAACATGCAACATAACATTTTTTCCATATAACAAAGTGTAGATTCTTAAGGTCTACTTTAAGATCCATACTTCTCCCACCAAGAACACTTCAAAAAATTTGTTCATGAGTTCTTAAAACTAATCAAAGCATCAAAATAGGTTTTTAAACAAATTCCACTGATTAAATTTTTTTCTAAGTACCTTAGAAGCACTTTAAATCAACTAAACTTTATTTTTCTTTTCAAAAATCACTAAAAAAATGGTGGGGGCTGATTTTGAATGGTTCAAATACAATCTTGAGCCCTCATAAGTGAAAACAAAAAGAGATGCATGGATTTTTGAGAAAGAATTCATAAAAGAGAGAAATCAAACCATAAAAAACAAGTTTAAAACTTAAAAAGACTATGTAGAAATCCTACTTGTTGAAGACTTAGTGATTGGTTTTTGGTGGAGATTCTTGGGTTGATCTTGCCTTCCTTAGGTGATTCACAAAACCACTCGCAAGTGTAATGGTGAGGCTTGATGGTTAAGTGTTAGTTTAGCTTAAACTTCAAAGATGGAAGTTCAAGTTTAAAGTGTAATCTTTGGGTTTTTTTGGTGGATTAAGCTTTGAGAAAATTTTGAGAGTTTCTCTAAGTGGTTAGAATGTTGGAACAGCAGCAAATGAGTCCCTTCCTTGGTTTTCCTAACAATTTTCATCCGCCTAGACATGTGGTAATTAAATTTCCACTTAAGGACAATTTGGTAATTTTGCATGAATTTTTCTATTTTTTAAAATAATTTAAAATTCAAGAAAATTATCCTTTTACACTTTGATTAATGTTAATTAGGCTGAATTTACCTCTAATGATGTATAACCTAGCCTAAACATAGTTAAATTTTAATTAATCAAGATTAATTAGTCTTAATCATGATTAAAACAATATTTTTCTTAATTATTTATCTTTTATGGTTGACTTAGTTTGACTTGACATAGTAAGTCACCACCAAGTCTTCCACATGCTGAAATTTTATGGGACCCATTGTGGGATCCACTTTTGACTTATTTCTAACATTTTCTTGCCCTCACAACCTTTTAGGAGTATTTTTGTAATTTTTTTAATATTATTGAAAAAATTTCCAAATTATTCCTCTGAAAATTGTAACGCTTTTTGGTTCATTTTCATATTAATCCAAGGTCATTTGCTATTTTTCTAGGAATTGACTAGCCCTGTGCAAAAAACTAGAGCTTTCTAAAGACATTGAATATTTTAGTTCCTTCTATATTTTCTAAGTTTTCTCACTACTTTTGGTCATCCTTAATATTTTCTAATTCTTTAAAATTTATTTTACTTATATTTTACATTTCTCTAGTACATCATTTAAATTATCCAGATACAGAAATATTTTCGTCATTTATATCAAGTTTTTTAATTTATTTTAAATCCTATTTTTATTAAATTTTATCTTAAAAATTATTTATGATTTTTAGTTTATTATAAAAATTTAAAAATATTATTAGATATTTCTTCTCTTTAAATTATATATGCATGATTATTATTATTTTTTACGTGAAACTTATAATAATAGTTCCTATTGAAATTCAATGAAGAGTTATCAAATTCATAGGAATGGTTTCCACCCAAACTTGTCAAGCTCACGGGTATAGTTTCCGTTAGAGCTCAATAAGGCGTCAAATTCATGGGTATAGTTCCCACCAAAATTTGTCAAACGCAAGTATGGTTCTTACTAGAGTTCAATGAAGTTTCAAATTTATGGGTATAATTTTCACCGAAATTTGTCATGTTCATAGGTATGGTTTTTCATTAGAGTTCAATAAAGCGTCAAATTTAGTTATAAATTTTGCTGAATCATGACAAAAATATCGTCAAAATTACGGTGGTAGTTCCTACCCGAGTGTTAAATTCACAAGTATAGCTCTTGTTAGAGTTTGATTGGATTTACCAATGAATTACGAGCAGGAAATATACTAAACTTCTACTTCATTGGCGCCTAAAGTGGCACTATTGGCTAATTATGAAAAATAAAAATAAAAATATTTATTTCATTAAAAGTTAAAAAAATTATTTAAAAATAAAATTATAAAAATCAATTTTAACATAAAAATTGATTTTCGCTCTTACATGTCCTCATATTCAAATGAAAATCTCAAAATCATTTAGTTTTTATAACACCTTAAATCTAAAATAAGAAAGAAGCTTTAAGAATAATAGTTACTCTCATCTATTAGTGTGATTGTATTATATATATATATATATATATATATATATATATATATATATATATATATTTGTACAGATTAACGAATTAAAAATAATATTGAAATACATTCAAAATTTATAATATTGAAATACATTACACAAAAACAGAAAGCAGCAGTTTTAATAAAACTTAAGTCACAGTGAATATAAAAGTAGTTAAAAATAAAAATAAAAAGAAAACGGCACAGTGGATTCAGCGGTACCTTCATGTACACAAAACTCTACATTAACTAAAAACGCAGCATACATTGACAACAAAAATGGACTTATACATAGTTTACAAGACTAAAGTAAACCAATAGCACATCTATACAAACAATTGAATCATAGTCAACATATATATCTTATGCATTCTAAAGCCAATGGCCCCTATTCCAAAAACTTCTCATTTGAAAGAGGAAAATTAATAACCGTTTACTCTTTGTTGTCTCACTAGTGTTCCTCTTGGCTCACTGTCTTGATGATTTATCATTCTTTCTAAATTGAATTTGTGATCCATGCTTTGAATACCGCTGCCAATTTGTATTCTGTTCGTGAAGAAAATTTTGTATTGTATAGCATTCCTCATTTTATTAGTTTTGGTTTCGTGTTTGTTTCTAGGACATTTTCACGTTCATTTACATGTCCGTTAGTAAAAAACTCAGAAGCTTAGAACTTTTCACAAAGTGGGATTAGAACTTTAATGGAACCTACTTTAGTCACACTTGGACTCTAACTACTATGGTAATTAACTTTCACTTTCTTATATACATGTGCTGACTAATATGTAACTGTATATGAATTTATATACAAGGATTTCTATTATATTATTTTGATATTTTTTCATTGTTGTGAATTTATTATTATTTTTATTTATTTGATATTTAAATTTGAATTGCTTCAAAGTTGGTGCTGGTATTTATTTTCATACATGAAAAACTTGTTAATGAATAAGATAACTGACTAAATCTAAATGTGTTTTGTAACATCAAAATTATAAGATGTTAATTGCATCTTCATTCTAACAACTTCAAATCTTTTAAAAATCGTTCACCGGAGTATTAGCGAATCTCTTTCTCCTATAATTTGTGATAATAAATTTTTTACTACTTTTATTCATTATTCCTGGTATAGAGTATCTTTATTTGATTAAAGAAAAATATAATGTATTTAAAGAATTCAATTTTTTTTAGAATGAGATTAAAAATAATTAGAAAAAGTCATCAAGATAATAAAATCTATTTGTGGTGGAAAGTGTTATGGTAATTTAATGTTATATAGGACTATTTATTAAATATTTATAAAATTCAAAAAGTGAACTTTCTACATCGGTTGTCATTTAACCGATATAGAAAGTCTGATTTTTTACATCGGTTATGGTCACAATCAATGTAGAAAGTTCACTTTTTACATCGGTTACAGTCACAACCAATGTAGAAAGTGACTTTTTACATCGGTTAAGGTCACAACCGAAGTAGAAAGTTTATATTTTTTTTAAATGTTTTTTTTGTTTAGGGAAATTGTCGTATTATTTATTCATAATACCTGTATATATAAACAGAATACCAGGCAGACAATACAGAAATTACAGAGTCTATATAATTAAAGTAAATACATCAATATTTATTATAAAATATAATAAAAATAAACTAAAAATCTAAAAATCCTATGAATTCAACCCAAATTGGCAACCTCAATCAAAAATTTCCCCCAACGTCTCCTGATATCATCAATCTCTTCATCTAACAGAGGTTTTGGATTGTCAAATATCTACAAAATGTTTTTGATTAAAATTAGTGAACATGTCATGTTATGCATTAAAATTAAATAATTAAATGAGGACAATTGTAATTACCTGGTGCCAAGAGTTAACAATAGAAGCCGAGACAATGAGAAACATATGTCTCATCACATAATATCCACACTCAGTTCCTTCGGGTTGTCTTGGACACTTCAAAAAAATAAAAAGAGTATGAAATATAATTAGAGATGTTGATAGAAGAATATAAAATAGTTGAATAACTTTTAATAAAGTACTTACCTTTGGAATTATCCATACAGACTTTTTAATATTTGATGGATGCGTCCCTTTTAACCGAAGTCGAGCATTCATTGCTCTACAGTAAAATAAAAAGCAAATGAATACCTTTGACAATAACAAGTTATATGAATATAAATACCAAAATCATAAAAACTTACAAATCTATAATGTCCTTTATGTCTTTCTTTAGTTTTTGCCAAGCAGAGCATAGAAATACAACTACATTCCGCTTGGGGCAAATAATGATTAATTGCCAATGGGCCCTACAAAATATGGATGACAATGAACAAAAATTAGGAATTTAATTGAATTCATGAAATAAAGCAATTAAGTATTGACTTACGATTGAAAATAGGGGGCTAGGTAACATTTCTTTATCAGACTGCAATCTCCTCTGAAGATATCCTTGTATCTCAGCTGCCTTGTTCCCAGTTTTCTGCATATGAACTGGGTCCAGGAATCCATAGAGGTGTAAGTTACCTCTTTCAGTGCAGATACGATACAGGTACCTAATATTGCGAATCATTTTCATATGTTAGCTTTTGATAATGAAATAATTCAAGTAAGGTTTAGAAATTTACTTACATCAACCATAATTGTAGAACTGTTACACATAGGAGATCGTTACCCACAACCAACTCCAATACATTCTTCTTAGTAATATAAAAGGGGATAGGTGTGGGTTTCCCTATGATATCCGGTTCCATTGTTATTTGCAAAGTTTGGTCGCCCAAGTTCATGGCGATACCAAATAGACGTGTGAGCAAATCAACCTCATATTTCTTTGTAGAAGGCTCAGGAAGATCTGCTTTAGCACTTAAATCAATCTTCTTCCCACGATGTTCCTTATAAACCTACGGTAAATTCACAAAATAATAAGAAATACATATATAGACACACACAATATATCTATTAAAAAATTAGTAACATAGGCTAAAATTATCTAATACCTGAGGTTGAACTCGCTGCACAAGTCTCCTCGGCCATATAATGAAATGCTTGGGTGCTTGCCCCACGACACGAACCTCCTCAGTAGGGACAGGAACAGGAGCATCTGCATCTTCAACCCGTTCAACCACCACTCTAACATGATCATCATCAATTTGCTGGTGATGGATGGTTGAACCCAAGGTGTAGACTTTCCCAATTGCTACCAGACGATATGGATCATCAACATATAACTCATAATCGTTTGTAGCTACATCCACATCCTCTTCTCCCTGTAGTTTCTCCTCCATCGGAGCACAACTTCCCTTTGTGCTCATGCGCCTAGGAGAAGGTGATGGATGGTGACCCTGTGTCTGTGTTTGGGAAAGTCCCAAAGATGCAAGCTCCTGCCTAAGCTCTTGCCTAAGCTCCTGCCTAAGCTCCTGTCTGAGCTCTTCTTGCCTCATGTCTTCACGCATGGCGTCCAACTCATCTCTAGACACCAAACCTTCTTTGGATGTCTGTCTAGAAGACAATCCAAAGTACTGTCTAAGGCCAACACCTCGGCCAACTCCACGAACATGCCCTGGATGCTCCGGTTGGCCAATAGCAGTACTTAAGATGTCATCCCGGCCAGTTGGAACAAAGACTCCTTGTGAGCTTTGTTCAACCAAAGAATCTTACAAAACAAAAAATGACCGTTATCAGTAATGTAAATGTTTGAAGATAAATAAAAAGGAAATTTATCAAATTGTGTGATTACTTACAATCTTCTCTGCAACAATGCAAGAAGGCTCTGATGTGTACTCTCCAGTTGCCTTTTGGCGTGCCCTCTTCCATTTCTCATGGCGTGAAGGTGGAGAGGGTGGAGAGAGAAGTGTAGAGGGGTCTGCTTCAGATGATTGCTGACGATCTTTCAACTTCTGCTCCATCAGCCTCTCTTAAAGCAACTCATAACCCCCACGAGATAATCTGTGGGGTAAAAGTTCTTAGCAGAAATTTGTTGAGCCTTCTTTCTTTTCTCCTGTTATAAGAAAGAAAATCAATTAATCGTAATATTGCTTATATTAGTCAATTGAAAAAAATAAAATATTAGCAAGATACATACAACGAATGCAGGATCCATTTGAGACTTAACAAATCTCTGCCAAGTGTCTTGATCAAGGAACTGGTACTCCTCACAAGGAGACACATCCTTGAGTGACCCATATATATATTTGCTGGTGAGATGTGTCTTGAAGCCCCTCCAGCGCTCACCAGCAAATGAAAGCCACTTCCTCTTCAGGAAGTTAGTGTTTGGTACGTCATATGTAAGCTACATATAAGAAAATGTAATTGGTTAGTGAATGATAAATTTATGAAAAAACTTAAAGCTTTAAAGTTAAATACCATGATAGTCTCCCAAATTTGATCTTTAACTCGCATCTCAACATCATCCCAATCCTTCTTCAAAATACTGGCCTTGCTTCGTCCAAGGAGGGCCACATAACTCTTAAACTTTGTCTTGTTTGGCCCTAATGGATTCCCAGTGGCCTGATCAAACTCTATGGGAATCCTTTGCTCACCGCTTCGACTAAGGGTTAAATCCCTTAACCGTGTGGCTCGTCTTCCCTTCTTTTGCCGAGAAGAAGGGTTCTCAAACCCACTTTGTGAAGGAGGAACCTCTGAAGGGTCAGTCATGTATCTGTTAAAAGTAGAGAAAACAAATATGAAAAAATTATTGAATAGAAACAATAAATATAATTCATATTTACATTGCAAATTGAAACCTTAACAGAAACAGTAACAAAAACAGAAATAGGCAAAACAGGCTAAGGCTAAGGCAAAACAGCCTCAACAATGGAATGCCTCATATGAGGTGGAGTTGAGGACTATATTAAGACTAAGGCAAAACAGAAACAGGCAAAATAGAGACCTAAATAAGCAAAGGCTAAGGCTAAGACTAAGGCAAAACAGAGACCTAAACAAGCAAAGGCTAAGGCTATCTACCTCATACAAAGTAACAGGAAAAGCAAAGACTAAGGCTAAGACTAAGGCAAAACAGAGACCTAAACAAGCAAAGGCTAAGGCTATCTACCTTATACAAAGTAACAGGCAAAGAAAAGGCTAGGCTAAGACTAAGGCAAAATAGAAACAGGCCAAACAGAGACCTAAACAAGCAAAGGCTAAGGCTATCTACTTCATACAAAGTAACAGGAAAAGCAAAGGCTAAGGCTAAGACTAAGGCAAAACAGAAATAGGCAAAACAGAGACCTAAACAAGCAAAGGCTAAGGCTATCTACCTCATACAAAGTAACAAGCAAAGCAAAGACTAAGGCTAAGACTAAGGCAAAATAGAGACCTAAACAAGCAAAGGCTAAGGCTATCTACCTCATACAAAGTAACAGGCAAAGGCTAGGCTAGGCTAAGACTAAGGAAAAACAGAAACAGGCCAAACAGAGACCTAAACAAGCAAAGGCTAAGGCTATCTACCTCATACAAAGTAACAGGAAAAGCAAAGGCTAAGGCTAAGACTAAGGCAAAACAGAGACCTAAACAAGCAAAGGCTAAGGCTATCTACCTCATACAAAGTAACAGGCAAAGCAAAGGCTAGGTTAAGACTAAGGCAAAACAGAAACAGGCCAAACAGAGACCTAAACAAGCAAAGGCTAAGGCTATCTACCTCATACAAAGTAACAGGAAAAGCAAAGGCTAAGGCTAAGACTAAGGAAAAACAGAGACCTAAACAAGTAAAGACTATGGCTAACAACTAACAACTAATGCAGAAACAAAAACAGGAAACAGAGACCTAAACAGAGAGCCATAATGGTACATACCGGTGTAGACGACGCTGTAATGACGCTGTAGACGACGACGATGACGGCGTAGACGAAGACAGTGACTTTGAGAACGACGACGGCTTTGAGAACGACGGAAGCTTTGGCAGCTTAGAGGAACTGAGTTAGGGCAGGAATCGAGTGTTTACAGTTATGAGGACGACAACGGTCGCATCAGCTAAAGAGGAGGGAAAACAGACTTTCTACGTCAGTTGTTTCAGAGAACCGACGTAAAAAGAACTTTCTACATCGGTTACACTACCCAACCGATGTAGAAAGTCTTACTTTCTACATCGGTTGCTTTATAACCGATGTAGAAGGTCACTTTTTACATCGGTTATAAAACAACCGATGTAGAAAGTTTAAATTTTTTTACAAAAATGCCACCGGCTGTTTTTCTACATCGGTTATAAAGAAACCGATGTAAAAAGTGTCAAATTTATTTAGAAAAATGCCACCGTCTTTTTTCTACATCGGTTGACGAATAACCGACGTAAAATCCTGTTATAAAAAGCTATTTTTCTACCGGTGAATCTTTTACATTTCCAATAGATTTTTCAATTTAAAAGGTGAAAAGAATTAATTTACACCATACAATCATATATAAGTGATAAAAAATTTAATTAATTCTAATTTTAAGATTTTATATCTTTATTATAATATTTCTATAAAGAAATAATGGCATCCAATATGTATTAATAAATCCTCAAATTCTCAAAACAAGTTTATAAATAATTCCATCCAATATCTACTGTACTATACTCTATTAATATGTTATGACATTGAATTAATTTGAAATTCTTATACATTAAGAAGATGCAAATTTTCTATCAACCTCACGTGCTTTGTATATATTATGCATCTTATCACATTCCATCCTTCATTACTATTATTTTTTTATATAATTATGAGTTTATCTATAGTAGAAAATAATTGTATAAAAATTATATAAATTAAAATGATTTTAATTTTTAATTTTTTTATTATAGTAATAATAAATAATGTCTCATTAATATTTTATTATTGATGTGATTTATGATAAATAAAATATATTTTTACTCTAATCACATCTCAATTATTTTCTAATCCTCTATTAATACTAGATTTCCAGTGATATCGTTTTTTATATTGTAACGCTTTTATATTTTTTATTTATTATGGTTTAGAATTTTTTAATGAGATTATTATGAGTAAGGAATTGTCAATAAACATGGTTGATTAAGCATATAGGATCATAACTCTCTAATTACATAATGGTTTGGC
This sequence comes from Canavalia gladiata, assembly GCA_037954105.1. Classification (NCBI taxonomy): domain Eukaryota; kingdom Viridiplantae; phylum Streptophyta; class Magnoliopsida; order Fabales; family Fabaceae; genus Canavalia; species Canavalia gladiata. Next base: position 28,260,908 of record CM075662.1, read on the forward strand.
TTGTGTATATTAAATGTTTTTTTCTATTGATAGTTATACTACCTACTTCTATAAAATATTGAAGGGACTAATTGTGATAATTGAAAAGAGTCTCTAAATCTATATTTAGCTATTGTGAATATTTATTTTATTAAAACTGTAGATTGATGTCATTTACCCAATCTAAATTTTTTTTGAGTTACCTCCCTCTCTCCCTCTCAGTCTGATGTCCTTAAAATCTCATACAACACTTGGACTCATAAGTGAATCTTTTATGATATGATTTTTATTGTTTTTAAAAGAGAAGTCTATAAAAAAGAGTAAATTTCATACTGCTGAGTTTAGTACTAAGTCATTTGGTAATAAATTTGATATTTCTACTTTGAGTATTCAATATTGAAAAAGGATCATAAAAATTAAAATGTAAAACAAAATAAATTATGTAAATAATATAAAAATATAAATAACAGAGTACAAACAAAAAGTTTAAAACCAATTTATTAAGTAAATAATAAAGATAATATAGAAGAGGAAGAAGATAAAAGGTTAAAAATCAGTAAATAAAAAAATAATAAGATAAAATATAAAAAATAAAAGAGAAAGAAATAAAACAAACTTACCTCAAAGATATATAAATTATTTTTTTTATAGGCTCATGCATCAAAATCCACACACACTCCTCGTAAATGTATAAAAATATCATTGTATTGATTTGTGCTCTAACTTTTGCACACACTTTCAAATCAAGATTTAAGGAACACTGTATGGTTGTAAAATACATGAGAAACTCTATATATTAGTATTGAACTCAAGTATTTTATATTTTTATATATCTCAACCAAAATATGTGGAAAGCAACTCCTTATATAGGAGAAGAGAAAGTTGAAAAGTTTAGCTTACCTGTGCATCTTGAAAGTAAATCTCTTGCTTTTCTCATTTTAATATGAGATTTCTAGCTCCTTTCTTTCTTAGTCTTTATTTATTTATTTATTATTATTATTATTATTATTTTTAATACAAACAATATTTTTATATTAATATTTTTCATATATTTTTAAAAATAAAAAAGTTGAAAAAATTTATTTTAAAATTTCCTTTTTCCTAATAATAGTATAAAAAAAAATTTTATTGTCATCATCAAACAAAATTAAATATTCATAATTTTATTCAAACAAAACAAAATCTAATTTATACCATTAAGTTTTATGTAAATAGTTAAAAAATATAATCAATTCTAATAATAAGATTTTATAATGTTGTCCAAATTTTTTATATAAAAAGTAGTTCCATCCAATAAGTATCAATAAACCCTCGAATTCTGAATACAACATATTGAGACAAGTATAAAAAAAAAAAGTGGCATGTGTGACTCCTACGTGACAAGTAGTAATTTAAGACAATATATACGAAACCATCATTTCCAAAGCGTATTGTATTATTATGCACCACAAGCGTTAGAATAACGTAACTTTCTTTCATTTCAATCCAAAATTGTGTAAGGAAAGTGGGGCATACAGAATACAATACAAGAGAAAAGGGTAGAGGATGAGAATGAAATCTCTGAAAGATTCCATAATATTATTCACTTCATGAATTCAATATAATCGATACGACAGAGAGAATAAGAATATGTAAGCAATTGTACAAATGAATGTCTCGAACTATTTCAACTCACTGAAGAAATCCCTGAAACCTGTCCCATACATTTGGGACTGTTTCGGGTGACATCGACAACAATTGAGAGTTGATGTAGTTTTCAATTTGTCTCTCCCTTTTGTCTATTCTCACGCAATCATGTCGCTTGTTACTGTTTTATGCGTTTATTAATTTCAACCATGTAAAACATGGACAGCATTAAGATTAAATAAATTAGGATAAATATCTATTCATAAAGTCGATTTTATAACTTTAAAACCCTTTTTTTGCATCTTAAATTCAGTAAAGAATTGGAGTCTGGAATTACAATTAATCTTACTCTATTAATTTTAATATTTATGTTTAGAACTCTTCCTAGCTAAAATTAGAATCTTCCACTTCTTTAGTATACATTTGACTGTTATTTAGCTAGTATTATTATTTTATAATTTTATTATTTTTTATTATTATTATTTAGTCCCATACATTTTATAATTTTATTATTTCTTTTCTCTTGCCCCAGGTAATTTCACTGTTATTTAGCTAGTATTTATTCTTTTAAAAAATTTTAAATTAGTAATTTCTTTTATATTTTACATTAAAAAATTCATTCCAATCTCAATTTAATCTAATTAAATAATTTTAAAGTTCTATTTATTATTATTTTTTCATTTTTAATCTCAACTTTTCATACTTAAATTAATTATTTTCAATATTTTAAAAGGGTGATCTTTTTCGTCTAAATCTAAATTACTTATGTTATTTATTTGAATTAATTTTGCATATTTTCTTGTTTTAAATATTTTTCTTTGTATTTATATTTTAAAATTTTAGTTCAATTTTTTTTTAAATAAGGCAATACATGAACTAAATAATTTCAAAAATGTCAAAATAGTTAGTCTAAACTCTTTCTATTTCTTCACCAATACCTTAAAATTTGACTGTTCCTCCTTTAAGAATCAAAAGTGTCAAAATGAACTAATTAATAGAATGGACAACCTAAATAACTCAACAAAATAGTTGGAATAAACTAACAATATTGAAGCAAAAAATGTTTTTTATTTGGCTTGTTACGACCTGATTTATTCTATCCATATAGTGGATTGAGGAGGCACATAAGTCCCAAATTATTATCATAAATTACTGTTATTATTTTTGAAAGTGTACTTAAATATTATTTTAAAACAAAATATTATATAAATTAAATAATATAATTAATTTCAAGCCGATTAATTAGAAACTAGGTGAATAAATTATTTAATATTAACATGTTTAGTTGTCTTTCACATATTTTTGCAATGATTCTCCTTTAGGCTTAGGTGTAGATACATCATAGGCATCATTATTGGTGGAACAAAAGTCATTGAAATAAGCAGAGGTGACTGGCCAAATAGATCATCATGAGAATGAAAAGTGATCTTGGAGGAGGAACTGAAGGGCACCGGCAAGAACTAAATACTGAACAAATTAATATTTTAAAATAATAATCATATTATTATTATTATTTTAATTTAACTATTAGTATATGATATTTTAATGTAAGATTTATAATTATTATAATTTTTATTAATCTTTCACCTAAACAATAATAAAATTTAAAATAAATTTACAAGTTTAATTTTACATCCTAACTTTTTTATAACTCAAATATATATTATATAATTCTAAACTAATTATAATTCTGATAATTAGAGTTAAATTTCTACATTATAGTTTTCAATTATGTTCCAAACATGCTCTAATCATATCTTGTATTCTTTCAATCAAGCAATAAAATTCACGGCAGTAAAAACAAAAAAGGGAACAGTTTTACAAACCCCTTTTGCTTTTTACTAATTCTAATATTTTGTTCTTTATTTCATGCTAAAATGGGTAAGGTGTAGTAGGAAACTCGAGTTTTCATAATATGCAATTGGTTTTCACATTGTGTAATGCATAGTCACTACTGACTCTGTGACAAAGGTATGCAATTCCCTTTTTCTGGAGGGAAAAAGTCCGAGATTGAAAAGAACACTTCATTGTGCCTCGGAGTTTAGTTACTGTTTTTTTGAAGTCCCAATCTGGTCACACTAGTTTAGATGGCTAAAAAAAATAATGCCCCACATAAAGTCTAGTGTAGTCTTCACCTTTAAAAGAAAGAGAATAAAAAAAAAGGATTTGAGTCGTTATGGACCTATCAACAAACAGCACTTTTATGTATGCAATATAATAACTTTGAGGAAAAAGCTTAGCAGTCACAATAATAGATTAAGAGTATAAAGTTGATAGTGTACACACCACTATTATGGTCAAAAGGCTTCAATTACCTTTTACACCTTTTTTTGAACCCAACTTTGTTATTCGGTAATAAGAAATGGTATGTATGTATTTAAAATACCATTGGATTGAGGATCAAATCAAAGAAAAGCTTTTGGTATCTTTATTTTGAACTCTTTAATGCTCTATAATATAGGACTAGTATATAACAAACTTAATTCTATTACGTTTCACTCTATATCTCATCATATTCACGCGCATGCATATTCACGCATAAAATGAAAGATTACCCACCAAGGGAACATAAGAAGAGAAGGTTTTGGTGTCATAGAAATGAGTGTTAATACCCCAAAGATGAGTGAATGAAGTATTTTAGAGGAGAGAAGAGAATAAGGTGTGGGTTGAGGGAACATGGGAAAACGCCAAAGGGAATGAAGCCAATAGTCACCGCCCACTAAAATTTTGGCTATGTCTGAAGGTTGGAACAACAAACAAACAAACAAATTGCCTTTGAAGTTTGAAGAACGCGTGCCCTATCAAGCTGACACACTCTCTTCCTCTCATGGCTCGCCTTTTCAAGTTCCCATCCAACATGGATTCTCTTTGCAGTGCAAAACCCATCACTTCTCTCAAGAGATAGGACTAGATTCTACTTTCACACTTTTAGCTCCTTTCGTCATCTTTATTATGCACATTTCTTAGGGAAACCATTTTCTTTAAGTTCTTGCTAACCTATATTTTAAGATATGGTTAATGAAACGAAGTTAAGAAATGTCTTTTTTATTAAATATGATGTTAAACTATGTTACAAATTATAAAAATTAAAAGCAATTGATTTGAGTATTTATACACTTGACTTTTTTAAATATATAAAGTGTTTGATTTAAATTTTATGTGTAGAATTTCTTTAAGAAAATTAGTCTTATTATTTATATATATTATTCGCTTGTTTCTTTCTTCTTCTTTTTTTTTTTTCATCTATTTTCAGGTTTTTAACCGTGTATTTGTTGTTAGGAGAAATTCTCTAAATTAACAAGTCATTCTCAAAATCAGTCCACTATATTGCGAATGTTTCATTATTTCTGCAAACCATATTTATGATTTAAACAAAAAAAAAGTTAAGAAGTTTTTTTTTTTTTGAAATTATATGAAACTATTAGATATATATATATATATATATATATATATATATATATATATATATATATATATTTCCGGTATACATGGATGTGAAAAATAAAATCTATATAAAGACCAACTCATGTTGATAGGGGAAGAATATTTGGATAAGCATAACATGTAGTCATGTTGTTTTACCACCAGATTTGCATGGAAAGTTTAAGAAACTAAGTAGGATATATTAATGAGTGATCCTTTTTGTCATTATAAATTTATAATTGTTCTTTAAGTATTTTTTTTTCTAAATGACTCCACTTGCACTCTTAGTGTCATCATTGCAACTGAGTTGGTGGGCATGCAATGGTTACTTTAATGCCCCCTTTAATATATAGACCTTGTTTATTCTTTTTTGGTATAGGTATGAAGGAATGTCCCTTTGCTTGATTTTCCAATCCAAGTTTCCTCTTTCTTTATTTATTCTCATCTCTTGTGCCACCACTTTATCTCACTTTAACTGTGAGAATAGTGGGAAATTTTAAGGTTAGTTAATTTTGTCATTTTCAAACTCATTAATGCTTAATTATCAACAGGTTTAAGTATGTATTATATACAAACATGTGCATTTTATTAAGGCACATTAATTGTGGCTAATTAATGATAAAAAGAAACATGATGAACAATCATGGTTATAGTGATTGTTTGTAAGTCTGTTGTGTCTGTGTAGGAACGTACATTTTGCAGCCCTAATACATCGACACAACAGTAACGATGACAACTGTTATTGTTGTCGTCGTCTATCCAAATGAAGGGGCACAGTGGGGATATAGATCCTCTTTCCTAGTTGAATAATAGAGCTTTGAAAAATTAATAAAAATATTTAGTAAATTTTATAATTAACAAGTGATTCAACTAAGTTTTATATTTTATATTTTCTTTAAAGAAGAATTTGAATTTAAGTTTTGTATATAAAAATTAATTTTATCATACTTTTTATAAAGAATATAAGCATTAGTTATAGAATAAATAAATAAATTTTATGATTAATTTATGTTTATCTCTTTAAGATGGTCATAATTTTATACAATAAAAAAGGATTTTAACTTGATTAGGACATGTTTTTTCATAATTTGTGTTTACCTTTAAGATGGGTATACTATACAAAAGTTTTTTTTTATATATATTTTTTATAAAGAGATAGAAAGAAGAGTTTAATTTTAATTATTGTTATGTAAATATTTTTATATTGTTAATTAAATAAAAATTATGGTAAATATAATTTTTAAAATAATTATTATAAAATTTAACTATTTATAATGATATGATATATAATTTATGATTGAAGATGTCAATATAATTTTTTTATATTATTAGTGTATTTAAATTAAATTTAAAAAATATGACAAAAATAATTAGTTATGTAATAGAAAAATAATATTATAAAGTTATTATGTATACGTATAAATATTATATAAATGGCGTCAGTGAAAAAGAAACGGAAACTTATATGCAAGAAAACTCTAAGCTCATATCAACTTTGGTACGCAATTCAATTAATATAGTCTTTTATATCCACAAGTTTTTACCTATTTTTCATATAGCAAAACACGCGTACATATCATGAGGTTTTAATTGATATGTGTTTAAAAAAAAACAGAGCTAAGAAGAACAAAAACATTTTAGTGTCGTCCTATTTATTCGATCTGTACAACAAATGTTACCATAAATTTTCTAATTTGTTTTCGTACATGACGTACATATTCTCTATTACTACCTTGATAGTTTGATCCATAAAATTAAAATATTCTTTATATCTACATGGAATAAAATTTCACATTTCAAACGTGTTAAGAAAAGAAATTTTCTTTTCAAGAAAGGAAAACAGCGTTCTTAATTCGCTGATGCAAGAGAAAACCAAAATTGTAAACAGTAAATAAATACATGTTAAGAATTTTCTTTTTAACTTTATTCATATTTTTTTTTCAAAGTTGGAAGAAAACACGATATATGAATTAGAAGAGTTTATAATGAATTCATTAAAATAATTTTTTATTTTTTAAATTTTTTGTTTTAATTTATTGTAAGAAGTTTTGTGATTAATTAAGTTATAAATTTTTATATAACAAAAATTTATTAAACAAAAATTTAATTTAATTATTTATCTAAATATACCATAATATAATCACTCAAAATTCCACAACACCTTAAGATTTTGTTTGGATAAAAAGAATTAAAAATTTAAAATTTAAAAAATAATTTCCATTATTTGTTTCAATAAAATTAAAAGAAAGAAAATTTTTTCATGTGAAATCCATATAAAGAAAATAGTTTTCCTTAAAGGGTGGGGAGAGTGAGGGAGAGATGTGCAAAACATGTGATTTCTTTGTTTGTTTAATGTTTTTTTTATTTTAAATAATATTTTATGTAGTATAAAAAAATAAAATAATTTTTAATAAAAATTTAATATTTAATATTTTTTAAATTTATTTAAATAAATAATATAATTTTATTTTCTATTTTTTAGTTGTTATCTATCTAAATAATATATATATATATATTCTTTTTTATTATTTTATTTACTTTTTTTTACTTTAACCGCCATCCAAACAAACATAAAAGTTTATTTGAAGCTTTTTTCAATCTGTTAGGATATAATTTTTTTCATTGATTAAAAGCTAAAACTGTTAATTTTTTAAAAAAAAAAATACTATTTAAACATGCTTAGATAATATTATGGAACAACTTTAAAGTAAGATTATTGGTAATTAAGAGAGAAAAATTTTTCAATAATTTTTTTAAAAATTTTATGATTAAAATTTATTATTTTATTTTTAATATAAAACAAACTAATAATGATTTTATATTTATTTCCTTTAATTTTATTATAAAATGTTATTTAATATAATTTAAATTATAAATTATTTTTCAGTTAATATATATAAATATAAAATTTATTTTATAAATTTATTATTGTAATTATTAATTATAAGTATAATTAATATTAAAAAAATTGTTTTTACCTAACTCAATTCACAAGAGGTGGTGGTGCTGGGGTGTGGCAGAGGGTCCGATCCGCTGCAGAGGTCACAAAGAAGGTATGATCTTTTTTGGGCTTTTCTGGTTTGGGCCTCAGCTTTTGACACCCATTAAGATGACATTTTTATGCGTATGCTGCTTTGGGTTGTGACACACACTGAACATTAACCATCATATTCCGCAAATGTTTTTCTTTGTTCAGAAACCTCACATCATGCGTCGTGTCAATTGTCAAACATCGACGATAGGGTAAATTTCTTTGATGTTGATATATGGATTCTGCTTTCTCCCAATAATGTTGAGAAGTTACCTTGAAAATTTAATATATTTTGATGGTTATATTATTATATTTTTATTAAGAGTAACTTACGGTAAGTTATATTAGAGAAATTTTTTATTTCAATTGCTAAGTGTTTTTTTACAACACTCATTTTTATTCTATTCATTAGATTGAAGGTAATATTTTTTTTAACATTTTTATGAAAATTATAAAAAAATATAAATTTTAAAATAATGATATATATATATATATATTAACTGTATTCTTTATATACTTGAAGTTAAAATATATTGCAATTTAAATCGTTGAATTAATAATTATATAGTTATTATGATTGAATTATCTTACAATTGATGTCAGAATCAATATATATATATATATTATAATTTTTTTACATATTTAATTTAGAAACTTAAAAGTTCAAATATAAACGTAGTAATATGTATTCTACTTTTTAAATTTGGTATCTAAATACTTTGTTATAATTCTTAAAATTGGTTGACATCTTTTGTTCCCTTATGGACCACAAATCTTATAGTAATATTCTATAGTATTTCATTATATAATCAATCAATTCTTTGTACTGATTCAAAAGCCTTTCGTCAAAAATTGAGAAAGAGTCGAACATTTCTTCTCGCGATTCGAAAAACGTCCCCCCTTTTTTCAAAATTAATTGAGATCTTTTGTGTGTCTCATCTATGCAACCAAGCAATTAAAATTCGTAGCATTTGGAGACTCTAATCAGAAAAAGTTTTGAGTTGACAATCGGGTCGTATAATTGTTGGAACTTGTCCACCAAGATACCCACTCACAAGTCCAAGTGAAGCCTGTGACCTACTTCCAAAGTCCTTTTTTTTCATGCCAAATTTATATTTTAAATTTTTATAATTTTGATATCAATTGGATTTTTTGCGCTTCATGATTATTTAATTTAAATAAATAAAAATTGATTGATAATTTGTAAATGGTGCTCTTGGGTTTTGAATTTAGAAATTTTTTTTTACGTATTTTATGTGTTATTTTGATATTGTAGTGTAGTGTACTCTCTTTGTTAATATATTATAAAATTAATTTATATATTATAAATTAATTTTAGATCTTTATATATTATATAATTTATGTAAGTTTTCGTTCAATTTTAAGTGTTTTATGAATATTATACATTATATTATATTTTATCTAGCATGATTATTATTTTTTTTATAATTATTTATCTACGGATAATTATGTAAAATCTGGATAAATTTTAAAATTATTTAATTTTTAATTATTATTTATTATATTTATAATAATTAATGTCACATTAATATTTTATTATTGATAAGATTTATGATAGATACAATATATTGTCATTTATATTATATGTTAATTATTTTTCGGTCCCTTATTGATATTAGATTTTTGTGGTATGATTTTACATATTATATTATTATGATATTTTTTATGGTTCATGATCCTTTAGCATGACTATTGTGAGGAAAGATTTATTTGTGAGGAAGGATTTATTTATGGATATGGTTGATTATGCATATAAGATCATTTAACTTTTTAATTACATACTTATTTGTACATATTAAATATTTTCTTTTACTTTGATGATAATTTTTATGCCAATTTTTATAAAAATATTGCATAAGACTAATTATGAAAATTGAAAGGAGTTTCTAGATTTATATTTGACTATTGTTAATATGGACTTAAATATGATGGAAGATAAGTAACCAACTCTTAACAGTTAAGCCTATTGATGTTGAGAAGGTTAATTGTAAAAAATAGAAACATTCAAATAAAGTACATCTGATGGTAATAAAATACACTATAGAGAACTTTATTGGGAAGAGCATCCTAAAAAGCATTAATGCTAAGATTTTTTTAAATGAATGAGACTAGTAGAAACCTATAACCCGTTTCCAAATTTCTTAAAGATTGTGATAATGAATCCCAGTACACCATGTTTAGTATTCTAAAGAAAAATGTAGTTACAGGAAAATGAAACCACACATTTCTAAACATGACAAGATATATGTTGAGTTATTCTTTGTTGCTAGATTTTCTTTGAAGAGATGCCTTGATGATTATTGTGTATATTCTTAATCAGGTGCTTAAGAAGTTTGTATTAAAGATTTGTTATGATGAGCTTATGATTAAAAGGAAATCAAGTTCGAAGTACTTCTATGTATGAGGTTGCAAGGTAGAAGTAAGATCTTGCAATCCTCATTTAATCTAATTATGAGGTAGTAAATTCTATTGTCATTCACACTCTACTCAAGTCATTAAATCTAATCATGTTGTGTTCATTAAAGATGACTTGAATAATGGGAGTAGTACACCATCACTAGTTATCAATAGTGAAGACTACATTGTTGTTCCTATGCCACCTACCCTTAGATACCATGGTGTTGATTGTTTATAACGATGATCAAATCATTTAAAATGATTATATGATGACATTATTGTATAAGTTCTTTTAAGGATATCTCAAAAAAAAGTATGTAGGACTTTTATTCCTAATGATTATATGTCTATATTCTAAAGAGTGAGTTTGATCTTAATGTTCATGATGATGATACCATCTTTAGGGAGGTTATCTCTATCCCTATGCTTGAGTGTTGAAATCTCATGTAGGATGAGTTGTCCTCCATGGCTGATAATGATGTTAGAAATCTTGTGAAGTTACTTATTCATAACAAACTAGTTGGATACAAATAGGTTTTGAGGACTAAGTATAATTGATATGGTAGAGTTGATAAGTATAAAGTCAAGTTAGTAGTAAAAGGATATAATCAAAGAGAATGCATTGATAATAAGGAGACTTTTCCATTTATTTCCACTAAAGATGCTTTCAACTTATTATGATTTTAGTAGCTTAATTTGACCCAGAAATTTATCAAATGGATGTTAAAACAACTTTTTTAAATGGATATTAGTTGAATATGCCTATATGGTTTAATAGGATGCTTTTGTTGAAAAATGAAAAGAACACATGATCTACAAATTTAGATTCCATTTATAGGTTAAAACAAGTTTCTACACAATGGTAGTTGAAATTTGGTTAGTCACTCACTTTTTTTTGTTTAAGGAAGATGTTTCAGATTAGTGCATTTGAAGACTAATATGATCCAATTAATTATTCTTGTTTTATATGTTGACGATCTTTTTCTTGCTAGAAATTATGGTAAACTTAGTTAAGATAAATTGATGTTGAACACCCACTTTGATATGAAGAATTTGGTGATGTTTTTGGTTATTTTACGCATCTAGATTCATTTTGATAGGTCAGGTGATATTCTAGGATTGTCTCAAAGAGGATATATTAAAAAGGTTCTCAAATGATTAAACATTCATATTTTCTCTCCATGTGATGCATTTGTCCAAAAAGATGATAAACTCTCTAAATTTTGAAGTCCTCAAAATGATAATGAAATAATTAAAATAATGAAGATGTATATGCTTCCACTTTTGGCAATTTTATGTATGCTCAAGTTTAAACTCGTCTCAATATTATCTTTGTAGTTAATATCATGTAAAGATACTTGGATGACCTATGTTTGAGTCATTGCAAATATATTAAAAATAATCATGAGCTGGTTGAAAGGCATAAAGATTATACATTATTCTATTAGATATTTGATCAACTTTAGATTATTGTTTATTCTGATTTTAATTTTATAGGTTGTTCTAATGATTAAAAGTTTACTTTAAGCTTTATCTTTATAACACTAGAAGTTATTTTTTAGAAGAGTATCAAACAAACTCTTATAGTTACTTCTACCATAAAAGCAAAGTATATTGTTTGTTATGAGGTTACTTGTGAAAAGCATAATTCCTAACTTTCATATTGTTAAAAATATATATAGGTCATTAGTAATATATTACAATAATATTGCTATTATTCATTTTTCTTAAAACAATAGAAACTCTTTTTTCTTGAAGCATTTTGATATCAAATATATGTTTATTAAACATAAAAAATTAAAGTTTAAAACTTGCATTAAGAATATTGTTACAAACAACTTGTTAGCATATCCACAAAGCAGAAACTTTAATGTTAAATTTTTTAAAAGTCAAGTAACTTGCATGAGTGTTGTAATTTTTTTGATATGTTAGATTTAGGTATAATAATTAAATCTAAACCTGTTTTGACCAAGTAAAACCTATCTCCTACTTATCTCATTTCTATGCCTAGTTGAGTCTCCGCGAATTTCATTGTTATCTTCTTTTTAGAAAATATATATTCGTTGATATCATTCTTATCTTTATATCTTTCATAGAATTCAATATGCTTAGAAATTTTTTTTTATTGTATACTTGTGTTAATTTGATTATATTTTTCTATTTATATCATTCTCTATATGAGAATTAAAATTTTGTTATATATAATTTATATCACTATTAAATATTTATTTTATAAAAATAATATTAATATTTATTGAATCATTAATTAATAATAGGTGTTTGGATCATAATTGATTTATTATTCTTAATAATTTATCTTTGATAATTAACTAATATTATTTAAATAAAAGAATATTATGTTATTGATTATTAATTTTTTATTTAGTTTTATATATATATATATATATTAATAATTAATATTAATTATGAAATTAATTATTTAATTATAAACATTAGATAGATATTAAATTAAATCTTTAGCATGTTTAATATGTAATGAGTTAGGTTATTTTATTTTTTTATACTTATAAAAAAGTTTTTAATTTCAATAAGTTAAGTAGATGTCTTCCTACCAAGCAATATAATATTATCATTCCATTTAATAAAAGGAGTATTCTCTTTTCTTCCTTTACATATTTTTTAAAAAATTTAAAAAAGAACATATGAACATGGATGTCTTCCTACCAATCAATATAATATTATCATTCCATTTAATAAAAGAAGTATTCTCTTTTCTTCCTTTACATATTTTTTAAAAAATTTTAAAAAGAACATATGAACATGATATGATAAGATGTATACATATTATAACTACATCATTTACTAAATGAATTAAAAATACAATATAACTTACATATTTAAATTAATAATTCTATTATTATTATAATTAAAATTACTTTTATTTTTATGTTAATAAATTGTAAAAAATAATAATACTAACAATTTTTATTTTTCTTAATATAATAAAAATAAAATAAAATAATAATTTTAAATATATTTTTGGTAACATTTTTTATAATTATTTATTAAATATATAAAATTATAAAGAAAAGAAGTTCTTATTTGCAAAAGTAATGCAGTTTGTCTTATTCATTATGCATGTTAAGATAGAGATTATATTATAAAGACTTGGATGTTGAATACAAAATATTTTCCTTAAAATTTTAAAGTATGGAAAGTAGGGATGGAAGTGAATCAGGTCATTCTACATGTGCCTACAGTTCGATTCGTTTAAAATCTACTTTACCAACTTATTTAATAAATATATAGTCTCAAACTTGTTAAAAAGTCTTTTTAAATAAACAGGTCAGACTTAAGCTTATAAAAAAATTTATTTAACCTATGCAAAAACCTATTTATCCTCATATATTATATATTTATATTTATTATAATATATTATATTTGTATAATATTTATTTATATAATATATATATATATATTTTTTAGACTTATTTAATTATCTTTTTATCTTGTAGGTTTTAAACTTGCAAATATTTTTATTCAATGGTTTATATAGACTTTATTTCTATTTATTAGTGTTTTTTGAAATAAAAATTTTTAAACAGACTTGTAGATCTTACCAGCTTTAAATCATACTAGATCTTAATAGAAAAAAAAAATCTTTCACAAATAAGACACCCAAATTCATGTCTCAAGATTTTTAAATAGATTAAACTTTAATACTCCAACCTAACTTAACTCCCCTTACTTTCACCTCTAATAAAAAGCATTAAGAATGATGTTACATGAATTATACATAGATAATCAGAAAAAACTAAACATATTATCATTTAATATTAATTTTTAGTTTAACAAATGATGTCATAGATACATAAATTAACATTTTTAAAAATTTTATCAAACTTCAAATTTTATTTAAAAGCTTTTTAAATTTAATGGCCATTAATTGTGTATATCAATTGATCAAGACTGTTTTAAATTTTTTAACAATAAATATTTTTTATTAAAAAACAATTTTATTAAATAGTAAAATTTTCTCTTCAAAATTTTATGTATATACAAAATTTGAATTAATATCTCTATCTAAGTTAAAATAGTTAATAAAATTATTTTAACTTACATAGTCTCCGGTTTAAAATTTTTAAAACGTAATAGCTTTAAAAGTCAATAAGAAGAGGGCGAGCATTTACAGTTTAGTTTGAGTCAACTAAGATGAGCCAAGCACGCCCCTCCCAAAAAAGAAAAAGAAAAGAAAGTAATTAATAATGTGGTTTTCTATATATTGTTAAACCCTAATAATGAACTGTTTGGTTGTGCAGGCCTAGAAAGTATAGTACCTCATTAATATCAGATACGTTTCTTCCTGAACTCAGTTTGAGTTTTCCCATATTACTTGCCCTCTTCTGAACGAGAGAACTTTCTTTTCAGGACCTCGTTCTCCTTTCTAAGTTTCATTATTTTCTGCTTAAGTGTTTCCACTTGCCAATTTGAAGTCATTTCCTGCTGCTGGTCAACTAGCTTTGCTTTACACATGAGCACTGCAAGAGTCAGAAAAGCTTCCCATTTATTTTTAGGTGATATAAGATGAAAATGCTCAAATAAAACACTAAGTTTTGAGTTTGTGTAAATAAAGGAATGCAATGAATTGAAAATTGAGTAGAATGGGACTTTTCCGGTTTTGGTTGGGGCAGGGATTGGGAGATAATTCAGTTAAAGGGGATCTGACAAATCTGTCTCAAGAAAGAAAAATAAAAATGCGTTACGGAATAAAGACATTAGGATAAATCCACACTCTTACATTCCTTTTCCAGATGTTGGATTTTTCTGTTTAAATCATTTTTTTCTTCCTGTTCAATCGCAAGACATTCTTTCAAATCCTGAACCTCAGAATTATCTGTCAAATAAATGAGCAAAGCAAAGAAATCTTTAGACCAGGTGAACTATATATAGATATATTCATTACAACCTTGAAGAAAAGAAAATCCATACATTTACTGGTAAACAAAGTGCCTCACATTTTGATTCCACTTCAACATGGATTTGATCCAACCTATTGGCTAGAACTTGCAAATGATTTTTATGCGCAATTAAATCTCCATGGAGTTGGCTTATGGTTGCTTCATATGTTGCTTTCTCATGTAGAGATGCCCTGACATGGTGAGTACAATGACCATCAAAAGAACAAAACTTCACTTCAATGATAGACATATTGTGAGTTGTGACTAGTAAATTAAATTACTCCCTCAAAATTTATATTAGTCTCTAAACAAAAGAAATTACTCTCAACATTCCAAAATTTGCATTTCTTCGGTCAAATTATTTCCTAAGTCATCTCTGTCGAAGACTAATTTCATCAAAAGGCGCATCTATTGACTAACTTGACCATTAAATACGTGTTTGTTTCTTGTTTGCAGGTTCTACCCTCCCCATTGTAACTTCTCTCTTTGGGTGTGTATGGACGTTAGTGTCAAAACAAACACACTTTAAATACACATTTAGATACCACATACGTAATTTTCATTATTTAGGGATTAATATCATCAAAATTCTATATCTTCCAGAAACTAATTTGCCTATTTAGTCATATAAATTTTTGCAGAATCATTGATACTCACTTAACTTGAGCTTCTAAACAAGCAATTTTCTCTTTATATTCTCGCTTAAGCAATTCCATATCCTTTCTATGTCCCTGCTCCAAAAACCATATCTCAGTTCTCTAAACAGTAAAATATTACCAACCGCGTTGGTAATTTTTCTTTCGCTATCAAATCACAAAGCAGAAAATTATTACAAGCTTGAAAGCAACTCACTTCTTCTTTAATGATAACTTCACTGTTAGCTCTTTCCAATTCTTCTTTCATGTTCAGGCATTTCGTACGGTAGTCAAGCTGTAACATTCGTTAATTTTAAATTAACAAGTTTAGGAAATATTTCTAAATCTTAATTGCGGTCGCAAATCACAGTTAAACCAAAATTCAAAAGGAAATCTCATCGATCCGTATCATAATTGAAGCACCTGATCAGCCAGATTCTTCAAGGACTCTGCGTACAGTTTTGCCAACTTGTCATTTTCTACGACATTATAAACCAAATTCAATGACGCAAATCTCTCTCTATATACCTAAATAAATAAATATAGCATGTGCAAATTTTTTATGTCTATCTACGAACCTGTTTTGAGAGTGTTGCAAGTGACTTGGATTGATTCCCGCATCTTGAACTCTGCGTTGTAGTTGGATTGCAGCAACTGCATCTCTGAAATGCCGCTTTTAGCATCCTGACTCATCAAAGCAAATTAATTAACGCAAAATAAATAAATAAACAAAAATAATATATTAGGCCTAACGTCGATAATTGAAAGTTAATAACACCAAATATTTGCTTCAAATACCTCGTAGATCTGATCGAATGCGGAGAGAAATGATTCCATTTCTTCGTCACTGGTTGCCGCCATTTTCTTTACTTCTTTTCAGAAATTCAAATTCTCTTCCTCCGGCAACGATTTTCCAATTGCTATTCAGGACTACATGACCTTTGGGCCTGTATGGGCTTTGGCCCAATTCTTACCTCATCTTGTTTCCGTTTTTGCCGAACCAAAACAAAAATAATCTTCAATGCTATAATTCCAGTTGAATTATTAAATATTTAAATATTACAATAATGATTTTCAATGATGAGTTAAACTTTAAATGAATTATTTGATTAAAACCACTATTGAATTCTTTATCACATTAAATAAATAAAAAATTAATAATAATTTTCCGTGGTATTTTAGTTTACATTTTCAATAGAAAATGAGAATTTGAAAAATTCTCATTGATAAAAATGGAAAAAAGAATTAAAAGAAATACATGTGAAGGAAGAAAAAAAAAAGCTTGACAAAAATGAAAAAAAGACAAGATGTTCTTCTATTTTGTTATAAATGAGCTTAATATTTTTTCAACAGAATGTAAGTTGATCTAGTGCTACACAAACTGGAGCCAATACATTCCTTCAGTCACTCATCATCTCAATCTTTGTTCAAGTTTACCAGCATTTATCAAGTTCAAGAAAAATATATTTAATTTTGCCAAATTAACCTTCTTTGGGAATGGAGACACAAACAGATTATTTATATTTCAACTAGTTACAATAAGCCAACTTTTATTGTTTTGTTTACCAATATAATATATATCATTTTAAAATAATTTATACAAAATGTTTTATTAAAAATAATTTAATAAAAAAATTTTATATGTGTCCATGTATAAAAGAAATATATATCATATCTACATGTGTAACATATATCACAACTTACAATATAAGGTTCAATGGAAAAAGTCACATTATGGATGATGCACAATCAATTGAAACCACAATATTAAATCATAGTTTTACAATCTAGATAACCACTCCACATCTGATGGAACAATACCGAACAAAGAGTGGCACCTTATGGAACAACACCAAACAAAGAGTGGCAGACAACCAATAGAAGCCACAATGTTGAATGACACTTTTCATCATAAATGACTAACTTTTCAATGGGAACCATTTTGATGTGCAACTTCATAATGTGGTTCATAATGAGTACGTGTAACACTTCGAATTTTAAATTTGATGTTCTGTTTATCCTAATCTTTATAAAATGAGCTTTTTTCCATCAACATAATTTTACAAAAGAAAAATATTTTATTTTTTCAAAGCTCCATTAAAAATGAAGATACAAATAGACTACTTATATCTAACCTTAATAATGTAGTTACAAGGAAAGAAAAACAAGATAAGTCAACTGCCATTGATTTTATTTTTACCAAAACAACATGAAAATGCACCGTATCTACATGTGTGACGCATGGCACAACTTGTAATATGACTACAAAGTCACACAAAGAATGACACTCAATCAATTGAAATCATAACATTGAATGATAACTTTTTAGTGTAAATAACTAATATGACACCTAATGAAACAATACCTTCCAAATAGTTATGCACAATCAAAAGAAATTACAATATTGAATGATAATTTTTAATGTATGTAGATCATCAACTTTTCAACATGAACCACTTTGGCTTACAACTTCATAATATGGCAAATAATAAATAAAAGTATTACTATGAATTTATAATGTGATGTTTTGTTTGCTCCAACCTTTATAAAATTATCATGCTCCTTCGTTCTTATCACCACATACATGTTATTTTTTGCTTTCATTATCTACTCATTTTTTTTTTAACTTTTCACTTAACATTTTAATATCTAAAAATTTCTACCATTTTTTATATTAAAATTTTATTTTTTATCTAATATTATTATTATTCCATCACTTTTAATATTTTTAACTCTTGCATAAAAATTGGATGATGCTATAATAAAAATAGTTAAAAAAATAAAAGTGATCCTTATATTTGATATTTTTTTATATTATTTATAGAATAACTTTTATTTTTAAATAACATGTTTTTTATACATAATTTTAAAGTGGAAATTATTTTGGTAAAAAACGGTAAATTTCTATTAACTTGTAATGGATCAAAATAGAATGTGATACGATGATGAAGAGTTCCTCAAGTATACCAAGAACTATCCCAATTTTCTTAGAATTGGTAAGGTTTAAACTATTTCTTGATATGGGTATTTTCTTTTCGAATTGATGACAATTGGTCTATAGATTGTAAGGAAAATAGTTTAACATTTAAGATAGTGTATGCATGGAAGTTGATTGAATTCATGGAGGAGGAAAATAAAGAGATCTTAGTTACAACCAATGATGAGATTGTAAAAAATATATTTAGAATATCTTTGACTTTTGTTGGTATCTTGTAGACCAGGGAAGGATTTAATATCAAAGCTTTCAAAGTTATTATTCTGAATGTTTGAAAAATAAAGAAAGGGGTGGAACTTATGGAAATCATACGAAAACTTATTTACATTTTGTTTCTTCTAAAAAAAAGACCAAAAATGGGTCTTGAAAGGCATACCTTACTTTTTATAAAATGTTCTAGTGCTTTAGAAGTTATAACTGAATAGAAACCTTCATCCCTCAAGTTGTGTTCTTCATCTTTTTAGGTTTAGATTTATGATCTTCCTATGTGTACTAGATCGAAATTTGTTTCCAAACAAATTGGAAATATAATCAACACTTTTTTTTATTGGCATTCATCAAAGGATATCAATGGGGTTAATATATATAAAATAAGGTATTAATCAATTTTAAGAAATCTATTCATAGGAGATCTATTGTGAACTTAGACAATAGTATAAAAGGTAGGATTTACTTTAAATATAAAAAGTTTCTTAACTTCTACTATGTTTATGGGTGCCTGGGGCATAATATAAAAACTTGTGTTAGTGTAGAAAGTGATCTTGATAAAAATGAAGAAGAATATTTTCTGTTTGGCACTTAATTATGAAGAGTCTCCCATAGAAGCACTTGACTATTTAAAGAAGGCTTTAATAGATTGGTTTAGGAGCATATTGGAAATCAGCATCCAAGAACATGTATGAGGATCATAGGAATTTTTTGTCCCTACAACAGTCTCAAATGTCTCTGGCAAGGATGTCTAGGTGGACTGTGTAGAGGAATCCTTATAACTGTTTGGTCTAAATAACAAAGAAGATCTAAGGAATGTGGCACATTTCGAAGGCAGTAATGAGGCCATGAATGTTGTCTGTCCATGAGGATTCCACAAGAGAGCTTTCTATTTCTAATAGGCTATGAACTTGATCAGAATTATTCTCCACAAGTTCATAAGAAGTGATCCCATTTTTTTTCATTAAGTCTGGGTATAACTCAAAAGATAAAGTATTGTTAATTTCTTCATGCTCATTCCAAGTTTGAAGTACCATTTGTACAGATAAGAATCTCCCTCATTACATGATTTCTTCTTCTTATAGATAGATATAGGATCTATGGAGGAATTATTTAGAGGTAAGTTTATGAAATAACCCTTCCTATCTGATAGAAAAAGGATCCCATGATCTTAACCGATCTTACCTAAGATCGTAAATCCCAAGTTTATCTATAAAGAGCATATCTAATTATATTAGTATCCATAATGGATTTTTTTTGTATTAAGATCATGGAAAATATGAGCTCGGGATAAATTCTCTACTCGTTCTTCTACTTCTGCTAGTGTTGTTGAATTTGATGCCTTAGGGAAGAGGGGTCAATTTGTGGAAGAGCCCAATCACACTAAAGCTTAGGAGGGGTGTGATTTAGCCAGAAAAAAGTTTAAATATATGTCAAGCATAGAAATGGTAGTGTTGGGGAGCCAACACTGCAATCTAACATAAGAATCCTAAGTTGGAACTGATGGGAGCTTAGGAACCTTCGTGGAGTTAAAGCCCTGTTAAGGCTCATTAAAAAAAACACTTGACATTATCTTCTTAATGGATTGAAGGCTAAATGTTATGCAAAGGAAATGGGGTCCATAAGATGGAAGACTTTGTTCTCTAATGTTATTTTCATTGTTTGTGCAAGTGAAGGGAGAACACCAGCTGGCATTCTAGCACTGTTCTAGATGATTTCAATAATTTTTTCCCTAATTTCACAATCTAGCCACCATATCCAAGGAAAAATCGAGGATCAAGGGGTAAGTTATTGGAGCTTCAAAGGTGGCTATGGGTATTCTAAAGAATCTAATAAGCATCTAACATGAAAGTTGCTAAAGGTTATTAAAAATGAAGTTGAGAATTAGTGACTTTGTGTAGGGGATCTTAATGCTTTTCTATCATCTTTGTAAAAGACAGGTGATGCAATGGCCTCTGTTGTTATGATTCAAAATTTTAGAAAATGTATACAACATTGCAGACTACATGATCTTGGATACATAAGCTATCAATTCACATGGGATAACGGTTGAGCAGGTGATTAGAATATTACGGAATGACCGGGTAGGGGCTGACTTCTATGCCTTTTAGCGAACAGTATCTCGACATAAGTGTCAAACACTTGTGGCAATTATGGTTATTATCATTGTCCAATTTTGATTAACCTATCCTCGAGAAATACATCCTCTCCCTCAAAGAAACTAAAACCCCTTCATTTTGAAGATATGTGATTTAATGATAATAAATGTTTGCAAATGGTTAAAGAGACATAGGCTTCCCTTGAAGGAAGTTGGCCAAGTAAAATTTCTACTATATCGAATATTTTCTCTAGGTTTGAGGCAAGTACTAATAGTTTGACTCATCAAATAAAAAGATAAGAGAGGATAATTATAGATGCTATAAAATGGGACTCCTCCCAGGCTTGTTAGGAGAAATTTTGAGCTCTTCAATAAGGATTTTCTAATCTCCTTAAACTAGAAGAAATTTATTGGAAACAGAGGTCTCAGGCTTGCTAGTTGAAAGAGGGTGATCAAAACATCAAGTTATTTAAAAAAAAGGCTTCAGAAAGAAGGTTAACAAAATAAAAAAGATAAAATATGAATAAAAATTGGACTTTTGACGACTCCACCATTGGTCAAGTGATTCAAGACCACTTCCAAAGCATTTTTACTTGCTCTTTAACTTGATACTAGTGATTTATTATGTTCAACTATGTGTAAAAAACTATCTAGTGATTTTTTGTAGGTTCTTGACAAGCATTTTCAGATTGAGGAAGCGAGACAAGTTTTGAAAGAAATGAATCCAGCTAATGCCTCTAGTCCGATGGTCTAACTACAAGTTTCTTTAATAGTTATTGAAATATAATTGGCAATGATGTGAATAAATTGGTCTTAGATATCCTAAATAATTTCTATAATCCAACTAGTATTAATTTTATATTTGTTGCAATCGAGATAACGATGGAACATCAAATGAGAAAATAATAAAAGCAGAGAGCCCCTATTAAAATTTATTAAAATTTTTTTTGGAAGAACTTAAGAATTATAGATCCTTGAAACTAATTTAGATTTGAAAGTCGTTTATGTGTAGAAAAGATATTAACACCCTACAATATCCATTAAAAATGATTACCTTCTAATTAAAGGTGGACCAACAACTTAATTATTCTTACTTGTTTATTGCATAGATTTAAAATAACTTTAAACTTTAAAAGAGGTGGCATTTGAGATAGAAAGAAATAGATTTCTTATTTTCTTCTAAATTTACTCAAAGTTTAAGAAAACAAATGGTTGCTCAATAAATTTTATTGGTTCAAAATAACATCAAAGATAGATTAATCATTCAATTTATTTTTTTACATGAAATATTTTTATAAAACACATCATGTAATATCTATATATATATGTGATATGCATAATATTAATGATAAATAAGTGTTAACATCTAAAAATATATTATATACATGAATCATTTATATAAATTTTGTATAATGATAATAAACATAAAAGAAAAAATAATGTAACATATTTTATTATTTATTTTAAAATTATTTATTAATCTCATATTACATTAAAATTAACATAAGATTTCTATTGATTTATATTATTCATACTTATACTTGACTAACACCACTAAAAATTGGTCCAGTTATTGTTATTATTTTTTATTTTAAATACATAATTTCGAAGAAAAAAAAAAGAAAAGAATGACTCATGCATTTCGAAAATCGTCTCATTCCCTGTCCATGTACTTGTTACACCATGTCCGCATCTTTATTGGAATAACATGACCCATCTATGTTCATAATAAAATAATGGAAGGGAGTTGCTTTTTACACCCCCTCAAATTGCTTTTCGCACCCCCCTTTCATGTAAAAAGACAAAATTATCCCTATAAATTTAGTTTCCGGAAATGTAAATCCGGGAGATTTGAACTTCTTTCCGGAAACATGTATCCGGAAGGTAAATTGTACAGTGTTCATTATATCCGGAAAGGTGTATCCGGAATGAAAATATGAATTTTTGAAATGTTGCGTGAAAGAAGTGTGAATATATGTTCCGAAAATACGTTTCCGTAACACAATGAATAAATTTTTGGATGTTCCGGAAACACGTTTCCGTAATGCAGTGAATAAATTTTCGGATGTTCCGGAAACACGTTTCCGTAATGCAATAACCATAACACAATGACCGTAATGCAATGAATAAATTTTCGGATGTTTCGGAAACATGTTTCCGTAATGCAATAAATACATTTTCGGAAAATGTGTATCCGGAAGATTTTTTTCGAAATGAATTTAATTACTCTCCGGATAAGTATTTCCGGAAGTTTAATAAATCTATTCCGGAAAAACATTTCCGGAAGTTTAATTCATTCAGGAAAATTATTTTCGGAAACTTATTAAATTCAGTTCAAATAATAAAAACGAAGGACAATTTTGATATTTAATTTTACCAAAAATGAAAGGGGGGTGTGAAAAGTAAAAATGGGGGGTGCAAAAAGCAACTCCCATAATGGAATCCATCAAATTAGATATGCAGTTTGAATTGGTCAACATTTCTCCCACAAAAGACCAAAACTAGGTGCATTCAAACATATATTACAAAGATGGAGGTTACTTTCATAAAAGACATAATTCTTTAAATCTAAGATGCTTGCTTGTTGTGATATGCACACGCATGGGTTGGATGGTTAACGTCGTTCATAGTGTTGCTTTGGAAAATAGACGCAAGAGCAAGCAGCAGATAACTTCAATCCTATATTTTTAATTTCTATGCAATCAAAGAGATGAACAAAAATGGTTACCTGTCTTGAAAATTTATTTTTGTTTGGGTTGATCTCTTCGGATTCTGTGGCCTCTCTTAATTTCTCTCAATTTTTCTGCTCCCTTCCCTTTTTATTTGTCCCCAATTCTGGTGCTTGGTCTTTTTTTATATTATTATCTTCAAATCTTCTATGTTTTTTTTTTTACATTTCTATCACAATAAACTTTTCACTTGATAATATTATCCATATTTTTTTAAAAATTTTATTATTTTAATTTTTAAAATTTAAAAATTATAAGAATGATTTAATTTAGCCTAGGTAAAATTGATTATTCACAACATTCATTTATCTCATTTTAAAAATAAAAATTTCAACTAAATTCCAAGATCTTAGATCAATTAGTCTATATAATATTGTTATGAAGATAGTCATCAAGTGTATTGTTATTAGATTAAAAATGGTTCTAAATAAGGTAGAATAGCATAAACCAAAGTACCTTTGTCTTGAAAAGATTAATAATTAATAATGTTATTATTAGTTTTGAAGTGTTTCATTATATGCAGTTTCTTAAGAAAGGAAAGAAATGATGCATGGTTTGCAGTTGGACATGTCCAAAACCTATGATAGAATAGAATGGTCTTTTCTTGAATCGGTTATGAGGAACGTGGACTTTTCCTAACACTTGGTATCTTATGAGATGTGTCATTTTAGTCTCTTATTCTATCCTGATCAATGGATAACCATGGGACATCTTCCTCCTTCAAAGAGGTTCAGATAAGGAGATCCAATTTTCCCCTACCTATTCATTCTATATGCTGAAGTATTGGTAGGCCTCATATAAAAATAACATGAGTCAGGTGTTATTCGTGGGATTAAAGTGGCCAAGTCATTTTCACAAATAATTCATCTTTTGTTTACAAATGATAACTTGATATTTACTAGAGTTTTTTCTAATGAAGTTAAAGTACTGATCAATGTTTTTACATCTTCTGAGCAAGTGTTAGGATAAAAGATCAATTTAGTAAGGTCAAAGATCTCATTCATCCAAAATATGCTAAAATGTAGAAAAGAGTTTATGCAGAAAATGATAAGATTCAATGTTGTGGAATCTCCTACTAAATATGTGGGACTTCCTATGGTTATTGGTAAATTCAAACAAGTCATTTTCTCAGCATTGGTAGACAAAGTATGGAAGAAGTTGAAAGGTTGGAAGGAAAAATTTCTTTCTAGGGTAAGAAAGAAAATTTTCATAAAAGCAGTGACTCAGGAAATTCGTACCTATATCATAAATTATTTAAAGCTCTCCTATATTACTTACAATTAGATTCATTCCATGTTAGCCAACTTATATTGGGGTCAGGTAAAACATGAGTAAAAAATTCATTAGATGGCATCGACTAAGTTTTGCCTTCCTAAGGCTAAAGCTGATCTCAAATTTAGGGACATGATCTTATTTAACGTGACTATGTTATCAAGATAGTATCAATGCTTGATCAAGGATGAGTCATCTCTATTATATTAATTGTTAAATGCTACATACTTCCATCACTCTAGTTTTATTGATTCTTTCATTAGTTATAAATATAGGTATATTTGTAGAAGCATAGAGTGTTAAGTCTGTGATCAACAATGGAATCAAATGAAATCTTAGCAATAGCTCAAAAATCAGTATATGGAATGATTCTTGGTTTCCTAGTCAACATGCTAGGCATGTCATTTCTTCTTAGGAAATTCTCCCAAGCAGTACTACAGTCAACCATCTATTCAATAAAGATTCTTTTTTCATGGAATGATAGCCTAATTGATGAGGTATTTAACCTTGTTGAAGCTATTGTTGTTAAAAGGATTCTTATACCATAGAATAGTAGGAAGGATTTTTCTAGGTAAAGGTGGTCAAGGAATGGTGCACACTCTATCAAATCAACCTAAGCTAAATGGATCAACAAAAGCCTCTTATGTATGCTTAATTAACCGGATGAATTTATGGCAAACCAAAGTCTACCCAAAAGTCAAACAATTCTTCAAACTACTACATCATTCCCTCCTTACTAGAGATGGAAGTGAATAAGGCCGTTCGACAGGGACCTATAACTCGACTCGTTTAAAACCTAGTTTGACTTGACTCGTTTAATAAATAGATAGGTTCAGACTTGTTAAAAAGCCTTTTTAGATAAACAAGTCAGACCTAAGCTTATAAAAAATCCTATTTAACCTATTCAAGGGCCTATTTATATTTATATATTATATTTTTATATTTAATTTAATATATTATATTTGTATAATATTTATTTTATATTTTATTTACATAATATTAATATATATATATATATATATATATGTGTTTTAGGCCTATTTAATAGCTTTTTTATCTTATAGGCTTTAAGTTTGCAAATTTTTTTAATCAATTATTTATATAGGTTTTAAGTTTATTTATTGATTTTTTTTTTGTTATGTAGGCTTTTAAACAAGTTTGTAGGTCTTGTAGACTTTAAATCAAGTCAGACCTTGACAGAAAAAAAAAAGAGCCTTTAACAAGTAACAGGACCAGGCTCAGGCCTCAAAATTTTTATACAGGTCAGACTTGAACACTCAAAGCCTAGCTTGACTTGGCCTACTTCCATCTCTACTCCTTACATACCATTATCAGCTAGTACAAAAGTTTCCTATTAAGCAAAAATGTTTCTTTTGTGATGAACTCATGTGGAAGAATTGAGATCATTTTTGTCTCTCATGTTTCTCAAGTAATGTCATTCTCTCATCCCTTCCTAAGAAAACACAGTCTTCTTGTTACTTGTCTTGGCTGGATAAAATGGTTAACAATCCTGTGATATTCAACCTATAAAAATCTATAATAAAATTATGAATTTTATGACAACATAGGAATGAAATCATTTTCAATAACAGCATTAGACTATCAAAGCAAATTGATTCCCTTGCTTCCCACTAGTGGAAGCTAGAATAATCACCTCAAGCATGCTCCAAATTTACAGAATGATCTATCTTTGGACCAAGGTGGTATTATCACTTTGCATATTGATTATGAATGGGCTGGAGGCAAAGATACTAATTTTGGTGCAATAATCTCAAGGTGCCCTTGGTTGCTGCTAGTTTTTACAAAAATTTCAAGATAGAAGTTTTGCTTGCTGAATGTTTCTTGCTTTTAAATGGATACTCTTATTGACTTGTGGTTGGGATTTTGTGGACATTAGAGTTTGCACTAATTCCTTACAACTATTTCAAGCCATGATAGATCAAGGCTCCCGTCTTAGTATGATACCCTTCATTAGCAATGGCAAGGCTTTCTCTTCAGAATTTCATCCCACCTCCTGTACTCATATTAATAGAAATAAAAATAGTAATAGTTATAAGCTTGTTCTACATACATATAAGTTTCCAAATAATACATGGTAGAACCTTCTCCCAAGTGATATACTATTGTAATGCCTTATTAATACGTAATGATATCTTTAGTGTTTCTGACTTTAAAAAAAAAAGTGTGATAGGGTGGTTAAAATAACCACTTTTCTAATGGGAAAATAGAGAAATGTGCCGTCATACTTTTCATACAAATTTAAGGGAGTAGGGATTTGGCTTTCCTTTTTCAATCATTCCACTGGCCTTTTCCATTCTCTCAACCTAAACATGCTTTAAAATACATATCACTGACGAAAGGGAAACAAGACTCAAATTTGGAACTCAAGTAGAAGATGGTTGGTTATCTTCACTTAGCAACAGCACGAGCTAAAGCATTATTAACTGATTTTACAAACGTAACAAACGATTTGATAGATCTCAAATACAATATCTAGTTTCCGGTTTCGTAGAATGATATAATTTACAGACTGAGTCAACCAAATCAGTGAGTGTTTAGCATGGTATTAGCCCCAATCGCAAGAGGGATACCAAATAACAATGAAAAAAACGATATAAAAAACAGCATTACCGTGAACAGCACAGACATAATATGGTTCGTGTGTTGTGTAACAGCAAAATAAGATTAGCTTGGTCATCTTGACAGCCATAGTCTTTGTTCATCAATCTTGCTCAGCTTCTCATCGTCAAGGCGTTTCCAAGTCATGATCCTTTGCACATCCATCCAGGACCTTTTTCCCTTCTGAAGTTCAGCCAGTATAATCCTTGCTCTCCTTGGCCACCCAACCTTCCCGTAGCCATGGTATCCAAAGCCACCACCATAACAAAACCATATGCCATCCAAGTTTCCACAGAAGTCATTCGTGTGGTCGTGGCCTATGAACACAGCCTTCACATCTCCCATGGAGACAAAGGTCTGCAAGACCCCCGAGTTCACTCGCGAACAAGCCACAGCCTCTTGAAATTGGCCCACTATCTCTTTGTAGAACAGCTGTGCAATTTCAGGGATTGGGATGTGGAAAAATGCAAGTGCCGGTGGTTTAGTTGTGGAAATAGCATCAGTAGGATGAAGAGGATCCTGCTTTTGTCCCTGTTAGTTTGTGACCTGCAAGACGTTAATGGAATCTAAATCTGGGAAACCTCCCTCAAGAGAAAAGAAAGGTTGTGTGCTACGAATGACAGAAGTGCGTGATTGCATTAATGCATGGGAAATAAATAATAATTTGACAAAAAGGACTAACATTTTTCTAACAACATTCAACCCTCTTGGTGGTAGGTTTACAACGATACGAGGGTGAAAACCAAAAGGAAGCGGGAGCAAAATATTCAACTTATTCATTTCTTCTCTGTTAGTTATTACAATTTCATGTCAAAAAACGTTAGCCATTGAAAAACTCAGTTGTTGTTCATTCCTAAAGAGCCAAACCCATGGAAAGAAGAGTTGTCACTCTTGGGCATACTGTTGTATGATTTGACGCATTTATTAACCTTGTTTGAAGCACACCCAAAGTTATTTCAAGGCATAGCCATAAATTGCTTCCTTATCTGACATGCCTTAGTTATTTTCTAATTATGCTAAGGCTGACTCATTTTTCCCATAAAATGATTTATGTAAATATGATAGTGCATGTATACTAGACATGATGCTTTTCCCACTCTTTGCTTTGTTCTATTCCCCTTGGGCAACTTTTTCTACTATACAATTGAATAAATACTATGCAGCAAAGCTAAAACTTGTCATGTATCAACAAAATTCTTTCACAAATCACATAGAAAACAGTTGCAGAAAAATATAAAATTTACTACCAAGGAAGGAGAAGGAGAAAATTATGAAGATTGCATTTGTTTGCAGAAAACAACTCAGAAATATAAGTCAATGAAAACATCATGGGTATGAAGCTTATCAAAATTGTAGAAGATAACATTTAGTCTCTTCATAATCAACACCAAAATTAGTATGACTAACAACTCTTTTAAATACAAGTGGGCATAACTAGCAACCACTGACAATATTCAGATTTCAGATTTTGTTGATACCTGAAATTCTTGAGAAACATGATGAAGCCAATGAAGTTGTGAGTCCTTGATCCATCCATAAGTTCGACTTCCCTGATAAGTAGCCCTGTCTCCACTGTCAAGAAAGAAAAGATTCAAAACAGTGCTGTTTGCCAGCATGGAACCTGGAGCACCATATACTCTTAGGTTATAATTCCCAAAGCCATCAATTTTAGTCTTCACGCCACCTTTAGTGGGATTAAGATCATCTGATGGATTGATTTGTGACACTGAATAATCCATAAGGGAGATTAAGGACATTAATTCTTCACGATTCATAGTTGATTCTTGGTCATGGTTTCCCAACACTGCTGCCCAAGGAAGTCCTGATTCCATAGCAGGACCAAAGGCTTTAAACAGAGATTCTGCAGCATCAGGTGTACTTGATCCAAATATGTTATCCCCTAATCACAAGAACTGAACCCATGTTAATTAGGCAGTAGGCATATGGCACTTAAACATTAAAAATAAAGAGCCACCTCTAGAGTAGGCATGGTTAGTTCAGCTTTAGTTCGGCCATCTAAGATATTGAATATTATTCTCATTTATACAGAAATGAGCAGGAAGGATTTAATTTCAGTCAGAAAATATTTAAATACTGCTGGTGCTGAATACATTTAGACTGGGAAAAGCCTGTCTAGAAAGTGCTAAAACTGAAATATTCAAAATATTTAAATTGCACATCAATGTCTACAAACCCTATCATTTGAAGTAAAAAATCCACACATCAAGGCCAAAGGGCCCAAATTTATTATATCCTAAGCTAGAACCCATTTCTACTGTATATCATTAGGTCATGTCTTATATAGTCCAGGTCAACAACAGCAATGAGATCTGATTCCATGGTATTCAATAAGAATCTTATTCTCAACCTCTTAACTTTTATCCAGTGAAGAAATGTGATTTACTAGACAAGTATACGTCTGGCACAAATGCATTCAAATGACTTGCATCCACACCCTAGTTTGTTTTTACATCTGTAAGCAAATAACAATTAACACCAAGAATCTCCCTCGCTCTAATTTGATTGCCATACAGTCTCCATATGTGGCAATTTATAATTGTGTCTACTCTATAAGAAGTATCTGGTTCTTTTTCATGAGATGTTGTCTCTCAATGTTTTTAGCAGAACCCAGCATAATTGAGTTAAATGACTCCCGTATATAATAGAAAGAAGAAGTGTAGGATGGAAGGTAGTGGGCTGTGTGTGTAGCAAAAAGAAAAGAAGCAAGGGAATGAGGGAATTGAAGGAAACTTCCTACCTGTAGAGAAAGAGTCAAGAGAGAGGTTGTTTAATGGAAAGTGGGATGTGTGTAACAGCATGAACAGCTGGCACATTCTAAGTGGGAAGGATGATTCTGGTACCTTACCAGAGAAGGAAAGTGTGAGTAAGAAGAGGACAGAGAGCAGGAAAGTATTTGGGGGAATAGGGACTAGGTTTGGGGACAAGCCTAGATCTCTGCATATCAGCAGTTACTAATTATGTTTATCTTCTAGTATTGTATTTTCCATTTTTCTATCAGAGGATTATCTCTGATTCTAGGAGCTAGTTCTAGCTTTCTCTATAGTTATTCCAAATTTAAATCATGGTCTTTACTCATTTTATTTCAACTCCCGCCACCGATTGCTCACTATTAAAAGGCCCTAATTTGATGGATATCAGTGTTCTGAACTTCCTTTTACAGTAAGCTCCTTTTTGTAGGATAAACTATGGGGCTTTGACAGCCCAGGATTATCGATTATATTTTTTATAAACTTCAATTTTAGAGGAAATGCTTCCTCTTTGGGTATTCTCAAATGTTCATAATAATGAAAATGACTAAGGGAGAGCTTGGGAGGATCAAATTAAAAATCCTTATCATCTTGCTCTATTACAAAACTCTCACTGTCTCACAATCTTGGAAGGTTTGCCTAGAACATTCTTTTCCTCCGAAAATAGACAACATATGCAGAATTACTATAACAAACCATAAAAACATATTAAATGGCGTACAAGCAGTAACATAACCATGAACCCTTTTTTCCAGTCTAGACTTCTGTTCGCTTTAAGGTTATGCTCACAGTATCCATTTTAATTATATCAAGGTATAATTATCCTACTCTTTTTGGGTAAAACAATTATGCCACTTTACTCATTATAAAAAGGTCAAAACGTCAAACATTCTATATATGCAAGCAAGATGATTAGGTGAAGGCGCTAACAAGTTAAAAAACAGAAAATTCACAAAAAGGAATGATAAAAACACCAAAAAAGCAGCTGAAAATGAGAAATCACCGGTAAAGGCAATAAAATCAGGATTCTCAGCCTGAATGACACGCTTCAAAAATCGAGTGGTGTTAAGATCGGAACAAAACTCGAACTCAGAGGCCAACACGTCCCTGCACCGGGTTATGCTTCCACTGCCATAATGCATATCAGCCACCTAAACCACCGAAAACATGTTCAGACTAACGCATGTTGACTGTTTTATGATTTGAAATTGGTTTCATGCTTAAATTTAATTTTGATTATTAATGTAAATTTAAATAGTTAGATTAACTCCTTTGAGAAACCTGGAGGATTTTGAAGGTACCGTCAGAACGGAACCGGAGTGGGATGTTGGCGATCTTCTTGATGCGCACAGTTTCGTTGCCAAGGAACAATTTACGCGATAAGTGTGTTTGCATAAGGTGAAGAATCGCAAGAATGGAGGTGAGGTAGATGAGGGAGTGTTTCCAGTTTTGTGTTGCATTAGAATCCATCACCTTTCCCTTTTCCTACGCTGAGGTCACAGAACGAGGTTCACTGGCCGTTTTCGACGACTGCGCACTGTTGTTGGGAATGGTGGATGTCCTGACTCTAGGCCTTCTTGGGCTTGCGCTGATCGTGTTCGTAGCCCAAACACTGTTGCATTGGGTTTGAATTTCACACTGTGTTTGGATGAAAAATGAATTGAACAGAAAAAATAAAAGATAAGAAATAAAGTAAAAATAAAATAAATATATTGTTTGAATAGATAAAATAAAAAAATAAAAAATAATTATTTTAAATAAAAAATAAGATGGAAAAAAATAAATTGTAATATTTTTTTTATTAAATTACAAATTATATTTATTAAATTTAATATTATTATTGTTAATACTAAAATTATCATCATTATGTAAAAAATTTAATTTTTTATTATTTTAATTTTTAATTTAAAATCATAATATTAAGTATTATTATATTTTTTATAAAATGTTTATTTATTTATTTTAATATTAAAATAAAATGGATAATATTAATATTATTTTATTTATTTTTATAAACAATTAGAAAATATTTGACTCTTATGAATCTAAAATATTTAATTAGTCTTAAATTATTAAATATATTTTTATTGATTTAGAAATTTTATTATTCATCTTAATCCATTATCTTTTATCTCATAATATTATAAAAATATAATATATATTATTATTACTTTTTTTAATTTTTATTCTTATTTTTTATTTTTTATTTATTGACTTTTCTTTCCATTTTTTCTTCTTCTTTTATCTTTATTTTTTTATTCTTCCTTTTGTTGAACTATCTTTATTTCTTCATCATAATTTGTATTGTATTATACCTTCTAAACAATTTTAATCCTCGTTTTGCTTCTATGATTTTGAATTTTTGAAACAATTTTATTTTTACTTTCTTATTTAATCTCTTTAAAATTGGGAACCTCTTACCACTGCCAATCACGAGTATATCTTCTTCTCTTGTATGCAAGGATATCGTTGTATTTCTCATTACAAGAGCTTTTCAATAGTATTCTATATTTTCATTCCTTATTTGTTTGTTAATTTTATTTACTGTTAGTGAGTAATATGATTTTTGTTAGAAACTTTTTTTTCATATTTTTAATAATTTTTTATTAAATTAAATATCTTATATCTTATTCATACTTTATAAAGTCAGGAGATAGATAGTTTTGATAGTATAAAAATTTATCTTACTTTTTCTTATGTTTAAAGTCATTAAGGCAAGAGAGAAGCTTATTTCATGATAATAGAGTGATTATACTCGAGAAAAAGAATTCCTACCCAAGGAATGTCTTAGTAGAATATTTTATTATGTTCTTATGATGTTATATGTTATATTTTGTTAAAATTGATATGTTTTTGTTGAACTTGATGTGCTAGAAATATGACAAATTTATTTGGTTGAATTTTTTGATTTGTTGTTAGAGTTTCAATCTAAAATTTTGTGTTTCCTTTCTTTATATGTATTACATTTTTTTTCATTGTTCTTATTACTAAAATTTGATGGCTTCATTGTATGTGATTTAATTAGTGAATTGTTAGAGTTTGGATCTAAAATTTTGAATTCACATTTTTCAATGTGTTCATTATTTGTAAAATTTTGTGATTAATTTATTTTGTATGATTTATGATTATTTTGTAATATAAGAGTTTAAATATGATCTTATTAGTAAAAGCTCTAAATTTGATCCATTTAAAAGCTTTTAAAAATTTGGAAAAATTATATTTTAAAAATATACATATTAAAGGTTCATATTGAAGTTTTTTATAAAGTTTGATCACCATTTTAGTAAAAAAAAAATTATAGAAATAAAATAGAGAACCAATAAAAATTATGCCTATCTAAATATGTCTTAAGAAGAACTTTATTGATAAGTTATCTAAGTTAATCGATAAATTCTTTAAGATAATTTATAAGTAAAATGACGATAGAATAATCAATAAAAAGAAGAATAGTTAATAAATTTGGGGGTCAATTTAAAATTAAGAAGTCAAATGATTAGATCAAATTTTCAATAGAGAAAGTTAGAAAACACATTGAGCTAAGTTGTTCTATATGATCATCTATGATTTTTAACTTGATATTTTGAATGTGGATTAATATGTTGAACTAATGGTATTGTACCAAAATTGATACTTTAAAAATTTATATTTAACTATATATAAATTTTTAACTGAGACAAGGTTGACTCTGACTAATTGGATGCAATTCTTAGAAATGAATGTTTTGAACAAGTCCTTATCTTGAAAAGATTTATGTACGTTAGGTATATATAAAAATGTAAGACTATAAATTTGAAGGTTTAGGGTCAATCCCTTAATCCATGAAATTATAAAAAATCTTGAAAGTGAGATCGAGATAACTTAGGTTGAAATTTACTTTTATGTTAAGGGTTGTTTTGTGATTGAAGAAGGGAATAATTTGGATAAAATTAACCATTAAAAAAATTTGTGTATAATAGAAACATATAAAAATGTAAGATTAGAAATTTTGAAGTTAACTTTTTAATTCATGAAATTATGATCTTGAAGTGAGGTGGTAATGATTTAGGCTAAATTCTACACTATGCTTTGAAAGTTATATGATTAAAATTAGGAAGAAATTAGATGAATTTAGTTATTAAAAAAATTTGTATATCATTTTTTATATGCGAGGATGAAAATTGAAAAATGTTGAAATTTTTTTAATTGAATAGTAAGGATTGTAATCTAAAATAAAAGAATAAAAATGATGGATTTATGTTTATGTATTTAAATGAAATAAAATGGATTGTGTATGCATACTAGCTGAGAATGTGTCTATATGATCATTATGAACTTGTACTTAAGTGAAAATGTCTAGGTTTAATGAATTTTTTTTTCTTTTATCGTATGCGTTGAGAATTTAAAATTTTATAAATATAAAATCATAATAAAAAATACTTATTTAGTGAAATGAATCATATAAATTTTCCACTTAATCTTAGAGTTGGGTTATTAATGTTCCACACCTGATATATTTGGTGTGAAGAGCCTTTGATATTGATGTTCAACACTTAGTGCGTTTGGCGTGAAAAATTTGAGCTATTCATGCTGCATTACTATTGTATTTTACAAACACTACATTTGGAATAAAAAGTCATGATATTTCATACCTAGTAATCTAGGGTATTGAGCTGAGACTACACAACATATGGTGATTCATGAGCTATATCTAATTTGGTCATTATACTTTATCCTGTATATTGACTTGATATTATTTTCAATGCGGTGACTCATAGTCTATTAATGTTCCACGCGTGATGTTGATTGAATTTTTATACATACATTACATGCTGTTATTACATAGATTATTAATTATTGCTTATATGATGTAAGTGTTGAATTCATATAATTTTATCATTGACTTATTAATACATGTACATGTATCATATATGTTTTAATATATTGATAATATATATATATATATATATATATATATATATATATATAACAAATTTAACTTGATTAATTACACATCAAATATAACAAACATATTAATTATCATTCAAATGTAACAAATTTCCTCGTCTAGAGTACATAATTAAATGGGAATAATAATCTACTATTTCATCCTATTAATCTTGGGCTAACTGGGAAAACGAAACTATTTTTAATACATTATTTAAAAATTATTAAATAATAAAAAAGAAAACTATAAATATAAAAATTGTAAAAATAAAATAAAATAAAATAATATATATATATATATATATATATATATATATATTTATCGTTTCCTTGAGATAAAATAGACATGTTATTCTTTCTAATCCAACTCGGATTGGGGTATTGATAGAAAATCTTTGTAGCAAATCACTTTCTTGGTAATACTATCGATGGAAGATCCAAATAATGCCTGTAACTATTTCACCTAATCATGTATGATACTACTAACATATATACAAGCTCATATCAATGCATATTATTCAAAGCACAACAATAAATTGATTTAACATTTTGTCTCCGGTCGGTTATTGGTTATTGGTTATTGCTTACAAATAACAATCACAAAATATATAAATGCATGCCATGTCATTAGAATCGGTGATCGAGAGATATTAAATTTATATTTTATCGTTTTTTATATAATAAAAATATATATACATTGTCACGATCACATATAATAATTTATCATTGAAACTTGGAGCTGAATATATATATATATATATATATATATATATATATATATATATATATATATATATATAATATTGGCATACTTCTTATGTTATCAATATTTAAATATATTTTATGTTTAAAATATAATTTTATTTAATTTAATAATTTTTAATTTCTATATTTAATAAATTACAGTAGAATTTTAGTCCTTCTATATCCCTATTAAGAACTAAGGATACATATTTAAGTATTATTAGGAATTAAAAGCTAATAAAAAATTAAATTTTTAAGACCAAAAGTATATTTAAACCAAAATCAAGATTATAGTATCATTCCTAACATCAAGTGCTCATTATATCGAATATAATTAAAATTTTGAAATCGAAGTTTTATTTGGGAAAAAAGTTTGTCTTTTTCTTAAATAGAAATATAATTTAAAATTAATTAAATTTTTGTTTGAAGAATAAATAATTATAAAATACAGTTTTAATCAAATTTTTAATCACTTATTTTTTATTCAATTTTAATTTTATAAAATTTTAATTTTATAAACTCTTTGATTTTAATCTTTAGCATTAAAATTTTATAAGTTTTAAACTCAAAAGTATTAATATATACAATTTGATTTTTAATTTTATTTATTTGCTCCTATTTTAATTTTTTAAGAAAATTATTTAATTAAAAAGTATCAGTTTATATATTTTAATCCTTAAATATAATTATTTTATTTATATTTTATTCATATATTATTTATATTTTTGTGAAAAAAATATGACCAGATTTAGGGATGACAATTTAACCCGTCCCCCATCCCGAGTTTGACGGGGAAAACCCGAGTTGACCAGGGTCGGGGGTGGGGACGGGTAAAACCCGAATTTTGAAAGCGGGGACGGGGGCGGGTATGGGGATATTTATACCCGCCCCGTCCCCGTCCCCGTCCCCGAACCCGTCCCACCTTTAAAATTATTAAAATATTTTTATTATTTTAAAATATTATATAAAATTAATAAGGTTATAAAAAATAAATTATATAAATTTTAAAAAATATATAATAATTTAATAAATTATAAAAAAATTAAAATAAAAATAAGAAAAATACCGAGAATGGGTACGAGACGAGTTTCCCCGAACCCGAACGGGAACGGGGATCAGATTTAGTATTTTAAACCCGACGGAGACGGGGACAGGGATGGGCATGAGCATGGGATGT
This sequence comes from Canavalia gladiata, assembly GCA_037954105.1. NCBI lineage: Eukaryota > Viridiplantae > Streptophyta > Magnoliopsida > Fabales > Fabaceae > Canavalia > Canavalia gladiata. The sequence continues at coordinate 28,298,471 of CM075662.1, forward strand.
TGGGGACGGGGAATGTGAAACCCGCCTCCGACCCGTCCCGTTGCCATATCTAACGAAATTTATATCAAATTGTGCGTGTTAAAATCCTTTATAAGGTCTGACGGATATATTTAAATAACGAAAATACTGAATGCTATTCGATGCGACGTCGTATAAGATTTATTATTGTATAAAATAATACTATCATATGTGTTGTGATACATTGTATAACATTCGATAAGATAATGATTAACATTTTTTTTATTTAAAATTAATTTTTACTTATAAATATAATTATTTATCTAAATTTGTCATGTTACTTAATAATATACTATGTAGATTCAATAAAAAAAATGCATATTGAGATTAAGAAAGTTTTAATAGGAGTTCAGTTTCAGTCAGCTAGAGTAACACATTTGAAGAAAGCATCTTAAATTTTCATGGTCTACAGTTATTTTTATATATTACTGTTCAATATTATTTTTAAATAATTATATTTACTATTTTTTTAAAATGATTGTTATACATATAAAAAAAATATTATATCTATTTTTATTTTATTTACAGTCATATTATTTTATTTTATATTTTTTTATAAAATAAAAAATTATCAACCAGTATTTTTATTTTATTTATAGTAATATTATTCTTTTTTATATTTTTTAAAAATAAAAAATTATCAACTAGTTAGATTTAAAATATAAATGGATGTATAATAATTTTCATATATAAACTAATCGTTACTTTTTTTTCATTTTTATATAATTAATTTTCTATTAAATTTTATTTATGTTCTTCTATTTTGTATAATTTGTATGTTCTCTTAAAAAATAACATTAAAAAGTTTTTATATGTAATTCAACTAGCTTGTTGGTCATTTAGTGTTTATTTATACAATTAGAGTAAAAAAGATATAAATTCTAATTAATTTTTATTAAAATTTAAATTAATTTACATTAAAAGAACTAGAATTGATTATTGTTTAAAATATTTAATATATTTAAGGTTATAATTAAAATATTTTTCTATATCAATAACCCTCAAAATTATCCATTATTTTGATGTATAAAAAGAATTTAACATTTAAATTTATATAATACAATGTTTAGATCCAACAACTAATAAACTCAATATATATTGTGTACTAGTAGCTTATTTTATAATGCCTAAGTCTTTAGTCATTATTATTTATATTATTTAAAATAAAATAAAATATATGATGAACCCATTATTTTTTATATTTTTATTTTTATTTTTATTTTTATAAATGAAAAAAATTATTTATACTTTTATATATTAATCTAATCTAACATTTATTATCATCATGTTAAAGTTCCATTAAATTGAATTTAAATTTTGTTTTTATTAAAAAAATTTAAATAGTTTAAATTGTGAAAACTAGATAAAAATATATTTTAAGACTAAAAAATATTTATAAATATATTTAGTGATTATCTATTAATAAAATTATCACATTAATAAAAATAATATGCTAAAAACTTGAATTTATATGTCATAATAACTTAATGATCATAAATATAAAGTAGCACAAGATAAGTACAATACTCAATATTTACATATATTTGGTGAAGGTAGGACTTATAAATATAATAATTATGTCATTTTTTAATTAAATGCATATAAAATTAAAATAATTTCATATGTTAGCATTTTTAAATAAATAAATTATTATAGCATTAGCTAGTAATTTATAAAAATATTTTTTTAATCTAAATTAATTCGTTAGTTCAATTTATAAGCAGAATTATTATAGATTAAAAAAATATTTTTAAAAATAATTTTAATTTTTATTTAATTTGGATTTAATCAAGCAAATGTCTTAAATTCATGATTTTTTATTAAAATAAAATCTAGAATTTGAATTAATTTATATCTAGATAATTAAGTATTATCCAAAGTTTTCAAATTAATTTTTAAGAATTGAAATTATCAAATTTATAGGAAACCTAATAGTCCTTTTCAATTTTTTCTACAAATTAAAGAATTAAACAAACTCTACTTTTACAATTGGAGCATGCAAGATAAAATTAAATTAAGCACCTAATATTACAATTACAAACATCAATTGTAACGTATAAAAAGGAAAGAAAAATAAATCGTAAGAAAAATTTAATTAAAAGCAAACCTAAAATCTCTTACTTATAAAATTAAAATCAATGAGCCAATAAAGAAAATTAGCCTTCCATAAGGTTTTTTATGAAAGCAACAAGAATAAGAATGAGAACAAGAATGGAAACTTTACTAAGAATTGTGAATAAGTTTTGGTGTATCTACAATGTGTAATGACTTTTCCTTTTATAGACCCAATTTATCTATTTAAAATTTAAAATAAAGATAAAAATTAAATTTTTTTTTAGATGAAGAATAAAGATCCTTTAAGAATTTATTCCTCTGTTCTTCTAGGATTGCACTTTAATTCCTATTTTACTTCATTTGAATTCAAATATGCACAAAATATGGACCCTTATCTCACACATCTTTTCTCAAATTTTTGTGTGTACGTTGATGGCTGAATTAGGATTTTCCTTCTAAAAAATGTTGTAGAAAATTCTATCCTTGAACTTCAGAAATTTACCCCATCTAAAAATAACTTTTGTAGCCCTAGATATGTCCATTTTACTAGAATATGTGTGAGCTGTTGAAATAGAAGCTCTGATCCATTGCGTTTGGGCTATGTAGGAATACATATTATTTTAGGATTTTGTCTTATCTTTCTAATGCCTCTAGAATCACTCCAATACCACTTTTATAGCCCTAGATATGGCCTGCATAATGATCAAAGGTCAAAAGGCATTAAAAATCAAAGATTAACCAATTTTATCACTTAAACGTAATGAAACCCAATAACATAAAAATCACTCAAAATGATAAAATTATACATAATTAAAACCCAATTAAGCCTAACATAAAATGAAAATAAATGTACAAGAATCCCTTCATCAAATTTTCCATACTTAAACATTTGCACTCCTGGACAAAACATAATGGTAATAAATGTACAAGGGATTACAATGTATGAAGACATGAGTAACATATTTTTCAATGAATCCTCATTCAATACAGTGAGCAAGAAAAATGAAAAATACGTCCTAGGTTTCAAGAAGTCAAGATAATCATAAACACATCTTACACATTTCAAGTAGACAAGATAGTAAATCAAATCAAATCAAATTGTGGAATAAAAGTGATAGAGTCCTCACTACGCGTTCTCTCTTACTCTAAGTGTTTAAAGTTTATGTTTACACTCAAGAAACTCATGATAGTAAGCACTACCATAAGCTTGACAAGCCTTTAATTTTTAACACTTGAAACACGTGCACATAAAGATCATTACAACCTTAATAAAGTCTTAATGGTCTTTATGTGCACATGTTTCAAGTGTTAAGTAGTCAATAGTTATATGCATATGACCGACTACACTATAATTGCTTGTAGAATTGGTGAATTTATAATTTTAGATTATACTTGTTTACTTCAATGTCTTTGTATTTTTTTCAAATATATAAAATGAAAAATATTTGTTTTAAATGATCTCCAAGTGATTTTTTTTTTGCATTAATCTTTAATACTATTTAATTATGTTGTATGAGATTGAAAATTTCCCTTATTTATGCTCACTAATGCTTATAATTTTAAAATATAGTATACCCAACTTAGTTATGGCTTAGAATTCAATAGCTCAAGGAAACGAATGTGAGTGATAGTTGAAGATTAGGAAGGAAAAATTTTGCCACTCTACAAAGGTGAAACAGGTTTGTGATAAACTGGTCATGTCCCTTTAATGGTTTTGAGTGTTTACCTTTTCCCTATGCTTCAGCCTCTTGACCTACCTTGAGTAATGCTTTCATGTAGTATCATGCTTGAAATGCTTGCTAAGAATGGGAGGGTGTTTGAAGAGAAAACCAAGGAGCATATGCATGAGTGTGTTGATGCAGGTTTAAGAACATTTGTACTTGCATATCGTGAACTTGATGGAGGGGAATAAAAGGAGTTTGATAATAAATTCTCTAAGGCCAAGAACATAGTAGTTCTAAGTAGGAAATACTAATTGAGGAAGTATCAAATAAGATTGAGAAGAATCTAATCCTTCTTGGTGCCACTGTTGTAGAGGACAAGCTCCAAGATAGGGTGAGTTAGAATAGAAACATATGTTTTACTTATGAAGAATTATTCATTAGAATAGTATTGGAACTAATGTCTTTCATATTGTTTTCCAGGTTCTTGATTGCATTGATAAACTTGCCCAAGCAAGAATTAAAATTTAGGTTTTGATTAGGGATAAAATGCAGATTACACTCAATTAGGGATAAAATGCAGATTACACTCGATATTGGGTGTTATATTCTGATTAAGAATTTTGTACTATGGCTTCAACATATGAATTACGTTTGAAGTTATTTTGACATATTCAATTATAATTTTGCTTGTTGTTTGCTAAGATAAGGAATGAAACAAATGATAATTCATTTGGATAGTCCAGAAATTCAAGCACTAGAGAAGGATGAGGACAAGATGGTTATTACTAAGGTAAAATGATGAAATTTGACCCTTAAATTGATTTGAATTTAGAATTATATACAGTCTCTGAAGAAGCTTTATTGGTAAATTTGTGAGGATTTATTTAGCATTAAAAGAGAAAGAGTTTCTAGGAAGAAAATTTTCTCTAATTAACTTCTTGTGGGAACCAAACATGGTACCATCGAATACTATAAAACTTACCTAACAATCTGGTATTACTTAAGCTACCTACAAGTTCACATGTATTGTTAATTTAATAGTTACTAGATATTTATAGTTTTCTGCCAACTTAAAGGATGATAAGAAATATTTAATTGATCATCTTGGTGTAACACCTATAACTATTTCCTAGACAAGTCACTTATAATTTGTTTTAACAAAGGTCAATTTATTGTTGAAGGCATAAATTTTGGTGCTAATATATACATAGAATGCAACCAAAAGACTTGTTCATAATTTGGTTCACTAAGATAAAGCAAAACATGAACAAAGAAGATAGCAAGATGTTCCTAAATCTATTCATAATTTTGGTGGGAAAATTAGATAAGGGTTGGTCCTTAGTAGTGATGGTGTTTTATATTTATTTTAATCAAAAATAGAATAAATAAAAATTATCACACCATCAAAAGAGAATTGTTCATTGAAAATGAGAACCATGGGACAAACATAATGTGTGACCAAAGGAAGTATTTTAGAAATCCTTTATCCATTCTAAGGAAAAGAATAATTACTTAAAAATCAGAACAAAGCAGAAACTCAGAATTGTTAATCAAATGTGACACCAAGATTATGCATTAGAGTCTTAACCTAGGACAAATTACTACATCAGGATCAAGTATTATCTTTGAATTCAATTTTCCTATACTGCAACCTACTTCCTTCAGTGGACTTTCTATGTTTCCATATAAAATTTAAGGTGAAGAACTAATATGAAAGACCTTATCCCATTGGAATAGCAACAAAACACTACTATGCAAGTGAAGAATTCAAAACCAAACAAGAGAAGACAAAGTCAACCACTTGCATCCCCTATCCAGTTATTTCTTAAACAAACTTCTTTGTTTAAGAAACTATAGGCAACAAACTCACCAACTTGATACAATATTTTATCACACAACAGTCCAAAAAAGTAATTCCTAATGTAAAAAACTTTTATGGATAAAAAAATTATTGTTTCCTTTTGGTATGTAAGTTCTAGGCTACATGCACAAGGAATTGAGTCACATAAATTATATTTGGCTGAACCATATAAAAACAACCTAATCTTTGATCCTTATTAAGAATATAGTCTATGAGCGAGGAAATAATTGTCGCAATCGTGATTCCGACGAGACGACGAACTCGCTAAAATTTGAAAATGAATCTTATGTTGAAGATGTGTGGATTCGCCACCAAATTTTTATTTGAGGGAAAAAGATTTGGAAAAAACCTTGACTCAAGGATGAGATTTAGGTTCGGGAGTCGGTTACGAGTGGGGAAGGTGTTAGGAACCCCACTCGCCTGTTCCGAAGAACAGTATCCTTAAACTGAGTGTGTGATTATTTGAAAATTGTTTGATCCCTTTAATTGGTGTGAAATAAATACTTGATGGGGTTAGCCTGACAAGACTTGATCCTGCTCCTACGTATTCCCCAATGCAATGGAAAACTCAAGGTTTACGTAGTTCTGATTTGATTCGAAGGCTTGACCTTCGACAGTGTTTAAAGGAATGTTTAAAAAGTGCTTGAAGACTTGACCTTCGGAGCTACTTGGGAAGTAACATTTGAAAATGGCTTGATTGTTTTGAAAATATTTTAAGGAGAATCCTTAGTCCACATATGCACAGGATTCAAGACAACCACGGCTGCATTGGGATCCATACGAATTCCTAAACCCCGAACAGTAGAAAAAACTACCAGTTCGTGCTTAGGATTCGTCGCGTGAGACTTAGGAATTCTAAAATGAAGTTTTTTATTGACATTATTTACAGAAGGGTTTTCAACCCACCTATGCACAGGGTCCAAGACAACTATGGCTGCACTTGGGACCCATATGAATTCCTAGGAAGCGAACAGCAGGAAAAGCTACCAGTTCGTCCCTAGGGTTCATCGCGTGAGACCGAGAACCAAATAACTTGATTTAAAAGAAGAAGAAAAAAGGATTGATCTTGATTTATTTAAAAAGAATTTGATTTGAATTCTCTTGAAAAGAGCTTGTTTTGAACTTTTGGGATTTAGCTTGAATGGAAGGATTTTGACTTGATTTTTAAAAAGGGGATTCGATTTTATGTGAAAGAAAGAATTTGGATTTGTTTTGAGAATTTTAGGAAAGAATTAATTAGAATTATAAAAAAATTCTTTTGGGGTTAGTTTTGGAATTATGAAAATTTCAAAGGTTAATTTGCAATTTTGGAGAATTTTGGGGGTTAATTTGTAATTAGTAGAAAGTATACGAAGAGGATTGGAATCAGGGAAAAGTTTGGGGGCATTTTGGTAATTAGGCCATTTGGGACAGAATTGGAATTTGTGGAAAGTTTGGGAGCATTTTGGTAAATTAGGCAATTTGGGACAGAATTGGAATTTGTGGAAAGTTTGGGGGCATTTTGGTAATTAGGTAGTTTGGGACAGAATTGGAATTTGTGGAAAGTTTGGGGGCATTTTGGTAATTAGGAAGTTTAGGACAGAATTGGAATTTGTGAAAAGGTTGGGGGCATTTTGGTAATTAGGCAATTTGGGACAGAATTGGAATTTGTGGAAAGTTTGGGAGCATTTTGGGACATAATTGGAATTATTGGGATGGTCAAGGGCAAAGTGGTAATTTGTGGACCTGGGGACAGAACTGGAATTATTGGGAATGGTCAAGGGTAAAGTGGTAATTTGTGGACCTGGGGACAAAATTGGAATTATTGGAAATGGTCAAGGGTAAAATGGTAATTTGACCTTGGGGACAGAACAAGAATTGTTGGGAATGGTCAAGGGTAAAATGGTAATTTGGCCTTGGGGACTGAACTGGAATTATTGGGAATCTGGGGGTATTGGGTATTCTGGTAATTTGGCCTTGGGGACAGAACTAGAATTATTGGAAATGGTCAAGGGTAAAATGGTAATTTGACCTTGGGGACAGAACTGGAATTATTGGGAATCTGGGGGTATTGGGTATTCTGGTAATTTGGCCTTGGGACAAACTTGGAATTACTGGAAAGTTTAGGGGTAATTTGGTAATTTACTGGGTGTGCGTGGCTCCATTATGGCCTGAATGGCTCGCGGCTAGGCTTGCTGGACTTGGCTTGCTTGGCTTGGAAATGCGGCTTGCCATCCACTGGCCAAGCCTTCAATTGATATTCAATAACCGCTTGAAAATATATTGACCCATACTTTGAGGGTTGGACATTTCCATATAGTCGAGTCACGTGCGCTTGTTCTTGCCAATTAATCAATATTGGATCTAACAAGTGAACTCTCTGGCCTGTGATTTTTTACTTTAGGACGCTGCTATCTAAAGATTATATTATGCATGGCTCTTCTGCTCTCCCCCTCAAGAAACTAGACCCATTGGCAAAATCTGTACGAAGACCACTCCAAAGGTGCATGGTCCGACCTATCGCTTACTCCATGACTACACCTGTTGCACCATTCTTCATGCGTTCATGAGTGCAACCAGAGTTCAATGAGGAGCTCATGAGCGCGCTGGGAGTTTAGAGCATGCATTCGTAGTAACGGAGACAACGACGTAAATTGTTCAGGACACACCATTGAGAGTAGAGGGCCAGCAGCCATATCTTTTCAGCATAAGGTTCCATAATACACTGATTTACCCCAAGTGAGATTAGCTACAAGCATGGTGGGGCTGATTGTACAGTCTTGGTTTACCATTACTACTTTCATAATATCTTATGACACAGGTAATACAAAAGTCTTAAAATCTTATTATCAATCAAATGTCGATGAGTGACCTTACAATTATAATAGTTTTGGAATCATAACTCCGTTCTTGCACTGTAAGAGCTTGATGCGTCGCGTTTCAGGTTTCATGGTCTATTTCGTACCAAAGAATGAATCTCATTCACAGTGACTTAGTCTCGATTGGAAGCTCCTGCTCATAGAAATTTATGCAATTGAATCCAGAATGAAACAATGCATGCAACAGACTACCGCTCCTTGTTATCGAATCAAGAATTAAAGAGAGGCATGTCATCCCTTAATCATTGTTGTATGACCTGATATATGCAACATTCAACACATCTGGTAGTGGGTATCTTTCGGATGCACGAGTAAGTATAACTGATCAGTCGACATGAACCAAATTTCAACAGGAAGTTATGGGCTCAATAATAGAGAAGCAATAATATATTTCATCATGGCTGGTGACAACCATTCATACTTTCATAAAAGTCATACTAAGTCCAAAACCGAACCAACTAGCATCCGTATCACATCCAGATGTATTAATTCAGTCTAGTCCTCTGTTTCGAGATTGTGGATTTGAATTCTTTTGATTATCATATCATGATGAATTACAAATTGTCCTACAACGGGGAATTTTCGAGATTATTGCTTTCCATAGGATCGGTACAAGTATGGAGAATCCTTTGGCTTCCATTGTTGACCTTAAGGAACCTACTAAGAGTATCATTTGTAGGTGCTACATCTCTCATAACTTTGGGAATGAGCTTTCCCAAGAATCAAGATTTGAAATTGTCTAGTTTAAGTCCCGGTTCCCTTACAACGGACCGCATCCACTTGCATTAATTTCCATATGTTGCTAAAATAGATGAACGCTTCTATGATTATCACTCAAGTAAAATCTTTTCCTATGTAAGGACCTTGATATACCCGAATGTAGTCTTTACAGATCTAGGAGAATGAAAGAGGAACTCCACGGAGCTATGCCAACATATTCCGGTCCAGGGGGTGTGACTCACAAACCTCACAGATTTACAGCAAATAGTATACACTCAACAAATTCAATCTTAATTCTATACCTGATTTCTAAATAAAAATCAACTTTTCAAATGTGAGGAAAGACAGAGACCGAGATTGAATATCTAACAAAAATCACATTTCGACTATCCACTGATTTCATCGACAAACATATTCTAACACAAATCTTGCTACGCAAATTTAACAGTGTCGTCAACGTGAGGTTCCTGACTCAAGTATAAACCAAATCCCCCGATGCAAAATTCTTGATTCTGAGAAGAAAGAGAACTCGACTAACCTGTTATAGCACCAATGAGGAGCTCGCGCTAATGAAGTTGATCCCTCCTTCTTGCTTGCAGCGAAGAGCAAATCTGGACCGCGAAGCAAAGTTTCCTATCTTTCCTATAGCCAAGAATCCACCAGAGAATCAGAGAAGCTTTTCTTCAAAAGAAAACCCCCCTCAAAATGATCTCCTCCTCCCTCTTTTTCATTCCTTTTCTGTTTTAAAATTCCCTTTTCTGTTTTTATTTTTATTATCTTTTTTTTTTCATTTCAGATATATATTTATCATTTCTTGTTTAATTTTTATTTATTTATTATTACTATTTTTTTTATTTTCTATTTTTCTAGTTTTTATTATTAGTATTATTATTTTGTTTCAGATTTTATTTTTCTTTTTCTATATATTTTCTTATTTTCTGTTCTTTGTGTATATTTACTTAATTTTTCAGAATTTTTATTTCTTTCTTTGTTTTTGTATTTTTGTATTTTTCTTACTTTGTTTTTATTCTATATTTATTTTTATATATTTATGTTTTGATTTTCAAAATTCTTTATTTTGTGTTTAATTTCATATTTTTATTTCCAGATTTAAATTATTTTTTTTTGTTTTTTATTCTTTTCCGAAAATATATTTTATTTTTATTTTCTTCTTTTTATTTATTATTATTATACAATTTTTTTCTATTTTTATTTTTTCATATTTTCGTTTTCACTTTTTATTTTTGATTACTTTGTTTTCTTTTAATTTTTCAAATTTTGGTGTCTTTACTTTTATTATTATTTTTTCCTTTTTTATTTTTTTTGTTTAATTTTATTTTCTTATTTTTTCATTATTTATTTTATATATTTTTATTATTGTCTGTTTCTCTGTTTTCTGTTTCTTTTTTTTCTGTTTATATTTAAAATTTTTGGGGATTTTTAGTTTGTCCACTAATTACCTTAAAATGGACCTTGGAAATAATTGAGTGTTTACAATAATTAAACATGTAAGAATCTATTTTTTAAGATAAGAGATTATTCCTCTAAAATTTTCTTTTATAAAATTGATAAAATGTAAAACTACCAATGCTAAAAAGCCATATAGAATATTTGGCAAAAAGTAAAAAAGAATGTGTACCAAAATTGAATTCCCTGCCTTGGACAAGCTTATCCATTAGAATGCCAATTGCCTAGAGTACCAAATTTTAAGTTAAACAGTTTGGTAGAATGCATATGTTAGCAGGAGGGAGAAACAAAATGTAATATAATAGGAAAAAAAACTAAAACCTAGATATATAATATTACTTATTGGAAAAGAGGCAGTCATGGGACGAAATTATGTTTAATTACTCATATCACTTCATACGAAATAAGTGAAGAGTCACATGTAAATAATTTAATATTATATATACACAAATGAATTGCATCTAAGCATATGGACAAGAAGGTAGAAAGAAAAATCACTTCAAGATTCTCCTCGAGACAACTATTCCATTTTATGTTGCTCCTATCTAGAAGCTTATACTATAGTTTTATATATAATAACCAACAAGCTCAAAGAGTTGAAAAAAAGTGCATATATGCTAAAACAAGGATTTTCGAAGGGTTTTGTTCACTTAAATGAATCTAAATCAAACTCTTTATAAAAAGATCAAATGGTAGAAACGAAATAATTTTAGGACTCAAAAACAATGTCACCATTGAAAACTTATCACGAAAGGATCATTGGAAAATAAATGTTTATGAAAAAATGCAGCAACATCGGAAGCTTGGAATCTAGATAGAAAAATCAGACTTGCAAGCTGGCAGTTCCTAGAATCATGTTTGAACACGTTAACTAAACAAAACTTGAGACATCCAAAGTCCAAAACATGCAAGAGTATTTTGGAAGGAGACACCAGATGGACATGTTATAATGTTGGATATGTCGAGAATGAAGAAAGACAAGATCAAGATAGAGGTGGAAGGGAATAAGGTACTAAGAGTTAGTGTAGAGCAAAAAAAAAAAAAGAGAAAAAGAAGGAAGAGGTCATTGTCACATAGTGGAGAGGTCTTATGGAAAATTCTGGAGGCAGTTTAAGGTGTTAGACAATGTGGACTTGGATTCTATCAAGGATAAGTTGGAGAATGAAATTCTTACTCTCACATTTAACAAGTTGTCACCTAATAAGATCAACAAACCAAGGGTAATAAACATTGTAGGGGATTATGAGCAACCACCTAAGCTCAAGGGTAGTGTGGCCAGGTAAAAGCTTTAAATTATTCGTGATGAGAATCATGTTCCTTCACACTTTTGTGTATCATCAATAAGGAAGGATTTTAGTTGTGTTTTGTGAATAAAATGGTCCTTGTAAGACTTTCCTTTGGTTGTTTTTATGTAATAAGCTATCCAAGGGTTGATCTTGTTTGATAATATTGTCTTTCTTATTTTGCAGTCCTTTTTAAAGAAATAATTGCATTGTGTTTGGAGTGATGGAAGTATCTGCTGAGGATGGAGTAGTGGAAGTATCTGACCAAGAATGCAAAAACATAAAAATAAATAAATAAATAAAAACAAAGCTAATTATAGAAGAAGACTAACAAGAATAGCATAACTGTGGGCATTGAAGGGAAAGTGTGGCCCATCACAATTTAAGATGTTTCTTTAAATTGTGTTTAATAATTTTTTTTATTTGATACATAGAAAAATAACAGTCAAGATCAAAAAGTAAACAAATATGAAAATTAATCTGATGACGTTAACAAAAATCAAGTCTCAAATTATTTCCATGGCTAAGTGTCATGCGATATAAATTAAACATAAAATTTTCACTGATAGTCATTAAAAGTTCACCTTCGTATAATCTTTTTGGTACCAGGTAATGTTTTTAACATATTAGTTTCTTTGTTCAAATGGAAAAGATATTTTAGTTTTACTTTTAATATCTTTCTACAATGATGCAGGTGTTGCATATTCTAATCAAAATCTGCATCTAGAGAGCGCACATTTCTCTCCCTTAAGATACTAACTACGTAACACTTTGAACTAGCGTTATATTTTCATTTCCCCTCTCACACAAACTCTTTCAATAGCAACCCATAGATAGCAAAGGGTCCCCACACAATGTCTTTTTCTCTTTAGTCTCTCTCTTAATCATTCATGTCCTCTTACCCTTACATTTGGGACAACATCCATAAGCAAGAGAGAAGAAAAAATTCTCAACTTTTCTTCTCTTCTCTCTCAACCTTTCTCATTCACTCATAGTAAAAAACTAATGGTGAGTTAAATGTATATGATAAATGTTCACAAATTAAAATCTCATCCATAAATCATTCACAGGTTTAATTCATTTACAATCCAATTAAACATTTCCACAAGTTCTATGATGCATTTCATTAAACAGGTCATACACAAGGCATCCACAACATCACTGTTAACCTATAGCTTATCATTAACACAACTAAATGTTATGGCATAACAACAAATGCCTTAGTAATTGTCATGCTTGCTGAATTCTAAGCTTATGTCTTTGGAATGAAACTAATTTTATAAGACCTATCTTATATTATACTAATTTTATAGAACCATGCTTTCTCACAGCACGTTAGCCATAATGTTAGCCATAATGCATATATAGAACCATGAAAGATCAACACTACAAAAAGGAAAGAAAATAGTAGCCACCAATATCAACATGAACTATAATGGTGTTGTAATTACCTTGAACCTCACTAAAACAGTGACCAAGTGCAGCACTACACCTCTATCGGCACTTATAGAATTCCAATGTCAATAGCACACAAACAAACATACAAAATTAAATGAAACAAATAAGCATTTTAAAGCTACACTTTGTTCCTCAACACAAACAACCATGCTCAAATATTTACTTGAAATTTCCTCTACATTGAAAGGTCAAACAAAATATTTCACTAGTGATAAATTTTCAAAAGCTAAATTTTTATAACCAAATTTAAATTTTTACAAATGCTAAAATATGATTTGAAAGAATAATGTACTAGAATGATTTAAGGGATGACAAAATAATGAAAAGAGCTTACTACAGGTAAAGAAGATCTAAGATTAAAAAGTCCTAACACAAATTAAGGGATGAAAACTAAGAGTTCAACTAAGTAAACAAGAAAAGATGGAGATAAAAATACAGTAATTATAAATGCGGAATGAAACTAAAAGAAAAAGAAGAACTAACATTGCAAGGTTAGGAAAAAGAAAACTCAAACCAAAAAAAAAATCAAATTTTATTTTCTAAATCAATTATCCAACTAATTGATTTAAATTAATCTTTTTTATATCAGGTATAATTGAAATCAATGTAATAACTACATTTCACATTGGTGGTATAATAATTTTAACAATTATTATAAAAATGTCATTATCCAATCTTTTATACTGATTATCCAATAACCAACATAAAAACTTGTTATAAAATATCTTTTTTCAACTGATAGCAATACTAACCTTTTTACTAGTAATAAAAATTCTATACAAAATCAATTTTACTTAAGAAAAGAATGTTTAGTTTTGATAAAATAATATCGACTAATAAAAATAATACTTATAATTTTTAAAATAATTATTATAAAAAATAAACAATTTATAATGATATATTAATTTAGAGTTATATGATAATAAATTTTTTATATTAGTATTATATTTTAATTAAATTTACAAAAAATATTTAATTTTGATTCACTATTTAAAAAAAATTTCTCAAAATTAACACCTGTTAAAATATCAACTTTTTGAATAATAATAAAAACAACCAAACATATCAATTATAATATGTTTCACTAAATAAATAAACTTGAAAGAGATTTTTTAAGTTAAAATAATACCTACTTCTGCTAAATCATTTAAAAAATTCAATAATTAAGTCTTATAATTTTAAAGGGTTAATTTAGTTTCCATCCTACTATAAAAATAAAATATAATTTGGCATACTAAATATATAAAAAGAATGACATGACAATGGAAAGGATTATCTTTCCATTCACTTTACATTGATTGAAATAAAAAAATTATAATTATATTAATGTAATCTTATGATAAGATGTTATTATTTATATGGATCAAAATATTAATGTTAATGGTTTAGAATATCTAAGTAACCAAAATTTGTTATGCATTATAGACAAATTTGGCAAGTGCAAATTCGTATATAGTAATAGAGTGAATAAATATTTTTTTTATATAGATTTTTTCTCTATTACTATTATGATTGGTTAAAAATATTAATTTTTTTTATTAATATTAGAAAAAAAAACATATATTTATAATTTTATGGTATTTGATTAAGCTATTACATTGAATTAGTGATTTTTTTTTTAAATGTTGGATATATATGAATCTCAATTATTAATAACACTCGAATTTATCATAATCTTACATGATATTTTGAGTTGGTAAACTTTATATCATAAATTTAATTTTGTGTTTTAAATTTTTTTAATAGATAAATATATTCTTGATAGATTGGAAGTAATTATCTAAACTTAAATATCTAGTTTATAGTAAATTTTTATCAATTGCTTATGTTGTTGTGGTGAAAGGCAAATTATAAAGAAAAATGTTCACTAATGCATGATTTCTTTGCAATTATACAACTTGAAAATTCTTTTTCTGCAACCTTCGGCAGAATCAACCCACATAACCACAGATAGTAGGGTGCTAAGTAAAATGTTGATCCAATTAGCTAGTTCCTACAAAAGAGTGTAATCTCATCAGGCAGGATCAACACTAGCATACTTTGTGCAGGACAATTGCAAATGTATTTGGGTCATAGCCTTGTGACTTTCCATTTGAACTGGTCTTTTCACGTGAAAGTTTGTTTTTCTTTTTAATTATTATTTTTAATATATTAATTGATAAAATCACTTATATTACATGTAAGGTTGATTTGATTAAGATTCTGTTTTTCATGTTATAATATTATTTGATTTTATTAATGTTGATTTATTTTAAATTTTGATGTTTATATTTATTTTTATATATATTTTAAAAATAATGATGATAAAAATTGTCACAACCTTTTTATTTTCTGATTTATTATATCGGTTATATTTTTAAGCAATGTAAATTTTTTTTACATCATTTAAGTTTAGAAAGTAAAATTTTTACAAGTAATCACTTTTTATACCGGTAATTTTTATACTAGTAATATAACTAATATAAAAAATTTAAAACAATCAATATAAATTTTTATTTTTGCATTAATGTATATTCTGGATAAGATCAAAAAATTAAAAATGTCAGCCTATGCCCTAAGAATGGAGAAAGTTCTCCTTTTCACCGGTATTAGGTTGAGACTCACAAAATTTTTATGGTAGATGGATATATTTACTTCATAATTTTGATGAAAATTTTGATATCATAGTTCTTAAGGTTCGGCAATATGTTAGAGATAAATTAAAAATATTTAAATAATAATATTATCTTTATATGTAATATTTGTTTTAAATTTGCTTCCTGTAAATAAAAAGTTTGTAAGTTAGTTTTTATAAATAAAAAAAGATCGTGAATTAATTCCTAATGTTACTTACCTTTTAACATTGTGAATATGGGTATACATGTGGCTAACATAGATGCAAATGTGACAGGCAACAACTAAATATTTGGTAAATGGATAAAATGATTGAAATAGTTTTGTTTTATGTTAACTTGTATGTAACATTGTATCTACAATGTCTTCTCTACTTTGCTACGCGACAGTGATAAGGAGAGTTGCAGAGATGAAGAAACAATCAAGTTAAACTTGATACCAGGAAGTCGGTAAGGGGCACAAAGCATGGGATCTTGAAATATTAATCATAGGTATACCTATTATTTTGGTAATTTTTTGTTTGTTACTGTAGTTTTCTTGTCCCGCATTCTAAAGAGAGGTTACCTTTTATGCTTATTGTTGTACTTTTTTTGTAAACGTGTGTTAGTATTCTTGCTCGAAATGGTTTTAAAAATAATACTAATAAAAATATAGTAAAAAAATTAAAAGAAGTTGAATGTATATATTTGGATAAAAAAGCAGTTTTAACAAAAAAGAGAGAAAATAAGGATAGAAAATAACTCGATTGTTGATACCAAATCCATAAATCGATGGTATTCAAAACCAAAAATCTGCAGATTCATTGGTATACTGGCCCAAATTTAATAGCATACCATATTGAACATGTAATTAAATTGACATAGAGTAAAACCCATTTTAATTCTTAATTTTATAATTTTTTTAAGTTTTTAATATAACAAAATGATATTTACTTTTATGTTTTTAATATAAAATAACAATAAAAACTAAATTGAAATAAATAATCTTTTAAAAAATTAAAAATTAAACTAAATATTTTATAAAATCAAAAATTAAAAACCTATAATTATAACTTTAACGATTGAATGGGTATAACTTGATATGGACTTATCATAAATAGAATCAAATTGAATTATATCAAAAGATATTTACAATATCATCCTACGAATTCTTTTAATAATTATCCTATCATTTGATAAAGTAAGTATCAAATGAAAAAAAAAACAATGTATTCATTTACTGTTTTAAAAACATAAATATTATTTAATTTTTTATTTAATAATTAAAAGGATTTATATAAAATGAAAAATAAGAAGATTTAGAATTATTTTTAAAAATATAAGGTTTAATTATTAATTCTCACTACTAAAAAAAATAACATTTTATAATAGAAATTTATATTAGTTGTTCATAAACTAATTTAAATAAAAATTCAGTAGCATTTTTATAAATAAATGTTAAACTTTTTATATCGATTTTCAAAACAATCGATGTATAAAGTATTTTTTACATCGATTGTAGAATAATCGAGATAGAAAATACTTTTTATATCGATTGTTTTGGGAACCGGTGTAGAAATACCGGTACAAAATAGATTTTTATAACTACATTTGACATCGTTTGTTAGATAATCGACGTAAAAAATAGTATGATGACATTTTTGCAATTTTATAAAAGGATACTACATCAGATGTTTTTGAACCGATGTAAAATGTTATTTTTACATCGGTTGTCATGGTAACCAATGTAAAAACTAACCTTTTACATTGGTTGATAAGGTAACCGACGTAAAATTTTGTCCACTTTTATTTTTATTCGTAGTTTAGTCCGCCAAAATGCATAACCCCTCCATCCTAAATCAAGTTCGTAGAGCTAGACTAGCACATGAAGAGTAGGAGGAGATCTTGAAATGTAGAAGCTGTTTCTGAAATTGACGTCTACATGCATTCAAGGAAGTCATCACTCTTCTCTCTTTGCTTCATCGTCGCTTAACTGAAAGAACCCTAGCCTAATGCCTATCCACTCTTCGTTTATCGTAATCTCTTTGTCATCTTTTTCTCGTTAATTTATTGTCCTTCTCTTGTGCTTTGTTATCATTCATGTATTGTTCATTTTGTGCGTTCATTGTCGTTGTTCTCTCACCATTGGTGTTCATGGTTTTTCGTTTTAATGCATCATGTTCACTCACTTGCTTTGTTCCACTACTCGGTATGTTTATTGCTCGTTGCTTCGCTCTTTGTGTGCAATTAGTTGATGCATTTTTTTTTCGGATTTGCTGCTCTTCACTTCGTAGGTTTGTTCAAAAAACTCTTTCACTCCACTAGTGGAAAATAAGCTTTTTACATCGGTTATTTGAGCGGTATTGAAGCGGGCGATATAGAAACTTAGACTTTTTACATCGGTTATGGTCACAACCGATGTAGAAAGTCACTTTTTACATCGGTTAAGGTCACAACCGATGTAGAAAGTTTATTTTTTTTTTAAATGTTATTTTTGTTTAGGGAAATTGCCATATTATTTATTCACAATACCTGTATATATAAATAGAATACCAGCCAGACAATACAGAAATTACAGAGTCTATATATTTAAAGTAAATACATCAATATTTATTATGAAATATAATAAAAACAAACTAAATATCTAAAAATCTCATGAATTCAATCCAAATTGGCAATGTCTATCAGAAATTCCTCCCAACGTCTCCTGATATCATCAATTTCTTCATCTAACAGAGGTTGAGAATTGTCAAATATCTACAAAATATTTTTGATTAAAATTAGTGAACATGTCATGTTATGCATTAAAATTAAATAATTAAATTAGGACAATTGTAATTACCTGGTGCCAAGAGTTAACAATAGAAGTCGAGACAATGAGAAACATATGTCTCATCACATAATATCCACACTCGGTTCGTCCGGGTTGTCTTGGACACTTCAAAAAAATAAAAATAGTATCAAATATAATGAGAGATGGTGATAAAAGAATATAAAATAATTGAATAACTTTTAATAAAGTACTTACCTTTGGAATTATCCATACAGGCTTTTTAATATTTGATGAATGCGTCCCTTTTAACCGAAGTCGAGCATTCATTGCTCTACAGTAAAATAAAAAGCAAATGAATACCTTTGAGAATAACAAGTTATATGAATATAAATACCAAAATCATAAAAACTTACAAATCTATAATGTCCTTTATGTCTTTCTTTGGTTTTTGCCAAGCAGAGCATAGAAATACAACTATATTCCGCTTTAGAAAAATAATGATTAATTGTCAATGGATCCTACAAAATATGGATGAAAATCAACAAAAATTAGGAATTTAATTGAATTCATGAAATAAAGCAATTAAGTATTGACTTACGATTGAAAATAGGGGGCTAGGTAGCAATCTTTATCAGACTGCAATATCCTCTGAAGATATCCATGTATCTCAGCTGCCTTGTTCCCAGTTTTCTACATACGAACTAGGTCCAGGAATCCATAGAGGTGTAAGTTACCTCTTTCAGTGCAGATACGATACAGGTACCTAATATTGCGAATAATTTTCATATGTTAGATTTTGATAATGAAATAATTCAAGTAAGGTTTAGAAATTTACTTACATCAACCATAATTGTAGAACTGTTACACATAGGAGATCGTTACCCACAACCAACTCCAATATATCCTTCTTAGTAATATAGAAGGGGATAGGTGTGGGCTTCCCTATGATATCTGGTTCCATTGTTATTTGCAAAGTTTGGTCGCCCAAGTTGATGGCAATACCAAATAGACGTGTGAGCAAATCAACCTCATATTTCTTTGGAGAAGGCTGAGGAAGATCTGCTTTAGCACTTAAATCAATCTTCTTCCCACGATCTTCCTTATAAACCTACGATAAATTCACAAAATAGTAAGAAATATATATATATAGACACACACAATATATATATATATATATTAAAAAATTAGTAACATAGGCTAAAATTATTTAATAGCTGAGGTTGAACTCACTGCACAAGTCTCCTCGGCCATATAATGAAATGATTGGGGGCTTGCCCCACGACATGAACCTCCTCAGTAGGGACAGGAACAGGAGCATCTACATCTTCAACCCGTTCAACCACCACTCTAACATGATCATCATCAATTTGCTGGTGATGGATGCTTGAACCCAGGGTGTAGACTTTCCCAATTGCTACCAAATGATATGGATCATCAACATATAACTCATAATCGTCTGTAGCTGCATCCACATCCTCTTCTCCCTGTAGTTGCTCCTCCGTCGGAGCACAACTTTCCTTTGTGCTCACGCGCCTAAAAAAAGGTGATGGATGGTGACCCTGTGTTTGTATTTGGGAAAGTCCCAAAAATGCAAGCTCCTGCCTAAGCTCTTGCCTAAGCTCCTGCCTAAGCTCCTGTTTGAGCTCTTCTCGAAGTTCTTGCCGCAGTGCTTGCCTCATGTCCTCGCGCATGGCGTCCAACTCATCTCTAGACACCAAACCTTCTTTGGATGTCTGCCTAGAAGACAATCCAAAGTACTGTCTAAGGCCAACACCTCAGCCAACTGCACGAACACGCCCTGGATGCTCCGGTTGGCCAATAGCAGTACTTAAGATGTCATCCCAGCCAGTTGGAACAAAGAATCCTTGTGAGCTTTGTTCAACCAAAGAATCCTACAAAACAAAAAATAACTGTTATCAGTAATGTAAATGTTTGAAGATAAATAAAAAGAAATTTACAAAATTGTGTGATTACTTACAATCTACTCAGCAACAATGCGAGAAGGCTCTGATGTGTACTCTCCAGATGCCTTTTGGCGTGTCCTCTTCCATTTCTCATGGCGTGAAGGTGGAGAGGGTGGAGAGAGAAGTGTAGAGGGGTCTGCTTCAGATGATTATTGACGATCTTTCGACTTCTGCTCCATCAGCCTCTCCTGAAGCAACTCATAACCCC
Organism: Canavalia gladiata; assembly: GCA_037954105.1. Classification (NCBI taxonomy): domain Eukaryota; kingdom Viridiplantae; phylum Streptophyta; class Magnoliopsida; order Fabales; family Fabaceae; genus Canavalia; species Canavalia gladiata. Next base: position 28,319,391 of record CM075662.1, read on the forward strand.
CACGAGATAATCTGTGGAGGTAAAAGTTCTTGGAAGAAGTTTGTTGAGCCTTCTTCTTTTCTCCTGTTATAAGAAATCAAATCAATTAATCATAATATTGTTTATATTAGTCAATTAAAAAATATAATTTTAGAAAGATACATACAACGAATGCAGGATCCATTCGAGACTCAACAAATCTCTGCCAAGTATCATCATCAAGGAACTGGCACTCCTCACAAGGAGACACATCCTTGAGTGACCCATGTATATATTTGCTGGTGAGATGTGTCTTGAAGCCCCTCCAGCGCTCACCAGCAAATGAAAGCCACTTCCTCTTCAGGAAGTTAGTGTTTGGTACATCATATGTAAGCTACATAAAAGAAGATGTAATTGGTTGGTGAATGATAAATTTATGGAAAAAATTAAAGCTTTAAAGTTAAATACCATGATAGTCTCCCAAATTTGATCCTTGACTCGCATCTCAACATCATCCCAATCCTTCTTCAAAATACTAGCTTTGCTTCGTTCAAGGAGGGCCACATAACTCTTAAACTTTGTCTTGTTTGGCCCTAATGGATTCTCAGTGGCTTGATCAAACTCTATGGGAATCCTCTGCTCACCGTTCCGACTAAGGGTTAACTCCTTTAACCGTGTGGCTCGTCTTCCCTTCTTTTGCCGAGAAGAAGGGTTCTCAGACCCACTTTGTGAAGGAGGAACCTCAGAAGGGTCAGCCATGTATCTATTGAAAGTAGAGAAAAAAAATGAAAACTAAATACAAAAATAGCAAGTTATGAAGCAAGAACAGCAAGATATGAAACAAACTACTAGGTGTGAATATTAGCTATAAAAAACAGCAAGCAAGTTATGAACTATATTATCTGTTAGTGTTTCAATTACCTTATTAAAAAGAAATGACAACAAAAGGCAACTCATCATGAGAATTAAGTACTCATAGGCTTAACACATCTTCAATCAAGAAAAAAGTTGTTGAAAGAAATTCCAAGACATTTCTTTAAGGACACAAACAAAAATTTAATCTTACTATATGCATTCACCAGGATGACTATGAAGGTGCTCATATTCACTCTTATCAATAACTTGAACACCAAGGTATAATTTTCAATATCACTAATAATCCAAAATCTAATCTCCATAATAATCTCACACTTCCTTGTATAACTTTATTTTCCTTGAGGAGAGAATTATTGCCCTATCCTTATTAATTTTTGGAAAACGATAAATTATAGTTTTAGTATGGTATTTAAATTTTGTGATGATTAAAATTGTTATAAAACTTTAAAAATATCACAAAATTAAAGTATATCCGAATAAAGAAGCACTATATAGATATATGAATATCAAGGCTCTTAACTTTTCTCCTTGAAAAATCACAAAAGAAATGAAGACAAAATAAAAAAGTAACAGTTTCCAACTAGCCAAGACCAGAACAATAAAATAATATCATCTACAAAGCCAAGTGAGGTAGCAAAGGACCCTCATTTTTTTTTTTGGAAAGCAAAGGACCCTCTTTACATAAATTTCATGGATTCAAAGTCTGACACAAATGGATTTTTTACTTACTTATCAAATTTGTTTTTTATCTTTCTTTTCCATAACATGATTTTGTCTTGTTAGTAAGTAATTAGAGGATTCAAATCCATCTTTTAAGTGAAAGAAAATATGGAAATCATGTGTATGGGTGATGGCTAAATGTAATCAAATAGATTAAAAATAGTAAAAAAATTTTGAAGTTTCATTCACATGACTGTTTAGTAAATCAAACTAACATACAATATGATAGAGTCATGCATCAAATATTTAATAAATTCCTCTTAACTAGGAAGAAAAGTTATGCATAACTAATTTATATATATTACAAAATATAGTCCATGCTACACCAAGTCATGTGAACCAATTTCCTCGACAAGGGAAACCACATACTAAAATCAATCCAAGTCCTTCTATCAAATTGTCATGGATTCAACCTTTATTGTCATCTCTATCCACCCTTAATTAGTTATTTTAGGGATTGTAATTCTATTATAACCGATAAATCCAAAAACTCAATTTTCTCTCTATCTATAAGGTATATATCTTTTTTCTTTTTATTGTTGCACACTTTATTAATAGCCTGCTGAGTTGAAGTTCACTTGATGGTTTTTGTATCGTTTTTTTATAATAAATTTCATCATAAATGACTAAGCCATAGTAAGATAGGGGCAACAAACTGAATGACAACGGAAAATAATAGCATGATGCAAAACTACCAGAACTTTTCTCAAAATTTTCTCCTGAAAATACACTATCTATCTAACTCTCTTTTTTTTTTATTCCAATATTTACATAAGAGAGTTTACCCAAAAATAATAATAAATGAAATTAGAATCAATCAAGCAGTATTTTTCCTTACCAGATAAATCGAGCAAGTCAAACACAAAATATAAAATAATTATACAACAAAATATTGTAAGTTCCAGAAACCTACCTTAGCTTAGAGACGGCGATGGCGTAGAAGATGGCAAGCTTGGCCCTGTTACAGACGATGACGTGCTTCGTGTTTGTTCGGATGACGACGTTCTTCCAGACGACGTTCTTCGAGACGGCTAGGGCAGGGGAGGCAAGGGGAGGTAGGGGGAAGACAATGGAGATTTTAGAATTATGTTTAGAGACAACGGTCGCATCAGGTTAAGAGGAGGGGAAAAAAAGATTTTACGTCGGTTGTTACAAACAACCGACATGGAAAGAACTTTTTACATCGGTTACTATACATAACCGATGTAGAAAGTGACTTTCTACATCGGTTGTAAAGTAACCGATGTAGAAAGTTTAAAATTTATTTGCAAAAATGCCACCGCCTACTTTTCTATATTGGTTGTAATGTAACCGATGTAGAAAGTGTCAACTTTATTTACAAAAATGCAACCGCTTTTTTTCTACATTGGTTTACAGATAACCGACGTAAAATCCTGTTATAAAAAACTATTTTTCTACCAGTGCTCGTTTGAATTTTTGGTTGGTATACTGTTACTGAGTGCATTACCTTTTTGTGAATGTTTTTTTTTTCAACTTATTTCTTTAAGATGAAGTTGAGATTCATGTTATATATATATTATTAATTAATTGAATTGATTCTTTGTATACCAAATTTAAAACTAAAGAAATGTTTTTTAACAAGATAAGAAGTGGTTTTTTACGATTAGGATGAATTTATAATAAATAAACCATTTTATGTCAAACCACCAAAATTAAAGTGAAGTTACAATTATAACTTAAGATTGATAAGATTGTATATGACATTGTCTTTGATATTCTTGTTAAAATTTCTTTTTAAGTGTGCTTTTATCATATGATATTAGTTTTCACCTGAAACAAACACAAGTGAGCATGTACAAAGTTTTTGACAAAAGAAAAAAGTTAAAAAGCCAAAGAGACAACATACCACCATTTTTAATTGATATTTTTTTTACTAACTCTGTAAATGTATGTAAGAGTTGCAAATTAGCAACTTGAAGAGCATGTACAAAGTTTTTGACAAAAAAAAAAGTTAAAAAACTAAAGAGATAAGATACCACCATTTTTAATTGATATTTTTTTACTAACTCTGTAAATGTATGTAAGAGTTGCAAATTAGCAACTTGAAGGAGTTCTATAATAGGCTAGGCATAGAAAGATAAACATAAATGTCTTTTATTTATTTTTATTATTGTAATATCTTTGTATAAGGTAATCACTTGAATTTTAAACTCACCAAAAATATATTTATTTTAATTGATAAATAACTTATTTTAATATTTAACTAAGATTTGTTAGATGGTATAACATCTATCCACTATCGACGTTAATAGATAAAGTTAAAAATAAAAATTGTTTTAGAATCTAAAAAATATACCATGTAGTTTTACTGGCTTCCCGTGAAAATAGAATATAGTTTAATGTATTTAGGTTTATTTTTTATACATATTTTAAATATATTGGCTGGTAAAACTGTTAGAATATTTTTTATTTATTATTTTTTTAACTTATTATCTCGGTTATCTCTTTAATCAACGTAAAAAGTTAACTTTTTATATCTGTTAATCATAGAATTAATGTAAAAAATAAAATTTATATATTGATTATTTTTTTTAATCGATGTAATAATTTAATTTTTTACACTGATTAAATTTAGAATCGATGTAAAAGGTAAAATTTTTACATTGATTGTTTAACTGATGTAAAATATTTTACTTTTTACACCGATTACTTTTATTTTATTAAAAAAAACTGATGTAAAAATTTTAAAACAACCAATAAAAAATATTTTATTTTACTAATGTTTAAACCTATAATCTATATTTTATATATATATATATATATATAAAATAAAAGTAATGAGATATAAATATATAAAATTTTAAAATATTAGTTAATTCTAACAGATATTTTAAACCTATAACATGTGTACATCATATTAGGTAGTTATTAATATTCGGCAATGAGTCAGAACTCAAAATTCCTTAATTAGACTAAAACAGTCGTCTGACAAGTTACGTACTCAACAAAACAACTGAACATTCTTGATCAAACATGATAACCAAATTTAACAAACCTTGTGTACGACATCTGAAAATGATGATTAAAGGGATCCCAATAATTAAGTTTACTTTAATTAAAATGACTAAACCCAAAAGGTCCCACTAACAACTACTTTCAAGATATTGTGTAAAAAATTAAAACTTATTGTTTATTAAAAATTATTTTAAAATTATAAATATATATTAATAATATTTTAAATAAAAATTTATATTTTAATTTATTAACCAATAAATTTAATAGCACTAGTTAATATTTTTCTAAAAAGAAGAAAACAGGAAAAATTCTCAACAATGAGTGTTGGTCTGGCATCTGCCAGTTCCCGCTGCCAATGGGCAACTTGTAAGGGTCCAATCGAATGAATAAAAATTTGCGGGTCCAGAAATGAAAAGAAATGTGGGAAGAGTTGAAATCATGGCTCTACACTCTTTTCATGTAACATCTTGAGACGAGAGACACAAGTTGGGTCAACGATGACCCGGATAAACGTGTGGGGCGGATTCACCATTGTGTAGATTCGTGGTATAATTACTTGACCAAACTTGTTTTGTATGTATAATTTATGAATAAATGAGTTATATATTCTTCATCTGTAGTTATTGAGAGAGAGAGAAAGGAAGATAGAAAATAGCAACTAAACAGCTAACGGTTACATTAATGCAGATCACTGTTGCTGTACATGTAGGGGTAAGGGGCTGGCCCTTTACGTAATCGACTTGCAGGTCCCAACAATCCACCCATTAAGTGAGTGAGTGGTGGTAAATTTATTTTTGATTTCTTTAGTTTTTAAAATATGTTTTTGATTAAAAAAAATGTTCTGGTATTTTCTGACTTCATTGTCATCTAAATGAGTTTATAGATTTAATTTATGTTAATGGATAGTTAAATTCTCATATTAAATGTTAATTAAGATGTAATATAATCTAAAATTATATTCTTTTATTATTTAAAAAAATATTTGAAGTATATGAACGATATCATTTTATTATTTAAAAAATATTTAAAGTACTTTAATAATGTTGTTTTATAGTAATTTTTTATTTTTTTTATAAGTAAAATGTATGATTCTTTTCTAGTGTTATATTTACTTACAAAAGAACTTCAATCAAATGAGTGTATAAGGAAGATAAAAAAAAATATAAAAATACTTGTTATATATAAGGAAATAGAGAAAGAGTTAACTAGCAAATTAATTTTTCATTTTTATGCATATATTGTAAATCTATTTTTTATTTTTTAAATAATATCAATTAGTTTCCTATTTCTAAAAATTTTATAAATTTATTCTTGCAGCAAGATTAATTTACATTATTTTAAATATATAAAGAGACTAACTTGTAAAATTTTTAAAAATAAAAAATTAATTTACAATTATTTTAAAAGTTAAATACGAATATTACAACGCATTCGTAAAAGTACTAATTTATTCGTTAACTATCTCTGTACATAAAGGAGAAATAAAGTTATCTTAGGACTAATTCATATTAAAATTATCCTATTTAATTACTATTTTAAATAATTAAATTTTATTAATCCAATCATTAAATTAATACTTTTTTATTATATATATTAAATTTACAAAATTTTATAAAATTTTAAAAAAAATTGTTACTTAATTACATGTTTTTAATTTAATATAATATATCTTTAATAATTTAGGTTAATTTGAAATTATTTAAAAAATATCAAATATCTTTTAAATTTTATAAATCTTTATATACTTTGAAACGAGTAACTAACAATTCTGTTATAAAAAAAATTATTGTACCTTTTTTAATCAATCATTAACTTACTATTCATTGATTAATAAAATTATCGATTTACATAGTAAAAATTATTAATTATTTAAAATAATTATTAAACAGATTAATTTTAATATAAGCTATTTTTATAATAATTTGATTTTTCTTACCTATTTTGTTCTCTTTCTCTTTTTCTTTTTCTACATTATATATGTATACATCTAATTTAAATTTAATTTTTATAAAATTTAAAATTTTAAAATTTTTTTATTATAATCTTTTAATGATGTATCAAATATTTATATATACTAAATTATATAGTATATTAATATAATTGTTGATATAATATGTTTCAGTCCATATCAAATAAAAAAAATTATTTATTTTGTGATGACTAAAATTTATAAAAAATATAAATTTATTTATATTTATAGAAATTAAAAAATATTTAATTTTTTTGAAGATATCCTTTTTGCATCAGCGTTTCCATTGTTTCATTTATTTAACATTTTGTTAAATAATAGTGATGTTAACGTTGATAAAATTTTAAAAAAATATAAATTTGTAACAATTTTATGATCCAAAAAATATTTTCATAACAATTTAAGTAATGTAATTACTAAAATTTAATATATTTTATATTAATTTATACAACTGTTAAAAATATTAATTAAAAAATCTATTTTTAAGCTCATTAACACTTATTAATGTCAGTATTTTCAAATAATTTAATTAATAAAAAATAAAAGTCGTAATAAAAAATCATACAATAATTTTTATAATATCCAAACTATTAACTAAATTTCTTAGTATGTGTGTTAAAATTCCAAACGACAAACATAATGGAATAGAAAATATTATTTTTTTATTTTGATAAAAGTAATATTTTTCATCAACTAAATTTAGAATAAGTTTCAATTTTATGCTTTAATTTTTTTTTAAATTAATATTTTAAATTTAATTTTTAAATTAATCATTTGATCATAATTATGTTAAATATCAGGAAAAACTCATCTAAAGATTAAATTTTTCTTTCTGAGAAAATTGATTGAAAGATTTTCTATTTATTGAATTTTAACCAACATATAAAAATTTTACTTGTTTTAATTATTTAAAATAATATATTAAAGTGTAAAATTAAAAATTATTCCCATCAAACTCATGTTTTGAACACTCCTTTTTATTTATTTTTTAAATAATTATTAAATTTGATTAAAAGTGTTATCTAAATATTAGAATATAATGAACATAGTTTTTTTTTCTAATTTTATTAACTAAAATGAGAAATCAAACTAAATTATTTTTTATAACATGTTTTACATTGAATATGAAATAATCATATTTTAAAAAACAATTAATCAAATTTATTTGAAGTTTCTTATACTAACTAACATGAGATTTCTACCTAAAAATTTATAATATTTCATGCTCCAATTCATTTTTTCAATTTTAGAATTTTTAAAGTTTGATTTTAATGTTCAGATTTGCATTTATTTATAAATACCTTTTAAAGATAAAATATTTATGTCATAGTAAAAATAAATATATTTTGTTTTTACATATAATATAATTAATGTACATTCCTTTTGTTTACATAACATTTAAAATTATATATATTTTGTTCCACAACGTTCGTAGGTGAGAGTTAGATTAAGTGAAACTACACGTACAAGTATTGTTCACTAATAGTTTGTTGAAAAAAAATGCAAATAGTAATTAATGTATAAACCATAAAATTAAAAACATAAATTTACAAATAGAAAAATATATGTATACAATTAAATTTAGTTTCAAATTCCTCATTCTAAGATTGTTCTTCCATTGCACCATTTTCTGTATTGTTTGAAAAATAAAAATACTTAAAATTTAGACATTCATAATTATAAAATAAAATTAAAATAGATTAAAGTATTTTTTACTTACATGAACAACATTAATAAAAGTATAACCATAAAAAATAAGGCAATAAAGTATAATCACAATAACAAGCATGCATAAATGATGAATTTGAATTCAAAAAATTCATGCTCATGACAATGGAAAGAATAAAAATTAACATTTCACAATCAATAATATATGGTACAAAGAGCTTAAAAACTATTAGATGAAATAATAATTTGTAAACTCATTTAATTTAAGATCAACACCTAATGTTCTTTTTGATTGATTGAACATGGTTTAAAATAAAATTACATTCAATGAATTATCATTAAAAATTAATTCATTTCAAAATATAAGTTTTAAAATATTAAGACTCCAAAATGTAAAATGTAAAACATTCAGATGTTGTAAAAGTAAGATAATAAGAAATGCAATAGTAATTAAAAAAATATTATAGAAATAAGAATAGAAAGACAAATAATGAAAATATTAAAATATATTTTTTACTATTATTTATGGGTGTGACTATATAGAAGATCCAACTCCTATTGCAATTGCAGCTGGTGTTTGAGCATATGATATAGATCCTTTAGAGTTTTTCAATTCTTGTGGCATAGAAAAATAAAAAAATTAACAAATAAAATAAAAACTAAAATTAAAAAAATTAGATGAAAAATTATATGTTAATTACATTTTTAAGAAGTTTCAAATCCTCACTAATGAGACAATCTTTAAAGTGTTGAGGAGAAGATTTTAACCAATTTTGTACACAAATAACAACCTCAGTCATTTAAGGAGATAAAAAACTTCTAAAAGTATCCAACATCATATCTCTAGTACTAAAAGCACTTTTTAATATCATAGTTGATATCAGAGTAGCCAGGACATGCCTTACTAAGGTGGAAAAAATAGAAAAATGAGAACTGTTTTGTTTTCACCACAAAAGTATGTCAAATTCCTTATCATCATCTACACACAACTTATTTAGGTATCTATCAAGTTCATTTTCTTGCATCAAGTGAATTTTTTCCCCTAAGATGTTATCTAAAAGCATTAGTTCTATTCCTATGGGTATCAATAGCAAGAAGGTTGTTTTAGATGAACCACCTTAATATGTGGATTGTACAAATTGTGCACTATTATGTTGCTGCTCATGGAGAGTAGCATAGAACTAGTATAATCTAGACATGTTTAATTTCATATTGGGGGATAACTTATTTACAAAATTAATGTCATGATTATACATACCTTCAAAGGATCATGTAACATATTTTAACTTAAATCTAGAATCAAGAATGACACCAAAATATAGAAGTTAGTTTACAAGAATTATTTTACCCTAATACTTATCATATATTTTTTCATCTCGTATCCCATGGTTGTAAAAATATTGTTTAGGTTCGTAGAGACTTCATTAAGCTCACAATAAATAAGTGCAAGTTGATGGAATGCAGTATGAATGGTTACATGAGTAGAAAAAAAACCTTAGTTGCATCATAATTTTTTTAAAAAAAATTGAAAAATTCTAGCATTCTTCCAATTGAATTTATATGGTGTAGTTTCTATCATAGAGTATTCCTAAAGCTAGGTTTCTCAAACTCTAACTTTTTAAATGCACTTTGGTATTTTTTTAACTGAGTCTAACATTTGATAAGTTGAGTTTCACCTAGTAGGTACATCAAAACACACTAGTTTCTTACACTCAATATTTGAGTAAGCCACATATTCCTTAAATTTTTCCATTCTTTGGGGGTGAGGATATAATAAACCTAACAACATTTCTAATAATGGTTGTTGAGGATTGCATGTCTTTTAACCTATCATTTACTATCGAATTTAGGATATGGGTACAACACCTTATGTGAAAGTACTCACTATTTAAAACTAAGGCATTGAAAGAATAATATTTTTTTAGATATGTAACAACTACATCATTTGAATAAACATTATGAACAGTAATTGTAAAGACATTCATAATTACCACTCTCTCAATACTTCTTCTACTTGTTTACCAATGGTCTCACCCTTATGATTGGGAACAATTGGGAAACAAATGATTCATTTTGTATAGTTCCACTCACTATCAATAAAATTGGAATTTAAGACTAAATAATTCAATTTTTGGATAAAAATCTAACAATTCGTTGTTAAGAAAATCCTACTAGTATTGGATCTAATAATGTCCTCAATCTAATTTTCTTTTATCTAAATACAACTAATAATTGTCTTATGTTATTGTATGTCTAGAATGTGGGGTAAATTGCAATTGCAATTGTTTATAAAGTATTTTGAAACCCTCACCATCTACAATTTTAAAAGGCTATTCATATAAGATGACAAATAGTGCTAAAGATTTTCTACATTCCTCTACATTGAACATTTGACTAGCTGTATGTAAATTACTTCTTTTCCCATTTCTAGAAGACCCTAAAACAATATTCACTCACTAGGATCATTTGTGATGGTGTGGGTATATTTATGAAAAACAAATAAGATAGGAAGACATGCTAGATGTGTAATGTATTTTAGGATGGCAGTAAAAGGATTTTTTTACAGTATTTACATGTAGCTTCAAGAACAACTCTTTCAACTACATGCAATCTATTGAAACAATTCCAAACATGAGATGTGGTTCAATTGCCACTAAAATTGGGTTTTATTTTTTTAGAAGGTTTAGGGATTGAAATACTTTGATTAGGTGCAATAACTTTGGTTGAAGAAGATAGGTTGGCATTGAGTTGATTTTCATCAACATCTATAGTTGATGACAATTGAGTATTTGAAGAGAGCAGTAATTGACTAGACTGTTCCAAACTGTTTGAACGAAGAAGTCATAGTCAACTACCACCAACTATGAATAAGTATTATGGCAAAGTTTGAATTGACACTAGTTTCCATTCCTAGGGATTACATTTGACCTCTCTAATTCAACTTAAGACTATAATCTAACTTAAGACTATAATCTAATGACTATCATAGATTAATACAAGAACAAAAAAAGGGAGAAGAATAGAGAAATTTATCATCATTGTCCAAATGCATGCTATTCTAAATTAAAGAAGAAGAGAGAAATTTAAAAAGCATTTTTAGTCTTTGATTCATTCATGTCATAAACAGAAACCAACAACCTACACACATATAAAAGCAAATGCATCACAATTAAAATTCAATGATTTCAGATAAAATATAACATTATCAATCAAAAGATAAAAGAAAGGAACAAATCAAGATTAATCAAGGAGTCTTAAAGAGATAGAACCAAAAAATCATAAACTAGGAAGGGCATCGCATAAAAACCTCAATAATTTTAGATTAAATATAACATCATCAAGCAAAGAGTAGGGGAAGGAACAAATCAAGATTAGTAAAGAGGTCTTGAAGAGATAGAAGCAAAAAAAAAATCAGAAACCGGTAAGTGCATCATATATAAAACTCAATGATTTCAGATAAAATATAACGTCATCAATTAAAGAGAAGAGGAAGGAACAAATCAAGATCAGTAAGGGATATTCAAGAGATAGAACAAAAAAAACCAGAAACTAGAAAGTGCATCACATAAAAACCTCAATGATTTTTTAAGTGAAAAATAACATCATTAAACAAAGATCAAAGAGAAAACAAATAAGCTAAGGGGCCTGGAAGAGATAAAAGCGAATAAAAATACACACCATGAATCAAAGAGAAGAAAAGAGAAAATAATTTAGTGAAAAAACTCTTAATCATACAAACCATCAATAATCAACAAAAGATATAAGTGTAGCATAAAATACTCAATGATTTTAGTTTAAAAATATACATCATTAATTAAAGAGAAGAAAAGAGAAAACAATTTAATGAAAGGGCTTAAGCTGTACAGAACAACAACAATCAGCAAAACATACAAGTGTAGCATAGAATAATTAATGATTTAATTAAAAAAAATACATCATTAACAAAGAGAAGAATAGGGAAAATAGTTCATTGAGAGAGTTTAAGCCACACAAAATAATAACAATCAGCATAAGATACAAGTTTTGCATAAAATAGTCAATGATCTCAATTAAAAAATATACATCATTTATCAAAGACAAGAATAGGGAAAAGATATCAATTTGTGAATCACAATTAGGCCAATAAATGTACATATTTAATCAAAGATAAATGGGAAAATAGTTCAATGAAAGGGCTTTAAGTTATACAAAACCATAATTAGTAAAAGATACAAGTGTAGCATAAAATATTCAATGATTTTAGTTAAAAAATATATATCATTAATTAATAAATATTTTTCATTAATCAAAGAGAAAAATGAAAACATAACAATCAACCAACACCTCAGTTATAAAATCCATAAACATCAACAATCAGTAAAAGATACAAATATAGTATAAAAAATAATCAATGATTTCAATTAAAAAAAAATATATCATTAATCTTAGCAAAAAAAGATACATTATTAATAAAAAAAATAGGAAGAGAAAAAATATTTAGGGATAACAATATCATTGATCATAGGATAATTAAAGAGAAAAGAAAAGTACTATTCATCATTTAGTCTCAATCTCAAGCTCTCAGCATTGAGAACAAATCACAGATTTAGTCATTTAGTATACATTAGCCTAAAAATTATTTAAAGCTATTGAGAAAAATGTAAATCATGAGTATAGATCAATTTCAATCAAGTCAATAAAGTTATTTTCTTCATCAATACATAATACATAACTCATAATATATCATCAAAAAAGTTTAACAGAATCTAAGAGGCTATGAGAATATTAATAGTTTCCTTAATCGATATCTTGTCTATGCCCTATGAGATTATCACAAAGGCTCAATTGCATCAAAAACATAAAAAATAAAAGCTTTTAAAATTAGTTCATAATTAAGCACAAGTATACATTAAAAAATAATGAATTAAAAGAGCATACTAAGACTAATACCTTGATATTTTCAGTAAAGGCTCAACTGCAACAATATTCACCATGAATTTATCCATTAACCATGAAGGTTACATGAAACAAAATACAAATAAATAAAAATATTAAAATCAATATAAAAATTAAATAATAATAATAATAAAATGAAAAAATTACCTTGTCAAATTGATTAAGGTTTAAACCTAGCAAGAGAAATCAACATGGAAAAGATGATTTTTGAAAAATCCAAAAACCCTAATCCTAAACCTAATCCAATAAACAACCATGACAATAAAGTAAGAAAAATAGGAGCAATGTAACTCACTGAAGCCAATGAGATAAGGTGAAGAAGGAATAATAAAGGCTAAAGAAAATCCAAATCTTATCAAATAGACATAAGGCAACAAAAGGACAAATAGAGAATGAAAAGAAAAAAGTCAATGACCTAATGATTTCCAGTCACTCAACTAGAGAGAAAATGAATGTGGTAATGAGAGGTGATTTGAGAATGAAAAAGGAAGCATGAAAATTGAAATCCTAATAGAGAAACTACCTAGAAAAGAAAAGAATGATGATTGAACTCTAAAGAAGGAATTAGTGAAGCAACGCATACAATAGGATGGGTCAAGATAGGGGTGCCAAATTAGGGTTACTTACTCGGTCTCAAACGAATTAGGCCAAGTTTCCAAGCCTAGTTGAATTAATATATATAATATAATATTTATTGTGGTCGGGTTGGGTAGCATACTTCCCACCTAATATTGTCCAACTAAACCTATTAGTATCCATCAAATTTCACCTGACATACCCGAATAAAATCCAACCTGCCCCAATACAAAGCTTTGATTATTGGTCTCGCCAGGTTTGAGTGGAACACTTGTTTTTACCAACCTCTATTTTTACCATCACTAATCACTTCTACCATAATTACTATTCCTAACATAAAAATTGTCTTTGTTGCAATTATCACCATTTTTATTATCATTTTCATCACTATAATTATTATCACATTATTATGATTATTAGTATTATGTTATTATTATTATTGTTTCCATTATCATAACTTCATTAACATTATCTCTTTTTTTTTTTCACTTCTTTTACCCTTTACCCTATTATCTCCATCACCAAACAAAGTTGAAAAGAAATAACTTCATTAACATTGTAGTTTTTTTTTACTTCTTTTACCCTTTACCCCATTATCTCCATCACCAAACAAAGTTGAAAAGAAATAAAAAATAATTTTTATAATTTAAATTTAAAATTTAATTAAACAACACAAGCTTAAAAGTAAAATTTTAAAATTGAAAAAACTAATATAAATTACATATATTATCTCTTTTAAAATATACATAACAACTATTACTATCTAAATTATTATCATAGTGTTATTTCGATTACAATCACAACTCATTCTAATAGTTATTATTATTTCTATTAATTTCTTTCATCATGTTATTGTTATAATTACCATCACATGTTGTTTTTATTAATATAATTATTACTACTATAACAATTATTATTATTCCATTTATTATCATTATAATTATTATTATTTTTTTTATCATTATTTTTATAATATTATTATTATCATTACTAACCATAGTAAACAATTATAATTGTTGGTATTATCAAAAGTATATCATTGTTATCTCTTTTTTATGCTATTATCATCTTTATTTTCATAAAAATAAAAATTAAATAAAAATTAAATTTTGTAGTTGAAATTTAAAATCTAATCTTAAAATCTGTAAATTAAGAATAGTCAAATTTTTAATTTATAATTTAATTTTAAAAATTAAATTTTAAAACTTAGAATGATAAAAATAAAAATGCTATTCACAGAGTAATTGTTCTTTTACAAATCATTCATAAACGTCAGCATTTGATCCTTTTTACAACAATAATAATAAATAGATAGTTAAAATATGTTTATTTTATAGTTATAAAATTAATTTTTATATTTATTAATATAAAATATATGTTTTAATAAAAATATATAATTTAGATTAATTTATATTTTTTAAAATATGTAATACTTCAAAATAAATTTTATCAAACTTTAAACCAAACACATACTTATCTCCCCACTGCAATAATAAATAGCGAAGGTTCTAAAAAAAATTTAAAGATAGGTGGGCAAAAGTATTTGATGTTTGGAATAACAACTTGTCTATAAATCTAAAATGTTATATTGTTTCCTTTATTTGTTAATATTGTACAGAAAAACTTATATATATATATATATATATATATATATATATATATATATATATATATATATATATATATATATATATATATATACCTAAATCAAATTTAGATTTTCTGAAAAACCATTAATTATTTCATAATAATGTCCTCCAACACGCAAGTCATAGATTCAACCATACAATTATGGAGAAGACGAATAATCATTAATGTACGTCCTTTTATTTGGAAGTCAGGATCGGGAATATGTTCAAGTTATTACAAAGTCACCAATATAATAATGGTAGAGGCACGTGTCTCTCCTCTTTATAATTCTTCTGTTTTTTTTTTTAATCCAACTATTTTAGACAAAAAAAAAATGTAGTACTGTGTTGAAAAATTTACTTCCGTCTTTTTTTATATGTTATTTAGTATAAATATTTTACTAAAACATTTTTATTTAAAATATTTGATTATATTAATCATCATTTATACTTTTTTACTTCCAAAGATGTTTTTAAAATATAAATAATTAATATTTTTATATTTTAGGATGACATAATTTAAAATAAAAAATGTTTAAAGTAATATTTAAAATGAAATAAAAAGTAAAATAAAATTTTTTTTATTCATATTGTATTTTATACAAAATTTTAAAATTAAAAAAATAAAAAAGATAATATTTTATAAATATTATAAATAAAATAATATTTTTAAATTTTTGACACCATTATTTTATTTTTATTATCATGTAAATGATGATAAATTTCAAATTTAAAACTTTATATAAATTATTTTAATCTTCAATTCTTTATTATTAAATCAATCATATATAATAACTTACTATTATTTTTTTATTTTTTAAAGATAATTTTAATAAAATTATACAAATTAATATAAGTAGCCGTTAAAGTTAATTACTTATTTTTAATCTTTTAAAATATTATAATTTCCCAATTTTTTTATTTAATATTATTAACTTTGATCACATTATTAATATATATCTTTACTACTTTTTGATTTAGGTTCTCATGTACCTTATTTATTAAAGGTAAATATAAAATAATAAATATTTCATAAAAATGCACATTATCTTATATCAAAGATCACCAGAATCTTCTAAATATTGTCTTATAAAAAATATTGAACAACGTATTTTTATATTTTATTTTTTATAAATTTTACATTATTTTTTATTTACTTTCTCTTATTAATTAGTAGATAAACATAAATATATACTTAAAAAAATATAACTAATATTCTCTTAATTCACTAATTTTTTTTATCTTACTATCTTTTAGGTTTCTTTTTTACAAACATAGTTAAAAATTATTAAAATATTTATTTATCAGTTTCTAAATAATAAATATTTTAGATTTACAAGTATGATTAATTAAAACATTTAATATATAATTAAGATATTAATTAAAATTTATGTAAAAAATTGATACTCTTAAAAATATAAAGGTTAAATATGTTTTTGTTTCTTCTAAAATTTTAATTTAATCTTTTATTTTTAAGACATTTAATTTTGGTTTCTTATTTTTTAAAATAGAAAAATCTTAATTATATTAATGTGTCAAACATTAATATATGTCATAAATTAAATATAAGTTATTTTATAGATTAAAACTAATCTATTTTAAAAGAATAAAATTTAAAATTTAAAAAATTAAAAATTAAAAATTAAAACCAAAATTTTACAATTTTAAAAAATAAAAAGTATATTTAACCAAAAATAAAAATAACATAACAACATTTAGAATATGTCATACATATATTCATGGGTTAGTCTACGACATACTCATTAAAGTTAATAATTTAATAAATTAATAATATTAAATACTATAATTTTAATAAATAATTATTATTCGTTAATTTTATTGTATGTTCTGGATCACATATATAAAAAACCAAAAGTATATTAAAGAAAAATATTAATCGATTTCTAAAAATACTAATCAAAGAATTAAGAAATAAAATTTAATTAAAAATAAAATCAATTTTATTCTTGTCCTTTTAGTTTGATTTAAGTAACTTTGATCCTTTAAATTTTGTAACAATTTTAATCCTCCAGTTTTAAAACCTAACAAACTTAATTTTTTGTAAATTTTCTTATACTTAAAATTCTATAATCACTAGTGGAAAATAAGCTTTTTACATCGGTTGTTATGTACTTTTTACATCGGTTATTTGAGCGGTATTGAAGCGGGCGATATAGAAACTTAAACTTTCTACATCGGTTGTAGTCACAACCGATGTAGAAAGTTCACTTTCTACATCAGTTATGGTCCCATCCGATGTAGAAAGTCACTTTTTACATCGGTTAAGGTTACAACTGATGTAGTAAGTTTATTCTTTCAAAAATGTTATTTCTGTTTAGGGAAATTGCCATATTATTTATTCACAATACCCTGTATATATAAACAGAATACCAGGCAGACAATACAGAAATTACAAAGTCCATATATTTAAAGTAAATACATCAATATTTATAATAAAATATAATAAAAACAAACTAAAAATCTAAAAAACCCATGAATTCAACCCAAATTGGCAAAGTCTATCAGAAATTCCCCCAACGTCTTCTGATATCATTAATCTCTTCATCCAACAGAGGTTTTGGATTGTCAAATATCTACAAAATGTTTTTGATTAAAATTAGTGAACATGTCATGTTATGCATTAAAATTAAATAATTAAAAGAGGACAATTGTAATTACCTGGTGCCAAGAGTTAACAATAGAAGCTGAGACAATGAGAAACATATGTCTCATCACATAATATCCACACTCGGTTCCTCCGGGTTGTCTTGGACACTTCAAAAAAATAAAAAGAGTATGAAATATAATTAGAGATGTTGATAAAAGAATATAAAATAATTGAATAACTTTTAATAAAGTACTTACCTTTGGAATTATCCATACAGGCTTTTTAATATTTGATGGATGCATCCCTTTTAACCGAAGTCGAGCATTCATTGTTCTACAGTAAAATAAAAAGCAAATGAATACCTTTGACAATAACAAGTTATATGAATATAAATACCAAAATCATAAAAACTTACAAATCTATAATGTCCATTATGTCTTTCTTTGGTTTTTGCCAAGCAGAGCATAGAAATACAACTACATTCCGCTTGGGACAAATAATGATTAATTGCCAATGGGCCTTACAAAATATGGATGATAATGAACAAAAATTAGGAATTTAATTAAATTAATGAAATAAAGCAATTAAGTATTGACTTACGATTGAAAATAGGGGGCTATGTAATAGTCTTTATCAGACTGCAATCTACTCTGAAGATATCCCTGTATCTCAGCTGTCTTGTTCCCAGTTTTCTGCATATGAACTGGGTCCAGGAATCCATATAGGTGTAAGTTACCTCTTTCAGTGCAGATACGATACAGGTACCTAATATTGCGAATAATTTTCATATGTTAGCTTTTGATAATGAAATAATAATTCAAGTAAGGTTTAGAAATTTACTTACATCAACCATAATTGTAGAACTGTTACACATAGGAGATCGTTACCCACAACCAACTCCAATATATCCTTCTTAGTAATGTAGAAGGAGATAGGTGTGGGCTTCCCTATGATATCCAGTTCCATTGTTATTTGCAAAGTTTGGTCGCCCAAGTTCATGGCGATACCAAATAGACGTGTGAGCAAATCAACCTCATATTTCTTTGGAGAAGGCTCAGGAAGATCTGCTTTAGCACTTAAATCAATCTTCTTCCCACAATCTTCCTTATAAACCTACGATAAATTCACAAAATAATAAGAAATATATATATATATAGACACACACAATATATATATTAAAAAATTAGTAACATAGGCTAAAATTATCTAATACCTGAGGTTGAACTCGCTGCACAAGTCTCCTCGGCCATATAATGAAATGATTGGGGGCTTGCCCCACGACATGAACCTCCTCAGTACGGACAGGAACAGGAGCATCTGCATCTTCAACCCGTTCAACCACCACTCTAACATGATCATCATCAATTTGCTGGTGATGGATGGTTGAACCTAAGGTGTAGACTTTCCCAATTGCTACCAGACGATATGGATGATCAACATATAACTCATAATCGTCTGCCGCTGCATCCACATCCTCTTCTCCCTGTAGTTGGTCCTCCGTCGGAGCACAACTTCCCTTTGTGCTCACGCGCCTAGGAGAAGGTGATGGATGGTGACCCTGTGTCTGTGTTTGGGAAAGTCCCAAAGATGCAAGCTCCTGCCTAAGCTCCTGTCTGAGCTCTTCTCGAAGTTCTTGCTGCAGTGCTTGCCTCATGTCTTCACGCATGGCGTCCAACTCATCTCTAGACACCAAACCTTCTCTGGATGTCTGTCTAGAAGACAATCCAAAGTAATGTCTAAGGCCAACACCTCGGCCAACTGCACGAACACGCTCTGGATGCTCCGGTTGGCCAATAGCAGTACTTACAATGTCATCCCGGCCAGTTGGAACAAAGACTCCTTGTGAGCTTTGTTCAACCAAAGAATCCTACAAAACAAAAAATGACCATTATCAGTAATGTAAATGTTTGAAGATAAATAAAATGGAAATTTACAAAATTTTGTGATTACTTACAATCTTCTCAGTAACAATGCGAGAAGGCTCTGATGTGTACTCTCCAGTTGCCTTTTGGCGTGCCCTCTTCCATTTCTCATGGCGTGAAGGTGGAGAGGGTGGAGAGAGAAGTGTAGAGGGGTCTGCTTCAGATGATTGCTGACGTTCTTTCGACTTCTGGTCCATCAGCCTCTCCTGAAGCAACTCATAACCCCCACGAGATAATCTGTGGGGGTAAAAGTTCTTAGCAGAAATTTGTTGAGCCTTCTTTCTTTTCTCTTGTTATAAGAAAGCAAATCAATTAATCATAATATTGCTAATATTAGTCAATTAAAAAAATAAAATATTAGCAAGATACATACAACGAATGCAGGATCCATTCGAGACTCAACAAATCTCTGCCAAGTGTCTTGATCAAGGAACTGGTACTCCTCACAAGGAGACACATCCTTGAGTGACCCATATATATATTTGCTGGTGAGATGTGTCTTGAAGCCCCTCCAGCGCTCACCAGCAAATGAAAGCCACTTCCTCTTCAGGAAGTTAGTGTTTGGTACGTCATATGTAAGCTACATAAAAGAAGATGTAATTGGTTAGTGAATGATAAATTTATGGAAAAACTTAAAGCTTTAAAGTTAAATACCATGATAGTCTCCCAAATTTGATCCTTCACTCGCATCTCAACATCATCCCAATCCTTCTTCAAAATACTGGCCTTGCTTCGTCCAAGGAGGGCCACATAACTCTTAAACTTTGTCTTGTTTGGCCCTAATGGATTCCCAGTGGCCTGATCAAACTCTATGGGAATCCTCTGCTCACCGCTTCGACTAAGGGTTAACTCCCTTAACCGTGTGGCTCGTCTTCCCTTCTTTTGCCAAGAAGAAGGGTTCTCAGACCCACTTTGTGAAGGAGGAACCTCTGAAAGGTCAGCCATGTATCTGTTAAAAGCAGAGAAAACAAATATGAAAAAATTATTGAATAGAAACAATAAATACAATTCATATTTAAATTGCAAATTTCAACCTTAACAGAAACACTAACAAACAGAAACAGGCTAAGGGTACAGGAAAAACAGAAACAGGCAAAACAGGCTAAGGCTAAGGCAAAATAGAAACAGACAAAACAGGCTAAGGCTAAGGCTAAGGCTAAGATTAAGGCAAAATAGAAACAGAAAAAACAAAGACCTAAATAGAAACAGGCTAAGGCTAACAACAACTAATGCAGAAACAGAAACAGAAACAGAAACAGAGACCTAAACAAGCAAAGGCTAAGGCTATCTACATCATACAAAGTAACAAGCAAAGGCTAAGGCTAAGACTAAGGCAAAACAGAGACCTAAACAGAAACAGGCTAAGACTAACAACAACTAATGCAAAAACAGAAACAGAAACAGAGACCTAAACAAGCAAAGACTAAGGCTATTTACCTCATACAAAGTAACAGGAAAAGGCTAAGACTAATGCAGAAATAGAAACAAGAAACAGAGACCTAAGCTTTGAATATTAAACCACTCCTAAGCTTTGAATACCCAAATCTCCTTCATTTTTATTGTCTTGCTTACAGATTCTAACTGACCATATTATCTTCATTTTCCCTCCCCAAAAACTCTTGCTCATATACACATCACCTCTAGTAATCTTCTAAACACCACAATAACCAATTGTAGAGACCTAAGTTGAACTAAACTGCCTCAAGCTTCAACCTATGCCATTCCTTGAATTCCAAAGCTCTTAGCACTATCTTTGCAATGCCAAAACAGTAATATAATCTATTCTGGTTTATGCAATATAATGTAATATGTAGAAACAGAGTATTATCTTTGCAATATAATGTAATAAAAATAAAAATACATTTTATGCAATGCCAAAACAGAGTAACATGTAGAAACAGATAAGGCAAACGAGTAACATGTAGAAACAGAGAAGGCAAACGATAAGCTAACAGAGCAACATAGTGATTTAACAAAACAGAGAACCTAAGGCTAAGCACTAATGCAGAAACAGGAACAAAGACCCTAAGCAGAGAGTCAGAATGCTACATACCGGTGTAGACGAAGACGACGACGGTTGTTTCAGAGAACGACGGGGCTCTGAGAGTAGACGACGACGGTGCTTTTCGCGACGACGACGACGACGACATACTTAGGTTTACACTTGTGGAGGCTCAGCGATGAGTTAGGGCAGGAGCTCGTAAATGGAGTGTTTAACTTATGAGGACGACAACGGTCGCATCAGCTAAAGAGGAGGGAAAACAGACTTTCTACGTCGGTTGTTTCAGAGAACCGATGTAAAAATTACTTTCTACATCGGTTACACTACTCAACCGATGTAGAAAGTAACTTTTTACATCGGTGACAAATCAACCGATGTAGAAAGTGACTTTCTACATCGGTTATAAAGCAACCGATGTAGAAAGTTTAATTTTTTTACAAAAATGTCACCGCCTGTTTTTCTACATCGGTTATAAAGAAACCGATGTAGAAAGTGTCAAATTTATTTACAAAAATGTCACCGCCTTTTTTCTACATCGGTTGGCGAATAACCGACGCAAAATCCTGTTATAAAAAGCTATTTTTCTACCAGTGAATTTTTACTTTTTACTTAAAATATATACAAATTAAATTGATTAAAATATTTACAAATTAAAATTTACTATTTATATGTCTATTTTAGTTCTTAGAAGAGTATTAATTTTTCTCTAAGTATATCTTTATATCTATTTTGTTATTACCAACAATAATAAATAAAGAAATATAAAAATAAAGAATAATTAAAAAATAATTTTTTTTTTAAAATTGACAACATAAAAAAGTACTTTTTTAATATTTTTATTTTTATTTCTGAAAAATGGGCCATAATGTTGTGGAAAATGGCTGCATTTACTAAGATGATAGCACATGACTTGTCGGATGATGAAAAACACAAATGCACAAGTAGCTTTCCTTCGTTGAGAACGTAAATGTTTTCGGTATTATTGGAATATAGTATTTTTTTACTCTACATACAATAATAATAATTTCTATATAATCATTAAGTTTTGAACTTAAATAAAAATAAAATAAAAATTGTTCCATAGAGAAAGATAATTACAATTTTAAAAATTTACTCGTTGCAAACAGTGTTAGGCTCGTGTGATGTGCCAAACTTAAAAGTCCCACGTTACAGGCCTTTGGTTTTTTATTTAACCCTTTTTGTTTTCGGGACACAGAAAGGAAAACGAAAAAATTAAATTTAAATTAAAAATAAAAGATTTTTAATATATTAAATTAATATTTATATTCATTTACTAATAAAAATAAAAATATTATTAATATTTTTATTTTTATATTATTTTTATTTGATCCAAACAAATCTAAATTAAGATTTATTAACTAATGTCTTAAAAATATTAATTAAAAATTAATAAACATGAAAATTCTATTGAAAATTATGCTAAAAGTACTATATAAGTCATATTAATAATATGCTCATAATATATCTTTTAATAAAAATATATTTTTTATTTTTATCTAATATTCTTTAAAAAATTGATTAATATTTCTCGTAAAGTTATGTAATTCATTGGCTTAGATATACAAAATTTCAATAGTTGTGTTAATATTATTCTTTAAATTAAGTTTAAATATTAAAAGTGATATTTTTTGTTTTACATTTAATTCTGATTTTATTTATTATTTTTTCATAATTTTGATTCTTTATTTCATAAACATTGTTGATCTTGATTTTCACAATTAAATTTTTTTATACTTTTACTCTTCAAAAGATTCGGTGTGTATAATATAATTCTCAAATTTTCTTGTTTCCTCGTATTTTGACCTTTTAAAAAATTATTTGGTTTCTCAAAATGTTAATTTATACAATTTTTCTTGTATATTATTCATATTTTTGGAGATAAAAGAACTAAAATATGATTAAGTTAATACTAAATGCATACGGACAACTTTCGAAGCTAAAAGAATACAAGATGCAATCTTAAAAAATTCAATTCTATAATTACTAAAATAAAATTATCACTTAATAGATATTTTTAACAGTAGAGATTAAAATTAATTATTTTTATAAAATAAAAGATTAAAACCATTAAAAAATATGACAAGAACTAAAATAACAAATAAATACAAATTAAGAAATGAAAAATTTATCAAACCTAAAATTTTTTATTAAATAAAATATACATATATAATACATATTTTTAAATAAAAGATTTCAAGTTTTTATTAAACGTTATGACATTAGATGTATTAATAGTACAAGTATTATTTTTTAAAGATTTTTTAACTTTTTAAAGCAATCAAATTTAAAAATTATTATTATTTCAATAAAGATATATTATTTGAAAATTTGAATAAAAATATATAATAATATATTTGGAATTAAATTTTGTTTCATATTTAAACATAAAAATATAAATAATTTTTTAAATAAAGAGAAAAAGATAAAATAACATATAAACAAAAAATAAGCATTAACTCATTGCATATTATTTTTATATTAATTTTAAATAAAAATAAAAATATGTGCTAATATATTCTTTTTCATACTTTTAATAGAAAATAAAATATTAATGTAAAAATTATAATTTTATATAATTAATAAATGACTAGTTCAACTGATATATATTTAATTATCTTAAGTAAAAGTTTAAATGTATTTTTGTCTATAAAAAAATATCTATTAAAAAAGTTGATTTAATTATATTTTAGTCTGAAATAAGATTTCTTCTTATGCACTATATTATTGTAGTTAAAAATATAAAAATTTAAATAAAATAATAAAATAATAAAATTTAGATATAATATCATAAATATTATTAGTATTATTTATTTTAATTTTAATTTTATTTTAATAATTGATAAAAAAAAATTAATATTAGAAGTTAGTATTACTTGTTAAAATGAAACTCTGTTTTTTATTATCTATAGTCTTTATCTTCTAGGAGAAGAAACTATAAACACTAAGAAATTTAATTATTGTTAGGAATAATAATTAAACATAAATTTGTTGGTATTTATTAAAATATAACTTCACTTTATGAGAAAAGCTTACTATAAATCGGTTTAAAATATAATTTTAAATCTAATTTAAAAAATTGGGATTTGATTTACGATATAGATATTCAATTGATTTTATTTATAATTTTTTTATTTAATAATAGTATTAAACTTTTATATTTTGTTAAAAATATAATTTTAATATTATAATTTTTATTTCTTTTGAAATCTTTGATAGCTATTAATATATAGTTATATAGTTGTAACTGATTTTGTTTATAACCGTTAAGCTAACTGTTATGTGGTAATCGATTATAACTTTTATCATGTCTATATAAAAGGATTTTTTTTAATTTATTTTGTTTTATTTCCATCAATCTTTTTCTCTTTGTAACTCGATTATCTATCATGGTATTATGAGGTTTTTTCTTTCCTCCCATGACTTTTGTTGCCTCTCTTTATACTTTTTTAACCTAGTTTTATTTTTTCAAGTTAAATGTGAACTTTTTTTCTTAGAGGTACCAAGTCTTAACCATATTCAAGGAGTATAATTGGTCTATTGCATACTCTTTCAGAGTGACACTCTAGACTAAGACATGCTTCTACAATCATTGTAAAATGAATACTTTCTACTTGTAATTTTTTTATAATAATAAAGAGAACTTTCCTGTATGTGAATATTGCTGACTTAAAAAAAAACATTAGTTTCCTTATCTTTCTTCCACTACTTTAACTTCTTCACCATTTGATCTTGAGCATATCAATATCCGAAGGCCTTTTACTATAACTAGTATTATTAGGACACAATACTATGTTAACTTTGTTGATCATTTTATATGTTTTACTTGGTTGTATTCGATGAGGAACAAATCTCAAGTTTCTATGATTTTTCAGCAATTTCTTGCTATGGTTCATACACGATTTTCATCCACTCTTAAAACTTTGCAATCTGATAGTGGCGCTAAGTTCTTAGTTCTTTGTCCTATTTTACAGAAACATGGTATCCATCATCATTCTTCTTGTCCTTATAGTCCTCCGCATAATGGAACTACAAAGAGGATACATCATCATGTTATTGAAATTGGACATGCTTTTATAGCCACTTCAAGTGTTCCCTTTTAATATTGCAAATATGCCTTCCTCTCTGTTGTTCTGTTATCAATGTTCTTCCTACTCTTATCTTTTTCTACTCCTCCTTGTATCAGGTTCTTTATCACCAAAAACCAGACTATGCAACCTTTCATGTGTTTGGTTATGCTTGCTAAACTCTTACCACCTCTTATCAACCTCACAAACTTTATTATAAATCTGTTCGTTGCAAGCTTTTAGGGTCTCAACTCTTGTTATGATAAGATCTACATTTGTTGTAATGTTATTTTTGATGAATTTTGTTTTCCATTTAAGCATCCACCTCCTTCATTTCCTCTTCATTTATTTCTACTATTCCTCTCCTATCAACTTCACTCACTTCTCACATCCTACCACTACCTACTTGTTCTACGTGTTCTCCTCTACATCTTGATTCGCCTTCTTCATCACCTACTTCTATGCCACCTTTTTCCATTAATCATCATCCTATGACTACACATGCCAAGGTTGGCATTTTTAAACCTTAAGCTTTCCTCAACACCATTGAATCCACTATTTCCTCTCAAGCTTTAACCATTCCTTATTGGAACTAGGCCATGAAGGTTGAGTATCATGCTATTTTTTGCAATAAAACATGGATAATTGTTCCTTTGCCTCCTGACTCTACACCCATTGGTTGCAAATAGATTTTTAGGACTAAGTATAATGCAAATGGTTCTCTTGATAAATACAAAACTTGATTTGTTGCCAAAGGCTTTCATTAAACTAAAGATTTTGATTTTTCTAGAACCTTCAATCCTATCATTAAGCCTACTACTATTTACAAATCATACTTACTCTTGTTCTTTCCCATACTTGGTCACTTCATCAACTTAATATTCATAATATTTTTTCAAACATTGATTTATTTGAAATGGCTTTCATGCAACAGTCCCTTGGTTTCACTGTTGATGGCCCTTATCTTATTTGTAAACTCAACAAAACCTTATATGACCTTAAACATGCTTCACCTAATTCCAGGGACAATTTCTTATATCAAGGAACAAAGCTTAAAAAATAGTAAAGAATGCTTATTTTTTCTTTATTTAACATACTTAATTTTTCTTTATCTTTCTTATTAATCTCTTTCTTTCTCTCACTATCTATATAATTATTAATATATAATATTTAATATATGATTAAATATATATATATATATATATAATATAATAAATTTAATTTATAGTATTATAATAATATAATTTTATATTATAAAATTATCTTAATTATATAATATATATAGTTATATATGATATAATACTTAAATATTTACTTTTTAGCATAAAATAAATTTTATATTGTACAATGGATATTGTAGTAAATATTATACAAAATTATTTGTATCATGTAAACACTCAATTATGTTTGAGATGTTATTTCTCAAATTAATGTTCAAGTTAAAATTTAAACTAAAAATAAGTGATAAGTAAAAACAAATAAACATTAAAATGAAATACAAATAATAATAAGACAAATAAAAAAATGGAAAAGAAAAATAATAATAGCAAAAAAAGGGAAAAAAGAGAAAAAAAAGAGTAAAAATAATAAAAAAAATAAGAAAAAAAAAAAAGAAAAATTTTCAGGTAGAAAGTTGTTACATGTAGTTAGGAGTTAGTTAAGTTAGTTAGGTTTGTTAGGATTAGTAATAAAAAATAAAAAATAAAAACAAGAAAAAAAAAAGAAGAAAGGAAGCAAATCAACATATTTAAAGGGACTTTTAGCAGGGAAAATGGGGGCTGGTTTTGGTCTCTTTTTCACCCTCAGACACTGGTTCAAGGAGGGAACCACAAGCATATAACTTTAGAGAGGGTTGGTCTTTGAGGGGGGACCTTTGAGATTTTTGAAAGTTTTCAGAAATTCTCACACGGATAGTTGAAGCTTTCTCAACAAGAAGAACTTCGAGAGCTAGCCTTCGCTCCATCGTTTGGCAAATTTAGAAACGAACCACAGAACTTCACCAGATCTTGACATTCTCCTACAAAACCTCCAGGTGAACTCAAGAACACTCAAATTCATATATTCTATTTCTATTTCATGAAGTTGATATCAAGCAGTGTTGATTCATGCACCATAGTAGAATAAACCTAAAAAGAAACATGCACGATTTCTCTAATAAGATTTGAACTCTTCAAAGAATACTTTTGTCCTTATTTCACATTATCTCTTCTCTAAATCAAGATTTAGGACTTGCTGTATTGAAACAGATTTGCCTAAACGAACCATGAGTGAATAGTGATTGCATTAGTTATGGTTATTTCATGGTCTTTGTTCTGATGATAGTTATGGAAATATACTTGTATAAGTAAAGTTGATTGTTGGATCACAATTGAATGATGATTGCATCCTGTAGAGTTATTTCGGATATTCTATTTTAGGCACACAATTAAAAATGATTTTTTAGATGAAATAGAGAAGATTTTTGAAATGTGACTCAAATTCTGTTGGTAATACTAGTCTGCATATTCACATATTTGATTAGAGTGTAGGATTTCTCATTAGAAAAAGTTTAAATCATCTTCAAAATAACTGCATTTGTGCTTCCAATTCTGCATTCTTGACTCATATAAACCAGAACGTGGCTTTACCATTTGGTGTGAGATCGTATAAGAAGTTTCTATGATTTGATTATTTGGCTAAGAGATATAATTTCAAAAACATGGTTCTTCTACCTTAATTCCTGTTAGAACCGGTAAGTGTCAAGCTTGGATAATTACTGAGATAAGATTTCAAACCATAGAGCACAATCAAGAAGGTGATAAAGACTTTCTATGAGAAAACCTGAAATCTGATATACAAGTAATGAGTGACAATCTGATAGAAATCTTGAAACTGAAAAAGGTCTGTAGAATTCTACAAATTTATCCCTCGAGTTCAGGCCTTGTTTTGACAAATGAGAAACTTGTGAGTAGATTGAATTTAGGAATTCAAGAGCTTATGAAATAGTGCCTATATCACCTTCAAGTTCAAGCCCAACGCTAGCTGCTCCTCCAATTGGGCTTTACTGGTTCCTAATTGGTAAGCTGACTCCTCTCTCAATCAGCCCAATACTGTTCTAATTCCTGTTCATAATTGTCAAGTAGTAATGGACCTAATGGACCTCTCAGTTGATTCAGAATAGGCAAGCTGACTGCCTTTTCAATTGGGCCATGGTTCAAAATGGGCCACAAATGACTGCTTCCCTTTAAGGGGATTGCTTTTTGCACCCCCCTCATGTGTGAAAAGACAAAAATATCCTTGTTTATTAAACTTTTCTCTTCTTCCTTCTTCCTCCTCCGTCTTCCCGTATTCCTCCTGCTCCTCTTTCTTCTTCTTTTTTTCTTTCTTTCTTTCTTATTTTTGTTTCCCATTATTACATCTTCTTCCTTATTAATTGAATCCATATGTTCTGCTTTGGTGGGAGAAAAAGCTAAGAAAATAAACCTCGGAGAAACGTCGAAAGAGCATCGGAGAAGACGAACGGACTTTGTATTCCGCAAACTAATTTGCGGAACGTTAAACGCTTTCCGCAAATTAGTTTACGGAATGCATCAGTGTATTCCGTAAATAAACTTGCGGAATGTAATTTTTTTGTTCCGCAAATTAGATTACGGAATGTAAAATGTAACCTTCCGTAAATTAATCTACGGAAAACAAAAAATTACATTCCGCAAATTAATTTACGGAATACATTTTGCATTTCGTAAATTAATTTGCAGAACAGTGCGGAAGAGAAAAAATTTTTGCGGAAGAGATGAGAAGGTGTTAAGGGTAAAATGGTAATAAAAAATTTTCAAAAAATTAAAGGGGGTGCAAAAAGAAAAAAGGGGGTGCGAAAAGTCAAGCCCTCCCTTTAAGGGCCTTACTTTCTGCACCCCCCTTTTTTCTTTTTACACCCCCCTAAATTTTTTGTAAAATTTTTATTCCCAAATTACCCTTACCACCCCCTCCCTTACCTTGAAACATTTCCGCAAAAAAGAAGTAATCTTCCGCATTTTGAAGAGAGCCTCCTCCTTGCTGCTTGCCTGCTACTGCTTCACTCCTGCAAAGCCAAACGAAACAACCCAAGGTCAAAGCTTCTACATTCAGGTTAGCACCTCTGAACCTTAAACTCGTTTGCTATTCTCCATTGGATAAGGTAAATGTAGGTTTTAGGCTACTGCGAAATCCTAAGGTAGAAGACGACCCTATGCATTCCGTAAACTAGTTTACGGAAGCAACTGATGCATTCCGCAAACTAGTTTACGGAATGCATCAGTTGTATTCCGTAAACTAGTTTGCGGAATACAACTGATGCATTCCGTAAACTAGTTTGCGGAATGCAACTGATGCATTCCGCAAACTAGTTTGCGGAATTCACCAGTTTTAAAATTAATTTTGTATATTTACCTTTTAAGTTGATTTATTTAGTTAATTTATGTTTTTTAGGGTTTAAGTATTCATTATTTAAGTTTAATTAAAAGGTTTAGGGTTTACAAAAAACATGTTTTATGTTAATTTGTTCATTATGTTAATTTCATTTAAGTTTATAATTTAAGTTACAGTGAGAAAGTGTGGTTAAGTAATTAATGAACTGTATTTTATTTGGTGAATTTTAGACATGGCCAGGACTAGAGGTTCACATAGCAGAGGTGGTATTTCGCATACTGAGGATGCACGCGTTCGACCAACTGCCTCTGCTCGCAGTCGACATGTTCGGCAAGCCATTGATGAGGAGCATGTTGATGCTAGAGGTGATATGCATCATGTAGAAGAGACATTCCCAGGTGGTCCAACGGATGTCTCTGTACTTAGATCATACAGGAAGCATGTAGCATATTACATATGGACAGGACAGGTGAGTGTCATCACTGTATATGTATATGACATTATAAGAAATAAGTTTTTATTTAATTTATTGTTTTGGTTTGTCTGAATGTTATTTTAGGATTGTCTTGCTCTCAAGGTGTTGACCCATGGACGAAAGGTCACTCCTATAGATGAGCCTTACATCCAGAGCATCGTACAAGAAGGTGGATTGGCCGACTTAGTATGGTGCAGTCATTCGATAGCAGACAAGGGCTTATTGTCTGCTTTTGTGGAGAGATGGCATAGAGACACATGCAGTTTCCACCTGCTGATAGAAGAGATGACCATCACATTGGATGATGTGTCATCATTGCTGCATCTACCGATCACAGGGGAGCTGTGTTCTGTTCAGTCCATGTCACGAGATTCCGCTTGCGGCTTGCTGACAGATCTTCTTGGTGTTTTTGCTTCGGAGGCAAACACAGAGACAGATCACACTCGAGGTGCGTATGTCAGGTTCAGTTGGCTGCAGGATGTCTATGATTTGTGCATTCGAGAGGGTCAGTTGGATGCAGCTGCTCGTGCTTACCTGCTGCGATTGGTTGGGTGCACTATTTTTGCTGACAAGAGTGGAACCCTTGTGAGTGTGTCATATTTGGAGCTGTTCAGGGATGTTCACATGATCGGGAGGTATGCTTGGGGTGCTATTGCACTGGCATACCTCTACGATCAGCTTAGTGATGCGAGTTTTCGCAACACTAAGTGCCTCGGCGGTTATTTGACTTTGTTACAGGTAAATGTCACTTATTGTACATTATTTAAGGGTTTTTCCCCAGATAAACTGTTACTTATTTATTTATAATATAAGTGTAGGCATGGATTGTGGAGCATTTCCCTAGGATTGGGGGACGTGAGCTGAGGGATGACTTTACCCCAGATATGCCCGTGGCGATGCAGTTGAGATGCTAAGCGGTTCTGGGGATGTGAGACCATATAGGGCGGCTCTTGATCGCATACAGGTGGATGACATCATTTGGACACCATATGATGAGTTCAGAGGTCATCGACCCTTCGCCGACGCTTGCTGGTACAAAGGTTTGATTAGATGTGGTGATTTGGTCTACCCTCATTCACCTGATAGAGTGCTGCGTCAGTTTGGGCATGTTCAGGGGATCCTCATGCCTACTGTTGATAGCTTGGGTATGGTTGGAAGTCCTCAGTCCATTGATGATAGTTTTTTAAACTATGAACTATCATTGGTGGCAGACGAGGTTAGAGGTTCTGTTGCTACCACTTCTGGGCAATGTGTTGTTGCATACATGGAGTGGTTTCGCAGGATCTCTCACCCATACCTTTTACCCAGTAGTTGTGTGGGTGATGGTGAACCTGAACCTCCTGTTGTGGTCACAGAGGCTAGCCAATCTCATGCAATGGAAGAAGTTTCACTTTCTACCCAGGTAATCCATTTGTTTATTTGAAAAATCATGTTGTAGATGATATTGTTACTAATATAATTTATTTTTCAGGATCGTTTTGATAGAATAGTTGAACTACTAGAAGGCATCATTTCTTCAGGGAGACTCCCGGATGATTCATCAGAAGCTGATTAGGCACGCCAGGCTTTGAACATAGCACGTGTTGGAGGTCGTGGTGATGTTCTTACCTACCAGTGGAGGAAGAGGAGTCATCCAAGCAGTTGATGTCATATATTAGGGATTTATGATTGATCTTTGTATATCTCACAGTTTTGAACACTATATGTATTTGATGAATGATGATTTTTATATTGTATAGTAGTTGTATATTGCTTTTGTATATAGCTTTTGAACTGATGAAAAACAGGGAAATGATTAGCAGGTTACTGTTCATTTTTAGACTTGTATGATTTTGAATTGATCAAAAATAGGGAAATGATAAACAGGTTACTGTCCATGTGATTTGTATGATTTTGAATTCAACAAAATTTTGAACTGATAAGCAGGGCCTGTTCATATCAAATAATGTCAAGTATCAACATTAGAAAGGATATTACAACTAATCGGCTGTAATGTCTGTGACATTATCAACATTGTTTTTAAATAATGAACTAAATAAATCCATCCGACTAATATATGGCCACTCCCACATCCGAGCATTGTCGTCACAATATTTATGCCATTGCAAAACAGTTGGAGGAACTGGAGCTCCATCTACCATAAAATCCTGCAATGATAATATACATTAGATCAATGTAAATATAAATAACTTTCAATTAAATAATAATAGATATATGGATGAATACCTGTACAAAATGACAACCATTAACAAATCTGATGCAAATAATACGATTGTTCATCAATTGTGGTGGTTCACCTCTGAGCGGGAAAAATGTCATTGATCCGTGAATGGAAATATGAATAAGTATGACATTATACCTAGACGCAATTACATAACCCATATCAGGAATCGTCATCCATTTATCTCGTGAAACCATTTTTTCATTCCCAACAAACAAAGAAGTCCTTAACTGTATGTATCTTTCTTCACTGCCAAACAGATTCACATACACATGACGATACTGACCAAGCTCCCGAATTAAATCAAGTCGAATTTGAGCCCAAGACTCTTCACCCTTTCCCAGAAATGCAGCAATTGCACAATATCCACAGTTTCCATCAGCTTCAACATCAACAATGCATTTAATATAGTTATGTAACTGAACAGGAAACAAGTCTAGCATAGGTATAACCGTTTTCTGCTTGTTCTTGCGACGTTTAACATCAGATGACAGACGAGGTGATGAGCTATCATGGACAGAATACAAACCATCAACATATTCAAAGAAGGATGGTTCACGTTTGGTTGATCGTTCCATCTGCAATGCCTTACCTTTGATTGCACCCTTTGTTCTTACTTTATCAGGAGGTGGACACATTGAAGTTGTATCGGGGAATGTTAACTCATGAAGTTTATTCTTTAGTGTTATTTTTCCACAAACATCAAGCTCTGAGAATCGTTTCTGCAAGGCTTCAAATTCTGGTTGCAACAACAAATCACCCCATTGCTCTGTCATTCCTTGATCAGCAAATGTCAATATCTTCCAATGACGATGAACTGACTTCAATGGTACAAAATTACCCATCACACTATACCTTGCTAACTCGCATGCACAAGGTAATCCATGTGTACTTCTAAGACTGCACCCACAAGTTATACTGTCAATACCTACAATTTTTACTCGTTCATATTCATTAGCAATGTGGGCTAAAGCATTATTTGATACAAAGCCCCGTAGCTTGGCATAAAACCCTTTGCTGAATCTATGCTCAACAATGATCATGCTTCTTTCAAATGATGCCTTTATGTCACTATGTTGCAGTATTATCATATTATTCATTGCATCCCAACATGAACACAAGTCACCTCTACTATCTTGGAGCAACCTCTTTAACCTTGCATGTGCACTTTCAACCCTGAAAAGGAATAAGATACAAGTCATGAGCCTTTTATATCATACAAAAATCGTTTTGAAAAATTCATTTTAATAATAAAGATACCTGTTTGTGGTTGTATTTCCAAGATGCATCACCCTATCAATCCAGCAACTCACAAATCTTTCCTTGTAAGGATTTAACCAAGTTTTGTTCACATAATCCAAAAAAATAGGAAATTTTGAACACTTAGTTTCGAATTTAAGAAAACGCTCTTCATATTCAATTTCAGTTGACGAATCCATCAGAATAACCCATGCATCCATTACACAATCTCATTCATCCACTGGAGATACTAGTAACTTGCACTTTGACTTCACATTTTTACAAACATGAAATTGACAAAGCAAGTATGTTGCAGATGGAAACACTGTTTCAACAGCATTCATTAAGGCGATATCTCTATCTGTCACAATCACTTGGGGTACTAATTCATCTCTGAGAAACAAACCTCTAACTTTTTCTAATGCCCAGGTGAAATTATCTTCTCGTTCAGATTCCAAATAAGCAAAACCCACAGAAAATGTCAACTCTGTCGAGGTTACTCCAACAATCTCAAGTAATGGCAACCGATATTTGTTTGTTTTATATGTGGTGTCAATGATCAACACAATATGGAATGCATTCAACAATTTAATGCCATCTGGATGTGTCCAAAAAATATCTCGAACAACATTAGACGTTTTAGTCCTTCTATACCAATACACATATTTGTCACGATCCATTAATTTCATCAAGTGTTGGAGTTCCGTTCGAGGACCCCTTTCTGATTTTCGATATTTATGGCGAGCATTATAGATCTGCTTGATGTTAGTCACATTATGATCATTATGACCTCTTAATGTCAACAAAATATTCTTCGGCTTAACCATATTCTTTGTCATATCACCTAGTAAAGACTTCTCTTCACCACTTAGTCTACCAGCATATGCATGACCTTTTAATGTTTCGGCTACATCATGGTTGTGAAACCCACATACAACATTAAGCTTCCACCCTTCACCACTTTTTAATGGTCTTCCTCTTAATCTAAAGGGACACTCACATTTTCTTGTTCCACTCACCTTTCGCGCTAATTCATTCTTGTATTGTCTATATTTTCCACTTCTTTCACAACCTAATATTAACATTGTTTTCCGTCCAATTCCACCACTGTCAGATCTAATAATAACCACAACAAATCCATGAGCTTTACCCATTGCTCTAGTCCAATTTATTAAATCATCACGTGAAGGAAAAACCTAATTATAACATACAAACAACCAAATATTACTAAATCATAGACAACATAACAATTAAACTTTTCAATCTAAAAAGCATTTACCATATCAGTCAAGAATGCGTTCGTATAATCACCATTGTTCTCTATCAGAGCCAACTTATTTTCTTCAACACTTAACTTATTCTGAGATAACACAAACCAAAATTAAATCACGTTACACACTTTTATATAAATAAAAAATAAAAAACAATTTCTCCAAACTAATATTACTACATCATCCTCCTCTAGAGAAATTGGCATGTCCACTTCATCTGAAACATGGTTCGTCGACCTCACCGAATCTTGCATAATTATCTCTGCATAAAAAAAAGGAACAAAAATATCACATATCACATACCATAAGCATTTAATTTTTCAACCTTTTTATTTAGTTAATTTAATTAACCTTCCACAAATTAGTTTGCGGAATAGAAAAATTACATTTCGCAAATTAATTTACGGAATACACTTTTGTGTTCCGCATATTAGTTTGCGGAATGTAATTTTTTTATTATTCCGCAAAATTAGTTTGTGGAAGCAAAAAATTACATTTCGCAAATTAGTTTGCGGAATACATAAATGTACTCCGTAAATTAATTTGCGGAATGTTATTTTGTACTATTCCGCAAATTAGTTTACGGAAGACAAAAAATTACATTCCGCAAATTAATTTGCGGAATGTAATTTTTTGTCTTCCGTAAACGAATTTGCGGAGAACAAAGTTTACATTCCACAAATTAATTTGCGGAATACATTTATGTATTCCACAAACTAATTTACGGAAGGTATTTAACATTCCGCAAACTAACTTGCGGAACGTAAACTGCAGCAGCTCACCTTCGTCTTCTCCGACGCTTCTCCGACACTTCTCCGACGGTTTTCAGCTCACTTCCTCGTCCAACAAAGAACAGCAGCTCAACTTACACTCAATTAACAAATTTTCGTTGGAGTTTTATCAATTCAACAAATGCAATGAAGAGGAAAATGAGATTGAAAAACGAAGAAGGGATAATGTGCTGATAACATATAGTCCTAGGGGCAATCTTGACTTTTCACCAGCACGGGGGGTGCAAAAAGAAATTCAGGGGGGTGCAAAAAGCAATGCCCTCCCTTTAATTGGACTATGCTGCCTTCTAAGTGGTCTAGGGCAAGATCAAGCTAAGTTAACAGGCCAAATTCAAGGTAATTGGGCCACATTGCCTTCAGTTGGGTCGTGGAAATTGGGCCAAAATGCTGCCTTTCAATTGGGCTCTACCCATTTAAAATGGGCAAGCTGGTTGCCTTGTCAATTGGGTCTCACTTGGGCCATATGGACTATCAATTGGGTCATAGGCTAGCCCTTTTCAATTGGGCCACATTCGGGCCATGCAATAAGCTACCTGCTAATTGAATCATTACAAAATCAAGCCAAAATTTCATTCCTCTTTTCAATTAATTTGGGTCGAGCTCAATTTTTTCTTTTAAAATTAAGTCTATAATTAATTTTCAACTTTTTTTTTATTTGGAGTCAAGCCAAATTATCTTATTTTTAATTTGAAATCAAGTTCATTTTTTTTAATTTTAATTTCGGATCAAGTTCAATTTCTTTTATTTGGGTCAAACCCATTTTTTTAAAATCAAATTCATTCTTTCTTTCTTAATTTAGGTCAAGTCCAATTCTTTTTTATTTATAATCAAAGTCATTTTTTTTATTTTGGGTCAAGCCCAATTTTATTTTCTTTTTAATTTGAAATCAAATCCATTTTTTAATTTGGGTCGAATCTAATTCTTTCTTTTTTTAATTTGGATCAAGCCTTTATTATTATTTATACCTTTTTACGTTTGCTTAGTGATTTATATTCATTCTTAAAACCTAAAAAAAATCATAGATCTTACATAATGAACTTCAAATATGAAAGTGCAACATACCTGTCTTTCAATATTCGGAGAGTCATATGAGTCGCAGTGCAACATTCGTTTGCCTCCGACTCTGTACATGTGGATCAAGAGTGTTCTTTCTCCTCTTCTTCAAAAGTAAAACGACCAAAACATCTACATGCTTTTACATTCAATACAAATTTCATATTCTTTACAAAACCTTCTTAAGGATTAGGTTCTTAACCAGAATTATATAGTCTTAAATTTCTCATTGCACCGGGGAGTACGTTGGAGCAGGATTATGTCCTGTCAAACTATTTTTCCCAAACCTATTTATTTCTATTCTATTTAAAGGGATCAAACCGTTTTCAAAAATATCGAAATCACATACTTAGTTTAAGGGTACCGTTTTTCGGAATGGGCGAGTAGGATGCCTAACACCTTCTCTATTCGTAACCGACCTCCGAACCTAAAACTCATCCTCAATTTAGAGTTTTTTAAATATTTTCCCTTAAAATAAAATTTGGTGACGACTCCACAAATCATGATAAATTCTTTCTAAAATTTTTAAAGAGTTCATCATTTCATTATAATTACGATTACGATATACCGTATAAAATAAAAATTTATGTTATGGTTTAAATATTTATCATATAATGTTATACTAGTAGTATCCTTAAAATTACTTAAAGATAATTATAAAATGATGCTAATAAAAAAATAAAAAATTAGAGATAATAATAAGATAAAGAAAGGAAATAAAAAATAATTATATCTTATTTTATTAAAAAAATATATTTATATAAATAAAAATACGAGTTAATAAAAATATTTAAAAAACTTATAATTATACAATATCTACTAAAGATCGTATCCTTTATTAAAGAAAAAAAATAAAATTATATCAAATCATAATAGTCAAATATATATATATATATATAGAAGTACAAAGATTTACAACACTTCTTAGATTATTATATACTATGAATAAGTCTTATTAAAACTTTGTTAAAACAGTTTAGTGAGAATATTGAAGGAAAAATAGATAGACTTGTTTCTCCTCGTGAGAAATATTTTTTAATTAGTACATCTCCAATGTTATGAATATGCTAGACTTAAAGATTGAAGTTGACAAAGCTTTTATGAACATATCTACTAGATTATCAGATGACCAAATTTTATAAATTTTGATATAACCTTTTATTTATAGTTCATGATTTTTTTTTTCAGAATATGTTTAATTCTATTATCTTTTATATAAATTTTTTGATTTTAGTAATATATGTATATTGTTGGTTTATTTTTCATTGATAATTCATATGTTTCTTTAATATGGTTAATAATAGTTTTTAAGTGGATGCATTCATAGTTTGTTTTATGAATGACTAATATTTTCAAATTATTTGTATATTGTTGGTTTATTTTTCATCGATAATCCATATGTTTATTTAATATGGTTAATAATAGTTTTTAAGTGGATGCATTAATAGTTTGTTTTATGAATGACTAATATTTTCAAATTATTTGTATATTGTTGGTTTATTTTTCATCGATAATTCATATGTTTTTTTAATATGGTTAATAATAGTTTTTAAGTGGATGCATTCATAGTTTGTTTTATGAATAACTAATATTTTCAAATTATTTGATGATGTAGCTGTGATTGTTTGCTTCATTAACCACCACTATAACAATACTCCTACCTGTAAAGATACACCCATCTAGCTTTATAAGGAAAAAAATAACCAACATCAATATATTTCACTAATTATGACTTTATTTCATTTTGGTAAATAAATTTAAATAAAATG
The DNA here is from genome assembly GCA_037954105.1 of Canavalia gladiata. NCBI lineage: Eukaryota > Viridiplantae > Streptophyta > Magnoliopsida > Fabales > Fabaceae > Canavalia > Canavalia gladiata. The sequence goes on from CM075662.1 coordinate 28,358,519, forward strand.
TATTAAAAAGAAATTTTTCACTTTATTTCAACACCTATGAATTGGTATATAATTAAATCTTGCAAGTAAATTAATTGTTAAAGCTATATCTAATTTAGTTCAATTTAAAAGATACAAAAGTACTCTAATAACACTAAAATAGAATATTTTAAAATTAAGAATTTCATCATCATATTAGTGAGAATAAAAAGAATCTTTTTAAATATGAAGTGAATTAACAACAATTAAAAAGCTCATTGGATAGCATTTATGTATATAAAATTATTTTGATATTTTTTTTCTATAAATTGACTAATGTATAAAAATTCCATTCAATTTATCTTTTTAAGATCTTTCATTTGAAACTTTCTTTAAGTACTCTATAATATTTGAGATCTTTTTTAAAGTTTTCATTATATTGAAATCATCAACATAAATGATAATTATTGTAAATCCATATTTTATTATTTTTATAAATACCCAAGATAAACTGATGTATATTCACTTAAACTATTATAACACGTGTTTGATTGCTTGAATCCATATAAGGATTTATACAGTTTGACATAATATATTTATTAAAATTTGAAATAATATATTTTTGGCATCTTAAATCTTTTAGGAATTTTTATGTATATATCATTGTCCAATAATTTATATAGGTAAAATTTTATTATATTCATTAGTCATATGTTAAGTTCTTCATTAATTTCTATACAAATTTAAAATTTTAAAAAAATTATATCTATAATAGGAAAATATATCTCTTCATAATCTATCCTTATCCTTTGTAAAAGAAAAAGTTTTTGCTTCAACTTATGTCTTATATATCACAAATTCATTTAACTTATTTCTTTTAGGCACTAAAACTAATTTATACCTAATGGCTTTAACGTCTTTAAGTGTCTAGAGTACTAGTTCAAGTAAATTATTTTGGAATAATATTCTAACTCAGCTTGTATTGTCATTTTTTATTTCGATATTATTTAATTGACATTCTTCAATTGTTTATCTATGTTATCATTTATCATTTTTAGAGGATCACTTGATATCTTTTTTATATTAATTTTTTTTTTTAAAAAAATTCCTTTGTATCGGTAAGTATGCCATACTTTTAGCATGCGTTAATTCATTAGTTGTAATTCATATAGAAAATCTTTTTGGGATAATTAATTGTGTCGGAACATTTATGATCAATACATATGATTTAATGACCTTTTAAGTGTTAGTAAAAATATTAATAATTTAATTTCTACGTTCTATAAATTAATTTTTAAAATTCTACTTCACATTGATTTGCACGTATATATAAGTTGGAAATGTTGAGATTTCCCCATACTTTTTTGTGTTTTTTTTTTATTTTTTTTATGTTCTTCCTCTAATAATTGAAAAATTGATTCATAAAATTTAAAATTTTAAAAATTTTCTTCATAAATATCACTGGTTAATGATTTGATATATCTAATAGTAAATGGGGATTTCAAAACTCATGCAAATTCTAAGATGGTATAAGAGAGCCATTTTCATTTATTGAAAAGGAAAAATAGGTACATACATCTTAACACAAAATTTTTTATGTGAAATATTTGTTAAATAATAAAAAATATTATAATAATAAAAATTTATGATATACATATGGTTGGATATATATTTAATTTAACATGTCGTCAAAAAAATATAGAAAGTTTTGATTTTATAACCAAAAGTCTAGCAGTAAGTTGTAAATATTTTATGAAATATTCAACTAAACCAATTTAAATATAAATATGCATAATAGAAAGTTTAATACTAATTTCTATTAACATAAAATAGGCATAAAATACATGCTTTATCTAAGTGAATCATTTTAATTGAATGAGAAAAATTTGATAGAAACTTTATTATTTGACAAAATAAATTTAACAAATATATTATTTTAAGTTGAAAGTAACCAAACATTAAACCATTTAATAGAAGCATCAATTAGAACCATAAAATAGTTAAAAGGTCTACAAGATAGATAAATTAGACCATAAACGTCTTAATATATTCTTTGCAAAAAAAGTAAGAAGATCTATAGAAAATTTAAATAGACAAGGTCTCATGATTAATTTATCTTAAGTACAAAGCAATCTTATGATCTTCTAATGGATGTCTACACGTATGTTTCATAATACATCGTATTATAATTTCACCAAAATAACTAAATAGTTATGAAAAATAATATTAGTATAATTGAATGTGTACATTTCTGATACATGTAATTTGATTCAACCATTCTTATTTTTGTACAATATAATATCGATGAGAAGTTGGAGAATTTCTATAATATAACATTTAGTTAAAAATAGTTGAAATAAAATAGTATTTCAAAACTCCTTCATTTTTTTTTAACCTGATATCTACAGTTATGTATATTTTTTGAAACTTAAATTTCTTTTAGATCCAATAGGATATAACATATTATTAATGGAAAAAAAATTATTTGCAAACATGATATGAGCTCTTCTAAAATCTTGAATTATAGTGTAGAGTTGAACATAATACTAACATTAATTTCATTTAAAAATAATTGCAACAAATATTTTTTATTTTGAAGACGTATCTGAATTGTGTCACTAACCACTAACAACACGTCATCCTCATATTATTATGTAATATCTAGTAACACATATATTTTATAAAAATTAGAGGATGGAAAATAAGCAAGAAGTATGAAAAGTAGTACTAAAATTGTAATTGAATAGAAAAATAATTATAGAATAAAATTATTTCAATAATAAACATTTTTATCCCCAATAATGTTTAAACCTATCATTAGAATCTTCAAAGAAATTAGAAACATCAAAATTAGCATCATTAATAATTTAAAAAATTCACTTTAACATTTTTTTTTAAAGATGTTTTGTAAAGATCAACAATGTATATTAAGAAGTACAATAAATATGAGGTCAATTACTTCTTTTTTTTTCAAATTTATAGAAAATATTGTTATTATTTTGGAATTTATTTCATCGTGTTTGGCCCATTTCTTTGAATTGTTTTCAACACCTTTGTGTAAACATTTAAAGAAGTGTGGATCTAAAAAAATTTCTTCCATGACCCCATTTACCAAAATGATGTTCTCACTTGAAAAGATATACCATATTCACTTCAACAATGGTGTTGAGACAACTAGACTAGATTGGAGACTTTTCAAAAGTATTTTTTCTTTCATTTTTTTATTCATTCAAGAGAAAATCAAAATCATAAAAAAAATTCATAAAAAATCTGAATTCGTCGAGTTCATTTTTTTACCTTATCTTCATCTTTTTCTATATTGGTATGGACATCAGCCACCAGACAAAAATTTTCATTTTTAGAGGTCTCTTCTTCACTATCTACTTTGTTATCTGGATTGTCCTAAGTGTCCATTTGTCATTTCTTCTTCTTGAAGATCTTCTTCCCTCCTTTTTGAGCTTTGCATACTCATACTTGATATGTTCAAGTTTCAAGCATTCAAAGTAGACAATATCTACCTTTCCATCTTTGTTGAACTTCTCTTTCCCTTTACTTTGCTTGGATTTCAGGAAAGATTAGGGACGGAAAGCATGAACATGGAAAGAGGGTAGGAGGTGGTTCTTGTCTTTGTTTGGATTTTTTTGTTCTTATTTAAGTGGGAGACTTCAATTTAGGTGGGATCCACTCCTAAATGTTTCCTCCTCTTGAACCATGAAAATGATGGAAAAATTGCTTGCAAAATATGTACTAATCATTTTACCCTTCACTTTTAGCATCCATGGATGATCTATTATTTTCTAGAATACAGAGTACTTGCAAATCTTGCGGTGAATTATTGAAATGAAATTTTTTTTCAACAATTCAAATATCGGGACACTTTCAAGTGATATTAGAAATATGTAATTATAGGAAACTTCAACAGGAGAAGAAAAATCTATAACAGAGATGTGGTTGGGAGATAATCCATGAATTCATGGACTTTGTACCCAACTAATAGAGTAAGAAAATTCAAAATCTCAACCATTCATTATTGAAAAATGCATCATTGCCTTATACATCATGGACTTTGTACCCAAATAATAGAGTAAGAAATTTCAATTAAACAAACTAACTTCACCTTGTTTTTTTTTTTTTCTCAAAAATCATTATTGTAAATAATATGAATATAACCTCAAAGGAAGTGATAATAGGTGAGAAGATTTTCCGTTGAGCTACATAGGACAACAAGAATTATGTTAAACTCTTGTTTAACAAGAACTACATTTACTGCCACTTATTCCACACAAGTCAAAGCTTTCTAGTTAATATTGCAACATTAATGCAATGGTGGCATAAAGGATTGCAATCAATAAATTGATATGGGAGTCTCAAAATACTTGCATAGAACATTACTATACTGCCACTCTTATTATGGTATTAAAAATCTTAGTGCCATGTATCGGCAAGAACACTCTTGAAATGCTCCAAATCAAATATATAGCAAATTCACTACAAACAACCCAATGGAAACACACCATTAATATTACAGTTAATTGAGAAAATAGACCATAATTATTTATTGGCTTCTTGTGTTTGGTGAACCATCTACATAATCATTTGGTGGATCAGACTAATGAGGACAGTTTCAATTGCTCTAGCTTTCAAACGGGTATATTAAGAATTTTAAATTTCAAGACATTGTATTTAAAAAGAATTTTTATGTTTTATCCAAAAGATTTCCAGAAAATGGTTCATCAATTAATATTTATTGTTGGATGGTCCTATGGCAACCTTGCATGATTTACCAATCGTTGGATTATTTGGATTATGAATGGAGATTTTGAGTTATGCAACAAACAATAGAACTGGAGTGCCTTAACTGTGAGGTACTATTTAATTCTCCTCTTCCTAAGTGTGCAGTTCACATTTCTAGGGATTACTTGGATCCAATTAATACAATAATGTGAAGAAACATTCCTTGGGCATGGGTCACCAGTGGGGTGGTTCTCTGCTTTAGTAAAATGTGAAGAGGATACCACAAGCTTTGTCTTCAATTTTACTCAGAAAAAAAAAATACAGGTTTGGGCATAAGGACATTTGTTTTTTTTCATAAACTAATATATATATATATATATATATATCCACATTTGTTTCATTCATGTAAACACGAAGTTAAGGAAAAAAAAATATATTCTTTTTATTTAATTTCATTTCATCTGAACAACTTAATTTTCTATTTTATTTTTATTATTTTTTTATTTTTTATTACTCTATTTTCTTTCTTGTCCAAACAAAGAGGATTATTGGCTACTACTTTTTTTATGGATCATTTTCCTTATTTTTTTAGATTAAGAAAATCTTATCTTCGATCTCTGATTTTTTTTTTCTTTAAGTCGTTACTTTCATCATTTTCAAATGCTTTCACTGTATACATTTATTTAAAAGTTAATCTTAGATAATGTTAAATGGTATTTATTATTATCTTAAAATCTTACAAACACAAATTTAACCAATTAAATTTTTTTTAAAGTAGAATTTTTTTTATTGTTCATATCTCTTCTTAAAATTTTTTCAAAGCATTAATGAGACCTTAATAATAAAGTATTCTATTTTCAATTTTTTATGTAAATGATATTAAAGGAAAATCATTGCTTTTGCACGATCATGCGAAGATGTTTAGTGTTTGTCTTTGATAGTATTTTAAGTATTATTAGCATTAAGGTGAATTGCAACATCAAATACTACGATAAATAATTTTTTTTCAAAATATTAACAACAAAATATTTGAGTTTTGAGAAATTTAACATTATTAATAGAGAATTAGAAAGTTTAAAATTAGATAAACATTTAAAATTTTAAAAAAAGATAAATATTAAAATAAAATTATTGAGAAATCAAAATTTTAACCTTAAAAAAAATGAAAAGATTGGCTACATAATTAGATACTTTTTGTGCTTAAAATATATTATAAAATAATATTGATAAAAAATAAAATCAATAATGACATTTTATTTCATTTAAAAAATATTTTTATAAATAAATAAAAATAACTAAAATATTTATAATGATATAATATTTAATCAAAATTATATATTTTATTAAAAAATAAATAAAATTATATCAAATTACGATAATTATATTTGTCTTTGTATATTTTTATTTTTTTTAAATATATATAAATATAAAGAAAAAAGATTAGATTAATTCATAAATAACTTTAGTATAAAATTATTTTACTTATAATTTTTTAAATAATTAAATTTTATTAATTTAACCGTTAAATTAATAAATTTTATTATATATATTATGTTCATAAAATTTTAAAAAGTTTAATATTTTATTATATAATTTTATTTTAATAAATAATATATTTTTATAATATTTTTTAAAATTAAAATATATAATAAAATATTATTTTTTTAAAAAAATTTAAAAATAGTCTATAAAAAAATCTATTAATTTGACAAAATTCAACCTTATTAAAAAAACATGAATAAAATAATTCTATACTACAATTACTTTTAAAACAATATATATTTATTGTATATAATTTACAAGAACATGTATCCTTTATTGAAAGCAAAATGGAGTGTGTCGGTCTATGATGGGTGGGATTGAGATCTCAAAAAAAAAAAAAAAAAAAAAAAAAAAAAAAAAAAAACCCAGACGATATGATCATTGAAATGGCACTATCAGACGTCTTTCCTTGCAGGCAGTGATGGGTGGGGATCATGGGGACAGAGATGGCATATCCTTCATTAAGTGAATTATTATTACAGTTATTTGTCTCTGTTCTTTAAAATGGCTATGTAAATCAGGTGGTTCAATGGTCAGCCTCAAATTCATTCATTACTGCAGATTTTTTTGGAACACACATTTATTAGCACTGCACACACTTCCTACCACTGTTGCCTTAATTAACTTCCTTATTTTATTAATTATTAAACTTTCAAGAATATAAATTCGTTAATATTCTAAAAACTATTATTTATAAACATATATTTTTAACTTAATTTTTAATCAAAATTTATTTATTAATTGTTAACTTTAAATTGAAGACAGAAAAATAAAAGAAAAAATATGGATAATAATATTCTTTTATTTTTGATAAATAAAAAAGACAAAATTAAATTTTAAAAGAAATTATTTTTATTTTTTTAATTAAAATTTTTTATTTACTCACATTTTATATTTTATTTTCTATTAAGAGTGAGCTAAAATCTATGGACAACAAGATTATTGAAATCGACAACCAATGTGAACTCACAATTGGGAAAGGTCTGTCAAAATCGAATCCGATCAATGATATAAAGATTCAACGAATTCAATGGTTATCGCTGAAATCTATGATTTTTTTTTTATTGGATTCTATGAAATTATTTTAAAATTTCATGATTTCATTTTTTTAAAATTTTTAGATTATTTTTTTCTTTTAAGATCTCACATTTTATTCTCATTTTTACTGTAATAGCACTTAAAAAAAATTGTCAGATTTCATAGATGTCAGTCGCTGAAGTTTAAAAATTTTCTATCATTTTTATTTCTACTTTAAATTATCGTTAATCACATGATTAAATCTATCGTCAATTATATCTGTATCAGAATAACTCAATGTTATGAATAGACAAGATCAAAGACATTATCATGAATATCGATTTTTGATGGTGGAAGGTTTTTATCTAACAAATACTCTTAATTCTTATAATCTGAACGAAGGTTTTTATCTATCTGACAAACACTCTTAATTTTTATAATCTGAATAAGATAAAATGGTACAAGTCAATAGATAAATTTTTTAAAAATTATTAACTTTGACTTTTAAACATATGAAAATAATAATTTTTAATTAAAAAATAAGTTTAATAAAATTTCTAATTTTTCAATTTTTTTAATTTTTAATTTTAGATCCAATTATCTTATATGATTAAAGGAAATAATTCTATATTCTAAGACAAAAAAAAATTATATTTAAATAAATAATTTAAAATGGATGAAAAGAGTTTAAAAGAATCTTTGAAAATAAAGTCATCTAAAACATTGTCCTTAACATAAAAATGAACATGACAAATAGATTAATTATTACCAATATTTGAGTTAGGCAGTCATGGGTTGAACAAATATTGCATCTTTGAGTTGAACAAATATTTAATCCATTAAAGATCTTAAGTCTTAAGACCTTTAACATTCTTAGAATATGACTACCTCTGTTACATACATTGAATAGAATTCTTTGTAAAATCAACTCACTACGACCTTTAAAATGTAATAATTAGCACAAGTTTCTCATCACATGTTCCCTGTGTGCTAACAAATGTGACGGGGTCTCTGGATTTAAACCACCAAAGATGATTTTAAAACTTATTTTAAACCTCTAAAAACAAAGATTTTATTGAAAAAAATTACCCATTGCTTTAAAATAATAAAAAATATCAATACATTCTTTTTTAATAAAATTTATTTCTTTTGTTTCTTTTTATTTGTTCAGAAAAAAAGTACAAATATTAAATACAATTAATGTTGTTAATTTTAAAAAAAAATATTAATTTTTCTTATTTATTTTTTATATCTAAATTTTATTTATCATAATTGATAGATATAAATATATAATATAATAAAAAATAATTAATATTCTCTTAAAAATAAAAATAAACAGTAAATGAAAGAATTACGACTTATAATTTTCCGTAAGATTAATGTTATCACTTTCTATTATATTATTCTATCATAAATGCTTATTGATATCGATACAAAATGCTTTCTAAGAAAACTGTTATCAATTATGCAGTGTGATCTTTTATCAAATACCTTGGTTTTTTTTCTCTTAGCATTTATTCGACTAAATTAATTCAAAAACAAATTGTTACCTCACTCCATATTGTAATGACTTTTCAACAAAATCTTTTACACCTCATTCGCATAATAGTTTTATATAAAAGAAAATCAAGCAACAATTTTTATAAAAAATTACTATTAATTACTCATTTAATTTTACCGAATGATTATAAACATCAGCTACTTTTCAAATATAATTAGCTTTTCAACACTTCACAACTTGATATAATCATAAGTAACTCAAAATAATTTTTTATTAACACTTTTATCTTAGTTTGAAAAAAAAAAAGTAACAGACATATATAATATCCTGTGCATGAAATCTTAAAAATATTTTAAAATTTTTAATATTTAAAAATAATAAATCATTTGATATTTTTTAATTATTTTTATCATATTAAAATTATTTTATTAACTAACATTGTATGTTTCAAGTTCAAGTCAAGTGTATAAAAAAATATTGTTAGAAAATTTAGTAACACCAAGTTATGAATGTTTCTTGGTTGGTTTAAAAAAATAATAATTTCCTAATAGAAAATCTCATGGTCGTAAGTCAAAAACAAACTTAATCCTACTTAATAACCTAATTATTAGTATACTGCAAAAAATTAATTAAAAGGATTTCAAATGATTTATAATTTTTAATACTTAAAAAAATAAATATTAAAAATATAATTGACAATTTATTTACTTTTTTAATTAATTTTTTTTCTAAATTTTACTCCTATATTCTTTATTATAATTTAAATTTCTCTTTCGTATAAGAATAATAATAATATCAAGTGTAACAATTTATTGCATTGATAATAATTATATATATATATATATATATATATATAAAAGAGTATATATGAAAAAGTTAATACTTTTTAAAGATTCAAATGAATAGATAAATATGAATAATTTTTTTGTTTTCTTTTTTTATAGATAAAAATAAATAAAAAATAAATTTTTATATATCATTATTTTAATATAATTTTATTTAAAATTAAAATTAAAGTTATAATAAAAATTAATATTATAAAATTCAGCTCAAATTTTAACATAGTTAGGATATAAATTAACGAATTACTAGTTAAAATAATAAATCATTAATTGAACTATTATATATTAAAATGTTTAAGATATATATTAAAATATTTTAAAAAATAAAAATAGCAGCTAACATCATAAGTTAAAATAATTATCGTCAATCAAATATCTAATTAAATAAAAATAATTAAAATTTTATTATAACAAAATTTAAAATATAAATTTAGAACATAACTAAAATATCAAACAATTAAAATTTTAAAATTTTTTAAAAAATTTAATCATTTTTGTCTATATCCAAATTATTAAGATAAGTACTAATCCTTCCGACATATACAAATTTTTTAAATATAAAAAAAACTAGTATTTTTGGAATAAATTATTGATATATTTATTAATAAATTAATTCAAAGAATATTAACTATGTATCATAAAGTACTTTATCTAAAATAATAAGTAAAATTTGAAAAAATATATTAGATGGTGAGAATGAGTATAATAAATTAATAATTTATTTATAAAAAATTAATTAAAATTATGATATAATTTATGATTATATAATTGTAATTTTATTTAACTTTTTTATTTTTATAAAAATAATTATGCAAATAGAGAATGTGAAAATAAATAAATTTTGAAAAAAAAACGGTGAAATGAAAATAAAAAGACAAGAAATACAGTGCACACGGCTAAGAGAACGATTCGGTCAAGCTTGTTCCACGACAATAAAGCTCTAATCCATATCTATAAAAGGAATGCTCTGTTAAACCATTCGATACACTCTAATACCCATTTCATTCTTATTTTCATTTCACTATTATTCTATAAAATCTTGAAAGCAAAACCTCTTTCACAGTGCAACATCCTCGTGCTAGCTTTGTTGGTACTACAGTCTTGTCATTCTTTTTCTACAATTAAGATTTTAGATTATTTTATTGGATTAATATTCTCTTGTTTGTCTTACCTCTCTACATGTAATTAATCCCTAAATCATGGAGTTTTAGCGAAACTTATAATGTAACCAATTGAACTCTTTTTTCTTTTACAAACGATTATGTATTTCTATTTAATTGTGTTTTCCTTATTATGCTTAATTAATTAGTGAGAATCAGCTACTCTTATTAATTTTTAAGTTAACTAAGGGATAAACAACTGTATTATTGCTTAATTAACGAAACTATAAGATAAATTGAATTTAAGAATTTTGGAGGATCAATTGGAATCATTAATTTCTAACTGATTATTAATTTAACAAGCTTGAAGATTTTTTTTTACTTCTCTTAATTTTATACTTGATCATTGGGGTAATAACTTAAGGGAAAGAATATTATTATTGCATAAGCATTGGATAACAATAAAATGACAATGGATGGTTATTAAATGAATTTAATTCATTTATAAGGAAGTTCTCTAATTTGGTAAAAATTTATAGAGAAAACCAAAATTTCATATCTTTTCATAATTCAAATTGTTCCTAATTCTTTTGTCTTTAAATTTTCTACTCTTATTTTCTTTAATATTTATTTTAAATATTTCAAAACTAAACTCTTTCATTGTGAACTCAAAAGTTAGGATTTAATCATTTTTCCAAGTATTGTTAAAATAATTTTTGTGGAAACGATATTAAAGGTTTAAAATACCTTTTTCTACATTGACGTGCACATTTGTCTATGGATAAAACTGTATACACAATGAACACACAACTATAGGTCTCAATTTTGCCCATCCAACTCAACCTTAGCCTATACGGGTTAAGGTCAAAATGGTTCATAAGCCCACAAAATCCCACATTTGTAAAGTCTATAGGATTAAAAACTTATTAAGCCCTATGGTTTAGGATCAACTCATGGGCTTAATTTTTTCTCCTCAATTTTTTTATCCTTTTCTATAAAAAAAAGTTTCTTCTCTACTTTCTTTCCCTCTCTCAAAATAAAATAAGGATAAAAAATTAAAATAAATAAGAAAATTTAGAGAGAGAAGGAAAAATAGGGAGAAAATATAATTTTAAAGATATGAAGACAAAAATATTTAGAAAAAATAAAAAATAAAGAAAAATATAAAAGTATAGAAAATTGAGAAAAAACTTGAGAGAAAAAAATTAAAGAGGAAGAAAATTTTAGAGATAAACAAAAAAATATTTAGAGAAAGATAAAAAACATAAATAAATTAAAGAATATTTTGGTGTAATAAAAATATTAAAGAGAAAATTTTAATATAGAAAAATATAAAGAAATAAAAGAGAAAAAAATTAAGAGAGAAGAAAATTTTTTGGAGAAAAAGAGCTAAATATAAGACAGTATCGTAAAAGTTAATCAACACTCGTTTTACTTAATTTGAGAATTATGTAAGTTAAAGTTTAAAAAATCTTACTTTTAGATGAGCTACAAAACAAATGAACTAATTCACACTTATTCTATTTAATTTTAAGGTTACGTGTGTTAGGGCTTAAAAAGTCCTACTTCTAACTTAGGTACAAAATAGAGGGTTACGAGATAAGGTTAGATAGGTTAACTCATATTTATTTCACTTCAATTCTTAATTTAAGGGTTACGTGAATTAAGGTATAAGAAATCTTAATTTTAAAAGATGATAAGATAGAGCTTGATGAGTTAGTTCACATTTATCGTAGTTAACTTGATGTGGGTTAGAGCTAAAAAAAACCCTACTTCTAAGTATGCTATATAACCTAGGGTTTAAGCTTAGGGTCAAATAAACCAACTCATGGATTAAGGACCAATTTGACACATCTACACATAACAAAGCACATGTGAAATAGAAACTACAAGTGATGACAAACACTAGTGAGGTAGCAATGGCAAGCGATGATGATGAAGCGATGGTGAGTAATGATGGAAATGGGTCAGTTTGTCCAATAAGAATTTACAACCTGACTTGTTTAAATAGTATTTTGCCTCAGCTTATTTAATAAGTAAATATATTTTTTTAAAAAATTCTTTTTAGATAAAAAAATCATGCTTAAATTTATAAAAAAGTCTATTTATCTATATATATATATATATATTATATTTAGTTTTATTTTAATATATTATATTTATATAATATTAATATATTTACACAATTTGTTAATAATTAAAAAATCAAATAAAAAAGATCCTAGTTGACTTTTTCATTGTTTTCATAATAGAACCATAAACCTCTTGTTTAAATTATTTTTATATATGTATCTAGATTTGAGAACTATTTAATGATATTTTTATCTTGAAGGTTTTAGACTTGTATATCCTTTTAATTAATTATTTATGCAGCCTTTTTAAGCTTATTTATTGGCCTTTTTTGTATTGTAAGCTTTTAAATAATCCCGTAGATCTAGTAGACTTTAAAATAGGTTAGACATTGATAAAAAAAAATGCATATAACAGATAATAAACTCAAACTCAAACTTCAAAATTTTAAATAAATTAAACTTGAATATTCAAAGTCTAACTTAACTCGATCTATTTCCATCCCTAATGGTGAGAAACAATGAGAACTAGTAAGAAATAATGATAAGGGAGACGAGTTAAGTTGCAAAGTGTGAAAGTCTTGAACATGTGGACTATGAAAGTGGAAGACTTGAGGTGAAGGGGTGAAGTAGTAGAGGACCAACTCAAAAGATGAAAAAGAAACCATTTACTTTGTCCTATTATTATTTTGTATTAGAGACAGATTCAACCTTTTTAAGAAAAACATCATTAATGCAAAAAGATCTTATTTCCATGACTTAACCAATGCATCAGTTCTCTTTAACGATCATCGAGTCTAATCGGTTTAATACAAATCATTAGCATATCCGAGTCATTATAATATTTAGACTATTATATCACTAGTTTTTAGTCAAATTGGTTCAATCAACCTGTTTGATTTGGGTTTATATAGTATTCTAAACAATAGACAAAGTTGATACCAACTAGACTAAATGAAGTAAGTTTCAAACTAACTAAAAACACTTGTACATGAAAATTGTAAGAAAATGTATTTTGAGCTACATTACCAAAACTCTAGGGTGTGACTTTCTCCTTGTAGGAATCTTTAAACATTAATATTATTGTAATAAGTTTTAACTTTAGTGGTCCTAACATTGTTTCCCTAAAACAATAATAATAACTTGATGGATTTGGTAGTCATGTAAGTTGAGATATGTTATTACATTATTCTCAAAAATTTGAGCATTGGTTGTAATGTTATTATTATTATTTAAGAATTTGAGCGTTTGTTGTAATGTCGTCTTCTAGGATTTAATAACTTTTTGTAAAATAAAAAATAGAACTTTACAAGAATAACAAAATACAAAAAACCTGGTAGTTGTAAGTATTTTCAAGTTATAACAAATATAAAAAAGTTAAGTACTTTGTATAAAAGTAAAGATTTTTAAATATTAAATGGTCGATAAATATAATTGATTACATCTTTATAATTTTTAATTAAATAGGTTTAATTTGAATTTGAATTTAAATTTAAAATTTAAACAATAAATATAATTTAAATTGATAATTTAAAATTTAAATCATATTTAAATAAAAGATTAGAATTAAAAATTAATAATAAAAAATAATTTTAAAACATCTAATTAAAGGTTTAGGGTTTATTATGCTTTTAATATGGTAATAAATAAAAAACAAAAAAACACATCTTTTGCAAAAGTGATAAAGTGAAAAACCTAGAGTATTTTTAAGTTATATTAAAAATGGAAAGAATCAAATTTTTAATTGATTATACATTTATAATTTTTAAGTAAATAGGTTTAATTTAAATTTAAATTTGACATTAAAAAAAAATAATTAGATATGATGTAAACTGGTCATTTTAAATTTAAATCATAGTTAAATAGGATATTAAAATTAAAAATTAATAATAAAAATATTTTAAAATCTATAATTAAAGGATAATTATCATATTTTTAATTTAATATTAATAATAAATCATGATTTTAATCTCTTAATAATAATAATAAATTATATTTTTAATATGATGATAATAATAATAAATATAACTTGATTAATTTAATTTTAAAATTCTTAAAAGTAAGGGTTTTCAAATAATTATTAAAAATAATTTTAAAAATTGATTTAATATTTCAACAACTAAAATTTGTGTCAACCAAGTTAGCATTCAAGCAAGAGAGAATTGCCAATTTAAATTATACCAACTAAACTTCATGCATGTGAAATCTTTTCCCTTTTTGTATGTCTGTTAGCCTAACATACATCCATCAATATAAAGGATAGAAACACTCAAATTTTAAGTAATGTGAGACTCAAACCTTTTAAAATACTAGCTTTTTTTTAACATGACTTGCTTAGGTATGATATAAGTATATTTCACAAGGACAATATACCCATTAGGTCTAACTTTCTTGATGATCTTGTTTACCAAAGATGAGCTTAATATGATTAACCTTTTATTTAATACCCAATAATAGTCATAAGGTTCATAAAAGAATACTAAATTTAGGTGAATATTGGTGTAGCATGAAAACTTCATGAATATCATCATGTAAGGTCTATTTTTTAATTAAGTTGGATATTAATCATAATAATATAGTTTCCCTCTATGTGTTAAGAGAGAAACTAGGAAAGATGAAAGAAAGTGATAAAATGATCAACAACAAAAAATGGGACAACTTGAATGGACAAAGAGTCTTGAATACAAAGCCTTTGAAAATAAGATTTCTAAATGGACAACTTGTTTTATTATGGTTCTTAAACAATCGGAGAATTTACTGGCCTTACACAAAAAGGTGGTGAGTGAGGTATTTTTTCTTTATCTTTTAAACGTTTAGGGGATCCTTAGTGCTCATAAAAGCGATCAGAGATAAGGACTTTTAAGAATTCCTAAAAGTTCTAAATATCTTCCACCGATGATTTAAGGATATACACCTTAGGATACAAAAGATATAGGCAAAGATCTATTTATATGAATGTGGTACATCAAAACCTTTCTACATATACATAATCATATTATAATCAAACCTAGATTTAAATAGATTTATTATGAACCGTCAAAAGGAAGAACATTTATAATATATTTCTTTCATCCTTTTAGAAGTGAATGATCCATTCTTAACACTAAAGATTAAATGTGAAGTTTAACTCAAAAGTGGAGAAATGATTCTTCATTGGATATTTAAACACATCCAAAATTCATATTATTTTTAATGTTGTAACTTTTGTTGTGAAAGAATTCTTTCATATAAATTTTAATGATGATGTAAAGTCTGATAACAAACTATCAAATCTAGAAGAAGAATTTGTATGTATGGATATAAATAAGTACAAAAGACCATCATTATTAAAATCAAAGGAATATTTATTTGAACAAACAACATTCACAAGAATGTCTAAAGGCTAGACATCATAAACATATGATGAAACGAATAAGGTTTAAATTTTTCATAAAGATTGAAAGTTCAATATCTATCATCTATATGATCATATTATTGGACAATCTTATGAAAAAATCATAATCAAATCAAATTTAAAAAAATATGAGAATATAACATGAGAACCACAATTTTAAAGATTACTTTAACTAATATGAAGCAATAACAAAACTCAATTTTGCATGATTAATATTCGATTGAACATATTTAGTCAAAAAATCATCATAAACTGTGAAAGGATGGTTTATCAAATAGGTTGATCTATAGAAAATAATTTAGATAGACTTATGGATGATAATTAATAAGAATTCACTCATTATTTTATTTAGTTGATCTTTGTTTATTTTTGTTTTTTCTTTTAAGATCTAGTATATATTATATTTGTTTTATATGATATATACATATAGTTTAATGATGCTAAAAAGAAAAATATTATGTTATTGCATCATTCATGATCATGTGTTATATATCTATTATTTATATTATAAAAATTGTTTTATTGTTATTAACTTGTATATAAAATCGAATAATTAAAATTTATCATCATAAAAAAGAGAGATTATTTTGAACCTAGAATTTTTAAAATTTTTAAAATTTTTAAATTTTTAAATTTTTAAATTTTAATGATTATACACCGTTAATTATAACTACAAATTTTTTATTTTTAAGTATGCAAGTCTTAAAATATTTTTAAAAATAATTTTTTAAATATTACAAAATCATATATTTAAAAGATCATTTAAAGAAAGTATTTCAACATACTTCAAACAAGCATTATCTAAAATATTAGAAATATTTCATAACTCTATAATACTCCCTTATCAAAATAAGAAAACTTAAAATAAAAGTAATTTGATAACACATGACAAATTTTTAATGCAGTATCAAAACAATATAAAAAATGCTTTTAATATCAGTGTTTGCACTACAAGAAAAAAAGTTATTTATTTCTGCTACTATGTTTAGAATACAAACATGCAAACCTATATGAAAAGCTTTGTAAAAATACAGTCATACATTATAAATGAAATTATACATTTATTGAAAGATAAAAAGATGTTAAAAATTTTAATTTTATATTATAATTTTTTTTCATCTCTCTTATAAAAAAACCTTTAAAGAAGAATAAAATAATAAGCAACATTTATTAGAAGTAGATAAAATCTTTTAAATTTTTATTTTTTATTTTTTATTATCCATTATTTATAACCAAAATATTTTTTAAAATTTAAAAATTAAAATAATTTATATAAGATCATACGTTTGAATTTTATTATTTTATTATTATAAAAAACTATTTTTTTTCAAATTTTTTTATAAAAAAACTTTATTAACTATTGCTGAACTTGATTAAAATTTATTAATATCATTTTTTTATCGTTATTGATTTTGAACTTAAAGAAATTTGTTCAGCTTCAATTTTAAACTTAAAAAAATTTGTATAAAAACACTTGAAAGTTTTATATTTATTATAAATTTTTTTAATAAAATTCTTATTCAATAACTAGAAGTAAACGTAAACTCTAATTCTTAAACAATATATATATATATATATATATTCTTATTTTTTATTTTGAGATTAAAATTTATTTATGATATATGTTTACAAAATTATTTTTTAAAATATCTTATAAAAAATTTAAAATAATCTAAATATTTTATATATTTGTCTAAATAAAAAACTGTTTCTTTATATTCTAAAAATTCTATTTAAAAGTTTATAAAAACTTTAATATATAATTTAATTTTTTTATATATTTATATTTATTTGAGTATCACTTGCTGTAAGTGATGGAATTGGATCCTGAACTCATTCATCTGCCTCGATAGATATGCAAGTGCATTTGACTTTATTTCAAGCCAAATGTATAAAGTAACTAGAAAAAAGAAGGTCAATTAAAAATAGCAACCAATACCTATAATCGTGATGTCCGAGTATCCAATACCCAGGACATGTTTTAACCCACTCAGGACCCAAGTCAACTCTGATAGCATCCTTTCACGGGTCTTAAGCTTGACCCACCAACATTTTTATTCATAAGAAATAATCGTTGAATTATCTTATAATTATAAGAAATAAATTGATATTATTATATTATTTTAATATATAATCGTTGAATTATTACGATTAAATTTTATAATTATTAAAATATTATTTTACTATTATTTTTATAGTTATAATTTTAACTTTTAACAGTTGAAAATTTAATTTTTATTATTGTATTATTAATTTTTTACGCATCTAAAGTTTTTATAATATTTTTCGATTCTAGCAATTTAGAAACTGAACAAAAGTTGTAACCTTTTAACTGTTTTTTTATGAACATTATTATTTAAAACTTTAGCATAAATAGTATACGTTCTTCACGTATCGTTGTGGTAACTTTGAGATGCAAAGTTAAAATCAAGTTGTGTAAAAAGTCTGGTAAAATTTTACCTTTTAAGGTAGTGATCCTTTTATAATGTAACATTTTCATTATCAACAAAATTATTTTTTGTTTGAATTAGGAATGAAAACTTCCTTTCAATATAATCTTTACTATATTTAAAGAAAACAATTCTACTAATATTTTTTAGCTCAACGTTGTTTTACATAAAATGCATGCATGGAGACAACGTTCAAGTTTGAAGGAATTACATCACTTAGAATCTTTTAGACAAAAAAAAAAGGAAAATTCTAGTATAAATGTCAATGGATGAAGGAGTAAATACTATAAGCTATCATGAAGTGGTGAACAGTAATTTCTCTAGCTCTCAATATTTCATCCATTATATAATTATTTTTTTAATTCTTTCTTGTTATTAAACTCAAGGTTGATGAAATCTAAAGAACTTGGCAATAAACAATAATTTAATTTTAAATCAAAAAAGTCTTGTAAAATGATTCATGAGATATTGAACTAGAAAAGTTTGTATAATTTTGATTGTCCAATATTTTATTTTTGTAGCATGGTCTCTTAATTTAATAAATAGTTATAATTAAATCTTATCTTCAATTGTTTTCTACATAAACCTTTAATTTATTATCTTCTATTTAAATAATTAAACGTTAAAGACAGACTTATAATAAGATGGTATGAAAGATTCAAAAGCTAGAAATTTAATTAATTTTGTAAGATAAAAAATTTAGAGTCATGAAGAGGGAAAAAGTTATATTTTTTAAGAAAAAAAATGATATTTTGATTAATAAATTTTGAGCAAGTAAATTTTTTTAAATCGCTTTAATAGATTCAACTCATAAAAATTTTTAATAAAAGATTGAAATTTTTAAAAAAATGAAAACCTTTATTGTAATGATTAAAACATTATGGAACTAAAATATAACAAAATTTATTAAAAAATAAAATAAAAAATTAAGTCAAAACAAAAAAAAAACATTAAAAAATTATATAATTATTTGATCATTATCAGGGTGTAAAACTTGAGACAATTATTTTCTCGTTCATTGCGGCAGTCGATAAATATTGGATCACCCCTAATCGTCAAATTAACTTTTCAACTTAAAATAAAAGCAATAAAATTTTAAATTATTATTATTTTAATTATATTAGTATTTTATTTTTATTTTGTTTATCCTATAATTTTATTTTAAAATTAATATGCTTAATAAAAAAAAATAGTATGAGGACTTTACTACTATTATTTAAGATTAGAAACTAATTTCACGACCATATACGTTGGGGAAAAATTAAGAAAATTACCTCTTAAAAAAGCCACAAAACTAAGTATATTTCTAATATTTGTAAATATAATTAAATTTGATTTTAATTGTTATCAATTTTAAAATTTTTAAAATAGTCTATTATCACTTTATGATATTTAATCATAAATGATAAATAACGTAATTTATTTTGATATATATTCAATCATAAATAAATAATAAAGATTATTTTTAAATTTTTTAAAATTAAAATTATTTATATTTATAATAATTAAAATATATTTTATTCTTTTTTATATCTACCGTCCACCAGACATATTTTTGAGATTTTTAAAAAATAATTAATTAATTTCTTAAGATTAATAAAATAGTTAAAATTATTACTTTGTTATATAAATTGATGTTTTATTTTTGTAATATTTATAAAATTAAGTATTTAAATTGATAATATAAAAATAAATAAATAGTTCATAAATATAAATTTATAATAAATAAAAATAATAATAATTAACACAATATATTTAAAATTAAAGAATAATAACAATCATTTCTTATATATAAAAAAAACGTAATGGTGTATTTTATAACAACAATTTGATGATGGTGAGTGTGCAAAACATGAGTTATTGATATTGATGAAATGCTATTTGCTCCACTTTTACGAAGGATCGGAGAGATTTCATAACGAGAAAGGAATGAAGAATTAATAGCGCACTGCAATATGAAGTGCTCCTTTTCAATGACAACAATTACTGCTACCGAAACCAATACGAGCCATAAGGGCCCGGGTGGTAATAATTACTGAATAAATAATTATTCAAAGTCTAATTTGCTGCGTCATGACCTTGGATTCCATTCCATGCCGCACTTACAAAATTCAAATTAGTGCACAATACAATAAAATTAATATCATATTATTTTTAATCTCACTTATGTTTATGATTGAATACATTGTGCAATAAAATATAGCTCTGCCATCGTATAAACGGTACCGCAGAAGTCGCGTCGCAAGCCGCACTTCAAGAGGAAGAGGGAATCGTGTACGGCAAGGCATGACTTGACTTTGTTTCAAAGTTGAAAGTCCACTTTTATTATCTGTTCGCTTATTCGTTTTACGTCTCATTTTGACCCTAATTTATCGAATTAATTATTTGTTTATTTTCTTACATTCTAACTATTCTTTTTTTTTTTACTTTTCAATTTTATAAAAAAAAATTTATTTATATAAAATTGTAATAATACTATTATATTAAATAATAAAAATAAATAATTTTTAAAAATAAATACTCAAATATATATTTTATAAAATTAGTTAACGTTGACAATTATAGAAACTAAAATAAGAATTTATTTTAGATTTATATAATTTAAGTAAGATTAGGTTCAACTAAATAAACTTGTTTGATAACTCTAAAAGTATAACTCATTTATATATGTATAATGTATTTTATATAACTTTTATTTTTTAATTATAAAGAAAAGATCAAATTATTTTAAAAATAATTTATATTTAAAATTATTTTATTTAATAATTTTTAAAATTATTAATTTTTATTCATCTAATTATTAATTCAATAAATTTTATTATTAGATTATATTTTATAAAAATTTTAAAAATTAATATATTTTAAATAAATTTAAATTTATGTATATAATTATTAAAATAAAATTATATAATAAAATATTAAATTTATTTTAAATTTTATAAAATTTTATAAATATAATCTATATAATAAAATTTATTAATTTAACAATTGAATTAATAAAATTTAATTATTTAAAAAAGTATTAAACAAAATAATTCTAACCTAAATTAATTATGAAATAACTCGATCCTGTCTCTTACTTATATAATTAAGTATATTTAGTTATTTGTATATTCACACTTGAATTGTACCGCTTCATGTATACGTAAAGTGATATATTTGGTGCTAATATGCACTGCTTTTATAGTTAAGTATTCTCAAATATACTTCAATTTTATAAAACTTAAATCGCATCCATTGTTACTTACGATTCTATTAACATTTTAAAAAAAAAAAAAACTGTGTGCGGGAAATACGTGAAATTTTTTTGTATGTGAAGTTAACACTTTTTCTAAAGTGGATTACTGCTTTGTTGGTGGCTATAGTGGCTTTCAATGGATCAATGAGCGTTCACATCCATCTTTGACGTCATCAGAACTTACGAGGGTGACACTTGCAAAACCATCAAGACCAGTGATGTCAGGTATTTACTTTATAATTTCAGGAAATAAAGTAGTGATTTTAGAAAAATATTTTTTGATAAGGAGAAAAAAATTAGGTCAGGTTGTTTTATTGAAGTTTATAGCTTACCTTACGTTAAACTATGATTAGATTAACATTATTTATTAAATAAATTAGGCTAATTTATTTAATTAAATATTAAATTTTAAATTTTATAGTAGTCTTGTAAATTAATTAATTAGATTATTTAAATTAATATAAATAATGTTATATTATATAATAATAAATATTATTAATAAATATTTTTAAAATTATAAAGAATTAATTTTGTGATGATATAAGTTTAGGTTCAATAACTTATTTAGAATAACTAACTTGTTTTTGTCTGTTTAGAAGATTTTATTATATTTTTTGTATGTTGGATAAGCTTTTAAGAAGTTGAACTAAATCTTAAAATTTAACCTATGTCAAAGAAATGAATAAATTTTTACTTTATTTGTCTCAAATTGTAATTATTGTAGTGTTGTTTAGTTTGTAACAAAATTTTTTATTTTTATTTATAAAAAATTATTTTATTTTTTATATTTTATATAAGAAATAAAAAAATAAGATAATATTTTTTAAATAAAGAGTGAAAACAGAAAAAAAAATTTATAAATTAAACGATATTTTAAAAAATTAATTTTATAAAATATTCACTTTATTTTTTAAGTTTTAAAATTTTTTTTGTTTTATTATCATTTTATATAAACATATTATTAAAATGAATGTCATTAGATACATTTATAAATTAAAATTACATTTTCATAAAGTTAGGAATAAAGTGAATGACGTTTATAACGTTAGAAACAAAAATGAGGGGTTAGTACTTTCAAATAAATAAATCATCTTACGAAGTGTAACTCAACCCTATCATGTTTTCATCATCTTCTTTATCAACTTATTTTTTATCATTCTCAAATTTATTATTGATGTCAAAATTTTTTTAGTAGATAATATGTAAGTACTTCTGTAAATATTCTTTTAACTTTGAGATATTCTCTAATTTTTATGAGTTTTTAAATCCAATTCATCTAAATTTTTTAAAATAAAAATATATTTTTTATAAATATTAAAAAAATGTATGATATGTACAAACTAAAATATAAATTCTTTTGGACTAAATATGTTTTCAGTCCTTTTAAAATATTCAAATTTTAATTTTGGTCCCTTATATTTAAAATCTTTTATTTAGGTCCTTCATTTTTTAAAATACATTAATTATAGTCCCTATATTAACTTAAGTTATATTAAATCAAAATATATTAATCATGATTTAAGAATTATAATCAAAACATTTCATATATTATACGGTTCAATATATTTATATTAAATATCATATTTATAATTAATGTTGTCAAAATATAATTAATATAATAAGAATATTTCATATTTTGATATATTTATTTTTAAGAATCTTCTAAAATTATAATTTATAAATTGATTTTCTAATAATTATTATTATCTAAATAATTATTTATAAATTTTAAATGATATCAATTTTAGAATGACTCTTTTATTATTTTAGTAACAAAAATTTATTCTATTATTTTTAATTTAAAATTAACACCATAATCTTAATTATATGAGATATAAAATTTAAATATTTTAATATTATTGTATAATTAATTTTATATTTTTAAAATTTTTAATATTAAATTATGTATATCATAAATTTTAGTTAGTGGAAATAATTTTTTATATAAAAACATTACATATTTTCTAAATTCTAATAATTTTCAATTATTTTATGTTAAATTAAATGTTAAATAAATCAAGAGAATTCATAAAAGTATATTATTAGATATTAAATTTAATATATAAAAATTTTAAGCTTTATTATAAATTTAAATTAGTCAAAATTAAGCTGAATTATTAAATTTTATAATCAATTTAAATATAAATTAGCTTTAAAAATAATAAAAATAAATTAATACTAAATTATGTTAGTATTCTAAATTAGTTGTATTACAATCTTTCATATATTTTTTTTATATAATAAAATAAAAGGTTAAATATATTTTTAGTCCCTTTAAAATATTTAAATTTTGGTTTAATATAACTTAAGTTAATATAGGGACTATAATCAATGTATTTTAAAGAATGAAGGACCTAAACCAAATGTTTTAAATTTAAGGGACCAAAACTAAAATTTGAATATTTTAAAAGAACTAAAAACATATTTAACCCAATTCTTTTTTTAGATATTAGGTAGAAAATTCTTTTAACGAACATTTTCGAAAATACGATTTTTTAAAATTTCTTATAAATCTTAACGTCAAAATATGAGTTCAATATGAATATTTTAAAATTATAATCATGAAATTAATGTTCTATTAAGAATAATTTTTTAATTATATTTCATACTAAACTATTTTCACTGAAAAGATAGAAATTCTATATTTTCATAAAGATCAGAAAGTTTTATAAATATTGAAATCTTAAATATATTAAACACATTTACGATATTCCCAATAATTATAATTTCAAGAAAATATATTATATATTTTTAATAAATAAAAAATTATCAAAAAGTCCTAAATTTATTAAGAATCTTAATTCAGAAATATATTCTTTCTTTGATATAATATTTTTAATTATATTTTTTATTAAAATATTATCATATAAGGAAAGAAAATTTAAAATTATCATAAAGATAAATTTGTTATCATACTCATGATAATATCTTTGAGAATCTTTAAAACATATCAAATATATTTATATTATTTTAAGAGATATAATTTTTGAAAATATAATTCATACGAATAAAAAAAAATTTATACTAAAATTCTTCTTAAATTATAATTAAAGAATTTCACAAAAAAGGAATTAAATAAAGAATGTTTTCTTTTAAAAGGTTATGTCTATTTAGGAAACATGTCAGGTTTTCTAAAAACCTTATTTAGTTGAAAAGATGAGATTTTAAATTATTCAAAAAGATTTTAAGATTGACAACCTAACTTAATAATAATAATAATAATAATAATAATAATAATAATAATAATATTGTTATTATTATTATTAGAATATAATAGTTTTTATTTAAAGATTTAAGTTTATTAACTTATATAAAATAAATTATAATCAACCTATTTAGAGACATATTTTTTTTGTTTTAATTATAAAATATTTTTTAATTAAGCTTTTAATGAAGATAAAATTTTCAAAAATTTAATACATCCGAACAATTTTTTTATATATCAAATCAGTAGGTTATGTTTGATCCTTTAAAATCGAGAATTATGCTAAGTTTAAAATTTTACAAATTCAACCCGAGTTCACTAGTTTTATCCTTACTTTCAATTAATAAATTTTAATTAAAAATTTAATTTTTACTTCAATTTTTAACTTCTAATTAAGATATTAATTATCTTTACCAAATATAATCTAAATAATTCATACAAAAATTGTATAGAAGTAAAAATACGAGAGGATGGATGAAAAAAAGTCACCGTTTTCAAAATATTTCTAATAATTTGATCCAATAACAATTAATAAATTGACTTAAATAAAAAATTTACATATATTCATTAATGAATAAAAAAATCATTAAATACTATTATTTAACTAATTGCATATATAATAAAAATACATTCCATTCATCTATATTTTATTTGTAGTTATACGATTCTTTTTATATTTAAAAAAAAAGTTTATAATATTTAAATTTAAAATTTATAGAAACATTAATGAGTGTTTATAAGCACAGTACTCTAAACATGATGGCTATTTTTGTCAATGTGCAGAAAAAGTATGTGAGTAACATGATGAAGTGTGATTGTGCAAGTGAGGACTCTACCATCCACCTAGTAACTAGTATGGTCCCAGGCCCAACAACCAAATAGGTTATTCATACACTCGCGTCAATATGCCATGCTTCCATTTTATTCATCAATAAAACTAATTTTCATCAAATTAATTTTAATATTTTATTTTTGAAATATATGTTTTACATTAAAAATTATTTTTTTTAACTTTAAAACAATTAGATTTGTATCTTTCTATATTGACTGAGAAAGATATAGACCAATAAACAAATAATAATAATTTCTCTTAATATAAATGCTTTCTGATCTTTCTCTATCACATAATATAAATAAAAATAAAATAAGTTCCATATCTTCAAACTGTTGAAACTGCACACTGCTAACGGCAAGGGAGGCTTCCCTAGTTCATATTGCTAGGAAGAATTTAATTTCCGTTTGGTGTGAATAGAATAATACAATGAAATCAAATCACATATAATTAGTATTGTTATTTTTGTTAAATTTAATAATATATTAAATTAACACTTAAAATAAACTGTTCAGATTCGTCTACGGATAAAGAATTTGTTATTAAAATAATTTACATAAAATTTTAATTTTATTATTTTTCATGTTTTACATCAAGAAAAAAAGTAACATTTAAAATTATTGAATACTGATCAAATTTTTTAGAGTATGAAACTGTCAAAATCTTATTTTATTTTATAAAATTATTATACGATGATTGTTTTACTTCCTGAAAAATAAATATTAAAATAATCGATGTTTAATGATTTTAGAAATTAAAATGATGCTTTGTAATTTTAGAGACTAAATTAATTTACACACTTACAATTTAAAAAATTAATGTAGAGTATTATTATTGAAATAATTTATTAAAATTATTATATTATTTAAAATGATTGATTTTATAATAACTATTTTAAAATTTATACTTAAAATATTATTTAATTAGTTAAATAATACTTTTTATATTCATAATATAAATTAAATATATTCATAAGTTAGATGAAATACTAAACATTTATTTATAATTGATTAGATAAAAAAAAATTAAATACTTATTATTAAATTAACTGTTAATAAATATTTAATAATTTACAGAATCATAATCCATGTGTAATATTTTATAACAAACTTTTGAAATATTTTATAATAAATATTTATTTAACAATAAGTGAACTCATACCATATAATCAATTATCATTAAAATAAATAAAATTTGTAAAAAATTAATCAAATAAATAAATGATATAAATTTAATTGAAACACATTAATAATATAACTATTTTTTATATTATTATACAGTTAAAAATTATTAATTTATATGACAACTATTTTAATAATTAAATTTAAAAATAAAAATGATGGGAAAACTGTTACAGCTCACAAGTTACAAAGGTTCCTCAAATTGATGTATGGTTGGATTTGAGTTGGTTTTTAATGATATCATAAACGCGGACCACATGCACTGTTTGAACGGTTTGGGTATTTCTAGGAAGCAGCAAACACCAGGCTCTATAATACAATACAGACAACACAAGCAACCTATTTATCCTCACACGTGACTAAATGCTTTCACCCCTTTCTCACTATATATAAGTCCCACACCACCCAACAACTGAAAACAATACACACACACAAAAAAGAAAAAGCAAAACGCAAAGACAGAGAAAATAAAAAACAATATTTATTATCATACACCTCAATTCGATTCCCTCCTTCAACACTCTTCACTTCCTTTCTTTACCCTTCAGCTTTAATCATGGATATTGAAGAGTACAAGCATTACTGGGAAACCAATATGTTCCTCCAAACCCAAGAGCTTGGCAGGTAAACCAACAATTTTTAACTAATTGAAGATATATATATATTACATTATGTAAAAAGCTTTAATTATTGTTTTATTATTTGGTCATGGTAGTTGGGGATTTGAAGAAGCCTTATCGGGTTACTATGATTCAAGTTCCCCCGACGGTGCCGCTTCATCTGCGGCTTCTAAGAACATTGTTTCCGAGAGGAATAGGAGGAAGAAGCTCAACGAAAGGCTTTTTGCGCTTAGATCGGTGGTCCCTAACATTAGCAAGGTAATTAATTAATTGAATGATAATTGATTTGGTTTGCGCATTTATAATAAATACATAATTATCTTGTAATTAGAGATGATTGTGTGTGTTTTAAGCATAGAGAAAAGCAAAAAGAGGGGTGAGGTGTGTGTTAGGGTATTTGGATTTGTAATGATGAATGACGTTACAGATGGATAAAGCTTCAATAATTAAGGATGCTATTGAGTACATCCAGCACTTGCATGAGCAAGAGAAGATTATCCAAGCTGAGATAATGGAGCTTGAATCTGGGATGCCCAAGAAGAGTTCTAGCTATGACTTTGAGCAGGAACAGCTCCCTGTGTTGCTCAGGTCTAAGAAGAAGAGAACAGAGCACCTATATGATTCTGTTAATTCAAGAAATTCCCCAATTGAAGTCCTTGAGGTTACCCCTCTCTCTTTCTCTCTCTCTCTCTTGTATTATTGATGCTATAAAAATTATGTGGGGTATTGTTAGTTTGTTATTATTCCTTTCAAATTTTGTTGCTAAGTAATGTTTGCAAGACACTCACTAAGAAGTTAAAATTAAAATTTATTTTAAGATATATTAAAAATTACGGAATAATATATATGTTTTAAAAATACAATAAAATTTAATAAATAATTATATTTAATATTGAATTTTATGTTTTTAATAAACTTTTATTTTGTATTCTTAAATATACATTAAAAATTGATATATTAATAAAAAAGTTTATAATTTCTTAATCATTGTTGAAGATTGATTAGATTTTTCAATAATTAATAATTAAGGGGGTTATGATCTGGTCGGGTGCAGCTTAGGGTTACATACATGGGGGAGAAGACTGTGGTGGTGAGCTTGACATGCAGCAAAAGGACAGATACAATGGTGAAACTGTGTGAGGTGTTCGAATCTTTGAAGCTGAAAATCATCACTGCTAACATCACTTCGTTCTCAGGCAGGCTTTTGAAGACGGTCTTCATTGAGGTCAGTTTTCTCCGTTGTGAAATCGCTTTCCCATTTATCATATAATAATCACACCACACTTCTTTACTCTTCATTTATTCCCATTTTATTAATCTTCAATACTAGTTAATGAATGAAAAGTAAAAAGATAACAGGAGTGAAAAAGTAAAAATAATATTTAATTTATGCCTGAAGTATATCAAAATTACGATAGAGGATTACTAATAATATTTTTAATTTTTAATAAATACTTTTAAGACATTGGTTAAAATTTTGATTATAAAAATTAAAAAAATTACAGCTAGAATTAGGGCCTACCTGGTTGGAAATTACGAGAGCACTTTAGGAAAAGTGGAAGTGCGTGGAATGCCATTACTGATTTAGACTTTTAAGGCCGATCATGAGGGCTTTAACCAGCATTTCCGGGTAAAGTCAAGCGAAGAGTTCTAATTTCATTATCAAGCAAAATATACTTCCCCCAACAATAAATAAATAAATAATATATATATATATATATATATATATATACTTATATGGTATAAATATATGAATCATATTATTTATTTAAAAAATTATTGATATAAAATGAATAGAACAAATCATAATAAAGATATATATGAACATGTATGAAGAATAAAATATGAAGTTAATATTTAGTTAATTTTTTTATCTTTATTTATAATTATTTATTTTCTTTTCTAAACAATTCTGTATTATTATATATAAATAATTTTATTCATCTATTTATATATTTAATCTGATAACTAACAGTTTTTTTAAAAAAGTTAAAAATAAAGAATAAATTCAACGATTTATATTTTAATGTTCACAGATGTATGTATGTTGTTTTTTTTTTAATCAAGATGTATGTATGTTGTTAATATTATACGTATGTGTCAATTTTTTTTCATCTTCTAAAATAGGTTTTTATTTTTTCTTTATTTTTAAAACTAAATATCAAATCTTTTCTGTACATAAGTAAATATTTTGTTTTAAGTAAGCCAAATTTTCCGCAAATAACAATTTAAATCCTTACAATCAATAAAATATGATTATCACAACAAGAATCCTGAAATATTTGCTATCCTTCCCTGTTTCTCTTTTAATTACCCTTGAGTTCAACTTATAAGAAATCGAATTTGAAGGAAATGATCTTTTGAATATTATAATTTAAACTATGTTTATTTGGAAGGAAAGAAAATAAAAAAAATGAATTAAAAATAAGAAGAAAATTTTAAATTTTTATTTTTTAGTTATTTTTTATTCATTTTTCTTTAAACAAATACAAATGTGCTGTTATCTGAATTTTTTTGCTTCTACTCTTTCAAAAAAAATATATATTAAAATCCCAACAAAAGAAAATTCTACGTAATTTTTCAGCGTGTGCTTAATTTTTTTTTATTATCCTTAAACTTAATAGACAAAAAATAATTTTTAAAATATACGAAATAACGGCAGGAAAAAAATGTTTTTAATAATATTTATTCCTGTACAAGAATCTCAGAATTAACTATATATTTTTTTAAAAAAAAATTAATAATTTGGTTCAAACCAACCTAATTATCAATTAATTAAAGGTAGGTCCCTTTCGATAGATAAGTTTGGCTCTTTGATTTTGGTCATACTCCATCTGTCTTTTCCTTCTATACCAAACAAAATATTATCCTGTCTCAATATATTGTTATCATTATGATCTTCAAACCAATCATAAAAAAGTAATAAAATATAGCTATAGCATTTTGAGTGTTTTTACTATTAATTTTAATAAAAATCAAACATTATCTTGATAAATTATGTTATTTTATGAATTCTTTGATTCATAAGAAGAGTTGGATTTTAATGCTAAAAAACATCTTATTTAGTTTACAAAGAAAAAAACAATAAAAACAGAAAGGAATAAATTTATTATTATATATATAGAATGGCCAAGTAAAAATTATTAAATTAAGAATATATTTTTTAATTTATCTAAGTTTTTATTTTAAATTTTTTAATTTTAAATTAGGGTTAAGATTAAATTTTACTCAAAGAAAATATGATCCATCATTCCTATTTTTTTTTTATGTTTGTTGTTCTTTATATAAAAAATTAAATTAAAATTTTATAATCATATATTAAAAATTATATCTATGATAATTTAATTAATTAATAATATAAAAAATTTTACAATGAAAATATATTAAAATTAAGTTTTTAGAAGAAGGTTGAATATGATGAAAAATTGGAAAAAGAAATCACAATGCCCCATTTATCCCAAAATATACCAAACACCTTATGCTATAATGATTGGTGGAATTTATTAGCCAAATTCAGGGAACTAGATAGATTGGGTGGTGGCAACATAACGTAACCCCTCATGTTGGATATTTTGTACATTGCATTTAGCAAGCCTCAAAACACTTCCACGGCTACACCATAATTGGCGAATGAAAAATTCAAAAACCCATATGTGATCATGCTACTTAGTAATCACTGCTATCATCTGAGGGGACAAAACAAAACCTTGCAAGAATATACTTCTAAGTCTTTGTAATGAAGTAAAACAAAATTAAAGACCCACATTTGAAAACGTGTTTCTCATTCTTCTGCTTCTCACCATGTGCCACCGCACGGTGCCGTTTCACTTTCACGCACGTTCTTTTTATTTTTCTTCTTCTAATTATTTTTTTTTGGTCAAAATAATTATTGGTTCAAAACTGAAAATGCGTGTGTGCATATTACGAACCTTCCACCGCAGTGACTCTCTCTCTCTCTCTCTCGTGTAGTCCAACTTGCCTGTTCTGTCTACTCACTACTCAAACTGTCATTTGACCCAAATTATAAAAACGAGTGTCGTTTAGCATTGTGTCAAATTCCAATTCGTCTAATCCAACGCCAAACGTAGAAATTAAAGGCCATAGGAGTGTCGTATGTGAGTAATAATACTGACCACTATTTTGTTGTTATAGGGTGTTTTCGTTTGTTGTCTAAATTAAAAGAATAGAGGGTTCCCATCATGCCCATTGAGGAACCTTCTCTTTAGCCAAACACATAAACGTGCTTTTTTAAATATTTAATTGAAAGTTAAATACTCAAAGAATAAAATGGGAAAAAAAATACTTAGTATGTTTTTCCTATTTATGAATCTAATTTTGATATATTATCGGTATAATTTTTTTATATTATTAATTAATTAAAATATATTTTAAAAGAATAACTATTGTTTATCTTGATAAATTTATTATCATTTGTGTACAAGTGTTTTTTTCTTAAATTTTTTATTAATTTAATTTACAAAGAAAAAACGATATTTTAGATAAAAATCAATCAAATATAAGTGATAATAGACATAATGGGGTGGCAATAAATAAACAGAGTGATAATATGTATTTCCATAACTTAAATATAACTCTTAATAATATGTAATTCTATGATTGATTGTCAAAAAATTTATACTGTTAATTTATTTTAATTAAAATATATTAATAATATTATTTTTATATTACTATTTAATAAAAATTTATTGTAAATTAGTTATTTAATATTATAATAATTTTAAAAATTATATTTTAAATGATATTTTTATTGGTTAAAAGAGTAAAAATATTTATAATTATACTATTTCAAAATCAAACTCAAATTTATAATATTTTTTAATCGATAAGAAGCTTGTTGGTATTTATTTTTGTGATTTCAAACACAGTTATGAAGTTTCTCTTTCTCTGTCTCTTTTGGATGTTCCAACGTCCAACCGTTACTTGTTTCAAGCTTTACGGAAAATAACACATGATTTAAAAGGGGACTTCTTTCACAAAACTAGTTTTTTTATTTTTATTTTTTTTATTTTTTTCAGGCGCATAAGCACATATTTCTCTGAAATTGTAAGTAATTCTTCTCGTAGAGAAGAAATCTCGGGTAGTATTTTTTTTAGTAATTAATAACATATATATATATATAGTTATATATTGAATTTTATTAAAAATACAATTATACAAACGTTGTATTGTATTTTTATTTTAAACAAGTGAGATACATAATTGAAGATTAATCATTAATTATTGTTCATATTTCATTATATGTTAAAAAAAATTATTTTTGTCTTCACAAAAAAAAACATTTATTTTAGATGACTAATTAAAGTTATGCTATAAAATTTTCTTCATTAAAAGGAAGTTTTCATTTTATAATAGTTTTTAATAAAATATATTGGTATTCGATACATTATATGCTCTTTATTCGATATCATTTATTATTAGTTTTGGAGTGACGGAACAAACTGACCCACCCGCCATAGATTATAGACTTTTAAGCAACCCATTAACAGGGATTTGCTTATTTAATTCAAAATCAAATATTATCAACCATACAATGAAAGATTCTTTATTTAAAGATATATTGGTGTATTAACGACAAGAACTAAAAGTTAAAGCTCTTCTAGAATGTGAGATTACCACATTAGGATTTGTGGTGTAAACATATATAAAATGCATATTATTTTACTTCAGAACTTTTCTCATGCCTAATTTAAAATTTCTCAAGTGCATTGCGTGTCATTATTATCTATATATCTATATGAGAGATATGTCATGATACTCTTATGTGTATGATATCAAAGAGGGCTATCAATTATTTATTAATTAATGTCAACTCCAAAAAAAAAGTATTTATCAATTAATGATTGCATGATAAATACTTCATCTTATTAAATATTATTTGTAACTTTTCACTGACACAGATGCTTAAGAAATAGAATAAAGAAGTACCCACCATATGGTTTTCTAATAAACAATTCAAATGCCCAACAGTTCGGACGTAAAACTTTCTAAAATATATCGAGCTCGACGTGGCTGTTTATACTTCAATAATTATTTTAACCAATTTATTCTTCAACTATATTTTCAACAGATACGATGTACAGGTGTCAAAACCTAGTTCTAGGAAGTTAAAATCAAATTTCAAATGTAATTATTATTATTATTGGTTACGTTTTCAGCTTTATATACACACTATAACAAATAATTTAACGTTGAATTATTTTTATTAATATAATTTAACTAATTATCTTTACCAGATTGGTAGAAGATTCACATTTAAGATTAATTTGCAAATGCAACTAATTAACCACAATCTGAGGTAGTATATATAGGTACATATTGTACTAATCCGTGCGTTTTGTGTTGCTTTGGTTTTTAATGTGTTTTCAGGCAAATGAAGATGAGAAAGATGTTTTGCAGATAAAGATCCAAACAGCTATTGCAGCTCTTAATGACCCTCTAAGTCCTATGAGCATTTGATGAAGAAAACATACACACAAATGTTGAGGGGTTCTCATTTTGGGGTCACTAGTATATAAATAGAAGGTTTCAGGAGCCGTGGTTTTTCTGGTCTTGATAGGAGTTTCTCTTCATTAAGTGCTATTTGGTTTCTACCTCCTTTTACTTCACACTCAATGTTTTCATCAGTGAAGAGTCTTCAACTTTGTTAACTAGGAACCTTTGCAAGTTGCATCCCTTTGTGTCGTTAATTAGTGTATTAAAATGTTGTTCTTATGATATAATAAAAGTGCATTTCACATCATTGTGGATCTAATATCTTTTTTTTTTCTTTAATTCTTCTGTAATTTTTCTAATACGGCCTGTAATATAATCCCACTTCAAAAATCACACGTGTGACTCATAGTTAGTATAAAGTTATTTATTTTGTGTGCATAACAAAAATGATAAATTTTATATTTGAGATCTCAGATAATGATCTATCAAAATCCCTGTTTGTATAGAACTATAATTCTTGCATAGAATATTTTAAAAAGATTATTTTATTATCTTATGTTTTATTCTATCACACATTTATCTCATCTCTCTTTTTATTGTATACAAAGTTATATAAATTTATTTTACGAATATAATTTCTCTAATACAATACTGAATGGATGAAATAATAAAGGAATTTTATTTACAGGGAAGGATATGAAATTTACTAGAAGAACCTTTTGATTAGAGCTAATTCAGTTAAGTCAATAACATTAAATAGAGTCTCACAGTTGAAACTTATAAAAAACTACGCCACCTTAAATTTTAAAACGAAAAACTGCACCTAGAATCTGATAAACTAGGAGTACTCAACATGAAGATTTCTGTTATAAATAGTACAAAGTCAAAGGTAGACAAACCAGGTTCAAATCCTCTGTTTGCTTGTTTATATAAAGTGACTTCATACCTGGTTTAGAGGTCTCTATAATGTAATTAATGTATCAATTAGAAGTGTCACATGGTCAACCTTACTTATTTAATCATAATTTTATAGGTTAAGACTAAAAAAGTGTACAGGATAAAAAAAATTCTACGATATAAAAAATTTGTAGATTTAAAAAGTTTAAATAATCAAGTGAAATAGTATTAGCCCATAACCAGCTCTTATTAATCCAATTATTGAAATATTTCAACAATTACTAAATGAGCAAAACAACAATAGACATATGAAATTCAGCAGCAACACTTTACGGTTATACCTTTATGCATTGTATGAGATAAAAAGACCTCTAACTTTTAAGGAGGACCATCTTCCAAAAGCAGAAAAATAAGCATACCAAATATTTAAAATATGCTTGTATGAAATAAAAAAAAACATTTGACATTAATGAATAAATTAAAAAAATAAATTATGTGAATCAAGAATTAATTTGCCACTATATGTTAAAATTTAAATTTATAGATTTTACATTTACAGATATAAATAGTCTTTCATATTTTTATAATAGGATAAGGTAAGATTAACTAAATGTCTCTCTAGTTTAATCTTGACAACCTTGCCGTATTCTCTGGATCTAATTCAAGAATTGATCATTCATGAAGAGCTGAAAAATAGAAATATAAGATATTTTTGCTATATTAAACTATGATTCAATAGCTGAAATAACAGACAATACAGAATAAATTACAGATGATCAGGATTTAATAATGGACAATAGGACAAGATATCCTTATGACAACAATATTAAGATCTGGTAATAAAAAAAATATCTAAACAAAATTTGTTGTTTTATTTTTAAAATAAAAAACCTTGTTTACGACTTGCAATCAAACTAGCCCAATATTATATGTTGTTTCAACATTTCCTTCTCAAAAATTTGAAAATGAGAATCAGAATGATAATAATTTGGTATTATAGTGACTATAATTATAATGAAAAATGAAAATAAGAAAACAAATCAAACACCTCTCAGTAATTGAACCTCAACATGGATTTACAACATGATCCAGTACTTGGCTTCCAATTGTGGTAGAAGCATCCTAGAACTCCTATACAAAATATTGCTTCAAGGGACATACAGGTAATGCAGAATACGAAAGAAATATGCCATATGGATTTTGTATCTTACCCCATTCACATATTAACGATAGAAGAAGAAGGGGATTCACAACAAAATCAAATGTCTCTCCAAGAAAATAAAAAAAATAAATAATAAAAATTTGTTCTCAGGTCTCTCTATATTGAGATTAAGAAAATCAAAAAATGAAAATATAAAGCAGAAATGGAATGCGTACCTTGTACGGAGTAGATGGTGACTTAACTAATAATTAAGCACATAAATCGAAAAAAATTTGGGATTAAGATTTGTTATGGATGAGTAGTTTTGACCTCACCATACTATTTTTATCTTTACGTTTGAATAACTTGAAATCACGTAAACTCAATCTCACTCGTATATTTTTTTTTTCCAAGCTAGGGTTGTTTCGTAGATTAGTCTGATACACATATTTTAGAACTATTTTAAATAAGGCTATTTTAATTATTTATTTAAAAAATTAAAATTAAAAAACTTTAAAAAAATTTGAATGAAACTGGCCTAGTACCAAAATCCAAATTCACATCTCTAGTCAAAATTTAATATTGACCGGAATTAATGAAATAAAAATAATAAAATAATAAATATGAAAATAAAAGATAAAAGATAAAAAATTTTAAAAAAGTAGAAAAAAGTTTAGTGATAAAATTTTTATTTAAAAAGATTTCAAAAATAAAGTTTTATCAATATTATTTAAAATTAAAGAGAAAATATAAAAGAGGAATATTTTTGTCTAAAAAACGTACTATTTGTAAGTTTAAAAAATCATAAAAACTGAGATAAAAAAAGAATGAAAATAGAGCAACTAGTTCAGCGTAGACATGGGCAACGGGGCGAGTCGGGGGTGGGTTTCACATTCCTCGTCCTCGTCCCCGACACCCCGTGTCCATCCCCATCCCCGTCCTCGTCCCGTCCTCGTCCCCGCCAGGTTTAGAATATTAAACCCGATCCCCGTTCTTGCTTGGGTTCGGAGAAACCCGCCTTGTACCCGTCCCCGGTATTTTTTATATTTATATTTATATTTTTTTATAATTTATTAAATTATTATATATTTTTTAAAATTTATATAATTTATTGTTTTTATAACCTTATTAATTTTATATAATATTTTAAAATAATAAAAATATTTTAATAATTTTAAAAGCGGGATAGGTTCGGGAACGAAAATGAGGCAGGTATAAATATCCCCGTACCCACCTCCACCCCCACCCCACTTTTAAAAATCGGGTTTTACCCGTCTTCGATCAACTCAAATTTTTCCTGTCAAACTCGAGACGGAGACGGGATGAGCGGGTCGGGAATGGGTCAAGTTGCCATCCCTATCAATGGGTAGCATAAAAGCATCAACGAAGGAAAGTTAACATATTTAAGAAAAGAATTTTTACGAGGATAAAATTGAAATTGGTCTTAAAAAAAAATCTTTATTTATATTCCAATATATTACGTGGCTATATGATATTATAATAGGTTGGTTTTCACGCAACCTAACTTCCGTTAGTAAATTAAATAAATCATAAAAAAAATATAAATTTAAAATCATTCTATCTTTATAATATATTTGAAATTTAACTTTTTCTTTATAAAAAAAATATTTTTTTTATTAATTTAATCAACGTGGAACTTGATTAAAACATATAATAAATTATTTTTATCAAACTTTTAAATAATTTTTAGAAAAATTAGATTTATTTTTAATTTTGTTTTTATATTAATATATTCAAGATCTCTATATTTTTCAAAAATAATAAACATATTTTGATCCTTACACCTATATACATTAACAATAGAATTTAACATTCATTTAAAATAATTTTCAATAGAATCAATTATTAACATTTTCTGAATGATACAACTCTCCATCTTTAAAGAATTCAATTACATGAACTTTTTTCTTGAGTTATTTTAGATTTTTCAAATATTATGCTACCATTGAACATTGAGACTATTGTTATTTTTCTTTATAGTAGTAACACTTCACCTTATTTAGGCCTCTTTTTGTAGACTTTTTTTTTGTCCACCCTTGTAGTGAGACTTGTTCCTTCATTTGAAAGTTCCTCACATCTAAGTATCTTTTTACCATTATTGATATGATTGTCTTTTTATATTTTTTCTTTTATCTTTTTAAAGGATGATAATCACATCATCTAACTTGATTGTATTCTTCTAATTAGTAAGAATCTCAACAATGATCTATATGATTAAGACAAAGAAGTTAATAAAATAGTTACTTTCTTTTCATCATTTATCTTTTCTTTTATATTTAACAGTTGAAAAATTAGATGGTTAAACTTATTAATATGATTATGTGAATTATCTCCTTTTTCATTATGTGTAGACGTCTATCATCAAGTACAAATAATTGGTTAATGATTTTGACACATAGATCACCAACTTGTTTCACATATCCTTAGATGTTATCTCATTCAACATAATTACTCGATTTCAAGAGCAAGATCTAACCAAATAGTACTTTGTAATTTTTTTCCTTGAATAATCTTCCACTTATTATTTGTCATCCTTTTAGTGCACTAAAAATATTTTATTATGCATTGCCATATAATAAAAACTTTCTTTTCCTTTAATAGTGATCCTCAAATTCCACTTCACTAGCCATGATATAAAGCAACTATAAAAAGAATCACTACAACAAAAAAGTTTTAGAGATCATTACTTAGAGAGCAGTTAAGAAAAAACCTCTCTTTAAGTGTCACTTAGAAAGCGGTTGACATGTTTCAATGCTCTGGAAATTAGATTAGGCCAGGTGACACATTACTTGGAAAACAGTTATGGGAAGCTACTTTCCAAGTGGAACTTAGAGTGCAGTTCTGCTTGTAACTATATTCTAAGTTCCACTTGAAGAGAGGTTAGCCTAACTGCTATCTAAGTGAATGTCATCTTCAATCTTATGACGTTTTCCTCATTTCTTAGAATCCAATTTCAAATTCATCTTTCTCTCTTCTCTTTTTGAAAAATGAAAATGGTTTCATTGCTGTGTTTGGAGAACTGCTGGTTGTTTTTTCCTTTAACCCTAGCTTTTCTACATTGACAACTCCATTTTTTAGGTTAAGATTCCTATTTTTTCAATTTTTTTACAACATTTTTATTGTTTGTTTCAATATGGTTGTTTGGCTTGAGATTGATATTGTTTCTTCCAATTTTCTTCCTTTTCTTAATAGAAAGAACTAGATTTTATAATTAGCTATATGTTATGTATTTGATGTTATTTTAGCTTGAAATTTGATTGAATTATTTTATACTTAATTGTTATATTATTTGTTAGTGAAGAATAAATCTCACTAGAGTATGATCTTGGTTTGAATGTAGGGTACTGATTGGTATGTTGATTAATTAAAAAATTTGTATATGTTTAATATATATATATATATATATATATATATATATATATATATATATATATATATATATATATATATATATATATATATATATATATATATATAT
Source organism: Canavalia gladiata (assembly GCA_037954105.1). Classification (NCBI taxonomy): domain Eukaryota; kingdom Viridiplantae; phylum Streptophyta; class Magnoliopsida; order Fabales; family Fabaceae; genus Canavalia; species Canavalia gladiata. The sequence goes on from CM075662.1 coordinate 28,398,192, forward strand.
ATATATATGGTTGTTTGTTAGTAGAGAGTAACACTCAATAGAATGTGAGCTTGGTTGATCAAGTGCTAGAATTATTTGTTGATAATTTAGTTAATTTTAAATATTATTGGATGTTGTTTGTTATCAAATTAAGAGATAAAATTTTGGAGATATTAATAATATAAGGGAGATGTTGCTGATTTCTTTTCTAAATTTGTGTAGTACTCTAGTAGTTGTAAATTATATTGTATGTAGATTTAATTTTTTGAGTTGATTAATTAGAATTCATAATGGTTGACCTATATAGGATAGGATACAAAGATGAACTAATTATCTTGACATCACAAACTTACCAAATATTTTACATCCCCAATCCTTTAGATAATGCATGGTCAATTATCTTTGTTAAATAAAATATGTGAGAATACAAATGCTGAGAATATGCCATAATACATTAGTGTCGACGATGATCCTTTTTTGGATTTACAAAATCATCAAACATTGATGAACTTGAGGGTGATGATTGGTTTTATGCGAGACATGATCATGTAAAAGGTATTGGATAATTATTTCACATAATACGAGGATATTTAAAGAGTATAAAACAAATTAAAAAGAAAAAAGCATAAATAAGCCGGTTTTCTTTTAATATCATGATATATCATTTAAATTATAATTATTTATTATTATTTACTAATAAATTCTTTTTATTGTTTGCTTTTTTTGACATCATCAACTAATATAGATTGAAGTTAATGATATCTCACATTTCCATGGAAGAACATTACACAATAAGGAAGGGAAGCAAGAAATTGAAAGGAATTAATTAACTTTAAGATTATAATATTATTTACTTGAGTTATTGACATATGAATCCTAGCTTATATCATAATACTTGTTAATTGGATTAAGTAGAAATGTTGTATTTATTTTATTTTCTAATTATATGTAACATACATAATATTTTATATAATATAATAGATGCTTTATGAAAATTTAATTAATTTTATTTATAATATAAATTAATATATTGCTTCTATCAAGTATTTTGAAAATTTCAAAATTTTAATAAAAAAAGGAAAATTTTTCATTTTTAAAAAAAATTAACAAAAAAAATTTACATTGAAAAATAGTTTACAAACCGGTCTCCAAATGCATACGTGGTAAAAAAAAAACAATGTAGAGAGCGTTTCTCTAACCACTCTCCAAGTTTCACTTATACAATGGTTCAATTTGAGTGAAACTTAGAAAGCATGTAGTGAACCACTCTTTAAGTGCAATATCGTTGGAGAACGGTGAATTGTAGAATGGTATAAGAATGTGTGTAATCATTCTCTAAACCTTTTTTGGTGTAGTGAATTCACAAAGTAATAAATGAAAAAACACCTCCAAGTTAGTAGGCAATGATACGATAGATGACATCTAGAAAGTACCTATCAAAGATGCATAATACCAAAATAAATAAAATATAAATATAAGAATACAAATTTAGTATGGTTTGATCACTTTAACTTACTTTTACTATCTTAAAAAAGATAAAAATAATTTTATTGAAAATATTTTATTACAACATACATCTAATAACTCAATTACATACACTAGTCATAGATAATGTGTATTGACTCATTTATAGATAATGTGTTGTAATCAAAAATTAAATATCTACTTATAAGAAGAACTTTTCTTCTTCTTAATTAAACTAATCCATGTAAGATTTGACTCACATTAACCCGTATTAATTTTTTTATGTTGTTAATTTTTCATTATTTTTTTTCTAATAAATAAAAAATCTTAAATTCTAACCGTTAAGATCTCTTGTTAGCCATTTTCCTCCATAGTAGTAGAAAAATATATTTTATATTAATTTAAATTACTTTTTATATTGATTTTTTTCTGATATAAATTCAACTAATATAAATTTAGCAACCTTTTACATCCATCAACGAATTGATGTAATTTTTTTTACATCAATTATAAAAGAAAACCAATATAAAAAAATTTATTTTTTCACATCAGTTGAAAAAATATCAATTTAATAAATTGAAAAAAATTATAAAAAATTATCTTAACCACCATAATTATATATATATATATTTAATAAAAAATAAATGTATACATCATCTAATTCTTTTAACAAAAAAATATTAACATATAACTTTAAGATATTATTAAAAAATATTCACTACTACAAAATTAATTTTTTACAGATCATATTTTAAAGCATTTTATAAATAAAATACTTTAAAAAATAATATAAAACATATTTTAAAATATTTAAAGTAAAAAATTATTACCACATTTATACTTTAAAATATTTTAAATACTAGTATAAAGAAATAGTATGTAAAATAATACTATTTTTACAACACTTATAATAAAAAATGTTTAAAATTTAAAATATATTAATATTTAAATTTTTTTAAAATTATTTAGTTTTACTGTTATTAATTTACTCTTAGTGGTATATTCCTTTTCTTCTTCTCCCATTGCGTTTTCTTCTTCCCTCCTGCATTATTATGTTTACGTTTTTGTTACTATGATTGTGTTGGTTCATGCTCATTGTCTTGCTGGTTCTTGCTCGTTCGCTCAATACCAATATTGATTTGTTCTTTTAGCTAGTAATCATTCTTCGTTATATGATTATGCTAGTTTATTTAATTTATCACTCTTAATTTTGCTAAATCCCTAAGTTTTCATTTGCTCATTCTTTTATTATTTTGGGTTTAGTTTAGTGATTTGTATTTCTTCTCATTCTTTGATTTGGTTAGCAAAACTAACAGTTCCTTAAGTTATGTGGATTTGATGACCGAGTCTTTAATAAACTTGTAGTACTATTTTGTACTTTAGTTTGTTTGTGTGGCATATATAAATAATAAAACCTATTCCGCTTGATTGAAACTGAAGTGATTGACTACTAAAAACAGGGAGGAAAGAACCAAGAAATGCAATTAGTTTGATTTCCTCTTTTACTTTGGAATGTTATATATCTTACTAGCTGTTGGATGACCTATATGCTCTAAATAAGTAGTAGGCAAGATGTAGTTCTAACATTTGAATTTAAATAATTTAGTGAGGAATTCTTCAAATTTAAAACCCTTTACCAAACCCCTTCCAATATTTGGGATAAAAAAAATGATTATACTACTGTTAAATCTGATCAAAATAAACCTGTGTGTAACACGATGCAACTCTCTCTACCATTACCTCCTTTGCTATACTCATACAAACAGAACATAGGAAGTGCTTCCTTTTTCTTTCATGCACACTCTCCATTGCCTCATATATTAAGCTAACTAAAATGATATAACTAGTAGAGTTTTCGAGGTTTATTTTTTATATGGTTTGAGGTAAGGTGAAGGTGTATAGACCTTACTGCGGGAAAAGTAATAGTTTCATTGAACTAAGATTTAAATTACTTTGATATAAACTGATGTCATGGAATTTCCTGACAGTTGGTTATCAGTCATCAATACAATATTTCACAAAACTATTTGTTCAAAATTGTTTATGCTTATTTATGCATCATTTTAATTTTGAGAGCCATACCTCAAACATCGTTTATATAATTTTAAGATATAACTAGCAAATTGCATGGATGCTTTAAATCCTGAAATTGATTGGTCTCTGGCTCTCATTTCACTTTCACCTTCATAGGATCAAATCAAACGTTTTCATTGAAAATTATACTTCACTGAGATATAATTGCATTCAATATGTGATTGAGCTTGGTGTAGAACTTTTTGCTCTACCTTATATTCTCTTCATCTAACTCTACTATTCAGCTATTACTTAGTAGTTATAATAAAGTTCTGATACATGTGCCTCCAGGATGTATGGTGTAACTAGATTTATATGCTTAAGTCTAGCATTCAATTCAAATGCTTTCTTCTTGATATTATCACCCTCTTTCAAGTCGTATATGTACAATGGTTATTAATATTCTTTGGACTTTTGGTTCACCTGTGTTACTTAATTATGAAATGATTTGGTAGGTTTGGTATATTCTATGAAAAATATATAACGGCAACATAGGCATACGCTTGCACAAGTCCTCACCACATCACCAAAGATGACGCTGACTCACATAACTTGTACATAGAGACCCAACAAAGGAGACTTGATCCAATGATGTGATGTGAGTGTTCCTACTTATGTGGTATTAATTTTAGAGACGCACACGCACACCATGAAAATATTTTAATTAATACATACCAAGTCTTTTAGAGACATATGCACATACATGTACACTGTTATTAATTTTAGAATATGCATGTGTACATCAAATGATGCAATAGATTGTAATGTGCGAGATATAAAAGTTGATAATTTTTATTATAGTTAGAGGAATTAGATTATTTATATAGCCGATTTTATATTTAAAATAATTAATTGTTAACAAATAAGGATAAGTTGATCATTTGTCATTATAATTTTTTTAAAAATCACTAAAAATAAATATTTTAAAATTAGAGATAATTTGATTCTAAATTTTTAAATACTAAAACCTAAATATATTTTAATAATATTTTTTTTACTTTAACAAAATCAACTTTTAATCGGTAAAAGTACTCTTATCCAAGCATATAATTAGCCCTGACTTTAGACATAATTAATACATAGATTCTGTAAATCCTGGAGAAATTGAGTTAGGAAGACACTTCACCTTTGGTTAATTAGACTATGATAGTGGTAGTGGACCATCCTTTCTATGAGTTTGGACATTAGGAGTCTTTCATAAAAAATAAAATTGTTTTAAAAAATTTAATACATTATTACTATCAATGTGGCTAAATAGTCTACAATAAAATTGACCTTATAATAAAAATATACTTATAATTAAAAAAAATAAAATAATAGGTTACTACTTATTACCTTATTTCATTTGCATTTCCCATAGTTCACAACACATGAGTGAATGATAGGGTAGAGGAGTAGCTACTAACCACAAGTCTCACTCACTTGTCAAATGAACCGATATAGGGAAGGCTCAAAGATGTGAGTGAGTATTAAATGAGTATACAATAGTTTATGCACAAGAAAATGTGTCAGGACTTAGAACTTGGTAGTCCATATTGTCATGTGTGCTTTGTTTCTTGGAACGTTGCATTTCATCCAGCTGCAAAAAAATTCCATGATCCATACACATTTGGGACCTTCCACCCATCCCATTTGTAATGGTCTTTTAGTTGAAGGAAAAGGATGCTACTTACTCCGCAAATATGGAGTCATGCATAAAGTCTCCACCCCATATCATCCTCAAACAAATGGTCAAGCTGAAGTTTCTAATCGAGAGATCAAGAAAATCTTAGAGAAAACAGTTCAGCCTAATAGGAAGGATTGGAGCTTGCGCCTTGTTGATGCGTTATGGGCATATAGGACAGGCTACAAGTCACCCATTGGCATGTCTCCCTACAGGATTGTCTTTGGTAAAACATGTCATCTTCCAGTTGAATTAGAGCATAGAGCATTTTGGGCAGTAAAGAAATGCAACATGGATCTAGACCAAACAGGAATCCATATGAAGCTTCAATTGCAGGAACTTGAAGAAATTCGATTAGAAGCATACGAAAACTCCAAAATTTACAAAGAAAAGGTCAAAGCTCTTCATGACAAAAAGTTGGCAAGAAAGGAGTTTTCCGTTGGACAAAAAGTTCTCCTTTTCAATTCTCGGCTAAAACTTATGCCTGGTAAGCTACGCTCTAGATGGTTAGGACCATTTGTAGTTACTAATGTTTTTCCTTATGGTGCAGTGGAAATAAAAAATGAGGTAACTGAAAAAATCTTCAAGGTGAATGGACATCGTCTTAAACCATTTTTCGAAGGTTTTCAAGAGCACACGGTAGAAGAAGTGCATTTGCATAATGCCACATACTTGCAATAAATTCAAGAGAAGTCTCTCTCTCCCTCTCTCTCTTTCTCTTTCTCTCTCTCTTTTTCTCTCTCCCCCTCTCTCACATTCCTCGCTTATAAGTTTCAACTAATCTCTCAACTTCCTTCTTCACCTCTTAAATCATCCCAACTATTACACCACATTAAGCTTGCAGGAATAATAACTTGAGTGTTTTAAGAAATGGAGAAAGCTCTCACCAGGATCAAAATTTTGTTCCCTACTCTCGCCAGAAATTTTCTTAAAGACATTTACAATTGCAGACTTGAACGATTGAGGGCATTAACACTCTTAGGCCTTCCAGAAGATGTCCGTTGGATCATTGAAGCTAAGGTACGTTTAGCAGGTGAATTTCAAGAATCATTTGTTAAAAACATGCCAGGTATGAGAAGAAGTTCCTATGCAAAGAAAAGAAGGGCAAAAAGAATTGGAGTTTGCTACAGGTGTGCAAGATGGACCTGTAACACAAGATGCAAGAACCCTGGAATGGTTTCAAGAAATCGAGAGGACAAAATTCAATTCATAAAGGATGGACTGAGTAAGGAGTCATTGGATGATATCATTCAGACTCTTGAGACGCATCCTAGTGGGCATGTACAAGGAGTCCTGCTTGATTTGTTTGAACTGTTCCGTAAGGAAAAAGCACGTTATAGTCTTGGGAATCTGACTTTAAAAGACCCTGTTGTCAGTTTACAAGAAAACTGAATGGGAAGCACATCCTCGACTCTTAGAAGACGTTTCAGCAGTTATTGGACGTAAAACCAAAGGAAGATGTGAGCCACAATCACAACTACTGTTCATTCTCACGCGTGTCTATTTGTCATTTACATTGTCTTTTCAATTTATTTGGCCACCATTTTTTGAAATTTTCACCCCTGCTCAAAGTCTTTCCCCTTTGACATTCACCTTTTCCTTGAACAAAAATTCAAACTTTTGCAACAAAAATTCAAACTTTTGCAACAAAAACTCAAACTTTTGCTACCAAATCCTGATCCCGCACTATTCAAGCGATCTCCTTGTCTGATATTGAGTCCCTATAAATTATCAACCTCTATGACATATTTTTTTCAAAAGAGACAGAAACACCATTTATGGATAGAATCAATACTATCTGTGTTTTTGGTAGGTCTAACCTTGGGAAGGATGGAGAATTTCAACATGCAGCTTATACCCTTGGTAAGACATTAGCTGCAAGAAAAATCAATCTTGTTTATGGGGGAGGGATTCATGGTTTAAAAGGATGTGTTGCAGGATCTGCACTCACAAAGGGGTGTAACGTCTTAGGTGTTGGCTTAAAAAATGGGAGCACCTCCTACTTCATCCTGGGTACTGAATTGAAGGTTGCAACCATGCATGACCGTATGAGACACATGTTGGTTAATTCTAATGCATTTATTGCATTACTTGGTGGTCTTGGAACAATGGAAGAAATTTTTACCATTATATTTTGGGCCTATCGGAATTTTCATAAAAAACCTTTGGGCTTATTGAATATTAATGGTTTTTATAATGGTTTGATGTCCTTTTTAGATCATGCAGTAGAGCAGGAGTTCATGCCACAATCCATGCGCAACATCATAGTATCTGCTTCAACTGTTGAACAACTACTTGAGATTTTGCAAAATCCTACATCTGAGCTCAGTCAAGCAATGCAGCTGGTGAACCAACCAAATCAGGATGGCAGAGACAAAAGAGAACCAGATACCACTCTTCGGTTATAACTTTTCCTTACTTTGGTGGTTTTCTCACATTTCTTTTCCTGTCATATGAAATTCCATCTAAGACATTGGGGACAATGTCTTGGATAGGTTGGGGGGAGGATGGTCCTATATATAAAAAAAAAACCCAAAAAAAAGAAAAAATAAAAAAAATTAGGTTAGAATCATAAGCTTGCTTTGAGTAAGATGGCTGAGTAAGGAGTTACACTTGACTCTTGATACGCATCTTATGATTAAAAAAAAAATTGAATGTGGAAGTATGTTTTTCTTTAGATTTCATAAAATAATTGAAGCAAAATGATTTACATTTTGAGATTAATTAGTTTGGCAACACATATTTGAACTAGATAGATTAGTGACACGCTCGTCGCAAACGCGCAAAAATAATTTCTAGATTTTCCCCAAACTATTGGTATAGTATAAGGTGCAACCTAGGTCATCTCCCAAAGACCATTTCATATTCTTAAGCAAATTAGGAGAAAATTAGAACAGGGGGATTTTGTAAAGATTGATATTGAGTTCTAAATGCAAAATACAGAATGAAATTAATTTGACTTAACAATTATCAACTCAAGGAATTCAGAGGCTATTTTCTTAACTAATCATTGATCACTAAAATCATGCATTGTGTTTATCAACCTAGGATCATCTGGAACCCCTAAAATGATCATTGAATTCTCTACTGAGAAACCTCTCAGAATTTAATTGATTATGATCAACAAGATTAGTAACCACTTAATCTTTTATCTAAACCAATTTCACAATCAGAATTCAGTTGAAGTAAGTAATAAAATGAAAACCTTCAATTCAATTACTTAATTTCTACTCTTCAAACTTTTGGAAAATGATTTACCAATCAAAAACCAATTATAAATCAATTATGCATTAATCAAAATATGTCAACCGATCAAACTTTGATTAAAGAATAAAATTGAAGAATATAGTGAAGTAGAGTAGAAACCACTTAATAAGCATGTAAATAAAGATCAAGACCTCAAAGTTAAAATGAAAATAGCTTGAATCCTTGAATTGAAACTACAAACCTAGCCTTCCATGAAGGAGGCAAACTAACAACAAATAAATCCTAAGCCTTCCATGTAGGAGGCAACTAACAACAAATAAATCCTAAGCCTTCCATGTAGGAGGCAACTAACAATAAAGAAAAACTAAGCCTTCCATGTAGGAGGCAAACTAACAAGAAAGAAAACCTAAGCCTTCCATGTAGGAGGAAAAACTAACAAGAAAGAAAGAAAGAAAGAAAGAAAGAAAGAAAGAAAGAAAGAAAGTGGTATTGGAGTTAATCTCCAAAATGGTGTGTGTTTCTCCTCTTGTAAACCCCTCTATTTATAGAGGATTTGTGAGGCATCATTGATAAGCATAGATTTCATAAATAATTATCTCTCACTTTTATCTCATTAAGACTTCTTATATAATCAATTAAGTGATCTTTGTCATATTTTATGAGTTTGGGTTCATATGAAGTTTAATTGAATTTCTTTGCTTACCCGATTAAAATGACATTATTATAGTATTTTGAGCATAATAGGAGTTTTAGACATCCCAAAATCATGAAATCTGTCTTGAATGAAATCTTAAAGAAGTGTCCACAGTTACAAAGCAAGATCAGACTCTAAATGGGATGTTTAGGACTTCGAAATTATCTGAAAATATGAGATAGTGTTGCTGACCTGAAATTTGAACAGTGTGCAAAGATCCGGCCATATCTTGAGATACAGAAGTCATATTGAGATGAAATCAACTTTGTTGGACAGCTAAGATCCGGGGCTACAACTTTTGTTTAGAAGTCAAGCTCTAATTCAGACATGTGAACATCCGAAATTGCGGTGCAAGAAAGTCAAAATTGTTGTGCTCATTGGTGACAAAAATTCAAAAGTGTTTTGCATTTTCAACAAAGCCCATGTGAAAGCAATAAAAGGGTAGAAAAGTAATATCCTAGTTGGTGACTTTCTGAAGATGATGCCTCAAAAATCCCCTATAAATAGAAGGGTTTACAAGAGGAGAAACACACCACTTGGAGATCAACTCCAATACCATTTTCCATCTTTCTTTCTTTCTTGTTAGTTTGCCTCCTAAATGGAAGGCTTAGTTTTTCTTTCTTGTTAGTTTGCCTCCTACATGGAAGGCTTAGGTTTTCTTTCTTGTTAGTTTGCCTCCTATATGGAAGGCTTAGGTTTTCTTTATTGTTAGTTGCCTCCTACATGGAAGGCTTAGTTTTTCTTTCTTGTTAGTTTGCCTCCTACATGGAAGGCTTAGTTTTTCTTTATTGTTAGTTGCCTCCTACATGGAAGGCTTAGGATTTATTTGTTGTTAGTTGCCTCCTACATGGAAGGCTTAGGATTTATTTGTTGTTAGTTTGCCTCCTTCATGGAAGGCTAGGTTTGTAGTTTCAATTCAAGGATTCAAGCTATTTTCATTTTAACTTTGAGGTCTTGATCTTTATTTACATGCTTATTAAGTGGTTTCTACTCTACTTCACTATATTCTTCAATTTTATTCTTTAATCAAAGTTTGATCGGTTGACGTATTTTGATTAATGCATAATTGATTTATAATTAGTTTTTGATTGGTAAATCATTTTCCAAAAGTTTGAAGAGTAGAAATTAAGTAATTGAATTGAAGGTTTTCATTTTATTACTTACTTCAACTGAATTCTGATTGTGAAATTGGTTTAGATAAAAGATTAAGTGATTACTAATCTTGTTGATCATAATCAATTAAATTCTGAGAGGTTTCTCAGTAGAGAATTCAAGGATCATTTTAGGGGTTCCAGATGATCCTAGGTTGATAAACATAATGCATGATTTTAGTGATCAATGATTAATTAAGAAAATAGCCTCTGAATTCCTTGAGTTGATAATTGTTAAGTAAGTAATTTCACAATCTTTTATTACTTAATTTCACAATCAGAATTCAATTGAAGTAAGTAATAAAATGAAAACCTTCAATTCAATTACTTAATTTCTACTCTTCAAACTTTTGGAAAATGATTTACCAATCAAAAACTAATTATAAATCAATTATGCATTAATCAAAATACGTCAACCGATCAAACTTTGATTAAAGAATAAAATTGAAGAATATAGTGAAGTAGAGTAGAAACCACTTAATAAGCATGTAAATAAAGATCAAGACCTCAAAGTTAAAATGAAAATAGCTTGAATCCTTGAATTGAAACTACAAACCTAGCCTTCCATGAAGGAGGCAAACTAACAACAAATAAATCCTAAGCCTTCCATGTAGGAGGCAATTAACAACAAATAAATCCTAAGCCTTCCATGTAGGAGGCAACTAACAATAAAGAAAAACTAAGCCTTCCATGTAGGAGGCAAACTAACAAGAAAGAAAACCTAAGCCTTCCATGTAGGAGGCAAAACTAACAAGAAAGAAAGAAAGAAAGAAAGAAAGAAAGAAAATGGTATTGGAGTTAATCTCCAAAATGGTGTGTGTTTCTCCTCTTGTAAACCCCTCTATTTATAGAGGATTTGTGAGGCATCATCTTCAGAAAGTCACCAACTAGGATATTACTTTTCCACCCTTTTATTGCTTTCACATGGGCTTTGTTGAAAATGCAAAACACTTTTGAATTTTTGTCACCAATTAGCACAACAATTTTGACTTTTTTGCACCGCAATTTCGGATGTTCACATGTCCGAATTAGAGCTTTACTTCTGAACAAAAGTTATAGCCTCGGATCTTAGCTGTCCAACAGATTTGATTTCATCTCAATATAACTTCTGTATATCAAGATATGGCCGGATCTTTGCACAGTGTTCAAATTCCACGTTAGCAACACTATCTCATCTTTTGAGATAATTTCGGAGTCCTAAACATCCCATTTAGAGTCTGATCTTTCTTTGTAACTATGGACACTTCTTTAAGCTTTCATTTAAGATAGATTTCATGATTTTTGGATGTCTAAAACTCCTATTATGCTCAAAATGCTATAATAGTGTCATTTTAATCGGGTAAGCAAAGAAATTCAATTAAACTTCATATGAACCCAAACTCATAAAATATGACAAAGATCACTTAATTGAACATATAAGAAGTCTTAATGAGATAAAAGTGAGAGATAATTATTTATGAAATCTATGCTTATCACTACTCCATATAGTTTCCTTATTAATTTCTTGTGCCATGTTGAACTTTTATTTATTATATATATTTGAAGTTGTAGGACTTTTATTATTTGTGTGGATGAGATTTTTTTTTTCAGTGTGCTAAATGGTGCGTTTTTCTAATAGGAATGCTATTTTTTGCATGATCCAGACCATTCTTTTTTTTACTTTGCTTGTATATATATGGCATTACTTTCCTTGATTTTCAAATCCTTAGATGATTAATGATTAATTTTTCTTTTTTTTTTGTTTTTTGAGACTTTCTAATGTACTTTGTTTAGGAGTTGCTACTAAAACTCTAAAAGGAATCATCTGTAAATAAATGTTGTATTAAGTTAGAGAAAAGATATCATTGTTTTAAAATAAGAACTTTTTTTTTTGTGTGCACCGCAAGTTTATTTTATAGGGAAGATATTTCAAATTAAAAATTATTGTGAAATGCATGATTATTATAAAATAATCATTAATATATATATATATATATATATATATATATATATTTTAAAATTTCATAATACTATTTATCATCAAAGTTGATTTAGATTGATTTAGAGTAGAAGCTTGTGGAATCTAAAACTCGAATTATAGCATTACATATGCATAATATAATATGTATACATGCATTTTACCTTAGTTTCCTGTTCAAGAACAATTTGTATATTATGTTTAGCATAGTATACAAGTTGTTCTTGAATTGTCCAAAAGTGGACAATTTAAGATTATAAATTTTTATTTTGTAAATTATTATATGTTTGAATTCTTGATATAAGAATATCATAGTTTGATATTTTCCATTGTTCTCTAAGTACATGCCTAATATAGGAGATATTATATATCACCTATATTAAGTTATGTTCTTGGAGAACTAAGGAAAAATCCTGTCAAAAACTTCTTAAATCAAGAATAAGAGTCATACAATAATATAATATAAAATTAATAATCTTGGATAGGATAGGAGCCCAATCCTTATAGGATGAAGTAGACATCAAACATATAATCATTGCATATTAACATTAACTTTCCAAACTGAAAATTGTTGTTGTTAAGTAGGAAGAATCAATTATGGATCAAAAATGGATGTTTGACAATCGTTTGTTAGATGAATATGAGAATGGAGTAAAAGAGTTTATAAAATTTCTAGTTGATCATACAGAAAATCTTGATAAAATCATATGTCCTTTTTTAAGTTGTTGTTAATCAAGGAAAATTAATGTGGTTGAGTTAGAGGATCATCTAGTGTGTTATGGAATAGATCAAAGTTATACATATGTTGGACAAGACACAGTGAGATAAGGGATGATTTTGATGATTTGAGTAATCTTGAAATGTTTGAAAAAACAAATACATATTAAGATGATCGAATTAATGATACTACAAATGCAGTGAAAGAGGATCTTTAAGATTGTCCTGAAATCTTTGAGAGGTTGGTAAATGATGGAGAGAAATAATTGTATGATGGTTGTACAAAATACTTAAGATTGTTAGTAGTTTTGAAGTTGTATGACTTAAAAGCTAGTAATGGATGGTCAGACAAAAGCTTCACAGAGCTACTTATACTTTTGAAAGATATCTTGCTAGAGAATAATGTGCTTCCTAATCAAACGTATGAGGTTAAAAAAATGTTATGCTCTATTAGCATGAGCTGTGGGAGGATACATGCTTGTCCCAATGATTTTATTTTATTTAGAAATGAATATGCACACTTAAAGAATTGTCCCAAATGTAATGTCATGCGATATAGGAAGAAAGAATAAACACCAATGAAGGTGGTTTAGTATTTTCCCATAATACCGAGATTTAGATGTATGTATCATAGTCCTGAAAATACAAAATAATTGACATGGCATGCAGATTATAGAATTAAGGATGACAAACTTCCACATCCTACAGATTCACCTTAGTGGAGCAAAATTGATGACGACTATCCTGATTTTTGACAAGAACAAAGAAACCTATGCTTTGCATTATCTACTGATGGAATAAACCTACACGATCTTCAAAGTATCTCTCATAACACTTGGCCAGTGATTTTGATGATTTACAACCTACTTCCATGGTTATGCATGAAACGTAAGTTTATGATGTTGTCTATGTTAATTTCTAGACCTGAACAACCAGGAAATGATATAGATGTATACTTGGATCTTTTAATTGAAGATTTGAAAGAAATGTGGGAGGTGGGTGTGGAGGTGTTTGATGGGTACATTGAACAAAGATTCTTATTAAGGCTATGTTGTTTGGTACATTTAATGATTTTCCAACATATGGCAATTTGTCAGGGTACAATACCAAAGGTCAATGTGCATGTCCTATATGTGAAGAGAATACAGATTGGAAGCGATTGCAACATTGTAAGAAAAATGTATTTCTTGGACATCATAAATTTTTACATCCCAATCATCCTTATCGAAGATGGAAAAAAGCTTTCAACAAGAATACTAAATACGGTAAGTCTCCTATTCCATTGACAGATGATCTGTTGTTTGAAAAGGTAAAGGATTTGAAGATTAAATTTGGCAAGCCTTTTTCCAAAGAGCTTGTTACAAATTGATTGAAGAAATGGTTAATCTTCTTTGAATTGCCATATTGGAAGTCATTATATGTAAGACATTTTCTTGATGTAATACATATTGAAAAAAATGTTTGTGAGAATCTTATTGGTACATTGCTTAATATGAAAGGAAAGAGTAAAGATGGCATCAATTCAAGATTAGACTTAATTGATATGGGAATAAGGATAGAATTGGGATCGATATAGAAGGAAAAATGCATGTATTTACCTCTAGGTGCTCATACTCTATCTAGACAAGAGAAAATTATATTTTGTAAATTTCTTGATGGAGTTAAAGTTTTAGAGGGGTACTCTTCAAATATTAGAAACCTTATATCAATGAAAGATCTTAAGTTAAAAGGTTTAAAGTCTCATGATTACCATGTTCTCATGGAATATTTGGTACCAATGGGTATACGTTCCATTTTGCCCCTAAAAGTATGAAGAACCATAACTAAGTTATTTTTTTTCTTTAGGATGATTTGTAGTAAAGTACTTAATCTTGCAAGGTTACCTTCTTTGCATAAAGAAATTATTGTAACTTTGTGTGAGCTTGAAATGTATTTTCTACCTTCATTCTTTGACATAATGGTTCATCTAATCATTCACCTTGTTACAGAAATTTAATTATGTGGACTAATTTATATGAGATGGATGTACCCGATTGAGCGTTATATGAAGTTATTAAAAGGATATGTGAAGAATCGAAGTCGACCAGAAGGTTGTATTGTTGAAAGATATATAGTTGAAGAAGCTGTTCAATTTTGTACTGAATATCTAAGCAATTCCACAGGACTTCCAAAATCTTGTTACCAAGGAAAAATAAAAGGTGAGTGGATTATGGGAAATGATATAGTGACAATACCAAAGACTGGATGGGAGCAAGCACATTTATATGTTTTACATATAAAAATGATGTTGAGCCATTTATTGATAGACATAAGCATATACTTAGAAGTTTGAACTCAAATAGGAATGAAAATTGGATAATAAGAGAACATAACTGAGAATTTATAACATAGTTTAAAGAGCATATTTTTGCAGAGTTAGTTGTAAATCCTTTTCAATTTTAGATAGAATGAGGTGGTTAGCAAGTGGTCCTAATGTTCATTCCCTTTCTTATCCTGGTTATCTTATTAATGGGTATACATTCTATACAAAAGAATAGGATAGTTGAAGTATAATGCAAAACAATGGTGTGACCCTTGTAGCACAATCTTATATATGCAAATATGGAATATTTTGGCATCATTGAACGATCATGGGAGTTGGATTACACAAAGTTTAAAGTGCCTATGTTTGGTTGTAAGTGGGTTGACACCAATAACAGTGTTCAAATGGAAGAGTCAAGATTTTTGCAGGTGGATTTTAGTAGGAAGGGATATAAAAATGAGCTGTTTATTCTAGCATCTCAAGCTCAACAAGTATTCTATGTCACTGATCCTATTGATACAAAATGGTCAATTATGCTTCTATCCAACATAATATATATAAATCATGATCACTATTATGAAGAGACTGATATTGAAGATGATCCATTCCTAAGAATATCACAATCACTTGAGAATGATCTAATAATAGATGATGAACTATATATGGGATATGATCATGATGATGTAATTTGGATCAATCCATTGTTTTTGCATTAATAAGTGACAAACTAATGTTAATCCAACAAGTAAAAGGAAAATGTTAGTTTAAACTTTGTATGTAAATTACTTTTGTTTCATATTTACAATAATAATTTTTTTGTATTTTAATTAAACATGTTCTAATATGGTTGAAGGTAAATAGATTCTTCCAATGAGAATGATGCTCCTAAGACTCAAAAAAAACATGGAGTGACTATCATGAAGAAAGTTCATTAAAAAAATAAAGGAGTCAAACTCAAGGTATTACTTACTAATATAATATTTTATCATACTTCCTTTATATACATTTATCAAACTATCAATGGAATGATGCTAAAGGCCAACCAATTAAGCCTAATGGAGATTAATTGTTGATTTATCTTAGAACTATTACTCGACAATTGGTACCAATTAACTATGATAATTGAAATAATGTTAGCTTAAATCTTATAAAAAATAATGTAAACACCTACTTATGTCCGAGGCCTCCAACCATTAAATCAATCAAAAAGAAAACAGGAATAAAGAAAAACAGAAAAAAAGAAAAAAAGAAGAAAGAAAACAGAAATAAAGAAAAACAGAAAACAAAAAAAAACAGAGAACAAAAAAAAAAGAAAACAGAAACAGATAAATAAATAACAAAAAAAATAATAAATAAAAAACGAAAAATCAAGTCTGATATATAAAATTCTGAAAAAAACTAAAAATTTAAAAATAAATAAAATATATGAATAAATAAATACATACAACAAAAAAAAACGAAAATCTTAAGTTTCGGATTTTTGGAAAATTAATAAAAGAAAAAGAAAAAGGATAAAGGAGAAAAAAAACAAAAAGGAAAGGGAGAGGGACGAAATAGCAAAATCAAGAAAGAGGAGCAAAAGTTCCTATTTGCAAAAGAGGACAACTTGAAAAAAGGCAAGATTTTCAGATTTTAAAAAAACAGGGGCCTATAAAAAGAAGAGGGGAGAATCAGAGAGGGGCTTTTTGGCTTGGTTTTGGAATCGAATTTTGGAGAAGCTTCGGATTTCTTTGGAGGGAAAGGGATTCCAAGTGGAAACAGAGAAGAACTCAGAGCACAGTGGTTCTCGACAAGGAAGAATTGGAGAATTGTTGAATCGGTGCAGGGACGTGATCGAATCTTCTCAAACAGGTTAGCAAGATCATGATTCATCTGCGTTTTGAATACACTCTGCACTTGAAATGCATAATTCCGTAGGTTGAAATGAAGAATTTGTTCTTACAAGAAAATCTTGATTCATTGCTAATTACGTACGCTTAAATCAATTCCCCTATAATCGGTATAGAGTTTGAGGATCCAAGAATCAAATCTTGAGCTTATGAGATCGTATTGCACTCGATCAAGAAAGGTGATTTTCTGTTTCTCAAATAGGATTGCCATGTTTTGGTTTCGAGAATTGCATTTAGAATACGCATATAGGATTGACAAAACTGAGAGGCGAGTCTTGATTCCATCACTGTACATGCTGAGTGATTCGTAAAGATCAAGGGTCTAGGAATTTAAGTAAACGTAGGAGGTCTGGTTGGCTAATCACCATAATGATACTTCCATAATCAATCACCAAATTCCCCAAGGCCAGTTAGCATTGCTTCTCAGTAGATTTGAGAAAAAGCATGGCTTGCAGAATGCTGATGATCAGCAAAGTAGAAGCCAATTTGATCAAGATTGTAAAAGGCAGAATGTGGAAAGCAGAACTGAATTGAAATCCCAAAGTTGTTCATGCATATATCCTTGTATTATTTATCCTTAATTGCCCCAAGTTTCTGCCATACCATTATATGGAAGGATCATCCTTCGTAAATAGAATGCTCCCATGAATTTTGTTGGGACATAAGCCTGGAGGTTCCATATACGTGTAGAATTGCTCGCCAATTAAGAATAAAAGCTATCATGCCTCCCTTTTTATCCTGGTTGCATGGTTTTGATATTTGAGCAATTTCTGCTCAGAGATGTTTTTTAGACAGCATCACATTTGGGGAATTTTTTTCATGGTCCTTGCACTATGTGGTTTGGCAAATATAACTCCGTCTGCTAAGCCTTCTTATGAGTAATTATCTGCTGAAAATGGCGAGCTGGATTACCTATGTCTGGGAATGAAATAAGGAGATAAGGTCCATGATTTCTTGACAAGAGAACTTGTCCTAAGGATTAAGCAATTTATAGGCTGATAACCAGAGGCTGGTTGGTGTGCCTCTCATTTCCAATCTTGAGAATGAGCAAGGATACACAAACTCGTCACATTTGAGACATGGGACAACAGATTCTCTAGGCTAGGCAAGATGAAGCTAACATCTTAAGAGTGAGTACAGAATCTGGTTGGAACCACTTAACCAGAAGAATGTCAGCACTAGAGTCATAATGAAGTGGTTTGGAACACTATCAGAAAACTTGATTAGGATTGGTATGGATGAGTCTCCTGTCAGTCATGATCTCTAGGAATCAACTGCAAATGAGTAGCATGTAGTTTTCACAACATCAAATGCTCAACCAGACGCAAGAATATCAAAGGCAGTAATAATTTCATGAAGAATTAGAAGTTAAACTCATTTATGACTTCCCCACTGTTGTCAATAGCAAGAGCGAGGCTGTGATCATGATCCTGGTAGGGAAAGAACCTGCGATCAAGCTTCACAGGTTTCTCAATGCAGGCATAAAACTTACACGAATTAGGAACTAAGGGATGTGCACTAATGGATGTTCGATTCCCTAAGAATGACACTAAAAGCTTGGCTCTTGTAAATTGATCTTACTGCTTCTGTTCCAAAGGTGGATGCCACTCCTACAAAAGAAAGGATTTCCTTCGCACCACTACCTTGATGTTGAGCCAATACATGCAAACCGGATAGGGTAGGATATATTTAAAACCTGAATGCCATATCACCATATTGATGTGGGGTTTAGTGGTTGGAGCGCCTATATGTGAGCCCTGTGTCTTCACTTCGAACCTCACCCGAGACAATTTTGATTGTCTCTCCCAATTTTAATCCAAAGAAGTAAATGACCATACTACCCTGCTGAAATCCACAAATACCCAGTAGGTCCTTGCTGCAGGAAATTACCACACTACCCATGCTGAAATCTTTGAATACCCAATAGATCCCTACTATAGGAAACTACTATTCTGCCCCTAAACAATTCACTAATTCCAATTCTGTCCCCAAGAAAAAGAAAATTAATAAAAATTTCTAGAAAATTAGAAAATTAATAAAAATTTCCAGAAAATTAGAAAATTAATAAAAATTTCCAGAAAATTAGAAAATTAATAAAAAATTTCTAAAAAAATCAGAAAATTAAAACAAAATTCTAAAAAATCAGAACATTAGTAAAAATTTCTAAAAAATCAATAAAAATTCAGAAAATCAAAACAATTAATAAAATTCTAAAAATCAAAACAATTAATAAAAATTCCAGAAATTAGTATAAATTCGTGAGAACTCGAAATTCATAATTGCTACATAATCACATTAAAACCCCGTTTAATCTAATAATAAAAATAAAAGATCTCGTTATATTCATGCTTTCGTTTTTCAAAGATCGGTATCCTTTATAATTCATTTCTATATGAAAAAATATCTCTATTCTAATATTTTGGGATTTTTAAGTCTCACGCAATGAGCTCTAAATGGGGAACTGGCGGTTTACCTGCTGTTCAACATTTAGTAGTTCATATAGGCCCCTGTGCTGCCTTAGCCGCCTCGGGTCTTGTGCATGAGTGGACTTAGGGTCCCTTTCAAAACTTTAAAAATATCTTTTTCTAATACTTTGGAATTCTAGGTCTCACGCGATGGGCTCTAAATGGGGAACTGGCGGTTTACCTGCTGTTCAACATTTAGTAGTTCGTATAGGCCCATGTGCTGCCTTAGCCGCCTTGGGTCTTGTGCATGAGTGGGCCAAAAATCCCTCCCAAAGATAAAGCCTTCACAAACCAAATAATCTTTTCTCAAACACTTTTGAAGGTCAAGCCTTCATAAACTAGAACTACGTAAGCCTTGAGTTTCCCATTGCACCGGGGAATACGTAGGAGCAGGATCAAGTCCTGTCAGGCTAACCTCCATCAAGTATTTATTTTCACTCTAATAAAAGGGATCAAACTATTTTCAAATAATCACACTCAATTTAAGGGTACTGTTATTCGGAACAGGCGAGTGGGGTGCCTAACACCTTCCCCACTCGTAACCGACTCCCGAACCTAAATCTCATCCAGGGTTTTTCCAAATCTTTTTCCCTTAAATAAAAATTTGGTGGCGACTCCACATCATCAAAATCAACTTTTTTTCAAAATTTTAGCGAGTTCGTCGTCTCGTCGGAATTACGGTTGCGACAGATGGCGACTCCACTGGGGATATTAGAGAGTCAAGCCCAACAATTTGAGTGTTTTAATTTTGATCCCTTCACTGTTTAATTGCACGATTCATTTATCTATTTGTTTACTCATTTGTTGTCTGTTTGTTTATTCTCTGTATAACCCTAGGATAGATAAACAATAAATTGCTATATATCTGTGCAATTTCCCCAATTGCAGGTATCCCAAATTTATGTGCCCTCATATATTGCATATGCATTTATCATGAGTGGGGCCCTATACCCAGGTCTGAGTGCTGCCCAGGATTAGAGGGATCTAGTGGCGTCATGCTGGGGCTTACGTCCTGTATGGCTATCATGAAAATCCCAGCTAGAGTGCGTCCTATTCATAATGCCCCGCAACTAGTGGCTACTTCTACTGTTGTGGCAAGCATTGTGAATTGGAACTTGGCTCTAGTGACCTTTATACCTTAGGATTACAACCTACCTTGGAAAGGTTCATGCATTAAAAGCCCTAGATCCATAGGACAGGTCACCTCTCTAGGACACGAGGGCACGCCCTATTTAGACGACATCAGCTCTGTAAGACTTTATTTACCTGCGATTATAGAATTCTAAAAATAAAGAAAAGTGTACAAAAAAAAAAGAGGAAAGAAAAAGAGGAGAGAGAAAAACTTAAAAGAAAAAGTGTACAAAAAATTGTACAAAAAAGGAAGAGGAAAGAAAAAGAGGAGAGAGAAAAACTTAAAAGAAAAAGTGTACAAAAAATAGGAGAGAGAAGAAAAGAAAGAAAAAGAAAGGTGAGTCTTTTCGAAAAAGGGAAAATTAAAATGAGGAATAAAATGAAAAAATAACCAAAGAAAAGAGGGAGAGAGGTTAGTAAGAGTAACCATATTTTGTTGTCTTCATGCATACCCCATACATTAATATCATTCATTTAGGGTCTAACATACTTGTTTGTATCTTTTTCTTACGAGGGGTCAGGTTCTCGGTGACTATCGTGAAAGGGGGTGAAATGGAAATTAATGTGGAATCTGAACAGTTGAAGAAGAAGAGACGCATCGGTGTCAAAATAACAGACTTGGCCAGCTTAGAGGTGTTTGCAAACAAGTTGACAAGTATCCAGCAAATGGCCATCACCAAAAAGTATGGCAACATACTGAGGCTTTTAAAAGTCCAAGTGCAAGAAGGAGCCCTTACTGCCATGGTGCAATATTATGATCCGCCGCTCCGGTGCTTCACATTCTCAGACTTTCAGCTGGCTCCCACCCTAGAGGAGTTCGAACAGATTTTGGATCTGCCATTAGAGGGAGCTAGGCCGTATCATTACCTAGAACATCATTCCTCCTTCCGGGCAGTCGCACAGGCTTTGGGGTTACAGACTGGGGAACATTTGGCAGGTTATCAGACAAAAGGCCAAGTCAAGGGGTTCACTAGAGAATTTCTAGAGAAGTACATGCAACACTTAGCCGACAACAACCAGTGGGCTATATACATGGATGTGTTAGCCCTTACCATCTATGGGTTAGTTCTTTTCCCTTATATAGACGACTTCGTCGATCTGAGCGCAGTCGATATCTTCTTAGCCAAAAGAGATAGAGGAGAAAATCCCGTGACGGCCCTGTTGGCAGATGTTTATTGCACGCTGAACTTCTGTCATGAGAAGAAGAGAACAAGATTGATTTGTTGTCTACCTGTGTTATTCATATGGATCACCGCCCACATCTTCAGAAGGGACATGAAGACGCAACATCCCATATCAGATTTCTTGAACCACCAGCTGAAACAGATGAGCAATCTCGAATGGTCTTCCCACTTCGCCAACTTGACCGAAGACCAGGTTAGATGGCAACCTTCATGGCAACAAAGAACTGAGGTCATCTACCACTGCAAGGGGTTCCCGAATGTACCCCTCATGGGAGCTAGAGGTTGTATCAGTTATAACCCGATACTGGGACAGAGACAGTTGGCCTACCCTATAAAAGCCCCCCCGTCTGACGAACTACTGACTCCTTTCTACTTAAAGTATGAAGGAGACTTTGCCGAGAACCTCCGCAAAGTTCGAGAGGCATGGGAAGGGGTCACCCGCAAAGGAAAAGAACTGGGAGTGCGAAGCTGCGCTGCTAAAGAAGAATACAAACAGTGGGTTAGAGACAGGGTGCAACACATCAAATTGCCATTCAAACCATCTGTTCCTCCGTCCAAGAGTCAAATGGCATCCACAGAGTTTGAAGACGAGGTTGTCAAAAGCCTGAGAGAGAAACTAGAGGCCATGACCAAAAGAAATGCTCAGCTAGAAGAAGAGTTGCTGAAAGAACGACAAGAGAGCGCTGCGTGGCGAAGAGAAGATGAAGTGAATAAAGCTCTCTTAGCTTCTATCCGAGATCAACAAAAAGGAGAACGAGAGCGTGCTTCTCGGGTACACATGAACTTGCAAGCGGCCAACAAAGAGCTCGGCATGAGAGCACAAGAAAGGGACGCCGCACTCCAAGAGAACAGCCAGTTGAGGAATGCCTTGGAGCAGATAAGGGCCAAGGTCCGCAACAACCGAGAAGAGAAAAATCAGATCCTAGCTGCGAAAAAGAAAGCCCAAGCAGAGGCAGACAATGTGACAAAAGAAAGAAATGAATTGTTGCAAAAGATAGAGGACATGAAACAGCAAAGTGAAGGCCTACTCATAGCCTGGCAGGATGAGGTAAACGAGGAAAAATGGAAGGTCCTCGAGATCATAAGAATGCAGCAAAAAGGCATAAAGGATATACAAAAGGAAAGCGGGTGGTATAAAGATACGGCTGAACACTGGATCAGATGCTTTCAAAGGCTGGCATACATAGCGAATACAGCCATAGAAGAGTTACCGCAATCACTCAAGAAGGCGGAAGCTTCTCTGCATCCACTCCACACCCCGCCTGAAGTAGAGTTTTTCATTCAAACTTGTAAAGACCTAGTCTTAAGGATGAAAAAATATATTGTATTGGCCAAGCAAGAGGAAAGAAATGTAAAATAGACATCATCTATGTTGAATAAAACGGGCTCTTCTCTGCAATTCCACATTAATTTCCATTTCACACTCACAAGCACAAAAGATGCACACGATCAGCACGCTGTCGAATTCTGGTCCCTCCGCATCCGCCGCATAGTCAAATTTTTTTGTGTGTTATTATTAATTAACTTAAATGAATTTAACTCTTTCAAACAGGTAACAAAATAGCGGGCTTACGACTCCCCCGGCATTCATATAGCACCAGATCAAAAACCAAAATCATGAGTGAGCTGGAAACACAGAATGAGGAGCTCCGCAGTGAGGTCGCGGAATTAAAAGACCAAGTGGCTAAGCTTATGAAGCTACTTGAGAAAAACGCGGAGGGACCCGCAGGCACTGGGGCACTTGGGGCAGCCAATACATCTATGCCTCTTCAGACTGTCACCGAACAAGATTGGCCGTATGGCTTACCACCTGGCTATGAACCTCATGGGTCTCAAGAAATCTTGGCTGGCGAAAACCATAATGCGATACCGCTCCATATAAACCTTACTTCCCATCAGCCTCACCCAAACTTTCCTGCTGGACCTTCACACCTGAACCTTAACATTCACAACCCTCATACCAATCCACCAACTTACCTGCCTCCTGCTAATACAACGGGCTATCAACCATACTCACACCCAGCCTACGCAAACATGAACCCCCACCCTTATAATACAAACACTTCTTCTGCTTTCCCTACACATACAAACCCATCTTTCCCTCCTCATATTAACCCATCAACCACATATCCATATAATGTCCACCCTGACTATGCCCATATGAACACGACCGCCACGGAAGATCCTATATACTCTGTGCCAATCGCTGTTCATCCAGCAAACCCACACCAGCCACATCCCTACGGTCATGCCACAAGACCTAGGGAACCTTATGCTTTACCTCTTCAGGCCAGCCGGCCTCTAAATGAGCCATGGCCAAGAATGGCGGACCAAGAAGCCCTCCTCGGAGGGAGATGGACGCATCTAGAAGAAAGAGTTAGGGCAATCGAGGGAGGCGGATATGGAGTAGTCGAGGCTTCTGAGCTCTGCCTCGTACCGGACGTCATCATACCTCCGAAATTCAAGACTCCGGAATTTGAGAAATACCGAGGGGTTGGCTGTCCGAGAAGCCATCTAACGATGTATTGCAGAAAAATGGCCTCTCACTCACACAACGACAAGCTGCTTATTCACTGTTTTCAAGACAGTTTAACAGGGGCAGCGGCCAGCTGGTATACCCAGCTCGAGAGGTCCTACATCCGTTCATGGAAGGACTTAGCTGATGCCTTCCTCAGGCAATACAAGTATAACATCGAGATGGCACCCGATAGGACTCAACTGCAGAACATGATCAAGAAAGAAAATGAGTCCTTCAAAGAGTACGCTCAGAGGTGGAGGGAGCTAGCCGCTCAAGTCCAGCCACCCCTGTTGGAGCGAGAAATGATCAGTACATTCATGGAGACGCTCCCCGCACCCTACTATGATAAGATGGTAGGCAGTTTCTCGGCTAATTTCTCGGACATGGTGCTAATAGGAGAACGCATAGAAAGTGGTCTACGCCGAGGAAAAATTATACATAACGCCGTCGGCAATGTGAGCATGAAAAAGCCGACAAATAACACATGGAAGAAAAGGGAGGCTGAGACCCATTATATCTCCTCGGATCCAAACCGACCAACTCCCACACAACCCATATATCAATCAAATACAACCCCACCTAACTACCAAACACCCTACCAATCACAATACCCCACACACCCGCATATGGTAGCCTCCGCCCAACCTGCTCACCAACCATCCTACAATCCACCAACTCAATACCATCCAAATACCACCATTACAGTTCCATCACCTCAAACCTTCCCTCAACAACGACCCTCTATGCCATGGAACCAAAATACCAACCAACCTCAACCGAAAACCAACAATAATCCGAGGAAAATAGTGCAATTCGACCCGATTCCAATGAGTTATTCGGAGCTGCTGCCTCGTTTGATTCAAAACTCTTTGGTTGCACCGGTACCCATGAAACCTTTGGAACCCCCATTTCCGAAGTGGTACAACCCCGAGGCAAAATGCGAATACCACGCAGGGACGATAGGGCATTCTACTGAAAATTGTCTGGCCCTAAAACATAGGGTCCAGAAGTTGATTAATGCCAAATGGCTCAATTTTGAAAAGGATGCTCCTAGTGTGGGAAGCAATCCACTGCCAAACCATGGGGGATCAGGACCCTCGGTAAACTGTGTAGAAATTGAGGAGGAAGTGAATATGGTCGATGAATCCTTCCCAGGACACCCTAAACCCCTGATTATCCGCTACACCGAACCGTCAGTCCCACTGGCGCCTAATGGGATAAGACCTGTCACAATTAAAGTGCCCGGACCTTTCCAATACCACAGTAACAGGGAGGTGCCGTGGAGGTATGATGTAAAGGTTCTGGGTGGAAAAAGTAAAGAGGATATGTTAGAGAGCTCTTCACTCGATATAACCAACATAGCCGGAATAGGAGGAATGACAAGGAGTGGTCGCATCTACGCTCCCGCTGAAGAAACAAGAAAACAGCCGGCCGTGCAAGAAAAGGAAAGTCGGGCTAGAATAGAGCCTGAAATCGCTGTCAAAGAGGCAGAGAAGGAATTAAAGAAGGCCGTCTCAGATGAAGAGGCCTGTGAGTTCTTAAAATTAATAAGGCAAAGCGAGTATACAGTAATAGAACAGCTAAACCGTATACCCGCCAAGATCTCACTACTTGCCTTAATGATGAACTCCGAGCCCCATCGGAAAGTGCTGCTAAAGATTCTGAATGAGGCTCATGTGGTCCACAACATCTCAGTGGACAAATTTGAGGGAATTGCCAACAACTTGACCGCCAACAACTTCATAACCTTCGCCGACCGAGAAATCCCGGATGAAGGAGCGAAACATAACAGGGCATTACACATATCGGTCAAATGCATGGATCACATTCTAGCTAGAGTCTTGATAGATAATGGTTCTTCTCTGAATGTGATGCCTCAATTGACTTTTTCCAAACTACCACATGAGGGGATCCACATGAGGCCTAGCTCTACGGTAGTAAGAGCATTCGATGGGTCAAGACGGGAAGTTATCGGCGAAATAGATCTGCCAGTTCAAATCGGCCCGGTCTTCTACGACATAACTTTCCAAATAATGGATATTCAGCCAGCCTACAGCTGTCTACTGGGTAGGCCATGGATTCATTCCGCCAAAGCAGTCCCTTCAACTTTACATCAAAAGCTGAAATTCATCATAGACGATAGACTAATTATCGTCTCGGCGGAAGAAGACTATTTGGTCAGCAAACCCACTAATCCTCCTTATATTGAGGCTGCCGAAGAAGCTTTGGAAACTCATTTCCAAGCTTTAGAAGTCGCCAATGTCACTACAATTAAGGAAGGAGATGTGGTTGACCGTGGGCTGCCCTCTAAAGCTCTGATGATGATGGCCCGAGTGATGCTAAAGAATGGGTTCAAGCCAGGCGGCAAACTGGGGCAAAATAAGGGCGGTTTATCTCAGCCATTACTAATGGGAAAGAATAGATGGCGATATGGGTTGGGATATCAACCCGCCGAAGAGGATAAGGCAGTAAGACCCCGTTATAACAAGGTCCCTCTGTGCCACATATCACAAAGTTTCCGAAGTGCCGGCTTTGAAAATTTAAACATGATCGCGGTCATAGACAAAGAAGGGACGTTGAATCTTGAAGACTTGGTGATGCCCTGTCCCCCTGGACGAGAACTGACCAATTGGGAAATTTTCGATCTACCTCTGACTTTTGGTTCAGTTCAAATGTAATTCTGTAATTGTCATAACAAAATTTTATACATAAACATTTTGTACATATTTTTCGACAAGTAATAAATACAGTTGCATTATCCAAAAATATTCTCTCCTCTACTCTTCAAATACTTCCTCGTGTTAAATATATATCTTATTCCTTCTCCTCATACCTAACACGCAGATTCGATCCGAAACCGTCTCGTGACGATAATGCTAGTATTGTATTAGGCGATTTCGACTGTGTTGATGACCTGGTCGATGAAGAGGCAGAATTTGAATGTGAACCCACCGACGAGATATTGAGATTGGTGGAACGCGAATCTAAAACAATTGAACCTCATCAGGAACCCGTGGATTTAATCAATTTAGGGACCGAAGAGAATAAAAAAGAAGTCAAGATAGGCACGCTC
Source organism: Canavalia gladiata (assembly GCA_037954105.1). Lineage (NCBI taxonomy): Eukaryota > Viridiplantae > Streptophyta > Magnoliopsida > Fabales > Fabaceae > Canavalia > Canavalia gladiata. The sequence continues at coordinate 28,425,659 of CM075662.1, forward strand.
ATTGCTGGAGACAATCGTGCGCGGTTGATCTCACTCTTACAGGACTATAGTGATATCTTCGCCTGGTCTTATCAAGACATGCCAGGCCTAGACATTTCTATAGTAGAGCACAAGCTGCCTATGAAAGCTGGATATGCACCTGTCAAACAGAAACTAAGAAGGATGAAACCGGAAATGTCTCTGAAAATCCGGGAAGAAGTAAGAAAACAGTTTGACGCCGGCTTCTTGGCTGTTGCAAATTACCCCGAGTGGGTCGCTAACATAGTACCGGTCCCCAAGAAAGATGGCAAGGTCCGGATGTGCGTAGACTACAGAGATCTTAATCGCGCCAGCCCAAAGGATGACTTTCCGTTACCTCACATTGATGTGCTGGTTGATAATACCGCGCAGTTCTCTTACTTCTCCTTCATGGATGGTTTCTCAGGCTACAATCAGATTAAAATGGCCGAAGATGACAGAGAAAAGACCACCTTTATCACAGCCTGGGGAACCTTTTGTTACAAAGTCATGCCTTTTGGATTAAAAAATGCTGGTGCAACCTATCAAAGGGCCATGGTAACACTATTCCATGACATGATTCATAAGGAAATAGAAGTCTACGTGGATGACATGATTGCCAAATCCCGGACGGAAGACGACCATCTCACAGATCTAAAAAAGTTGTTTGAGAGGCTCAGAAAATTCAAGCTGCGGTTGAACCCGGCCAAATGTACCTTTGGGGTCAGGTCAGGAAAGCTGCTAGGTTTTATTGTCAGTGAGAAAGGCATCGAGGTCGACCCAGACAAGGCCCGTGCAATTATAGACATGCCAGCTCCAAGAACGGAAAAAGAGATCCGGGGTTTTCTAGGAAGACTCAACTATATCTCTCGGTTCATTTTCCAGTTGACGGCCACATGCGAGCCGATCTTTAAGCTCTTACGCAAAAATCAACCCATGAGTTGGGATGAGGATTGCCAAGAAGCTTTTGAAAAGATCAAATCATACTTACAGAACCCACCGGTCTTGGTACCGCCAGTTGCTGGGAGACCTCTGATCTTATATCTAACGATAACAGACCAGTCGATGGGTTGTGTACTCGGTCAACACGACGAATCCGGAAGAAAAGAGCAGGCGATATATTACCTAAGCAAGAAATTCACAAGCGGAGAAGCTAAATACTCTCTCTTAGAACGAACCTGCTGCGCTCTGGCATGGGCGGCACACCGCCTAAGACAGTATATGCTAAGTCACACCACATGGTTGATATCCAGGATGGATCCGATCAAGTACATATTCGAAAAGCCTGCATTGTCAGGACGAATTGCAAAATGGCAAATGGTGCTATCGGAATATGATATCCTGTATGTGACGCAAAAATCTGTCAAAGGCAGTGCACTCGCAGAATATTTAGCCCAACAACCGCTAGAAGACTACCAGGCCATGCAGCCGGAATTTCCTGATGAAGATTTGATGGCGATCTTTGGTAAAGAAGAAAAGGTAGAGAGAGAGAAATGGACAATGTTGTTCGATGGTGCGTCTAATATGATGGGCCACGGTATAGGAGTTGTACTGATTTCCCCAGAAAGACAGTATATACCTATTACCGCCCGACTAGCCTTCGACTGCACGAATAATATGGCAGAATACGAAGCTTGTATCTTAGGGATTCAAGCAGCGATCAAAGCTAAAGTGAAACGCCTAGAGGTCTTCGGTGACTCAGCCTTGGTCATCCACCAAGTCAGGGGAGTGTGGGAGACCAAAGATGCAAAGCTAATACCGTACCAGGCCCGTCTCCAGGAGCTGCTAGAATACTTTGAGGAGATCACCTTCTCACATATACCGCGGGAAGATAATCAACTAGCTGACGCCTTAGCCACCTTGTCCTCTATGTTTGAAATTGGACAAGGAAAAGATATGCCTCTCATTCACATCCAGCATCGTTCCAGACCGGCATTTTGTCAAACAATAGAGGTGGAACCGGATGGAAAACCATGGTATCATGACATCCGACAGTTCTTGAGGAATAAAATATACCCCGCCGACGCATCTGAAAACGACAAAAGAACCTTACGAAGATTGGCCGCAGGTTTCTTCCTCAATGGAGAAGTCCTATACAAGAGAAATTACGATATGGTTCTGCTCAGATGCGTAGACGCGACAGAAGCCGAAAAAATTTTAAAAGATATCCATGAAGGATCTTTTGGTACCCACGCCAATGGACATGCCATGGCAAGAAAAATCCTCAGGGCTGGATATTTCTGGTTGACTATGGAAGCTGACTGTTGCAAACACGTCAAAACCTGCCACAAATGTCAGGTATATGCGGACAATATCCATATGCCGTCAACATCGTTGAACGTACTGTCTTCGCCATGGCCGTTCGCCATGTGGGGAATAGATGTCATTGGCCCGATAGAGCCCAAGGCATCCAATGGACACCGATTCATATTAGTCGCCATCGACTACTTCACAAAATGGGTCGAGGCTGCCTCATATGCTAGTGTGGCTCGCAATGTGGTAGTCAGATTCGTGAGGAAAGAGCTAATCTGCCGATATGGATTACCCAGTAAGCTCATCACAGACAATGGCTTAAATCTTAACAATAAGATGATGTCGGAATTATGTAACCAATTCAAGATCCAACATCACAACTCATCCCCATACCGACCTAAGATGAATGGAGCGGTCGAAGCGGCCAACAAGAATATCAAGAAGATAATTCAGAAAATGGTTCTCTCATACAAAGAATGGCACGAAATGCTCCCATATGCATTACATGCATACCGGACCTCTGTCCGCACATCTACTGGGGCAACGCCATTCTCATTGGTATACGGAATGGAGGCCGTACTCCCAATCGAGGTCGAAATCCCCTCATTGAGAGTCCTGATGGATGCTAAACTGGAAGAAGCCGAATGGGTCCAGGCTCGGATGGATCAGTTAAACCTAATTGAAGAGAAGAGGTTGGCAGCGATATGCCATGGTCAATTGTACCAAAGACGAATGAAGAGAGCATTCGATAAGAAGATCCATCCTCGGGAATTTCAAGAAGGAGACTTAGTGATCAAGAAGCTATTGCCTATGCAGAAAACGCTGCAAGGGAAATGGTCTCCAAATTACCATGGACCTTATGTGGTTAAGAAGGCTTTCTCCGGAGGCGCCTTGATCTTGGCCGACATGGATGGGAAAGATTTGCCTAACCCCGTCAATTCAGATGCCGTCAAAAAGTATTACGCTTAAAAAGGAGAGCCCGCTAGGTCAACCATCAAAAGACCTAGGCAAAAGTTAGGGCAATACAAGAAAGAAAAGCCCGCTAGGTCAACCATCAAAAGACCTAGGCAAAAGTTAGGGCAATACAAGAAAGAAAAGCCCGCTAGGTCAACCATCAAAAGACCTAGGCAAAAGTTAGGGCAATACAAGAAAGAAAAGCCCGCTAGGTCAACCATCAAAAGACCTAGGCAAAAGTTAGGGCAATACAAGAAAGAAAAGCCCGCTAGGTCAACCATCAAAAGACCTAGGCAAAAGTTAGGGCAATTCCAAACAAGAAACATCCTAAGCCGAAAACCCGAAAGGGCGGTTTAGACAAAAGGCGGCATCGACGAAACAAGATTCGTACCCTTTAATTCAAGAGGATACAAAGGGGTAGTAGACAATCTCCATCTATACTGGGGCAAAATCCGTCGTAATCTGTGTTTCATGCTAAGGCAAAAACGGGCAAGTATCTATAGATCTAGTGAGAGGTTCAAAAAAAACTGGTCTGGAACAAGACGAGTAAACTGGGGCAAATTTTGGCTCTTCAGAAGCTGGGGATATCAAGGCACGAAGAGATCGTCAAAATACAATACTAGCATTTTTCGTCATGAAGACATCACCGTCAACCAAAGCTATTTCACCAAACACCTTCTCATAAAATACCTTATGACTTTTCGACTATCTTGTTAATTTCCTGTCACATGCAACTGTATTTCTATTGTCAAAATGTATATGCAGAATGTAACCTCTCGTTTTAATGACAATTGCTGATTACTAACACTGTACTAAAGCAAAAGTTATGTCGAAATTTTCTTAATGACAAGTTCTTTTGACCCAAAAAGTCTTACTAAAACAGCGCATGCAACAAATATGCCTCCCAAAGTAATCAAAGAAACAAACAATTTATAAAATCCAGCTCACTCTGAAGGATCTGATCGGTGCTAGAAGAAAGCCAAGGAGTCAGAGTCTGCAAACAAAATCATGAGGTTCATTCTTGCTCACTGGCCTATGTTGTCAGGTCACAGCATTGCATATTTTCATTCTTGCTCACTGGCCTATGTTGTCAGGCCATAGCATTGCATCTTTACATTCTTGCTCACTGGCCTATGTTGTCAGGCCATAGCGTTGCATCTTTACATTCTTGCTCACTGGCCTATATTGTCAGGCCACAGCATCACATATTTTCATTCTTGCTCACTGGCTTATGTTGTCAAGCCACAGCATCACATCTTTTCATTCTTGCTCACTGGCTTATGTTGTCAAGCCACAGCATCACATCTTTTCATTCTTGCTCACTGGCCTATGTTGTCAGGCCACAGCATCACATATTTTCATTCTTGCTCACTGGCCTATGTTGTCAGGCCACAGCATCACATATTTTCATTCTTGCTCACTGGCCTATGTTGTCAGGCCGCCCTAGTTAGATTTACTGCTTTTCAGGCCTATGTTGTCAGGCCGCCCTAGTTAGATTTACTGCTTTTCAGGCCTATGTTGTCAGGCCACCATAGTTAGATTTACTGCTTTTCAGGCCTATGCTGTCAGGCCACCCTAGTTAGATTTACTGCTTTCAGGCCTATGTTGTCAGGCCACCATAGTTAGAATTACTGCTTTCAGGCCTATGTTGTCAGGCCACCATAGTTAGATTTACTGCTTTTCAGGCCTATGTTGTCAGGCCGCCCTAGTTAGATTTACCGCTTTTCAGGCCTATGTTGTCAGGCCACCATAGTTAGATTTACTGCTTTTCAGGCCTATGTTGTCAGGCCGCCCTAGTTATACTTACTGCTTTTCAGGCCTATGTTGTCAGGCCACCATAGTTAGACTTACTGCTTTTCAGGCCTATGTTGTCAGGCCGCCTTAGTTAGATTTACTGCTTTCAGGCCTATGTTGTCAGGCCACCCTAGTTAGATTTATTGCTTTTCAAGCCTATGTTGTCAGGCCACCTTAGTTAGATTTACTGCTTTCTGGCCTATGTTGTCAGGCCGCAGTAGTTTAGATTTATCGCTTTCAGGCCTATGTTGTCAGGCCATTCATAGATTCCTAAGTGTTAATCAGAACTCTTTTTAGTCTGCCTCGGACACAGGGTGTTCACGTCTTTACTCATTTCTTACTACGATAATTCAGAGAATTGCTTCTCACATTATCTGGTAAAAAAATGAGTAAAGAGGGGCAAACTGTAAACACCTACTTATGTCCGAGGCCTCCAACCATTAAATCAATCAAAAAGAAAACAGGAATAAAGAAAAACAGAAAAAAAGAAAAAAAGAAGAAAGAAAACAGAAATAAAGAAAAACAGAAAACAAAAAAAAACAGAGAACAAAAAAAAAAGAAAACAGAAACAGATAAATAAATAACAAAAAAAATAATAAATAAAAAACGAAAAATCAAGTCTGATATATAAAATTCTGAAAAAAACTAAAAATTTAAAAATAAATAAAATATATGAATAAATAAATACATACAACAAAAAAAAACGAAAATCTTAAGTTTCGGATTTTTGGAAAATTAATAAAAGAAAAAGAAAAAGGATAAAGGAGAAAAAAAACAAAAAGGAAAGGGAGAGGGACGAAATAGCAAAATCAAGAAAGAGGAGCAAAAGTTCCTATTTGCAAAAGAGGACAACTTGAAGAAAGGCAAGATTTTCAGATTTTAAAAAAACAGGGGCCTATAAAAAGAAGAGGGGAGAATCAGAGAGGGGCTTTTTGGCTTGGTTTTGGAATCGAATTTTGGAGAAGCTTCGGATTTCTTTGGAGGGAAAGGGATTCCAAGTGGAAACAGAGAAGAACTCAGAGCACAGTGGTTCTCGACAAGGAAGAATTGGAGAATTGTTGAATCGGTGCAGGGACGTGATCGAATCTTCTCAAACAGGTTAGCAAGATCATGATTCATCTGCGTTTTGAATACACTCTGCACTTGAAATGCATAATTCCGTAGGTTGAAATGAAGAATTTGTTCTTACAAGAAAATCTTGATTCATTGCTAATTACGTACGCTTAAATCAATTCCCCTATAATCGGTATAGAGTTTGAGGATCCAAGAATCAAATCTTGAGCTTATGAGATCGTATTGCACTCGATCAAGAAAGGTGATTTTCTGTTTCTCAAATAGGATTGCCATGTTTTGGTTTCGAGAATTGCATTTAGAATACGCATATAGGATTGACAAAACTGAGAGGCGAGTCTTGATTCCATCACTGTACATGCTGAGTGATTCGTAAAGATCAAGGGTCTAGGAATTTAAGTAAACGTAGGAGGTCTGGTTGGCTAATCACCATAATGATACTTCCATAATCAATCACCAAATTCCCCAAGGCCAGTTAGCATTGCTTCTCAGTAGATTTGAGAAAAAGCATGGCTTGCAGAATGCTGATGATCAGCAAAGTAGAAGCCAATTTGATCAAGATTGTAAAAGGCAGAATGTGGAAAGCAGAACTGAATTGAAATCCCAAAGTTGTTCATGCATATATCCTTGTATTATTTATCCTTAATTGCCCCAAGTTTCTGCCATACCATTATATGGAAGGATCATCCTTCGTAAATAGAATGCTCCCATGAATTTTGTTGGGACATAAGCCTGGAGGTTCCATATACGTGTAGAATTGCTCGCCAATTAAGAATAAAAGCTATCATGCCTCCCTTTTTATCCTGGTTGCATGGTTTTGATATTTGAGCAATTTCTGCTCAGAGATGTTTTTTAGACAGCATCACATTTGGGGAATTTTTTTCATGGTCCTTGCACTATGTGGTTTGGCAAATATAACTCCGTCTGCTAAGCCTTCTTATGAGTAATTATCTGCTGAAAATGGCGAGCTGGATTACCTATGTCTGGGAATGAAATAAGGAGATAAGGTCCATGATTTCTTGACAAGAGAACTTGTCCTAAGGATTAAGCAATTTATAGGCTGATAACCAGAGGCTGGTTGGTGTGCCTCTCATTTCCAATCTTGAGAATGAGCAAGGATACACAAACTCGTCACATTTGAGACATGGGACAACAGATTCTCTAGGCTAGGCAAGATGAAGCTAACATCTTAAGAGTGAGTACAGAATCTGGTTGGAACCACTTAACCAGAAGAATGTCAGCACTAGAGTCATAATGAAGTGGTTTGGAACACTATCAGAAAACTTGATTAGGATTGGTATGGATGAGTCTCCTGTCAGTCATGATCTCTAGGAATCAACTGCAAATGAGTAGCATGTAGTTTTCACAACATCAAATGCTCAACCAGACGCAAGAATATCAAAGGCAGTAATAATTTCATGAAGAATTAGAAGTTAAACTCATTTATGACTTCCCCACTGTTGTCAATAGCAAGAGCGAGGCTGTGATCATGATCCTGGTAGGGAAAGAACCTGCGATCAAGCTTCACAGGTTTCTCAATGCAGGCATAAAACTTACACGAATTAGGAACTAAGGGATGTGCACTAATGGATGTTCGATTCCCTAAGAATGACACTAAAAGCTTGGCTCTTGTAAATTGATCTTACTGCTTCTGTTCCAAAGGTGGATGCCACTCCTACAAAAGAAAGGATTTCCTTCGCACCACTACCTTGATGTTGAGCCAATACATGCAAACCGGATAGGGTAGGATATATTTAAAACCTGAATGCCATATCACCATATTGATGTGGGGTTTAGTGGTTGGAGCGCCTATATGTGAGCCCTGTGTCTTCACTTCGAACCTCACCCGAGACAATTTTGATTGTCTCTCCCAATTTTAATCCAAAGAAGTAAATGACCATACTACCCTGCTGAAATCCACAAATACCCAGTAGGTCCTTGCTGCAGGAAATTACCACACTACCCATGCTGAAATCTTTGAATACCCAATAGATCCCTACTATAGGAAACTACTATTCTGCCCCTAAACAATTCACTAATTCCAATTCTGTCCCCAAGAAAAAGAAAATTAATAAAAATTTCTAGAAAATTAGAAAATTAATAAAAATTTCCAGAAAATTAGAAAATTAATAAAAATTTCCAGAAAATTAGAAAATTAATAAAAAATTTCTAAAAAAATCAGAAAATTAAAACAAAATTCTAAAAAATCAGAACATTAGTAAAAATTTCTAAAAAATCAATAAAAATTCAGAAAATCAAAACAATTAATAAAATTCTAAAAATCAAAACAATTAATAAAAATTCCAGAAATTAGTATAAATTCGTGAGAACTCGAAATTCATAATTGCTACATAATCACATTAAAACCCCGTTTAATCTAATAATAAAAATAAAAGATCTCGTTATATTCATGCTTTCGTTTTTCAAAGATCGGTATCCTTTATAATTCATTTCTATATGAAAAAATATCTCTATTCTAATATTTTGGGATTTTTAAGTCTCACGCAATGAGCTCTAAATGGGGAACTGGCGGTTTACCTGCTGTTCAACATTTAGTAGTTCATATAGGCCCCTGTGCTGCCTTAGCCGCCTCGGGTCTTGTGCATGAGTGGACTTAGGGTCCCTTTCAAAACTTTAAAAATATCTTTTTCTAATACTTTGGAATTCTAGGTCTCACGCGATGGGCTCTAAATGGGGAACTGGCGGTTTACCTGCTGTTCAACATTTAGTAGTTCGTATAGGCCCATGTGCTGCCTTAGCCGCCTTGGGTCTTGTGCATGAGTGGGCCAAAAATCCCTCCCAAAGATAAAGCCTTCACAAACCAAATAATCTTTTCTCAAACACTTTTGAAGGTCAAGCCTTCATAAACTAGAACTACGTAAGCCTTGAGTTTCCCATTGCACCGGGGAATACGTAGGAGCAGGATCAAGTCCTGTCAGGCTAACCTCCATCAAGTATTTATTTTCACTCTAATAAAAGGGATCAAACTATTTTCAAATAATCACACTCAATTTAAGGGTACTGTTATTCGGAACAGGCGAGTGGGGTGCCTAACACCTTCCCCACTCGTAACCGACTCCCGAACCTAAATCTCATCCAGGGTTTTTCCAAATCTTTTTCCCTTAAATAAAAATTTGGTGGCGACTCCACATCATCAAAATCAACTTTTTTTCAAAATTTTAGCGAGTTCGTCGTCTCGTCGGAATTACGGTTGCGACAAATAACATTTGGGATAATATAAATGTAATATATTGACTTTATGTCTTGATTAATTATTTTTATTTCTCATGTATACATGTTAACATTGACGCTTTGTTTATTTTATTTTGTAGACAACTTTTGATGTTGATGATAGTCATAGACATTATACAATTATGGCAGCTGGAAAAATGCATTGATGGTTCAAATCTTATATTACAACTACATATTTGTATGATATTGATAACAATCTAATTGATCCTCCATCTGAGCAGCTACCCATAAAGTATGCAGACATTATAACCAAAAACGAATGGAGATCATTTATAGCTAAGCGAAAAGATCCAAAGTTTCAGGTAATACGATGTGATGCATAAAGTTTTTATATACATTTAAAGAATATATATTTATATAATTGTCTTTTCAAGAAATAAGTAATAAAAACAGAGAAAGAGCATCAAATCTTACATATGCATATAGGAAGTCATGTACAAGTTATGCTTGACTTGAGCAAAAGATGGTAAGCTATCTATATTTATATGATATGGTAGACATTTTTTTTAATATATTTGACTAATTATTTTAATATACAGATGCAAGAGGTTGGATCAAATGTTACATCCATATTTCATCATCTATTGTGGAAGGCTGCTCGTGTTAATAAAAAGGGAGAAATTGATAATAAAAAAGTTGCTGAAGTGTGAACTCATTGTGTAAGTTTTTCTCTTTTTTTATTTTTTATGATAATCTTGATCATGACAACTATTTTTTTTCTTATTTATGCTTCTTAGGAGTCATTATCAAAACTTGAGCCACAAGAATCGAACCCCCATGATGATATACTTACTAAAGCATTAAATGTTCTAGAATATCTTTGTTGTGTTAGGGGTGTGGGGTTTGGTGTGTCATAGAAACAATATTTTTCAGAGCAAAAACAGTCAAGACTAAATTGATAAACTTAATGAAGTGGCTAACTTGAAAGTTATGATGCAACACCTCATAGGAAAAAATAACTGATATGGAGAATAAAATGTAAGAAAGGGAAACAATAAATAGATAACCTGATGTAGCTTGTTCCAGCATAAGAGATAGTTGTACGCTTGTGTCTTACAACCTTCTTGAGATATATTTACCATAAGAAAATCATAATCATTAATAATTTATCTTTAAAGTATATATATATATATATATATATATATATATAACTTTTCATTAGTATAGAGAATTTCTTCATGTCATCTTTACTTATCAACTCCAACACATCATATGGTTGGAAAAGGAAAAGTACATAACACACTTGGAGTTACAATACACAACAATCCACTTCTTGTAAATTATGTAAGGGTTCTAATTGAGGTTTTTGATGAGTCACATGCACCTTTGCTAATATTAGATGATTATGAAGGAATCACAGAACTTGGAGGAGCAATAAGTGCATATGTAGCTTGGCCAATCAATCTTATTGGTTTAGATACTACTGTATGTATACTACTTACCTTTTTAAGAAATATTCTCCTTTTCCTTATTCAATTGAATAGCTTCATATGATTTTTTCACATTTGAGTTTGATACTTGTATATATGAAACTTCACAAAATTATAGGTTTTATCTATGAAATAGTTCTCATTTCATATTCCTAGAAAATCCAAAGGAAAGAAGGATAAAGTTTCAGGAAATACAAAGGAATTAACAACAACATTAAATAAGAAAAAAAAAAGGAAAAGATGTGATTAAGGAGCCCCCCTTTGCAATCGTTTTGTGCACTCAAATGCCCTTTTTAATTTACCTTAAAATACATGTGTAAAGTAAGATGTAGAGTGAGTATCAACTTAGTATAAAGATGGAAAAAGTATATTTGGTAAACCATTTGTTGCTTGGTTGACAACAAATCAGTTAGCTTCTTTGTCAAGAGCAAATAGGTATCTCTGTTATTTGCATATACATTAGGTATTGTATGGTATACTATTTGTACATCCTTCATATATTTTAATCGTAATTTACATTTCTATTTGATGTTATAATAATTTATTTTATATATCTTCGTTTAAGATACTTGTATTTTGAGTTGTTACTTCCAACTGAAAAGACGAAGAGGTTTTCATTCTTATCTCCTCATCTAACATGTTAATTAGCTAACAATTCTTCCCAATATGTAGCTAATGTTCTTAGCATGTTTCAAGAAGAGAAAAATTTATTTTTGACTCTACATAATTTAGGGTGAGTGAATTTTTCATGAATGTCGTTTGTTTAGGTGTTACTAAATAACCATTGTTTTGTAAGGAACATGGGGTGTTAATTGTTATTAATGCTAAAATTGAAACGATATATTATTTGGATTCTGTGCATAGAGATCTAAGAGATCGTCCATATTTGAAGAATATGTTTAAGCGGTAAATAATTATTAGTTTTTAATAGATTTATGTGAAATATAAATATTTACTTATATTGTTTTTATTTATTATTTTTAGAGCATTCCAAATTTATCGGGTTGCTAAGAGAGTTAAGATGGAAAAATCTAAATCAAATGCAATTAGTTGGACTCCTATAGAGGTATTTAGAAAAATTTAAACAATTATTTGGAAAATGATATTATTAATTTAATAAAATTTCATCTTTATTTTAATAGTTCCCTCCTCAAATAAATGTTGTAGATTGTGGTTATGTTATGAGATTTATGAAGGAAATTATTTTAGAAAATCAAAATATGATTCCAAATAGAGGTATGTAATTTTAAATTGACTCTATATTTTTTATGATTCCTAATTTATTTGAACTTTATTATTGTTTTATGCTAACATGATTTTATTTATATGTATATTGCATTACTTTCCTAACTATAGATGCATTACATATTCTCATTCTCAGTTAGATGGAGTCAAAGAAGAATGCTGTTGTTATGTGGCTAAGAATTTTATTTGAATTATTTATACTTAACAAGTTTATATGCCATATTGTTAGATCTGACTTGATATATTTTGAATATATTCTAAACTATGAAGCTATGTCGGTTTAAGAAATTTCTTAAATATTATTAGCTTATAATTTCTTTTTGAATTAAACATCTTTATTTAAAAATAATAAAATTTTACATTACTAGATATTGAATTTATTTTTTAAAATTATTTTGATAATTTTGGTAGTTATTATCTACAATAATGTTGATAAACAGGAAGAAAATGCTAAAAATAAAATAATTAAAAAAAATTATATTACAACATTTATATAATGAAATATTTTAAAAAATAATATTTTATAGTGCTTACATATTTAAATGTTTTATAATATATTACCTTTCTATCGTGTTTTACTTGTATAATGAAACGTTTTAAAAAATAATATTTTACAATAGTTACATATTTAAGTGTTTTATAATCTATTATTTTTCTAGAGTCTCTTACAATCTTTGTATAATGAAGCATTTTAAAAAAAAAAGTTTATTATATTATTTTAAAATATTTTAATATATTAACTAATCTATTACTACATTTATATATGCAAGATTTTAAAATTTAAAAAATACTTTAATATATTTTTTTTATAGTAATTAATGCATATATTTTATAACTTTTAATAAATTCTATTTGATTTTCAATTAAAAAAATTTTAATTCGTACGTCAGCAAGATACTCGGAATAAAGTTACTTGAATAAAAATAAATATGTGAAAATAGCAATATTGATGGACAATTATATAAGGAAAACTTAGAGAAGATGTAAAGAGAGAGAAGAGGCATGAGTCAACGAGGATGGGATGGGAGATTTGCTGAGCATGAAGTAGAATTTGATCAACATCCATTTCTATCTCACTTCGCTCTTTCTGCTTTCAAGTTTCAATCAATATATTCCCACAATCACTCTTGTGAGACAACACATAGATTACACAACTTATAGATAAAATGTTAAAAAATAAAAATAAAAACGAATATCGAATCAATTAACCAAATTCTACATTTGCAAAAATTACCCATGTTAATTATTCGAAAGCTAGTGCTGCCAAGATTAAGCAATCAATAGCTGCTTCCTGGAGAAATCAAGACCAATCACCTACACCCTATAACATTCACACTTACCACATATGCTAAATAATAATAATAATTTAAAATTTTAAAATAAAACACATTGTCTTAGGATTCATTGTTGACAAATTCTAGACCTTAAAAGATTCACAAAACCATAATTTCAATAACATATAAAACGTGTTTAAATCTTGCCATAAGAGCCAAGTTTCTCTTAATAAAATTTATATTTTAAAAGGATTAAATATCATACTTCTTAGAATACGAATCAATATAAATTATATATATTTAACTACTTTTTAAGCTTAGAAACAAACTTGTAAAAGATGAGATCTTGTAGACATGAAATTCCCCCAGCACATGAGGTTGGCTCTTTGCTTTAAATTGACAAGTTCTTGACATATCTAGATATGGACAATGAGGTTCTAAAGCAGTATTTGGTCTCGTGTCACCATCACCAACACGCTTATGATCTTAAGCAGATTCTATTGGAACTGCATTTTCTCCATTAGCCAATGCAACAATGACGCAAAAAGAGAAGCAATAAATCCTTACTTCCACAACATACGGTCTCCTATTTTTACTCGGTTCCCATATTTATAGAAACAAAAAATTAACAAATAAAAAAAAACTGGTGAAATGTTTTTAAGGAAATGAAGGGATGAAAAGAAACAATCATTGCACCAATTTGCATAGCATCAAAGCTATCAATATTTCCAGCAAAAGGAATACAATCTTATTGGAGCTAGAGCCGTCAAATAGGCCAGCCCTATCCTACTTAGTCCTAACCCTATGGATTAGGGCCTAAAAAGCTCTTAGAGCCAAAAAGTTCTAAATATAAAAAGCCCTTAGGGCCAAGTGGGCTAGGGTCAGCCCATGGGCCAGCCCTTACATAAAAAATTATTATTATCTTAAACTGTTAACTGCAAGTTTTGCTTCAAAAATAAAAAGGTTACTGGATGAAATTATGAACGTTTGTGCTTTTAAAGATGATTCTAACTAGGGATGACAATGAACCAAACCAACTTAAAATTAGTTCGAAACTTGATTCAATAATTAATTCTTTGAACTTAGTTCATGAACCAAATAAGCTAAACTTGAGCTAAAAATTAAACTTGTTAACTAAACCAGCTGAACCTGGACTATGTATAACTCTACTCGTTTGGTTCATGAACCAGCTTGTTATATATAAATTAAATTCATATAATCTTTATTATTTTTGTATAAAATAGATAAAATATGTAACTTAATCATAGTATATACTATTATAAGTTATATGTTTAGAAAATTTTAGGAAAAGTAAACTCTAAAAAACTACAAACTATAAACAATATATAGGGATGGAAGTGAACAAAACCGTCCGACAAGGGCCTACGGCTCGGCTCGTTTAAAGCTTAGTTAGACTCGACTCGTTTAATAAATAGATAGGCTCAGACTTGTTAAAAAGCATTTTTAGATAAACAAGTCAGACCTAGGCTTATAAAAAAGCTTATTTAACTTATTCAGGAACTTATTTATATTTATTTTAATATATTATATTTATATAATATTTATTTTATATTTTATTTACATAATATTAATATATATATATATGTTTTAGGCCTATTTAATGATATTTTTATCTTATAGGCTTTAAGTTTGCAAACTTTTTTAATTAATTATTTATATAAGTTTTAAATTTATTTATTGATCTTTTTGTAATGTAAGTTTTTAAACAGGCTTGTGTAAACATCCAATTATGTTCGAGACATATTTCAAGTCAACTAGTAGACAAACACGGGTTGAAGATCCCAAAAAATTTAAGATAAACCATAATTAAGCATTAAACAGAAAAACCTGAAAAATTAAAAGATTTCAAAACAAAAAATCAATTATCAGAAAAACAAAGGAAAACTAATAAAAAGGTTTTTTCAAATTTTAAGTCTAAAGGAAATTGAAGTAAAGAAAAGTCTGGAAAAGAAAAATCTAAAATAATAATAAAGCTTTTTAGAAAATGAAAACTATTTTTCTGAAAACAAAATTAATAAAAATAGGAAAAATAGAATAAAAAAAACATATATTAGTAAGAAAAAATAAGAAGAAATAAAAATAAAAAATAATTAAAATTGAAAATGAAAACTAAATCTGAAAAATAATAAATCAAAAAATCAGAAAAATAATTAAGAATTAAAAACCTTAAAGTGATTAAAGGAAAATTAAATAAAAAAAAACAAAACAAAATTAGTTGCTTTTGAAAAAAAAACAGAAAACGGATTTTGAACGAAAGGGAGAAGCAAGAACAGAAAACGGATTTTGAACGAAAGGGAGAAGCAAGAAGAAGAGAAAAAAAGACTTTGGGAGAGAGGGCGAAAGCTTGGTCTTGAGAGCAGAGGTTTTGAGAGAACAGGAGGGGATCAAACCTGAAGCTTCGATTCTACAAACCTAGGGCTCTCTAGAGTCATAGCTTTCTTCCAAGAACTAGCAGTGTCGCATACCAGTCGAGAGATCATTTTGGCGTAGCTGAATCCTAATCTCATCCAAGAAAGGTGCCGCCTCTTCGAATTCAAGCATCTTTCAGGTTGGTAGGCATGACTGATTTCATTGTTGTTAGACGCATGAATGATGGCGTTTCTATTCAATTGATGGTTCCGCTTGACAATATCGGAATGAAGGCTGTTGCTGTTAAGGATCTTGATCATATTTGCTAATTTGTGATTTAACCTTGCTTGATTTGGTTCAGTTATGGTGAGCTGAGTTAATAACTCTGTTTGTACTTACGATTCTTGAATTAACTCTACCTGGACTGGTTGGATTGGGATGATTCGAGTAATAATCCTGGTCGCGTTTGTGATTCTTGATTCGATTTGCTTGAATTGATTAATTCTCTCTCGGTTCACTGCTGAACTGATCCATTGCTTGTTCTCTGTATGTTATATCTGTGCAAATTTCGGTTCATCACATATTCATTGCATTAACAATAAATAAGATAAGTTAATCTAAATAATATTACTGTATCTTGCTCGCTGTTGATCATTAGTGTAGCAGTTGCATGTTGTTTAATCTATGCGAAAATCTGGAACATGCTTGAGTCTATTAAAAAGCATGATTCAGTTATGACTCCAACAATCCTTACCCAACCTAGGTCCCCTTCCTTTTAGCTGAACAACATTCTCCCTAGGTTAACTCTTTGGGAAAAGAACCGAGAGTGTGAAGACACTATCTGCTGTGTGTACTGCTTAGCTCAAAACCAACAACTGTACAAAATTCCTGAGTATGAACCATTGAGGATTACAGGCTGTGAGTATTCACAGGTCACAGGTCCGAGGGCCATTCAGAGTTTATTCCAGCTCCAGGTCCTACAGGCTAGGATCTTTCAATAGAGTGAAAGTAGTTCAATTTAAGGAAAATCTGACCTAGTATTTGAACAAGGACATGTCTTGATAAGATCTTAAATTCCAGCGTTAGTTAGTCTAACGTCTGAGCTGATCAGTAATCCTGTTGCCCAGGCATAGCACAGAACTGTTAGCCAGGGAACTCAAGATAAAACTCCAATCTCTAGGTTGCACCGTATAAGAACATAGAGCAAAGGCACACCAAGTAGGTTCTATCATATCAAGACTAGTTTTTCTATTGACCAAAATCAGTATTCAAAAAAACAGTGTAGGGAATTTTGAGTTGGGCCTGATATGAGAAGCAAATCAGGTAGGTGCCTGACTTATGCTTCCAGGTCTGTGACATCAGGTTACATGTTGCTCCTTTTGTTCAGGACATCAGAAGTCAGATCAATTAACCATCGTAAAACCTTGCATAGGAGTAATTCTAGAGTGCTTGCATTAGGGACCAAATTAGATTAGATGGTTGCAAGCAGCGAGCAATCAGGATAAACACCTGTTATAGTACCCTTGGCTAATGCAGAAACAGATCAATTACAGGCTAACCATAGCAGCAAGTTTTTCCTGCAAGAGTTTAACAAATGGATTCTGTCATATCAGAATCAGCCTTTGTAAATGGCTTAATACAATCCACAAATTAGTGTAAAGGAGTCTTGGGCTATACCTGATGCATAATTCTGGCAAGATGACCTGGCACCCTTGGATTTTAATGTCAAATGGATCATATGTCACAAGACTATTCTTGTAACTGCGGACGTTAGGTGTTGAGCTGATTATATTAGTAAGTGTGGGCCATTGGCATCAGCCACTGGTTGGAAGCTAATTAGGATCTTCTGTGGTGGCAAATTGAGTTCTAGCAACCAGCTTCAGCCTTGATTGAGAGAAGTTTTGTCTCTTGTAAAACTAGCATTAAAACAGGTTGGCATTCTTACTTGATTCATACACTTAATCAATGTATCTCCTGTTAACTCTCGCTGGGATTATTTTAGTGATTAGCTGCTATTTGATGATTAGAAAAAATGAATGCATGAGTAATTCAAATGTTCATCTTGATAGGATCTGTATGAATTAAGTCAGGTATAATGAAAGCCTAGTGTCACACTGAAATTAGCCAAATGTGATCCATTTATCTTGTTGTTGGCTCTTAAATTCTGATCTGAAGCATATTACTAGTTGGTGACATTGCATCAAAGAGTCCTGATATAGCAGGAATGTCATAACACCATATATTGGTCCAATTGCCTTTGCAAAATGCTCGTCACAGCAAAGCATTTTAGATGGCCTCCAATTAGACTTGAGACAGTAGGTGTCAATTAACGTAAAAGAGTGGATAACAATTCAAAAGAATTGGCCTACAATTTGCTGGGATTTTCGTAGGTAATAGTTCAGCTCATCCACGCTTGTGTGAACAGAGCCTGTGTACCAGAGGAACTAAAATTCTGAGTATTGTCACTAAAATATGCCTGTATTGTTCCTGGTAAATGTGGGGGTATAACTAGTTGGTCAAGAAGGTCTGGGCTGCTTCTGAGATTTGGTGAAGTTAGCCTTACAACCATAGGAGAACTAGCACAGACCTGCACCTCATTAAACTGTGACTAGCAGAACCACCTGCTAAGCCCTCACTCAGTATTCATAAGATTCATCCTTCTACTGAGATCTAGGTTAGTACAATCTCATTGGTAGAAGAACACATCCGAGAGGTCCTCCACTAAGCTAGGCAAGCTCCACATAGGTAGAAAATGATAATCGCCAGTTCCTTAAATTCTAGCCAAATGCCAGGATAGATGAATTGGACATATCAGCCTCCTGTAGGTTCCAGTCAATAGGAGACTAAGTCTAAAGAAACACTGCTAACTTGTAACCCAATATATATACCTAGTGATGAGTAAGATAAAACAGAGAAATGAAACACATACTAGCTCAGATTTCGGCTAAATAATAAGGTTAGCAGCGTAGGAATCTCATCTAGCTAATTCTAACTCAAAAGATCATCATTCCCTTTCCATAGGCCTAAGAGCAGCAATGATCAACGAGAGACCCAAACTAGCCAAGGGGTTTGGTCATATTGGGGCCATGTCCACCAGCTGATTATAGGGGAATGAACTAAAGAGCTGATCCTTGGTCAGCACATTGCTTGTGCAGACCCTGGAGAAAACAGAAATCAATTATGGGATGGCCTAAGTAAGGGGACTCAATGCCAGCCTTTGCCATGTGATTTTCAGTCTCGGGCCTATGCTGTTGGTCTCAGGCCAGATTCAGGTTATTAGTCGAGTCCTGACAAAACAACACATGTGCTGGGCTGAATTAAGGATTTATGCAGATCAATGTTTAGGTGAGGCTCACAGTCTCACAGCTTACCACAGACTGGGGGAGGAGAACTGAATTCACAGGGGAATTAGAATTTTAGAGTCTCGTTGAGGTAATGGATCAGCTCAAACCTCAAAACTGTTGACAACCGGACTCAATTTGTTGGTATCATGATTTGATCGACAACTCAATGTGCTAGATGCAAGTCAGGTCTACAAATAATAGAACTTTGCCAACCAAGTGCAGGTCTAGGTCCTGTATTTAGCTTATACCTTGGCTGAACAGAGAGTGGGGTAGAAGTCCAAAGCCCAGGCATAGGAGGATCTCTAACTCAGTCATTTGTCAACATGAATCACAAACCTGTCATAATCTTAAGAAATTACAGGATTTTATCTTTCCAAGGATCGTGGTTTAAAACAGAATCAGGTCTTCTGCTCTCATGAATTTGGGTTCAGATTCTGTTGCTATCATGAGGCTGAAATTTTAACTTTATGTGAGAGATATTAGGACCTCTTCATTAGTTCATGGTCCATTTAGAACTCATCAATAGGCAGCAGCTGTAACCATAATATTAGTTCCAGATTTAATCCCACTAGTTTCTAACCAGATTTGATTAGCTGCATTAGCTTAGGTGCCAAGACCAGGTCTCTTCGGTGGAGCTTCACCAGACCCTATAAAGGCTCAGTTTGAATCAAAATCACCTGGAAAAGCTGAATTAAAATAGAAATCTACTCCTAGGATTGGTTTGTAACAGCTGTAGACCCTTGTTCCTTTGATCTGAACTTTAAGGTGGGGGCCTGATTCCAATTAGTAATAGACTTGTGAAAGCCTTAGGCTTCTCTGGTTGAGGAAATGTCAAGGGTATCTCAGCTAAATCCTTATGCAAAACAGAAATTTGGGGAGGCTAGGAGGTCAGAACCTTGTAATAGAGCCTGAAATCATCAATTGAACCTAAGCCTAGCTTCATCCTGATCCTAGGATTATGTAAGGGGAGCCTATGGATAGTTTATGGGGCCACTGTTCGAAATTCTGTTGGAGCAGGTTGATAATAAAAGCCACTAGGTGAGTGCTAATCAAAGTAGTCTCCAAATCAGTTAAGCTTTGACCAAATTAGACTTAGGAGTTGAATATCATTTGTGCTCAAATGAATCAGGCTTGAATTTAGTGCTCCATCTAGTAGGTAAATCTTGAATTCGCTCCTAGGCTAATGTGTGCAGACTTTGTAGGAGAGGAAATGGGAAAAGTAATGATGATTTGGGGCAGTTGCGAGGAAAATAAACTCATTCTGTAGGCTGTAAGCTATAGTAGAAATTGAAATTTTGGGCAAAGTCCCTTGATCCTCCCTAGTGTCTAAGCCAATTTTTGATAAACAAATTTGAATCTTGAAAGTGTAATTCTGATTTAGGTAACAGTTTCCTATGTCTTTGATCTGAAATATCAAGATTTGACTGTAGTTTAAATTTGAGAGATGTGTCTAAAGGTTTTCTAATCCTCTACACAATAAGCTGCTGGGAAATATTGAGTATGAGACTCAAATCTGCTAAGACTTGAATCTGTGATAACAGCAAAGGCGGATCCCTGATTCTGCACACTAAACAAAGTAGTTTCCTATTGAATTTATCTCCCTTAGAGTTGGCACAACAAGAATCAACAACTTCAACCCTGTAACTGATCTTAGCTGCCAGAAGTTCACTCTAAGGTTTGTTAGGTCCACCCTAGGCTCTGTTGTGACCTTGGCAACTGTTTTGGGAGGGGGGATTTCCCTAGAAGTAGAGGCTGAGAAGTCCCATAACCTGGCTAAATTTGCGCTATTCGACTATGAAATATACCAACTGTTGTAACAGGTTTTAGTATGCTACCTTTTCTGAACTAAAGGTAATTAAATAGAACCTAAACATGACAGGTTAAGGACTGCTAGGAATTAAGGAGGGGCTTGCCACATGCTTAGAATGGTTATACCCTAAAACCAGTCCTAATTGTAAAATAGTAGCAACTTTGTCTTAACAGGCCTTAAAGGAGTTGGCAGAGAGGTTCTTAGGAGTCAGGATTACAAAATTACAAAATTGCCCCTACCAATTTCCAGAAATACCAAAATTGTCCCTAGGAGTCAAGATGACCATTTTGCCCTCAAGATTTCATGAATTACACATATGCCCCAATTTCCAAAATTACGAATCAAACCCAAAAAGAATTTTCCTATCATTGTAATTAACTCTTTCCTCAAATTCTCAAAACAAATCCAAATCCTTCCTTTCACATAAAATCAAATTCCTTTCTTAAAAATCAAATCAAAATCATTTCATCCCAAAAGTTCAAAACAAACTCTTTTCAAAAAAATTCAAATCAAATTAATTTTTAATCAATCAAGATAAATCCTTTTTTTAAAATCTTTTTTAAAAAAATCAAGTTTATTGGTTCTAGGTCTCACGCGATGAACCCTAGGGACGAACTGGTAGCTTTTTCTGCTGTTCGCTTCCTAGGAATTCATATGGGTCCCGAGTGTAGCCGTAGTTGTCTTGGACCCTGTGCATATGTGGACCGAGGATCCTTCTGCGAATAGTTTTATTAAAACTTGTTTTACAATTCTTAATCTCACGCGACGAGCTTTAAGCACGAACTGGTAGCTTTTTCTGCTGTTCGTTGTTTAGAGATTCGTATAGGTCCAAGTGCAGCCGTAGTTGTCTTGGGCCTTGTGCATATGTGGATTAGGGTTGCCCTTTCCTTTTTACAAAATAAAAACCCTGCCTTTTTTTTCATCGATTTTCAAAATAAAAATCTTGTTTTGCGATTCTTAATCTCACGCGACGAGCTCCAAGCACAAACTGGTAGCTTTTTCTGCTGTTCGTGGTTTAGAGATTCGTATGGGTCCAAGTGCAGCCGTAGTTGTCTTGGGCCCTGTGCATATGTGGATGAGGATTCCTCAAAATGATCAAGCCGTTTTCGAATATTACATTTCTAAGTAGCTCCGAAGGTCAAGCCTTCGAGTACCTTTTAAACACTCTTTTAAACATTTTTGAAGGTCAAGCCTTCAAATCAAATCAAACTAAAACTACGTAAGCCTTGAGTTTCCCATTGCACCGGGAAATACGTAGGAGCAGAATCAAGTCCTGTCAGGCTAACCTCCATCAAGCTATTTATTTTCACTCTAATAAAAGGGATCAAACCATTTTCAAATAATCACACACTCAGTTTAAGGGTACCGTTCTTCGGAACGGGCGAGCGAGGTGCCTAATACCTTCCTCACTCGTAACCGACTCCCGAACTTAGAATCTTATTGATAAGCATAAATTTCATAAATAATTATCTCTCACTTTTATCTCATTAAGACTTCTTATATGTTCAATTAAGCGGTCTTTGTCATATTTTATGAGTTTGGATTCATATGAAGTTTAATTGAATTTCTTTGCTTACCCGATTAAAATGACACTATTATAGTATTTTGAGCATAATAGGAGTTTTACACATCCAAAAATCATGAAATCTGTCTTGAATGAAAGCTTAAAGAAGTGTCCACATTTACAAAGCAAGATCAGACTCTAAATGGGATGTTTAGGACTCCAAAAGTATCTCAAAAGATGAGATAGTGTTGCTGACGTGGAATTTGAACAGTGTGCAAAGATCTGGCCATATCTTGAGATACAGAAGTCATATTGAGATGAAATCAAATCTGTTGGAAAGCTAAGATCCGGGGCTACAACTTTTGTTCAGACGTGAAGCTCTAATTCGGACACGTGAATATCCGAAATTGCGCTGCAAGCAAGTCAAAATTGTTATGCTGATTGGTGACAAAAATTCAAAAGTATTTTGCATTTTCAACAAAGCCCATGTGGAAGCAATAAAAGGGTGGAAAAGTAATATCCTAGTTGGTGACCTTCTGAAGATGATGCCTCACAAATCCTCTATAAATAGAAGGGTTTACAAGAGGAGAAACACAAACCCTTGGATATTAACTCCAATACCATTTTCCATCTTTCTTTCTTTGTTGTTAGTTTGCCTCCTTCATGGAAGGTTAAGTTTTTCTTTGTTGTTAGTTGCCTCCTTCATGGAAGGCTAAGTTCTTTCTTTGTTGTTAGTTTGCCTCCTTCATGGAAGGCTAAGTTTTTCTTTGTTGTTAGTTGCCTCCTTCATGGAAGGCTAAGTTCTTATTTGTTGTTAGTTTGCCTCCTTCATGGAAGGCTAAGTTTGTAATTTCAATTCAAGGATTCAAGCTATTTTCATTTTAACTTTGAGGTCTTGATCTTTATTCATATGCTTATTAAGTGATTTCTACTCTGCTTTACTATATTCTTCAATTTTATTCTTTTAATCAAAGTTTGTTCGGTTGACGTATTTTGATTAATGCATAATTGATTTATAATTGGTTTTTGATTGGTAAATCATTTTCCAAAAGTTTGAAGAGTAGAAATTAAGTAATTGAATTGAAGGTTTTCATTTTATTACTTACTTCAACTGAATTCTGATTATGAAATTGGTTTAGATCTAATGAAAGATTAAGTGGTTACTAAATCTTGTTGATCATAATTAATTGAACCCTGAGAGTTTTCTTAGTAGAGAATTTAAGGATCATTTTAGGGGTTCCATATGATCCCGAGTTGATAAACACAATGCATGATTTTAGTGATCAATGATTAGTTAAGAAAATAGCCTCTGAATTCCTTAAGTTGATATTGGTAAGTCAAATTAATTTCATTCTGTATTTTGCATTTAGAACTTAATATCACATCTTAAAAAAAATCCCCTTGTTCTAACTTTCTCCTAATTTGCTTAAGAATCTGAACTGGTCTTTGGGAAATGATCCTAGGGCCATGACCCATTTTGACAGCTCTACTGATAGGTAATGGTCTTTTGCATTCCAACACATGCTAATCTCAATGCATCATGTATAATATCTTCTCCTTGTGTCTTGTCTACGATGCACCCTAAATCCAATAGGCTTTGAAAAAGTTATGCAATTTTTTCAAATTATTCCTACAAAAGTAAACCTTAAATTATAACACAAACATAGGTAAAGAACAAGACATGCGGTTATTTAATTAAAAATTATTACCTCACAATTGCTCCAATCATGTTATATGTTAGAGGAACTCCCTGGGATAGTTACATCTGCTCGAGCCACATGTACAACATCACTCATGTGTGGCTGGGAAGATGGTAGGATGCATACATGTGATATTTTACAAAACCACTCCACATACCCATCAATACATTCCCCAGGAGTTGTAGCAAGATGACCTCTAACATTTTCTGGAACAAGCGAGGTCTCGTAGTTTTGAAAACTTACATCAATATCACTGGGACTACGAACTTCAACTCGTGAATTGTGTGGTGAACCTGGGATCCCTTAATAAGTTTCCGGAAATGCTTATTCGGAAAGCAATTAAATTCATTCCAGAAAAGGCTTTCCGGATACAATAGTTTCCTTTTGAATACGTATTTTTTGGAAAAAACATACACTTTATTACGGATACATGTTTCTGAAACATATGTTTACACTCCTTCCTTATAATACTACGAAAGAACGTATTCAGTATTCACTTCAGTCCTTTTCTAGAAACAGACATCTGGAAAATCATATTTTCATTCTGAAAACACCTTTCTGTGATTAATGACCTTTCTTCCTAAATGTTCCGATCATGTATTGCCGGAATACAATTCACTTTATCTGAAAATATAGTTTCGGAGAGACTATAACCTTAGGCTTCTATACTAAAACCATTGAAGATAACACATACAAAAAATAAAGGAAGAAGATAACATTTACTTCACTCAAGCAGAAAAAATGCAACCTTTAACGAGATTAATGAAAGAAGAAGACGAAGAGAGAGACGAGGGGTATGAAAGGGAATGTGAAAATGAGAAGGATAGTTTTGGAATTTAAAATTTATAAAAATGAAAAGGGGTGTGAAAAGTAAAAAGAGGGTGAAAAAAGCAACTCCCGTTAATTTTTAAAATTAGAAGGGTCTTACTATTTACACCCTTCCTTTTTACTTTTTATATCTCCCTTAAATTTTTTTTTTAAAATTTCAAAATACTTTTCCCTTTTCCTCAACCTTCTTGTCTTCCTTTCTTCCATTTTCTTCATACCTTGAGCATTCCATACTTTTGTCTCCATTCACAACTTCAACCTCTTCACTTAACTTCCATTTAAGAGGTAAAAATTTAATTTCAAACTTTATTTATTTATTTATTTTTCATTTTATTTTATCCTTCCCCGAGCTTATATTTGTGCGTGAAATTGTCAAAGTTGAGTTTTAGGATGTAGGTACAAGCTTTTGGAAATAAAATTTTGTAGTTTAAAATGTAATTCCAAAATATTATTCTTAGAATGTTAAAACCTATTCTGTAAATAAGATTCTAAAATGCAGTATGAGTTGACTTCCAAAAATAAGAATCCGGAACAAATTCATTCTTGCATTTCAGAATCTTATTTCTAGAATAGAGTGTCTCATTCCAGAAATAAAATTTTGGAATGAAAGAAAAACCATTTCGAATTCTTATTTTCAGAAGGAAGCTTGTAAATTTGAATGTTGGTTTCTAATACTGGTTTTTGATTTTTTGAATTTTTAGTCATATCTCCAAAAACTAGAGATGGAAGAGGCAGAGGACATGCATCAACACCCACTGAAGCACGTCCTACAGATGCAGTCCACGAGGAACAGTTAAGGCCAACTGCATCTATGTGGAGGACAAGTTGTACTCGAGCATCAGAAGGTTTTCCTAGTGCCGATGTTGACACTTCAATGCGTTCCTATTGTCACCATATTGTTGCATCATTGTGCAATGGAGAGGTTATATTTATTGATTTTTTTTTTAAATAAATATTTGTAATTGAATGTACAATTTGTTGATTTAGGATCATGGTGCATTAAAGATCTTGTCACATGGATGCAAGTTGAAAGAGTCATAGAATGATTTTGTTCATAACATTGTACGAGATGTTAAGTTAGTCCTATTGGTTATCTACAGTCATGGCATTGTAGATTGCAAGTTAGTGTTGGCTTTCGCTAAAAGGTGGAATCATGACACATGAACCTTTATTTATCACTAAGAGAGATGACCATCACGTTAGATGATGTGTCCTTCTTGTTACATATACTAGTAACAGGTGAGTTGTTCTCTCTTCCTCTGATGTAGAGAGAGGTTGCATGTGACGTGTTACAGGAGTTGTTACACATCTCTATTGAGGATGCAAACATGGAGACCAGTTCACGCATGGTGTATCTATTCAATTTAACTAGCTAGAGGATGTGTACAAGTGTTGCATCGGAGAGGGCCAGTTGGATGTTGTTGCCAGAGCATATTTACTTTGACTAATGGGTTGTACTATCTTTGGATATGAGAGTGCAACCTCTATTGGAGTTATGTACTTTGAGTTGTTCCGGATCTTCATACAATCGGAAGGTATACATGGAAGACAGCTACATTGGCATACCTTTATGAACATCTTAGCGACATGAGTTTTTGTAATACTTATCAGATGAGAGCTTACATGATATTGCTACAAGTGTTAATATAGTTTATTTGTAGTTATTGTATAATATTAAGTTTTTATGAAATTAATTATTTATAATTGTTTTAGGCATGGATTTTTTAGCATTTTTCATGTATCAATGCTTTCCAATTGAATGTGGAGTTTAAGGAAGATATGCTTATGTCAATGTGATTAGTTGGGATTTATGATTCAGGAGATGTCCATTCATACAGGGAAGCTTTGGACTGTTTGCATGCGGACGACACCACTTGGATATCATATCTGAGTTATAGAGCACACCAATCTTTCCATGAGATATGTTGGTATTCCGGATTGACCAGATATGGTGGTATGATTTATTCACACCTTTCAAAGAGAATATTGTGTTAATACAATCATGTACAAGGAATACCTCTATCCCCATTTGATCAGTTTAATATGGTTATGATTCTTTAAGATATCAATCATACTTACCAACATTATGAGGAGTCGGTAGTGTCGCATGAGATTAGAGGTGATATATTTTTTGAGGTCTAGTGCATTGACAGATACTTGGACTAATTTTATAGCATTTCACATCCATACCTCATTCCTTCCTTTGAGGATCACGTCAGTGCATAGCCTTCAACATAGACGGATGTTCCAAGCAACAACAGTTAACACCATGATGCTCTCTCATCACAAGTATGGCTAAATATATCTCAAATTATATGTAAATATCTTTTCTATATTAATATGCTAATATTAATACATGTTCATATGCAGAAAAAATTTGAGAGAATTTTTAGCTTTTACAAAAAAATGATTGACCGGAGATGTATGTTAAAGGGCACACAAGATGCAAACCTTACACATAAGGCATAAACATAACTCAGGTGGATATTTAGAAAATTATCACATACTGAAGGAGGAAAAGAATGTGTGCAGCCACTTTATTTTTATATTTATCTTTAATATTATGTAACATTGTGCAATGATATTTTAATATTAATAATAATTAAATTTTATATTCTATTTATTCGAATTTATTTATAGTTTTTATTATATTATACTGTTTATTAATGTATTAATATAGGAATGAGTAAAATATAAAAATATTTTTAAAAAATATTAATATACTTTTTTAAATTTAGTCTCCATTTTGAAATCATAGTTTTGGAAGCAAAATAAAAATTATTTCAGAAATATAATTTTGGAGGTTAAAAAAGCATGCTTTTGAAAATAATTTTCCAGAATGTATCTTACCTTTCGAAATTTTACTTCTAGAAGAATTTTTATTTGGCTTCCAAAATTATATTTCTAAAAATAATACGTTATTTGTGTTTGAAAATCTAACATCCAAAATACATAAAATACATAAAAGCAAGAATATAAAAATAATTTTAAAAAAATGTGCGCATAGCAATTCCCAAATTAAAACAGGGATACCAACATTAATTTTACTATCATTAAAAAAATAGATCTGATGATTATTTAAACGATATTTGATTTATTCGTTTGCCAATTAGATAATGAATGCTAATTAGTCAGTAGTTAGTTAAAGATTAGTCAATGGTTGATTTTGACTATTGCCGAGTCAATAACTTGCTAAACATTAAGGAGTAAATATTTTAGTACCTTCTCATAATTCTTTTTAATAATGCATATGTTAAATTCATGGCACTTACTAATTTATAAAGTTTGCTTTAACATGGTTGACATAAAGACTATAAAATAACATATTACGGTTTGAGTTCACAACCAATACAAAGGCATCCCTTCTTGGTTACCCTTGTTACTTTAACATTTCAGAAATAATCCTCTAAACAAACTTTAGTCCAAGAAGTATAATTTGAAGGTCATTCCAAACTTTAGAAAAACATTTCTTTTTTTGAGAATCATTCTTAATATAAGATCATAGCATGAATATACCATTAAAAATTTAAGACAATCACGTATATTATGGATATTCTAGCTGCATTGATCTTTTTCATAGTTAAATTTGGAAGTGGCAATAGCATTGATCTTAGACAAGTATGATCTTTTACAACTTAGTTTGTTCAACTTAACTAAAGGAAATTACATCATAAATCATGACATTTATCATGAAAATAAGCTTATTCAATATTATCAATACATGAGACACAAAAATCATCATCCAAAACCAAACTAGGCTAAGGTGTGGTGCAAAACATATACAGTTATGGTTTATCCAAGTTAGTTAGGATAACACAACCAAAATGGACTATAACTTGAGTGTAGTGAAACCATTGGTATAACTCATCCAAATGATTTAGGATAACACAACTATAATGGATTATAGTCAGGGTGTGGTCTATCACGAGTATGGTTCATCCAATATCAAATCAAGCAAAGACATTAATAAGGATCTCAAATATCATAGAGCGACGATTTTTATTTTTTAGAACTTGCGACCATTCATATCTCTAGATTTATAACTACTAATATTTGTGATAGAGGGATGTTTTTTAGAAGCATCATTAGGTATGCAAGTAGGTCGAGTCGAGTTAGGCTTTGAGTGTTTAAGGCTGGCTTGTTTAAAAATTTTGAGACCTGAGTTTGGGTCGGTTACCTGTTAAAGGTTTTTTTGCTGTCAAGGTCTAACTTGGTTTAAAGCCTACAAGGCCTGCAAGCCTGTTTAAAAGCCTACATAACAAAAAAAAATCAATAAATAGACTTAAAATCTATATAAATAATTGATTAAAATGATTTGCAAACTTAAAGCCTACAAGAAAAAAAAGCTATTAAATAGGCCTAAAACATATATATATATATATATATATGTATGTATATATATATATATATATATATTAATATTATGTAAATAAAATATAAAATAAATATTAGACAAATATAATATATTAAAATAAATATAAATATATAATATATATACATATAAATAGACCCCCTGAATAGGTTAAATAAGCTTTTTTATAAGTTTAAGCCTGACTTGTTTATCTAAAAAGGCTTTTTAACAAGTCTGAGTCTATCTATTTATTAAACGAGCCGAGTCAAACTAGGCTTTAAACGAGCTGAGCTGTAGACCCCTGTCGGACGGACTTATTCACTTCTATCCCTAAGCATCATGGGATAGTTCAAAGTGTAACTTATTTTTGGTTTATTTAAGTTGATATAGTGTCTTTCCTATATATGTAGTGGTTTCGTACAGTAGATCTTTCATTATATATGTTCCTTTTTATTCCTTTAGTATCAAGTTTGATATGATCTAGTGTAACAATTAAATCTAGTGACTTGTACATGAGAGCTCATATTGTATGTACAAATATAAAGATACAAACACGCATAATACCATAGCAAATATTTGTATCTCTCCTTTTTTTTTTTTCTCTGCATATGAAGATCAGATTTGGTGGTCTAATTATGTATAAGATAGGATGAAAACATAACTTCATAACACATCGTACATATGTCTAAATGTGGTTACCCTTAAAGTAATTGTATATTAAATATTTCCAATAACTTATTTTATCTTTTTTCTAAAAACAATTAAAAAATAAAAAACAAATTTATGAAGAATTAATTTTATCTTGACTAGTTTGAACCTAGTCTTAAATATCCTTTGAAGAATTCAAAGTTTTGTTATTCTTTCTATAAAATATTAATTTTATTATTAAAAATATATATTTTATTTCTTCACTTAATTATATTTTTTTATCTCATTCTAAAAATTGAATTAAATTTTTTTTATCCTTTTTGTTTTTTTAAGTGTTTTTATCATCTAAATATTTTCTTTTAAATTAAAACTAAAATTAAAGAAGATTTTTTTTTACAAATTCTTATTTTTTTTAATTTTTAAATTCTAAGAAGCAATGATGATGTTTATTTTTTCATTTTTTATCAATAAAATTTAATTAAAATGTCTACTTACCATCAAAATCCTAATCCAAAAGGAAAAAAAAATTATTATTATTTTCAATAATTTTTTATAAAAAAATATTCTAAAACTCGAAGGTTTTTTATCATTAGTTAAAAAATTAAAATTTTATAATAAATTTTTACATCAATTATTAATTAATTAATTAATTAATTAAAAAAGAATAAAGGTGTTTTTTGAAATTGACTAGTTTTTATTTTTTATTTCGCTTAAATAACTGATTAAAAAAATATTTTTTACATAAGTTAAAAGTAAGATTTTTAAAATTGGACCACTCATTAAATACATTAAATAGGTAAACATAATGATTAAATGTAGAGATGAAAATAGATTAGAATGAGTTAGGTCGTAAATATTCAAGTTTAAAGTTATGAGGTCTGAGTACCTTTTAAAGGTATTTTTTTTGTCAAATATGATTCAAAGCCTATAAGATCTACGAGTTTGTTTAAAAGTTTATATTTCGAAGAAAAAAAAATCAATAAATAAGTTTAAACATTATCTAAATGATTGACTAAAAAGATTTGCCAGTTTAATGCTTACAAGATAAAAAAATTATTAAATAGCCTAAAATATATATATATATAATTATTTAAAAGATTTATAAATTATGTAAATATATTAATATTATATAAATATAATATATTAAAATAAATACTATACAAATATAATAAATATAAATATATAATATATAATATTAATATATAAAGATAAATAAGTTTTAAATAGGTTAAACAGACTTTTTTGTAATTATAAACTTGACTTGTATTTTTCAAAAAAGTTTTTTAACAAATTTAAACTTATTTATTTATTAAAAAAGTTGAGTCAAGTTAGGTTTTAAATAAATCCAACTGAAATTCTTGTTACACAGTCTTGTTCATTTCCATTTCTAATTCTTGTTACACAGTCTTGTTCACTTCCATTTCTAATTAAAAGTTCAATGATTTAATTGTAGTTGAACTCAGATCAAATCAATATTAATTAAATATTATTTTTAGAATATTTATAATGATATATTATTTTAAAAATAAATAAACAAATATATATATAATAAAATATATTAATAAATTAAAATTTACATATATTTTAATTTTTAAAAATTTAAATTATACATATAAAATAAAATTTTTATTTAAAAAATATCAAAATAATAATATTTTATATATAAATTGATTTTAATAATTTATTATCATTATTTTTGTTAAAATAATTTTATAGTTTAATTAATAAAAAAATTGATTTTTAATTAAAATTTTAACTATATAACAAATATTTTATATATTATCCATCCTAGAAAGTAAACATCTTAACAAACAAAAAATTAAAATTTGTAAAGTGCCTCTCCTTTCAAATCAAGATGTTCAATGACTAGACTTGGATGATAGCAGCAACATGTTGTCACAACGTTGGGCGTAGGGTCAGATGGCTCCAGATATCAGAGAAGGAAGAAGAGTCATCGACCAACTTGATTTGGATATTTGTTATTACATATTTGGTTTATTATTGGATATTTTAAATATCATTAGATATTTGTTTATATTAATGGGTTATTATGAATATGAACAGAGGATCAATTATAATTTGATTATTTTCTATGTTCAATTATGAGAGTGAATAATGAGGTTGAGTTATCTAATAAAAATAAATATTATTTAAAAAAAAGAGAAATAAAAGTGACTATAAACTGTACATTAATAAATTTTATAATTTAATTTACAATTAATTCGCTGTAATATCAATAAAATTTTCAAGATTATCCATAAATCATGAACTTCATATTTTCATCCTCGTAGCATACGTTTCCTCCCATAAACAAGCATTGTCATGGCAATATCTTCGCCATTGCAAAGCAATCGGAGGAATTGGAGATCCATCTACCAAGAACACCGACAAGGATAGATATTATCATCAAAGTCTATTGGTTATTAAACATGTGAACATAATTTGTTACACTCATACCTGTAGAAAATGACAGTTGTTAACAAATCCAATACAAATCATACGATGAAACTGAGATGCTGGTGGTTCACCTCTAAGCGGAAAAAATGTCATCGATCTATGTATCGAGATATGGATAAGCACAACATTATATTTATAAGCAATTATATAACCCATATCAAGAATAGTCATCCATTTATCTAAAGACACCATTTTTTTCACCTCCAACAAATAAAAAACTTCGTAATTAGGTATATCTTTCCTTATTTCCAAAGAGTTGGACATACTCAAAATGAAACTGTACAAGTTCTCGCATTAAATCAATATGGATTTGAGCCCACTTTAACTTCTGTAATGGCCACATAAAGTTATTTGCACGCTTAGACTCTAAATAAGGAAAATCCATAGAAAATGTCAATTTTGTTTAGGTTACACCAACAATTTCCAATAAAGGTAGTCGATATTTGTTAGTTTTATACGTGCTATCAATGATCAAAATAATATGGAAGGAATTCAATAATTTAATAGCATCTAGATGTTTCCAAAATATATCTCGTATAACATTAAACATTTCAACTTTTTCTATGCTAATACACATATTTGTCCCGTTCCATTAACTGCATTAGATGTTGAATTTCTATTCTAGGTCCTCTTTCTGATTTTTGATATGCTTGACAAGCATTATACACTTGCTTGATATTGGTCACATTATGTACATTGTGATCTTTTAATGTTAACAAAATATTTTTCGATTTTACTAAACTCTTTGTCATTTCACCAAGTAAAAACATTTCTTCCCCACTTAGTCGACTAGCATATACATGACCTTCTAATGTTTCACCTATATCATGGTTGTGAAATCCACATACAAAACTAACCTTCCAACTTTCACCATTTCTCAACTGTTTACCTCTTAGTCTCAAGGGACACCCACATTTTTTAGTTCCAATCACCTTGCATGCTAACTCATTCTTATATTGTTTATATTTTTCACTTCTTTCACAACCTAATATTAACATTGTCTTTTGTCCAATACCACCTTTGTTTGATATAATAATGACAACAAGAAACTCATTGTCTTTACCCATAGCTCTAACCCAATTTAATAAATGATCATGTGAAGGAAACACCCCTAATCATGAAGATATTCAATAATTTAATTAAATAACATGAAACATCGTAACTTAGTCACTAAATTCTCAATCCATTTACCATATCAATTATGAATGCATATTTATAATCTGCACTCTTATTAATAATTACGATTTCATTTTCTTTTAAAAATATATACTTCTTTGAACACAAACACAAGAAAAAAACAACAAAATTTATAACATTTGTATAAACAAATGAGAAAACTTAATTTCAAAATTTTCATTTATTTCTTCATTATCTTTTGTAAAAATTGGCATATCAACTTCTTTTGAATAAGACCAAAGTAAAGATTCTTCAAGATCCATTTTCCTAACAAAAAAAAAATCAAACTTAGTAATTGGTACAATTTAACAATTCTAGATATACATATCCAGAACTAATTTATTCACATTCTAGAAACGCATATCTAGAAGGAAAATTGGAGAATTTTGAAGTTGCTTGTTTAGAAACCTATTTGAGTTTTGGAAATCAATTTTCAGAACGTTCACTTAATACTCCGGAAAACGGGTTTCGGAATACTAAACGTTCCAGAAATTGACATCCAGAACTTAAACAGACTTCTAGATAAACAGTTTTCAGATTCTCTAATTTGCATTCTGGATACGCGTTTTTAGAAAGAAATCCAAATTTTTCGGAAGGTAAGCGTTTTTAGAAAGAAATCCAAATTTTTCGGAAGTTACCTTCCGAATATGGGTTTTCTGAAAAGAAATTCAAATCTTTTAGACTTACAATTCCAGAAGTTACCTGCAAAATGCATTTTCAACTTGCCTCAAGAAAATGTGTTTTCTTCCAACCTCAACACTTTGATATGAAAAATGCAATTCACAACAATTATAATACAAAATTCTTCAATACATTTGGTGAACAAATAGATTTTTTTACTTGGTTGAAGTTGAAGAAGAGAAGAGAAAAAAATTCTCTCATGCCATCAACTTAATGTATTGAAGATGAGGATAATTTTGTTATTTTTTATTTTGAGGGGTAATTTTGTCCTTTGATATACAAGGGGTGCATAAAGTAAAATTGGGAGGGGGTGGTGCAAAACACAACTCCCAAAATTAACCTAGGTATTTAGATCATTCTGGATCCAACATTAAAACTTTTTGGAAGTTGTTTTTTGCATCCTCTCTTTTTACTTTCACACTTCTTTCATTTTTGGTAAAATTAAATACCAAAATCACCTTTCGTTTCTATCTTTCGAAATAGATTTAATGAGCTTTCGGAAATGCTTTTTCAAAATGGATTTAATAAGCTTCCAAAAATGCTTATTCGGAGAGTAATTATATCTATTTTGAAAAAGACCTTCCGAATATGCATTTCCAAAAATTCATCCTCTGCATTACGAAAATATTTGTCCGGAATATATATATTCACACTCATTCCTCACAACATTTTGGAACAACGTATCCAGAATTCATTTCAATCCTTTTCCTGAATCATACATCATTCATTTTGGAAAAGACATTCTAAATACGCATTTCTAAAAATTCATTCATTGCATTACGGAAACATTTTTTCTAGAACATATATTTACATTCTTTCCTCACAATATTTCAAAAAAAACGTATCCAAAATTCACTTCAATCCTTTTCTGAAAACATACATCCGGAAGTTCATATTCTCATTCCGGATATACCTTTCTAAATTTAATGAACATTAAACAATTTGCCTTCCAAATTTGTATTTTTAAAAAGAAATCAAAATCTTCCAAATTTATATTTTCAAAAATTACCTATTTATAGAAATAATTTTATCTTTTTACATGAAAAGATGAATACAAAAAAGCAAAATAAAAAATACCAAAAACAACTCCCAAACTTTTTCACTTCCTTTATTCCTCTCCATGACAAAGTTTAAATGATCCAAACATGGGTATGTTAGCATTCATAAATTAAATAATTAGTTTTCTTTATTTTTAAAGTGAAGGATTTAACTATAACTTGATCTAATTTGTCTAAATTTAACTTAATTGACTAAATTTTAATCCAGGTTGACTTAGCATTGCTAGGAGATTTGCCTTCATTCTTTATTCTATTGGTTAGATATCTCTTTTAACACTCTTAGGATCTTGGCCTAGATTTGGTAAATCCTATATCTTTTAATAACGTATAACGTGATGTCTAATATTCTTTTAACAACTCTTGTTCCTTTGTCCCGATAGTGTTTCACATCCTCTTTTCTCCTTCTTCCTTTTGTGCCTATCCCTTGGGCTTTACTTTTTGCACCCCTTTTTTCTTTTTGCACCCCCTTTAATTTTTTGAAATTTTTTTATTATCATTTTATCCTTCACACCTCCTTATCTCTTCCAAAATTTTTTTTCTCTTTTGCAAGTATTCATCTCTTTCGCAAATTAATTTACGGAATGCATAAGTGTATTCCATAAATTAATTTGCGAAATATAATTTTTTATGTTTCGCAGATTAGTTTACGGAACATAAAAATGTAACCTTCCATAAACTAGTTTATGGAATATAAAAAATTACATTCCGCAAATTAATTTACGGAATACACTGATGCATTCCGTAAATTAATTTGCAAAAAATGTTTAACGTTCCTCAAACTAGTTTGCGGAGTATAAAGTCCGTTGGTCTTCTCCAATACTCCTCCGACGTCTGACGTTCATTTTCTTAGTTTTTTTTCTCCAACCAAAAGCAGCAATCTAACATAGATTCAATTAGTAAGGAAAAAAGCACAACAATTGTGAACGGAAGAAGAAATGAAAAAGAAAAAAAAAGAAAGAAAGAAGACGGAAGAAGAAAGGATAGAAGCATTTTTATCTTTTCCTATGTATAGACGATACAGAAAGGGGTGTAAAAAGCAATCCCCCTTATCCCTTCCTCGCTCTTTCTTCTAACCTTTCTCTCCGCTCTTTCTTTTGCATCTTCCCCCATCTAGCTATTCATCCTCTCTCTTCTTCAGCTTCCTTCATATTCCACCAACTTCTCTCTCCACTAAAGCTATCTCACTATATCTCATTATATCTCCCTCTAATATCTTTTCCGCACCTTTCTCCCCCCTCTTTCACAAATAAAATAAAATAAAATTTTACGTTAGAAAGATTTTGAACTACTTTATTCGACCAAAAAATTTAGAACATAAGAAATTTAAATTACATTTGTATCAAATATCTTGAAAAAGAAAACTAAATTCCCATGCTTTTCAAATCACTTATTCATGCTCTAAATTAATTATTAAAAAATAGAAAAAACTTTAGTTCCAACAATGTTACTTTTTTTTTTAATTTTCATTCAATATTTTTTTGTTTTAAGAAACCAGGAAATCGTTGAAAAAATTGTGGGAAGATTAGCATCACTACTCTTTTATAAATTAGTGAACTTTTCGTCAAGATAAACAAATCCAGATATCAAATTTGCAAGCAAAACAAAGGAAACCTGATTTAAGATTTGGACATAAACTAGTTCGACACTATGGCATACATTCAGAACTAAGACATACATCTACACTATGCTCTTTACCAATCCTTGAGCAGCTGGCTAGCAACATCCTTGTAGCTAACTTTCTTTTTCTTTGTACTTGTAGGCTCTGCTTCTGCAGTGCATATTTCTGGTAGCTTGTCTTTTGCTTCTGCATTACATGTTTCTGGTAGCTTCCCTTCTCCAACACTACAATTCATAGGTTGCACAACTTTTTGGGTGACAAGGCTAGGAATCATGTCAAACAACATTGCCTGCACAGGATCAACTGAAATTTCAAGTTTCTCAGTCACCTCATTGTTTTGGTCATTGTGCCTATTAGTCATTTCAATTTCAGGAACCGAAATTCTTTCATGCTCACTGTCCTTCAAGACCTCTTGCTTGTCTACCTTATTTTGTTGAGAACCTTCCACAGTTGCGGCAACTTGGACTGTTTCCCATTCCTGTGTCTCCTTGGGTTCTGAATGTTTCTTGGAAAAATCAAGATTTCCTTCTCTAGTGTCAATCTCATCCTTAACTGGTCTTTTATCACGAGAATCACTTTCATCAGATTCATATTCACATATTTTAGCACGCTTTCTCACAGTTGGTGCTCGTGCTCTTCGAGCTTGGTTGCCAGCTGTTTTTACTTTTTTGATACCACTGCCTACAGGTCTTCCTCTTTTTTTTTGGTCACCCTTCTCTTGTGACACCAAAGCCATACTGTCTTCATATGCAGCTTGTGCACTCTGTTTACCTCCTTTGTCAGAGAAATCTATATTTTGGTTTTCAATATTATCTCCACCCAAATGAGCCTCTAATGCCAAGTTATGTTCACTGAAACAGAGCCACAAAACCATCAAATGCCGCACAAAATATAGATAGAATTCAAGTGCACAGTCCTTAAAAGTACTTCTACATTTGATCATAGCTAATAACACCAATGTTGTATTTGTAGCCTGGTGTAAACACCAGGGGGCTATCATTATCAATATTTTTAGCAGAGATATACCAGAACACCGATAGAAGCATGTTTGGAATAAATAAACATTGGAGTCTTGTGCATAGACTTGATTGAAATAAATAAAGATTTTCCAAATACCAAATTCTAATTTTTCTCAATGCACCAGGTAAGCTGCCAGACAAGGAAATGATTACTGTATGGTCAGTTCTTGATAGTCTAACAATATGATGCAGAACACATGTTCAAATTTGGTTGGGTGTGAGATCTTCAATTTATCTTTTTTTCCCCTTACATTTTATTTCAAGATGAAATTAGCAGCATTTGGTTTTGACCATTTTCTACAGCTGTCGTTGCAAATGGTCATCTTTCCCCTTTCAGCAAATAAAACAATTTATGATGGAGAGGTCAGCAAGCATGAAAAATGTCAAAAACAGATTCTTTTTCCCCCAATATGAAGAGATGTTGTATTTTTATCAGAGACAAACAAGGAAAATCAAAACAGGTGCTAAGATATTCTCTAAAACAGGAACAGTATAAAATAAAATAATGGAAAAGGAAATAATCAAGAATGTAGTAAAATTGTTAATCTATTTGCAAATCAAAACTAGAAACCCCCATGGAACAGTCATGATCAACGCACCAGATTTAAGCTATAAACACAATCCTAGCTCAAAGCAAATCTTAGAGAAAAAAGATGCCATCGAAACTGTAATCAGATTGGTTCAGTTAGGCTAAAACAAATAGTAAAGCAATAATTTTGGTTTTGGAGAGAACAATTTCATACTCATACCTCAATAAATTACATCTCTAGCTGTTATTTCATTCATAAGTAAGAGCTGACAAATTTTACAAATAACGAAACCTAAATGGTCAAAAGACATCTTTACAATCATAACCTACTGATTTTATAAATGCCTCAGTATCTTGAAGTTAATTATAGACTCAGCTTGTTTACAGTAATATCTTCTGATTTTAAGCTGACGATCTTTCCATTTCATTTCCTAATATATGATGGCCGACTCTAGCATCCCCCATTTCAGTAATCTGAATTAAATCTCCATATTAAAGCTTACAAAAATAAATAAATGAACAAAAGCTAATTGAATTAGCATAAAATGAATTGAGATCCGACAGCATTTCTAATTATTCATGCACCAAAAGACCCTCTACAGTCAAAGACATTCAAAACAAAGGGAAAATTGTTAGATACCATAATTACAGGTTACAGCACCTGTGAGGAACATAGAATATATCAAAATAATAAAGGAATTGCATTCACAAAAAGTTCCACTCTTGTCATCCACAAAATTAAGAGATTCTAAATTTTGTCCACGCCCAAACTTACCAATCTTCAGCAGTTGACTCTTCTGTTCCACATGGTTTCAAGCTGTAAGAGTCTTCTGGTAATCTTTGGCAACTGTCTAAACAATCTTCCAACCACTGGGATTTAACTATATGTAACCTCTTTCTTTGGAGAAATTTTCTTTCTGCTGGTGTGAAACTACATTGTTGAGGGGGGGGGGGGGGGGTGTTATGTGAGGACATAAATAAATAAAAAGAAATCATTATCATTCATCTAGTAGTTTCAACCAAAGCTGGGAAGTGAAGCATTTATTCAGCAGTTACTAGTCTTTTTCATAAGAGAAGAAATTTATCAAGATGGAGAATCGCATTAAGCAGGGAATGAAAACCATGGTTCATAACCCAATATACAATATATATTATATAATATTTAGAGAAGGGTGAAAACTTACACCATGCAATGAGCCATACCAACACCATTGTACACAGAATGTTGCTACTTAGTCTCTAATTTTAAGAAACTCTAAATTTAATCCTTCACTTTACAAAAAGTCATTCAACTCAATCTTTTTCTACATTTTTTATTATCGTTTTGCATGAGTAAAGTAAATGTCTTTGTAAAAGTAGTAACTAAAATGATAATTTTATAAAGTTAAGGGGTAAAAGGATCAATGCTTTATTTATTCACACATTTTCCAGACCATGTAAAACTTTGCTCTTGAGTATTGAGGTGGCATAGTTTACACATGGCCTTTCTATTTCCTAGAGGGAACACTCTTTGAACATTTTCAGAAAAACTACCATGTTAGGGATGCTAATGGATCCTAATGTCAAGCCTTGACCAAGAAAGGAATAGCAAAAACAAATCCTGAATGCTATCACAGGTTGGTTGAAAATTTGAATTATCAAAGTTTAACCACCAAGTTCAGGATGGATTGGTGTGGTTCCTCTATGCCTAGGACACCAGAATATCCAACAAAAGCAAACATATGGCTATTCATTGTGAGGCCCTAATTCACAACTGGAGGTGAAACAGAAGGACTCTGCCCTTCCGTCCTTGGATAGATAGAAAAGAGGGGGGAGGGGGGGCAGAGCTTTTGGTTCTTTTATGTTGTCAAAGAGTTGAACAATGAAAATAGATGACAAGTGTCTAATCAAATTGATTGGATCATGTAGTCAAAATCATAATTTTTTTGTAGTGAGCAACCTCCATGTAACTTTCACCAAAGTATAGTTGTTTAGATACATTGATACATTGAAGGAGCACCAGGAAAAAGCTTACTCTATAAAGATATGGGACATATGGAGATTAGTCATTATACAAATGTTGATATGGCAAGCTTTCCTCAAATAGACATTCGATTTTAATACAATGTGTAAAGTGCAATTGGATGGATTGGATAAATTTTGAATTGAATTATAATGGGCAGGTCAAAAATAAACCATTAATCCATTTATGATCTGTTAAAAATGTATTAAAAAAATCCAATCCATCCATTTAAAGTATACAACAACATAAGCCTTGTCTCACCAAGTAAAGTAAGCTACATGGATTACTTGATGTCATTGGACTTGGTTAAAAACCAAATTTCTTGAATATTATTTAACATGAGATCTCTTTTAATAATTTTCTTCTTAAAATTTTTTTCAGCCTCTTATCCATTTAAACTGGTTATATTTTATTTTTTCATAAAATACTTTTATAAAATAAAGTTCATTGTTTATTCACATTCTTGCATTAAAACACTATAGTCCAGGACCTATCTTTTAAAGACACATGTCCAAACAATAAACTTTGAACAACTTGGTTCAATTGATTACAAAATATGTTGGATGATTCATTATCTATCCCATAGAAAATGGTGTTCCAATCCAATCTATCCATTAATTTTTTACTTTTATAATTGAATGGGTTGGAACTTGGTGGACTCATACATGAATGAGTTGGATGATTAGTGACTAAATGGATTGAATTGCCACCCCTAACTTTTTTAGGATATTGTGTATAGTCATTATACTTTGTGGTTTAGCAATATGGTATGAATTGGAGTGAAGTTGATCACTTAATTTTCTATAACCACTCAGCTATAAGGTGTAATTACTTAATTGTATATGTTGATATTATCATTACAAATAGTGATCACCATAGCATTACTAAGGTAAAGCAGCAATCTTGTCATTTTTTTCAGATGAAAGATCTTGAATGACCTCAATACTTCTTGGGGATAGAGGTACCAAAATCCTAGAATGGTATTACAATTTCTCAGGTTTGTGTATTTTTCAATGACAATTTAATTCCCTGGAAATTTAAGATGCAGAATGTTTTTAGAAGATCACATGCAAAAGCAGGATATTCAGGCCAATTGTGAACTTACATGGCTCAAACTGCTATTCAAAGAATTCAAGTTTAGGGAGGTGACACAAATAAGACTCATTACAATCAAGCTACCACACATATCGGCCTTAAATCTAGAGTTCCGTGAGAGGACCAAAACATATTGGGAAATATTCCCAATTATTTAGAAGATGTTATTGGAAAAAATCATGATGAGCTTTATCAATTCAAATAACTAATTCATAGATGTCTTTACTAGGACATTGAGAGGTCCTTCAATAACTATACATGCAATAAGCTTAGTGCATATTTATATATATACTAGCTTGAACGGAGAGTGTTGAAGATAAAGTTTGGGTAATATTAGAGTATAGACAATTACGCTTTCTGTTATAGTTAGTTACAGTTTCTGTTCATTGTTAGTTATATAAATAGAGGCTCTTGTATTTCTTCCTCAATTGATCGTAATGCTCAGCATTCTTTACCTTTTCAACTCTCAGTTTTGTCTCCATCCTTCACTTCTTAAAGTTTCAAGAGGTAATTATAGGTTGAAATGTAATTAAGGATTTTGTGTAATTTTAGGTAACTAGAAATCTTTGTATTAATCTGTATATATAACTTGCTCTGCTGTGTAATTGAGACATATTAGAATTGGGTTTGGGCCTAACTCAACCCTAAAAGCTAGCTCATAGGGTGAGTTACCTTCATATTATATACCTATGGTTAGTCTCACCTCTAGCCAATTTGGAACTTCCTAATAAGATACAAATTCTTTCACATGTTCTCGCGTATTCTTCTCTCTCTTTCTCAATAATATGAAAAGAAACAAATTGGAGAAAAATTAGGGGCCATGAAAGGGGGGAAAACAAGAGGGCAAGTATGAGGACATCGATAACACTGGAAATTATGTAACCTCACGATATTGCTATTTATATATATATATATATATATATATATATATATATATATATATAATGTGTATTTCTTCAGTTAAGTCATGTGATCCCCAAACATTTATTGGCATAAAGTGTATGATGATGGGCAACTAGTTTAAGAAGCAATGTTGTAAAAATTAAATCAGTCATTGAACTAAAGACATGACCTAATTGGTATGGCAGTGGTTTAACTATGGTGGAACTGACAATAATTAATATATATAATATTTTATAACTATTAAGTAACAAATTAACCTAAAATTGCAGAAATTCATGTTAAGTAAAATTTATAATTAGCATAAAAGGACCACATTACATATCCTGCAAAATAAACATCAATACAAGGTGCCACTAGACAGATCACTTACCTACTCTGTACTTCTTCAAAGTCAGTATAACATCCTGGCACAAGCAAAGCCACTAAATGGGTTGCACAACTAAGATTAGAGGTAACTTTTCCACCACCCATGAGAACTTCAAGCTTGAATCTCCTTAAAGCTAGTTGCAATAGAAAATGCCAATCCCCTTTCCTGGGAGAAATTATTGAATAATCAGAGAGCTAATCAGCAAACTTGGTGAAAATAATGATCATAATCAAAATCCTAAATCCCATATTAAGTGCTGAAGTTAAAAAATTGATTTGATCTAAAATTATTATATCTTACAATGAAGGCATTGTGGTGTGGAAATAAATGGAGCATCCATAAAAGAAACACCACTTATCCTTTGGGCAATATTTTTTCCTGTAATGATCAACAGTGCTGGAATCTTCTGACCTATGAATATTACTTAAGAGCTGCAAAAGAGAATATAAATAAAAGTTAAACTCAATATAGGTATGGCCTTAGTTGGCTTTGTTAAATATTAAGGAAGAAAATACTGTATATCAACCATGTAGTTACTAGTTACAATCTAAACAACCCATCTCACAGTAAAGGTCCAAAGTACACAAAGGAACAGAAGTTATCACATGGCTCCTACCAATAAAAAATAGGAGTGCAAAAGTCACGTGGCTCCTACAGACATATTAACTAACACCGAACTTAATTGAAAACTATACACCCATTTCGACATTAACATGGCGGTCCTTTTCTCCACATTTCAATTTGTAAATTGCCCCCTTGATAAAAAGATAGACAGATAGATAGATAGAATCTCCAAATTTGACAAGATAGGAATCTAGCTAGTGGCCAATGGTGTTACCTGTTTGATGTCTCCAAGATCAAGATCCAAGAAGTAAGAGTCTGAGAACTCATCAATTTCTTCTTGTAATTTCTTCTTTGTCTGTTCAGATAGGAAGAGGAAGTACCTTTTAAAAGAAACATTGAAAGCAATATACAATTAGAAGAGATTTTACAGGATGTAAAGAAGTTTATATTCAGTCACAAAAACTCACTTCGGCTGTAACGGAACAAGCTTCCTTTGTGCATAGCAATCTAATACCCAAGTATAATGAATGATATCACCCTGATGCTTTGCTGCTTCAAATTTAAAACCTAGAGTACAGACAACAGTCATTTATTAGATATTCTGCCAACAGAGCTGTCCTTTTCACACACATGCAAGTGCATGCACTTGCACAAATACATAAACAGGGAGAGAAAGACAGAAAGAAAACCCTTGCTGTCAGCTGCAATACAATGGGTGACTGAGTTATTCAAATTCATCGAGAAAGTTCCCCCATTCTCAGCAATTATTTTGTGTAAGGACTCCAAAGAATGAGATGGAGGCACATTAACAAGGTCTGTATGTATGTCAAGGGAAACTATATTGCACCTATGGCTATGAGCAATTTCAGATCAATCAAAATGATTCAATTGATAAAATGAGTTGTTTCTCTAATGCTGTTACACTGTCAAACATCTTTAGAAAAGTTATGAGGAAAAAGGGCAAAGCAACATAAAATATGTGTAATGGAAAGAATTGCATTCCTTCTATTTTATGGAAACAAAAGGGTTTTTCTACTGAGAGGAACACAAGTATAATGGAATCCGAAGGGATTGTCATTACTTCTTGTGCATATGCAATTGCTTTCTTTTGACACAAGAAGCATTTCAGTGAATGTGAAGTTGGAAAGAATATGAATATATGGAGCAAAAGTAAGGGAATTGGGAAAGTGTAGCCAACATTGGTGCACGTCATGTCTATGTGTACAA
Organism: Canavalia gladiata; assembly: GCA_037954105.1. NCBI lineage: Eukaryota > Viridiplantae > Streptophyta > Magnoliopsida > Fabales > Fabaceae > Canavalia > Canavalia gladiata. Next base: position 28,470,180 of record CM075662.1, read on the forward strand.
TAAAATAGGCTAGTAGTGCAATGTCATACAGGATAATACAAATGATTAGAAGACATACCAAACATGTGCCTAATACACAAACTTTAACATGAGGAAATAAGCATAAAGGCATATTTTTAAAACAAAATATAGGTAGAAAAATTTTCAGCAGTCAGTTTGGCTGGACAGATATTGGTAGCTAGCAAGATTCTCCAGGATACAGAACATCATATTTGAGAATATTAAGGAGCCCCCTTTAATGCTGGAAACATCAGTTTGAGTTAAATGTGAAGGAACAATGGGCATGTTTTTCTTTTCTCCCCTTGTGAAGGATTTCATCCGTTTTTGTTTACTGTCCTGCTTACTGCCATATTCTGTATCCCTGTGTGTGGTACCATTGCTAGAATGTACCAGTTCTATGAATGCTGTATAGGGAGAAAAAAGAAAGGAATCAACCTTATGGTAACATCGTCAACAAAGATACCAAAAACTTTTTTGCATATCACTTACATTGAACATCAAGGCATTCATACCAAGCCTTGTCATATCTCACCCTGTCAATCCGAGGAAATCTCAGACTGTAAGGTGCAGCAAATACCTGCAAATATCAGATTAAAGCCATGCGGTTCAGGAGACAAGAAATATTATGCAGACTGCAATCCTTCCACTTTCAGATAGACACATTGTATTGGCAAGGACATACCTCAGATTCTATAGTTCGGATATCACTGGTTATAGACAGAATAATTGATCTACAAGAAGAGAATGGTCAAATATTGATTAACATTGAAAATACAAGTGGCAAGTACTTGAGTTCAAACGTGAAGGTAGTAACACTTACTTATCAGGGCTATCAACCCACACATCAGGTCTTTCCTTTGAATGATTAGTAACTTGATAAAAACTTGGTGGCCTCTTCTTTGGATATTCATACTTCCTGAGAGAGGAGGCACAGAAGTCTTAAGATATTTGATAAATTATAGTACACTATTAAGTTGTTTTGGCATCAATACAAGAAATGCAAGCAACTAAAACAAACACAAGTTTTTTTAAAAAAATATGTATATTACCTCATCAAAAAACTGATCTGAAATATGTAACTTACCTAAAGTAAGGTTTAAGTTTGGTTACTACAGCATCAAGCTCATCATCAGAAAGTCCAGTACCAACTCTGCAGAAGGAGATAAATCTGCAATATAAAGGACATGATTAATGGAACTATGCATAGATAACAACGCATATGAGTTAAAACAAGCTAGTTTAAATTATTAACTCTACTTTATACTGAAAGTGACAATACAAGAACAAAATGAAAAGTATGGAAAACTAGCAATGGTTCATCAAATTCAATGCCCGGCTCACTTATATTCAAGATGGTATGTAGATTGAAGTTTTAATATGTCCATACCAAAACTAGTTTAGCAAAACCCATGTATATAACTTGCAGCATGTTTGTAATTTTGAAAAGATTTCCATTTTAAGTGTAGAAATTGAAATTAATTAAAATTTGGAAAACTATTAAAAGGCCTAACGGAACAATTTTCATTAATGATTTAAAAAAGAAAAGTGATGCGGCTGAAAAGATTAAGTGACCTCTCATATGGTCAATGTTTCCAGCACTTGCCATTTAATTTCATTTTTAGCTAGTATTAAACAAACATCACTAAAAAAATTTCAGTTTTAAATTCTTATTTGCAGCACTAGGCAATTTTTCAGGCGATTTTTCAAATGCACTCTTAAAATTTTAGACAGGACATCCAGCAAGCCAATACTATGCTGTCATTCAACAGAATTTATTTTTGGAAGAAATTCATTAGGATTGTTAACAGGGATATAATGAAGTTTGGAGAGAGGTTAGAGAAAGAGATGCTGAAAAAGTACATTATTGTCTCCTTCAAGGTGCAAGAGAAGCTGAAAATATATATACATATGTGGGCCTATTCATGCAGTATTCTATCTAAATTGTACAAACTTAATTTAAATACATTAACAATCCTCCTCAAGCTAGAGCATACTGTTAAGATTGTGTAAATCTTTTATATTTGGAAACTTAGGATAGAATAAAATCAGGTCAGAATCTTCCCTTAATCTGACCTGATATTGTTTGTTTTCTTTATTTAAATACTTTCCTAATTTTCCTTATTTAAATTATCTTGTAATCTGTTCAGGCAAGAGGATCTCCCTAATTGATTCTCTCTTCGCCTATTTAAATCATTGTTATCCCTTGAATAAAAGATAAGAAAAAGAAACCCAATTACTCTCCAATTACTCTCTTCTCTTTTCCTTTATGGTATCAGAGTTGTACAGCTCTGATCCAGGGACTATTTTATCATGGTTCAGACGGCCATGACCGGAGAAACCCAAACAACTAGAGCGGGTGGAGCAAATGAAGGATCGAACACTGCAATGACCTCCATGACAACAAACAACAATGATGCACCCTCTATTGTTGCTGTTGAAACTCTATCTTCCAACTTTGAAAACCAAGAACAGAAAAATACTTCCGAGTCATCTTTTTTCACAAAGGAACAGTTAGAGCAGTTGTATCAAGTTTTCTCTGGAAAAATGTCAGTTACTTCATCCTCTTCCTTGGCACAAAAAGATAACCCTTTGTCAGTTACTACTTTTCTTAGTTCTACACAGAATTCTCATGCTCCATGGATCATTGATTCTGGAGCTACTGATCACATGACAGATTGTCCAAATTTGTTTTCTACTTACAGTCCCTCTGCAGGTAACAAAAAGGTTAAAATTGCAGATGGTTCTTTTTCTGCAATAGCTGGTGTTGGTTCTGTCCCTATTTCAAGTTCTCTTACTCTCCATAATGTTCTTCATGTCCCCAACTTATCTTGCAATCTCTTGTCCGTTAGCAAGTTAACACATGATCAACAATGTCTTGCTGTTTTTGATTCTTTTTCATGTAAATTTCAGGATTTGAAATCAGGGAAGACGATTGGCAGTGCTAAGGAAGTTGATGGCCTCTATTTCTTTGAAGACGAAACTGTTTTCAATAAAGAGAGTCAAAGTAATTGTCTCAATTCAGTATCTGTTTCAAGGAATGACAAAATTATGCTATGGCATTATAGATTAGGTCATCCAAGTTTCTTTTATTTGAAACACATGTTTCCCAATCTTTTTAAGAATAAAAATCCATCTTTAATTACTTGTGAAACATGTCAGTTGGCTAAGCATCATCGCTCAACCTATTCCCCTCAACCCTACAAAAAGTCTAGTCCTTTTAGTCTCATTCATAGTGATGTGTGGGGTCCTAGTCGTGATCCGACTCTTCTTGGAAAAAGGTGGTTTGTTACATTTATAGATGATCACACTAGACTAATGTGGGTGTATTTAATGAAGGAAAAATAAGAAGTGGAAGGGATTTTTAAAAACTTTTTTCAAATGATAAAAACTCAATTCCAACAACAAATAAAAATTTTTAGAAGTGATAATGGGAGAGAGTATTTTAACCGATGTTTAAGTAGTTTTTTCCTTCAAGAAGGAATTATTCATCAAAGTTCCTGTGTTAATACCCCTCAACAAAATGGTGTGGCTGAGAGGAAAAATAAACATATTCTTGAAGTTGCTCGAGCCTTGTTATTTCAAAATAATATGCCTAAATATCTTTGGGGTGAAGCAATCTTGACTGCAACTTATTTAATAAACAGAATGCCTAGCAAAATTTTGAATTTTAAAACTCCATTTGATTTCTTCATGAAATTTTTTCCAACAAATAGAATTTCAACTTGTTTGCCCCTTAAGATATTTGGTTGTACAGTATTTGTCCATTCACATGTGCCTAATCAAAGTAAACTTGATCCAAGAGCAACAAAGTGTGTGTTCGTTGGTTATGCTCCTAACCAAAAAGGTTACAAGTGCTTTGATCCAAGTTTAAAAAAATATTTTGTAACTATGGATGTCACTTTCTTTGAGGAAACACCTTTTTTTGGAAGCCATCTTCAGGGGGGGAGAAGAGTTGAAGATGCAGAACATAACTTTCAAATGTTCGAAGAACTCTTGGAACCAGAATTTTTAAGTTTTGAAAAAAATTCTGAAATACTAGCGGAACATGGTGAACAGCAACATGTTTCTGATCCTAAGAGCCTTGAAACAGGGGGAAATGAGACAATTACAATGACTGAGGGCGAAAAACCCGTTAATCTTGTCTATTCAAGGAAGAAAAAGGGTCAAACATTGGGGCCAAGTGATACTCTACAACCTCAACACTGCCAAGAGTCTGAAAATGCACCAGGTAACATTTTTTTCTGAAACTGTCCAGCCTGTTAATAAGTCTATTAACTTAGAGTTAGATCAATCGAATCTTCCAATAGCTATTCGAAAAGGGGTTAGGTCTTGTACAAAGTATCCTATCTCTCATTTTGTGTCAAATGATAATTTATCACCTTCTTTTAGAGCTTTTATTTCAGAACTAACCAAAGGAGAAATACCAAGAGATATACATTCTGCTCTAAAGGTTCCAGAGTGGAAGAATGCTGTCTTGGAAGAGATGAGGGCTCTAGAGAAGAACCAAACTTGGAATATGGTGGATTTGCCCAAGGGAAAAACAACTGTGGGTTGTAAATGGATTTTCTCAATCAAGTATAAAGCAGATGGGTTGATTGAAAGATACAAAGCTCGGTTAGTGGCTAAAGGATTTACCCAAACATATGGGATAGATTACATGGAGACCTTTGCACCCGTTGCAAAGTTAAATACTATCAGAGTTCTCTTATCCTTGGCAGCCAATCTTGACTGGCCACTACAGCAATTAGATGTCAAGAATGCTTTCCTAAATGGAGACTTGGAAGAAGAAGTATATATGGATGCACCTCCAGGTTTTGAATCACACTTTAAACAAAAAGTTTGCAAACTTAAGAAATCACTATATGGATTGAAGCAATCCCCTAGAGCTTGGTTTGAGAGGTTTACTACATTTATAAAAAGGCAAGGGTATAAGCAATGCCAAAGTGATCATACTATGTTTGTAAAACACTCTTTTGAAGGAAAATTGGCTATACTGATTGTTTATGTAGACGATATAGTTCTCACAGGGAATGACTTGCTTGAGATGAGTCGATTACAGAAGTCTTTGGCCCTTGAATTTGAAATCAAGGATCTAGGACCTCTAAAATATTTCTTAGGAATGGAGGTTGCAAGATCTAGAAAAGGAATTGTGGTTTCTCAAAGGAAATACATATTAGACCTTCTCAATGAAACTGGAATGAGTGGATGTAAACCAGCTGAAACTCCGATTGACCCTAATAAAAAACTTGGGAACAACCAAGAAAGTGCACCGGTGGATACTTCCAGGTACCAAAGGTTGGTAGGAAGACTGATTTATCTATCCCATACTCGTCCTGATATTGCATTTGCTGTAAGTTTGGTAAGTCAATTTATGCACTCCCCTCATGAAGAACATTTAGATGCAGTTTACCGAATTCTAAGATACTTGAAGAGTGCACCTGGTAAAGGGTTGTTTTTTAAGAAGACTGGGCAACAAACAATTGAGATCTACACTGATGCGGATTGGGCTGGCTCAATTACAGATAGGAAGTCAACATCTGGGTATTGTACCTTTGTATGGGGAAACCTGGTTACATGGAGGAGTAAAAAACAAAGTGTAGTTGCAAGGAGTAGTGCTGAAGCCGAGTATAGAGCCATGGCACAAGGAGTGTGTGAAATCTTGTGGCTAAAAAGAATTCTTGAAGAGTTGCAGCTTCCTATGACTCTTCCTATGAAACTATACTGTGACAACAAGACTGCCATAAGTATATCTCAGAATCCTATCCAACATGATCGAACCAAGCATGTGGAAATTGACAGACATTTTATAAAAGAGAAAGTGGATGAAGGAATTATTTGCATGCCTTTTGTTCCAACCTCACTACAATTGGCAGACATTCTCACTAAAGGGTTGTTTAAACCTAACTTTGAATTTCTTGTAAGCAAGTTAGGCATGTTGGATATCTATGCACCAACTTGAGGGGGGGTGTTAAGATTGTGTAAATCTTTTATATTTGGAAACTTAGGATAGAATAAAATCAGGTCAGAATCTTCCCTTAATCTGACCTGATATTGTTTGTTTTCTTTATTTAAATACTTTCCTAGTTTTCCTTATTTAAATTATCTTGTAATCTGTTCAGGCAAGAGGATCTCCCTAATTGATTCTCTCTTCGCCTATTTAAATCATTGTTATCCCTTGAATAAAAGATAAGAATAAGAAACCCAATTACTCTCCAATTACTCTCTTCTCTTTTCCTTTACATACAAATCATAAGCACCCAACTGGGCACAGATGAATCCAATACAAGAACCTTTAAGTGACTTGGTGAGAATGCCAGCCAGCTTGTCATTAGAGTCAATGTAGCCAATGACAGTACAACTAAAGAGCACCTTCTCTCTAATAAGATGACAATCCACTTCAATATGTATAGTTCTTTTATGAAAAACTAATAATTAGAGGCAATATGGAAGGTGATAGAGCCCAAGATCAGGGGGGTCTACTTTTGGATCAACGCAATGCGGGCCCAAGGATTTGGAGAGTCTACACCAGAAAGAAAAACAGGACACATGGCAACCAACAAGAATATGAGGCAGTTATGCACAGAAAGGATTCTGTTGCAACAGAATGGAGGATTAATAAGGGAGTGCAGGGGAGCAGAGAAGGGCGTGAACAGAATTGAGAAAAGAATAGCGGCCTAGGCTTGGGACCTGCAGCTTAACGACTGAGAGGTATTATTCTCTAGATTCTTCTTTTTTTTTTCTTACTTGAGTGTTAAGCTTTATCATTGGTCTGACCTGCCAGATAGGATGGAGACTTGTCTTCAAGCTCGTGTTGACTCCAACGAATCCTGACTGGTGAGTGTGGAGGGTCAGATTCAATCTCTCACCCAATCACTTGTCGCATTGCAAGAGTCTTTCACCAAGGAGAAGCAGGAGCAAGCAAAATTTCATAGTTTTGTTCGGAGGTTCATGAAAGAACAAGAAAAACAACATGTTACTGATGATGAGGGTGAATCTAAACTGGAAATTTCTCAATCATTACACATGATGTTTGGGAGTGATGCAGGTCTTATTGCAAAATGCATCGAGCTGCCAATGTTCAAAGGAAGTGACCCACATGGACGAATACCTCCAGTAGAAACTTGCTTTCGGATTCATCACACTATACCAGAAATGTGCATTCCCGTGGCTCAGGTATGTATGGAGGGCCAAGCTGTTCACTGGTTCAACATTCTGTTAGAAATATATGCAGAGATTTCATGGGAGCAGTTCAAGGGTGAATTGATGGAACGATTTAGTGGACTGGGCATTCAAAAGATATACAAAGAATTAGCAGCTCTCAAACAGAGCAGAACAGTGCAAGAGTATATAGCAAAAGCGTTGGCTGTCACATTCCATCTCATTGGGTGATTTATACTTTGTTCAACAGGTTATTAACAAAAGCCTCCCCAACTGTCACATTCCATCTCATGACCCAGATTGCCAATCTTCTCAACAAAGCTTTGGGTTCTACGAGATCTAATTTACTTAAGCACAAGCTTAGAATGATTGATCAGTTCTCCCAACTCAACCCACCTAAGTTTAAGGGACCAATGTTAGAATATAAAGCTATTAGAATGATGTAGCTTATAGCTTTCTCTAGAACATTTAAATTTTCTTTTCTATTAGACAGTTATAACAGTTTCTATTATGTCAATCACTGTCATACACAAATTCTAAACCCCTGTAATTCTAATCTTTCAAAATATTCAATATATCATTTGTACATTTTTCTAACAATGCAAAGCTAGAGTAGAAAAATTTTAGTGTTACGAAGTGGCAAAAAGATCTCTTCATAAATTCTGAAAATTTTGAAAAGAAAAAAAAAAATTGACGTGGCTAAAGCCCCCTGGAGGCAAAGAGTAAGCAGATCTCATTCGCATTCAAATAGCACCACCATTTCTTGAATTGAAACACCAAACCTCTACAACAATCACCTTATAAATAAATAGTCATCACATATTAGAATTTGGGAGCAAGCCCTCCTCCAAGAGTGTGGAAGAGTGAGTTTAGTGGGTTTGACTTGAGGTGGCCTGTTTGTCTGAAGATGCCTTGGCTTTTTGAACTCTTGCCCCTCCTACTTGTATATCCTTTTATGTGTTTCAAACCCACGAATGCAGGACTTTGATCTCCACCACTTCTCAAGTCTGACTAGCTTGGTCGAGTTGTAACTTATAATCTTCAACCTAGGTTTGTACTTCAAGGTTGGACTTTAGAGGTCAAAGATCTTTTAATTTCCTGGGCTTGTTCTCCTTTTCTTGAGTTGAAGGCCACAGGTTTGTCTTAATTTACTAAGTCCTTTTTTTTGCTTGACCCTTTTGTTTGGTATTTTATATGTTTTTAACCCACCAATGTGGGACTTTGTTCTCCAACATTGCTAAAAGGGAAAAACAAAACCCACCTTGCGAGCTGAATTCTCAATCAACAAAACTAAGCTCTATCTCATCCACTAATGTAACGAACATTCCATCATCATTTCCTATCACCAAAAACATCAATAAATCTTTTCATTCTTACTTGTTCTATGATATGGAACTCAGAGAATTGCATCTCACCTTCTCCCAAGTGCCGTTAATACCCTCCACCATATTCACTTACTTGAGGCTTGCCAAAGTCAAGGACAATTTTTGTTGAAACCAAGATCAAGCTCTCCATGGAACCCATCCATTGACCCCAGTTTTCTCTAGGAACCAATTAATTTGTTGTTGGGATCTTGATTAGGATACCCATTTCAGTGAAGAAGGTCTTCTTGGGTTAGACAGAAAGGCTTAGTTGGCACTGTTCCATCTTCGTTTAATCCAATGTTTTCTATACTATGCAAAACATCATAAGGAAAATGAGCATGTTATAAGTAGACTGCAATCACCCTACTAAGCTGATATTTTTTTACCAAGGATTGGGGATACAGCTTGGAGCAATAAAGGTGACAGGAGTAGTAGTGGTAGAAGGGATTCAGTATATAAGGAGGAATTGTAAAGATAGAGTAAGCAACAACAGCGGTGGTCACGGAAGGTGGAGGGATGAGGGGTTTGTGGTTGCAACAATGATGGTTGTTGATAGGGTTGTGTGCAAATGGTGATGGGAGGAGAGGGGAGAAGGAAAAAGATGAGGGCCAGTGACATGAGATATGATGGAGAGGCAGACAATGATTTAATGCTATATGGAGTATATTGAGTGACACATGGCAGTGACAATGCAGAAATTTGCTTTCCACAAATCCACTTAATAGAATCATGTCAAAAATAGGGACTACAGTTGGTAACAAGCTAAACCCAAATTAAAAAGAGACAAGAATCATATTAAAGCCATGTCCCATTTATACCGCTTAGGATGTGTATTTGGGGATGGACGCTCAGCTAGGCCCACCAAGAACTGAGCAACCTGAAATGAAAACGGTGTCCCTCCAAGTTCATTTGAAGAACAAAAGGATAATTCATTAGAAGGTCAAATGCTGTGGAAAAATGACCAAACCTCTCCTCCACGTCGTCCAGAGCCATAGTAACCACCTACAAATAGTCAAAAATAGCAAAGTTAAAATAACCATGTTAAACAAGCTGCTTTAGGATGAATATAAATTTAGGAACACAAATCATATACCTATGATAAGTACATCCAGATCAGAACCAGCCTGAATGTATTCAGGCTTCAATTTTAGCCACTTTCCGCTACGATCACTAGGTTCCCATTTAGAGCTGAGGTCTTTTACAACAATTCCCTCATCTCTAGATAAAGGAAGAAAACAAAAATACATAAGAAAGTGTGCACGATTTCTTAGTTTTTCTACTGAAGTAATATATCATATACTATTAGAATTAAAGTAAAATGAAAAGTTTCTTCACAGAAAAATGATCCAAATCTTATAACTAAACTCTATGTTCAACATATGAAGCTAATATCATTCAGAATTCTCCAACTTAATTTGATACTTGAAGAATAAATGAAATAAGAAATATGCAAAGACATGAAAGCAATGTGATGCATATATGTGGAAAACCAACTCTCCAAAAAGTTATTAGGTGGAGGCTCTTGAATAAACTTTACATCTCTAACACACCCTCGCATGCAATAGCTCTTCTGAGCTTGAAAGGTGAACAATTCACTGGCTTACTCTACCTCATATTGAAAATCAATTATATTAGAATGGGAACATCATGGACAAAATTTTTTATCCCTTGATTGGAAGCTTTAAAACCAATGCACTGGCTTCAAAGGTGAATAATGCACTGGCTTACTCTACCTCACATTGAAAATCAATTATAGTAGAATGGGAACATTGAGGACAATTTTTTATCACTTGTAGGAGCTTTAAAACCAAGTCAAAGACCAACTCTACCAAAAGCAGAAGCTATATGGTGGAGGCTCAGAAAAGGTTTTAGACCTCTAACACATCCTTATATATGCAAATATACAAACGTAAGTATAGAAATATAGAAAGAAGACAAACAAATACTAGCATGCATATAGAACAAGTGCTTGCATTCAGGCAATTGATGAGCTGTGCCTTTAACAACTACAATCATCCCTAATCCTCTTCCAAAAAGAATTGAGATAGAGAACAAAAACTCAGAACAGCAAAGAGTTTTGATTTGCAGAGACATGATGAAGACAAAGACAAGGGAACCAGAACCGAGCTCTATTTTGGCAGCTGGAGGAAAGTCCCACATCGCCTGCTTCAATTAATGAGCAAAACATGGTTGGGATCATATGTGTGCTGTGAATGTTTGAAATGGTGTCGAGGCTACACATAAATTTTACTAAAAGCCAACTGATGGGGAATGCCATTTAAGTACTTGGGGATCCCGGTTGGTGCATGCACCAATTGTGCATCAACATGGCAGCCACTTATTGATACAGTGAGAAGAAGACTCTGTGGATGGGGAAATGATTGCTTGTCTTTTGGGGGAAGGATGGTATTATTGAATGTCATCTTATCTAGCTTACTGATTTATCTTATGTCGGTATACAAAGCTCCAAAGAAGATATTAAAGATGGTAGAAAGACTGCAAAGAGACTTTTAGGGGGGGGGGGGTGGAGAAAATAGGAGGAAGATAGCATGGGTGGCATGGGATCAAATATGCAAGAAAAGGAGGAGGGGAGTTAGGGGTGAAGAATTTGGAGAAGATGAACCTTGATTTAGTGGGGAAATGGAGGTGGAGGCTGCTGCATGAAAAGAAGGCACTATGGTATAAAGTGCTAGAGGCAAAGTATGGAGAAATAAAAAAGGATAAGATGAAAAGGACATAAAAAGGGATCCTTATGGTGACTAGAAGGGGAAGAAGTAAATGGGAGGGGGTGGCTAGACAGCAAATTTCAAAAAAAGGTTGGGGATGGATCAGAGACAAGTTTTTGGACGGAAAGTTGGTTAGTTTTAGATTCACTACAAGAACTTATGCCAAGACTATACAAAATTTCAAAACAAAAAGGACACAACATAAGTGATATGGGAAGGAGGGATGAGGATGGGGTGTGGCATTGGGAGCATCTATGGGGAAAGGCCTTTTTCAATAGACAAAATAACTTTGATGCAAGGAGAGAAAGATGGATGGAAGTGGTATGGGTGTAGTACAGGAACATACTCGGTAAAGGAAGCATATAGACTATTGAACTCAAGTCAGAGTGCACAAGAAAATAGACTATACAAGCAGATGTGGAAAAAGAAAATCCCAAAAAAGGTGAGTGCCTTAATCTGGAGAATCATCCAAGACAAAATTCCCACTAGAATGAATTTGCTCAAAAGGGGAGTGCTGAAAGAGGAATCTGAAACAATGTGCGTAATGTGTGGGAAAGAAGCTGAAAACACAAACCATTTATTTTTACACTGCGAAGTAACAAACCAGATCTGGACTCTGTTTAAATTGGTGGAACATAAGTTCGGTCCTGCCTAGAACGTTGCTATGAATGGGTAAACAACAGATATGCTACAGCGCATGGAGTATAATGAAGGTTGGAATATGGTCATATATGCTGGATTTTGGACCATATGGACAGAAATTGCAAATGCTTTAACACACTCTCTGCAGATGAGGTAAAGGAAAAGGAGATACTGGAAAATATCAAGAGAATTTCTTGGGACTAGATATCAGCTCATAATCTAGTGTCTAATGTTTCATTTACAGATTGGGAATTAGACCCACTTAGATGTTTTAATAAGAAAGGCAGGGTATAGGTTAGCAGGTCATCTTGTAAATGGGTGTTGTATTACTTATCTTTTTTATTAAATCTTCACTGTCCAAGATTCTGGTTCTGTAGGTTCTTGGGTTAGAGTACCCCTTGTACTCATTAATATAATCCTTGTTGCTCATAAAAAAAAAAAATTAAGTGGCAAGGATCTACATATGTAATGCCTTAAGGTTCTGGGTAGGACTCATGTTCAATTTGTTTGTTCAGTTTGCTCTAGCTTGCTGATGGGATTTCTCTAGTGTTTTAGGCTCCCCTCATCATGACCTAACAATTATTAGATACCATCTTAAAGCCAATTGACATTAAGAGAAGTTGTCCAACATATATAAATTACAACCCAATAATGTGAGACTTCAACACCCCCTGCCAAAACACCTATCTGACTAGCTAATACATGGCAGAAACTACAAAAATGGGTTATAAGCTCTGATACCATGTCATGAGCCAACTGTCCCAAAAATTTAAGCATGTGTAAGGAACAGGCTCACTGAATTTATACTGAAATTAAACCTTTTTTTATTAGAAGAATGGGGGTGACATGGTGTCAAAAAGTTCAATCCATTAGAAGACTGTGGGTGACATGGTATCAAAAGCTAAAGACCAGGTGGTCTAACGTTTGATCCTTGCTATCCCTATTCTTCCAAAAAAAAAGTTTAATTGCAATTAAGTACTTGTATTATCCACACTTCAAGCCCAAAGGACTCTTGAAATGAGGGGGCGTGTTAGATACATAATATAAAACCATTCATGCATCTTCATCTAATAGCATAAAGCTTTTGGTATAATTGGTTCATGACAAACTCCTTTCTTAAACTGAAGTCTTGCATCATTTAGCTTGACATAAAAATAGCTATTGTTTGCAACTATCCGAACCCTCCTAGATCAATCCTAAACAAGTCAGTTAAAAATAATTACAGATGATTGTTTTGAATATCCACGTGTAGCTTGGGTGGCAAAGTAAATCAGGGTTTTAGCTGACCTATTTTCAATGGTTTCTTTGAAAAACCTCTCAACTTCATCCACATTATGAGCAATAAATGTCCAACAAGGTTCACCTGCATAACAGCATGGTTCGTTGTCCAATCAACTAACATATGACACAAAAGTCACAAATATTATATGAGCATATGTTAATTCATTGAATCAGTAAACATATATCAAATATATACATAATTCTATAGAAAGGTTGATGCACAGTTGCACACTCAAGACTAAAAACTGCAAATCCATAATAACAAATATATATTGATGATTTGGAATCAAAATGCAACATAGCAAGACACAGGAGGTATTAGGGGAAAGTGTAACCATTACCATTCACCAAAATTTATTAGTTCATGCCATCCTCATGAAGACGCTCAGACACATACAAAATTCTTTCCTTTTTATCCAGTGTAAGAAGTCCCACAAATTTGGAAATCTTGAATATATTTACACGAGAATTTTACCAGTTATCTCCATCCACAGTCCACACCCCTTTTCTTCTTTTTTTTTTGTTGGGAAAAAAGAAAAAATTTACTAAGAGATGTATGGAGGATAAAGGATTCTCCTTTACAGAAAAATAAAACAAAAACATCAAAGAACACAAAAAGCCTCAATGAATAAAGCTACCCAATCACTTAGCATATCTACTATGGAAATCACCATAAAAAGACCAAGTGCTTTCCACCAAATATTAAGTCAAATACCTAATCCCAAATCAGCTACTGTTCCAAAGAGACCTCCTTAAAGATATAGGAGTTACTCTCCAACCAAATACACCAAAGTGTAGTGTAAGTTGCATATGGCCACAAAAATTTAGTCTTACCTCTGCCAATATCACTAATAATATCCCTAAAAATTTGGTCCAAGGACCTAGGTACACCCAATATCCACCAAAAATGCCAAACATTAAATTCCATAAAATAAACAAGAAATATAAAAACAGATGATGAATTGTTTACTTTTTGCTGTTTTCATTTTTCAACTTGTTAGAACTTCATCAAGAGCACAACTACTACAACAATACTGAAAGCCTTCTCAGTTATGCATATTAGAAAAGAAATACAGAAAGAATTGAATTGATATATTGAAATATGAAGTTGTATACTGATTATTAGACTCTACACAATTAGAGATGTATATACAGGTCAGGAGGGTCAGCTGTTGGAAACCTAACTGCCAGCTGTACAACTAACTACCAGCTGCTAACAAACTAATCAGAATAATAACTGCATACATTTGTATGCTACATTTGTATGCTAAGTATTCTCTAATATTCCCCCCATAAACTCAGCGCGGTGAATAAAGGAGTAGTAGTCTGCAACTCTGAGTTTGTCCCTTAGATCATCAAACTTCTGTCTAGATAGATAGTGGGTTGGTCAGAATATCTACATATTGATCGTGAGAGGGAACATGATAAACCAAAAGGCCCAAAGGCTTTTGTTAGCTATCTTTTCTCTTAAAAAAAATATATCCAAATTCCATGTGTTTGGTTCTTGCATGCAAAATCGGATTATGGGAGAGAAAAACTGCGCTAAGGTTATCACAGAATAGTTTTGGAATGGCAATGGAACTCTTGATTCTTGCAGCAAGGTTTGTATCCAAATTGTCTCAGCTGCTGTATTTGTCAAGCTTCTATACTCAGCTTCTGTGTCAGATCGAGCAACAAGCTGTTGAAGAATGCCATCAACATATACTAAGACACAAGTGAGATAGCTCAACTGATGGAAAATGAATAGGGAAGAATCACACTCTTAAGAGTATATTAGATTAGTAGTTTAAAATGAAAATAACAGTTGTAACCACCATTCAGTTATGTAACTAACTCAGTTAGTTAGATCGTTAGCTATAGCTGCTAGTATTTCTTTCTTGTATCTTTAAATGAATAATCTCATAATTCAATCTATCCCTCCTTTTTTCTGTCTTTCCTTCTAATTCTAACATGGTATCAATAGCTTATGCACAATCCTAATCCATGACCTCTTCGGTTAATCCTCCCAACTCCACCAATACTAGTGGATCTCTGGCAGCAACAACAATTCCATCATTGGTGATTCCAACAAATGCTCCATTGACTTTCTCTCACACCATCACTGTTCGTCTTGATGAGAAAAAATTTCTCCTCTAGAAACAGCAAGTTGAAGCTGTTATTAATTAAAGCTCATCATCTTCATCGATTTGTTGTGAATCCAGCGACTCCATCTCAATTTTGCACGGAGAAAGATTGAAATCTTAATCGCATTAATGAGAGTTATTTGCAGTGGGAACAACAGGATCAACTTCTATTTTCTTGGGTTCTTTCTTCTCTATCAGAATTGATTCTCACGTGTTGTAGGTTGCACGCATTCGTGGAAAGTTTGGGATGAGATTCATGAATTTTTCCATTACCATACACGTGCCAAAGCATGACAACTGCGATATGAACTCCATTATTGTTAGTTACACTATTAATGCATCAAATGTGCATAGTTGTCCCACATCCTACACACTTTGCCACACTAGGTTAGGACACCCTCATCTTGGGATCCTCAAAGCTATATTACACCACAATAATATCTCATTTTCCAATAAAGAACAATTGGATTTCTGCATTGCATGTTGCTTGGGTAAAATACATCGCTTACCTGCTCAATCTTCTTCTATCATATAAGTTAAACCATTGGAACTTATCTTTTGCGATATATGGGAACCTGCTCCTATAATCTCCTCTAGTGGCTACTCTTATTATCTAACGTTTGTAGATGTTTACACTCGTTATACATGAATATATTTACTTAAACACAAGTCAAAAGCACTAAATATTTTTCAGCAATTTAAAATTGGTACAAGTTCAATTCTCCAAAGTCATCAAGTCTGTTCAAACTGATTGGGGAAGGGAATTCTGCCCCTCTACAAAGCTACTTGAAGACCTTGGAATCAATTATCACATTATTTGCTCGAACAATCATCATCAAAATGGCACTGTTGAGAGGAAACAATGACATATTGTTGAAATGGGTTTAACACTCTTAGCTCATGCATTTCTACCATACAGATTTTGATATCATGCCTTTGTTACAGTTGTACATCGTAATACCAAATTATTCAAAACTGATCCTAATCACCTCGCCTTTTGAACCTTAGGGTGCGCATGTTATCCCTTCATCAAACCATATAATAGACACAAGCTACAATTTCATTCTCAAGAATGTATTTTCCTTGGATATTCACCATGTCATAGAGGGTACAAATGCTTATCAGCAAAAGGCAAGCTCTACATCTCCAAAGACGTTTTGTTTAACAAAAGGAGGTTTCCTCATTCAGATCTCTATTTGTCTCCACATCCTAAACAAATCCCTCCTATCATTCCCTCTTGCCTCTTCATCATTCGTACTTTTGAAACTCCTGTATCTGCCTCTCCTCGGTCTCATCTTACTAATGTAATTCCTCCAACCAAACTTGTAAATATTCTAGATATTCATTCTCCCAATTATGATAGTGGCCATCAATCTGTTCCAACCTCTTCACCCATTTTTACAAGATTTGTTCCCACTCATCCTATGCAAACCATACCCAAATCTAGCATCTTTAAACCTAAACATCATCCAACTTTACTTTTATCTTATGTGGAGCCCTCCTCAACCAAGCAAGCTCTCTCAGATCCAAATTAGCGTGTTGCTAAGCAAGCTAAATACTCAACACGTCTTCTTTTTTTTTTTAAAACGGAAAAATATGATAGCATTACAGGAGTACTAGAAGTACGCAAAATTACAGAGTCAAGAATAACCTATCCATAATATGGATAGTTAATTCTATACTAAAGATTATAATTAACTTATACCCTCTCACAACACTCTGGCACCTTGTAAGATCTCCAGTAGTTGTTCGTTAGGGTTCTGTTTCACAATCAATAATTAGTTAGGTTAGTTGTTATTTCTGTTAGTTAGTTAGTTGAGTTAGAGAGAAATCAGGACAGTTTGTCTATAAATAATAGGAGAGGTTAAGAGAGAGGGGAGCTTGTCATTTTAGAGAGGATTGGGGGCCTTTAGGCAGTGGGAGGTGCAGGCCCTCGAAGTTCTGTAGTGTTCTATCTTTGTAATTGGGGTTTACCCTTATTTCTTCTCAATAAAATACCAGGTTCCTTACACTGGTATCAGAGCTCCGATCTTGGAGCTGTGGGTATTGAATCTTGAAGATGGTTCTTGATTTTGGAGGAAAAGATGCCTACTGGTGGTTGATTAATGTACAACAACATTTTGAGGCTGTAGGAATTCTTGAAGAAAAGATAAAGATGGTTGGGAAGGCTATGCGAGCACGAGCTTCTATTTGGTGGTACGTGTGGAAGAAGGATCATCCAAATGCATCATGGTGGGATTTTGTGAAGGCTTTGCTCAAAGAATTCCAGCCTGAATATGACCCAGATCTATTTGTTTGGGATGATGATGAAGGTTCTTTGATGCAAGAAAGCATAAAAGAAAATGAAGATTTGAAAAGCAAAGAAGATAAAATGCAAAATGAAAGCTTGAAGATCAAGAACCTGAATTGCAATAATGGAGAAGAAGCTAATTTGGTTGAAGCAAAAACAGAGGCAAAATTAGAATTCTTGGCATTAAAGAATGAGAACCAAGGCTTGTCTCTCTCACAAGACGAGAAAATGAAATTTTCAAAGGACAAGCATTTGGAGATAAAGATTGACAAAGAACAGCAAAAGGAGATGACAAAGGTTGAGGAAGAAATAAAAAACATAGAAAAAGATTTGTGGGTAGGCAAAGGTGTGGTTCGGTTGGGGGCGGATCAAATTTCAGATTTTGAAGGGGTTGAAGGTCATTGGAAGCAAGAAAAGAGAGGGGGCAATCCAGTCTTATTTGACCTTGGTGGAATTTATTTCAACAGCCCAGAGAATTTGCCCAACACTTCAAGCATTGGTTGGGCTATATATGTCCAGCAATGGGACCCTGGTGGAATTGTCTTCAACAAATACCACCTGGTGGAAATTGGTCATTAGCAGCTACAAGCTATCACCTTGAGGACAAGGTGAATCTTTAGGAGGGGAGTATTGTAAGATTTCCAGTAGTTGTTCGTTAGGGTTCTGTTTCACAATCAATAATTAGTTAGGTTAGTTGTTATTTCTGTTAGTTAGTTAGTTGAGTTAGAGAGAAATCAGGACAGTTTGTCTATAAATAATAGGAGAGGTTAAGAGAGAGGGGAGCTTGTCATTTTAGAGAGGATTGGGGGCCTTTAGGCAGTGGGAGGTGCAGACCCTCGAAGTTCTGTAGTGTTCTATCTTTGTAATTGGGGTTTACCTTTATTTCTTCTCAATAAAATACCAGGTTCCTTACACACCTCACATGATATTTTCCCTCTCTATTCAATAACAATCTCTATGACATGTGAAGGTTGTCCCTCATATTCAACCCCCAATTTGAAAAGGAGTGACTAAAGTTTGCCATGATCCATGACCAAGATCTCAGTTGTATCATTTCCAACACCTTGTTAGAATGAAGGTCTTCCTTGTTAAAGATCACTGCATTGTGTGCAATCCAAATGCTCCAAATGGATGCGAACCATACAGTTTGCTATTTTTGTTGTTTATGTTTATTCCCTACCAACAAGCCAACAAATTGGTGAAAATGACTCCTTCGTTCGTTTGTTAGTGCACTCTGGACTCCGCACCACTTCCGACTTGCCATCCATATTTCATATGTCCTCTCGTAGACGAAGAATAAGTGCTGGACCATTTCCTCCTCCTTGCCGCATAGGTGGAGTTTGATCATCTGTTGTGGTATAATATGACGTTTCAACAGTTTTGCTGCAACTAGTAGTCTTTGTTGTAGATATTGCCATGACAAAATCCTAACCTTGAAAGGTATTAACTTGTTCCAAAAGTCATGGAAAAATTTGTCTTGTGTTGTGTTAGCTTTAGATAACAAGTAACTATAAACAGAGTTTACCAAAAACACCTCTTTTGTATCTCCCCTCCATACCCATGAGTCTTTTACCCCCTCCTTCAATACTGCTTGAGCTAAGCACTCTTCTAACTTTAGTACTTGCCTTTCTTCCCACACAAACAACAATCTACACCACTCCCCTCTTGCCATTCTCCCATGTTAAAAATTGATGAGTCTCTATTCTTTGCTACTATGAACAATCTTGGGAACATATCTCCTAAAATTCCTTCTTCCAGCCACCTATCAATTCAATATGATGTATTTTCCCCATCACCTATTCTCTTGAAAATTAAATCATTCCACCACTCCTCATCTCCTCTCCTCTCCCATGTTTGATTGAACATATATCTCTCCATCATTTAGATACCAACCTAGTAGCTATCCCGTGACACACCTCTTGCATCCCGTACTTGAACTGTAATAACCTCACCCATAGTTGATGCGGTTCAGTCTTTAACCGAAACTTCCATTTCTCTAACAATGCCAAATTTAGAAGTCTAACATTTTTTAACCCCAGTCCCCCATCATCTCACTCTCTACATAAGTTATCCAATGACACCCCATGATTTTTCCTATTAAGCTCACCACCTCTCCAAAGGAACTTAGAGAACAAAGAATTAATGGTCAAGACAATACCTGCAGGCGCCTTGAAGAAGGAGAGATAATAGATTGGAAGTGAAGACAAAACAGATTTAATGATGACAACTCTAGCTCCTCTTGATAGGTGATTGTTTTTCCATTGAGATAGCCTCTTAAGAATCAACTCTAACACTGGCTACCATATGTTTTTTCTCCCTTAATGGTCCCTTATTGGAAGTCCAAGATATTTGAAGGGTAGGTTACCACACTTTCATTTTAGTATCTATGCTGCTCCTTTCGTCCACTTCATTGGAACATTAATGCCAAAGACCGACTTTTGTCATAATTCACCTTCAATCCAGAACATAACTCAAATACTGTCATAATCATCTTAAGTGTCACCATATTTTCTCAATTTGCTTCACCCAAAAATACTGTATCATCTGCATATTAAAGGTGTGAGATTGCTACCTCCATCTTTCCCACTGTTACACCACAAAAGATCTTCTTATCCACTGCTCCTTGTATTAATAAGTGCAAACCTTCTGCAACTGAGAAAGAGAAATGGGAATAAGGGATCCGCTTGTCTCAACCCCTTGCCTGTAGATATTTCCATAGTTGGGCTTCCATTAATCAAAATTGAAATGTGCGCTCATTGCAAGCACTCTATAATCCAACCACACCATTTTTGTGGGAATCCCATTTTTTGCATTGAGTAAAGGAGAAAGTCCCAGCTCACAGAATCATAAGCTTTCTCAATATCTGCCATGAATAGAAACCCTTTTCTTCCCCAAGCCTTGATGTCATGAACCGTCTCATTAGCTATCAAAATGCTATTCATGATCTTCCTATTTTCAATAAATGCAAATTGGGTTTCAGATATGATTTTACCCATCACCTTCCTTAATCAATTTGCCAATAATTTTGATAAAACTTTATACATGCATCCTATTAATTGGATAGGTCTAAAGTCTTCAATCTTCTGAGCATTGCTCACTTTTGGAATAAGCACAAGAAAAGAACTATTGATCCTCGTACCAACTTCCCATTCCTATGAAATTCCTCAATGAAGCTACAAAAGTCTCCCTTCATCACCTCCCAAAACTGTTTGACAAACTGGAAATTAACTCCATTGGCCAGGACTTTTATTATTTGCACAACTCCACACCGCCTCTCTAACCTCTCTTGTGAGAATTGTTTTATCATTCCCGGTTGATCTTCGTCTTCCAATGACTTAAAATTGACACCTTCCATCTTAGGCCTTATCCATCTATCTTCTGCCAAGAAAGTTCTAAAGTATTCTACCACTTCTTTTTTAAGTATGGTGGTCCTTCATGCCACATTCCCTTTATTTGCAGCCTTGAGATAGCATTCACTCTTCCTCTTGTTTATACAATTGTGAAAGAAATTTGTATTTGAATCTTCCTCTTTTAACCATGTTACTCTGACTCTTTGATGCAAACAGTTTTCCTGCATAGAAGATAGTCTCCAAATTGATTCCACTAACTATCTTCGTACTACACTATCTTCTGCATTAACTTCTTCTTCACATTTCAGATCTAGTCTTTTTAATTCTTCCTTAGCCTCTTTTATTTTTCCTTCCAAATTCTCATAGTATCTTTTATGCCAGCTTTTCAATCTTCTTTTAATCTCTTTCAGCTTAGATTTCAACACAAATATCTTCCTCCCTTCAACTGAGATATTTCCCCATTCAGCTGTTACAAACTCTAAAAAGCCTAGAAGAAGGGACCAACAATTTAGTTTTCAAAAAGGTCTTGGCCCCTAATCTGTTATGCTTTATTGTAGGACAACTGGGCAATGATCTAAGAGACCATGTTGTAGTCCCCATTGGGATATATTTGGTCATCCATTCAACCATGCTTCCGATAATAGAAATCTGTCTAGCCTACTCATTGCAGTGCCATCTGTTCTGTACCAAGTTAATCACCTTCCAATTAATGATAAATCTTGTAGGTTTGTCTCCCATATGAATTCCTCAAAGGATCTCATCTCCTCCAACCTATGATTCATAGCTACACCTTTTCTCTCCTCAACTGCTCTAATAGAGTTAAAATCCCCTGTTACAGACCATAATTCACCTCCCTTTTCATTCATGACTTGTGTGATTTTCTGCGGTAGTGTTCTCTTTCCAACCATATCACAAGGGGCATAAACATTAAGGATCTAGCAATAAGTTTTCTATGCCCCCCATCTCCTTTTAACACCTATAAAGTGTTGATCACAGAAGCTGTTTTTGAACTTGAGCATCTTCGAACCCCACATGGTGAGCAATCCTCCTGATCTCCCCTCAACTGGTTGGAAGCACCATTGTACCTCCCTTCCCCACATTGCCTTCCATACTTGTTCCTCACTTACAAACATTTTGGTTTCTTGTAAACATATCATGCTTAATTTTTGGCCCTCCACTAAAGAACGTATCTCTCTCTTTTTTAACCTCCCCCCATCCCTCTACAGTTATATATGGCTATATTCATCATCACTTTATGAAACTCCTCACTCCGCACCCTTCACAACATCAACTAGCTCTTGTTGTCCCACGATCTTTAACATCCTCCTGTTTCTCAATTTCTTCAATTAGTTGGATTACCCGTTCTTCATTTTCACTCCCCACCACCCCTTAATCTTTGGCTAGGGACTATACATTCTCTGCTTTGTCACGTGTTAGTTGCCTCGTAAGTGCCTGTAGATGATTGTTGCGATATACATGTTATTGAGGCCCACAACTTTTTGAAATTGAGTTGTTTGACTTTGATTGTTTCCTTCCCACTCACTAATTAATATCCCCACATGCCTGAGAGATTGGTTAACTGCTCTACCCTCTATGTTCCTTCGATCCATATCCTTTACCCACTAGTTCAAGACGTCTTCCACCTCCTCACTCATTAGCCTGTGGTTTTCCTCCTCCCATTTGTCCTCGTCGGAATATTCTGCCATCGACCATCTCCCCTCACCCTTCGATGAGATTTCTTCATTTGCCGATTGTTTGAAGGAATCTACTATATTCTCATATGCCTCCATGAATGACTCCTCAATTAATCGAACCACATATACTACTCCGTCAATACGTATTTTTGTTACTTGGTTTATCACGTTCCAAGATGACGTTTGTACCAACATCCGAGCAAAGTCCAACCTCTATTTCATCAATGTTGGCCTATCTAATGAAATAAAGCTTCCTATGGTGGTTGCAATGAGACTGCATAGGTCCGCACCCCATGCATGTAATGGAATGCCTTGACACCTAATCCAAGTTGTCCGAAGACGTGCCACTTCAGTCAGACTCCATTGCCGAATGTTGTATAGTCAATTCCCCAAGTAACTCTCCATGTCTTTCACCAAGGTTGGGATGTCCTCTTCTTCAACAGGTTTCAAGAGGACTAAGTCCCCACCTATGAGGATTGCCTTAACAGAAAATATTCCTTTTGCGTGCAAGTAATCTTGAATTCAGAAAGCGTTCATCTTCTCATGTACTTGTCCTACCCAATAATTTTCTAACCATTTTGCATCCTCCTTGGATGTTTTGAATTCTAATCCAGCTCACTCCTCCTCTATTCCTCAGTTAAATTTCTCCCTGACCTCCTTCTTTTTCCATGTCTCTAAACCATCACCTTTCACTACCTCCGAATATTTTCTACGTACTACCTGCATCACTCATTTTTGGGTAACCTGCCTCGTTATGTCCATGTTTTTCCTTGGTTGCCTCTCCTCGTCATCAAACTTGGATACATTCACCCTCACCTTGTATGACCCTATCCATACATGATTTAGTTCTTTCTCCAATGCTCTACCATTACCCACATCCATATACCTCACAAAGCCAAATCTTTGGCCTTTTGAGTTCCCCTTGGTTGGCATAAACACGTCCCACACTCATCCCCAATGTTTGAAAACTCCCCACATATCCTTGGCCTCAAACTGATCCAAAACATTTGTAAAATAGAAAGTCACAGTTCCTTTGTTATATTGATTGCTCCTCCCTAAACCTTTTTGTGTGGAGTGGTTTTACGTTGTTTTCTAAGCCGCATTGCTCCGCTGCCAATCTCCGTCTCGAGTCTTCTTGGTCACACCGTTGTCCACTATCCTTCGCTGTCCTTTTCTCTCTCTAGCTCTCTCACTCTCTCGCTCTCATCTTCTTTTCCAATTTCCTACTTAGCACTCTTGCCAACAAAACTTGGACTCTAGTACCTCTTCCCTCCCACAGGCAACCTATAGGTTCTAAATGGGTTTTTCAGGTGAAAGAAAATTTCGATTAATCGCTATAAAGCTCGATTGGTAGCAAAGGGTTTTCATCAACAACATGGATTTGATTAGTTTGAAACCTTTTCTCCAATAGTCAAACCTATCATCACTCGAGCTATGCTCACCCTTGCTTTAACAAACCACTAGCCTATTCAGTAGCTAGATGTTAATAATGCATTCCTCAATGGCTCCTTAGATAAGGAAGTCTAAATGACCCAGCCACCTGGGTTTGAATCTATTGACAAATCTCTGGTCTATAAACTCAATAAAGCTATCAATGGGGGCCTGGTTTGTTAAATTGGCCACTAATCTTCAACAATTTGGTTTCAAGGCATGTAAATATGACCCTTCTCTCTTTATTTTGTCCACATCTTCCTACAAACTTTATGTTCTGGTCAAGATTGATGATATCCTCATCACAGGCACATCATCAATCCTAATTCTGCAATTAATTGACGAGCTTCATTCTACTTTTGCTCTCAAACAGCTTGGGAACTTAGACTATTACTTGGGTATTGAAGTTAAAACACTTCCTAATGGTTCACTTCTATTATCTCAATCAAAATATATGCATGATTTACTTGACAAAGCAAACATGTCAACAGGTTGGAGGGTCTAAGTTGTCCAAATATGGTTCAGACTATTTCCCATACCCAAGCCTTTATCACTCAGTTGTGGGTGCTCTCCAGTATATAACCATTACTATACCAGAAATTTGTTTTAGTGTGAACAAGGTCTTTCCTATGCCAACCACTTGATAGTCATTGGAAACTTGTCAAGAGAATTTGTTGTTACTTTCAAGGAACTATTTCTCATGGACTACACTTCAACCTACTACTCATCCCTTTGAACTCCTCATTCATGCCTTCTGTAATGCAGATTGGGCAACTGATGTTGATGATCGCCGATCTACCTCTAGTGCTTATCTTTATTTGGGTCCTAATCTAGTTTCTGGGTGATCTTGGAAAGAAACTCTTGTGGCTCGTTCTAGTGTAGAAGCTGAATATCCCAGCATGGCCACCACCATTGCGAAATTTCTTTGGATTCAATCTCTTCTCAAGGAACTAAAAGTTCATTCTCCTACACCAATTGTCTACTATGATAATCTCAGCTCAATGGCTTTGCCCCACAATCCTATTCTTCATTCTACAACAAAGCATATGGAGCTAGATTTATATCAAAGAATGAGTTCTCAACAAAAGCATTTTTGTTAGACCTCTTCCTTCAAAAGATCAAATTGTTGATATCCTAACAAAGGATATAGGAAATAACAGATTTCATTATCTTCAAACCAAACTTAAAGTGGTTGATCAATTCTCATTACTCAAAACCACTTTAGTTTGAGGCTACAGTATTAAGAGTATATTAGATTAGTAGTTTAAAATGATCATAACAGTTGTAAGCACCATTTAGTTTTGTAACTAACTCAGTTACAATTAGTTAGATAGTTAGATCGTTAAATGAATATATAGAATATAGAATAATCTCATAATTCAATCTACCATTTCTTCTTTCTTTGTCTTTCCTTCTAATTCTAACACATACTTACTACCACAAAACCCAATAGATATATATACCATATTAGA
Source organism: Canavalia gladiata (assembly GCA_037954105.1). NCBI lineage: Eukaryota > Viridiplantae > Streptophyta > Magnoliopsida > Fabales > Fabaceae > Canavalia > Canavalia gladiata. Next base: position 28,495,711 of record CM075662.1, read on the forward strand.
CTTTGTACATAATTAGAGATATATCTATAGAAGGCTCAGTTGTTGGGAACTTAACTAACTGCATGTACAACTACCAACTGCAAAACTAAATAACTAATCAAAATAGTAACTGTACACATTTGTATGCCACGTATTGTAATTACCATAATTATTGTTGTAATTACCATAATTATTGTTGTAATTACCATAGTCATAGAGATTTGTTTTATTTAGGATAGATTTGTTTTATTAAGGACAAATTTAATTAGCCATGATTTGTACAAAATTTTATTAGATATTATTCTCGTATAATTACCATAAATAGATTAGACGTAGCTTATATATAGATTTTATAACATCTCTGTAAAATACAATTCAATAATACACAATTACTTGTATTCCTTTCTCAAGTTGATATCAGAGCTTTTCCCTCTATATGATTTGATTTCTTCCTACTTTTTAAGGTTGTAGGAACAAGTTGTGACCATTAGAGATAAATACGACCATCCAAATGATACAATCCTTGTAATACAAGAAGGTCATTAGGGTTCAGTGGTTGAATATGAGCGTTTTTCTCATCTGCCATTAGGAGAAATTGACAGCATGCGAAAAACAAGGAAGATAAAACTTTCAAACAGCAGCAAACTAATGTAGATATGAAGTCAACTGACTCTTGGAACAGAACTATAAAGGGCTGGTGATATTGGTAGGTTATCATAGAGATTATTTTTATTTAGGCCAGACTTGTTTTATCAAGGACATATTTTATTAGCTATGATTTGTACAGGATTTTATTAAATATCATTTTTCTGTAATTACCATAAACGGATTAGAGGTAGCCTATATATAGATTGTATAACATCTCTATAAAATACACTTCAATAATACCCAATTAGTTATTTTCCTTTCTCAAGTCTACGTATTCTCTAATAATGCCGATCAAAATACACCATCTTGTCCCATTGAAAACCAAATTTTCAAAAAGGTCATTTATATCTAGGTCTTTGGTGATGGCTACACTCATTTTCTTTGGTTTTCTACTAACCCATGGTTATTATGCTATCCTCATCTAACAACCACTCTTAGTGGGGCTTCACTTGGCTTTCTCCTCACATGACCAAACCAACTTAGGGAAGATTCTGCCATCTTTTCCTTAATAGGTGCTACTCCTACTTTCTCTAATACATTAATTCCTAATATTATATTTACTCACATGTCCAACCATTCACCACAATATCATCATCTTTGTACCACATACCTTGTCCACATATTTAGTACTTTAACGCATTGTTGATCTATCTCAAGAGAGATTTTTTCATCACAAATAACACATTAGGAGAGGGAGTGGAAGTTGGTAAAAGAAGACTAAAGAAAATCAAGAATGCAGTAAGGCATCATTTTGATTCTATAGTTTACAAGTGCATGTAATCACCTAGATTAATGTCTCCAAATGTCATGCACATTCTCTTTGTTCCCTCCATCTTTCCTCTAGTTCCAATAAGAAAATAATATCACAATTGCCTAACCATGTCTTAGAATGTAAATTTCATTTATATGTTCCACCAAAAAAATCAATAAACTCAAGCCACATGAGCTATATACAATCATGAGAGTTGAGTTGAAGTAACTGAGCAAATTGAATCCACTTGGACTTTTTATGGTTAGGAATGAGAGCTAAATGTGCCTTAGCCCTCCTATTCCTATATTAGAAAGATAAGCAACCAGACTAGACAAGAGAGAACAATAATGATGATAATAATACAAAACAAGAATACTTAGTTCTTGTTTGGAAGATCTTTTTTCCAGGGAAATAATTGCTTAATTTTCAAAAGCTATCCATAAAACTATAAAAAATAAGTGATTATTTCCTCAAACAAGCTAAACCAAACATTCACTTAATCAATTAGTAAACAAACAACATCTTATTTATGAAGCAGACAAATACTTGTGAACATGCAAGGAGAAGTCTTTCCTTGAAGTAAGTACACAAGACAAGACATATTATTGCTCCTCAGAAAATCTTACCAGAAGGACGATGATTGTTGATACCACCATTTGGTACTAAAATTTCCAAACGACCTTGCATTGGCCTTACTACTTTACATAGAATTGCATGTCGCTCCTTCAAAGTTTGATGAATCACACTGGTATCTCCAAAATAAAGGATATCAAATGCAACATCTAGCCACTCTCAAGTCAAGGCATAACGTATGTAAATATTTTAGTTGCATTAGAAAATCTTCATGATATACTGATAAGATAGATATTCATTCTTCCATTGAAACCAAAACCATATCAAACTGCCTGAGTTCTGGAATTAATAGTTGAACTGTTCAGATACAAGGATACAACATAACTGCATCAAGAAAGGACCTAGAAAAGGTTAAAATTGAATAATTAGATAGTTTCTCATACTTGAAAAAAGAAGTTTAAATAGAGAACCTGTCTATCGCTATCAAGTCCATCCATTGCTGCCTTGGCTGCCAAGACCAGAAAATATTAAATGTTAGTGCTACTGAAAGTTGAAGCTTTACAATGATGAAACATTATTGAAGTACATGCCTATTTCTTGATTTGAGCCAAACTCAGCAAAACGATTCAAGGATGTGTCCCACACCAACATTTCACCATCAAGGATGCACCTAAACAAGATCACAAGGACCCAAAACAAAATAATAATAATAATAATAAGCCATTTCTGAAACATACACCATTTTTGCTGTATATACATTACGTCAGACACACCACTCCAAATTATTGTTGCATGCACTGTCCATCAACAAGAATAAAAGAATGGGATAGGAATTATTTAAAATAAACAAAAGTCCTACATGAAACACAAAATAAATGATCACCTATCCACAAGAACATTTTGCATTATGATTTCTGACATTGCATGTGCATATTCAGAATGATCAAGAAAGTTCCTGCAATAGTGGATGAAAAAGTAAATAACAGAAGACCTATCTAGGGGAAAAAATATGTAAGAACTAAATTGCATAACACTAACATTTTCAGAAATACCAAAGCAAATGGAAAACCCACAGAAAAGCAAAGAATAACCGCCATATCGTGTTATGCTGCTCCTTCAACATATAAGTTGCCATATAAATACAAAAGAATTCACTGAGCATTCTTATGGTTTCGGGGACAGAATTCAGAAATAACACACATACTGGGAAGGTGGAATGAAAACAAGAATCCGCCGAAGGTGAAAGGGCCATGGTATGAGGTTAAAAAAATATAACATTCAGATATTAAACACACATATGCACTTGCCTTGAGAAGAAATGTATCTCAGTTCCATTTTTATGAATTTGAATGCGGTCACCATCAAATTTGCACTCAACAACTACTTCCTTCCCATGAAGCTAAATAAAAGAGGAATCATACAAAAAGGAAAAGTGAGTAATAAATACCAAAATAATGAATTTGCTATGCATGAAATCAGATTTTTATCTATCAAAAACAGTTTTAAATACAGTTGTTACAGTCCTCAACTCCTTTGCATTGAAAATCTCCTTAGACAGAAGTGTGCATTATCTATGCTCAATATTTAAGTTCGAATAGGTGGTCAGTGGTCACTGATGTTGAAATAATATGGTTTAGCCTTTTAGGTATGGAAGGAGGAAAAGAAAGAAAGGAGACTTTCAATGTCATTCTTCTTAGATTGATATAGCATATAATGATAGCATGCAATGATACAACACTGAAATCACTACAAACCTCTATTAATACAAAGCATCAGGTTAAGTTTAAACTCCTAATACTATCAAAGATAAGATAGAATCCTTAAAATGACCCCAAAAAAAATTAACCCAAAAATAATCATTAATAAAAATTAACAAATAGCCTAATAATATCTTATCCATCATTCTTCCTCTCATATTTTGTATATGTTCTAACTTTTCTACCAATTGATAGCTAACATTCATTGTTAAGATAGTAATAATTCATTCCAGATTGACTGTTCAGGATTTGAATTTGTCATAAGGGAGATTTATGAGTGGGAGCAGAACTTCAAAATTTGGCAACATTAAGCCAATATTGCAAAGCTGAAAAAAAAAATTAACGAAGAACTTATCACAATTGACACCTTAAGAAATAATTCAAAGATTGTTTCCCAAGTATGTTGCATCTAGCAATGATTAGCTATTGTAATCATCCAAACATTTTGAAATACCGACCTGAATGAATTCACAATATATGAAGTTCAAAGGGTTGTCCTAGGCCACATTAGGAATGGAAACAAGTCAGACCGTTCATTAAGAACCTTTGACCTAGCCTACATCAGGTATAGGCCAAGAGAGCCCTATTTGCTAACTAGGTCTAGATCAGGTCAAAGCTGTTTTAAAAACCTATTTAGTTAAAAAGGATAGTTTTCATGTCATCCAAAAAGCCTTTTAGGCCTAACAAGTCAACCTATTTAAACAATAATAATAATATTATTAATGTAATATTTAGAGATTATATACATGTTCTATTTAAAGGCTTGAGTTCACAAGTCCACATATAAGTTTAAGTCTATTAGCCTGTTTAAGGATAAGATAAACCCATTTAAAATGCTTTTTTGAGTAATAGAGAAAAACAAAAGACAGTTCTATGGATCTCAACTACACAACCAAGCATATATTTATATTAAGAATAATTAATACAAAAATAATTACAAGGATACAGTTGCCTTATTATCATAATTACATATTTATACCACTTCCCTCAAGCTAGAGCATATAGATCATATGCACCAAGCTTGTCACATACGTAATACAGAACCTCTCAATGGCTTGGTGAACACTGCCAGTTAATCATTTGAATTGATAAAGCTAGTAATGTCTCCGGCTAAGACTTTCCTTGAATCAAGTGGTAATCTATCTCAATGTTTTGTTCTTTTGTAAAGAAGTGGATTTGAGGCAATATGCAAGCGTGCCAAGTTATAAGAAATAAGTGGCATTTGTGTAACCTCCCCAAATCTTAGTTCTTCGAGAAATTCTTTCAGGCAGACAAGTTCACATGTGGCTAAGGTCATGGCTCAAAATACTGTTTTTGCACTTGAGCAAAACAATCACACTTTGCTTCTTACTTTTTCAGAGAATTAAATTACCTCTAAAAAGGATGCAATAACCAAAAGTAATTTTTTGTTAGTAAGAGAGCCTATCCGGTCTACATCAGAATAACCCATAATCCGAGTGTGACTCCTATATCCTTATACAAGAGTCCTTTTCCTGGAGTTCCTTTGATATGTTTTTAAATGCGAATTAGTGCATCCCAATGACCTTCACAAAGGGAGTTAAGAAACAAACTTACCCAGTGACTACAAAAGAGATATTTGAACAAATAATGATGAGATAGTTCAGCTTCTCAACCAATCTCCTATACTTCTCTACATCAGAAAGCAGCTCCCCTTAACTCAACAGAAGTTTGGAATTAGGATCCATAAGAGCATCTACAGGTTTAGCACTCATCAAACCTGTTTCCTCTAAGATATCCAATGCATACTTCCTCCGAAAAATTACACATTCTTGAATTGCACTATCTCCATTCCTTTCAAGAAGTATCAAAGTCTGCTAAGATTTTTTGACTAAAAATGGTGACATAAAATGTTTCTTGAGTTGTGTAAAGTCATGGTGATCATTGCCAGTAATAATAAAGTCATTGATATAAACAATCAAATAAATGCATCTTGTGGTTGAATGGTGATGGAAGACTAAACAATCAACTTCACTCCAAGTCATCCCAAATTATTGGACTACAATGTTGAATCTACCAAACCATGTCCTAGGAGACTTTTAAGGCCACACAAAGATTTTCAAAGACGATAGACTAATCCTAAAGACTCCTTCTAAGCAACAAAACCAAGAGGTTGCTCCTTATAGACTTCCTCTATGAGATAACCATGAAGAAAAACATTCTTGATGTCAAGCTAATAAAGAGACCAATGGCGGATTGCAGCCCTGGATAAGAATAAACAAACCGAAGCCATTTTGGCCTAGACAGAATGTGGCACCATAATCCAAGCTAAAGATTTGAGTATAACCTTTGGTCACTAGATGAGTCTTAATGTGATCAACCTAACCATTAAGGCCAACTTTAATAGTGTAATCCATTTGCAATCAACAACTAATTTCCCTAAAGGAGGAACAAGAGCCAAAGTAAGATTGCTCTAAGGTGTACACATTTCATCAACCATTGCTTGACACCACCAAAATGTGAAAGAGCTTCACCTAGATGCTTTGGAATAGAAACAGAAGACAAAGATAAAAGACACATATAATGGAAAGAAGACAAAAGATGATATGTCAAAGCAACATAATGAGGAGAATGATTATGAGTGGAACATATATTTTTTCAAAGAGCAATAGGAAGATTTGTCTTAGAAGACAAGGTTGAAAAAGACAGAGGAATTGAAGCCAACGATGAGTTAGACCTTGTCCTATCACTAGATGGTGGTGGCAAGGGAAGGGTTGGTGTGAAACAAATTGAGAGTGTGATGGGAGTATAGAGAGAAGTTTGAGATGGTACCAACTTCGTTGAGAGAAGCAAATCAAGTATGTTGACGAGGGTATTCCTCAATGGGTTGAAGGAGGAAATTCAGGCTAAACTAAAGTTGTACTACTCCAAAACTTTATCTGAATTAATGGACAGAGATATCCTCATAGAGAAGAAAAATGGGGCGCTAAGAAACGGAAGAAGCTAGGACAAGGATAAAAAAATGTGGAAGGAGAAAGGAAGTTCAAACATAAAGATGATCACCATGGGAGAGTTCAACAAGGGGCGTAGTGTAAGCCAGAATTCTGATTAGGGAATAAACCACCCTCTGAACCAAACCTAGGGGAAGGGAGTAGTGGAGAAAGGAAATGGAATGGGGAAGGAAACTACTTAAGCAGTGTTGTAAGAAAGGATAAAGAGGGGACTATGTTTCAAATGTGGAGAAAAATGGGGGCTGAACATGTGCGTAAACTGAAACATACATTATTAATTGTTCCTACAGGAAGGAAAGGGGGAGGAACGGGTCAATTAGGGGAGAGGCAAGTGTTGATTCTTGTGGGTTGTGGGGCCACAAGTAATTTTATCTCCAAGAAACTAGTAAAAGAAATGAAATTACAGGTGGAAGATACCCCAAAAACACTATAGAAATCAGAAATGGAGCTAAAGAGAAGAATAAAGGGGTCTGCAGACACCTCAAGATACAAGTTCAAGGAATTGATATTGAGAAGAATTTTTTTCATTGTGGAATTAGGAGGCACTGATGTAGTATTAGGAATACATTGGTTGGGTAGCCTTGGGTCATTGAGGCTAATTTCAAGAATCTGACTATAAAATGAGGGGAGAAAGGACATACAAGAGGTCTATCAAATTTCTCAATATAATCCTCTAAAGAACCCATTTGCTTGAAGGTTTCTAATTCCTCATATGGTTTCTCAAACCTTCTTGCCCCAAACCTTGTAATCAGAGCCCTTTTTAATTTCTCCCAACTGAGATTGTCTTCAATTTCCCTTGAGAAATTGAACCAGTGTATTGTTGATCCCTCCATACTCAACTTGGCTAACTTGATCTTCACTTCTGAAACATTTTTCACTTCAAAGTATGTTTCTGCCCCCATACGATACTACCAAACCTTGAAAATTCAAATCTAACCCTTGATTTGTAGAACTCAGTTCCTTATGATCAGAATTCTCATTTTCCTCCACTGCACTCTTCCCAAACAGCCTCTGTATTTCAGAAAGAAGCCCCTCTTCCCTACACCCCATCCTCTCATCCATTAGTGCCACACCATTTTGCAGTCTTGCCACTAGTTCCTCCAATGAATTGACATGATAAGAAATTCCAGCCATTGTCAAAATGATCAACTTGCTGGTCTAAACACATCTCTGTTCCCAATTATCTGGTAGGTCAGACCAAATGATAGAACAGCTGATAAACTGATAAAATTTAATGCTGAACATGGAAATCACATATAATACAGCAATACACCAGCTGTCCCAGACACAAAAGTCTCCCGCAGAGAGTATTCTCTGTCCATGAGCTGCAAAGAGCTGCAAATAACAACCGCTGCTCCCTAATTAGACACCCTACTATCAAATATCTCCTAAAACATAACTGCCACCAGTTATTTTCTGTGAATAACTGTCATCAAGGCAGTTTCTAATTCTAATACAGAATTTATTCAGAATAACAATAAGTCATTTTCTATCACATTCAAATAATACATTATTGCTCCTAATTTCTACCCAGAACTGCCAACATGACAGTTAATATCTAATAATTCATGACTATTTGTGGTTGTAATTATCAATACAAGAACAGGAATGGATCAAATGAAATTTAAAGAGACTGGAAAGGAAGATGATTTGCCGCACAGAAAGTCTGGATGGAGATAAGCTCCAAGCTTGCTGATCTTTGTGACTTTCTCTAAGCATTTGTATCTTGGCATTTATTAGACAATTCTTTCCTTTACTAAGTAAATATTATAGTCTCAGCCTAAATTAATATTTACTACCAAAGTTTCTAGTTAATACCTTACTCATTGAAGAAAAATGAAGAAATTAAAAACAGAAATAAAAAGAAAATTGTTTTGTTTTGTACAGAGAGAATAAGGATGGACAATGGATGCTTCCTTAGAACCCAATGGTCAAGTAGTATGCCACTTCAACCGTGGAAGGTCCCTCTAGTGGTTTCAAACTGAATGAGGCATAAGTGACTGATTAAAGGCTTCATGAACCAAACCTTCTTCCATGCTTCAGTTGCATTAGCAACTCTCTTAGCTAATTGGGGGCGCACAGCTTTTCCAACTTCAATATCCTAAAGAAGAAGAAAAGAAAAAATAAGATTGTTTCTACAAAGCATTTTAAGGAGCAATTACAGAAAGGAATTTCCAATTATACTTCAATCTTTATTTTCCATGGCAGTAGTTCAGACCTTCGTTAAGTAGGAATGGCTTGAGAAATCCTCAGTCTCAAGGATTTATATTGAAAACAATACAAAATCAAATCCCTTAATTTAGGGATTGACATGTCTATTTACAGCAGATACATATACTATGTCCTAGTCTAATTACAAAAGATATGAACTAATATTAACCAATACCAACTAATTCACGTGATATCAACCCTTCCTCTCAAGCCAGTGCATATAATTCATATGCATCAAGCTCGTTAGATATGCACATTACCTTGGGCCTTGGAGAGACTTGATGAAAATATCTGTTAGTTGATCAATGAAGTTCACACACCAGTAGTAATTTCTCTGAAGGGGATCTTTCCTCGAACAAAATGAAAGTCAAACTCTATATGTTTAGTTCACTAATGAAAGGTTGGATTGGGGATAGTATGCAAGGTTGCTTGTTTATCACAAATGAGTTTCACCAAAAATAGTTTAATATTGTAGTAGATTTATTATTTTAGGAGAAATTATTCCCTTTATTTTCCTTTCCCTTTTAACAGATTAATTTCTTCATTTCCTTTTATTATGGCAGATTTGTTTGCTGTAATTTAGTTCAATTATAGGTAAGTATTAAGTAGCATAAGTGTAAATAACAAGGTTATCAAATCAGGATTCATACTGTGTATGAGAAGGTCTATTTTTTGAACCATGAATTGAACCGTATCGTAAATCATGGGATTCATGATCAATACTTCAATTTTAAAATGCCATAAAAAATACTTTAAGATATAAAAATACTAAAAACATCTATATATTGGTATGTTAAATTTAAATAACTCACTATATAGCTAAAGTTAAATAAACTTCCGAATATTGAAAAAATAACTCCAGTTCAGCTCTATAGAACCTAAAAACGTTTTAAAAAAGAAGCAACTATAATTTAATTACTATTTTAAAAATTTGTAATACCTAAATATCTGTCAACATTTTAAAAATTCATGATGTTATATCCTAGCCACCAAACCACAAAAAGAAAAAACCCACACTTTGGTACAAGCCCAAGAGAGATGCAGAAGTACAGCAGTACCTATGAGTAAAAGCTAAGACACTAGACACATGGCATGCTCTATGCACCCAAACTGAATGTGAAATCAACATATGCATTTCTTCATCAATAATCTGACTTGGGGGCTTCCTACGAAAGAGTTTGTTACTTTCCTCTAATTCAATATAAAAAATGCAAAAAAAAAAAAAAACCCTAAAATCACTTTTTTTCTCAAAATGGTTGCATCAACTCAACTATTCAAGAATCACAAAATGCAGCTCATTTTTGCGATTCATCCAATACTGGAGCAATTCGCATGATTCCAGCTACAATTCAAGGTCAACAATGAGTCTTCATACAATTTGCATTGATTTCTTCAGAAATCATTTTGAATTGAGATATGAATCATTCGATTCATGCAATTCTAACAATGGTAAATAATGCAAATTCCTTTGGACAATTCTAATTCAGAAATCAATTTCAAAAACCCTTATTTCATTCAAGCCTATTTTGCAAAACTTAAATTCTTGTAGCAGTTCTTTCTTCCAAAAAAGGTTCACATATATTAAAAGTCATGGTTATATATTCTAATTCTACACTTGATCTAGCAACAACATTCTGCTTTTGGGTTTTCCATGAGACAAGATTACCCCCCAATAAGAACACAATACATATAGAATGTTCCTGTTCAGCTCTATTTGGCTTGTTTAGAATCCAAGTTAGAAAAACAAAGAAGATAATAATTGCCATCATCATAAGCTATATAGAGTTCCCAAACTAATTTAATAAATCACAACTAACCTGCCGCTTATGACGTTGATTTCGATCCCTTAGCTTTTCACAGACTAATTTTAAGTCACATGTAACATTAAACAAATCTTCTGCATCAGGATGGAACTCATGAAAAATGCTTTTTTCACTAATTCCCAGCTTTAGATCTGCAACAAAATTTAGTTATATGCTCAAAGCTTGTTTAAGGTATTAAATCAATTCACTTATGTAAATAAAAACACCTTTCAGGATTATCATGATAATCCACTTCATTTCCTGTGCATTTGTCTTTTGGATAAGGGTAGAAAGAACCAAAGTTTTCTCAGCCCTGCTACCATGGTCATGCCACAGAGGAGTCATGTTAAATAAAAACTATCATAAAGAATGGTGCAGGCCTATGTTATGGACCATTAGAGTATCTTTAACATCATGAATTCACCATAAAAATCCTAAAGCATATACCAATATACTAAACAGGAATGTGGGGAATATAAGGTCTTCTCGTTCAATACACACCAAAGCAAAGTATTTTCACATTTGTATGTGGTTAAGATGCCCACATTGGCTAAGAATATGGGCAAAATACTCCTTGCAAGACTCAGACAATCCTCCTCTTTTGAGCTAACTTTTAGGAGTGAGTTGGGCTTAAATGATAATACAGTATTAGAGTCTATCCAAACTAAATATTAGGCCACACATAGAAGTCAAGTCTTGCAAAATTTCATGCACCAAATGTCCAGTCCTGTGCATGAGGGGTGTGTTAAGTTACCCCACATTGGTTAGGAATATGGTCAGAATACTCCTTACAAGACATAGACAATAATCCTTGCAATATTTGGACCATTCACCTCTCTCAGGCTAGCTTTTGGGAGTGATTTAACTCCAGTTTTCAAATATATATATATAACAATAAAAGCCTTAAAAAATAGGGCAGCTACTAAAACACTGACTAGCAATCAATGATGCACCATAAAAACATAAACCATGTTATTCAATCTCATCAACAGGCTGTTAAGAACCGATACATCTTGCTTGGTAGATAACAGAATCTGGTATAAATATATATACTCCCTTAGCATCAACAAATAACATTGATTTCATAATTCAAATTCAAATTCTCAAGTCTAAGAGACCAAGAACACAATAACCAAAGTCCCTCTAACAAAATTGATCATTTATTTCATGCCTCTTTTTCTACTTTTCATCCCTAACAGTTAGGAGATGGACAAAGCAGCAGGTTTTTCTTTTCTCCTTCATTTTTATTATTTGCTATTTTCAGTTTTGAATGGCAAGGACGGCCCAGCCCAAGCATAAGGCTGTCAAACCCTAGCTCGAGTCCCAAAAAATCTTCATACTAACTAATATTCGTTACTCACAAAAATTTTAAAAGAAATTACTAATTAGTAAACGGATAATATTAACAGTAAATATTTTCATCCTAAGTAAAAAATAAGCTCGTCATCTTACTAGGATACATTGTCTCTCCTAGTTAGTAATTATTTTATTGATCTCCTTTATTTTTGGTGAATTATCTATCTCATTAGTTGACTTTTATTATCCTATTTATCCTAATTACAATTTATATCTTCTATTGTTTAATATTGTAGACATTGGAATAGACCAAAGCCACTAGAATACCGACTGCCATAAAGGTTAATTGCCCTGTTACATTTACACATATATTGCTCATGGAATTCTCAACAATTCCTATTATTTCAGCACAAAGAAGCTTTCAAAATTAAAATTAATAATATATTACTAAAGATTCCTAATGTCTCAACAAAGATTAAATAGATTGATTTTATTATCAATTGAAAAATAAATGCTGAGTGAAATCAATTACAATAATTTAGTAAATAATTTAGCATCTTCAAAAGCTAGAAAAATTAGCTTCAAATAAAATTATGAGTAATAAATTATTTTAATTAGCTTAAAAAGTTAAAGAGCTCATCTTAGTATTCACTTTAGGCCTAGGAATACATTGAGCTGGCACTGTTGGATGGACAAGGAGTAAAAACTAAAAACATCATCTTGAAACAAAATTTACTACAAACCATCATAACAAGGTGGATTAGGTATTACGAATTTACAAAATTAATAGAGTTCAATTCTGAATCACTTGGGAAGTGATTGCAAGGCTCTCTAGAGCTACAGCTAGTTTCTAGCCTTTCATGTGGGTTAGATATGCATAAACAAATTACACCTGATTGAAACTAGTTTTCCCAGTTAACATCTTTTTCAAATTTGAAATGGAAGAAATGATCTTGTCTCAGAGTGGGACCCAGAAAAACTAGAGGGAAAACTATTAAGAAGTATATTGGTTTGTTTATAGACATGATTCGCAATAGTAAACCAAAGACAGAACAATGACATCATTGTTGTAGCTATCTTTATCAGAAAGATTTGAACAAACAGTCGAAAATCAAAATCATTCGTTGGTGCCGTTAAAAAGAGTCTCAGTGATTATCATTCTGCTTTTGTTTCTTCACTGCATGGTAGCTGGGGTTTGCCGATAAATGATCCAGTGTCCAATTAGTCTTGCGTCAGAGACCCACTGAAGAGTTTAAGAATGATCCCATTGCCGGTGATTAGATATCCAAGCATGTCCCGGAAATTCCTCTGGTTGCTAGACGTCAGACTAATTAACAAATTATTAAGCTAAACAACAGATTTTTCACAAACATCAATGCTCATTCATAATCACAAAGAACGGTTGAGAGAGAATTTCTTGCAGCATCAATTTTTTTCTTATGTCACTTAAAACTTTTCACATCATCTTCAAATTCCATATTTTCTTTCATCAATATTTTGCAAATTTCCGCGAAAAAAAATATCTGTCCCTCTAGCAGAAATGAAGCGACATCATGCAATGAAAATGTTAGAAACAACAACCACTGAACTGGAAACAACAAAAAACAGTGCACCTGTTTTCACCAGAAGCCAACCGATCAAGCAACTCATTCAACTCATTTATCGTTAATCCACCCGAAGCCGTCCCTTGCCTACGCTGCAGCACCTGTTCCACAACCAACAAATCTCATTTTCCACCACAACACGGAACCCTTAGAAAGAAGAAACGACACCGTTTACGGACCTCAGTAGCGACGAGGGCGAAATTTCCGGCACTGGCACCAGTGGAGGCACCACCTTTGCGCCAATTGATGAGGCGGAGCGCGTCGGGAGAGTCTCTGGACATGCCAAGAGCGTCGACGAGTGAGGTAGCGAGGACGGACTCCTTAAGACCATAGGAGCCTCGCTCGCGATCGAGGTTTGGGAGAAGGAGGCGAATGGCGGGGAAGTAGTTGTGGTCGGTGCAGAAGGAATCGAGAAACTTGCGGAATTTGGCACGCTTCTTCGCCGCCGATTTGCTCCGCTGCGTCCATGTGAATAGACTGCACAAGACGCTGAACTTGGTTTGCTCCGTCATTTGCAGTAAAGTGAGTGAGTGAGTTTTGAGTTTCAATTTGGAAGAGAAACCGCCAAGGCTGTGTTATTCTGTTGTATATGTTGCGACTTGCGAGTGAAACCTGGAATGAAACCCAAGACTTTGTTTTTTAATACGGGTAAAATATGCTCTCTTTTTTGGTAAATATGATTAAATTTAAGATTAGTTTTTTTAAAAAAATTGTTGACTTTTATTTTTATAAATTTTAAATTTTAAAATAATTTTTGCCATTATTTCTTAATAATATAACATACAATTAAACATATTATATCGCTTTTTACTTTAAAGCTATTATTCATATAATATGCTTAAATATATATTATATCATCATAATATATATTAACAGAAAATTATCATTTATAAGTTTTAAAATTTATAAAGATCAAATCAATAAAAAAATAAAAATAATAAAACTAAAATTAATCACATGTACAAATATTATAAATATATTTAAACTTTTATAATTCATCTATAAAATAAAAATAAATAAAAAATATAATTATACTTTTTACCATTTAATTTGGACACTATAATTTTTATTTTTCAAATTTTTAAAATTAATTAAGATTTTCTATTTTAAAATATATGCAATTTGAATTTTATGTTAAATTTTCTAAATTGAAATCAAATTGGATAATAAAATAATTTTAAACGTTAAGAAGTAAGAAATTTAGTGAAATTTTGATAAATTATTTTTAAAAAATATATAAAAAATGAGCTTAGAATTTTAAAAGAGGAAATTTTGAGAATCATTCTTTTATTTTGAAAAAAATTTAATATTTTAATTAATAAATTTTAAGTAAAATATAATTCAATCACTTTAATTTATAAAATTAATAAATAATAAAAATTTGATAATTTTAATTAAAAATAAATAAACAATAGATCAAGTTTATTAAACTCAAAAGGTAAAAAATATAATCAACTAAAAAATGTTGAAAATCCTATATTATACATAGTTTAAATAAGAGGAATCAAAATTGCAATTAAATCAAAATACAAAAATTATATAAAATAATTTTATGAATTTTTTTTTTAAAGTATTGAATATAAAAATAAAATTATTTTATTAAATATTTTTAATTATTTAAAATATATATAATTTAAATTCTTTTTAAATAACAATTTTAATATTAAAAAATAATTATATAAAAATTAAAATTAATCATCATAGTTCATGTTAAACATACTTAAAAAGTATGCAAACAATATATTATTTAGATGGATGGTAGAAAGATAGATGGATAAGAATGGAAAGATTTAAAAAGGTAGATGGATAACAATGGAAAGATTCATGAATAATATATTTTTATACATTTGGTACCATTTGTTTCATGTGAGGGAAAAAAAATCAATTCCACATATGCAGTATATTTATCTTTCTCTCTTATAAGAGTAAAAATCAAAGGAAAGTTGGGGAAGAGTCTTTTTATTTTTTTTTATTTTAAATTATTATATAGTTTTTAAAAAAATTATAAAAAACATAATAAAAAATTTAATTTTTTAAATTTAATTTTGTTCAATTTATATAAAATAAATTTTATATTAATAATATATTTCTTTCTCCTCTTTTTTTCTTCTATCCAAATAAAAGAATAAAAAAATAAATTTTTTTTTTTATTTATTTATTCAAATAACTCACTTTTTTTTCTTCTTATTTTCACTTTCTTTCTTTACTTTCTTCTTTCTTTCCTTTCTATTTCTTTTGTGATCCAAATAAAATATAAATCTTATACCACTAATTTTATATGAACAATTGATTTTTATTATGACAAGTTAAACAAACATGTATATTGTATGCATTAAATATATTAGTTCCTAACTATATATATATATATATATATATATATATATATATATAATTTTTAAAAGTAGTACTAAAAAGAAAAAAATCTTAATGTTACAATTTTGAATTCCAAACTTAAAAGAGTAAATTTCTAATTAGTCCCTAATATTGTATACATTAGACATGTTGGTTTCAAAATCTTTTGAAATTTGAAAATTGTCCGTGAGATGGTAAATCACTAGTTAGTTTAATCCTTTCATTCAACTTTTACTAGTAATTGATTAATTATCAATGTTTCATGTTATATGACATGTAGTACTACCTATGTAGTACTACCGTAGCAATTTTGTATCAACTGTTACATATCTTTTTCACAATTACATCATTCTCTAAAGACCAATAGGCCTAAGTTAAGACTATTATGTCTGATTCTTACATAAGTCAAAGACCAATGTGATCCTTGCAAAGATAGAACTACTCGGAACCTTCATTTCTTCCTTAAGTACAACCATATACCACTATCAAAGTAGTAAAAATAGCAAATCATCCATCATTGAATCATTACAAATCACAAATGAAAACTTTGTAAGCGGACTATCATTGAATCATTACAAATCACAAATGAAAACTTTGTAAGCGGTCTCCATCATTGAAGAATCCTTTCACAAAACTCATACAATAGTTACTGTAGGGACATCACAACCTACACCATCAGCACCAACATACCAAAACTCCCTTGAAACCTTCCACCATCAAAATCCCTTATCTTTTTTTGCAAAGCTTCCACCATGCGAATTCATAATAACATTGCATTTAATCACCGTTAAATTTTTTATCACACTTCTACCAAAATTAATATTAATGAAATCCACTACTCTTCCTTATCAAAACTACAATTGTATAGTAACTTCCATTACCGCAAAACTTCATTCCCCTCAATCCAAAAGAAACCTTTGTGCCTTTGTGTATTATTATGTATGAGTGATGGTAGAGGTAATGAAAGTAACTCATGATTGTGCCTATGGTGAAAAAGCCAATTTGATAGATAATTTCTAATTTTGTAAGAATCAAGCATATTAATCCTTGACTTTTCCAAGAATCAAGCATATGACATTTGTACAAATAAAACATGTTATTTCTCAAAAGATTGTAAAAATGATCCGCATCAATATAACATCATTTTAATCACATATATAGTCCAACATGTTATTTAATGTAACATGTCAATAATCATTAACAAAATACTAATAATTAAGATGAAAGAACTAAATTAATTAATAATTTATAATTTCACAAACAAATTTAAAATTTCAATAAAAATAGGAATCAAAATATCCAACATATATAATTTTAAAAATTAATTTAAAATT
The DNA here is from genome assembly GCA_037954105.1 of Canavalia gladiata. Taxonomy (NCBI): domain Eukaryota; kingdom Viridiplantae; phylum Streptophyta; class Magnoliopsida; order Fabales; family Fabaceae; genus Canavalia; species Canavalia gladiata. The sequence goes on from CM075662.1 coordinate 28,512,987, forward strand.
TTACTACTTAAGATAGCTTTGGTGTTCATCAGTTCAGGAATCTTTTGTTCCATATGATGGATCCTATGAGTTAACATATCTTTAAAGAGGAGGAACACACCATTTTCAATCTACCAGTGCAATAGAGGCCTTTTTCTCTAACAATCCACCGTTACGTGCTTCCAGCCTTCAATCCAGACTTCTCTAAACTTTCTCTAAATTTATTTTATTCTCAGCTTGTTGATTGTATTTGTTTCATTTGTGAAATTTAATTTCGTAATTTTTTCTAACACGTTATAATTTATACAATGAACTCTATCTGTATGCTGCTCCCAGGTAAATTAAAGTTTAAGAGATCTATTAGCTCTGGTGTATGCGCTTAAAAATGACAAATGCAATATAAATTACAATCGTAGCTAGTGATAAATTATGATGTGATGGAGATGATTCTGACTTAATCTGATGCAATTTTGCAAATAAATCGAAGGTTTTGAAGCTTCATGCGGGAAGTAAAATAAGTGAACCGTGGAACACAGTTTAACATATCATCCCAATGCTAATCAAAGTATATGAGAAGTTTTACTCGGGAAGGCAACAATGGCCAAGTGTGTTTATGGCCTAATAAAATATTAGTCCTCCGAGTAGTTTGGTTTTGGAGGATATTATTGCACAGCAGGTGCGTCTACAGTTAGTTCAATAACACAGTAGGGAACCGGATATATAATGGTAGTGCCAAGAAAGTATAGAAACGTAGTATTGCAAACCTTATGGCCCGAAAATATTAGTCCACCAAGTGGTTTAGTGGAGTATTTTATTGCACAACAGGTGCGTCTACAGCTAATTCAATAACACTGCAGGGAACCAGATAAAGACAATGATAGTGCCAAGTATAGATACGTGGTATTTTAAACCTGCTCCACATGTGCACTTAAACATAATTAAAATGGCTAATTAATATTTCATTAAATTTTCTATAAAAATTTTCAACTATTGGCCACCTCAAAAATTACCCATGATACAAGACGATCAGATACATAAAAACATGCTTTTGAGGTTTCATGATACATTCAAGCATTAATTCTCTCCAATCAGACCCAATTAGAAAGAAACTAGTCCAAATGGAGTACCCTTGAATATAAGGAGACCAATTTAAAGTCTGAAAGTACTGTAATCTCCTAAACCAGAAGCTCCATAAGTTGTGTATGGTTGTGAGGACAAGGAAGATGAGAGGCGTGATGTGGTGCCCAACTGAGAGTACGAAGACCTGAGACCAGCATCTAACCTGCCATAACTGCCAGTGACAGGATCTTTGTGATTGCTTATAACATCCTGAAACATGAAGGAATTTTTTAGCAAAAGCAAAATTAATCAATTGTTCCAAAACCAAACCATATCCTGATGGTAAGCCCCCAATTCAAGTGTCAGTTGACCAAAAATAAGGTGAATAACTTCACATCTTATGCTTAATTAATTTTGTAGCACACTTCCTTCATGAATAGATATTATCTTTTGATAAATGATAGGCCTATTCAGGGCAAAGTAAGGGCAAACACCCAACTACTAACTTCCAAACAAAATAGTCACATGGTAAGATGTCACTTAAAACGTTCCACCTTAGTTAAGAGATATTTATGAAATCAGAACTATCATGCTTTCATCTGGCTTCTACTCTTAAATAGATACAAAGAACTGAAAGGCCCCTTGAAATCATCTCTCATTTCTGTAAGGAACCAGGTATCTTATTAAGAAGAAATAGGGATAAAACTCAATTACAAAGATAGAACTCTGCAGAACTTCCAGGGTCTGCAACCTCCCAATGCCCAAAAGCCCAATTTCTCAGAAATGACCACATATCTTTTCTCTTAACCTCTCCTATTATATATAGGCAAAACTGCCTTGATCCGTCTCTATCTCAACCCAATTAACTAACAGAAATTAGCAACTAACCTAACTAATTATTGATTGTAAAACAAAACCCTAACTAACAACTAATGGGTATCTATCAATACTCCCTTTGTAAAAGATTCACCTTGTGGTTGCTGAAATGAGGTCCCACTAATGTTCCAACTGATTAAAGCATGACCAATAAAAAGAACTTGCATTCCTCCTGGGTCAAAGACAAGTATGTGAATGCCCTCATGCTCCTCTAATACTCTGTTCTCTACCATATTTTTGGCCATGAAACAAAGCATCATCACCACTGCTATCATTGTAATGAGACCCCTAAGTTCCTTTGTGAAATGCACAACTGCTTGTGACTGCAGCAGATCTAAGGTTGTAATATGACAACTTTTCCGTTGACAGTCACTATCCTTGGTGAGCTGGATCTGGACATGTGAGAGCCAGAGCTCCACCTTAGAAGGCAGCCCATCCTGCTTTGTAGTAGAACATGAATCTGGCGGCTTTGGTGGCAGTCTCTTGACTGGACAACCTGAAATACCAAGTTTTGTAGTCATGGCAGACCAGTTCTTCATTAGTTCACCCATTATGATCAACCACTGTATGACCCCAGCCACCTCTTTCTTCAATGACCTGCAACTTTTCTCCCTTTTGTGCTTGTAAATCACTAATGAAATTTGATCTATCTTGAACCAATCTTTGCTTTGACCAACCTGTGAATTTTTCCCTTCAAGCTTTTCAATTTCCCATCGTTACAATATTCTTTTCCAATCTCTTCCACTGAATCATTGCTGTTCTCTAAAACTTTTGTGTGTTCTTCATGTATGGGAAGCAGTTCTTCATTTTTGTTTCTATTTTCTGATTCTTTGAAGAATGTTACTGGGTTGATTTTGTTTGGTTTCTGATAGACCCCCAATAAGACAAGTGTATAGTAGGAGAAATAAAAGCTACCAGAATCAAGACTATAACAGTTAGTTAGTTAGATAGTTTGCTGTAACAAATAGCTGGCTTGTAAAAACTAAAGCCTATAAATAGAAGGTAAGAGGATAGAGTAAGGGTGCAGATAATGTTGAGAAGAATTTTGTAATTGGAATGCATTGGGTCTCTCGGAATTAGTGAGGGTTTACTTGTAAAATTCTTTCCTAACTCTGCATTTTAGTTTCACGTAGGGGCTGGGGTAGAATCTTAGAGGTTCAACAATAAAGAATCATTCTTGTTACTATTCTTGGGTACTGGTCCCTATCAACTAGTATCAGAGCTCCCGATCTTGGGAACTTTATATGGTGCACACAAAAATGGGAACCAAATTCAATTCTTTGGAGCAAAACATTTTGGGATGGAGGAACAGTCAAGATATTAGAAGAGAGATGATTGATAAGTTTGAGATCTTGATGAAGGAGATACAAAACCTACAGAATAGAAGGGATCCTAGGCAGAAAGAGTAATAAGAAGGTGAAGCGCACTTATGCAAATGATGAATCTTAGTTTGAATCTAGACAGTATCATGTACACAACGATAAATGGAGAAGGATGGACATATCGCTGTTTGATGGAGATGACCCTTATGGATGGATGCATAAAATTGAAAGATATTTCAAATTGAGGGGTGCTAATGATAAAGAAGAGATGGAGGCAGTTCTTCTAGCAATGGAAGGAATAGCCCTCAATTGGTTTCGATGGTGGGAACTCAAGACCCCATATTTGTCATGGGGTGAATTCAAGAAGGCAGTAATAGAGATGTTCCAACCAATAGTTCTTGGTAGTCCATTTAGACCCTTAATGCAACTAAAGCAAACAAGATCTGTTGCAAATTATAGGGAAAAATTTGAATCCCTAATGGATCCTTTGAAAGATGCGAATGAGTTATATCTCAAGGAAAATTTTTTAATGGGTTAAAGGAAGAATTGAGAGCAGAATTGGAGATAAAGAGCTTCACATCCCTTGATGCATTGATGCTTAAAGTCCAAAGGTTGAATGGAAGAAATCAAACAATGTTCAAGAAAGGAGGTTATGAAGGTGGAAAAAGTTAATGGAGGTGCATGAATCCAAATTTTTCAAAGGGGGGCAGATTCTGATGTAGAATCAATGGGGGAAGAAGCCAAATTAGTAGAAGCAAAAATAAAGACAAAATCATAATTGTTGCCATCAAAGAATGAGAACAAAAACTTGTCTCTCTTACAAGAGATGAACTTTGGTGAGTTAGAATCGGCAACAAATTTAGATATCAAGAACCAGAAACAAGAATGTGAGTTGTTTCACAGATTTAGATTATTGCTAGCAATATTTTGCCAATCATGGAGATTCTCCACAAAACATTTAAACAGGGACTGGAAGTTGATCTTGTTGGGGCTTTTGAGGGGAGTTGGCAGCAGGAGAGTCTTAGGGCCTTTTTATTTGACCCTGGTTTAATTAATTTCAGCATCTCAACGAAATTTCCCAACACAACGACAACTTGGGCTTTATATGTTCAGCATTGGGACCTTGGTGGAACTGTCTTTAGCAACTACAAGCCATTTGAAAAATTGAGGACAAGGTGCAACTCATACAGGAGGGTATTGATAGACACCCAATAAGACAAGTGTACGAGAGGAGAAATCAAAGCTAACAAAGTTAAGGCTATAACAGTTAGTTAGATAGCTTGCGGTAACAGATAGCTAATTTGAAAAAACTAAGCCTATAAATAGAAGGTAAGAGAATAAAGTAAGGGTGTGGATAATGTTGAGAAGAATTTTGTACTGGATCTCTCGAAAACTCAGAATTAGTGAGGGCATACTTGTAAAATTCTTTCCTAACTCTGCATTTCAATTTCAAGTAGGGGCTGGGGCAGGTGCAGAATCTTAGGGGTTCAACAATAAAGAACCATTCTTGTTACTATTCTTGGGTACCAGTCCCTATCAATTTCTTCCAATTCTCGTAGTTTTCTTGAATTTGTTTCTTTCCCTTAGGCACTTGGTTCTGTTCTCTCAAACCTTCATCTTCTATTTTGTTTTCTTGCACCCAAGAGTTGTCATCTTCACTTCTATATCTTGGTTCCTCACATTCTAACTCCTTATCTTGAACCCAAATTGGTAGATCTGGATCAAATTCTGGCTGGAATTCTTTGAGCAAAGCCTTAATGAAGTGCCATCATGATGCATTTGGATGGTCCTCTTTCCACACAAACCACCAAACAAAAGTCTATGCTCACATAGCCTTCCCAACTATCTTTATCTTTTCTTCTTCAAGTATTCCTACAGCCTCAAAATGCTATTCCACATTAGCCACCAGTAGGCTTCTCTTCCTTCAAAATCAGGAATCATCTTCAAGATTCAATACCCACAGCTCCAAGATCAGAGCTCTGATACCAGTTGTAAGGAACTGGTTCAGAAATTGAGAGAAAGACACTTTCTATTAATAGAAACTGCAGTACAGTCAGATATTCAAGAGACCTGGTTCTCTCCCGATGCCTAAAGGCCCAATCCTCTCACAATTGAACAGATACCCTCTTCCTCAGTCTCTCCTATTATTTATAGACAATCAGCCTTGATTCTTCTTTATTTCAGCCCAATTAATTAGCTAATCTAACTATCTGCTTGCTGTAACTAATGTAGCTAACTAACGAGTGTCTATCAATACTCCCCCCTAAAGTTTCACCTTGTCCTCAAGGTGAATGATATCTTTTTAAGTAGAAATAGGGATAAACCTCAATTACAAAGATAGAACTCTGCAGAACTTCCAAGGTCTGCAACCTCCCAATGCCCAAGAGCCCAACTTTCTCACAAATGACCAGATATCCTTTATCTTAACCTCTCTTGTTATTTATAGGCAAAACTGCCTTGATTCTTCTATATCTCAACCCAATTAAATAACAGAAATTAGCAACTAACCTAACTAATTATTGATTGTAAAACAGAATCCTAACTAACAATTAATGGGTATCTATCAGTTTCCTATTTCCCTATTAACTGAATTGAGTTTATTGTCTTTCAATCCTCATATTGCATCAAGTAACATCAAATGACAAAAATCTTCAGTCAAGAAGATAAGGATGAGGAAATCAAGTTACAGTGTGCATGTCCAAAGCATTCTACCATGTGAAGCATTAATAGCTATATAATGAGTAATTAGGATATAAACATAAAAGATCTCCCATGCATTAGTATTAACTAGTAACTACTACCCTATCTGAGCATGCACATATGCTTATGCAAATCTGATAATCATACAAGTCTAACAGAAATGGAAAAATATAAGTTTGTTTTTCTAGAAGAAAAGGCCCTCTAAAGTCTCCTACCTGAATCAGTTGTTGTGCTGTTTGAACCTGAGAGGAGGTGCCTTTTATTTCCACAATGATTTCATCAGGCACCCTGCTCTCCTGCACAGTCAATATGGCTCCACTGGTGCGGCGAATGTGATCAATATTAGTCCCTTGAATACCAATGATGTCCTCTGCATAGGATAGTGGTATTTGCATTGTTTGTATTACCTGATAAGCAGAAATGATTCATGGAATGAGGAGAAGCATGACTGTCAACAGGAGATAAATATACAAAACATATAGACTGAAGTATGAGCGAACATATTTAAATGCTTTCAGCTCACTGCATAAGAAGATGACATGCATGATAAGTTATGATAAATTTTAAATACACAGATAATAACTAGGCCTAGAGCCAGATCATCATGTGATTAAGAAGTTCAGGAGTACAGGAAGAAAAGTTACATTTTAATGATTCAGAATCCAAACTTTAGACCACTAAAATGTTCTCCTTTTTTCTTCAAGATAAAAGGTTTACATAAAAATCAGCAGATAATTATAATTGTTGAAAGTAACTATTCAAAAGTCAGAGCCATTAGGTGAAGACTCGTAATAGTTTATGCCTAATATGTCTCCTAATGCAAGAGCCCTTTTGGTCCACATAATTGTGCATAAATCAAACTTTTATTAAGAGAATCAGGGTAACAAGCATCAAACTTCTAACCACTTGGTCATAATGGTTCTGACTTCTAACACCATATCTAGAACCAATCATCACAAGAACTTAAGCTGTTAGGAGAAGCCTCATGAATGGTTTTATATCAACAAAATTTATATTTGCAACAAATGGTAAAATTAGAAAAAATAGAGACAATCAATGATATTAGTCCCATTCCCCAGGATATTTCATGTAAGACAGTCAACAGAAAATATGCAAAATGGTTAAAATAACTAACCGTAGTAACAATAGGAGCACCAACACGGCCAAGAGCTGAAGAACGGACACCTGAAAGTGAAGAATCTTGCCCATAGAAAGACATGGTGGATGAAGGGAGTAATGAATCCAATTGACTTTCACGATCAGTTAAGACAGAATCCCTTTTTGTTGAAAGAGGAATATCCGAAAAAATGCTAGTTTGTGATGTAGTATGCAGCAATGACTTGTCAGACCAGGTCTCTGCTTGACGGTCTTGTGAAATTGGTGCATTATACTTAAATAGCACAGAGAAAACACATATAATAGTTAAATATATAGTAAAAACCAGAAAAGAATATATTTCTCATTTTCTTAGATAATAGGGATCATGTTAACAAAATACAGAAGCTATCCAACACAATATATGCTACTTTTAAACCAAAATATCATATAGTAAAAGAAAATTTACCAGGAAAAATAAGCAGCAAAAGTACATTTATAAAAGGGCAACTTATCCTCCAAAACAGGAAAGGCAGAACACACCAGAGAACTAGAAAAATGGAAAATGCAACAAAGATGCCTAATCTAAATGTATGTCATAAATGGAAACTCCCTAGAAATAGTTATCAGTGGAACATCAAAGAGAGGCCATACAGACAATGCTATATCGCAGAAAGTTGAGCAGCAGTAAGACACCCTAAAATAAATGTCATTTGCTAATTCAAAATCAGGAACAGTATGAGCTTACACTTTTCTCAAATAGGGGAAGAACGCTATGATCAACCAAAAATTTCCTCAGATGGCCAACTACTGCTTCTAGAGCTTTAAGGACCTTCAAGGCTTCTCCCTGCATTTCCACAATCCTCTCATCCGTGGTAGCATAAAACTGCACCTCATCTTCATGAAAATGATTTGGCATTAAAACAAGTTACAGATTCAATCATTGCATGCTCACTGGAGTGTCATGCTAAGATGAAAGAGGGAACAGATGCATTCAGAACATTAGTATCATTGCATCCAGATTTAACAATATTGGAAATTGAAGAGACAACTAGTTTCTACCAGGTATCTGCATGTGATATTATGGAAGAGGTCTTATTTTATGCATTTACAATCAAAAAGTAGACTCAAAAAGTTAATTGACAATAGGTTTAAAATACTAATGCAATCTATTTCTCAAAATTAATTCTGTTTGTTTGTTATCTTTAAGGCGAATTTTGTTTACAAAATTCACCAGTTCAATTTCTTTCCATATCAAAATGATTTGTTTGATTTTCTTCTCTTCTTCCTTTTCCTATTATTCCTCTGCTAAATTAGGTTATAGCTAACAGTATTGGCAGTTTAAATAGTGTACCAGCACAATGCACAACATCTGATGCAGATTGTGGTTCAAAAGTGCAAACAACCTGGTATCTAATGCAATATTGACCTAGGATCTTTCACACATAATGCAATTGTATAAGGCTGCTTATTAGGTCAGGTTGGCCTGACAAAGCCCTAAAATCCAACCCAAACCAATTAAATTGATTCAATTTGATTTGGAAAAACAGGTCAAATAGGTTGAAGTGAACCGATCCAACCCATCCTTTGTTGGTTTGGTTCTTGCAGTCATGAATTTCCTGAACAGCTGCACTCCATTGCTTCCTTTTCTACCCCTTGTTATTTTGCAGCCTAGGCTGTCCATTTAGGGTAACCATTTCTTTCTATTTAACCTCATCTCATTCCAAGGCTCCGCTTCCTCCACAAACCAAGCCTTATTTCATGATGACAGCTGCCACAACTCTATCAATGCCAACTGCTAAATCAGTGACAGCAAGTCACATTTTCAAGGAAACTGGTGGGTGATGTGATGGACCCTGACGGATTTTTTATCCCCCAAATCTGAACCAACCCAACCCATGTACACCAATTATACAAAAATATATAACCTAGAACATATTCCATAATCTAATAACTAGCCTCCACAGAATGTCCCAGCATAAGCGGTGTCTTATCCATTTACAATTAATCGCTAATTTATATATGTTAAGCAGTGCATGATGAAGAGAAATTTTGACACACAAACACCGAAAATCTAACAGCTAAAACATTGTAAAAACGGACCATTGTATCAATGATCTTCCATGAAAAACCAACTATGCAACCAAAAACCACTACCAAATGATACAATTCAGCACCACTCCACATAAAAACAGTCAATATGCTCAATAGCAGCAAATCACATTGATTGCAGCAGGGGTGCATGACAAAGCAGATGGCAGCTACTCCAGGAAGATGTTCACATAGTTTTTTTTAGTAGCTGCAAAAGCAACCACTTGCAGGCAAAATCATAACCTTATTCTCTGCAATTCTTCTACAGCACCAAATTTCCAGTATGCCTAAACTTAATCCCTAGTTTTTTCAATATTGAGGGATACAATTGAGATTTTATACCCAGATATAACTAATAAGACATCTTAGAGTAGAACCAGTCATCCATCAATAAAACCTAGAGGCCCCATAAACCCAGCAGCTCCCCAGCCTCCCCTTTGAATGTCCCTAAAACCAACATAATTTCTAGCCATCTCCCAGTAGCCCACATGTTTGCCAGCCAAACCCATCCCTATTTGTCTAGACCCCAGCAGCTCACACAACATTTTGCATGTCTCTCCTCAGCCAAACTTCCACTTCCATTTTTTATTTTGCATATCATGACAGCCTAGTGGTGTTCCAGATAATCTCACTGCTTTTCTCGTAAAGTTCTAGCAGCATAGTGACTTTTCCTCTGGCTCGCAGCATCACTCTCTCTTTTTGTAGCTTTGGCTCCTCCGTTGTCTCACAACCTTGTTAATTAATGATTATTATCATTATTAGTTGCGCTTAGATTAATTATGACTGTTCCTTTTAGCTATGTTTTCAAGTGTGAATGATAAATATGTTCCTTTTTTTATATTTCAAGATTTTAAATAGGATCAAGAAGGGGAGTTAAGATTGTAAAATGTGGGAGTAAACACAAATCATAAGATCCTACAATAACATCCTATATATATATGTGTGTGTGTGTGTGTGTGTGTGTGTGTAAAATAGCAAAAAAAAAGCAAAAAAAAAAAAATCTAAATCAGACTATCTTTTTCTCCTTTTTTCCTTTTGAAAGCAAATGATCTAAATAACAGAAAGCAAAACTAAAGAAAAGAACTAAAGGAAAAAAATGCAACAGGCTTATGAACACTAAAAAACAAAAAAAAGAAAGAAAATTGCAAGCCTTGTATGAATTCTGAGCCAGTTATCATGGTTTGGGCCCAGACTCAATCCCTCAGAGTCCCTTTATTTTTATAATTGATAAAAAAACACAAAATTCAAAAAGAAAAAAGAGACTGCAAGCATTTTGCCCAAGAAGGCTCTAGTTTTCAAGAGTATTGGGGCTGAGGGAGCATGCGCAGATGCTGTTGCCACTGAATTTGGCTTGCCAGTGGCATGCAGTTACAGTGGTTGATGGAGTTTGATAGTTTTGTGGGGGTTTGGAGATGCACCGAACCAATCAGCAAAGCAACCAGAGTCTCACAACAAAGAAGAGCAGCTAAAAATGAGTAAGCTTAGGCCACTTACATTTTCAAACTGTGCAGCAAGATGGGTTGCAAATAGGTTGGGGGTCAGAAAGCTGAAATTTAGCCTTTTCAGGCTTGGTGGAATTGCACGATCCAATCAAGTACACAATCTCACTTGATAGATTTCACAATCCTATAAATTTCCTATCCTGCATTGGATGAGATTGTAGGGGGCAAGCAAGATAATCATGTGATCCTACAACCCAGATCACAATTTTAACTACCATGTAGTTTCACAACCTTACATAATTAAATATTATTATTATTATTAGTTGTGATTTTGTCTAGATTAATTATGACTCTTCCTTTTAGCATCGGTTTTAAGAATGAATGATAAATATGTTCCTTTTTTGTATCTTTTGTTTTGAGCATATGTTATGTGTGTATTACCTGATATTTTAACACCACTATCTAAGATTGACTATTATGCTTCACATAACATTAGTCGCTATGAGATATACACAACTGATCAATAATTGCTACCAATAATTAGGAGGATCATCATAGATGTATATTTGAATAATATGACAGGAAGCATACCTCCTGACAGTACTCTAACAGAAGCACCAGTATTCTCCTGAATAGATTTGATTAACGATCCTTGCTTTCCAATTAAATTGATGGCCTGTGTTGATGCCACCAGTAAACGAATGGAACAAAATGTAAGCCCAGCGGCAGATTCTTTATTCTCAGCATCAGTTTCAGATAATCCAGAGACACGCTTGAATACCCTTATTACAGCATCCATAGCAGGAGAAAGAGCTGCCTCTGGCTCTTCCTTCCCTGATACAAGAACCTATGAACAAAAATCTAACCACGTTCAGTGTATAACAGAAACAAATGCACAAGTAAACAAAGGTCCTCATCAAAGTAAAACATTAGAAAAAGTTGGTGCACATAGTTTATCATCTGAACCGACAAATAAAGCAACTACACTATAGAGTAAACTTCCATTTAGGTTCTAAAAGAAACTAAAAAACCGTAGGCATATAACCCATGCAGATTCTATGCAAGGGCCTCTCCTCACTGATAATTCACATGATCTAGAACTAAAACCGAAAAGCACAAGACAGGTGATGGACGCTATCTCACATAAAGTAACAATGTAATGAAAAAAATTGAAGTTAAACAATGAAACCAAACGTGAAACACTATACCAATTAAAACACACACAAACGCAGGTTTAATGAGAGAAACGTGTAAATAAATCTGAAACTGAAAAACACAATGGAAAGAAAATTTAGAGCAGAAACAAAGCTGTTACGCTATAAGTAGTAACGCAAAACAAAATTCAACTTAAAGCTCCAATTCTCTGCCACGGCTTCCCTAATAAGAACCCAAACATATTAAGATATAAATTAAAGGAAAGGGAACCTAGCGAGAAGCAAGCAGCGAAGAAAGCACAAAAAGTTTGTTTTTTTTTTTCTTAGGGTACCAGTTTCCTGGTGCTGATTTCAGCTGGAAAGAACTCAAATTGAAATAGAAAGTATAAAAATGAAAAGAGGGAAAAACAAAAAGAAAACCCTAGAGAGAGAGAGAGAATAAAAGAAGAGATCCATATTTGAGACTTACAATTCGGTCAGGAGTGCCAATAGCAGCGTCGAGAACGCGAATGCGAGCTCGAGTCTCTTCGCACATCTTTTTTATTAGCTCTCCCTTGCGGCCAATGATGCTGCCTACCTTCCCCACCGGCACGATCAGTCGGAACACGCAGTCCCCGGGCCAACCCGGCCATCTCTTCTCCGGCGGAGTGGTGGCAGTTCCGCCGTCACCTTCGGCGGAGGCATTGTCCGGTTGGAATGGTTTCAAGGCCCTTGCGGTGCCGTTCTGGGCCGGTTCGACGGTGGCCATAGGCGAGGTTAGGAGAAGAGAGAGAGAGAGAGAGAGAGAGAGAGAGAGGGGTCAAGCTAAGGTCTACTTCGAGTGTAGGGAAGAAAAGAAGCAGAGGTTTGTACAGTTTTTCTTTTCCCGAGAGTAGTTCCTCATTTTCCTTCCTCAGATTACATGTGTTGATGAGTTTCTAATTTTATAAATTTTTTACTTTTATTGTAATTTATAAAATAACACTTATTTTAATTTTTAAAATAATAAATAAATAAAATATAAATTATTTAAAAAATTAAATTGAAAAAATATATAAAGTTAATAATGTTTACAATTTAAAAAAATATTATTATTATTTTTTCTTCTTATCATGTTAAGAGTAGAAAAGTATAGCAACATATGTTTATCCCATAATATTTTTTAAGTTTATATTTTTTTAAAAATATATATAAAATTTAAATTTATAATCTCATATAAATTATCTTTATTTCTTATTTAAATCTTAATAATTTTTTAAAATTTATATTTGATCCAATTTATATGTCACATAAATTTAATAATGCGATATAGAGAAGCATATCTTAATAAATCCAAAAATGTGGATAGGACTTAAAAATAAGAGGTTCCCTTGAATGATGATTGCTTGTGAATATGATGTGATGTTAGTAGCATATCCATCAAAATCACAAACAACAACAAAAATAAAATTATTTATACAATGTAAGATAGTTGGATGAATTTAATTTGATTATTAATTAAGTTTAAATATTGAATAAAACAATCTCTTTTGAATGAGAGGATATAGAAATCCTGAAATTAAAGTTGTTTATTAAGCTAGTAGATAAGTTGATACAATTGAGATAATAGAAAGATTATGTTTATTCAACTTGAAGGTGTGCATATTATTTAAATGCATTTTTATATATCGTATAACAACCATGGAAGGGAGAAATTAAGTTGAGATAACAAATAGATAACAAGATGATGATGATAAAATTTGATAGGCTTCTAAACATAATAGAAAGAGAATCCTATAATCCTAACTTAGTACTCATATAACTTACATGTTTTTAATTGGTTAATAAGTAATGAACATTGTGATTGGTAGTAATGAATGTGTATAATGTTCCTCACAATCATAGCAAAATAATATGTTGCATCACTTATAGTTTATCATAACTCATCTTTTTTAAGCTACTTGGCTTTGTTGCTTTCAACAAAACATTATGTTTGGAATCCATATTATGAACTTAATCTTCAATGTGAGCAAAATGTCTTCCATTTGTCATGGTCAATGAAAACAATAATTGATTAGATTATATCAAGAAAGATTAGAATAATTGATTAGATTGTATCATGGAAGATTAGAGATTTGAGATGTAAAAGAATTATCATTCTATTTTCAATAATATTGTTTATTATTTTTCTCTTCTTATGTTTCACAAAATTATATACCATATTCTTGTAGGGATTGTCACTGTTACATGCATGATTCCAACAAATTCTAACAATCATTATGTAGCCAAGGTTAAAAAAATGTTGGGTTGCCTAAACCCAATCTAACTATTGGTCCAAGTTGTGTTAATAGCTCAGGTAGGTTAACCACAAATATCATGAGTCAAAATTTTAGGTTATAGCTAATGGTGTTAGGCAAGTTTAAATGGTGCATATGCTAACCAAACTAATCTAACCTATAGGTTATATTATTAAATTAATAATTTTTATTATGGTTGAGGGTTAGGGTTTACCAGATATGCACATTTGCTTCGTGCCTCTGTTTAAATCCAATAACCTACCCCAATTAGGCAATTCATTTTGAAAATAGGACTAATCATTTAACCGTAAATAATTCATACCTCATAACACTATTCAGTTCCCATCCTTTGAGAGTTTAAGTCATTCTTATTTTAACCCTTCTCAAGTTTAAGACTTTACTCCTTTTCATTATCATCTTGTATTCTTTTTATTGAGTCTTTACTAAGGTTTTTCTTTTCTCTCTCTAACCTTTATTATTTCTCGCTTTCTTCCTTACTTTTCTCCTTTCCCTACTCAAATTCCCTTATTTTCTAACTTCTCTCATTGTCTCATACAATCTTTGTTAGGATTTCAGTTTTGGGGTTAGAGTTTCTTCAATTTTGACTTTATTGCAAACATTATGACTTAATATTTCTCTAATACTTGTCCTCATCCTTTCCTTAATAATATGATTTAATAGCTTTTTAAGGTTAGTTATCCATTTTATGTGTTTTCCTTCTTGGTGCCCCTTTGATGGTTGACAATGAACAAGATAATGATCAATTTGCCCATAATTTAGCTAAGAAAAGGAAGTGATGAATTATGAAGATAAAAGACTTTATTTTAATTAATTATTTATTCATTTATGAATATTTGATGTTTACTTGTTTAGGGTCTCTTTTCACTTAATAATTTTTTTTTATTCTAGGGTAATTATTGTGATTGAATTAAGGAAAATAAATGAAATCTTGTTGTCATTTATGAAGATAATAGTAACTTAATTCAATTTTGTATATTTGTTGCATTATCATACTAGTAAGAATTATTATGCCTACTTTGTTCATGATATGTGTTAGTTCCTGTATGGTTGCTTATATTTTCGAATAACATATATAACACCATCATAATACATGTTCTCTTATATTGTCAAATTAATTTGAGGCTTTTCATAATTTGAACATTATGGTTGAATCTATTCATCTTAATATTGCATGTCCTGTGTCCTTTATCCCTTGTTGAGTTAAAATAGATGCACAAAATTATGTTATTTGTTTATTTATATTGCATGCCCTTTGTCCCTTTGTTTTTATTATTATGTATTGATGTTAATTCATACCTTCTTTGTTTTTATTATTATGTATTGATGTTAATTCATACCTTCTTTGTGATGCTTGAAGTTATTGGTTGGGGGAAGATGTGAAGCTTGCTTGAAGATTAACAATACTCAAGGATTATTACAACTATATTATGAATGTATGATTATGAAATATGCCTTTATTGATATAAAGTTGGATGAGATGGAACTATACTCTTAAGTTACATGTTGCTTATATGCATACTTATGCGATATCTTAATTCATGTGTTTATGATTCTTCTATAACATGGATCATAGTTGGATAAATGCTAAATGAACACGTGATCAGTATGAGAATATGGTGGAAGAGTTTTTAAAAATTTCACAAGTAAATCCTCCTTACAGTAATGAACAGTTTTACAGTCCTTGTATTAATTGTCTAAATGAGAGACAATTGAATGTTGATGAAATCAAATATCATGTTCTTCGTAATGAGCTTTGCAAAAGTTGTACAAGATTGACATGACATGGTGAGTTACTAGACATGGCAAACGTGTCCCAAACAAGGGAGGCTGATGTAGATATGGAAATTGGATAGAGGACATAATCCATGATATTGGACTTAAGCCTTTTCAGCGAGAAAATATGTATGGTAATTTGTGTAGTGATGCTGACAAACCTTTGTATCTGGGATGTACTAATTTTCTACAATTATCAACAGGGTTAAGATTATTCAATTTGAATGCGAAAAATAGGTGTATTTTGATAAAATTTTCATAGAATTGCTTGAGTTTTTGGTAGAGATCCTTTTGAAAGGTAATGCATTACCAAAACGTGATTATGAGGCAAAGAAGGTCTTGTATCTGATGGGTATAAAGTATAAGAAAAATACATACATGCCCTAATGATTGCATACTATACAAAAATGAATTTGAAGGGTTACATGAATGCCCTGTATGTCAAGTTTCACGTTATAAAGTGAAGAATAGTGATTCTAGGTGCAATGAAACCACAAAAAGGCTTCCATCCAAAGTGTTATGGTATCTTCCAATAATTTCAAGGTTGAAATGAGTATTTTTTCATAAACATGATGCAAAGAAACTTAGATGGCATGCAGATCAAAGGCAAATTGATGGAAAACTTTGTCATCCAACTGATGGTTTGCAATGGGGGACAATTGATCAACTATTTCTAAATTTTGGAAATTAGTCAAGAAACCTAAGGCTTGAACTTGCAACAAATAGAATGAATCCATATCGTAATTTAAGTAGTAAGCATAGTTCATGACCTATGTTTTTTATAATTTACAACCTTCTTTTGGAGTTACACATAAAATGTAAATACATTATATTATCTATGATGATTTCAAGTCCACAACAGCTTGAAAATGACATAGATGTTTATCTTGCACCCCTAATTGAAGACTTGCAAAATATATGGGAAGAAAGTGTGGATGTGTTTGATGAGTATGGTAATGAACATTTTAGGATGTGGGTCACGCTCTTTTGTACTCTTCATAACTTTCCACCATGTGAAAATTTGTGTGGATATAGTGTTAAGGGACACAAAGCATGTCCTATATGTGAAGAAGATATAAGTTACCATTAACTTCATCATGGAAGGAAGACAACTTACCTTAGTCATTGAAAATTTCTTAGGAATAATCACCTTTATTGTCGATTAAGGAAAGCTTTTAATAAGTTTCCAGAAAATGAGGTTGCTCCAAAGGTATTAACTAGACAAGAAGTTTCTAAATAGGTTAAAAAAATCAACATTGTTTTTGAAAATTCAAAAGAATCCCACTATGACAAAGACATGGAAGAACAGATCCATATTTTTTTATCTTTCATATTGGTATAATTTTGATGTTAAACATTGTATTAATTGATACATGTGGGAAAAAATATGTGTGATAGCATTATCGGAACACTCCTCAATATAAGGACAAAATAAAAGATGGTGGGTATTCTTGGCTAGATTTAGTTTATATGGGTATACGACAATAATTAGCGCCACAATCAGTAGGTAAGTGGACATATTTGCTCCCGACATATCATACATTGTCAAAAGAAGAGAAAATAAGTTTATGTGAGTGCCTACATAGGGCTAAAGGCCCATAAGGTTATCCTTCAAATTTTAAAAGGCTTGTCTCCATGAAAGATCAAAAGTTAGTTGGGTTAAAGTCTCATAATTTTCATGTGTTGATGCAATAGTTATTCCTAGTGTTTATTCATGATATTTTCCCTAAAAAAGTTAGATACACCATAACTAGATTGTGCTTCTTTTTCAATGTCATATGTAGCAAATTCATTGACCCTCTAAAATTGGATGAGTTGGAAAATGAAGCTTTTAGCGTCTTTTATCAATTAGAGATGTATTTTCCTCCATCATTTTTGACATTATGATTCACTTGGTTATTCATAAAGTGAAGGAGATCAAATTATATGGTCCAGTTTATCTATGATGGATGTATCCAATTGAACGATACATGAAAAATTAAAAGGATATGTGAAGAATCCACAGCATCCTAAGGCATCTATGATTGAAAGATATATTACAGAAGAGGAAATTGAGTTCTGTACAAAGTATTTGTCAGAGATGAAACCTATAAGACTTCCTAAGTCTTGTCACAAGGGAAGACACAAGGCATAACTGTGAAAATCATGGGTCAGACGAAAATTATTCAAACATATTTGTTTATTTTGATTAATACTGATGAGGTTTAACCTTACTTATCTACTCACAAAACTATTATAGGGGAAAAAAGATCTTCAAATGAATGAGAAATAGTTGTTGAATGAACATAACAAAATGTTCTTAACCTGATTTGATGAAATCATTAAGAAGGTTGATGATGCCTCTAATACCTTGAAGTTACTAGCAAATGGTCTAAACTTCGATGTCATATGTTGGAGTGGATATGATATCAATCATTTTTCCTTTTAAACAAAGTCTCACGATGATAAAAGTACCATGAAAAATAATAGGGTTTGGTGGTAGCTGATTTGATGCACTTTTCAAGTTCCAAAGACAAAAATCTTATTATAACATCCATATCTTACTTTGGAGTCATTGAAGAGATTTGAGAGATTGATTACACTAAATTTAGAGTGTTTGTTTTCAAATGCAAGTGAGTTGATAGAAATAGTGGTTTGCAAATTGATGAATTGAGATTTACATTAGTTGACTTTCATAAAGTAGCATATATGGATGACCTTTTTATCATAACCTACAAAGCAAAACAAGTGTTTTATTGAAGATCCTTCAAAAGGTGGTCAATCGTTCTTCAAGAAAATATCATAATTGATAGTAGTGACACCGATGATTTGGAAAATATTGATATTTCTCAAACTCCCTTCTCTTCAAGGAGAACTACTATCATTGAAGAAAATAAAATTGATGATATACATGTTATTCGAGATGATCATCATGAAGGGATATGGAAAATGTTGTTACATGATACAAGTTTGTTATTTATTTTATTATATTATCAATCCATGTTTGTTGTTACTTATTTTGAAATGTTTATTACTTATTTTATAATTAGTATAGTTCCTAACATGTATTTTTTACATGTTTCAACAAACACATGACTAACATATCTGAGAACCCTTCTTCTCAAAGTGAGTCTGATAGCCAATCTCAATAGAAGAAAGGAAGACAGGCCACACAATTAAAAGAGTTAAACCTTAGCTAGAGTGGTGACTAAAGGATTTTCATAGAGTTTGATCATACCATCGAGAATATCTTAGGGCAAACAAAACAAAGTTTAAGAGTTGTGTGACCCTCATTGGATGGAGCAAAGCTAGTATTTTGAAGATGGATTGAAATGATGTAGAGCTTCAAGTGAAAGATCAAATTTGGGAAACTATCATGGTATATCACTTTAAAGCATTAAATTTTTCTATATATTTATGATTTACTAACTAATTACATATCTTGTTTTATGTAGCTTACATACGATGTTCCAAATACTAGCTTACTAAAGAGAAAGTGACTTTTATTTGTTGGTGAACCTTGAAGGGGGCTTCAACACACATCTCATCGGTGTGTGTGTGTGTGTGTGTGTGTGTGTGTGTGTGTATGGGCCACTAAAGGATATGTCTCCTTGTGAAGAATACCAGTTCCTTGATGATGAGACATGGTAGGGAATTGTTGAGACCTAGAAGGATCCTACATTCATTGTATGTAACTTTATAAATTGTGTTTATTTTTATTTAAGTGATATGTTTTCTATTATGTCTAATTGATTTGATTTCTTATAACAGGAGTAAAGATAAAGGCTTAGGAAATTTCTACAAAAAACTTTTACCCCCACAGATTATCTCACGAGAGTTATGAGTTGCTTGAGGAAATTTGATTGAACGGTAGTTAAAAGAATGTGAACAATCATCTCAAGCAGATCAATCTACACTTTTGTCTTCACTCGTACGCCATGAGAAATGGAAAAGAGTATGATAAAAGCCTTCAAGAGAGTATACATGGGAGCCTTCTTGCATTGTTGTTAAGAAGATTGTAAGTAATTATAAAATTAATTTTTTTTCTATAAATTAACTTAAAACATATATATATTACTAATAATGATAATTTATATTTTATAGGATTCTTTGGTTGAACAAAGTTCACAGGGGGTCTTTGTTCCTATTAGACAAGTTGATATTCTCATTATCGTTATTGACCAATCGGAGCATTAAGGTCGTATTCGTGCTATTGAGCGGGGTGTTGGCATCATACAATACTTTGGATTACCTTCCAATACACATGGCTCTAAAGAAGGACTGGTGTCAAGGGATGAGTTGGAGGCCATGAGAGAAGACATAAGGCAAGAACTTAGGGAATAACTTTGAGAAGAGCTAAGACATATGTTCAGGAAGGAGCTTAGATAGGAGCTTGCATCTTTGAGACTTTCTCAAACACATTAACAACAAAACCCTTCCCCTTCTCCAAAATGCATGAGCACAAAGAGGAGTTGTGCTCCGACCAGAAAAAATGTAGTGGAAGGAAAGGAAGATTATAAGTTATATGTTGATGATCCGATTCATTTGGTAGCGATTGGAAAAGTTTATAAATTGGGTTCAACCATCCATCATAACAAAATTGGTTATGATAATATTAGGGTGGTGGTTGAATGGGTTCAAGATGCAAACGCTCCCATTCCTATGCCTATTAAGGAGGTTCATATAGTAGAGCAAACCTCCAATCATTTTATTTGATGGTTGAGAAGACTAATGCATCGAGCTCAAACTAAGGTAAATAATTTTCTAAATTCTTTTTGTTTCTAATATATATATATATATTTCCTAATATTTTCTAAATTCATTTTAGGTTCATAGGGAGGAAGATCTTGGAAAGGAGATTGATGTTAGTGCTTAAAAATATCTTTCATCACAACAAAAGAAATCTAAAATTGATTTGCTTACATGTCTGTTTGGTATTGTTGTTAATTTGGGCAACCAACCTTTGTAAATCATTATGGAACCAGAGATCATACAGAAACCCATTACTATCCCCTTCTATATTACCAGGAAGGATATCTTGAAACTAGTTGTGGGTAACGATCTCCTATGTGTATTAGTTCTACAATTATGGTTGATGTAAGTAAATTTCTAAACCTTAGTTGAATTAATTAAGTATCAAATTAGAAATTATTCATAATATTAGGTGCTTGTATCACATCTATACACAAAAAGGAAACTTAGACCTCTATGGATTCCTTGACTCGGTTCATATCCAAAAAATTGAAAACATGCAGCTAACATACAAGGTACATTCACAGTAGATTGGAAACTGACAAAAAGTGTTACTTAGCACCTTATCCTCAATCTTAAGTCAATACTTAAAAGTTTTATTGAACACCTTAAATTAAATTGCTAATTTTGGTTCATTTTGATCCAAATTTTGTAGGGCTCATTGACAATTAATAATTATTTGTCCAAAGCATAATATATTTGTATTTGTATGCTTTGCTTGGCAAAATCCAAAGAAAGACATAAGGAACATTATTAAAGTGTAAATTTTTTAGGATTTTGATATTTATATTCATTATTTTTATTTTTAAAGGTATTAATTTGGTTATTTTTTTTATTATAGAGCAATGAATGCTCATCTTCTATTAAAGGGACACATTCAGCAAATATTAAAAAGCTTTCATGGATAATTTCACGTGTAAGTAGTTTATTAAAAAAATTCAATTCTTTTATATTTTTTTTATCATTTTATCATCTCTAATTATATTTGATTTTTATTTTTTTGAGATGCCAAAAACAAGTTGGTGGAACCAAGTACGGATATTATGTGATGAGACATATGTTTCACATTGTCTCATCATCTATAATTGGTCCTTGAATCGAGGTAATTACAATTATCTTAATTTGGTAATTTTATTTTAATTCACAACATAATATTTTCTCTAATTCTATTCCAACATTTTGTAGATACTTTGAAATCCCCACCCTTTAACTGAAGAAGAAGTTGATTATGTTAGAAGACAGTGGGGGAAATATATGATAGATGTAGCCAATTTGGATTTATTTTATATAATTTTAAGTTATTTTCTTGTAAAATATTAAATAAATTTAGATTTGATGATGAATAATAATATACTTAGTTTTAATAAGTAGATTCTTTGGTTGCTATATTATCTGTCTGTGTTGTCTAATTGTATTAGCAGGTATTATGATTAAATTAAGTGATAGTATCCTCAAACAAATTGAACATTAAAAAGAAAAGATATTAACAAAAAAAAAGACTTTTTACATCGATTCACAACTTAACCAATGTAACCATTTTCTACATCAATGGAACTAAGGTCTTAATCGATGTAGAAAGTGGTACTTTTTACATCGATTGAACTAAGAACTCATGTAGAAAGTAGAACTTTATATTAATTAAAATAAGAACCGATGTAAAAAGTTTATTTTCTACACTCGTTTACACCTTTTAACCAATGTAGAGAGTGAGTTATTAGTTAAATTGATATAAAATATCTTATTTTATACATTAATTCTACAACCGATGTTGAAAACCTAATTTTCTATATCTCTCTCTTAAATAACTAATATAAAAATTTTAAAACAACTAATATAAAAATTTCTTTTTTCACTAGTGAAGGAGTTAGAGTTGGAGTTGGAGGAGTTGTGGTAGGTGTTAGAACAACACTTGGACTTAGAGTTCGAGGACCATTAGGTGGTCTATCATCTCAGTTACAACCATTGAATGATGGCTTAGATAAAAAAAAGTAAATTATTGCATTTTATAAAATTTATTTTCATATTTTTTTTATTTTACTATTTCTTCCAAATCCTATGTTAATGTGTTTACTTCATGCATTATGATTTTAAACTTTTATAGTTTAAAAAAAATGTTACAAGACTCATATTTTAGAATCATGTATCCATTAATACTAATAGTTGATAAAAATGTATTTATTTTCAGATCATCTATTCTAATGTTAAAGTAAGTGTTGTTACATTTTTTAAAAATAAATTTATTTTAGTTAACCAATTGTTGATTTCACTCTCGTTTAAAAATTTAGTTGACTATTATTTTTTAATTATTTTAAATATTATTAACTTTATTGCAATATCTTTATGTCAAAATTTGTTTTGATTAAATCATTAATAGTATAATAATGGTAATAAAATGATGATTAATTTTTTATCTCATTATAATTTAAAATAAATATATTTTATTTCTGGATATTAATATATATGTTAATTATTATATAAAACAATATTTAATACAAGTTTGAAAGATTTTAAAAAAGATGTTAAAAAAATAAATAAATAAAAACTTCTTACTATAATTAATGTGTTTGGTTATTAAAAAATGGGATCAATTTTTAAATATATGTTCAAATATTCAATTTTAGAATTATATATATGCATTAGTTATGAGAGTAAAGTTAGTTATTCATGTGTGAAATGATATAATACTTTGGATAAAAAAGAAACCTTTATTAGGATATAGGATAATTTTTTAACTTTTTTATTTTTCCAATGTAGGATGAGATTCGTTTATTATATTTTTAACTAATCTAATTTTTTTTTAAAATAATTTTTTATATCTAATAACTTTTTATAAGTTATATTCAAACCAAATAATATTAATATTATAATTATTTTAATGATAATTGATGAATATTAAAAATTTCATAAAATACTTACAGATGAAATTAGTTTTGATAAATTTTCATTCAGTTAAGAGAACTAAAAGATTGAGAAAAGATTTACGAGATGAAAGTACTAAAATAAACCATGATACAAAATAGGGAAGAGTCTAAGAATAATTTTTAATTCCTTTATTTTTTATAATTTTTTAGATTAAATATGCTTATAATTTTTTTAAAAATTATTAAATATTAAATAATTTTTAATGTTTTAACATAAAAATATAATTTTATATTTTTAATACTTACTTTAAAAAATTGTAAAAAATAAATTAAAAAAATATGTATTATGATTTAGAATAAACCATGATAATGGTCTTGAAAAATTAAGGAGGAATCGTATTAATTTTAAAATATGATAATCAAATACGGATTTTTAAAAGATAATTAATTAATTATTTCAATTTTTAAAAGATAAAAATGTATCAATTTTTAAAATATAAAAATATGATGATCAAATATAAATTTTTAAAAGATAAATAATTGATTAGTGTAATTCTTAAAAGATAAAAATTATCATTTCAATCTCTCCATTAGAATTATAATTTGTCCGTAACAAAACTAAAATATTCCTAAAACAGAAATGAAATGAAATGGTCAATTTTTTTTTATGTGGTAATAATAATTTTTAGTTTTAGAGATTAATACGAGTGATTCATAATTTTTTATAAATTAAAATAATTATTTTTTAAATTTTATTATAAAAATTATTTTTGAGATAATAATTTGAAAATATAAATTATTCACTTTAATCCAATTTTTAATTAAAATTAATTTTATTAAATTAAAATAATTTTAAATAAAATTTATAAATATAAAAATATATATATATTTAATAGTTAATAGGTAATATGAAAGTGAATGGTATGAGTGGTATTCACTTATTGGATCAAAATCATGAAGTGATACAAGGCTAACCATGATATCAGTGCTATAGGAAGAGAATTACTTTTACCATTATTTTCTTTGACCATTATTTTTTGTACCTCTCGTTCTTTTTTTCAATTTTTTATTTTTTAATATATATTACATAAATTAATTTGTTGAATGTAAAAAATTATATTTTATAAACTAGTTTTAGAATGAATTTTTATATTTCATAAACCAATTTATGGAATATATTTTTATATTTCATAAACTAATTTATGAAATATATTTTCCAGAATATATTTTTACATTCCACAAACTAATTTGTGAAATGTAAAAATATAAATTTTACAAATTAGTTTACGAAATGTAAAAATATATATTTTATAAACTAATTTATGAAATACAAAAATACATTCCACTAACTAATTTACAAAGTTTTAAAATTTATATTTCATAAATTAATTTGCAGAATATATTTAATAACTGCATAGCCTTTGAGATTTAAATCACAGAATGTAATTTTTCATTATTTTATCCTTCTAACTGCATAGCTTTTTTTAGTATTATTTTCAAAAATTTAAATAATCTTTTAAAAATTTAATAATGAAACTAAGTTGTGAATCCCTGTTGATTTTCTAAAATTTATTTATAAATCATACTTCAGAATTAAATTTTGAGTATATTTTTTAAAATATTTTAAAATTAAAATTTTTGAAAAATTTTAAATTCTATTTTAGAATTTAAGTTCAAAATTAAAATTTCAAAAAATATCCTTAATCCTTGATAGGGAAGAAAGTAGGTCTATGAATTCTTACTCTTATTTGTTAAATATTTTTTTTAAATTAAGCCTACATTCTAAAAAAATCAATAAATGTGTTTAAAGTCTGTATAAATGATTAATTAAAAAGTCTTTCAAATTTAAAACTTGAGATAAAAAGATCTTACATAGACCTAAAATATATATATATATAATATAAAAATAAAAATAAAAATAAATATATAATATAAAAATAAATAAACCTTTAAATAAGTTAAATAACTTTTTTGTAAGTATAAGATTGAGTTTATCTTTTTATTCATTCAATAAGTCAAGTTAAACTTTAAAAATAAGCTTTGAGCCGTAGTTCTTGTCGGATAATCTTATTTACTTTCATTTCTATTTTTTTGTTTGGTCAAAGACAAATTAAAAGAAAAGAAGTTGTTTTATAAAATTTAATAGATTTTATTTT
The DNA here is from genome assembly GCA_037954105.1 of Canavalia gladiata. Classification (NCBI taxonomy): domain Eukaryota; kingdom Viridiplantae; phylum Streptophyta; class Magnoliopsida; order Fabales; family Fabaceae; genus Canavalia; species Canavalia gladiata. The sequence goes on from CM075662.1 coordinate 28,538,502, forward strand.
TTTATCTCTTTACTTGCATTTATACTATATAAAGGGATTAAATCAAATTTCTCGGTATAGATATAAAATATTTCTCCCCTCTTTAGATGAAAAAAACAGGAAAGATAATTTTTTATTATAAAATCTTAAAGTTATTAAATATTTTTTAAAAAATATATATTATATTAATAAAAAATATAGTAAAAACAATTTTTAAAATTAATTTTTTATAAAATTTATATAATATTTTTTTCATTCTTTTTTAACCATCCAAATGATGAAAGAGAAAATTTTTTTCTCTTATTTTCATTCATCTAAATAAATTATTTTTCCATTCTATTATTTACTTTTCCATTTCTTTGGCTCATGTTGCTTTCCTTTTTAGTTTTTAGTTTATCAAAAAAAAAAGATCAAGTCCATCATTATCCAATTAGAGATGACATAATCTTTTAATTAATCAAATTCAAAAAATAATTTTTAAAAAAGTATGATTTTATATGATTGATTAAAAATTTGAGTTATCAAAATCTAATTAAATGATCAATAATTCTATGTGATTAATTTAATCCATTTAAAAGTTTCTCAATTTTCAAGAGTGATGCCAAAGAACAGTGATATAATTAATAATAAAAAAGGGTGGTACGATTTTCATCTAAGGAGACATAGACGGTTCTGGACATGAAAGGAGGTTCCATTTTGGTCCACCCATCAAATGAAGGTGTTCAATTCATTGTTGTAATTATTTGTTAGTCAAAAGATGGAGACTGTTGTTTCAATTCATTGGTCCACTTAGTAAGGGTTCGGAAAATTACTTCCGGGTTTCGTATACCCGATATTCTCATAGTAGAATTATACAATAAATTTTTTTTATGGAAAATGAAGCCTACAATTAAAATGTTATGACAAAGTATGGAAGACATTCTCTCAGGAAGCAAGTACTAAATTATTAACTTAATAAAAGTTGCTTCATTTTCATTGTACAATATTCAAACTAACCAATCATGTATATTTTCGTGTATAAAAATGTGATAAAAACAATATAATTATTATTCAAACTTTTCCCTTAACACAGCTGTGGGTACATATACAATAGAGGGTTCATTGGAATAGAGTTTATGTGAGCCCTTTGCTCTGGAATTTTGAACTTGAGTTAATTTTTGCTTCATGCTATCTAGTTTAACCTTCACTTTGCTCAGTCTTTCAAATTCCAATTCTGCTGCCTGAGAGTCTCCTTCAAATATAAGATTAACCTTCTTTTTCTTTTTCTTCAACAGTTTCTTCAAGCTAATATCATCACTGGCCTCCATAGAGTCCTGAAAATAGAGCATTAAAGTGTAACAAATTATTAATAAAATTTCCAACAACGTAAAAAATCAGTGTTAAGTTTATACAGCAATGTTGCTTCTCAAGGGCAAAAATGCACACAGAACATGACATTTAGATTAATAGAAAAGCACCTTGTTTTCATTTTCTCTTGTCAAGGGTGGAGATACTTTTGCTTGCCTTTTCTTCAAAGGACTAGATAATTTAGTGTTCTCTGTATCAGTGACATTTTTTTTACCATTCTTCTGGGAATGAATCATGGTAATTTTGGAGGCCTTCGAATTCAAAAGATCATCTTTCTCCATGTTCTGAGATACAGAATCCTTTGAGATCTTAGAAGTGAAACTCTGAAGTTGTTCTCCTTCTTCTTGAAACTGACCAAAACTCACTTATATCAGACTTCATTGCAAATTTCAAGAACATAACAATTGTAAAGCATTTTCTCACACTTCTGCTCCAAAGTAAAAAAAATGTTACTTAAATCTCTACTACATTAATGATCAAATAATTATTCAAGGTTCAAAACTAAGGAAAATCCTATTTGCAAAAATTTATCCTTATCTTCATCATATAACCTCTTTACTGTCTTATTCAAATCATCCAGTGGTGCTTGACTGCCTTTGAACTGACCTAGTTATTATAACTCTTATTCTCCAACTATGAATATGAAAGGAACCGGTACCCAAGAACACTGAAAAATAGTGATTCTTTATTGTTGAACCCCCAAGATTCTAACACCAGTCCCAACATGAAACTGAAATGCAGAGTTAGGGAAGAATTTTACAAGTAATCCTCACCACTCCAATCATAGAATTCTTATCAAAATTATTCGCACCCTATTCTATTATATTTTATTCTTTTACCTTCAATTTATAGGCTTAGTTTTTCAAGCTAACTAACTGTATGTTACAACATTAATTTTGTTATTAATTCCTTTCTGTTAGCATTTATTTATCCTATAGTATGCTTGTGTTTTTGGAGGTCTATCAATACCCCGATATGAGTGGCACCTTGCCCTCAAGGTGAATGGCTTGTAGTTGCTAAAAGCCAAGTTCCACCAGGTTGTGGTTGCTGAAGATAGTTCCACCGTGGTCCGAATGTTGAACATACAAAGCCCAAGTTGTTGTTAAAATGTTGGGAAAATTCTCCAAGCTGCCAAAATAAATTAAATCTAGGTCAAATAAAAAGTCCTTAAGACTCTCCTAGTGCCAACTCCCCTCAAAAGCCTCAGCAAGACCAGCTTTTAGTCCATGCTTAAATGTCTTGTGGAGAATCCGTATGACCTGCAAAACACTTCCAGCAATAATCTGAAATTCGTGAAATAACTCACAACCTTATTCTGGTTCTTGATCTCTAAAGTTGTAGCTGATTCTAATTCACCAAAGTTCATCTCTTCTTGTAAGAGAAGAAAGTCTTTGTTCATATTCTTTGATGCCAACAATTCTGATTTTGCCTCTATTTTTTCTTCAATCAATTTGGCTTCTTCTCCCTCACTGCAATTCTTGAAGCCTTCATTTCGGTTTCCCTTGATTTGTCTTTGCTTTCCCCCAAGATTAGAGGATCCTGCAGCACCTAACATTGCTGACCCAAAAGAAATAGCTTCCTTCGATCTCACATCAGAATTTTCCCTTTGAAAAGTTTGAGTTCTTGCACCTCCCAATAACTATCCACTTTCATAGCCTCCTTTTTTGAACATTGCTTGATTTCTCCTATCTAACCTCTGTGATTTAAGCATCAATGCATCTGTAAAGTTCTTCATCTCCAATTTTGTCCCTAATTCTTCCTTTAACCCATTAAGAAAAATTTCCTTGAGATAGACCTCATCGACATCTTTCAAAGGACCCATTAGGGATTCAAATTTCTCCCTATAATCTGCAATTGATCCTGTTTGTTTTAATTGCATTAAGGGTCCAAACAGATTACATATAGATATTGGTTGTAACCTCTCTATGATTGACTTCTTGAATCCACTCCATGACAGATGTGAGGTCTTGAGTTCCCACCATCGAAACTAATTGAAGGCTCTTCCTTCCGTTGCTACAAGAAAAATCTCTATCTTTTCTTTATCATTAGAACTTCTCAATTTGAAATACCTTTTAATTTTAAGCGTCCACCCACCAGGGTCATCCCCATCAAACAACATAATGTCTAACCTTCACTGTTTGTCATTGCAAACATAATGATATCTAGATTTAGACCAAAATTCTTCACCTGCAGAAAAATTCTTTTCCTCCTTCTGACTAAGACTCTTTCCATTCCATAGGTTCTATATTTCTTTCATCAAGATCTCAAACTTATCATCCACCTCTCTTTTAAGATCTTCTTGACTATTCCTCCATTCCAGCATGCTCTGTTCCAAAGAATCCAATCTGGTTCCTATTTTTGAGCGCACCACAGAATGCTCCCAGGATTGGGAGCTCTGATACTAGTTGATAGGGACTAGTATCCAAGAATGCTGAAAAAAGAATGACTCTTTATTGCTGAACCTCCAAGATTCTGATCTCAGTCCCAATGTGAAATTGAAATGCAGAGTGAGGAAAGAATTTTAGAAGTAATCCTCACAAGTTCTGAGTTTTTGAGAAACCTAATGCACTCCAATTACATAATTCTTTTCAAAATTATCCACACCCTATTCTATCCTATTACCTTTTATTTATTGGCTTAGTTTTTCAAGCCAACTAACTATATATTACAACATTAATTCTATTATTAGTTACTTTCTGATAGCATTTATTTCTCCTACTGGACACTTTTCTTATTGAGGGTCTATCAGAATATATCAACACTAAAGAATGTCTAGATGGGAATGGGATGATAATCATTCAAAAGAGACATATGGAAGAATTTCCAAAAAAATATGAATCAAACGCAGAAGGAACAAAAATAAAAGAAACAATTACTCATAAATTAGAAAATGAGAGACCAAAAGCATAACTGTAAAGCTTACCCTTCTGGTTTTAAGTGCCAAGTAACGTGCATTTTTGAACCATTTGCTAACCTGGATTTTCCAACACATTAGTAACAGAGTTTGAACAGATCAAGAGCTGCTTGACATGAATGAAAACCAAAAGCAATGCAAGTAACTGTGCAGATAGAGACAATATAAAATTTGTAGAGAAATACAAACAAGAGATTGCAAGGCATAACCTTTTCAGGATCAAGTCCCAACTCTTTTGAAAGACCTTCCTTCACAGATCTTGGAGGAAGCTCATTCTCTGCAAAAGCTTGGCGAAGTTTCTGGCATATTTCAATAAAAAACAATTAACATACACAAATTAGTGCATATATATCCATTTATATATTTGTTGTCAATTGGAACTGAAGGAGTAATGACAATGACAAGAAGAATTGCTGCAAGTAATACCTCAACTGCATCAAGTGGAATCCTGAAACAAGGCCTTTTTATTTGTATGCCTGAAGAACCATCTCTTATTCTGTCATTTTTCTCATTATTGGGATATTTATTCTCACTCTCATACAGAGTCATAAGAGTATTGACAGCATCAGACTCCTTTTCTCTTCGCTTTCTTTTGCCAGGACCCCAGTCTTCATCTTCACTCACTTGTTCACATGGAGGAGCATCCTTCCCAAACATTTCCTAAGAAGATATAAATTCAGATGAAATTTGATTTACATGATCTGAATCACATATGACCAGAGAAGAAAATAGCGAACTTTATTTTTTTTGGTGGTATTTCCATGCACAAAAACACTAATAAAATTTCCATCTGCATGACAACCCTGGCCAAATAATACTCTTAATTGGAAATTCATTTTTAAATCAGTACTGTAAACAAATAGTTTCCAACCCAATTTATAATACCAACTCTTTGCATTGGTAAAAGGACAGACAATGGCACAACAAAAGCTTAAATTTTGAACTATCAACTTGAGGATGGTGACTTGTGAATTCTACACTACTGTGGAAGTTGTCCACTTTGCTTTGAGAATACATGCTTATGTTGAATGGGAACTTAGATACTCACATCATAGAGTTTCTTGTAATCAACAGCTTTACGCTGTCTACGGCCACATGCTATTTCCCCAAACTCATCAGAATCTGCACAGCTATTAACAGAATAATATTCATGGCTGACACATTCATCTACTGGAGAACATTCGCTATTCAAAGGCCTGGAATAACTGCTTAAATCATCTGATACATTTTCATCAGCTCCTTCCGTGTTGACACTGTGGATGTCTTCTTTCCTCTCTGGATCATAATCATCATCTTCAGGATCATCAGATGGCCATTCTTCTTCTGGATTTAGTACTGCAGTATCACCATCATGTATAGCAGCCTCTCCCTTGAATATATCCTTAATTTATGGGAAAAAGGTGTTATTACATGGACCAGTAAGAATAAATATACCAAGAGAGAAGTTAAAATCTGCAAATTTGGGGGCATAAGAGATTATTAGGGAAACAAACCTGCCAAGAACTGTCCAAGGAGAATCGAGTCCCAAGATGGGCATTTGTTGCCTCTAGTATTTCTATCTTACATTCACAAAACTTGCAAAACCAACCTTGGTCTCCAGGAGGAACTGCCATGTATAATTAAACAAATTGTTTTCTGAAAAAAAAAATTAAGCATACTAAAAGATACAGAGCAAGTTGACAAGTGTAAAATGAACTCACTATTTTCAGTATCCAAAGGAGGGTTGAGACATCTTTGGTGAAAAGCACGATTGCATGTGCCATCGCAGAGTATAATATCATTATCTGGAAAAGCTTCACGTAGCTTGCAATTTGCACAGAATATCTAGATGAAAGAAAAAACCAGAAAAATAAATATCCAGCTTTTAGAATGGTGAACCATCTCATCTCTCCGAATTGATTCAACATGAGAACAACAGTGTGCAATCAATGACTCCCAATTAGACAATTAAAACAAGATGTGAAGCATTATACAAGGTCTTGAACGGAAAGCATAGGGAAAGATAACATAATATACTAAGTATTCATACTTTTGACACTCACATGCTCATGATAAACAGATCCATCCGGAGCAATGACAGAATCTTCAATGCTACCCACAGAACTAAGAGAATCCAGCTGGTGTATGGTGTCACGAATACTAAGTTTACATTTTAAAATCTGCTTTTTTGCTCTTAGTAGCTCCTTTTCAGGCCTTATCTTCTCTCGACTGTGACAAGAATAATGATCAATCATAAAACTACTTCTCAAGGGAAATTTGAGTTTTAAAACTAATCGTTGTTTTTCAATAAAAGATCACACTGCATTGCTGCAAGATATTTTGCTGAGAAACAAGAAAGTATTTAAAGAAATTAAAGAATTTCAATTTCAGAAGAATACATCTATGTATTGTTTAGATCCACAAAAAACAACTAATCAGGGCACATTTAATTACAGACAAACAAACATGATATTAATAAGAAAATAATTATAACATAATGTAAATTCTGAAAGAATGGTCAATATGAGAAAAAGAAAAAAAAGAATAAATTCATACTGTCTCTCCTCTTCTATCCCTGGTATACCATATCAATAGCAATAGCTGTACTAAATTCAAACCCAAACTGCTTTTCTATTTGTCATAAACCAACTCTCCCAAAAGCTTAAGTTATTTGGTGCTCATGAGTGAGCTTGAGATTTTTGGGCTTGAAGTGTGTACAGAACATAAGCCTAGCACACTTTATGCTGAAATTCAACATTTATTTAGGATAATGGGGGTGGCAGAGTTCAAACCCATGACCGCTTGGTCAACAGAGGCTCGAATACCTTGTCATGAATAAACTTCTCCAAAAGCTATTGGGTGCAGGCTTATAAATGGCTCCATATCTAACATTACTAAGATAAAAGCCTAGTTCTTATAATCATATTAAAGTGTGTTGTCATTGAAAATCTTCAAACTAACAGGAGCCTACTTCATATTTTGACAATCAGATGATAACTAAACAAAATCTAGCCTAAGTTTCTGCAAACAGAAAAACCTCAAAATCAAGGGAAACAGTTAATGGATGTACAAATGAATGTCCAATAAATAAAACTGAATCATTAACACCAGCTTAAAAAACATTGAATCTTAAATCAATTTTTTTATTCAAATATCCCTTTCATATTATTAGCAAAGTTTCTTGCAAAAAAATATTTCCTATTTATAACAATCCTTCATAAATTTTTCTGAAATTGTAGTAGGGAAGGCTACATCTTATTCTATCATTTAAAAGGTAATACTTGCATATTATTAATCCAACATTTGAAAACGATAAAAGCCAAAGAAAAGATTTTCCCCAACCTTTGACCTTTCCAACCTTCTCCAGAGTAAGCATCAATAAGGTTCTGCTCTAGCTTCATTTTGATTAAGAGGTATCTAGTTCTCCTCAGCAGGCGTGAAGCATCATCAAGATCCACATTACCCCTTTCCCTTTTCTTCTTTCTCCTTCTCTTATGTTTTTTAATCTCTGCTTCCTCATCAATACCTTGCCCCTCTTTTCTAGAATTATGAGAAATTTTTCCTTCTTGTAGCTTTGTTGAAAATGGCATCTGTGAAGATTTCCCATCAGTTCTATGCAGATTTTTTTTAATAGTCACTTTTTTATTTGAAGAATCCCCAATTAGTTCCTTGATGGAAGAATCATTAACTGTCTTCCTTGTTTTGTGTGTACCAACTCTGAGTTTATGAGATTTTGATTTCACTTTGTGTTTCTTCCCTTGGCTTTTTGTGCTACTGGTTTTGAATTTTGATGAAACTAGCTTGGACTTTGTCTGATTCTGATCCTTTGAGTGACTGGATTTTCTAGATCCTTTGTTATTTAAATTCACAGTATCCCGCATATTAATTTACTACGTATCACCCCTGAAGTACAGGTATAAAATTGATAAATATTGGCATTAAAGTACTAGTAACATGATATTCAATATATATCTGTGCAAACATATATTTTGTACAAATAAGGACATATATATATTCACCAGTAAATTTCACTTTGAAATGAAAATTAGTATTACTTCTTATCCATTGTAAAAATATATCATACAAAAACATTTATAATACACAAAAAATAGAAAAAAACCATGAGTAGTAAAATTGATTAAATCATTGATGGTTTGATAGATGAATACAACCTTGACTAACGAATGCGTATAGACAAATAACAAGATAATAAAAAAGATATTTGTAACTGGAATCACACAAAACCAATTTTAAATGTATGTTCATTTCGGTTGCACAATTCCAGCGAAAGTATAACCAAGGGAGAATATCCAAACCAAAAATGACAAACCAGCATGATGTCTATTCACAAATAAATCAATTCAAATACATAATCATACAGAGATGAGAAAGACCCAAGGCCAATGAAGAGTGATGATGACCCACCTCAAGATCCCCCAGGAAATGAAGCAACAATCAATAATAGCAAAATAATTGATAATCCAAACAAAATTCAGGTCAAACTAAAGCATATCAAACACACAAATAGTTCATTAAAACCCAGATGCAACATTGCCAAGCATACACAAGACAAGATGAGCCAGAGCAACCATTTCAAGCATTACATGGTCAGAACATGTTAAAAAGACAGAGAAGAAGAACACTGAATCAACAATCACTCAATCACTTCACCAATTCAGTGAAGAAGAAAACTCTAGGCATGATAATCTAAGACCCTGATCACTTCAAAGGCTAAAGAACCACAGAATAAGTACTCATCAATTTCACTAGTCAATCTCAGAACCATGAATCAATCTAAAAAACAAGCACTTATCATTAGAGAATTTAAGTGATTCCTGTGCCAAATTGGTCAAGAAAATTCATGCCAGGGCCTAGACTTTGCTAAGTCCCACAAAGTTCCAAGCCAAAACAAGAGAAACCCACATGAGTTTAAGGCCAATAAGAGAAAACTAACCTGCAATGAAGAGAAAAAATGGCTAAAGATCCGAACTTGGAATACCTCTGAAGCTGTCACAAGGGAATATAAGGTGAGAGCTTTGAATAAATAGTAACCCTTTTGATTGAGTGATTGATTTGAATTTGGAATTGGGTCACAGATTCTCAATGTTGATTATAAGCCAGTCACCGGTGACGGTGTTCTTGTTCCCGAAGCACCACCAACGGTAAGCTTCTTATGCTTCTTTTTATTTCTCTTCACTGTTGAACTCTCCTTTTTCCTTGTGTGTATGTCTTATGACTATTACACAGTACCTGGAAAAGTGTTACCTTTGTTTTTTATGCACGTTCCCCTCTAGTCTTATTTTTTTTTACCAAAATTGCATCTTTACCACAAACAAAAACAAAGTTGCTCTTTGGGGAGCCCAAATCCTCAGGTATATATTATGTGTGGAGCCAATGACAATGGGGTGTCTCCAACCATCGATGCCAATCTTCAAGAGCTTAGATCTTCTCCAATGCTGGGAAGTTCTACTTCTAAAAGAGATAGAGACAAGTATATCTACGTAGGATCTGGTATATAGAAAATTGAAAATTATAGAAAGAGATAAAGAAAAAAAGAAAATGAAGAGAACAAAATAAAAATAAAAGAAGTTTACTCTTATTTGAAAAAAAAAACTACCGTTACTGGAAGAATAAATTTAAGATGTCTTAAATGTTTGCGTAATTTAATAAGAGTATTTATAACCATGATTTGATATTTTTGTTGTTTGTGAATATAATATAAAATATAATAAAATATATAAGCAATCTATTTTTAACTTCCTTTTACAAGAAACAGTAGTAATACCTAGATAAACTTTTTTACAAATTTTTAGATCAGCAACTTGTTATGTACGTTAAAGTTGGTCTAATATGATGTTTAAAATGAAATAATAAATAGAGTATGAAAATAATATCGTTATGTAAAATTTGTACTAAATTTACGGATTGTGAAATATCATCTAAAATTCATTTTTGATATTTAAGGCAGAGGATTGTCGTCTAAAACAGATTTTAGACAAATATATTAATAACTATTTATCTTCACTCTTTAATTAAAGTTTATTTAGGTAAAATAACGGTTGTTTGTATAAATGTTAATTTCTTAACTAAAAAATATATTGATGTTAAGAAAAAAAATATGGATAAAACTGCTTTTAATATGAAGATATAATGATAAATATGATATGAAATATATTATTTAAATATTTTATTTTTATTAAAATAAATAAAAATGAAAGTAAATTAAAAATTTTAAATTAAATATAATAATAAATTTATAAATTATTTTGTATGAAATTATTCATATTATTTATTGTTATTCTTTAAGATATATATAATTAAAATAAAAGAGTAAATTATATTGATATTTTTTATATTTTGATAAAATTATATATCATATTTTTATTTTTTTTACATCTACAGTAACCTTGTTAACAAGATATCGTTTGACTACAATGTTAACTTTTTTGTGAAGATAAAAATACCTTTAAATTTTAGAGTATTGAGTCACTAAAATGTTAGTTATTATTTGCTTGTATTCAATAGAATTGCAATTAGAAATTTGAAATTAGGGATTTGAAAATATTAAGGCCAGTAAAGACAATCGCTTTGATAGGAAAATGTAAACCTAAATTTTAGAAGAAAAATATAATCATTTTAATAGAGAGATAATAAGTGCTTTTAAGTGATTACATTTTATATTTTTCTCATTCGCTGGTTGTTTTATGCTTTAAGATTACATTTTGTACTTTCCTCGTTCTTTAGACAAAAAGCTACAGAGGTGAGACAACCCCTTAATTTTCTTGATAGCCAATTTATTTGATAGTATTAGTAGGATTGATTTCCTTTGTGAGACTATATTTTTTATTCATCTTTTGTGTTAGGACCACTTGTTATAATTAAGATCTTTTTTTTTATTCCGCTTATAGGTCAAGTTTTTTTATAAGTATTTTTTCGGGACCACAATATTGATGCATATAAATGTAATGACTTAATTGCCATATCTGAAACCTAAACTAGGTTATAGGAACATATTTGTCCACTTCATAAAAAAGAGTGTTCTGAACTCAATCAAATACATAATATGGATCCAAATTGTTTTGAAATATTTGATGCACATAATGTTGTCAATATAGTAACAAAGGATGAATGTTTATCTCCTTGCAACACTTTTAAGCTTTATTTCATGAGTAGAGGTAGTGGTGAATTACCATTGTAATGTGATTCAGATGTCGTTATAATGTTTGAGACAAATGTTATTTCAATATATGCACCTTTATGCTAGTAAAAGTGATTTGAACCTAAAATCATAATACCCTAAAAAATGACACTGTGAATGAATTGGGTCCTCAAACTAATGAGATAAAGAATGTTGGTACATGGATGGATACTGATGGTTGTAATATAGAATGTAGGTATAGGTAATCCTAATTTTGATCCTAAGACTGTATTAGAGAATTTAGCAACAAAATATATGAATGTAGGAACAAAGATGGTTGGTTTTAAAGCTATGAATATGATAAAGGAGGAGGTCATTAAAACTGTGACTAAGATTGTTAATTCATTAGAGGTGAAGATTGAAAATATAGATATTGGTGTTGAGTTACCACAAACACAAACTATTAATATAGTGTAGGCTAAGAATGAAAATGTAGTTGTTGCTGGTGAGGTACCTTGGATTGATGAAATCTATGTCATTAATGAAGACATGACTTATGATGGTAAAGAAACTAATGATGATACAAAGTATGAAGAATTAGAAAAGGATAGAGTAGATAGTGGCAGTGACACTACTTTTGAAGAAAGAATTTATGTAGTTGGAGAGGTTCGCTATGATAAAGACATGACTGAAATTTATGTAAAGAGAGAATTATTGGAAAAATAGTTTGAATTTTAGTCTGATTATAGGATTCAACTTGAATTAGGTCAATTATTTTTCATATGAACCATTTCAAAAAATTCCTTCAAGATTTTAAAATTAAAAAAGATTTTAAATAACTAAAAGTAAAGAATGAAAGGGTTAAGGTGACATGCCAACATGCAACAGAGAATTACACTTGTAGGATTCATGCATTTCCAACCTTGGATGAAGACACTTATAAAAAAAACCTGATAATCCAGTATATAACTATATTAGGAAAAAAAATTCTAATTGCAAAAAACATAGAGAGCATGTTAATGATTGATCCTAACATTAATTATGTTATAATGGAATAAAAGTTGCTTGTGAAATGTGGACTTAAACATGGTAATTTAATGTAATTGTATCATGCAAAGAGAAAAGTCCATTAAACAATTAAAGGAGTGTATGCATTATCATATAATGAGTTTTCTCCTTGATTTCCTTAGTTAGGGAGACATATTTGGTAATATAATGAAGATTGAGTTGGGACATAAGGTTGATAGGAACCCTTAGTTTAAGAGAATTTTTGTTTGTCTTAATGCTTTGAAGAAGGATTTTGTGAGATGGTGTAGGCCATGGTTTGACATAGATGGTTGTTATCTAAAAGGTCCATTTTGGAGGGATTTTTCTTTTAGCTACTACTTTGAAGGAAAACAAAATATGTTTCCTATAGCAATAATAATTGTAAAGTTGGAACATAAAGATTCTTGAAGATTTTTCTTGACTTTATTATGTGAGGCCTTGAAATTAGTGCTTGAATATAAGAAGAAGACATTTATTATTCTATCAAACGTATAAAAGGTTTGTAAATACCATCTCTTTAATTTTCTTACATTAAGTATTATTTTATTCAAATGCATATTTATAATAAATTTGGGATTAAATGAATGTTCTAAGGCTAAACCAAGCTGTTTGTGACATTTTTTCCTATGCCAAACACATGTTAGTTTTTTATCTTATTGTTTTACCTAAAAAAAATCTTATAAACTAATATATTATTTGTTTGTTAGGTTTTTTTTTGTAACAATATGTTATGCTAGGATTTAGATAATTGATTCTTACAACTTAATTTTAGAGTTATGCTATGACATCTCAGTTTAACCAGGCCATCTCATCAACGAGAAAAAATTTCAAATGAAATTGTTGATTAAATGATTTCTATAGAAAGACAAAGAATGTGTGGCAATGCATACAATTGACCTTGCTATAGAAAAGGTTTGAGAAAATGTATGGATATAACCAACACATTACACCAAGAGTGAAGAATACTTTGGACAAAATAATGTAAGATCATAGGTTTTGTGTTGTGACTTATAATTGACAAGAAGAATTCCAAGTTAGAGATAATCACACATCATTTGTGATCAATTTAACTATTACTGTAATTATTGGAATTTGTTTAGATTATTGTGTAAGCATGTGTGTGCTTGTATAGCTCACAAGAGATTGCATATGGTTTTTTGTTGACCAAGAATTCTCTATTTCTACGTATTTGAAGACTTATAATGACATAATCCATCTAATACCAAAAGTTGATGTTAGCAAGAGAGAAGGGTATCCTAACATTGATTTTTCAACATTGAAAAGACTTTTAAGAAGACTAAGGAAGATAAGAAAGAAAAATAAAGTATAAGGTTTATAGGGATCTAAAAGGAAAGAAGATTTAACACAATTGAGTGTACCACTAGTAATATAATTTGGCCATAATTATAGGACTTGTCAAAGGCTACTATGAAAGGGGAAAAAATGTGTTTCTTACTATGATAGTGTAAAATATATATTAATTGATACTTTTTTAATTGGTTTGTTGTGTGATACTTTTATGCCTTAGAAAAATGGTCCATAAGCTTAATCTAAGAAGTTACAACATATTGCCCCTCTTTAGTTAGAACTTTAGTAGTCATAACATAAGCAATTATAAACAAAGAGATAGCAACCATTTAGGTCAAATATTTCATTATTTCTTTTAACACATGTGTAATTACATGAACCCTAACCTAACCTCTATTTTTCAGGACATACAAAACACTTAAAAATTATCATCTTCCACATGGAGTAGAAGTAAAAGAAAGAGAAGATAGACTATTTCTATGCAAAGATAAGGCAAATGAGATCCATTAACCACAAGGAGTAAAGCTCGAAATAATTCTTCAAGGAATTAGACATACTACATAGGGGATATTGTTTTGGATATGCAGAAACTTAGTCATGGATGTATTTTTTTTTTGGGATATTGGTTATTTTTGGACATATTGCATAAAAGCTTTTTTTTTAAACTATAAAGATATTTTGTGGTCATTTAGCCATATATATGTAGAGCTTGTTTTCTTGTTTTTTTTTTTTTTGACATGTTTTATAGATATGGGAAATGTACTATCATGATGGATTTGACATCATATTGCATGTTTAACTTATGGAATCAACACTCATCTTATAATTTGTATTTTATTTTGGAAATAATTTTTTATACTATTTCAAATACCACTTCATGAGTAAGGTCTATCAAATGTGACCATTAAAAACAACCATTTCATAAAAGAAACAAACATAACGATGTCATAAAAGGGAACCAATAGACATATAATTTTTTAAAATAAATGAAAATTACATTCAATTTTCAACCAATACCATAATAAACCATTACTTAAACATTGTTGCAATAATTAAAATTTTAATTGTAATTATATTTTAAAAAAAACACTACACTTTGCTGTAAGTGTTCATAATTAACTTCAATTGCTTTTGACTTCTTCTTCACTTTTATTATTTCTCTCTTCATTTGTTCCATGTCTATCTTCAACTTTTCACATTCATCATCAATATCTCTATCAGCCCATTAAAAAAATCACACTATTTCTCTACAGGTGTAAAATAGGTGATTTGAATTTACTTTTGTCACAGTAACTTTTATTTCAGCAAGTCTTCAAAAATAATAATATTTTCTTTGTTGTCCAATTATCATTAGGCTACCACTAACATTGGATAAAAGTGTCATTTCTATTTCTTGAAGAGATGACAAAAAAGAAGGGACAATGATTATTAAAAACAAAAATACAAAGGATCCAATGAAACATACAAAGAAGAATAAAGGTCATATCAATTACATAGTTAATCAATGCACAACGTAGGAGAAACAAGAATGAGAATAAATAAAAACATTGTATTATATCAGGCAATATTCTTATGTACTTAAGATAGGAAAGATAGGAGTTAATGGTATTATTGGAAGAAAAATTATTAAATGTTATGTGCAAATCATATGCCTAACTTTTGTTACCTTTGTTAATAATGTTTTTTCGTTAGGGATATACGGTGTAGCAAGTCTCAAACAATTAAGGAAGATTAACATAGGTATAAAAAAGCAAGAATATGGTGTGAAATTTTGTTAAGATATAAGAGGTGATAGTATAATTTGTCCAAATAAAGAACATATATTCAACTTGTGATATCAATTTTTTAACATATTTTTATTAAAAGATTGGTTTTTTTTATGCTTTATTGAAAAACAAAACTATTTTACACATGTTATTTGAAATAATTTTTAAAATATATATTATCACATGTTAAATATTCTCCAACAAAAATAACTACATTGTTGATCATTTAATGCAAATCTTAGTTGATGTGTAAGTTTGTTTTATCTAATAACCAAGGCCAACTTAAAGTCAAACAGAGTAAAATAATTTATTGAGTAGGCAGAAATGATAGCATAAGATATGTCCTCATTTTTCATAAAAAAATAGAATAAAAGATTTGTTATTATCTATCAACATTACATTTGCGTCTATATCATTAGACATTAGTCCCCACCTATAGAATACTGTTAAACTTGTGATACTAAAGTAATTGTAAAATTTCATGTATAATCTATATATGACTAATAATCTTGACTCCATACCAAAACAGTCAATAGATACAAGAGTGAGGAGAGAAAATAAGGATTGGAATGCATTCCTTTGCAACCCATAATGACACCCATTAAAGTAAGTAAGGTCTTCCGTTTTCTATATTATAGCACTAACCTAACTTACTGATGTTGTATAATGCTTAACTCTTCCATACTCAGATAAAGTTAACTACTCGTTGCAAAATTGTAATTTCTTTTATACTTTGACTTGTTGTGTTGAATTTCGTATCTTTTTATCATAGTTGCTCTTAATTACAATAAGAGTATTCCCTTGCACCTACATTCAGCCCTGAAATACCCTCATGGAATACTCCTCATATGAGTGATGATGTTTGGATAATCATAGGCCAAATAATGTTATGGAGATAGATACCTCCACTTTATACAGATCCTTCACTATATATACATTTAAGCAGCAGCTTATATTAGAGATGTCATCAAGATTCTACAGGACACTAACCTCCTCAAACGACTAGGATAAGGACAATATACATTGGATTGGCTCATGAAAATAGTAGTACAAAGGATACTTGAATTGTGGTATTTTAACTTTTAGCCACCACCAAATTCTTGATTGTAGTTCCTGTATAAAGTTTGACATATTCTATTCATTACTACCAAAAATTAATATATTCCATTTTAGCAATAGGGACTAAATTGCAACATGCCAAATAGTGATAAAATTTGTTTATGGATGTTTCCTAATAGTAAGAGGCCACAAAATTGTTCAAAATGTTCAGCACCTATACCTTGCAATGCTAAGGTAATTCCCACCTAGCCTAGGAAATCATACCATTCTTTCTTAGCTATTGAGCTTTTAAAGAAAATATGATTAGTGCTTTCTTGCTCCAAGCCACATCTTTGACACATGATCTTTGTTTCTTGGAACACTCCTTGTTTGAAAAGATTTAATCTTGATGGGACACGATCTTGGAGCATACACCACGAGAAAGTTATGCCCTTAACTGGGGCTTTTTGCTTCCATATATGACTAGGTATGTATTCAAGGTTATACAATCACTGGAATTCATAGCTCTATAAGTAGATTTAACTTTGTAATTTCCTTACCTTTCTAGACTCCAGCTCCACGTATCCACTCCATTTTCCAAGGTAACCTTTTGTATAGTCTTAAAAAAATTAACACATAAAGTTTCTTTCCATGCAAACCATCTCTTCCTTCATTTAAAAATCCAGCTCCACCTCCCCTCTTGCCATACTTCTATTTCCCCTACCTCAGCATCCTTCTACTAAGTAGCCTTAGAAAAATATCTTTTAATGACTACCCTTCTACCCAACTATCATGCCAAAATTGCATGTTATTTCCACCGCCCACTTTCCTTCACACATTGTCTCAAAACCATATATTCCTTATCCCATCTCCCTCTATCCTACATACATTCTCTTACCAATAAGAACCTCTTTTGGCGTAGGAACATTTGTTCATTATGATCTCTCCATATCTTGAAGTTAATACTCAATACCAAAGACTTCTTTTTTCCTTTTTTAATCTCCATTTCTATTTTCCTAAAAGTAATATATTAAAATCCTTTATATTCCTCACACAAGGTCCTCTTTCCTCCCTTACCTTACATACCTTTTCCCATTCCATCCAATTTATCTTACTACCACTCTCCCTATCCTATAGAAACTTTCTAAAAAAGGGTTCAAAAATTGAGATAATACCTTTGGGAACCACGAAAAAGAAGAGGAAGTAAACTACCAAGGTAGATAAAATTGAATTGATGAGGACAATATGAACACCAAAAGAAAGATATTTGTTATACCAAATATTCAACATTTTCTTCACTTTTGAATCATAGGTTTCCAAAATTGTAATTATCTTGTTCATCCTTCAATAGGTAATCCCAGGTCGCATACTTTTGGTAGTTAAGTACCTCAACTGTATTTATGCACCAATCATCCTCCACATTGACCGCCATCAAGCTACTTTTATGGATGTTTACTTACAAGAACGATAGTACTTCAAACAATTTCAACATACATTTCATAACCTTAATATTACTTATTGACATCTATTTATCTCTGACCACTACTCCTTTAAACAAGTCAATTTCAATGGACTTATCCACCATATGCCTCAACCTTTCTACCACCATAAGGACAGGAAAGGTGATAGTGGATATGTTAGGCTACCATTGACTAGGATTGAAATTGTTGATGACCTTAAGCAGTCCCTGATCCACTTTCTCCAAGTATCTAAGACCATTTGAAAACATTATATCATCTAGAAAACTTAAACTAACTGAATCATATGTCTTTTCATAGTCAACTTTTAGCAAGGCACACAATTTCCCCTTCTTTTTTTAGCTTTATCCACTACCTTTTTAGCAATCAATATTCTATCCAGAATTTGTCTTTCTTTCACAATAGCTAATTGAGTTTCTTTAATCAAGCTTCCAATCAACTTACTAATCTGTTAGTCAAGAGCTTAGCCAACACTTTATACATACATCCTATTAGGGATATAGGGTGATATTCCTTAATTTTTGTGGACTAGTCCTTTTAGGAATCAGGATAATGAAAGAACTATTGCTTCTTTTTACCAGCTTCCCATGTGTGTGAACCTCTTGAAGAAAAAATATAAACTTTTTCTTCACCACCTCCTATTGTTCTTTCAGAAATTGAAATTGATTCAATCTGGTCTTGGGCATTTTGAGTTCCCACAACTCCACACTACTTCCTTAATTTCCACTATAAAAATTTAGTGATTAGAAGTTTTTTCTATTGTTATGACAATTTATTGAAATCTAATTCCTCCAAGGTTGGCCATTTCCAATCTTTTAAGTGAAAAATTTGCTCAAAATGATTTTTAATTGCTTCTTTTACTTTATCAACTTTCTCCATCCTTTTCCCCCAATAACCACACTTTGATTTTATTCCACTTTCTTTTCTTGTTTACATGTAGTGAAAAAATGTGAGTTTGAATCCTTCCTTTTTAGCCATAAAATTCTTGATTTTTGATAAGCAATTAATATGATTTACCCTACGTGAATAAATCAGAATATGAAAACGATAATGGAACATCTTGAGAATTAGGATAAAATAAGAAAAGATAGGATAAGATAAGATAAAGGAACCCGACACAAACCGCAACTTGTCGAAGAGAACCGAAGTTATCAAAAAGAACATGACCCTTACCGCGCGACCTGCTAGAAGAACCAACATTATCAAGGATAGTTCTTTGCCCAAGAACCAAGGAAATCAACTTACATAAAGATGAAATACTCTCAAAGAGAAAATACTATTATTCATCAATAATCCGCCCTTTCTTTAAATCCCTAACTCCTATTATATAGATAACCTAAAAAAAATATAACAAATATGAAGAAATCCTAATTAGATTGCAATTTGAATTGCAACTAATTTAAAACAACTAACTCGTAAATAGATATCAAATCCTAATGCGATTTATAGCAAATCATAAATCTTATCACTTAATATCTTCAATGATATGACTACATAAATTAACCCATGTTGGAATTAGGTTCGGATCCACGTAGTCTTTTTCTTGAACTTCCTTGATGAGACCCTCAAGTGCTTGTTCCTATTTCTCGTCATAGGACCTTCCATTCCCTGTAGATTATCTTTTAAATGATCTCTTTTGCTTATCACGGTGCCCGCATTCACATCAGCAATGCTATCTCACATTCTTGTAGCTTTCCATAGTTATTATGTAAGGTTCCTTTTCAATATTATCTTTTTATCAGTTCAGCTCTTTCTTTCCCCTTTTGGATCCAATCTCTGTATCTCAGTTTTTAGACTTAGAATTTTTTTTATTTGGGTTACCATAATATTTTCCATGCAATTCTTGTAAACTCTTTCATAATATTATAATTTTCTCCTTAAGTAAAAAAACCCTCTTCTTGTTATTTCTACATTTTCCCGATAATTTTAACCAAATTCCCAAATCCTTCCTCAGAGGCCCAACAATCTAACACTTAGAATAGTTTTGGCCCCTAGTTCGTAATATTTGATTTAAGAAGAATGAGGCAATGATCTGATAAACCCCATTTCAACCCCTATTGTGAAAGATGAGACCATTGGGCCACTCATCTTGCAAATAGTAAGAATTTGTCAAGATGACTCGTTGTCTTCCCGTCAGATTTGTACCATGTGAATTTCCTACCTGTTAACGGTAAATCCATCATCTCTCCATCTACTACAAACTCCTCAAACCCCTTTATGTCTCTTATGTAATCACCATTTGGCACTCGTTTTCTTTCCCCTAACCTCCTTATGGCGTTAAAGTCCCTTAGTACATATGAACACTCTCGTCCTTTTTATGATATTACATTGAGCAATTATGCTCATAATTGTAGCTTCTCATTATTTTCACACAAGGCATATATGTTTACAATAAAACATTCAATTTTGTCACTGCCCCAAAGTTCTTTTATGCTCACAGAATTTATTTCCTCTATCACCTTTTTCATCTCAAAACTTTTTCGTCTCCACATAATTAACATTCATCTGAATGCCCCTAGTGAAGGTTTTGAAACCCATTCAACTTGGTCACCACTTCCTATAGTACCATTGTTGAGACTTCACCACGAAGAGGCATTGGGTCCAATAGGCCCTATCACCAGGGCCAGAGCAAAGAAGTTGTAAAAAGAGGTGAAAGCCTTATTGAATCCTAGGAAGATCTCCCTTAAGCCCACATCTCTTCCATGGTTTTGCATATTCTAGACTATGTCTTAGTTTCTTTCTTGTATGATAAGATTTAGTAGGCCCAAAATGTATATAATTTGGTCTAATTTCCCCTATACTTTTCTTTGTAATTTTTAGCATAGGACTTAGGCCTACCTAAGGCCCAATTATAGGCTTCCTTGAGGAGGGGAAGGAACGTCATTCTTGGGCTCCAATCCAAGTCCTAACACTATGCTCCATGCAGATTCAAATATTCCCCAAAGCCAAGCATTTTGTGTCTTCCTCTAGCTTATAAATAGGTTTCTCATGACTCATTTTGTAATCTTTGATTTATTTTATTAGAGATCAGAATTTGAGAGCTTAGTCTTCTCTTCCTTTTCTCTCATTTCTTGGCTAGAATCGCAAGCAGGAGAACTTTTTATCTTTGGCCTATAAAATGGTGGAGTGGATCTTATCTCTTCCAACGGTGGCACTCCAAAACCTTCAAGCTTCTTCACTTTCATCTCAATGAAGCATACTTCCATTGATGCAGATCTCATTCAGTCATGGAAATCAGCATCAAGTGGTATCAAAACTTCTTTAATAGAGGTAAGATCCACATCTAAAGCTTCTTCCAATTTTACATGAGTCTCACTCCTTCTACTCCATTTCTTTTGTAATTTTGATCGGTCTATGTGCTTGGATTTGCATCATTCTTATTGATATGCATTCCTTTGTGTTTGTAGACCTTAAATCTAGCTTCGATTTGCATTGTGTTTGGTCAAATTTGACTTAAAATTCATATCTATGCATGATGTTCATTTTATGTTCCATTTCACGCCAACTTTGAGTAAATTGGCCATAACTTGTGCAATTTTGATCTGATTTGATCCCAACTTATTTTGATTTATAAGATATGAGTATTATATTTCATTTGATTAATTCATTTTATGAAAATTTTGGAAAATTTTCAAAAATTATTTTGAAATTTGAATTATAGTCTTGGCATAAAAGAACTTTCATTGAAATTTGAATTCAAAATTGTGATTTGAATTTTGTAGGACTTGTTTAGACTTGATTCAATCTTGTTTGTTCTTTTCATGGGTGTTTTAATCTGATTTGAATTGTTTTGTGTTTGTTTAAATTGAATTCCAAGAGTGCATGATCATGTGCATGCATGTATGATGAAAATTTGAGCTTGATTTGTGTATATTCTAAGTGCTGAACACTAAGTGTTAAGTGTGTGCTTAATTAAATCTTTTAAGTCTCATTAAAAGATACTTAATACATCTCTGAACCTATATGACCTATGTTGGACTTGGAGTTTGTGGACAATAAATTTGGACTTAGATTTTTCCTACCTATGCAAGGAAGAGTGCAGGTTGCGCTAAATTGAGCAATTCAGACTTAGGACCTTGAAAGACCTTGGAAATTGTATGCAAGGATAATTTTTTAGGACGAATTGAACTATGAAATTTGGATCAAGAACTCAAAAATAAAATAAAACAAAAGAAATAAGAAAAAGTAAGCAAAATTGTTTAGAAAAAGGCAATGCATAAAGGTCTAGTTTCTTGAATGTTGTATGTCAATTTATGCAAGTTTTATGCTAGGTAATAGGTCTTCGAATATTAGGTCTTGCTTTCTTAGTTTGTGTATGTTTAAGCTTGCTTGGTCGAATGAAATTATTGAATTTGTATGAGCATATGCATGCATCTCTTAAGTTTCTAGGTTCTCCATTTGTGTGCCTACCTTTTTGCTTGCCTTAATTTTATTTTGTCTAAATTTTTGTCCCCTTAAGTTTTTCTTGAATAACTCCTTTTTTGAGTGCACTTTCCTTTGTGTGAGATTTCGTACTTAACTTACAACTTCTCTCGTTTTGTCATATACCATCTTTACTTTGTTGAGATGTCCTTCCTCTTTTCACTTCGAAAACATTAAGGAAAAAGGGTAAGCTGAGGATCTCCCCTTTCTGACTAGAACAACAAATTAAATTGAGTGATTGGTATGAGGAAAAGGTAGCTTAGGTGGTGGGACATTAGAGGGAAAGAGTGAAACATTAGGTTTTGAAGAATTTTAAGTTTATCTCTACTTCACTAACCAAGCAAGGGAAATAGGTTTCTCCCTCTTTTGAGCACTTTTGCAAGTTGTCTTTGCAAGAAAAATCCAAAGAATGAATGCTAAGAAGATTCTTGAAGCCTAGTATCGCAACCAAAGTCAAGACGAGGAGGAAAACAAAATAAATTAAATAATATAAGTTTGTAGAAAGAAAGAAATGTTTAATGATTTAGAGAATATAATAGCGCCGCTACCAAATTTTTTTTACTTTGGAAAAAATTGAGAAACCCTTTAAATTTTTTTTAAAACTAGTCTACGAATCGAATCAAAGTTAAGTTGAGGAGTCTTTATGGGTAAGAAAGATATTAAAAATGGTTACCTTAAATTGATTATAGAAAAATTTATCTTAAATCTCAAAGTATTTATTTAATCTCTTAAATATCTCAAAGAAAAGAAAGAGGAAAAATATATTTACAAAATTTTGGCGTGTACAAATAATTTGTACTTATGTATCCTCAAGTGCAATAAATACTCAAAGACAACATAGTTCTAACTTTAATTGTTCAAAAATAAATACATTCAAGAAATATTCATATTTAAAATTAAATTTTGGAAAGAATTTTTATAAATTTTTTTCTAAAAATATTCATATTTAATTTCTTTGAATCCATATATGCACAATGTTTAAGACAAACGAAAGATGCACTTAAATCAATACAATTCTCCAAACACGATAAGATAAAGTTATATATATATATATATATATATATATATATATTTATACACACGCATATAAGGTTCGTTGCATGAGATTTAGAACTTAAATGTTTAAAATAATAAATTTAAAATCAATAACTTTTAATAATATTTCAAATCCACATATGCACAAGATTTAAGAGAAAGAAAGGTTACACTTAAACCTATACGATTCTTCAAACACGTTAAAATAGAATAATTTATACATATGTATCTAAAGTTTGTTGCATAAGATCTAGAATAAAAAATTATTTAAAATATTAAATGACAAAAGAAAATTGTACTTTGAGTTAAGAGAAATAAAACAAACAAGAATAATATATATATATATATATATATATAATTAGGATTAAAATAATAAATTATTTACTTAAGTATATTATTGTCATACTTTTTAATTTAAAATTTAATAGCAACACAGTCTATTATAAATCTATCATACAAAACTTACCATTAGAAAGTTTAAATTTCATCATTTCATTTAATTTTCTTAAGAATTTATTTTGAACTTATTTATAAAACTAATATCAAGAGGTATTTTTTATCATTTTTTATTTAAAATAATAAATTTTTTTATAATAATTTGTTTTAAATTTTTTTTATAAAATTTGGACAAAACTTATACTAAGAATATTTTTGGTTTTATCATTTTTAATTTAATGATAATAATTTTTATAACAAATTATTATAAAAAATCTACATTGAGAGAACTTATAATTTTGAAAGGAAATTGACTTATTTTTTTGTTCAGACTCTGTTTATTTGCTAAGTAAATTTTATTTGAGTTTTGGGCTTACTAAATTTTCTTGTTTGGATGCCTGAACCAAATAGATAGAAAAATATTAAAATGATGTTGGAAATGACCCACAACCTTTATCACTAAAATTAAATGAATTCTCATAACCAAATGTAACACCCTAAAAATGAAATTCGTTTAACATTTAAGTTGTATTTGTAGTTTCATTATTAGACTGTTATTTCATGAAATTATTAATTAAAAATTTGATAAAATTTTTATTTTAAAACCTTAGTTAAAAATGCGAGTCTCGTTTAACGATTACCGTAACAAAAAATAAACAATCAAGCATCGTCGCTCACATCTTAACCGGATTTGATTTCTTAATATATAACAGAATAATGTATATAAAACTCGCTTCATATTATCTATATAATCCTTAATAATTATTACATGTTCTTAATTCGAGAAGTTAGTGCAAGGGTATTAGTCTCTTTTCTTACATCACATACATATACTTTACAATTATTTTACACACTAAATACTATTACCCATATCTACTAATATCATACATAATATATGATCATTAATAAACATATAAATTATTCGGTGAAACAAGATTTCCAGCAATGCTCCAACTTTGAGGATTGTCGAGGCTCTGACCATCCTGTTGTCGTTGTCAATATCTACAAATACCACTGCCTTCGCGAACAATATTATTGGGGTCTGGAAAAGAAAATGGTGGGAGAGAGGTGAGAAACTAAGTTTTTAAGTAGGATTCTACCCTAACTATAATTTCAACATTTTCAACCCAATCACTTTAGTTTATTTAGAAACATGACATGCATACAGGTTCACTTTTAAATTTTTAGAAAATCTTTAGTTGAAGTGAATTTGTTTTACACTTGGAGAAACTAACTTCTGTCTCAAACAACTACGCACTTATTCTAAATTTCATACATTTTTCATTCTCTTGAGATCATATTGCATTACAGCACAAATATCATTTGACTATCATTTCATTCATGACCTACTCATAATTTATTCTCATTGTCTAGTTCCTTTTCTATGACAATATAATTTAAGGCATATCATTCATATTTTTAGTTAAACAATGTTTTTCACTTCCCATATACTCTACCTTTTGTTCTAGGATATGAGCTCATTTTGAATGATCATCACCATCATAATTTCTTGAAGCCATATGGCTTCCATATGGAAATTCATGTGACCTTCATATATACACAAACCCTGTGACTTGACATGGTAAGAGTAGTGTCTTAAATTTTCGCATAGAATTTTTCTTTAGTGATCTCTTGACTTATTAGGTTTCATTTGAAGTCTTTATGATAATATACATGTTTAATATTCAATCATTGGTATGCACATATAGCATCCAAATCATCCAATTTCTCATATAATTCATTCATTCATGGAACCATAATTCACATCAATTTTCATGCATCATTCAAAAGTCCACATATAACCTCTAATCCAATATATCTTCATATTTATCCTCCATAAATGAACATCATATAACATATCACTCTCTAAAAAATCAAGAGTATTATCCATACCTTTCACATTCATCTTTATGTACTCATAAGACAATACAACAAGTTGACATACAATTTTTAAATAGAAACTAATCTTCTAATCAAGAATTTCTTAATTAAATTTGATGTTAATTTGTTGGACAACATATAAACTTCTTCCAAGAGCTTTTCCATCTTGCATTATTGATCAAATTTATGATAAATCTCCCATAGTATTCTAGTTCACTCATCCTTCTTAGTTGCCTCTCAACTTGTCCTTTTCTCAAATATTAAGTTCTTCTTAATATTTTTAATGTAAGATTATGGTATATAGGATTTCTTCTTTAGTTTACCAAATGGTCTTTTTAGTTGTTTACTCTTTATGTTCCTTGAATTGAATGTCTTGTGCACGACTTAATTAATTCAAGTTTAAGTGTTATAAGTCTTATACTTTTTGACTAATCACTTGCCTAGTTAAGTTTGATCCATTAATGAACCTACTTGTTTGCCTCCTTACTTATGAATTTAAATTTTCGTACTCATGTCTTATTTAACTATATTTAACATCCAAACTAGTCTACTTACTACCTAGGTGGCCGAATTCACATGTCTTAGTCCTATGGTGTTATAGTGCAATTTTTTTTTAAAAGTTCACTTATGCTAAATAGGGCTTAGGCTATTAGTTCATATCATCCTTGGAAATTTTTAGGGCTTTTCCTCCTTGTTTTGTATGAGTTACCGAATGCTCAACTTCCTCTCTTTACTCCATAATTAATTTATAATCATCTTCTTAAGCACATTTAGATTCGTCCTTAAATTCTAGCAAAATTTTAACATGTTTTCACCCATTTCAAACAATTTGGACGAATGATCACTCCACCAATTCCAAGTCTCTTCCAAATTTATAATTCCTTTCTTACACTTGATTAGGATCTCCTTTAAACCTTAATTAAAATTTTAAACTTAATTTTTCCTAATGATATGGAAATTGGTCGAATTCTCTAGGTGGACAAAGCAAGGTGTCTTTTTCTCAATTTATCCTCTCTTGATGTTGGTTTTATGGATTCTGGTTCTTGGTACATCAATTGTCCTTAGATCCACCATGATTTTTCCTCACTCCAAATCTTTTGTCATGGTTATAGAAAGTCTTAAGTGATTTATTCAACTTTTGGTCCAAAATTCCACTTTTACTCTTAATAGTTCTTAAGTCTAAGTCCAAGTTAACTTTATAGATTTTATTACATAAAATTTCTTAGTCTTTTAAGACTCTTAACATATGAGTACATATCTAGACTCTTTGAACATAAAAATCTTAAAGAAAGCATTTTTCAAAGCAAACAAGTGTAGATCTAATATATCTACTCCAATATCTATCCATCTCTTACTTTGACCACTTTAAAACCTTTCTCATAAACTTTTAAATATTCCCCAAAGGAACAAAAATTAGTTTTAAGAAATTTTAACTAATTAAATTGCTCCAAAGGTTACTAAGAGCACTTTAATTCATCAAAACTCCTCTTTAACTTTCAAAAATCATTGAAAACTTTGTGATGCTCATATTTAACCATTAGAAGTCTTTAGGACATATGGAAATTAAATTCTCATTTAAGGGTATTTTGGTCCATTTTCATGTAATTTTCATTTTCCAAATTAAATGTAAATGTAAGAAATTATCCTTTTAGGATTAGATCAATGCTAATTATTCTAAATCTTCACTAATCAAAATTAATTTATTCTAAACATAGTTAATTTTATCTCTCCTATTTAATATTTCTGTCTTATATGGCATTAATGAAGTGATGATTCATATAGTGTGTCACCACCTTATTTTCCATATGCTATTTTCGTGCACAAGGAGTGTGGCCCACTTGTTGGATTTTGCTTCGTATTTTCTTGCCACATCAGCTTTTTAGGAATATTTTGATAATTTTTCTCATCATTTCCCAGGAGGCTTTCAAATTGTTCCTATGATATTTCTAACACTTATAGTTTTTTTCCCGAATCATCCTTATATCATTTGCCATTTTTTTGGAAATAATTTATCCTTTGTAGAAGACAGACATTTCTAAAGACGTTACAGATATTTTCAGAGTTTTTTTATTCCTATTCTTTTCTTATGAATTTATAATCATAATTGATGTATTATATAGTTCCTTATAATATCTTTTAACCTTTGTTTTAGGTTTTTCTGCATAGTATTTATATTATTCTAGTGTAGGGATGTTTTCGTTATTTGTTAAAAATTTTCTAATTTCCCTGACTTTTGCTCTTATCTCCATTTTATTTCTTACTTAAGGATATTTTTAGCCTAGAAAGTCTGTTATGAGAAATTATGAATGTTACATTCATGCTGGCCCAAATCCTACGAAACTTAGGGTTTTAGAATGAAGGGTTCATTAGTACCCAAATTAAGGAGATTAGGGTTGAAGAAAAATTAGGGTTTGAAAGGGGATGAGAGGGAAAGGGAAGTCCAATCATTGCTGGATTTAGGGGTGAGTAAAAACTCTGACTTGGGGACTTAGCGCCGGAGAGAGAGAGAGAGAGAGAGAGAGAGAGAGAGAGAGAGAGGAACCCAACGCCGGGAAGAGAGTGAAATGGCAATACTAGGTGCGAGGGAGGGAGGGCCACCACCACTGGAGACGAAGTTGGTGATGAATAGAAGCGAGAGGCACCATTGTTAGGGATCTTAAGCGATTTCTGGAAAAAAAGAAAGATCTTGCCTCACGATGACCAAAGTGGCAATCACCACCACGAACGAAGGAGACATTGAAGCTTTTGACGAGGAAGACGAGGTTCTCCAGCTTCAGGTAAGGGGGGAATTTTATTAAAAAAGAAATTTCTTAAAAAAATTGCCCAAGTCTCTATTGTCTATTTTTTTTAAGAGAATCCTGAATTTTGTGTTTGTCTAGCTAAAAACAATGCTTATCGATGGCTAAACTGATGCTCGTCGGTGAAGCTTTGGCGAAAGGAAGAAGAATAGAAGTCAAATAGGCTTAAATTTTCATATTTTTGTTTTCTTTCCGATTAGGAATTGTTTATCTTTTTTATGTTATAAATTGTATTTATTTGATTATGAACACTAATGTTTATCAAAATAGAAGGTGAGAGGAATGCACTATAACTATACATGTGTGGCTAGTCACTAATGCTAGAGAAATGTTAGTCTTATGATACACACAAAATTATTATTAAAATTTTCTACTGGAATGTAAACATAATTTATAGACGAATTTAACCGAATAATTATAGAAAAGCACATAAAAAATTATCAAGTAATGATATGGAATAATATAAAATACTAAATCATAAGCTCACTTGGATTGAGATAATTGTTTTTAAGGAAAAGAGCTTAGTTTTACAAAAACCAACTTCTTTCATTCAAAAAATTTGAGATCCCCCAGAATTTTTTTTAAGGTTAGACTATATAGCAAAACTTTTAAATTAAACTTGCCTCACAAATTGGCTTTTCTTCTCGACATTTAAAACTCACCTGTTTTAGAATTTTGAACTCTAAAACTACCACCAACTAACACCTTTTTACCTCTCTTATTTTTGCTCCAAACAATTTTTTAAAAAACTTAGATTATAGCCTTACCATTTTAGGCTTATGTTTTGTTGTTTCTACGTTGTTTGTTATTTTCTTATTGCTTTATCTATTGCTTGTTTATCTTTATATTACTTTTTTATATATATTTTTTTTAATTATATGAGAGTGGAGGAAAATTGGATGCTGAAACCTAGCACTTGGAGCCTTGAAATTGAAGGTCAAATTCAAGACCAACTTGATGGACATAACATGTAGGTTTAGATTAGGAATTGGGAAAAAAATTGTGTAAAATTATGAACCTTGTATTTGTAAACTTTTTAGTATTTTGTAGTTGGTTCTTTTATAGTTTGTTATTCCAATTCTCATTAGGTGTAATTGGTCATTTAGTTGCCTTAGTGTAGGATACTCACCAAATAAGGCATTTTATTTTATGTGGTGGTTGTGTTACATGCAAGGTCGTATAAGGGGGGGGTGCAATTATTGAGTGCTTTTGTCTCCTTTTAACAAGGTCAATGGACTTAGGTATCTTTCCTAGAACTCTCAAAGTATTGTGTGCTTAGCTTTAAGATTGCTTGCTACTTGATTGATTGTTTGTAGCTTAAGAGTAATGTATCAATCCATGTGTGGAGAGACTTTTCATTTGCAAATGAGTTCCCACGATAATTCCCTTAAAAACCAAATGAAAAAATTGATCACTAGGTTAGAAAGGTATTTTTCAAACTTAAACTAAGGCCATTGAACAATGTCTAGAAAACTTAGAAAAAAAATTCACATAGGCATAAAAAAAAATCAAAAGGAGGCTTAAACTAGTTTGGTGAGAATAGAAACCCTAGAAGTAAGAGGAAAGAAACCCCACAAAGAGATAGGTCCTCCTAAAGGGAGAGGGCTCATTCATCTAAGAGAGCATCCACTCACAAGGAAACCCTACATTGGATAGATAGGCATAGGAATAGAAAACCTTTTAGGACTAGAGCTCACAGGCATATATCTCATAGAAGTAGAGATAGATACATGAGTTCATCTAGAGATGGTGCAGAGGGTAGATCCCATAGAAATAGAACAACCTCTAGAAACTAAAGGGGCAGGGACCACCTAGAACCCATAAAAGTCCTAAAGGTGAAAATGCTTAAGTTCCATGGGAGGAATGATCTAGAGACATATCTAGACTTGGAGCTAAAAGTTGAGTATTTATTTATAAGCTATTCCATTAGAAAAGAAATAAGGTGAGATTCTGCCTTAGAGTTTTCTGATTATGTCTTTAATTGGTAGGATAAGCTTAACAAATAAAGGTACTAACCTTTGAATGAATTGCATGAAATGAAACATACAATGAGGACTAGATATGTCCCTCTTCATTATTTGAGAGAAGTTTATAACAGGCTCCAAAGACTTACCTAGGGCACTACAAGTATGGACGAATATTACAAGGAAATAGAAATAGCAGTGATTAGACCCAACCTAAGTTAAAGTGAAGAAGCCACAATGGTTAGGTTCTTAGATGAACTTAGACATAGAATCAGAGATATGGTAGAACTTCATCATTACTTAAATTTAAATGACTGATAAGCATAAATTTCATAAATAATTATCTCTCACTTTTATCTCATTAAGACTTCTTATATGTTCAATTAAGTGGTCTTTGTCATATTTTATGAGTTTGGGTTCATATGAAGTTTAATTGAATTTCTTTGCTTACCCGATTAAAATGACACTATTATAGTATTTTGAGCATAATAGGAGTTTTAGACATCCAAAAATCATGAAATCTGTCTTGAATGAAAGCTTAAAGAAGTTTCCACAGTTACAAAGCAAGAGAAGACTCTAAATGGGATGTTTAGGACTCCGAAATTATCTCAAAGATGAGATAGTGTTGCTGACGTGGAATTTGAACAGTGTGCAAAGATCCGACCATATCTTGAGATACAGAAGTCATATTGAGATGAAATCAAATCTGTTGGACAGCTAAGATCCGAGGCTACAACTTTTGTTCAGAAGTCAAGCTCTAATTCGGACATGTGAACATCCGAAATTGCGGTGCAAGAAAGTCAAAATTGTTGTGCTCATTGATGACAAAAATTCAAAAGTGTTTTGCATTTTCAACAAAGCCCATGTGAAAGCAATAAAAGGGTAGAAAAGTAATATCCTAGTTGGTGACTTTCTGAAGATGATGCCTCAAAAATCCTCTATAAATAGAAGGGTTTACAAGAGGAGAAACGCACCATTTTGGAGATTAACTCCAATACCATTTTCTTTCTTTCTTTCTTTCTTTCTTTCTTTCTTTCTTTCTTTCTTTCTTTCTTTCTTGTTAGTTTTGCCTCCTACGTGGAAGGCTTAGGTTTTCTTTCTTGTTAGTTTGCCTCCTACATGGAAGGCTTAGTTTTTTCTTTATTGTTAGTTGCCTCCTACATGGAAGGCTTAGGATTTATTTGTTGTTAGTTGCCTCCTACATGGAAGGCTTAGGATTTATTTGTTGTTAGTTTGCCTCTTTCTTTGTTGTTAGTTTGCCTCCTTCATGGAAGGCTAGGTTTGTAGTTTCAATTCAAGGATTCAAGCTATTTTCATTTTAACTTTGAGGTCTTGATCTTTATTTACATGCTTATTAAGTGGTTTCTAGTCTACTTCACTATATCTTCAATTTTATTCTTTAATCAAAGTTTGATCGGTTGACGTATTTTGATTAATGCATAATTGATTTATAATTGGTTTTTGATTGGTAAATCATTTTCCAAAAGTTTGAAAAGTAGAAATTAAGTAATTGAATTGAAGGTTTTCATTTTATTACTTACTTCAACTGAATTCTGATTGTGAAATTGGTTTAGATAAAAGATTAAGTGGTTACTAAATCTTGTTGATCATAATCAATTGAATCCTGAGAGGTTTCTCAGTAGAGAATTCAAGGATCATTTTAGGGGTTCCAGATGATCCTAGGTTGATAAACACAATGCATGATTTTTGTGATCAATGATTAGTTAAGAAAATAGCCTCTGAATTCCTTGAGTTGATAATTGTTAAGTGAAATTAATTTCATTCTGTATTTTGCATTTAGAACTCAATATCAATCTTTACAAAATCCCCCTGTTCTAATTTTCTCGTCAAAAATTTGGCGCCGTTACCGGGGACCATTTTAGTTTCCTAGGCTCATTTAGGAGTTTGTATAAAATTTTTAATCTTTCTAACAATTGTTTTTTTACTTTAGGTATATATTCTTGGATTTTTTGTATGAATTCACCTTTTTGTGTATGACCCGATCCAATCCTGAAAATTTATATGCATATGATCCTGAGATTGATAGAACATTCCTCCATTTGAAAAGAGCACATAGAAGGCATTCATTCAGTAATAACCAAGAAAGTAACAGTAGTGATTTTTCATCTTTAAATTTTGATAGTTTTAAATATTTTGCTAAGAACATGGCTGATAGAACCTTAAAAGAATTAGCTGCACCTGATGTTGCTTATCAACCGTTGTGTATTCAATACCCTGATGTTGATGCACCATTTGAACTAAAGTCTGGATTAATACATTTGCTACCTAAGTTTCATGGCCTTGCAGGTGAGGACCCTCATAAACATTTGAAGGAATTTCACATTGTGTGTTCCACAATGCGGCCACAAGGAATTCCTGAAGATCATATCAAGTTGAAGGCATTTCCTTTCTCCTTAAATGATGGAGCTAAGGACTGGTTGTACTATCTACAGCCAACATCTGTTACAAGCTGGAATGATATGAAGAGATTATTCCTGGAGAAATTCTTCCCTGCATCCAGAACAACAGCTATCAGAAAAGAGATTTGCGGCATCAGACAGAACTCCCAAAAAACTCTCTATGAGTATTGGGAGAGATTCAGGAAACTATGCGCCACTTGTCCACACCATCAAATCAGTGATCAATTACTGATTCAGTATTTCTATGAAGGACTAATGCCAATGGACAGAAGCATGGTTGATGCAGCTAGTGGTGGAGCACTTATGGACAAAACTCCTACAGCAGCTCGAGATTTGATTGCCAACATGGCAGAAAATTCTCAGCAATTCAATTCTCGAACTAATTCCTTGTCTAAAGGAGTCCATGAAATGACCACTAAGACAGACCATACACGATTGGAGAACAGAATTGAAGAACTAACCTCCATCGTAAGACAGTTGGCCATCGGACAACAACAACAACTTAATGTTGTTGACAAAATCAAAACATGTGGCATCTGCACTTCTGCAGATCATCCTACTGATGCATGCCCAACATTGCAAGAAAGTGAGACACCTGAGGCTGCAGTAAATGGTATTTTTGGCACAGGACAACAATACAGGCCTCCTCAACATTATCAGTAACAGAAGTTTGAACCACCTTCTAGATCATACAATCCTAGTTGGAGAAACCATCCTAACTTGAGATATAGTCCTCCACAACAACAAAGGATTCAAACATCTGACTCCCAAAATAAATACCAACCACCGCCATTCAGACAACAACAACAGCATATGCAGCAATCTGTACCCTCTAATGCTTCTGAACCCTCTCTTGATGATTTGATGAAGCAATTAGCAACCAACAATCTTCAGTTTCAACAAAATGTAAGTTCTACCATTCAGGATTTACAAACACAAATTGGGCAGTTGGCTACCACTGTCAACCAATTGAAATCTCAAGGTTCTGGTCAACTACCTTCTCAACCTGTCATAAATCCCAAAAGTGTGAATGCCATGACCTTGAGAAGTGGGAAGAAAGTGCAGACAGACCCTACAATTTTAAAGCAACAAAGCTTCAATCAGACTAATCCACACCAAAAAGAATCATTTATCTCCACACCTGGAGACATCTCTGATAAGCCATCTGAATCAGAGGAAAAGTCTGATGAAAAAAGTACACCAACCTTCGATAAGACATCGAATGATCAACAAAAAGCTTGCCATAAACGATCTGCACTTGAAGCATCTGATGAAACAAAAACCCCAAATTGTGCTGATCAGAAGGTATCTTTACCTTTTCCAAATAGAATGGTCCAATCCAAGCCCAATGCTCATGCAGAATTGGATAAGGAGCTTCTAGATACTTTCAGGAAAGTGGAAGTCAACATACCACTTCTAGATGCTATCAAGCAAATTCCCAAATATGCCAAATTTCTAAAGGATTTGTGCACGCATAATAGAAGACTCAAAGGGGATGAGAAGATTAGTGTGGGACGCAATGTTTCTGCCTTAATTCAACCCAGCCTCCCTCAGAAATGTAAAGATCCAGGAACTTTCACCATTCCTTGCACAATAGGAAATTCTACATTTGGTGATGCATTACTGGATCTAGGTGCTTCCATTAATGTTATGCCCTCATCAGTTTATAAATCTTTGAATCTGGGAGAACTGAAGCCAACTGGTGTGGTGATTCAATTAGCCAACAGAAGTACAGCACATCCAGCCGAAGTACTTGAAGATGTGCTAGTTCAAGTGAATAAGCTGATCTTTCCAGCTGACTTCTACATTTTGGATATGGAAGATGAGTCATCCATGAATAGAGCAACCTTGATCTTAGGGAGACCTTTCCTCAAAACTGCAAAAACAAAGATAGATGTGCATACGGGGACTCTCTATGGAATTTGGAGATGATATCATCCAATTCAACATATTTGAAGCCATGAAGCATCCTATAGAGAACCATTCACTCTTTCAACTTGATGCCATAGACCTTCTTGCGGATGATTATTCTATTGACAATTTACTTTTTGAATTTTTTGATTTTGATTTAGATTTAGATTACTTAGATAATTTTACTTGCACATGTGATGAATTTGATCCATGTATTGTGTGTTCCAGGATTAATGCTGCAGACCAACCTTCGTTGAAAGATGACATGTTAGATGCAAGTGTTGCAGACATTTCAATCTCAGATAGATCTCTTCCTTCCATAATACAACCACCTCCTTTGGAGTTGAAGCCTTTGCCTGAACATCTAAAGTATTGTTATTTGGGGGAAAATGAGAAGCTTCCTGTCATTGTAGCAAAGAACCTTCTACCACAACAGGAAGAAAGGTTGTTGCAAACCTTAAGAAGCCATAAACAAGCAATTGGATGGACTTTGGCTGATATTCCAGGTTATTTTCAAATACATATAGCCCCAGAAGACCAGCATAAGACCACCTTCACTTGTCCTTTTAGTACTTTTGCCTATCGAAGGATGCCCTTTGGTCTATGCAACGCCCCTGGAACCTTTCAAAGATGCATGGTAAGCATTTTCTCTGATCTCTTAGAAAGTTGCATGGAAGTGTTTATGGATGACTTCACTGTATATGGTTCTTCTTTTGATGCATGCTTAGAAAGTCTCTCTAAAGTTTTGGACAGATGCATTGAGACTAACCTGGTTTTGAATTTTAAAAAATGTCATTTCATGGTAACAGAAGGTATAGTCTTAGGACACTTGGTATCTAGCAAAGGTTTAGAGGTTGATAAGGCCAAGATAGACATTATTACTTCTCTACCTTACCCCACTTCTGTGCAAGAAGTACGTTCTTTACTTGGTCATGCAGGTTTTTACAGAAGATTCATCAAGGATTTTAGCAAGATTGCACAACCTCTTTCTAAACTACTACAAAAAGATACCAAATTTGTGTTTGATCAAGCATGCAAGGATTCATTTGATGAACTAAAGAAGCGGTTGACAACCACTCCCATCATTCAACCACCTAATTGGACGCTTCCATTTGAATTAATGTGTGATGCATCTAATTATGCCCTTGGTGCTGTACTGTCTCAAAGAGTTAACAAGAGATCTCATGTCATTGCATATGCCTCTCGCACACTAGATGCAACCCAATCCAATTACACAACAACTGAGAAAGAGCTTTTGGCAATTGTGTTTGCATTAGATAAATTTCGCTCCTATTT
The DNA here is from genome assembly GCA_037954105.1 of Canavalia gladiata. Taxonomy (NCBI): domain Eukaryota; kingdom Viridiplantae; phylum Streptophyta; class Magnoliopsida; order Fabales; family Fabaceae; genus Canavalia; species Canavalia gladiata. Next base: position 28,574,658 of record CM075662.1, read on the forward strand.
GCTTGGATCTAAAGTTATTGTCTTTTCTGACCATGCAGCTTTGAAATACTTGCTTAAGAAGGCAGATGCTAAGCCGAGACTGATTCGTTGGATGCTTCTGTTGCAAGAGTTTGATTTAGAGATTAAAGACAAGAGTGGTGCAAAGAACCTTGTAGCAGATCATTTAAGTCGGATCCAGCAACCTTGTGAAGAAACTTCAATTGCAGATTCATTCCCAGAAGAGCATCTCTATCATTTGCACGGGAAAGATCCTTGGTATGCAGATTTGGTAAACTATCTGGTTGCTAAAGAAATACCCAAACACTTCACCAAATCGCAAATTGCCAAGTTGAAAAGTGATGCCAAACACTACATATGGGATGAACCATACCTTTGGAAGACATGTAGTGATCAAATCATTAGAAGATGTGTTCCAGATCATGAAGTTCAGTCTGTACTTACCTTTTGCCATTCCCTAGCTTGTGGTGGACACTTTGGGCCACAACGGACAGCTAGAAAAGTACTAGACTCAGGCTTTTATTGGCCTACAATATTTCGTGATGCACACAGATTATGCATAACTTGTGAGCAGTGCCAAAGAATAGGGAGTATTTCGCGCAGAAATGAGATGCCCCAACAACCACTTCTCTTTTGTGAGGTATTTGATGTATGGGGTATAGACTTTATGGGTCCATTCTCTATCTATTTTAGCTTTGTTTACATTCTGCTAGCTGTTGATTATGTTTCAAAATGGGTGGAGGCAAAAGTCACTCGTACTGATGATGCTCGAGTTGTTGCAAATTTTATCAGGTTTAACATTTTTAGCAGGTTTGGCATTCCTAGAGCTCTAATTAGTGAACAAGGTACTCATTTTTTGCAATCGCACAATGGAAGCCCTACTCCGCAAATATGGAGTCATGCATAAAGTCTCCACCCCATATCATCCTCAAAGAAATGGTCAAGCTGAAGTTTCTAATCGAGAGATCAAGAAAATCTTAGAGAAAACAGTTCAGCCTAACAGGAAGGATTGGAGCTTGCGCCTTGTTGATGCGTTATGGGCATATAGGACAGCCTACAAGTCACCCATTGGCATGTCTCCCTACAGGATTGTCTTTGGTAAAACATGTCATCTTCCAGTTGAATTAGAGCATAGAGCATTTTGGGCAGTAAAGAAATGCAACATGGATTTAGACCAAGCAGGAATCCATAGGAAGCTTCAATTGCAGGAACTTGAAGAAATTCGATTAGAAGCATACGAAAACTCCAAAATTTACAAAGAAAAGGTCAAAGCTGTTCATGACAAAAAGTTGGCAAGAAAGGAGTTTTCCGTTGGACAAAAAGTTCTCCTTTTCAATTCTCGGCTAAAGCTTATGCCTAGTAAGCTACGCTCTAGATGGTTTGGACCATTTGTAGTTACTAATATTTTTCCTTATGGTGCAGTGGAAATAAAAAATGAGGTAACTGAAAAAATCTTCAAGGTGAATGGACATCGTCTTAAACCATTTTTCGAAGGTTTTCAAAAGCACACGGTAGAAGAAGTGCATTTGCACAATGCCACATACTTGCAATAAATTCAAGAGAAGTCTCTCTCTCTCTCTCTCTTTCTCTCTCTCTCTCTTTCTCTCTTTCTCTCTCCCTCTCTCACATTCCTCGCTTATAAGTTTTAACTAATCTCTCAACTTCCTTCTTCACCTCTTAAATCATCCCAACTATTACACCACATTGAGCTTTCAGGAATAATAACTTGAGTGTTTTAAGAAAAAAATGGAGAAAGCTCTCACCAGGATCAAAATTTTGTTCCCTACTCTCCCCAGAAATTTTCTTAAAGACATTTACAATTGCAGACTTGAACGATTGAGGGCATTAACACTCTTAGGCCTTCCAGAAGATGTCCGTTGGATCATTGAAGCTAAGGTACGTTTAGCAGGTGAATTTCAAGAATCATTTGTTAAAAACATGCCAGGTATGGGAAGAAGTTCCTATGCAAAGAAGAGAAGGGCAAAAAGAATTGGAGTTTGCTACAGGTGTGCAAGATGGACCTGTAACACAAAATGCAAGAACCCTGGAATGGTTTCAAGAAATCGAGAGGACAAAATTCAATTCATAAAGGATGGACTGAGTAAGGAGTCATTGGATGATATCATTCAGACTCTTGAGACGCATCCTAGTGGGCATGTACAAGGAGTCCTTCTTGATTTGTTTGAACTGTTCCGTAAGGAAAAAGCACGTTATAGTCTTGGGAATCTGACTTTAAAAGACCCTGTTGTCAGTTTACAAGAAAACTGAATGGGAAGCACATCCTCGACTCTTAGAAGGCGTTTCAGCCGTTACTGGACGTAAAACCAGAGGAAGATGTGAGCCACAATCATAACTACTGTTCATTCTCATGCGTGTATGTTTGTCATTTACATTGTCTTTTCAATTTATTGGGCCACCATTTTTTTTGAAATTTTCACCCCTGCTTAAAGTCTTTCCCCTCTGACATTCACCTTTTCCTTGAACAAAAAATTCAAACTTTTGCAACAAAAATTCAAACTTTTGCAATAAAAATTCAAACTTTTAAAACAAAAATTCAAACTTTTGCTACCAAATCCTGATCCCGCACTATTCAAGCGATCTCCTTGTCTGATATTGAGTCCCTATAAATTATCAACCTCTATGACATATTTTTTCAAAAAAAAGACAGAAACACCGTATATGGATAGGATCAATACTATCTGTGTTTTTGGTGGGTCTAACCTTGGAAAGGATGGAGAATTTCAACATGCAGCTTATACCCTTGGTAAGGTATTAGCTGCAAGAAAAATCAATCTTCTTTATGGGGGAGGGATTCAGGGTTTAAAAGGATGTGTTGCAGGATCTGCACTCACAAAGGGATGTAACGTCTTAGGTGTTGGCTTAAAAAATGAGAGCACCTCCTACTTCACCCTGGGTACTGAATTGAAGGTTGCAACCATGCATGACCGTATGAGACACATGTTGATTAATTCTAATGCATTTATTGCATTACCTGGTGGTCTTGGAACAATGGAAGAAATTTTTACCATTATATTTTGGGCCTATCGGAATTTTCATAAAAAACCTTTGGGCTTATTGAATATTAATGGCTTTTATAATGGTTTGATATCCTTTTTAGATCATGCAGTAGAGCAGGAGTTCATGCCACAATCCATGCGCAACATCATAGTATCTGCTTCAACTGTTGAACAGCTACTTGAGATTTTGCAAAATCCTACATCTGAGCTCAGTCAAGCAATGCAGCTGGTGAACCAACCAAATCAGGATGGCAGAGACAAAAGAGAACTAAATACCACTTTTCGGTTATAACTTTTCCTTACTTTGGTGGTTTTCTTACATTTCTTTTCCTGCTATATGAAATTCCATCTAAGACATTGGGGACAATGTCTTGGATAGGTTGGGGGGAGGATGGTCCGATATAAAAGAAAAATTAAAAAAAAAACCCAAAAAAAAACAAAAAAAAACAAAAAAATTAGGTTAGAATCATAAACTTGCTTTGAGTATGATGGCTGAGTAAGGAGTTACACTTGACTCTTGATACGCATCTTATGATTAAAAAAAAAATTGAATGTGGAAGTTTGTTGTTCTTTAGATTTCATAAAATAATTGAAGCAAAATGATTTACATTTCGAGATTAATTAGTTTGGCAACACATATTTGAACTGGATAGATTAGATTTGATAAATATATTACCTGTGAGATTTTGAGCCTTATTATTATTTTCTTTCTTGTGTGATTTTCATCCATGGAATATGTTAATTCAGAACTTGCATTGATTCTTTTTGAAGCTACATTTTCACATGAATTGTACAAAAATGATTGAGGCACTGTTTTTTTGAACAAACCACTTGGCCAAATAACCAAACCATATAATTTTATCCTTTGATCAACCCTTTGAGCCGATTAGCCTTTTCTTCTTTTTAGCTCACCACAAATAAAAAAAAAAAACTTTGTCTGACCATAGAAGGTGAGGAATACTGGATTTATCATACCATAAGTGTTTCAATAAGTGTGGGGGAGATTATTGTTGTGTTCATTAATATCATGGTTGAAAAAAAAACTGAAGCAATAAATTAATAAATAAACTATTATATTGAAAAAAAAAGAAAAAAAAAGAATGAAGAAGTGATATCTGTTTCTCACACTTGCACTTAGACTCAGTTCTCAATCCTCACCATTTTCCTTGGTCTAACATTGTATCTCTTCAATATATCATTTCATCTTTCTAATCCCGTTATAACTAAAATAAAGACCTCTTGATTTGTGCATTGCATGTGTACATAGTAGTAGAGAAGTAGAAGATATGCAAGCCTATGATAGTTCATCTTTCATGGATTGAATTTGAGAGAAACACTTACCAAATCAAATACTTGAGAGATTCAGAGTATATCATGTGAGGTTTTATCTTTCTCAATCTATGTTTTTCAAATTAAAGTTGCCTTTCTAAGTAATTTCAAAAATGTGAAGAAAGAATGCTTCATGAAATTTTGTGAATTCTTGAGAAATCAACTCAAAACTTTGATGTTCTTTAAAAAAAAAAAAATAGTCACAAATCCTTAACTTAAGTTTGCCCGAGACGTGCAACAGATAAGTGTGGGGGAATTTGATAAGCATAAATTTCATAAATAATTATCTCTCACTTTTATCTCATTAAGACTTCTTATATGTTCAATTAAGTGGTCTTTGTCATATTTTATGCGTTTGGGTTCATATGAAGTTTAATTGAATTTCTTTGCTTACCCGATTAAAATGACACTATTATAGTATTTTGAGCATAATAGGAGTTTTAGACATCCAAAAATCATGAAATCTGTCTTGAATGAAAGCTTAAAGAAGTGTCCACAGTTACAAAGCAAGAGCAGACTCTAAATGGGATGTTTAGGACTCTGAAATTATCTCAAAAGATGAGATAGTGTTGCTGACGTGGAATTTGAACAGTGTGCAAAGATCCAGCCATATCTTGAGATACAGAAGTCATATTGAGATGAAATCAAATCTGTTGGACAGCTAAGATCCGGGGCTACAACTTTTGTTCAGAAGTCAAGCTCTAATTCGGACATGTGAACATCCGAAATTGCAGTGCAAGAAAGTCAAAATTGTTGTGCTCATTGATGACAAAAATTCAAAAGTGTTTTGCATTTTCAACAAAGCCCATGTGAAAGCAATAAAAGGGTAGAAAAGTAATATCCTAGTTGGTGACTTTCTGAAGATGATGCCTCAAAATCCTCTATAAATAGAAGGGTTTACAAGAGGAGAAACACACCATTTTGGAGATTAACTCCAATACCATTTTCTTTCTTTCTTTCTTTCTTTCTTTCTTTCTTGTTAGTTTTGCCTCCTACATGGAAGGCTTAGGTTTTCTTTCTTGTTAGTTTGCCTCCTACATGGAAGGCTTAGTTTTTTCTTTATTGTTAGTTGCCTCCTACATGGAAGGCTTAGGATTTATTTGTTGTTAGTTGCCTCCTACATGGAAGGCTTAGGATTTATTTGTTGTTAGTTTGCCTCTTTCTTTGTTGTTAGTTTGCCTCCTTCATGGAAGGCTAGGTTTGTAGTTTCAATTCAAGGATTCAAACTATTTTTATTTTAACTTTGAGGTCTTGATCTTTATTTACATGCTTATTAAGTGGTTTCTAGTCTACTTCACTATATCTTCAATTTTATTCTTTAATCAAAGTTTGATCGGTTGACGTATTTTGATTAATGCATAATTGATTTATAATTGGTTTTTGATTGGTAAATCATTTTCCAAAAGTTTGAAAAGTAGAAATTAAGTAATTGAATTGAAGGTTTTCATTTTATTACTTACTTCAACTGAATTCTGATTGTGAAATTGGTTTAAATAAAAGATTAAGTGGTTACTAAATCTTGTTGATCATAATCAATTGAATCCTGAGAGGTTTCTCAGTAGAGAATTCAAGGATCATTTTAGGGGTTCCAGATGATCCTAGGTTGATAAACACAATGCATGATTTTTGTGATCAATGATTAGTTAAGAAAATAGCCTCTGAATTCCTTGAGTTGATAATTGTTAAGTGAAATTAATTTCATTCTGTATTTTGCATTTAGAACTCAATATCAATCTTTACAAAATCCCCCTGTTCTAATTTTCTCCTAATTTGCTTAAGAATATGAAATGGTCTTTGGGAGATGACCTAGGTTGCACCTTATACTATACCAATAGTTTGGGGAAAATCTAGAAATTATTTTTGCGCGTTTGCGACGAGCGTGTCAATGACCTTACCAATAAACCTTAATCATAGAATCCTATCTTAATAGGAAGGGTAAGAGTAAATTCATTGCATTTAAATCTTCCACGTAAGAATCTTGGAAGGATAGGAAGAAAGGCTCTAGTTTTAAACCTAGAGACCAAAAATATGTAAAAGAGTCCAAGGAGTCCAAGGGAAAAACTCATAGCTTTCCCTCAAGTAATGAATCCTTCATTAAGTGTTTTAAGTGCCTAGGAATATGCCACATAACCTCCTAATTCCCAAATAAAAAAATTATGATCCTTAGGAACAATGTGATTATTCAACTCTCTAAAGTTTACTTTTATTGGAAGAAAACACTCCTAGGATCATTCAACCACTATTGGAAGAATTTGAGGACATCTTCCATAAGGATATGTCAATTGGGCTTTCTTCCTTTAGAAACATTGAGCACCAAATAAACCTAATTTCTGGTGCCTCTCTATCTAATAGGTTAGCCTATAGGAGTAACCCTAAGGAAAAAAGAACCAAAAATAGTTAGTGACTTCTAACTAAAGGGTGGGTAAAGGAAAGCCTCAACCCCTATATTGTGCATGTCCTACTATTCCAAAAAAAAATGGTAGTTGGAGAATATACATGGATTATAGGATTATCAATCAAATCACTATTAGGTGTAGATACCTTATACATAGGTTAGATGACCTTCTAGAATACTTTCATAGATCTTGTATCTTTTCTAAGATAGACCTTAGATCTGGCTAACACCAAATCAAGAAGCGAGAGAGGGATAAATGGAAGGTAACCTTTGAGACTAAATTTGGTCTATATGAATGGTTAGTCATGTTTTTTGGGCTAACCAATGCTTCCAGCATATTCATGAGGCTCATGAATCATGTGCTTAGGAACCTCATTAGAAAATAGATAATAGTATATTTTGATGACATCTTAATATACTCTAAAAGTAAGAAGGAGCATGTTAGGAATGTTAGGGCAGTTCTCTTGATCCTATGGGAGGAGAAGTTATTTGCTAATTTGGACAAATGTTCATTTTTCTTGGACCAAGTCATATTTCTAAAGTTTGTAATAAGCAAGGATAGGGTTTAGTAGATCAAGAGAAAGTTAAAGTCATCCAAAAGTGGCCAAATCTCTAAAACCCAAGAGAAGTTAGGAGTTCTCATGAGCTGTTAAGCTTCTATAGGAGGTTTGTTAGAGATTTTAGCATCATAGCTTCACCCTTGAATGAACTTGTTAATAAAAATGTCAAATTTAATTGGGGAGAAAAACAATAGCAAGCTTTTGATACTTTGAAAGCTAAGGTTCCAGTTCTAGCTAGCCTAATTTTGAAAAATCCTTTGAGTTAGAATGTGATGCCTACAATATAGTGTTGGAGCAGTCCTTCTCTCAGGACACCCCATTACCTACTTCAGTGAAAAACTGAAGAGGGAGCTCTTAACTATCTTATATATGATAAAAAGCTTTATGCTTTTATTATGGCCCTACAGACATGGCAAAACTATCTATTGTCCACGGAGTTTGTGATCATGAGTCGCTAATGTAAACACACATTTATGTCTGAGGCCTCCAATTGTAAAATTAATCGAGAAACCCATGCTGATAAATAAATAGGAAAATAGAAAACAGAATAGGCAGGAAACAAATACAGAATAAACAGACAAACAGAGAAACAGAAAATAATAAATATATATATATATATATATATATATATATATTAAATAATAAGAGGAAAATTTGAAAAAAAAAACAATAAATATGAAAAAAGCAGAAAAAACAAAAATAAGTAAAAAGGAAAAAGTAGGAAAACTTGGATTAATAACCAAAAATACATAAGGAAAAAATATATAGCAAAAATGGAAAAAGAAAAAATCTAAAATTGAAGAATGGATAAGGAAGAAAGAAAATTTGAAATAAATATAATAGGAAAAAATAGAAAAAATAAAAAATAATAAAAACAATAATAATAATAGTAATAAAGAAAATAAAAAAAACTGAAAATACATAAATAAAAGAAAAAACAAAAAACAGAAAAAACTAAATAAGAAAAAACAAGTTAGAAAAAGTATAAAATCAAAAGAAAAATCTGAAATAGAAATAATAGATAAATAAATAAAATATATATAATAAAAATAAAAAAGGTATACAAGATAAATCTGAAATATAAAGAAAAATAAAATCTGATTAAAAATTAAATAAACAGAAAATTACAAAAAAAAACAGAAAAAAGAAAATAGTAAGTTTTTAATAAACAAAATAAAAAAAACAAAAAAAAAACAAACTTAAAAAGAAAGAAATGAACAAAGAATAATAGGAAAAAGGAAATAAAAAATAAAAAAATAATAGAAAAAAGGAAATAAAAACAAAAAAGAAAATATGAAAAAAGAAAAAAAAGAAGAAACAAATGAAAACGGAAAAAACAGATTTTTAACTAAAATAGGGCTGAAGGGGGTTTTTTTTTTGGAGGGACTGGTTCTTGCAACTGGAGAGGGGGAAGGCTTCTGGTTTCTGGAGAAGAAATAAGCTCGGTGCTGAGGGAGAAGATCGAGGAAGAAATGATTCTTGCATGCTCAGAGGACCCTCTTTCTTCTGTGAGAACGGATCTGCTCTGCCAAGTACATACCTCCATACAGGTTAGTGAGAACCTCCTTCCTTTATGCATCTCACATTGATATACCTAAAGGCTAGCAAGAACTTAGGTTGACGATAACTAATTCAGTCTAGTCTCAAATTAATTCCTCTAAGTGAATCTTGATCAACTATAAACATAGTTGACCCATGACAAATGCTCTGGTCCGAATGGATAGGTATGGGTTCCCATGAAAACAAATGTTCTTCTTGGGGTGATTCATGTACAATCTGGGTAAGCCTCTGATTTCTTCCCGGAATCCGAAATAAGTATGATTTTCTATTAGTGCATGGGGACTTTGTTTTGCTCCCAAGAAAGCATTCAACATGATCCTTTGGGTTTGAACTATGAACTCTGTTCTCTGAGGAGATTGCAAGAACACGGGATTAATATGGCAGGATTGAAAGAACCCGAGAATTAAAGAAGTCCCGAGCTATATCCAGTGAGCATCCTTGTTTATCAATACTGGCCTATTGACTCGCTAGCTTTACATAAGACGCACCATGAAATCTCCGTCCCTTTTACATTAATCCATGACAACATATGGATGCTAAGTGCCCTGTAGAAGTTTAAGGGTGAGAGCTATAGGTTTTACCTCGCTCGTCGCACCACTTTGCATAATCCCAGGGATCAGCGTTCTTGGTGCTAAGGGATGGAGTTGAAACTTCATCAGAGGCGGAGTGAATTTGATGCTAACATCTATGAGAAAACATCAGTAGGATTACACAGATTTCGTTCCATCAAATAGAAGTAACTTCTAATATGAATTCGTCATGTCTTAGTTCTGCTGTAATAGAGCTTAAAAATCAAGTCCTAGCTAGGATGCAGATTCCATTCTGGTCATGAAAAGAAGAATCCCTGGAAGCCTTAATTAAGTCACGAGCCATTTGAAAATGTTGGATCGGCTGGAATACCATGGCATCAGGCTTATAGTCCTGATACATTTCGAGCTTCATATTTAGTCAATATCTTAAGACAATTTGACCTGTGAAGGACAGCTAAGTGCCATTAATTGAAAACATTAAGCTTAGAGCCAAAAAAGGACCACTGGATTCCTCACTTAACAGTGCAGACTAACATGACCTACGAAGGAACTAACTACAAGGCAAGGTGGTTTTCTACTTTGAATTGCTTGCAGAACAACATTAGGTACCAATTGTGGGGGGTCTGGCACAGGATATGCAAGGTCCTCCTCCTCCTCTGATATAGTCCAGAAAAAAACCTGCGAATTATAGGGAGTCAAGCAATAGGTTCTGTCTTTTGGATTCAAGGGGTAACACATTAGAAAGCTAAGTATTGCATTAAGTTCTACATAACTGTTCACCCCTCCCCCAAAAGCTGTTTAAATTAATTATGGAGGGGTTATTGGTTTAAATCTAGAGCCTAGCTTAATGGATCACTTCACTGTTTTGTGGTGCCCAAGACCAGGGTTCGAATCCCAGGTCCAATCCCTTTTGAATTAAATGGTTATTAACTTTCCTTTGTGTATATATTTATATTTGCACTGATTCTGCTCAAATATCACAATGCGGTTTAGTGGTTGGCGCACCTCCACGAGTTCTACGACCTGCCTTCGAACCCCAAGCTTGACATTTTGGTTTAATTGATTGAAAAATTCCCTACAATACCAAAACTGCCCCCATAGTTTCATAAATCCCTATTCTGTCCCTAAAATTCCCTACAATACCATTAATTCCAATTACCAAACTGCCAATTGCCAAAATTCCAGATTTGCCCCTCCAATTTCCAAAATTACAATTTGACCCCTAGACTTCTCAAATTTGCAACTAAACCCCAAATTTTCCAAAAATTTAAAATTATTTTCTCTCCAAAATTCCAATAAAGTTCCTTTCTTCAAAATTCAAATTCTTTCATTCTTTAAATCCAAATCAAATTCTTTCATTCTTTAAATCCAAACCAAATTCTTTCATTCTTTAAATCCAAATCAAATTCTTTTTTTTTTCAAAAAATATAAATCAAATTATTTTCTCTTCAAAATTCATATCAACTTCTTCTCTCTTCAAGATTCAAATTTCATTCTTTAAATCCAAATCAACTTCTTCTCTCTTCAAAATCTAAATCAAATTCTTTTTCTTCAAAATTCCAAAAATCCAAACTAAATTCTTTTTCCCCCAAGTTCAAACCAAGGCTCTCTTTCTTCAAGCTTTTAAATCAAGTTCATATTCCTCAAGTAATGCCAAGTTTGATTCTTTTCTTCTAATAAAACAAAATCAAATTCAAGTTTGATCCTTTTTCTCTCAAGTTTCTAAAACAAATTCAATGACGTTTCAAATCAAATCGAGTTCAAATGCTCAAGTTCAAGTCTAATTATTTTTTACAAATTAAAATTTATTTTTGAATCTCCAGTCTCACGCAATGAACCTCTCACGCAATGAACCTTAGGGACGAACTGGTAGCTTTTTCTGTTGTTCGCTTCCTAGGAATTCATATGGGTCCCAAGTGCAGCCGTAGTTGTCTTGGTGACACGCTCGTCGCAAACGTGCAAAAATAATTTCTAGATTTCCCCCAAACTATTAGTATAGTATAAGGTGCAACCTAGGTCATCTCCCAAAGACCATTTCAGATTCTTAAGCAAATAAGGAGAAAATTAAAACAAGGGGATTTTGTAAAGATTTGATATTGAATTCTAAACACAAAATACAGAATGAAATTAATTTCACTTCACAATTATCAACTCAAGGAATTCAGAGGTTATTTTCTTAACTAATCATTGATCACTAAAATCATGCATTGTGTTTATCAACCTAGGATCATCTGGAACCCCTAAAATGATCCTTGAATTCTCTACTGAGAAACCTCTCAGAATTTAATTTATTATGATCAACAAGATTTAGTAACCACTTAATCTTTTATCTAAACCAATTTCACAATCAGAATTCAGTTGAAGTAAGTAATAAAATGAAAACCTTCAATTCAATTACTTAATTTCTACTCTTCAAACTTTTGGAAAATGATTTACCAATCAAAAACCAATTATAAATCAATTATGCATTAATCAAAATACGTCAACCGATCAAACTTTGATTAAAGAATAAAATTGAAGAATATAGTGAAGCAGAGTAGAAACCACTTAATAAGCATGTAAATAAAGATCAAGACCTCAAAGTTAAAATGAAAATAGCTTGAATCCTTGAATTGAAACTACAAACCTAGCCTTCCATGAAGGAGGCAAACTAACAACAAAGAAAAACTAAGCCTTCCATGTAGGAGGCAACTAACAATAAAGAAAAACTTAGCCTTCCATGGAGGAGGCAACTAACAATTAAGAAAAACTAAGCCTTCCATGTAGGAGGCAAACTAACAAGAAAGAAAAACTAAGCCTTCCATGTATGGGGCAAACTAACAAGAAAGAAAGAAAGATGGAAAATGGTATTGGAGTTAATCTCCAAGTGGTGTGTTTCTCCTCTTGTAAACCTTTCTATTTATAGAGGATTTTTGAGGCATCCTCTTCAGAAAGTCACCAACTAGGATATTACTTTTCTACCCTTTTATTGCTTTCACATGCGCTTTGTTGAAAATGCAAAACACTTTTGAATTTTTGCCACCAATGAGCACAACAATTTTGACTTTCTTGCACCGCAATTTCGGATGTTCACATGTCCGAATTAGAGCTTGACTTCTGAACAAAAGTTGTAGCCCCGGATCTTAGCTGTCCAACAAATTTGATTTCATCTCAATATGACTTCTATATCTCAAGATATGGCCGGATCTTTTCACACTGTTCAAATTCCACGTCAGCAACACTATCTCATCTTTTGAGATAATTTCGGAGTCCTAAACATCCCATTTAGAGTCTGATCTTGCTTTGTAACTATGGACACTTCTTTAAGCTTTCATTCAAGACAGATTTCATGATTTTTGGATGTCTAAAACTCCTATCATGCTCAAAATACTATAATAGTGTCATTTTAATCGGGTAAGGAAAGAAATTCAATTAAACTTCATATGAACCCAAACTTATAAAATATGACAAAGATCACTTAATTGAACATATAAGAAGTCTTAATGAGATAAAAGTGAGAGATAATTATTTATGAAATCTATGCTTATCAAATTCCCCCACACTTATCTTTTGCACGTCTCGGGCAAACTTAAGTTAAGGATTGATGACTATTTTTTTTTTTTTTTTTAGATATCAGACCATCCTCCCCCCGAACCTATCCAAGACATTGTCCCCAATGTCTTAGATAGAAATTATATAACAGGAAAAAAAATGTGAGAAAACCACCAAAGTAAGGAAAAGTTATAACCGAAGAGTGGTATCTGGTTCTCTTTTGTCTCTGTCATCCTGATTTGGTTGGTTCACCAGCTGCATTGTTTGACTGAGCTCAGATGTAGGATTTTGCAAAATCTCAAGTAGCTGTTCAACAGTTGAAGCAGATACTATGATGTTGCGCATGGATTGTGGCATGAACTCCTGCTCTACTGCATGATCTAAAAAGGATATCAAACCATTATAAAAGCCATTAATATTCAATAAGCTCAAAGGTTTTCTATGAAAATTCCGATAGGCCCAAAATATAATGGTAAAAATTTCTTCCATTGTTCCAAGACCACCAGGTAATGCAATAAATGCATTAGAATTAACCAACATGTGTCTCATACGGTCATGCATGGTTGCAACCTTCAATTCAGTACCCATGGTTAAATAGAAGGTGCTCCCATTTTTTAAGCCAACACCTAAGACGTTACACCCCTTTGTGAGTGCAGATCCTGCAACACATCCTTTTAAACCCTGAATCCCTCCCCCATAAACAAGATTGATTTTTCTTGCAGCTAATGCCTTACCAAGGGTATAAGCTGCATGTTGAAATTCTCCATCCTTTCCAAGGTTAGACCCACCAAAAACACAGATAGTATTGATCCTATCCATATACGGTGTTTCTGTCTTTTTTTTTTTGAAAAAATATGTCATAGAGGTTGATAATTTATAGGGACTCAATATCAGACAAGGAGATCGCTTGAATAGTGCGGGATCAGGATTTGGTAGCAAAAGTTTGAATTTTTGTTGCAAAAGTTTGAATTTTTTGTTCAAGGAAAAGGTGAATGTCAGAGGGGAAAGACTTTAAGCAGGGGTGAAAATTTCAAAAAAAAATGGTGGCCCAATAAATTGAAAAGACAATGTAAATGACAAACATACACGCATGAGAATGAACAGTAGTTGTGATTGTGGCTCACATCTTCCTCTGGTTTTATGTCCAGTAACGGCTGAAACGCCTTCTAAGAGTCGAGGATGTGCTTCCCATTCAGTTTTCTTGTAAACTGACAACAGGGTCTTTTAAAGTCAGATTCACAAGACTATAACGTGCTTTCCTTACGGAACAGTTCAAACAAATCAATAAGGACTCCTTGTACATACCCACTAGGATGCGTCTCAAGAGTCTGAATGATATCATCCAATGACTCCTTACTCAGTCCATCCTTTATGAATTGAATTTTGTCCTCTCGATTTCTTGAAACCATTCCAGGGTTCTTGCATCTTGTGTTACAGGTCCATCTTGCACACCTGTAGCAAACTCCAATTCTTTTTGCCCTTCTCTTCTTTGCATAGGAACTTCTTCCCATACCTGGCATGTTTTTAACAAATGATTCTTGAAATTCACCTGCTAAACGTACCTTAGCTTCAATGATCCAACGAACATCTTCTGGAAGGCCTAAGAGTGTTAATGCTCTCAATCGTTCAAGTCTGCAATTGTAAATGTCTTTAAGAAAATTTCTGGGGAGAGTAGGGAACAAAATTTTGATCCTGGTGAGAGCTTTCTCCATTTTTTTCTTAAAACACTCAAGTTATTATTCCTGCAAGCTCAATGTGGTGTAATAGTTGGGATGATTTAAGAGGTGAAGAAGGAAGTTGAGAGATTAGTTGAAACTTATAAGCGAGGAATGTGAGAGAGGGAGAGAGAGAAAGAGAGAGAGAGAGAAAGAGAGAAAGCGAGAGAGAGACTTCTCTTGAATTTATTGCAGGTATGTGGCATTGTGCAAATGCACTTCTTCTACCGTGTGCTTTTGAAAACCTTCGAAAAATGGTTTAAGACGATGTCCATTCACCTTGAAGATTTTTTCAATTACCTCATTTTTTATTTCCACTGCACCATAAGGAAAAACATTAGTAACTACAAATGGTCCTAACCATCTAGAGCGTAGCTTATCAGGCATAAGCTTTAGCCGAGAATTGAAAAGGAGAACTTTTTGTCCAACAGAAAACTCCTTTCTTGCCAACTTTTTGTCATGAAGAGCTTTGACCTTTTCTTTGTAAATTTTGGAGTTTTCGTATGCTTCTAATCGAATTTCTTCAAGTTCCTGCAATTGAAGCTTCCTATGGATTCCTGCTTGGTCTAGATCCATGTTGCATTTCTTTACTGGCCAAAATGCTCTATGCTCTAATTCAACTGGAAGATGACATGCTTTACCAAAGACAATCCTGTAGGGAGACATGCCAATGGGTGACTTGTAGGCTGTCCTATATGCCCATAACGCATCAACAAGGCGCAAGCTCCAATCCTTCCTGTTAGGCTGAACTGTTTTCTCTAAGATTTTCTTGATCTCTCGATTAGAAACTTCAGCTTGACCATTTGTTTGAGGATGATATGGGGTGGAGACTTTATGCATGACTCCATATTTGCGGAGTAGGGCTTCCATTGTGCGGTTGCAAAAATGAGTACCTTGGTCACTAATTAGAGTTCTAGGAATGCCAAACCTGCTAAAAATGTTAGACCTGATAAAATCTGCAACAACTCAAGCATCATCAGTACGAGTGGCTTTTGCCTCCACCCATTTTGAAACATAATCAACGGCTAGCAGAATGTAAACAAAGCCAAAAGAGACAGGGAATGGACCCATAAAGTCTATACCCCATACATCAAATACCTCACAAAAGAGAAGTGGTTGTTGGGGCATCTCATTTCTGCGCGAAATACTCCCTATTCTTTGGCACTGCTCACAAGTTATGCATAATCTGTGTGCATCACGAAATATTGTAGGCCAATAAAAGCCTGAGTCTAGTACTTTTCTAGCTGTCCGTTGTGGCCCAAAGTGTCCACCACAAGCTAGGGAATGGCAAAAGGTAAGTACAGACTGAACTTCATGATCTGGAACACATCTTCTAATGATTTGATCACTACATGTCTTCCAAAGGTATGGTTCATCCCATATGTAGTGTTTGGCATCACTTTTCAACTTGGCAATTTGCGATTTGGTGAAGTGCTTGGGTATTTCTTTAGCAACCAGATAGTTTACCAAATCTGCATACCAAGGATCCTTCCCGTGCAAATGATAGAGATGCCCTTCTGGGAATGAATCTACAATTGAAGTTTCTTCACAAGGTTGCTGGATCCGACTTAAATGATCTGCTACAAGGTTCTCTGCACCACTCTTGTCTTTGATCTCTAAATCAAATTCTTGCAACAAAAGCATCCAACGAATTAGTCTTGGCTTAGCATCTGCCTTCTTCAGCAAGTATTTCAGAGCTGCATGGTCAGAGAAGACAATAACTTTAGATCCAAGCAAATAGGAGCGAAATTTATCTAATGCAAACACAATTGCCAAAAGCTCCTTCTCAGTAGTTGTGTAATTGGATTGGGTTGCATCAAGTGTGCGAGAGGCATATGCAATGACATGAGATCTCTTGCTAACTCTTTGAGACAGTACAGCACCAAGGGCATAATTAGATGCATCACACATTAATTCAAATGGAAGCGTCCAATTAGGTGGTTGAATGATGGGAGTGGTTGTCAACCGCTTCTTTAGTTCATCAAATGAATCCTTGCATGCTTGATCAAACACAAATTTGGTATCTTTTTGTAGTAGTTTAGAAAGAGGTTGTGCAATCTTACTAAAATCCTTGATGAATCTTCTGTAAAAACCTGCATGACCAAGTAAAGAACGTACTTCTCACACAGAAGTGGGGTAAGGTAGAGAAGTAATAATGTCTATCTTGGCCTTATCAACCTCTAAACCTTTGCTAGATACCAAGTGTCCTAAGACTATACCTTCTGTTACCATGAAATGACATTTTTCAAAATTCAAAACCAGGTTAGTCTCAATGCATCTGTCCAAAACTTTAGAGAGGCTTTCTAAGCATGCATCAAAAGAAGAACCATATACAGTGAAGTCATCCATAAACACTTCCATGCAACTTTCTAAGAGATCGGAGAAAATGCTTACCATGCATCTTTGAAAGGTTCCAGGGGCGTTGCATAGACCAAAAGGCATCCTTCGATAGGCAAAAGTACCAAAAGGACAAGTGAAGGTGGTCTTATGCTGGTCTTCTGGGGCTATATGTATTTGAAAATAACCTGAAAAACCATCTAGAAAGCAATAGTGAGATTTTCCTGCTAATCTTTCCAAAATTTGGTCTATGAAGGGCAAAGGGAAGTGATCCTTGCGAGTAGCTTGGCTAAGCTTCCTATAATCTATGCACACTCTCCAACTGTTTTGTATTCTGGTAGGGATTAGTTCATCATTGTGATTTTTGACTACAGTCATGCCAGTCTTCTTAGGAACTACTTGCACCGAGCTTACCCAATCACGGTCTGAGATGGGATAGATGATACCAGTTGCCAAAAGCTTACCTACTTCCTTCTTTACCACATCTAGGATGGTTGGATTCAAACGCCTTTGTGGTTGTCTAACAGGTCTGGTGTTTTCCTCCAGCAATATCCTATGCATACAAGTAGATGGGCTAATGCCTGGAATATCAGCCAAAGTCCATCCAATTGCTTGTTTATGGCTTTTTAAGGTTTGCAGCAACCTTTTCTTCTTGTTGTGGTAGAAGGTTCTTTGCTACAATGACAGGAAGCTTCTCATTTTCCCCCAAACAAGCATACTTTAGATGTTCAGGCAAAGGCTTCAACTCCAAAGGAGTTGGTTGTATTATGGAAGGAAGGGATCTATCTGAGATTGAAATGTCTGCAACACTTGCATCTAACATGTCATCTTTCAATGAAGTTTGGTCTGCAACATTAATCCTGGAACACACAATACATGGATCAAATTCATCACATGTGCAAGTAAAATTATCTAAGTAATCTAAATCAAAATCAAAAAATTCAAAAAGTAGATTGTCAATAGAATAATCATCCGCAAGAAGGTCTATGGCATCAAGTTGAAAGAGTGAATGGTTCTCTATGGGATGCTTCATGGCTTCAAATATGTTGAATTGGATTATATCATCTCCAAATTCCATAAAGAGAGTCCCTGTGTGCACATCTATCTTTGTTTTTGCAGTTTTGAGGAAAGGTCTCCCTAGGATCAAGGTTGCTCTATTGATGGACGACTCATCTTCCATATCCAAAATGTAGAAGTCAGTTGGAAAGATCAGCTTATTCACTTGAACTAGCACATCTTCAAGTACTCCGGCTGGATGTGTTGTACTTCTGTTGGCTAATTGAATCACCACACCAATTGGCTTCAGTTCTCCCAGATTCAAAGATTTATAAACTGATGAGGGCATAACATTAATGGAAGCACCTAGATCCAGCAATGCATCACCAAATGTAGAATTTCCTATTGTGTAAGGAATGGTGAAAGTTCCTGGATCTTTACATTTCTGAGGGAGGATAGGTTGAATTAAGGCAGAAACATTGCGTCCCACACTAATCTTCTCATCCCCTTTGAGTCTTCTCTTATGCGTGCACAAGTCCTTTAGAAATTTGGCATATTTGGGAATTTGCTTGATAGCATCTAGAAGTGGTATGTTGACTTCCACTTTCCTGAAAGTATCTAAAAGCTCCTTATCCAATTCTGCATGAACATTAAGCTTGGATTGGACCATTCTATTTGGAAAAGGTAAAGATACCTTCTGATCAGCACAATTTGGGGTTTTTGTCTCATCAGATGCTTCAAGTGCAGATCGTTTATGGCAAGCTTCTTTTTGTTGATCATTCGATGTCTTATCGAAGGCTGGTGTACTTTTTTCATCAAACTTTCCCTCTGATTCAGATTTCTCATCAGAGATGTCTCCAGGTGTGGAGATAAATGCTTCTTTTTGGTGTGGATTAGTCTGATTGAAGCTTTGTTGCTTTAAAATTGTAGGGTCTGTCTGCACTTTCTTCCCACTTCTCAAGGTCATGGCATTCACACTTTTGGGATTTATGACAGGTTGAGAAGGTAGTTGACCAGAACCTTGAGATTTCAATTGGTTGACAGTGGTAGCCAACTGCCCAATTTGAGTTTGTAAATCCTGAATGGTAGAACTTACATTTTGTTGAAACTGAAGATTACTGGTAGCTAATTGCTTCATCAAATCATCAAGAAAGGGTTCAGAAGCATTCGAAGGTACAGATTGCTGCATATGCTGTTGTTGTTGTCTGAATGGCGGTGGTTGGTATTTATTTTGGGAGTCAGATGTTTGAATCCTTTGTTGTTGTGGAGGACCATATCTCAAGTTAGGATGGTTTCTCCAACTAGGATTGTATGATCCAGAAGGTGGTTCAAACTTCTGTTGCTGATAATGTTGAGGAGACCTGTATTGTTGTCCTGTGCCAAAAATACCATTTACTGCAGCCTCAGGTGTCTCACTTTCTTGCAATGTTGGGCATGCATCAGTAGGATGATCTGCAGAAGTGCAGATGCCACATGTTTTGGTTTTGTCAACAACATTAAGTTGCTGTTGTTGTCCGATGGCCAACTATCTTACGATGGAGGTTAGTTCTTCAATTCTGTTCTCCAATCGTGTATGGTCTGTCTTAGTGGTCATTTCATGGACTCCTTTAGACAAGGAATTAGTTCGAGAATTGAATTGCTGAGAATTTTCTACCATGTTGGCAATCAAATCTCGAGCTGGTGTAGGAGTTTTGTCCATAAGTGCTCCACCACTAGCTGCATCAACCATGCTTCTGTCCATTGGCATGAGTCCTTCATAGAAATACTGAATCAGTAATTGATCACTGATTTGATGGTGTGGACAAGTGGCGCATAGTTTCTTGAATCTCTCCCAATACTCATAGAGAGTTTTTTGGGAGTTCTGTCTGATGCCGCAAATCTCTTTTCTGATAGCTGTTGTTCTGGATGCAGGGAAGAATTTCTCCAGGAATAATCTCTTCATATCATTCCAGCTTGTAACAGATGTTGGATGTAGATAGTACAACCAGTCCTTGGCTCCATCATTTAAGGAGAAAGGAAATGCCTTCAACTTGATATGATCTTCAGGAATTCCTTGTGGCCGCATTGTGGAACACACAATGTGAAATTCCTTCAAATGTTTATGAGGGTCCTCACCTGCAAAGCCATGAAACTTAGGTAGCAAATGTATTAATCCAGACTTTAGTTCAAATGGTGCATCAACATCAGGGTATTGAATGCACAATGGTTGATAAGCAACATCAGGTGCAGCTAATTCTTTTAAGGTTCTATCACCCATGTTCTTAGCAGAATATTTGAAACTATCAAAATTTAAAGATAAAAAATCACTACTGTTACTTTCTTGGTTATTACTGAATGAATGTCTTCTATGTGCTCTTTTCAAATGATGGAATGTTCTATCAATCTCAGGATCATATGCATATAAATTTTCAGGATTGGATCGGGTCATACACAAAAAGGTGAATTCATACAGAAGATCCAAGAATGATATACCTAAAATAAAAAAAATTGTTAGAAAGATTAAAAATTTTATACAAACTCCTAAATAAGCCTAGGAAATTAAAATGGTCCCCGGTAACGGCGCCAAATTTTTGACACGCTCGTCGCAAACATGCAAAAATAATTTCTAGATTTCTCCCAAACTATTAGTATAGTATAAGGTGCAACCTAGGTCATCTCCCAAAGACCATTTCAGATTCTTAAGCAAATAAGGAGAAAATTAAAACAAGGGGATTTTGTAAAGATTTGATATTGAGTTCTAAACACAAAATACATAATGAAATTAATTTCACTTAACAAGTATCAACTCAAGGAATTCAAAGGCTATTTTCTTAACTAATCATTGATCACTAAAATCATGCATTGTGTTTATCAACCTAGGATCATCTGGAACCCCTAAAATGATTCTTGAATTCTCTACTGAGAAACCTCTCAAAATTTAATTGATTATGATCAACAAGATTTAGTAACCACTTAATCTTTTATCTAAACCAATTTCACAATCAGAATTCAGTTGAAGTAAGTAATAAAATGAAAACCTTCAATTCAATTACTTAATTTCTACTCTTCAAACTTTTGGAAAATGATTTACCAATCAAAAACCAATTATAAATCAATTATGCATTAATCAAAATACGTCAACCGATCAAACTTTGATTAAAGAATAAAATTGAAGAATATAGTGAAGCAGAGTAGAAACCACTTAATAAGCATGTAAATAAAGATCAAGACCTCAAAGTTAAAATGAAAATAGCTTGAATCCTTGAATTGAAACTACAAACCTAGCCTTCCATGAAGGAGGCAAACTAACAACAAAGAAAGAGGCAAACTAACAACAAAGAAAAACTAAGCCTTCCATGTAGGAGGCAACTAACAATAAAGAAAAACTAAGCCTTCCATGGAGGAGGCAACTAACAATTAAGAAAAACTAAGCCTTCCATGTAGGAGGCAAACTAACAAGAAAGAAAAACTAAGTCTTCCATGTAGGAGGCAAACTAACAAGAAAGAAAGAAAGATGGAAAATGGTATTGGAGTTAATCTTCAAGTGGTGTGTTTCTCCTCTTGTAAACCCTTCTATTTATAGAGGATTTTTGAGGCATCATCTTCAGAAAGTCACCAACTAGGATATTACTTTTCTACCCTTTTATTGCTTTCACATGGGCTTTGTTGAAAATGCAAAAAACTTTTGAATTTTTGCCACCAATGAGCACAAAAATTTTGACTTTCTTGCACCGCAATTTCGGATGTTCATATGTCCGAATTAGAGCTTGACTTCTGAACAAAAGTTGTAGCCCCGGATCTTATCTGTCCAACAAATTTGATTTCATCTCAATATGACTTCTATATCTCAAGATATGGCCGGATCTTTGCACACTGTTCAAATTCCACGTCAGCAACACTATCTCATCTTTTGAGATAATTTCGGAGTCCTAAACATCCCATTTAGAGTCTGATCTTGCTTTGTAACTATGGACACTTCTTTAAGCTTTCATTCAAGACAGATTTCATGATTTTTGGATGTCTAAAACTCCTATCCTGCTCAAAATACTATAATAGTGTCATTTTAATCGGGTAAGCAAAGAAATTCAATTAAACTTCATATGAACCCAAACTCATAAAATATGACAAAGATCACTTAATTGAACATATAAGAAGTCTTAATGAGATAAAAGTGAGAGATAATTATTTGTGAAATCTATGCTTATCACTTGGACTCTGTGCATATGTGGACTGAGGATCCTTTTGTAAATAGTTTTGACAAAAACTCCATTTTAGAATTCCTAAGTCTCACGCGACGAATCCTAAGTACGAACTGGTAGCTTTTTCTGTTGTTCGGGGTTCAGGAATTTGTATAGATCCCAGTGCAGCCGTAGTTGTCTTGGATCCTGTGCATATGTGGACTAAGAATTCTCATTAAAATATTTTAAATATCCCCTTTTCAAGCTTCTCCAAAGGTCAAGCCTTCATAAACCAGAACTGCGTAAGCCTTGAGTTTTCCATTGCACTGGGGAATACGTAGAAGTAGGATCAAGTCCTGTCAGGCTAACCTCCATCAAATTATGTATTTTCGCTCTAATTAAAGGGATCAAAACAATTTTTCAAAATCACACACTCAGTTTAAGGGTACCGTTCTTCGGAACGAGCGAGTGGGGTGTCTAACACCTTCCCCACTCGTAACCGACTCCCGAACCTAAATCTCATCCTCAAGTCAGGGTTTTTTCCAAATCTTTTTCCCTTAAATAAAAATTTGGTGGCAGCTCCACATCATCAATCCAATTCATTTTCAAATTTTAGCGAGTTCGTCGTCTCATCGGAATTACGGTTGCGACAGCTAAAATACCTTAAGGCTCAAGGTAAACTTAATAAAAGACATGCTAAATGGGTATAGTTTTTGGAACAATTTCCCTATGTCATAAAACACAAAAATGGAGATAGAAACAAGGTTGTTGATACCCTTTCTAAAGGGCATTCCTTGCTAACCTCCCTAAATGTTAAACTGCTAGGATTTGAGCACTTCCTGGATTTATATGAAAGGGATGTAGAGTTTGGACAACTCTACAAGAATTGTGTCCATAAGGCATGCAATGAGTATTTTAGACACCAAGGACTCTTATTAAAACATAAACAATTATGTGTGCCTAGATACGAGGCTTCATAAGTTTGTTTTTTGCTACTTGGGTTCCTTTCTTTAATTTAGACATTCTGTCTTTGATCCACAATGTAGCAACTTTTTCAATTTTAGTCATGAATTGCTCCTTCTCAACTTAGTTTTATCATACCTACTAAAGTCCAATTGAGAATAAATGTCTGTCTTCCTTTAATCCAGTTTCCCTCCATCACCAAAAATATCGCTTTCCTTGTCACCCATCCAACAAGTCTTCAGTTGCAAATCCTTATTTGAATTTGAATTCAAATTTATGATTTAATTAATAGTAGGTGCTTCTTGCTTGAATCTTTCCTTTCTATCATTACACCTTTCATGTTCATATGAATGATTAATGATCATAAAACCATTTCCAATATCATTTAGTTCTTATGGATCAAGATAACTTCCTTCTACATTTCCTTGTAGAATGTCCATATAGTCCAATGATTATGTACTAGATGTGGAGTTGGACTCGGAGTCAAACTCCAATGACCCCCTTATGACTTCTTGAGCATGCCAAAAATCACTTATTTCACTGATAAATTTTGGAGTGAATAATTCTTCAATAATTCTAATTGAGAAGATACAATTATTAATCCGCATTTTAAGCCAACGGTTTATGATTTCTAGGGATGATGTTTGAATCAATACTCGGGAAACATATAACCGGAGCATTTTCTCTGTGCTAGTATCCATACATATATAATTTCCAAAATAACTAACCAATAAAAAGAAGAGATCTAAATTCCAAAGGTGTATTGGCATATCTTGAATCCTAATCCATGTGATCCTATCATATAGGATATCTATTTCACTCTACGAACATATTTCTTCAAAGAATATCTCCAATATCCTTTCACAGTCTTTTGTGAACTTAACCACATTCTCTCTAGGTACATGTTTTAGTAATACCAAACTCCCCTCATAGGTATGACCTTTGTCGTTGTGACCCCCTCCATTATCAACTTTCGCTGTAAGACAGTAATACCAGTATTGTTATGCATTTTCCTAATGCAATACCGGTTCAAGCATACCATATCCTCATCAGGCACAATAAATTTTAGTTTTTGCCATTCTTCTTCCTTCTATTCAGTTATCTTATTTGTGACCATTCCTCTTCCACTGCTTGTTTCCTCCTCCTTTGACCGTTTACACAAATGACACTTCTTGTCTTATGTGATTTTCCTTGTCCCATTTCTTCTTTATGTGTTTCTTCTTGTTAACTTAGCTTTCTTAGTTTAGTTCCTCTAGTAATGACATATGTTTTCCCATAGCTTGTATGTTCCAATTCGGATTTGATCCAATCTTTGTCCAAGTTCCTCGTACGCCCTATACTTTTATAAACTTTGCAAAACCAAATCACTTCCCTTGTGCATTCAATTTCTTTAGGACGAACACATCAACCACTTCATTCCATCTTCTAAATGTTATGTGTGTGAGCCAAGTCCTACATTTGTTAGTTTAACCGAGGGGGAGATGTCCTTTTTATAAATAGATGTTTAACTTTTGAATAAAGATACCTAGCCAAAAACAGAGTCTACATATTAGAAAGAGTGTAAATGAGTTATTAGATAGTACATTGTGTGACACCTCTTTGTTATTAACCATATAAAGTGGTTATCCGTATAACCAAGACAAATACATATGATTGTTATTTTAATATCTATTCTTCATATAATCATCCATAGCTTCATATTTAGTGTGTGCTTCTTCATCTTAACAAGGGTTATCACATTTTTCATCCCACAAGTATAATAAAATACTAACCACATACATAAATACATACATATGAATAACAGAGTATTCAACACAATCACTTATATAAATAATTCTTCGGTATTTAAAAAAAAAACAGGATGCAAAATCCTAGAAACTTGACTGGCCATTGAGGGTCATTACCAGAGCAAAATATATATATATATATATATATATATATATATATATATATATATATATATATATAGACACACACACATCCAACCAAACATTATAATTTTTTCAAAACAAAAGTTTGTTTTGCTTCACAGCAATTATTCAATCATCAACGCATAGATCCACTTGGGTTAGAATGGAAGTCAAGTCCTGTTCATCAATGTGGATAGCTGATACATATAGTTAAATGATAGAAATAAAACAAACAGAGGAAATGAGAATTTTTAAATATCCATGTACATGAATATTAAAATATTAAGTTAAAGTATCTATAACCATAACGACATAAGTGTTTATCCTAACGTAATCAAGAGTAAAGTTAATTTAATAATTAACATATACAAGGGTTAATACAATATTTATGTCATACATGAACGCATATGACGAACCTTCATGTTCTCAAAGAGTTTCATAACAACTATCATTGAGTCTTTCCAAAACTTCGGTCTATCTTAGACTCAAAATGTCATGAATGTGGACCCGTGTCTAATATCCTGGGAAGTTGTCAAGACCCTGAATTTTCACATAGTCTCTCACTGCAATTCATCAAATCTATTGGATTTCTTCTTATACCAAAGATTAATGTCCATTTGACAAATCAACAGAAAATCGATTCTTTAACCATGATAATCCTCAATACAAATCAGGACAGCCAAGTTTACAAAACATGATGATCTGGACACTGAAGAGCAACCTCGGGTCTCTTGTAAGTCATCACACTAGGCTCTTAAACAACCAACCCCCTACAATTTCTTAGTATAAATAATTGTGACTTTCCAGCTTTATTACATTTAATTTGCATGATGCATGCTTATAATAAATTTCATACATTACTCAACATGTCACATATTCACAATCCACTTTCATTTTTACCTTCAAGTCAAATTTTTTGAATGGTTCCTAGAAAAATTATGGCAGACCTTCATTTGTATTCGGACACATCTTTATCTCTTATAAGATATCATATCAACATAGGAACCATTCAAGGTAATTCCATATAAACAACTTTCTTGTCACATACATTCTCCACTAACTAAGGATATATAGTCAACGCTATATATATTTTAATCCTTAATTATCACAATTCACATACAATATGAAATATTCATATTTAAAAGATCGTCAATTCCATCGATGATCTTTTATCCTAATATTTATGGCCCAACTAAGCTCTATACAGTCAAGTATGCAATATCTCAATTCATATTCATCAAAACAAATAATTTTTATATAATTCAGCATCCTCAAAACTTTAATATAATTCAACAGACGAGATTTCATATACTTCTAAAAATTAGAGTTACTCCAAATTTCTCTCAACAAACAATTTTCAATCAATTACAATACATAGAGCTAAATATATTAATTATACATAGTAATTATAAACTATCAACATAATTAATATCTTTAGAACCATTTCAAAATTAATTATTATAATTTTTCTCAATTCAAATAATAGTTAAACTATTCTCATAAGTCAATTTTGGCTCAAGTTTAACTTTTAAGACTAAATATTTATATTTTACTTAATTTTCCTAACTCATAATCAACCACATCATTATCAAAGATTGACCTAAAATAATTAATATAACTATTAAATACTAAAATAAAAGGGATGGTTAAATTTCATCTTCAAAGTACATTCCTCTAAAATTTTGATCAATTTTAACCAAATAAACCTAAATTGAGCTAGAGGATTCAAATTTTACCATGGAATACATTACATGAATAATTTGTCCTTCCGAATACCTTTCTTATTAAGTCCAAATACCCTTAAAATGTAGAAAAAAAAAATTTAAAATCTTACTTTCAAACGTATTTCCTAAACAATTCATGACAAAAATTATTAATATAGGTTAATATTAAATTAATTAGAGTTGAAAGAAAATTTAATTTTTTCTTTCACATACAAGTTTTAGTCTAAAAAAAGAAAAAAAAATCATGAAAATTTTCAATTTCATCCCCTATGTTGATCTCGCCTCAGAGTGTTTCTCTCATCTTTCCCATTGCTATTTCTCACCAAAATGGCAACATATATTCGCCTAAAGCAAAAAAAATCCCTTTAATTGTAAGATAATGGAAATCAAGGTTTTATTACTAATTTACATATATTGATTCTATTTAAAGTTGTTTTAGCGATGGCTTGTATTACATACTTCTACGTGAATTTAGTGGGCCTTTTGTAACTTTTAAAGTTGATTCAAGTTGCCTTTTCTTGCGTGATAACTAGTCTTTATACGTTTGCTTTTAATATCAATATCAATCAATAATAAATTTTTTAGCATTATTAACTTATAATGGCCAATATTGCTTATTCCGATTTCTAAATGGGTCGATGTCTTCAATCTCTATATTAAGGAGGGAGCAGTCCAACAAGAAGGAGTCATGGTTTCTTTCTCCCTTCTATTTTTTCTCATATTATTATGTTTTCTTGTTTTGTTTTTTTTTTTCCCTATTCACTTGGACACTTGTTTTTTAGGCTCCATGACATTCTATTTTTAGAACACGGTTCAAATTTATAGATATGTTAGCTTTGGGGACCAATATGTGTAAAATTTGTTTAAGGGCAATGGTTAATCATTGCATAACAATTTTCTTCGTGTTATTTCATGGCACTGTTGCTCGAACCTATTGACAGAACTAACTATAAGTGATGGTCACAACAGATACTAATTTATTTATTTTTTGAACAAGTTGATGTTGACTATGTTCTTTTAATGAAGCTCCAACCATTCCTTTTAAGGGAGACAATGAGATTGTGGAAATCACAATCAAGGCAACTACACACTATGGAAAATACAATAAAGTGACACTTGGTCACTAACTAAACAATGTGCCCAACAACTTATTTGACCTCTTTGTTTTCAACAAATCTGCAAAGTCTATTTGGGAGATATTGGATAAGAAGCATGGGGCCAATGATGCTGAGAGAATTGCATATATGTCACTGAAAAATGGTTGCAAATATTCCAAATGATTTGATGGCAAATCATTCACGGAACAAGTACACGAGTATAAAAATTTTATTGCAGATGTGTCGAATGAAAAATATTATTTATTTATTATAATATCTTATCAAATAATCATAATAAAACATACAATATTTTAATTAAAATGGTTAACTTAAAACATTTTAAAATAATCGTCTAAAAATTTATATTAACCTTATATTAAAATTAATTTTTTCTGTTATGTGTGCTTGTATGTTTATTAATTTAATCTTATTTCACTATGAATATAATATATTGTAATATCGTATTTTTCATATTAATATATTATAGTAATAATTATTAAATAATATTTGAATTAATATTTTATTCAGAAAATATAATAATTTTGGACAACTTCTCATGCTAATTTACTATTTTTACGTAATTTAAAGTTAACATTATTCAACTATAAGTATATTATTTAATGATATCATAAACTGTATATTAATATATAAATTAAAATTTTAACCATTTAAATACTTTAAATTTATTAATAATATGAAAATTACTTTTTAATTAAAAAATAAAATATATATTTTTGACAATTTTTGCAATAACAATGTTTATTTCACACAAGTTTAAAAATAGGAACAATTGAACAACTAAAAACATGTTTATACATATAGAGAGAAATTTTTAACATTTTAATTCATAACTTATTTAATTTTTATAAATGAGTCTCTCCTTAAA
This sequence comes from Canavalia gladiata, assembly GCA_037954105.1. Lineage (NCBI taxonomy): Eukaryota > Viridiplantae > Streptophyta > Magnoliopsida > Fabales > Fabaceae > Canavalia > Canavalia gladiata. The sequence goes on from CM075662.1 coordinate 28,603,362, forward strand.
AAAATTCATTAGTCTCTAACTTTTTTATCCTCTTTCCAATTCATCCTAATTATCATTTGCAAAAAAATTAATTTATTTTAAATAAATGAAAAAAATAATTTATAAGACTTTTAAAAATAGGAACTAATATGTATTATTTTAAATTTTAGAAATAAATTCACAACATATACATAAAATGGAGGATTAATTTTCTAGTTAACACTTTATATATATATATATATATATAATTAAATAACAGGAAATTCATGACACACGTATTAGTTTTTTTTTGTTATTTTTTAAATATAACAAGAAATTTCTATTGAGGATAAAGTTTAGATTATTCTAAACATAATTTTTTCATACACTTTCATACATAAAAATGTAATAATTGAACTGTATATCATAAAGTTAATTGATTTTTTGTTCGAAAAATTAATTCACGTCAACATAGTTAACACATTTATTATGTAAATATGTTTTTAAATCTTTATTCAATAAATTTTATTAATTAACATGCTGAATAAAAAAAATTCATATTTTATATTTAATTTGTTTTAATTCCTACCATTTATTTTATAATTATGGTCTCTCATTTTCTAAATTTTGTTAGTTTTGATCCTTACCATTAAATTTTTATAATTTTAATTTTAAAAATATTTATATGTTTTAATTTGATTTCTAAATTTATTTATTTTCTTTCATTTAATATTTTTTGAGACTATTTGATTAAAAATTTTATATATTTTATTCCTAAATATGCTAATTTTATTTATATTTTATTCATATGTTGTCCAAACTTTTATGAAAAAAAATAAAATATAACTAAATTAATATCAAATTGTGTCAATTTTTTTTTTACTAAAAATATATATAATGTAACTTATAGAGGATAATTATATGTTTACTTAAACATTGTCATCACTTAATAGTAATTTTTAAAATTAACGATAAAAATCATAAAAATAAGTAGAGATTAAAATAAAAAAATAAAAAACTTTATTAAACCTAATTAATATCAACATGAAAGAGGAAAAAATATTTTCCTGGACATGTGATTAAATTAACTATAATTTAATTTATTAAATAAGCTTGAATTATTTCTTCAATAATACTATAAATAAAAAAATTTATTAATTGCCTTTTATGTGTTGCATAAATACACCGGAAAAATTTTATTCGGATTTGCAATGTAGAAGATTTAAGTGTTAAATGCAGATGTGTTTATCTTTACATTCATTTAAGGAGAAATCTTTTAACATAAGCTGTTTTTTGATTATTTTTTTCTTTGATTAGGAATCTTTATTAACGTATTTCTTTGTTTTTAAATTGAAGGAATACTTAAATTATTAGTAATTAGGATTAGCTTGTTGATGAAGGATCCATGATTAAAGTAATTATACATAATAGTTCTAGATTTAAATCTTGTTACTTTTTACGTTATAAAAAAATTAGAAAATATTTAATTAAAATTTTCTTTATTAAAGTTAAAATTAAGTAAATTCAAACTCTTGAAAATAAATATAAATTTAGACTGGAATTATTAATTTTTTAACATGGGATTATAATTTATTTTCAGTGAAACCGATCACCATTTCATAATAGTATCAATTCAGATATAATAATACTTTATGTTTAATTTTAATACACTATAAAAATAAAAAAATTAATTTATCAGTCAATTGAAAATTATAATTTTAAAATAATTATTATAAAATTTAATGATTATTAATAATATAATAATCCATATTAGATGACAGTATAAATAAATTTACACTGTTATTGTAATTTAATTTATTCACATTTTATTAAAAATTAATTTTTTAAATAATTTTGTTTGAACTTATGTATTATTCACCTAACTAAAAGTTTAGTATCTACATTTGATAAGGAGAAGTAGTTTATATAAAGTTAGTAAAACTATATAATTAAACAACTTATTGTAATATAATTGATTATAATTTAAAATATTAACTTAATATTGTTGTTGTTATCATTTTTCAATAGTATCTAATATTTTTGTGATAAGATCTTCTTACTAAAATAATTTTTTAGTAAAATTTTTCACTTCTAAAATTACGTATATATATATATATATATATATATCAGAAGAATGAATTTTTCGTTAAGACTTATTAATACATAAATTATAGGGTAAAATTTATATCATAAGAGATATATAAAGTTATCATACATGAACGAAGACTTTACATAAAATTATGTCAAGATCTAAATTATTGCATAAATATTTGTGTTAGATGGATCAAAATTTAACTTTAAGCATATTAAGGTCTAAATTATAAGATAAATATTTATATCATAAGTGTATACTGATGTCAGAACATAATTGATTGTAATTGCGTATAAATATTTAAATTATAAGGATAAATAATTGTTTTAATCAGAGTCCGAAATCTATATAAAATATTATTAATATTTCAAATTATAGGATAAATATTAACATAATAAGAAAGGAAATGAAAATTTTATATAAAATATATTAATATTTGAATCATATGTATAAATATTTAAATCATATAATAAAACTTTACATAAATATAAACGAATTTAAATTATAAAAATAAGTATTTATATTGTATAAATTAATTTACTTTTTAAACATATTAATATATATATATATATATATATTGTAAAAATAACATTTCTGTTTTACATTATATAAAAGATACATGAATGTTCTTTCATATATAAATTAATTATATAAAAAAATTTAACCTATACGGTAAGCAGGGATGGAAGTGACCAAGCCGTCCGATAGGAGCCTACGACTCGTTTAAAGCCTAATTAAGCTCGGCTCGTTTAATAAATAGATAGACTTAGACTTTTTAAAAAGTCTTTTTAGATAAACAAGTCAGGCCTAAGCTTATAAAAAAGTCTATCTAACCTGTTCAGGAGCCTATTTATATTTATATATTATATATTTATATTTATTTTAATATATTATATTTATATAATATTTATTTTATATCTTATTTACATAATATTAATATATATATGTTTTAGGCCTATTTAATAGTCTTTTTATCTTGTAAACTTTAAATTTGTAATTTTTTTAATTAATTATTTATATAAACTTTAAATTTATTTATTGATTTTTTGTAATATAGGCTTTTAAATAGGCTTACAAGCCTTATAGACCTTAAATCAAGCTAGGCTTTGACAAAAAAAAAAAAAAAACCTTTAACAGATAACAGACCCAAACTCATGCCTCAAAATTTTTAAACAGGCAATCGAACCAAATCATTTTTAAATTGCTAAATCAAAAATAACAAAAAGTGAATTATTTTATTACAGAGTTCTTTTCAACTTCTATTACTAAAATCAAATCAAACAGAATTTCACTTTTAATATATTTATATTCTTTTTCATATTATATTTTATATAAAAGCTTTTTAATTCTTTTATCTATTCTCATATATTTGCCCCTTTTTTCTTCTAAAGTTTTCTTGTTTATCAACAAATTCAACATTTTTTGCACAATTTCCTCCTCTAATTAACGTATCTTATTTATCTTCTCAACAAACGTTTGAATTTTCGGTTTTAGTGATTCATCCCTCCCTAATATAAATTAAAACATATAAAATAAATAAATAAAATTAAAAATTAAAAACAAACAAATTAATCCAAATCGAACAAAGCTCATTGTTTTAGTGTTTGGTTCAAATGATCTTTTATGAAAATAAATCGGAGACATCTGAGCCGTAACATTTCTGAGAAATGCACATGTAAAAATATTAGTCTAGGTAAGACTTGGTCGACATATGAAACCCATCCATCGTGGGGAGCAGTTGCGAAATAAAATCACCACATCAAGGGGACTCAAGCGCCAGAATCGAATCAAATAAAAAAAGTAGGGTTCTCTTCTTTCACACATTCAATTAAAATTTAAGTGCAAGAAATTAAGCATTGTATCAAATAGAATTTATTTTTTCATTCAAACGATGAAATACATTGAAGCTGACAGTATCTTTCTGCCTTGATTTTTCAGATTTTAAAACAAAATGATCGAGCAAGCATACCATCCCCAATTCAACAACCAGGGTCCTGCGAATCAAACAACAATTAAAGTTATGATCACAAATATTAAACAAATAGTACTTAGAGAGTTAGAGAACAAGTGGCGTCTATTAGTAATAGAACCGTGGTACTGTTTCACAGTCATCACCGACCTAGACATGGAATTAAGTAGAATGTATTTTGGAGAATAACTTAGGAAAAAAAAGTTATGCTTGGAATGTTATGAAAAACCGATTTGTTGGATAATTATTTTGGAAAGTAAATACCCCTCACATTATTTGACAGCTGCATTTTAGGGTCATGTTGGTGTGAATTTACATTCAAAGGCCAGTATCCCAAATCACTCAGGAACTTTTGTTGTGGGAGTGTTTGGGTCGTTGTTGTGTTTTTCATTTTAAATTTCTTTAAAAATTACAAACATGCCAGTTTATTTTCATTATGCTTCTTGTTTCCGAGTTCCTGTAAAGAAATGGTGAAAATAACATTTCCTTGTTTTTACTATCCCATTTACAAAATTTTGAAAATATGAATTAAAATGAAAACAATGTCATTTTTATAATTATAAATGAAAGCATTTCAACTGAAAACGGAAAACTTAAATATCCACTTAGAATGTGGATTAGGGTTAAGAAATAGCAAAAACGAAATTTGGGACTTTATTGAGTAAGTCCACTATTCCCTAGTCTGAATCAAGAAGATTGCTGATCCAAGAGATCTGTTGCATATAAGAATTACAGAAGCAGCTCTGTCTCCTCTCAATTCCAGGAAACTGAGAATTCTGGCCCCACTACCCATTATTTTCCAATCTGAACTCCCTGCCCTCTTTCATCCTCTTTTATTCCCAAATATTCTCTCTAACTAACTCAGTTAGACCTCCTAATCAACCAGCTGTAATTAACAGAAACCAACTCAGACATTCTGTTACTCTGTTGTCATCTCTATTATTATGCCTAACATTAACATACACCCCAGTCACTAGGGGTTTACTGACAAAATGCTACTTAATACACCTTGGTCCCAGCATCCTCTTGGAATATTGGAGAATGGAGATACATGAAGTAACTTATGGAAGGAGAGGACAGAGGAGTTGCCAAACAAAATTTGTTTAAGCACCTTTCCCAAACATGAATTTTTTTGTAGCAACCAACCTACACTTTGTTTTTTTCTTCTGTATGATTACCAAAAGTCTAAAACCTCATAGATGATAGATGATAAGTGTTTGGAAAAACAATTTTCACACATTTTTTGTTGGACAAGCCTACAAACCACTTGACTTGTCATGAACATGAACAGTCCAAATGACATGGATTCAAATGCAAAATAGTAAGAAACCAAAGACATTCAGTTAGGAAGCCTTAAAAGAAATAATTCAGTTTTACCCATCCAACACAGTAAGCACCCCTGAAAATATATCAAGTTATCAACTGAAGTATGTTATCTAAGCAACTAAAAGTAAAATCACCAAATCAAGAGGACTAAAGCACCAGTACCAGATCAAAAAGTATGTTCTTTCGCATATTCAATTATCATTTCAGTGCAAGAAAATTGATTATAGTATCAAATAAAACTTATTTTATCATTTAAAAAATTAAATACATTGAGGCTGAGAGTATTACAGTAACTTTATGCCTTAATTTTTTTTATATTTAAAAACCAAAAGTTCAAGAAAGCCAATCATCACCAATACAACAATTATCTACCAAACAGTAAGAGTAGATTAATCAGAATATCAGATATCAACCACCAGATACAGAACAAATTAGTGCTTACATATAGTTAAGAACAAGTACAAGTATTGTCCATTAACAGCAATAGAATCGTGGTACTGTTTCATCAGTCATCGCTGACAAAGAAATTGGTTACGTTGAATGTAATTTTGAAGAATAACTACGAAAAGTTTTGATGTTCAGGATGTTATGAAAAAAATGAACTGTTGGGTAATTACCCATCAAAAAGAAAATGACAGCTGCATTCTAGGGTCATGTGAGTCAATTCTATATTCAAAGCCCATCATCCCAAAATTACCTTGAACCTTTTGAGGACTGTTTGGTTTCTTGTGTTTTTCATTTTAAATTTCATTAATAATTACGAACATGCCACCTTATTTTCATTACATATCTTATTTTCTACAGGAAATGGTGAAAATAAATTTAGTTGTTTCCATCGTCTCCTTTGCAAAATTTTGAAAACATGAATTAAAATGTAATCGATGACATTTTTATAATTATAAATGAAAACATATCAACAAAAAAATGAAAATGGCAAACAAATTAAATATCCCTTTAGAATGTGGATTAGAACTAACAAACAGCAATAAGGAAATTAGGAATTTTCATCGAGTAACACCCCTATTCCCCAAATATTGTAAACCCTAAGAAAAAGGTTGCTCATAAGAATAAAAGAAGAAGCTCTGTCCCCAATGTGATCCCTCTTTCCCCATGGCCCTAACCAATTCAGTTAGAGGCTCCTAACTAACTAACCGTCATGAACAAACTAACTCAGAGATTCAACTCCTATGCGGTCATCTCTATCACACCTAACATGCACCTTAGTCACCGGCGAAAGCATAAAAACCAAGCGAATCCTAGATGTTAAAATTTCAAAACCAGTTCGAATAAAACAAAACTCTGAAAGATGTAATGTAATTGGAAGATCGGAAGAAACGGCGTCGTAGTAAAAGAGAAAATGGGAAAAGGAAGGGGACCTGGGGGAATGAATCAGTGATGCTGAGCGTGCTGCTGCTGGTGTTCGAGGTGGCGACGCTCGTGGGGGAGAGCAACGAGGTAGGAGAAGATCATGCCGCCGTAGCAGACATGGAAGAGAGGTTCAGGAGAACTGGTTTCGATGTACTTAGCATGGTAATTGTCCATGCCTCTTTGAATGGCCTTCTTGATGTAACCAAGGGAGAGCATGGGTTTCACATGCTCTGGAACTTCTGACAGCTTCTTCCCCTTGATCTCTTGGTAGAACCTCCTCAGCGCCATCGCTTCCCAACAAACCCTAGATTGGATCTCTTCAAATTCGATTTGCGATTGCTATTGCTATTGGAAATGAGAATGCTATGGATGGTTCTTTTACACTTTTACTCGTTCTAATACCCAATTGTTTCTCTAACTGCACGTGACCCGGCCCCAATGGAATGCTAACCCAACCCAATAGTGTTTTTTTTTTCTTTTTTTTTGTTTGGTTTACAATAGAAACAATTAGTTTTGAAAATAATAATAATAATTATTATTGTCTAAGATTATTAGTATTAATGGTACCCAAATGAATAAATATTAAATGTAAATATTTGTAAAAACAATATATTATAATATCTTCTTTGTATTAATTAAAAATATGATTTTATAATTAATATTAGGAACATATTTTTAACATTGTTATATTCTTTTTATGGAACAAAGAAGAAAATAGCTTCAAAAATTTTGAACAAAGAGGTATGTTTCAAATTCATAAAATCACCTATATATAAAAAACTAAATTTGTTACAAGAATATATCGAAAGAAAATAAAAATAAATATATTGAATAAAAAGGTTAATATAAAAAAATTGAACAACAAATTAGAAGGTTAAATATCAGAAACTGATGTGTTAAAATAGGTTATGGAGAAATTTTAAAACAAGTATCCTAACATTCCTTAAAGAAACAAATAGTCCAATATCACTAAGACATTTAACATCCAGTTAAACAAAAATATTTTACTTTTAATGAGAAAATCTTATCAATAGTTTTATATATTACAAATTTTTAAAATAATTTATTTATTAAATTTTTTTTATATGCATAGACTGTAAAAAAACTCAACATTTTACATAATGATATAAAAAAAATTACCATCTTCTTATTTTTATTTTGACTTAATTTATATTAAGAAAAAATGGTTTACCCTATTTTTTTTAATATGAGAACTTTTATAATGATCAATATCTATTTTTTTAAAATAAATAAAATAATATCTAAATAAATGCATTACCAATATTTATTATAGAAAAGGAAGTCAAAAGAAATTCCTCAAACCATAGTTCAAAAATTATTATTACCATCTTCAAATCACTTTATTTTACAAAATTCCTAGAAAACATTACCATTTTATGAATTTATTTTAGAAGATACAAATTTAAGAGATATAACCCATCCTATAAGAATAAAGGAAACATCTTATTCTCTAAAGCAAAAAACTTAAAAATCCTATCGATTTAGGATCGAAATCAACTTTTTTACAAACACATGTTTTACCTAAATATTTTATTGTCAAACTTATAATTATTCCAAAAGTTTACTAGTATTTTAATTTTTAATTTATTTAATTTTTACAAATTTATTGTTAATTATCTTAAAATAATATAAATTAGTTTGTTATTTTAAAAATTTTATAAATTAATCTCTTTATTTATTTAAAATTATACAAATTAATTCCTATGCAAATAATAATAAAAATAAATTTAAAAGATGATGATAAAAATTAAAAACTAATGAAGAGATTTTTTTTAAAATAAAAGATTAATTTATAAAAATTAAATAAATTAAAAATTAAAATTCTAGTAAATTTGTTATTTTAATTATAGGAGAAGTATGATATAGTACTTTTTATCTTTATCTTCTAGAATATTTTAGACTTTTTTAATTTTAAAGAGGGGTATTATTAAAGTTTCTTAAATAGCTTATCAAGTGATTTTATAAATTGGGATTAACTCCAATAATATTTTCTAGAATAATTCTTCAAAAATTTTAACATTTTAAAGATAATATTATCTTCATACAAGAGTATAAATTTATTTTATATATCATACATAAAGAAATCACGTGAATTATTTTTGTGATTATAGTTATGCTCAATTTTATGATGAAATAAGTTTGATATTTCATTAATAAATAAATTTAAAGTTAATGAAGAAGTTAAACTATGGATAGTAGATCCCCTTTTGGAGAGAGAATAATTAAATAAATACATGTGGTATCTAATGTATATGTAAGAGTAGACATGATAATAAAATTCAGATTCATAGGTACCAACTCAATTGTATTTTACAAAGATGGAATTAGATTTGAAAATATAAATACACATCATAAATCTGTTATAATAACTATAGTACCATTTAAATAAGACTATTCAATTATCATATTTTGTTAACAATATGATTTTATTATTAAATTTATTTTATTTAGAATTTTAATATCTATTTTATATTTTATCTAAATTAAAATATATTTTGTATAATATTTCTTTTAAAGTATATACATCAATGAATAATTTTTTTTGAAAAATAAGATATGCATCCCTGCAGATTCACCTAAACTCAATGAGATTGGGTTGAATTTTAAAATTTCATCCCTACTTCCCTTAAACTTGCACTAGCACATACTCGGATTTTTAATGGGATGGGCATGAGGAGAGAAAAAAGTCCACTCTTAACCTGTCTCTTGTCATACCTGTAAGAGAGAGAGAAAATAATAGAGAGATAAAGAGAAAAAGGAAATACATATGATTTGTACCCTAAACTATATCATCAGAATACAAAAATAGATAACAAACTTGTTAAAATATCTCCATTCTTAGTTGAGAACCAGGAGTTAATGATGATCCAATTTCAACTACATTTAAAGAGGAGTAGAATACTAAATTAGATATGGATCGATCAAAACTTGGATAACCAAGTCAAAATAAGGTAAAGTAAGATGAATTAAACTATAAGACTGATTCATCACTATTCAATTAAAATTATTTACAAGACAATGAAGTTGTAAACAAGTCATGTTATAACACTTTTGAATTATTCTCCTCAAAATCTTTCAAAAATATAAACCATGGTTTATTATGATATTAGCTTAGCAAATCATATGTTCAACTCTCATATGGTCTATCAAATCCTTTATTCTATTTTTTTTGTTGGATTTATATTGACACTATTTGTTGTATGTATCTCTAGGGGTAGAATTCAATTGAATCAATACTTGACTCATTCTACCAAATATTAAATCATAAAATAAAAATTATAAAAAAATTAGAATTAAGTGCTAAAGTATGGAAAATGTAATGAGAAAGATATACTTTTAAGATTTGGTGAATAAAAAAAAAGGAAAGATATTCTCTCATATAATAAACAAAAGCAAAGAAATCTCCAACCAAAATAATGAAAATAATGAACGATTGAAGGTCCAAAATTTGATCACTTTGCTTGACAAAACTTCCTAAGATGAAACTATTCTTTCAACCCACAAAATTAAAGGTTGCCTACGTATTTTTCCTTTTGTTTCTCATATATTGTAAGTTTAACAATATTTCTAAAAAAATGACGAAATAAAAATCTGGAATGACCATCTCTTTTACTATTTTATTTTTCATCCAATTATTTCCAATTGATCTAATTCAACTATGGATTGTTAAATGACATGTAAGGATATATCAACAAGTATGGAGAAAAAAGAATGAAGCCTATAAAGAGTAAAAAAATGTTCACTAAACTTTTAGGATAAACAAGGGCAAGTATGGTAAATGTCATTTTCTTGTTACAAATGTTTAAAAAGTTTTAAAGAAATTCCACTTCCAATTAACTAGATTAGAGGTTGAACAATAGTTGTTATAACTCCTTATCTACACCACACAAACAACTTTTTCCTTTATTCAACATCCATTTGCCTCACTAGAACAACTTCAACAATTTTCTAATACAAACAAAGCACCAAGTTTTTAACAAAGTTTTATGCTTTCTCCAACCATCAAATACTTACCAATCACTTTTTTTTTATAACTAGGCGTTTGGTGAACAAAAGGGTCAATACTCAATAATGTTTGGCCTTCCCATTATGTATGCATTCCTCTAAAATGGATCTTTTGATTTATATGTCATTACAAATTTCCTCTACACCAATAGAAATTTGTCACCCATACAAAATTTATCATAATTACAAGTTACCACTTGTATGTGATAAGGAAAATCAACATTAAATTTACTACGAACACTTTGCTAATTAATTTTCAAAATTTTTGCTTATGTTAGTATTAATTATGAATTTTCTACTGGTAATTCTTTATTTCTTATGTCTCTTTAATATACCTCTTTTATTTTATACTTAGTTGGCCTAATATATAATTCATTGTCGATCAGCTTTATCTATTAGTACCTTGTTGGGATTAATTAGAGTTTGAAATCTCATTAGTTTGGAATAAAAATTAGAGAATCATAAACAAGCTTCTTTTAGAAAATACATATATTCTATTCCTCTTATATGTTGTGATATTGCTTATTCTAAAAAATACACACAATATTTTGAAGCATCTATGATATATCCAAAAAAATTAGCATTTTTAAGAACCTGTAATATTAGTAAAAACCCACAGAAAATAGATAAGTTGGAATTTTAGATGAAATGAATGAGGAATGATGAAAAAATAAATAAAACTTACAAGGAGATCTTGTGAAACATAGTAGAACCATTTGGAAGACAATCTAGTGTTGCACACAAGAGAAGAATGAAGAAGAATGTAAGGATGTTCACAACAAAATCACAACAGGAGGAATTGGCTTCACACGTCTTAGTAAAACACAAATAAAATAAAGGGATGGATTACTTTTAAAGATAATTAAGGAATTATCACCATTTTCACTATTTTTGTTTTCAAAATAAGACACAAAAAATAGAGAAAATAACGTTTAAATTATTTTTAGTTTTGGACCAATTTTAGAAAATATTTTTATTGAAAACATTTTTAGATATAGTCATACATAATTGTCTATTTTTTTAAATGAAAACGAAAAATATCCAAAGTAAGCAAGCCTTAAATTTATAAAACAAAATTGGGGATATAAAGTTTCTTTTCCAAAATTAAAAATAAAATCACTCTTTAGCACTGATCTACAAGTTCTAATAGTCTTCCTATGCAATTGCATCTTATTTCCTGAATAAATGCATCACTCAACTTCTACTAGTTCCTTTAGATTTTTTAATCTTATAAGAAATTTGTAACATGGATTGTAGATTTACAATCAATCCACCATGTATTATAACAAACATCAACTATATCAGATTCATAAAAAATAAGTGAGAGTAGGTCACCTTTCTTTTTAAATCAAGATTAAAACTTAAGTCAATCATTGTTCATGTATTCTTTCCTTTTACAAAAGAAACACTTGGATTCCTTTTTTGTGCATCCTTTAGGAGACAAATTTTTCTTTCCTTTATTCTTGACTTGGTCAATATGATTCTTACCTTGAGTTATCCCATACACACTCTCATTACCTTTCATAAACAACCTTCCTTTCTCTTATACACACCTAATCTTTAGTTTATTGATTGACCATTTTATTCTTATATGTGTAATAAGAGATTTTGAAAGGCCTATACTATTGTGATAGAGAATTTAAAATATAATGCATAAGGAAAGACTCAGACACAGTAACTTCAAGAGTCTTAAGTTGAGTCGTTATATCCCTCATGTGCATGATATGTTCACGTACTTCCTTAATACTGATGAACCTTGTGGTAAAATTTTATAATTAAGGTGCTGGTAAGGGATTTACCTGATGTTGGAAATTATTTATCAATCGCTTTTAACAGGACTCAAACATTGTCATATTGCTTAACGAAATCCTAAATGTTATAAAACATGTTAGTCTTTATGAACATAACATTCACGAATAGATCGCTTCCAGTTTATATAAAGATCAATATCACCAAGCTCGTTAATCTCCATAATCAAAGGTAGTTCATCTTGACGAATTGTATAGTTAATGTCCATCTAACCGAAATGAAGAAAAATTTTTTCCTTCCATACTTTATAATTATCACCTTTAACCTAAAAAATTTTACATTTCATATCAAATATATTGATAGGTTGAAAAAATATATAGAAAAGTTTCTTTTATCATGCTTATAATAATGAGACAACAGAATTATGTCTTATCAATCAAAGCATACAAATAAATATGTACTTCATGATATAAAAATTACCTATAGACTAAATTTCTAATTCAAATAAATTTATATACCCATATTAATAAAACTATTAAATTATGTTCTTATTTCTTAATTTATTTGGATAATTAAAAAATATAATTTATTATTTTATTTCAATTATTTCATAAACATAATAAGGATTCTGTAGAATAAATTTATTATATTAAACATAAAATAATTACAAATAATATCTTTAATTATAAGTGACATACATATTTTTTCCTAAATTAAATATATTGTGACCATTCTTTAAAAATTATACTCATCACAAAATGTTAATATATATATATATATATATATATATATAATTATTTACTATCTATAATTCTTTGTGATTTTAAAAATAATTTCATATAATTAAAATTACTATGATTAAACCATAATTAAATAAAATTATTTTAATCACTGGATATTAAATCAATATCTATGGCTAATTACCTTATGTAATAGATTTAAATTTCATGTACCCAAATAATTATATGCATAATATATTCAAAGTACACAAATAATCACAACAATAATTATTCGTTCAAAAGAAAAATTTTCAACTATTTATGAATATCCAAATATAAAATTGCTCATTTAAAATATACAAAATCATGTTGGACATATATCATGTATAACGCAAGAACACAACTCTTATAGTAAGATAAAAAGAATCATGCTCTGATACTAAATGTTAAAGATTAAATATCATATAGAATCTAAAATACAGTGGAATAAAATTGAAATAAATACCTCATGTCATTACTAATTGAGAAAGAAACAAGAACGGGGAGATACACAAGTGTCAATAATAGTCTTTTAAGCATTGAAACTTCACTCTTGAGTGGAATATTATGTGTGTTTGTACTTAGAAACCTTACTCCTAATGATGGTATATATAGAGATATTTTTTCATAAAAAATTATATCTCCAACAGTTAGTGATAATTAATAGTGGAATAACAAAGGATTATGTATTAATCAAGGGATATGGGAAGGCCATGTACAGTCGTGACTCCTTATTTCTATAGCTACAATTAACGATTACAAACCGCATGTTGAATTAAAAATGTTTGAAAGTGAAGCATAAGTCAAACAAGGTCAAGATGATGGTGGTAAAAGAAGTCAATGAGGTCCAACATCCAATTTTGAATTTTAAGTTCTTCCCAAGTAAAATCTTGTTATTTCAAAATTGAAAATGGATGAAAATTCATTAAAAGATTTATAAATTACAATTTTGTATGAATCAACTGATTATATGTACAAATGGAGGTTCATCATTTTGAAAATTATAATCTTATATTAGTTAATTTTATTTAATAATAATATTTTTTCAAAAATGTGTAAACAAAACAATCAAATACAAATATTAGTTGATTTTTTTATTGCTTTTATGGTTATTTTTGTTAGGAAAAGTAGATGTTACGTCCTAGAAGAACCACTACCTTAGAAGTAAAATATCGGTAGATCTCTGGTGCAACCTAATTCCGGTATTGCTCCCCAAGGTTAACACAACAATACAATAGGAACAGTGCACTCAAAACCTACACATGTTGGAGTCTCAAGCAATATTGCACATAATTAGGAGGAGAAAAATAAAAGTAAGTAAAAGAGATCAGAGATCTATGTTGGATACTTAGAAGCATGTGTTATATACAACACATATGGGAACATTCAGTAGTTTAATGTCCAACGACTAGAAAATAAGTACAGTTTAAGTGTTAATGTCTTGAAGATTGAATTAACTTTTAGTAGAATGAGATAACAACTTTGTCTAGTAGGTGAATTACTTTTGAACTTAGTTGAAATAAATTGAAACCCTCATTACACATTGTAATACTAAAGTAGAGACTCTGTGATAAAGTTTTAAATTAAGGTCATTCTCAAATTACTTTGGGTTTCACATAAATATTTTAGAAAGACTATCCAACCTTTCAAAGAAGGTGACATTTACCCTCTTAATCACTTGTTTATTCATATGATTATCTTATAAGCATTTTGTGCATCTCAAAGCACATTTTAGATTTGCAAATAAATTTTACTTTACTATTTAAAAGTATATTAAGTGCGTCACAAAAACACTAAGATACATTAAGTGCGTCTCAAAAGCCCCACCACTAAGGGCTATATATCTATTTCAAAAGACTGTTACCCTATGCCATGCCATAAGGATAGAACCATAATGCAAAAGAGTAATCATATGACTTAGTTTGACCAACAATTGGGTATCCACTATACTTTTCTCGCATTCAAGGCTTAAGGTCCATCCTTCTTAATGAATCCAACACCATTTTCCTATTTAATGCTTTAGTAAGAGTATCAACAAGATTTCTTTCACTTTTTACATATTAAAGAAAAATTACACCATTCTTAATCAATTTCCTACACTATGTCCAACACGTATGTGTCTTTTTTCTTTCCATTGTAAGCACTGTTGTTAGCTACTCCAATTGCTACTTGGAGATTGTAGTGAAGTATACTGTTGGTATAGGTTTTCCCCGTAAAGGTACTTCTGCTAAAAGACTTCTTATCCATTCTACTTTTTGACCTGTTAACTCAAGGGCAATAAATTCATATTCCATAGTAGGTTGTGTTATGCAAATTTTTTTTTACATATTTTTAAGAGATAACATCTCCACCTTAGGTGAAAACATATCTACTGGTAGAGTTCATCTCATCGTTATCTAGTACCCAAATAGCATCATAAAATCCTTCTAACACTGAATGAAATTTAGAAAAAATACAAGCTCAAATTTATAGTATCCCTTAAGTATTTTAGAAGATGCTACAAAGCAATCTAATGTTCATCATTGGGATTATGAATATAACAACTTAATCTGCTCACAACATATGCAATATCAGGTCTAGTATAATTTATTAAAAACATAACACTATCAATAATTTTTGTGTACTCAAATTGAGATTCACCCTCATTAGTAATCTTTTTTTCAAGCACATACTTGCATCATAAGGAGTTTTAGCAGACATTACATCAAAATTGTTAAATATTTTTTTAACAACTTTCAACATAGTTTGATTGATTTAAAAAAAGTCCATCTTTTGAATTTCTTATTTTAATTTCCAGAATCACATAAGCTTCACCTAGATTTTTAATTTCAAATTTGAAACTTAAAATAGACTTTATTTTATTTATCACATTCAAACTAGGTCCAAATTTCAGCATATGATCTATGTATAAACATATTATAACGCAATCATTTTCAGATATAGACATCGAAACAACAAAATTATCCACACATGTAGGTGAAGAAGTGTCCATAAATACAACAATATTTTCTTACAAGGAAATATATTTTCAAGAAATTCAGCATCTCTAGATTCAATAATAGTATTATTATTCAAACACATAAATCTATACGCAGCACCATCATGAGCATAACCAATAAAAACAGTATCATTATTAGCACCAATGTTTGTTCTTTTAAAATCTAGTATTCCAACTTTAGCCAAACATCCCTATAATTTTAAAAGTTGTAAGTTTGGTGA
Organism: Canavalia gladiata; assembly: GCA_037954105.1. Classification (NCBI taxonomy): domain Eukaryota; kingdom Viridiplantae; phylum Streptophyta; class Magnoliopsida; order Fabales; family Fabaceae; genus Canavalia; species Canavalia gladiata. The sequence goes on from CM075662.1 coordinate 28,619,827, forward strand.
ATAAGCCTTCCATAATTCATAAGGTGTTTTCTCTAGATGTTTATGAGGTACTTTGTGTAAAACATAACATGCAGTCAAGATTGTTTTCCCCCACATGTATTCTAGCATACCAAAACTAAGCAACGTGAAATTCATCATATCTTTTAATATTTTATTTTTTCTTTCAACTACACCATTTCGTTGAGGTGAATAAGGTGCAATGAACTCATGTACAATTCCATTTTTCTCACAAAATTACTTAAGGCCAGTTGTACTGTATTCATTGCTTCTATCTAATCTAAATCCTTTTATTTTATGGTCTAACTGATTTTCTGCATTAGCCCTATATTTTAAAAAGGCTATTTCAATTTCATCTTTCAATCTTAGGAGATAAACCTGAGTGTACCTGGAGTAATCATCTGCAAAAGTGATATAATACTTTTTTCTTCCTCTACTAACTATACTTTTAAAATCTACCAAGTCTGAATGCTCCAATTCAAAAAGTTTAATTTGTCTATTATTCACTAGTTTAACAGGTTTTTTTTAGCATGTTTAGCTTCCACGCATATAGGACATTTTGAGTTATTATTTTCATCCATTAGTGGTAACAAGTTCATGTGTTTAAGTCTTTTCATAGAAGATAAATTAAGATGTCCTTGTCTACCATGTCAAGTATCAATAGACTCCACAATATAAATAGAAAAAACAGAAACAAACAGACCCTCATTCAAATAACCTTTTTCCACAAAATTTCTGTTTTTGGTAATGACTACTTTGTCACATTCTAACACAATTTTTAGACCTGATGTGTTGAGTAATGCCTCAAATGCCAAGTTTTTAAGCATTGAAGGAACATACAACACATAGGTCAAAACTAAAGTTTTTTCAGAAGTTAATTTAAGTATAACTTTTTCCTTTACAATATACTCCAATAATTGCAAAGTTTCCCATGTAGACTATGTCTCCCATCAATGGCTTCTTTAAATTCCAAATTTTCTTCCACCACCATTGCAGTAATGATTTCTTCACATTGATAGGATTTATATCCAGTCTTGCCAAAAATCTTCACATTGATAGGCTTTATGTTAGTCTTGCCACAAACAAAGCATGATAATGCCTTTTTATGAACTCCAACATGTTTCATGTTGCTTTATTTTATTTTTCTTGCCACTTATTATGCATAAGTTTTTTTTTCCTTTCTAAAACTTGTTTCTACAAGAACCATCACAAGATTCAACTTAAGTTAGTTTTTGAAAATTTTTTAGAGTCGTTGATACTTATCTTTAAGACGATTTACTTCTTTAGCTCTCTCATAAAACTTATGAGTTTTTGTAAGTTAAAATCTTTCTTCTTATACTTGAGATAATTTCTGAAATCGCTCCACAAGAGAGAAAACTTTTTCAAGTTGAACATTGACTTGTAGAATTTCACCCATCTTCATTCTTTTGTTTAGTATGTTAACAACCAATTTTTCGTACATGTGAACTTGTTTCCATGTTTTCGAATGGACTTTACTGACTTGTTTGACACAAATAAATTAAAGAGATTGTTAGGTATATGACTAAGAAGGTGACCATGTACCAATTTATTACGTTTGTCATGGATTTCTAGGTCCTTGAAAGCTTTTGCTAAAGTGTCATTATTGACATCATCATCAATTGGCATTTGTGGAGGATCTATGAATAGCACTTGATCGATCTCAAGTTCCTCAAAGAAGATGAACAATTTTTGTGATCACCGTTTATAGTTGGGCCAATCCAAAGGTTTAAGATAGAAGATGTCAAGCAACGCATTCTTGTTGTATGGAAACGTCATAGAGATTTTGCTTACAAATTGTTAAGAAAAGTAGACATCGTGTCGTAGGAAGAACCACTGTCTTGAAAGCAAAATTCCGGCAAACCTCTGGTGCAACTTATTCTGTTATTGCTCCCTTAGGTTAACATAGTGGCATGCAAGAAACTGTGCACTCAAAACCTACATGACATGCTGGAGTCTCACACAGTATTACACATATGTAGGAGGAGAAAAGACAGAAAGTAAGTATAACAGCTCAGAGATCTATGTTGGGTACTTAAAAGCACATGTTATATATAACACAAATAGGAAAGATGAGAAATTACATCCAACCAGAAAATATTACAATGTTCAATAGTTTAATGTTCAATAACTAGAAAATAATTATTTGACGATTAATAAGTATACAATAGTCATATATTAACTCTTCAATAGTCAAATAATAATGATACAATCGCTAAAAAATAAAAATCAACTAAAAATATAAAATAAATTATTATTACAAATTATTATCATAATTATTATTACTTGTTGATCATTTATCTACAGTTTTGCACATCATAATTAAATATTATATAATTAAGCATGATATAGGATATTTTATGAAAAGTTATCATCTTCATATTACATTGAAAAATTACAAATACAAAAACAATTCATATAGTACATATTCCTTAAAACTTATTACCCTTTTATTTGATTAACTCATATTTTACACTAAAATTACTTTTTTAATTAGAATTAATATAATTATTTTTTTCTATTCATATGTTTAATACTCTTCAACCCTTTCCCTAGTTATCAAAATGAAAAAAAAACACACACTAAAAATAGTATTTAATTTTAAAATTTTCCAAACTATGAAAATGTGTAATAAAATATACTAACAAATAGTATTTAGTTTTAAAATTTAACATGCCTAGACTTTATATATTTTAATTTTTTTTCAAATTCTACATTGTTTGAATTTGGAATTTTTTAAACCAATAAACGTTTAAAATTAATTATTATTATTTCAGTTTTAAATATTCAGAATTAATTATTATTAGTGATAATTAAATAATAATTTTTGTTATAATGCTTCTTGTAATATTAAATATTAAATTTTTGTTTTAAAATATTATCAAATTTTTATTTTAATTTCTTATTTAATAAATTTGAACAGATACACAATCTACCAAACTAGTTAAATAAAATGGTTTCTTATACTAAAAAATTCTTAAATGACTTGAAATTTATTTTCTTAATTAAATAAACTTTTAAAAAATATTGATAACCTATTTAATATACGAGTTTAACTTGACTTAGAGCTCATGCAAATTAGGTACGAAATTCTTAACACAGTTTGGCTTATTGCATTCTTCCCTACTTGCAAAGAGTTTGAATTTACTATTTAATAAATGAGCTTAACTTGACTTAGAACCCATGTAAATTAGGTCAGAAATCCTTAACAAATAGTTTGGCTTATTTAATTCTTTCCAACTTGGGAGTTAGAATTTATTTTTTTTAAACTTCTATTTGTGTGACTACATATCCAATCTTTTACCGGTTAGATTAAATTAAAAGCTTGCATGTTTGAGAATTAATCCAAATTATACACTTCTTATTTTGTTGTTATATATACAATTATCTATAAAATTTTAAATGAATGGTAATGAAGTTATGATTAGGTAAAATATTTAGAAAATAACAATTCTAGAATTCAAAATTTTTACTTTTGTAAATATAATACTCTAAAGTCATACTTTATTGGTTAAAAATTGTTTATATAACGTTAGTTTTAGTTTCATTTCCCATCTAAAATTGTTTATTTGTTGATAATTTATTAGTATTCTTATTAATTTTCTTTAAACTTTTGAGACATACTCAACTCAACTTACTAAAATTTTATGTTTTAAAATTTTTTTATCAAAATTCTAACAACATCATATTGTTGGACGCGATAGGTATGGAAATAAGCAGATAGAGAAGCTTGTAATGTCGATTTGTCTCCTTCTCCCATCATTAAATAAAAGTGAAAAACAATTCATTATTATAGGATGCTTTGAAAAAAAATATAATGAATAAATTAATTAAAACTTGAAACGATAGTAAAAATTAAAGAATGGCTGAGTTAATCGATTAAACTGAAAATATTTGATCAAATTAATTTAATTAATTAACAAATGTAAAGTAATAGATAAGACTATAATTAATTATTAGACAAAAAATTAAAAGTTAATAATTATATACTTTAAAATAATTAAAATATATTTTTTAGTTTATTTAAAAATAGTTAATATTTTAAAAATTAGGATAAATAAAAATGCTAACTTTACCCAATTATAAATAAATTTATCAAATGATATGAGATACTACAAAAGGAATTTATTTAATTATCTGGAAGATTTTATATTATAAAAAATGAGATTTGATGATTTTATACAACCTTGCTTGCAAGAAATTAGCAATTTATTAGTTTGGAAGCAATTCATGCTGTGTCACTTATTTATTTTTTGTTGGCAGTGATGCGTTTCTTTGTTTTTAGTAAAAAAATATTGAAATTTAATTAATAATTGTTATATCTTTGTAATTAAAAATATTAATTTTTTAATTTTTATATACATAAAATTTTAAAATATTTATATATATAAGTCATTAAAATTAGTGGAACAGTAAAACATTAGAGATTAGAATAGTTTAACATAAGAATATAAATTTTAATTTTTTTTACTTTTTATGTTGTATAAAATAATATATATATATATATATAAAGTAAATAAATTTAAATAGATAAAAGAAAAAAAATATTAGCACTAAAAGTTAAAAAAAATTAGTGAAGAGCTAAAAAAAATAAACACTACTTAAAATAGGTTTTTAAAAAAGGCTAATAGCTATTAATTTCATCTACTTTACTACATAAGATTAATTTACACAAACAAAACTTTCAGCTACGAAAATAGGGTTTTTCAATTGAGTGAAGAGCCTTACCAAAGAATGTGATAACCAATGGGACATTGAAAGTTTAAACTTGAAAATACCACACCAATCCATCAAAGTGAATTTAGCGATGACCATTTTGGTAATTTAGTCGAAATCAAACAGAACCCGACTTTTTCTATTCTTAAAAAATCAACCAATAGATTTTTGGGGAACGTTTGTCAGATGTAGCCCAATTGTCTCGTCAAAATTCATAAATTAGTTAAGTGTAACACAGCCCAAAAATACCAAAATACCCCTCTCAAAGACAGAACAAACAGAAGAAAAGATTCACATTGTTCATTCTTCCCTTTCTCTTTCCTTCATCAGAATCATAAAAGAATTATTTTTAATGAATTATGGGAACATTTCAAAGCTTTAGAAAGGCCTATGGAGCTCTCAAGGATTCCACCAAGGTTGGCCTTGCCAAAGTAAATAGTGAATACAAGGTGATTTTTCCATACATACACATATCTCACACTTTTGAATTTTTCCATATTCTTCTAATCAGGTTTCTTCCTTTTTATATTTTGATGATTCTATTCTGTTACATTTTGTTTTTAAGGAGTTGGATATTGCAATTGTAAAAGCTACTAATCACGTTGAATATCCTCCCAAGGAACGTCATGTTCGAAGTAAGTTAACATATACCTCATTAGTTTTTTTTAATTCTCAATTTTTGTTGAATGTAAATTATGCTTTTACATTTTTAATATCATACTTGTCTTCATGAAACTTGTTTTATATAAATCGCTATTCATCTTCAAAGTCTCATTTCATTATTTTTTGCTTATTTATTTTCCCAGATAATATCGCACCAAAATACATAAAAAAATTTATCATAATGTCAACTTATGTATAAAATCTGATTTGTTTTTTCATTGCAAAGCTTATTTTCTCTCATTTTATTTATCTATATAATTTGTCTTAAATTGTTTGCAGAAATATTCTATGCAACAGCAGCACATCAACCACGAGCAGATGTGGCATATTGCATTCACAAACTTTCCAAGAGACTCTCCAAGACGCGAAATTGGATAGTAAATCCCTTTCATGATACTTAACAATTTCACATGTTATCTTTTGAAGAAAACACTAAGAACTAAAGCGTCTAAAAAACTTAATTTTTTTTTAATCTAACATGGTAGAATATAATAAGTGTTTAAATAATTTTGTTAAGGGTTTTGTTATATTTGTTTTCCTTTTTATGTACATACACTAGCAGAAAAATAAAGGAGAAGAAAAGAAGCACTTGAATGATATCATTTGTGTAATCAATTACCTCTACAATACAGTGTAAATCATGGTTCTAATGCTAGATGTGCATCAATTATCATAGCATCTTATATGAAAGAGATAGTCATGGGTATAATAATTCTTATGATTTAGCTTACACATTTAGAGAAAGGATTTGTCCATAATTTTACTCACTAATTTTCACCCCTTATAACATTCATATGTGATTGAATAATGAAATAACAGGTTGCTATAAAGATATTGATAGTGGTTCATAGGACTTTGAGAGAAGGTGACCCTACCTTCAGAGAAGAGATTCTTAACTACTCACGCAGGGGACATGTTCTTCAAATATCCAATTTCAAAGATGATTCAAGTCCTCTAGGTAAATTAATTAGTTCTGCACATTAATTTGTTGAAACTATTTTGAACTTGTTGACCCTTTTCTCATTTAGAATTGTTCCATTTCATGGCCAATTGAATTTCTCTATACAGCTTGGGATTGTTCAGCATGGGTTCGAACTTATGCTCTATTTTTAGAGGAAAGACTTGAATGCTTTAGAGTCCTTAAATATGACATCGAAGCTGAGCGTTTAACAAAATCATCACCAGCTTCAACTAAAGTGTGTGTTTTGCCTTATTTTTATTCATGCTCAAATTTTTCCAAGCATTTTATTTCTATCTTAAAATCTTACTAATTTCAACTTTGACAGGTGCATAGCCGAACTCGGTCATTAGTTGGTGAGGATCTGTTGGAGCAGCTACCTGCATTGCAGCAACTTTTATACCGCCTTCTTGGTTGTATGGTATGAAGTAATTGAGAAAACTTTGGTCTGGTATCTGCATTTTGGTGTGGCATATTTGTTGCCGTTGAAATACCATATTTTTCTTAAGTTGACATTTAGTTTGCTTTAACATCTTGCAGCCTGAAGGATGTGCTTACAGCAATTATCTAGTACAGTATGCACTGGCCCTGGTATGTGTGTTTAATATTTGTACTTTCCACATAACAACAATTTGAGATTATCTCATAAAATGTTTAGGGTAATTGCATAACTAGATAATTTTGTACATGCCTTTACTCATGTGGTCATATGCACAATTGAATTGGTATTTGCCAACAAGGAACTAATAGAGTTATTATAGCTGTATGAATCTTGCTATTAGACAACATTACTCTTGAACAAAATTCATTGAAGAAATGGCTTCTGGTTCAAGATGAAGATTACAATACAATGATTTGGTGAATTACATTGTGCTATGGATTTTCTACCCGTACAGAATTTTATTTCCTATAATTTAAAATTATTGCAGCTTAATTCATCCTCTACATTGTTTTTAATTCATAAAAATAAATTTATTTTGATTATTTTCCTAGTGTCTCTTTACTTAGCCTTATGTTTCTGTTATAACTGTTGTTTGAATTTTGGCAATGTTATTTAGGTATTGAAAGAGAGTTTCAAAATATATTGTGCACTCAATGATGGAATCATCAATCTTGTAGACATGGTAGTGTCCATCTCAGCTTAATTTTCTCTATGATCACTTGAATTTTGAATTGTACTAACTAATGAAAATTGCAGTTCTTTGATATGTCAAGACATGATGCAGTGAAGGCTTTAAATATTTATAAAAGAGCTGGCCAACAGGTTTATAAAGATGCTTTTCTTCAGAGACATTGTTGTTATTGTCCAATATAGATTGAGCCTTGTTATCTATAAGGTACTGATGGCGTTTCTTACAAATACTATGTAGGCTGAAAATCTTGCTGATTTCTATGAATACTGTAAAGGCTTGGAGCTTGCCAGGAATTTCCAATTTCCCACTCTTAAGCAGGTTCTTTGTGTTTGTTAGTGTATGCCTCATGTGATATCATTAATACAGGAATCTCATGATGCTCTTTAATTTGATAAGCAGCCACCTCCCTCTTTCCTTGCAACAATGGAAGAATACATAAGAGAAGCACCCCAATCAGGCTCTGTTCGTAAGAAACTAGTAAGAAAGAGTGATGTACAATGAAGTAAACTAGTGTATTTTATATGTTTTTATGTTTGTGTAAGACCTTCAATGAATTGGACCGGTATTCATCTCTACCTTCTACCAGAAAAAATTGTAAAAGTGGTGAATCCAATCCCAGTTGAACTCCCTAGAATTACAAATTATAGGACTAATTAATTAATTATTATATGCATTATAACAGATGAGGATTAAGTCATTTCCTTAAGGAAGGGAAAAGTTGTAAGGCCTTTAGTGTGAGCCTAAGAATCCTGAGGACACTCCATGCTCAAATATATCCTATTATGTCTTATGTTTAATAAAATAATGGAATAACCATTCTCTCAAACCATCTTAATTTTTAATAGAAAAATCTAGAGCTACTAATTTATTTTGTATTGGGTTCCAGAGACTTTTCTTCTTTTACTCAAAAGCTGTTTTTTACTATTTAATCTTTATTCATACAATTATACTTCACTAGAAAATTGTATGTTTTCTGTTATTTACTTATTGCACATGGCCATACCTCATTGGCGTTTCTGCATTTGCTATAACTGCCATCATGGATAAACCATTGTAATGAGGGACAAAATGTTAATTGTTCAAAAATGAACTTGCTCTTATGCTTTTAACTATAGGTACTTTCACATATAGTCATAATGTAACTGTATATGGTTCATTAATATATGTCACTAAACTCTAGGAGTATCAAGAAAATGATGAATCGCCTGAAGAAGAATCAGAGCCTAATGAACCTGAAGAGCCTCAAGAAAATGAGGAACAAACTGAAGAGGCTGAAGAAGTCATTGAGGAAGAACAAATGGCAGAGGAAGAAACAGAATCTAAGGAAGAGGAGGTTGAGCCTCCTCCTTTGATACAAACCGATGTTACAGATGATTTACTGGTATGTTTTCTTATAAAATAATGCTCTATATGTACGTATGTAATGTTGGCCTTGACAGAATATACATTTGTCCATCTTTGTAGGGTCTGAATGAAATAAATCCAAAAGTTGCAGAATTAGAGGAAAACAATGCTATGGCACTTTCAATTGTAGCACCTGGTGGTAAGGCTTAGAACAATTAATCAAGAAATACACATTGTTCTGGCACATGTCTTCCAAGAGATTTATTTTGTGCTTCAATAATGCATACTAGCATATGAGTCTCAAAAAAATTTTAACTTAACAACAGCCATACAATACAGTGTTTGTTTGGATTTCCTAATGTAAACAAGGATAGCTTATATATGTATATTTGACCTACCCACATTGAAATCCAAAAAAGTAAACACAACTTGTGGAAGTAAAAATTATGTTTTCAACTTTTCCATATAAAGTTGATAGGAGAATATGGTAGATAGTTGTAGCCGAAAGATTAATATCCTTGCAATCATGTCATTTTCATAATATGATTTTACCAAAATCCATCAGAATACATGTAGTATTTCTTTTCCTTGTGCACATGCACTAATTGAGACTTGAACTTGGAAAGTTTATTTTTTTCCCCTTTGTATGTTAATTATGCCAACGATTAATTAAACTATATTGTTGTTTAACATTTGATTCAATTCTAAGATTTTGCAAGTTTTTGTAGGAAATAATTCAAACAATCTTGCTTTGTGTAACATTGACGGGAGTAGTGGTTGGGAACTTGCACTTGTTTCAACACAAAGTACCCATACTAGTCAAGCGCCAGATCGCAAAATGGTTTGTTTCTCCAATATACTAATAGTAATATCAATTACTTATAAACCTTGAGGTTAAGGGTCACCTCTTCATTTATTTGTACAAACTCTGACCAATGAGATCAATGATGACTTGATGACTGCATTATCCCATCCTTACATAGTTAGGCTAGAGATACACTTTGACACTAGTCTTTTCTAGATATTAACTTCCACTTTAATGTTGCATTTAGTTCTTGGTAAAGTAACTTAGATCTTTACACATTTAGCTCAATGAGGTTATCGGTTACAAGTCATGTTGCAAGAAAAGGATAAAATATATTTTTTGTTTCTATAAATATGATTACATTTGCTTTTTAGTTTTTTTAACTTTTTTGTTGATATTAGTTATCTTTAATTTTATAACTTTTGAAAATAGACTTTTAAAATGTAATGATAGCATGGCATACATTTAGATATGGTATATCACCCATTACCTCAAAATAATCATAGACTCAATATGATTAGGTGTAGATCACATTAACACAATGTGGTAAATTATTTTAAAAATTTATAAGGACTAAAATTATATTTAATTTTGTTCAAAATAACACTATTTCTGTTTTCCTCCTTTTTTGTTGAGTCAGGCTGGTGGTTTTGACAAGCTATTGCTGGATAGTCTGTATGAAGATGAACATGCAAGGAGACAACTTCAACTCCAAAATGCAGGGTATGGACAAGGGGGAACAATGGCTGTGCAAAATCCTTTTGATCAATATAATCAACAGGATCCATTTGCAATGTCCAACAACATAGCACCACCACCCAATGTGCAAATGGCATTAATGGCTCAACAACAACAGCAACAACAAATGATGTTCCAACAACAGCAAATGATGTACCAACCACAACAACAGCAGCAGCAGCAACAACATCATAACATGATGGTCCCTCACCAGCAGCCATATGACCAATACTCTCAACAAATGCAAACTTCAGGTTCTCATAATCCATTTGGAGATCCCTTACCTGTACCTAACTATCCTCATAGTCCCATGCCCCAACAGGGAAATTACAATTTAATGTAGACTTTCACCTTCTTTCTCACTTGATCCTACCTTTTCCTCACCCCAACTTCCAACAACAAAAAGATGTATGCTTGTTGGTTGCAGTAGCTTAACATTTTTTATCTTGTTAAAAATCTTTAATTCATTGTTGTCTGTTGACCAGTGAATCTCATATGTAATTTTTTTTTCATTTGTATTAATCAATGGTTTATTTAGAAAAATTATTCTCTCACCCAGATCTAGTAATACACTTACATCGTTGTTTCTTAAGTTTTTTGATATTTTCTAGTAGGAACAAATCGTGAATGAAAAAACTCCATGTATGTGGGCTCATTTTAAGACATCCTTTAGTGAATAAGGGATACATGCTTCATTGGAAAACAAAATGGTAATATTAACAAAAAAAAATATTTGTTTTCATTATTTTTTTCATAAAAATCAACTACTTAAGCATACAAGCAGTTAGAGATGGAAGTGAAAAAATAGTTGAACAGGTTTACGGTTCGGCTCGTTTATACTCTAGTTAGGCTCGACTTGTTTAATAAACAGATAAGTTCAAGCTTATTAAAAAGCCTATTTAACCTATTCAGGCCCTACTTATATTTATATGTTTATATAATATTTATTTTATATTTTATTTACATATGTATATATATGTTTTAGACCTATTTAATGGTCTTTTTATTTTAGAGATTTTAAGTTGGCAAGTTTTTTTAATTAATTATTTATATAGGCTTTAAGTTTATTTATTGATTTTTTTGTAACGTAGGCTTTTAGATAGACTTTTAGGCCTTGTAAATTTTTAAATAGGCCAAACTTAAACAGTAGAATATAAAAAAGAAAAATACTAAATAAGGTTCTACCTACTTCCATCGCAGTAGAATATAAAAAAGAAAAATACTAAATAAGGCTCTACCTACTTCCATCCCTACCAGTAGTAAAATAAAAAAAGAAAAATACTAAATAATAAAACAGGAAGGCTTATGCACATGGCTTCATTACGTAAGGACATTAAAGAATTTAGTTATATAAATAAATAAATAATTTAATTTTAAATTTTATTTTTAAAATTAAAATTTTAAAAATATATTATATTTTTAGTATAGATCCACAAAATATGTAAGAGAATTTTTATAATGATAAAGAATAATCTAAAGTCAAATTGTTAATATATATATATATATATATATATATATATATATATCACATACATTTTTACTGTACTTATAAAAGAAAATCTATCTCTATTTATTTTGTATTTTAAAATTTTAAGATAGTAGTAATTATTATTTTTTCTATCATGACCTTATTTTTACTTAATTTTAATTATTTTATATTTAAAATAAAATAAAATATAATTAATATTTTATTAAAAATTTTAAAAAAATAATATAAAAATATTAATTTATTTTTTTGTTTTTAAATTACTTTAAAATAGTTAAATAAAATAAAATAGAAGTAACATAGTACCCAAGTGGTTTCGAGATCATACATATACATATACGTAAGAAATATATATTATTCATATTATATTACGAAAATTTTAAAAAATCTTTGAATATTTATTAAATGTTAATATTTTTTATTAATATATTTAGTTTAATTAAAATCCAAATAATGACTCTAAAATCTAAAGAAAATATTCAATTGAATGCATAATCAATATTTTAAAAATCAAATTAGTAATATTGGTTTAGAATTCAATGATTTAATTAAATTAAATAAGTCATACTTTTATATATTGTTAATATTTTATGTTATATTAAATAATAAATCAATATAAAAATATTAAAAAGTTAATAAAAAATAAATTTTAAATTAATATAAAATTATCATTATATGTTTTGTATGATAAATTAATAAAAAATATAAATGATAAAAATTTATGTATATAAATCTTTATAATTTGTATTGAACTTTTTATTTAGTAAAAAAATAATTTTAAATTAAAAAATAAGAAATTTGATTAATTTAAGTTGATTTTTGATCAATTTGTATCCATTTTGAACCAATTTGACCATTTCTTATTGATTTTAGAAATTAAACTAAATGGATGGTTGACTCATTCGATATTCAATCGACCAATCCGATCTAATTTTAAAATAACAATAAATACATAAATACTTGTTATGTATGAATTTAAATAACAAAATATTCATTCAAATGTATACAGACACAGATGTTTTCTTACATAAATACATTAACACAAATAGTCCAATACCCTATTCAAAGTCTGCTGCTATCTCTATTCATAACTGCAAAATGTAGTTTTTATTCTCAATCTACTACTCACGAAAATATCAATACTCCCCTCACTCAACCAAATATTGTATCATACAAACTAAGAATTTGAAAAGAATGCAAATGTACCCATCATGAGTTCTACCAATTAAGTAAATATAATATGTATTATCTTTATGGAAGCAAACAAGTCCACGTAAATCTTTATGGAGGCAAATAAGTCCACGTAAGAACAACTAGTAAGAATCTATGGAATTATTGATAATAAAAAAAATTAACTCTAACTTTCGTCTTTCATCCTTGATTTAAAAAAATTAAACTATTAGTCTCTCATTTTGTCATTTGTATTTTACATTAATTTCTAAAATCAATTTTCATAAACGATATGTTAATTTTTAGTATTAAATGTCATAATAGACGTCCAAATCTGTTTACAGAATATCGTATAATATATTAAAAATTTCACCTCATTCACCTTACTCAATCTATCTTCATTTTTATTATTGTATAATATATTAAAAACTTCACCTCATTCACCTTACTCAATCTATCTTCATCTTTATCGTTGGAACATCTTTATCATTGTTCCAACGATACTGGTAAATAAATTTTCAAATTCTCCACTTTAATCACGGGCAACTTCTTTAATCTTTTTTCATTAATTCTTAAGATATATCTAAATTAACATTATGATATTTAACACCACATATCAATATTCAAATAATAAAGTAAAACATTAACGACCTAATTTTTAAATAAAAAATAAAAATAAAATACATTAAAATAAAGTGAAAAAACGAAAATGATAGTTCACTCTAATAAAAATAATATCTTTTTAGTTGCTAACATTTACCTAGATATGCTTTCCAGAAGACAATGTAAATCTCTCAAAATTTCAAATCAATCATTACCTAGAAAATCTTGTTAACATTTCTTGTTTCATGACATGTCGCTTAAAGGTTTGCTTACCCTCCTACATTTCAATACAAAACTAATTCTTTTTAAAGACTGAAAAAAGAAAGATGGTGGAGCTTTGCCAAAATTCAAGCTAGCGAGTAACTTCAATGAAGCTTAATAGGTTACCCATGAAGTTTATTACAGTTTTGTACACCTCAAAAGAAGTCTTCAACAGTTATATATACATCAATATACTAAATTGAGCAAGTGCTTGCTTGTTTTAAGGAATATTCTAAAAGTTTTTTCTTTATTAGTTGGATAAATATATACATTTTCACCCTACTAGGATTCCACATAACATTGCAAATATTCAACAACACCAGATAAATAGATCAATGTTGAGTCAAGTAGAGTGAGTGGGGATTAATCCCAAAACTACCACCAGTTCTGCATCTACAGGAATTTCCATTTGCATGCATTGTCCTTCTCAATCTCCATCGAGCTTAGTTTTCTACCCTTGCCTTTTTGTGGACTTCTCAATGAGCTTAAGTTGCACCATGAAAATCCTACACAATGTGTTTATCTTGGTATTATTACATGACCATGCAATTTAATACAAAGACAATGCACAAAATATATCATGCAGTTTTTTTAATAACGAAATCATATGATTGCCAAAAACTTTAATTCTCTTTTATCTTAAAAGGTCGTTGGTCCCCAACAAAAAAGTAGGGATTAAAGAATGTGAAATAAGTTATATTACCACCCACTGGAAAAAAAAAGACTAGAAAATAGAAATACAGTTAATAAGCAGTGTTACATTAGACACAAGGAAAATGAGGAAAACATGCACAAAAAATGTAGTTATTAACACTTCAGTTTCCTGTACAATGCCTTAGATCAGTTAAGGATTGTTTAGTTTGAAAAAATGCTTTCTATTTTTACTTTTAATTATAAAAAAATTTTATTTTATTTTTATCACATTTGCTATTTTCAAAAATTTTTACATAAGAAACAAAAAAAAAATTGTCTCCATTGTTTCCTAATCAAATATTTGAAAAAAAAATGAAAATAATATAGCATTTTAATCATTAGAAGTGAAAAAAAATGATAACAACAAAAATTCTCAAAGTAAACAAGCCCCCCTTATATTTCCCAGGACATTCCTCAGAAATAGGCACACTATCATGCATGCACCATCAAAATTTAAAATAATTGTTAAATAACTTGGCAAAAGTGTCAAGCCAGTGATGCCCTTCATACCTTTACTACCACTATCATTTGGAGAAGTATAATAAACACTATTAGTGGTTGGTGACACATGTACTGTAGTCATCTAGTACAAAAACACTACTAGTGACATCCATATTTTACACTGTAGTTCCAGCCAAACATCATCACTTTTTTTAACTGGTAAAACTAAATTGTAAAGAAATGAAACATAATGATGCATAACAGATAAGGAAAATTTTGTTATTTTTGACCTATAGATTTTATGATAATTATGTTATTTAGAATTTTGATATTTTCCCTTATTTTTATGTATTATATCTTTGATAAATCTGTTTTAAGGAAATTCATAGTTTATTAAGAATATGTATCTAATTAGGATTTTTGTATTCAGTCTTTTGCATCATTAATTATTGATATTTTGTTTT
The DNA here is from genome assembly GCA_037954105.1 of Canavalia gladiata. Lineage (NCBI taxonomy): Eukaryota > Viridiplantae > Streptophyta > Magnoliopsida > Fabales > Fabaceae > Canavalia > Canavalia gladiata. Next base: position 28,635,317 of record CM075662.1, read on the forward strand.
CTTTAAGGGGTATCTGAAAACAAGTGAAAGTACTATATAGATTTGTCAACCAGGGGAGTATCCTGCCCAAAAGGCACACTCTTAGTTACCATCCTACATCATATAATTGCTGCAAGTAGATGCACATAAGGCTGAGCAACAGAGGATGAAAGAAAGTTATTACACATCTTAAAATTGTCATCGAAATATGTTTCATTATTTTAAAATTCACCTCTAATCCTTCCCATTCTACTTTTCCTTTAAAAATCACCCATTAATATTAAATAGGCAGGTAGCAAATTACAAGCATGAAGAAAGGTGTTAAAAATTGAAAAGGGAGGAGAATTAGCACATATTATAAGAAACTTGAAAATTTCTGCCTCTAACCCCTTCCCTATTTTTTACAAGACATACATTACCACTCCCTATGTTGACCATCTAAAAAACCACATTTAGTTTTCACTGTAATATAATGTCAACAAATGAAGACACAAGCACAGACAAAACTTCCAAGCTAAAGAAGAAGCTAGCTCACCGCAACAACTGGCTTAGCTAAATTGTGGATCATCCCTCCTCATCTTCTGAGTGAGCTACATTTTCTGAAAATGTCAGAACCTTCACTTTCACTGTCCCCTCCATCCCTTCTGAGATATTTACTTCCACATCAGTTTCCCCATCATGACTAGATGCATTCTCTGGAGTCATAAAGACAAGCACACAATTATTTGAGCTCATAAATTACATTATTTTTACTTACATTTACAGTCTTCGGATGTAGAATAATTATTGTCTTACATTAAGCCTAATGTTCGGATCAACAAATTTTTACATGAGACTTTCGAATAGCAAATAATCTAATAATAAGGTGCTCATAGGTTCATTAACTGGTTAGCATCACCATTAGAGTGCTTGGGCCAATCCATCGCCTTCTAATGTTCAGAACACCCTTCATATTTGCTTTTAGGTTCCAAGTTTCAGGCTTTTAACACGCAAATGACACAACTATACCAACCAGCCAATCAAAACCAAAACCTAAACTAACAACAACAAATATTTTACACTCATCAGAAGTCCAGACAGAAAGCATACACAAATACATATCACTTTTCACTGCCATTCACACCATGAAAATGTAGCAGAACTAGACGAAAAACCCACAGAAACTTCACACTCAAATTACGCCACTTGAAAAATAATACGCAAACAGCATTAATAGAACCATTTGCCATCACTTTTTAACCAAAAATCATGTATTACGAGAGCCCCTACCCCATCCCTCACCCAAAAGAAAATTATTTTTTGTCGTTGCAAAAAATTCTAAGTATGCAACAAAGGAAAGAAAACCTATCTTCCTCACAAAAAGCCTAATTTTCAGCAGCATAAGCACAAAATTCGATGTTCTAAGCGTCAGAAGGAATAACCAACCCCCCGCCCCCATCCTCGAAATGCCCCAAACACAAAATTAAAAAAAAAAAAACTAATTTCTGTTTTCAATTAAAATTTCTCCAACTATTACACAGAAAATAAAAAATTGAGAAAAAAGGAGGGTTTAGTGTTATTCAGTTATTTTCACCATTAATGTAGAAATCGGAGGATGGCCAGCCACGGAGTGTAGCGAGAAAGAGGGATTCTTCGTCGGAGAGCGAATGATCGGTGAGTTTGTGAACGAGGTCAACAACGTTGGAAGGAGAGGGATGCGGTGGGACCCAGAAGGAGGAACCCGGAACAAAAGGTAACCAGTCAGGGGTGGCCTTCTTCACAAGAATGCGGTGTATGAGATCGTCGAAGAGTTTCAGCGTCAAATCGTACTCCGCCGTATCCACCTGAACAAGTTCAGGTTTGGTGGATCTGTGCCGAATAGGGACCGTTAGGGATGATGTAAATGGAAATGGGATTGGGTGTAGCTTCTTCATCTTACACACCAACCTAGCCATCATGTGATGATAGATTATTGACGATTAACAAGAGAGAGAATGAGATTAAGTTGTTTGCTTCTGACTTGGGAATGAGAGAGAGAGAGAGAGAGAGAGAGAGAGAGAGAGAGAGAGAATAAAAGAGAGGCTTCGATTTTCGTAGGTAACAAGACACGGTGCTGCGTTCCGGAGCTGTACGGGTGGATAGAAATTACGTAACACGGTGGTTGTTCCTTTTTTCGTTTTAATCTTGTGTAATGATTTTTTTATATATTTTTGTTTGGTGAAATAAACAATGCTGATGGAGTGAAAAATAAAATGTAATTAATATTTTTATTATTTTTGAGAAATTCAGATACTTATAGGTAATTTTAATTAGGGTTCCTTAATTTATTTTCTCTAAAATTAAAACATTCTGGATTGTATCCAGATATTTCCATACGTATGAGAAGTTCCTGGATAACCACCATCTTACCTTCAACACCCTAAATGACGCAAGAGATTTGGTTCATCACCATCAAAGATAATATACTATATAAGGATCTTTTTAGGTAGGATTGGTTAGAATTTTGTGGATTAATTTGAATTTCAACTATTAGTGAATTTGTTTTTATGAAATGGATTAAATAGATAATTTAACATTTTTTATAAATTAATGTGATTATGTGAATGTTAAAAAGTTAATAATTATTTAAAAAATATATTCATGTGTGAAAATTCATCTTAGAATAAGAATCAAGTTGAGAAATTCATCTTAGAATAAGAATAATGAGAAATCAAGTGAAGAATCTTGATTTAGATAAAGTAATTTAAAATTATTAGAATTTATATATTTAAATAATAAAAAAATTAAAATGTTATAAATATTTAACATGAATTTATAATAAAGAGGGATTGTTATTGAAAATTTCTCACCTAAGGTTTTTTAAAAGAATAAATTTATAATAAAGGGTGGCTGTTATTGATAAAAAAATTTAGGAAAATTAAAAGGGTGAAATGTTAAAAAAAAAGTTTTTTTAAAAAAAATTATTTTAATATTTTTTTCGTCAACCTTTTTATTTTTGTGATTTATATGCTTGAAAATTTTTAAATTTTAATTTATTTTAACAATGTATAAGTATAATTAAAATAAAATATTTATTTTTAAGATTCATATATAAGATATACTCAAGAAGAAAAAGCCAAAACGACATTTTTACTATTATTTTTTTAAAAAATATATTTTTATTACTTTTAATCTTAGAATTTTTTTTTTCATTTTTATTAGATATCTTGTAATTGGTTGTAACTTTTTTTTTACTTTTATTATTTTTGTTTTAAATAGGTGTTTTCTAAATTTTTAATTAAAAATAATATATTATAAAAAGTTATGCTAAATAATTTTTTTATTTAAAGAAACTTTTTAAAATAGGAATGAAAGTGAACAAAGTTGTTTAAAAAGATTTACTACTCAATTTAAAGTCTATCATAATTCACTAGTTTAGTAAACAAACATGTCTAGACTTGTTAAAAAGTTTTTTTAGATAAATAAATCAAGGTTTAGACTTAAAACAAAATCCGTTTAGCCTATTTGAGGACTTGCTCATCTTTATATATTATATTTTATATTTATTTTAATATATTATATTTATATAATTTGTTAAAAATTAAAATTTTTAATTTTAAACAAAAAGAATGACTTTTTCTTTATTCTCGAACTAGAACTTTTTTTATCGATTTCGTCTACCTTTACAATATTACGACTCAATCCTTAGTTTCTCCCAATATAATATTGATAGTGTAAGGATATATCATATTTAACACATCACTTACTATAATATTCCAAAATAAATAGTTGTAAAATTTTCTAATGTTACATAAGTTTAATTTATTTTTTGTGCAAGTGATACTAGTAAGCTGGATTGATAAATTCTATAACTTAAAAAATACTAAAATATATTTTCATAAAATATTTTAAGTTGAGTCGTCAAATGGATCAACTCTAACCTGTTTAACCCTAGCCGTATGGATTAAAGTCAAAAAAATCCTAGATATAAAAAGTTCTTAAGACCAAAAAACTCTTAGGGTCAAGTGGGCTAGGACCAGCTCATGGGTCAACTCTTACATACAAAATTATTATTATCTCAAATCACTAACTACAAATTTTGGTTCAGAAATAAAAAAGTTATCAAGTGGAATTATGAACACTTGTACTTTTGAAAATGATTCTAGCTAGGAATAGTAATGAACCAAACCAACTCGAAATTAGTTTGAGACTCAATTTGACAATTAATTTGTTGAACTTGGTTCATGAACCAAATTAGCTGAACGTGAACTAAAAATTAAACTTGTTAACTAAACGAACTGAATCTGAGCTATGTATAACTCTATTTGTTTGGTTCATGAACCAGCTTGTTATATATATATATAAATTAAATTCATATAATTTTCTTATTTTTGTATAAAATAGATAAAATATGTAACATAATCATAATATATACTATTATAAGTTATATGTTTAGAAAAAAATTTAATTTTAAAATTGGCAACAAAATATAAATTTAAAATGTCCAATGTAAAAATTAGTTATTTGATTTATTAATTATTAATAATAATTTAAATATAAATATATATATTTATTTTATATAGACTATAATTATATTTATAATTTTCAATTAGACAATCATTTTATAAAAAACATATTAGTAAATTGTAAATTTTAGATATTCTACATTTAATTTATTTTAACTTTTAATTTATGTGACTTGAGTTAACGAGCTAGCGAGTCAAACTGAATCATTCACGAGCTTGAATCGAGTTGAATCAAGTTAAAAAGAAGATTCATATCGAACTTAAGTCGAGTTTCGAGCTGGATAAATTCTAATTGAGTTAAGTCAAGCTGAACCTAACTCGACTCATTTTCCACCCTAATTCTAACAATGAAAACATTTTAAACAAAATAAAAGAATTTGTATTAAGTTAAAAAAATGTAGTTGATGTTATGTCCTTCACTTCGTGAAGATAGGAAAAGTAAACCTCAAAGAACTATAAATGATAAACAGTATACAAGTTTAAAATAATTTACAATCTTAAAAAAGCATTACTTACATATATATATATATATATATATATATATATATGAAGAATCAAAACAAATTTGTCATATGGAAACAATGACTAATGTTACAAGATCAATTCATCTTTAACAATTTTCTCCAACCAAGATGTTACATTTAATATAAGTGGACACTTACCTGGGTTCTCTCTAACAACAAGTTCTGCTGTATTAGTAAGTTTAGGTAAATTTTTGTTTAACTTTATAAAATTATATGAGTATATTTCCTATTTCATCTTCATGCTCATTTCGAAAATTTGGCCCTTGAAAATTTTAACTAAAGATTGCTTTGCTTGAAGTTGTTTTTCTTTACTACTTTGATGAGAACTGTTCCTATTAATAGAGGTGTCAATTTGACTCATCCAATCTAACTCAACTCTAAACCACATGGGCTAAGGTCAAAATGGCTCACAAGCCCACACTATAAAGCTCATGAGTTAAAAGGTCATTAAATCCTATGGGTTAGGATTACTTATGGGCTACATTTTTCTTTTCAAATTTGTTTATTTTTCTATAATTTTTTTCCTATATGGTTTATTTTCCTCTTTTAAAATAAAATAGTAATGAAAAATTAAAATGAATAAGAAAATTGAGAGAGAAGAAAGGAAAAATATGAAGAAAAGATAATTCTAAAAATAGAGAGGTAAATATATTAGAGTAAATAAATAAAAAAAATATAAAAGTATAAAACAATTTGAGAAAGAAAAAAAATTAGAAAGGAAAAAATTCTAGAGACAGATAAAAAATATAAAAAGAAAGATAAATAAATTAAAAAATATTTTAGTATAATAAAAAATATAGAAGAGATTATTTAAAGAGAGAAATAAAGAAATAAGAGAAAAGATGAAATTTATAAAAAAATAGTTAAATATAAACTAGGATTACGTAAATTAATCGATATTTATCTCATTTATTTTGATAATTATATAGATTAAAGTTTAAAAAATCTTATTTTTAGATGAGTTACAAAATAAATGGTTATAAAAGAGAGATAGAAGAGTAGTTCACATCCATTCCACTTAATTTAAAGGTTATGTGGGTTAGAACTTAAAAAGTTATAATATAGGATTAGATGAGTCAACTCATACTTAGCTTGGAGGTTACATGAATTCGGATTTAAAAATTATATTTTGAGACAAATTATAAAATAGAAAAAACAATAGGACTAGGGTTGGCCCTAGGGCTAGTCCTAACTAAGCCCTTTAAATTGAGGGTTAAGTAGGTTAAGATTTAAAAAAACGTTATTCCTAAGTAGGTTACATAATGTAGGATTAAAACTGGTCAAATAGGCTGGCCCTAGGGCCATAATCCATTTTGACAACTCTAATTTTAAGTTTGTGAACCTTTTACACAATATATATATATGCATCTCTGTATTTTAGGCCTATTTAATGACTTTTTTATCTTATAAATTTTAAGCTTATAAACCTTTTTAATCAATCATTTATATAAACTTTAAGCATATTTAGTGATTTTTTAAAGGTAGGCTTTTAAATAGACTCATAGATCTTATAGCCTTGAAATCATATCAACATAAAAAACTTTTGAATGGTAATAGGTTCAGACCTCAAAATTTTTAAATAGACTAAACTTAAACACTCAAAGTTTAACTCGATTCGACTTATTTTCTTTCCTATCTTCAAGGTTTTTCTAATGTAATCCTAAATATTTTAATTATTAGTTAAATTACAATAAAGATATTACATTATCCAATGATAATATCAACAAACCCTTATGATGTTGTTTTTCACACAAGATTGTGGATTAGGATTTTGTTTCACCACAAAAAATTCAAGACTAATTTAAATTTAGAATGCTTATCATCTCATGTTGTCATGATGAATTTGATAATTCAAACTAAATAAATTAAATTTGTGTGTGATTTGTTTGGTTAATTGATATATTTTATTTGAAATTTAAACCAAATCAAGGATAATCAATTCAGATCTTGATTTTCTTTAGTTCGCGCTAAATTATCCAATTAATTTTTTTAACTTTTAAATTCATATATTTTATAATTTTTACCCAAAAATTCTCTTATTTTTCTCTTTTTCTTTTTCATTCATTTTGATTGTTTTATTTTCTAATTTAATATTATTAAATATATTAAAAATTATAATTATAAAAAATTATATTATTTTCTTTTTCTCTAATTTAATTTTATAATATTTTAGAAAAACATGTAAAATTATAATTATAAAAAATGAAAAATATTACTTAAAAGTAATATCAATATTTAAAATTAATTTAATTATTATTTAAAATCATTAAAAAATATAAATGTTTTACCTTATTTTAATATAAAATTCAAAATTTTGTATATAACAAAATTTATGTGATCTCAACCAAACTAATTCAATTTTATTAAATTAATTTTATTTAAATTTAATTATTTTTAATTAGTTTGATTTAAATTTAATAATATTTTTCAAAACTTAAAATGAAACTAAATTAATTAAATATCATTAATTTAAAATTTTTTATTGTAAACTTAAATTTAACCAATTCAAAACATTAGAATTGATTTAATGATGAAAAATTTAATATTAGATTCAAATCTCATAACTTTTTTTATTATAAAAAAAATCAGACCAATTGATAGATGTTCTTAATTCAATCCATATCATAATTAACATACAAAAATAATTTATTAGAGAAACAAAGTAATTCATACCATAGTTAACTTAACATAATAGTAGTATTAACAAAAATTTGAGTTTAAAGTTCCTTAATTGCTTTGTTAGGATTCTTTCAAGAATTTCTTAGGGGTTAGTAGGGTACTTCCAATTTAGGTATCGGTTTCCATCTCTCATCCTAGTGTAGAGAACAACATATAACCTCTACATCCCACTCCATTCACCACGACCTATTTTTCAAGCATTGAGTCACAATTTAGATAAGAGGAATTGATGGACACACTATGTAATATTGATTTCAACAACACAAAAAGTGATGCTATTATGATAGATCCAGATGAAGAAACAGATCCTAATGAACAATAACTAGCTCGCTCACTAATTGCAAACTATGAATGCGAGAAGGTTATAATGTCAAAGCCTTCAAATCGACCATACTGATAATATGGAAGACTAGACATGGTGTAGAGCTGACAAAATTAGGGAAGAATCTATATACTTTCTAATTCTTCTCCATAAAACATTTGGATATGGTTCTACATGGTCGATCATGGTTCTTTGATAAGAATGTGGTCATCCTTCAGAAATTGCCCCAAGATACACCTTCATCATCCATAAAGTTGCACACAAGCCTTTTTTTGATTCAAATATGCAATGTACCTTTCAATCTTTGCACAAAGGGAGTTGCAAAAAGGATTGAAAAATCCTTGAGAGAATATATCAAATGGACAAAGGAGGCAACATGGGTAAAGTACATGTGAATTCGAGTCTCATTAGACCTAGAAAAACCTCTTCGAATAGGTTCTTATATAGAAACCCAACGAGGGTTGAAGACGAAAGTATATTTCCTTTATGAGAAAATTCTAGATTTATGTTATACTTGTGGAAGGCTATGACACACTATCAAATCATGTATGAAGATCGAAGAAGATACATGGGAGGCTGATGCATCTACCATACCTTTTGGCCCATGACTTTGAGCATCTAATTTTCGCAACACTAAAATACACCAAGGAGGAAAATATATTAGAGAACAAACATCCCATGAGATACAACTACAACAAGTTGAGAGTAAGAAGGATAAAACAAGAGGAGAGAAGATAACGTTAAAGAAACATGATGATCCAAAATTAACTCCGAATTACCTCTCAGATATTGGGAGCATTATCTTGAAAGATATGGCAAACACTTTCAACGAGTTAAGCCTCAATAGAACATATGAAAAGTAGAAAACGATAACAACAAACTTGAACGAGCATGAGCAAAAGTCATATAAGATTGAAAAAGGTTGACCCAGAGAAATTTTAATGAAGAACTCTTGACCAAACAATATTGGAGACTATTGACCAGGAAGGATTCCTTGATATACAAAATCCTCCAAGCTTGTTACTTTCCAAGGCACACCTTCATGAAAGCTAAATTGGGTCACCAACCCATTTTTACATGGAAAAGCATTTGGCATGCACGACACACCCTTGAAAAGGGTATTAAATGGGTCCTTGGTGATGGAAAAGCTATTAGAATTTGGCAAGATCCATGGTTACCAGGTTCACATTCAAGAATGATAGTATTGACACCAAAAGTTCTACTTCTCACTGCATTTAATGAATTAATGGTCCCAAATACATGTGTATGGAACATCACTGTAGTTGACCAAATCTTTCACCCCCTAAAAGCTAAAGTTATAAAGAACATTCATATTTCAAGAGGAGAGCACATCGATCAACCACTATAGAGATGGACCAAGGATGAGAGATTTTCAGTCAAATCAACATATAACTATCTTACATAGTCTCAGTTGTAGAATCAAGCCACATCGTTAAATACTAAAATCTCCAAATGACGATCTATTCGGAGAGCATGAGTTCCACTCAAGGTAAAACATTTTTTCTATAGACTAGCTTGTAACGCTCTACCTATGCGTAGCAATTTAAGCTACCGAGGAATTTAAGTTGAAGACACATGCCCTCTTTGTGGAGAAAATACAAGCGAGATTGTAGAACATATGCTTCTAAAATGAAAATGGTGTGAACAAGCTTTAGACGATCTTCTAGAGACTAGATGAAAAATCATCACAAGTTATCTACAATGGGTGGATGCTTTGCTAAAACAACCAACACAAAACAAGTTGAATGAAACCATGATGGAATGTTGGGCAATATGGAAAGAAAGAAACTCATACCTCTTTCGATATAAACCACTAAATATAGCATGTACGAAGGAAGTAGCAATTAAACTATGGAATCATTGGCTAAGTTTAAAGCAAAGTATCTAGCCTCCAACAACAATAAACAATGCAATGGAAGAAGAAATTTGGAGGATATATTAACGATCAATTTTAGCATAGCCAAACACGAGGAGAAAGGTTCTGGATTGGGCATGATTATTTTAAACTTAAATAAAGAAGTACAAATCGCAACCTCATATTATATTGATCATTGTATAGACAAAGAATGATGCAGTTGTACTTCAATGGAGCATTATTATGGCCTAAAGGTGAGACATCTCACATGCAAGATTCGAGACTCAATCTAAAACTCTACATAAAGTCATGCAGGATGCCGAATGTCATCCACAAGCTCAACAAATCATTAAAGAGTGTTAGCAATTTGTAGGCTAATTTCAATTTTTCTCAATTATCTTTGATAATATAAATTCATATATGTGTTGTCATTTATTAGCAAGTAATGTCTTTTCATTTTAGAACTACACATGGAGGAGCTCACTTTCTAGATACGTCTTAACATCATATACGTTTTCTTGATTTTCTATTAATAAATTTTTGATCTTTCCCTTAAAAGAAACTTATCATAATAGTATAGCATATGCCTCATACATGATATTATGATTGTTTTTTCTCAAATTACCTTTTCCACTGAATATATGTGGATACATGAAAAGTTTAGATTGTTTTTTATTTTTGTTCTTTTATTTACTGTGGACATGTAGGTGTGATCATTCTATTACACCTTTTCCCTTACTATGCTACCAAACATTAGTTACTGTACTGTTAAGGATAGGGTAGAAAAATACTAAAAGTTGTGGTTACTAACCACTATAACATTATCATATTATGTTGGTAAGAGTCAGTTACTCATGAAAGAGGCAACTTTAGGTTATTATGCACATCCTCATCTTCTAGCAAGATATGAGGAAGTTGCAAACAATCTCAAGCTCTTCATACTTATCTTGAAAAATCTTCACGCTTCTATGAATATCAAATTCATGTAAGCTTTGTTGATATCATTTGGATGTCATTTATATATGTGTTTTTTATTATGCACCTTAAAACAGCTCTAATGTTAAAATTGGCGAACAACATTCTTGTTGTCATGATTATGGTACAATAAGGTAACCTCAACTTATAATTCTATAATTTTTGAAAATAATTTGTACCATTCAATATCTTTTAATTGCGTAATTTTGTAACTTCAAAATCATGTTTTTTTAAGCTCTACTTCCCATATTTAATTAATTTTATCATTTAAAATTTTGTTGTTGATAATAAATCTTGAACATCAATATTAATTAAAAATTAATAAATAAATATTTAAATAAATAATTTTAAATTTATAAAAAATTAAAAAATAAAAATAAAAAATTAATTTTGTATCAAAGGCAAGTGTAAAAATAAGAAATTAAAGATAAATTAATTATAAAAATATTTTTATTATTTGTAAAGTTGAGAATAAATTAATCTTTTCAGTATGTTTACACTATTTAAGAAAAGAATAAAAATTATAATAATAAAAAAATATAACATTTTTTTATAAATTAAAAAAAATTAATGTAATTTATTTTAAAAGTTAATGTCACTTTTAGAATCTTAAAAATCGAAAGAGAAGTTTCTCAAATATAAAAGCTAATTTAAAATCAGTAAAAAGGTTTAGGGTAAAAATAATTATATTTTCTTCATCTAAATAAAAAACAATTTTTTTTCTTTGCTTTCGCCCATTATTTTTCTTCCATTTTCTTCTCTCCCTCATTCTATTCCCACGTCCAAACAGAGCATTAACGGAACCGCAAGACACTGATGACAAAACACATGGAAAAGTATCGTCATAAATGTTACGTGTCATATGGTGATTGGTTTATGAGAGAAACCACGCAATAAGTCCTCTGTAAAACAAGCAAATTGGCACAATCGCCTGAGTTAAGTTTCAATCGGCGTTGAATAAAACCTCAAATCTGAAATCTCAAAATTTCAATTTAATTTTCCCATTTACAATCCCAAACAGACACTGAGCGGGATCTCCAATGGCGGAAAACCCTCCCGAAACGGTGTCGTCGAGCTCTCAACCTTCTTCATCTTCTTCTTCTTCTCAGAAATCGCCCCAAGATTCAAACCAGGTTCCACTACCTACTTCAATTCCACTTTCCTTTTCGTGCCTCCTCTATGCCTTTCATTCCTCTAATGCACGAATCCCCCATTTTTATATAATTGGAGCTCAAGCTAGGGTTATCAATATTACTATTGTTGGTGTTCATTTCTTTTCCCTTCAGATGTTGTAGTTGTTTGATTTCTTAACTGATAGACCAGGACCGTTCTCGATACAACCAAATCGGTATATGGTGCTTTTCGGGCATCGAATCAGTGGTTTTTTTTTTTCCAGACACTGGCTCATGGAACTCAATTTTGAGCGAAATAGAGAATGTTAAGATGGGCTTTTATTTGTCTGTCCATGTTTTGGACTTGCTCTGTTAACATGTGAATGAAAATGCGCCCTGAACTGTTGTTTTAATTGCATGTTGGAATCGTGGTAATGATTTTGTGTGGGAATTGTTGTCTCAGGTTCCTGCATTTTCCAATTTTCCGCCATTCCCGGGTGGATATTATCAAATGTTTCCTGGCATGTACCCTGCGCTAGTTCCAGGGTTAGCACCGCCCCAAAATGAGGAACATGCGAATCGTGGGGCTGGCATATATGCTGTTCCTGTTCACCCTTTTGAAAGACATGTTACTGGACTTCCATACAACACTCTGATTCCACTGACTTATCGCACACCCACGTAAGTTGCTAGTTATTTTGTTGTGATGAGGTTCTGATGTATGTCAAGCTTTGTTACTGCACAATTTACTGGATTCGCTACTTGTTCTAATATAGTGTTACATTTAGTCATATTTTTCATACATTGTTTCCTGTTGATCCTTAAAGTGAACTATATTATTTTTAAGATTTGCATTCTCGACTTGGTCAGCAACGATTGCTGCATAGAAGAACAATAACTTTATGAATTGCCAAAATGTAAAACAATAAAATGTTGAAATGACATATTTACAGCACTGACCAAGTTGCAACTGCTGGCAATATGAGGGACTTTGCGCTGCTGCTGATGTTATATATCCACTGAGTTAGGGTTGATGGTTATAAGACATGGATGGTTTTATGGAGGCATCAGAATTACCATGCATGTGTTCCCTTTTGATAATTATTTTTTACTTGAATCCTTCTAATCTGCTTTTTCCATTTTTCTGTGGGAATCTCAGGTAGGTTATTTGAAGGGATAATGGGATATTGTAAGTATGTAGAGGCAAGAGGATTTCAGAAGTAAAAGTAGGGCAGGTAGGTGGGTGTTTATAACCATGAAGATTGAAGAGTAACTCTGGGAAGAAGGATTTGGGGTTGATGGGTGTTTAGGGAAAACTAAAGCTAGAAACAATTAGGGATATGATGGAGGTGGATTTTTAAAGCAGTCTGCAAAAAAATTAGATATAAGGAATGTAGAAAGTTAAAGAAAACAGATTTGTAGCCTGATAAGATGAAGAAGAAAGCCTAGACTTTGCACCTAGTGTTTATGTCACATTGCCCAGTTATTAACAATTTTCTGAAATCTCATAGTCTGAACGATGAACTGAAAGAAAGCTTTGGGTTTTTAGATAGAGAACCTATAGGATTTCAAACTTAGTAAGAAGCCCTGAATTCAAAGTAAAACATAAAATCCCTCAATAAGATGAGATCACCAATCCAATAACAGTGCACAAAAATTAAACAAGCTACTGCAAAAGTCATTAAAACATTCCTAAGAGGTAAAGTCCCAGAAAGGGTCCCTTTATAAGTCATGTGCTAAACCAATGCTTGAGATTGAAGCTGCTTTTAGAAGGGCTTTTGTAGGTCTTCAGAGCAGCTGACTAGTGTCCTTGAATCCATAACCAAGTGTACCTTAGTTTATGTATTTATGCTGTGTGCATACAGTTTCTGACAAATAAACTTGGAAATGTCTTGAATGTTTGTAAATTGAACTGAAACTTGGCAGTTGGGGAGGGGAGCTCCAAGCATGAAAACATTGAGAAACCACAGAACCAAACACTGTTCTACTACTCTTCTGTTTTACTTCCTAATCTCAAGAAAGTATTCAAAGTTCAAACCTGCTGATCAGATGCACCCTAGCCATGTCTTCTATCTTGTTCTTCACTTAAGAGTTAAGACTTACGAAGGATAGCAATCAGAAAATGGCTAGTCCTGCCCTTCAGAGGCAGGTGTTCAAAATCTAAAACAATTAGAATTAGAATCAGATCAAGTAAAAATACCATAATTGGGAGGATTGAAATAACAATTAAAAGTGAATTGGATATATAGCTATCTCATACACCAGTGAAAAAACTGCTAATTGATAAAAAGTTAATGGGATTATTCCACATTTTAAGTTGAAACTGGCTACACAAGTACGTGTTGTATTAAGCCTTGCCTTCCCAATAAACTGTTTGGTTTGGATTTTTCCTGACAATTAACAATGGTTTATCATATGAAATCTAATTAAATTAGTTGTGCAATTTTCTTAAGCCCAGTCATATTGGTATTGAACATTTCTGACAGGTTGGAACTGTATCAGGGAATATGACAAGCCAATATGTGGTTTTGAGTAACACTGGTTTTGAGGTACCGAACTAAGGAAGAAACACTAAAGGTTCTTCAACTACTTTGATTTGTTGGCCTTCTATTCCCAAGAGATAAATAGATAGTCTTGGAAGTTAGAACATCCTTCCAGCATAGGAAAACTCATAACTAAGTTTTGCAATAAATTGTTAAGCTATTAAATACTGATTGCTGATTAATAACTAAAGAAAAATTGAAATCAAGTTATACTTGGTTCCTCTGGTATTAGACCGAGCTTTTAAAGAAGGACCCATAGGTTATATTTGCATTTGAATTTGGCATCCAAAATTCAAGGTAAATTGGACCTGATTCTGATTCCTTTTGCAGCAAGTGTTACACTTGTTCGACTTTCTTCTGTGTTCTTGCATCAGTTTAGCATGTCCTGTGTACTTTCAAAGTTATCAGTAGGTTAAGTGATTGATATTTTATTTTGTTTTTCCATTAGTTTCATTAATGTTTGTTTAAATATTATGCAAACCTTATTTTCTCATGCAAAGTAACAAAAAAAGGCATTTTAATTTTAAACAATGATAGTAATTGTTTTATTGGTGAAAATTCTATTTTAGCTTTATTTACTTTTGTGAACACATGTTTATTTATGTTAATTTAATGGTTTCTTTAACTGAATGGGCACCATTAGCAATAGGCCAAGTTCTGAAACTGCTGCAGCTAGTGAAAATCAGGGGCAAGCAGCACAGCAACCTCAACAGCAGCAGCCCCCTCAAAGACAAGTTGTTGTTAGGAGATTTCAAATTGCATTTCAAATTGATTTGATGCTTATGTTGAAGCTGGCAGCTGTGATCTTTTTGTTTAACCAAGATGGATCAAAGCAGAGGCTTATTGTCCTCGTTTTATTTGCTGCTCTTGTATATTTGTAAGTATTTACTCCTTTTTTTAATATGTTTTCTGCTTGTGAGTTCCATCATATGTGATTGTTAGATTTTAGGTTTCAAACCCAGGAAATCTGATATAGATTCGTCCACCCCCTCCTCTTTTATATTTTGTTTTTTGAATTATTTATAACCCAGGGTCTTTCTGTTTGGACTGTGAATGGGTGTGCATGTGTGTCAATATCAAGGGAAAACAATAATGCTTCATTGCTGAACTCAGTAGTGTTTAGGTTGTGAATCAAAGCCGTAGTGTTTACCAATTGAAATGTGTGACAGATACCAAACTGGAGCTTTGACACCAATTATAAGATGGCTTTCACAAGGTATGCAGAGAGCTGCGGCACCTCCTCATCCACCAAGACCTGCGGCTAGGGCAGAAAATGTTCCTGCTCCCAGGCAGGAGGGTGACAATGCTGCTCAAGCAGGTATGATTTATACATTTTATGCATATGATTTTGTGCATGTGCTTGTTTTGAGAAACTCTATTGATAGAGCTGATGCAATTTATGATGTACTTTGGGAAGTCTTTGCTTCTTGGAAGCTCGAGAAGTTTATTTTATATTATTATAATTTATTAATTTTCTTTGGCTTGAATTTCATTTTCCTAGAACTTGTACTGGTTCAATATGGAAAAGAATCAATTTAAGATTTGACCACTTATTGACACAACGACACATACTTACCTTTCACATCTTAACTTTTGGAAGAAGGTCAAGCTGAAGTGGAGATTGGGAACCAAGCTGCTAACGATGCAGATCGGGTAGGGGAGAATGAAAATGCTGCAGAACCTGGCAGAGTCAATGGTGGCAACCAGTGGTGGGGCATTGTGAAGGAGATGCAGATGATTGTCTTTGGATTTATTACTTCCCTTTTGCCTGGGTTCCACAACCATATGGATTGAGCTATATATATGTTGTAGCTTACCGGGCTGTGGAATTGACATATGGTCTATATGAGCTTGCCAGATACATGGTAGAGGGTTATCTGAAATAAAATGTATAGCATCAGAAGTTTTAAGTGACATAACTGATACACACATAGTTAGGTGCAACTACAATCCTGCGGAAGACAAAAAAGTATGGTGCAACTATAGGGTGCCATTTTTGTATCATTACTTGGATTGTTGATAAAAACAGTTTTTGTGGCTTCCAGAGGCAGGGTGATACTTTCTACCCGCAGGTGCTTTTCTTTTTCCAGTGTCTCTTTATGTTTGATGACTTGCTTCTTTTCAAACTTATTACGATCCTTCAAATGGACTAATGCTTTATCAATATCTTTGCAAACTTTCTTTAGTTCAACTTTAATGGAGAGTTTGACGCGTCTAACTGGATTTATACCCAGCTTGAGGCTTTCTCAACCTCTGTTGAATTTCAAACATAAAAAAATGATAAATCAACTTCATATGCAAGCCCCTAATATGTATCAAATGCACTTCAATTCTCTAATTTTATGTGCAAGTTCCTTTGTCACTCTTGTATAGATTATGTAAAGTCGAAACTAATGAGCCTGACAGCCCTCGGGTTGGCCGCATATTCTCGAACCGAATCGGTGTCACCTTCTCATGGTCCACCAAATTTGGTTTTGACAACTTCGTGAATCTTTATATTTGTGTTTAGGATTATAGGTATTTTTTATGAAAGGCTATTTTAATCTATATTTGGTTTAGTATGTTTTGAAAAAATCATTTATAGAAATAATTACTTATTTTATTATTTCAAAGTTTTTGAAAAAATATTTTTAAAAACAATTGTTACTAACATAGATATTCAAATACAATATTTTTAATGAGATTGTTTTATATATGCAAAGCTTATACCTGAGAGACCAGAGCAACTAAATATTTATTACATGTAAAATAAAACTTTACATTATATAATACATGTAAAGTCAATGAAGAACATTCATATTCAAAATTTTAAACTTAGTTTAGCAATCAAAATACTAACCAAAAAATTCGAAAAAATAAAACTTAGAATTACATCTGACTAAAGTTCAAGGATTTGACTAACGTGGACTACAAAATAATTTGATCATCAATGGCCTATTAATTCGTTATTGTTGATACACTATTTTAAGAAATGAACGGTTTAGATTGATTTTAAAATGTTACTTTTTTCAAAAAGTTTATGCTTTGAAAATCTATCCTAATCCTTCCCTCTTCCTTCCTTACCTCCCCATTAGTAGAGCATATGACTCTTCATCCGCAACCGTAAGCCATCATTCAGTATGACCAATATTCCGTAAGCCATCATTCAGTATGACCAATATTGAAAAGAAAGAAAAACAAAAAAAGAGAAAATGTTAATTATGATATATCTCTCATTTTTGAAATCCTGAAAAATTGGACGGGTGAAGGGCGGGGGTATGTCAGATTCATATTTAAAGTTTTCTTCTACTTCTTCTACCCAAGTAGAGACGAAATATATTAGACGAAAGGGGTACGTGAGATTCATACAAATAATCCTATTTTTTTTAATTATTATAATTATAAAACTATCAAAATTTTTCCATACCAAAGATATATATTAATAAAAAATTAATATCTTTAAAATATAAAAATTACTATTTTTAACCTTTTTTCATATTTCTTTCTATATTATGCCTATGGAAATGGAAGTTCATCTTACCGATCATTAAAGTTTCATTCATAATAACATTGTAATTGGACAAAAATCAATCCCAATTTCAATCATAAACTTAAATTTGTTTTTAAATTTTGTAATTTTTATCTCTTAATACTTATCTATGTTAACTTAGAATAAAAAGAGAAAATATGAATTGTATGATTAAATGAAAACAATTAATGTAAAAGAAGAAAACTTGATTGATTTATTTTTTGTTGATAAAAGGTTTATATTCAGGTAATCGAGATAATAGGATCACATGAATGCACATGTTCTATTATATACGTAAATTTGAATTAATTGAGAGAAAGTTAAGAGTTCATTGCTGCTATCTCCTGTAAGTGTTATAAATTGGAATTTCAATTCCAATTCTCTATCCACTTTTCCTTATTTTTGGAGTTATACTTAGTTGTTTAAAGCTAGTTGTTAGTGACTTAATAATAGTTTTGTTTTGCATTTAGTTATATCCACTTTGAGAGTGACATTTAGATAGGAAAGTCCATTATTTTCCTCTATTTAAATTCATATTCCAACAATTAATAATACAATTCAATTTTAACTCATTCTTTACTTCCGTATTCCTTGAGTCAATTTCTTTTCTTCAACTTGTCTATTTTTTTAACAAAGACATTTTCAACTTCTCTATTTTTAATAATAGTATCACAGCCATATTTGATCTTAAAGGACCAAAATTTTCCTTTCTTTTTAACCTACAAACTAATGGGTTCCAACAACTTTCCTTTAAATCCACCTTTTTACCTTCATTGGTAAAAATGATCAAATTTGATTAGTGAAGATGGAAGATTTTTTGAAATTCTATGATCTATAGGAAACAGTGCTTGATCACAACCCATTACCTCTCCTACCAAAAAATCCTACCTTGGCTCAAATAAAGTCCCATTGTGAAGAAAAAATAAAGAAATTCAAGGTCAAGTCCCTTATACAAAATTTTGTGGCAAATTATGTGTTTTATAAGATCATGACCTATAAAATAGCAAAGAAGGCTTGAGACAAATTGAAATAAGAATATGAAGGCAGTGATAGAACACACCAAATGCAAGTGTTAAACCTGAAACGTAATTCGAATCTTTACATATGCTTGAGGATGAAACAATTGATAAGTATGCTGATCGAATCTCCTTAATTGTTAATAATATTAGACTACTTGGTAAAGACTTTGCAGACAAAAGGATTATGGAGAAAGTTGCAGTAACTCTTCCTAAGAGGATTGAATCCAAAATACCCTCTCTTGAAGAATCCAAGGACCTTAGGAAAATCTCATTAGGTGAACTAATGAGTGCTTTACAAGTATAAGAGTAAATAAGGCCCTTGAGAGGGGGCATGTTCACTAAAGGATCCTTTTTTGTTCACAAGTAACATCCTAGTAAAGCAGAATAGTAGCTTAAATAGAGGAATAATGGTAAACATGATGGTGGAAGTGGTAATGACTCAAAACATAGGTCGTTTCCTTCTTACAAGCGCTATAAAAAGACAATGTATATGGAGAAATACTGTTGGTGGAGGCCTAACATTGTATGTGAAAAATGCAAACAGTTGGGGTACATAACCAAGGTCTGCAAATTTTTAAAAAAAAAATTCTCAAAACCTTTACAAGCACAACTGGTAAAAACGACTGATGCACAGGAGGAGCAACTTTTCTCAGTTTCTTACTTTTCAACAAATCACTTGTTCAATACTTGGCTTCTTGGTAACGGTTGTACACACCACCTATGTAATGATGCTGAGATGTTCAGTTTCCTTGATAATACTTACAAGTCCATAGTAAAGGTGGGGAATGTAGAGTTTTTGGAAGTCAAAGGTAGATGATCAGTGGTTGTTTCAAGAATCTCAAGTATAAAACTATTCTTGATGTTTTATGCATACTTGATATCAAGCAAAGTCTTTTGAGTGTTGGGCAGATGCTTGAAAAGAATTACTCAATGCACTTTAAGGAATGCAAGTGTACTATTTTTTATCCCTTTGGTGTAGAATTATTCTCCATCAACATGAACAAAAGAATTTTTATAGTAGATTTGGAGAAAGTAGCTGAACAGACCTATATTAATGCTTCACAAACGATTACAAATCTATGACACAAAAGGCTTGACCATTTCAATCATAAAAGCATTACAGAAATGAACAAAAAGGAATTGGAGGTAAATATGCTTGAAACCTCTTATGGTGCTCAAGTTTGTGGGACTTGTCAGCAAGTAACCAAAAGTACCATTTTAAGCAAATCAAACATGGAGAGCTAAGCAGAAACTTTAGCTTATCCACACCAATATGTGTGGTCTAATGAAAATTGAATCCATAAGTGGTAACAAATGTTTTCTCCTCTTTATTGGTGATTACACCAGAATGTATTGGTTTTATCTCATTAAACTCAAGAGTGAAGTCTTTAATATTTTAAAACAATTTAAAGCTTTAGTGAAAAATCAATACAATATGAAAAGTAAAGATTTAAGGTCTGATAATGGTGGAGAATATACCTCTGCTCAGTTTGTAGAATTTTGTAATAATGCAAGCATCAAACATCAACTGAACTTACCATACACATCATAACAAAATGGTGTATTTGAAAGGAAGAACTAAAAAATTATGGAAATGACTAGGTTTCTTTTGATTGAAAAACATATGCCAAATCTGTTTTATGTAAAGGCAGTCAATGCCTCCGTTTATTTGTTGAATAGACTCCTCACAAAGGCCTTACAGTGTAAGACTTCATATGAAGCTTGGTGTGATAGCAAACCTTCAATGCACCATCTTAGAATCTTTGGGTGTATATGCTATTACTAAGTGTGAGAACTTAAAAGAAGTAAGGTGGACAATAAGGCTCATAAAAGAATTTTCATGGGCTACAGTTCATCAACTAATGGCTACAAAATTTTGTCTAAAAATAGGAAAAATAATTTTGAGCAGAGAAGTAAAATTTGATGATGAAGCTATTTGGGATTGGAAAAATTAGAGAAATTCTCATTTTGAATTGTTTCCAAATAAAAAACCTCAACTTAAAATAGATGAGCTAGTGGATGACCTACCGATGAAGGATACCAAAACTTTGGAAGATGTTTATCAGAGGTGTAACTAGGTCATCTCTAAACCAACATGTTATTATGAAGTACAAGACTCTCAAGCTTGGAGGAGAGTTATGTAGGATGAATTAGACATGATTAACAAAAATGGAACTTGAGCTTATTTATAGGCCCATGAATCATAAAGTGATAGGTGTAATGGGTTTTCAAAACAAAACTCAACCCCGATAAGTCAATTTGCAAACACAAAGCAAGACTGGTGGTGAAAGGTTATGTACAATAGTAAGATGTAGACTGCCAAGAAAGCGCCAGTAGCAAGGTATGACACAATCAAGCTTTTTATTGCCTTTGCAACTCACAATTTATGACAGATTTTTCAACTTGACGTTAAATTGGCCTTTCTAAATGGATTGCTAGTTGAAGAGATCTATGTAGAGCAACCAGATGGTTTCTCAACTCTTGGTAACGAAGATCAAGTTTATCTTTTAAAGAAAACCCTGTATGGACTAAAATAAGCCTTGAATGCATGGTATAAAAGAATGGATAATCATCTGATCAAGCTTGGTTTTGATCAAAACCAAAGTGAACTCACTTTATATGTGAAAGTCACTGGTGGTGAGTCTTTAATTGTTTCAATTTATGTAGACGACATCCTTGTGACAGGAAGCAAAATGGAACTAATCCAAAAGTTTAAGGATGAAATGGAGAAAGTATTTGAAATGATTAATCTTGGAGTCATGAAGTACTTCCTTGGCATGGAAGTAATGCAGTCCAATGATGACATCTTTATATGTCAAAAGAAATATATTTTTGATATCTTAGATAGGTCCAAAATGCAATACTGCAAATCTATAAGCACTTCAATTAGCACTGGTTTGAAGCTTGGCAGAGATGAGAATTTTGAAAAAGTAGATGAAAGTATATATAGAAGCTTGGTTGATAGTCTCCTATACTCACCTCAAGTAGGTATAACATTCTATTGTTGTAAGTTTGCTCTCTAGGTTTATGAATTCATCTAGAGAATCACACTTTACGACTCTTAAAAAAGTATTGAGATATATTAAAGGAACTAGTATACTTGGAATTTTCTTTTCAAAATCTGCAGAAAAAATCATGAAACTGGTTGACTACTTTGATAGTGATTTGGGGGGCTGCATTTATGATTTTAAAAACACTTCCTGGATACTTATTTTCATTGAGAACAAGTTTTTTAAATTGGAACTCTAGGAAACATTAAACTACAACTTAATCAACAATGGAAATTAAGTATATCATTGTTTCCTCTGCTACGAATCATGCTATATGGTTAAGGAAAATGCTAAAAGACTTAGGGCATGAACAAACAAAAGCTACCAAGATAATGTGTGATAACATTTCAGCTACTTGAAGCTCAAAAAATCCAATGTTTCATGGATGAACCAAACACATCAAGATCAAATTTCATTTTATTAGAGAAGTTCAACAATTTTAATGAAGTGTTGTTTTTTCATTGCTCATCTGAGAACTAACTAGCTAACATTTTTACCAAGTCAATACTAAAGGAAAGGTTTGAAGATCTGAGACAAAAAATTGGTGTTTGTCACCAGAATGCTAAGGAGGAGTGTTAATAAGCGGTCTTTCAATTCCAACTCTCTATCCACCTTTTTTTTTCTATATTTGGAGTTAAACATAGTTCCTTAAAACTAGTTATTAGTGATTTAGTGGTAGTTTTGTTTTGCCTTCAGTTTTATCCACTTTGAGGGTGACACTTAGATGGGAAAGTCTATTATTTTCTTCTATTTGAATTTCAATTTTCCAACAATTAATAATATAGTTCCCTTTTTAACTCATTCTTTATTTTTCTATCCTTTAAGTTAGTTTTTTTTTAAACATTTTCAACTTCTCTATTTTCAATCGCAAGCTAGGGATTAATATATACTAATCAATCCTAACTTGGATACAAGTGATCGAAAGGGTGTAGAAGGTAAAGCTTTGGTAAGAACATCAACAAGATGGTCATGTATGAAGAATGGAAGTAACTTCATGAGGTCATATTAATAGCATTCCCACACAATGTGATAATCGATGTTGAGATGCTTTGTACATTAACGGAAAATAGGGTTGGCAGCAATGTGGAAGGTGTCCTGGTTGTCACGATATAAGACTGTTTGGTATGAACAAGAGACATGCAAATCATGAATCAAATGAGTAAGCTACTAAAGTTTAGATGTAGTTAAGGAGAGGCCACGATATTTAGTTTCAGAGGAAGACTTGACCATAGTCAGTTGTTTCTTTGAATACCAACCAATGAGGAAGTTACCAAGGAAGAAACAAAATCCTATTATATAAACTTAGGAGTCAAGACAACTGCCCCAATTGGAATCGTTGAAACTAAGTAGATGAAGGTCTAAGGAGCAAGAAAAAGTTTAGGCCTTGGGTTGGGTTTCCCTTAAGGTATCATTAAGGTAGTGCAACACCCTTATAGTTGCTTGATGATGGGTGATGTTAGAACGGTTCATGAACCAATTAAGTTGTTGAACCGTAAAAGTGATATTGGGCTAAGTAATGGTGATGTATAAAAAATGTTCAATAAGGCAACGATAAGGAACATCAATGTAAAAGGAGGCATTGTCTTGATGCAAATGAGAACCTGCGACAAGGGGTGTGGAAGCATGCTTACATCCAAGCATGTCATTATTTGTAAGTAAGTCAAGAAAAATAGAATAATAAGCAATCTCAAGTCCCAAAAAGAATTTTAGGTGCCCCAAGTCCTTAATATTGAAATGTGAGTGGAGTATATTTCAAATAGAGATGATTTATGTGAGTGAATTCTGATTAAAACTATGTCATCAACATAGATGAGGAGTACAATTATGGAGGTGATGGTGTATTTTAGAAAGAGGGAATGATTGGATGCTGCATGACAGAAACCAAATTCAAGGAGGAAGGACGAGAGTTTCTCGTACCATTTTCTACTTGCCTGTTTAAGGTTGTATAAGGATTTCTTTAGTTTGCAAATTAGTGGTGGCATGGTGGTCATGACCATGAGGAAGCACCATATAGACATCTTCACATAGATCACCATGAAGGAACGTGCAAACGACGGATGGAAGCAAGTGCAAAGACCAAACGAATGGTAATGAACTTGACGATAAAGGAGAAAGTGTCGAAGTAATCCAATCCTTCAATTTGAGTGTATCCTTTACCAGCCATGTGTGGCTTGTATAACTTTCTATTATGCCATATGAATGTCATTTAATTTTGTAAACCTATTTATTTCCAATGGGAACAACGTTGGATGGAAGATCAACAATATCCCATGTGTCATTGGCTTCAAGAGCTCAAAGTTTAGTTTTCATGGCTTCTTGCCAGCATGGTAGTTGACAAGCTTCAATATATGTTTGTGGTTCACTATGTTTAGAAAGAGCTACAACAAACAATTGATGTTTAGGAAAAATTTTGTTATAAGAAAGATACTTAGAAATGAGGTATTTGGAGGATAAGGTGGTATGATAGCATTGATAATCAACCAAATAAAAAGGAATTTTCTTATTACATATAGGGTACCAAGGTTGTACATTGGTTAATGATTCAGGTGGTGTTTGTAGTCTACATTGCTCTTAGCCAACTCATGAATGAATTTTGGAAGTATTGAAGAGTGGAATAGTGAGCAATTCATATGAAGTGTTGTTGTCAGCATAGTGCCAATTGTTAATCTTGTGGTTTGAGTAAGGAAATACTAACTCATGGAAAATCACATGCCTCATAGTAAAAAATAGTTTTGGAATTGAGATCATATAATATAACTTATTTCATTCCAAACTTATATCCAAGAAATACATACTTTGGTTCTCCTGGATCCAACTTGGAGTGATGTGATATCTAGGTTGTTGCATAGCACAGAGAACCAAAAACTTTGAGATCTTCAAAGCAAGGGGCTTAGTGATAAAGGAGTTTAAAGGGTCATTTATTAAAGCAATTGAGATGGTACTTTATTCATCAAGAAAATAGCATGAGTAAACCATATATCCCCAAAATTTTTAAGGAGTCTAGATTAAAATAGAAGTTCTCTAGTAATATTAAGAATGTCTTGATGTTTCCTTTCAACTCGTCTATTTTGTTGGGGGGTTTTGAACATAGTTGGTTTCATGTATGATCCTATGAGAGGCATAAAATTCTTTTATATTGAATTATGAGCCATTATCTAGGCTTATTCATTTGATTTGTACTAAGAATTGAGTTTTAATCATTGTGAAGAATATGTGTATATGTTGAGGTGTTTTGGATTTGAGTTTCATTCAGACTATCCAAGTATAACGCGTCCAATCATCTATGATGATAAGAAAATAATGATACTCATTTATGATAAGGTAGAGAAAGGTCCCTACATGGAATAGTGAGCTTTATTTGAACTTAAATTGAAAGGTAGATGTTTTTGTTTCACAAATTGACATATATCTCACATTATGCTTTTGTAACAACAATTTCTAGACAAAGTTCTCTAAGTATATTAAATTACTAGGATGAAATATGAATGGAATGTAGGTGCCAAAGTAAGGAAGCTTTTGAATCTGAAATCATTGAGTTGATTATGAAAACTCGTTTAGGACTGGAAGCAATATAATAGAGCTCATTATAGCATTCACTCGAACTAGTCGTCCTACAGTTTTGGTCCTGGATGATACAACAGTTAGAGGTGAACAATGATCTTCGTCATAAGCCACATGTAAGCTTAGAGATTGAAATCAAGTTTATCTTGAATTGGGGAAGGTATATAACACCATGCAAGATAAACATATGGCTTAACTATATTTTTCCAATGATATTTGCATTCACAAAATTTCCATAAGGAAGCTTAACAACTAAATTTTTTGTCAAATATATGTATGAATCAAATAGATTTAAATATGTGCAAATATGATTAGTAGCACCTTAGTTGAGAATCCAACCATTTGATTGTATAAGAATAAAGCATATAACATGATTACCTTTAGTTTCATCTTCAATTTTCATGTAAACTTTATTAGCATGATATGTTTGCTATGTAGATCCTGTCTTGAATAAATTTATAAGAATTTGATATTCCACTTAAGTCAAGTCTTTTTCGATGGTATGACCAATGTGGTGTTCCCAAATTTCATACGGTGGACCAAACTTGTCAACTATTGGAAAAGTTCCATCCAAGAATTTAAATTTATTCTTGAAGATCAATGGTCTCTTCATGTATTTGGACCATGCATGTTAATTCCTTCCTATCAAAATCAAATTGACCATAGGCATGGAAAGATTCTCATTGGCATGAACATAATAAAGGCTTGAAGAATTCTGCATAGGATCATTTATCATGGAAGGGGAAGGAGAGTATTGATTTGCGTTTCTTTGCGTTTAGTATGTGAAACAGAGCTTCAATGAAGTTGTAATACCCTTATCATAAAAGAAGAGAGAAGACACATGTTGCATGACTGAATGAAAACAATTAATGCAAGGAGAGAAAATTTGATTGATTTATTACATGCTGGTAAAAGGCTTATAAACAGGTAATCAAGATAACAGGATCATGTGATTTCATATGTTCAATTATACATGTAAAACTGAATTAGTTGAAAGGTAGTTAAGGGTTCACTCTTGTCACAAAAAAGCACCTTTGACCAAAACACTCAAATTGACCTTGCCAATTTTAGCAACTTCCAGTCAAAAGAACCTTTTCAAGAATGAATATAACTTTAGATTTGTCTTTCTATTGTTGTGTTAGTTTTTGTTCTCAATCGTCATTTTCTATGGCTGCAGTAGTTACATACTTATATGAGATTGGGAGAAGTATATTTAGAATATATAACTATATATGGATAATCAATTTTAAATTTTTTTAAATTATAGAATCATTTGAGAAAAATAAAATTTATATAATTTATAATAGAATTTAATAGTTAATAAATATTTTTGTGACTCTGACATGAAAGAACTTTTTCATTTGATACATCTCTAGTATATAATATCTTTTTCAACATTTTTATATTTTTCATTATTTGTATGTTTGGATGATCAAGAGCAATGCAGTCTTTAATAGGAGTTGGGCCATAGAGGAAGGGGTTTGGATGGAGACATATAATGGTGTGAGGTTATTGAATAATTACTTTTTACACTTCTTAATTATTTTTGCATCTCTTACTATGAATTGATTGTAATATATCCGCTTTACTTATGTATGTCTTTGTTTCTTGTTTTCTTTCTTTTTAATCCAAATGTATCTTCTTCCCTTCCTCCTTTTCTTAAACTCGAGATCTCAATTCATCACTTTAAAATACTAAATATCAATGTTGGTTATGATTAAAGCATAACGCTTCACTCTTTGAGAAAGACTTATTGTAGATGAATTA
This sequence comes from Canavalia gladiata, assembly GCA_037954105.1. Lineage (NCBI taxonomy): Eukaryota > Viridiplantae > Streptophyta > Magnoliopsida > Fabales > Fabaceae > Canavalia > Canavalia gladiata. The sequence continues at coordinate 28,662,716 of CM075662.1, forward strand.
TTGTTTTTGCGTATAATATTTTCATAATCTAAATTTTGAAACCTTTTTTTTAACCATAATTCCGTTATTTAAATTCTGAAAGCCATGTATATGGTTTTGAAATTTAAATTCTGAAAGTTTAGGTTTATAGTTTCAAATTTTAAATTCTAGAAGTATTTTTTTATTTCTAGAAATATAGTTCCAAAGTATATCTTACAAGATTCTAGATTTCAAATTTTGAAAGATAAAAAATTAATCTTTTTTATGTTGCCTCATGTATTATTTAGAGATGAATATCGAAGATTATTATCCTAATTTAACAATGTTTTTAATAAAGTTGACATGTCAAAATCAAGAAAAAAGATAAATAATTCATAGAACTAAATACTTTTAGTTAATATCTAGCTATTTTTACCATATATTTGTATTTATTACTTATTAAAAATAATGTAGGTGTAAAAAGGAATAAAGTTTTAGTTTTAAACAATAAAATAGGTTATGATAAAACATTCATCATTATATGGTAATTGGGTAATAAATTGAAATTTTGAATTAAAAACTTGTCTTCCAAAAATAATTTATTAAATTAGACTTGAATTGTAAGTAAAGCTAATGAACTTGTTGTTGTCATTATTAGATAGGACATTGAAGGTATAGGATGAAAGAAAATGTCATGAAAGGAGTGAAAAATATAGAGAATACAAAAATGAATTAGCTTATTATGTTAATGGTATTAAAAATTGTGAGTGTCCCATTTGAACTAAGAGGAAGATCCTTGAGAAATAAAGAAAGATGAAAGCTTAATATTGTATGCGAATTTCACAATCTTGGTGTAACTCAAATATTAGATCATTAATGCATATATAGATCGATTAAGTGACGAAGAGATGCTTTTATTTAGCAATATGATAGAATATGATTAATTTAAAAAAGTATTGAATTTACTAACATTTTTGTCCTCCATTTTATACATGCTTTCCAAATTTATCCTTAACGTATTAAAAGCTCTTTGTTAATTTCCAACTCTTATCTCATCTTTCAAATTGGTCCTTACTCGTATTTTCGATAACAGAATGATAATATGTAATGTTAAATGACACTTGAAATTGAGCTAACTTCTAAATGATAATATTTTGATATTTAAAAAGCTTTAGGGCATTTAAACCTAACAACGACGTCATTCTCCATGTTTTGCAATCCTTCTTCATTTTCATTTGGTTTGAGGAATTGGGAGAGAGTTGAACATGTTCAAGAAACTACATCCTTTTTGCACATTTCACAAAAGATATATTTTGTATCAATAAGGTAATTGCTTTTGGCATACATATTTATAAGGAAATTTTTAATAAACAAGCAAGATTTATATATAAGGTTATTATAGGAATTCAGATCATCTGGACTTGAAATTCTCTACCATATCCAGTTGAGTTAATTATAAGCATTGGATTGATGTTAAACGATCTAGATTTTAAATTAATATTTTTAATAATAAAGGACATAAATAACTATACATTGTCAGATTTTCATTTAACGATAGTGATTTGTTAAATTGGATAATGGAGAGGATTTTAAATGCAAAGAACATGTTTCCTTGTTATAGACCATGCATTTGCTTCCCAAGCTTCTAAACAACTAAATTAGCATAAGCATCAACCACATTAGAGAGAACTAAAGGATTTGTTGTGGCAATCCCTTCATGCCGCATTTCAAGAAACAAGTGGAATGCATCAACTCCATTCCCATTTTACACCAACCCAGAAATCAAAACAATCCAAGCAAACAAGTTCCTACACGGGGTTTAACAAAATAGTTGAAAAGCAAGTATAGAAGAAAATTAGTTCTCAACTTATTTACGACCTTACAAATTGGTCTCTCATTTAAAAAAACTCCTTCATTAGTCCGTTTATTAGTGTTTAGTCTTGCAAATCAATCCCTCCATCAATTTTGGCATAACGATGTGCTAAGTTGGTACATTAAGTGCCATGTAAACTATTATGTGGGTTACAAAACGAAGTCATTTTGACCTTTATTCCCTTCTCCTCCATCTCTAGCAATGACACCATCCACAGACCATTTTTTTCAACCATGCAGCAAACAAGTAAGCAAGTAGTCTCTCTATCATCCCTCCATCTAGCAAGCACACACCCAACTGTCACATCTTCCTCTTCCACCACTACTAGTCTTAAATCCTTTACCATGTCCTTATCAACCATCACCTCCTCCTCTACCTATGTCTTCTCCAACTCCACTATCTACACCTCCTTTTGTGCCAAAACTCAAATTAAGATTTTTTAAAAAGATCAAAACTTTTAATGAATTGAAGAATTCCACCATACGAAACAAGATTAATAATCCTCAAAATTTGAGGAGAAACAAAAAAAGAAAATTAATTTGAATGGGTGGGAGAAGCATGTTTTATTCTTGTTACGATGATAAAGGTTGAAAGAATGAAGATGAATTGGGGGAGAAATCTCGACGACATCAAGATCCATGTAATGGTGAACGTTCCACGAATATCCTTTCCTGTTTGGACTATCTTACAGCAAAAATAAAGAAACAAAAAGTGAGTGAGGAAATAAATGAATGTTGTTACGAAGATTTTGTACTTATATTATTATGCACAATAGAAAAGGAGGTGTAGATAATAGAATTAAAAGAGGAGATGGTTGATCAAATGGTGGCTAAGGACATGGTGGAAGAGGGAGATAAGACAGTGGTGTGTGTGTGCTTGTTGGGTGAAGAGAGAACAAAAAGATTACCTACTTGTTTGCTTATTGAGTGGCCGAAAAAAATGGTTTATGGGTGGTATCATTACCAAAGATGAAAAAAAGAAGATGAAGTTCAAAACGCATTGTTTTATAACCCATATAATGGTCTATATGGCATTTAAGGTGTTGATTCAACACATTGTTACGTTAAAACTAACAATGAGATTAATTTAAAAAAAAAATAGAAAAACTAACAAGAATTTTTGAAGTGAAGAATAATTTATAAAATCATTAATAAATTAGAGATTAATTTAATCGTTGAAAAATCTCATGCTTTCAACCCTTCCATGCATATCTAAATATCATGGCAGTCCAAGAAATCAAATTCAATGAAAAAATAAGTAAAAATGACATGTCCATAATCGAGCAAACTGAATTCCGCATACATATCAATCAACAGAGGCCCATGCAATGAGATGTTCTTCTTCTGGTAGAATTTGGTGAACTCTCTCCCGATTGTCCAAACCAAATCAAAATAGAGAAGAATTGCGAAACATAGAGAATGACAGCGTTTTTAAGATTCACATACCCTAAAGCCCTTTTAATATGAAAATGTCATCCTTTAGAAGTCAACAAGCCCTTTTAATATGAAAATGTCATCCTTTAGAAGTCAACGTACATCCTATATCTCATGTAACGTTACAACGTTACACATTAGTATTTGATTAACGAAAAACAATGATAAAAATTAGAAACTAACAAAACAAATTTAATAAATCAAAGATTAATTTGTAAAACATATAAAATGGCAAGACAAAATTGCTGATAAACTTAAAATATTTTATTAATATTAAAAGATCATGATGTCTTTACCTAAGTAAATTGACGGATATTAACTCAAATTTCGGAAACAAAATAATAATTTAGAATTTAATTTTTGAAATATATTTATCCTGTTATGGAATTTAAACTCCAAAATTGATAAAATACATCCTGAAAATTAAATTCTGAAAACGAATAAATGACACTCCAAAATTATAAATTCAAAATATAATTTACAATTTCAAAGTATAAAATTTCAGAATTTAATAAATATATTTTAGATTTTAAATTACGGAAAAGGAAATTTTTATTCCAGAATTGTAACTGTGAGAGCTACATTAATGAATTAAAAACATAAACTTCCAGAACTAAGATTCCGAATGACTCCCAAAAACTTGATTTCGGAATATTATTAACTAGCCAAGGTACCTTCAGACTGACTAACCGGTGAGAACGACATACACAAGGGCGAGAAAGTGGAGGGCAACGACGACAACACTTCCACAACTAAAGATGAGCAGCAAAAGGGACAAGGAGGAGGTGCGAAGTGTTCACCAGAGAAGACAAAGGGGAAACTGGGGAGGGAAATGTAATTTGTGAATAAAAATCATTAAAAAAATGAGAAGAGGGATTCGAAGGGTAAAAAAAGGATGTGACAAGTTCGGGCCAGGTTATTGGGTTTGAAACCTTCAAATACCATTCTAGAATGCAACATGGTGTGCAACCAAAAGCATAAATAGGTGTCATCAGTTGTCATAATTTATTCATGAAACACGGAAACATATATTTATACATTCATCTCATTAAAATCTGCAAAATTTTGATGGGATACAGGAAGAGCAGAAGAAACTAATTTTATTGGCACTAAAGAATTGTAATTACAAAATCTTATCTATATATACATGTTCAATGACAATACTTGATCCACCTTACATCTCTGACAAAAGATTGCTAATTTTCCGAAGCTCCTTGAGAGCAGTCATGGCAGTAACCTGCCCTTTGCCAACAAAAGCATTCTTAGATAGGTTCTCCAATGGGGCCCCCTGGCCACGGTCTTGTTGAAAAACAGATTCAATTACCTGCACCACGAAAACAGTTGAGATAACAAATATGAAGCCAGGGGAAGGGGCAACATTTAATATAAAACCAAAAACCAAATTTTATTCAACCAGTTCCTTAATTGAACCATCGAGAAAATGAAGGAAATTACAAAAAAAAAAGTCAAATTGTACATATCTTGGTAACTTGTAATTGAACAGTGACAGTGAGAAGAACTTTACCTGGATATGGTCAAGCATAGAGTGCCCAATATTCTTCAAAGTGCCCATCACATTCTGGTCAACAGAGTCTCCTCTGGAATTAACAGAACTACAATGGCCATTAGATGTAGATGAGGCTGGTTGTGGTGTATAATTTTGGGTGCTAAAACTGTTGGCAGATTTTGTAGCCTCAGCAGCACCTCCAACTTTCTCAGAGATAGCCTCAACAGCATTCCGTCCAAATGTCCAAAACCACTGGAACTTATTCTGTTTTTTCTCTTTAGGACTTGGGGCTGAATTTCTTGCCTCATCATTGTTGCACCCTGATGTCAGAGGTATGTTCTCAGGAGGATCAGAGATTGGTAAGGGTGGACCATTGGGGCTGGTATCTGAAGTTTCATTGCATTCACACTTTCCAGCATCATCACTATCGCACCCAGATGTCTGAGGTATGTTTTCAGGAGGATCAGAGATTGGAAGGGGTAAAGTGATACCTGAAGTTTCATTGCATTCATCAAGGGATACATTAGATGCAACACTACTTTTCACTGAGGTAATTTCATGATCATTGACCTCATTAGGAGGACTGATTGGATCAGAAAATATAGACAAATCTTCCTCACTGCCAGAATTTCCACTTGGACATCTATCATCAGATGAGGAATTGTCGTCGCCATTACAGCCACTATCTTGTCCTTCAACTGCTTCAGAATGATTATCATGCTGGCATAGGATTTCATCACCCTGCCTTTGTTCTGTATCTTCCTCTGAGCCAAGTGCCTTACAAAGATCTTCCAACAAACTGCGCCTTACAGATGCCCTGGGTTCCTTTTTGCCACTCTGAATCCTTGACAAAGGAGGGCCAGATTCTGTTCTTCTCAAACTGAATTTTACCTTTTCTGTCCATCTCTTTTTCCGAGTGGAAACCTGCTTTTCCACATCATCTTGCTTAAGTTCTTCAGCCTTGTGGATAACTCTCCACTTTTCTTCCCAGTAGCTATCAGGTAACAAATTCAGAGGAGTTTTTGGAGACCCCGATTCCGATGGAAGTGTCACAGATCTAGTAAACGTTGATTTACTTTGATAATGAGACCCTATAAACAAAGGCGATGAAATATCAACACTCAGTGCAAGAGACTGCAAAGATTTTGCCTTCTCTATTAGTTTTTCAATATTAATGTTTTCAGGGAAGTTTAATAATCTCTGGAGACACCTTGTCGGGTTTTCAGTGGCAAGTAGCGAAGATCTTAAATGAAGTAACATTGCTACTGCCATAGCCGAGATAAATGCTCCACGAGGTGAATTTAAGATCCTGAATTCGTAGTCTGTTTTGTCATCGGCATTTTTTTCTGTTCTGCTGTTATCTGATGCAAAGATCTCATCCCATATGATCAAGAGATTGGCCAGCGAAAATTCTCTTCCAAACAAAACTCGCAACCATCGAAGAGAGAAGTACTGGGGTTCAACCCCAAGTTCAAAAAGATGGCTATGCAGAGATGAATCCACAAGAGACAACAAATAATACAAAGCAGTAGAAGCTTCAATGACAGGAGGCAGGCCAGTATGGGACCCAGATATAGGGGAGGAAGAGAAGAAATCAGCCATTGCAACCGAACCATGGACCCCGTTCATTAAAGCATCAAACATACAGTATGCATCATGTTCCATGAATTTCTCAGATAAAACAACCCCCAGCTCACCTTCAGCTCCATAAGCATCACTTAGTAATACAATGGTCTGTATCTCAGGATCAAGTTCATCAAGGCTATTGACTTTCACAGCATTTCCATGGGATCCAATTTCATCCTCCATCAAGTCTAGAGATTTTCTAAAATCAAAGTGGTAAGAAAGATCATTCTCCTGACATAAAAGGCCATCAAATCTGTCTGTAAAGTGATCGTCATAAAGCTTCCGAAAGTCTGAAAGACGCTCCAAATCGACTTGGAGAACATAAAGCAGAGGAGCAAGTAACTCATGCATTCCTGTAAAATAAGTGAATGAAAGAAATCCATTAATGTAAAGTCAATATATTCACAGAAATATAACACTGAAGCAAAACTAGTTATCTAAAAACCAGGAAGCCAAACCAATGGAATTTTTATTTTACCAAGTATTAGGTTTCTCAACAATTAAGAACCTGTTTACTTTAGACTTTGATAGAATTGATTTGTGTTTGAGAATGATATTCTAAAAGTGAGTTTAAAAGAATTGTTTTGGTTTGGATAGAAAGTAGAATTACTCTTAAAGATAAAATAACCAAAAAAGAGCAAAATATAATATTATAACTGCAATAAAAACAAAGAAATCATCATTGTCATTTAGCCCAGAGGTATTTATGTATTACTTTAGCTTATAAATATGATACAGATAACCGTTAAAGCATATCATAACGTTCTTTTGATTGGTATAGTCTAACACGATTGGATGCTCTGCAGTTAATAATGCAAGGTTGAAACTTGGAAGGAAACGACAAACATCACAAAATGAGAAAGCTTACCTTGTCTATAACCACATTCTGGGTGCCTGAGACACCACAGTAATAAAATTCGTCTCAACATGCTTTGGCATCCTGGTGTCTGAAAGTAACTGCCATGTTCAGGGTATAAACGTGATAAATCCTGCTCAACCATTTTCTCCAGCTCTGCATTGCGGAAAAAGCGACTCCATGTACTATCTGCAATAAAGGCCATATTATATTTACCACACTAAAATTCAACTGTCCATACTGGAAAGAGTCAAAGATGGATAACCGTTAGAAATTCGCGTGATACAATTCCAACAAAAGGCAACATAATATACGCCAATTTTCTCCTTTTAAATCCCTTTCCCTTTACCATAACCAATGGTTGATTGCCACTGATTCATAGCTTGATCTTCACATGGATTGAATTTCCATAAAATATGCAGGGAATGTGGCTATGTTCCCCCACAACAAAATATGTTTTCATTTATGTATCCTTAGAAAAATGTAATAGGTATAGTTAAGCCAAATGAGAAAAGGCTGTACAGTTTACATTGGCAGTGCAAATATCAAATGTGCTTTCTACTTTATAGAAATTAAGGGAAGCACATTGGCTGATAGGCATCTGTAATTAGATTAACAGATTTAACTGCATGTAAGATGCTGGAATGGAGTGAGAAAAAACTGAGAATTACCTGGATTTTGTGAAAGTGGATTGTCCATGACAAGATTGGGTGAATTAGTTCCATCCTTTGGAACATGTGGTTCAACCAGAAGGCGCCTTCTCAAGCTAGCATACCTGACAAGATAAAATACAGTTCATAATTGCTAAAAACTACAAATAGCTGTGCGAAAGTGCATTCATTTTTAATGGGCAATCATGACAGATATCAAAAGCACATTATCAAAATGCCAGGCAAACACCGAATTCATAAACTATACAACCGATCCTTGGTACCAGATAGAGAACCTGCTCCATCATTTTTTATTTTTCGCCAATGAAAGTGCAGATGCAATCTACATTCATACGCACATGTTGACACGGAAAAGGATAAAATAGTATCAACTTGAACCAAAAGAATACACCCCCCCCAAACTTTAAATGCAGCATTTTTCTCAAATAAAAATAAAAATAATTTCTTCATTTCAGTACAACTCTATCATAAAAAACCAAAAAAAGAAAAAATCAGTAGCCTTTTCCTTGCTGTTGAGAATCAAAACTAATTATATTCAAACAAAATCGGTATACTATACTACATGGCTTTGCTCGCCATCAATACACATAGCAAAAAAGAAAAAAAAAAAAAGGATAACTATTATATCAATATATCATCTATCAACAAGAGTTTAATTTAACAAGTGCGATTTAAGGAAATTTACATCATTACTAAAATTAAACACACACACGCGCACAAAAAAAAAAACAGTAAACAAAAAACGATTTAGGATGCGAAGATTTACCTCCTTCTAGAATTAGCGGTAACCCGACGAAGATCATCAATGGAAGTTGAAGACGAAGACGGCAACACTCCGAGATTTATACGCCATCGCAAGCCTCTAAGATCACCGAATCGCCGATTCTCCGGCGCCGATCGCCGGAAAACAGAGTTGGCAATCGATGGAGGCGTCAACACCGGATCCTCCAGGGCCGGTGGCATGATCGTACCGCAAATCGAACTTTCTAGAAGAAATCAACAAAGTTTACCTAAAACTCTGAAGTCAAAAGAAAGAAAGAAATAAAGAAAACAGAAAGCAAATAACCCTAAATTTACCTAATAACTCGTTCTAAGGAAGCAACTAGAAGCTCACCGAATTGAGTTGTGAGGTTAAAGAAGGAGAGAATTTATGGAGAAAAAATAATGAATCGAAGTAACTTATTTTTGTGCAGAGAAACTCAATGATTGCACTGTTGCATGTCTTTGTGTGTGTACAAGTATTGGTTGTGAGAGAGAGAGAGAGAGAGAGAGAGAATAATAAGTTTGTTTTGTGTACAGAAAAAAGGAGAAGAGAAGAAGGAGAAAAGGGAGTGGTGCAATGGTGTTGGTGTGACCCTTTGGGATGGAAGGTATGGTGAGTTGTCTTATTCTGCAAAATTTCTACATCATTTTGTGGTCTTTTTCTCTCTCTTTTCTTTCTTCTTCTTCTCTTATAATTCAGAATATAAAATTCATATGGCTATCGTGTTGCGGCTGATGAAAATTGCTACTGCTTTGTCACCCTCTGGTCAATGGTGGCTGCCCGTTTAGTATTATCCCTACCTATTATCTCTATTTCGGAAAATAAAAACTGATATTTTATTATAAAATATAATTTGAATGAGATATTTAAAAAAATAATATATTATATAATAAAAAATATTTATATATCTAAATTTTTTGTTGAAAAAATAATAAAAATAAAATATAAATATTTAAATATAAAATTTTATATATTAAAAATTAAATTATTTAATCTAGATAAAATTTAAAATTTAATAAATTTAAAATTTATTATTTAAATAAATAATTTTTAAATATAATAAATTTAAATTTTTTATCTAAATAAAATTATTTAAATTAAAAATATTTAAATATTTAAATATTTTAAAATTTTAAAATTTTTAAAATATTAAAATATTTTATTCAAATACAAGATAAATGAAATTTTATAATATTTAAAATTTTAGAAATTTTAAAATATTAATTAAATGAGGGATAACATAATTAAATAAATTTACATTTTAAAGTTGAGGAATTAATATTTTCTTATTGTTATAACAACATTTATTTTAAAAGAGAAATATAATTAAATGTGTTGTATTTTTTCTATTCTGTATTTTTTTAGACAAATTTAATGTGATATATTTTTGTTTTAAATGCGTGCAGATTTTATCGTTGAGATTCACATATATGATTTTCTTCTGTAAATTAATTTTATTACGTTTCCAATAATTATTCGTGGCCCCATGCAATAACTTCGAGTTCAAGAGAGTTCTTTTTGCTTTAAAAAAAATAAATCATTTTTTTCTAATATTGCTTATATATTATTTTTAGATGGCCGTTAATATTGTTAATTTTAATACGCATAATTTAGTATGATGTAAATTTTAAACAGAGATGAACAACACCTTTCCACTAAAACAAAAACTCATAACTCATTGATAAAAAAGGTAATAACAAAAGAAGCATAAGAATATTTTTAAAAATATTGAATAAATAAAAAATTATCTCTAAACATATGATCTTATCTATTTTATAATTAATGATACATAAATGGTCACATTATAATAGATGAATATCTAATTTTATTTTTAGATGGGAAAGATTTTTTTATTAATTTTAAGTTTTCGTAGGTTCCTCCTCAATTTTATAGAAGATCATAAAACCAATTTAACTTATTAAGATTGGTCTAATAATTAAAGGTTTAAATAGTTTTTATTAAAAACTTAAGTTTAAATATTATTGCTTTCATTGTAAAAAAAAAACATGCAATCTATTATTGTGTTTAAGTCTTTCTCAAAAATTAGTATATAAAATTTTGGTTCTAACTTCTTTTAAAATGTTGTAATTTATTTTTTCTTCTAAGATTAGAATATACTTAACCCTACAATAAATTTTCTAAATTTATTATCCTTCTCCTCCCTAACAAGGTGGGATGATCATTTTGAATTTCACAATATAACAAAAAGCTACCACATCAAAGATATAAAAATATATTGCTACATTTCGAAAAAAAAATTAAACCAATATTTTACATTCTTTATATTTTTTGTTTAATAATAAAATTATTAACATTCTAAATCTTATAATCTTCATTCTATTTAGGAATAATTGACATTTAAATTCCACCTTAGTGGATGATCATTAAGTATTTTTATATACGTTTATTGAGTTTTAAATCATGTTCCGATCCTAATAAATTCTTAAAATTCCATTCATCTAAAAAAATTTTATAAAAAAAATAGTAACCACTTAATGCAAGAAATGCAAACATAGTTAGTTAGATTATGATGTGTATAAATTCTAATATAGTTAGTTTAGTTTTTTTATTGAGTCATGTTAGTTATAACTAATTTATCGTGTATACAAAGAACACCTGTATATATGACGGAGTGGGTGAGTAAATTCAATCAGATTAATATCAAAAGACACCTCTACTAGTTTCCCTCTTATTTGTTAATCTGTTTCAATCTTCTCATTCAATTTTAGTAAAGTTCTTATAAGGTTAAATAATTAAAATTTAATGCTATTTGCAATTTGCCAAATATAAATCTTAGACAAAACAGTACACTAATTAAAGAGAATGAAATATTGTATATGAACTTTAATGAAAGAACAAACAGAAGTCATAACATAAAAATTAAGTAACTAAGCATAGAGATCGATGACATTTTATTCAATGCATAAATAAAGCATGAGCATAGGAAATTCTTGCCTACTCTTTTAAAAAATTATTACGGAATTTTAATCATTGATTTTTATAATAAAATATTATTTTAAAATTATTAAAATTAATTTCAACAATGGGAATTAACAGAACCATAAAATTCTTGAATGAAAAAGAAAAATATTGGTACTAGGCGAAAGTATGAATTTGTGACTCAGGAAATATGAAAGGAGTGTGGTGGGGCATATTCTTTTTGGGTGCTTTTCGTGCTTATTATGCTCTTTCCACATGGGAATTTGTTAAGGGAAGTTTCACGGGGATTTCTTTTGAAGAAAACATGAAACCCAAAAACAAGTTGAAGGTATTCACAAGTAAAATGATTGACAGTTTTATTTGTTTTGGTTGAATAAAGTGAGATCTTTAAAATATCATTAGTTACTACTGATTTAAACATTATTAAAGAAAAAATATTTTTATTTGATAATATGTTAAGAGTTTGTGTCAGATATATATATATATATAATTTTAATATTGAAAGTAATATTTAAAAAACATACCTAAATTCCTCTTTAATTAGTAAAATTTTAAATTGATTTTGATTCGAATCTTATTTTATCCATGAGTGTAATTAACTAATTTAGTGTACGTTGAGAAACGAATAATTGTTTATTTAAAAAAATCTCAAAAAATAAGAAAAATAATGAATTATTTCTTTAAAACAACTGGATGAAATACATAATTAAAGTATATTTGAAAGTTTTAAAAGTTAATTAATTTTGAATTTTTCCGTACAAAATCTTTCATTTGTTATTTTGGAGAAGGCGTAAGTGAATATATTTCAACTGGAACAAAGTGACGGGCATTAAATGAAAATCAGATTCATTCAATTTTATATGCAAATTTGCATTGCATGATGATATGATACACATATGATTACTTTAAATGACGTGGCGGGTACGTGTCCATCTCTTCACAATCATTTTGTTTTACCCGTTTCGACTTGGAAAAGCAAGTGGCATCTCCTACCAAGCAAATATGCAATGCACATGATGTGGACATGCAGGCATATTTTTGTATTAATTGATTTTAAAATATTAAACTAATTTTTAAAAAATAATTGTAAATATTTTAATTTAAAAAATAATTAATTACAAAAATGTTTTGCTAACATTTTTTTTTGACTCAATACTAAGTTTTCATAATGATTTCGTGCAAGTTACATGTCACCTTTATCCCAATATCTCAGCCGTTCCTTTTTGACGCTGATGTTAATCAACCCACGATGGAACGGTTTTCGTGGTGACTTGTACGCTTATCACAGAGAACGATATGAAGATAAACCTCAAATTGATCTAAGATTAAAGTGGAAGAAAAAAAAAGAGAAAAATTGAAGACATTTTTCTGCATAAGGGTGGATCTGGAAACAGTGGATACCCCACAGCATGCAGGAAAGGACACGGTGGCCCTCTACAGGCTTCTGATTACCATTCATTTATTTCTCTTTTTGTAGCTGTTCATCCACTTCACATTTTAATAATCAAATCTCAGATATAATACAAAAAGAGGAATATATGAAGTACACAAGCCCTATGCCTCTCAAAATTTGGTTGGATGGATCAATTGGAAAGCATACAATTATAATGCTACCCCACTCGGGCGCTTCATACTAAGCCAAAAATGAAAGAGCCCCCCTCCCCCAATCATGTTTATGCAGATTTTTCACTATTTTTTTTTATCAACTATAGGTATGATGTTAAAATTAATGAATAAATTAGTTTAAAATTAAAATTTGATAGTTAATAAGTTAGTTAATTAAATTAAAAAATTAAGTAAAATAAATTACTAAATCAATTTATTAGTATAAATTAATATAAAATAAGATATTTATCAGAACAAATCAGAAAAAAAATTGTGTGTGTAAATCATATATATCTTCTATTAAAAATAATCATATTTAAATTTGGTAAATTATTTTATACACAGTATGAAGTTTTCTTTAAATTTTTAGCTCACTTGCATATTTAGGATTCAAATTTGAAATTTTTAGCTAAAATAATTGAAATTTATTAGTTTAAGTACTACTAAATTAAACTGTTTTATTAAATTAACTTTTTATATATAAGAAGGTAACAAGTTTTAAATTTAAATTAATCAAATCCTTAGCTCTAAATCAACTTTAGTAAGTTGAAAATCAAACAAATTTTAAATTAGTCTCAAGTAATTATAAAACTAATTCTTAGACGTATTGTCAAATCTAAGTAGTGTATAAACAATTGTAAAAACAAATTATTTAAACTAAATTAATTCAAAGTCAAATAATTCAAACATTTTTTTACTTTCCATAAAGTGTCCAAACCCAAAAGAACAAGAAAAAGAAGTCAATAACATGTTTGTGTGGATTAATTAATTAATTAATTAATAACAATAACAGCACTGTTTATAACTTTCCGATTGATATGCACAGATTAATCGATGAAGATTACCCCTTTAGTACTTTTAAAAATGTGGAGAATTATGTTACTGAAGTTTGCATGATTAATTTGAGAGACTATGTTAGACAGCACACGTTATGTGCTTCCTTACACCCCACTCCCTCCTCCAAATCTCATTAGGAATGGTAACGGAACTGCTCGGAGAAGGTTTTCTCTCTCCGTTTCCGTTCTATTAAAAATAGGGATGGATGTAAATTTAAAGAAAGTGAGGTTAAAATTTTAAAATCTAAATTTAACTTTATCGAATTTAGATATATCCGTAAAAAATTTATATTATATTTTTTAATAAAAAATATATTTTTTAAGGTTAAATATATTTTTAGTGCTTTTAAAATATTTAAATTTTAATTTTTATCTCTTAATTTTAAAATTTTTGGTTTAGATCTTTTATTTTTTAAAATATGATGATTATAATCCTTAATATTAATTTAAGTTATATTAAATTTTAATTAGATCAATAATTATTAGAAAATTTTTTGATCATTTATGGAATATTTTGATTATAATACTTAAATCATGATTAATTTATTTTGATTTAATATAATTTAAATTAATATAGAGATTATAATCAATGTATTTTAAAAAATAAAAAATTTAAACAAAGGTTTTAAATTTAAAAAACCAAAATCAAAATTTGAATATTTTAAAAGGATTAAAAATATATTTAACCCTAATTTTTATTTATTATATAATAATATGAATAATATATTAAATATATTTTAATTTAAATAATATATAAAATAAGTATTAAAAATTTAAATAAAATAAAAAATTAATAATAAAATATTTTTACAAAATATGATAATTTAATAATTTTATTTAAATAGTATTATAATTATTATATTAGATTTAGGATGAAAAGCAAGGAAATATCTATGTTCACAAACTTAATGTCTTTTTTACAAATGAGCCAAAGAGAAGTATTTATTGTTTCAATTCTAATTCCATTTTTGCAAGTAAGGTATAAGTTGAATGTTTATTCTTTTTAAACTTTTGGTCAAAACAGATTTTTTTATTAAAATTGAGATAGATGGGATACTCAAATATATGAATTTTATTATTATATCTAAATTTGACATAAATAATTACATTAAATTTAACTATATTAAATTATTTTATTTTGTTTAAATGATCTTTCATTTCACTATTAAAAATAAATGTATTGCTATGTATACATTTTTGAGCTGACGTGCAATGCTGTTCTAAAAAATATTTTGTTATAATAATTCATTTCATTGTATAAAAAATGTAAGTTAATTTATTGATTTGTTATTCATAACAATATATTTAAAATATTTTATATTAATTAAAAATATAATCAAAATATTTTTTATAAGAATTAAACAATCTATTTTCCTTAACTTAGCTTTTAAATTTTAGATCTGATCTACTTTTAATATAATACAAAGAACTCTTCTTTTATTATCACCTACGCTTGCAAGGTACGCATAAGATATGAAAACAAAAGCACGTGAATTTGGAAAATTATAGTTATATAACAATAAGATTTATTAATTAATATATATAGCATATAAATTAATTAATATAATACTAAAATACAATAAAATTAAAATCTTGTAATATTTATAAGTTAGTAGATTAATTATTAATTATAATTATTCTGAACATAATAAAATATTATCGTTTTATTAATTATCATGATAGTTTGTTTATATCGACAAAAAAATTTTAAAAATAACAAAAATTAATATTTAAAAAGAAAATGGACACAATACGTATCTTACGCATTAAATCAAATTAATACGGTTTTCCAAATCGTAAATGTTGTTAAAAATTTGTAACAAATCAAAGTTAAGATCCTATGTACACAATACGGTTTTCCAAAAATATTTAAAAAGAAAATGGACACAATATGAATCTTACGCATTTAAATCAAATTAATACGGTTTTCGAAATCGTAAATATTGTTGAAAATTTGTAACAAAATCAAAGTTAAGATTCCTATGTACCTAATAAAAGCTAAAACGTAGTTGAGATCATCCAAACAGGCGCATCCACGTATATTAGTATATATAAATTTGCTCAAGTTAGAAATTGACATCAACATCCATTATTGTTGATCTTTTGGATGCATTCGGCAGACCAAATACAAAGCAATATTTGTTGATTCAAAGAAGAATACATATAAGACAAGTCTCTGGGTTCTTCCTACCGGTTTTCGGCTTTTATTAACTCATAATTAATTAACCCACTATTATAGCTACAAATAAAATTAAAGGTGGTAGAGAAAATTTTACTGTTTATAAATGTCATGTATGACTTGAAAGTTGAAACACAATAGGATGGTCATACTCCAAAACTACTGTAAATGTCTCTTTTAACAAAGCTATTCGATTAATATCATTTCTAAAAGTGTTATTTCCTCTCTTTCCTTTAATTTAAATTTATTGAACTTTTTATATATAGTAAATTTTTAAATGTTTTTTTTGGATTGTATAAGATCTTATTTCACATGGTTTTTAGTTTTTAAAAATTAAATTAAATTTTACTTTTAAATTTTTATTTTTAATTTTAATAAGAAGTTATTATAAAAATAAGTTAACTTAGTATATTTTATATTTTCACTATGAATTTACAAAATATAGATAAATTAAAAATAATAATTAAAAATAAAAATCATATTATTATTATTATATTAATAGTAATAATAATTAGAATAAAAATGATAGTTTAACAACAACAATAATAATAATATATACGATTATAATATATAATTACGATATTTATGTTATAATAGATGAAATTAAGATAAGAATAAAAAAATTTATAATTTAATAAAAATTATTTTAAAAATATATTAAAAATTAACTTACAATCTTTTTAATAAAATAAATTTTAATTTAAAAATTAAAAACTCAAAATCATTTTAAATAGAATCTAAGTTAAATATTTTTGTTTTTATAATTTTAAACATTTTTTGTTAGTCTATAATTTCATAAAAAAATCATTATTTATTTTATATAAAAATATTGAAATAAATATTATTTTATAAAATTAAGATGAAGGAAATTTTTTTAAAATTTTAAATATTAAATCACACACTTTAATTAGAAGCGATAGACAAATAAAAAGTATAATTAACTTCTAAATTTATTAAACTACTTTTTATTGACTTAACTGCTTGCAAATTCTTGATTTCTATCGGTAAAAGACAAGATCTCCGACTCTTATATTTAATTACCACCGTCACCACCAATATATGTGGTTCGAAACAATCAAAGAAATTGATTATTATTATTTGAATTATTAAAATATTATATATATATATATATATATATATATATATTATAAAAACATAATTGAGATAAGTGCATTTGTTGTCAAACTACTCTTTCACCTTTATTGATAATTTTTTGTTGGAAAGTTTCGCTGTTATTTTGACATAAAATAAAATAAAGTTTGTTATTCCACCAAAAACAAAAGCGAAGTGATTAGTAAGTCCAGTCAGTGCAAAAGTCCATAATAAGCATGGTATGATGTATACATTAATAATTGAGATTATAAAGAAAGTAAAGGATTGGAGTTGGTGGGTTGTGCTTAGATAATGATAAATTTGGCTACTACATTTGAAAAGTCGGTGCAACCTTCTATATCAGAAAATAATGTTATACTTTGATTTGCTGTTTACCAAATATTATGTGTAAATGATTCAGTTGCCCATTTGTATATGCCTTCTTCTATTTTATTTCCAACGAGGGATTGTCTTATTTGTCATCAACCACCGTCTGATTATGACATATATACCACCTACGATTATTTATTCACAAGTAAGAAAAATAAAATATTTGATTAAAATGTTAATTTTAATCTTATTATTGAATCAAATGTTTAATATGATTTGGGTGTACATGCATCAAGTATCTCTCAATCAACAGTTAGATCTTATCTTTTTCTTCCAAATAAAAAATTATTAAAGGAAATTTTATCACTTGCGATAAAATATTTTTATTGTACGATTAGTGTAACAATGGATGGCTTCCTAAGAATAAATGCAAGCCACTTCTTTTTATTTCATTTATATGATTAATAAATTATACCTGAATTCTTTAGGAATGAATTGAATTAACATGCAAATCCGTTAAAAGAGACATGTGATATAATATAAAAAAATTAATAAGCATAGGTCACAAAAATATAATAAAAAATTGATTTAAATCTATTATTTCTTGAAAATATAATCCCTTTAGTTATAGTTTTTACAAATATATTTAGGATTTTGATTTCTAATTATTTTTTCATAAAGAGCTTTAGTTTCTAATGTTAAGTTTTAATGTGACAAACACATGGTAAACTCAATAATATTATGGTTAATTATTTTAAATGGCATGTCACATCATCATCATTTTTTTTTTCATTGTTAACCTTAACCCTCTTTTTCCTTCCCCATCCTCACCCTCAACCCTTTGCCCCCATCTCGCCCCTTCCCTTATATATATATGAATGAGTAGAAATTGCACAAAGTGAAATGGTAGAAATTATAATATTATTTGTAATGTGTATGTTGCTATTTCCAAATTTAAGCTTGCATCTATTTTATTTCTCTCTATACATATATAATTCCATACAACCAATAGTATAAAAGTGGAACTTTTAAACCAAAGACCTGGGACAGCCAACTTTAGACTCATTCTCATTTTATGAATGTTCCTTGTTTTGTGCTATTTTTTAAACATATTTCATCACGTAATTAAAATAATGGATTCTCTTTTCTGTCACCTTTTTGAGTGCAGCTACTTCCCATTGTCAGCTTGACGACAATTTAATGACCCCTAGATTTGGTTTTATAGAAAGAAAATAATGAATATGCTTGGTTGTGATGCTACCAAGTGTGAAAAATTAATTTGATATGAGATTCCTTTTTAAATAATAATAAAAATATGAGATGATGAGTTTAATTAGTGAAAAAATATTTTAAAATAAATAAAATAGTTTTTTCTATAAAAATAGAATGTATTTTCTGTTTTATTATATTTTATTTTTAATATATTTAAGTAAAATCAAAATAATAATTTTGGAAAATAGGAGAGGTGAGTCACCTATTTTTAGATTTTTCCAAGATGTTGTGCCTATATAAACATTGACAGAAAAAAAAAGAAGGGGATCTTTTCTTCAAACGACAACTAATATTCTTCAAACAAAGAACCCTGGATCCTCTTTCTTGACTATGCATTTATTAAGGTCTTTTGTGCATCCCCAACAATGGTGGGATCAAGAATCGCTATCTTAGTAGGCATGAGCCATCATCTTAACTCCTTCTCCATATTCACGAGATTGGCCTTTTTTTTTTACTGGTTTTCCTTTTGTTTTCCTTAAATGTTCATTTGTGCCTATTACATCTTGTTTTGGCTCTTTAAGCTCTTTTATGCTCTATTACTGGTCAGTTCTTGGTACTCTTTGATTTGCCAATGTAGTATGCATTTGACACTTCATTACTCAACACACACGCAACACCTCATGGCCCAATATTGATCATCAATAAACCATCTACACCCAAATTAACCACCATCATATAGTATCCAAGCCTCTAGCACACACGAGGAGTTATCATCCATAAGAATACACATAGTATTTTAACATATACACATTCATCATCATGTTTGCTTACCACAAAACATGCTTTTGTCGGAATAAAAATAATAATGATATTTAAAATAAATTACATTAATATTTTTTAAGATTCATTAAAAAAAATATTTGATCCTTTTGTTTCTTACATTATGTTGATATTTTTTATGCATATAATATTATAAAAAATAAAAAAGATTTATATTCTTATATAAATTAAAAAAAATTGCGAAGGATAAAAAATGAAAGATGTATTGAAATTTTTTTAATGAATATTAAGAAATATTAATATAATTTTTTTAATATTTATTATTAATACAATAAAAAATAACTTTATATTTAGATGGAACATTTTAATATTTTAAAAAATTTAACATTTAAAATTTTATTTTAAAAATATTTTTTCGGATGAAGAAATTTAAATTTTTATATTTAAAGTTTTTTGTTTGGATTGTAAATTTTAAATTTATTAAATTTTAAATTTTTTATTTAGATAAAATAATTTAATACTCATTATAACACAAAATAGATAATAAAGTTAAAAAAATTAAATTTTTTTAAAATAGTAAAAATAAATATTAAAAAATAATCAAAATTATATTATTATTATTATTATTATTATTATTATTATTATAATAGTGATAATAAATGTAATAATAATAGTGATTGTCACGGTAATGATGCTAATGATTATAATATGATAATGATGGTAACGATTTGGAAGTGGTGATGATTATAAGGATGGAAACAATGATTTAGGGATGGTGATAGTGATAGTGATGAGAATGATACTCGTAGATGACTATAATGATGGTATAATTTTGTAGAAATGAAAAATATATTTTAAAACTAAGAACAATAATCAAGAAATCTTTTTTTTTTTTTTTTTAAAACTTGAGTTAAAACTATTTTAAAAAATATGTTAAAACTGATTTAAAATCATTTTTTTTTAATAAGTTTTGTTTTTAAAATTGATTTGAAAAGCAAAAGTTGAGAACGTGCAAACCATCCTGAACAGGACCTAAGATGTTGCGTTGTATTGATAGGCAAAAAATTCAAAAGAATGACAAACATGAACAAAAGAGATTAAAAGAAGGGTGAATTTAGGGTCAGCGAGTGGATCCGAAAGTTAAATGGGAGGAGGTTTGAGGTTAAGGTAAAGAAAGAGGGGTCAAAAATACTTAATTTTTCTACTTGTGATTTTCGACGATATTTTGTGCTAATCGTGAATCACAAATTCAAGCTTACTTTAAGGCATGTTGTAGTTAGGAGTGGTGACAACTTTCTCTAGTTGGATTCATTTTTAATGATATCTTAAACCTTGACAACATAGATCTAGCAACATCATCTTCCACCGAAATTGGAACTCAACACACCACCATGAAAATGCAAACTCCACCATTGTTTTCATCATCAGCATTGTTGTCACTGTTGTTACGATTATCCATATTTTTTCCTCTGTCATCAACGTTATATGACTTAAAGATAACCTTTTCTCTTCAACATAATAAAAATGTCGTTAGATCTCTCTTAATCTTTAATAAATATTTGATCTCTATTAAAAATATTTTATTGTACATTTAAAAATAGGTAGAATAAAAAGAAGAGAGAAATAGAAAAAAAATCATATAAAATATAATGTGATAGAAAAATATAAAATATATATATATATATATATTAAAATAAAAATACTATTAGAATGTATGATAATTAAAATTTTTTTAATTATAATTTTTATTCTTTCATCAACCTATTAATTATTAAAATATTTTAATTGGTATTTATATTAGTTAAAATTTTAACTAATATAATTTTTTTATATAAGTTAAACTTTTAATTAATGAAATATTTACGTTAGTTAATTAATATAAAAATTTAAATTACAAATTTTAAAAATATCACTATTTTTTTTATCTTGATTACATAATGACCAATAAAAAAACTTGTAATAAAAAAATTTTCATTGAAAAAAAACTAAATTATTCCTCTTAATTTATGTAAATTTATTACTTATTTTTTTTAAACATGTGTTATTTCACAAATATTTTCTTAATTTCTACATAATATCAAATAAAAAAATAAAAATATTTAAAATTTTTTATTTTTTATTTTATATTTTATCAAATATATTAAAAAAATAATTTTTTTATTTTTTTTTCTATTCCTTCCGCAACCAAATAATGTTAACAACAGGAGATAAATATAAAAACCTAAAATAAAAATAAGAAATGGAAATAAAAGATTTAGTTATTAACAACTAAAAATATGTTTAAATTTAAAAAAATATTAATTGAAATGACATGATAGAGGAAATTCATAACAATTGTGTTATAATTATCTAATCATTTGTCAACATCAGGGTCATTATGTGGGCCTCAAGTCCAAAATGACCCAACATAACACGCAGGAAGATTGGTGGAAGAAGACTTGTGATCATCCATCTTTCGCTTCTCTTCATCAATTTGGCAGTGGCATATATAAAAGCAACGGCGCCAAATGTTTGTGTGGGTGGAAACTTCCAAGTTCCAATATTAATTTCACTATCTCTCTCTTTTTTAATTTCTACAAAACCATTTTGCACTTACAAAACCATTGAAGGCTTATATTTTCACCAATTTTAACCTTTCATTCAGATAAACAAAATTATGGTATCGATTATGCGGTCAAACTATCATTTTCTTTTTTTGTTAGAAAATATTATTTGCATGAAAATATATTGTTCTCAATTTATGCATATAAATATTGGGAAGACATTGATTTTACCCATTAAGAAAAGAAAATAATAATTTTTTATATATAACATTTAGAAAAAAAATTCTTTTATATACTAAAATGATTTTTATTTAATTATATCTAGACGTAAATCAACCGATAGATTTTTTATTAAAAAAAATTAATTATTAGATTAAAAATATAAATTTTTATTTATATATAAAATTATCGTGGGTAGGATAGATGTGGAGAAAGTGTTTTCATGAAGTAAAGGTTTGCATTAACAACTATGTCACTCTCAGAAGCTAAATCCATCACACAAAGTGAGTGGTGGGTCACAAGAACACACTTCACCAATCGATGAATGGAGAACCACCTAAGTTTTGGAGACAGTCATATTTAATATTTTCTGAAGAATGTTGGTTTGGCTGCAAGTTAGAGCTTCCACTTGTCGTGAAAGTGAAGCAGTTAATGATTTCAATTAGTTCAAATCAATTACGATGTTAAAAAGGATTTTCACAAACATCATCGCTTACTCAACAAAGCGCAAACCATCCCTAAAAAAATTGGCTACTAATATTTTAATATTAAATAAATTTTTATTAATATATATTTTTAAAATAAATTATTATTATAAATATTACAAATTTATTTTGACAATAAAATATATTATATTAATAAATAATTTTGTTGAAATAAAATATTAATATATACTATCACATATTACGTATTAATATCATAAATTATTTGGTAATACAGATATTTAAAATTTATGTTAATAAAATTTTAATTAAACATATATTATATCAATAAAAATTATTTTAAAATTTAATAAATTTTATTTTTTAATAAATATTTTTTATATGGGTCTCAAAAGTACATTATCTTTAGAATCAATTTAATGAGTAAGGTTGTAACAAAAACAGATTAATGAGTAAGGTAATTGCGAATGTCATCATTAAAATTTAAACAGAATTTAAAATCTTAATCCTCTTCTAACTAATTGGACGCACATCGGTTCATTTATTTTGACTAGGAGAAAAGATAATTAAACCTGTTTCAGCGTTGATTTACTTAAGAAATGGTTTCTATATAATTTTTAAAATTTTTATCATGAAATCATGTTTTCATAGGTATTTAAGAATACTTTTATAAAATAAATGTAAACACGATTAAGAATAAAAATTATGATTTAAATATTTTAAATGTTTATAAATATAGTTAACTTTGATTTTATTGTTATATTTTTTAGTTTTAATCTTCAATTTTTTTTAAATAATTCTTATTATCACTTAACATACATATACTGAAATGACATATAACATATGATAAATATTTGTTTACATCATAAAAATAATATGAATTATTTTTAAATTTTATTAAACTAAAATTAATAATTTTTAAAAATAAAGAATTAAACATATTTGTAAAAATTGAAAATATATTTAAGTTAAAAGTTATTAAAAAATTAGAAGAAAGTATCCTTCTTTTCTTCCCACTTGCTAGCTGTCATCACATCTGGTAATCAAATTTTGACCCATACAATTATAATTATGATCAGAAACAGCTTCCCCTTTCAACACTTGGAAATTCCTTAATGTAGGACAAATTATCAATCAATGAGTTTGGGCCCAAATAGAACAGTTTGTTTTGACCGCATTGTCATTATTATTGGGGATTTATTTTTTTTGCATTTTTCGTTTTTTTTTACACTTTTTTTTTGAAAAATTGGATATTCTTATTTTATTTTATTTTAATATATATTCTATAAATTAGTTTATAAAATATATTTTATAAACTAATTTGTAAAATGTATTTTTTACATTTCATAGATTAATTTATAGAATATACTTTTATATTTTGTAAATTAATTTACGAAATATAAAAATATACATTTCGTAAACTAATTTACAGAATATTAACTGCAAATTAGTTTATGAAATTTAAAGAAATTTACATTCTATTAATTTATAAAATGAATATATTAAAGAATATAATTGAAAAATAATTTAAAAAAAACGAAGAGGGATGTAAAAAAAAAAAAACAGAACATGAAAAAAGTGACTCTTTTATTATTATTCTAATATATTATATTGAATTTTTTATACCTCATTTTATTTTTGTTTAAATATTTTAACTATATATGATCCTTGATGGTAAATTGGAGCAATTTAGGTACTCCATCAGATCCAAATAAAATATTTAACAGTGAATTATATAGGTAATTAAGAACTTTCAAAATAATTTTTTTGTTTTTAATTTTTTCAAAATATAAATTATATTTTTCACTTTAATTTTATTAAATCAATTATTTTAAAATAAAATTTTCCAAAATAAAGAAGAAACAGATGTTAGCTGGGTCTAATTACTTTAGAATAAAATAAATCACCCTTAAAAGAGCAATTCTAGTTCAAATCTACACACACAAAAAAAAGTTATCATTAGATAATTTCTTAATCCTTTCTAATAGTTTAGTTAGTAAAATACTTAATTAAAGAAAAAAATGTAATTTAACACCAATATTTATAAAAATAATCTAATAAATTTTTTTTAACCCACTAGAATTAGTTTAATAATAAAATATTTAAATAACTTACATGAGATTATACATTTAAATCTTATCACTACCTTTTATATAAAAAAAAAATCCTTGATCATTATTAAAATAGTTGTAAAAATTAATTAAAAAATGTCTTTTTCTTTTCTTGAATGATACATTGTACTCGATCTTATTATATTCTTCTTCTATTGTAAATAAATAAAAGAATAAGAAGACAAACCTACCATTGATTTGAAGCCATAAGCCGAAACATGCAAGTCAGTGCTATGGCCATCCCTATAGTTCATGAGCGTTGCTATAAAATGATTGAGTTGTAGGGTATGAGCTGGGTGTGGATTGGGGAGGGACCAAGAAACTCTCACTTTATGACCATTGAAAATCTCAAGCTACTTCCTTTCTTATCTCCTTTATATCACTATAATTCATCACTTAATTTTGCTTTCGCTGCTCTTTCCACATGTTTTCCTTTTTCTTGTTTTCTTGCATCTTTCCTCACATGTTTACTCCTTTTAGTTTATGCTTCTTTACATTGTTTTCAATCCGAAATGCAGTCTTTCTAACCCACCTTATACAATCTAACTACCTCTACTATGCACCGACAAATATTAGTAATATTTTTTTTTAAACACATATTTAAAAAAAAATCAAAATATTTATTTATAAATTTATTCTTTTAAAGTTATTTTAATTTTTTTTTTAAAAAGGACCAAATAATATATATTAATTTTTTTTTACTAATATTCCTCATATACAATTTGATGTTCATATATCAACTTAAAAGCCATATGACCTTGCCTCTAATTCTTGAAATAGCTAATCCAAATTGAAGCTGATTCCCTCTAAACAGGTTATAAGTATGAGGGGATATCATCATAATTAATGCAAAGTTCAAGAAACTGTGGAAAAGTCAGGTACCAAAGAAAATAAAAACTTTTGCTTAGCAACTATTACAAAACGGGATCTTATCTTGGCAAATTTGGAGTGCAAGGAATGGAAGGATACACTGGGAATGGTGGAGAAAATCAAAGGACCTAGCTCAACTTCTCAAGCACAAGTTAAAAATAAACTCTTGTATACATTTTGCAAATTGGTGCAACTCACCCTTATCTTACCTTATATCAAATAAGAAATAATGTCAATGAGCCGGAGTACACAAGAATAAGATTTCATATAAATTTTTATCATGAAACTAACTCTAATAGATTATTTATTTATTTTTATTTCTTATATTTATTGATTATCTTTTCTTATTTCCTATATATTTTACTCCTTTGGTATGCTTATATTTTATACACATATAGTATTCATATATTATTCTTTATCAATTTTCAAATTAATCAAACAATTTTTTATAAAGCATTTGAATATTACTTGTAATGTGTATAAATACAAAAGGTTATGCTTAATAGTCTGAATTTCTTTTAAAACTATAAAAATTCTCTAGAAAAAAAATATATGAAAATATCCATATTATATGGAACTAGTTTTTTCAGTGATTTTTTTTATATAGTTCAAATTCAAAATCTTAGGGGAATAATTATGTACCACTCAAATCATTCAATCTTCATTGGTATAACTTTTATAAAATCTGTTATTATTACAAAAGAAGCTAATTATAAAAAATGATACTTATTGTACTAAATATTTAATTGCATTAGTGACATTGACATTTAAAAAAAAAAAAAATTCAAGTGGATTCAGCGGAAACCAACGCTTTGGACAAATTTTCTATATAACTAAAGATGAAATTCTTAGAAAATTAGAGATTAAAAATTTGGATTAAACTCATTTGAGATCAAAAATGATAATCAGTCCTTATTGTTTTGAAGATATTTTAAGTTAATTAAAAATCAATTTTATATTAATTGTACAACTAATATAGAAAAAATATATATAAATGCTGCAATATTTTACATCAATTTTGATGTAAAAATTTATTTTACATCAATTATAATTAATAATCATTCTAGAAAATAAAATATTTATATTGATTATATGAGTAAATTTGTTTGCATCAATTAAAAGACAACTGATTTATTTTTATTTTAAGAAATATTTTTTAAAAATAAATTAAATTTGTTTTAATTATTTTTATGTATAATATAAAAAGTTATGAAATTTAAACTTAAAATTTTATATTAAAATATTTTAATTTTAAATTATTTGTTATAAAACTAATCTTAAAATTAAACTATTTCTTATTCTGAATAAATGTTGTTATATCATCAATTGTATAAAAAAATATTATAAAAATATGCAAAACATTTTTAATATATTTAATTTTAAATAAAATAAATAAAATCTAGTAGATAAAAAATAATAAAATAAGCTTTCATGCCGGTAGGCATAATTTACATTCAAAAGGATAAAATATTCTTAAAAAAAATTACATTTTTATTTGCTAAATTATGCATTAAAATCTAATTTCTATGTATAATTTTTTATAATATATATATATATATATATATTTAATAAAAAATTAAAACTTAAATTAAAAATATTTTATTTTTAAATTAAAATTAATTTTTCTTCAAACTTCGATCTAGAATTACATTTAAATTTTTTTTCATATTACATAATTAAATTTTATTAGATTAAATTTTTTAAATATATTATTTATTTTAAAATAAAATTCTTGTATAATTAGTTAAAAATATCATTATAACATTGTAGTTCATTTTCTAACTCAAAATTTTTCAAAGCATTTTTTTAATATCTTTTCTTTTAAAAAATTAAAAATCTTGATGCTGACTTCATTTTAAATTTTTATTTTATTTTATCTCATTACACTCTTAGTTGCAATATTGAAATCATTACCAACAATAAATCATTTTTCATAAAATTATCAATTTGGGTTTTAGTTCTGAAGCCAACTCTATTCAGCCTGTTTTAAATATGTTCAATCTTAAATTTTTATTTAAATAAATAGCTAAAATGATCTTGATCAAATCAGTTCTAAAATATATTAATACAACTCATTTGAGAGGAGAAGAATAGATCTATTTGAAAGTGGAATTAAAACTTAAATTTTGAACAGTTTTGGGATATTTTAATTTGCGTTCAATGTAGTACAAAATTATATATGGAAATGAAAAGATAATGAAACATAAACTTTCACAAAGTAAAAAGAAAATTGGTGAAGGTGATTGCAAGAATTAAAGTTTGAAAATAAAGTGTTAAAATAGAAGAAAAGGCACAACGAAAATGACCAGAATTAAAAGGGAAAGAGGTTGGAAATTAAAGACAAACTAAGAATAAGAAATGTGAATTTCAAGAAAGTAAATGCTGAACGTACATTGTAGAAAAATAATCTTAAGTTAGGCGCCACTCCACTGGTTAGAGGAAACTAAAAAGATAAGTTAAGTTTCTACCACATTGGAGGCTCTAATGATAAGGAAAAATTCTTAACCTCAAGAACAAAATAGGATGAGAAGAAAAAAGAAGATAAGACTACTCTCTTAAGGGAAATCTCATATTCCACTAGTATAAAATGACCAAAGGTGAAATTTTCTTACATTAGGTCCTTATTTATAGGAAAAAAAGGAAGGGGTTGCTTGGCTGTGGGTTTGGGTTACCCCTAGCCAACCAAGCTCTTAAGGTAAGCCTATTCCTATTTTAAATAGTCTATTCTTATTTCATGTTGGAATAAGTTATTCCTACTTTTATAACTTAAAGAAAAATAAAACCAAATTAAAATTAGAAAAAATTTCAATTTCATTATCCTTAAACTAAAAATGTAAACTCTACATATTTCTCTTGAAAGCCAATTTCCATGCTCACATCATTCCCCCCTAAAAGCATTCTTCCTCGAATAACAATTAACAATTTCTGCAAAACAAAGGACACAAATTAGTGTAGAAAAATATATGTGTTTATGGAAGAAAGAAAATTAAGGAGAATGTCAGGATCAAATACGAACCTTTTTAATTTTTCAAATAGTCGTAAAAACAGGAAAAGAAAATTTGACCAAAAACAAAAGGTTGATTAGTTTATAGTTATTAACAAACATGACCCAAGTAAACTTACGAGCTTCGATCAATTTTCTTTTTCTTAAAGCGATTTTAGTGTTATGACCGATGGTATTCGTTGAAGTTATTTTTAAGTGATTCATTGTTTCATATTCCTTAGGTATTGATTTATTATGTAATGAGATTGTGAATGCATGAATAGTTATATATTATCATGTTAAAAATAATGATGTAAAAATGAAATACTATCACACAATAAGGAATTGGATACTTGAATCTTGCCAATTTGTGATGTGGTGTATGATTTACAAACTATCTTGTCATATAATCTACATAATGATGAAATGTAAGGAATAACAAGCATCCTAGACACATTATCATAAAACAAGGATTGAAGCATGCTAGGAACCTTAATATGTGAGAATTCACTATCACTATGAAGCATATGAGAATGAGGTTTCAATGCAGGCATATGAATGGACCTAGACACATGAGCTCCAACAAAATTTGCAATAATGGTGCCCCAATGTTTGTAGAAGGCTAGAGTTCCATTAGTTCCATCTTTTGATTACTCTTTGTAAAGAAGAACATTTCAACCCCTATGACAAGTGAAAGGAATTGAGAAACACTAGACATTAAGTTTTCTTGAGGTGCAATACCTCTTATGGGTGGAAACCTTAAAACCAGCTCCTTAAAATACACGTCTTTGAACTCTTCTAAATTAGTTTGAAGCTCATTAGGCAAAAAATGTTGTTAAGTATTCAGGATATACTCTTTACAACTATCTATGGGTTGCCTAGTTAGAAGAGTTTGTTTCACCTTCATAAACCAAGAAGGTATTTTCCTTCACTTTACTCTTTAGCCTTTTTGCTTTCTTTATTACTTTTCCCTTTAGTTCCTTCTTTTCTCCATCCCTCCTTTTCTTCATTTGGACTTGATCTTTACAAACCTCACTAGGAGTTAAGAGAACTAGGGTGACCTTTTGGGAATTAAAAACAAAGGAATACCTATTGTTATGTCCATCATGGTGAACTTTCCTATCAAATTGTCATGGCCTTCTTAAGAGCATATGACTTGCTTCCATGCGCACAACATGAAAAGTTACTTGGTCGAGATACCTACCTATGAAAAAGGCAACTAAGACTTGCTTATCCACTAAGAGGTCCCCATTGTCACTCAACCATTGTAGCTTGTAAGGCCTAGGATCTGTGGTAGTAGTTAATCCTAGCTTTTATACTAGTGTATCACTAGCCACGTTGGTGCAACTTCACCCATTTATAATCAAATAACATGTTTTCCCCCAAATCACACACCTTGTGTGAAAAATATTTTCTCTTTAGCTCTCATCTTTCCCCTTGACCATGCTTCCTAATAATCTCCTAACAACGAAAAGATCACCTCTGAGGGCATACTCTAGTCTTTCTTCATTAAAAGAGCTAGTGACACTAGAGCTATAGTTTTCACTTGAAGATTCCAAAGATGAGACATGTCCATTATC
This sequence comes from Canavalia gladiata, assembly GCA_037954105.1. Taxonomy (NCBI): domain Eukaryota; kingdom Viridiplantae; phylum Streptophyta; class Magnoliopsida; order Fabales; family Fabaceae; genus Canavalia; species Canavalia gladiata. The sequence continues at coordinate 28,693,126 of CM075662.1, forward strand.
TCTTAGGATCATGTTCTTCTTGTTAGGACATTGAGAGAGAATGTGCCCTCGTCCTAAACACTTGAAACACTTAATGGATGATTCTTTTTTTATTGGAGTGGATGGGGTGTTGGTATTTTCTTTTTTAGGATCTTTAAGCTTAAAAGGAACATCCTTATGGTCTTCGTTCCTTTTATTTTCCTTCCAAGAAGGCTTTGAGGTTGAGTATCTACTCTTTCCTTTTCTATGGAGTTGTTGTTCTACCTTTTGATCTTGGTGGTAGAGTTCATTCAAACTCATATAGTTGTAGAGTTCCATAACATCCCTAATCTCATCCTTAAGCCCCTCAAGAAATTTTGTCATTCTAGCCTCTTCACTTTCTTCTATGTTGGCTCTAATGATGGCTACCTTCATATCCTTGTAGTACTCATCAACAGTGCTATTACCTTGGGTTAATCTTTAGAGCCTATTATGAAGTTTCCTAAGGTAATGAGATGGTACGTACCTATTCCTAAGGATGACTTTCATTTCTTTCCAAGTCTCAATAGGATGAAACCTTGCTCTCTCTTTCACTAGTTTATCCTACTAAATCAAAGCATAGTCTGAAAATTAAAGACTAGCTAGTTTTACCTTATGTTCCTTCCTCACATCATAGCACATGAAAATTTTCTCTACCTTGAACTCCCATGATAGGTAGCTTTTAGGGTTATTCAACCCTTGAAATTTTGGAATTCTAAACTTGGTTCCATCTATCCTTTCTTGGTTTCCATTTTCTCATCTACCTCTATTCCTAATCCTACAATTATCCTTATGTTTATGATTATTTGTAGAAGAAGCTCTATACTTATGATGACTAGGAGAACGTGTATCTCTTCTTCTATAAATCCTACTCCTAGATGAATTTTTAACCCTATGTGAACACCTAGATGACTCCCTATCACTCTCATGCCTACCTTGATTTCCACCCTTTCTATTATTTCTATGGTTTCTTTTAGGGGATTCATAGTATTCTTCTTGAGAAGGTTCCTCCCTAGGTGAATTAATTTTATTTTTGTTTTTCTTATAACTATTAGGCCCTTCATTTTGTTTCTTTTTAAAGAAAGTCTTATTCTTCATTTTTGTTGGGTGATTTGTTTTGGGACAATTCCTTGTGTATGGATATGAGTGGAGGGTTTTTTTCTCTGTTATTTTATTGGGAGGTGAGAGCAAAAATGTAAGGCAGTTAAAGAGAGTGTATTTGGGAGTGTGAAAGAACAGAGCCTCTTGTATGATGAGTGAGAATGTTTGTTTGTTAGTGTGAGTACGAGTGAGGGAACATGAGGAATTAGATGTAGTGTTTCGAGGAGAGAATTATGGTGAGGTTTGTTGTTGAATATAGAGTGTGAAAAATCTTCTGTGAATGATGTTTGTTTGATGCTGACTAAAAAGTTACATCTAATTCACAAATTTGATCAAAATCAATAACAAATTATTCCAAGTTCCAGCAGTTGAATTTTGTTTTTTCTTCTCCTTCCATCCTCTCTAACTCTTTTCATTGTTGGTTGTCCATGTATATGTTTTTTTCGGGTTTTGCTATTGCGTTCTTTTGGGGGGGGGGGTGTCATATGCATGGTTGAGTACAAGGTTGGTTTCTATCCTCTTCTGTCACGGTTGTCACAGTCAAGTCAGGTGAAATTTTCTAGGATTCCTTTTTTCATTTTAGACATTGCTAGTTAGTTTGACTTTAACATTGGATGGTTTTTCAAATTCTCCTCTCACATTATAAATTATAATAAACTCTAGCTTTTAGTATCAATGTTTGATTTTCCTGGTAATATCAATTCTACCCACACTAGAATGGTTAATATTTTTATTAAAAGAAAAATTCACTTAGATTTTTATTTTGAAAATCAATTTACTAAACTCAAATGATTAGTCTAAAACTTTTGGTGTGTTAATTATTATTATTTTTAATACAAATTAGTATCATCTTTAATTTAAATTGCATGATGCAAGCAATCTTCAATATCACTCAAAAGAAAGGTTTAGAGTCTACATCCTTGATATATGTTAGTTTTTGTTCCTGATAAATATCTCTAATTTTGGTTTTATTTTTTTATTTGAATTTAGCTTTTGATTTTCTCAATAGTCTAGATTGACCCATTTTAGTTATCGTCTTTTTCAGAATTATTTTTAAGTCATAAAGCTGTAAATAGATCGGTACACTGTTACTAGCACCAGTCTTGCATGCTTTACGATTTTAGTTCTTAGAAAGATCTTTAATTTTAGTTTTATCTTTTTCGATTAGAATGTGAGTTTATGATATTTAAAATTGATTAGTTTAACATATTGTCATTATAATGATTTTATTGTGTGATGATGTAAAATTATAGCATCATTACTACCAATTCTTATAGTAGTTTAAATGACATTAAATTATTGGTCTCCTTTTTTAACCCTGATGCTGCCCCCACTCCTCTTCCTTATGCCATCTCTTTCGCCCCCACAACTGTCATTCAACCACATCATGTACTAGTAATTTTGCTAATGAATTTCAAAAAATCAACAACAGCGAATTTTTTTAAAAAATTATTATAGTCTATGACCAGATAACTACTACCCATTCTCACTTTACGTATGTTTCCAACATAGTCTGTGTTGATGAAGTCAACACTTAATTCTCAAATATTTTATTTAGAAACATAAATTCTTACATAGGAAGAACCTCTTTATTGTAGTCAATGATTTTGAATTTTAATAAAATTATTTGATAATTTTTTAGTTTTAGTTTTTTGACAAATCTATGAAGCCAAATATAAAGACTTGCAACAAAGCTATTCTAGGTGCATGTAAGTGGAGTTACCTTTTTCCACCCTTGAGTAGTAGAGCTTAGAAGAGCTTTGGAGCTATTTGAAGATTTAATTGGGTTAGTTGCATGATCATATTTATATGTAAACTAAGATATTGTAAGACAACAAAGTAAATATATTTGTTTGAAAATTTGAGGGATATGTATTTTTGGCATCATGTTTATTTCCTATTACTTTTACTACCATTTTTTTTTGTTTCTTTTAACCCTTGAAAAGTTATTTTTATTTATAGATTTCTAATATGGCATATACGAATTAAGATATAGAAGATGAAGTAGTTTTTGAAACTTCTCCTACTTTTTTTTTTGAAAATACTGAGTCAACTATGAGAGAAACTTCATCTGTATGAATTTTTTATTTCAAAAATTAGAAAAGACAAGAATGGTTATGATAAGGTCGCACAATTATTATGGGAAAGATTTTGTAATTGGAAAAAATCCCAAGACCAAAACACATCATGAGACTTCATATTTAAGTCATCATATTTATGGTTGTAAAGAGTTTTCAAAATCAAATCCAAACATGGATGATATTGTGCCTAACCAAAAGTTAATTACCAAGAAAATTGATCAAAAGATCCATTGTGACCTTCTTGTTAGAGTTATAATTAAGCATGATCTACTTTTCAATTTTGTTGAATATGACATGATCAGAGAATGGATAAAGTATCTAAATCCAAATGTCATAAGGCATTCTAGGAACATTATTGTGTTAGATATTAAAAAAGTTTATATGAGAGAGATGGATAAACTCAAGCATGTTTTTTCTATAATCCCTAATAGAGTATGCTTAACCTTTGATGTATGGGTAACCTCTACCACTAAGGGATATATTTGCCTAACTGCATACTTTGTGGATGATACCCGAAGATTGGATAGTAAAATTCTTAACTTTTGTTGTATGCAACCTCCCCACACTAGATATAAATTAGAAGCCATCTTATTTGATTGTTTGAAATATTGGAAAATTGACAAGAAATTATTTTCTATCACTTTAGACAATGCTTCTACTAACAATAGTATGCAAGGGATTCTAAAAGCTCATCTTCCTTTGCATAATAACTTGTTGTGTGATGGTATTTTTTTTTCATATTTGATGCTCTGCTCATATTCTTAATTTGATTATTTAAGATGGATTGAAATTAACCGGTGAAACACTTCATAAAATTAGAAAGAATGTTAAGTATGCGGGGGGCTTAAATGGGAGGATGATTAAATTTAAAGTTTGTGTGCTAGAAGCAGGGATTGACAATAGTATTGGTTTGAGGTTAGATGTATCAACTAGGCGGAATTCAACATATTTGATGCTTGAAAGTGTATTGAAATATGAAAAGAATATTTTATATTCTGAAGGGGACAGATACAAATTTTGAAAATTATCCATTAGATGAAGAGTAGAGAAGGAGAGAGAAAATGTGAGTTGTTAGAACCACTTTATGATACCACAAACATGATATCAGGATTGTCTTATCCAACCTTCGACCTTTATTTTTTGCAAGTAACCCTTTGATTATGATGATAATAAAAATTTAGATGTGTTGGGTTATTGGAAGACCAATAAAAATAGGTTTCTTATGCTTGCTATCATGACACGTGATGTGTTAAGCATTCCAATTACTACGGTGGCATCAAATTCTGCATTTAGCATTGGTGAACGTATGCTTACTAAATATCGAAGTTCCATCCTTCTTGATAATGTTTAGATTCTTATCTACACTAGAAATTGGTTGCATGGTTTTGTTTTGAATTCTACAAGTAACATTTACATGATTTTTATATTTTTATTTACTTTTAATTAATTATGTTGTGATTAATTATCTAATTATTTTTATTGATTGTGATTTGTGAGTTTTAGATAAAGATGGGTGCACATCTGTTTGTCCTGGAATAGATGAGTTGAATCTATATCTAAAGGATGAAATTGAAGAATGAAAACTAATGTTACTTGTTAATATTTGTTTCTAGTAAGTGAGTTCATCTCTCATGATCACATTAAAAATAGATAAAAGCTATAGTAGGTTTGACAAAATTTAACATTTTTGTTGCCAATGCTTTAGTGGATTTTTACTCTGCATGTAGGTGTTTGTTTGGTGCAAAAAAGTGTTTTGAAGCCATACAAGTTAAAGATGTTATTTCTAGGAACCTGGTTTGTTTATGATGAGAAAAATTTAATGTTCCATACTTTGGAGTTATTTATTGTTATGCAATTGTATTCTATCATAATTTTCACTATCATCCTTCATAGTATTATCCATAAAGAGATGTGTGAATAAGATAAAAGAAAAATTGTGAATCATAAAAAGAGATGAAAATTTCAATGCTCAGAAAGGAAAAGACAAAACAAAGTCATACTTGTATGTCAATAACACTGCTAAAATTTATTGTTAATTACAACTATGACAACAAGTAGACAAAGGATGATAATATACCAAAAAGAAGCATTTTTTTGTTTTTTTTGTTGTTGCTGTTAACATACAAACACATAGAAAATATATATAATGAAAATCTAAGAGAACATTGAACAAAAGAAAAATATGATGTAAAACTAGAGAATGAATTGAAAATACAAAACCATGGTATCTTGAGCTTGAAGTTGAAAAACAAGTGAATGAACTTGGCTTACCATGAAAAAAATTATAGATGCAAAAACCTTAAGCTTGCAGCTGAAATCATATATTAGGTTTTGATTGAACTTACATGAGAAATTGCTGGAAACTTACATGATAAGGATTAAGAAGTTATAAGAAAAATCATAAACTGAAATCATGAGATTAAACTTTTGTGATATTAGATTTTGATAAAATTTCTTTAGTTGGTTTGGCTAAAATGGAAAATATGATTAGGATTAAGTTTCTGCTGAATAGTATTTTGGAAACATATGTGATTAGGATTCAGAATGTGGAACTTTGATTGAAATTCAAAATAAAAGGCATTTGATAATGTAATTTTTAAATCTAAATTGGTTGTTACAATCACTTCAAGTATGTGATAAAACTGCAATTTTGATGGAAAAGAGGTTGTGATGATGATAGGTTAGGGAAGGAGTGGTCATAGGAAGAAGAGAAATTGGGAATCAAAAATAGTAAGAAAGAAAGTCAAAGACAGAGTTAGCGATAGCCTGGAGAAAGAGAAAGATAATTAAACATAGGTAGCAAGAATAAACAATGTTTCTTAAAACATTTTTTATAAAAAAAATTTAGTCTCTGCATTTCCTAAAATATTTTATTAACATTTTAGTTTCTAACTTATTTACTTTTTACAAATTTATTCTTAACTTTTAAAATAATTCAAATTTGTCCCTCATTTTCAGGGTTTAGAATTTAGGATAACTCAAATTCGTTCCTAACTTGTAAATTAACCGCTTCACTTAAAATAACTAAAATTAATCTCCCTACAAATGATAATAAAGATGAATTTAAAAGATATTGATAAAAATTGAGATTAACAAAAGATATTTTTAAATAAAAAATTTATTTACAAAAACTAAATTAGAGATCAAATGATAGTAAACTCCTTCCTAAAATATTTAAATGAAGTTCCAAGAGATAATAAATCTATTTAAAAAAAAATTTCTAAATTGATTATACTATTAACTAATTAAAAATATATTTTTATAATATCCCAAATAAATCTGCCATAAAATAGTTATTCTCTAATTAAATATAAAAATTATAACTATCAAAATATATTAAGCTGTTCCATAATATATGGTCTAAAAATAAATAATTAAAATTAATCACAATATTAATATATAAAAATTAAGACAAATTAAATATGAAAAAAATGAATAAATAAAAAGCTAAATATTTATGAACCAACCAAATAATAAAATGAATATAAAAATTATAAATTTACAAAAATTAAATAATAAAATATAAATAATAATATTTAATTAAATAATTATAATTAGATCAAAATAAAAATAATATTTTTATAGATAGATAAAAATCAAACATATAAATAAATATTTAATCATAATATTTATATTTTAATATTAGTTGATTTTATAAAATTCTTTATCATGCTCTATACATACGCAATTATAAAATTAATTATAAAGATTAAAAATTATTCAGTAACTAAATATGATAAAAATATATGATATTAAAATTAATATATCATAAAAGAGAATAAAAGTATGATAATTTTTATTTTATTTTATATTTAATGTATATTAAATAATATTATGTTATTATATGTAATATGTAAGATAAACAAATAATGGTAGAATATGATATACATTATATTAAAAAAAACATATTATTTTTTTTTATCTAAATGAATATAATTTTATTTTTAAAAATTTAACTTTTAACTTTTTAATCAAAATATATAAATATTTAAAAATATAAGAATGTAATAAAATAAAAAAAATATTTTTGATATATAAATTAAAAGCTTGATATTAAAATTATAATATTTTAAAAAAAATTATTTTAACAATTAAAATTAAAAATATATTTTATTAAAATATAATATAAAACAAAAATAAATTATAAAAATAGAAAATAATATTTTATAAAATAAGAAATATATTTTTGGTTAAAAATAGTTTTCATATAATATTATTTACTGTTTTTATTAAGATATTAAGGTTATATTTTATAAAATATAATATTCTTAAAAATATTGAATAAAATATAAAATAAAAAAAGAAGAAAAAAAGAAAATTATTTTCTAATTATATTTTTTTAATATAAATTTTTTGAACTACTAAATTTGGACAAGATAACTTAACAACTCAAGAAATCTTAGCAATAGATTAAAACAGTGAAATAATTCTCCTACATTTAATATAATGTTTTACATGTGGGTATAAGTCATTGAATTAAATTTTTTAAAATTAAAAACCATTAATAATGATATGTAAGGGGTGAAAAATATTATATGAGTGTAAATTAATCATTTTTTATCAAGATTAAGGATGGATAAGGGTTGGATTTAGGTTGGTTTAGATTATTAGGTCTAGATTCCCACTTATCCAACATGAAAAAAATGTTGTAGTGCATTAGTCTATTTGAAATGTTAGCCTGACAAGATTTTAGATTTTGCACGTAATGAGTTTAGAGTTAGTTTTATTCGGTTTGGACATATAACATGGTTCAAAAAAAAATTTTAAAAAATTATATATTTTACTCTCTTTTTTCAAAATCTTGGATAGTTTTTATGAATTATTTTATTCTAATCGTAATTTGATTAATTAAAATTAAATTTTTCATATTTTAGACTTCCATATATTTATAATTTTTGAAGGCTAGGAATATTATACGTATATGATAGTATTTTTATATACTTATTATTCATAAAATATTTAAAAATAATTTATATATATCCTGTTCACCAATTTATATGAGTAAGAACTAAATGTCTTAGGCTAAGCTACACAGAGTCACACACAATCCATATATCTATAACTTAGAAAACTAAAAGTATTACATATCCAGATCATAGTACTTTTATATGCACTTATATAGTTCTATTGTTCACATAATAGTTAAAATTAAGTTACCTATATCCTATTTAACAATTCATATAGTTGAGTGAAAGTTCAATGCCACAATTAGAATAGGCTACACATGGTCATAGACAACAAGATCATTTACAAGTAATCATAGTCACACACAACAAGATCATTTACTAGTAATTTTTTGCACAAAAAAATGAAAATACTAATTTTTTTACAAATCAAAAAATTAAAAACACAAGTTACAATTGGAATATTGTATGTATATAATTAAATTTGTTTGCTTGCAAATTTGAGATTTGTCATTCTAGCATTATTCTTGGATTTCATCCTATCATATATTGTATGAAAAAATTGAAATTATTCCGAGCTTAGACATTCATAAATATAAAATAAAATTGAAATATTCGAAGGTATGTCTTTCTTACATGACATTATTGGAAAAAACATAACTATCCAGAATAAGGCAATATAACATGAGCACAACAATGATAAACATGCATAAATAATGAGTTTGAATCCAAAAAATAGTTTGAGACCCATTGAAAGAATCAAAATTTAAACTTAATAGGCAACAATATATGGTAAAAGGAGTTTACAAATATGAGTAAATGAAACAGTGATATGTTAACTCATTTAATTTAAGATCAACACCCAATATTTATTAGTGGATTGAGGATGGTTCAAAATAAAATTTCATATAATAAATCATCATTAAAAAATTAGTTTATTCAAAATATTGGAATTTCAAAAAGCAAAAATTACAACTTTTTGATGTTACAAGATTAACAGAAAATAAGAAAGTAACAAAAAAAAATAATAGAAATGCAACAATAATTAAAATAAGTATCATTGAAATACAAATAGAAAGACAATTAATGAAGACAATAAAATATTAAAATATATTATCTTATAGTTATTTATGGGTGTGATTGAGAAGAAGATCTTGGCCTACTCCAATTATAGTTGGTCTTACAACATTAGATGGAGAAAATACATGTTAAGACTTTTTTTAGAAAGTTCCAAATCCACACTAATGAGACAATCCTTATAGTGTTGAGAAGAGGATTTTATCCAATTTTATGCACAAATTAAAGCCTTGACTATTTAAGGGGATACAGAACTTCTAAAGGTGTCCAACACCCAACCTTTAGTGTTCAAAGCACTCTTCGAGGTCACCATGGATATTAGAGTAGCTAGGACATCCTTTGCTATGGTGGATATAATTAGGAAACGATAAATGTTTTGTTTTCTCTACAAAAGTATGTCAAATTTGTTATCATTATTTACACATGACTCACTCAGGTACATCTCAAGTTCATTTTTTATATCAAGTGAATTTTTCTCCTTAAGATGCTGTTTGAAAGAATCAATTTTGGCCCTATGAGTAGCAGTTGTAGGATAGTTAGTTTTAAATGAGTCACTATCATGTAGGGAATGGGAGGATTATGCAACATTATGTTGCTAGTCGTGAAGATTAGCATACCACTATTACAATCTAGACATATTCAATTTTAGAGTAAATGATAACTTATTTACAAAATCAATATCATTAAGACACATATCTTCAAAGGACCATTGAACATAATTAACTTAAACCTAGGGTCAAAATTGACATATAAATGACCTTACACTAATATTTATCATTTTTTTCATCTCATATCCGATGGATATGGATGTAAAAATATTATTTAAGTTCATGGAGGCTTGATTTAACTCACAACAAATAAGTGCTAACTGATAGAATGCATCATGTATGGTTACATAAGTAGAGATTGAAAATATTTTAGTTGCATCATAAATAAATTTCAAAAATTTGATGAAAACCCTACATAGTTCCAATCAAATATAGATACCACCCCCAAAGTATTCCCTAAAGCTAGGCTCTTCAAACTTTAACTTTTCAAATGTAGTTTGGTATTTTTTAGCTAAGTCTAACATTTGATAAGTTAAGTACTAGGAACAACTAGACACACTAGTTTCCTACATTGAACCTTTGAATAGGCTACACATTCCTTAAATTTTTTCAATCTTTGGGGCGATGATCTAACAAACCTAACAACATTTCTAATGTTGGTTATTAATACATGCATGTCTTTTAACCCATCATTTACCATCATTTAGGATAGGTACAACACCTCATGGAAAAATACTCACCATTTAGAATTAAGGCATAGAAAAAATTTAATTTTTTTTTCAAGTAGGTAATAGCCACATCATTTAAAGAAGCATTATTGATAGTAATTATAAATACATTCCTAAATCTTCACTCTCTCAATACTTCTTCTACTTATTTACTAATGGTTTCACTCTTATGATTATGAACTATTGAGCAACTAATGATTCTTTTTTATAATTCCACTCACTATAAATGAAATGGGCTATTAAGGTTGAAAATTTCAAATTTTGGATAGAAGTTCAACAATTAGTTGTTAAGGTTGTTCATCTAAGATGAAAAACAGTGTAAGAGCTTTCCTAAAAGCCTTTACATTGAATCTTTGACTAATTGCATGTAAATTACTCCCCTCCCTACTTCTAGAAAAATTTAAAGACAATATTCGTTGGCTAGGATAATTTATGATGACATGGGTATATTTAGGGAAACAAATAATGTGGGATGACATGCTAGGAGTTTCAAGTATTTTTGGATGGCAATAAAAATATTTTTTATAGTATTTACATGTACCTTCAGGAATAAAACCTTCAATTATAAGAAATCTATTGAAATAATCCAAACATGAGAGATGGTTTGATTTTCACTAGAATTGAGTTTCCTTTTTGAGAAGGTTTAGGAATTTGAAAAGTTTGAGTAAGAGTAACAAATTTACTTGAAGAAGATAAGTTAGCATTGGCATTGGGTTGATTTCCATCAACATCTACAATGGATGGCGGTCAAGTGTTTGAGGAAGGCAGGTGTTGACTAGAATACTCCATATTGTTTGAATGAAGAAGTCATAGTCAACTACCATCAACTAAGACTAAGTACTAAGGAAAAGTTTGAATTCATTCATGTGTTCCACTCTTAGGGATTACCTTTAACCTTTTTTAGCTCAACTTAAGACTATAATCTATCACAAGCGTACAAAACATCTAATGACTATAAAAAAGTCATACAAGAATAACAAAGGGGAGAATAATAGAGGAATTTATCATCATTGGCCAAATGCATGCTATTTTTAATTAGAGAAGAAGAAAGAAACTTATAAAGATTCCTCATCCTTAACATCATTGATGTCCTAAATAAAAGTCATAAACATCAGTAATTAGCAATTAATACAAATGTAGCATAGGAATTGCTCAATGATTTCAGTTAAAAAATAAACAATATTAATTAAAGAGAAGAAGAGTAACATAATAGTCAACCAACATGTTAGCCATAGAAGGCATAAACATCAACAATCAACCATAGATACAAATGTAACATATACAATACTCAATGATTTTAGCTAAAAAATAAATGTAATTAATCTTGGCTAAAAACATACATTATTGATCAAATATAAGAAGAGGGAAAATACTTAGGGATAGAGAGACAACAAACATGATTCAAGACAATATTACATCACAAATATCAGAAGAGGAGAATTGATCTCAACAAAACATAGCTTCATTGATCTTACCTAAGAGAAGAAGAAAGGGATCAAAGACACAAATATCATTAAATCTCAATACATACCTTCATTAATCAAAGAGATAATCACACAAAATCAGAGAAGGAAAAAGGATCATACATCATCATTTAATTTCAGTAAATAACATCATTGATCATATAAACAATCACAAAAAAATAAGAGAAAAATTATACATCCTTTAATCTCAATCTCAAGCTATCAACGGTGAGAACATATCATAGATTTATTTAGCATGCATTGGCCTCAAAATAATATATAAAAGTACTGGACAAAATGTAACTCAAGAGTATAGATAAATCTCAACCAAGCTAATAAAGTCATCATCTTCATCAAAGCATCATACATAACTCAAAATATATTAAAAAAATTAATAGAAACTAAGAGAGATTTAGTAGTGTTCAATATGATACTCCTTCACTCTTTGGTTCTATCATAAACACTCAACTGTAAGAGAAGTACAAAATCTAAAAGCTTTAAAATCATGATAAAAATTAACCTTACAAACCTAAAATATATCATTAAAAGATTTAACAAAATCTAAGAGAGATTTAGCACTATTCAGTATGTACCTTAAGAAAACCTGAGAGAGATTTAATTGTGCTTAGTATTCATGTCCTTCACTCTTTTAGTTTATCACAAACGCTCAACTACAAAAGAAGCACAAAATCTAAAAGTTTTTAAAATCAGGATAAAAATTAAGCATACATTAAACATAAAGACTTAATACCTTCTTATGTTCATCACTGGCTCAACTGTAACAGTTTTCACCATGTACTCAGTTATTAAACATGAAGGCCATGCTACACAAAACAAAAATATAAAGAAATTAAAAAAAAAATTAAAATCAATATAAAAATTAAATAATAATCAAATAAAAAAAAGAGTTAAGACTATTACCTTGTGTGATTCATTAAGGTGTGAACCCAAGAAGAGCTATCAACATGGAAGGAACCAAAGAAGAGCACAAAAAAGGGGACTGATCTATATCACCAATGCCAACAATGTAAGGAAAAGAAGGAAGAATAAACCAAAACCAACTCCTATCAAACAAACACAACCTAAAAGGATAAATTGGAATAAGAAGAAGAGACAAATTAAGAATGAGAAGAAGAGTGAAAATCCTAGCAGAGAACTTAGAATACATGATTGTGGCAGTGATGGTGAGACATTTAGAATGAAAGGGGAAACATGAAAACTCTAGCAAAGAATTTAGAGGAGAAGAGAACATAAGAACTAAAGTCTCGAGAGTGAAGAAGGGATTAGTGAAAACGACGCATTCTAGAGGTTGAGGATAAGCCTGAACATCAATTGGATTTGGTTGGTTATGGGTTTGATTTCATGAATCTAGTGTAAACTGATAATATTAATTCTATAACCATTGTCATTTAAATATGATGTCAGGTGTTATGGTTTTCGGGTTATTTGAATGAACGAGTTAGGCAGGTGGGTCCAAGCGGTTTTGGGTCTTTGATGAGTGAAATAAAACATAATCCAGTATTCATTGGAAACTTGAAACAAATCAACATAAAAAATGAATGCGAGAGAGAGAAAAGAGAGAAAGTGTATGTACTTGGGTTTCCATGTATGGAAACCAATTTTGTAGATAAACTAATAAAAAATTTCCAGAAAGCGAAAAACTTCGTCACATGTATGGATGATGTTGGAGGTGGCAATAAGGTGCCTTTAACAATTCTAAAGTTGAAAACCCAAAAAACCATCTCAACCTTCTTACTCTTTCACATCCTTTTTGGAACTTATCCATCTTTATTTACGATCTCTGCCTCATAATACTTATAATAATCATGAAATAGTGTGTATATCAAATAAGTGCTGAGAGTTGTTTTTACCTTTTACCTCTATAGACTTTTGTTTTACTTTAACAATTTTTTTTCAAAGCGTATATTGGACTATTCCAAATAGAACTTAACAATAAGGCCATTATACCATTTGATTATTTTCAACTTTTGACGAAAAAATTTGAAAAATCAAATCCGACCAAGCTTACACTTTAAGGCCTGCAAAATTAATTTGTTTAACCTAAATGTCCATTTTGGTCCACCCATTTCACATTCTTTGGTTTAAGATTTTTTAATTTTACATTGGGTGTGAGATTCTTGATCAAGTCTAATTGAGGAGGTGAAGAGTAGGAATGAAAGTGAACAAGGCCATCCGACAGGGGCCTACGACTTGACTCGTTTAAAGCCTGGTTAGACTCGGCTCGTTTAATAAATAAATAGGCTCAGGCTTGTTAAAAATCCTTTTTAAATAAATAAGTCAGGTCTAGGCTTATAAAAAAACTTATTTAACCTATTCAGGAGTCTATTTATATTTATATATTATATATTTCTATTTATTTTAATAATTGTATTTATATAATATTTATTTTATATTTTATTTACATAATATTAACATATATATGTTTTAGGCCTATTTTAATGACCTTTTTATCTTATAGGCTTTAAGTTTGCAAACTTTTTTAATTATTTATTTATATAGACTTTAAGTTTATTTATTGATTTTTTTTGTAATCTAAGCTCTTAAATTGGCTCGCAGGCCTTGTACGCTTTAAATTAGGACAGACCTTGATAGAAAAAAAAAGCCTTTAACATGTAACAGGCCCAGACTCAGGCTTCAAAATTTTTAAACAGACCAAACTTGAACACTCAAAACCTAAGTCAACTCGACCTACTTCCATCCCTAGTTAGTAAAGAGTTAACCAAATTAGAATGAGTGAACTACCTCTTTAGTCCTTGAACTTGTTACGAAAGTTCAGTTTAGTCCCTGAAAGACATAAATTAACCCGTTAGTCCCTGACGTTGTTAACCTCATTCATGTTAGTCCTTGTCCCTAATTATCGTTAACAACGTGCTGACCTGTAACGTTAAATGCCACATAGGAAGCCCATGTGTCATAAAACGACGTCGTTGAACTTGTTTAACAGACCTGAATGGTATCTTGTACACGTCGTCGTCATCTTCATCATTTAAAATGTTCAGAATTTTAGAGTGTAATTTTTTAGAGATGTTTTAACATTGTTCATGGTGTATATAGGTGGAAGAAAGGTGTGAGTTTTTCATGTGGTACAATCAGACTACTGGGGAGGAGCATGAAGTTACATCGGTAATGAATGGTGCTGAATGTAATTATGAATAATGGAAGAAAATATCAAAGAAGATTGATGAGTTAGATATGGAAGTTTGGAGATTACATGTAATAGTATATTTGGGGTTGGGGTTTATAATAGTTGTGCTTGCATTTTGTTTAGGTTTTAGTTTTAATAACTAAAGTAGCAGCTTAGTTTATGTAATTTTGGTGTGATCCTTTTGTGTTGAAATACTAATGTGTTATGTATTGAAGTGGAGATTTATGAATTTGAGGACTGTTTGGAGTATAATTTATTTTTATGTCGTTCAAATTATTCTGCACATTGTTTGGGAAATCATGTTTGAATAACTTAAGATTTGAAACCTTTATTCTGCATAAAATGTGAGGTCTGTTTTGAAACCTCAAATAATGTATTACAGTTAGTGAATAATTACCAAAAACAAGTATGAGTAATTGTAAATAAAGATCTGAAACTAAGAAACAAAATGTGCTCCTAGTACAACCTTTTTCAATTAGGATCCTTTGTTGCAACAAGGTCATAGTTGAGAAAATTGCTTGACAGTTGACACTATAAGCACATGTAGACAATTACCACTTTGCTCATTGTTACAGAAGTTAATATAAGATTCAAATATGACATATGACATATGACATAAGCATATGTACAAATTTCTGTTTTTCTTTTTCTGTTCCTTTCTAATAAAGACTCACGTATTAGCAAAAAAGAGTTTATTTTGGTAAGTTACGACAAGGAGATGACTGAAATTAGCAAAAAAACAGCTTGTGACCTTGTGGGAGTCATAACCTATTTTGGTAAGTTACAGCAAAGAGCATATTGTGTAGAGAACGTGAGGACTGTTTTGAAACCTCAAATATTGTAAATGAAAACCTGAATTGCATACATAAAAGGTGATAATCTGAATTAACAAGTGTTAGGTGATTTAATCCCAAAAACAACCCTTACAAGTATCAACAAAATACATTACATAGGATATTCAATTTGACCAAATAGGTCTCACAAAAAACATGTACATATGTATTAAGTACTTGGCTTGGTAAAAGTTGGAGTTGGCATAAACTTTGATGGTTTGGTGGAATCACCAATTGCTACATTTGGATCACTTGGTGGTTGATTATGTTGGGCATATTTTTCAGCATGAATTGGTCCCACCTTTGCTGCAGAAGATGCCTGTTCTCTACCTGAGGGGTTTGGTTTGCTATAATTCTTCTTAATAGGTAATTTAGGTCTTGGTAGCTTCCTAGGTGATTGTTCATCTCCAGGTGGGGGCTGTGATTCAGAGAAGACTATTTCATCTTGCACTATAGCAGTAGCATCAACAAAACCAGCTTCGGCATCAGAGGCACTACCTTCACCCCCTTGGGCAGCAGCATGAGAGGAACCAACATCACCCCCTTGGACAGCAGCATAAGAGGCAGCATGAGAGGAACCAACATCACCCTTTTGGCCAGCAGTAGAAGCACCAGCATCTGATGCAGCAGCAGAAGCCCCTGCATCTGATGCAACAGCAGAAGCCCCTGCATCTGATGCAACAGCAGAAGCCCCTGCATCTGATGCAACAGCAGAACCAGCACTTAAATGTGCCAACCTTTACCTTTTTGCCACCAGGCAGGTTTGTTTGTTATGGTTGGTATCACCACAAACATTGCATTTGACCTCTTTTATCTTCCTCTTAAGTTTGGTTGGGTTAACAGGTTCTTCGTTAATTTCTTTTCTTTTTTGTTTTTTTGGCCTCCTAACCTTCTTCTTGATTTTGGGAGGAATAAGTGGGATTTGGTCTGTGCGATCCCAGAAGTCTTGCCCCGGCAATGCCTCTATATGGTTAGGATAAGTGGCTTGGTATGAGGCCATTGTCAGCCAAGCATGACAATGGTCTTCAGGTCTCTCATTCTTGTAAACAATAGCTGCTATAGCGTGCATGCAAGGCATACCTGCAGCATAGTAGGGATGAAAGTTAAACATAATGCACTTGAAAATTAGTGACAAGTTTAGACACTAACCTGTTAGTTCCCAAAAACGACTTGTGAAGCTTTGGATACCAAGATTTACAACCACTTTTATTGACCAGGATTGGACTTCAAACTTATGTCCATTATCATTTCCTACATTGTAAGTAAGTCATGTAACAGCAAACACATTAGATATAAATAACCTTATGTGCCCATGTAACAACAAACACAGTAGACAATATGAAAGATATATTGAATCCTAAACATTACCTGACCATGTAGCAGTCCATTTATTTGATTTTTTTTTTTGTTTTTCAAGTCGACTTTGCTGAATTGGTGGTAAGTGGCTAATGTGGCGAGCCAATTTCAGCTTATTTGTTGTTATGCTGTTGAAGATTAGCACTCTTATTTCCTCCAGCATGCTTATGATTGACTTCTCTTTGGCTGAAACTATCTTGGCATTAAATACTTCACAATTATTATTGCATATGTTGTCCACTTTTGGCCATGGTGAGAAATAAGTTTTTGTCCAAGACTCTTTTGGCTTTTCAGCCAAATAATCATGAGCTTTTGGGTTTGTTATCTGCAATGAGTTCATATTCATGTGGAATTGGTGAGGCTCAGTTGATCTAGCACATTCCCACAGTAACATTCTCAACTCCTTATCCTTCCATTGCTTGGAGAAATTTTTCCATACATGCCAGACACAATATCTGTGGGGGGCTCCAAGTATTACTTCTTGTAAAGCTTGTTTTAAACCCTGTAATGTGCAATCAAATTAGTATCTCACATATTAACATTTTCAATGGAATAGTTTGTTTCACATTGGTCCCTATGTAATTAAAAATGTTCCACAGTTATCCTTATTAATATTTCAGTTACTACACAGGCTTTATATACAGAATCTATATTTACGTGCAACATTTGCATGCAAACTTATGTACCTTTTGCATGTCAGAAATGAAGTTCCATCCATACTAAACATGGTCCCCTAGGTCTTCATGTAATAGTTCCAAGAACCATCTCCAATTCTCCTTGTTTTCAACATCAACCACAACCTGGGCAATAACCCATATGCGACTTTTTGCATCCTGACCAATAGCAGACAGCAGCTGCCCACCATAATAACCTTTGAGGAAAGCTCCATCAAGGCCAATCAATGGTCTGCATCCATCTTTAAATCCTTTCTTGCATCCAACAAAACATATATACAATCTACGAAATACTGGAGGACTCTCTACCTGAGGGATTGTTTCCATTTTCACAGTAGAACATCGGTTCCACTTTAACAATTCTCCATAATAATCCCATAATCTTGCATACTGCTCCTCCTCTGTCCCTTGTAAGAAATTTTTGACTTTCTTCACAGACCTCCATATTTTAGTCCTATTAAGATGAACTTCAAATTTTTGCTTGAAGTAGTCAATAATGTGACTCACCTTCATATCCTTGTCCTTTTTTAGTTTTTTCACCAATTTACCAATGGTCCAACTCTGTGATGCTTGTTTATTTTTAAATACTCTCCCACAAGTATGTTCAGATTTAAATGTTTTAATTTGAAAACAGTGGAAGACATTACTATAGCTGCAGTAAATTTTCCATGAACAGGTTTTTTCATCACACTTTGCTCTTGCTCTTGTTTTGTCATTTATTACCCAGGAGACTACTCCACCCAGTTGAATTGTGTACTCTTTTACAGCTTTCTTAAATGATTCAATGGTTGTAAATTCCATTCCAAGTTCTAATCTAATATGGCCAAAAACTGAATCTTCATTCCATTATGGATAGGTCTCCTTTTCTCCATCTTCATCATCACTATTGTAAGGAGTCTTCATTTCTTTTGATTGCCATGAACATCCACTTTCACTCTCATCAGACGTATCATGTGGCACAAAGTTAATTTCTTCTTCATCATTTGTTTCCTCTTCTTCAACTACAGCTTTACCCTTTGCTTTATCAACAACTTTCTTACTACTTTGACCTCTTACTTTCTTTTTAGGTGTCCCTTTTACTTTTTGCTGTTTTCCTTTTGTTGGCTTTGGGCTTGGTGTTGGTTTTGATTTTGGTGCTGCTTTTGACTTTTGTCTTGACTTTCGTGCTACCTTCTTTGTAGAAATTGTACCCACAGATTCTGCAGCCCTTTTTGTTTGCTCCTTAGTCATATAGGTCTTTCTTTCTTTCATAACACTAACACCTCTATCACGAACCTCATTTTCAGCCCCACCATCATCTTTCTCACCTGCCTCATCACCACCAAACATATTAACTTCTTCACACTCACTTTCATACTGCCCACCCTTATCACCATCACCCTCAACACCATCACCCTCTCCACCCTCTTCCTCTCTACCTTCACCACACTCAAGTCAACATCAAAGTGAAAATCAGTGGCATCATCTACTGGTATAAAATGAGGATCATGTCCACTACCACCCTCTCCAACTTCAAATTTAGCATGTTCTTGTCCTTTCAATTCAGCACCTTCTTCACCTTCCTCATCATTTTTTAACAATACTTCCATATCTACAACTTCATTGACTGAATGTTCAAAATATATATCCATTTTTCTACCATTTCTTTTGGCTACCTGTACCATATCTAGCAAATCAACATCAAGTTCCAAAATGCGAAGACCATCACCAAATTTCAAAGTCGGATTCAAACAATATACATTTTTAACATTTAGATATCCTAGACTTGCAGCAAACTTTTTAAAACTAAAAACATCCAATGTGTCTTCATCACAATCCTCCCATATCTCAACATTTCCCCATTTATACTTCACCACTCCACCATCATTAATAAAATATCCACCATAATGAATAAACAAAGTTAAATACTGCATCAAGTAAGACAAAATCACTTCACAATGAGGGACCCAATATAATAAATGCATTATTTTAAAATACTATTCAGATTAGGGACTATATGTATTAAATATTCACATTTTTTCATACCCACAGATTAGGGACCACATGCGAATACCCACATTTCTCACATCCCAAAACGACATTTCAACCCAAAATTGGGAGAAGGTCAAATGTGCCCCACAATTTTTCAATTTTTTCAGAAAAAAACGTCCAAAACAGTAACCTTTTCCACTAAAAACCCTAACCTCAACTTACCCACTATTTATATTTACAGTAAAACATATATAAGGGTTGAATAATAGGGCAAATACCTGGTCCATTGTTGCAGAAAATAATCAAACCTCGTTTGCTGGAATTGGTTGCTTCTTTGCACTGTAAACCAGAGAAAATGACAAAGACGATGGTTCTGTGCACTATAAAACAGAGATAATGACAACGGCCAACAAGACAAAATATTTTTTCCTCCAATTGATGTTAAAACCATATCTATAACTGTCATATTTATTCAAACGTCGTCGTTTTATGACACATGGACTTTCTACGTGACATTTAAGGTCATTGGTAACGATAATTAGAGACAAGGACTAACGTGAATCACAGTTAACAACGTCAGGAACTAACGGGTTAATTCAGGGACTAAACTGAATTTCGTAATAAGTTCAAGACCTAAAGAGGTAGTTAACTCAAATTAAAATTCTCAAAATCTCAATATAAATTGGTACAAGACTGTCACGTCTAGTTTGTCACGCCTAGTTGAAACCTATTTTAGTGGGTAATATACCACCAATCTAAAACCGACCACTATATTGATTTTTACTCTTTTTTTTTTCATCTAATTTATTAGACGTTGGTCTAACCTAACCCACCAACAAATCTAAACCTTCAATTTCATTAAATTTGGGTTAAGATAAAACAACCTATCTAATTTTATTATCTTATCTTAATTATCAAACAAGTCTTAATTTAATTTTTATTTAAATGTAAAAAAGTTATATTATATATAAATTTTTATTTGATATTTATTGTTATCTTTATATATACATCTAAAAATATATTTTAAAATTAAATTATGTTATTTTTTATGTACAAATATTATGATATAAGTTTAATTTTAATATTTTATTAATATAAAAATATATTATTAAATAATTAAAAATTATTTTAAATAAACCTTGTAATTAATTATTATAAAAATCAGTAAATCATCCCAACATTATATGGATAATTTTAAATTTAAATAAAATTTATAAATAAAAATAAAAATAATACATATTTATTTTATTATTATTAAAAATAACTTATTTTAAGTAAAAATACATTTTAAATATAGATATTAGAGAATAATTAGTTTAAATTTAAAATAAATATATTAATATGCTATTGAATATTTGAATTTGCATTATGAAAATAATTATTATTATCTCAAGATTAAAAAATTAAGAAATTACAAAAACAATCGTGGTTCATTTACAAAATTTAATTTAATCTGAATTCGTATAAATATTGAGTCTGGGTTTAACTAGGATTTAGCCGTTTAGGTTCCCTGGGTTCAGTGGCAGAAGCCACCACTCCTCTCCTTGTGGTGTCATGGATTCGGAAGGTGAAGACACAACGCACCAACTAGAGCCATTGCAGAAGAAGGAGAAGAAGAAGAAGAACAAGAAGAAAAAGGATAATCCACCTGAACCTGAACAGGTTGAGGTTGACGTCGAAGTTGTTCGCGAGAACCCTAATAAAACGCCTCCTGTTATAGGTTATTTCCCTTCTGGCTTTGATCCGCAGAAGAATCACGGTGATGGTTCCGGTCCAGCCAGTTTTCAAGTTTACCGGCACAGGAGTATGCCTAAAAGGTTGCAGCTTGTGGTTCGCCCTCAGGGTTCTCCGGTGGAATTTGTTGGAAACAGTTATTCCGGTGAAGCTGCGGCTGGACACCGTTCCATGTACGCTCTTGGAGTTCTTGATAAAGAATCTCGGACACTGAAGATTGTGCCTATTGCCGGTAATAAGGTAAATTGTGAAGGAAAATGGTTTACCTTGCTTTTGAATGTTTCCTGAGTATGTTGTGGTGATGAGTATGTGCTATTCAGATATTCAGATTGGAGCCAAAAGTTAAAGGTTTGGAAGCTGTTGATACTGAGCCGGCAACTTCGACTATGGAAGAGCTTACCCCGCAGCAGAAGGCAGTGCAGACTACTGCTATGTGGGGAACAAAGAAGGAAATAGAGAAGGTATGTTCTAACTCATGTTTAACCCTTTTGCTAGTTGTGCTAACAACTACTACACAGTCCTGATTTTGATATGAGAAGTTGATGAATACTGATATAAAATCTGTAAATTGGTTTTACCCTATTTGGTTTTGGGTAGCTTGGAAGGGAAGGTGGAGAATTGGGAGGAGAGCGAAGATACAAGAACCATTGGTATAGTCCATCTTGTGGAACACTTAGCTCAGCAAAATTATTAGTCCATCTTTGATACTCTTTCTATAAGCCTTTATGCAGTTTATTCCACTTTACTGTTTTTATAATTTAATTGCCATCAATGTCTCTAAGAACATAGGTTATGGGAGAAAATCATTCGTTAATGGTCTTACTATATGGCCTTGGCGATATATATTCAGAATATGTTCTGCTGTTGAGCTAGTTCTGTTCTAGTAGCAATTTAATTCATATAACCTAAAACTCTTGGCTTTTCAAAGAGTTGCTTTTATCCCAACTTTTACAAGCCACTAGAATCTGGTCAAATGGACCTATACAACACAAGTTCTGTTGGCATGAATACAGGCTATCTGAAATCCTAACTCGGTCAGCAGAATCCAATGTTTTCAAAATAAAACCAGTACCAGACCAGACAAGTACAAATTAAGAAATTTTGACTCTTAAATTATACCTTTGTTTAGGTTTCCAACCAGATCCATTCGTGCAAATCCAAGACATGAAGAATATATTTGGCTCAAAATTATCATTGTAGTGGGTGTAGATTGTGGAAGAAAAATCACCAAAATAGAACATTTACTGGTTTATGCTAACAGTGAAATTAGAGATGAAAATACAGGAATCATGTTGATATAAAACTCAGAAAGATGAGAATTTTGTAGAATATGATAGGAAAGTTTTTCTGGTTTAAATGAATAGAAATTGAACCTAGTTACCACAATTTCATGTTATCCTCTTGATTGTAATCTACCTGGTGAATGTTTCAGTTGTGTGTTAAACAAGGCTGTGCATTGTGCAAGGCCTTTTAAGCTAAAGAAACCTTTACCCAGGGTTCCTTCCTTGAGTTGGGTTAATAATAATCTTGATATCCTCCTCTTACCTGTGACCCTGTTGCGTGGCTGCGTATCTGCAGCATGTAGTTTACTGCTTATCATGCCATAGGTTCAAGCCTGGTTTTGCATAGATGCTAGTTCTTAAATAATCTAGTTTCGTGCAAATTCCACTTAATGATTGTTTTTCTTATCATTGCAACTTAACTACTGATTTTTTAATCAATGTTTATAAGTGCACTTTATCCTCTAAAGCTCATCTGCTCACTTTTAGAGGAGTGCATCCTATTATGCATTTACTTCATTTTAATTAATCTTGTGAGTTTTCCCTCACCTTTCTTATAATCTTAATAAATTTTATTTAGCTATAGTTATGTTAATAGGCAAGGATATTATAAATAATTTTAAGTGAATTGTGTCTTCCATTTGTTATCATTCAACTAAGTGCAGCTGACTTTTGTTGGAATTGTTTAAAACTAATCTTGCTGAATCTGTATCATTCTGCAGGCTAAAAAGAAGCAAGCTCTAAAACAAGATGAAAATCCAGATGCTCTAAAGAATCTGGATGTGAAAATGAAAAATGTTGTTGTAAACAAAAAGGCTCTTGAAAGTACAGAAGCTCATATTTCTCGCAATGTACCACCATATGATGCTTCTGCAACTGCACCTCAGGAGGCATATGTATTGGACAAAATCATCCTTAAGGGAGAATGGGATCACCTTCAAGACATTTATAATATTATACAACATGAGGAAGAAGCAGACTTTGGTGCCTACCCAACTTTTGTTCGCAACAGGATAGGGAGATTAAGGAAAATGAAGGTATTAATACAAATATAGTCTTTTGCTTAAAAGCAAGAGCTTCAGCGTTCCTAATTATTGGTCATTTTGAGCTCTGAGTTGGGAAGAATTGTTTTGCTGTAGTAGTTATACTCTATACTTGCCTATAGTATGGAAGGATAAGAAATGTTTTGCATTTTTGCTTTATCATTAATTGAGAAAAAAGATAATTTTCATCAACATTCTAGAATTCTTGGTCAAGGGATGCTGTAAGCAATTTTGTATGAACTCCCCTGTTGTAGGTGGCCAATTAATTAACATGATTACCCTGATGCTATGGTGGTAGATGGGGGACCTGAACTTATTTATACTAATTTCAGTATCAATTTCTTTTTTTTGAATGCTCTGCAAGTTCTAACACAGGTACCCCGATGCTGAAATATTATATCCATTATCAATTGTCTATGTTTTCAGGATGAGTCAGAGAAGAAGAAACTTTCCTGCATATTCTCCTACATCAATCATCTTATAAAGTTCAAAGATCAGCATTCCTTTAATGTTTTCTCCGCGAAGGGCCATAAAATCCCCAACATTCTGCGTCATAAGTTTTCAACAATGTTTGCTGTTTCTGAATCGAAAAGGCTGCCCCCTGAAAAGATTAATCTTCTCATTTCTTATGTCTTGGTGCTTACACTGTTCTCTGATGAATTCCGAACTGACTACACAGATATAGCAAAGGATCTAAGCATGAGTGCAATGCCTGTGAGACAACTCTATGAGCATCTGGGTTGCAAAATTTCTCGCCAGAAAGACATGTGGTATGCCACACTTCCTGTCCCTCTTAAATTTCCTGATTTGAGGCAGAGGAAGCGAAAACGATAGATGAGTCACCTTTTGAGTCTTTTTTGTCATTCTCCGTTGCAAATCAAATAGTCTGCTAGTCTTTGGTGAGGTGATGTCAAAAATTGTTCCAACCCCTCTAAGTTATTTTGTATCTGCATACATTTAAACGGTGTTTGCTGTTTTGGTTATCAAGGAAGTGATTCTAAAATTAGCTTACTAAAATTATTTTGTCTATTGATTAGTTATCTCTTTACTAGTGTTGAACAAGCTCTGTGTAGAAGATTCTTTGGTGTAAAAGGGGTTTAAATTTCAAACTTTAATTTAACATCCGTTTAATATAAAGTTGAGTAAAATTGATTTTAAATCGTTAAGAACATTTTTAAGATACATGCATAAATTAATTTGAATCATATTTTGCATTGAAAAATGAGAGTTGATTTTGAATGTTAAAATAAACATGCCCTTAAAAATATGGGAGTTTATTCTTTAATGGAACAATTACAATTTATTTTAAGTAATTTAAAATATAATAAAATATTTAAATAATTTATCTTTTTGAGTTGTTTATATAAACAAGTGTTATTACATATGAACAACCTTTTAAGCACTTCAGGGATGATCTTGTATAACAATCAAAAATCTATTTGGCTCCTTAATGCGGAAAGGAACATCAGAAGCATTTTTTCCGATGGGAAACCAATGTAGTGTCCAAGATACTACAGCCTTAACAATTAGAGGGAAACCATCTAACTAAAACTGTTATTGGTTTGTAAATAAGCATCTTTTACTGAAATATTTGAAAGAACCACAATCCATTTTGCTTGGCTCTATCATTTTGATCATCTTAGAAGCTGTATTGCGTTCTACATGAAATTTATGGTAAGATAAATTTGGAAATATAGTTTTTTGTTGAGGCAGGGAGTGTGTGAAGACTCAGATTTGGTCACTAATTCTTGCACCCAGATTAGGCTTTAATTTGGGATTGAAACTGAAATCTAATGAACGTGGAAGACCATGGATTATTCTTAAACCAAATCTTTCCGTGTGATATAATATAGAAATAGAGCATGCTACTCTGGTTAAAACTTCCAAAGTATCCAAAATTTTCTTCCAAGCCCAACAATGCCGCCTTCTTAGCTTGAAGCCCAAGAGGCATGATATGGTTTCGCACCAAATTTAAAGAAACAGCAAACTGGCTTTGTTATGCTTTCTTCTTCGGGCAAGAGTAAGAAATCTCATACTATATTTAATTGTATTTCTAAATAAGGACTTCATCTTTACGTTGCTACTCTTTCTGTTCTTTTTAATCTGTCAGACTGTCACTATTTTAGAAGTTTTTTGTTTTCTATTTTATATTTAAGAAAATATTTATTAATTGTTTTTACTTATTATATCCATATTTTTAATAAAAATATTAATTAATGAAATAAATTGATGAGATAATAAAAAATTACAATATAAACAAGAAATTATTTGAAGTCCCTAAAATTATTCTTTGGAAGAATAATGTGATGATATTTAGATATTTGACGAACTAGTAAGGTTATGGGATAGATTGCAGCAATTAAAATTCTGAAATAATGTCACATAAAATGAATTCAAGTGCCATAAAACTTGACAAACATTTTTCGCTTTTTATTTCTTCAGAGTATCATTTTTCACTTTCTGTTAACAGGAAAGCTGGTTTTCAGAATAATTATTGTGTGGAGCACAGAATATATAAACTTTTTGCAGCTCAAATTTCACGATTCATAGTAACCGTATGGAGTTTGTTAGGTTGCTTATTATAAGTGGGTGTTAATGATGGGGGAAAATGTTTTCCATACATCATCTTGTGTATTGGAGTGTGTAAAAAGAAAATATAGAAAGACAGAAAAAATAATAAAAAATGAAATATGATAGAATAAAAAGAAATATAAAATATATTGAGATATAAATAATGTTAGAATATATACTCATCATTGCTTAGTAATAAAGATTATTTCTCGGATCAAATTTTGATTGTTAGGTATGAAGGCGTTTTAAAGCGGAGAATGGCACCAAATCATAGACGCTAAAAAATAAAGGCAAAATTTTTTATTTCTTGTTGAAGTAGAGATTTTGGAAACTATTTTTAAAGCTAGTAATTTTTATTTTCATTTTTTTAAATTTAAAATTAGAACTATTTAATTTTCTTTTGTATTATTTTATATTTTTCTTCATTTCTTCATTTATTTTTTACTTTTAAAAAATATTGTACAAAATAATTTTAAAAAATTAAAAATAAAACATACAATGAAACATATCTTAAATTCTTAGCTTTTTATTCATACTTTTCTCTTATTCTTTTAATTAGAATAAATGAATTTCACAGACCACCTCATAGATGGATGGATCATATATCCCAAATCTAAAAAGGTTATATTACTAAATCCGTTTTTATTTATTTATTTAGAAAAAAATATATATATTAAAAAATCCAATCATTGTTATGGGATAAAATTTTCAACCCATCCTAATTTATTTAATTATATTATATTATATTTTTCTCATTTTATTTATTTATTTATTTATATAATTAAAAATAATAAAAAATAATTAATATTTCTTAAACTTTTACCTATACAGATTAATAAAAAAATTCATTCACTATAAAAATTAATTTTTTATGGTTGTATAAATGAATCAAAATATATTACATTCACTAAAATCTATATTTAATTTTGATAGTTATGTTATCTGAATTTTTAGTAAAATATTTTATAACAGATAATTATTTTACTAATATAGATTTATAAAAAAAATAATAAAAATAAAAATTATTAAATTTATTTTTTTAGAATTCTCGTTAAAAAAACTTTTTTGAAGTAATTTCCTTTCTTAAAAACAGATAAATAGGTTATTACATAGCAAATGGCACCCGTGAGGTCAGAAGAATTCAGCAAATTCAATGGGTCATTGAATAGTGATCAAAACAATGTCTCAAAAATCCCTGAAGATATGGTAAAAGAGCACTAAAGGGTAGAATTAAGTAATAAGTAGCATGATTATATACCTTTTCCAATTTCCACACACCAAAATGTCTAGTTCCTTTGTCACATTTGACAATCACCATTGTTCCCATTGGTAAAAGACGAACAAATGCATGTCATATTCAACAAATTCATCAAGGATGGGTCGTCCTACCACACATGGCCAGAAACTAGAAACTGAAGATAATGTCAACAAACCTATCAATCACTAACAGTGATGGCACACTACAGTTTCCAATCTTGCATTTATATTTATTTTTCCTATCCAATCAATGCATGGGTACGGAATAATAACAAAACACTTCCATCAAACAATATAACATTTAATATTATCTTTTTAAAAAACTTATACAAAGTATTGATAATATTATTTAATATTATATCTTTTAATAAATAATTTTTATCTTTATTTTTTAATCATTATAATATAATGGCTAGCAAAGTTGTAATTTGAATAATATTTTTATCAAAATACAAAGTGATGCCACATCGATTGAATTAAATAACTCGTAATAGTTTTCTTTAGTAGACAATTTTTATAAAGTGACAAAGTTGATTAAAAGTAGAAAGATCTCTTTTTTGGATATTAAAGGGATGATTGTCACCGATGAAGTAATGAATATCTGATGAGCATCCTCTAAATTTGTTCGCATAGAAAAGAAAGATATAGCTTTCGGTTACGCAAGGAGTGCTTGATTAGAACTTTCGGTTAAATATGGTTGAATTATGGTGTTCAATGTTGAGACTAATGTAATATAAAAATTAATGTATGTTAGATTAGATATCAACGTTTTTTTTTTATAAAAAAAAGATTTGATATAATATAAGGTGTTGACACTTGGCACTACTCAAGTGGGAAATATCTGAAAAACTTTGATATGAAACAATTTTTATTTTGAAGTTTGCTTCTTTTCTATTACTAATTAGATCTTAATTAAAAGAAAAAAAAATCATAGTTGAACAAATGATGATGCTTGTTTAATATTCTTGTGTTGAGATTTCCTATGAATTTATGCATGTATTTTGAAGTGTTCATGTAATGAGTTTTATAAGATTCCCCAATGTGTATGTGCGGGAGAGGCAGAGGGAAGTAACATTTTAAAAAATAAAACATATATACATCATGAGTAAATGTTATGTTATTGATATTCTGATAATAGCTCAAATTCGATTTTTCAAAACTTTTATGAAACAATTTTTACCTTTTTATATCTTTAATTTTTTCCCTAAAAAGTGTAGAATTATTATAAACTTTCTAAGCATATCTTTCAATTAATTTTTTTTCTTTCTAAAACGATATAAACAGATGGGTCCTTATCCTTACTCCTTTGCCTCGATAATGATAACTTTTAACTGTTTTTCGTTAAAAGAAAATTAATGTAATAATATTTCAATAACCAAATTAAAGTTTGGTTATTACTTTCACAAGACTAAACTAAGAATGT
Organism: Canavalia gladiata; assembly: GCA_037954105.1. Classification (NCBI taxonomy): domain Eukaryota; kingdom Viridiplantae; phylum Streptophyta; class Magnoliopsida; order Fabales; family Fabaceae; genus Canavalia; species Canavalia gladiata. The sequence continues at coordinate 28,722,333 of CM075662.1, forward strand.
ATTTGAAAATTCATTTTATATATAGTTAAAAGTTAAAATTAGTTAAAAAATAATAAAGATATTTTAATTCTTTAATAAAATGGTTTCTTTATTAATTGTTAACGTTTTTTTAAAACGTTACTTAAAGTAATATTAAAAAATTTCAATTCCTAATCTTAAATAAAATATTTTTATTTTTTTAATATATTTCATAATTTTACATTTTATTTATTTTTTTTATAATTTTACTATATTTTATTATTTTGTAATAATATTATTAATTTTAATATATTAATTTTTTTATAATATTATGAAATATTGTGTATTATATTATAAATTGAATATTATGCTATTTATTTCAATTATTATATTATTTAAATTTTAACATAAAATATTTAATCTTTATGGATAATAAAAATCGAATAAAACTCATACAATAATTAATTTTTTAATTTTTTAAAAAATTTTATTTATATAAAAATTAAAAGTAACTATTTTTACTTTTAAAGTAATAAAAGTTTATTTAATTAAAATTTAACATATTTTTGTCAAAAAGAGAAAAAAATATATCATATTTATCTAATTTTCATTCGTTCATTAATTATATATATTTATCTATTATTTGTATTTATCATTTAATTCAACAGTTAATTTTATTAAATATTTTCAATTAAATATATTAATTTTTTAGTTTTTAATTAACTTATATTTTTTTAATTTCTACCTATCTTTTTAACTTTTAATTTATTTATCTATTGAATTGTAACAGCTCATGTCTCTGTAATTAAGTGCCCATCGTTATTGATTTGTTTCAGTAAATAAATCCGTTTCACCCTTACTTTTGGGTTTACCTTTTGACACAAATGAATGATTTTCAAACTTAAGACGTTTTCTAATTAATTAATTTTATTACGAAAATTGGTCAACTGAAAAAGCAAACTTATCGTGGTAAAAGTAAAAAGTTGTCGGTAAATATAATTTATTGAGGCTTAATTGATGATTTAAAATTATTCAAAAATTATGACGTTCGTAAACTATTGCTCACAATTTTTATCTGAATCTGTTAGAATTTTAATGACCGTAAATTCTCGCTTACCAAGATTGTTGGTAATTGCTGGTGGCGAATTTGACAAACGATGTTAATAATGTTGCCAATTTAAATTTTAATTAGAATTTAATTTAGTTTTTAAAATTTATATAAACTTTAATTACGTGAATTTAATATTTAATTTAGATGTTAAAATTTAGAGTTTAATTTGGTTAGGATTTTAAAATTAGGTTATGTTATTATTACTTGTTGCTTTTATTATATATTTTTTTAATTTTAAATGAGAGATCTTAAATTTTTTTATTATATTGTATGGATCTCAAAATGATCTTCACCCTAATTAATTCACATAAGTTACATTTCGAAATATCTCAAAGGTAACAAATGTTGAATGAATCTTAGAATCTTTATCTCAACTAATTCACATAAATATAGCATTTTGCAGAATAATTTTAATGTCACTCCACCTAACATGTAAATTAATCCTAGCATTTATAACATAATTAAAGTATATATAAATTCTAAAGTCCAAATTAAATCCTAACGAACATAACTTAATTAAAGCTTAAATTATAGAACTAAATTAATTCCTAACCTAATTAAAGATAAATTAAATTCTAATAGTTACAACTCAATTAAAAATTAAATTCTAAAAAATTATGAATTACATTATTATACAAGGTTAAAGTCTTAATTCTAAAACATTATCATTAAATATGTTAATTATAAAATAATATTCACAATCATAATCATACAATATTTTTATTATAAAAAATCTAAAATATTTATAAATACTTAAGAGAAAGGTTTTGATAAATTGTTTGAATAGATCGATGCAAATGCAGAACCTTTGGCCAATTTTTTATTTTTAAAACTATCGACCAACCTTTGATTGGCCAATTTTTATAAAGAATCTTTTGTTAAGATATTCTATATTAATTAAAAAGATGGATATGATATTCCTTATAAGATTTATAACATCGTGTTTTTAAATTAACTTTCAAAAATAAATTGTTTAATTTTTTAGTATAATATAAGAGTATCTAATTTTATTGTTATATCATTCACATATGTCTATTTTTACAAATTTTATACATAAGATATTCAGTCTTAGGATGCAGGATGTTTAAATGTCTATATAAATATAGTTAATTTTTTTTTATAAAATTAATAATTTCTTAAATTAACTTTTAAAATAAGTTATATCTAATTTCTTTTTAAAAAGTCTAGTTATTAGAATTGTGAAACATATAACGAGAATGTGTGTTTAAATTTTACGATTTTTTTTTTCATTTTATTTCTATTCCTATGTTGGCCTTGTAGGTTTTACCAAAAAAGCCACCTCTATATGGGATCCACCCTTCAAAGAAAAAATACCTTATATTTATATACTTCAATCAAATTCTTTTCATTAGAAGTAAAGTATGAATATTATTGTGTTAAAAAACATTAGAAATATATCCAATTTAGGTAAAATGATTTTTTTTTATAAAGAATATTTGTGGTTCTATATCCAAACGGACACTAGGTATGAATTATCATTTTATTTTATTTTATAACTTTTTATCAATTAGTTTTTAGATTTATCGTCTAATTTATTTAATATGTTATAAATTAGTTATTTAATTCAATCAACACATTTAATTCGAAATTTTGTATAGAAATCAGCAATATTAGGTCAAATGCAACCCATGGCACGAATTAAATCACGGCAAAAAAATAATCTTTTGCGGCCATTACTTTTTGGTGGTTATTTTTTTTATAAAAAATATATTAAGTTGGTAAAATTTATATTTATTTCTAATGATTATATGTTATTAAAATATAATTCATAAAAAAGTGGGATAAAAATTAAAATCATCATTGTTTATTTTTTAAAATTAAAAAACTTTTTTTTAATACTAAACTATTTTTCAAATTTAAAGCTATTTCAAATCATCATAGAACTTTCTTGGACTGGTTCAAGTTCGAAGATGGGTGGTTTGGAGAAAATCATCCATAGGAATGAGCGTGGTTTGGAGAAAATCATTGATGTTTTTAAAATTAGATCATGATTTTGTTTTCAAATCCCTCCCTCCCTCCATCTCTCTCTAACCAATGCCTCTGTAACTCATGATTAACTTTATTTGTAAATGGGTTGGGTTACCCTTATAATCCATTAATTCATTTTGTTTTGCTGTTTCAGAAAAAAAAAAGGGGACTTACTTGGTTCATCTCCTTATTTGTTTAGGGCCAATTTATATAATTTTCAAATATATTTAAAACGGAAGATGAAATTAGTTCTAGACTATAAAGGCTCTATTTATTTATTTTTTGGTAGCTTTCAGGTGGTAATTAATTATTATTAACTTATTACAATAGCAAAATGGAAAAGCAAAAACCCTATCCTTCGGAATGAATTATTAACTTATCATATAGTCTAAAATTTAAATTTTACATATACATTAGTTATTTCAAAATATTTTTGTATATGGTGTAAGTTAGATGACATGTGAGTATAATATATTTTCTTTTACTAAAATAAATTTTATAAAGAGAATAGAATCCCACTGACACGTTGTCCTAGTAAGCTTATTATCTAAAATGATACACTAACAAAGTTAGACTTTAGAAAGACAAACTTAAGAAATAAGATGAATATGTATTGATTTAAAGAATTAAAAAAATAATTTAGAATAATAAATGATTTGGTTGTTTACCATAATAATAATAATACCGCGTATTACAATCATAAAATTTTAAACTTTAATTAATATTGCAAATTTTATTTGTTTGATTATCACATGAAGTGAGAAAAGGGGCTAAAATTTATTATTTGGAAATATCGAGCTGTTTTGTATCGGCCCATGAAAATGGCATCCCATAACACAACACATGGATAATAAACATGAAGACAAGTGTGGTGGGTCTTTTGTACATGTGAAGAAAAAAGCATCTATCATCAAACCCCATTCCAATGTTCCAAAACAAATAGATGGGGAAAACAAAACAAGAAACTTCTGTTTGTCTAATCCCATAATCAAAGCACACTCTGTATCAATTCCCCACCCTTCCCCCCAAAATTGATGTGTGTTTGTGTATATGGGACCACCCACAATGATTAAGTTGCATTTGACTGTTATTTATTACTGAAAATGTCTTTGCAGTAAGGTTTTCTTTCTTTTTCATTGAAAGTGTACAAATTTTGTGCCTTGCTTTCCTTTTCATTTAATGCATTCCAAAGTATATTTTATTTTCTTCTTTTAAAATTACCTGTCTTCTTACATTAACTTTTTTAGTTATTAAATTATTCTTTTAAAAATTATAATATTATCGTATTAATTTTTAAAATATTATGTTAAGTTATTTTTTTAAAAGTTTAAAATATTATTATATTTATTTTTACTAAAATAAATGAAAAAAGTATTTAAGAATTAATTTGATGATGAATTAAATATTTAAATAATTAATTTAGTGATAACCTTTAAAATAATAATGTATGTAATTTTGTTATAATAATTTTGATAAATTAATTTTATGACCATATTTTTTTTAAGAAAACTAATATAATGATGATTGTAACTTAAACATTTATTCTCCTGATTTATGAAAATAATATTTATATCTTTAAAATGTTAGTCTTTAATAATTGGCTCGAAAGAAAAATAATTTGTGTAAGATTTGAAGTAATATATGCTTACATTAAATGTATGGACTTTATTATGTAGACTTATTCTTGAAGGACTACGAGGTTCATGTCTAATGGTTAGAAGAATGTCGAAGAACTATAAACACCCATTGATGAACTCCGCTTTGTATTTGAGTAATTCTTTTACTCTCTTTTCTCTTTTACTTGCTCAAAAAGAGGGGGAAAAAATCGTTGATGAAGAATTTCTGTGTTTTATCACTTAATTTATTTATTTTTAAAAGCTCAATTTATTTTACAATATTTAAGTTATATTCTTCTCATTTATTCTCTATTATTACAAACCTTCAATTGTATATTTTTAGAATAGCATTAAATTTTAATTTTTAAGATTATCCAAAATCATTTCGGGAGTGCAAAACCTATAAATGCTTATTAAAAAAAATATTGAATTTATTGAGCATGAAAAGACCTATAAAATAATACGTGATTTGTGAGAATCCTTGTTTTGTGTGATAGAAGAGTGTGATAATGGAAAGTTTTGACTTGTTAGGTAAGAACTTAACATAACCTTAATTTTAATGGATGAGGTGAAATAGTATATGGATTTTTATGTTTTATTTGTTTGGATGAAAATAAGAAAAGAAATTGAGAGGAAGCAAATAAAAGAGATAAAAATATTTTTTAATTAACGTTTGGATATTCATAAAAATAGCAAGAAAAATATTTTCTGTAGGTCCTATTATTTTTTAATTTCACAATAGCAGTGAAACTAGAGGAAGTTTTTTTTATAGTTAAAATTATTAAATATTTTAAAATAAAAAACAAAAAAAATATTACATTAATAAAAATAATATAATAAAAAACCATATCATCTAAATTTTAGTTTAATTTAATATAAAATAAAATTGGTATTTTTAATTTATTTTTTTATTTTTCTTTCTATTCATCTAAATTTTTTTTTTCTATTTTTATTGATTCAAATAACTTATCTTTTTATTTTATTTTTACTCTATTTTTATTCTTCTATTTTTTATTATATTTCTTTCCTTTTTATTTTACTCATCATGCAAACAAAATATTAATATCTTATTTTTTAATTTTTTCTATTACTTGTACTAACGTAAGAAAATTATAGATCGTAAGTTTTATGTTTTGAAAATATCTTGTCATAAAGTTTTTGGGAACAAGTTTCTTAAAACTGTTGTCGGAGCTTTGTACAAACAATTGTTCAGCAAAATTGTTTTTTCATTGTTTTTGATAAAGTTCAATAAAGGAAGAAAATTCACCTCAACCTTTCTTTTATTTTTCTATTTAATAATGTATATACATGTGTATACGAAATAACATATAATGTCAAATTTTGTAAAATGATACATTTAAGAACTTAATAACTTTTAAATTTAAATCTGACGTATTGATAATATAAATTCTTTTACAATATATCAAATAATTAAAAATTATTTCTGATATAATTTTAAAATAATTATACACAAGTCAACTTTTTTATTTACATGTCAATTCATGATTGGATAACATATCAATGTATTTTAATTAAATTAATCACTTTTTTATTAAAAATAAATTTTATAATTTCAATTATGACATCACATAATGATATTATTATGATCATTTATATTAAATTTTATATTATTCAAATATTTTTGTACATGTAATTTAATCATAAATATATATTTTTTTAAAATAGTATGTTATATGGTAAAATAAAAAATAAAATAATGCAATTTACGTTAATTTTTAAATTATATAAAATTTTATAGGCTTATATATATTATGTTAAATTTTTAAAATTAGATTTATAAATTTATTTCGAATAAAATATTAAGAATATCATTTTATAATTTCTTTTATCTTTTCTTCGTACCAGATTTTAGGAAATAACTTCATTCAAGTTATATAGGATCACTGTTCTTTGTGTGTATTTGTTTGCATTTTTTCATATTGGCACCATTTGATCATAAATTTGATTCACGAGGATAGCTCCACTATTTCCGTTCTATGAAATCAATTTCGACAAAAAGTGCAGTTTTATGTTTTCTGATTCTAAGACAACCTAATTTAACATGCAAATTGATGCCGAGGATTATATAAAATATACGCAGGAAGATTAAAAGAAGAATACAGTACTGACGTAAAACAAGAAAATGATTGGATATTAACATTATTGGCTCGTAGACATGCTTACAGTCACGATAATAATAATAAAAAATTTAAAGTAACTTGAATCAACATTTAATAATGACTTAAAAAATTAAAAAAATTATAAATATTTTTTAATAATCATATAAATTAATATAAAATTTATTAAATTAATATAAAATATATTATATTTGTATGGTTATACAATTTAAACTATCGTTAAAATACTTTTCAGACAAATAATTTTTAATAAATATAAATTTAATAAATATAAATTTAATAAAAAATATTTAATAAAAATTAAAATTATCATTATTTATCTTTTAAAAATGATTAAAATAATTTTTTTTATAATTATATAAAATAAAATAAAATTAATTCAATTTATTAAAATAATAGAAAACATCATGATCCGTTTGAATAATTAGTATGAAGTTTTAAATTTAAATATTATATGAAAATATTATTATATAATAAATTAATTTTAGTATTATATAAATAAATTATAAAATTAAAAAATAAAAATAAAATTATAATATATTTTATAAGATATTTTAAAATAAATAATATCACTATCAATATAAAGTTATATTGTATAAAATATTTTTAAATTAATAAATCTATCTTATTTTTTTCAGTTTATAGATTGAATTAAATTTAAAATATTAATAAAAATATATAATCATAAATATATAGTAATGGATGGTTATAATTAAATTTAAATAAAGTAATTTGTATTTAACCTTTTATATATGGTTGTAATTTTTTTATATTTTTATTTAAATATATATATAAATATATATATATATATATATATATATATATATATATATGGTATAAGATGATGTTAAAGTATATGATCAATTATTTTAACTATACATAAAAAATAAATAAATGATTAACTTTATAAACATAGTAAATATTTTGATGATTTACTTTAAATTTTGGTGCATATATATCATTAAAATACTTTAATTATAACCTTTATATGAATGGGGATAATTTATTTAACATGTTTGTGGTTAGTGATTTTTTTGTTATTAGTGGAGAGGATAAAAATACTAAATTCTAAAATGTTAAAAAAAAAAAAAAAGATAGAGTGGAAAATCAAAATATCTAATATAATCAATTTTTTCAATTAAAAAATTTTAATTTAGTCAAAGTATCCACATAAAAATTCTTTTTTATATGTTTTAACAAGATTGTTTAATCTCTTCCAACCTATCCCAATGTGTGGATCATAATTATATACAAGTGAAATTGAGACTTTCTACTAGAGATAAAGTAGTGTTATCAATATAGTAAATGATTTTATATAAACTTTGTCTCTAAGCTAGCTCAATCCCTTAAAGAAATAGTCCATAATTTTTTATAAATGTTATTAGACTCCCAAATACTTTCAAAATATCCATAAATCTATCTAACTCTCAAATGATCACCACCAACTAACTTAAAAAGTTTTTGGGAACTTTCACTTACAGTAAGAGTCATCTATTCTTTAAGCAGACATGGCAATCTTACCCAACAATAAATTTAACCTATTAATATGAATGAGTTATTGTTGTTGGTAAATGGATAACAGGTGATATTTTTGCACTTTCAAAGTTTCACATTACACAACTTATACTCTTTTTAACCCTTTTATACACCATTATTTTTTTCATTAGTTATCTTGGATAATGAGCTAGGATGTGGGATGACTAGCTAACCCAAACATATGCATGATTTTGAGTCAAACTATTGTATAAAATTAGTTTTCTTTTAATTTTTTAGATTATTTTTTACTCTTAAAATGTTCTAGTTGTAACATTAGGATACAATAACTTAATTACTCTGATTTATTACATAGTCGTTGGTTGCATGTTTTGATTGTACATTATGCCATTTTATTGGGGTATTATTCTTTGGGTTATTTTTGACCGTTTCAAGTTCATTTGGGTAAATATTCTTTTTCCCAATTTTGATAATTTGAGCTTGTTGTGGCTACACCCAAGTGCTATATATATTGCAAAGATCCAACAACTGTGTACAAATTTATTTTCTCTTCTCCTTACAATCTTGTTTGAGACTATAACATGCATAAGTTTTTACTTTACAATCTCTTGCATGTTATTGTATTAACTTTAAGGAGAAAATATATAATTAGGTTGAACCAAAGGTTTGCTAAATTTTTTCTTTCAAGATAATGATTTTTTCATAATGCAACATCCATTTTTTTTTAATAATTTAAAATAAAAATATTTTATCAATGATGTTGCAACACAACAAGAATGTATTACTTGGCATTTTTGGTCTTGAACCTTTGGATAAGACCAATGATAAACAATGTTCATAAAAATTACACATATTTATTGAAAAACTTAAGATTGATTAGGTATTGTTCATTAATCCTCCACATATGTCAATTAGTATGAAGTTAATGTGAGGTGTGGACACCTTCTTTATCATATGTTTAATTATTTGTTTAATCTATTTGTCTTAAACAATTTAGCCAAGTTTGCTTGAAAAACATAAGAGGAAAAGTATGATATTGATGATGCTAGAAATAATAAGCATGTGATTGGAAAATGATTGTAATTTTATTTGGTAAATGATAAACTAGTCATAGAACAAAGCCATATGTACAAAAAATTGGTTGTTAATATATTAAATGAAGGGATGTAGATGTGTTAAATTCTTTTAGTCAATGTATTGCATGAAAAGTTTTTTCCCTCTTGGAGCAATTCCAAAAATAGTCTTAAGCACAAGAAGAAAGGTTTTATCCTACAAGAGTTCATCAATTACATAAGAATCAAGGAGAAAATTTGTCTTAAAGATAAGTATCAATCCATCTCTCAAAATCTTTTAAATTCCAACTTGGTTGAGTATGTTGATGATTTTTATAGAAATAAGTTTTAAAAAGGAATGAAAATAATGCAAAATAAATGACAACATGATAAAGTTTAAAAAAAAGTGTAATCATGTTATGTTTTGATAAGAATAGATATAAATCCTATCAATGAAATTTTTACAAAGATGCACAAGGTAGCAAGATCATGTATAATGGATAACAATTTAAACACAAGGAAACCTAGTTGAAAATGAAAAATTCATCACTATAGTAGTGGTAGAAAAAAATTTGGTGAATAAAATAACTGAATAAGTTATTGACACGAGCAGCTAAATAGATATATGTTCAACCAAGGATCTGCTTCAAGAATTAAAAAAAAAACCATTGATGGAAACATAGTTTACATGAAAAACTTTTAAATTATCGGAGTGTGAGGTAAAGGAAAAAAATGTACTCAAATTAACATTTTCAAAAACATTAGCTTCCATCAATGTGCTATATATGTCTTTTATGCATAGAAACTTAGTAATAGGAATTTACTAAATAGGGAAGGTTTAAAGATTATGCTTGAAGTAAATAAATTAGTCATTATCAAAAATAGAGAATTTATGAAAAATGATTATTTGAATGGTGGTCTATATTTTTTTGAACATTCTTGAGATGAATAATACTTTTATTTCTATTTATATTATGGAGTCTATTGATATTTGACATGATAGATTAGGATGTATTGATTTATTTTCTATAAAAAGATTTAAACATGTAAACTCTTACCATTCATAGATAAAGAAAATAACTTAAAATATCCTGTATGCAGAAACTAAGCATGATAAATTTTTTTTAAAATATTAAAAAATAGACAAAATAAGCTCTTAGACTTGGTGCACTTAGTTTGACAAACTTTAATAGTAAATTTAGTGTAGAAGGAAAAATTGTATTATATCACCTTTTTAGAGGATTACTCCAGGTATATTAAAGTTAATTTCTTAAGATAAAAATATGAAATTGAAGAAGCTATATTAATATATAAGATTGAGATAAAAAAATTAGTTAGATCATAAAATAAAGAGACATAAATTGAATAAAGATGGTGAATATAATACAATTAGTCTCAAAGAATTCTATGAAAAAAAAAATTGTAAATAAGCTTACTGCACTTTAGTTGCCTTAATAAAACAATATAAATGAGAGAAAAAATAGAAAGCCAAAAGATGTTATGAATGCTATGCTGCAAAGTTCAAGTATTCCATATAACACATAAGAAGAAATTATCTTAACTTCATGTTAAATGTTGAATAAAGTGTCTCATAAATATCTAGATAAAATATCTTATAAGTTATGAAAAGGTTAATCTCCAAACTTATTTATTTTTGTTTAGAAAATGTAGGAATATTTAACTAAAGTTTGGATATCAATTTTAAAAGAAAAAAAATATTGATACTAAGACTATTACTATCATATTTATTTTTTAAGCTTATCATAATGTTTTATATAGATTTATGTTTTTGAGTGATAACATTATTATTGAATCTATAGATGCTAGGTTCTTTGAGAATATCTTCCTTTATAAAAAAATATTTTTGTATCTATAGACAATTTTAGTTTTATGGTTATGGACGATTCTCTTGCATAGATCTTTGAATGCTTCTTGCTTTGAAATAACTGGACCTAGAAGAAGTAATTAAGCAACAAATAGAAATTTGTTTTGAACCAAACTTTATAATTACCTTTATAATTAAACTTGAAAATATCAATATGTTGTTTGAAGAATTGATATTTTCTTATATATTAGAAGAAAATCCTAAATCTTAGGATGAGATAATGAAATTTATCAATTCTTATGTTTGGAAGAGGTCATTATAAGTAAGTTAAACTCCATAATAAGTAATCACACTTAAGAACTAGTAAACCTATCCAACGGTGACAAATCAATAAAAATTAATTGAATTTTTAAAAAAACGATAAAAACTCATGATTCTATTGAAAAGTTTAAATTATTGGGGGTAATTAAAAGTTTTACTTAAATATAATGTTAATTTATTTGATACTTATTTAACAATTACTAAAACATCCACATTTATAATCTTGATCTTGATTGCTTTGATTATAATAAATAATTTTTTAATACATAATATATATGTAAAAATATTATTTTTAATTAGATATTTAAATGAAAAAATTTATATGAAGAAAGAAAAAAACTACATTATTTTTAATAAAAGACATAAAGTATGCTAGTTGAACAAATTTTTGTATGATTTGAAATAAAAACCAAAATAATGATATAAAGGAGTTTAATAGTACTTTGATACAGCATATATAGTTTAGTTTTGTTGTAAACTCTTTTGATACATGTGTTTATAAAAAAGTACTTGAAAATAATTGCCATGTGAATGACATATTCATATTTAAAATAAATTTAAATATAATAAATAAAATAAAGTTTTTATTTTTAAATAAAAAATTTAGAAAAATTTGATATAATTTTAAAAATAAAAATAATGAAAATAAAAATTGATTTTTCTCTAAATGAGTCATATTATATTAAAAAAATTTTAAAAAAAAATTCAACATATTTGATGTACTGCCTTATAAAACCTATATGATGCCAAAATATGCTTAGAAAAAAATATTAATACAATAATAAGATAAATTATATTAATGTTGCTCATTTAAAATTTTGAATTTAAAGATATATAATTCATATAGTAATAATATTATATTATTTTTAATATAATAAAAAAATAATGAGATTCGAATTCAGATCTCATATAAAACTATTTTAATCCTATTTTTTACCACTATTTTAATTTTGATCCCTTATCATTAGATTAATTTTAATGACTTATGATACTATTTAAAATACACTTAATGTATTTATATTATATTTTTAAAATTAAACAAGAATTTTAAGAAATATTTTTTACCTAGCATACTTTTCAGCATTCTTAAAAGTTAATTTTAAAAATTTACATCCAATTTTAATATTTTAAAATATGATAATTGACTAAAATTTTATTTAAAACATAATTGTTTAAAATTCAATTAAACTAAACTTTTTAAAAAAGATGTTTAATTTTTTATTTCTACTATAAAAATAATGATATTTGATAAAATACCAGATATAATTATTTAAAATTTTACTCTTTTTTCTATTATTTTAAAATAAATAAAATTATGTTTAAAGTTAACTTCTAATGACATACAGACTATAAAAAAAACATAATTAAAAGTTTCATTCATAAATGGTTAATCTTAGAATTTTGTGTACATTAAAATAAATTAAAATATAATACCAATCATCTTTAAGAAACGAAAAGGAATAACAGTTACTTTTTAATTATTATAATAATTTATTATAAATTAATAATAACTACCTTTGAATTTACAAAACAAACAATGCATAGTTATGCCTTTTCTCTTAATAATACATTGGATTGTAGATATATAACATATCTAATAACAATTGTTTTATGAAAATAATAATAAGATTTAAATCAACTTTCTTTATATAAAACTATTTTGATTTTCGATTTCTCATAATCATATTAATTTTAGTGGCTTATTTTTTATTTCAGAAAATATTATTTTTTACTTTTTTATGTAACTTTAGAAGAAACATTGTATTTTTATTTATTTGTAAATAGAAATTTTTTTAAAGATATTATCAACTACTTTTTAATTATACATCCTTATAAAAAAAGAAAAATAATAATATATAAAATATAAAACAATAAATAAGAAAAGTAAAAATATGATTTAGATAATATAAATAATTTTTTAATATCAATAAAAATTAAATATATTTTTTAATATGTCTTATAACCTTAAAAAATACATAAAAATATTAAAAAATATAATTATCAATTTTGAGCTTAATTTGAACATTAAGAAAACAATCTTATTTATTCACTAGGTACCAATCTGCCAGATTTCACCTCTCAAAAATTAAAAATTAATCTCAAAATAGTTGTTTAAAATTTTGTATAATGATTTAAAAGTAAATAGTTATAACATTTATTTAAGTATATTAGTTTTGTTTTATTAATATGGATAAGAATAAAGTTTTTAAAACTAAATAATACTTTCTTGTTTCTAAAATAATATTAATTTAAATAATTATTTTACAAATGATAATTATTTTTTTTAAAAAAAAGCAATAAGCCGTCATTCAGGATACTGATTAAAATTTTTTAAAAACTATAACAAAAAAATATTCCAACACATTCTACCATACTTTTGTTATAATTTCATCATGGTTTTTGATAAAAAATTTCTGTCTATTAATTTTAGCTAATATTTTTGAAATAATGTCCAATAAGACCCTAATTTTAAAATAAAAATAATAAAAAATATTTACAAAATCAATAAATAGTTAATTTAAATATTATATAAATTTTAAAATAAAGTATCGATTTCAAATCTTGTATATAAAAAATCTCTAACAAAAAAATTAAGCCACGAGACTACAAAGATTCCTAATCTAAACAAAATTACATCTCATTATAAATATCTAACTTGGACTAAATAAAAGACGAAAGAGATTACAAGGCCGAAATCTATTAAAAAAAAATTAAATAAATGTTTACCAAATCTATAGAAAATTATATAATACCGTAATGATTACGGAGTTCATGGTTAAATTTTTCTGAACTCTCTACCCAATCAAATGATTTTATATTGCAACAGGAAAAGTAGCGTCAAAGCTTGTAAAGGCAACAAAATCTCAATATGGGAAATTGTTTATATAGGGCTAATGGGTTTCCATGCGCCAGGGTGCTTTATGTTATTAGTGACTATTAGTGGATAATTTCTCAATTACGTCAAGTTGCAATAGAATAATAATAAGGTTTCCTTTACCCACAATGTTATCATTCTCAACAATTAAGTAAGATCAAGATGCTTTTATGACACATTCTTTTTGACTTAATTTTTATTGTTAAATGAATTTTATATCAATTTTATTAAATAATACGTTTACCTTTTATTTAATAAAATTAATGTAAAATTTAAGTTAGTGATATATCATGTTGTGTTAACGATATGTTAAAGAGAATGGTTTAATATTATATTTTAGAATTTAATTGAAATATATTAAGAATATAAAATATTTTCATAATTTTAACAAATTATAAAATATAATATCAATAAAAATATTAAAAATTGAAAGATACTTTAAAAATATTATTTAATTAATTTTTAATAAAAAACTTTCCATGATTCCGAGCACAACGCTTAAATAGGGCACCATCATCTTTTCATTTCAACTGTGCCACTGCTTGCGCTCGAATGTCAATATAAAATACTCCTATCGCTATCAAAACATCAGAAAATTGCTAAAAATGTTAAAATTGCAAATTCAATTAATACACAGATATCGTTTTATATACTTATTAATAAAATATAATATATAAATTCTTTGTAATATATAATATATTTTGAAAATAAAATTTAAGATAACATATGACACCTCTAATTAAATTTGATCAATTCCCCTCCAATTAATTCATATTCTTATAATAGTTCATAACTAGTTTGAAGTGAGCTAAAGAAATATATTTAAGGAGATAAAAACTAGTCCAATATATTTTTTAGGTTTTAAATTGAAGATTTTAATTAAAAAAATTAACACTTGAAGTAACAAGTGTTGGTATTTGGTAACCACATATTTTATTAAGAATATATTTGTTTAAATAATAATGATTTATTTATATATAAATATTATCATTTATCTTTTTACATTTTTTATTCCACGGTTGATAATTTTTTAAAATAAAATAAAAATAAAACAGATCTAAGTTTCATTGAATTTTTTTAAAGTTTACAAAAAAAAGTGTGATAATAATTCTAAAATGAATCAGAGCAAGTTTTAGCATATTTTTTTTAATTAAGTGTGATAAAAAAAAATCTTTTAGAAAAATTAATCTTGAAGAAGATTAGAAACATTTTAAAGATTTTTGATCTCTTGAGGTCATATCTTATTTGTCTACATTTTGACCTCACTCTTAGAAGAACTTATAATGAAAGAGTTTCCATGTGCTACAAACCATTCAGAAGGATGCACCTTTGGAAAAAATCCAATCAACAAAAGCTCCATTACCTTTGGTGACATAATAGAAAAATTTGCATGACATCTGGATTGATCGACACGGAACAACCATAAATGACTATTTAGCATGTTTATCTTTTGAGGAAGACTATAAAAAAGATGTCCAACAAATTAGAACACCAAGTGTTTTAGAAATATTATCTTTCGCAAACTTTGTTTATCCAAATGACATATTTTTGTGTAAATGATTCTTTCTTGTAAAAGAGCCTTGTGTGAGCTTCTTCGCTATATTTTTTGGGTAGTTTTTGAGTGAAACTATTCTATTCTAAAGTGATAAAAAGATCCAACCAAAATCTTTTCAAAGAAAACATATCTCATTCAAAGAAAAATTTCAAGATAAAATGATGATAAATTCTTAAGTAGACAAGATCTATCACATGAGATTATGGATCATCCAATCAGATTTTGATAACTTAATCTTTTAATCAATTCTACAGAAAGAAAATATAAATGATACCTCTTCTAAAAATAATTTTCTCTTTTTAAATTTAATTGATTAAAAAAATTAAATTATTAAGATTTAACTGAATAATCTATAATCTTATCAGTTGAACCAAGTCTAGTCAATTTTTTTTTTGAAATGATAGTTTTAGTGTTGATACTCTTAATATAAAATTTATTGAGAGTGAAAACAATTTGTAACCTCATACTTTGTTAGGTTTATCGAAACAACAAATTATTGATACTATTTTTCTTTCATTTTCATATAAATTTTTAAAATTAATCTTAATATAAACATTATTTAAAAATATTCACATTTTTAAAAGTAAATCATCCATATTAAAATATATCTTTTTGAAAGGATAATTTAAATAAAAGGAACTTGTTAAAAAAAGTTATTTATTAAATGATTTATTTCATAAAAATCTCATTATACATAAAGATATTTCTTTTAGACTGTTTTTTTTCCTTGAAACACTCTAAAGAATAACAACAGCATCTGTCTCCCTTAAAAAGATAAAAAAGAATTTACCCCCCTTCTTGCCACCTTTTACCAACATAAGAAACAATTAACTAACAAATGTAATTAATTAACGATATAAAATCTTGATACAAAATTAACCTCAATTAATATTGGCTTAGATTGGGATAACTGAGTTGTAACAATTACTTAATTGTGAGTCTACGACAAGTCTGCGTTGTATTTCTCTGACAAATAACCGGTAAAAACAAACAGCAATAATTCCACTAAATTCGCGCTGGCGCTGCATCATCTGCAAATGAAAAGTATCCTACAAAAACCAAAAAGAAAAGGGTTTGACAGTGAAAGCAACACAAAATAAATAAAATTTTATTTAACAAAAAAAAAAGAAAGAAAGTAAATTGAAAAACATGTTACCATTACCAACCTCCTTCTCCTCTATTTAATATTAGAAATTAAAAATAACAATACTGTAAGCTTCAATGTATAGAGCCGGAGTCTGTGCTCCTTCATCATATAACTAACACCCTCTCACTCTCATTCTCACACTCGCACTTACTTTCACTCACTATGGCAACAAACTGTGACCGTTAGATCTCAGAAAAGCTCCGATCTCATTGGAATGGCGTGTTTGTGAATCAACCTTATCATTCTTTGTTCCATACACCATCTTCTCCTTTTCTTCTTCTCCACGATTCTTTGCTTCCACTTTTCCTTAGCTCCTTTATTCCTCTTCTTCTTCTTCTTCTTCAATGAACCGCTGAGTAAGCCTCATTTTCCATCTCCACGCGCTTTTCTAGACTCGGATCGGACTCAAACTCAGTCACGCCGGTTCGTTAACTAACTCCATTGCTTCACTTCAACGAGGACTAAGCAACTAACCACCTTTACTTTTACTATTGTTATTGTTATTATATATTTCATAAATGTTTTATTGTTTCTATGGTTCTGTGATTCTAATTTCGTTGTGAATGAATGCCACTTGCTCTTTTTCTGTTATCTTATATCGCTCCCGTGTAAATTAATAATATTCATTTTAGTCTAATATTGATATATTTTTTTTATTTTAAGTTTGGATTATTAGTTAATTAATATTATGTTGTTTTTATTTGTCTAACTGGCTGGCATTGGATTTGGTGGGATGATGAAACAGATCTCAAGTGCGCGTAATATAATTAGTGAGATTGGCACTGCATTGGTGACAAATGAGGATATTGGAGTTTGGGTGTGTATTTATTATAATTCTATTTTCCCTTTTGCTATCTGGGAAGGCAGAGATTTACATAGTAACCATTGAAGGAGAGCCTATCATAAGTTACAAAGGTGGTGTCGATGGGTTTGAAGCCACTGCTGTGGAATCTGATGACAAGATTGATTCCACAAGGTATAATATTTGCTACTATTCTTCTTAATTTTTAATTATTCAATATTATTCTTAGCCCATATTTGGTAACTGGTTAGTTCAGAGACATTATCGGTTTCTTTTCTTTTTTAGAAACGTCTCTGAGAACCGATAAAAATAAGTAATTGTTTCCTTAAAATAAGTTGAATCAAATATATACTTAATTAGTAGAGGAATGGCATGGTTGAATGCATTTAGATTAAATTCTTCTAAATAAAGAATTCAATGGTGAAATATTAACTATTTCTCGGATAAGTTATTCTTCTAAATTTGCTTGTCATAAAATAAGGTGGAGATATTCCTAATTTCTTATGGGTGACTTGTAAATTCGGCTAGACTCTGTGGTCATCACCGCATCACTCTGTTTTGTACATAGCTTTTCCTTTGCATAAATTAATGCCAAGTGCATGGTGAACTGAGAACGGGATATAGATTTGTTTTGCCCAATTTTTGAACTATTTTAAACTTTTTTCAGTGAAGTGGTCACTTCTTATGCTCGCCACCTTGAAAAGAGACATGACATGCTTCTGGGGATGCTGTTTGAGCGTGGGACATACCAGAAGCTCTATAGCTATCGACATCTTATAAATGGGTTTGCTGTTCATCTTTCCCCAGAACAGGTGATGTCTTGTGTTGTTATCTTTTTACTATCATGTGGTTCGTGATAATATGTTTGAGTTTCAGAAATTCATGTTAATATGCGGTGTCCTCTTATATTAGTAGGCAGAAACTCTTAGACATGCTCCTGGTGTGAAATCTGTTGAGAGGGACTGGAAGGTGAGGAGGCTCACAACACATACCCCACAATTTTTAGGGCTTCCCACTGGAGTATGGCCAACAGGAGGTGGTTATGATCGTGCGGGAGAAGACATTGTTATTGGATTCGTGGACTCTGGGATCTATCCTCACCACCCAAGCTTTACTACTTATCATACTGAACCATATGGGCCACTTCTGAAATATAGAGGGAAATGTGAAGTTGATCCTGACACTAAAAGAAGTTTCTGCAATGGGAAGATTATTGGAGCACAACATTTTGCTCAAGCTGCAATAGCTGCTGGGGCATTTAACCCTTCAGTTGATTTTGCTTCACCTCTGGATGGGGATGGGCATGGAAGGTTAGGCCCTGTTCCCTTCTTTACCAACTTCTTGGAAGTTGGAATTTTTCAGATGCCCTCTATATAAGGGGTCCTGTGCTTGACTAAAAAGGAAACTCATTCTATGCATAAACATATGAAATTACTAGTACCAGTAATCATGCCTCAAGCCATATGTTCTAATTTGATAATGATTGCTCTTTTAACAATTCCTCCATTCTTCTTGCCTCGTCATCTGGCAGTCATACAGCCTCTATTGCAGCTGGAAGAAATGGAATTCCTGTGAGGATGCACGGGCATGAATTTGGGAAAGCAAGTGGAATGGCTCCCCGTGCCAGGTGAGGAATGATAGGCCCCTAATTGTTCAACCTTTAATTAAAACCAGGAACTACGTCTACATCTCTTTTTGTGCTGTTAAACACTTGATGTTTTTGTCTTCAGGATTGCTGTGTACAAGGCACTCTATAGACTGTTTGGAGGATTTGTTGCAGATGTAGTTGCTGCAATTGATCAGGTATACAAATATGTTGTATGTTTATGTGGGTATTTTAACTCAAAATGTTTTATTGTCTTACAGCATATTGATGTCAGAGATTTCTTGTTGGTTTCATTGACTCTGGATTAAAAACTGTCTGATGTTTTACTTCTTCTTGACTTATCGCAAGGCAATACACTGAATTGCTTGTGAAGAGATGTTTCCTCAGCAGTCTCTTTATCTTCTAATAAAAAGGATCTAACTGAACATTCCAGTTCACCATAAAATTAAACAATCTGTTATACAATCATATATATTTTTTAACTGTCATGTTATTTTATCTCAAGATGTCTAATTATTCACTTTTGAGAGTGAACAGGCTGTACATGATGGGGTGGATATACTCAGCCTTTCAGTTGGACCAAATAGTCCTCCATCAAACACCAAAACTACGTTTTTGAACCCTTTCGATGCTACACTTCTTGGAGCTGTGAAAGCTGGAGTGTTTGTCGCACAGGCTGGTGGAAATGGTGGTCCTTTTCCTAAGTCATTAGTTTCATATAGTCCTTGGATAGCAACTGTGGCAGCTGCAATCGATGATCGTAGATATAAAAACCATCTGATCCTTGGAAATGGAAAAATGTTAGCTGGACTTGGGTTGTCACGTGAGTTTTCCAACTTGCTACTATGTTTCTTAGGATGTATTTTTCTTAATCACGGACTGGTACTTAGGGAAACAAAGTTGATGATTTTGATGGAGATTTTATCTGTAACTGAACTGAAAAAAAAAATTGTTAACAAAAACACATTGTTCAGGCAGAACAAGTCTCTTTCTATTTTACTGCTTTACTCGATTATTTCAGCATTGTTCTTGTGTGTCAAGAAGAAAATTTTTTCAAAAAAAAGAAAAAGTAAGAGAAAACAGTCATAACTTTTTCTTCTGCAAATGACCTCTTTTTAGATTTAATCGTATCAAGTTGTAGTATGTTTATGGTTATTGAAGGAAAAGTCTGGAGTATTGGTATATCTTAATTTGGTCTTTGATTTATGAAATGAAGATTAGAATTGTTGAATAGCATTTACCTTTGGTAGTCTAAGGCATTTTGGTGAAATGAGTTATTACGTGAAAAGAAAAATACTGACATTATACTTTTATTTTTATTTTAAATTTATGTGGAACCCACAGAATGAGGTAGGTGGGCCCACATGAAATTTATCCAATGATAAAAAATATGCTGAGTGTCATAAAATGAGATGCTAGCATTCTTCTATATGAAAATGTATGCAATATGATGGCATGTTTCATTGCAAGGTGCCGAAATGATCTTTTGTATTCAGCTGTAGATAAATTTATACATTGTGAGAGCCAAGGTGGATTGTATTGGGGAAGCTAGTATCTGATTGTTTCACAATATATCTTCTGGCGACTGAGAATCGATATGTACTTAATCTGATGCTGGTTTTCTAATTCTACTGATGGCTGACAGTGATTGAGGATACAAAAATTACTGTCCAGTCTGCTAAAATTATTGATTCTCCAACATTATTATGCACTCGATTGTGTACTACAAAACAAAATTCTGTGAGATTGGTCCGGGTATTAGTACATTATATGATATAAACGGTTTTCTTTTTGATTCCTAGTGATTAATTATCTTAAAAAACATTTAGGAATGGGTACTAGTGCCTGCAGCCTGCTGAAAATACTCAAGTGCATTCTCTTACACTATTTAATTTCCTTTTTGTTAAAACAAAAAATAGTATAAAAATTTGAACATCGATAATATTGAATTATATAACTAATATAGTCAGAAGAAGAGAGTCTTTAGCTTTACCAGTAAGGTTTGTTTTATTAATTTGGGTTCAGCTATGAATGCTGTGCTGGTGATTAAGTAAATTCAGGGGTTGTTTCTAGATAAGTAAAATGCTCCGTAAACTTGATGCTCATGTGCCAAAGCATATTTATGGTTGTCAACAATTCATTTGCTAATGACTTCTTGCAGCTTCTACACGTTTAAACCAAACATACACATTGGTTGCTGCAAATGATGTGCTGCTAGATTCTTCTGTTATGAAGTACAGCCCCACCGATTGCCAGAGACCAGAAGTTTTAAATAAGAACTTAATAAAGGGAAATATTCTTCTCTGTGGCTATTCTTACAATTTTGTTGTTGGTTCCGCATCAATAAAGAAAGTATCTGAAACAGCAAAGGCCCTTGGCGCTGTTGGATTTGTTCTTTGTGTCGAAAATGTTTATCCAGGAACAAAATATGATCCAGTCCCTGTTGGCCTTCCTGGGATTCTTATCACAGATGTCAGCAAGTCAAAGGTACTTTGACTTCGATATGCTAGTAAATATAGGTAGAGATGGATGATAACTGCTAATTGTTTTCATGTTTTCTTGCAGCTATTCAGTTACTCTTTTTTTATCTCCTTTTTCGATCAATACTTTTTATGATCAGTACGTTCTATTTATAATGTGATTTGGAACTTGCAAATCCTTATTTTCAGGAATTGATAGATTATTATAATATCTCCACACCAAGAGACTGGACTGGAAGGGTGAAGACTTTCAAAGGTACGGGTAAAATTGGGGATGGTTTGATGCCCATTCTCTATAAATCTGCACCGCAGGTGGCATTATTTTCTGCTAGAGGGCCAAATATAAAGGACTTTAGCTTCCAAGAGGCTGATCTTCTCAAACCAGACATATTAGCTCCGGGTTCATTGATTTGGGCTGCTTGGTCTCTAAATGGAACTGATGAACCAAATTTTGCGGGTACGTAATGGTTTGACTAAGTTGTCTCTTCTTAATTATTGATGTTTGAAATTTCTGCTTACAACTAAACATGGAACCTAGACAAGAAGTGCTTTCTTGTAGAGCATCAGAGTCATGTTAAAAAGATAAAGTTATTTTGATGGACTGTTGGACTCTGCACTTGTAATGATGGGTCTGTGAACAAGAATTTTGTATCTTTTTCTCACGATACTGTCATGTTCTAAAGGAAAGGGAGAGGATTCGAATCCATTATGCCACTTGAAACAGGATTCTTTTCGTTTCATCATGTTAATAATACAAAAAGAATCATTGATAACAGCACCAGGACTAGATAACCAACCAGACATGGGGCATACTCCTGGCAGAAAAACATGTTTACACTGTATTAATGTTTGAGGTTTCGTCTTTGTTCTCTGCTTATATGCACAGAAATTTGAACCAAAATAAAAAAATTCCTAGTAATTGAAGCTCAAGTAATTATGGGAAAATGTGGCAGGATTTCCAAGTATTATTGGAAGAATTATTGCACCATTGAGGGAAGATAGAAGAAAAACACAAGAGTAGAAGATTTCATTTTCAATATATTTATTTTATTTTATTTTCAATTTGATTTTATGTAAACTTTTTTTGCTCGAGCAGGAGAGGGATTTGCCATGATATCTGGAACTAGCATGGCTGCACCACATATAGCCGGAATCGCTGCTCTTATTAAACAGAAACATCCACATTGGAGCCCTGCTGCCATTAAATCAGCCTTGATGACGACATCAACAACTCTAGACAGAGCAGGAAATCCTATCCTAGCACAGCAATATTCAGACACAGAAGCTATGAAGCTGATCAGAGCCACTCCTTTTGATTATGGGAGTGGACACGTTAATCCCAGAGCTGCCTTGGACCCTGGGCTCATCTTTGATGCAGGTTTATTTACTTCCTCCGTCTAATTAATGTACCCTAATTTGTTTGTCTTGGCATGTCTGTACTCTGGAGTTGAGTTTCTTTGAACCCCAGCTTTTGATGGGTTGGACAAAATTTGCATCGAGTCCAGGTGGTAAAAAATAATTTTAAAACAAAACAATAAAAATGTGGCAAAATAAATTCATGATCTCAACATGAATAAAATCCGTAAGTAATATAATACCATGTAGAAGATGCCATTAAATATGTTGAAAAAAAGGTAAATTTTTATCAATTAAGAACCCACCATAATTAGTTGTAGGATCTACTAATTAAATTTAATAAAAATTGTGTCTTCTTCTAACATGATTACATGATTACAATATGTTAGTCAACAAACATGCGAGAATCCAATCCACAATCAAACAGTACCGTAGAAGAATCACTTGAAAATGTGGTTGAAACATTTACTCTTATGGGAAACATTTGTATCAAAAGTTCCTCTATTAATACGGGAAGAGTAAAGGAAAAAGTAAAATAAAACATAAAACTGCTCAATTAATTATGCTAATCATTTTTCAGGATACGAGGATTATCTAGGGTTCTTGTGCACAACACCTGGCATTGATGCTCATGAGATAAGGAACTACACACACTCGTTATGTAACAACACCATGGGCCACCCATCAAATTTAAACACTCCATCCATTACAGTTTCCCATCTTGTAGGGACTCAAATTGTCACCCGCACTGTCACAAATGTTGCTGAGGAAGAAACCTATATGATCACAGCTAGAATGCAACCAGCAGTTGCCATTGACGTCAACCCTCCTGCAATGACCCTGAAAGCAGGTGCATCACGTAAGTTTTCTGTGACACTTACTGTTCGGTCAGTGACAGGAATGTATAGTTCTGGAGAGGTTTTAATGAAAGGAAGCAGAGGGCACAAGGTGAGGATTCCTGTTCTGGCCAATGGATACTCAAGATAGCTTTAGATCGGTCAGCAAAGAAAAGTTATGCTTGTACAATTCTTTGTAACTTGTGGTAATAAGGTATGGCCCTAGATTTATTCATAAAAAATATAATATGATGTTGAATAGATGTAAAGTTAAGCAAATGTAAGGAGGAGACTCCTTGTTTATTCCAGGATAAAGTTTTGCTAATATCATCTGGTCCTTCGTTGAAATGCTTTCTTCAAAAGCTTTTATGATGATAGCTAACTCTGATAAAAGTTAAAGAAAATAAATACTATTATGCGTTCATCTATATTGAAATATGGATTAAGTATGAGTGGTATGGAAGTATTACTTTGACTATTCAAGTGAAAAAATATAATTTTTTAATTGAACCTTATAAAAAATGTTTATAATGTCAAACAAGTGTTTAAGAAATGTTAATGTTGGAAATATGTTTGACACTGCAACACTTCGAATGAGAGAGATGTCTTCACTTTGTAGGTTGTAATACATTAAAGTTAAATAATTAGACTTTTATTTCATATTAATTGAATATAAAGAGAAAATCATTCAAAAACTGATGGTTAGCTGATTTTCGATAAACAATATGGTTCTTACCATGTCAGATTTTTACATCTCGTTTCGTTTAAAGGATGATTGGAAGGAAGAAGAGAAAAGAAATTTTTAAATAAATTTACTTTCATTACTCCTTCTCTTAAAACAGTGTTTTAAAGTTAAGAAAATATTTTAATTGATTAAATTATTTTCCGTCTAAATTTTCTACTTTTAAAAAGAAATCAAAATTAAATTAAAACAAATTTTAATTTTTTTCTTTCTTCAAAAAAAGCAATTTTAAACAAACTTTTCTCTCCTTTTTCTTTTTTCAATTTTTTTTCAACCAAATAGTATATTTGAGATAAAATTAAGTAGTAATATTAATTAGTTCTTTTTATTAAGGCGAGACATTTTTAGTTGAGAATAAGGATACAGTTTGGGTCATTTTTTCTAATAAGGTCTCGTTACCAAGTTCATTATCGTGTATCATGCATTGCTGGACATGTGCTTGTGCGTGCCTCTAAAATGAAAACATCAGAGGTGAGTGGATGCATGCACACCTGCCCGTGTAATGAATTTAATTGTGATTTACTATTGATGTCAAACTATTTCACAAAATCATCTCTTTTTTTTTTTTTTTACCGGATAATTATCAAATAAAATAGTTGATTTTGATTAATTATTTTTATAACAATCCTAATTTTCTTCCGCCTATGATCTTACTTCATTCTTCCCTTCATCAACTCATTCAATTCCATCGATGATCTGTTTTGCTACCATTTTCTTCCACCATCATATATTTCAAGCTTTCTCACTCCCTTCCACCTCTCGCATCTGACTTACACTTCCACGACAACTGTTTAAAGTTTAAAAAAAATTATACTAATCAATACTCTTAAAATATCTGTTAAGTTATTATTCTTTATTAAAAATATATTAAAAATTATATACAAATACCTTAATAACATTGTTACTTTAAACTTTCTATTTTTAATTCTTTAAACCATATCATCAAGGTATTAATATTTAGAAAAAATGGGGATTTTTTTCTGGCAACTTCTTTGCCCCTTTCTCCAACTACTTTTTATCTTTTAGTAGGTTTCAATTCTCATTTCCCCATTTTCTCATTTCTTCACTCTGCAAATTCTAAACTGAATTATTAATTTGTTTTACGTAGATCTGCTTTTGGATATAAAAAATAATGGGAAATCAATGGATAGGAAACTGAGTCCACCACACAATATGGATAATGCGGTCAAACATTTAGGGCAATCTGATAAGTTGAAGGTTGGTCTTGAGTTGAGGTTACTACATGCCACTCTAGGTAGAAAGGTAGCTTTGCAGTTTGCTGAGAGTTGTAACCATGGTGATAAGGATTGAGTTAATTAGATAGGTGAAAATTGATTGACGAAAGAACATGGCGAGTGGGTATAGAGAGGAGGCACTCAAAGGACAAAAAAAAATCCTGTAAATCATAAACCAATTGCACATTTTAAAGGGTTAAAGATTTTTTTATTATAATAGTAACAAACGTTTTAATCATAAAAAAAGATTTATTATATCAATAATAAAAAATTTATTTATAGTATTATACTATTTTTTATTTTTATCTTTTTAATTTATACACATAGGATGATAGATAGAAAAATACAAAAAATTATCTTTTAAAAAAGTAATTGAATTAAATTAATTTAATGATGATTGTGAATATATGAAAAAAAAGGTTAATAAAATATAATTGGACGTTTGTTGAAAGAACATTACATTGAAAATGTACAACAATTAGACTTTCTCCCTCAGTCACTCTTCCTCGTTCTCTTTCTATATATTCCTTAAATTTTAGAACTGACGATCTAGTTAGCTGAGTTAAAAATAAGGCGAGTAATTTAGTATCAAAAGAAATGATCAAAAGAATGTGAGGTAAGAACCCCACAAACTCCATGAGAGTGCAAATTTCTTTTCGAGTTCATAAGATGACTTTTATTATGATGCTCATGACTCCAAGTGAAAAATGGTCAATAACTTCCACTATGGAGGACGTATATCATGGTCAATTATTTCGAATTCAGGAGTCCAAATTCATGCAACAGTGGTTCACAATGCTTGTAACCCACAAACCGCTGACAGATCCAACTATATGCTATAGGTCTCGTACCGCTAGAAACTTATTATCTGTTCATGTTGTTAAACTTTTGATCCATGATAAATTTCAATGGAGTTTTAAAATATGAAGAGTTTAACCGTTAATGAAAGGATTATATGTCATCAAATTCAATCTATCCATTTTACATAATTTAAGTGTTGATTATTTTATTATTGAAATCTTTTGTTTATGTAATTTTTAAACAATAAAAAATTATAGAAATCCTTGATTTATGTCATGAATGGTCCATACCTTTGATGCTCTGTTATAACAACACAATAAATTTAACAAAGATTTCTTTTTAAGTTTATATTTTAGTTTGCACTTATTCTACTTGAATATTCATCCAAACGATATAGCAAATTATTAATCATTGTTAAAATTCTTATAATATAAAAAAAATCAAGTTATATATCCCATTCTTTCTCATGTATTCATTTATATATTTAGTTAACGACTTCATAAAATATGTTTATTATTTATCCTTCATGAAGTGTTTTTATTTAGTTAGTAACTTCATAAAATTAGAATCATGAAAGATTTAGTAGAGTAGGTTAATTAAGTTAAGCAAACAACAGTAAAAAATGTTCAAATAGAATGTTTAGTTACTTGTTATTTCTACTTGCAAAATAAAAAACAAAAGGATAACATCTTCAGAAAAAATAAAAAAAGAGCATTACTCTAATATTCTATTTAAAAAAATATTGTAATATAAGATCAGATGTACTTATTTTTTATTTTTTATATTTATAATATTTAAAAATTGTAAAATTAATTATACTTAAAAATTAATAATTAATATATAACACAATTTAAGTGTAGATTATTTTATTATTGAAATATTTTGTTTTTTAAACAATAATAAAATAAAATTATAAAAAAATTATAAAAGTTCTTGCTGTATATTCAATCGAGAATTGTGAAGGGTTTAAAATGCTAGTTAGAAAATTAATGGTATGTGGAAGATTTTACATCCAAGATGAGAAAGGGCATAACATTATTAATAATCCTATCCCAAATCATGAAAGAAATTCTGTAAATGCCCTCAAGAAAGAGGGGTTGTTGATAAAAAATGTTTTGAATTTAAAGATCCCTACGAAGGTGTTTGATGGGTTGAAAGGAGTTAGTTATGATATGATGACACCTAATAGAAACCATGAAGAAAAAAGAACATGACAAAAAATCAAATTATGATTACCATTATAGAGAAAATGAACATGACATTGAGAACTATTAGGACTTTAAGGTCTGAGTCCAAGGCTTGCTCATAATAAGAGTTATAAAAGTGAGGTAAAAAATTGATTTTCTACAAAAAGTTAGTGTTATTGAAAGCTTTGTACTGAAAGTTCCATTTTTAACCTAGCCACCTACTCTTTGAAAAGATGGTCGTAACTGTGAATAATCTAGCTCCATTTTCTTAACACACACATGCAGTTTTGTGAAGTTATGAGATCAAAGTTGAAATACTTAGGAGCAGTTTGATGCATTGCTCCAATCTACAAGGAGTAAGAGAGACTGTGACTTGTGAAGCAGGTGTGAGTGGAATCATAAGAAGGTTTTATGGCTTTGAGAAAGGTGAGAAAAATAAGAATAAGGAACCGATAGTAGAGGAGATTGAGAACAAGGATAAAGAAGAAAAGGAAGATGAGTTCTTGAAAATAATGAATCAAAATGAGTACGATGTAATGGAGAAACTAAAGAAGATACCTACTAGAATCTCCCTGTTATCGTTCATCTTAACATCAAAGCCGCATAGGAAAGTAATTTTGAAAGTTCTAAATGACACATCTGTCAATCCTAATGTCAATGCTCAAAATATGATTAACATGGTGGATCCTATGAAGCGTGTGGATATGATCACATTTTCAGATGAAGATATTGTTCCCCATTTTAAGAAAAATCATCGAGTTATACATATAACTTTGAAGTGCGAGGGTTTCATTGTGGAAAAGGTTCTAATTGACAGAGGGTCAGCCTTGAACGTTCTTCCTAAGAAACCTTCACTCAGCTACAACCAAGCATGGATGATGTGATGCCTTAAATTATGGCTGTGACATTCGTGATGGGACCCATAGAGATATTTTGGGAGAAGTGGTTTTTTTATCAGAGATTTGTCCAAGTATTTTTCAAGTGTTGTTTCAAGTCATGGAGATTGAGTTAACATATACTATGTTGTTGGGTTGACCTTGGATTCATGTTGTGTGTTGTTTCATCCACCTTGCATTAGAGGATTAAGCATATCAAAGGTGGGATAATGATCACCATCCATAGGGAAGAAAGATTATGCTCTGTAAGTCTATTTTGGTACCGTATGTAGACAACACGGAGCAGATTGAAGGAAAGCCGAGGCATAACTTTGAGGTGATCGAACCAGTCCTTAATGAGAAGAAAGAATCTGCACCCACTGTGAATCAAGTTGTGGCACGAATCATGGAAAAGAGTGGGTATATGGAAGGAAAAGTTTTGGGAGTAAGGTTACAAGGAGAATGCTTTCCTATAAAAGTCCCAAAAAAGTTAGGCAAATTCAGCTTAGGGTATAAGTCATCATTTGAAGAAGAATTTTCAAACATGGATTTGGGAAAAGGCCACTGGAAGGACAAGAGCCAACAAATTCCTCATTTGAGAGAAACATTTCTTGCACTGACTAAGGTGATCTTGATAGAAAAATTATCCGTCCTTATTATCATCCCATCATCAATGTCTTGAATAATGAAGAAGAAGAAAATTTCAAGGTAATATGTCCTACTACAAATAAGGAACTACTGAGAAACTAGGAAGCTAAACCAATATCAGATGTGATTGTTTCTAAGTAATTTTTTACTGTTGTATTATTTTTGGTAATGATTTTGTCACTTATGCTTAAAAAGACTATCATTTTATTTGAGACTAGTAATTAAATAAATTTGAAAAAAAATTTCATAATTTCTTTTATATTCCTATAAATATTTTCATTTTTTACTTTGCACAATCTTAAATATAATTTGGTCTTCTTGATATCAACTCTTTACTTATTTCCTTTTTCATATATTTGTGCAATCTACATTTTCAACCCTACACCAATTACTTTCCAAGGATGAAGATGTCACAAAAGTTTTATCTCATAAATTTTTTTTTGAGAACTTGTCAATTAATTCCCTGCCACCTTCGATGAAAATTTGCTGATGACGAGGAGGTTATTGAAGAGTTCACAAAATTACTTGAACATTTTGAGAGAATTTAAGGTGAATGATGAGGAGGTACAAAAAATTAATATGGGGTCTGAAGAGGAAAAGAAATAATTGAAAATGGTGAATAATCCTGAGCGAGCTTAAATGATAACATTATTCAAAGAGTATCTTAATGTGTTTGTTTGGCATTATCATGACATGCTATGGTTAGATCCAGAAATAGCCTCACATAATATCTCATTATACCCCAACATTGAACCAAAAAAACAAAAAGTTTAAGAGAATGCACCCAAATATATCTGATGATTAAACAAAAGGTGACCAAGAAATTGGAGGCTAGATTTGTAGAAGTGTCTAGACACTCAATTTATGGAAAATATTGTTCTAGTACTCAAGAAAGATGGAAAGGTCAAGATATGTGTAGATTACAAAGATTTAAACAAAGCAAGGCCAAAAGATGATTTTTCATTCCCCTACGTTGATGTCCTAGTTGACAACATTACTATAAATCACGTGAATTTGTTTCATGGATGGGTATTCAAGTTTTAACCAAATTTCCATGGATGTCGAGGAGAGAGAGAATGCCACTTTCATAACTTCTTGGGAAACATTTTGTTACACAATGATGCTATTTGGGCTGAAAAATGATGGAGTCACCTATCAACGTGCAATGGTTGCATTGTTCTATGATATGGTGCACAAGGAAATTGAGGTATATGCGGATATGGTCGCTAAATCTAAAGAAATGGAAATTCACATGGAGGTTCTACATCAACTTTTTGAAAGGTTGCGAAAGTAAAAGTTAAGGCTAAATCCCAGCAAATGTGTTTTTGGCACATTGTTAGGGACATTGTTAGGCTTTATTGTCAACAAAGAAGAAATAAGGGTGGTCTTCACAAAGTGAAAGAAATATGAGACATGTCTGCTGATAAGATTCACCCTACGTGAATGAATCGGAATGCGGAAACGATAATGGAATGTCTTGAGAATCAGGATAAGATAAGATAAAATGAGATGAGATAAAGTAAGATGAGATAAGATAGATAAGATGTAATAAGATAGTTAAGGTGAGATAAGATGAAGGATAAGATGAGATAAGATGGGTGAGGTGAGATAAGGTGAGATAAGATAAAGGAACTCGACACAAACCGCGACCTGCTGGAGAGCACCGAAGTTATCAAGAGGAACATGACCCTTACCGCAACCTGTCGGAAGAACCAACGTTATCAAAGGTAGTTCTTTGCCCGAGAACCAAGGGAATCAACTCACATAGAGATGAAAAACTCTCAAAGAGAAAATATGATTAGTACTCAAAATCTATCTTTTCACTGAATCCCTAGATCCTATTTATAGCTAACCAAATCTAGTAAAAAAAAGATAACAAATTATAAATCCTAATTAGATTGCAATTTGAATTGCAACCAATTTAAAACAAATAACTTCTAGATAAATATCAAATCCTAATCTAATCTATAGTAAATCATAAACTTTATCACTTAAGATCTTCAATGATATGACTACATAGAATTGGGCTTGGATCCACGTAGTCTTTTTCTTGAACTTCCTTGATGAGACCTTCAAGTGCTTGTTCCATACGTTCGGTCCTATTTCTCGTCATAGGACCTTCCATTCTTTGTAAATAATTTCTTAGATGATTTCTTTTGCTTATTGTGGTGCCCATGTTCACATCATTCCCTCCTTCTCCAAGAGGATTCGTCCTCGAATCTTGATGGTCATATGCATCAAATAAGGATAAATCAGAAACATTGAAAGTGATACTCACATTACCATAGCTACTTGGAAGATCAATTTTATAAGCATTATCGTTGATCCTTTCAATCACTTGAAATAGACCATCTCCTTTAGGATGTAATTTGGAACTTCTTTGATTTGGAAACCGCTCCTTTTGTAAGTGAACCCACACCCAACCACTAGAGTCAAAGACCACCTTGGTGCACCCTTTGTTTGCCTGCCAAACATAATGTTCATTCTTCTTCTCAATATTAGCACGAACCTTGATATTAAATTTTTGCACAAATTCAACCTTTTGCTTTCCATCCAAATTCAGAGAGTCATTAGTATGAAATGGTAAAACATCTAAAGGTGATAAAGGATTAAATCCACATACAATCTCAAAAGGTGAAAAGGAAGTAGACGTATGAACAACCCTATTATATGCAAATTTGACATGAGGAAAACAATTCTCCCAATCCTTTAAATTCTTTTGAATTATAGTATGTAATAAGGTGTCTAAAGTTCTATTCACAACCTCAGTTTTTCCATTTGTTTGTGGATGAGTCACAGTAGAGAATATTAATTTAGTGTCCAACTTACCCCACAAGATTTTCCAAAAGTGACTAAGAAATTTAACATCTTGATCACTTATAATAGTATTAGGTAAGCTCTGCAAATATACAATCTCTTTGAAAAATAAATTAGCCATATGAGTGATATCATTAGTTTTAGATCAGGCAATAAAATGTGCTATTTTGCTAAACCTCTCTACAACGATAAAATTACTATATTTTTCTTTTGAGATCCTAGGCAGCCTCAATAGAAAATCCATAAAAATATCAGTCCAGGGATATTTAGGAACAGGTATATAAGTCATGATGCATTACCTTAGATTTTGCTTGTAAGAAAGTAATACATTTTTCACTAATAAGTTTAACATCATGCTTTATTTTTGGCCAAAAAAAATGTTCGTGTAAAATATCATAAGATTTTTGAATGCCAAAATGCCCAATTAATCTTCTCCCATAAGTCTCTCTAATAAACATTCCCCTTATGCTACACCTAGGTACATACAATTTATTTTTCTTAAACAAATATTCGTGTTGCCTAAAATAGTCATCAAAACCATGGTCAGAACACATTTTCCACAATTGTCCAAATTCAATATCATCCACATATATGGTTTTTAGTAATTCAAATCGAAGTAATTTTGTTTGTAAAGTTGTAAGTAATACATACCTTTGTGATAGTGCATCTGCAACCATGTTTTCCTTTCCCTTTTTATACTTGATAACATAAGGAAACATCTAATCAAATTCTAGCCACTTGCCATGCCTTTTGTTGAGCTTACCTTGAGACTTTAAAAACTTTAAGCTGAGTTGATCAGAATGGATGACAAATTCCCTCGACCAAAGATAATGTTGCCAAGTTTGTAAGGCACTCACTAAGGCACAGAGCTCCTTGTCATAGGCTGGATAGTTAAGCATCGCTCCACCAAAACAACACCTACATCCACTCCAGAGGCATCATATTCAATCTTAAAAACTTTATAAAAATTAGGTAAATTTAACACAAGGGCATTGGTTAACTTATCCTTTAGCAAATTACAAGCCTCTTCATGTTTCTTATCCCATTTAAAATTAACATTCTTTTTAACAAGTTTATTTAAAGGGGTAGTTATAGAACTTAAATTTTGTATAAACCTCCCATAAAAACTTGCTAAACCATGGAAGCTTCTTCCTTCATTAGCATTTGTAGACGTGGGCCATCCTCTAGTTTCATTAACCTTTTATTTATCAACACTAATTCCCGTAATCTTGTTGATGACTCTACAGTCCACGCATATGGCCCATGTGTAAACACCCAATTATGTCCGAGGCCACCATTTCTTTAGATTAATTCGAATAATTTAAAAATAAACAAGAAACAGAATAATAAACAGAAAAGTAGATACAAAAAAACATGTGTAAATGAAAAAATAAATAAAAATAAAATAGAAAATCCAAAAAAATAATAAAAATAAAGATAAATAAGTAAAAAGCAGAAAATAATAAAAGAAAGAAAGAAAAAGAAAGAAAAGAATTTTTTTAAAAAAGGGGAATAATAAAAATACAAATAAAAAAAAGGAAAAATAAAAAGTATAAAATCAAGAAGAAAAGATATAAAGAAAAATACAAAAAAGGGTAAAATCTAAAAAATAAAAATAAATGATCAAATAAAAATGTATATAAACAAAATCTGAAAAAGTTAACTAATTAATTAATTAAAAAAAGAAGAGAAAATAATTAAACAAAAAATGGAAAAGATAAAATAAAAAATAAATATAAAATGAAAACAATAAATCAAAAATAATAAATCAAAAACAGAAAAACAAAAGAAAAGAAAAAAGAAAGAAAAACAAACAGAAAAAATAATAAAAATAAAAAACAGAAAATAGGAAATAAAAAAACTGAAAATTAAAAACAAAAACTAAAAAAAATAATAATAATATAAATAAAAACAAAATAAAAAAAAATACTAAATAAAAAAAATAGAATAAAGAAAAGTAAAAGAAAAATAAAAATAAGGATAAAATAAAAAGAAATGGAAAACAAAATTATTAATAAAAAATAATAATAATATAAAAATTGAAAAGAAATAAATAGAAAACGAATTAAAAAACCGAAAATCAAATTAACAGAAAAACAGAAATAACAAAAGATAACAGAAAACGAAGAAAAGGAAAATGAAAATAAAATGCATGCAGGGGGGAAAAAGGTTGGGTTTTCTACCACTGGGTGCTTTCCCTGGGCTTTGAGAGGGACTCCTCAAGAACTTCTTGGCTGGAGGAAGATCAGGATACAGAGGGGGAGAAGGGAGGTAGACTCAGCCAAACAGATAGAAGCTCTCTCTTCTTTGGATCTCTGAAAGTCAAGGCTAACAACTAGGTTCAAGGGCTCATGGATAGGGGTAGCATCACTGAAGCAAAAGAGGAAGCTTTGCTCGTGCATGGTGCTCACAAGAAGCGTGTGTGAACTCTAGGGATCGCAGTAGGCTACCACGCACTTCACTACGTTCTCATACAGGTTAGCACTCACCCTTTTGACGTCTTAAATTAAGAAATCGTCAAGGTTTGTTCACATCATGCATGAGTGTAGAAATTGTGTGTTAACTGGTATATGCTAGTATATTTATGACGTCGGTATCAAGGGAATCCGATCCTTAATGGGGCTGGCTGGAAATCAAGAATTGACGATAATGGTTGGCTGTTTATTCTTGATTTGCAAGGGTAAGTCTGGTTATGAATGCTTGAACTTGATTGCTTTCCTCAATTTGAACAAGAAACATGGCTTGGTATACTCTTTATCTCCACCCTAGATTCATGAGGTTCTAATGTGTTCATGGGCCAAATCGATAGTTGGCTAAGGTCGTTTGAGATATGCAGGGAAGGCGGATGGAAGGTTCAGGTATGGTTTAGGTTCGAGTAGTAGGATTGAGTCATTGCAAATGACGCCTTAAAAGCATCGTGCACAGGACGAGCTTCACATCCCTGAAGTCACGTTCTGAAAATCTCCAAAGAAAGGTATGAAGGCTCTCGAGAGATTCATCTTAGCAAGATTTCCAGGACCGCTAGTTGACGGGGGTAGAATTAATAGTTCCTAAGAGTTCAACAAAACACGAGGACCTATCACATGATGATGAAGCCCAACGCATGCCTTCCACACACTGGGGTAAGCTGGTGTGTTGAGCAAGGTCAAGGGTACCCTTTGCCAACTTTTAGAACGACCATTGTAACCATTGGCTGCTTAGGGCTCTTGTAATGGCTATTAGTCGCATGAATATCCGCATTTGGTGCACTGGTAGTAACTGTTGGTGGCATGATTTTAGCGTGGGACTTGCCCCTATGACTGTACATTGCAATCACCTCCTCCGCACTCATCGGGTTGATCATCGTCGATGGAGGGAACATGGTCTTTCACGAAGAACCCTCCACACCAGGCGTACGTCCAAAAATTAATGAGGGTCAACCGTGGTATTTATGATGGAATTCAGGTACGATGAATATAGCTTGTCATTATGGTTCAGCAGAATGAAATTTGGGTAGTATCCATGGCATTGACACGCATACCAATTAGATAATTATATTGTGGAAACCTAAACATTTTCGGATGGCCTTGGTGAGTTCTAACATCATTGAAAGGTCTCACCATGGGCATTAGCTTCGAGAGGTCGTAGGGGTTGTATGGATTCTGTCAGCGTACAGTCGAGCATGCAAAAAAGTACGTGTGTCCAGAATACTCCAATACTATTAGACCCAATCACGAGTGAAAAGATTCAAGCTCGGCCCCATGGTAGATTCCTGTTCGACTAACCCTTTGGCGCACAAATTCTAGAAGGCAGATTCAATAAGGGGTGCCACGAAACTGTTTCCTCATCCAGAACACTCAATAAGGAATTTATAGAATGGTGATCAAGTAGCAGCATCTTTGGCCCATCAAATTTTGGGTTATGATGGTCATTCATGAACATGGTGAAGGGAATAGTTAAATTCTATCGTTTGTAACTAAATTTTGTCACTCGTACAACTGGGAGGCTAACGATTTTTGTCTAGGAGATGTATAGTGTATTGTGGAGTCCAACGATCAGGTAGCTTACTTTAAGACAAAACATTGATCAAATAATACCTATCATAAGGCTGAAGAGAATATTGTTTAAGTCACAACCCAGAACGCCATGCAAAAGCATGCAAGAAGGTTAAAATGAAAGAAGACGTGGAGCCCACCAATGGATCTTATTTAAAAATAAAGGGAGCGGTCCAATCTCATACATATATGCATAGTCAACGAAACATAAATGATAAGGTTAGCTAGCTCAAGTGGCTGAACCTGTTGCTCACCACTCTTTTGCCTCTAGTTCGATCCTGGTAGGCTACAATTTTTATTTTCAAAATAGTTTCATGGCTTAAATAAGCTTCAAAATTAATTCAAAGTGTTAAGAACTCAACCAGGCGCTCAGCCTAGTGGTTGGTGCACTACCTGCATGCTCTAGATCCGGGGTTCAAACCCCACAAGCCACTATTTGTTTTAAAACCCCAATTTCTAATTGCAAGGTACCCAAATGAGCCGCCCAAGTAAGCCAAGCCGCTATTCCATCCCAGCCATGCAAGCCAATAAACCTAGTGAGCCAGCCACCACCGAACTTCCTAAAATTGCAACTAAGCCCCTGAACTTTCCAAAATTCTAGTTTGGCCCTTACATTCCCCTTTATTCCAAATTAGCCCCGACCAAAAATAATTTTCTCTTATTTTTTTGTTTTAAATCAAATCTTTTTTTTTCTTTTCGATTTTAATTCTTTTCTTTTAAATAAAAATCAAATCCCTTTTTCCGAACCAACTTTAATTCTTTCATTCAAATAATCTCAAACCTTTTTCCAAATCAAGTTCAATTTCTTTCAGATTCTCCAAACTAAAATCAAGTTTAATTTTCCATAAAATTTGTGAATCAAGTTTAAATTTTTTCACCAAATTTCAATCAAATCGAGTTCATTTCCAATCAAGACCAGTTTGTTTTCAATCAAACCCAATCCTTTTCTCAATTATTTTCAAATTAAATTCTTTGGTTCTAGGTCTCACGCAATGGACCCTAGGCACGAAGTGGTAGCTTTTCCTGCTGTTCGATGCCTAGGAATTCATATGGGTCCCAAGTGCAGCCGTAGTTGTCTTGGACCCTATGCATATGTGGATTGAGGATCCTTTTTGTAAAATTTCAATAAAAACTTCATTTTAGAATCCCTAAAGTCTTACGCAACGAACCCTAAGCACGAACTGGTAGCTTTTTCTGTTGTTCGGTATTTAGGAATTCGTATGGATCCTAGTGCAGCCGTAGTTGTCTTGGATCCTGTGCATATATGGACTAAGGATTCTCCTTAAGATATTTTCAAAACACTCTAACCGTTTTCAAATATTCCTTTTCAAACACCCCCGAAGATCAAGCCTTCAAACATGTTTTTTCAAACACTCATTTTCAAGTTTCTCTGAAGGTCAAGCCTTCATACACCAGAACTACGTAAGCCTTGAATTTCCCATTGCACCGGGGAATACGTAGGAGTAGGATCAAGTCCTGTCAGGCTAACCTCCATCAAGTATTTATTTTCACGCTAATTAAAGGGATCAAACAAGTCTCAAATAATCACACACTCAGTTTAAGGGTACCGTTCTTCGGAACGGGCGAGTGTGGTACCTAACACCTTCCCCATTCGTAACTGACTCCCGAACTTCGAATCTCATCCTCGAGTCAGGGTTTTTTCCAAATCTTTTTCCCTTAAATAAAAATTTGGTGGCGACTCCACATAACAATAAAATTCTATTTTAAAATTTTAGCGAGTTCGTTGTCTCGTCGTGATTGCGGTTGCGATAGATGGTGACTCCACTGGGGACATTAGTGAGTCAAGCCCGTTCAATTGAGTGTGCCATAATTGATCCCTTCCCTGTTTATTTGCACGATTCCTTTTTGTTTATTTGCACGATTTACTTGCTTGTTTATTTATCTGTTGTTAGTTTGTCTATTCTCTATATAACCTTAGGGTAGAGGAACAATAAATTGCTATATATACTTGCTATGATTTCCCCAATTGCAGGTATCCCAAACTTGTGTGCCCTCATACATTACATATGCATTTATCATGAGTGGGGCCTTATACCCGGATCTGAGTGTTGCCTAGGAATAGAGGGATCTAGTGGTGTCACTTTGGGGCTTACGTCCTGTTTGACTATCACGAAAATCCTGACTAGAGTGTGTCATATTTGTAATGCCCCATAACTGGTAGCTTTTTCTACTGTTGTGGCAAGCATTATAGACCGGAACTTGGCTCTAATAACCTCTTATACCTCAGGATTACAAACCAGCTTATGAGAGGTTCATATAAAAGGCCATAGACCCTTAGGACAGGTAACCCGCATAAGAGGCAAGGAGGGCACACACCCCTTTTATGATACATGGCTCATGCTAGTCACGTGCTCGAGTAAACCGACTCATCCAAGATGGAAGAAGAGGAATATGAAATTGGAAAAATACAGAAAATCAAGCAAAAGTAAAAAAAAAAAGAAAAATCAAGCAAAAAGAAAATGAGATTAAAGACGATAAGTGGAGAATATATTGCCTATTTTTATTTTTTTTATTTTTATTATTATTGTTATCGTTATAATTCTTTATTGATAATTTTATTATCATATATTATGAATTGTTATTATTTCATCACTATTATTATTATTATTGTTATAATCATTATTAATGTTTAATTCACATTAGTATAATGTTCAATTATGTTTTTGTTATAATTTTTTGTAAATTTTAATTTTAACAAAAATAGTATAGAAATAATATAAAAAATTACATATATATAGTTTTATCGTAATGTTATTTTTCATAAATAATTTAATACCAAAAAGAGTAATTTAAACAAGACATTTTGTTAACTTTATCTTTTTTAATTAAGAATATCTTAGTTGTAATAATTTGATTATTCTTAATTCAATTTTTTTTAAAAATTTAATTTTTGTAATATTTACCTTTATTTTAATTTGAATTATTAATTCAATAAATTTTATATTTATTAATTTGTTTATCTTATTATTTATTTATTTATTTAATCCAAAATAAATTATTTATTTATATTTTCTTCAAATAAATAAAATAAATAATTTTAAATTATTACTAATTTGTACAAATTGATTTAAGGTAACATCTTGGGGTGGATGTATCAAAGTTGCTATATGATTAAATTTTTATTTGTACATGCATAAATCGACTTAATTCTAGTTTTCGTAAACCATTTTTATTGTTTACTTAAAATAAAATATTTTTTAATTATTTTAATTTAAAATGAAATTGATGACAGATCCATTTTTTTTTTCAAAATTAACCTTGTTTAATAATTTTAATTTTAATTTGTTTGTGGTTTAAGTCATTACATCGTCCTTCGGTTTAGATACATCTTGAGTGGAGGAGACCAAGATGTTATTGACGACAATGCTGGACCCATGCCAACAAGTCTGATGATTGAGCATTTAGTTTCGACCCCTAGTATTTTGCACGCTTTAGAGGGCCTTACTTTTTGCACCCCTTTTTTTCTTTTCGCACCGTCCTTTTTTCTTTTTGGACCCCCCTTAATTTTTTTGTAACTTTTTTTTTTCCAATTATACCGTTAAACCCCCTCTCTCCTATGCCTTTTCCGAATTTTTTTTTGACTTCTGCAAGCAAAGTCATTTTCTACAATTAAGCCTTTCTTTTTCTGCAAGAAAAGCTTCTGTTGTCCATAAGGAAGTTTCTGCGTTCAGGCTCCAAGATCCAAGCTTCAAGTTTAAGGTTAGTACCCATTAACATTTTGTAGTCCATTCAATAAGCTAGATGTACGGTTTTAGTGATTATAGTTATAGGTAAAGGTTTAGGTTAGGTTCTTTGTGCACCTTAAGGTAGAAGACGACTGATACATTCCGCAAATTAGTTTGCGGAATACATAACTTATACAAACTGCAAACATATTTAAGAAATGCATGAGATGTATTCCGCAATCTAATTTGCAGAATACATCTGATACATTCCGCAAACTAGTTTACGAAAAGCATGAGATGTATTCTGCAAACTAATTTGCGGAATACATTTGATACATTCCGTAAACTAATTTGCGAAATACATTTGATACATTCCATAAACTAATTTGCGGAATGTATCAAATGTATTCCGCAAATTAGTTTGCGGAACACATCTCATGGTTTCTGTAAACTAGTTTGCGGTTTGTATCAAATGTATTCCGCAAATTAGTTTGCGGAATACATCTAGTACATTCTGCAAACTAGTTTATGGAATGCATGAGATGTATTCTGCAATCTAATTTGCGAAATGCATCTGATACACTCCGCAAACTAGTTTACGGAATGCATGAGATGTATTCCGCAATCTAATTTGCGGAATACATCAGTTTAAAATTTAATTTTGTCTTTTTACATTTTAAGTTTATTTATTTATTTAATTTATTTAATTTTAGGGTTTAAGGATTAGGGTTTAGGGTTTATTCAATAGTTAGGGGTTATTTTTAAGGTTTATAAAATATAAGTTTTTTAAGAATGTTAAGTTAATTTATTTATTTTGAAGGTTTAAGCATGTTAAGTTAATTTATTGATTATTTAGTGAATTTTAAGATATGGAGAGGACTAAAGGTTCACACAGCAGAGGTGGTAGTTCACATATAGAGGAGGCATGCGTTCAACCAACTGTCTCTGCTCGCAGTTGACGTGTTCGAGAAGCCCATTATGGGGAGTATGTTGATGTTAGAGGTGATATTCATCAGGAAGAAGAGACATTTCCAGGTGGTCCATCCGATGTCTCTGTTCTCAAATCATACAGGCAGCATGTAGCATATTACATATGGACTGGAGAGGTGTGTGTCATCATTGTCTATGTATATATTTTTTTAAATATATTAAGAAATATTTGTTTATTTAATTTATTGTTTTTGTTTCTCTGAATGTTATTTCAGGATTGTGCTGCTCTAAAGGTCTCGACCCATGGACGAAAGGTCACTGCTATAGAGCAGCCCTACATCAAAAGTATCGTACAAGAAGGTGGATTAGCCGACTTAGTACGATGCAGCCATTCGATAGCAGACAAGGGCTTACTTTTTGCTTTTGCGGAGAGGTGGCATAGAGATACATGCAATTTTCACCTGCCGATAGGAGAGATGACCATCACATTGGATGATGTGTTTTCATTGCTGCATCTACCGATCACAGGGGAGCTTTGTTCTGTTCGGTCGATGACACGGGAGTCCGCTTGCCACTTGTTGATAGATCTGCTTGGTGTTTCTGCTTCAGAGGAAAACATGGAGACAGATCACACTCGAGTTGTGTATGTGAGATTTAATTGGCTGCAGGATGTGTGTTATCTGTGCATTCGGGAGGGTCAATTGGATGCAGCTGCTTGTGCCTACCTGCTCTGATTGGTTGGGTGCACTATTTTTGCTGACAAGAGTGGTACCTTTGTCAGTGTGTCATATTTGGAGCTATTTAGGGATGTTCACATCATTAGGAGGTATGCTTGGGGTGCTATTTTATTGGCATACCTCTAAGATCAGCTTAGTGATGCGAGTTTTCGCAACACTAAATGTTTGGGTGGTTATTTGACATTATTATAGGTAAATGTCACTTATTGTACATCATTTAAGGGTTTTGAACTGATATACTGTTACTTATTTTTTTATAATGTAAACTATAGGCATGGATTATTGAGCATTCCCCACGGATTGAGGGACGTGAGCTTCATAATGACTTTACCCCAGATATACTCGTGGCAATGCGGTTGAAGATGCTAAGTGGTTCGGGGGATGTGATACCATACAGGGTGGCTCTCAATCGCATACAGGTGGATGACATCATATGGATACCATATTATGAGTTCAGAGGTCATCAACCCTTTGCTGACGCTTGCTGGTATAGAGGTTTGATCAGATGTGGTGATTTGGTGTACCCTCATTCACCAGATAGAGTTCTGCATCAGTTTGGGCATGTTCAAGGGATCCCCATGCCTATTGTTGATAGGTTGGGTATGGTTGGAAGTCCTTGGTCCATTGATGATAGCTTTTTAAACTATGAACTATCATTGGTGGAAGAGAAGGTTAGATGTCCTGTTGCTACCACTCCATGACAGTATGTTGTTGGATACATGGAGTGGTTTCTCAGGATCTCCCACCCATACCTTTTACCTAGTAGTTATGTGGGTGAGGGTGAACCTAAACCTCCTGTTGTGGTGGCAGAGGCTGGTCCATCTCATGTAGCGAAAGAAGTTTCACTTTCTACTCATGCAATCCATTTGTTTATTTGAAAAATCATGTTATAGATGACATTGTTACTAATATAATTTATTTTACCTGATCATTTTGATAGAATCGTGGAACTCCTAGAAGGCATTATTGGTTCAGGAAGGCTCCTAAAGGATTCATCAGAAGCTAATATGGCATGCCAGACTTTGAACATTACATGTGTTGGAAGTCGTGGTGGTGTTGTTACCTACCAGTGGAGGAAGAGGAGTCATCCAACCAGTTGATGTCATATTTTAGGAGTTTAGGGTTGAATTTTGTATATTTCATATTATTAAACGCTGCATGTATTTGAGAAATGATGATTTATATATTTTATACTAGTTGTATATTTCTTTTTTGTATATTGCTTTTGAATTGAGGAAAATTGTCAAATTATAAGCAAGTACTGTTTATACTTTTTCGTATATTGCTTTTGAATTGAGGAAAATTTTCAAATTATAAGCAGGTACTGTTCATACTTTTTGTATGCTTTTGAATTGAACAAAGTTGTCAAATTATAAGCAGGTATTGTTCATATAACATAAGATAAAATATCAACAGTAGAAAGGATATTACAACTAATCGGTTATAATATCTATGGCATTGTCAACATTAGTTTTAAATAATGAATTAAACAAATCCATCCGACTAATATATGCCCATTCCCACATTTGAGCATTGTCGTCACAATATTTATGCCATTGCAAAGCAGTTAGAAGGATTAGAGCTCCATCTACCATAAAAACCTACAATATAATATACATTAGATCAAGGTGTAAATATAAATAAGTTTCACTTGAAGAATAATAGATAGTCGAATGAATACCTATACAAAATGACAACCATTAACAAATCCTATGCAAATAATACGATGTAAATGGAATGATGGTGTTTCACCTCTAAGCGGAAAAAATGTCATCGACCCATGGATGGAAATATGAATAAGTATGACATTATACCTAGCCACAATTACATAACCCATATCAGGAATCGTCATCCATTTATCCGGTGAAACCATTTTTTCATTCCCAACAAACAAAGAAGTCCTTAACTACATCTATCTTTCTTCAGTGCCACACAGATTCACATACACATGACAATACTAACCAAGCTCTCGAATTAAATCTAGTTGAACTTGAGCCCAAGACTCCTCACCCTTTCCAAGCAATTGCATGATATCCACAATTTCCATCAACTTCAACATCAACTATGTGTTCAATATAGTTATGTAATTGAACAGGAAACAATTCTAGCATAAACATAACCTTTTTCTGCTTGTTGTTGTGATGTTTAATATCAGATGATAATCGAGGTGATGATTTATCATGAACAGAGTACAAACCATCAACATATTCAAAGAAGGATGGTTCCCATTTGGTTGATCGTTTCATCTGCAATGCTTTACCTATAATTGCATCCTTTGTTCTTACTTTATCAGGAGGTGGACACATTGAAGTTGTATCAGGAAATGCCAACTCATGAAGTTTATTTTTTAGCGTTATCTTTCCACAAACATCAAGATCCGAGAATCGTTTCTGCAAGGCTTCAAATTCTGGTTGCAACGAAAAATCGCCCCATGGCTCTATCATTCCTTGATCATCAAATGTCAATCTCTTCCAATGACGATGAACTAACTCCAATGGTACAAAATTACCCATGACACTATACCTTACTAACTCAGAAGCACAAGGTAATCTATGTGTACTTCTAAGACTGCACCTACAGGTTATACTATCAATACCAACAATTTTTACCTGCTCATACTGTCGCAACCGTAATTACAACGA
The DNA here is from genome assembly GCA_037954105.1 of Canavalia gladiata. Lineage (NCBI taxonomy): Eukaryota > Viridiplantae > Streptophyta > Magnoliopsida > Fabales > Fabaceae > Canavalia > Canavalia gladiata. The sequence goes on from CM075662.1 coordinate 28,766,828, forward strand.
GACGACGAACTCGCTAAAATTTGAAAATGGAAATTTAATTGATGAGTGGAGTCGCCACCAAATTTTTATTTAAGGGAAAAACCCCAACTTAAGAGAGAATCTAGGTTTGGGAGTCGGTTACGAGCAGGGAAGGTGTTAGGTACCCTACTCACCCGTTCCGAAGAACAATACCCTTAAATTGAGCATGCGATTTTGAAGTTTTTGAAAATTGTTTGATCCTTTTAAGTAAAATAGAAAATAAATATGTATGTATGAAAGTAGCTTAACAGGACTTGATCCTGCTCCTACATATTCCCTGGTGCAATGAGAAACTTAAGGCTACGTAGTTCTGGTTGTGAAGACTTGATCTTCGGAAAAAGAGGTTGACAGATTATTTTAAAAGCAATTTAGATTTCTTTGAATAATTCTTAGCCCACATATGCACTGGGATCCATATGAATTTCTAAATATCGAACAACAGAGGAAGCCACCAGTTCGTATTTAAAGCTCATTGCGTGAGACTTAGAATTATTAAAACCATGTTTTCTGGAATATTTTATTGTTTAAATAAGTTTTCCAGGGTCCACATATGCACAGGGTCCAAGAAAACTAAGGCTGCACTGGGACCCATATGAATCTCTAAATATCGAATAGCAGAAGAAGCCACCAGTTCGTATTTAAAGTTCATTGCGTGAGACCTAGGTTTTATTAAGAAAAATGATTTACTTCATAAAATAACAAGATAAATGGGGATTGGGCTTGACCCAAAATTAAAGGAAACTTGATTGCAATTTGATTAAGAAGAAAACGAAAAATGGGCTAGATCCATATTAAGACTTGATTTCAAGAGTAAAGGACGAAATTGGGCACAAATTTAAAATTAAAGGAAAGAAGGGGGCTCAACCCAACTTAGGAAGAATTGAATTAAATTTAAAAATTTAGAAAAAAGATTTGGCTTGACCCTATTTAAAATGAATTTAAATTAAAAGAATGAGTAAACACTTAAATTAAAAGATTGAGTAAAATAAGAAGAGGAAGATGGTCAGGCCCAATGGAACAATATTTGCGGATGGATCCATTTTGGCCCAATTATCATGGCCTGATTGATTTGCAGCATGGCCCAACTTGAGGAGCGGTTAGCTTGTTTTTGGACTAGTAACGAGGCCCGTTTTGGAACGACTTTGTTGGATACGGATGGCCCAAATTGAGCCTGCAGAACTTTCTAATTAGCAACAAGGCCTGTTGTGCTGATTTTGGTATGTTGTCCTTGTATCAGAGGCCCAATGCTGTTCCATGATTGTCCCATAATTTGAAATGGAATTTTGGAACAAAATGATAGATGCAGGGGTCAAACACGGGTCATAGCAGCAACATGTAATAAACTAACCACTAAATCAAATTGAAGTTTTATGATTTGTGGGCGTCCGAATTTAATTGAAATCAATGATCAGGGCATATGTGCATACCAATATGTAACGCTGCATAAAGGCTGATCTCTTATTTCCATTTCAAACAAGATGTATTTGTGGCCCCCCTGCACTTATTTGATCACTTTTACTCAAACCCCTTTTTTTTCTGCATGGAGGGGCCCAATTTGCATGGGATTTGTTTTACTCAATTCAGCTTTCCTACATAGAAATTTGGACAGGGAAATAACTTGCAACCCAAGGTCTAGCTTGATTGCACCTTACCTCTCACTGTGGTAGTATGAATTTGGTCTTGAAAGCAAGAGCCAAAGGAAAACCCAGAGGAAGATGAACCAAAGGGAGACTTGCTGGGCTGCTAACTAGAAAGCCGAAAGCCAGTAGAAGAACCCGTACCACCATTGGAGCTAACGGGGTTGGCTTCTGAAGGAGAATCAGGGGTACTTTGTCCAGAAGTTGTACCTGAGCTGAAAATGTTTGTGGCAGGACTCGGAGAAGGAAATAACTAACTACCTGAAGAAGGCGCTGTGCTCCCAGTCAAACCAAACAATGGGGATGATGAAAATGAGCCCAATGCCACTGATTGACTCTGAGACGAAGTTGAACAAAAACATTAGCCTGAGTTCCGGGGCAACCTCACTTGAAGTGCCAAAGATAGAACCCAGAGACTGGCTATTTCTAGTTGTCATTGAATCAGCAATTCCGGCAACAGTAGTTGAGCTGATTGAACTTTTTGGCTTTGATTCAGAAGCGCCAGATTTGAACACAGCAGATTCACCACCAACGGATGAATAGAATGTGAATGACACTTGTGGAGCATTGTCAACATTTTTGTTGAAGCCAGAAGTAGCCAATGGAGTATCAGCACCTGGTTCCTTTGACGATGCAATTTTCTCCAAACCAAATATTGGACCTGATTTAGTAGACTGCTTTGATGGGGCATCAGCAACTGCCAGCTCTGTTGATGGAACAACTTTATTCTCAAAGTTAAACATGGGAGGATTAGCCACTGATCCATTTGTTAAAGTAGAATTGTCTAAGACTAAACCTGTGTTAGGGGCTGCTGTAAATTCACCAATAGTTGGCTTCTTTTGTTACAAGTAATTAAATGAGAGATATCATTGGATCCTGAGGCAGCCATATAAATCAATTAACTGCAAAAATTTTCCAACAATACTACACCAGGCTTTGATGGGACTGAGATATATGGCAATAGGTTCTCTTCCAAGTTTAATGACAAATTGTTCATGGCATGCAGGTAGCTAAACTAGCATGAAACTTTGTTGACACACATTTAGAGTAAGTCTGATGTAAGGCCTGGCCTTTTTGTAATATGGACCAACCATACTAAAAATCTTTTGGCGTCGAAGCAGATTCTGATAGAATTTTGATGCATCCGATCAGGGGTAACAATTCATATATCAAGCATGGACAGAGAAAGCCAGGCAACCAAGACACAACCCATTGACATTGATAGTCTCTTGACAAGGATGGTCCTAAGTTATTCGTATCAATCGTCCTCAGTTCAATTTGATAAGTCAATATTATATCCCTCACGAATAGATCTGATGAGTGGCCGCATCTCTAAGAAAATCTCAGATTGGGCTACAAATGATTTGAAGATTTGGAATTAGAGGGTATGCATTCCTCTCCGTTCTTTGGAAGAATATTAACTGTGATAGTTTTATCCCCTGCAACCCCTGCGCAACCGCGGTGGATAATCATGCTAAGCTATTCCCAATAGTAATGGTAGCCAAGCCAATCTTGAGAGCTGCAGTTATTGCCAAAGCCTGTGCATAGCCTATCCAAAGGCACGCATCTTCATCAAACTGCACCTTTCAATAGAGAGCATCAGGTCAACATTCAATAGAGGGAACAACTCAAGATTCATCTGCTGCCTTCATAATTCATCTGTGAATGTGGGAGATTAATAAGCAGTCATCCAACTGTTCTTGGTCCTGGATTCAAGTCTGCCAGAAATTGTTCCCATGTAGAGGCTGCCAATGGTTAACTGGTATGGTTTTCGAAAGCTATAGACACGAGGCATAGGCTAATCCTGATTTGGGTGTTAAGTTATGCTGAAATTGTTAGCCTTAGGATTCCCATAATATTTCCTAATACCATTTCATAGTGGCATTAAGATAGAGTCAAAACTTTCAATACCATGAGGAGTAGCAGTCTCGACAAGAGTAGTGAGAGATCGCCGTGATTGTCCCCATTTTCTGATTCTCATCATTCAGACCACACTTTGTAATTTCCACAAATGATCTCAGATGTGGATAAACAGCACCATCCATTAGCATGGAAATCTGTTGCATGATCTTAATCCTTGTAATTCTAGTCATGTTAACACCATTAGATGTGACATGCTTCACAACTCACCAGATCAAACACCAGGAAGCACAAGTATCGAAGTAGCGACTTAGCAATGGTGCTAGTTCATTAATGGACCCAGTCTTACCATTGAGGAACACAAACATGCTCGGCTTAGAACCATGAAAGTATATTGGCGAATGCATGTGTATTGTTGTCTAAGAGTCATAGAATTTCTACGATCTTATTGAAATTCCTCGATTTTCATCATAAACTGAGTACACTAAGTTCAATCCATGATTACCAGTTGAAACCTTATGTTTTTGTTCCTCTAACACTGGTCTTATTTAAAAACAATCATTGTTACACTCAGCTAAACAAAACCAGAAAAGTCTCCAACGAACAACAAGAAATGAATTCATATAAAAGAAACCGGATCAACAAACTAGCATGGAACTTTCATTCTTATTCAGATGAATTACATGAATTCATATAAAAGAAACCGGATCAACAAACTAGCATGGAACTTTCATTCTTATTCAGATGAATTACATGTTCTGCTCATGAACAGTAAAATATAATGCAGGGAACCAAATTTATCAAGTGAATCATTGTGAAGCTATGCATAAAAATGATCTTGAACTCACCTGGTGGTGGAGAGCGAATAGGAGATTTGGCCTGAAAATAGATCCCTCCCTAAATGCATGTTATTAGTTTTTCCATCAACGGATCCTTTGAATTTGATGAGAACTTTGGAGCAATCGATCTCAAGAATGAAACCGAGAGCCACTTCCAAAAGCATCTAAACGATCCAAAACTACGAGAATTCCCCCAAAAATGGAAGGAGATCTAGAGAAGTAAAGAGAAATCCCCTCCAAGAGCAATTCCAAGCTCTAGTTCCTTCCCCCCAAAATTTCAAAAAGGTCCCTTGCCAAGTTTTATTTTCTCTTATTTATAGGTCCGATTTGAGATAACCGTCCCCAACTAACTTTGCAACGGTTTTTCTTCTTTTCTTTTTTTTTTCTTTTTTCTTTTTTTTTCTTTTATTTATTTACTCCCCTTTTTTAATCTATTTTTCAGTTATTTATTTATTTATTATTTATTATTATTATTATTATTTTGTTATTTTTCAATTTTTTATTTATTTTCATACTATTTTTTTTATTAATCTATTTTTTAGTTTTTTTATTTTTCTTTTCTTAATCTTTTTTCTTATTTATTTATTATTTAAATTATTGTTTATTTACCAATTAATTTTAATAATGGGGACCTCGGACATAATTGAGTGTTTACACATACTCATTGGCAACGTGGGCTAGAGTATTATTTGATACAAAGCGTCTTGCACGATCATGCTTCTTTCAAATGATGTCTTTATATCACTATGTTGCAGTATTATCATATTATTCATTGCATCCCAGCATGAACACAAGTCACTTCTACTATCTTGAAGCAACCTCTTTAACCTTGCATGCACACTTTCAACCTTGAAAAAAACAAGATACATGTGATGAGCCCTTTATGTCGTTCAAGTATGTTTTGCAAAAATTCATTTTGATTATAAAGATACCTGTTGGTGGTTGTATTTCCAAGATGCATCACCCTATCAATCCAGCAATTGACAAATCTTTCCTTGTAAGGATTCAACCAAGTTCTATTCACATAATCCAAAAAATTGGAAATTTTGAACACTTGGTCTCGAATTTAAGAAAATGCTCTTCATATTCAATTTCGCTTGAAGAATCCATTAGAATAGCTCATGCATCCATTACACAATCTCATTCATCTATTGGAGATACTAGTAACTTGCACTTTGACTTTACATTTTTAGAAACATGAAATTGACAAAGCAAGTGTGTTGCTGATGGAAATACTACTTCAACAGCATTCATTAAGGCGATATCTTTATCTGTCACAATCACTTGGGGTATTAATTCATCTATGAGAAAAAAACCTCTAACTTTTTCTAATGTTCAGGTGAAATTATCTCCTCACTTAGACTCCAAATAAGCAAAACCAACAGAAAATGTCAACTTTATTGAGATTACTCCAACAATCTCAAGTAATGGCAAAAGATATTTGTTTGTTTTGTATGTGGTGTCAATGATCAACACAATAAGGAATGCATTCAACAATTTGATGGCATCTGGATGTGTCCAAAACATATCTCTAAGTACATGAGACGTTTTAATCCTTCTATACCAATACACATATTTGTCACGTTCCATTAATGTTATCAAGTGCTGCAGTTCTGTTCGTGGACCCCTTTCTGATTTTTGATATTTATGGCGAGCATTATAGATCTGTTTGATGTTAGTCACATTATGATCATCATGACCTTTTAATATCAACAAAATATTCTTCGGCTTAACCATATTGTTTGTCATATCAGCTAGTAAAGACTTCTCTTCACCACTTAGTCTTCCAGCATACGCATGACCTTCTAATGTTTCGGCTACATCATAGTTGTGAAACCCACATACAATGTTAAGCTTCCACCCTTCATCACTTCTTAATGACCTTCCTCTTAATCTGAAGGGGCACTCACATTTTCTTGTTCCACTAACCTTACGTGCTAATTCATTCTTGTACTGTCTATATTTTCTACTTCTTTCACAACCTGATATTAACATTGTTTTCCGTCCAATTCCACCACTGTCAGATTTAATAATAACCACAAAAAATCCATGAGCTTTACCCACTGCTCTAGTCCAAGTTAATAAATCATCCTGCCAAGGAAAACCCTAATTATAACATACAAACAACCAAATATTACTAAATCATAGGCAACATAACTGTCGTAACCGTAATTACAACGAGACGACGGACTCGCTAAAATTTTAAAAAGAATATTATTTAATTTGTGGAGCCGCCACCAAATTTTTTATTTAAGGGAAAAACATCTGGGAAAACCCTAACTTGAGGAGAAGATTCTAAGTCCGGGAGTCGGTTACGAGTAGGGAAGGTGTTAGGTACCCCACTCGCCCGTTTTGAAGAACGGTACCCTTAAAGTAAGTGTGTGATTTTGAATTTTTGAAAATTGTTTGATCCCTAAAAATAAATATATGTACAAGAAAGGGTCTGACAGGACTTGATCCTGGTCCTACATATTTCCCGATGCAATGGGAAACTCCAGGCTACGTAGTTCTGGTCATGAAGACTTGATCTTTAAAAAAAAAGGAGATTGCATGATTAAAAGAAATTTCGATATTTTGAATAAATTCTTAGCCCACTTATGTACAAGATCCAAGACAAATACAGTTGCACTGGGACACATATGAATTCCTAAATATCGAACAGCAGAAAAAGCTACCAGTTCATATTTAGAGCTCATTGTGTGAGACTTAGAATTATTAGAACGACGTTTTCCAAAATATTTTTGTTTAGAAGGAATTCTCAGTCCACCTATGCACAAGGTTCAAGGCAACTATGGCTACACTAGGACCTATATGAATCTCTAAATATCGAACAACAGAAAAGACTACCAGTTTGTATTTAGAGCTCATTGCGTGAGACCTAAAATTGTATAACAGTGTTTTCTAAAATATTTTTGTTTAAAAGGAATTCTCAGTCCACCTATGCACAAGGTTTAAGGCAACTACGGCTGCACTGGGACCCATATAAATCTCTAAATATCAAACAACAGAGAAGACTACCAGTTCGTATTTAAAACTTACTGCGCGAGACGTAGAATCGTATAAAAATGATTTATTTCGCCAAATAGCAAAATAAATGGGGACTGCACTTGAGAAAGTGAAAATTTGGGCTTGACCTAAAGTTTCGATGGATATGGTTAGAGGCATGAAATGGACTTGACCCAAATTGAATAAAAACTGGATTTTGATCTCAAAATTGAGAAAAAGAATTAAGCTTGACTTAAAATAAATAAACTTAAATTTGGACTTATTTTGAAATAAAGTGAACTTGATTTGCAATTTAAGATCGAATTGGACTTAATATAAAATAAAATAAACTTGATTGGAAATTGAGGGAAAGGATTCAACACTTAAGGAATTGAAAATTAATTACGAACTTAGTTTAATATTAAATCAATTATAAACTTGGTTTAATACTCTAACAATTTTGGTTGGAGTTTGGGATGGCCCAATTATAACATATATAGAGTTGAGGAGGAGTTTAGCCCATCCACACCCCTTTTAGTGTGATAACCCAATTACCCTAGGCTGATTTGTCCGACTATATGACATGGCATCTCACATGAATGATGGTTAGCTAAGCTTTGGTTTGCTAGGATTGGGCTGCAGGGTGTAACCCGTTATGCTGTAGTCGTGACCTAAGGTGGGGAAACATTTTGGCCTTCTTGAAGGACGAATGACGATATTCAAAACTGGTAAGGGCTAGGTTGTCTTATTGTTGTCCAAGGTTCTCATCAAAATAAGTGACGCCCTATTCTCTATAAATCCAGTGTACCCTGCATCAACTATTAGAGGGAAATATTTAGGAATTATAAGACTGCCTTAGCTGTTGCTCAACTCAGTGTATACCTGGTGCTTCTTTTTGAGGCAGCACCATTTGGTCAAGGCTTGGCCCTTCAAGTACATGCATAGCTGATCTTGATGAAAAAATTAGATGCATAGAGACTCAGGTAGTCAAGAATCTTGAAGTTGTTTTGACTGCTACTACTTATAGGGCATGACCACGTCCTTTTGAAGGCTTCTGATGCAAAGGGAACGCTGAAACCTTACTTAAAATTTTTTCATAATATCTGAATCTCTTAATGCTTGCACGGAATTACTTCACGTGTAGCTCAATAAGATCTTCTGCTTGCGATAATGTTTGATTCACCTTTTACTACTTGTAGGGGCTGCATGGGACATGCTAAAGCATTGATTACTGCTGGTTTCACCCTACTCTGGTAATTTGCTGATGCATGGACGGAAGTGGGCCCCAGCTAGGCAGCGCAGGTATTAAGTCCCTTGACATCATATTAGCATGGTGCAGGTGCAAATAAAACCTCAGGAATACATGTGTAATGTGATAACTCGAGTCGATCTCTCGATATTCTATTTCCACAATACCCTTGAAAGGATATGGAGGCTCGTGATCAGCATGTGATAGCCAACAGTAGACCAATGTTAGCTCAAGAGAACTTTGTAGCTGATCGGTCTCATCGTGGAAGTGTCAGTTTATCACCATGTATTCCCATCTGCATGTGGAGTCGGAACCTTGTAGCTAGTCTGCCTTATCCAATTCATTGATGCAACATGGGTTATTGTTGGCTAGCCTCCCAGCACCTACTTTTATATAGAACTCCCAAGTTCTAGCTATCGAAGGACAATATTTTGAGATCGAAGAAGTGCTTGGGGATGCTGCTCGAACTCAGTAAGTAATTGCATCTCCTTTTGAAGGCACACATATGGAGCCTTAAAGATTTTAGAATTACAAAATCGCTTCGGTTTGTGCTCCTCCCAGCGCACGACTGCATCCTTTTGGGAGCAACACTGTTTACTCAGAGATTTTGCCGTTCACAAACATGCAGAGTGGAACTCACATGAGAATGGAACGCTTAGAGATTCAAGCATTTTAAATGGTTCCAGAGCACTCCCTTTGGAAATTTGCCTTCTAATCCTTAGTTAACTCCATGTTGTATCCTTCACCTACCTTGTGATATTGGCATCACCCAGCCTTGTGTACGGATTTGATCTACACATTCTCTATCCTCTGGAAGTGTAGTTCTGGTTGAAGACCATAGTGCACCATCACCTTTTGAACAGAAGCGACAAATAAGGCAATGAGCGACAACTTTCGTGCGGGAATTATAGTCTTAATGTTGTTACGTCTTCGCTCATCACAAAAGGAAACCTCGTTGCTCTTAATTCCATCTTCCATCTTGCTCGTTACGTTAGTTTGCAATCCATACTAGTACCCGAACTTCTATAATAACTGCGTCCCAACTTACCCAGTTCACCTTAGGGGTGATTATTCACACGTTGCTGAGCCATGCAAGCTACACAAGGCGGCGTTGAGATCTCCTTCCATCAACATAGCCTCTACTTCAATGATCTATGACCATTTCCAATAATAGAGCATCCATCGGTGAAGTTAATCTCCTGAAACAGGGCATGCAATCTAGGAGACTTTCAATCATCACCTAGTTCCTAATCAATATCCATGCTTTCATATGTTCACTAGCGGAGCAATTCCCCAATAGTCCAGCAATCACATCCTTCCCAAAGGCGTCTAGAACGTCATTTATAGGGGCTGCACCTCTGCTAATTGTGCCATATTCGAATACACATCAGCGGATTCAAGCCATTACCGATTCAGCTCCACGGGGTTTAATAAAGATTACATGAATCTTGGAGAGCGGGGAAGGATTTGGCAGTGTTTTACCCTCGTATTCACACCAAAGATATCAACTCCCAGGCCCTATGGATTCTAGCAGATTTACTCTTTGATTTTATCAAACTCTCATGGTAAAAAATGGTTCTAGAGTGTTACATAGATCTATTGAAACCATACCTCAAACACTTACCGATTATCACAGAATTTTGCTAGCGTCCGAACAAATTATCATGAGATTTTGATAAACAAAGAAGATTGGTGCAGGAATGAGATACATCGATTGATGCAAGATTTACAACTAACCGGTCGTGGAGTTGGTGTCGGGATGCTTTTGCGTGGGTCAGTAAGCTTATCTTCTCTTCTTCACTAAACTGCTTGTGATGAGCCTTTTGGAGAAGCCTCGAATCCTATCTTTTTTCCCCCAAAAGGGACTTGAGAATGATTTTGCAGGAGCTCAGCCTCAAACCTTTTTTCCCAACCTCTTTTCAATACCCCTTTTCTTCCTTTTTTATCCTTTTTTTTTATCTCCTTTCCTCCCTCTTTTCTGTTCTTCCTTTTCTATTTTTCCGTCCCCTTGCTTTTTCGTTTTTACTCTTTCTGTTATCCTCTTGTCCCCTCCCTTTCTCTCTTCGTTCTGTTTTTCCTTTTCTGTTTTTGTCTTTTGCTTTTTATTTTTTTTGTTTTTTCCTCTCTCTTTTTCAACTAGGTCCGCCACTCCTCATCCAATTTTCCTCTTTCATTTCCATTTTTCTCCCTCTTTGGTTTTTCAGTTTCACCTTTTATAACATAATTTTTATTTTATCATAATTTTTATTTAGCTTTTATATTTAAATGTTTTTCTCTTTTTCTTTTTCCTTCTTTTCATTTTATTTTTTTATTTTATTTTTTTTATTATTATTTTTTCGTTCCATTTATTTTCCGTTTTTTTATTTATTTTTTACCATTTTCTTGCTTCTCTTTTATTTTATTTTATTTTTGCTTTTATCTTTTATTTTTAATTTTTCTATTATTGGACTTTTCTCTTTTTTTTTCTTTCTCTTTTTCCTTTCTTTTTTTCTTTTAATAAACTATTATTTATTCACTACTAATTTAAGTGGGATCTCGGACATAATCGGGTGTTCACAATAACAATTAAACCTTTTAATCTGAAAAGCAGTTACCATATAAGTCAAGAATGCGTTCGTATAATCATCATTTTTCTTTATCAGAGCCAACTTATTTCCTTCAGCACTTATATTATTGTGACATGACACATACCAAAATTAAATCACGTTAGACACTTTTATAAAAACAAAAAAAAAACAATTTCTCCAAAACAATATTACTACATCATCCTCTTCGAGAGAAATTAGCATGTCGACTTCGTATGAAATATGGTTGCTCCACCTCAGCGAATCTTCCATAATTATCTTTGCATAAAAAAGAAAAAAAAATATCACATAACATAAGCATTTAATTTTTCAACTTTTTTATTTAATTAAAATAATTAACCTTCCACGAATTAGTTTGTGGAACACAAATATACCATTCCGCAAATTAGTTTCCGGAATGTAATTTTTTTACCATTCCATAAACTAATTTACGAAACATAAAAAATTACACTCCGTTATTTAATTTTCAGAATACATAATTATATTTCGTAAATTAGTTTACGGTGTGTCATTTTTTATGTTTCATAAATTAATTTACAGAATGTAACTGTTTCATGTTTCGTAAACTAATTTGCGGAGAACAAAAGTTAAATTTCACAATTTAATTTACGGAATACACTAATGAATTTCGCAAATTAATTTACGAAATGTTTTTAACCCTCCGTAAATTAATTTGCAGAATATAAAATTCACAACCCACCTTCATCTTCTCTGACGCTTCTCCGGCGCTTCTCCGGCGCTTCTCCAATCGTGCTTTCCTCAGCTCCTCCTCCAACCAACAACATCAGCTTAACTTACACTCAATTAACAAGCTAGGTTCATTTGGGCATCAAGACGAACTCCTTCAGCAATAAGGCGATAGAAATTTCATTTCATATTCAAATTAGACAAATAATATCATTACAGAAACTAGAGAGAAAGGCGAAGAGAATGCAATAAAATCACCAAAATTGGAGATCTTAGACCAATCAATAATGAAAACGAAAAACAGAAGAACCTTAAGAACACAAGAGATTTTGACGCCAAAATTTGAATTCAAATCTCAGAATTTTTTTGAAATATTTTTTTGGTAGATAAAAAAAATTAATACCAATAATTTAAAATATATTGATCATAGGAATCAAACAAAAAGAAAAATCAGACCAGAAATGAGCAACTTATACGCAAATCAAACAAGCTAGATTCATTTGCGCACGAGGACGAACATCCTTCAGTAATCAGGCGATAGAAATTTCATTTCAGATCCAAATTAGACAAATAATATCATTACAGAAACTAGAGAGAAAGACGAAGAGAATGAAATAAAAATCACCAAAATTGGAGATCATAGACCAATCAAAAATGAAAACGAAAAACAGAAGAACCTCTAGAACACAAGAGATTTTGGCGCCAAAATTTGAATTCAAATCTCAGACTTTTTTCGAAAATATTTTTTGGTAGATACGAAAAATTAATACCAATCAATTGAAATATATTGATCATAGGAATAAAAAAACAAGTTTGATAAAAATCAGACCAGAAATGAGCAAGTTATACACAGATCAAACAAGTTAAGTTCATTTGCGAACCAAGACAAACATGCTTCAGTAATCAGGCGATAAAAATTTCATTTTAGATCTAAATAAGACAAATAATATCATTGAAGAAACAAGAGTGTAAGGAAAAGTGAACACGATAAAAATAACCAAAATCTGAGATCATTTGACCGATTAAAAATGAAAACGAAAAGCAAAGACGAAGATGAACCTCAAGAACACAAGAGGTTTTGGCGCCAAAATTTGAATTCAAATCTCAAATATTTTGAAAATATTTTTTGGTAGATCTAAAAAATTAATATTAATAAATTGAAAGATATGGATCACAGGAATAAAAAAAAACAAGTTTGACAAAAATCAGACCAGAAATGAGCAAGTTATGCACAAATCAAATAAGCTAGGTTTATTTGCGCACGAAGACGAACATGCTTCAGTAATCAGGCGATAGAAATTTCATTTCAGATCCAAATTAGACAAATAATATCATTCCAGAAACAAGAAAGTAAGGCAAAGAGAACGTAATAAAAATAACAAAAATCAGAGATCATTTGACCAAGAAAATTTGAAAATGAAAAGTAGAGACGAAGATGAACCTCAAGAACACAAGAGTTTTTGGCGCCAAAATTTGAATTCAAATCTCAAATTTTTTGAAAATATTTTCGTTAGATCTAAAAATTAATACCAATAAATTAAAATATATGGATCATAGGAATAACAAAAAACAAGTTTGACAAAAATCTGACAAAAAATGAGCAAGTTATGCACAAATCAAACAAGCTAGGTTCATTTGCGTGTCAAGACAAACATACTTCAGTAATCAGGCGATAGAAATTTCATTTCAGATCCAAATTAGACAAATAATATAATTCTAGAAACTAGAGAGAAAGGCGAAGAGAATGCAATAAAAATCACCCAAAGTGGAGATCATAGACTAATCAAAAATGAAAACGAAACAGAAGAACCTCAAGAACATAAGAGATTTTGGCGCCAAAATTTGAATTCAAATCTCAGAATTTTTTCGAAAATATTTTTTGGTAGTTATGAAAAATTAATTCCAATCGATTGAAATATATTAATCATAGAAATCAAACAATACAAGTTTGAGAAAAATCCGACCAAAAATGAGCAAGTTATGCGCAAATCAAACAAGCTATGTTCATTTGCGCACCAGGACAAACATGCTTTAGTAATCAGGCAATAGAAATTTCATTTCAGATCCAAATTAGACAAAAATATCATTCCAGAAACAAGAGAGTAAGGCAAAGAGAACGCAATAAAAACAACTGAAATCAGAGATCATTTGTTTGATAAAAAATGAAAATGAAAAGTAAAGACAAAGATGAATCTCAAGAACACAAGAGGTTTTTGGCACCAAAATTTGAATTCAAATCTCAAATTTTTTGAAAATTTTTTTTGGTAGATCTGAAAAATTAATACCAATAAATTGAAATATATGGATCACAGGAATATAAAAAAACAAGTTTGACAAAAATCAAACCAGAAATGACCAAGTTATGCACAAATCAAACAAGCTAGGTTCATTTGCCTTTTTGACTTTTCCAAGGAAAATGTTTTTCCCAAGTTTGAATTTTCTTTTTGAGATTTAGAATTGCCTCAATTTGAATTTTTCTGGGCAATTGTTTGCCTCAGTTTTAATTTTTTTTTTTGAGATTAAGGATTGCCTCAATTTGAATTTTTGCTAGGCAAGTGTTTGCCCCAGTTTTGAATTTCGAAATTGAGGACCGTCTCAATTTGACTTTTCCGGGACGCCCCGGTTTGAATTTTCTTTTTGAGATTGAGAATTGCCTCGATTTAAATTTTTCTGGGAAAGTGTTTACCCTAGTTTGATTTTTTTTTTTTTTTGAGATTGAGGATTGCCTCAATTTAAATTTTTTCTAGGCAAGTGTTTGCCCTAGTTTTGAGATGATTTTTGAGAAATCGGGGATTGCCCCGATTTGAATTCTCTAGACAAATGTTTGCCCTAGTTTTGAAATGATTTTTAAGAAATCGAGGATTGTCCTGATTTGAATTCTTTGAGAAAGTGTTTGCCCCCGTTTTACTCTTGATTTTTTTTTCAGAAATTAGGGAATCCCCAATTTGAATTTTCTGGGCAAATGTTTGCCTCATTTTTGAGATTTTTAGAAATTTTTTTCTTTTTTTAAATTATGATTGGTTTGGGCAATTTGCACTAGTCTCAATTAGTTTTGAAAAATGAGTTATACAATGCTTGAATGACAAGAAGCTTATGTAATGCTTGAATGAGTGTAAGAGAATGAGATGTTTTAACTTATTTTTTTTTATGCTTAAAATGACTATTTGGTCAAATACCATGAAATGAATACTATGTGATGAATGCATGCCATGAGATGGTTAAAAAAACTTTAGAGTTCCATTTTTTATTTTTCTTCAACATTTTCCTTTCTTGACAACCTTATAGTTGGTATAAGGGAAACCAAGATTCAGGATGAGCTGGACTGACTCTATTCCTTGGCTTCTTGGTCAGCGTCGAAGTTTTCCTTTTTCAATATCTTTGAAACCCAATAGTGGCCAGCATCATTGGGTAAGACACACCTCATTTCATTTTGGTGGCATTATGGTTGGCAGGAGGATGACTCTTTGGGAAACAGTCATGCCATATTGCGATGATTAAGGATTCATCCAATTTGTCATGACTTTTCAAAATTAATCTTTTTTTTTTACATTTTTCACATTTCTTTGTGGCATGTGCACAATTGAAGTGTGCAAAGTGATTTTTTGGGTAACATGTGTTCTTTTACTAACATTATTGAACTTGCTTAAATCTTTGAGTATTATGATAAATTTTGCATAGGAAACTTAAGTCACTCATCCTCCTAATTATCTCCCAACTTTTCCTTTTCTTAAATGCTAGGTTTTCTCAAGATTTTTGGTTAAAGTTTTTGAAATAATGAACCATTAGAAATGGTTACGATCTCCCTCACTTTAACTCATGGTCATAAATTTTGGTCTTTTATGATTAACGGTGTCATGTTCCAAAATTAAGTAAAGGTAGTTTTTTACTCCGTACTTCTTAATTTAATTTGGTAATTTGAGTCACTAAATTGGATCGATTTTTTTCGTATCCGTAATAATGAAATGACGGACTCGCTAAATTTTTTAAAAAGAATTAAAATGATTATGGATTCGCCACCAAATTTGATTTTTAAAAGAAAAACATTTGGAAAAAAACTCTAACTTGAGGAAGAGTTCTAAGTTCAGGAGTCGGTTACGAGTAGGGAAGGTATTAGGCATCCTACTCGCCCATTCCGAAGAACGGTACCTTAAACTGAGTATGTGATTTTGATATTTTTTTAAAAATTGTTTGATCCCTTTAAATAGAATAGAAATAAATAGGTTTATGAAAAATAGTCAGACAGGACTTGATCCTACTCCGACGTATTCCCTGGTGTAATGAGAAATTCAAGGTTACGTAGTTCTGGTCAATAGACCTAATCTCTTAGGAAATAAAAGGGTGATTTCAGGCAGGATTGATTTTTGTTTTTACGAAATTAGTTACAACAAACAATTGTTTTAAAATCACGTGCTTGCAAAATTCAAATCGTCGTAAGCTATGTTTGGACCTACACGAATTAAAATACGAAATAGTAGAGAACACTGCCTATTTTTATTAGAATCTGTTGCGCAAATTTGAAAACAGACATTTTTTTTAACAAAATTAATAAAAAACAACGATTTTCTAAAATCACGTGCTTGCAAAATCCAAACCGTCGTAAGCCACGTTTGAATCTGCATGAATTAAAATATAGAATAGTAGAGAACACTATCTATTTGTATTAGAATCTATTGCATGAGTTTCAGAAAATTTGGAAACATTTTCTTTTAACGAAATTACTAAAAACAACGGTTTTTTAAAATCACATGCTTGCAAAATTCAAACCGTCATAAGCCATATTTGAATCTACCCGAATTAAAATATGGAATAGTGGAGAATGCTACTTATTCGTATTAGAATCCGTTGCATGAATTTTAGAAAATTTGAAAACATGTTTTTTGAATGAAATTAATAAAAACAGCGGTTTTCTAAAATCACGTGTTTGTAAAATCCAAACCGTCGACCGTCGTAAGCCACGTTTGAATCTACATGAATTAAAATACGAAACAATAGAAAACGCTACTTATTCATATTAAAACCTGTTACATGAATTTCAGAAAATTTAAAAAATAATAACAATAAAGGATTTTAAGCAACTTTGTAAGGATTGGATTGTTTGTTTGAAAAATATTCTTTATTTTATAAGGTATGTTGGGCCTGACCCAAATCAAATGTAAAAGAAAAATGGACTTGATTCATATTAGTTGAAAAAGGAATTAAGCTTGACCCAAATTAATTGTAAAAAGGAATAATATTAATATTTCTTGTTTTAGAATTTTGGTTTGATTTTTTGGGTATATTGACTTTAAATAAAATTTACTTTAAGAAAGGCTAATTTCGATTTATGAGACATATTGGGTTTGACCCAAGAAAACTCAACATTAATGGAAAAAGGCAATGAGTTTGACCCAAATTAATTGTTTGAAGAGGATAGCTTGAGTAGTATTATGTCATTTTATGTTAGTTAAATAAGTGGGTAGGTATTATTTATTTTTGTTCAAAACAGTGCTAGTATTCACTATTTAATAATTTAGCAGCTTGTTTTTCTATCATTGATCTTGGCCCAATTAAAGGGCGGCTAGCTTGATTTTAGCATGGCCCAACTAGCTTGATTTTGGCATAGTCCACCTAGCAGGCAGCATGGCCCAATTAAAGGGTAGCTAACTTGATTTTAGCATGGCTCAATTAGAAGGCACAACCCAATTTAGTATGGCGCTGCCCAATTAGCATGGCCTAGGCATCCATTAACGTAGCCCATTTTTGAATCAGCATGGCCCAATTGAAAGGAAACTAGCTTGATTTTGGTCCATTATGATATGCAGCCCACTGCTGCCCAATAATCATAAATTGGCATATGACGGAGTTTAAAATAAATGGCCGCATGCAGGAATTGAACCTGGGACCTAGTAGTTATGTGCAGTAAGCTAACCACTAAGTTTGGCTTCCAACTTAGACTTAGTATTCATGAAAATTAAATTAATTAAAACTAAAGGATCCACAAAATCACTTTTATTTTTTGCCAAAGTACATGCTACCAAGTGGCATTGACAAGTCACGGGTTTCCTGCATATTGAGTTGTCCACCTCTAGGACTTTGGTAAGTGTCTGATAAGTACCCAATAAGGCACTTATTTGGAACATAATTCAAGGAAATTACAAGTAGTTAGAGCTTAAAACACAACTAAAACATAAACAACGGCTAGAAAACTGAGTAACGTAAGCATAATGTGGAAAATGCAGTCTTGGAGCCTTTTGATTGATAAACTCTCACAAATTCCTGTGTCTTGATCCCTGAAAAATTGTTGCAGGATCCCACGTTGGAAACATACATGAATTCGCGTGGAACACATGAAGAAATAAAGAGACAGGAAGAAATCTTTCAACCACATCGCGTTGACAACGCAAGCTAAGTCGCGTTGGATACGCGACGGAACAGACCAGTACTTATGAAAGGGCCAGAACAGAGCAAGAAGGAGAATTGATTCTATCCATTATTCTGTCTCAAGAGCGAATTCCAGAGGGTAGAGCCGCCGTTTTCCTGGACGTTGGTACTGCCCCTAGCGAAGGAGAAAACCCTAGGATTGAGGAAGAAGGGATTCTACAGCAACCTGCCATGACCAAAACCTTTTCCCCCTCCTCTGTTTTCTTTCTTCTTTATTATGTATAACTGAGCCTCTGTTGGGGAAGGATGAAACCTTAACTGATTCTATGTAATCCAGATAATTGCATTTATTCAAGATCGTTTTTCGTTAATGTTGATTGTTCATCTCTTTACTTCATGCTTTATCGTTTGGCCACTCATAAAGTGAATCAAAATTCTTTCTCGCAATTGGAAAATTGGTTTAAGAATTGGAACTGGGATTGAATAACATAATTGTGAAGGCTCTAGGGATAGAGGTTCATAATTGTGAGGTCTTTTGAATTCTTGAATGTAATGCTTATCGCAAATTAGGAATTGCTAAGGGATTAGAATTCCTAATTTGCTGTAAGGATTGTTGAGTCATGGGAGTGACCTTCAATTACCAGTTGTGAATTCGATCTTCAATGTATGTTTATCTTAGGTATATGCAATAATCAAGGATTACATAGGGGAAGTTTTGGTGAAATCTAACCCTAACATTTTCCATAATTTGAATTCTCACACCTTTATATCAATTGCAGAGTGTTTGACAGTCCAGAATTAAAATTGAATTAGTCCTTGTGTTTTAGAATAGAATTCCAGATTGCGACAGATTCTGTGAATTCCTGTTTATTCTCGTTTGCGTTGCCTACGCAACCCCATAACTAAGTTCAATTAGTGGACTAGTAGGAATTCAGTATTTGAACCAAATCTCTGTGGAGACGATACTCTTACTCATTCTTTACTTCATAAAACGATATGGTGCACTTGCCTTCATACGTTTATACACCAACAAGTTTTTGGCGCCGTTGCCGGGGATTTGTTTTGCAATATTGAAAAGTACTACGAATACACTAGATTGAGCAATTCTGTTTTATATTTCTGACTCTGTTGCACACTGATTCTTTCTTCGGTTTAATCTTGTTTAACTTGTTTATGCGAGGTAAACAAGAACAGGAATTGATCTTTGAACCTGAGATTGAAAAGCTCGCAAGAAGAAACCGAAGGGAAACAAGGTTACGAAAGGAGCAACAAGAGCAACAAAGACTGCAAAGGGCCAACGAAGAAAACCCTGCACACTACTCAATCATGGAGGAACATCAGCTCAACAGGAGAATTACGTTGGGAGAATATGCAGTTCCAAATTCTGCAGGTTGCAGCGCCAGCATCGTGAGACCACCGGTTGCTGCCAACAACTTTGAAATTAAACCTGCATTGCTCCATCTCGTGCAGCAGGACCAGTTTGGAGGAAGTGAAGTGGAAGACCCAAACCTCCACCTCTCAAGCCTTCTCCAAATATGCGATACAATCAAGATAAATGGAGTCTCCGACGAAGCGATCAGACTAAGGCTATTTCCGTTCTCCTTAAGAGACCGCGCCAAGTATTGGTTGCAAACCCAACCAAGAGGAAGTATCACAACCTAGGAGGAATTGGTATCAAAGTTCCTCATGAAGTACTTTCCACCCTCAAAATACAACAAGCTGAGAGGAGAGATCTCCTGTTTCGCTCAGAAAGAGGGAGAATCACTCTAAGGCTTGGGAGCGGTTCAAGGAGCTCTTAAGGAAGTGCCCACACCATGGTTTCTCCGATGTTCATCAAGTTCATATTTTCTACAATGGAGTCAAGCCCGCCACGAGACTCATTATAGATGCCTCAGCAGGAGGATCCCTAAACACTAAAACTTCATAGGAGGCCATGGAGCTGATTGAAATAATGGCCTCCAATGAATACCAAACACCAACTGACAGAATCACTCCCAAGAGAGGTGTGCTGGAGCTGGACACACAAACTGCAATACTTGCTCAGAAACAAGCTTATCTCACAACAGCTGGAGGCTTTGACAAAACAACTACAGGTCTTCAACGTAGGAGTTCCCCAACCAGCCCAAGTCCTGAAATGTGACTTTTGTGGGGGTGAACACGAAAACGGATGCTGTGATACAGACGTAACAGGAAACCTCAGCCAGGAGCAAGTGCACTATATGGGCCAGCCACAGAGGCCTAGGTATCCTCCCTACTCTAACTCTAATAATTCCAATTTCAGGAACCAGAGCAACCCCAGGAGGAACGGGCAATATGCGTAGCAACAGTCCACTCACCAACAGACGACCCAACCACAGGACAATTCTGCAGATTTGGGGAATATACTCAGCCAATTTATGCAATCCACTCAAGCGTCCATCAAAAATTTGGAGAATCAAGTGGGACAACTATCTAAACAACTCATAGACAGAAACGCTGGGAGTTTTCCCAGTGATACAACAGTGAATCCCAAAGAGCAATGTAATGCTATCACAACAAGAAGTGGAAAGATGATAGAACCAAGGTTGCCCACAATACCAAAGACAACAGAGAACGTGATCATACGAGCCAATGATGCTGTTGATCCAGCAGACCAACCTCCCAGAATTGAAACAGAAATGTAACCCGGAGGAGAACCAGCAATCAGCCCAAAATCAACAGCAAAGGAGGTGCAGAAAAAGGACATCCACGACAGGCCAGTGCGAAAAAGCAAAAAGCAGCTATTTGAGGAGGCCGTGGCCAACGGGGAAAAGGCTACGTCAGCAACGTCAAATGTCTCATTCCCTCAAAGGCTGAAGAAACAGCAAGAAGAGCGAAAGTTCTCTAGATTCCTGGATATATTCAGGAAACTGCAGATTAACATACCACTAGTAGAAGCATTGGAAGAGATGCCCTCATACGCAAAATTCATGAAGGAGTTACTGTCCAAGAAGAGGAGGCTTAAGGAAGACGAAACTGTAGCTCTTACAGAAGAATGCAGTGCCATCATCCAAAGGAAGCTCCCTCAGAAGCTGAAGGATCCAGGATCCTTTGCAATTCCCTGCACCATTGGGAATTTGCAGATTGGAAAGGCACTATATGACTTAGGAGCTAGCATCAACCTGATGCCCCTTTCCATAATGAAGAAACTGGAAATTGAGGAGGTGAAGCCTACCATGATGTGTCTCCAACTGGCTGATCGATCGATTAAACATCCATATGGTGTTGTGGAAGACCTCCTGGTCAAGGTAGACAGATTCATATTTCCAGCTGACTTCGTAGTGTTGGACATGGAGGAAGATGCTGAAATTCCTTTGATCCTAGGGAGACCATTCCTTGCTACGGGGAGAGCACTTATTGATGTGCAGCAAGGGCAACTAATGCTGAGGGTGCAGGATGACAAGGTGACGTTCAACGTGTTTGAAGCCATGAAACACCCTGCTGAACAACCACATTGTATGAGGATGGACGCGTTGGCAACATTGCCACTAACCGCGTTGGCAACACCACTGTCAGCCCCTTTTGAAAAAGATGACAGTGAGTCTATTCTGGAAGGAGTACTCTGGCAAGCCAAAGACCTAAGCCAGGAGAGGGAAAAGGAGAACCAAGGTGTGGAGGAATGCATAGCCACACTTGAAGCTAATCCTCCCATAAAATCAGGTCCACAACCCTCTGAAGGTTTGCCAAAGGAAGAAGGAAAAGTGGGCAACCTACAAGCAGAATTGAAACAACTCTCACCTCACCTCCGTTATGCATTCTTGGGGGAAAAGCACACGTTCCCAGTAATTGTGAGCAACTCCCTCAATGAGCAAAAAGAAAAGAAATTGCTGAGGATCTTAAGAGCCCACAAGTCTGCCATTGGGTGGACTATTTCAGATCTGAAGGGAATAAGTCCTTCCTTCTGCATGCACAAGATCCTAATGGAGGAAGATTTTAAACCTGTCGTGCAGCCCTAAAGGAGGATTAATCCAACCATGAAAGAGGTTGTGAAGAAAGAGGTCCTTAAGTTATTGGATGCAGGTATTATCTACCCAATCTCCGATAGCTCTTGGGTCAGCCCAGTTCAGGTTGTACCTAAGAAAGGAGGGATAACAGTGATCCCTAATGAAAAGAACGAACTTATTCCTACGAGGACTGTAACTGGTTGGCGTATGTGCATAGATTACAGGAGACTTAACGAGTCCACCAGAAAGGATCACTTTCCTCTCCCATTCATGGACCAGATGCTGGAAAGACTAGCTGGGCATGCCTACTACTGCTTCCTGGACGGGTACTCTGGTTACAACCAAATTGTGGTAGATCCGAAGGACCAAGAGAAAACTGCATTCACTTGTCCTTATGGAATA
The DNA here is from genome assembly GCA_037954105.1 of Canavalia gladiata. NCBI lineage: Eukaryota > Viridiplantae > Streptophyta > Magnoliopsida > Fabales > Fabaceae > Canavalia > Canavalia gladiata. The sequence continues at coordinate 28,789,412 of CM075662.1, forward strand.
TTTGCATATCGTCGGATGCCTTTCGGATTGTGTAATGCACCTGCCACATTTCAAAGGTGCATGTTAGCCATCTTCTCCGATAGGGTGGAAGACTTCATTGAAGTCTTCATGGATGACTTCTCAGTGTTTGGCTCGGACTATGACAATTGCCTAAGTAACTTGTGCTGTGTGCTGAAACGATGCGAAGAAACCAACCTCGTGCTGAATTGGGAGAAATGTCACTTTATGGTGCAAGAAGGCATTGTGTTGGGACACAAGATCTCATCAAGGGGTGTGGAAGTTGATAAGGCCAAGGTGGAAGCCATTGAGAGACTTCCCCCCCCCCCCGGTGAACGAGAAAGGAGTGAGAAGTTTCCTCAGGCATGCTGGGTTCTATAGAAGATTCATCAAAGACTTTTCCAAGATCTCCAAACCATTATGTGACCTCTTGGTGAAGGATGCCGAATTCAACTTCGATAGAGCATGCATGAAGGCATTCAACACACTTAAGGAGCAATTAGTCACAGCGCCTGTACTTGCACCACCAGATTGGAGTCTCCCATTCGAGCTCATGTGCGATGCAAGTGATTTTGTTGTGGGTGCAGTGCTGGGACAGCGGAAGGACAATAGGCTACACGTCATATACTATGCCAGCAAGGTGCTGAACAGTGCACAACTGAACTACACAACAACTGAAAAGGAGCTACTGGCCGTTGTCTACGCATTTGACAAGTTCAGGTCATATTTAATTGGTGCCAAAGTAATTGTATACACTGACCATGCTGCCTTGAGACATTTGCTGTCAAAACAGGAGGCAAAACCGAGATTGATCATGTGGATCCTACTTCTCCAAGAGTTCGATTTCGAGATCCAAGACAGAAAGGGAAAAGATAATGGTGCAGCTGACCACCTGTCCAGGTTGCCTACACAAGTCATGGAAGATGAACAGATTTTGATCAACGAGGAATTTCCAGATGAGAAGTTGTTGGCCATTGCTGTTACACCGTGGTATGCAGATATGGCAAACTTCAAAGCCGCACAGATCATCTCAGTCGGATGGTCCTGGCAGCAAAGGAAGAAGTTATATCATGACAGTAAATTTTACTTATGGGATGAACCCTTCCTGTACAAACGAGGGGTAGACGGTATACTACGAAGATGTATCCCACATGAAGAGCAAAGGGATATCTTGTGGCACTGCCATAGCTCAGCCTATGGAGGCCACTTCAATGGAAGAAGGACAGCAGCTAAAGTGCTGCAAAGCGGATTCTTCTGGCCTACACTATTCAAGGATGCCAAAGATTTTACCGTTGCGTGCGATGCCTGCCAACGCAGCGGAAATATTTCAAGAAGAGATGAAATGTCCCTCACCAACATCTTAGAAGTAGAGTTGTTTGACGTGTGGAGCATAAATTTCATGGGGCCATTCCCTACCTCCTACTCTAATGAGTATATACTACTCGCGGTGGACTATGTGTCAAAATGGGTAGAAGCTATCTCTACACACACATGTGATGCTAAATCTGTAATAAGATTTCTGAGGAAGCACATTCTATCCAGATTTGGTGTCCCGCGCATTCTAATTAGTGATGGGGGGACACACTTCTGCAACAAGCAGCTAGAAGTAGTCCTGAGCAAATATGGCGTTAGGCACAGAATAACCACAGCATATCACCCACAGAGTAACGGTCAAGCTGAAGTTTCCAACAGAGAAATCAAGAGGATTCTAGAAAAGGCTGTGAATAACTCTAGAACAGATTGGGCAAACAAGTTAGATGACGCACTCTGGGCCTACAGAACAGCCTTCAAAACACCGATCGGTATGTCTCCATACCAGCTGGTTTTTGGGAAAGCTTGCCATCTACCAGTAGAACTTGAGCATAAGGCATACTGGGCAACCAGATTCCTCAATTTTAATGCTAACACATCCAGAGAGAATCGACTGTTACAGCTGCATGAATTAGAGGAATTTCGCCTTAAGGCCTACGAAAATGCAAAAATCTACAAGGCAAAGACCAAGCAATGACATGACAACCTGATCAAACATAGAGTTTTTGAACCTAGGCAGCTTGTTTTGCTGTTCAATTCCAGATTTAAGTTGTTTCCAGGAAAGCTAAGGTCCAAGTGGTCAGGTCCCTTTGTGGTTAAAGAAGTTTCAGACTATGGTGCCATCACCCTTGAAGATGTGGAATCCCACAGAAGTTTCAAAGTCAATGGTCAACGTGTCAAGCACTATTATGGAGGTGAAATCAGCAGGGAAAGAACTACCTGCACTCTTCCGCCACCTAATTGATCCTCAAACTGTCAAGCTAAGGACACTAAACAAGCGCTGCAAGGGAGGCAACCCTTGGAATTAGTTGAATTCATAGCTTAATTTTAGTATTATTTCTTTGTTTTGTTGTTTTTGTGGTTAAATTTTTTTTTCTTTCGTCTTTTTCGTCGCAGATTGAAGAGGAAACCGAGAAATTAAACGACAGGCATTAAACCGAGACAGAGTGCAACAGGGCAGCAATGCAAATTCAGCCCAACAATTGGGGATGCATGATCGCGTAGTACACGCCACGAGGGTGGGTGGCCAACGCAACAGCAGTTGAACAGAGCAGGAAAGAGAAGGGGAACTCAACAGTAACAATAAATAAATAAACCTGCATTAAGTTATCTGAACCGCCAACCAACCACCAGACCTTTCACAACCCCCGCGTCCAAATATAAAAGAACACCTAGATAACCAACACTCCCATCAAAACCCAGCAGTTATCTCATTGCAACTCTTCATTTTCCCTACATAGATTTCCTGATGGCAACCCCCTCCAAGGCTCCAATCATGGCAGAAATGATGCAACTATTTCAATCTCCAGAGAATGAGGCTAGATACAAAACGCTCAAGAGAATCCCCATTGTGGGGGATAGGAAGCTGAAACTGCGCATGTGGGAGTTTACCAGAGTGGAGAATGAAATTACTGACAGAAAATGGGAAAAGCTGTGCAATCTGGTCGGCCAAGGATATGAAGAGATCACCAGAGAGTTCTATGCCAATGTGGCATTGACTGAAGCAGAGGACTACTATAAGTCCTATGTTCGAGGAAAAGTGATCTCTTTCACTGCACAGGTAATACGGGACCTGCTGGAGATCAGACCTCCCACAATTGGGTGCATGTACCAGCGTCACAGAAGCATCCCAGTAGACCAACCAGTATCATTGAGAGCACTATGCACCCCAGGAGTCAAATGGGAAGTGAAGGACAATGGCTCCAATGATGGGAAGTCCCTGCGCAAGGTTGACTTAAACCCGGTGGCCAAAATCTGGTGCACTTTTGTGCAGTCAAACCTGCTACCTAAGCTTCATTCCGACGAAGTAAACAAGAAACAGGCGGTTCTGCTTTGGACGATAATGACATCCTACGAGGTAGACATCGCCCAAATAATTGCTCAGGAGATAAAGAACATTGCGCGGAAGTGCTATGTTCCCCTAGGATACCCCAGCCTCATCACAGCCCTGTGTGAATCCCACGGGGTCGAAGTTACTGGTTGCATTCGAGTAGATCCCCATCCTACCATGGATAAAGATTACATTAGGCGTTACGTTCTCCACAAGGCACAGCCCACAACCATAATCCCACCAGAAATCTGCGACATGCTCAAAGAACAGACCGAGCGCTTGAAAGACTTACACTTCCTTGTACACCACCTGGGCAAACAAGCTGAAGTGACACGCAGAAATGTGCAGAAAGTCCATCTGGGGATGAAGGCCAACCGACAGCTCTTGGCAACCATCGGACGAAGGATAGGGATGACTGAAAAAGAACTCTCTGATGCTGAATAAGAGCTGGTACTGCAATGGACTGACTTAGAGGACGTCGAGAGCAAAGCGGAACCAGCAGTCACAACGCAAATGGAAGAAGACTGACTAGAACAAGAGGCACTCAATCTTGCAGCCTGCATGGTCAATTACATTGTCCTCGATGCACTTATCCAATCTTGAAGAAGACAACATTTTATGCTTATTTTGAAAGTTCTCTTTTGATCTAATTAATTTTTCAATTTCTTTCCTTCCCTATGTATAGTTTATTACTAATTATGAATCCAGGACTCAGAGTTTTGTGTTACTTAGATGGCACCCTAACATCAAATCTAGCAAGAAGGAAGAAAGAATGTAAGTGGCTGGAACACCTAAAACAAAAAGACTAGTAGTGTTGCCTACGCAAGAGAGCGAGAACGTTGCCAACGCAACTAGAGTGAGAGCAGCACCAACCAATTGGTTTAACAAGGAATAGCAATAAAACCTCACCCCTGAAAAAAAAATTATATATATATATATATATATATATGTATAATAATAACAATAATAATAAGAATAACACAAATATGTGTTATTAACTATTTCCCGCCAGGGGTGATGGATTTCAAACAAACAGAGCAAAGGGATGGTGAGAAGCAAGTTTGGGGTTACCCAAAGCATACCCAAGGTCAGAATACATGTGTGTACAGTGGCCACGTGGCCAACCTAGGAAAAGCCACAAGACAAGGAAGGTCAAAACTTTTGACCTAATCTTCTCTTAACGCGAAACCCTTCGTATCCCACACAACGGTTATATAACAATAGCAGGTAAGTAACTCCCTTCCACCAGAAATTCTAAAAGCCCATACTCTGTTTACCCCTCGTTCCCAACTCGAGAAGCAAGAACACAACCCTCTCATTCTCTCAACTCTAGAACAATCAAGGTATGAAATTCTTCTACTCTACTCTGGCATTCATTGATTTAATGGCTGCAAACTCCGTAGACAGAAGACAACCCAGATTTACTGAAGGGAGAAGATTCAGCATTACACAATACAAAGAATCCTGAACATGCATGTGCCATGGGTATTCGAGAAAAGGAGAAAGCATCCTCGGGAAAATAGAGTAACGGCAATGAACGCAATAACCTGAAGTCTCTCTCCCCCGAAACAAGCAGAAATCTCCACAAGCATGACGAAAGGTAATGAAACCACTGTTTCTCAACCCATTCGCTAACAGAGGATTCTTTTTCTTGCAGAATGGAATCAGCCTCAAGAAAAATGCGTATCAAGACAACCCCCGCAGCAGCTCTCCGAGGGAAAGCAAGGGCCGAAGACACCCACCGGTTCAAGTACGCCGACAACGAGGAACGATTTAACAACCTTAAAGGTAGCTCCTTCGTGGGGGACCGAAAAATCAGCCTGAAAAGGGGAGAGTTCCCTTCGATCACCGCGGAGATTGAAACCAGGAAGTGGCACAAGCTGTGCAACATGGCAGGGGAGGGCTACGAGGAAATAACTCGGGAGTTCTACGCCAACCTGGTGCTCACCAGGGCAGAGACAAGATTCACCTCATACGTGAGGGGGAAGACTATCTCTTTCAAACCCCAGATCATCAACGAGCTGTTGGGAGTTAACGTCTCAAGGAGAGACTGCAAATACAATGAGCTGAAAGATGCTCCGGTGAACAAGGAAGGTTCACTACAAGCACTCTGCATCCTTGGAGCACCCTGGGATGAAAAGAAAGATAAAACTGGAGAGGGGAAGTCACTGAGAAAGACAGACCTGTTGCCTATGGCGAAGATTTGGTGCACCTTCGTGCAATCCAACATCCTGCCCCTGCTCCACTCCAATGACGTAACCAAGAAGAGGGCTATTCTGGTGTGGGTGATCATGCGCTTCGAACCTCTGGATTTGGGCACCATCATTCCCCACGAAATGGAAGAGATTGCCCCCAAACCGAAGGCTTCTCTTGGCTACCCCAGCCTCATTGCTGCCCTTTGCCAGAGCCAAGGGGTAGCAATCGAAGGATGCACCAAGGTCCCTCCACAGGCCACCCTCAATCGAAAGGCACATACTCATAGAGCAGGAGCCAACTCCCCGCAGTGAACCAGGACCAAGCCTCCCACCCAAGGTGTATGAGATGCTTGCCGAACAGAAGGAGATGCTGCAAGCACAACAAGCCTCCAACCGCCAATTGGAAAGGCAGGTGGAGGGATTACACAAATATTTATAGAAAATAAACAGGAGGACAAAGAAAACCCAGCAGCTCCTTGAAAAAATAGGAAGACATGTTGGGTTGCCTGAAGAAGACTTCTCGGAGGAACAGGAACAACCAGGGCCGCCATGGATCAACATTGAGGACAACGAAAGTGAAAGGGGAGCAGCAGGAAGAAACGACATGGATGAAGATTAAACAAGTTGTAGTTGAAAATATTCCCCATGAAAGTGAAACCAGACCTTTAAACTTAGTCTGTAGGAATGTCATGTTAAGCTGTTAATCTATCTTGTAGTTCCCTTCCCCAAATTAGTCTTCAAACATTTTGTAATCAGGCAAACTTTGTATAAACCCTGTAAATGATATATGGCTTAACCACCAATGTGTTTTGATCTGGAAATACTAACTCTGACAGGGTATGTTCCTCATGTGGGCTATTAAGGTACTACACACTGATCGTACATAAAACTGAGTGCAAATCCTAACCCACATCAAAAAAAAGGGGGGGGGAGGAAGAAGGAACCATGCATAAGATGAAGAGACGGCGAGATTAACCAGCAATACTTCCAGCCAAGGAATACCATGCACTGTGAAAAAAATTTTCTTCAAGGAGGGAACAGTGTTGCCAACGCATGACTCTATCACATACTGGTGAGATCTCTCCAATCTATCTTAAACACTGAAGTATGCATTAAAATAATAATTGAAACCAATCACTAAAGGATTCAGTACTATCCGAGCACTGATATACTGAATATACAGAGTTAGATTAAATCCATATATACACTTGCATTCCACCCAGCTCTGTTGCCAACGCAACTAATCCATGCGTACCCAACGTAGCTGGGCTGAGTGAAGCACCACAGTACAATTCTCACTCATTTAAGCACCAGCACACAAAAAAATTCTGGGTAATTCACGCACTAAGCTCGCACAGTGCAGGGATAACCTACAACCCCTACACTCGTAACAACCTCCAATACCATCCCTCTTCCCTCTCCAATGAACATCAATTTTCATAGAACCTCATTCTCCAAAGCATGGAGAGATTGTACAACTCCTAAATGTTCATTGCATGATGCAGAATGTAGCATGATTAAATGAGAATTACTTTGTTGTTCTGTTATGGTTTGCAACAATTACATTGTAATGCATGTTCTAGGCTTACACAAATTGCCTGTGAGCGGTCGGGCCTCAACACGTAATTCTTTTGTGTGTAAGATCACAAATTGCTTTTCATTCCAGAACTTGCCCTGTTTCTTAATTGAAAACCAGTATCTCATGCTTGCATAAAAATGATTAAGGCATTTCTTTGATATGCACCTACTAGACCAAATGGCCTACCTTACATCATTGTCCATTGTTAACCCCTTGAGCCTTAGACCAAATTCTTGTATTTGATTAGCTCATCCCCAGTCAAGACTATGAAAAACCATGAATACACCTAGCCAAAGGAACTAAGAGAAAGTTTCTTGTATCTGAAGTTGAGCTTCAAACTAAATGGGAAATATTTAAGAACAAGCAACAGTTCTAAGTTTGGGGTTGCATGAAAACAAGCAACATCTCTGAGGGTGTCAGCAGAAATGTAATTGACAGTATATTTTAAAAAAAAAAAAGAGAGAAGAGAGAGAATTTGGACACCCAATTAAGGTAAAGAAACAGTGAAAAACAAGAAAACACTTCTGGGGAGGTTGATCTTACATCTCCATACCAATGGAAGGTGAAATTTTCAACATTCTCATAGTTCTTTGACTTAAATAGACCCTCTTTCCATATCCCAACCACCATTCACCTAAACCACGTTACAACCCATACCAAGACCTTTTGATTTATATAAGCATGTGACTCATAGGTGGAAATAGAGAATAGGGGCAAGCCTATGGCAATGAACTTCTGATTTGGTGATATAGAGAGAAACACCCAACCTAAACACTTGAGAGAAAGAGTGAAACACTTAACCATATGAGCGCTTGCAAGTCTAGGCCATGTTCCCGCAATAGCAATTAGTTGTACCCATAACATAAACACTGTTTTACTCGAGATTACAGGTTATATTCTGAATCTGTAAGTACCTCTACTTTATTCTTAATGCTTGATGAGGCATGTTAAAAAAAAAATTTAATTGATGCAAACTGGAGTGAAGAAGGGAGATGAGATGTAATCGAGGTAAATAACACGCATGCTGTAAGTTGTCCAAAAACAATTATGTTCCTGTAGTTTAATGCTTACTTGAGGACAAGCAAGAGTTCAAGTTTGGGGTTGTGATAAGTACCCAATAAGACACTTATTTGGAACATAATTCAAGGAAATTACAAGTAGTTAGAGCTTAAAACACAACTAAAATATAAGCAACAGCTAGAAAACTGAGTAACATAAGCATAATGTGGAAAATGCAGTCTTGGAGCCTTTTGATTGATAAACTCTCACAAATTCCTGTGTCTTGATCCCTGAAAAATTGTTGCAGGATCCCACGTTGGAAACGTACATGAATTCGCGTGGAACACATGAAGAAATAAAGAGACAGGAAGAAATCTGTCAACCACATCGCGTTGACAACGCAAGCTGACTCGCGTTGGATACGCGACGGAACAGACCAGTACTTATAAAAAGGCCAGAACAGAGCAAGAAGGAGAATTGATTCTATCCATTATTCTGTCTCAAGAGCGAAATTCCAGAGGGTAGAGCCGCCGTTTTCCTGGACGTTGGTACTGCCCCTAGAGAAGGAGAAAACCCTATGATTGAGGAAGAAGGGATTCTACAGCCACCTGCCATGACCAAAACCTTTTCCCCCTCCTCTGTTTTCTTTCTTCTTTATTATGTATAACTGAGCCCCTGTTGGGGAAGAATGAAACCTTAACCGATCCTATGTAATCCAGATAATTGCATTTATTCAAGATCGTTTTTCCGTTAATATTGATTGTTTATCTCTTTACTTCATGCTTTATCGTTTGGCCACTCATAAAGTGAATCAAAATTCTTTCTCGCAATTGGGAAATTGGTTTAAGAATTGGAACTGGGATTGAATAACATAATTGTGAAGGCTCTAGGGATAGAGGTTCATAATTGTGAGGTCTTTTGAATTCTTGAATGTAATTTTTATCGCAAATTAGGAATTGCTAAGGGATTAGAATTCCTAATTTGCTGTGAAGGATTGTTGAGTCATGGGAGTGACCTTCAATTACCAGTTGTGAATTCGATCTTCAATGTATGTTTATCTTAGGTATATGCAATAATCAAGGATTACATAGGGGAAGTTTTGGTGAAATCTAACCCTAACATTTTCCATAATTTGAATTCTCACACCTTTATATCAATTGCAGAGTGTTTGACAGTCCAGAATTAAAATTGAATTAGTCCTTGTGTTTTAGAACAGAATTCCAGATTGCGACAGATTCTGTGAATTCCTGTTTATTCCCGTTTGCGTTGCCTACGCAAACAAACTTGCGTTGCCTACGCAACTCCATAACTAAGTTCAATTAGTGGACTAGTAGGAATTCAGTATTTGAACCAAATCCCTCTGGAGACGATACTCTTACTCATTCTTTACTTCATAAAACGATAAGGTGCACTTGCCTTCATACGTTTATACACCAACAGTGTCTCTATGCTAATCATGGTACACAACTTTCAGTTTCTAGAACTCATAAGGGTTTTATAGTAACCAATATTGGGACAAGACCAATCTCTAAGAGCAATAATAAAAAAAATATAAATATCAATGACACTGCTATGTAACTATCTAACTAATTGAACCTTACTCCAGTGATTGCTAGGAACTAATCTATGGTCATGAAATTGAAGCTGAACCATTGTACAAGGCCTCTGATAGTTTATTTTCATGTCAAAAACATTAAGCATGATCACAAGTACTTTAATTGGGCCTCGCGAAGAGTTAGTGGATAGTGTTTTCTTGGATGCCATCACTGTAGCTGCACACTTCTATCATAGGGATAAATCTGCATAATCATGAAGATTAAAGGGGGCAGTGATGGCTTTAGAATGGTGAATTGGAAGGATTACCATTCCTACTAATCTTCCTATCATCATACACGTCATGTAGGCACACCATATGCCCAAGCATCATGCCATTTAGTTCAGCATCCAGGGTGAATACTGATTCTGAGACTACCATTAGTAGATTTGGAAAGCAGCAAGTCGGGAACAAGGCCAATAAGAACTGGAACAACATCAATTCCTAGTGCCTTGGTTTTCTTGCACTCGTCAATCTTTATCAATTCTATTGATATCTGCCTCGTCTTTTCTCTGGTTAAGACTATATAGCTCTATTTTGAGAACTCATTTGCGAGTTCATATCTGCAAAATTATGCAAATCCATAAATGCTTCTAACATCGTTTGAGCACAACAACTGTGACACTTACAGGTCTTATATGATTGTGGTTCCAGTAATCTCCGTTTCAATATGACTTAGCTTAGCATTAAATTATGGTAGTTCATGTCTGTATTCCTAAGCATGGTAGTTGGTCATCTGAGTATATTTTAGGAGAGGTTATGCATATTGTCCACTCCTATAGGAAAAATCTTATGTGTGAGAATTGTATCACTCACATCAATGACCTGTACTTATGCAGAACCTAATTTTTCTGACTATCCTATGCTCATCAATTATCACTTGGAAATAATATTAGTGGCAAACCTGATTTTGCAATTTCACTCTCTGATTCTCACGAGACGAAATCAAGCTCAGATTGAGAATATCCTCCTTGTTTCTAACAATAGATTCAAAACACAAGGCTATTCATATGTTTCCCTTATATTCTATCCGTCCTTACTCGATCAGCACTTAAATGGATCAAGATTCTCTCTCAGACTTAGTTCTACTGCCCCATCCTCCTAATCACCAATTGCACTAAGCAGTTTGCTAATACAATTATGTTTATTCTCTTATAGACCTTTGATCGGCTTTGCATTTGGCCTAGGATCTGTGTGTTTTAACTTAGTTAAAAATGCAATTTCTTTGCTCTTACTTTCATGGTGAAGCAGCTGAACTTAACGTCATAAAGAATAGTGTATGATTTCTTAGAAGGATCTCATAGCTTGGCTTTAGCAGTAGTGAAAACAGTATGACAATTATGGCTCACCATTACTGAAACTTCAATAGAAATGCAGAGATGCGCAATTCTTAGATCTATAGCAGATTATATATGCTGATTTGGTTAAGGATCATATGAACTAATGTTGATAAATGCAAGCATAAATCTAGATTGTGATTCAAAATACATTTCTATTATGTATAGAAGTAGTTGGAGCATTCAAGATCCTACCTGGTAATCTTGCTGAAATATGTATCTTTTGAGAGCTTTCGTGAATTATTTCTAAGGATTTGGAGTCAGAGAGGAACCAGAGCATGTTCTTTCTTTGAAGTTCAATAAACTGTGAGAGTGAGGGAGAGACAATTTTTTTGAGTTTTTGTAAAAGCTCCTTGCCAGAGAAGAAAATCAAGGTCCCTTGCATTTTTGCATTTCTTTCTTATTTATAGGCCTAGACCAAATGACCCATTTGTAACTAACTTGGCCAAATGGCCATTTAGATCACCAAGACCTTTTAATTGAAATTTTAATCATCTTCTTATGCTTAGTTTTGGTCTTATCAATTAGATAGGGAATTATTCATGCCTTAATGAAATTTGAGACTCCTTCTTCCTTTAACCTTAAGCTTGGTTGAATGGCCTTATTGGCTATCTAAGGATAATTTTCACCAACTTTTCTCTCTTGAACTTTTGAATATTTGATTAAGATGCTAGTTAACATAATTTGTCTTTAAATCCATCAAAGTTTATCCATGGTCCATGGTCTTGATCATGATTATGAAGAGTTGGAATGCTTCCTTCATTTTCTAATTCCATAAGTCCAAACCTTTGTCTTTTATCCATAAAGATCCAATACTTTTTAAGTAAAGTTTTAAAATTTGTGACTTATCTTTTGAACTTATTGTGTTATGATTATAATTGTCTAGATCTAGATTTTTATTAGGATTCAAGTTCAAGACTATAACTTTTCATGAAAAAAAGGACAAGCTTGCACCTTTAAAGAGAAAGTGATCACACATCATCATTTTTAGCCCAAACAAGTTAGGATTCACAAGATCTACTCTAAGTTATAATTATCCTTCACTTGAGCATCTTCCACTACCTAAACAAAATATCTCAAATCTGCCGAAAACATTTAAAAATCAACATTAAGAAATTTTAACCAATTAAATTTATCTAAAATCACCAAGGAGCACTTTAATCAATGAAAACTTCTTGGCTTTCAAAAATCACTTAAAAATTTAATGATGCTTATTTAAAAGATCAAGGCAATATTAAGTAAGAAAGTACTCAATCACGTTAGATCCTTGGAGTTTAAAGAGGAGATCCACACAAACAAGAAAGAATAGGCAAAACACTTAACAAGAGAACTTAGAATAATTTAAAGATAGAGTTTCCTACTTGTGGAAGCCTTAAAATGGAAACTTGTTGGATTTTTTGATGGAGAGTCACCTCCTTTAAGGCCCACATGAATTTTTTGAAGAGGATTGATGAGGTTTTCTTCCTTGCCTAAGTTATAGTTTAAAATTCAAAAGTGGAAGTTTAAACTTTCTTAAGTTTTTGGCTTATGGGTGATTGAAGGTAAGAGTTCGATTTGTAAGGCTTGAATGAGTGTTTAGAGGAGTAACTTTTAAACAAAAGGGACTTCTTGAGTCCTTAATGAATTCAGCCACCTTTGGCCAATTTGGCATTAGATTTTTAACCAAGGGTATTTTGGTCAATTTATTTATAAGTTCCTTTTTTAAATTTAATTGTAAATTATGGATACTTATCCTTTAAGCCTAACCATAGTCTGCTTAATCTAACCATAGTTAATATAATCTAATCATAGTTAATTTTTAACTTAACCATGATTAAATTTTCTTTCTCTTCATAAATATTTTGTCTTTTATGACATTATGACATGGTGACTCATGATAGAAAGTCATTTCCTTGGTCAAATCATATAAAATTTCATGCTTGATGATAAGCTCAAGTTGCAGGTATCTATCGGCAATTTAGAGCCTACTTGAACTGTTAGAGACATTTTGGTCATTTTTTAAAATTTTTTCAAAAAAGTTTCTAAACTTCAATCTTAAGGTTTCTAATCCTCATATGGTTGTTCCTAAATTATTTCTAAGTCATTTACTATTTTTTCTATAACATTTTAGTCCTTATAAGAGCTAGGGTCTTTAGTAAGCATTTTCAGCAAAGTTTTTATCTTTCATTTGTTACTATTTTTTGAGTGATATTTTAGCTATTATTGGTGAGTTCTAAGTTTCTAGAATGTTTTCTACCTTTTTTTTTAGCTTCTTGCACTTCTTTGTTGTTATCTCAACATAGGGATATTTTCATTGTTTTATAAAAAGAATTCTAATTTCTCTAAATTTTCATTTCTATCTTTGTTTTCCCTCTTGTTAATATGAATTCATTAGTTATGGAGTTTACCATATAAATTTTGGATGTTACAAAAATGGTCCTAGATTCGTCGAAGGGGTGAGCCTTAAGCCTTAAACAAGAGGAAAGTATAGTGGATACTTGATTGTAGGTCAAGTTAAGTTATATGATTACTCTTTTGCATTATGGTTCTATCCCTATGACGTGGGGTAATGCTCCTTGATAGAGATACATAGTCCTTAGCGGTGGTATTTTTGAGATGCACTTGATGTATGTATAAGAAAGTGATACATAGGCTTTAGTGGTAGTACTTTTGAGACGCACGTGATGTATCTATAATATAGTTCTTTTGTGATGTACTTTTAAATAATGAAGTAAATTTTATTCGTAAATCTAAAATATGGTTTTGAGATGCACTCAATACTCGTGAGATAACCATGTGAATAAATAAATGAATGAGAGTGTAAAGGTAGCCTTCAATGAAAAACTAGATAATCTTTCTAAAATATTTATGTGAAACCCAGGGTAACTTGAGAATGAACTTAATTTAAAACTTTATCACAGAGTCTTTACTTCAACAATGGTGGTGAAACTTATTTTGTTTGGCTTATTATAACTTAAACGTCAAAGATGGAGGTTCAAGTTTAGTGTAGGTTTTGGTGTTGAAAGAGAAGTTGGAGTTTTGGATGTGTTTAGAGAACTTGAACAAGTTTCTAGAAGAATGTTAATAGAGAAAATTAGTCCCTCTTGGTATTCCTAAGCAAATTCAACCACTTAGAGCACATAGGTAGGGATGAAAGTGAACAAGGTCGTCCGATAAGGGCTTACGACTCGGCTTGTTTAAAGCCTAGCTCTACTCGGCTTATTTAATAAATAAATGGTCTCAGACTTGTTGAAAAGCCTTTTTAGATAAACAAGTCAGGCCTAAGCTTATAAAAAAGTCTATTTAACCTATTTAGGGGTGTATTTATATTTATATATTATATATTTATATTCATTTTAATATATTATATTTGTATAATATTTATTTTATATTTTATTTACATAATATTAATATATATATGTTTTAGGCCTATTTAATGGCCTTTTATCTTGTAGGTTTCAAGTTTGTAAACCTTTTTAATTAATTATTTATATAGATTTTGAGTTTATTTATTGATCTTTTTTGAAACGTAGGCTTTTAAACAAGTTTGTAGGTCTTGTGGGCTTTAAATCAGGTGAGACATTGATAGAAAAAAAAATGCCTTTAACATGTAACAAACCTAGACTCAGACCTCAAAATTTTTAAATAGGCCAAACTTGAACACTCAAAACCTAGCTCGACTCGGCCTACTTCCATTCCTATATATAGGAATAAAATTCTCACTTAAAAGCCTATTGTATGAAACTCTAGCATGTGTAGATTCTAAGTATATGGTCTGTTGTGGCGATGAGTTAACCTTAGAGTAATGTTGGAATCAAGTTACACCAGAACTATGCCGAATATTTTCTTTTACGATAGTGGTTTTTTTCAACTTTTACCCCTTCCTAACACTTTACATTACCTTAAGCTTTAATGCTTTAATGAAATTGGTTGTCGAAGAAAAAAGAAAGCTTACAAAGCAAGATGAACTTATACGTAAAAAAAGAAAATTTTTAAAAAATAAAAATTTTATTGAAGTTAAAACAAAAAATTTCATTGAAAAAGGAAAAAAAAATATACCCACAAAACTAAAAAGATAAAACTTGACGTGAGAAATTGAAAAAAAAATTAAAAATAATTTTTTTTACCATGTTCCACTTATTCTCATGCTTCAATATCCCATACTTCTTTAAATGTTACGAAATTGGAAAAAAGAAGCCTGTAAATGAAGAAAAAGGAGGAAAGGTGATAAAAGTTGTCATAATAATAATAAATATTATAAAATAAAATTATGTATAAAATATTAGTTAATTTTTAATTATATAATATTTTATGATGTTAGCATACTTTATTAGTTTAATTGATAAACTTTAATATTTATAAAATATCATTAAAAGTGTAAATATTTTAATATTTATATTTATATTTAATTTTTTATTATATTTATTTTATTATAATTATATTTTACTTTTGTTAACACAAAATTATTTTTTAAAATAAAATTATAAGATGTAGGCTAACAATTAAATGATTTCTAATGATTTAGTATGACTAGTATTAAATAATGAATACGAAAAATTAATATAAAAAGATTTTAAAGTGTTTATGTTTCTTTAAATATAATTAAGGATTTAATAATATAATAGATTTTTTAATATAATAATTGATTCTAAAGAAATCTCCAGAAATTTGTTCATAAATATCCTTGATATTTATATTTTGTAGGTTTTCTAAATATGTATATATTTAAAAGTTGCATTAAAAACTTTTAGAATATAATCTGTATGCTAGATTTGCCTATCTATCCACCAAATTAACTTTTTTATACTAAAAGGTAGATAAGTATAAATAGTGAAAGCGTGTCAGGTCAAGTAATAAAGAATTAGATAATTAATTTAAAATTTATTTTAATAAACACATATCATAGCATATGTATATTTTAAAATTTTAAATTTAAGTAAAATTCATAAATAAAAAGAATAATAAATATTTGTTATTATTATTATTAAAAATAATTTATTTTAAATAAAAATGCATTTTAAATATAATATTAGAGAATAATTAGTTTAAATTTAAAATAAATATATTAATATGCTAATGAACATTTGAATTTTCATTATGAAAATAATTATTATTATCTCAAAAATAAAAACTTAAGAAATGATAAAAACTACCGTGGTTCATTAATAAAATTTAATTTAATTTTAATCTGAATTCGTATAAATATTGAGTATGGGTTTAATTAGGATTTAGCCGTTTAGGTTCTCTGGGTTCAGTGACAGAAGCCACCACTCCTCTCCCTGCGGTGTCATGGATTCGGAAGGTGAAGACACAACGCACCAACTAGAGCCATTGCAGAAGAAGGAGAAGAAGAAGAAGAACAAGAAGAAAAAGGATAATCCACCTGAACCTGAACAGATTGAGGTTGACGTCGAAGTTGTTCGCGAGAACCCTAATAAAACGCCTCCTGTTATAGGTTATTTCCCTTCTGGCTTTGATCCGCAGAAGAATTACGGTGATGGTTCCGGTCCAGCCAGTTTTCAAGTTTACCGGCACAGGAGTATGCCTAAAAGGTTGCAGCTTGTGGTTCGCCCTCAGGGTTCTCCGGTGGAATTTGTTGGAAACAGTTATTCCGGTGAAGCTGCGGCTGGACACCGTTCCATGTACGCTCTTGGAGTTCTTGATAAAGAATCTCGGACACTGAAGATTGTGCCTATTGCCGGTAATAAGGTAAATTGTGAAGGAAAATGGTTTACCTTGCTTTTGAATGTTTCCTGAGTATGTTGTGGTGATGAGTATGTGTTATTCAGATATTCAGATTGGAGCCAAAAGTTAAAGGTTTGGAAGCTGTTGATACTGAGCCGGCAACTTCAACTATGGAAGAGCTTACCCCGCAGCAGAAGGCAGTGCAGACTACTGCTATGTGGGGAACAAAGAAGGAAATAGAGAAGGTATTTTCTAACTCATGTTTAACCCTTTTGCTAGTTGTGCTAACAACTACTACACAATCCTGATTTTGATATGAGAAGTTGATGTGGATGTGCGATTGATGAATACTGATATAAAATCTGTAAACTGGTTTTACCCTATCTGGTTTTGGGTAGCTTGGAAGGGAAGGTGGAGAACTGGGAGGAGAGCGAAATTAGAAGAACCATTGGTATAGTCCATCTTGTGGAACACTTAGCTCAGCAAAATTATTAATCCATCTTTGATACTCTTTCTATAAGATTTTATGCAGTTTATTCCACTTTACTGTTTTTATAATTTAATTGCCATCAATGTCTCTAAGAACATAAGTTATGGGAGAAAATCATACGTTAATGGTCTTACTTAATGGCTTTGGCGATATATATTCAGAATATGTTTTGCTGTTGAGCTAGTTCTGTTCTAGTTGCAATTTAATTCATATAACCTAAAACTCTTGGCTTTTCCAAGAGTTGCTTTTATCCCAACTTTTACAAGCCACTGGAATCTGGTCAAATGGACCTATACAACACAAGTTCTGTCGGCATGAATACAGGCTATCTGAAATCCTAACTCTGTCCGCAGAATCTAATGTTTTCAAAATAAAACCAGTCCCAGATGAGACAAGTACAAATTATGAAATTTTGACTCTTAAATTATACCTTTCTTTAGGTTTCTAACCAGATCCAGTCGTGCAAAAAAGAAATTAGGCCAAGAATCCAAGACATGAAGAATATATTTGGCTCAAAATTATCATTGTAGTAGGTGTAGATTGTGGAAGAAAAATCACCAAAATAGAACATTTACTGGTTTATGCTAACAGTGAAATTAGAGATGAAAATACAGGAATCATGTTGATATAAAACTCCGAAAGATGAGAATTTTGTAGAACATGATAGGAAAGTTTTTCTGGTTTTAGGAAATGAACAGAAATTGAACCTAGTTACCACCACAATTTCATGTTATCCTCTTGATTGTAATCTATCTGGCGAATGTTTGAGTTGGGTGTGTTAAACAAGACTGTAGATTATGCAAGGGCTTTTAAGCTAAAGAAGTCTTTACCCAGGGTTCCTTCCTTGAGTTGGATTAATAATAGTCTTGATGTCCTCCTTTTACCTGTGACGCTGTTGTGTGGCTGCGTGTGTGGAGCATGTAGTTTACTGCTTATATGCCATAGGTTCATGCCTGGTTTTGCATAGATGCTAGTTCTTAACTAATCTAGTCTCGTGCAAATTCCACTTAATGATTGTTTTCCTTATCATTGCAACTTAACTACTGATTTTTTTAATCAATGGTGGTTATAAGTGCACTTTATCCTCTAAAGCTCATCTGCTCACTTTAGAGGAGTGCATTTGTTATGCATTTACTTCATGTTAATTAATCTTGTGAGTTTTCCCTCACCTTTCTTATAATCTTAATAAATTTTATTTAGCTATAGTTATGTTAATAGGCAAGGATATTATAAATAATTTTAAGTGAATTGTGTCTTCCATTTGTTATCATTCAACTAAGTGCAGCTGACTTTCATTGGAATTGTTTAAAATTAATCTTGGTGAATCTGTATCCTTCTGCAGGCTAAAAAGAAGCAAGCTCTAAAACAAGATGAAAATCCAGATGCTCAAAAGAATCTGGATGTGAAAATGAAAAATGTTGTTGTAAACAAAAAGGCTCTTGAAAGTACAGAAGCTCATATTTCTCGCAATGTACCACCATATGATGCTTCTGCAACTGCACCTCAGGAGGCATATGTATTGGACAAAATCATCCTTAAGGGAGAATGGGATCACCTTCAAGACATTTATAATATTATACAACATGAGGAAGAAGCAGACTTCGGTGCCTACCCAACTTTTGTTCGCAACAGGATAGGGAGATTAAGGAAAATGAAGGTATTAATACAAATATAGCCTTTTTGCTTAAAAGCAAGAACTTCAGCGTTCCTAATTATTGGTCATTTTGAGCTGTCTGAGTTGGGAAGAATTGTTTTGCTGTAGTAGTGATACTCTATACTTGCCTATAGTATGGAAGGATAAGAAATGTTTTACACTTTTACTTTATCATTAATTGAGAAAAAAGATAATTTTCATCAACATTCTATAATTCTTGGTTAGGGGATGCTGTAAGCAATTTTTTATGAACTCCCCTGTTGTAGGTGGCCAATTAATTAACATGACTATCCTGATGCTATGGTGGTAGATGAGGGACCTGAACTTATTTATACTAATTTCAGTATCAATTTCTTTTTTTTTTAATGCTCTGCAAGTTCTAACACAGGTACCCCGATGCTGTAATATTATATCCATTATCAATTGTCTATGTTTTCAGGATGAGTCAGAGAAGAAGAAACTTTCCTGCATATTCTCCTACATCAATCATCTTATAAAGTTCAAAGATCAGCACTCCTTTAATGTTTTCTCTGCGAAGGGCCATAAAATCCCCAACATTCTGCGTCATAAGTTTTCAACAATGTTTGCTGTTTCTGAATCAAAAAGGCTGCCCCCTGAAAAGATTAATCTTCTCATTTCTTATGTCTTGGTGCTTACACTGTTCTCTGATGAATTCCGAACTGACTACACAGATATAGCAAAGGATCTAAGCATGAGTGCAATGCCTGTGAGACAACTCTATGAGCATTTGGGTTGCAAAATTTCTCGCCAGAAAGACATGTGGTTTGCCACACTTCCTGTCCCTCTTAAATTTCCTGATTTGAGGCAAAGGAAGCGAAAACGATAGATGAGTCACTTTTTGAGTCTTTTTTGTCATTCTCCGTTTCAAATCAAATAGTTTGCCAGTCTTTGGTGAGGTGATGTTAAAAATTGTTCCAACCCCTCTAAGTTATTTTGTATCTGCATAAACGGTGTTTGCTGTTTTGGTTATCAAGGAAGTGATTCTGAAATTAGCTTACTAAAATTATTTTCTTTATAGAGTAGTTATCTGTTTACTAGTGTTGAACAAGCTCTGTGTAGAAGATTCCTTCGTGTAAAAGGGGTGTAAATTTCAAACTTGAATTTAATATCCGTTTAATACAAAGTTGAGTAAAATTGATTTTAAACCGTTAAGAACATTTTTAAGATACATGCATAAATTTATTTGAATCATATTTTGCATTGAAAAATATGCGAGTTGATTCGTCAATGGTGAAATAAACATGCCTTAAAAATATGAGAGTTGATTTTTTAATGGAACAATTATAATTTATTTTAAGTAATTTAAAATATAATAAAATATTTAAATAATTTATCTTTTTGAGTTGTTTTTATAAACAAGTGTCATTACATATGAACAACCTTTTAAGCACTTTAGGGATGATCTTGTATAACAATCAAAAATCTATTTGGCTCCTTAATGCGGAAAGGAACATCAGAAGCAATTTTTCCGATGTGAAACCAATGTTAGTGTCCAAGATACTACAGCCTTAACAATTAGAGGGAAACCATCTAACTAAAACTGTTATTGGTTTGTAAATAAGCATCTTTTACTGAAATATTTGAAAGAACCACAATCCATTTTGCTTGGCTCTATCATTTTGATTATCTTAGAAGCTGTATTGCCTTCAACATGAAATTTATGGTAAGATAAATTTGGAAATATAGTCTTTTGTTGAGGCAGGGAGTGTGTAAAGACTCAGATTTGATCACTAAGACTGAAACTGAATCTAATGAACGTGGAAGACCATGGATCTTAAACCAAATCTTTCCATGTGATTGTACCACTGTTAAAAATATGATATAATATAGAAATAGAGCATGCTACTCTGGTTAAAACTTCCAAAGTATACAAAATTTTCTTCAAAGCCCAACAATGCCGCCTTCTTTGCTTGAACCCGAGAGGCATGATATGGTTTTGCACCAAATTTAAAGAAACAGCAAACTGGCTTTGTTATGCTTTCTTCTTCGGCCAAGAGTAAGAAATCCCATAATATATTTAATTGTATTTCTAAATAAGGACTTAATGATTACGTTGCTACTCTTTCTGCTCTTTTTAATCTTTCATTATTTTAGAAGTTTTTTGTTTTTTATTTTATATTTTAAAAAATATTTATTATTTGTTTTACTCATTATATCCA
Organism: Canavalia gladiata; assembly: GCA_037954105.1. Lineage (NCBI taxonomy): Eukaryota > Viridiplantae > Streptophyta > Magnoliopsida > Fabales > Fabaceae > Canavalia > Canavalia gladiata. Next base: position 28,810,462 of record CM075662.1, read on the forward strand.
TATTTTTTTATAAAAATATTAATTAATGAAATAAAGTAATTGATGAGATAATAAAAAATTACAATATAAACAAGGAATTATTTGAAGTCCCAAAAATTATTCTTTGAAAGAATAATGTGATGATATTTAGGGCCTCTAACCCCAACTCCTTCAATCCAACACCCATCCTCCTTTTTAATAGCCAACAGTTTATTATTACCTCTACGAACTGATAAGCTCCTATGAAAATAAGGAGTTTTCATCACCTTCCTTAAGCTATAGAATCCAAGCTTTTGGGGTAACATTGAGTCCTTATACTTTTGAAGTTCTTCTAGCTGCTTTTGCACTTTCCTCCTAGCTTCTAAAGTCTAAGTAATACTCATCCTTCCTCTATTAGCTCTTCCAAGTAGGGCAGCTAGTTGGTATGTTGTACAATCCTTTCATTCAGATTTTTATACATCTTTATTCCATTGTTTGATAAGTTACTTTGCTTGGAAGAGTTTTTTACTCAAACCTTGTTCCTTCCAAATTTATATCTGAACCAACTTCCAAACTTCTTTAATCAACTTAGGAAATGAATCCTGTTTTAATCAATAATTGAAGAACCAGAAAGGATGTGGTCCCCAATCCTGATACCCTTGGTGCAAGATAACACGACAATGATATCCCTCTAGGGAATCCATTGCAATGATTCTTTAGAGAGACGTTCCCATTCATCTGATATCAGGAATTTATCTAATCTGCTCATCAATGATCCTGCAACATTTATTCCCAAGAACCTCTTACCAGGAATAAAAGGTTCTAATAGCTCCATGTTTTCTATGAATGCGTTAAACAACTCCATATAGCAAGCATAATCTCTTTTTTTGCACCTTTCCTTTCATCCCAAGAGGGAATACTATTGAACCCCCTGCAACACACCATCTTCTTGCATCCCATGATGTTCAGAGTGTTTCTATTTCCCCCATTGACTTTTCTTACCCTCTGACGTACATGGGGAGTACACATTTAAAATATAACAATCTTCCACATTCTTCCATCTGACAACTATGTGGGCGATATTTCAAAAGGGACCAAGTCCCACATTGTTTGGCAAAAGGTCCTTGTTAGGCTTTATATATGGGGGCACTCATTATGCTTGTAGACAAGCAAGTAAGAGAGACATACCTTTGCGTATATGAGCTTGAGCCAACAAATAACCCTTCGTTTTCATTTTTTATCATTCAGATAATCTCTGATTTTGGTTATTTTAATTGCATTCTCTTTGCCTTACTCTCTTCTTTCTGAAATGATATTATTTGTATAATTTGGAATTGAAATGAAATTTCTATCGCCTGATTACTGAAACAGGTTCGTCTTGGTTCGCAAATGAACTTAGCTTGTTTGCTTTGCGCATAACTTGCTCATTTTTTGTCTGATTTTTCCCAAACCTGTTTTTTTTTAGTCCTATGATCAATATATTTCAATTTATTAGTATTAATTTTTCGTATCTACTAAAAAATATTTTCGCAAAAATTCTGAGATTTGAATTCAAATTTTGGTGCCAAAATCTCTTGTGTTCCTAAGGTTCTTCTGTTTTTCGTTTTCATTTTTGATTGGTCTAAGATGTCCAATTTTGGTGATTTTTATTTCATTCTCTTTGCCTTTCTCTCTAGTTTCTATAATGATATTATTTGTCTAACTTGGATCTGAAATGAAATTTCTATCGCCTTATTACTGAAGGATGTTCGTCTTGATGCACAAATGAACCTAGCGTGTTTGATTTGTGCATAAATTGGTCATTTCTGGTCTAATTTCTGTCAAACTTGTTTTTTGTTATTCCTATGATCCATATCTTTTAATTTATTGGTATTAATATTTCAGATCTACCAAAAAATATATTCAAAAAATTTGAGATTTGAATTCATATTTTGGGGCCAAAACCTCTTGTATTCTTGAGGTTCATCCTTGTCTCCGCTTTTTGTTTTTCTTTTTTTATCGGGTAAATGATCTCCGATTTCGGTTATTTTAATTGTGTTCTCTTTGTCTAACTCTCTTATTTCTAAAATGATATTATTTGTCTAATTTGGATCCAAAACCTCTTGTCTTCTTGAGGTTCATCTTCATCTCCGCTTTTCATTTTCAGTTTTTATCAGTCAAATGATATGTGATTTTGGTTATTTTAATTGCGTTCTCTTTGCCTTACTCTCTTATTTCTGAAATGATATTATTTGTATAATTTGGATTTGAAATAAAATTTCTATCGCCTGATTACTGAAGTATGTTCGTCTTAGTTCGCAAATGAACTTAGCTTGTTTGATTTGCGCATAAGTTGCTCATTTTTGGTCTGATTTTTCTCAATCCTGTTTTTTTTTATTCCTATTATCAATATATTTCAATTTATTGGTATTAATTTTTTGTATCTACCAAAAAATATTTTCGAAAAAATTCTGAGATTTGAATTCAAATTTTGGCGCGAAAATCTCTTGTGTTCTAGAGGTTCTTCTGTTTTTCGTTTTCATTTTTGATTGGTCTAAGATCTCAAATTTTGGTGATTTTTATGGCATTCTCTTCACCTTTCTCTCTAGTTTCTCTAATGATATTATTTGTCTATTTTGGATCTGAAACGAAATTTCTATTGCCTTATTACTGAAGAATGTTCGTCTTGATGCGCAAATGAACCTGGCTTGTTTGATTTGTGCATAACTTGGTCATTTCTGGTCTAATTTTTGTCAAACTTGTTTTTTGTTATTCCTATGATCCATATATTTCAATTTATTGGTATTAATTTTTCAGATCTACCAAAAAATATTTTCAAAAAATTTGAGATTTGAATTCAAATTTTGGCGCCAAAACCTCTTGTGTTCTTGTGATTCATCTTTGTCTCCGCTTTCTGTTTTCTTTTTTTATCAGTCAAATGATCTCCGATTTCGGTTATTTTAATTGTGTTCTCTTTGCCTTACTCATTTATTTCTAACATGATATTATTTGTCTAATTTGGAGCTGAAATGAAATTTCTATCGCCTGATTATTGAAACGTGTTCGTCCTGGTGCGCAAATAAACCTATCTTGTTTGATTTGTGTATAATTTGCTCATTTCTTGTCTGATTTTTCTCCAACTTGTTTTGTTTGATTCCTATGATCAATATATTTTAATTTATAGGTATTAATTTTTCGTATCTACCAAAACATATTTTCGAAAAATTTCTAAGATTGGAATTCAAATTTTGGCGCCAAAATCTCTTGTGTTTTTAAGTTCTTCTGTTTTCGTTTTCATTTTTGATTGGTCTATGATCTCCAATTTTGTTGATCTTTACTGCATTCTCTTCACCTTTCTCTCTACTTTTTGTAATGATATTATTTGTCTAATTTGGATCTGAAATGAAATTTTTATCGCCTTATTACTGAAGTATGTTCGTCTTAATGCGCAAATGAACCTAGCTTGTTTGATTTGTGCATAACTTGGTCATTTCTGGTCTAATTTTTATCAAACTTGTTTTTTGTTGGTATTACTTTTTCAGATCTACCAAAAAATATTTTCAAAAAATTTGAGATTTGAATTCAAATTTTGGGGCCAAAACCTCTTGTGTTCTTGTGGTTCATCCTCCTCTCCGCTTTTTTTTTTTTTCATTTTTTATGGGAAAATTATTTTCGATTTCGATTATTTTAATTTTTTTCTCTTTTCCTTACTCTTTTATTCCTACAATGATATTAGTTATCTAATTTGGATCTGAAATGAAATTTCTATCGCCTGATTACTGAAGCATGTTCGTCCCAGTGCGCAAATGAACCTAGCTTGTTGATTGTCGTATAACTTGCTCATTTCTGGTCTGATTTTTTTTTTGTTTGATTCCTATGATCAATATATTTTAAATTATTGGCATTAATTTTTCGTATCTACCAAAAAATATTTTCGAAAAAATTCTGAGATTTGAATTCAAATTTTGGCACCAAAATCTCTTGTGTTCTAGAGGTTCTTCTGTTTTTTGTTTTCATTTTTGATTAATCTGTAATCTCCGATATTGGTGATTTTTATTGCATTCTATTTTCCTTTCTCTCTAATTTCTAGAATTATATTATTTGTCTAATTTGGATCTGAAATGAACTTTCTATCGCCTAATTACTGAAGTATGTTTGTCCTGATGCGCAAATGAACTTAGCTTGTTCGATTTGTGCATAAATTTCTCATTTCTGGTCTGATTTTTGTCAAGCTTATTCTTTTTTATTCCTACGATCCATATCTTTCAATTTATTGATATTAAATTTTTAGATCTAACAAAAAATATTTTCAAAAAATTTGATTTTTGAATTCAAATTTTGGCACCAAAACCTCTTGTGTTCTTGAGGTTCATCTTCGTCTCCGCTTTCTGTTTTCATTTTTTATCGGCCAAATGATCTCCGATTTTGGTTATTTTAATTGTGTTCTCTTTGTACTCTCTTATTTCTAAAATGATATTATTTGTCTAATTTGGATTTGAAATGAAATTTCTATCACCTGATTACTAAAACGTATTTGTCTTGGTGCGCAAATGAACCTATCTTGTTTGATTTGCATATAACTTGCTCATTTCTTGTCTGATTTTTCTCAAACTTGTTTTGTTGATTCCTATGATCAATATATTTTAATTTATTGGCATTAATTTTTCGTATCTACCAAAAAATATTTTCGAAAAAATTCTGAGATTTGAATTCAAATTTTGGCGCCAAAATCTCTTGTGGTTTTAAGTTCTTCTGTTTTTCGTTTTCATTTTTGATTGGTCTATGATCTCCAATTTTGTTGTTCTTTACTGCATTCTCTTCGGCTTTCTGTCTAGTTTTTGTAATGATATTATTTGTCTAATTTGGATCTGAAATGAAATTTTTATCGCCTTATTACTGAAGTATGTTCGTCTTGATGCGCAAATGAACCTAGCTTCTTTGATTTGTGCATAACTTGGTCATTTCTGGTCTAATTTTTATCAAACTTGTTTTTTGTTATTCCCATGATCCATATCTTTCAATTTATTGGTATTACTTTTTCAGATCTACCAAAAAATGTTTTCAAAAAATTTGAGATTTGAATTCAAATTTTGGGGCCAAAACCTCTTGTGTTCTTGTGGTTCATCCTCCTCTCCGCTTTTTTTTTTTAAATTTTTTATGGGAAAATTATTTTCGATTTCGATTATTTTCATTGTGTTCTCTTTTCCTTACACTTTTATTCCTCCAATGATATTAGTTGTCTAATTTGGATCTGAAATGAAATTTCTATCGCCTGATTACTGAAGCATGTTCGTCCCAGTGCGCAAATGAACCTAGCTTGTTGATTATCGTATGACTTGCTCATTTCTGGTCTGATTTTTTTTTATTTGATTCCTATGATCAATATATTTTAAATTATTGGCATTAATTTTTCGTATCTACCAAAAAATATTTTCGAAAAAATTCTGAGATTTAAATTCAAATTTTGCCGCCAAAATCTCTTGTGTTCTAGAGGTTCTTCTGTTTTTCGTTTTCATTTTTGATTAGTCTGTAATCTCCGATTTTGGTGATTTTTATTGCATTCTATTTTCCTTTCTCTCTAGTTTCTAGAATTATATTATTTGTCTAATTTGGATCTGAAATGAACTTTCTATCGCCTAATTACTGAAGCATGTTTGTCCTGATGTGCAAATGAACTTAGCTTGTTCGATTTGTGCATAAATTTCTCATTTCTGGTTTGGATTTTGTCAAACTTATTCTTTTTTATTCCTACGATCCATATCTTTCAATTTATTGATATTAAATTTTCAGATCTAACAAAAAATATTTTCAAAAAATTTGATTTTTGAATTCAAATTTTGGCGCCAAAACCTCTTGTGTTCTTGAGGTTCATCTTCGTCTTCGCTTTCTGTTTTCATTTTTTATCGGTCAAATGATCTCCGATTTCGGTTATTTTAATTGTGTTCTCTTTGTACTCTCTTATTTCTAAAATGATATTATTTGTTTAATTTGGATCTGAAATGAAATTTCTATCGCCTGATTACTGAAACGTATTCGTCTTGGTGCGCAAATGAACCTATCTTGTTTGATTTGCATATAACTTGCTCATTTCTTGTCTGATTTTTCTCAAACTTGTTTTGTTGATTCCTATGATCAATATATTTTAATTTATTGGTATTAATTTTTCGTATCTACCAAAAAATATTTTTGAAAAAATTCTGAGATTTGAATTCAAATTTTGGTGCCAAAATCTCTTGTGTTTTTAAGGTTATTTTGTTTTTCGTTTTCATTTTTGATTGGTTTATGATCTCCAATTTTTGTGATTTTTATTGCATTCTCTTCACCTTTCTCTCTAGTTTTTGGAATGATGTTATTTGTCTAATTTGGATCTGAAATGAAATTTTTATCGCCTGATTACTGAAGTGTGTTCGTCTTGATGCGCAAATGAACCTAGCTTATTTGATTTATGCATAACTTGGTCATTTCTGGTTTGATTTTATTCAAACCTTTTTTTGTTTATTCCTATGATCCATATCTTTAAATTTATCGGTATTAATTTTTCAGATCTACCAAAAAATATATTCAAAAAATTTTAGATTTGAATTCAAATTTTGGTGTCAAACCCTGTGGTGTTCTTGAGGTTCATCTTCGTCTCTACTTTTCATTTTCATTTTTTATCAGTCAAGTGATCTTCGATGTCGGTTATTTTTATTATGTTCTCTTTACCTTAGTCTCTTGTTTCTGAAATGATATTATTTGTTTGATTTGGATTTGGAATGATATTATTTGTGCTTTGGTATGGACTACAAGGAGACTACGGCAGTACATGTTAAATTACACGACGTGGCTAATTTCTCGAATAGATCCGCTAAAGTATGTGTTTGAAAGTCCTTATGTGTCTTTAAGAGTTTCAAAATGGCAGGTTATGTCATCAGAATTTGACATCAAGTACATGACACGAATGTCAATCAAAGGAAGTGTCATCATAGATCATTTAGCTAAAAACCCTCTTGATGAGGAGAAACTTCTTTCGTCATAAAGTCTAGATGAGGATATATTAGTGGTAGAAGAAGAAGAGGTTGAAGATGACGAGTGGAGAATGTATTTTGATGGATCTGTTAACATCTATGGCAGCGGTATAGGAACAGTAATCATCTCACCAACCGATAAGCAATACCTTGTGACGATTGAATTGAACTTTGAATACACCAACAATATTGTTGAATATGAAGCTTGTGCAAGCAGTTTGTTAGCAGAAATCGATTTAGGAGTGAAGCAATTGAAAGTTTTTGGAGGTGCAGCCCTTATAATTTACCAAATAAATGGCGATTGGCAGACCAAAGATCCTAAACTGATCCCGTATCAAAAGTATTTGACTCAATTGATTAGCAAATTTGAAGAAATAAACTTTTCACACTTGACTCGAGATAAGAATCAATTCAGATGCCTTGGCCACATTAGTAGCAATGACTAGGTTGGATCTTCATACTGATGTTCAACCCATCCAAGTTAGGATGAAAGATAAACCTGTATATTGTGCTAATATGGAAGAGGAAACAGATGGGAAACCTTGGTATTTTGACATCAAAAAGTACATTCAAGAAAGAGAGTACCCAATAGGGGCGACTGAAGCTGTTAAGAAAACCATTCGGTTTGTCTATGGCATTTTTCATAAGTGAAGAGGTTTTGTATAAAAGAAGTCATGATGGCACCCTTTGAGATGTGTGGATGCTCGAGAGGCTCACTTGATCATGAATGATATTCATGAAGGAATATGTAGGACTCATGCTAATGGTCATATGATGGCACATAAAATTATGAGAAATGGTTACTATTGGTCTACTATGGAAGCCGATTGCATATATTATGTTCGTAAATGCCACAAGTGTCAAGTATATGCTAACAAAATCAATGCACCTCTATTCCTTTTGCACAACCTAGTGCCTCCTTGGCCATTCTCAATGTGGGGAATAAATGTTATATCATTCCAAAAGCTTCAAATAGGCATCATTTTATATTAGTGGCAATAGATTACTTTACCAAATGGGTGGAAGCATGTTCATATGCCAACATCACTCAGAAGGTGTTTATCAGGTTCCTTAAAAGAGAAATCATTTGTCGATATGGTATTCCAGAGAGGATAATTACAGACAATGCTCCTAATCTCAACAATGTAGAAGTTCAAAGACTTTGTGATCATTTTAAAATTAAGCATCATAACTTAGCTCCTTATCGACCACAAATGAATGATGCAGTTGAAGCAGCTAATAAGAACATCAAGAAGATTATTTCCAAGATGGTGGTGAATTATAAAGATTAACATGAAATGCTGCCTTACGCTCTGTATGCGTATCGTACCAATATACGATCGAGCACAGGAGTAACACCTTTCTCTTTGGTGTACGGGATGGAAGTTGTTTCTCCAATAGAGGTTGAAATTCCCTCTTTGAGAGTCTTAATAGAAGCAGAGTTAGAAGAGTCTGAATGGGTGAAGGTCGGGTATGAACAACTAAACATGATCAAGGAAAAGAAATTAGAAACTTTTTGTCATGGGCAATTGTATCAACGTAGAATGGCTGCCTTTAACAAGAAGGTTCGTCCAAGGAAATTTCAAGAAGGAGATTTTGTATTGAAGAAGATCCTACCAAACCAAAAAGATGCTCGTGGTAAATGGACTCCTAATTACAAAGGTCCTTACATTGTTAAACAAGCATTCTTTGGTGGAGCTCTAATCTTACAAGAAATGGATGGACAAGAATTACCAAGATCCACAAACACTGATGCTGTCAAGAAGTTTTATGCTTGAACGAAAGAAAAAGAAATAGCCTGTTAGGTTGAAAACTCAAAAGGGCAGCCTAAGCAAAAATTAGGATAAAAAAATTCAAAAAAAATCAAAGTTGAAAAAAAAATAAAAAAGAAAGCTCATTAGATCAAAAACTTGAAAAGGCGATCTAAGTAAAAGTTAGGACAATGAAAATCCCTGCAAAGTTGAAAACCCAAAAGGGTGACTTAGGCAAAATTAGAGTAGTTGAAAGGCGAACGGACGATGTTGCACCAAGACTTACACTGGGGAAAATTTTTGTCTCTTCTTATCGACAAAAATTAGATTTGAAGACTTGAGGTGCAGGATATAAGAAATGGCATCAAAAGTAACAGTGTGGTCTTCAGAAAGGGTCAAGATGGAATCAATTGATTAAGGGTCAAATGACTTATATTGGGGCAATTTTTCATAAAAAAATCATTTTGTTTGTTTCTTTTTCTTCTACCTCTATTATTTTGTTCTGGTTAATATCTCATGTATAGTTCAATATACACCAATAAAATCCAAAATATTTTTCTTTATCCTCACCAGTGTTTACCTTCCTGTCAAATACAATTTCATTCATTCGTTGATAATATTTGTTTAATTAATCGTCTCTAGTAAAATAATTAAAGTTAACTTTATGGATTGACAATACTGATGACAACCTTTCAAGTGGTCCAATCCAAGGGTTTCATTTTTGGATAATATATGAATGTGACTCAATGAAAATCATGGAATTGAGGATGAATGAGAATTGGAGATCATGAAACTAGCTCAATGATACGATGAAGGATAATGTTGTGAATAATAGTCTAATTGGTCAAACCTCGTTTTTCCAGGCTAGTTGATTTAGTCCTCTATACAAAAAAGTCATCTCTGATCAATTTACAAAGACATTCTTTTAACAAAGTTTTTATTTATCTTGAAAAAATTAAAAAATTCAATGATTCATGTTTGGTTGGTTTTACACATTTCTTTATTTAATGAGTTATCATAAGATACTCGATATACGTTGTCTTTACTTTGTGCATCTTTGGCCCATATCAAGTTGGTCTTCGTCATCATTATTGTTCATATTTGTCTGACCCATATCAAGTTGGTCTTCATCATCTTTACTGTTCGTATTTGTCTGACCCATATCAAGTTGGTCTGCATTATCCTTATTGTTCTCATCTGTACAACCCATATCGAATTAGTCTGAATTTGTCTTTAACTTTTGCATCTGCTTGACCCATATTCAGTTATCTACATGGCTTTTATTTTTCGTATTTGCATGACCCATATCCAGTTGGTCTACATTGTCTTTACTTTTGCATCTGTATGACCCATATCTAGTTGGTTTGCATTGTCTTTACTTTCGCACCTGCATGACTCATATCCAGTTGGTCTGCATTGTCTTTACTTTTGCATCTGCATGACCCATATCCAGTCGGTTTGTGTTGTCTTTAACTTTTGCATTTGCTTGACCCATATCCAATTGGTCTGCATGGCTTTTATATTTCGCATCTGCATGACCCATATCCAATTGGTCTGCATTGTCTTTACTTTTGCATCTGCATGACCCATATCCAGTCGGTTTGTGTTTTCTTTAACTTTTGCATCTGCTTGACCCATATCCAGTTGGTCTGCATGGCTTTTATTTTTCGCATCTGCATGACCCATATCCAATTGGTCTGCATTGTCTTTACTTTTGCATCGGCATGACCCATATCCAGTCGATTTGTGTTGTCTTAAACTTTTGCATCTGCTTGACCCATATCTAGTTGGTCCGCATGGCTTTTATATTTCGCATCTGCATGACCTATATCCAATTGGTCTGCATTGTCTTTACTTTTGCATATGCATGACCCATATCCAGTCGGTTTATGATGTCTTTAACTTTTGCATCTGCTTGACCCATATCCAGTTGGTCCGCATGGCTTTTATTTTTGCATCTACATGACCCATATCCAGTCAGTTTGTGTTGTCTTTAACTTTTGTATCTGCTTGACCCATATCTAGTTGATCCACATTACTTTTATTTTCTGCATCTACTTGACCCATATCAAGTTGGTCTATATCATCTTTATTTTTCTTATTTGTATGACTTATATCCAGTAGGTCTATAGTTTATTTATTTCTTTATTTAATTGCTTCTCGTTTGATCCATATCCAGTTGATTTGCTTTATATGTTTTTCTTCATTTTCAAGGTTATATTAGATTAACCTATGAAATAGTTTACTTGTTTGTAAATATGAGCTATTTTATTTCATTTATGCGTATATATTTACTAGAGAAATATGAATTTTTGGAAACAAAGAGAAATATATCTTGCATATGTTTAATCTTGGTGTTCTATTTTTGATGTGCAAAATTTAAAGTTCATATCTTTACTCGTTTTCTATTATAAGAATATAAGAAATTGATATTATAATATTCTTTAATAAAAATTAAGAGGGGCAATTGTGAACACTAAATTTTACCTATCACTTTTTTCTTTTTTTCTTTTTCTTTAGCTCAGAGAATATTTTGTATTAATTTTGTTTAGCTACACTATATTATTACTAATATTGTTATCATTTTATGCAATATTTTTTTTATTCTTCAATTATATTTTATTTTTGTCTTTAATTTCATTGTCCCGTAATTATTTGAAATATTTTACAGAATAAAAAATTTACATAAAAAAAGGAAAATTAAAATATTAGTTTTTATGTATCATACTTTATCTTCTATCTTTCGATTCCTCTCCTATATAAGTTTTTTTTCTTATTTTTTTTCTTCCTTCTACAATCTAAATAAATTGTATTCTATTTATTTATGATCTTTTATTTATAATTTTTAATCATTAATTAATTTTAAACAAGTATTTATTTTTATTATATTTTATTCATTTTTTATTTAGTTCCTATTTTATCATTACCATCAATTTTAATCTAATTAAAATTTTGTTATCTCTATTATATCTTGAAATAATTCTTACTTTATTAACATCACTGATCCTCTTCTAATTTTTAGTTTTAACTACTAGATTAATTTTAAGTTTTCATTTATTTTCAATTGTTGCTTATTTTTAATTTATTATTAATTCAATCATAATGTATCAAAATATAAAAATATAATAATTAAGATATATATCTTTTATACATATATATTATTTTTAATTTCTCATATATGATTTATTTATTTATTTTTGTTAAAGAAACCTTTCATCTAAATTAACTTACTCCATTATTCTTTTCACTATTATCATCATTACTATTATTATCAATAATATCATATTAATACTATCAATAATATTTTTTTATCTCTTTCTTAATTCAACATCCAATTCTTGCCTTGTTTATTTTATTTTATTATTTATTTATTTATTATTTTTTTTTAAAAAAAGAAAAAGGGTTTATTATGTTTTACTTACTACGTATTACTTATTTAATATGTAAATAATTTTCTTTTTATAAATTTTATTCTCTTTTTATATATTATTGTTACTATTATTATTTAGTTTACTTGATTATATTTGTTTAATACTTTATTCCTCATTTATTTTTTTTATTATTATTTATTTACTTCACCTTTATAACATATTCAGTAAGTACGGAGAAGGGAAGTGTCATAACCCTTACGACAAAAGATGAAAGCACAACTTATTATATCATATACAGGTGGAATAATAAGTATTATCAGCCAGCATGAGTTTAGCTGCAAATATCAACTCAGCAGAACTTTTACTGGAAGAAGAAATCCTTAAAATAGATTAGTACAATGAAGAATACTTTGGATAATTAGAGAGATAAACAATTTTGGTAACCAAATGACTAATTTAATGGATATTTGTAAAAATCAAAAGCCAAATTTTATAAAATGGAAAATAACTAAGAACAAAGAAGGAGGAAAAGGAATGGCAGCTTAAGAACGAGGAAAAAGATTCTATGGATAATCAAAAAAATAAAAAAGACAACCCTTTGAGAAGTAACTGAGAAAGAGGAAGAAAAGGAATCCAAAGTATAGCAAAGGAAGAAGTAAAAAATAGTACTCACAAGTAGGTGATCTTATCTAATGATAAATATATAATAGTATACTATTCTAAAAAAAGAATCATAAAAAAATAACTCATTTATAACAATACATAATCCATTATTCATAAGAAGTAAATGTAAGCCCCATTAATTTGTTTTCCTTTTTTTTTCTCACATATCCTATCACATCCATTGTTATTGAGTTACGTTATTCCTTTTACACAAAATAAAAAACAAACAAACCTTCCCTTTGTCCAACTAGAATCCTTTTATTTCTTTCCTTTTTTGTTTATTATTTATGCTGATTTACTTATTCAATAATACATAGTTATACATGACTAGGTGGGTTTTATATCTATTATAGTCGGTCTCTTCTTTTTTCTTCTTTTAAATCTTCGATTCTCAACTACTTTCTTTTATCTTTTTTTTCCTATCAATATGATAATATTTATTTAAGGTAGTGGTCCGCATTTTACAAAAAGAATAGACGACTAGGTTCTGGATGGTTTAATTTTAGGGGCTCTACCTGCTACTTCTTTAGGATTTTCTACTATTCTCTCCTCTGGGAGAAGGGGCTTCAGTTTTGCAGTTTTCCAGAGCCTCCGAAGACACTTCACCGAGAAGGACATCGCTGGTCCTATATTAAGCTCTGCAATAAGCGGAAACTCTTCTTCATCAATTGGAAAATTCAAGAACACGCTCATGTCTCGGTGAATTCTAGAGAAGAAGGAGTCTTTTCTTGGAGGAAATCTCTTTGAAGAGGAAGAACCTTTGTCGTGCTCTGCATCAACCTGTCAAAGCTCCATTAAGCAAAGAAGGAATTGGCCTCAGCTACCTCCAGGTTTTCTTTAATTTAAGCGAATTCTCTTATCTAAATGCTTTGCATGTATTCCTACAACTAAAATGAGATTTCAAATCGGGATGAATATTTTGTCATTAATTGTTACATTCATACCTTCATCATTGCATTGGATTCATAATGAATGATAAGCAGTGTAAATGAAATGAGGATTCAATTGTATCGGTGACAAGAGATTATTCAAAAGAATCTTGCGACTCGATTTTACTTGTGAAATTTAGCCACTGAAATGTCTTAGGGAGTTTTGTCTCTTTGCAAGACTGAGTTGCTTAGGAATTAACCGATGATTAATGATCGAGCAAGACACTATGGTAAAGTCACTAGCCGTTGGCCAAGTTCAGGTCTGTTAGTCCTTCGATAAAGGTTCATTTCTGTAGATACTGAGATAAGAATCGACCTTGAATAGAGAAACATAACTGAGGCCTGGGGTGTGGCTCAAAAAACCGATATCAAGTTTGGCACATGTGTATGCCTAACAATGCTAGCTGAATTCCTCACTTAAAATCTGAATCAGGTTCTGCTGTAATCTTTTAATTTATGCTGCAAACAGCACTTGCTTTCAGAACTAAATTCGCAGGACTTTTTTCATTTGACCATTGCATCCAAGAAATTTTTCTCACCAAGGAGATTAGCCTGAGTACACCAATCTGCATCTGCATAGGCCTTACTATTAACCCAAAACTGTGGATGTTGGGGAAATATTCAGCAAGATATCAGAAGAACCCAGGTTCTGCTTCGTGGGATGTGAATGCACCCCTCACACAAGCCAAGGCATCCATGATCTGTATGATTGGTGAACAGGAAGAAAAATTAACAAATACTGTAATTGCACATTAGACTTGAAGCAACAGGTTCATTTATACTCATAGCTAGGCATAATCTTGGTGACACTTAGGAGGGTCTCAAGATTAAACAAGATTCTTGACTTTGAGATCCAGCTCCTGTTAATTCCTTTTGAATGGAATGAGGATCTATATCAAGCACTTTGGTTGAATGAGTCTTGAGTTTGAAATTGCATTGAATACTCTGTGTTATTATGTTAGGAAGGAGGATAACCACATTCAACTTGGTTCATATCCAGTTAAGATCATGATTACAACTGTAGATCTACCTCTGGTGCCTATCAAAGAGGAGCAGGATGAATTTCCATTCAATCTGCAGCAGATGATTTACCCCTACGGGATTATCACATCTCCAAGCCTCACAGTAGCAAGTGACTCCATAGGTTCATATTTTGCACAACTGCAACTGCAGTTGAATTTGTAGCCGCGATCAAATCCCATAATAAGGCATGACAACCAAGAATTCAGTCTAAGGTCTGTTAGGCTGGATCCAGGTATTCTTATAACAGTAACATCTGTACCAATAATAAATCCAACAACAGTTCTTAAGGCACAATGTTCAATAGCCAGCCGTGAATGGCTATTCCCAGGAATCACAGGTTATGCAGAATGAAGCTACCGTCTTGAAGAGTAGACACAGAACCTGGTTGAAGCCACCAATATTCTTGCCAAACTCATCTCACAAACTATCATCCAAAAGCATTTTTGTCAGCTAGTGATGTTAGTTGAAGATGAGGCCTTCGGACCATGGCTTCTCGTCCTCAAGTTTAACTTATGATCTGCAAAAGATATGCAGGATCTGGTCTAGCTTTTGGTAACCATATAGGTGGATGCACTAGTGGCTAGTTTTGTGCACTCACCAATTGGCGAGAAAACTTGACCAGGAATTGTCAACTACATTTGCTCCTTGCCATGTTATGATTTTGGAAGGAAAGTAAGGTTGTGAATTCCACTGTGGCATAGGAGACATCCATTGATTTGCATATGAAATTTGAGAAGATGACCCACAGAATACAAGAGCAATTTCAAATGGTGTTAGCAGGACAAAGCAGATTTGCATTTGATACTGATCTTGATGACCAAAAGTTAGAGTTCCTCGCAGAAAATCAATCTGATGAGCAGAGATAGAATCTTTATGCTTGATTTTATATCTATGGTTGAGATATTGTTGTTTTTCTTATGAACTGTGGTTCTAATCTTGGGAGTGGTAGTTTGGTGAGGCCAAATTGTGACAGTCAAATATTAAATTCACTTGTTGCCAAAAAGAAAGATAAAAATGTTATTTCTCTCATTGAATGGTGTGGAATGGCAGTATTTTCCAATCATACTAAAGTACCTCATCCAAGTTGCTCATCCTCTCTGATCTCCAGTCAAGTGCCAAACCATAGCATTCACTTTTCATCAGAGAAATATTGCAGAATCATATACTGCGCAGGCTATGTTGTAATTACGAAGGAATAAAAAAGGAAATCTGAAATAATACAACCTGTAGAGATTCAGTCTTATGTTGCTAATTGTGAATTAGATTCAGCCCAAATGTCATGTAGGGATGTTGCTTGTGATAATGTTATTTCTGAAAAATTGAATCTGCTCCTATATCTAGAAAACTGACTATTTTGAGCAGCACCATTGGACTAAGAGCATTCCAAGACACTCTATACTCTGATCTTTGTAGTTCTTATGAACCTCATGAAGATGTGTCATCAGCTGTTTCAATTTTCCAGGGGCTAAATATAGAGAATCTACACAAAAGGTGCTAACACTTGGAGAAGACCCTTACAGTGGTTGTTCCAAATCATTTACAAGCCTTGGGTGCTGATTGTTCATATTTGAGTTTCGATACACATAATGGTGGCAGCAATTCTACAACCTCTGCAATTCTTATTTCTAATCATCTTTCTAAAAGTGGATTGGAAGAGAAGTCTAAAGTTGTAAATGATTCTTCAGCTTGGTGCCTGGATGCAAGTTCGGTATACCATGATGATGAACAGTTTGGATCCAAGATCCAGAATCAGATCCTGTTGAAGGAGCTACTGTCAATATTGCTACTAAGCTGTGGAGTAGGCTTCACAGGTGTTGTTGGTTTAGTCACAGACTTCATGTCATTTTGCTGAAAGTCCTCTGGAATATCCAACTGTTTCTAAGCTGGTGAATGCCATGCCAAAGCCTGGACCAAGTGTTCTCCATTATGTTATTTTCTATCAAGCCTAGATCTTCCATGAACAGCGGAATTTTGGTTGCTGATGTTGAAATATTACAACTGAATTGATTGTGAAAGATTCTATTGCTGATATGAATCAGGAGATGTGTTAAGAAAACCTAAAAGTCCAAAAACAGTTATTGGCTCTTTGGTTTGCCAGGAATCATGGCTCAGTTTAAACTCCTTTCTCTCTCAATTCTGTTCATAAATTTAGGACAGAAGGACAGTACCATCCTCCTTGTACCAGTTCTTATTCTGCTACTACTACCCCTGCACCAGTTTGGGTATCCATCATTCATAGCTAGTACCTGTTGTGTTCCTCATCAATTACTACAAAGGAAGCTAATGTTCTTGGTTTCTGCATTAGCAACTTTTGACAGGGGGGCTTCAAGGGAAATGAAGGGGTTAACGTCTGTAACAAATGATCACAAAAGTCTTAATTCGCCTGCTGTATCTAAGTCAAAGTCTTGCAGTGCTATCAGTACATGCACCACTCTTTGCGGCTAGCTACCACTTAGTTGATTCAATTATCAGTTTTGCTGGTTGATCACTAGATTTTGCACCCAGGTCTGATTGTGGTTTTCAAATGCAATCAGCTTTGGGCCATCATGATTCCGATACTTCGGTGAATAGGTAAGCTGTTTTTTTTTATGGTATCTGAGGTTGGTTATCAACCACGGCCTTCCATCCTTGTACCAGGATCACAGCACAACTACTCTAGCTCCAGTCCTGGTTCTGTAGCACCACCATTGGAAAGCTTCCCGGACCTTATAAGGGGGATTCCCAGTTTTCGGTACAAGTTTAATCCTTCCAGCTTCGGATTAGACATTGAAGGATCTAACTTGGACAGTACTTGCTTTTGCCCCATTTGTTTCATTTCCTACGGCAGTTTATATGAATTCACCTACCATAATTGGGCCCGTTGGCCGCGTTCTTAATTGGACCATGCCAATTCTAATTGGACCTACATCCATGATAAAATAAGTGGCTAAATTGTTAATTTTGGGATCGAATCCAATTCCTTTTTCAATTTAAAATCAAGTTTCAATTTTTATTTTAGGTTTAAACCCAATCATCTTATCTTTAAAATTAAGTTCCTTAAGTCAAACCCAATTTTTCCTCTTTATTTCGAAATCAGGTTTTTCTTGCTTAATTCGGGTTAAGCCCAGCTCCTTTTTTATCTGTCATTCTCAAAATTAAGAAATAATCCTGGATCTCACGTAATGAACTCTAAGTGCGAACTGGTAGTATATCCTACTGTTCGACATTTAGAAAGTCATATGAGTCGCAGTGCAACTCTCGCTTGCCTTCGGCTCTGTGCATATGTGGGTCCAGGAATATAGTAAAAATCAAACTTCAAAATGTATCTTTAAATAATCTAAGTATCACACGATGAATTCTAGATACGAATTGGTAGCATATCTTACTGTTCGGAGTTTAGAAATCATATGGATCCTAGTGCAGCCCTCGTTTGTCTCGGATCCTGTGCATATGTGTACTAAGGATTTTCTTTAAAATATTCAAAATAATCCACTTTTTCAATAGTCTTTAAAGGTCAAGCTTTCAAACCAAAATTACGTAACCTTGAGTTTCCCATTACACCAGGGAATACGTAGGAGCAGGATCAGGTTCTGTCAATCTATTTTCCACGAACCTATTTATTTTTATTCTAAACTAAAGGGATCGAACAATTTTCAAAAATATCAAAATCACACACTCAATTTAAGGGTACCGTTCTTCGAAACGGGAGAGTAGGGTGTCTAACACCTTCCCTACTCGTAACCGAATCCCGAACCTAGATTCTTCCTCAAGTTAGGATTTTTCTAAATACTTTTCCTTTAAAAAAATTTTGGTGGCGGCTCCACAGTCAAATTAAAATTCTTTTTTAATTTTAGCGAGTTCATTATTTCGTTGTAATTACGATTACGACTATAATATTATATATAAAAATTTTATACATTTCTTTTGATATATAACATATATATTAAATCCTTATTTTTTTAAGTTGTTTAAAATATATATCAGCTTTCCGTAATAATAATATATATATATATATATATATATATATATATATATATCTTTTTGTTGATAATGTGTATATTAAAAAAAATTTATGCATAAAATATATATAAGTTTTTTTATAATAATGTATATGTATAGTAGTTTTATACATTTATTTCTATTTATAACATACATTAGATTTTATTTTATTTTTGTGCTTCAAATATATGTAAGTTTTTTTACAATAATATATCCATATCCTTTTATACATCCCTTTTGTTTATATCATGTATATTAAAAGTTTTTATATACATTCTTCATGTTTATAATATATATATATATATATATATATATATATATATTAGATTTCTTTTTTTATATATTAGACATATTAAAATTTTATTTTTTCTATTTATAATATATATCTAAATTGTTTCTGTTTATACTATAATGTCAAGTCCTTTTTAGTCTTATATCATAATTTATTTCTAGATTTTAATACATATTTTTTTCCTTTTTTATAATATATATATATATATCAATATATAAATAATTTTAGTATTAGTTATATGTATCAATTCTTTTTATTTTATTTTATTTTTTTAATATATTTTAAAATTTGTTTCTTATTTAGGATGTATATACTATAATTCTGTTCCTAATTTAGATTAATCTCATATCTAAATAAATTGATATAAAATTTTAAAAAAATAATAATAATATTCTTCGTTTACCAATATATCTATTAGGTATATTTTTTTTAACATATTTTATTCTTTATCTTTAATTTTTTTATTATTATTACCATCATTGTTGTTAATAATATTTCTCATTTTATTGTTGCTATTTATTTTACTTGTATTCTTCATTCTTATTATATTATGTTTTACATATGATTGTTGGTTTTGTTTATATTCTCATTTTGGTTAATTGATCTCTTCCAATAGATTGTGATTGTATTAATTATTTTTCTTTATCATTATTAATTTTTGTTAATTTTATTATCATTTTTCCATGTCTAGATCTAAGGTTTATTTTTATTCTCTTATTTGTTTCATTTTTTTGTTATTATCCTAATCCTGGTTGATTTTATTACCATTATTTCAGTATTATAGTTATTAATATCATCGTCATTTCATTCCTCAAGTTATTGTGTTTAGCATGTTCATGATATTGTTATAATTCTAGTAAATTTCAACTTCCAAGAAAATAACAATAAGAAATGAATGTAAAAAAATGTATATATACAATTCTACCACTGTTCATCTTCTTTCGTAAATAATTTAATTTAATTGAATTTCATGTAAGAAGGGCAATTTAAATAAGATTTTTATTGATGGTATATCTTAGTTGGGAACATATGAGTTGTGACAATTTTATGATTCCTGATTCAATTT
The DNA here is from genome assembly GCA_037954105.1 of Canavalia gladiata. Lineage (NCBI taxonomy): Eukaryota > Viridiplantae > Streptophyta > Magnoliopsida > Fabales > Fabaceae > Canavalia > Canavalia gladiata. The sequence goes on from CM075662.1 coordinate 28,830,479, forward strand.
TATTTTTATAAATAATTTAACTTAATTCCATGAAAAAGGATAATTTAAACGAGGCGTTTTGTTATCCTTCTAACTGTACACCTGAGTGTGACAGCTTGCTGCCCTCAAAGTCTTTTTTTTTTTTTTATAAATTGTTAATATTAAAGTTAATCAACCAACATTTATTTAAGAGAATGACTTTGAGTTCCTCAATGCATCAGAGGATACATATTAAAGTCAAAATAATTTTTTTTTTCATAATTTTATTCTCATCTTAATTTTAACCATTAGTTAAATAAATTTTCTATTCATCGACTTTGTATTTAGCTAACTATTTATTTATTTGATTAATTATTTATTCATTCCTTCCAAAATAATTTGTGTATTTATTAAAGGAGTAAAATAAATAATTTTAAAATTATGACTAATTTGCACAAGTTGATTTAAGGTAACGTGATGGATGTAGTAAGGTGTTGTGAGAATAAGTTTTCACCCTTACATAAATCGATTTCCGAACTGATCTTAGTTTCATGAACCGTTCTTTTATCATTTTTATTTAAAATAAAAGATTTTTTAATTTTTATAATTTAAAATAAAATTGGTGACAGCTCCATTTTGTTTTCTTTTGATATTAATCTCATTTTAATTTATCGAGTTTTCTATTTCGATCTAGATCGTTACAATTATTATATTATTTGAATTTACATCTAGTAACAAAACTTTAACTTTGATATTATCTTTATTTGTAAATGTTTAAATTTTAGTTATATATATATATATATATATATATATTATTTTGCGATTGATGCATTTTCTCCTCTCTTCTTTATTAGTAACCTACACTTTTATTATCTGACTCTTACGTAATATTGTTACATTGACATGGGTTCACAGTTTAGAAAGAAAGATAAATAAAAGTTGAACGAAATTTTGACAATGTTAAGCCAATACTATCTAGAGACAAAAATTTGACTCTGTTATTGTCTTTATTCATTTACGTTTACACTATGATACGCCTTCAGTAGAAAACGAAGGAAGACTGTGTTGAGTATAGCTGAATGGGGAAGAATGATCTGTTTTAGAAACAGAATGTTATCTATGCATGAAAAAGGGCATAGCTTTACTTCCATAACCCGGCTATATTTCGATCAAAAACATAATTTAAATAGGGGTCTAAAGAATGGTATCAGAGCTTTGGAATTGATTAATATGAAACCTCTATCCCTTTTGTCTCTCATCCCTTTGTTACTTTCTTTGCTATATCTTTATTTGTTCTTTACATGCCTAGATCTGAAAAAATAATAAAAAGAGAAATCAGAACCATAAAACGAACTTTGAAAATATTTAATCGTCCTGAGAATCTAGATTTGGAAGTTATAAGAAAGTTAGAAGAATTATTGACATCTTTAATAGACGAACTTAATGAATAATTTAAAAAGAATTGAACGCAGAATATATGGAATTAATAGAAAAGAACTACCTGAAAACTCTTTCTTAGAATATAATACTTCTGAAAATTTAGATTGTTTATTTACACCTTTTATACTAGGAGGAGAAGGTGATAGTACCTTTAATCAACTAAATTGGATTAATATGTATTTAATAAAACAGTTTGGATGTTATATGGATACTACTATAAAAGAAAAATTAGAAAAATATGACTTAAAAGATATAAAGAAAGATTTACCAAAAGAATTAGAAGAAATAATTAATAACGAACCACAGAAGATAAAAATCAAACGATTAATTGAGTTTTCTAAACCCTTTGAACAAAAAATCTATGAATTAAAAGTAGATATAAAAAATAATAATAAAGATTTACAAGTAATAAAAGAAGATTTAAAATTAATAAAAGAAGTATTAGGTGTTAGCCAAATAGAGCCTATAATTACTAAACCTACAGTAAACATGATTAAAATATTAGAAGAAGTAGAATTAAATGAAAAAATAATAAGAGAACAAACTATGAATGAAAACGTAAAACAAAACAGAATATTAATAGAAGAAATTAAAAAAGGACAAGAAATTATAAATAAAAAACTTATGAACTATTTTCGACAAAATAGAAAAATAGAAAAAGTTCGATATGAAGATAAATATGGAAAAATAGAAGAAAAGGAAATAAAAGATATAGATCAAGTAGAGAATAATAAAGTAGCAAAACTAGCCTGTAAAGTAGGATCTGAAATTGATATATTACTAGAAATAATAAAGCCCAAAGAAGAAAAGATAGTTATGAATATGATGAGTGTAAATGAACATTACGATGAAGTAGAAGAATTAATGGAAAAAGAAGAAGAGGAACTAGACAATATTAGGATGGAATTTAAGGATAAAATAAAAATTCAAGAATATAGTGAATGACAAGTAAATATGGACTATGTGAAAGACGAACCAAAAAATAAAGGAACAGAAGGAACAAGCGGAACCAAAAATGGAATTGTAGTAGATGAAAAAATACAAGATTATTATCATAAAGAACCTTTAAGGAATTTTAAAACAAAATATGGAATAAATTATAAAAATCAAAAGTCTCCTACTCCCATGGAACAATATGAAACAAGAAATATTCCTACTACGGAAATTTGGTTGGAAATAGACTGTAATTCGGAATTAGAAAGAAGAACTGAAGAATAGAGTAAAAGCCAATTAATAGCCTTAATTAGTAAAGAAATGGAAGTAAGCATTTCTAGTATGTTAATTGAAGCTAGTTTTACAGGAAATGTACAAAATTGGTGGAAAAGTAAAACTCATGAATTTAGAGAAAATGTTACACAAGTAGAAGAACCATATAATAAAAGAAAAGAATTCTATGCACTTTTAATAAGAAGATACGAACAGGTATTAAGAAACAAATTTATGGGTCAAAGTTTAACATTAAATGAAAACACCCAAATAAACAAAACTAGAGAAAAATTATACCAAATAGAAATTTGTTCTTTAAACCCAGAACCATTAAATGGATACATTTGTGAATTTAAAAAATACTTTTATGAAGCAAGATTTGAAGATTATACAATTCAGAAATTTTATTTAGAAATGTTTTATAGAAAACTCCCTAAACTTATATCGGAAACCATTTTAATAGACTACAATAAACCATTTGGAGAAAAACCAGAATTAATGTCATATTTAGATACTATGGGAATAAGGGAATATTATTTAAGAGAATATTTATCTGAAAAACGTAAGCAAGCCTGGAGAAATATAAAATTCTATAAAACAAATAAAACGGTTTTAAGATGTGGAGAAATAGAAAAACCCACAAAATGAGGATGTAATTATAAAAGTATAAAAGGAAAACCAAAATATAAATTCAAAAAATACCCAAAGAAAAAATATTTTAGAAAATATAAATCAAGAAAGTTTTTCCAAAAAGGAAAAAGAAATATGAACTATAAAAAATATCCAAAACAGTGTAAATGTTATAACTGTGGAAAAATAGGTCATATAAGTACAGAATGTAAAGAAAAGAAAAATATAAAAAGAATAAATATTTTAGAAGTAGCTTATAAAAATAATTTAGAACCCATAGAATTAGAAAATCCCGAGTTTAGTGACACAGAAGATGATAAAATAGAAATATATAAAATTCAAGTCTACTCAGAAGTCGAAGAAGAAGAAGATGAAGAAGGAGAATATATCGAAGATAAAATATATGTAAATATGATGAAAAAAATAGATGAGTCTTCAACCAGTAACACTGAAGAATTCGAAGAATATGAAGAATTTAGAAATATAAATGAAGGTATAGTTCAAAGAAGAATAACATTAAATGAAAAACAATATAATAAAATAAAGGATATAAAATTAAATTTAAAACCAAATGAAATAGAGAATAAAGGATTTATGGAAAAGGTAAGTAAATTATTAAAATCAAAAAAATAAAATAAAAGCGCATGCGTAGTCTTAGAAAGAAAACACCCTATAGAATCATCACTAACAGAAGGAATACTAACAATACCTTTAATTAGTAAAAACGCTATTGAAAGAGAAATTGAAAAATTATCCTTTAAAGATGAAGTTACGAAAATTTATATAGCAGGAATACAATTATTAATAAAATCCTATTTTAAGGAAGGAATAGATTCACCAGTAGAATTACTAATAACTGATGGAAGAATAATAAGCAGTGTAAATGATAGTATTTTAGGAATGTTAACAGGAAATTTAATATATCAAAAATTAAAATTTACTTTAAATACTAACTTTGCAATATCAAGATCCGATGAACACATCGATCAATCTATTTTAATTTATCACAAATTAAGCGGAATAAAAATGTTAGAAAAAACTAAAACCATTAGTATAACGGCTATGATAGGACTAGTTTTTACTAACGAACATAATATATATAAAAAATCCCATGGAAGAATAACTATAGAAAAAATTTTTACCCCAATATTAAAAGAATTATCAGTAGAACAAAAAAAAATATCACACTATCAGAACAATTACAAATTGAATTAGATAAAACAATAAATTACAGAACAATAATGGAACCTAAAAGAATTATTACAAATGATGAATTAGGACAAAGAATGACAAGGGTAAACACACCCTCAGTGAATATTAATATAACTCCTAGACGAAGCTTTGATTATAGAACACCTATGAGTAGAACCAGATCTTTTAGTGAAACTGAAAGAAGAAACTTGTTAGCAGAAATACCAATAAATTATAACTTAGCTACCATTAAATCAGAAATTTATCAGGAACAAATATTGATAAAATTAGAAATAAAAAAGGATGCCATTTGGAAGGAAATACTAGCATCAATAAACCCTGAATTACCAAGAAGTTATATTGAAGAAGATATAACCGAAGATAATTTAGAAATAAAAGAAGAAGGTGTAACAACAACTTCAATAATAAGATTTAATAAAAGGGATACAAAAGAAATAAAATTTTGGATAGAAGAAAATACAAATAAAGAAGTAAAAATAATAATTGGAAATGATACATTGGAATTATTAAAACCATATAGAATACATAAAGATAGAATAATAATAACTATAAATTATCAAGCTCTTGTAATTCCAAGGTATCAATGAGTACACAATTATTTTATGTTTTAGTAAAATTCAATTATCAGACATATAGAGCTAGAAAATATCATGCTTTAATAGACACTGGTGCAAATATAAGTGTAGCTAAACACAATATATTACCACCAGAATTATGGAAAAAGAAAGAAAAGTTTTTAAAAATAGAAAGTGTAGGAAAAGAAATCCATATGATAGAACAAGAATCAAGAAATGTAAAAATACAAATAGGAGATTATGAATTAAATATAAAGGAATTAAATCTATATAATGAATCTTCATGTGATATAATATTAGGAATAAAATTTTTAAGTCAATATTATTCAATTCATTTTATAGAAAAAGCATTAATTTTAACAACTCCTTGCAAACATAAAGCTTGGGGCATAAGAATAACTAATCCCTATAGGAGAAAAGATGCAAATTTTCAAAGAAAAGAAAACAATAAAGAGGTACAATTTTTACCTAACACTAAGCCTATTGAAATAAAACAAATAATGGCAGTCTTAAACATACAAACTATAATACCTAAAACAATCGAAGAAAGAATAGAAAAGAATTTTAGCGAAAATCCCCTAGTACATTGGGAAAAATCTAGGCCCATGGCAAAAATTGAATTAAAAGACTATAATAAAGAAATAAATTGTAAACCTTACCCCTGGACAGGAGAAAATAGAAAAGAATTTGAAAAACATATAAATGAAATGAAGATGTATAATTAAATCAGAGAAAGTCAATCAAATTATTCCTCACCTGCAATGATTATTATGAATCATAATGAGGAAAAAAGATGAAAATCTAGATTAGTAATAAATTATAAAAAAATTAAATGACCTAGCAGTAAGAAATAGATACCCTATACCAAAAATAGATTTATTGTTTAATTTAATAAAAGGAAAAAACATATTTAGTAAATTCGACTGTAAATCAGGATTTTACCAAATAAAATTATAAGAAAGTAGTAAGAAATATACTGCTTTCAGCACCTCAGAAGGACTGTATGAATGGAATGTCCTTCCTATGAGATTCCATAACAGTCCAAGTATATTTCAAGAATATGTATCAAAGATGTTAATCTCTATAAGAAGTTTTGCTGTAATATACATAGATGACATATTAATATTTTCAAATAATAAAACAGAACATGAATATCATTTAGAATAGTTTGTAAATCTTATCGAAAAAAAAGGCTTAAATATATCACCTAAAAAAATGGAATTAAGACAAGAAAAAATAGAATTTTTAGGATAAACCATTACTCCAAATGGGATAGAACTCCAAGAACATATAAGTAAAAAAGTTTTAGAATTTAAAAGGTTAAAAAATCAAAAATATTTACAATCATTTTTAGGATTAGTAAACCAAGCCCGAAATTATATACCATATTTATCCAAATTAACCTCCAAAATATCGAAACTAGCAGGAGAAACAACTAAATGGGAATGGAATGATGAAAACGAAGAAATAGTAGAAAAAATAAAAATTTTATGTCAAAATTTACCAAAATTAAATATTCCTGCAAATAATGAAAAATGGGTAATATATACAGACGCCTCAGAAAATTGTTGTGGTGCTGCATTATATTATAAAGACAAAGAAAATAACGAACTTATAACTAGGTATGCAAGTGGAAAATTTAATGAATGTTAAACTAAATATTATTCTAATTGGAAGGAATTTTTAGCCATAATAAAAGCAATGGAAAAATTTGAGTTATTTATAATAGGAACAAAATTTATTATAAAAACTCATAATACTCAAGTAAAAACTTGGTTAAGCAAAGGAATAAAAAATCAAAAATTATCAAATAAAATGTTAATTAAATGGCAAACTGATATGTTTTATTATGATTATGAAATTGAGTTCATTAAAGGAAAAAATAACCTTGTTGCTGATTTTTTAAGCAGATGAAATCAGATAGCAGTATAACATAGACCAGTAAAGCTCCTCAGGAGAATACCAGTGATCCAAGTAATTCATATCTGGAACAAATTGGAATAAAATTCCAACTTATAGAATTAAATATGAATTTATGGACTAAACAAGTAACCGAAAATTTTACTAGAATATTTAACCAATTGGAAAACCTACAAGAAAAAATTGAAAAATTAGAATCAAATTCAAAAGAAAAACAAGCGGTTATTAATACTGAAGAAAAGAAAAGTTTTTCAGAAATAATAAAAAACCAAGAAAAAGAAAAAGAAAAAGAAATTGAAAAATGATCAACTTCAAAAAAAGAAGATCAATTTAAGATAATAGAAAATTTTAGATATTTAAAAAAACTAATTGATAATTTAAATCAATGCAATATAAATGTTGAGACTTTAAGTTATATTTCTCATTTTGCTATGAATAAAGTTGTAATCTATCCAGGAACATCCCCGAAACTTGTAAAGACTCTTCTTCAATTTGGACTAATTCAATCAATTTATCCTACAAGTATGGAAGAAATATCTGAATTGCCTGAACCATTAAAAAGAGCTGTAAAAACCTACTTTGGAATAATTAAACAACATAATGTATTTATCAGATGTTATTCAACTATTGCTCAAATAAATCCCGATAAATTTTATCATCCTATAAATTTAATAAGATTAGGAACCACTAAAAAACCTTTCGAATATGAAACCGAATTAAAAGAAATAATAAATGAAGAAGAAGATCTCCTAAGAACTATATGAAGAATTAGAGTACAAGATTATAATATAATATTCCAAGAAATGATACGAATAATTGCAAACCATGAGGAAACTGCTTGGGTATATTTCACAAGCCCAACAACTTTAATCTATTCATCTGGAAGAACCCCAAAAAATTATAATCAATTTAACCAATTTTATGATAAAATCAAAAGTAATAAAATGGAAAATCCACCGAATACAAAAAAACGAATCTGCCAAATATTATCTGAGTATCCAGTTCATCAATGTAATCATTGCGAAGACAATAAAGTAGAGAAAACAGCTTTTGAAGACCCCAACGTCGAAGTGATTCAAGACCTGTAAAGAAAATAGCAAGGACATGAATCTTATCTTCAAGAAAAAAAGGAACCGACAATGTAATCTGAAATCTTATCTCTTAGAACTGTACATTTATCTTTGCGAATTGTAGTTTTAAATTATCAAATCCAATGTAAGGGTCCTTGAGTTCCGACCTCTATATAAGAGAACTCATTTATCATTAATAAACACACTCTTCCATACAATCACTTTTCTGTACACTGACACCACTCTTTACTCTGAGTGTGAGGACGAGCACAAACAAATCTGTAATTACACGCTAAATCTGTAAGTTTTACAATATTTAATATAAGTAGCTAAACTCATAAAAAGGGATAGAGGCGGAGTATTAATTAATTTTAAAGTTACGATAACACAGTTTAGTTTTCTTATTTACATTATGATACGCCTCCAGTAGGAAACGAAGGAAGGCTGTGTTGAGTATAGCTGAAGGGGGAAGAATGATCTGTTTTAGAAACAGAATGTTATCTATGCATGAAAAAGGACATAGTTTTACTTCCATAACCCGACTATATTTCGATCAAAAACATAATGTAAATAGGGGCCTAAAGAATTTGGTTAAATATAGGAGTAATCAGACCCTCGAAAAGCCCACACAGAACCATGATACTAATGGTCAACTCAGGCACAACAATCGATCCAAAAACGGGTCAACAGATAAAAGGAAAAGAAAGGATGGTCTTTAATTATAAGACGCTGAATGACAATACCCACAAAGATCAGTACTCTTTTCCAGGAATTAACACGATACTCAAGAAGGTTGGAAATGCGAAGATCTACTCAAAGTTCGATCTAAAGGCAGGGTTCCACCAAGTAATGATGCACTTAGAATCAATACCGTGGACAGCTTTTTCAATCCTACCCGGGAAATTGTATGAATGGATTGTCATGCCATTGGGACTTAAAAATGCACCCGCAGTATTCCAAAGAAAAATGGACCAATGTTTTAAAGGATGCGAAGACTTAGTGGCTGTTTACATTGACGATATCTTAGTATTCTCACAAAATGAGAGGAAGCATGCTGCTCATCTCGACAGAGTCAAGAAATTACATTAAGAACTGACTGTCAGGCCATTATCTCGTTCCACAATAAAATGGCTGTCCACAAACCCTCCAGGGTTAGGTGGCTGAACTTTTTGGACTATGTTTCTGGCACAGGAGTAAAAGTAAATTTTGAACATGTAGAAGGAAAAATGAATGTTCTTGCCGACTCACTTTCTAGGTTAGTGACATGTCTATGCATGCAGGAACAATGTCCAGAGAAGCTAGGAAACGCCCTTCTACTGACAGAAGAAGCCCTCCAAATTCAGAAGGACCTAGCAGGAGAAGCTATGGAAGAAGAGGTCAATGGGATGAGGGAAGCTCTCGCTCTCAATATACAACAGTTCCTCAACTCAGTGTAGAGGACCAGCAATGGTCCAGAGGAAAGGGTAAGTCCTCAGAAAGCCAACTTACCCCAAAAACAGAGGTTTACACAACGCCCTCATAGTACTACAGGCGTTATGAAAAGATGAAAGAGACCTCAAACAAAGGACACATTATGAAGTACGGGCAGATTCAACTTCCTGTTCTAAGCCAAGAAGATCCGTCAGCATTCAGACCTTTACCAGATCTACCTGTAGACCTACAACAAAAGACGCTGCTAAATGCCTTATGGAAGGCATCAACAAAGAGAACCAAACATCAGGCGTTAAACGTCCTACAATTCTATTTTCCAGGATCATGACCCCCCCCTTTGGGAAAAGGATTTGCCTATTACGCTCTAGTCAGAGGACCTAGGAAAGGACTCTACTGTAAGTACTCCACACTGTCTGCAACAGTAGGGGAAAGCAGGAATTGCCATTGGAAGGGATTCTATTCCTTCACAGAAGCATATGAATACCTACTCGATTTCTGTAGAGATACAGAACAGATATATATCGAGGAAGAAGATCACCAAGGGTTAACTCAGGGCCTACAAGAGCAAATTGCAGAATTAACCGACTTAATAGCTGATGAAAGGGCAGAACTCTCCAGATTACGAGTAAAACGTTCGCAACAAGAGTCACGCCTAACTATACAGGCCGTCCCTTATGACGAATTCTACAGAAAAATGACGTTAATGTCATCATTTCGAAACAACTTCATGATGGGCCTTCTCAAGCAGGAGGGAACCAGATGTTATAACTTGATACACTCCCTGGCACAAGAACAACACTATATCCACCTACGAGAGCTTCAGATGAAGATCTTCGTAACTCCCGCTCTGAAAGAATTATATCCAAGGAATCGACTGCAGGGGTCGTGGATTGCATCATGCCAAAAGACAAAAGATTGATTTTTCCTGCTTATAAATACTATTCACCACTCCTCGTAGATGTTCAACTAAGGGGACCAGGATCTGCAAACTTCAGAGAAACACTCGATGATCTAAAGGAATACTACTGGAATGGGATGGTAACCACAATCTATCTCCATAGCCTTGTCGAGACCCCCATGCTTTTTGGAGAAGCGATTGGTCAGTGGATCGACGCATACAGAAGGAACATCTGTGAAAAATCCTATTGCACAATCTTTGTATATTCATCTTTCTCGCAATACGATATTTCCCAGCATCCTGGACCATCCTTTTCTACAAGGTGCACAGGAAGGTTTATACCTGCCTACAGACACCTTGTAATCTTACCTGTCCACCTTTGGAGTCTTCAGCATATGAGAATAACTGACATGCCTGAGTCATTGAGTAACTTACACCATTGCAAGAGAGACTTTCCCACGGTTTCATATGACCTTGTCAAAACCTTCCCTAGATCAGTATATGAAACCCAAATGTACGAGCAGACCGAAAAGGGAAAAGCCTTCTTAGAAACCAAGAAGGCCCAATTCGAAATACTTGAACAGAATAGTACAACAACTCTATGGGCCGAAGTTGGAACAATGGACCGTTTGATCCCTAGCCCAGTACCTGAAGATTACTCTCTTGATGACGTCTCAAAGCATAATTATCAATTCAGTCAGAAAAACTATTACAGTGGGACCGATGACGACGATGTATTCTCCTTTTGTGATGAGAACTAATTAGAATCCCTACAAGTGTCAAGTGCACAACATGTGCTACCTGTCAAAGGGGATACTAAAGTTGATATGGACTGTCGGCAGAATATAGTCCACAGAAGCTCATAAAGCTTATCTCTTCTACTTTTATGGACTTAATTATATTTCAAGTTCGTGTTTTATTGCTTTTACTTTCCACGGATTTCATTGTATTTCAAATCCGTTGTTTAGACTTGTCTATAAGTAGCGGTAGTTTCTTTGTTTCTGATCATCGAAAAACTTGTAATCACTACTATCAATAGAAAAACGAGAAATTTTTCTCAACTTCTGTGTTCTCTCTCTTTCTAAATTATTTAAGTTACTCTGATCTTGGTGGAGCATCCACTAGTCGTCTTAGATACTAGTTGGAGAGTTGATCCCCCGTCTCCCGCTGCCAGTACGCTCCTGCTCTGGTAGAAAGTACTGATCTTTGTGGGTATTGTCATTCAGCGTCTTATAATTAAAGACTATCCTTTCTTTTCCTTTTATCTGTTGACCCGTTTTTGGATCGATTGTTGTGCCTGAGTTGACCATTAGTGCCATTGTTCTGTGTGGGCTTTTCGAGGGCCTAGTCATCCGAACTAGAGGATATGATTCTTGGGTCGGAGGAAACGCGAATCTGCTAATCACCCGAAGGATGATTGGCAGACTCACAAATACAGACCACGCTGGGTTCAGTATAAATGTCGATAATGTCATCAACTACTTAACTAGCAGAGGTATTCATGCCATCCTAGGAATGACCCATTCCACAAACATCTTTGATGGACAACAGTGGACAATTGACCCCCCTGAAAGGGCTGTCACTACAATACCTCGAAGCGTCAGGACATGGCAAAGCTCAGATGGAGCGGTCCATCTACAATTTCGAAACTACAGAGAACGCCAAGAGACAAGGATGCAACAAGAAAAGAAGGATTTTGATGATGAAGACCTAGAAATACTTGGAGGGATAGAAACACCACAGGTAAACAAAAGGGAAACAGTACTTATGGCCTTCTCCAAAGAAGAAGAAGAACCTGGGTATACCAGAGCAGGAGCGTACTGGCAGCGGGAGACGGGGGATCAACTCTCCAACTAGTATCTAAGACGACTAGTGGATGCTCCACCAAGATCAGAGTAACTTAAATAATTTAGAAAGAGAGAGAACATAGAAGTTGAGAAAAATTTCTTGTTTTTCTATTGATAGTAGTGATTACAAGTTTTTCGATGATCAGAAACAAAGAAACTACCGCTACTTATAGACAAGTCTAAACAACGGATTTGAAATACAATGAAATCCGTGGAAAGTAAAAGCAATAAAACACGGACTTGAAATATAATTAAGTCCATAAAAGTAGAAGAGATAAGCTTTATGAGCTTCTGTGGACTATATTCTGCCGACAGTCCATATCAACTTTAGTATCCCCTTTGACAGGTAGCACATGTTGTGCACTTGACACCTGTAGGGATTCTAATTAGTTCTCATCACAAAAGGAGAATACACCGTCGTCATCGGTCCCACTATAATAGTTTTTCTGACTGAATTGATAATTATGCTTTGAGACGTCATCAAGAGAGTAATCTTCAGGTACTGGGCTAGGGATCAAACGGTCCATTGTTCCAACTTCGACTCATAGAGTTGTTGTACTGTTCTGTTCGAGTATTTCGAATTGGGCCTTCTTGGTTTCTAAGAAGGCTTTTCCCTTTTCGGTCTGCTCGTACATTTGGGTTTCATATACTGATCTAGGGAAGGTTTTGACAAGGTCATATGAAACCGTGGGAAAGTATCTCTTGCAATGGTGTAAGTTACTCAATGACTCAGGCATGTTAGTTATTCTCATATGCTGAAGACTCCGAAGGTGGCCAGGTAAGATTACAAGGTGTCTGTAGGCAGGTATAAACCTTCCTGTGCACCTTGTAGAAAAGGATAGTCCAGGATGTTGGGAAATATCGTATTGCAAGAAAGATGAATATATAAAGATTGTGCAATAGGATTTTTCACAGATGTTCCTTCTGTATGCGTCGATCCACTGACCAATCGCTTCTCCAAAAAGCATGGGGGTCTCGACAAGGCTATGGAGATAGATTGTGGTTACCATCCCATTCCAGTAGTATTCCTTTAGATCGTCGAGTGTTTCTCTGAAGTTTGCAGATCCTGGTCCCCTTAGCTGAACCTCTACGAGGAGTGGTGAATAGTATTTATAAGCAGGAAAAATCAATCTTTTGATCTTTTGGCATGATGCAATCCACGACCCGTGCAGTCGATTCCTTGGATATAATTCTTTCAGAGCGGGAGTTACGAAGATCTTCATCTGAAGCTCTCGTAGGTGGATATAGTGTTGTTCTTGTGCCAGGGAGTGTATCAAGTTATAGCATCTGGTTCCCTCCTGCTTGAGAAGGCCTATCATGAAGTTGTTTCGAAATGATGACATTAACGTCATTTTTCTACAGAATTCGTCATAAGGGACGACCTGTATAGCTAGGCGTGACTCTTGTTGCGAAAGTTTTACTCGTAATTGTAAACACCCATTTATGTCCGAGGCCCCCAATTATAAAGTTAATCAAGAAACTAAAACTAAGTTAAATAATAAACAGAAAGAAAATGGATGGAAAAACAGAAAATAGAATAAATAGAAAAATAGACGATAATAAAAATATATATAATAAATAATGAGAAAATAAGAAAACAGTTTTTTGGAAAAAATAAAAATGATAAATAAAATTAAAATAATAAAAAACAGAAATAAAATTCTTTAAAAATCTAGAAATCAAAAATAATAAATAAAGAAGATAAAAACAGAAAAAGAAAGAAAAAAATATAATCATAAAAAAATAAAAAACTGGATAAGAAAATTAAGATGAAATTAAAAATAAGAAAAATTAATATACGAAAATAAAAATAAGAAAAATTAAAAAATTTTAACAGAAAACAGAGTTTAAAATCTGAAAATATAAAACATAAAACAAAAAAAGGATTAGAAAATCTTCAAATATTAAAAAAAACAAAAAATAAAAAAAAATGAAAATAAAAAAAAACTGAAAAGAAATTTAAAATTCAAAAAAAGGAAAAATAGAAGTTCTAAAGAAAAATTAAAATCAAAATTAAGGAAACAAATCTTGAAATTAAAAATAAATAATTAACAAAAAATAATTGAAAAAAAGAAGAAAAGGGCATATTAATGAAAAATGAAAAAATAAAATAAAAACAGAAATAGTTAAAACAAAAACAGAATTAGTTAAATTTAAAACAGAAAAAGCGAGCAAAAAAAAAAAGAAAAAGAAAAAATAATAATAAAAAAAAAACAAAACAAAAAGAAAGGGGCATACATGCACGTAGAAGGAAAAAGGCTTAAGGCTGGTAGATAGGAGTGGGGAGGGACGGCTGGATCAAAATAAAGAGAAGGAGGAGGGGAGAAGATTCCGTTTTTTAGCTCTCTACTCGGGCTCGGAGGAAAAAAATCAAGAACGACCAGAGACAAAAATCAAGGAGCAAGAAGAAAGTTATTCCCTGAGTCTCGCCTAGAAGCTCTTCTCCAAAACATTCTCAAGGGGGTTACTTCGCTTGGAGCCAATTTACCAATTCCAGAAGCTCTCAACCTACCAAGCCAAAAAGGAAGAGGTATAAGCACGCCACCAATCCCATTTCAGGTTAGTCACATTATTTATGATTGATCTTGAATCAAGAACCTCGGGTGAATCATAATCAAGCCTGACTGCATTTATGTGATAATAAAGCAAGCTTGGTTTTTAATATAATTGGAAATTGGTTGAGACTTGATCTTGTCCTCACCATAGGATTCCTAAAAATCTGCTGTAAATAAATTAGATAGGCATCTAGTCTTGCGGATTCATGATACTTAGGAGTCGAGTTCAACAGAGAATCATAGAAATTCTCTACCCTCTCCCTTGACTCGTACAATCCCTGTAAACTCATGGGCCCAGGGGGTGCTTGATCTGGTTTGGTTGGGTACACACTGGAACTAAAGGTGATTGCTATTGGTTGAGTCGTCACTGCACTACTCATAAGGTTGCAATTGAAGAAAGTAATTCAAAGGTTCATGATAGGAAATGCTGATCGAGGAGTAAAGAGGTTGACTTCGTCAGGGGGGAGCCCCCACTCAACCTCATACTTTGTTTTCAGTTGCATACCCCTCCAGGACAAGATCCTAACAGAGTGATGAGGCCAGTGTGTCCCACGAAGAGGCCTGGTCACACCCACGTTGTCATAGAGTCCCAATTTTTGTGACTCTAAGCAAGAACAGTGATGTTATCATTACCGATTTGTAAGCATAAGTTTAAGGCTGATAATGCGGGATGCTAGAAGCCCCAATCAACGAAGTGGTCCAGTGGGTGAGTAAACTCCAACATACCTCAGATTTTAGGTTCGACTCTTGGAGCAACAATCTTCATCTCAAGGTTATCTCACAAGCATATGTTGTGTGGCATGCAGCACATTACCCTCAAAAGAGCTTCCTAGCACAGTGCCATGCATACTCTCCTTCTCCCTATTCGTATTGTTGCAATTAGAACCCATTCGATTTGCATGCATAATGCCCAGGGTCTCTGGTAATCCTAACCCCTTATACCTGACACAGTATGTTGATGGAAGAGTTTCATATCGATGAGCGCTCCATGTTAGTTTAGCCACGGGCACCCACAACCCTTGCAACCCGCTTGAGCAAGTGCAACACATACTTCATGTTGTGACTCATACAAAATGCAATTAAGCTGATGTTTGCCTAAGGCCCATGACGAGATAATGGCCACGATGTAACTAATATAACAGAAAAAGACCCATGCAGTTTACATGCAGGGTACGAGCACGCTACCATAAGAATAGGTTTTAAAAAAAATTTCAAACATAGAATGCTCATCCAAAAGCGTTAGCCCAATGGCGTGAACGCTGCTAGACCACCCCTTGGACATGAGATCAAACCTGGGGGGCTAATTTTCCCCATTTTAAGACAACCCCCTACCATGCACGCCACGTGTCCAAGGCCATTAATTTCTTAATTTTCCATTCTGCCCATGGTCATTCTCTCTAATTCCTATTCTGCAAATTTCCCAATCAGTCCTTGACCTTTTCTACAAATATCAAACATGCCCTTACATGGTGAAATTACCACTCAGCCCCCTAATCTTTCAATTAATTCCAAACAAGTCCCAAATTTCATAATACCCAAACTAACCCCAACAATTCCAAAATTTCCACAATTCATAAAAACACCATAATTATTAAATTTTTTCATAAAAAATTCTAAAAATCCAGAAAATTAATAAAAAATTCCAAAAATACAGAAATTAATAAAAAATTCAAAAATACAGAAAATTAATAAAAATTCATAAATTATAGAAAATTCAAAAATTACAGAAAATTAATAAAAAATTCAAAAATTACAGAAAATTAAGAAAAAATTAAAAATTACAGAAAACTAATAAAAAAATTCAAAAATACAGAAAATTAATAAAAAATTCAAAAATAAAGAAAATTAATAAAAAATTCAAAAATTACAGAAAATTAATCAAAAATTACAGAAAATTAATAAAAAAATTCAAAAATACAGAAATTAATAAAATATTCAAAAATACAGAAATTAATTAAAAATTCAAAAATACAAAAAATTAATAAAAAATTTAAAAATACAGAAAATTAATAAAAAATTCAAAAATTCAGAAAATTAATAAAAAATTTCAAAAATCCAAAAATTAATAAAAATTTCAAAAATTCCAGAAATTAAAAAGAAAAATTCTTCAAAATTCCTAAATAATTCATGAATTCAAGATTATCAAGTATTTTCATAAAATGTCTTAATCAATAAATTCCCTCCTAAATTTCTAATAATTATTTGTGTCTTGTCTTTTTTATTCATCGTTATTCAAAAATAAAAATCTTGTTTTGTGATTCTTAATCTCACGCGACAAACTCTAAGCACGAACGGGTAGCTTTTTCTACTGTTCGTTGTTTAGAGATTCGTATGGGTCCAAGTGCAGCCGTAGTTGTCTTGGGCCTTGTGCATATGTGGATTAAGGTCGCCTTCCCTTTTTACAAAATAAAAACCTTGCTCATTCTTATTCCACTATTTTCAAAATAAAAAATCTTGTTTTGCAATTCTTAATCTCACGCGACGAGCTCTAAGCAGGAACTGGTAGCTTTTTCTGCTGTTCGTTGTTTAGAGATTCGTATGGGTCTAAGTGCAGCCGTAGTTGTCTTGGGCCCTGTGCATATGTGGATGAGGATCGGCCTCCTAAAAATAGTTTTCAAAAACAGTCAAGCTATTTTTTGTTTTCCAAGTAGCTTTGAAGGTCAAGCCTTTGAGCACATTTCAAACACTCTTTCAAACACTTTCGAAAGTCAAGCTTTCAAAACATAACCAGAACTACTTAAGCCTTGAGTTTCCCATTGCACCAGGGAATACGTAGGAGCAGGATCAAGTCCTGTCAGGCTAACCTCCATCAAGTATTTATTTTCACTCTAATAAAAGGGATCAAACTATTTTCAAATAATCACACACTCAATTTAAGGATACTGTTCTTCGGAACAGGCGAGTGGGATGCCTAACACCTTCCCCACTCGTAACCGACTCCCGAACCTAAATCTCATCCAGGGTTTTTCCAAATCTTTTTCCCTTAAATAAAAATTTGGTGGCGACTCCACATCATCCAAAATCAACTTTTTCAAAATTTTAGAGAGTTCGTCGTCTCGTCGAAATTACGGTTGCGACAGATGGCGACTCCACTAGGGACCATTAGAGAGTCAAGCCCGATCAATTGAGTGTACATTATATTTGATCTCTTCCCTATTTGTTTGCACATTTTATTGCACGATTCATTTACTTGTTTATTTATCTGTTGTTTGTTTGTCTATTCTTTGTACAACCCTAGGATAGATGAATCATAAATTGCAATATATATCTGTACAATTTCCCCAATTGCAGGTATCCCAATTACTTGTGTGCCCCCATACACATTGCATATGCATTATCATGAGTGGGGCCCTATACCCGGGTCTGAGTGCAGCCTAGGACTAGAGGGATCTAGTGGTGTCACTTTGAGGCTTACGTCCTGTTTGACTATCACGAAAATCCCAGCTAGAGTGCGTCCTATTTGTAATGCCCCACAACTGATAGCTTTTTCTGCTGTTGTGGCTAGCATTGCAAACTGGAACTTGGCTTTAGTGACCTCAACACTCCAGGATTACAAACCACCTTTGAGAGGTTCATATAAAAGGCCATAGATCCCTAGGGCAGGTAACCCACATAAGAAGCAAAGAGGGCACACACCCCTTCATAATATGGTTCATATACACACGGACAATTATCATCCAAAATGGAAGCTGAAGATTGGGGAAATACAGAAATCAAGAAAGAAAAGTCAAACAAAAAGAAAAGAAATATCAAAACAAAGAAAAAAAAAGGAAAATCAAGGAAAACTAGAAATTTTTAGGAAAAATTAGAAAATAATTTCTAAAAATACTAAAAATATCAAAAGTTCAAAAGGAGAGAATGGAAAATTTTGAAAACCTAAAGAATGCTTTCTAGAAAGATTATAGCAAAACTAAAAAGTTTTTCTAAATGGTTTTTTAGCAAAATAAAAAATACCAAAACTCCTAAAAACAAATTTGTTAAAAATCAATAAATAAAACAACTCTCATTTATTTTCAAATAGTCAAACTTCAAATCTCTTAAAATTATTTGCATTGATTCATTCATTCATTCATGATCTAAAAAAAATATAGATTTCAAAAATCATTTTACACATTCACACTCATTGTGCATCAACATCTCTATCATTCACGTTTTGTTGCATTCAAATTATTTCACAAAAATTAATTTTTAACTTCACTAGAAAATTGGAGAAACACAGCTTCCTCGACATCCTTATAGAACTCGAGCACAATCAAGAATCATGGATGAGCTGGAGAGACAAAATGAGGAACTAAGAAATGAGGTCAAATCACTGAAGGAACAGATGACCAAGCTAATAGAGGCCATCCAGCAGTCTAAACAGAAAGAGGCGACGGAACCCTTGCCAAGAGAACCAACCGACCCAACACACCCTCCTGGCTTCACTCCACCATTAAACATACCTTCGCAAACAGAAGGGGTTCACAATGGGTTTCCTCATGGGTATGCACCCTCATACAACCAAACACAAACCCAAACACAAGCCCAAATACAAACCCAAACACACAACCTACCTCCAAATACCACTTCACAAGCCTACCAAGCAGCCGTTGGGGGAACGCACCCTATGTTCACCCAAAGGCCTCGCCCTGTATACATACCATCTTCTTATCCCCACCACATGCTTGAGGAATACCCAAGCCATCCTTCAACTAAGGATACAGAAAAATGGAAGGGTCTAGAGGACAGGATCCGGGCAATTGAGGGAAACGCTTATGAAGCCAAAGATGCATCTGATTTGTGCTTGGTCCCAGATGTGGTCATCCCTCCAAAATTCAAGGTTCCTGAATTCGAGAAATATCAAGGAACCAGCTGTCCAAAGAAACACCTGACTATGTACTGCAGGAAGATGTCTGCATGTACTTACGATGAGAAGCTCCTCATCCACTTCTTTCAAGACAGTTTAACCGAGGCAGCTGCAAACTGGTACACTCAACTTGAGCGGATACACATTTGTTCATGGAGAGACCTTGCTGAGGCTTTCACGAAACAGTATCAGTACAATACAGAGATGGCCCCCGATCGAACTCAGCTCCAAAATATGGCCAAGAAAGGAGAAGAGTCCTTCAAGCAGTATGCCCAATGCTGGCGAGAGTTGGCCGCTTAAGTACAACCTCCCTTATCCGAAAGGGAATTGGTCAGCATGTTCATGGACACACTCTAAGATCCTTTCTATGACAAGATGGTCGGCAGTATAACTTCTAACTTCTCCGATGTCGTCATCATTGGAGAAAGGATCGAAGGTGGCATGCGCCGTGGAAAGATCGTGCAAAAGCCCACGGGCGTAGTCAATGCTTCCAATGGGTCTGGGAAGAAAAAGACAGGAGAGACCTGCAATGTGGCTTCTAATCAAGGCCAATACATTCCTCAAATGGCACAGTATGGTCCAGCTGGCTTCCGACCACCGCCATATAAACCATACACACCTTACACACCATACCCTTACGTCACCACCACCTACCAAACACCCTACCATCCAGCTTACAATTACTCAACGCAAACCCGACCGCCCACACCATACACGGTCCAAATACAAGCCAGGAGCTCAAATTCTAGCCAAAATCAGCAAAAGGAGAAAGATCCTATCCAGTTTGATTCAATTCCAATGACCTACACTGAGCTGCTACCTCAATTAATCCAGAGCTCCTTAGTGGTTCCTTACTCTCTGAAACCTCAAGAACCACCATACCCTAAATGGTACGATGCCAATGCCATATGTGGCTACCATGCGGGGTACATCGGTCATTCTACCGAAAACTGCCAGGTTCTGAAGCATAAGGTGCAAGGCCTGATTGATGCTAAACGGCTAGACTTTGGGAAAATCGCTCCTAATCCAAGTGCTGAATCATGAGAGCTCATCCGCTGGCTAAGAAATGAGAACACGACCAGTTGTTTTATGCAAAGCAAGCTATCGAGGAAAATCATCCAAGATTTGTCATACTTTTCAAAATCACTCTTTTGTAAATAAATCTTAATGAACATTTTTCATGTTTCTTGAGCACGTGCTTTACATCATTGGCCTTACTTTAAAATTTACCATTTTTTTTATCCATTCAGCCCACTCTTTATTCCTATACCCAAACAGTAAATACTGATTGGTGATAATGTCAGTACTGTAATAAATAATCTTGAACGTCTAGTTAATCAAGCTCAAAGAGAAAAAGCCCAATGAGGAAGTAGAATAACAACCAGGGATTCTAGATCCCCAATCAAAGTGTCTTGTCAAACAAAAACATCCCGCGGGAATCAAGTTCACATCCAGGCAAAATTAGGGATACACGATAAGATCCGCTGAATTAGGAACCAAAAGATCCTGGCAAGATCAACGTACAACTATTCAAGAAAAAGAGGAAAAGCCCGCTGGATTGAATCAAAATGATCCAGGAAAAATTAGGGTCAAAATACAACTATTCAAGGAAAAGAAGAAAGCTCGCTGGATTAAGCCAAAACGATCCAGGAAAAAGTAGGGTTAAAGTTCAAGATTATATCAACAAAAGTCATGATCAAAAAGGGTCTTGTCGGTTTCCAACAACAATTCAGGCAAAATTAAGATCAAGCAAAAGCCCGCTAGGTCAACAATCAAGAACGACCTAGGCAAAAGTTAGGGCACAATCAAGCAAAAGCCCGCTAGGTCAACAATCAAGAACGACCTAGGCAAAAATTAGGGCACAATCAAGCAAGAGCCCGCTAGGTCAACAATCAAGAACGACCTAGGCAAAAGTTAGGGCACAATCAAGCAAAAGTCCGTTAGGTCAACAATCAAAAACGACCTAGGAAAAAATTAGGGCACAATCAAGCAAGAGTCTGCTAGGTCAACAATCAAGAACGACTTAGACAAAAGTTAGGGCATAATCAAGCAGAAGCCCGCTAGGTCGACAAACAATCAAAGACGACCTAGGCAAAAGTTAGGACATAATCAAATAGAAGCCCGCTAGGTCAACAATCAAGAACGACCTAGGCAAAAGTTAAGGCACAATCAAGCAGAAGGCCCGCTAAGTCAACAATTAAGAACAACCTAGGCAAAAGTTAGGGCACAAACAATCAAGAGCCCGCTAGGTCAAAAACCCGTAAGGGCGACCTTGGAAAAAGTTAGGGCAATACAAAAGACCTGCTGGGTTAAAAACTCAAGAGAACAACCCAGGAAAAATTAAGGTCAATCCAGGAATCTCAAGACAACATGACGTTTCTGCACCTCATATGTTCCTAAAACTAGGGCAAAGTTTTGCCATTTCTCAAAGTTTGGTTAATTTGACAATCAAGATTATGAAAAGCAGCATTGGCATTTTTCATCAAAAGATTCCATTTGGGCAATTGAAACTACCCCTTTCATCATCCTTTCCCTTTCAAGTACACTACCTTAAAACATACAGCCTCAAAATTCTCTTTTCTTTTCTATTGACCATCCAAAATCACTTTGCACACCTCAAAATGCACGTGCCACAAGGAAAAGAAAAATGTAAAAAGAATAACAAAGGGATTAATTTTGAAAAGTCATGACAAGTCGGACGAATCCTCGACCACCGCGGCACGACATGACTGTTTCCCAAAAATTCGTCTTCCTACCAGCCATGATGCCACCAAAGAAGGAGTGTGCCTTATTCAATACTACTAACCATTGTGGGATCTCAAAGATCCTAACAAAAGCAAATTTACAGAATTGACCAAGAAAACTACGAAATCGAGTCAATCCGACTCGTCCTGATTCTTGATTCTTTTCACACCCACTATGAAGTTGTCGAGGAAGGATGTGTTAGAAAAAATTAAAAATCAAGAGAAACAAAAACTTTTTACACCATTTCATGGTTTGCATTCAATAGCATCTGTTTCATCAAAAAATTATTTCAAGCAGCAAAATGAGAACCCCGCATCATTTCTGCATTCATTCAAGCATCACAAATACCACATTCTCTTCATTTATTCAAACAGCACATAAGCATCTTTTCATTCAAGCATTTCATAACTCATTTTTCAAAAGCTAATTAAGACCTAGGTAAAATTGCCTGAATCGATCATAATTAAGAGATTTCCAAACTGGGGTAAACGCTTGCCCACACAAAAATACAACTTGAGATCAAAATCAAGTTCAAACTAGGACAAACGCTTGCCCACAAAATATTTAATTTGAGGTCACCCTCAAACACAATTTAAGGTCATGGAACAAACTAGGGCGAACATGCGCCTAGAAAATTCAAGTTGAGGCAATCCTCAATTCCAAAATTCCAAATTCAAGATAAGGCGAACATGCGCCCAAAAAATTCAATTTGAGGCCATCCTCGGATTCTAAAACAAGTTCAAATTAGGGCAAATGCTTGCCCACACGAATTCAATTGGGGGTTATCCTCAAATTCTGAGTCAAACTCACGCTGGGGCAAACGCTTGCCCACAAAAGATTTAATTTGAGGTTACCCTCAAACACAATTTAAGATCATGGAACAAACTAGGGCGAACATGCGCCCAGAAAACTCAGGTTGAGGCAATCCTCAATTCCAAATTCAAGATAAGGCAAACAGGCGCCCAAGGAAACTCAGGTTGAGGCAATTCTCAATTCTAGAATTCCAAAACGTTGGGCAGACGCTTGCTCAAAATCCCCTCAAGTTAAGGCATTCCTCGACTACCAAAGACCTTCCAAACTGGGGCAAAACGTTGGCCCAAAATTCTTTCAAAGCAAGACATCTCTCAGTTATCAAGAAATTTCCAAATTGGGGCAAAATGGTTGCCCAAGCCGCCTCAAAAATAATCATCAAGTGCCAAAAAACCTTCAAGCGCAAGGTAGAATGCATCATTCATTCGTGGCTTATGTTGTCAGGCCATATCATTACATCTTTGCATTCTTGCTCCCTGGCCTATGTTGTCAGGCTAAAGCATTGCATCCTTCACTTCTGCTCACTGGCCTATGTTGTCAGGCCATAACATTACATCTTTGCATTCTTGCTCACTGGCCTATGCTGTCAGGCCATAGCATTGCATCTTTACATTCTTGCTCTTTGGCCTATATTGTCAGGCCATAGCATTACATCCTTGCATTCTTGCTCCATGGCCTATGTTGTCAGGCTAAAACATTGCATCCTTCATTTCTGCTCACTGGCCTATGTTGTCAGGCTAAAGCATTGCATCTTAGATTTACTACTTTCAGGCCTATGTTGTTAGGTCACCACCTAGTTTAGATTTACTACTTTCAGGCCTATGTTGTCAGGCCACCATCTAGTTTAAATTTACTACTTTCAGGCCTATGTTGTCAGGCCACCATCTAGTTTAGATTTACCGCTTTCAGGCCTATGTTGTCAGGCCACCACCTAGTTTAGATTTACTGCTTTCAGGCCTATGTTGTCAGGCCACCACCTAGTTTAGATTTACTGTTTTCAGGCCTATGTTGTCAGGCCACCTTCTAGTTTAGATTTACTGCTTTCAGGCCTATGATGTCAGGCCGCCATCAACTTTTAATTTTCTGCATCATGGCCTATGTTGTCAGGCCTCATCAAATTTTCTCTGCACATATCCTGTCAAGCAGGATTTCATTTGCATTTATCCTGACAACAGCAGGATTTCATTTGCATTCTTCCCGGCAACAGCGGGACCCCTCATTTATATCTCCTGTTAACAACAAGACTTCAAGCACGTTTATTTTTCTGTCCACCTGTCAAGCAGGTTTGCATTTATCCTGGCAACAGCAGGATTTCATTCGCATCTTCCCGGCAACAGCGGGATCTCATTTGCATTCTCCTGTCAACAACATGACTTCAAGCACGTTTATTTTTCTGTCCACCTGTCAAGCAGGTTTGCATTTATCCTGGCAACAGCAGGAATTCATTTGCATCTTCCCGGCAACAGCGGGATCTCATTTGCATTCTCCTGTCAACAACAGGACTTCAAGCACGTTTATTTTTCTGTCCACCTGTCAAGCAGGTTTGCATTTATCCTGGAAACAGCAGGATTTCATTCGCATCTTCCCGGCAACAGCGGGATCTCATTTTCATCCTCCTGTCAACAACAGGACTTCAAGCACGTTTATTTTTCTGTCCACCTGTCAAGAAGGTTTGCATTTATCCTGGCAACACCAGGATTTCATTTGCATCTTCCCGGCAACAGCGGGATCTCATTTGCATTCTCCTGTCAACAACAGGACTTCAAACACGTTTATTTTTCTGTCCACCTGTCAAGCAGGTTTGCATTTATCCTGGCAACAGCAGGATTTCATTTGCATCTTCCCAGCAACAGCGAGATCTCATTTGCATTCTCCTGTCAACAACAGGACTTCAAGCACGTTTATTTTTCAGTCCACCTGTCAAGCAGGTTTGCATTTATCCTGGAAACAGCAAGATTTCATTCGCATCTTCCCGGCAACAGCGGGATCTCATTTTCATTCTCCTGTCAACAACAGGACTTCAAGCACGTTTATTTTTCTGTCCACCTGTCAAGCAGGTTTGCATTTATCTTGACAACAGCAGGATTTCATTTGCATTTTCCCGGCAGCAGCGGGACCTCATTTGCATTCTCCTGTCAACAACAGGACTTCAAACATGTTTAATTTCCATTCACCTGTCAAGCAGGTTTGTATTCATCCTGGCAACAGCAGGATTTCATTTGCATTTTTCCGTCAACAACGGGATTCCCATCAAGTTTAAACTTCTGCATTATGGCCTATGTTGTCAGGCCACCATCAAGTTTAAATTTCTGCATCATGGCCTATAGTGTCAGGTCACCATCAAGTTTACATTTCTGCATCATGGCCTATGTTGTCAGGCGTCATGAAGTTTAGTTTTCTGCATCACGGCCTATAGTGTCAGGCCACCATCAAGTTTCCTTTTCTGCATATTAAAGTTTTCTTTTCTGCACTCCGGCCTATAGTGTCAGGCCACCTTGTACATACCTTACTTTTAGTTCTTGCACGCTTCCATGCCTCAAACAGACCCTTTCCACTCCACTGAGCTTGTCTTAACAAGCCATTCTCTTCTACTTTGCCCATTTTAACAGGCTATTTTCATTTCATTTTGCTTGTCCTAACAAGCAATCTCATTGCATTCCACGCATATCCTAACAAGCCTTCATTCATTTCAGCTTACTTAGGTTATGCCATCTAGCTTTGTATATTTATACCCTATCGGCACACGAAGCCGGTAAAGTCATTCAACCACCGCTCCTCCGGCATCCGAGGGGTCCACTTTAAGCTCAAGGCTTCTGGTGCTGCTCGGATTTCTTCAAAAATCGCCCCAGACATAAGGTGTTCATGTCTTTACTCATTTCCTACCTCGATAATTTAGAGAATCATTTCTCACATTATCGGGTAGGAAAATGAGTAAAGAGGGGCAAACTGTAAACACTCATTTATGTCTGAGGCCCCCAATTATAAAGTTAATCCAGAAACTAAAACTAAGTTAAATAATAAATAGAAAGAAAATGGATGGAAAAACAGAAAACAGAATAAACAGAAAAATAGACGATAATAAAAATATATATAATAAATAATGAGAAAATAAGAAAAGAGTTTTTTAGAAAAAATAAAAATGATAAATAAAATTAAAATAATAAAAAACAGAAATAAAATTCTCTAAAAATCTAGAAATCAAAAATAATAAATAAAGAAGATAAAAACAGAAAAAGAAAGAAAAAAATATAATAATAAAAAAATAAAAAACTGGATAAGAAAATTAAGATGAAATTAAAAATCAAAAAAATTAATATACGAAAATAAAAATAAGAAAAATTAAAAAATTTTAACAGAAAACAGAGTTTAAAATCTGAAAATATAAAACATAAAACAAAAAAAGGATTAGAAAATCTTCAAATATTAAAAAAAACAAAAAATAAAAAAAAATGAAAATAAAAAAAAACTGAAAAGAAATTTAAAATTCAAAAAAAGGAAAAATAGAAGTTCGAAAGAAAAATTAAAATCAAAATTAAGGAAACAAAACCTGAAATTAAAAATAAATAATTAACAAAAAATAATTGAAAAAAAGAAGAAAATGGCAGATTAATGAAAAATGAAAAAATAAAATAAAAACAGAAATAGTTAAAACAAAAACAGAATTAGTTAAATTTAAAACAGAAAAAGCGAGCGAAAAAAAAAGAAAAAGAAATAATAATAATAAAAAAAACAGAACAAAAAGAAAGGGGCATGCATGCACGTAGAAGGAAAAAGGCTTAAGGCTGGTAGATAGGAGTGGGGAGGGACGACTGGATCAAAATAAAGAGAAGGAGGAGGGGAGAAGATTCCGTTTTTTAGCTCTCTACTCGGGCTCGGAGGAAAAAAATCAAGAACGACCAAAGACAAAAATCAAGGAGCAAGAAGAAAGTTATTCCCTGAGTCTCGCCTAGAAGCTCTTCTCCAAAACATTCTCAAGGGGGTTCCTTTGCTTGGAGGCAATTTACCAATTCCAGAAGCTCTCAACCTACCAAGCCAAAAAGGAAGAGGTATAAGCACGCCACCAATCTCATTCCAGGTTAGTCACATTATTTATGATTGATCTTGAATCAAGAACCTCGGGTGAATCATAATCAAGCCTGACTGCATTTATGTGATAATAAAGCAAGCTTGGTTTTTAATATAATTGGAAATTGGTTGAGACTTGATCTTGTCCTCACCATAGGATTCCTAAAAATCTGTTGTAAATAAATTAGATAGGCATCTAGTCTTGCGGATTCATGATACTTAGGAGTCGAGTTCAACAGAGAATCATAGAAATTCTCTACCCTCTCCCTTGACTCGTACAATCCCTATAAAATCATGGGCCCAGGGGGTGCTTGATCTGGTTTGGTTGGGTACACACTGGAATTAAAGGTGATTGCTATTGGTTGAGTCGTCACTGCACTACTCATAAGGTTGCAATTGAAGAAAGTAATTCGAAGGTTCATGATAGGAAATGCTGATCGAGGAGTAAAGAGGTTGACTTCGTCAGGGGGGAGCCCCCACTCAACCTCATACTTTGTTTTCAGTTGCATACCCCTCCAGGACAAGATCCTAACAGAGTGATGAGGCCAGTGTGTCCCACGAAGAGGCCTGGTCACACCCACGTTGTCATAGAGTCCCAATTTTTGTGACTCTAAGCAAGAACAGTGATGTTATCGTTACCGATTTGTAAGCATAAGTTTAAGGCTGATAATGCGGGATGCTAGAAGCCCCAATCAACGAAGTGGTCCAGTGGGTGAGTAAACTCCAACATACCTCAGATTTTAGGTTCGACTCTTGGAGCAACAATCTTCATCTCAAGGTTATCTCACAAGCATATGCTGTGTGGCATGCAGCACATTACCCTCAAAAGAGCTTCCTAGCACAGTGCCATGCATACTCTCCTTCTCCCTATTCGTATTGTTGCAATTAGAACCCATTCGATTTGCATGCATAATGCCCAGGGTCTCTAGTAATCCTAACCCCCTATACCTGGCACAGTATGTTGATGGAAGAGTTTCATATCGATGAGCGCTCCATGTTAGTTTAGCCACGGGCACCCACAGCCCTTGCAACCCGCTTGAGCAAGTGCAACACATACTTCATGTTGTGACTCATACAAAATGCAATTAAGCTGATGTTTGCCTAAGGCCCATGACGAGATAATGGCCACGATGTAACTAATATAACAGAAAAAGACCCATGCAGTTTACATGCAGGGTACGAGCACGCTACCATAAGAATAGGTTTTAAAGAAATTTTCAAACATAGAATGCTCATCCAAAAGCGTTAGCCCAATGGCGTGAACGCTGCTAGACCACCCCTTGGACATGAGATCAAACCTGGGGGGCTAATTTTCCCCATTTTAAGACAACCCCCTACCATGCACGCCACGTGTCCAAGGCCATTAATTTCTTAATTTTCCATTCTGCCCATGGTCATTCTCTCTAATTCCTATTCTGCAAATTTCCCAATCAGTCCTTGACCTTTTCTACAAATACCAAACATGCCCTTACATGGTGAAATTACCAATCAGCCCCCTAATCTTTCAATTAATTCCAAACGAGTCCCAAATTTCATAATACCCAAACTAAACCCAACAATTCCAAAATTTCCATAATTCATAAAAACACCATAATTATTAAATTTTTTCATAAAAAATTCTAAAAATCCAGAAAATTAATAAAAAATTCCAAAAATACAGAAATTAATAAAAAATTTAAAAATACAGAAAATTAATAAAAATTCAAAAATTACAGAAAATTAATAAAAAATTCAAAAATACAGAAAATTAATAAAAAATTCAAAAATTACAGAAAATTAATCAAAAATTACAGAAAATTAATAAAAAAATTCAAAAATACAGAAATTAATAAAATATTCAAAAATACATAAATTAATTAAAAATTCAAACATACAGAAAATTAATAAAAAATTTAAAAATACAGAAAATTAATAAAAAAATTCAAAATTTCAAAAAATTAATAAAAAATTTCAAAAATCCAGAAATTAATAAAAATTTCAAAAATTCCAGAAATTAAAAAGAAAAATTCTTCAAAATTTCTAAATAATTCATGAATTCAAGATTATCAAGTATTTTCATAAAATGCCTTAATCAATAAATTCCCTCCTAAATTTCTAATAATTATTTGTGTCTTGTCTTTTTTATTCATCGTTATTCAAAAATAAAAATCTTGTTTTGTGATTCTTAATCTCACGCGACAAACTCTAAGCACGAACTGGTAGCTTTTTCTACTGTTCGTTGTTTAGAGATTCGTATGGGTCCAAGTGCAGCCGTAGTTGTCTTGGGCCTTGTGCATATGTGGATTAAGGTTGCCTTCCCTTTTTACAAAATAAAAACCTTGCTCATTCTTATTTCACGATTTTCAAAATAAAAAATCTTGTTTTGCGATTCTTAATCTCACGCGACGAGCTCTAAGAAGGAACTGGTAGCTTTTTCTGCTGTTCGTTGTTTAGAGATTCGTATGGGTCTAAGTGCAGCCGTAGTTGTCTTGGGCCCTGTGCATATGTGGATGAGGATCGGCCTCCTAAAAATAGTTTTCAAAAACAGTCAAGCTATTTTTTGTTTTCCAAGTAGCTTTGAAGGTCAAGCCTTTGAGCATATTTCAAACACTCTTTCAAACACTTTCGAAAGTCAAGCTTTCAAAACATAACCAGAACTACGTAAGCCTTGAGTTTCCCATTGCACCAGGGAATACGTAGGAGCAGGATCAAGTCCTGTCAGGCTAACCTCCATCAAGTATTTATTTTCACTCTAATAAAAGGGATCAAACTATTTTCAAATAATCACACACTCAATTTAAGGGTACTGTTCTTCGGAACAGGCGAGTGGGATGCCTAACACCTTCCCCACTCGTAACCGACTCCCGAACCTAAATCTCATCCAGGGTTTTTCCAAATCTTTTTCCCTTAAATAAAAATTTGGTGGCGACTCCACATCATCCAAAATCAACTTTTTCAAAATTTTAGAGAGTTCGTCGTCTCGTCGGAATTACGGTTGCGACAGTAATCTGGAGAGTTCTGCCCTTTCTTCAGCTATTAAGTCGGTTAATTCTGCAATTTCCTCTTGTAGGCCCTGAGTTAACCCTTGGTGATCTTCTTCCTCGATATATATCTGTTTTGTATCTCTACAGAAATCAAGTAGGTATTCATATGCTTCTATGAAGGAATAGAATCCCTTCCAATGGCAATTCCTGCTTTCCCCTACCGTTGCAGACAGTGTGGAGTACTTACAGTAGAGTCCTTTCCTAGGTCCTCTGACTAGAGCGTAATAGGCAAATCCTTTTCCCAAAGGGGGGGTCATGATCCTGGAAAAATAGAATTGTAGGGCGTTTAACGCCTGATGTTTGGTTCTCTTTGTTGATGCCTTCCATAAGGCATTTAGCAGCGTCCTTTGCTGTAGGTCTACAGGTAGATCTGGTAAAGGTCTGAATGCTGACGGATCTTCTTGGCTTAGAACAGGAAGTTGAATCTGCCCGTACTTCATAATGTGTCCTTTGTTTGAGGTCTCTTTCATCTTTTCATAACGCCTGTAGTACTGTGAGGGCGTTGTGTAAACCTCTGTTTTTGGGGTAAGTTGGCTTTCTGAGGACTTACCCTTTCCTCTGGACCATTGCTGGTCCTCTACACTGAGTTGAGGAACTGTTGGATATTGAGAGCGAGAGCTCCCCTCATCCCATTGACCTCTTCTTCCATAGCTTCTCTTGCTAGGTCCTTCTGAATTTGGAGGGCTTCTTCTGTCAGTAGAAGGGCGCTTCCTAGCTTCTCTGGACATTGTTCCTGCATGCATAGACATGTCACTAACCTAGAAAGTGAGTCGGCAAGAACATTCATTTTTCCTTCTACATGTTCAAAATTTACTTTTACTCCTGTGCCAGAAACATAGTCTAAAAAGTTCAGCCACCTAACCCTGGAGGGTTTGTGGACGGCCATTTTATTGTGGAACGAGATAATGGCCTGACAGTCAGTTCTTAATGTAATGTCTTCCTTCTCTAGATAGTGGATCTTTAGTGCAAGGAGTGTTTCGATACATGCATGGATCTTTGCATCGATTGTTGACTTTGGGCAAGGGAACTTGCCATTTGCATAGGCACATACTTTTTCCGTGCTTCTAGGACTTCCTTTATGTGGTCTCCACTTACAGATTCCTCCCCATCCATCCATGCATCCATCAGTTTCTAGGATAATGAATGCGTCTGGTGGTGCAATGCTTAGGTCTGGCAGTTGTTGGACTAGGGCTTTGATTTCTTTAACTATTTTCCAGTCTGCTGCTCTCATTCTTTTATCCCCATGCGGAGTAGTTTTGTTATATAAAGGTTCGAGCAGGACTCCGAGCCTTGGGATATAGCTTCTAGCATAGTTCAATATTCCCAGCCAGGATCTCAATCCTGCTTTTTCCTTCAATTTTTCATCTGGGAAATTTGAAATCTTCTTAATTATGTGGGGTTGCAGCTTGATTTTTGACTGTCCGAACACTGCCCCGAGGAACTCTATCTCTGCGGTTCCAACCTTCATTTTTTCCTTTGAGATTATGAGTCCTTGTTCTTCAAGGATCTTTAGGACTCTGTCGAGATGAGCAACATGCTCCCTCTCATTTCGTGAGAATACTAAGATATCATCAATGTAAACAGCCACAAAGTCTTCGCACCCTTTGAAACATTGGTCCATTTTTCTTTGGAATACTGCGGGTGCATTTTTAAGTCCCAATGGCATGACAATCCATTCATACAATTTCCCGGGTGGGATTGAAAAAGTTGTCCACGATATTGATTTTGGGTGCATCATTACTTGGTGGAACCCTGCCTTTAGATCGAACTTTGAGTAGATCTTCGCATTTCCAACCTTCTTGAGTATCGTGTTAATTCCTGGGAGAGAGTACTGATCTTTGTGGATATTGTCATTCAACGTCTTATAATTAAAGACTATCCTTTCTTTTCCTTTTATCTGTTGACCCGTTTTTGGATCGATTGTTGTGCCTGAGTTGACCATTAGTGCCATGGTTCTGTGTGGGCTTTTCGAGGGCCTGATTACTCCTACTTCTAGTAGGTTATCTATGTGCTTCTGGAAAGTCTGCTCAATCAATGGGGTGACGTGTTTCAGGGGCTTATCATCGATAAACCTATTTGGGTTTATGATGTCGAGCATGCACATAACGCCATTCTTCTCCCAATGTTTAATTGGGTTTGTCCCCATATACCCAGCCTTCTCAAGTCTACTTAAAATTTTATTGAAGTACGACTCAAAAGTGGGCAACATTTGTCCGATGTTATAGAAGACCATCTCCTGTAGGTTGATGTATTCATCCTCATCAACCTCGAGTTCTGGGATCCCCTTTTCTACAATGCTAGCAAGAGCCGTTCGGCTGGTCTCTATATTAGTGATTTGTTTGTAAAACGTAAGGGTTCTTCCCTCAATTCTTATTCCTCCGCCACAGCTGGATATGAAGTTTGTTCCCAACAGCATTTGTATCCCTCCGGCGAGGTTCATAGGAAAACACAGGGTAAATGGTACCCTGAAGTTATGGTCTCCAATCATCATTCTAGAGTCTTCTTGTTTTATCTTCTTTGTGGCGTTCTGTTCAGAATTCAGTCCTAAAACTATAGTTGTTGATCCAGTTTCTGCAAGGGCTTCCTTTGGGACATCATTGATATGAATATAAGTTGTTGTTGCTCCCGTGTCTAGAACTGCCCTTAGTGTGAAAGGTGAACATCCCTTCACGAAGAACTGTACTAAGAAGTTGTACAGTCCGTTGATCGGTTGCTTCCTTCCTTGCGCCTGGATTAAAGCGAGCCCAGCAATTTTCTGTTCATCTTCTTCAGTTATGTCTTCAAGCTGACTATTTTGTTTGAACAGGTCTTGAGGTTGTGTGAAGTAATAAGATGATGATTCGTCTTGAGTGGGTTCTCTGTATCTTGTCGGGACTGAGGTCATAAAGTCCTGAAAACATGGCCCTTCATTTGGTTCCTGAATTTTGATCCCACCATGCTTCGCTGTAAAAGTAAGTGAGGTCGATTCTGCCTGTTTCATGATTGCTTTTCCTTTTCGTTCTAACTCTACTCGATCAGCTTCAAATTGAATTGATTGTGCTCCATCAAGGATGATCTGGGTTAAGCGGTGGTTCTCAGCCTAGAGGTATTGAATGTAGGCTGTTAGCTCTCCAATGAGTATGTCTGTCTGGTTCAGGGCTGGTTGGAATGGTGCAGGTGCTGGAGTTAAGGTTCGTGATAGTTGGTGTGGGGAGCACATATTACACATTGTTGCCTTGCATTCTGGGCAGTGTAATCGAGCTCTCATGACCGATCGAAGGGGGCAATATGAGCATTGTTCATACTCATATGGGAGCTGGGTATTTTGTTCCCAGTTATGCGAGCAGTTTGCTATCCCATTTGGTAGTGTCTTCTGAGAAGTCCATGCCATGAAAATTAATTCATGAAAGGGGTTCATGTCTTCAACCATTTCCTTAGCGTCCTGTGTTTCTCCTTCAGAGATGGATAGGATGCTATCACTATCGGGTTCATCATTATCAATAGAGACAACATCCCAATCCGGGGGTAAATCAAGTGCGGCTAACATGTTAGCCCTGCTGATATCACCAGTTTTTCTGGGACATGTTCTGGCGTAATGTCCTTCCTTCCCACATATAAATCATTTGCACTTATTGACAGGTGGTTTTCGTGTCTTGAATGCCCGGATGTGAGTTTCATGGGGCTTACCCTTGTAAGTAGTTGCTTTTCTAACGCCCAATTTGGCCTTCCGCTGTTGGTTACCATAGTAACCTGGGAGTGGGATTTCCCGGCAGAAGGTCATGTCTTTGAGTGCCTTTTGTTGCATGGCCTTTGTACACATCTTTTTCAGGTAGTTATAGGTAAAGTAGATCCTTGGGAGGACCCCGACCTGGTTACCTATATGTGATGCCTTAAAAGCTTCCTCAATCTCTGGTCCAAAGAGTGCAGGCATTTTTCTGAATAATTTTTCCGACAATTCAGGGGAAGAGTTGATAAACTAAATTTAATATTCTTCCTAGGAAAAGGTTCATGTTGTTTTATTTCTTTAAAGCATAAAAGGTGTTTAAGTTAACTATCTTCCATATTTTTAAGTTCTTAGGATCTAAAGAGTTTTTGTGAAAATTTTCTTTGCGAAGGTTTTGTTTTTGGGTATAATTGAGTCAGCAGATACTCGCCGTATAGAAACTTACAAGGAGGTAAGTAATAACCGGAGAAATCTGTTGCCTAAATCAAACCTAAGTAATGAACTATGAACAAATCCTCTGAGGATTCTAGAATTGAAAGTCTATTGAAGTCTTGCACAGCTAAAAAGGATAAAGAAACTCATTTAGACTATTTAAGTCTTAAATATGGAAATTATAACCATCAAAAGTCACATGATAGTGGACAACACTTTATCTGTTTTTGCAGAGATAAAACAAGTAAGCATGAATACTCCCTAGGAAGATCATCAAACTTAATTGGAGATTTACAATATCACACTTTGTATAACCTTGAATCAACCTATAATCTGATAAGAATTTTTGCCAGAAGTAGTACTAAAAGGTTTACAGCTCAAAGAATCTCACGTTAGCCTGGAAATTAGGTTAGCACAGTTACAAGAAACTTTCTTGAAACAGTCTACGGACATTCAAGAAAAACTTGAGTTCTTACGAGAAGGACAAAAGAGGATAGCTGAAGTACCAGTTATCACTGACCAGAACCTAGAAGATTTGCTGGAAGAAATCATTCAACAGATAAAAGGTCTCAGGACCTTAATTGAATGACATCTTCGTGGATAAGCAAGAGCACAGATCTTTCCTATATCGAAGCTCTCAAATCCACAAACTCACTAGGAGAACCTTCCGAAGGGTTCATCCGTGCTACAGATTCCTTTACAACTAACAAAGGAATCCAGTGTATTATTAAACAGAATAATCTTTTGATTGATTTAATAATACAGTTACATCAGAAGGTAGACGATATTTCCCAAAGGATAGGAAAGGAAGGGCTTAAAGCTTTACCTTTCACAGCCTCACCCGAAGGTTCAGATCAGTCAGACAGAGCCGTTAGGCTTGCAAAAGAACTCTCCGCAATCCAGAATAGTCTGCAAAACCTCAGTTTTGCAAAGACAAGCGGACCCATCATCCCTAAACCAGTTCACAAATTCTAGTACTTCAAGAACCCATACGAAATTCTAAAGGAAGTAAAGGAAACCCAAAAATGAACTCAAGGACAATTACTCAGACCATCCCTGGACGACAGTCCACAGATAGAAGACGCCTCTCCACGGATAGTGGAAAGTATTCAGAACCAGCAAATTCAATATCTTTTTCTGAGACGGTCAATGAGACAAATAGGGTACCTGAGTATGAAGATCAAATAAGATCTTACAAACGATGGCACAGGCTCATGCATCAAACCCGAAGGGGAATTTCTAGGATAACTGGTGGGAGAAGGACCACCATTCAATCCTTGGAAGAAGCCGTAAACCCCAATCAAGAGCTTAACCAGTCCCATAACAGACAAGCAAGGATGGCTAATGCAGAAATCCTATATAATACAAACTGGTCTTCACCAGCACATAGGGTGTATGAACACTACTCCCTTGAACATGTCCTCGCAGTACAGGACAATCAAGTAAATATGCCTTTCATTGTTAGACAATCCTATGACAGAATACAAGCAGAAGGGTTGACCTTTATTCATGCTAGCCTAATCATGATAAGGGTTCACCTATTACATCGTCCCGAAGCAGGTGTCCGCGTTCTCCTAGTAGTCCGGGACACAAGGTTCAGCGACTCAGTCGGAATCTTGGGCACCATGGAGATAGATATGACTAGAGGAACTGAGCTAGTCTATTTCTCTCTTGGTCGAAACCTAATGATGGTGGAAGACTTCTATAATCATATTGAGCTAGTCATCCGAACTAGAGGATATGATTCTTGGGTCGGAGGAAACGCGAATCTGCTAATCACCCGAAGGATGATTGGCAGACTCATAAATACAGACCACGCTAGGTTCAGTATAAATGTCGATAATGTCATCAACTACTTAATTAGCAGAGGTATTCATGCCATCCCAGGAATGACCCATTCCACAGACATCTTTGATGGACAGCAGTGGACAATTGACCCCCCCCGAAAGGGCTGTCACTACAATACCTCGAAGCGTCAGGACATGGCAAAGCTCAGATGGAGCGGTCCATCTACAATTTCGAAACTACAGAGAACGCCAAGAGACAAGGATGCAGCAAGAAAAGAAGGATTTCGATGATGAAGACCTAGAAATACTTGGAGGGATAGAAACACCACAGGTACACAAAAGGGAAACAGTACTTATGGCCTTCTCCAAAGAAGAAGAAGAACCTGGGGATAACTATTTTGAAGTACTCTATGAATACCAAAAGACCCCAGAAGAGGAATTCATGGACTATTGCTACTACCTTGATATGCCGGGAACCTCAGGTGTAACCTATGGTCAGCCAAGAAGGACAGCAAGACCACAAACAGATCGGTGGGCAAACCAATGGTCTCTCCCACCAGCCCTTACAGAAACAGGGGCAATGCTGGTCTTACCAAATGATCTCAGCAAGTATGATGATGTAATTGCAAGATGGGAATC
The DNA here is from genome assembly GCA_037954105.1 of Canavalia gladiata. Taxonomy (NCBI): domain Eukaryota; kingdom Viridiplantae; phylum Streptophyta; class Magnoliopsida; order Fabales; family Fabaceae; genus Canavalia; species Canavalia gladiata. The sequence continues at coordinate 28,867,271 of CM075662.1, forward strand.
AATCACCCTAAACCTTATGAATACCAAGGTTTGGGCAGATAACAAGATGAAGGTTCTTTTTGTTAAAAACTTACTGGGAGAACAAGAGAAATTGTATTTTCAACAATGGAGGTCAAATTACCCCACAGACTATGGAAACCTGATAAATATTGCTAATGACTCTCAGAATATAACGTCACAGATCCGACGTATATTCTTACTTGAAGATCCATATCAAGGTTCCACTACAACTCAAAATGACGCATATGCGGAACTTGAGAGATTGACCTGTAGAACTCCTGCAGAAATGTTCAACTATCTGAATGATTACAAAATGCTAGCTGCAAAAACGGGGAGAGCTTACTCTTCCCCTGAATTGTCGGAAAAATTATTCAGAAAAATTCCTGCACTCTTTGGACCAGAGATTGAGGAAGCTTTTAAGGCATCGCATATAGGTAACTAGGTCGGGGTCCTCCCAAGGATCTACTTTACCTATGACTACCTGAAAAAGATGTGTACAAAGGCCATGCAACAAAAGGCACTCAAAGACATGACCTTCTGCCGGGAAATCCCACTCCCAGGCTACTATGGTAACCAACAGCGGAAGGCCAAATTGGGCGTTAGAAAAGCAACTACTTACAAGGGTAAGCCCCATGAAACTCACATCCGGGCATTCAAGACACGAAAACCACCTGTCAATAAGTGCAAATGCTTTATATGTGGGAAGGAAGGACATTACGCCAGAACATGTCCCAGAAAAACTGGTGATATCAGTAGGGCTAACATGTTAGTCGCACTTGATTTACCCCCGGATTGGGATGTTGTCTCTATTGATAATGATGAACCCGATAGTGATAGCATCCTATCCGTCTCTGAAGGAGAAACACAGGACGCTAAGGAAATGGTTGAAGACATGAACCCCTTTCATGAATTAATTTTCATGGCATGGACTTCTCAGAAGACACTACCAAATGGGATAGCAAACTGCTCGCATAACTGGGAACAAAATACCCAGCTCCCATATGAGTATGAACAATGCTCATATTTCCCCCTTCGATCGGTCATGAGAGCTCGATTACACTGCCCAGAATGCAAGGCAACAATGTGTAATATGTGCTCCCCACACCAACTATCACGAACCTTAACTCCAGCACCTGCACCATTCCAACTAGCCCTGAACCAGACAGACATACTCATTGGAGAGATAACAGCCTACATTCAATACCTCCAGGCTGAGAACCACCGCTTAACCCAGATCATCCTTGATGGAGCACAGTCAATACAATTTGAAGCTGATCGAGTAGAGTTAGAACGAAACGGAAAAGCAATCATGAAACAGGCAGAACCGACCTCAATTGCTTTTACAGCGAAGCATGGTGGGATCAAAATTCAGGAACCAAATGAAGGGCCAAGTTTTCAGGACTTTATGACCTCAGTCCCGGCAAGATACAGAGAACCCACTCAAGACGAATCATCATCTTATTACTTCACACAACCTCAAGACCTGTTCAAACAAAATAGTCAGCTTGAAGACATAGCTGAAGAAGATGAACAGAAAATTGCTGGGCTCGCTTTAATCCAGGCGCAAGGAAGGAAGCAACCGGTCAACGGACTGTACAACTTCTTAGTACAGTTCTTCGTGAAGGGATGTTCACCTTTCACACTAAGGGCAGTTCTAGACACGGGAGCAACAACAACTTGTATTCATATCAATGATGTCCCAAAGGAAGCCCTTGCAGAAACTGGATCAACAACTATAGTTTCAGGACTGAATTCTGAACAGAACGCCACAAAGAAGATAAAACAAGAAGACTCTAGAATGATGATTGGAGACCACAACTTCAGGGTACCACTTACCCTGTGTTTTCCTATGAACCTCGCCGGAGGGATACAAATGCTGTTGGGAACAAACTTCATATCCAGCTGTGGCGGAGGAATAAGAATTGAGGGAAGAACCCTTACGTTTTACAAACAAATCACTAATATAGAGACCAGCCGAACGGCTCTTGCTAGCATTGTAGAAAAGGGGATCCCAGAACTCGAGGTTGATGAGGATGAATACATCAACCTACAGGAGATGGTCTTCTATAACATCGGACAAATTGTGCCCACTTTTGAGTCGTACTTCAATAAAATTTTAAGTAGACTTGAGAAGGCTGGGTATATGGGGACAAACCCAATTAAACATTGGGAGAAGAATGGCGTTATGTGCATGCTCGACATCATAAACCCAAACAGGTTTATCGATGATAAGCCCCTGAAACACGTCACCCCATTGATGGAGTAGACTTTCCAGAAGCACATAGATAACCTACTAGAAGTAGGAGTAATCAGGCCCTCGAAAAGCCCACACAGAACCATGGCACTAATGGTCAACTCAGGCACAACAATCGATCCAAAAACGGGTCAACAGATAAAAGGAAAAGAAATGATAGTCTTTAATTATAAGACGCTGAATGACAATACCCACAAAGATCAGTACTCTCTCCCAGGAATTGACACGATACTCAAGAAGGTTGGAAATGCGAAGATCTACTCAAAGTTCGATCTAAAGGCAGGGTTCCACCAAGTAATGATGCACCCAAAATCAATACCGTGGACAACTTTTTCAATCCCACCCGGGAAATTGTATGAATGGATTGTCATGCCATTGGGACTTAAAAATGCACCCACAGTATTCCAAAGAAAAATGGACCAATGTTTCAAAGGGTGCGAAGACTTTGTGGCTGTTTACATTGACGATATCTTAGTATTCTCACGAAATGAGAGGGAGCATGCTGCTCATCTCGACAGAGTCCTAAAGATCCTTGAAGAACAAGGACTCATAATCTCAAAGGAAAAAATGAAGGTTGGAACCGCAGAGATAGAGTTCCTCGGGGCAGTGTTCAGACAGTCAAAAATCAAGCTGCAACCCCATATAATTAAGAAGATTTCAAATTTCCCAGATGAAAAATTGAAGGAAAAAGCAGGATTGAGATCCTGGCTGGGAATATTGAACTATGCTAGAAGCTATATCCCAAGGCTCGGAGTCCTGCTCGGACCTTTATATAACAAAACTACTCCGCATGGGGATAAAAGAATGAGAGCAGCAGACTGGAAAATAGTTAAAGAAATCAAAGCCCTAGTCCAACAACTGACAGACCTAAGCATTGCACCACCAGACGCATTCATTATCCTAGAAACTGATGGATGCATGGATGGATGGGGAGGAATCTGTAAGTGGAGACCACATAGAGGAAGTCCTAGAAGCACGAAAAAAGTATGTGCCTATGCAAGTGGCAAGTTCCCTTGTCCAAAGTCAACAATCGATGCAGAGATCCATGCATGTATCGAAACACTCCTTGCACTAAAGATCCACTATCTAGATAAGGAAGAAATTACATTAAGAACTGACTGTCAGGCCATTATCTCATTCCACAATAAAATGGCCGTCCACAAACCCTCCAGGGTTAGGTGGCTGAACTTTTTAGACTATGTTTCTGGCACAGGAGTAAAAGTAAATTTTGAACATGTAGAAGGAAAAATGAATGTTCTTGCCGACTCACTTTCTAGGTTAGTGACATGTCTATGCATGCAGGAACAATGTCCAGAGAAGCTAGGAAGCGCCCTTCTACTGACAGAAGAAGCCCTCCAAATTCAGAAGGACCTAGCAGGAGAAGCTATGGACGAAGAGGTCAATGGGATGAGGGGAGCTCTCGCTCTCAATATCCAACAGTTCCTCAACTCAGTGTAGAGGACCAGCAATGGTCCAGAGGAAAGGGTAAGTCCTCGGAAAGCCAACTTACTCCAAAAACAGAGGTTTACACAACGCCCTCACAGTACTACAGGCGTTATGAAAAGATGAAAGAGACCTCAAACAAAGGACACATTATGAAGTACGGGCAGATTCAACTTCCTGTTCTAAGCCAAGAAGATCCGTCAGCATTCAGACCTTTACCAGATCTACCTGTAGACCTACAGCAAAGGACGCTGCTAAATGCCTTATGGAAGGCATCAACAAAGAGAACCAAACATCAGGCGTTAAAGCCCTACAATTCTATTTTTCCAGGATCATGACCCCCCCTTTGGGAAAAGGATTTGCCTATTACGCTCTAGTCAGAGGACCTAGGAAAGGACTCTACTGTAAGTACTCCACACTGTCTACAACAGTAGGGGAAAGCAGGAATTGCCATTGGAAGGGATTCTATTCCTTCACAGAAGCATATGAATACCTACTCGATTTCTGTAGAGATACAGAACAGATATGTATCGAGGAAGAAGATCACCAAGGGCAGAACTCTCCAGATTACGAGTAAAACTTTCGCAACAAGAGTCACGCCTAGCTATACAGGTCGTCCCTTATGACGAATTCTGCAGAAAAATGACGTTAATGTCATCATTTCGAAACAACTTCATGATAGGCCTTCTCAAGCAGGAGGGAACCAGATGTTATAACTTGATACACTCCCTGGCACAAGAACAACATTATATCCACCTACGAGAGCTTCAGATGAAGATCTTCGTAACTCCCGCTCTGAAAGAATTATATCCAAGGAATCGACTGCAGGGGTCGTGGATTGCATCATGCCAAAAGATCAAAAGATTGATTTTTCCTGCTTATAAATACTATTCACCACTCCTCGTAGAGGTTCAGCTAAGGGGACCAGGATCTGCAAATTTTAGAGAAACACTCGACGATCTAAAGGAATACTACTGGAATGGGATGGTAACCACAATCTATCTCCATAGCCTTGTCGAGACCCCCATGCTTTTTGGAGAAGCGATTGGTCAGTGGATCGACGCATACAGAAGGAACATCTATGAAAAATCCTATTGCACAATCTTTGTATATTCATCTTTCTCGCAATACGATCTTTCCTAGCATCCTGGACCATCCTTTTCTACAAGGTGCACAGGAAGGTTTTTTATTTTATTATTATTATTATTATTATTATTATTATTATTATTATTATTATTATTATTATTATTATTATTATTATTATTATTATTATTATTATTATTATTATTATTATTATTATTATTATTATTATTATTATTATTATTATTATTATTATTATTATTATTATTATTATTATTATTATTATTATTATTATTATTATTATTATTATTATTATTATTATTATTATTATTATTATTATTATTATTATTATTATTATTATTATTATTATTATTATTATTATTATTATTATTATTATTATTATTATTATTATTATTATTATTATTATTATTATTATTATTATTATTATTATTATTATTATTATTATTATTATTATTATTATTATTATTATTATTATTATTATTATTATTATTATTATTATTATTATTATTATTATTATTATTATTATTATTATTATTATTATTATTATTATTATTATTTGCCAGACTTCTAAGGCAACATTCACCTCCGATCTCGGAAGTACATGAAGATCTGGATTCAGAACCAGATCACACGCCACAGAATGAAGATGACTGCTATGGCATCTTCTCATCCCTTGGAGGAAGGATCTTGGTCTAATACCGTTCGTCCAAAAGAAGACAAAAGCTAAAAAGCAGATGCCCATCTTTTATAAAGGAAGGACAGCTGCCAAAAAGACGAAAGATAGTGGAGATATCTTTATTAAAAAGAAGATGCTCTCTGCACAAAAGAAAAAGTTAAAGTAATAACAAGGACATGCCAGCTGGTTTTAAGATAAGGATCCAGCCTCTTTACAGCTGTTGAAAATTATTGGAGAAGCCCTCGGATTGTGAGGAAGCTCTCCTATATATAGTTAAACTCTCCGCAAGAAAAGGCAGAGCGAAAAATCCCCCAATATTATTGATACCACTCTTGTAATCCTTAGAATGACTTCCGCACAATTCTGTAATCTTTCTTCCTCCTCATCATCGATCCTCCCCTTGGCTGGTATCAGAGCCTAAGCTCTGATCTAGTTTGTCTTGTAAGTTTTCTGATAAATATTATTATTTTCTTACAGTATTTTACATCTTCTTATAGTATCTTTATTATTGTTTGTTACAAATGACAAAATCAACTAAGATGAGAATTTCAAGATTACATAAAGAAATTAAAACTTTAAAACGAACCGTTAAAATATTCAGTAAACCTGAAAACTTGGATATATATGTTATTGAAAAATTAAACGAACTATTGTCAGAATTACAAAAGCAAGTATCTGATTTATCTTCTTAATTTTATTCTATTTAAAACTGTTTACGAATGTCAAGTTTTAAAAGTTTTCTTCAGGGGGTATAGGGCAAGAGTTATTTAGGCTTAGAGGTGAGTGTGGTCCCGGCAGTTTAACCTTGGAAAGAAGGTAGTAAGTCCGTTGGTCAGCACTAGAAAGTCCTTTAAGGTCAACCTTGGATATAACTCCATAACCAAACCAACTTGAATAAAACTCTTAAAACATGTCACGACTAGGCAGAACTTTAAGTAGGCTAAGTCTAGGAAGAGAAAGACAGATAGTTGTAAGAACAGATAATAGTAGTAACCTTCCAACCTCTTCTGAAAATATAACAATAGAAGAAATAGAAAAAAGATTACAAGATTGGGCTATGCCCATAGTAAAAGAAGGAGAAGTATATAAAAGTAGAAGTTTTTTTAATAAAAACTCTGAGGAACAAATACATAAGGTAGAATACTCATACCCAGGAACACAAAATAATAAAGAAATCCAATTATTAGAACAAAGTCTTTTAGATCAACATAGTAAAGATGGATATAAGTTTATTCATCTAGGACTAATACAGGTAGCACTAAAACCTAACTATAAATTAGGTGTTAACCTACCTATTCTAGCAATAATTAGAGACATGAGATTACTAAGGGCAGAAGATACTATAATAGCAGCCCTAGAAAGTAACTTATGTGATGGCCCTGCCTTTTTTAATTGTTTTCCAAATTTTGCTATGAAATTAGAAAATGAAAAAACAGCAAAAGCTATAAGAATATTCATTAAATCCCCAGAAGGAATAGTTGACGAATCAGCTGATCCTTTTCACATAATTTATAGGGTATACTATAAAGTAACAAAGATTAATTATGGGTTTAGAGCTTTAAGACAAACCCCAGCAGATGAGACAATTGTAGTAGAAGCAAACTTTAAAAGAAGTATGATAAATACACAAAAAAGAATTAATCATTTAGATATTAGGGACAAAATACCAGATGAGTGGGTATGGAAAGATGCCATAGAAACCCCTCAAATACATAATACAAACATAAGAGAAATAATACAAGAAGGAAATGACATAAGATTAAGAATGCATAAATCTCCAAGCTATAGACAACCCTCCACACGATATGTAGAATCATCCCGACACTCTATAGATGGATCCACTTTAAACTTTAACCTAAGAGGATTAGATACTTTAAGAAATCCAGGAGTAGCAGATCCTGTCTATGAACCCGAAGACACAGAATATTCTCCAACTGCTAGTCAAGTAGTGGGGGTTATAGAATTAATAGAACCCTTCAAAATAGACATAGCATGGATTAAAAATGATCTAGATGCCCCATATAATAAAGAAAGAAAAAATTGGTTTATGAATAGTTTTAGTAAAGAAGAAAAACTTAAAATAAGAAACTCTTTTTATAAACATGTGAAAGAAACCGAACTTAACATATATTTCTTTGAATGGTTAAAAGTATATCTAGAAAAGGAAGAAATCAATTACCCTTTTAAAATGGAAATAAACCCCATAACAAAGATAGAAACGGTTTGGACTACTGAGAATGGAAGCTTAGTTGAAAGAGAATATCCTCCTTTAGAAAAAATAATAATACCATTAGAAAAAGATTGTAAAATAAAAGCATCACCTTATAAACAAATAAATGAGAAAGAAAAAGAAATCCAAAAGAAAGACATAGATAAAATTCACCAACAGCTCAACTATAATAACACATATTTAACTATAATGGCCAAACAACTAACCAGAATCGAAAATAAGGAAATAGCAAGTACCTTCTCAAGATCATTAGAAAGACCCATATACAACATAAAAGAATTATCCAAAGAGACTGTAAGCTCGTTTTGGAAAAATGACATTAATCTACAATTAGCAGATTTAAAAGAAAAAATCGCAAGATTAGGAGAAAAAAATGTTAATACTCTACAGATAGAAAAGATTAAGCATAACTATCCAAAAACAAGGACTTATTATAACAGACCTTCCTTGGTAGATATAGGACTAGAAGAAAGAACCCAGTTCATCCAAAATAGTTACTCTGGGTCAGACATAGCAGAATGGAATATAGATGGGATGAGTGAACAAAATATATTAGACACCTGTTCTCAAATGGCAATGGCCGCCACTGCCTTTAGACTAAAAGGAATAAGTGATAAGTCCACGGCTGAAGCAATAATACAAGGCTTTACTGGACAGCTTAGAGGATGGTGGGATAATTTTGTTACTCCCTCCCATAAAGATATAATTCTCAATCATATAAAACCAGAAAGTAGTGAAACAGATGCAACATCTACCTTAATCTTTACAATAATACAAAACTTTATAGGAGACCCGAATGTCTTTAGAGAAAGAGCAGCCTTACAACTAATGAACCTAAAATGTCCAACTATGTCAGACTATAAATGGTATAAGGACACTTTCCTCTCTAAAGCCTTGTTAAGAGAAGACTCGGCTGTAGGATTCTGGAGAGAGAGATTTGTTGCAGCATTACCTGCAATCTTCTCTCAGAAAGTAATAGAAAACTTAGAAGTCCATTATGGTAAACCAGTTCCCTATGACCAACTAACTTTTGGTCAGTTACATAATGTAATAGTAGAGACAGGACTAAAAGTTTGTAATGATAGTAAATTACAGAGCCAAATGAAAAAAGAAAGACTATCAAATAAAAAAGAATTGGGAAATTTTTGCCAACAATACGGAATGGCACCTATCATCGCACCAAGTATTAGGAAAAATAGAGAAAAGAAGGCACCAAAAAAGAAACCATATAAAAAACCATATAATAAAACTCAAAATAAACCACAAGAAAAACCGTCTTTCAGAAAAGGAAAACCAACAAAGAAACCCCAAAGTAAGAAGAATACATGTTGGAAATGTGGGAAGCCTGGACATTTTGCAGATAAATGTAAGGCAAAAGAAACAATAAATATGATAGAGGATGAAGATTTAAAGAAAATTCTCACCACATTAATGATAAATTTAGAATCAGAACCAGAAACTTCTGATATAGAATATAGTGAAGAAAATGAGATAGATCAGATTGATAGAGAAACTTCAGAAGAAGAAGAGCCTTACGAAGAAAATTGTTTAGGACCAGGATTATGTAATTGTAGTGATTGTATTACCCCAGAAATCAATGTTATAACTATAGAACAAACAGCTTCATTACTGTCAATACTAGATAAGTTAGAAGACTCTCCTCAAAAAGCAGAATTTATCCAAAGAATAAGTGAGTTAATATCTAAAGAAGAAAAACAAAAAGAGGAAGTAAAACCAATAGAATTTAAAGAAATTCTAGAAAAATTTAAAATAGCAAAGCCAGTAACCATTAAAGAACTCCAGGAAGAAATTAAGTTATTAAAACAAGAAATCATTCAGCTTAAAGAAAATCAAATAAACCTAGAAATTAGATTACTTGAATTGGAAGGAAAAAAGATAGTTGACCAACAGGAGACTAAAGAAGAAGACCATATTTTTGACATGAATATGCTAAGTATAGTAACTATGCATAAATGGTGGGTAGAAATAACCATAATAATATCAGAAGAAAAATTTAATCTTATAGCCTTAGTAGACTCCGGAGCAGATCTAAATTGTATGCAAGAAGGATTAATACCAACTAAATATTATGAAAAAACTACAACTAGTTTAACAGGAGCAAATGGTGGAAAATTAGGAGTAGAATATAAACTGTCAAATGTAAAAATTTGTAAAAACAAGATTTGTTTTAATACCTCTTTCATGTTAGTAAAAAATATGAACAACCAGGTAATTTTAGGAACTCCCTTTTTAACCTTATTATATCCTTTTCAAACAAATAGTACGGGACTTACTTCCCATGTCATTAAAGATAGGCCATTAACTTTCGAATTTATAAAAGGACTGAAAATTAAAGAATTAAACTTATTACAAGAAGCTTCAATAAGTAGAATAAACCTAATTCAGAATAAACAAAAACAAATTCAATTTCTGAACAAAGAAGTAGAATATCAAAGGATAGAAAATCAATTAAAATCCAAAAAATTACAGGATGAAATAGAAAGTATTAAAGAGAAAATAGAACAAGAAATATGTGAAACAAACCCGATAGCTTTTCATAAAAGAAAAATACATGAAATAGAATTACCATACGAAGAAGGATTTAAAGAAACGGATATTCCTACTAAAGCTAAACCAATACAGATGAACTCGGAACAACTAGCGTTTTGTAAAAAAGAATTACAAGAGTATTTGGAGAAAGGGTTAATACGACCCTCTAAATCTCCATGGAGTTGCTCAGGGTTTTACGTAAATAAAGCCTCAGAACAAGAAAGGGGAGCACCCAGGTTAGTAATAAATTACAAACCTTTGAATAAAGCTCTAAAATGGATAAGATATCCGCTACCTAATAAGCAAGATTTAATAAAGAGAATATATAATGCAAATATATTTTCAAAATTCGATATGAAATCTGGATACTATCAGATATCAGTAAAAGAAAAAGATAGGTATAAGACCGCCTTTGTGGTACCATTTGGGCATTTTGAATGGAATGTAATGCCCCAAGGATTAAAAAATGCACCAAGTGAATTTCAAGAAATAATGAATAATATTTTTTATCCTTATATGGAATTCTCAATAGTATACTTAGATGATGTATTAATTTATTCTCAAGGAATAAACCAGCATAAAAAGCATTTAGAAAAATTTATAGAAATCATAAAAAGAAACGGCTTAGTAGTATCGGCAAAGAAAATAAAAATCTTTCAAGACAAAATAAGATTTTTAGGATACAATATTTATAAAGGTACCATTGTCCCCATACAAAGGAGTCTAGAGTTCGTAGAAAAATTCCCGGATATGATAAAAGATAAAACACAGCTACAAAGGTTCTTAGGATGTCTAAATTACGTGGCAGAGTTTATGCCAAACATCAGAACTATATATGCACCCTTGTATAGAAGATTAAGGAAAAATCCTCCCGCATGGGATGACAGTATGACAGAAACTGTTAAAAAAATCAAACAATTAGTAAAAACAATACCGTGTTTAGGAATACCACATCCAAACGCAAGCCTAATCATAGAAACAGATGCTTCAGCATTAGGATATGGGGGAATTTTAAAACAAGTATTACCAAATTCAAAAACTGAACAAATAGTCAGATATTATTCTGGAATCTGGCATAATTCTCAACAGAAATACTCTGTTGTAAAACAAGAAGTTTTATCTATTGTTTTATGTGTATTAAAATTTCAAGACGATGTTTTTTACAAAACATTTGAAATAAGAACGGATTGCAAAGCAGCACCCCAAGTTTTAGAAAAGGATGTTAAGAATCTAGTATCAAAACATATTTTTGCCAGGTGGCAAGCCTTATTATCAAACTTCGATTTTACTATTAAACATATAAAAGGAGAAACAAATCATTTACCAGATTTTCTAACTAGAGAATTTTTACAGGGAAAATGGCCAACAAAACAAAACTCGTAACTCGAAACCAATACGGTCCTCCTCTCTTATCAACACCAACCTCACAGAAACCTCTTTCAGTAGCCTCTGTATTAAAAACTCCGGCCAACTCCCCCTCCGCTTCACCCAGTAAATATCACAATCCTTGCCTAGTAACTCCACAACATTTTCAGTCCTCATTAGCATCATCTCCCTCCTCCTCTTCCCCAAACAAGTTTACTATATTAGAAAAAAATATCGATACTCAAAAGCAAAATGAATACCCATATTGTGAGAAAGAAGAGATTATCCCTTTAATGATTTTGGAAAAACCATGGGAAAAAGTACCACTACCAGAACTCGTGAAAAGACTTTTACCTAGTGAGATTACTAATACGCCAACCACTTTGGCGAAGAAAAGACAGTTTTTTGAATTAATCCTAGTAGACACTGGGTCTGTTGAAATCACTCATAATCAGGATGAGCAAAACAACATTACTCATTCAAAAGTAAAGATCTTAAAAGTTCTATCATTACAAGATTGGGGACAGCCCCTGATTTCAACTAAATCATTTTCAGTACAATTCCAACCTCAAGTTTTCAATTACTACGATTACATTGAGGCCTGGAATCAAACTTTCTTTTTTCGCCAAGAAAGACACTCTTGGTTTACTTGGTTCAGAAAGGGGATAGACCTAAACTTTCCCCAATGGTTTTTAAAATGGTTTAAGATTTTTGGACCAATACCCAAAATCATTCCCCAAACTGTTTTGGAAAATTTCCAATTTTTCTGTAATAACACAAACTTTGAAATTGATAATCAGTTGATCTCTTTTATAAGTACACAAGCAATATCTTGGATATTTGCTTGGGATTTCTGCATTGGGAAGGATGATAATACCTCATCCATCCAATTTATTGGAAAAAGTATTAAGATCAGATGGTGGAGCAAATTTGATTTGGCCTTAGTCTGTCAAGAAAAAATAAAGAAATGGATTTCAGCGCATCCGCAATACATGCATAAGTCCATAGCAATGGATAAGGAAGCCCTGTTTTTACAAAACAAAAGCAGGATTCTAGCAGCATTAACAGCAACCTCTTCTGAGGAGGAATTTGCCAGACTTCTAAGGCAACATTCACCTCCGATCTCGGAAGTACATGAAGATCTGGATTCAGAACCAGATCACACGCCACAGAATGAAGATGACTGCTATGGCATCTTCTCATCCCTTGGATGAAGGATCTTGGTCTAAGACCGTTCGTCCAAAAGAAGACAAAAGCTAAAAAGCAGATGCCCATCTTTTATAAAGGAAGGACAGCTGCCAAAAAGACGAAAGATAGTGGAGATATCTTTATTAAAAAGAAGATGCTCTCTGCACAAAAGAAAAAGTTAAAGTAATAACAAGGACATGCCAGCTGGTTTTAAGATAAGGATCCAGCCTCTTTACAGCTGTTGAAAATTATTGGAGAAGCCCTCGGATTGTGAGGAAGCTCTCCTATATATAGTTAAACTCTCCGCAAGAAAAGGCAGAGCGAAAAATCCCCCAATATTATTGATACCACTCTTGTAATCCTTAGAATGACTTCCGCACAATTCTGTAATCTTTCTTCCTCCTCATCATCGATCCTCCCCTTGGCTGGTATCAGAGCCTAAGCTCTGATCTAGTTTGTCTTGTAAGTTTTCTGATAAATATTATTATTTTCTTACAGTATTTTACATCTTCTTATAGTATCTTTATTATTGTTTGTTACAAATGACAAAATCAACTAAGATGAGAATTTCAAGATTACATAAAGAAATTAAAACTTTAAAACGAACCGTTAAAATATTCAGTAAACCTGAAAACTTAGATATATATGTTATTGAAAAATTAAACGAACTATTGTCAGAATTACAAAAGCAAGTATCTGATTTATCTTCTTAATTTTATTCTATTTAAAACTGTTTACGAATGTCAAGTTTTAAAAGTTTTCTTCAGGGGGGTATAGGGCAAGAGTTATTTAGGCTTAGAGGTGAGTGTGGTCCCGGCAGTTTAACCTTGGAAAGAAGGTAGTAAGTCCGTTGGTCAGCACTAGAAAGTCCTTTAAGGTCAACCTTGGATATAACTCCATAACCAAACCAACTTGAATAAAACTCTTAAAACATGTCACGACTAGGCAGAACTTTAAGTAGGCTAAGTCTAGGAAGAGAAAGACAGATAGTTGTAAGAACAGATAATAGTAGTAACCTTCCAACCTCTTCTGAAAATATAACAATAGAAGAAATAGAAAAAAGATTACAAGATTGGGCTATTTACAAGATGTGGAGTTACTAGGCAAGGATTGTGATATTTACTGGGTGAAGCGGAGGGGGAGTTGGCCGGAGTTTTTAATACAGAGGCTACTGAAAGAGGTTTCTGTGAGGTTGGTGTTGATAAGAGAGGAGGACCGTATTGGTTTCGAGTTACGGGTTTTGTTTTGTTGGCCATTTTCCCTGTAAAAATTCTCTAGTTAGAAAATCTGGTAAATGATTTGTTTCTCCTTTTATATGTTTAATAGCAAAATCGAAGTTTGATAATAAGGCTTGCCACCTGGCAAAAATATGTTTTGATACTAGATTCTTAACATCCTTTTCTAAAACTTGGGGTGCTGCTTTGCAATCCGTTCTTATTTCAAATGTTTTGTTAAAAACATCGTCTTGAAATTTTAATACACATAAAACAATAGATAAAACTTCTTGTTTTACAACAGAGCATTTCTGTTGAGAATTATGCCAGATTCCAGAATAATATCTGACTATTTGTTCAGTTTTTGAATTTGGTAATACTTGTTTTAAAATTCCCCCATATCCTAATGCTGAAGCATCTGTTTCTATGATTAGGCTTGCGTTTGGATGTGGTATTCCTAAACACGGTATTGTTTTTACTAATTGTTTGATTTTTTTTTAACAGTTTCTGTCATACTGTCATCCCATGCGGGAGGATTTTTCCTTAATCTTCTATACAAGGGTGCACATATAGTTCTGATGTTTGGCATAAACTCTGCCACGTAATTTAGACATCCTAAGAACCTTTGTAGCTGTGTTTTATCTTTTATCATATCCGGGAATTTTTCTGCGAACTCTAGACTCCTTTGTATGGGGACAATGGTACCTTTATAAATATTGTATCCTAAAAATCTTATTTTGTCTTGAAAGATTTTTATTTTCTTTGCCGATACTACTAAGCCGTTTCTTTTTATGATTTCTATAAATTTTTCTAAATGCTTTTTATGCTGGTTTATTCCTTGAGAATAAATTAATACATCATCTAAGTATACTATTGAGAATTCCATATAAGGATAAAAAATATTATTCATTATTTCTTGAAATTCACTTGGTGCATTTTTTAATCCTTGGGGCATTACATTCCATTCAAAATGCCCAAATGGTACCACAAAGGCGGTCTTATACCTATCTTTTTCTTTTACTGATATCTGATAGTATCCAGATTTCATATCGAATTTTGAAAATATATTTGCATTATATATTCTCTTTATTAAATCTTGCTTATTAGGTAGCGGATATCTTATCCATTTTAGAGCTTTATTCAAAGGTTTGTAATTTATTACTAACCTGGGTGCTCCCCTTTCTTGTTCTGAGGCTTTATTTACGTAAAACCCTGAGCAACTCCATGGAGATTTAGAGGGTCGTATTAACCCTTTCTCCAAATACTCTTGTAATTCTTTTTTACAAAACGCTAGTTGTTCCGAGTTCATCTGTATTGGTTTAGCTTTAGTAGGAATATCCATTTCTTTAAATCCTTCTTCGTATGGTAATTCTATTTCATGTATTTTTCTTTTATGAAAAGCTATCGGGTTTGTTTCACATATTTCTTGTTCTATTTTCTCTTTAATACTTTCTATTTCATCCTGTAATTTTTTTGATTTTAATTGATTTTCTATCCTTTGATATTCTACTTCTTTGTTCAGAAATTGAATTTGTTTTTGTTTATTCTGAATTAGGTTTATTCTACTTATTGAAGCTTCTTGTAATAAGTTTAATTCTTTAATTTTCGGTCCTTTTATAAATTCGAAAGTTAATGGCCTATCTTTAATGACATGGGAAGTAAGTCCCGTACTATTTGTTTGAAAAAGATATAATAAGGTTAAAAAGGGAGTTCCTAAAATTACCTGGTTGTTCATATTTTTTACTAACATGAAAGAGGTATTAAAACAAATCTTGTTTTTACAAATTTTTACATTTGACAGTTTATATTCTACTCCTAATTTTCCACAATTTGCTCCTGTTAAACTAGTTGTAGTTTTTTCATAATATTTAGTTGGTATTAATCCTTCTTGAATACAATTTAGATCTGCTCCGGAGTCTACTAAGGCTATAAGATTAAATTTTTCTTCTGATATTATTATGGTTATTTCTACCCACCATTTATGCATAGTTACTATACTTAGCATATTCATGTCAAAAATATGGTCTTCTTCTTTAGTCTCCTGTTGGTCAACTATCTTTTTTCCTTCCAATTCAAGTAATCTAATTTCTAGGTTTATTTGATTTTCTTTAGGCTGAATGATTTCTTGTTTTAATAACTTAATTTCTTCCTGGAGTTCTTTAATGGTTACTGGCTTTGCTATTTTACATTTTTCTAGAATTTCTTTAAATTCTATTGGTTTTACTTCCTCTTTTTGTTTTTCTTCTTTAGATATTAACTCACTTATTCTTTGGATAAATTCTGCTTTTTGAGGAGAGTCTTCTAACTTATCTAGTATTGACAGTAATGAAGCTGTTTGTTCTATAGTTATAACATTGATTTCTGGGGTAATACAATCACTACAATTACATAATCTTGGTCCTAAACAATTTTCTTCGTAAGGCTCTTCTTCTTCTGAAGTTTCTCTATCAATCTGATCTATCTCATTTTCTTCACTATATTCTATATCAGAAGTTTCTGGTTCTGATTCTGAATTTATCATTAATGTGGTGAGAATTTTCTTTAAATCTTCATCCTCTATCATATTTATTGTTTCTTTTGCCTTACATTTATCTGCAAAATGTCCAGGCTTCCCACATTTCCAACATGTATTCTTCTTACTTTGGGGTTTCTTTGTTGGTTTTCCTTTTCTGAAAGACGGTTTTTCTTGTGGTTTATTTTGAGTTTTATTATATGGTTTTTTATAAGGTTTCTTTTTTGGTGCCTTCTTTTCTCTATTTTTCCTAATACTTGGTGCGATGATAGGTGCCATTCCGTATTGTTGGCAAAAATTTCCCAATTCTTTTTTATTTGATAGTCTTTCTTTTTTCATTTGGCTCTGTAATTTACTATCATTACAAACTTTTAGTCCTGTCTCTACTATTACATTATGTAACTGACCAAAAGTTAGTTGGTCATAGGGAACTGGTTTACCATAATGGACTTCTAAGTTTTCTATTACTTTCTGAGAGAAGATTGCAGGTAATGCTGCAACAAATCTCTCTCTCCAGAATCCTACAGCCGAGTCTTCTCTTAACAAGGCTTTAGAGAGGAAAGTGTCCTTATACCATTTATAGTCTGACATAGTTGGACATTTTAGGTTCATTAGTTGTAAGGCTGCTCTTTCTCTAAAGACATTCGGGTCTCCTATAAAGTTTTGTATTATTGTAAAGATTAAGGTAGATGTTGCATCTGTTTCACTACTTTCTGGTTTTATATGATTGAGAATTATATCTTTATGGGAGGGAGTAACAAAATTATCCCACCATCCTCTAAGCTGTCCAGTAAAGCCTTGTATTATTGCTTCAGCCGTGGACTTATCACTTATTCCTTTTAGTCTAAAGGCAGTGGCGGCCATTGCCATTTGAGAACAGGTGTCTAATATATTTTGTTCACTCATCCCATCTATATTCCATTCTGCTATGTCTGACCCAGAGTAACTATTTTGGATGAACTGGGTTCTTTCTTCTAGTCCTATATCTACCAAGGAAGGTCTGTTATAATAAGTCCTTGTTTTTGGATAGTTATGCTTAATCTTTTCTATCTGTAGAGTATTAACATTTTTTTCTCCTAATCTTGCGATTTTTTCTTTTAAATCTGCTAATTGTAGATTAATGTCATTTTTCCAAAACGAGCTTACAGTCTCTTTGGATAATTCTTTTATGTTGTATATGGGTCTTTCTAATGATCTTGAGAAGGTACTTGCTATTTCCTTATTTTCGATTCTGGTTAGTTGTTTGGCCATTATAGTTAAATATGTGTTATTATAGTTGAGCTGTTGGTGAATTTTATCTATGTCTTTCTTTTGGATTTCTTTTTCTTTCTCATTTATTTGTTTATAAGGTGATGCTTTTATTTTACAATCTTTTTCTAATGGTATTATTATTTTTTCTAAAGGAGGATATTCTCTTTCAACTAAGCTTCCATTCTCAGTAGTCCAAACCGTTTCTATCTTTGTTATGGGGTTTATTTCCATTTTAAAAGGGTAATTGATTTCTTCCTTTTCTAGATATACTTTTAACCATTCAAAGAAATATATGTTAAGTTCGGTTTCTTTCACATGTTTATAAAAAGAGTTTCTTATTTTAAGTTTTTCTTCTTTACTAAAACTATTCATAAACCAATTTTTTCTTTCTTTATTATATGGGGCATCTAGATCATTTTTAATCCATGCTATGTCTATTTTGAAGGGTTCTATTAATTCTATAACCCCCACTACTTGACTAGCAGTTGGAGAATATTCTGTGTCTTCGGGTTCATAGACAGGATCTGCTACTCCTGGATTTCTTAAAGTATCTAATCCTCTTAGGTTAAAGTTTAAAGTGGATCCATCTATAGAGTGTCGGGATGATTCTACATATCGTGTGGAGGGTTGTCTATAGCTTGGAGATTTATGCATTCTTAATCTTATGTCATTTCCTTCTTGTATTATTTCTCTTATGTTTGTATTATGTATTTGAGGGGTTTCTATGGCATCTTTCCATACCCACTCATCTGGTATTTTGTCCCTAATATCTAAATGATTAATTCTTTTTTGTGTATTTATCATACTTCTTTTAAAGTTTGCTTCTACTACAATTGTCTCATCTGCTGGGGTTTGTCTTAAAGCTCTAAACCCATAATTAATCTTTGTTACTTTATAGTATACCCTATAAATTATGTGAAAAGGATCAGCTGATTCGTCAACTATTCCTTCTGGGGATTTAATGAATATTCTTATAGCTTTTTCTGTTTTTTCATTTTCTAATTTCATAGCAAAATTTGGAAAACAATTAAAAAAGGCAGGGCCATCACATAAGTTACTTTCTAGGGCTGCTATTATAGTATCTTCTGCCCTTAGTAATCTCATGTCTCTAATTATTGCTAGAATAGGTAGGTTAACACCTAATTTATAGTTAGGTTTTAGTGCTACCTGTATTAGTCCTAGATGAATAAACTTATATCCATCTTTACTATGTTGATCTAAAAGACTTTGTTCTAATAATTGGATTTCTTTATTATTTTGTGTTCCTGGGTATGAGTATTCTACCTTATGTATTTGTTCCTCAGAGTTTTTATTAAAAAAACTTCTACTTTTATATACTTCTCCTTCTTTTACTATGGGCATAGCCCAATCTTGTAATCTTTTTTCTATTTCTTCTATTGTTATATTTTCAGAAGAGGTTGGAAGGTTACTACTATTATCTGTTCTTACAACTATCTGTCTTTCTCTTCCTAGACTTAGCCTACTTAAAGTTCTGCCTAGTCGTGACATGTTTTAAGAGTTTTATTCAAGTTGGTTTGGTTATGGAGTTATATCCAAGGTTGACTTTAAAGGACTTTCTAGTGCTGACCAACGGACTTACTACCTTCTTTCCAAGGTTAAACTGCCGGGACCACACTCACCTCTAAGCCTAAATAACTCTTGCCCTATACCCCCCTGAAGAAAACTTTTAAAACTTGACATTCGTAAACAGTTTTAAATAGAATAAAATTAAGAAGATAAATCAGATACTTGCTTTTGTAATTCTGACAATAGTTCGTTTAATTTTTCAATAACATATATATCTAAGTTTTCAGGTTTACTGAATATTTTAACGGTTCGTTTTAAAGTTTTAATTTCTTTATGTAATCTTGAAATTCTCATCTTAGTTGATTTTGTCATTTGTAACAAACAATAATAAAGATACTATAAGAAGATGTAAAATATTGTAAGAAAATAATAATATTTATCAGAAAACTTACAAGACAAACTAGATCAGAGCTTAGGCTCTGATACCAGCCAAGGGGAGGATCGATGATGAGGAGGAAGAAAGATTACAGAATTGTGCGGAAGTCATTCTAAGGATTACAAGAGTGGTATCAATAATATTGGGGGATTTTTCGCTCTGCCTTTTCTTGCGGAGAGTTTAACTATATATAGGAGAGCTTCCTCACAATCCGAGGGCTTCTCCAATAATTTTCAACAGCTGTAAAGAGGCTGGATCCTTATCTTAAAACCAGCTGGCATGTCCTTGTTATTACTTTAACTTTTTCTTTTGTGCAGAGAGCATCTTCTTTTTAATAAAGATATCTCCACTATCTTTCGTCTTTTTGGCAGCTGTCCTTCCTTTATAAAAGATGGGCATCTGCTTTTTAGCTTTTTTCTTCTTTTGGACGAACGGTCTTAGACCAAGATCCTTCATCCAAGGGATGAGAAGATGCCATAGCAGTCATCTTCATTCTGTGGCGTGTGATCTGGTTCTGAATCCAGATCTTCATGTACTTCCGAGATCGGAGGTGAATGTTGCCTTAGAAGTCTGGCAAATTCCTCCTCAGAAGAGGTTGCTGTTAATGCTGCTAGAATCCTGCTTTTGTTTTGTAAAAACAGGGCTTCCTTATCCATTGCTATGGACTTATGCATGTATTGCGGATGCGCTGAAATCCATTTCTTTATTTTTTCTTGACAGACTAAGGCCAAATCAAATTTGCT
Organism: Canavalia gladiata; assembly: GCA_037954105.1. NCBI lineage: Eukaryota > Viridiplantae > Streptophyta > Magnoliopsida > Fabales > Fabaceae > Canavalia > Canavalia gladiata. The sequence continues at coordinate 28,887,761 of CM075662.1, forward strand.
CCACCATCTGATCTTAATACTTTTTCCAATAAATTGGATGGATGAGGTATTATCATCCTTCCCAATGCAGAAATCCCAAGCAAATATCCAAGATATTGCTTGTGTACTTATAAAAGAGATCAACTGATTATCAATTTCAAAGTTTGTGTTATTACAGAAAAATTGGAAATTTTCCAAAACAGTTTGGGGAAAGATTTTGGGTATTGGTCCAAAAATCTTCAACCATTTTAAAAACCATTGGGGAAAGTTTAGGTCTATCCCCTTTCTGAACCAAGTAAACCAAGAGTGTCTTTCTTGGCGAAAAAAGAAAGTTTGATTCCAGGCCTCAATGTAATCGTAGTAATTGAAAACTTGAGGTTGGAATTGTACTGAAAATGATTTAGTTGAAATCAGGGGCTGTCCCCAATCTTGTAATGATAGAACTTTTAAGATCTTTACTTTTGAATGAGTAATGTTGTTTTGCTCATCCTGATTATGAGTGATTTCAACAGACCCAGTGTCTACTAGGATTAATTCAAAAAACTGTCTTTTCTTCGCCAAAGTGGTTGGCGTATTAGTAATCTCACTAGGTAAAAGTCTTTTCACGAGTTCTGGTAGTGGTACTTTTTCCCATGGTTTTTCCAAAATCATTAAAGGGATAATCTCTTCTTTCTCACAATATGGGTATTCATTTTGCTTTTGAGTATCGATATTTTTTTCTAATATAGTAAACTTGTTTGGGGAAGAGGAGGAGGGAGATGATGCTAATGAGGACTGAAAATGTTGTGGAGTTACTAGGCAAGGATTGTGATATTTACTGGGTGAAGCGGAGGGGGAGTTGGCCGGAGTTTTTAATACAGAGGCTACTGAAAGAGGTTTCTGTGAGGTTGGTGTTGATAAGAGAGGAGGACCGTATTGGTTTCGAGTTACGGGTTTTGTTTTGTTGGCCATTTTCCCTGTAAAAATTCTCTAGTTAGAAAATCTGGTAAATGATTTGTTTCTCCTTTTATATGTTTAATAGTAAAATCGAAGTTTGATAATAAGGCTTGCCACCTGGCAAAAATATGTTTTGATACTAGATTCTTAACATCCTTTTCTAAAACTTGGGGTGCTGCTTTGCAATCCGTTCTTATTTCAAATGTTTTGTTAAAAACATCGTCTTGAAATTTTAATACACATAAAACAATAGATAAAACTTCTTGTTTTACAACAGAGCATTTCTGTTGAGAATTATGCCAGATTCCAGAATAATATCTGACTATTTGTTCAGTTTTTGAATTTGGTAATACTTGTTTTAAAATTCCCCCATATCCTAATGCTGAAGCATCTGTTTCTATGATTAGGCTTGCGTTTGGATGTGGTATTCCTAAACACGGTATTGTTTTTACTAATTGTTTGATTTTTTTTAACAGTTTCTGTCATACTGTCATCCCATGCGGGAGGATTTTTCCTTAATCTTCTATACAAGGGTGCACATATAGTTCTGATGTTTGGCATAAACTCTGCCACGTAATTTAGACATCCTAAGAACCTTTGTAGCTGTGTTTTATCTTTTATCATATCCGGGAATTTTTCTGCGAACTCTAGACTCCTTTGTATGGGGACAATGGTACCTTTATAAATATTGTATCCTAAAAATCTTATTTTGTCTTGAAAGATTTTTATTTTCTTTGCCGATACTACTAAGCCGTTTCTTTTTATGATTTCTATAAATTTTTCTAAATGCTTTTTATGCTGGTTTATTCCTTGAGAATAAATTAATACATCATCTAAGTATACTATTGAGAATTCCATATAAGGATAAAAAATATTATTCATTATTTCTTGAAATTCACTTGGTGCATTTTTTAATCCTTGGGGCATTACATTCCATTCAAAATGCCCAAATGGTACCACAAAGGCGGTCTTATACCTATCTTTTTCTTTTACTGATATCTGATAGTATCCAGATTTCATATCGAATTTTGAAAATATATTTGCATTATATATTCTCTTTATTAAATCTTGCTTATTAGGTAGCGGATATCTTATCCATTTTAGAGCTTTATTCAAAGGTTTGTAATTTATTACTAACCTGGGTGCTCCCCTTTCTTGTTCTGAGGCTTTATTTACGTAAAACCCTGAGCAACTCCATGGAGATTTAGAGGGTCGTATTAACCCTTTCTCCAAATACTCTTGTAATTCTTTTTTACAAAACGCTAGTTGTTCCGAGTTCATCTGTATTGGTTTAGCTTTAGTAGGAATATCCATTTCTTTAAATCCTTCTTCGTATGGTAATTCTATTTCATGTATTTTTCTTTTATGAAAAGCTATCGGGTTTGTTTCACATATTTCTTGTTCTATTTTCTCTTTAATACTTTCTATTTCATCCTGTAATTTTTTGGATTTTAATTGATTTTCTATCCTTTGATATTCTACTTCTTTGTTCAGAAATTGAATTTGTTTTTGTTTATTCTGAATTAGGTTTATTCTACTTATTGAAGCTTCTTGTAATAAGTTTAATTCTTTAATTTTCGGTCCTTTTATAAATTCGAAAGTTAATGGCCTATCTTTAATGACATGGGAAGTAAGTCCCGTACTATTTGTTTGAAAAAGATATAATAAGGTTAAAAAGGGAGTTCCTAAAATTACCTGGTTGTTCATATTTTTTACTAACATGAAAGAGGTATTAAAACAAATCTTGTTTTTACAAATTTTTACATTTGACAGTTTATATTCTACTCCTAATTTTCCACAATTTGCTCCTGTTAAACTAGTTGTAGTTTTTTCATAATATTTAGTTGGTATTAATCCTTCTTGAATACAATTTAGATCTGCTCCGGAGTCTACTAAGGCTATAAGATTAAATTTTTCTTCTGATATTATTATGGTTATTTCTACCCACCATTTATGCATAGTTACTATACTTAGCATATTCATGTCAAAAATATGGTCTTCTTCTTTAGTCTCCTGTTGGTCAACTATCTTTTTTCCTTCCAATTCAAGTAATCTAATTTCTAGGTTTATTTGATTTTCTTTAAGCTGAATGATTTCTTGTTTTAATAACTTAATTTCTTCCTGGAGTTCTTTAATGGTTACTGGCTTTGCTATTTTACATTTTTCTAGAATTTCTTTAAATTCTATTGGTTTTACTTCCTCTTTTTGTTTTTCTTCTTTAGATATTAACTCACTTATTCTTTGGATAAATTCTGCTTTTTGAGGAGAGTCTTCTAACTTATCTAGTATTGACAGTAATGAAGCTGTTTGTTCTATAGTTATAACATTGATTTCTGGGGTAATACAATCACTACAATTACATAATCCTGGTCCTAAACAATTTTCTTCGTAAGGCTCTTCTTCTTCTGAAGTTTCTCTATCAATCTGATCTATCTCATTTTCTTCACTATATTCTATATCAGAAGTTTCTGGTTCTGATTCTGAATTTATCATTAATGTGGTGAGAATTTTCTTTAAATCTTCATCCTCTATCATATTTATTGTTTCTTTTGCCTTACATTTATCTGCAAAATGTCCAGGCTTCCCACATTTCCAACATGTATTCTTCTTACTTTGGGGTTTCTTTGTTGGTTTTCCTTTTCTGAAAGACGGTTTTTCTTGTGGTTTATTTTGAGTTTTATTATATGGTTTTTTATAAGGTTTCTTTTTTGGTGCCTTCTTTTCTCTATTTTTCCTAATACTTGGTGCGATGATAGGTGCCATTCCGTATTGTTGGCAAAAATTTCCCAATTCTTTTTTATTTGATAGTCTTTCTTTTTTCATTTGGCTCTGTAATTTACTATCATTACAAACTTTTAGTCCTGTCTCTACTATTACATTATGTAACTGACCAAAAGTTAGTTGGTCATAGGGAACTGGTTTACCATAATGGACTTCTAAGTTTTCTATTACTTTCTGAGAGAAGATTGCAGGTAATGCTGCAACAAATCTCTCTCTCCAGAATCCTACAGCCGAGTCTTCTCTTAACAAGGCTTTAGAGAGGAAAGTGTCCTTATACCATTTATAGTCTGACATAGTTGGACATTTTAGGTTCATTAGTTGTAAGGCTGCTCTTTCTCTAAAGACATTCGGGTCTCCTATAAAGTTTTGTATTATTGTAAAGATTAAGGTAGATGTTGCATCTGTTTCACTACTTTCTGGTTTTATATGATTGAGAATTATATCTTTATGGGAGGGAGTAACAAAATTATCCCACCATCCTCTAAGCTGTCCAGTAAAGCCTTGTATTATTGCTTCAGCCGTGGACTTATCACTTATTCCTTTTAGTCTAAAGGCAGTGGCGGCTGTTGCCATTTGAGAACAGGTGTCTAATATATTTTGTTCACTCATCCCATCTATATTCCATTCTGCTATGTCTGACCCAGAGTAACTATTTTGGACGAACTGGGTTCTTTCTTCTAGTCCTATATCTACCAAGGAAGGTCTGTTATAATAAGTCCTTGTTTTTGGATAGTTATGCTTAATCTTTTCTATCTGTAGAGTATTAACATTTTTTTCTCCTAATCTTGCGATTTTTTCTTTTAAATCTGCTAATTGTAGATTAATGTCATTTTTCCTAAACGAGCTTACAGTCTCTTTGGATAATTCTTTTATGTTGTATATGGGTCTTTCTAATGATCTTGAGGAGGTACTTGCTATTTCCTTATTTTCGATTCTGGTTAGTTGTTTGGCCATTATAGTTAAATATGTGTTATTATAGTTGAGCTGTTGGTGAATTTTATCTATGTCTTTCTTTTGGATTTCTTTTTCTTTCTCATTTATTTGTTTATAAGGTGATGCTTTTATTTTACAATCTTTTTCTAATGGTATTATTATTTTTTCTAAAGGAGGATACTCTCTTTCAACTAAGCTTCCATTCTCAGTAGTCCAAACCGTTTCTATCTTTGTTATGGGGTTTATTTCCATTTTAAAAGGGTAATTGATTTCTTCCTTTTCTAGATATACTTTTAACCATTCAAAGAAATATATGTTAAGTTCGGTTTCTTTCACATGTTTATAAAAAGAGTTTCTTATTTTAAGTTTTTCTTCTTTACTAAAACTATTCATAAACCAATTTTTTCTTTCTTTATTATATGGGGCATCTAGATCATTTTTAATCCATGCTATGTCTATTTTGAAGGGTTCTATTAATTCTATAACCCCCACTACTTGACTAGCAGTTGGAGAATATTCTGTGTCTTCGGGTTCATAGACAGGATCTGCTACTCCTGGATTTCTTAAAGTATCTAATCCTCTTAGGTTAAAGTTTAAAGTGGATCCATCTATAGAGTGTCGGGATGATTCTACATATCGTGTGGAGGGTTGTCTATAGCTTGGAGATTTATGCATTCTTAATCTTATGTCATTTCCTTCTTGTATTATTTCTCTTATGTTTGTATTATGTATTTGAGGGGTTTCTATGGCGTCTTTCCATACCCACTCATCTGGTATTTTGTCCCTAATATCTAAATGATTAATTCTTTTTTGTGTATTTATCATACTTCTTTTAAAGTTTGCTTCTATTACAATTGTCTCATCTGCTGGGGTTTGTCTTAAAGCTCTAAACCCATAATTAATCTTTGTTACTTTATAGTATACCCTATAAATTATGTGAAAAGGATCAGCTGATTCGTCAACTATTCCTTCTGGGATTTAATGAATATTCTTATAGCTTTTGTTGTTTTTTCATTTTCTAATTTCATAGCAAAATTTGGAAAACAATTAAAAAAGGCAGGGCCATCACATAAGTTACTTTCTAGGGCTGCTATTATAGTATCTTCTGCCCTTAGTAATCTCATGTCTCTAATTATTGCTAGAATAGGTAGGTTAACACCTAATTTATAGTTAGGTTTTAGTGCTACCTGTATTAGTCCTAGATGAATAAACTTATATCCATCTTTACTATGTTGATCTAAAAGACTTTGTTCTAATAATTGGAATTCTTTATTATTTTGTGTTCCTGGGTATGAGTATTCTACCTTATGTATTTGTTCCTCAGAGTTTTTATTAAAAAAACTTCTACTTTTATATACTTCTCCTTCTTTTACTATGGGCATAGCCCAATCTTGTAATCTTTTTTCTATTTCTTCTATTGTTATATTTTCAGAAGAGGTTGGAAGGTTACTACTATTATCTGTTCTTACAACTATCTGTCTTTCTCTTCCTAGACTTAGCCTACTTAAAGTTCTGCCTAGTCGTGACATGTTTTAAGAGTTTTATTCAAGTTGGTTTGGTTATGGAGTTATATCCAAGGTTGACTTTAAAGGACTTTCTAGTGCTGACCAACGGACTTACTACCTTCTTTCCAAGGTTAAACTGCCGGGACCACACTCACCTCTAAGCCTAAATAACTCTTGCCCTATACCCCCCTGAAGAAAACTTTTAAAACTTGACATTCGTAAACAGTTTTAAACATTCAGAATCAGAACCAGAAACTTCTGATATAGAATATAGGAGAAAAAAATGTTAATACTCTACAGATAGAAAAGATTAAGCATAACTATCCAAAAACAAGGAGTTATTATAACAGACCTTCCTTGGTAGATATAGGACTAGAAGAAAGAACCCAGTTCGTCCAAAATAGTTACTCTGGGTCAGACATAGCAGAATGGAATATAGATGGGATGAGTGAACAAAATATATTAGACACCTGTTCTCAAATGGCAATGGCCGCCACTGCCTTTAGACTAAAAGGAATAAGTGATAAGTCCACGGCTGAAGCAATAATACAAGGCTTTACTGGACAGCTTAGAGGATGGTGGGATAATTTTGTTACTCCCTCCCATAAAGATATAATTCTCAATCATATAAAACCAGAAAGTAGTGAAACAGATGCAACATCTACCTTAATCTTTACAATAATACAAAACTTTATAGGAGACCCGAATATCTTTAGAGAAAGAGAATATCCTCCTTTAGAAAAAATAATAATACCATTAGAAAAAGATTGTAAAATAAAATTCACCAACAGCTCAACTATAATAACACATATTTAACTATAATGGCCAAACAACTAACCAGAATCGAAAATAAGGAAATAGCAAGTACCTCCTCAAGATCATTAGAAAGACCCATATACAACATAAAAGAATTATCCAAAGAGACTGTAAGCTCGTTTAGGAAATGACATAAGATTAAGAATGCATAAATCTCCAAGCTATAGACAACCCTCCACACGATATGTAGAATCATCCCGACACTCTATAGATGGATCCACTTTAAACTTTAACCTAAGAGGATTAGATACTTTAAGAAATCCAGGAGTAGCAGATCCTGTCTATGAACCCGAAGACACAGAATATTCTCCAACTGCTAGTCAAGTAGTGGGGGTTATAGAATTAATAGAACCCTTCAAAATAGACATAGCATGGATTAAAAATGATCTAGATGCCCCATATAATAAAGAAAGAAAAAATTGGTTTATGAATAGTTTTAGTAAAGAAGAAAAACTTAAAATAAGAAACTCTTTTTATAAACATGTGAAAGAAACCGAACTTAACATATATTTCTTTACAGAGTTGTGCGGAAGTCATTCTAAGGATTACAAGAGTGGTATCAATAATATTGGGGGATTTTTCGCTCTGCCTTTTCTTGCGGAGAGTTTAACTATATATAGGAGAGCTTCCTCACAATCCGAGGGCTTCTCCAATAATTTTCAATAGCTGTAAAGAGGCTGGATCCTTATCTTAAAACCAGCTGGCATGTCCTTGTTATTACTTTAACTTTTTCTTTTGTGCAGAGAGCATCTTCTTTTTAATAAAGATATCTCCACTATCTTTCGTCTTTTTGGCAGCTGTCCTTCATTTATAAAAGATGGGCATCTGTTTTTTAGCTTTTGTCTTCTTTTGGACGAACGGTCTTAGACCAAGATCCTTCATCCAAGGGATGAGAAGATGCCATAGCAGTCATCTTCATTCTGTGGCGTGTGATCTGGTTCTGAATCCAGATCTTCATGTACTTCCGAGATCGGAGGTGAATGTTGCCTTAGAAGTCTGGCAAATTCCTCCTCAGAAGAGGTTGCTGTTAATGCTGCTAGAATCCTGCTTTTGTTTTGTAAAAACAGGGCTTCCTTATCCATTGCTATGTTTTATCTTAACTATATTAATAAATCCTTGCCTATACTCATTCAAAAGTAAAGATCTTAAAAGTTCTATCATTACAAGATTGGGGACAGCCCCTGATTTCAACTAAATCATTTTCAGTACAATTCCAACCTCAAGTTTTCAATTACTACGATTACATTGAGGCCTGGAATCAAACTTTCTTTTTTCGCCAAGAAAGACACTCTTGGTTTACTTGGTTCAGAAAGGGGATAGACCTAAACTTTCCCCAATGGTTTTTAAAATGGTTTAATATTTTTGGACCAATACCCAAAATCTTTCCCCAAACTGTTTTGGAAAATTTCCAATTTTTCTGTAATAACACAAACTTTGAAATTGATAATCAGTTGATCTCTTTTATAAGTACACAAGCAATATCTTGGATATTTGCTTGGGATTTCTGCATTGGGAAGGATGATAATACCTCATCCATCCAATTTATTGGAAAAAGTATTAAGATCAGATGGTGGAGCAAATTTGATTTGGCCTTAGTCTGTCAAGAAAAAATAAAGAAATGGATTTCAGCGCATCCGCAATACATGCATAAGTCCATAGCAATGGATAAGGAAGCCCTGTTTTTACAAAACAAAAGCAGGATTCTAGCAGCATTAACAGCAACCTCTTCTGAGGAGGAATTTGCCAGACTTCTAAGGCAACATTCACCTCCGATCTCGGAAGTACATGAAGATCTGGATTCAGAACCAGATCACACGCCACAGAATGAAGATGACTGCTATGGCATCTTCTCATCCCTTGGATGAAGGATCTTGGTCTAAGACCGTTCGTCCAAAAGAGGACAAAAGCTAAAAAGCAGATGCCCATCTTTTATAAAGGAAGGATAGCTTCCAAAAAGACGAAAGATAGTGGAGATATCTTTTTTAAAAAGAAGATGCTCTCTGCACAAAAGAAAAAGTTAAAGTAATAACAAGGACATGCCAGCTGGTTTTAAGATAAGGATCCAGCCTCTTTACAGCTGTTGAAAATTATTGGAGAAGCCCTCGGATTGTGAGGAAGCTCTCCTATATATAGTTAAACTCTCCGCAAGAAGAGGCAGAGCGAAAAATCCCCCAATATTATTGATACCACTCTTGTAATCCTTAGAATGACTTCCGCACAACTCTGTAATCTTTCTTCCTCCTCATTATCGATCCTCCCCTTGGCTGGTATCAGAGCCTAAGCTCTGATCTAGTTTGTCTTGTAAGTTTTCTGATAAATATTATTATTTTCTTACAGTATTTTACATCTTCTTATAGTATCTTTATTATTGTTTGTTACAAATGACAAAATCAACTAAGATGAGAATTTCAAGATTACATAAAGAAATTAAAACTTTAAAACGAACCGTTAAAATATTCAGTAAACCTGAAAACTTAGATATATATGTTATTGAAAAATTAAACGAACTATTGTCAGAATTACAAAAGCAAGTATCTGATTTATCTTCTTAATTTTATTCTATTTAAAACTGTTTACGAATGTCAGTTTTAAAAGTTTTCTTCAGGGGGGTATAGGGCAAGAGTTATTTAGGCTTAGAGGTGAGTGTGGTCCCGGCAGTTTAACCTTGGAAAGAAGGTAGTAAGTCCGTTGGTCAGCACTAGAAAGTCCTTTAAGGTCAACCTTGGATATAACTCCATAACCAAACCAACTTGAATAAAACTCTTAAAACATGTCACGACTAGGCAGAACTTTAAGTAGGCTAAGTCTAGGAAGAGAAAGACAGATAGTTGTAAGAACAGATAATAGTAGTAACCTTCCAACCTCTTCTGAAAATATAACAATAGAAGAAATAGAAAAAAGATTACAAGATTGGGCTATGCCCATAGTAAAAGAAGGAGAAGTATATAAAAGTAGAAGTTTTTTTAATAAAAACTCTGAGGAACAAATACATAAGGTAGAATACTCATACCCAGGAACACAAAATAATAAAGAAATCCAATTATTAGAACAAAGTCTTTTAGATCAACATAGTAAAGATGGATATAAGTTTATTCATCTAGGACTAATACAGGTAGCACTAAAACCTAACTATAAATTAGGTGTTAACCTACCTATTCTAGCAATAATTAGAGACATGAGATTACTAAGGGCAGAAGATACTATAATAGCAGCCCTAGAAAGTAACTTATGTGATGGCCCTGCCTTTTTTAATTGTTTTCCAAATTTTGCTATGAAATTAGAAAATGAAAAAACAGCAAAAGCTATAAGAATATTCATTAAATCCCCAGAAGGAATAGTTGACGAATCAGCTGATCCTTTTCACATAATTTATAGGGTATACTATAAAGTAACAAAGATTAATTATGGGTTTAGAGCTTTAAGACAAACCCCAGCAGATGAGACAATTGTAGTAGAAGCAAACTTTAAAAGAAGTATGATAAATACACAAAAAAGAATTAATCATTTAGATATTAGAGACAAAATACCAGATGAGTGGGTATGGAAAGACGCCATAGAAACCCCTCAAATACATAATACAAACATAAGAGAAATAATACAAGAAGGAAATGACATAAGATTAAGAATGCATAAATCTCCAAGCTATAGACAACCCTCCACACGATATGTAGAATCATCCCAACACTCTATAGATGGATCCACTTTAAACTTTAACCTAAGAGGATTAGATACTTTAAGAAATCCAGGAGTAGCAGATCCTGTCTATGAACCCGAAGACACAGAATATTCTCCAACTGCTAGTCAAGTAGTGGGGGTTATAGAATTAATAGAACCCTTCAAAATAGACATAGCATGGATTAAAAATGATCTAGATGCCCCATATAATAAAGAAAGAAAAAATTGGTTTATGAATAGTTTTAGTAAAGAAGAAAAACTTAAAATAAGAAACTCTTTTTATAAACATGTGAAAGAAACCGAACTTAACATATATTTCTTTGAATGGTTAAAAGTATATCTAGAAAAGGAAGAAATCAATTACCCTTTTAAAATGGAAATAAACCCCATAACAAAGATAGAAACGGTTTGGACTACTGAGAATGGAAGCTTAGTTGAAAGAGAGTATCCTCCTTTAGAAAAAATAATAATACCATTAGAAAAAGATTGTAAAATAAAAGCATCACCTTATAAACAAATAAATGAGAAAGAAAAAGAAATCCAAAAGAAAGACATAGATAAAATTCACCAACAGCTCAACTATAATAACACATATTTAACTATAATGGCCAAACAACTAACCAGAATCGAAAATAAGGAAATAGCAAGTACCTCCTCAAGATCATTAGAAAGACCCACATACAACATAAAAGAATTATCCAAAGAAACTGTAAGCTCGTTTAGGAAAAATGACATTAATCTACAATTAGCAGATTTAAAAGAAAAAATCGCAAGATTAGGAGAAAAAAATGTTAATACTCTACAGATAGAAAAGATTAAGCATAACTATCCAAAAACAAGGACTTATTATAACAGACCTTCCTTGGTAGATATAGGACTAGAAGAAAGAACCCAGTTCGTCCAAAATAGTTACTCTGGGTCAGACATAGCAGAATGGAATATAGATGGGATGAGTGAACAAAATATATTAGACACCTGTTCTCAAATGGCAATGGCCGCCACTGCCTTTAGACTAAAAGGAATAAGTGATAAGTCCACGGCTGAAGCAATAATACAAGGCTTTACTGGACAGCTTAGAGGATGGTGGGATAATTTTGTTACTCCCTCCCATAAAGATATAATTCTCAATCATATAAAACCAGAAAGTAGTGAAACAGATGCAACATCTACCTTAATCTTTACAATAATACAAAACTTTATAGGAGACCCGAATGTCTTTAGAGAAAGAGCAGCCTTACAACTAATGAACCTAAAATGTCCAACTATGTCAGACTATAAATGGTATAAGGACACTTTCCTCTCTAAAGCCTTGTTAAGAGAAGACTCGGCTGTAGGATTCTGGAGAGAGAGATTTGTTGCAGCATTACCTGCAATCTTCTCTCAGAAAGTAATAGAAAACTTAGAAGTCCATTATGGTAAACCAGTTCCCTATGACCAACTAACTTTTGGTCAGTTACATAATGTAATAGTAGAGACAGGACTAAAAGTTTGTAATGATAGTAAATTACAGAGCCAAATGAAAAAAGAAAGACTATCAAATAAAAAAGAATTGGGAAATTTTTGCCAACAATACGGAATGGCACCTATCATCGCACCAAGTATTAGGAAAAATAGAGAAAAGAAGGCACCAAAAAAGAAACCTTATAAAAAACCATATAATAAAACTCAAAATAAACCACAAGAAAAACCGTCTTTCAGAAAAGGAAAACCAACAAAGAAACCCCAAAGTAAGAAGAATACATGTTGGAAATGTGGGAAGCCTGGACATTTTGCAGATAAATGTAAGGCAAAAGAAACAATAAATATGATAGAGGATGAAGATTTAAAGAAAATTCTCACCACATTAATGATAAATTCAGAATCAGAACCAGAAACTTCTGATATAGAATATAGTGAAGAAAATGAGATAGATCAGATTGATAGAGAAACTTCAGAAGAAGAAGAGCCTTACGAAGAAAATTGTTTAGGACCAGGATTATGTAATTGTAGTGATTGTATTACCCCAGAAATCAATGTTATAACTATAGAACAAACAGCTTCATTACTGTCAATACTAGATAAGTTAGAAGACTCTCCTCAAAAAGCAGAATTTATCCAAAGAATAAGTGAGTTAATATCTAAAGAAGAAAAACAAAAAGAGGAAGTAAAACCAATAGAATTTAAAGAAATTCTAGAAAAATTTAAAATAGCAAAGCCAGTAACCATTAAAGAACTCCAGGAAGAAATTAAGTTATTAAAAAAAGAAATCATTCAGCTTAAAGAAAATCAAATAAACCTAGAAATTAGATTACTTGAATTGGAAGGAAAAAAGATAGTTGACCAACAGGAGACTAAAGAAGAAGACCATATTTTTTACATGAATATGCTAAGTATAGTAACTATGCATAAATGGTGGGTAGAAATAACCATAATAATATCAGAAGAAAAATTTAATCTTATAGCCTTAGTAGACTCCGGAGCAGATCTAAATTGTATTCAAGAAGGATTAATACCAACTAAATATTATGAAAAAACTACAACTAGTTTAACAGGAGCAAATGGTGGAAAATTAGGAGTAGAATATAAACTGTCAAATGTAAAAATTTGTAAAAACAAGATTTGTTTTAATACCTCTTTCATGTTAGTAAAAAATATGAACAACCAGGTAATTTTAGGAACTCCCTTTTTAACCTTATTATATCCTTTTCAAACAAATAGTACGGGACTTACTTCCCATGTCATTAAAGATAGGCCATTAACTTTCGAATTTATAAAAGGACCGAAAATTAAAGAATTAAACTTATTACAAGAAGCTTCAATAAGTAGAATAAACCTAATTCAGAATAAACAAAAACAAATTCAATTTCTGAACAAAGAAGTAGAATATCAAAGGATAGAAAATCAATTAAAATCCAAAAAATTACAGGATGAAATAGAAAGTATTAAAGAGAAAATAGAACAAGAAATATGTGAAACAAACCCGATAGCTTTTCATAAAAGAAAAATACATGAAATAGAATTACCATACGAAGAAGGATTTAAAGAAACGGATATTCCTACTAAAGCTAAACCAATACAGATGAACTCGGAACAACTAGCGTTTTGTAAAAAAGAATTACAAGAGTATTTGGAAAAAGGGTTAATACGACCCTCTAAATCTCCATGGAGTTGCTCAGGGTTTTACGTAAATAAAGTCTCAGAACAAGAAAGGGGAGCACCCAGGTTAGTAATAAATTACAAACCTTTGAATAAAGCTCTAAAATGGATAAGATATCCGCTACCTAATAAGCAAGATTTAATAAAGAGAATATATAATGCAAATATATTTTCAAAATTCGATATGAAATCTGGATACTATCAGATATCAGTAAAAGAAAAAGATAGGTATAAGACCGCCTTTGTGGTACCATTTGGGCATTTTGAATGGAATGTAATGCCCCAAGGATTAAAAAATGCACCAAGTGAATTTCAAGAAATAATGAATAATATTTTTTATCCTTATATGGAATTCTCAATAGTATACTTAGATGATGTATTAATTTATTCTCAAGGAATAAACCAGCATAAAAAGCATTTAGAAAAATTTATAGAAATCATAAAAAGAAACGGCTTAGTAGTATCGGCAAAGAAAATAAAAATCTTTCAAGACAAAATAAGATTTTTAGGATACAATATTTATAAAGGTACCATTGTCCCCATACAAAGGAGTCTAGAGTTCGCAGAAAAATTCCCGGATATGATAAAAGATAAAACACAGCTACAAAGGTTCTTAGGATGTCTAAATTACGTGGCAGAGTTTATGCCAAACATCAGAACTATATGTGCACCCTTGTATAGAAGATTAAGGAAAAATCCTCCCGCATGGGATGACAGTATGACAGAAACTGTTAAAAAAATCAAACAATTAGTAAAAACAATACCGTGTTTAGGAATACCACATCCAAACGCAAGCCTAATCATAGAAACAGATGCTTCAGCATTAGGATATGGGGGAATTTTAAAACAAGTATTACCAAATTCAAAAACTGAACAAATAGTCAGATATTATTCTGGAATCTGGCATAATTCTCAACAGAAATACTCTGTTGTAAAACAAGAAGTTTTATCTATTGTTTTATGTGTATTAAAATTTCAAGACGATGTTTTTAACAAAACATTTGAAATAAGAACGGATTGCAAAGCAGCACCCCAAGTTTTAGAAAAGGATGTTAAGAATCTAATATCAAAACATATTTTTGCCAGGTGGCAAGCCTTATTATCAAACTTCGATTTTACTATTAAACATATAAAAGGAGAAACAAATCATTTACCAGATTTTCTAACTAGAGAATTTTTACAGGGAAAATGGCCAACAAAACAAAACCCGTAACTCGAAACCAATACGGTCCTCCTCTCTTATCAACACCAACCTCACAGAAACCTCTTTCAGTAGCCTCTGTATTAAAAACTCCGGCCAACTCCCCCTCCGCTTCACCCAGTAAATATCACAATCCTTGCCTAGGTGATAAATATCATTATTTCTTGAAATTCACTTGGTGCATTTTTTAATCCTTGGGGCATTACATTCCATTCAAAATGCCCAAATGGTACCACAAAGGCGGTCTTATACCTATCTTTTTCTTTTACTGATATCTGATAGTATCCAGATTTCATATCGAATTTTGAAAATATATTTGCATTATATATTCTCTTTATTAAATCTTGCTTATTAGGTAGCGGATATCTTATCCATTTTAGAGCTATATTCAAAGGTTTGTAATTTATTACTAACCTGGTTGCTCCCCTTTTTTGTTCTGAGGCTTTATTTACGTAAAACCCTGAGCAACTCCATGGAGATTTAGAGGGTCGTATTAACCCTTTCTCCAAAGAGGATCGATGATGAGGAGGAAGAAAGATTACAGAGTTGTGCGGAAGTCATTCTAAGGATTACAAGAGTGGTATCAATAATATTGGGGGATTTTTCTTAAAGCTCTAAACCCATAATTAATCTTTGTTACTTTATAGTATACCCTATAAGAATATTCATTAAATCCCCAGAAGGAATAGTTGACGAATCAGCTGATCCTTTTCAAATAATTTATAGGGTATACTATAAAGTAACAAAGATTAATTATGGGTTTAGAGCTTTAAGAAAAATCCCCCAATATTATTGATACCACTCTTGTAATCCTTAGAATGACTTCCGCACAACTCTGTAATCTTTCTTCCTCCTCATCATCGATCCTATTATTATTATTATTATTATTATTATTATTATTATTATTATTATTATTATTATTATTATTATTATTATTATTATTATTATTATTATTATTATTATTATTATTATTATTATTATTATTATTATTATTATTATTATTATTATTATTATTATTATTATTATTATTATTATTATTATTATTATTATTATTATTATTATTATTATTATTATTATTATTATTATTATTATTATTATTATTATTATTATTATTATTATTATTATCGGATTCATGATCTATTATATTTTCTTGTAAATTTTAATTTTAATAAATAGTATAGGAATAATATAAAGATATTATATATATATATATATATGATTTTATCGTGATTATTTTTTTATTAATAATTTAATTTAACTTAATTTTAAATTTAAAAAAAGTAATTTAAACGAGACATTTTGTTAACCTTATGATTTTAATCATATACATCTGAGTTGTGTCTTGAAGGTCCTTAATTCAATTTTTTTAAATAATTTAATTTTTATAATATCTATTGTTATTTTAATTTTAATTATTAATTTGATAAATTTTTTATTTATTAATTTACTTTTTGAATAATTTATTTATTTATTCAATCCAAAATAAATTTTTTATTGATATTTTTTTAAAAAAATAAAATAAATAATTTTAAAATTATTACTAATTTACATAAATTAATTCAAAATAACCTTAGAATCAATATATTAATAAATTTTAACCTCTTTCTAAGTATAAATTGAATCTCAACTAACATTCCCACACATTAAAAAGGCCTTTAATTTGAAAGTTTTCAACAACCACCTACGCATTTATATAAATAAAAAAAATGGTAAATAATATCAATCATGTAAGTGGGTCACGTATTAGAAGGAGTATGAAAGGCCCACTCATCGGACGATTTGTTGTCATTCTCAAATAGGATCGTTTTAGGTGAGCAACTTTCAGGCACAAATGAGTAAGGAAAGGAGGGAATATCCTACCATCAATTATAACTCCTCTTTATCAAATTCATATATTCAACGTTGCAATCATTGTATTCAAAGACAAAAACTTCGAAGGATGGCGGTGCAAATTTTGGAAATTGATAAGGAGATAGAGGTGTAGGATGTTTTACTTTTCTAGGGTAAATATTTAAATAAAATTTGTATATAGTTATATTATATAATAATTTACATGTTTGGGTATAAAATAGTAATTGCTGCACATTTGTAAAATGCAGCACACTTAATGAAAGAGTATGGAAATGCGTCATATAAATAGGTTTGTAACTTTTGTGTAAGTGTGTCTCCTTTTCAACATGAACCACAAGTAAGGATGGAAGTGAACAAGGCCGTCTGACAGGAGCCTACGGCTCGGCTCGTTTAAAGCCTAGTTAGGTTTGGCTCGTTTAATAAATAGACAAGCGTAGGCTTATTAAAAAAGCCTTTTTAGATAAAAAAAGTCAGGCCTAAGTTTATAAAAAAGCCTATTTAACCTATTCAGGGATCTATTTATATTTATATATTATATATTAAATATTAAATATTTATTTTAATATATTATATTTATATAATATTTATTTTATATTTTATTTATATAATAATATATATATATATATTTTTAGGTCTATTTAATGGTTTTGTTATCTTATAGGTTTTAAGTTTGCAAGTTTTTTTAATTAATTATTTATATAGGTTTTAAGTTTATTTATTGATTTTTTTGTAATGTAGGCTTTTAAACAGGCTTGCCTTGTAGGCTTTAAATTAGGTCAGGCCTTGATAGAAAAAAAAAAGCCAACAGGTAACAAGCCTAGACTCAGACCTCAAAATTTTTAAATAGGTCAGGCTTGAACACATAAAGCCTAACTTGACTCAGTCTACTTCCATCCCTAACCACAAGGTGTGCCTCCTTTCCAATATGCACCACATGGTGCCCTTAAATCCATCGGCCACTTTTGCGAGTTCTGTTCAGTGTGCTTCCATCCTTCAAATCAATCAACACTTTTGCAAGTTTAATGCAACGTGCTGCCATCCTTCAAATTAGTCAATAGGAGCTCCGTGCAGTGTGTGAAATCAACAAATCTTGGTGCAATTAATAGTAGTTCTTGGTGGTGTGATTTTGCAGCCCTTATGCAGTATATGCCCCCCGTTGAAGATGCACCACAATGTGCTTTCAAATCACAACATGCATCAATGTGCCTCATTTTTAAGATGCACCACATTTGGTGGTTTCATTGCAAAATACGTAATAGCCAACCACACGGGACCAATAAATTGACCACATCACGCAAAAATTATGAGTGTAAAGGTTTTAAGCGTGGTGAGTTAAAACTGGAAAGAAATAATGTGAAAAACGTAAAAACTTACGGGTTAGTGTGTATTTAATTTTATTAAAATATTTTATATTAAATAAATTATATTTATAATAAACTAGTAATTAAATTTTAATATAATTTATTTATGCTTAAATTTAAAAATAATAATCAATTTTTAAAAAAATATATGATATTATTATATTATAACGTTAAAATGATTGTTAACGTTTGTAATTTTCTTAATATAACATTAAATTTATAATGTTAAAATAAATGATAATGTTAAATAAATTTTATTATAATTTAATAAAATTAAATATATTTAAAAATAAACAAAATATATATATATATTATAATGTTAATATTATTGTTATTTTCTGAATTATATTTAATTGATTAAATATTAAAATTTTGTTAAAAATACATAATAATATTTAGACAATCACGTGAAATTGTTATTTATAAAATCAAACGTACTAAAATTTTTGGGTGATCACAGAATAGCGCACATAATATTCAATCAAATTTAAAATGATGGAGGTAATCAAACACTTATTTTATAGAAATTAGGATACTTCAAATTTAAAAATAGTTATTATAGGATATAAATGACTTTGCTAAACCTATTTAACTATTATCCTTTTTTTTTTAATTTTTATTTACGAACTTAGCAATTGATGAATCTATTCATAATATGAAAATACAATATGAAGGATTTTTCTATCATCAATTATTTTCTATTAAATTTAGCAGTTCAAAATATTTTTAAAAAATTCAATTAAAAAAATATTTTTTAATGTATTAATTTTAAAATAAAAAATAAATTCTTTTAAAATATAAAATTATGAGAATATATATATATTTTTCTTTCTAATAAGTATTTTTATATACATAAATAAATTTTTAATCTTATCAATATATTTAAAATTATAATTATTTATTAAATGTATCAAATCTATTTATAGTTAAAAAATATTAAATAAACATATTATATATATATATATATTATTTTTTTGTATTAATAATTTTTTTATTACTTTTTAAAACATATGTCGTAGTTATTTATGATCATTTAAGCAGTAGAGTATCACTTCCATTATTGGCTGATTTCGATGAATGTGGACAATATAGTTGGGGTCAGCTGCTCTAGCATATTTGTATTGTGAATTGTGCACTACGATGAGAAGAAATATGCGAATTTACATTGTTGCTACAATTTTGGGCTTGAGATAGATTTCCTTGTATTGCTCCGATTGGTCCTAGCATAACAGATTTTACACTTCCATCAGAGTTAGGTATAATAATTATCAAGGTTTTTTTTTTTCAATTCAATATTTAAATTATTATCATTTAATACATTTTACACTTCCATTGGACTAGCGCTCATTAGACTAGGAGTAGGACTAGCACTCATTATTAAATTTGGTTGTTCTCCTTCATCTGAACAAGTTAGATTATCCAAGTCAACATCTTCATTAATATCGTCATTATCCTCGATGCTTGACCATGTGGGTGAAAAATCATAATTTGGATAATCACAATCAACATCTGATAGATTTACATCTTCATCAGAAGTTGCTTATAAAGATAACTTCTTAATTAGTAAAAGTTTTAAAATAATTTCACAAAAAAATTGTTAATATTTATGTACACATACATCCATTAACTTACCAATTATTGGAGAACAATATTCTACAACTTCAACATTAAAACCACCATGTTGTATCAACATTGTTAAACTGTCAATCACATCAATCTCAACATAAATCTTTAATGCTGACATTACATTAACGACTGTTGCTCATAAGCATTAATTATGCATTTAACTTCATTATCTTCATATATTTGGAAACCACTATATTCAATTTTGTGAGTTGAAATCAAGAATTTTCATACTAAAGAAGAAATCACTTGATTTGACGAAAAGTTTTAATTTTTTTATAATTTTTTGTTTCAGTTTACTAAGGTTTATATCTCTTCTAACATGAATGACTTTTTTACTTCATTTAAAATTAAGTTCATTTTCTCCTTGAAAAATTCTATCATTTGAATATATGATAATAATAATTTTACTCATATTAACATAAATTTTTAAATTAGATACATAACATAATTATTTTTTCAAACTTTTTTTTAAAAATTAAAACAAATAAGTTAATATTTAAAATAAAAATAAGACAACAAATTATACTAGAAAATAAATTCAAACTTGCACAAAAATGAAAATAATACTACACTTTTATAAATAGAATTTAAACTAAATACAAATCACAATATCTAGAATACCATTAAACCAAGAATGGTTTAATAATTTTTTTTAAAATACACTAAATCACTAAATGCATAGAAACATAAACCCAACAATGTTTGAGAGAAAGTGAAAACTTTCATTCATCTAACGACAGGGATGAGTCATTTTATACAAGTAAAAATTTTAATGTGGCGCATCTCAAAGTAAGATGACAACAGATGTGGTGCATGATAGACCTGATGCAACATTTGTTGTGGGGCCTCTCCAAATGTTCCAACACCTTGTGACGTATCCCTGTACTAGTCCACTAGGCAGAGTGTAGGGCCACATGTGGCGCCTCTCCAAATGCTCCCACAAGCTACAACGTATTCCTATATTGGTCCATGGTCAAAGTCACGTGGCACTATGACTTCTCTCCAACTGCTCCCACGTTCTGCGACGCATTTCTATGTTAACCCATGATCAAAGTTATGTGAGGCCCATATATGGCATCTCTCCAAATGCTTTAGCACAAGGTTATGGCGCCTTTTGGTAGTGCTCTATGTGTATGACACAACTTCATATTAGTCTATAATTACTGTACATATCTTAAACATGTTAAATGTATTAAAACAACCTCTTTAAGTAATTAATTTTAAAAATAACCCTAAATAAATCAAAAAGCCTAAAGGTGCAAGTGACAAGGAAGGAAGAACAAGTTATTAAGAAATTTTGTGTTTGGAAGCTTGGATGCACAGAATGCCATCATTAGGAGGGAAGGGTCTTCTTCACGGTTGTTATGAAGATCACACATTTAATATAAGGGGTTTAGGAGGAAGGGAAAAAGACGAAAGATGAGAAAGCTGGTGGAAAAGGAAGGACTAGATATGATAATATTACAGGAAACAAAACTAGATTCAGTAGATGAAGGCCTAATTATGTTCTATGGGGGAACACAACAAAGGGCTATGTGTTTGTTCCATCACAAGGGAGATTTAGAGGACTTTTGATAATTTGGGATGGTAAGAAGATCTTGTTAATCAACCATATCCTAGGTAATCAATTCTTGGGGATGGTTGTAAGATGGAAGAATGAGGAAGACTGTTATATTTTCAATGTGTACTCCTCATCTATGATGAAGGGTAAACAAAGTCAATGGGGGAAAATAGAAACATTTTAAACATCATGGGAAGCAGGAAGATGGTGTGTTATGGGGACTTCAATAGTATTCGCTCTTGGGATGAAAGAAAGGATGCAGAGGGAGGAGATTATACCCGGTATATGGAGTTGTTTAATGCATTCATAGAAAATATGGAGCTATCAAAACCTTCTATTCTTAGTAAGAGATTCTCGTGGATGAATGTAGTAGAATCATCAATGAGCAAACTAGATAGATTCTTGATATTTGACAAATGGGGACATCTCTTTGGAGAATAATTGCAATGGATTTTCTAGAGGGATATCTCAAATCATTGTCCTATTATCTTGCACCAAGGGTATGAGGACTAGGGACCACGTCTTTTCGAGTTCTTTAATTTTTGGTTAAAAAAGGATTCATTTCCTAAGTTGATTGAAGAAGTTTGGAATTCGTTTGTGGTTAATTTCTCACTAAAATGTTTTGAAGGATAAAAAAAAATTAAGATGAATTAATTAAAAAATGTCATTGCTTCAAAAGATTATATATTTAACTCATTTTTAATATATAAGAATTTGAATAATATAAAAAATATTAATTTTGATGTAACTTTTTTTATGTATTTTTATATTTTTTATTCTTATCATCTAATTTAAAAAATATTGTTTTTACTCAATTTTCACCTAATAGAAAGAAAAAATTTATTTATTTTCTCTAGAGTTGTTATCATGTTTTATTGTATATTTGAACATAAAATATTAACATTATACAGAAATATTTATTTATATAATTTTTTTTTCATTTTTTATTATCTAACTTGAAAAGTGATTATATCAATTTTCATGCTTTGGTCATGTTAATTTTATCTTAAAAATTGTAATCGACATAAAAAAATGATCTTTATTATTTTCTAGATTTAAAAATTATTTTATTCCTTTCAAACATTTTAAAAAACCAAATAAAAAATAAAAGGATAGAATATGAGCAATAATAATTCAATATCATTGTAAAGAGGGTTTTACTTCTTTTTTGTACTAAAGTTTATAAATAGTTTGATATAGATTCCCTGAAAAAAAAATGCATATATCTTGGAAAACCTTATATAAAATAATTATGTGACATTGTTAAGAGTTAGAAGATGGCACGTACGTGGTTTTATATATTATGGTTCAATTAGTCAGGTATCACATATTTAATGTATATTATATATGACATACACCGATGTTAATATTTCCTTAACCTTTTATTAGTATGAGCTTGACCACCGACAATGGTTCTTCAGCTCCATTATCTGGTCATATACAATCCCATGAGACTAAAGCCTTAAGACATGAAGTTGGTGAGGTCAACAAGGTTCCAACTAATATTGAGTCTTTTAAGTAATTTCTCATCCATATTGTTACAAGGGCAAGTAAACAGGTAGGTATATATTTGTATTGGAACAAAAAAATAAATAGATCTTTAAAGGAAAATTATATTTAATTTATTTACCCATAAGAATTGTTATAATTTTTTTAAATAAAAATTAAATTATTAATATATTCATATTATACATTTATAATAATAATAAAATATCTTATACTAATAGATAATTTTATATTAGTATAAAATATTAATATACAGTTTTAATATATTAAATATTAGTAAAATATATTGTTTATTAATATAGATCTTCAAAATCTATATTAACAATTTAATTTTCGATAGATAAAATCTAAACTGATAAAAGTTGTTTTAATATTTGACAAATTTTTCTGTGCTAGTAGTAAATATAATGTTTTTATAATGATTGTAGTAAATTTTTATAAAATAAAATGAATTTAAACATCATATTAAAAAAAATATAATAAACTTTTTATATGTAAAATATTTTATTTTAGTATAACTATTACTTTTTCCTATAAATAATAAATATAAATGAATAATATAGGACTCATTCTAATTAATAAATTTATATAAAAAATTTAAAAATTTAATAACATTAAATTCATTTAATAAAATTATTTTTATTAATTTAAAATAAAGCACATTTTAAACTTGCCGGCGTTGCAAGTAATGAAAAAAAAAGCATAAATATAGGAAGACAATACTTAAGTCCTTAATTGCATATATTAGTTTTTTTTTAAGGTTAGAAAAACCTCTGATATTATTATTATTTTTATTAATAATAAATAATTAATAATAAATAATTAATAATTTATATCAACATTAATCAATTTTAAAAAATATATAAATTATTAATATTTATTATTATTATTATTATTATTATATTAATTATTTATTTATAAGGTGCTTGTTAATTGATAAATATATTATAGGATTATCTAATTGCTGAAAGAGAAGTTTTTAATCTCTGTTATTAGTAAATTGTTGATTAACACAATATTTAAAATATCACCCGGATAGAAAATAGTTGAATTTTCTTATTTTTTATTTTTTACTCTTCTCAACTCTTGAAAAATATATACACATAAATAGATCTTAATTGACTAACGAATACACATAATTTTTTATTATTTTATTTTTATATACTATTATTTATATATTTAATTATAATAATTCATAAATTAATCCCACACAATATTCTCGATACTTTTATTATCAAAAAATAAACGATGTTATTACTAGATATCATACTAAAAGTACATAAATTTGATTATAAAATAAATATTTATAAATTAACAATAATTTTAATTGTTTATAAACCTATTTCCGAAATTAAATTAATTAAAATTTAACACTTGCAACCTAATTAAAGTTTAAATTTTTTAAAAAATCATAAATTATACTATTATAATTAAATATAATAATATCTCGTGTCCACTCTAAAAAAATAAAAAGAATTGTTACAAAAAAATAAAAATTGATTTAGTTTAAAAAATCATAAAACATAATATAATTTATTTTATAAATACAGTTAATAATATTAAAAATTATCAATTAGTCATTTATAACAATTAATTATCATAACCATTTTTTTATTTTTTAAGAAATTTAAAAGTATTAAATTAAAGAATAATATAATTTTCAACTTCAAATAAATACTAAATAATTAATATTAAAAATATTTAAAATCTAAGATAATTCCCTCATTAAATTTACCCAAAACAAAATTCAGTCTAACAACATAATATTTCTTCTGTGATAGTTATTTTATGACTGTAGATGGTTAAAATACTTCAATCGCAACCAATAACTTGATTTCTAGATTTATGAGTATTTTTTTATTGAAATATATATATATATATATATATATATATATATATATATATATATATATATGATTTGATATAGTTATATGGTTGTTAATATTGAATAGTTTAATCATATTGATTAAACAATTACATCGTATAATATAATATTTTACCTAACCAGATAACAAAAAAGAATGTTAATTTTGATATTCTTAAAAATTTTCGTAATCTTTGTTTCTGTGTGAACATGTGTCTTCATATTGCTTTACATGTAAACATCGAACTTTAAAACTCTCTCTAAAGAAGTTGTTTGTATAAAAAATTATTTATGTGTAATAATAATTGTTTATATAAATAATTTTAAAAATTTAATTAAATATTTTATTATATTTAAAACTATTTAAAATAAATTATAATATTTTATTGAAGATGATCTAAATATCCGAACTTATAGAAGAGAAAAAGTTAGATGGTTCCAAAGTGTATGTAATACATCATTTAATATTATTTTCAGGTGTAATCATCATCAGTCTATTTCTAATTTTTTTTCTTTTATCAACAGTCTATTTTTATGTGAACAGTTGATTTTCATTTTCTTTAAGAATCGTTAATTAAAAATGTCTAACTAACATTTACACAAAAAAAATTAAATTACAAGAACATTACAATAATACACCATAAATAAGTAAAGGAAATACACACATAAAATAGAATTTCTAACAAGCGGTGAAATTTCGGAACCTTATTCCAATGGTGGTGGTGTCGGTGCCCTCACACGGCAATGGTAGTTCCATCAAATCTTCTCTCTCAAATTCACAATCAAATCTTGCTCCTCTTCCCTAGGCTGCGATTTTCTCTTTTATTTTAATGAAACCAATTGATATTTGGTCACTAGTTCCATCATCATTTATGATTTTTTATAAGGATTCATTCTTCCACACGTGTAGTAATTACATTAAGTTATATATCGATCGTTAATCAATTATTTATTTTCTATAATTAATTAATTATAATTATTATTTCATTAATCAATTTTTTTACATCATTAAATAAGAAGTAATCGATTAATATATAAATAATCAATTACCTATATATATAATCAATTAATAAGTAAGTAATTGATTAACTACATTTTATTAAATAATTGACAATTATATTTTTTGTTTATAATTTAATTTAAATAATTAATCATATTTTTTATATTATTAAATACTATTAATATATTACATAATTAATTATTGAAATATTTTTTAATTAGATGTAAAGAAATGTAAATAGTGTAAGTACATAAAATAATCTTTATCGTTTTTGTATTTGTATTTAACAATTAACATGTGTAATTTCTAAGTTCTAACCTATGTTGGGCTATGCGGAGTGCCCTAAAGTGATACAGGCTCTGAACGAAATGGGCAATGGTGGCACTGTACTCCGATTGTAGTGGACCGTTTTGAAAGTAACACATGTGAACAGAAATAGACCATTCATTAGTTCAGTCCATTTTTTCCAATTACTAATGTGAAGTCTAGCGAGCAATACCCTAATGTCGTTACTCGTTACCTCTAGACCCGGCAAAAGGGCCCAAATCTATGCTTTGGTTTAATTAAATTTATGATTTATTTGAATGATGAGTAAATATAAAATATAAACATAAAAAAAAAACAAAAAGTTAAAAAACAGAGTAAAAATATAATAAAAAATAAATTATTTAGATAAATAGAAATATTTTTTTTTGTTTATGAATAGAAAAAAGAAAAAATAATTAATAATATAAGTTTTATTTTATATTAATTAAAAAAATTTAAATTAAACTTGAAAAATTTTAAATTTTTATTATGTTATTTTTTTATTCATATTTTTTTATTTTTAAAAAAATAATTTAATAATTAAAAAATTAAAAGAAATAAATAAAAAAAATTCAAGCTTTTCTTCTCCTATTTTTTCTTCTATTCAGAGGGTTAACTTTTAAATAAATTTTAAAAAAATATTTTTTATTTATTATTTTTTATCTATCTAAAGGTTAGAAAATATTTTTATCTCTAATGTTTTTATTTTTTTCTTTCTATTATTACTCGAACAAATAAATTATTAAAATTTAAATAAATATAAATTTTTAATATGGATTAATTAGATTGCATTGCAAACATATTCAGATCAAGATGATTCATATATGTTCAAGTTGCTCATATTTTTTGTAATGATTTATGTTCAAGTTGCTCAGATTTTTTGTAATGATTTATTTGTTTGGAATGAATTAAAAAGGATAAAAATAAAGAGAAAAAAAATAAGGTTTAAATAATTTTTTTCATTATAAAAAAAAAGAAGAGAAGAAATTATTTTTTGATGATTCACAGAAAAGTAGTCTTCTAAATAAGTGAGAATTAGAAGAAAAAGTATTTCATCTTCTTCTTTTTTATTGCTTTTAACGTTTAAGTTATTAAAAATATAAAAATTATTATATTAATGATAAATTGTTATTCCATCATTTTATTTATGAAATTTTAGAAATAATTACTATATGATTTAGCATAATTCACTTGTAAATTATTTATTTTTTCAGCAATGATCATACAAGTAGAGAATATAAAAACAGGTAAATTTTAGGTCAAAAATAAGATAAAAGGGCATAAAAAGAGGAGGATGTAGAAAAGGACAAAAATGCCTCTTAGCGGATCTACATAACTGTGCAGACCTGAATTTAGCTATGCTAACACGAGACTATGCGATTATGCCAATACAATGCAACACAGTCGTGCCAACACCAAACACGCTAAGAAACATGTTACATCAGCCTTAATAACGTAGAGGGCATCCAATTCAACCCTAAATCGTTGTAGAAAACTTAGAATGGTTGCGATGACTACAAGAAAGCTAGGTCAAGCCTAGTCTGCGAAGTTGGAAAACCTAATTTTCACCTATTAAAGAGGGATTTGCCATACCATTCAAGATACCAACTCCAACCTACTCTCCACACAGAAGAGAAGCACTTTGAGATACACCTCTCACTCTAGGCATAACCATACCTTTCTCTTATCTCTCATTTCTATCCTCTCCATTCTTGATTCTTCCTTTGACATGATCCCGTAGGATCTTGAAGGGAGTAATTCCTATGCGGTGCAATTTTAGAGTAATTGCTAGTTTTTTTTGGCAACACAAATTTTGTATTTCTTTTACTTGCTTTTGTTATGAATATTTATGAGTTATTTTTATCTATGAATAATTATTTTTTCCTTTATAATAATTTGACAAACCTTGTGATGTATATTGTTTGAACCTCCATTTTTTCCCCTTTTAAAAATAATGTTTTTGTTATGACAATTGTGTTATTCTTAATCAATTAATAAGGACCGGTCAATTGTATTAATTTTTTAGTTGGTTGAGGATTAGACGATTGTACCATTCTCAATTGGCGAAACTATAGGATAAATGAACTTAAAGGTCTTGGAGGATTAATCAAAAACCTAATTTTCTATCTAGTTAATTGACTGACACATAGTTAACACCTTAAAATTTATACATTTTTTATTTATCTATCTTGTCGAATTAAGGAGGGTAATATTTAGAAGGAAAATTACTGCTACTGCAGGATCAAAGGTAAGAACAAGTAAAGTCACATAGAGATCTAAAACGCTATAATTTTCTATAACTCGCATCGCATTATTTTGTTTAACATATAATTGAAATCTTATTTCTATCTCTTTTATTTTCACTACTTTCACAAAACAACCATTCTATTGGTGAACGCAAAAGTTAGAATTCAAATTTCATACATAAATTGTTGGAATAGGTTATGTAGAATTGATACCGAAAGTCTAAAATATTATCTTTCTAGATCGATGAATATACTTGTTCATGAATAAAACTTGACAAGAGTTTTACATTTATATTTTGCATGCAACAATTAATTAAATAATAATTAATTATAATTTTTAAGTTTAATTTAATTTTATTATAAAATAAAACTTTTACTATCAATTTTTTTCTTTCTATTTTTATCTAACCAAATAATTTATTTTTTTATCTTATTTTTACTTTATTCCGTACTTCTACTTTTTTTTTTTCATATCATCTAAATAAAGTATAAACTTTCAAAATAATGTTATATTCTAATTCGTAAATCAAAGATTATTTTTTTCCACTTTATTTATAACATGTTATATTTTCTAATTTTTTCTTATTAAAGTATAAAACTTAATTTTTCTCTAATAAATATTCAATGAACATAATATCTAATTATTATATTTTTATAAGACTCAATTATTTTTATTATTGTAGGTCATATAAGACGTGTGATTTTATTTTAATATGATATTATTAACATATAGTTTCTAATCACTCTTCGATTAGTGTTTAATACAGGGGTAGTTTTTTCTCTAATCATTGTTTAAATTATTGCTTTTCTAAAGCTTAATGAAATTATTTAAAACAATATTTGGTATAAGTAAATTTAGGTATTATTTTATCTTTTTTTAATTTTCTCCTATTTGTTTCTACATTTAATTTATTCTCTTTTACTTGGGAGACATAATTTTATTAAGTTATTTTATTATAAATTTTTTAACAATAAATTCATTTGTGTATGCTTGTGAGATATAACTATATTAAGTTATTTTATTAAAATATTTTTCAACAACTTACAAAATTTTCATATCTTTTTATATTATTTTAAAATAATTTTAATATAATCCAATTCCTTATCCGTATTTGTAACGGTTTCCATATGTATTCCCATCCATTACCATGCTTAAGGTGTTGCAGCGATTTTTTTGTTTGCTTTAAAAAATTGTTTAAATTTTTTTTCATCAAACAGTTTTTTTTATTTGACTTTAAAAACTCATTTGAAAACAAATTCTCGAAATAATTTTGAAAATCAATTTTAAAGATTGAAAACAAATTATTATTTTAAATAGATCTTTTACCTTTCATTTCAAGTTTTCAATTTTAAAACTATATAAATTGAGCTTATTCATTAGTATTTGTATATGGAACTTTAAATTTTTTTTTTTAAGAATAATAACTTCTTATCAAAAAGCATTATGGAATAATATGACTAGAAAAGGATCCATACCAATAGTGATTAACGAACTCATGATGAGAAAAAATAGTCAACCTATGATTAAGAATATTATACTCTCTATCAATACATGAAAATGAATAGAGTTAAACATAGAAACTAACTCCTTGCAATCCTGCATGATAGGAAGCAAAGTTGAATGTCGATCAATTCTTATC
Source organism: Canavalia gladiata (assembly GCA_037954105.1). Classification (NCBI taxonomy): domain Eukaryota; kingdom Viridiplantae; phylum Streptophyta; class Magnoliopsida; order Fabales; family Fabaceae; genus Canavalia; species Canavalia gladiata. The sequence continues at coordinate 28,917,683 of CM075662.1, forward strand.
ATAAGAACATAAGAACATTCGAAAAATTTCATCCATGAGAAAACTACAAACCCTTTCTCGAAGCAAGGCATTCAGCCAAAGAAGCTTCAACTCTGTAGTTTATGTAATGATTAGCTGTGACCAAAGGCAAATTCCATCCCTTACTAATGAGAGCACCAAACCCAGAACTAAACCTTCCAGACCATCTTGCATCGGCATATAAGGCCAGCCTTCCATCCATATTTGGATATCAATGTTGTGGAGAAATAGAATCAGCCCTTGATGGTTCACTTTGAACAAAAATCGATTGATTCAACAAGTTGTAAGTCATAATAAAAATTTCTCAGTTTGAATGTTCCTAAGCAGTAGATTATCCCTAGTTGGCAATGTATTTCATAGTAGCCTGTAAAAGAAATGTTTAACTTTAGGAGGGACTTAACTTTCCACAAATTTTTCCAATTAACACAAACACCAAAAGATACTCTAGTAGCATCTAAAAACTTCTGCTACATAAGAAAATAATAAGTAGATTTGATAGAGAAGCATCCACGATTGGACCAACATCATATAGGAATATCAAATTTGTTACTCTAAGGAAGTGAAATTTATTTAACGAAAATAATTTAGTGTAAATTTTTGGATTTTAGGAGTAATTTGAGTTTAGAAGATTTGTGTAAGTGTTTAGGATATGTAATATAAAGCAAATGAACTTCCTTAGTCCTAGATCAATTTTGTGCATTTTAGGGCATATGGGAATTAAATTTTCCCTTAAGGATGTTTTGGTAAATTTGCATGTAATTTTCATTTTCTAAAAAACAATGTAAATATAAGGTGTAAACATCCAATTACGTCCGAGGTTCCGACTACTAAGGTTAATTAACCCTAATTTAAATAATGTAAATTATAAAAACATAAAAAAAAATAATTAAATTAAGTAAAAAATTTGAGAAAAACTAAAAAGAGGGAAATAAAAAGGAATAAAGGAAAATCAAATTCAAGCAATAAAGAAAAATCAGAAATAAAAAAATAAAAAATCATAAATCAGAAATTAAAAAAAATCAGAAAAAGAATAAAAAATTAAAAAATCAGAAAAATAAAAAATCAGAAAAAACAAGCAATTAAATTAAAAAAAATCAAAAAAAGAATAAAAAATCAAAATCCGAAAAACAAAAGTTAATAATAAAAATAATAATCAGAAAAAGAATGAAAAATTAAAAAAACCAGAAAAAGAATAAATAATAATCAGAAAAAAAATAAAATAAAAGAAAATCAGAAAACTGAAAAAAAGAAGAATTAAATAAAATTAGAAAAATTGAAAAAAGAAAATCTGAAAAAATTAAATAAAATTAGAAAAATTGAAAAAAAGAAAATCTGGAAAAAATTAAAATCTAAAAAATTAAAATTGAAAATTAAAATCTGAAAAAATTTGGAAAATTAGAAAAATCTAAAAAATTCAAAAATCGAAATCTGGAAAATTAAATAAAATTAGGAAATTCTAAAAATCTGATAACTAAATAAATTCAGGAAAAATGAAAATTATGGAAATTAAAAGAAATTCTGAAAAACTAAAAGAAAAATCTGAAAAATTTGAATAAAAGAAAAAAAAAACAAAAAAAAATAATAATAAAAAATTAAAGAAAAGAGGAAAATTGGAAAATTTTAAAAATAAAAAAGAAAAGAGAAGAAAAACCAGAAAAACTTTAAAATCTGGAAATGAAATTAAAGGAAAAAGAAAGCAAATAAAAATTAGAAAATTGAAAAATAAAATCCTGAAAATGAAAAATCTCTGAAGATCGAAAATTTAAAATAATAAAATAAAAAAGGGGGAAATTTGCCTATATAAAGGGAGAAGAAACGATAATTTAGGGGTTGGAAAATTAGAGAAAGTTTCAGCTTTGCGGGAAGGGTTTTAGAAGGGTTTGCTCTCCCTCTTTGAAGAAGCTTCAAGCTCCTAAAAAGAAGATCCAGAGGCGCCAGCTGCGAACTCCGATGAAAGGAAGCGAAGAGCCTCCCCTTGAACATCTCCAGGTAGGTGCAGCTCTAGCTTCTCTTCTAGATTACACTGATAGGAACACTATGTTTCATTGCTTGAGTCTGGCATAAATGATGAAATTATCGTCAAGCGATTGAAAGATTAATCTTAGGAGATTAAAACTCTAAAGGAAATCCTGCTTAATTCTCCGATTCAACGTTAAAATAAATAATGGATCATGTTATTAGAGCCTCGCCTTAGCAAATCGGCTCCAATTAAGATTGGTGCGGCGCTAGCCCTGGTAGATCTTAAAATCAATTTGAACCATGCTTAACAGAAGTCAATCACAATAGTCATAAGTAGGCGACATTCTGATCGGGTTCAACAGTGAGTAGCCGCGACGGTGGCCCGCGAGTTGCTCAAGTTCGGTCACGGAGGTGGCTCCAACGAGAAGCCTCGTCCGGCGGGATCACCGCTTCGAATCAGAGGATGAGGAGGGGCCACCCGAAATCGGTTTCAGCTCTGGGCACCGCCACAAGCAATATCGTAGCGCCAGATCGCGATTGAGCCATAGCTAGCTTCAAAGGACCCAAAACATCACCGATTTGAAGCCCGAGCTCCCCATCAAGGTAGGCCACACACCAGAGCGACGCATGCTCCAGGTCTACCATTGGCCGAGCCCACTGTTGGAGACCCCTGTCCCATACGCCGAAAACAAAGCGTCCCTTGCTAAGCATAGCAAGATGCTAAGGTGATCGGAAGCAGGGATGTACGAGCGGGATTAGCTTCCCCGGCTACCGATCGGCCATCGGCAGGAAATCTCCATGCCGCGACGCGACCGGAGCACCCACGCCAGCCATCAGAGCGGTCCCAAAGCTCTGCGGCCGCTCGAAGTTCGGCACAAAGACCAGAATCGTCCCTGCGAATCCAAGCAACCCCAGGACTGGGATATCCCCGACGGAGGAGGAAGTTGAGATCACGATGCCCATTCGAGGAGGAACGCGAAGGAATGAAGGTTGCCGACCGAGAAGAACCCAGGGGAACTGCGTTGGCGGAGCTCCGATGACGCGAAGTATCATGGCGGTTGGCGGGAGAAAGGTTAAGGGGTGCTCAAGGCGGCGGCCATCGGTTTGAATCCGGGAGGACGCCACCGCCGGAACCGCCATCGGCCAGGCCCGTCGAGCAAGAAGCCATATCACCATCTCCCAGTAGCAGATATTGCCAATCGGTCCTCCCCCCATATTACATGCAGCCCCCTCAATTTCTCCATAATTGCCAAACTATCCCTCACCTGTCAAAAGACCACCCTGTCCCTGGCCTTTTCCCATAATACCCAAACAGTCCCCGCCTGTCAAAAATACAACACTGCCCCTGGCCTTTTCCCATAATACCCAAACAGCCCCTGCCTGTCAAAAAGGCCACACTGCCCCTGGCCTTTTCCCAAAATACCCAAACAATCCCTGTCTCTATCAAATTACCAAAATACCCTCGCCTTTCCAAAAACTCCATATGGATCCCCGGTCTCTCAAATTACTAAATTACCCCTCGCTCTTCCAAAAATGATTATTTTGCCTCTCACTTTCCATAATTGCTAATAAAATTATCAAAAATTTCATAATTGTTGATAAAATTCCCAAACATTCCGTAATTGCTAATAAAATTTCTAAAAATTCCATAATTGCTAATAAAATTTCCAAAAATTTCATAATTGCTAATAAAATTTCCAAAATTCCATATTTGCTAATAAAATTTCCAAAAGTTCCATAATTACTAATAAAATCCCCAAAATTCTCATAATTGCTAATAAAATGCCTCCTTCCCAAAGGCACTCTTTGCTTTGGGTAGATTCCTCTTTCGTCGTTAAAATAAAAACACTTTTTTCAAAATATTTTGGGATCCTTGGTCTCACGCAATGGGCTCTAAGTGGGAGGCTGGTGGTTCACCTGCTGTCCAACGTTTAGTAGTCTGTATAGGCCCCCGTGCTGCCATAGCCGCCTCAGGTCTTGTGCATGAGTGGACTAAAGGTCCCTTCAAAAACAAAAACACTTTTCTCAAAATATTTTGGGATCCTTGGTCTCACGCGATGGGCTCTAAATGGGGGGCTGGCGGTTCACCTGTTGTCCAACGTTTAGTAGTTTGTATAGACCCCCGTGCTGCCGTAGCCGCCTCGGGTCTTGTGCATGAGTGGACTAAAGGTCCTGTCAAATGCAAAACTCTTTTTGAATATTTTGGGATCTTTGGTCTCACGCAATGGGCTCTAAATGGGGGGCTGGCGGTTCACCTGCTGTCCAACGTTTTGTAGCCTGTATGGGCCTCTGTGCTGCCGTAGCCGCCTCGGGCCTTGTGCATGAGTGAACTAAGGTCCTTCCAAAAAATAAAAAACCCTCTTCAAAATGTCACCACTCTTTCAAGCATCTCTGAAGGTCAAGCCTTCAAACAAACTAGAACTACGTAAGCCTTGAATTTCCTATTGCACCGGGGAATACGTAGGAGCAGGATCAAGTCCTGTCAGGCTAACCTCCCTCAAGTATTTATTCTCAAATTAACCAAGGGATCAAGCCATATTTCAATAATCACACACTCAGTTTAAGGGTACTGTCCTTCGGAACAGGCGAGTGGGGTGCCTAACACCTTCCCCATTCGTAACCGGCTCCCGAACTTCGAATCTCATCCTCGAGTCAGGGTTTTTTCCAAATCTTCTTTCCTTTAATAAAAATTTGGTGGCGACTCCACATAATCCAAATTAATTCATTTTCAAAATTTTAGTGGGTTCGTCGTCTCGTCAGAATTACGGTTGCGACATAAGGAATTATCCTTTTAGAATTATTTTAATGCTAATTATTATGAATTTGTCATTAATCAAGATTAACTTATTCTAAATATGGATAACTTTAATTAAACAAGGTTAATTTACTTTAACCATGGTTAATTTTATCTCTCCTATTTATTATTAATGGAGTGATGACTTATATGGTGAGTCACCACCACATTTTCCACACCCATTTTTGTGCACAAGGGGTGGAGACTACTTCCTGACTTCTGTTTCATATTTTCTTTCCCTATCGGCTTTCCATGAGCATTTTAGTAATTTTTCTTAATATTTTTTAGGAGGTTCCCAAATCATTTCTCTAATATTTCTAACACTTATTAGTTCGTTCTTGAATCATTCTTATGTCATTTGCCATTTTTCTAGGAACAGTTTAGCCCTTGTGGAAGTCAACTTTTTAAGGACATTTTGGGTATTTTTGGAGTTTTTTATGGCTTTTTCTTATGATTTTTTAGTCATCCTTGATGTATTTTGATCCCTTAGAATATATTTTAACTTTTTAATGGTGTTTTTCACATTTATTAGTGTTATCCTAGTGCAAAGATATTTTCATTATTTGCTAAAAAAAATTTAATTTCTCAGGCTTTTGTTCTTATTTTTACTTTATTTCTTAATAAAGGATATTTTTAGCCTAGAGAGTTCATTATGAGAAATTATGAATGTTACATAAATCCCTCAATCAATTCTAATAATCATTGAAATAAAACAATGAACAAAAGTGGAGCTTAAAAAATTGAGTTTGATAAAAATGACTCTAGATTTGCATACTTCTTCAATAACTTATTTTAACTAATAAAATCATACAAAAATTTGGGTTGATCGAAATTCAATGTATAAAGAAAACTCTTAATCAATTTTAATAGTCCTTGAAAAAAAAATCATTTTCAATGAGATTTAACATTATTAACAAAAGGACTAACATGATACAAACACATGAGGAGAGATCAATTTACTCCAAGAGTAAGTTTACCATGATTTACTCTCCTCAATATATCTTTTTAACAGGTGAATTTCATCAATCAAACTATTAAATTTATAAATTTTATTATATAAAATTATAAAGAAATTTGGTATTTCATTAAATAAATTCAAATTAATGTATATTAGAAGAGGTATATTATCCGCTAAAATAAAATAATACAATGAAGTATCAATTTTTTTTTTCAAATTTTATAAAAAATTTTAAACATGATGTATATAATAAAATCTTTGAACTTCATGGTTGGATGGATGAAATTCAACTATTTACAGAATATATATCGAAGAGAGTAAATCATGGTAAACTTACTCTTAGAGAAAGTTGATCCTTCCTCTATATAAAGAAACTTAAATGTCTAACTTTTAAAGGTAAAGGTGGGTATATGGTGTTTGGCTCAAAAGGTACATGAAAAATCCTACATATTTTTTTTGTCAGATTGATAAAATGAAGACCTGTTGGGATTCAAGTCTAAATGGATCTTCACTATTTACTTGGATAAATAAGTTAGACTCATGGGTTCATAGGCTAAATATAGTCAATTAATTTTTGAGATTGAATTAGACCAAAATCCAATTTTTAATAGTTTCAAATCAACTATAGTTGATTATTTTCTCTTTATTAAGCATATTGATGATAGTTTCATTGAACTCTTGATATATGTTGATGACATTGTTATAACTAGTAATGATTTTGCTAAGCTCTAATTAATTAAGCATAATTTCCTCGTCTAGTATTTCCATAAAAGACTTAGGGATTCTCTATTATTTTCTTGTCTTAACTTAATATGATAGTGGCACATTGAGTAGTAAGCTCATATCCGTCCCCATAGACCCTTCATCCAAGCTTTTGGACTTTAAATGGAAGTTATTATCAGATCATGACTCTTATCATAAGATGTATTGGTGCCTCTTCTATTTAACATACACTTATCTAAACATTAGTTTTGTTCTATAAAAACTTAGTCAATTCATGATTCAGTCTTACATGCCTCACTTGTGTCTAGAGGTATCTCAAGTCCTCATCAAGTGTTAGCCTTTTCTTTCCAAGTATACACTTGTTTAAGCATTAGTTTTTTTGTACAACAACTTGGCTAATTCATGATTTAGCCTTGCATGCCTCACTTGTGTCTTGAGGTATCTCAAGTCCTCATCTAGTGTTAGCCTTTTCTTTCCCAATTTTAGTTAGCTTAATATATATGGCTTCTCTTACTTTAATTGGACAACTTCCCTAACACTAGGAGGTCCATCATTGGTTTTTGCATGTTTCTTAACAATTTCCTCATCTCTTGCAAATTGAAGAAACAAACCATCATTTCTCAATTTTCTTCTGAAACCATGATCTTACTACTTTTACTTGAAATCTTCAATGGTTTCATTTTGTGATGATATTCATCTTTTGATTCCGATGTGTACAAAATGTGAGGGTGAAAAGGTCTACTAAGATTTACTCACAAGAAAATATACCCATCTGTGTAGAAAAAAAGGTATTTGAGATCCTTCAATATTAATCCTATAGGAAATATGTTAATAATCTATGGCATAAGTTTAAATTTCAAATTTTGAGCTCACCAAAAGAGGGGTTTTGTTACAAGTATAGGAACTGAGAATATGAAAGAAAGTTTAAAGAAAAATAAAAAATGAAGAATACAAGCGTAAAATTATGGATAAGAATTCTATTATAACTTTACCTATTTTTACCCCTAAATTACCTTACAATTTATTTAAATATCAATTGCTAAGTACCCGTTCTAATGCTATTATTATCTAATAATCATGCAATAGTAATAATCTTATCCCTAAGTATTACCCCAATAATCATGAAAGTGAAATAGTTAAAAAACATAAAGTACATAGGATTTGTTAATTTAATAATCGGTTAAAAGTCTAGGATTCCAATTGATCATCCAAATCTCTTAAACTTAGTTACCTTATAGTTCTGTCAATTGTGGATAGTACAATCGCCTACTCAACAGCCAACTTAGAGATCAACAAGAGTGACTGTGAACACCAAATTAGGTCTGAGGATAAACTTAAAACCCAAAAATAAATCACTTTGCTTTTAGCCTAAAATCGATAAAAAAAAAAAAGAAAGAGAAAAAATAAAAGGAGAAGAAGAATAAAAAATAAAAAGGAAAATTGAAAAATAACAAATAATAATAATAATAATAATAATAAGGAAAATAAAAAAAGAAGAAAGAAAAACATAAACAAATTAAAAAAAGAAAATAAAAAAGAATAAAGAAAAAAATAAAAAATAAAATAACAGTAATGAAAAATAATAAATTAATGAAAAAAATATAAAATATATAAAATATATAAAATATAATAAATCAAAAGGAAATATAGAAAACAATAAAAAACAAAAAAAAAAGAAGAGAAAAACAGAAAAGGGAAAAGAAAGGAAAAAGAAATAAAAAGAAGAAAAAAAGTTGGGTGGGGGCGATTTTCAAGATTAGTTGAAGGTGGTTACTTCAAAGAGGAGAGAAGAAATTTGGCGCGTGAGAAGAATTGATTTTTCAAAAAGATTTTCAGAAATGGATGGCGGTTGCTAGTTTGTTGAAGGGAGGTTAGAGTATTCAAGAAGGGTATAAATAAAGAGGGAGAAGAGTTGGTAGGGGGATTTTCTTTTGAGAGGGAATCTTTTCTACTTTTCCAAAAGCATTTTGCGAGCTGAGGGTGTAAATTATGTCCGAGGCCCCATTTTTAAAATTAATCAGTGAATGAACCATAATCTAAATAAATATTAAAGATCAATAAATAAACAACAAAATAAAAACAAATAAAGGGAAAGATTGGAAAAAATAGAAAAATAGAAAAAAAGTAGATAACCAAATAAGGATAAAAAGAGAATAATAAAAAAATATATTATAAATAAAAATAATATATATATATATATATATATATATATAAAACAAGTAAATAAATAAAGAGAAAAATAAAAAATAATAAAACCTGCAAAATAAAAAATAATAGTAAAAACAAAAATCCAAAATATAAAACTAGAGAGATTAATAATTGAATTATTAAAAGATTAGTCATAGAAACTTTTTTTGAAAAAGGTATAAAATTAATAAAAAATTAATAAAAACAATAAATAAATGAATAAATTAAAAAGCAGTAATAATAGAAAAAAACAGAAAAACAAAAAAAGGTAATACCGGAAAACAAAATTTTTAACAGAATTAAAAAAATTAAAACAGAATGTTAACAGAAAAAAAAAACTAAAAAATGGAAAAGGAAAAAACTATAAAAGGGTACGCTACTTTCTTCGTAGGGGTTGGCAAAATTTTGGGAGGAGGGAGCAAGCCTCTTTTTTTTTTCTTGCTGAATCCTCCTGGGCACTCAGTCCGCCTCCCATTTCTCTATAGCCTAGTCTTGGATCTCAAGGGGGTGCGTCATACGCTTAAAAGGAGGCTTCTCCGTCCTCAATCATCAAGAACAAGAAGCAATTCTCTAGTTCAAATCGTGTCCCTTCGTGAAAACCAGAACCACCAATAGAGAACATGACCACAAGCATCAACCAAGTGAGTGCATTGAACATTGGTGAGATGTATGCAAATACAATAACATGTATTGTTATTTGTTGACAAACCCAAGAACGGAATGTGGAGATCAACTCAACGAGGCATTCTGCCACAGAATTTCCAGGTAAGTTCTTAATGTAATCTATTTGATGATCCGATTCTATGATCGGTTATTGGAGTGTAGTGGTTGAGTGCATGTAATATAGGGAAATTATGAATGAATTTTGGGATAGTTTGGCTCCGGTAATCCTTATTTCTAGTTAGGATCTTGAATTTGCTTGAATGCATGTATATTATGGATAAATGGCACTGTAACTAATCCATGTTCATCACCAAATTCCACCTTCCATTCAATCGGATGGCCAAGACTTTAGGCCATCAAAGAAACTTCTCTGAGGCGTTACAAAGGGCATACATTAAAGGATATGATTCTAGTCACTTGAGTGCTATATAGACGCAGTGGAGAGTAGTGCAATAGATGTGTAGTTGTTCGATCGATGGTATTTGCTGGCAATTTCCCTTTTTCTTGACTCTTACCGATTAAGCCTCTTGTATTTACCCATGGTATAGTCTCGAGGAAGAACAACAATGTCCCGATTGTAGTTCAGTTCATAGCTCCTGTTATAGCTAGTCATGGCTGTGCTCGGTATACAGTTGATGGTATAATTAGGATAGGAGAAGGGCATGACAATATGCGTAAGGCAGCTAGGCTACATGTGTCTCAAAGGTTGTGCCTGGTGCAAGAAGACTCGGATGGAGTCGGTTGGTAAGGTTACAACTGTAGTAACCTTTTTCATTGCCTAAGAACGTTCTGGTGCAACAAGAGTAGTACAATCCTTTTCCTCATGGTCTGCATGGCGAAGCCAATGTACTTGTCATTTGGTTACAATCCTTTTGTGGATTACTGGAAGGAAACTTATCGAGAAAGCAAAAACAGCTTTGGTTCTCATTGGAAATATGTTCAGTTTTGGCCTTTATCTTTATATGTAGCCTATACGGCTTCTCAAACATTGAGATGTCGTCACCAGCAGCTACAAACCACGTTGGCACAATACAAAACTCACCTACAACCAAGGTAATTTGAGTTGCTGGGTTCATCATTAGTGGTTGTAAGAAGAAGGGAATAAAGATGGTAAAAAGAAAGTCACATCACTGGGTTGCCATTGAAGACACAACTGACTATATCCAAAGAAGAAACCGATCTTGCTTCAATCATGGACCTGGTTTTGAATGCCAATCAGGTAAGATTTAAGAGCCCAGGGACTGATCAGTGCCTAGGCCTACCCGCAGGCCTCTACCATATCCTCTTTGAGCAGTTCCTCACTTTAAATTTGGATTTAGCCCATGCATTAACCAGAAAAGGGACCATGATGGAAAACAGAAACTGATTTGGAATTCTTAACGTGGAAAGTGAAAAACACATGCATGCATGCACTCCACGTCAAGTTCCTACATGTGTTTCTGATCTCGTTTCAACTCTTCGTGTAGTAAATCCGAATGCGGCAATGAATCAACGTCATTATTGAATAGAATTTGCTTTGAATTGGATCAGCATGGTTATTTGGGTTAAAGATTGCACTGGAACTAACGCCCGAGCTGAATAATTATCTAACAGAAGCCTCAGACCCACCCACAATTTGGTATGCTGAATTCAACGAGACACCATTTATCAGAGGAATCTTGGTCACTGAGGTGAAGAATCATTGCAGAAATCAAGCTGACCAAATAATGTCCCATTGGAACGCTGCATCAGAGCTACCACAGGGAGGGGCTAAACAATTTGATGCGATACCATGCAGAGACATGCAAAATAATGGAGTTAAAAGGAATATGGGGTCCACTAGCGAGGCATGTTCAAAATAAAGGAAGCGGCCACTCTATACATATATATGGTTCATGAAGTGTAAGTTATAAAGTGATATAGCTCAAGTGGCTGCAGGCTTGGTCCATAACTCCGAATCCCCACTTTCGATCCCCGTGCCTAGTCTTTTGCTTTTTATTCTTCTACCATTGCATGCCTAAACTATTTTTTTCTGTCACATAAGTCAAGGTTTTCAAGTTCTTATTTAAAACCAAATTCGACTCTTTTCTTAAAACTTTCATCAAGCTTATTTCATTTAAAATTATGTTTAACTCTTTCCTTAAAATTTCATCAAGTCCTTTATGGTTCAAATCAATTTTATTTTTATTCCTCATTTTTATCCCATTTTAAAATCGAGCCTAACCTTTCTCCTCAAATCAAGTCGAATAAATCAAATTCAAATTAAATTCCTTTTTCTTCAAATGAAGTCAAATTATTCAAATTCAAATTCAAATTCCATTTTCTTCAAATCAAATAAATCGGATTAACTTCCTTTTTCTTCAAATCAAGTACAAATTCTTCAAATTCAAATTAAATTCTTTTTCTCCAAATTTCAATTATCGTCTTAAATCAAATTCAAATTAAATTCCTTTTTCTTTGAATCAAATCCTTCAAGTTCAAATTAATTTTTAAGTCAAGTTTTAAGTCAAGTTTCATTTTATTCAAACCAAATTTAATGCTTTCATGCAAGTTGAATCAAGAGCATTCCTTTCCTTCAAAACAAAAATCAAGTTCCTTTCTTCAAAACAAATAAAGTCGAACTCACTTCTTTTTAAATCGAATTCTTTTTCCCCAAATAAAAATCAAGTTTAATTATCCCTAAAAATTTCGAGTCAAATATTTCATTTTTAAGTCAAATTCTTTTTCCCCAAATAAAGTCAAGTTTAATTCGTTTCTTCAAATAAAATCAAGTTTAATTCAAATCAAATTTAAGTTTAATTATTTTCTCTCAAATTCCCAAAACAAATTGAATTCCTTTTCTCAAATCAGATTTAGTTCAATTTCGCAAGTTTTAAATGAAGCTCACTTCAAGTCGAGCTCCATCTCTCAAATTCAAAATCAAGTTCTTTTTCCTAAAATCAAATTTTCAATCAAGTACACTTGAAATCAAGTTCGTTCCAAAATCAAGCTCCTTTTTCTTAAATCAAATTTTGAATCAAATTCATTTCTTATTTCAAATCAAGCTCATTTCTTCTCTTATCTATATTATTTTCAAATCAAATTCATTTTGAAATCCCAAGTCTCACGCAATGAACTCTAAACGGGAAACTGGTGGTTTCACTGCTGTTCGATGTTTAGAGATTCATATGGATCCCAGTGCAGCCCTCGTTTGCCTCGGATCCTGTGCATATGTGGACCAAGGATTTTTTTCTTTAAAATGCTTCAAAATACTCTATTTTCAAGCACCTCTGAAGGTCAAGCCTTCACAACTATAACTACGTAAGCCTTGAGTTTCCTACTGCACTGGGGAATACGTAGGAGCAGGATCAAGTCCTGCCAGGCTAAGCTCCATTAACCTATTTGCTTTCACATTAATTAAGGAATCAAACAATTTTAAAAAATCACCCACTCAGTTTAAGGGTATCGTTCTTTGGAATGGGCGAGTGGGGTGCCTAATACCTTCCCCACTCGTAACCAACTCCCGAACCTAAATCTTTTCATCAAGTTAGGGCTTTTTTCCAAATCTTTTTCCCTTAAATAAAAATTTAGTGGCGACTCACATATCCAAATAAAAATTCTATTTTCAAATTTTAGCGAGTTCGTCGTCTCGTCGGAATTACGGTTACGACAGAGGGTCTCTCCCTGACGCTCACAATTTCTGCATCTCAAAAGAAAATACATGCTAGTTTGGCTCCTACCATGGAGGTTTAGAAAGTCATCGAAGGCTCTAAAGAAAATTTTCCTTTGCATATCACTTGTAAGATCTCGAATGCTTCAACTATCTTAAATCATGAATTGGATCCTAACATGCAATTACCCGCATCACTTCATACATCTCAGTTCCTTGATTTGAGTTAGGAATAAACGTGGAAATCTTCCGCAATCCGTAGTGATATTAATAATTGCCTCGGTCTAGGAGTTTATGTCCACAATCAAACCATGGTGTGGTGCATGAGATAATGAGCAGAAGTGATCATAAATCAGCACTCTGTTTTAGTGGCAGTTACTCATATGATTGCATGGTCCTTTCTTCCCCCCATTCTAGAGCCTCAAACTTAGTTATACAAGTATGACTGTATAGGTTTGTATCATTTTCTAGCAAGGATGACGCCATAGCAATTATTTAAACCTCACGGAGTTTCATGAACCGCCAATTGCTTCCTGTTCTAAGTCGTTGATAACATTTTATTCATATTGCCATAACATAAAGTTACTAGAACAAGATATCCTGATCTGGTAGACAAGTGTGAAATGTTAATCTAAAAGCTTAATCCAAGGAATTGATTCGAAAACAGAGGAAACACTCATGACGCGAATCCTTATTCTTCCTTACATTTTAGCCCTACCTCACTCATACGTTATGCCCAATAAACCAAAGATGCTTATGTTTTTGCTTTGTTATCTATTCTCCTTGTTATATAATACACACCGCTTCAACGTCGTCAGCCATCCAGCTCAGAGCTAGATGTACGAACTTGTGATAGTAAGAGAGGAAGTGGCTTCGGCTAACCTTGATCTCTTATAGTCACCACTCAGTTGAGCTGTCTCCCAAACATTCTACTTCAATATTGAAGATTTTGTATGCTTGAATCAATAAGATCAAATCCATTTACGAGCCATCTTTTTTTTTGGGGCATCGAGAGAGAGAGGACAGTACGTGTGCATGAGTGGAATTCCCGACGTCAACAAAAATCCATCATCTGGTATTAGTTGAGTAACTCGAGCAAGGACCTGTGTCAATTATTAGGATATTGCTAAGCTGTGCAACTTCTGAATCAGGTGAGAGACTATAGGTATTTCATAATGCTCCCTTCTATCAGCCACACACTGTTCACCCATGAGGGCATCACTTTTGTGAGTTTAGATCTCCAGAGCCCCTCTAAGTCTCTATTCTGCCGCATTTGCTGTTGTGGCATCAACAGGACGTGTCGCTAGTTTGGTGGTGCCCCTTGGGGAATTAGCATGCAGGTTCAGGTCTCCTATATGGTAGAGGCAAAGTTTGTTTAGGAGACGAGCTCACCAAGACTCCACTTGCATGATCAACGAGAGCTATACCAGTTCTAGCTACTCCGTTGCTTGCCACTGCTGCCCTCCCACAAGCGGTCATGAGTGATCCTTTGACCGAATTATGATTATGATCAACTAAGACTATGGAGCCAACTCAGTTCACTCAAGACGAAAGGAGAAGGACCCCAGTAGATGGCTATAGTTGCGGATACCACTATGAGCTTTCTACTATGTAAGAATGAGAAACCGAGTCATCACTGTAAACACTCAATTAAGTCTAAAGCCCCATTTTTAAAATTAATTAGTGATTAAACCATAATTTAAATAATGTGTAAGTATTAAGATTAATAAACAGAAATAAAAAAATCGAATAGATAGAAAGCATAAAAACAAATAAATAGAAAACAAAAAAAATTATAAATAAAGAAAAATAAAGAAAAGAAAAATCAAAATAACAAAAAATAATAAAAAAATACAAAAAGAGAAAAAATTGAATTAAAAATGTAAAAATAAAAAAACAAAATAAAGATAAAACCAAGTAATAAGAATAAAAAAATAAATAAAAAAAAAGAGAAGAAAGAAAAGAATAAGAAAAGCAGAAGAATAAAGAAAGGAAAAGGAAAGAACCCACGAAAATTCAAAAAAAAAGAGAGGTCTATATAAAGGGAAGAGGGGCACTTTGAGTCATTGGAGATTTTCAGAATTTTCGAAGGGAGAACCCAGGAGACTCTCCACCTCTGCCTTCAATTTATCCCTTGGCTTCCATGGAACCAGTTCTTCACGACCTTCCAATGGAGGTTAGATCCGACTTTTATTCTGCTTAAGTTTCTTGCTTCTTCTCGGATTTCTAAGTTTATTTTCGTCTTCGTTTTTCGTTTTCAATTTTGATCGGTCAAATGATCTCTGATTTCGATGATTTTTGTTGGGTTCTCTTTGTCTTTCTCTCTAGTTTTTGGAATGATATTATGTTTCTAATTTGGATCTGAAATAAAATTTATATATCCTGATTACCGAAGCATGTTTGTCTTGGTGCGCAAATGAACCTAGCTTGGTTGATTTGTACATAACTTGCTCATTTCTGGTGGGATTTTTGTCAAACTTGTTTTGTTTGATTCCTATGATCCATATATTTAAATTGATTGGTTTTAATTTTTCATATCGACCATAAAATATTTTCTAAAAATTCTGAGATTTGAATCCAAATTTTGGAGCCAAAATCTCTTGTGTTCTTGAGGTTCATCTTCGTCTCTATTTTATTTTTAATTTTTAATTAGTCAAATGATCTCCGATTTCGATGATTTTTGTTGCATTATCTTTGTATTTCTCTCTAGTTTCTGGAATGATATCATTTGTCTAATTTGGATCTGAAATGAAATTTCTATCGCCTGATTACCGAAGCATGTTTGTGCTAGTGTGCAAATGAACCTAGCTTGTTTGATTTGTGCATAACTTGCTCATTTCTAGTTGGATTTCTGTCAAACTTGTCTTGTTTGATTCCTATGATCCATATATTTCAATTTATTCATTTTAAATCTTCAGATCTATCAAAAAATATTTTAGAAAAATTCTGAGATTTGAATTCAAATTTTGGTGCCAAAATCTCTTGTGTTCTTAACGTTCATCTTCGTCTCTGTTTTTCATTTTCTTTTTTAATTAGTTAATTGATCTCCGATTTTAGTGATTTTTGTTTTTTTCTGTTTGTATTTCTCTCTAGTTTCTGGAATGATATTATTTGTGAAATTTGGATCTGAAATGAAATTTCTATCACTTCATTACTGAAGCATGTACGCAATTCTTTTCCTCAATTTCAAATCAACTCAAGTTTATGTTAAATCAAGTCCAATTCAAGCCCAAAATTCAAATCAAGTTTATTTTATGTTACATCAAGTCCCAATCAAGCCTCTGCATTCCCCTTTATTTCAATCAAGCCCAATTCATTTCCTATCGTTGTCGTCTTCAAATTAAAATGTTTTAGGTAATCGCAAGCCTCATGCAATAAACTCTAAATGGAAAACTGGCGGTTTTCACTGTTGTTCGATATTTAGAGATTCATATAGGCCCCAGTGCAGCCTTAGTTTCCTCGGACCTTGTGCATATGTGGACTAAAAGTTTCTCCTAAAATAATAAAACCTTTCAAAAATATTTTTGGGAATCGCTAGTCTCACGCAATGAGCTCTAAATGGGAAATTGGCGGTTTTCACTGCTGTTCGATATTTAGAGATTCATATAGACCCCAGTGCAGCCTTAGATGCCTCGGACCTTGTGCATATATGGACTAAAAGTTCCTCCTAAAACAATAAAACCTTTCAAAAATATTTTTGGGAAGCGCTAGTCTCATGCGACGAGCTCTAAATGGGAAATTGGTGGTTTTCACTGCTGTTCGATATTTAGAGATTCAAATAGGCCCCACTGCAGTCTTAGTTGCCTCGGACCTTGTGCATATGTGGACTAAAAGTTCCTATTAAAACAACAAAACCTTTCAAAAATATTTTTGGGAAGCGTTAGTCTTACGCGATGAGCTCTATATGGGAAACTGGCGGTTTTCACTGCTGTTCGATATTTAGAGATTCATATAGGCTCCAGTGCAGCCTTAGTTGCCTCGGACCTTGTGCATATGTGGGCTAAAGTTCCTCTTAAACCTTTTTTCTTTCTTTTCAAAAATTTTCTTCAGAATCTTTTACCTCTGAAGGTCAAGCCTTCACAAACGAGAACTACGTAAGCCTTGAGTTTCCAATTACACCAGAGAATACGTAGGAGCAGGATCAAGTCCTGTCAGGCTAACCTCCATCAATCTATTTATTTTCACACTAATTAAAGGGATTAAACGATTTTCAAAAATCACACACTCAATTTAAGGGTACCATTCTTCGGAACAAGCGAGTGGGGTGCCTAACACCTTCCCCACTCGTAACCGACTCCCGAATCTAAATCTCTTCCTCGAGTTAGGGTTTTTCCAAATCTTTTTCCCCTAAATAAAAATTTGGTGGCGACTCCACACATAATCAATAAAAAATCTATTTTAAAATTTTAGCGAGTTCATCGTCTTGTCCTAATTACGGTTGCGACAATCACTAGGTGCCCTTAGGAAAAGCCAGCCACTAAACCATGCATGCTACAGTTCCTGGGATCGGGCATGCAATAAATTAATCCAAAAAAGCTGAGAGAGGAGACAAGGATGTGCTCTCTTTGCTGATGTCATAGTATCCTGTCCATGCGCACTGGCTGTGAGTTGCATTACTGGACGAAGCAATAGGTAGAGAAGATCAGTATGCTTGTTGTATATGGGTTCATTGGTTTTTAACGTCCGATTAGAGGGGCAGTCAAGGTCAATCCCTGGGACCTAGATGCTATAGTGGGTCCTCTAAATTCAACGCGTACAATGAGTGATTTAGAAAATGGTTGCACTGTGAGAAACACCATCGGTACGTCAATTCTCATGATATGGCGTATTGGTCAAGAAGTCTCATGCACGATTTGGCGCGCCTTACATACTAAATTTCAAAAAGAGAATTACCCCAAAGGCTTGCTTAAAATTAGTTTGGGGCTCTAGAAGCTCAACCAAGTGAACAGCCCAGTGGTTGGAATGCTTAAGTGGCTTTAAAATGTTAGGTTCGAATCCAAGCATGAGCACTTTTAAGATATTCATGCATTTTCAACATTCTCTTTGCACTCCCTCTTATTGGGCCATGAGTGAAGGTCGAGCCACCGTTTCTCAATGGCCGACCATGCTAATAAGCAAGCCCATGCTAATAAAATTTGCTCATTCCGAATCTGGCCACATTTAGGCTAGACTTTGCTCATTCTGAACCTGGCCACGTTTGGGCTAGCCTAATAAGCTTCCTTCTAAAAAAAAAATAAAGCCAAAATTTTCAAATAAATAAATAAATATCAATGGAGTTAGAATTTCATTTCAATTTTATTTTCTGAACTGGGGCAAGCCCAATCCTTTTTATTTAAAAATCAAACTCATTATTCTTATTTGGGTTAAGCCCAATATTTCATGTAATTTAAAATCAAATTCAATGTTTATGTGGGTGAAGCTTGCTTTTCAATTTTCATTTAAAATCAAGTCCGTTTCTTCTTAATTTAGGTCAAGCCCAATTCTTCTCTCCATTTTTCAAAATCAAGCCCAATTCTTTCAATCTTGATATCAAAATTCAATTTTTATTTCAATCAAGCCCAATCTTTTTCTTTAATATTAAATCAACTCCTTTTATGTTGGGTCAAGCCCAATCTTTTTTCAAATTTAAAACCAATTTGCCTTAAGTTCGGTCAAGCCCAATTCTCTAATTATTAATTCAAGTCCATTTTTTAATTGTATTTTGGGGTCAAGCCCAATCTCCTTTTCTTCATTGTGTTCACTAACTCTGTTAAAAATGTCTGTTTCAAAATGTCTATTTTAATTTTCTAAAATTCGTGCAACGGATTCTAATACGAATAGACAACCTTCTCTGCTGTTTCGTATTTTGATTCGTGTGGATTCCAAATGCGGCTTACGACGATTTGGATTTTGCAAGCATGAAATTTTAGAAAATCACTGTTTACTAACTCTGTTAAAAACATCTGTTTCAAAATGTCTGTTCTAATTTTCTAAAATTCGTGCAACGGATTCTAATACGAATAGGCAACCTTCTCTGCTGTTCCGTATTTTGATTTGTGTGGATTCCAAATGCAGCTTATGACGATTTGGATTTTGCAAGCATGCGATTTTAGAAAATCACTGTTTATTAACTCTGTTAAAAACGTCTGTTTCAAAATGTCTATTTTAATTTTTTAAAATTCGTGCAACTGATTCTAATACAAACAGGAAGTCTTCTTTACCGTTCCGTATTTTGATTCATATGGATTCCAAATGTGGCTTACGATGATTTGGATTTTTCAAGCACGCGATTTCAGAAAATCATTGTTTACTAGCTCTGGTAAAAAAAACGTCTATTTCAAAATGTCTGTTTTAATTTTCTAAAATTTGTGCAATGGATTCTAATACGAACAGGCAGCCTTCTCTATTGTTCAATATTTTAATTTGTGTGGATTCCAAATTTGGCTTACGACGATTTGGATTTCGCAAGCACGTAATTTTAGAAAATCGTTGTTTTATCAAACTTCATTTCAACAAAAATCAATTTTTACTAAGAGATCAAGTCTCTTAACTAGAACTATGTAGCCTTGAATTTCCCATTGCACAAGGGAATACTTAGAAGTAGGATCAAGTCCTGTAAGACTATTTCCTACAAACCTATTTATTTATTATTCTATTTAAAGGGGTCAAACAATTTTCAAAAATATCAAAATGACACACTCAGTTTAAGGGTACCGTTCTTCGGAATAGGCGAGTAGGGTGCTTTATACCTTCCCTATTTGTAACCGACTCCCGAACCTTAAATTTCTTCCTCAAGTTAGGGTTTTTTCCAAATGTTTTCCCTTAAAAAAATAAAATTTGGTGGTGGCTCCACTTAATCAAATTAAATCTTTTAAAAAATATTAGCGAGTCCGTCGTCTTGTTATTATTACGGTTACGACAGTGACCAATTCTTATTAATTGATTAAGAGCAATAAATCAATACAATTAGATAAAGAACTATGCAATCATTCATAATGAAAATATTTAATGATAGATAAAAATAAGGTTTAAATAGTTACATGAAAAGGTTCATCAAAACTTCTTAATTTGGGGGTTAATTACACATAGTAAAAGATGACTAATGAGAAAAAATCATCCCAAAAAAATTATCCATCATTCCAATCCTAAGATAATAAATACAAAATGTAACACCCATAATTTCTCATTATCGATTCCTTAAGTTACAAATGTCCTTTAGCAAGAAATAAAGCAGAGACAAGAACTAAAGCTGGGAGAAATTAGAGAATTATTAACAAATGAAGAAAATGTCTTTGCACTAGGATGATACAAATAAATGTGCAAATAACTAAAAATAAAATATAAAAGACATTTTAAAGATCTACAATCCATCAATGATGATTAGAAAGTAGTAAGAAAATAATAGAAACAAAGAGAGAACAAAAATGCACTCTATCTTCTATAAAGGCTAAAGTGTTCTTGAAAAAATGGAAAATAACATAAGAATGATTCAAAAATGAATCAATAATTTTTTGAAACATTAGAGGAATAGTTTGGAAACTTTCTAGAAAAATCTTAGAAAATTACCGAAATACCCTTGGAAGATCGAAAGGGCAAGATAATACGAAGCAGAGACCGAGACTTAGACCTTATCCATTGTGTATAAAATCAACATGTTAAAAATAAGGTGATGACTCACTCTATGAGTCATCACATCATTTATGGCTTGTCAGACATAAGTATTAATGAGGAGAGATAAAACTAAGCATGGTTAAAGTAAATTAAGCTTACTTAAACAAAATTAACCATGCTTAAAATAAATTAACCTTAATTAGTGTTAAATTAACCTTAATTAATATTAAACTAATCTTAAAGGATAATTCCTTACACTTACATTTAATTTAGAAAATGAAAATTATATGTAAATGGATCAAAATTCCCTTAGGCAGGAATTTAATTCCCAAATGCCTTAAAGTGGCCGAAGTTTCTATAGGAAAAGAAGAGGTTCATTTTCTTTATTATCAACCTTCTAAACATTTAAGCAAATTCTTTGAACTCACCCAAAACTTGAACTTCTCTCAAAACACCAAAACATACACTAAACTTGAACTTCTATCTTTGAAGTTTAAGTTATAACAAGACAAACCAACAAGCCACACCACCATTACTAGGAGATTTTGTGTGGACCATCAAAAAGGAGGGAACCAACTTCAAAAGACCCACCAAATTTTCTAAGCTTTTAATTAAGTGTTATGGCTTGTTTTTATTTTCTTTTTGGTAGATCCCTATCTAAGTTCTATGGATCCCACTTGCTTGAGTTTGATGAATCTTAAAACTTTTGTTGATGGTTAACAATGAGAATCACCATGTTTTTAGTGTTTTTTCAAAGTTAAAAGGGAATTTTTATGGATTAAAATGTTTCTTATAACCTTTGAAGTAAATGAATCGGTTAAAAATTCTTAAAAAGGATTTCTTTGAAGTTTGGATAGATTTAAAGTTTTTATGAAAAGTTTTGAGATTCTCAAAGTAAAGAATGGATAGATCTTGGAGTAGATATAGTTGATCTCCATTTGGTTATCTTAAAAAATGCTTTCTTTATGATCTTTATGTTTAAAATTGTAAGCTTGTTATATCTCCTCTTAAAAGCTTTAATTTTGAGCTTAAACTTTGATAAAAGTAAAGATCTAGACCCATGTGATAATATTCCTAAAAGACTAAAAAGGTTAAGGCACAAAAATTACAAACTTAACTCAAAACTTGAACCTTAAAGCTAGTAAGAGTAAAGATGGACTTATGGACTAAAAGTTGAACAAGACACTGAAGATCCTTAATGATCATGACCAAAGCTACGGACTAAGGATAAATATTGATGGAACCTAAAGCATGTGATGTAAAAAGTGCTAAAATTCATAACACAAATGTCAAGTGAGAAGAAATTGAAAAAAAGATCCTTGGTTGGACAAAGAGTGGATTCAGCCACTCTCCATTAAATTAAGGGAACTTGAATTTAAAATTTTGATTAAGATGTAATGAGGAGCCTAACCATGTATAAGAAAGGAATTATAAGTTTGAAAGAGAGACTTGGTAATGCATTGGGTAACCATTCCGCCATGCTTGGGTAAATTTGTGAAAGTAGGTTAAAATCTTGTTAGCATTTAAAAATAAACTTAACTATGCATAAGGTGGTGATTAGAAATCAAATATAGAGTTGTGAGAGTGTGATGAACCATTTGACCATGCCTACCAAGTAAGAAGGAAAAAATATTAAAAATATCTAAGTTGGTGTAGTTTAATAGCCTAAGTCCTAATTAGTATAAATCACCTTCTAATGTAAGATAAAATGAACCATAATTATTTAGGATCTTAGGTAGTAGGTTTAACCACCTATCGGACTAGTAGGTAAAGTAGGTTAAATGTTTAAAGACATTTAAATAAACCCTGAGTAAGAAGCTTTGAATTCATATATAAAGAGGTAAACAAGTAAATTAATTAGTGGTTCAAAATTGATTAATAAAGTTATAAGACAAGAAAACATAAAATTTTTAACACTCAAACTTGAAATAAGAAAGTTATGCATAAAACATCCAAATTCATAAACACAAAAAAGAAATAACTAAAGAGGTCATTTGACTAACTAAATTAGGATTCCAACATTTTATAATCTTACATTAAAGATATTAAGAGAAACTTAATCTTTAAGAAAAGGAAAGGTTGAGAGGTGACTTTGAAGGATGTGTAGAATAAGTTCCCATGAGAGATTTCTCATAAAACTTTAGGAATAAAGTAGGATGGATAAATTTTTGGAGGAAGGTTGCATGCTGTCCAAGAAATTCACATTAAGCATAATTAAGAAATCTTGAATAGAAGATATGTTTCTAATTAAAAATAATTATGCTAATTTGTTATGTTTCTTCTTGAGTACACAAATGTGTGTAAGGTATATGAAATATACTCTTGATTGTTTAGAAAAGTGATGTGTTATACGATGCTCATGTGTGGATGATAAATATGAAGCTTGAATGGATTAGAAACTATATGTGCATGACATATTGACTGGATTGTTTGAGCATGCATGTTATCTGTAAGCTCTAAAAAGGAACCTAATTAATTAAGGGATCACTACTAAAGAAATAAATTATGTGAAAAATTAATATTACTCTCAATGTGCCTTGTACACATTCAGAAGGAAAAAAGGTCCTTCTAAGGTCGATACAAAAGGATTCTCCAAAAATCCTTTTATTATGAAGCATCAGGTCTTCAATGATTATGATGGTGATGATCATGATGGAATAAGCCCATGTCCTAAGAATAGAAGGTAGAGTAGTAGAGCTAGTAAAATTGTATTGTTTGACTATAATGTATGATATTCCTATGATATAGATTATCACTAAGAGAGTAGTAGAGAAATAAGAAGAATTATGAATAAGGCATGAATAAGATTATAGTCAAATGATATCTTGATATGATGTAATATGATCTAAAGAGTGTGTAAAGTGTATGAAATCCAAAATAAATAACTTGTATACTTATGATAGATGTTAGTTCCTGCTTCTGGACAAAGAAATCCGCTTTAGCTAAAGATTTTTTAAAAATTAAGAATGAACCTCTATATATGTCATGTTTCTAAATAAATTGTAATAGCTGGATTGAAAATGTTGACACTAACTCTAAGATAGAATCCTGCTAAGAAACTTGGTTTCTTTCTCTTCCACTATTTTCTTCCTAAACGCTGTCAATGTCTTTCATGACAGCAGTACTATTCATTGACCTTAATACTGTTAATTGGTCTACTCACACTCACAGGTTACTCTATCGCATCCCAAGCCAATGTGAGGGTCTATTCTTCCTTAGGTCACTTCTTGTCTGTGGTAAAGAGCCCAAATTTCTCTACAACTGACTTCGACATACATTTGGAGGCCTTTCATCCCAACTTGACTTTTCCTCTGCCACTAGTTTATCAGGCACTCCTAGCAGTACCACTGGAAGTCTCCTTTTTTCTAAAAGGGAGAGTGATCCTCAGACGCCCTCATACTACCAATGTTCTTCCCACGTATTATCATCGCAAGGTAGTTCCTCTTATCCTAAGTTGCATCCATTTCAGGCTTTCAAAAAGATGGGAGATGGAACCTTTTATGCCCTGGATGAGAGCTTGTGGTTGGAGCGTCGTGATCTTTACTATTGAAACGTTATTTAGACCTATAAAGTGAAGCTTGTGTCTTACCCAATAATATACATTTTGTATGATAGTCAATGATGATTGTAATATAAATAAGTAATATGTAGATTTGTAATGTAATGTGTATGATGTAGATATGGTAGTAGTTATGTGTAATAATGTATAGGGTGTGAAATTTTATGTAGTCTAAAAATGTGATGTATGAAAGGGGACTCATACCCTATTATTAATCTCTGAACTTAAGCACCTGTAATAATTATTAAGAAATGTATAAATAATATGAAATGAGTTTCGTATACATTATTTTGTTATATATCAAGCAATTAAAGTAAATTAAGACATAAGTGATAACGCTCAATTGTTTATTTTCTACTACGACAATTGCTACGAGAAGACTTTCATTTTTAGCAAAGTATTTTTTAAAAAAGTTTACCGTATTTTTATTATCAGTAATTTCTAAAAAGATTCTGCATCATGAAGTAACAATCTAATAAGGAAACCGTGAATACTTAAGAATAAAACTAGCTTCATTTTTAGGGTATTACACAAAACTTTAGTGTTAGTAAGACTGCTAAAAGACTTTGTAACTTGCACTATGAATGGATTCGTTCTGCCAAGATCCTACAAGAGGATACTGGAAAAAGAAATGAAAATGAGGGAAATGGAGATAAGAGATGGAAAGAAAAAGGTGGATCAAAGGACTCCTCAAAATGTTGAGATATGTTTTTCTTCCAAGGCATAACATTTCTTTTATAAGTGTGGATTAGGTCTACCTCCATTGCAAATTGAGTTGACCTAAGTTGCCTCTTCCACCTCCATTGTTGCTCTGAATCACTTTTAGCATTATCAAGGTTGACTGAGATCCTTTCCTATGTTATTAGGACTAACTTAACACCTCTGAGGGTTGAAATGGTCATGTTCAAGTCTGCATGGCTGTGTCGAAAATATGAAGACACTGCAAGGTCATGTTTAGGTCTGCACGACTATCCTCCTCATTTGGCATGATTGTGCTCAATTCTGCACGACTGTGTCAAAAATTCTAGTCCATTGTGAGGACGTGCTCAGCCACCATGGCTATGATAACTTATTCCAAAAGATATTTTTTTTTTTACTTTTATCATTCCTGCACCTTTTTATACTTTTTTTATCTTTTTTTTTACCTCAAAATTCACCTAACTTTTTTTTATTCTCACCTAACATGATAATTTTTATAAAAATAAAAAAAATAAAATTATAATTAAATAATCATTTATTATATAATAATTATAACTAATTTCTTATGTATAAATCAACAAAATAATAATTTATCGTATTCTTTTTTCCATTTGTCACCTACTGTGATGACCAATCTTCTGCATATTGCATGTAATCTATCATTCCATGAACAGAACAAGTACATCAAATTTGATTATCACTTTGTTCACTCCAAACATCAAGATGGTATCATCCACCTTCTTTTTATTACTTCGTCATCTCATATTATTGATGTTCTGACTAAAACTCTTAACCCGTAACCTTTCCATAGCAACATTTCCAAGCTAAACACATGCTCCTACTTGCGGGAGACTACCACCGTATATGCATTAATGTTTATAGTTTCATAGCCTTCATGTCTCGAGCATCTGATTCCATTATTACCTATTTAATTAATCTATTAGAAAATCTCCAATGGAATATGCTTAATAAGTTCTTAAAATTAAGCATCCAATGCTTAACAAGTCTCTGGATTGAAAATGGTAAGTTGGATGCAATATTAAGTTATAGTTACTTACATAAGCAACTTGTTCTTAAATTATTTTTGTGGGTCTCACTAGTGGGAAAAACATTTTCTACATCGGTTGTTTTGGATATTTTACATTGGTTCCTATAGCGTTATAAATATAGCTGGTATAGAAAGTATTGATTTTTTACATCAGTTGAATAACCGCTTTAAAAAGTTAACTTTTTACAGCGGTTTATCCTTTAACCACCGTAGAAAATCAAGTTTATACTGCGGTTTATCTTATAACCACTATAAAAAGTTAACTTTTTACAACGGTTAATATTTCAACCGACGTAAAAAGTAGTATTTTTTTTTTAAATTCAAAATATGGGTTTTTGTGCTCCACCAGAAAATAAAAAAAAGCAGACACCATAAACCCTGATAAACTTTCGGAATAAACTTAATATCGACAACCAATTATTCAAAGAAGTAATTACCAATCAACATCACATACTACACATGTCTATGAAAATCATATTACAAATAGTTTAAGATTGCAACAACTTTTGACACAATTAAACTACAAGTCAACATACATATATATATATATATATATATATATATATATATATATATATATATATATATTATTTTGGCTGCGATACTCACAAATTAGGAAATGATAGGAACAGAGAGAAAAAGGTGGTTATGAAAGTCTTGGAGGAGACCAAGTGCATCACGAACCTAAACTGCCAAGGTACTATCATTACTTGAACACTTGAATACTGTTTTTTCATGTTGAGTATACTAATGGTGATCATTTGTATCACAATTCACAAACAAAAATACACTCCATTTTCCCTTTAAAATTAATTAGTCAACAAGTAGGCTTGCATTTGCAAAATGATTATGCAGATTGCATACATTGGCCAAATAAGCAGGTGAATAAAAATGTAACATAACCCATAGGTAATGAAACAAAGTTTAAATTAACATCATGAGTGATTTATACGGTTGCAGTAGGTGGATTGAAGAGTGTGGAGTGCATATAGACATTATAGGTTGTACATAGCAAAGATATCTACTTAAAAGATTGTTGAGGGTTTGAAAAGGCACAATATCATGAATAAGGATTTTGTGCAAAGTTGAGAAGTAGCAACCCAAATAGTATATGGTACAAAACTATTAATTAAGGATCATAGGCTACTGTACTATTCCAACAGCTCAAGATGAGAGCTACAGTAAATTGAACATTTTCAAGGAAGACATTGTCATCAAAGCTTCTGTTTGTTGTAATGATCAACCAGAACTGTTCTGTCATCAAAGCTTCCGTTTGTTGTAATGATCAACAAGAACTGTTCCCTAAACTTATACAAGTCCTCAAAAGGTTGAGACTCAACAGTTAAAGTTGACATAGCAAATGTGGGTAGTCGAATCAAAAGTTTACTGGTTCTTTACTCAAAGGATAGGGAAGAGGGTGGTAGTGTTATCCTTAGCACCCTCAAACAGTCCCTTAAATCTATTGTCAACAAAATTGCGACAAAAAATTGTCCCACTAGAAGTAAAAGGCAGAGCTTATTCTTGTCTTCTCACACACAAACATTACCAATATGTGTTTCGTGATCTGATTGTTACCTTTCTTACATAAACAAATAATCAAAAATTAAAGATGAAGTATAGAACAAAATTAATATTAGTTGAAGTTGTAGAATCAATTTCTTTCCTTTAAATATCTTCTCCTCCGGCACAAAGGTAAAAGCTATACAGTATCAAATTGAAATAAAAAATCTAATGATTTGAAATTAAAACTTGTGCAACAATAGCGTCATTGGACAGAAATCAAAACCTTTGTCATACAAAAAAAATGGATAGAAACACGTCAATCGAGCTAAAAGAAGGGGAAGCTCTCAATGCTTGTATGAACAAAACTTGTGTAATAATAGCATCAATGAAATGAAAAATAACATTAATGACTTCACAATGATGACGAAATCAAAAGAAGAAACAACTTTCAATGCTTGTATTTGGACTCCAGAAACAAAGGAGAAAGGAGAGCCTTTTTGCAGTTACATTTCTCAAAGCAAAAGCAATACACAACAAAAACAAAAATGAAGCTTTTACCCTAGTTCCATAATTTATTTTTTAATTTTAAATATTAAATCAGTTATTTCTGAATTGATATAGTAAATTTACTTTTTAATTATAAAATTTTCATCAATCAAATTTTTACATCAGATCTTTAACAACCAATGTAAAAAAATGTGATAAAATCTTAAATTTGTACTGGTGTTTATATAATAGATTAAAAGTAATTTTAATTTAAAATAAAATTAAAATACTCTTTTTGTTGAGTTGCTTCATTAAAAATTATATTGCTTAAAATTTGTATAAAATAAAAAGATAAAATGTAATAGTGAGATAAAAGAAAACGTATTTAACCAACTCATTAAAATTGTTACATTGTAGATGCTGTTCGTTAGTTAGCTTAATTACTAGCTTTTTATTATTAGTTTGTTACTATGTTTTTTTCTCCTATTTTGTTTGTATATGAAACCTTATATATTCAGATTGAGTTTCGGTTTGATAATTCAATCATTCACCAATATGAACTCTCTTTTCTGTCTCACACGAGTTCATAAGAATCAATAGAAAGCAATAAAAGTAATTAGAATATTAATATGTTATAAATTTAAATTTTTTTAAAATATAATATTAAATAATTACATTAAAAATTAAAAAAAGATAAATACTTTATTAACATAAATTTTATAATAAAATAGATATATAAAAATTAATTAATATAATCTAAAAATAAATTTATATTTTTATAGTTAGAAAAAAATATTAGTCCTTTTTAGAAAAAAAAATTATATTTTTATATTTAAATTCTTTCCTTTATCTAAAAAAATGTGATTTCGAACTTTAATGCATCTCAACGTGTAAAATGTATATTGTTCTTTCTTCTTCACCGGGTTGGAATATATAAATGAATGATTGGAGCATTAATGGCATTTCTTTTACGTCGATGTGTCCCTCTTTATCTAGTTTTATAAATTAACACGCGAAAAGTGTGCTAGCATCACTTTCCTTTTTGCCTTTCATTAACTTTGTTAAAAGGAAAAATATTTTTGAAAATCTTTTAGGACAAACAAGTTTTAATCTTTTATATTTTAATATGTATTTTTAAAATATATGTATACAAATAAATATAAGGTTGGAGAAAAATAAAAATATATATAATATTAGTTTTTTATATTACAAAATAACGAAATTAACTGATTGTAAAGACGTAATGCCTAAGATACTTCAATTATTCAATCATGCATAATTCATGTGTTTAGGTCTAAGTACTCCTTCTTCTTTTTTAATGCTAGGTAGCATGTTAAAAGATTGACGGGATGATAAATAACATAGTGCGTCATCTTGTAAAATGCTTTTGACTTTCCGATTATAAATATTTAGAAATATTTTTTAAATACTTTTATAAAATACATCTCATATCTTTTCCATTTCAATTTTTTTCTAGTGTATGATGGATCAATCATTTTCCCCTAATCTCCTCACTTCTCTATAAGTAGTCGACAGAGTTTTTATTTAATTAGATTTTTTTTTGGGATAAACTAATGATATTTATTGGAAGTGTTTCATTACAACTCATGGTCTAAAAACTAAGAGATGAAAAAAGACAGTGATTTTTATGTTATTCTATTTTTGTGTTTCATAGATATTATTGGATGAAATTATTTTTGTTAATGTTGAGTTTAATTTTAATAGATTAACAGAATAAATTTTTTTATATTATCAATTAATTAAAAATTATTTTAAATATAATATTTAAAATAATTATTATAAAATTTAATAATTTTTCTTTTATGTTTAGTTATGATTGAATAACAGTGTAAAAAAACATTATCAATATTAATGATGAATTCTATTAATAAAGTCTTCAAATATTCATTAATTACGAAAACAAAAATCTGAAATAAAAAGTCAAACTAGTATTTAATATTTTAATTATATAAATTAACAACATTTTGTACAATTTAATAATTTCGAGAATATATTAATCTAATTCAATAGAAAGATATATAATTATTTTAAAACACCTTTCATATTTAAAGTAAAGACAAAAATAATATATAGATCGGAACAGCTGTTGACAAATATTTTATACGAAATTAGGAAAAGCCAATCATATATATACCCCAATTGAGTGTCTTCATGGCTCCATCAAAACCTCAACTTCTCAGTTCATTTCCGTTTCTTTATTTCATCACCAAAACTAGAAAGCTCTTCTTTAAAGCAGTATACCTAATTTAATTATTACCCAACTTCTCTCTCTCAATCTGCAGCTTCTTCTTCAGCTTAGAGATGGTATGTGCCTTCATACATGCATATCTTGCTTTGTTTTTCTAATTTATATGTTTTTCTTTTTCACATGTTAAATCTACTTATATGTATATAAACTATGAATTATGATTCTTTATGGGTTTTATCTTTTTCCCTGAATGGATGGCTGTTTTCCGGCACCTAAGAAGGTGGTTTCAGTCTTTTTGGACGGCCAAATAAGCGGTTTTCCCACGCATGCATACACATTTCCAATCTCACATTCTCTATTTCTGGGCATGAAACCTAATCCTTCTCATTATTATTATACAAATATAGTATTTTTTATTTAAAATAAATAAATATTAATTTTGAACAATTAAATATTTTTATAATATATGTAAAAATTAATGAGCTTATTGAAACATATAATTTATAATAAAAATTGTGAGAATTGATTCTTTAATACAAAAATAAACAGACTTGTGTGTGGATGGAATATTTTACAATATTAATTCTCTCTTCATTCTTCAAGGCATGCATGTGAAAGCGAAAAAGTAATTAAGAAAAAAAAAAGAAGAAAAAGTTGATGTTATTTATTGTTGCTTAGTTCACGGGAAAAATGCCTTGGAATTAATTTTGTCAATGCCCACTTGGCGAACCTAGTTCAATGTGTTTTGATTGGCTTTTTATGCCCCCCGCACCTGCTATGGAAAAGGATGTTATATTATAAAGTATCCTTAGCTGAATAATATTATTTTTGTATAACAATCAACAATTATCTATGAAGGTGACGTAATTTGTGTTTTCTCTTTTATAACGTAAGATCCTACATTATGAACTTTTATGAAAACCCCTTTACTAAAAATCCAGAATTTGAAGTGTAATTAAAAGGAAATAAACCTAAAAGAATATTTAGTTCATTATAAAATTAAATCCAAATTCTAACGTTTTCTAAAGAATTTGACCTTGTTTTGTTTTTATGATAGCATATTGGACACGGTTTAGACGCTAGTTTTTTGTTTTTAGTGTGCTGCTATCTTCTCCGTGGCTTCGGTTAATGGTCAAATTTTGTCCACTTTGATATTGGCGAATTAGCTTTATTTGCAATTTGCAGGCCAATAGAGCATTGTAGTCATCGTTGCTTTTACTTTACATAAGAAAACTAAATTAAGATAATGGCATTTTATTTATAGGAAACCTTGTGATACTTTTCGTATATATTCTCTAACTTTTATTATTTCTTTAATTATCTTCGTGTCCCCCCGACACTGTTAATATTGATGAGGAATCGAAATTTCAGGAACATGAATAAACATCTTTATTTTATTTTATTTATATATGGTAGTTAAAGTTTTTGTATTTAGTCAATTAATGGATAACAACCCATTTTTAGTTATTAATTAATAATAATATAATGGTGTATACTAATTATTAGTTTCTGCTCAAATATAAATATTGGTACCAAGATTTTTGCAATAAAATAAAAATGTGAAAAGTGATTATGATGGTGCAGGTGAAGGAGGAAGAGGAGACAAAAGTTGTGCTCACGAAGCCAATGACATTAGAAAAGGAATCTGATACAGACACGGCTTATAGGGCCCCAAATCTTATGCAACGCATACTCAGTTTACTCAAGAATGTACACCCAGGATCTGATCTCACACGTTTCCAGGTATATCTTTTCTTCTTTTAGTGTTTTTTTTTTAGTAAATTCTTGAATTAAGTTTTGAAATTTTACATACACATTTTAATTTTTTTGTTAATTTTAATCTTAGATAAACAAAATGATTGTGATGTATACTAAAAATATATTATATTCATTTGCATTTTCAATTATAGTCCTATAATCTTTTATATATTTTTTTAAAATAAAATAATTATTGATTGTTAAATTTAAAATGTTGATGAGTGTAAAATAATTTTTTATGTAAACTAATTATTACTCTTTATAAAATAATAAAATGTATTTTTAATTATTTTAAAATTTTTAATTTTTTATTATTTACCATTAAAGAGTGACATGTTATATGTGAAATATGCATTGGTTATTATATGAACTAAAGTAGTCTATTTAAAAAAAATTAAAAAGCTTTAAATAAGAGATTAAAATTAAAATTAAAATTTTAGATAAATTAAAAATATATTTAACTGTTTATGAATGATATTTAAATTTTTTGGTTAATTTTTTATTTTATAAAATTTATTTTATTTTTAATATAAAATAATGATAAAAATTAATTGAAAAAAATAAATAAATAATTGTTTAAAAATTTAAAAATGAATGAAATTTTTATAAAAATTTAAATATCTTATAGATACAATTTTAAAAATTGAATTGAGGCTTTGTTTTGTTTTCTCTTTGTCGTATAAGTTCAACTTGGGCCCATCAAATATCCAAGCTTTCTTCCATAAGGACTACACCAAAAATGCTTATATTTATGGTATATCACTAACTAGCCATCTGCCGAGACCAAATAATGTCCCAACTTCCAAACAATGATCACATGTAACACTATGAAAATGTTTTTTATTTTTATTTTTAATGTTCTTTATTTTCAAACAATTTTTTAAATGTTCAAATAATTTTTATTAACATATTTATCAAAAATTAAATTATTAAAATAAACTTTAAAAAGATTATATTAATATTTAATTAACTAATTGATTTTGCTTTCCTTGCAGCTGCCACCTCTATTTAACTTACCAAAGTCACAACTACAGTGCTATGGTGAATCAGTTTACTCCACAGCTTCAGACTTGTTAAGCAAGTGCAACAATGGACAGAGTCCAATGGAAAGGTTAATATCTGTGGTAGCATGGTCAATATCTACCACACGCCCTGCCACTTTTGGGGTTGCTCCTTATAATCCCATTCTTGGTGAGACACACCATGTTTCCAAGGGAAACCTTCATGTCCTATTGGAGCAGGTACTTGCCTAAATGCTTAGTATATGCCTTTCTCATTTTATACTAATTACTTTACATTTCAAACTTATGATGAGTTTGCTTTCTGTTTTAATTTTTAATTTTAATTATAAAAATACCACTTTGTTTTTAATTTTTTAAAATGGAAAATAAAGCAAAAATTAGAAAGTAATTTTGTATTTAAAACTAAAGTTAGGAAATGAGAACATTGATCTTCATTTTCAAGACAATTAAATTATTGGTTTACATGTATGCAGATTTCACACCACCCTCCAGTATCCGCCCTCCATGCAACAGATGAGAAGGAAAACATTGAAATGATATGGTGCCAGGAACCAGTTCCAAAGTTTCAAGGTATATATAGACCTTCTTTTAGAATCACAAATAATTCAATATCTTACTAACATCAACTTCTAAATGATCAACACATTTTTATCTATCTCAAGCTCAACATTAAACTTTTAGATATGAAAGGTCAAATAATTTTTTTTTGAATTTTGTGTGATCAACACTACAAAAATATATCATTCTAATCAAAGAAGTAATCAGATGTTATCAAAAAATCAATGCAGAGAAAATCTAATAATCAGATGTCAATAAAAGCAAATCAAAAAATCAATTCTACATAAAACAACCTTTATTAAGTTATCAACTCTGCATTTAAGAATTTCTAGTCCCACAAAAAAAGTTTTGCATTGACAAAACTATTAGGAACTCAATATCAAAGTTTATCTAATTCTTTATATCTTTCTGATTTTGAATGCAGAACTTGCTTTAAATTGCTTATAATGAGTTTTAATCAAATTTTTGAATGTTTTCTTGGTTTGAGAAAATATTTTTTATTTTTATTTTTATTCACAAAATTATCATATTTTTATTTTGTTTACTGTTTTCAAATATTTGCTTAGGATTCAATATAAACATTTAAAAATCATTTTTACTATTTCTTAAACAAATATTTAAATTAAATTCTTCAAAAATTATCTAGAATAGGTATGTCAGTTGCAACTTTCAAGTTCTAAATGTCCTTACTTTTGAAGTAATGTTAATTTATGTATGTGTTTTCAAATTAAATACACAGGCACATCAATTGAGGCTCAAGTTCATGGTAAACGGCAGCTGAAGCTCCTAAATCATGGAGAAACATATGAGATGAATTGTCCACACCTTTTACTTAGAATTCTTCCCGTTACTGGGGCTGATTGGGCTGGCAAAGTTAATATACGGTGCATAGAGACAGGCCTAGTTGCTGAGTTAACCTACAAATCAAATTCCTTTCTAGGAATTGGGGGAAATCATAGACTGATCAAAGGGAAGATCATTGACTCCTCATTGAAAGTTCTATATCAATTGGATGGTCATTGGGATAGGTATTTGTCTAAATTTTCACTACTTTTTTTTTTTATCATATAAATCATAAAGTATATTAAATGTATAGTAGTATAGATAGAAGAAAATTCTTAAAAGCCATGCTAAATCAAGCTAATATTTTGAATCCAATTCATTCATTATTTAGTAATGGTGTGCCTAAATAATTTTCAAGAATTGGCCTTTTTAACTATATTGTGGTTCTTATCCAATTCCTTGTGCAGGATTGTAAACTTGAAAGATACAAATAATGGAAAAGTGAAAGTGATATATGATGCAAAGGAAGTTATGTCAGGGCTTCAAGCTCCTATTCTCAATGATGTTAAGGTACTAATTAAAAGCTTGTTTATTTATTTGTTATTTCGTTTATGAACCAAAATTTTGCAAAAGCCTTATTTGATAATGAATAAGAATGTGCTTAGGATTTTTTTTCCTCGTACATAAATTTTGATGGACCTTATTTTGGTTACTATTTTTTTATTTCATAATTATTAGAAATTAGATGGGTAAATTAACAAAGCATATTTAGTTAGGTACTTAGTGCATACACATCAAACTTTTTGTTCAAATAATTTAGTGTCATGTTTCCCTGAATGTAACATGAGATTTTGTGGTTGATCAGAGTGTGTGGCCAACAGAATCAACCCTTGTTTGGGGTGAATTGAGTCAAGCCATTCTGAGCAACGATTGGGAGAAAGCAAGAGAGGCAAAGCAAAAAGTGGAGGAAAGGCAAAGAGAGGTTCTAAGAGAAAGAGAATCAAAAGGGGAAACATGGATTCCTAAGCATTTTGTGGTATCTTATAGCAAAGAAGTAGGGTGGGAATGTTCACCTATTCATAACCGGGTTTCACCTGCGCCCATAACAACCCAATAATATACTTTGTAGTATAATTATTCTTTTTTTGTTTTCATATGTATCTAACTTTAGAGCGTTAACAAGTTTTATGTGAGACCAGCGGTGGGAGGACTCACATTGTGTTTATGCTTAGGTTAGATAATATGTACTCAAGAGTAGAAAAAATTCTTAAATGGAGTAACAATTTTCCTACTTGAAAGAAATCTCGATCACTAATTTGAAAGGTGTAAGAAAGGTGGGTATGTCTCCTATTAAATTTTTTTCAACAAGGATATTTCGTGGTATCTATGTATCTAAATTACACCTTCTTGGTATTGTCAAGGGTATTGTGACCAACCACAATATCATCTTGGGTGTAAACCAAACCGTCATGACTCTTCTTTTCATTTTCATTATTTAAAATTAAATAATTAACATTGTATTTAATATCTTATAAAATTATCTTTATTTTAATTTTTACCATTTTTTATACCTGCGTATTTAAAAAATTATCTTTATTTTATTTTTACCATTTTGTTTTCTTCTCATTGTTGGCTTCCTACTTGGACCCTGGTGACGCGTCACCCAAAACCTTTGAAAAAAACAAAAACTCAATTTGCTTGCCGCCTCAGACAAAAATCTAACCCAAGTTAAAAAAATAGTTTCGTGCACCTAGGTTTTGCACCCAAGTAATAACTTATTGAATCCTAAGTTTATGGGAATTAGAGATATAAAGCCGATAAGGTCAAAATTTTCATTAATAAAAAATTTAAAGGATTAAAAAATTTATATGATTAATTAGGTTAAAACTATTTCATGAGGTAATTTGTTTTTAAAACCGATGTATTTAAAAAAACTTACTTTCTTCATCGGTTGAGAAAAGAACCGATGTAGAAAGTATTTTCTACATCAGTTATATAACGAAAAGTGGATTTTTTTCAACTTTCTACATCGGTTGTAGAAACAACCGCCGTAGAAAATGCTTTCTACATCAGTTCTGAGAAACAACTAATGTAGAATGTCTTCCCCTGTCACTTATTTTTCGATGTTGTTCGTGTTTAACCTCATTTTCCAAAACCCCAGTTTCTCGTTTCGTTCCGTTCTCTTTATTTTCGTTTAAGTCTTAGCCATTGTCGACGTCTTTGTTGTTCGTCGTTTCACTCCGTGCTTACGTTCGTGTTCGTCGTCGTCGTTGCAACCATTTCGTCCGTTCGAAGTCGTTGCCGCACACCCTAAGGTTCGAAGTCGTTTTTGTCGTTATTTATACATCTCATTCTGTTATTATGGTTGAAATTTACATTTATTTTTGTTGTATTCTATAATTTTCAAGCTTCTTATTTGGCTATCATGATGTGTCATCGTTCAACTACCGTTGTGCCTCCGTTTGGACACCGTTTGGCCACCGCTCAACCATTGTTGTGTTGACTGTGAGGTATCTTCTATGGACCTCTACTTTGTGATTGCAAATGTGAAAGTTTGCTTAGGGTTTATGTGTGTTATAGTATTGATTTTGAGTTTAAATATGTTGGTTTGTGTTCTTAAGTTCAAATATGAGCATACCTTTAGTTTCCCGTTCAAGGTTGAATATAATGAGTATATTACTAAATAAGTAAATCATTCATTATATTAAATCTTGAATTATCCAAGTTGGACAGTTTGAGACTAAAGTTTTTTATTCAGTGGTTAGCAATTTCTTCATAAATCTTGTAAATTGTACTTGATGAAATTTTGGTTTAGTTCATTTTGCATTGTCTCTGGGTACATGCTTGATTATGGTAAATGAAACCACAATGAAGTTATGTACTTGGAAACTGATGCGAAATGCTACCGAAATTTCACCAAGTATGATATTCAAGATTTTAGAAGTGTGTTAATCAATGAATAAAAAACTTTTTTCTCGAATGGGATAGGGCCTTACCAATAGTGAGGATAATAAATTAACAATTATGAGTGAGAAGGTTAATCCTAAATCATGTGTCGATGATTCTTGTATAGTATGGATCGTAGTTGGATAAATGCTAAACGAACGAGCGGTGAGTACGAAAATGGGGTTGAAGAGTTTTTGAATTTTGCGCAGACAAATCTACCTCAGAGTAATGGAAAATTTTATTGTCTATGTGTTAATTGTCTAAATGAGAGACGTTTGGATGTTGGTCAAATTAGAGAGCATGTTCTTTGTGATGGATTTTGCAAAAGTTATACAAAATGGACATGGCATGGTGAGTTATTAGGCATGTCAAGTGTGTCACAAACGGTGGAGGTTGATATAAATATGGAAGATTGGGTAGAGGATATGATTCGTGATGTAGGGCATGCGTCATTTGAGCGGGCAAATATGTATGGTAACTTGTCTACTGATTCAGAGAAACCTTTGTATCCGGGATGCACTACGTTTACACAATTATCAGCAGTGTTAAGATTATTCACTCTGAAGGCAAGGAATGAGTGAAGTGATAAAAGTTTCACCGAATTACTTGAACTGTTGGTAGAGATGCTTCCGGAAGGTAACACATTACCAAAGCGTAATTATGAGGTGAAGAAGGTGTTGTGTCCGATGGGTATGCAGTATAAGAAAATAAATGCATGCCCCAATGATTGCATACTATACAGAAATGAGTTTGAAGGATTACATGAAAGCCCTGTGTCAAGTTTCACGTTATAAACTGAAGGATGGTGATTCTATTTGCAATGAGAGCACAAAGCAGCCTCTAGCCAAAGTGTTGTGGTATCTTCCAATAATTCCAAGGTTCAAACGATTGTTTTGTAATAAAGATGAAGCAAAGAACCTTAGATGACATGTAGATGAAAGACTGATTGATGGAAAACTTTGTCATCCAGTTGATGGTTTGCAATGGAAGATGGTTGATCAACTATATCCCGATTTTGGGAATAAGCCAAGAAACCTAAGGCTTGGACTTGTAACAGATGGAATGAATCCGTACGGTAATTTAAGTAGTAAACATAATTCATGGCCTGTACTTTTGACAATTTACAACCTTTCTCCAAAGTTGTGCATGAAATGTAAATACATCATGTTGTCTATGATGATTTCTGGTCCACAACAACCTGGAAATGACATAGATGTTTATCTTGCTCCTTTAATTGAAGACTTGCAAGATCTATGGGAAGAAGGTGTGCAGGTGTTTGATACGTATGATAATGAAAATTTCAAGATGCGGGCAATGCTTTTTTGCAGTATTAATGACTTTCCAGCATATGGAAATTTATGCGGATACAGTGTTAAGGGGCACAAAGTATGTCCTATATGTGAAGAAGGCACAAGTTATCATCAACTGCATCATGGAAGGAAGACAGTTTATCTTGGTCATCAGAAATTTCTCAGGACTAATCACCCTTATCGTAGATTAAGGAAAGCTTTTAATGGGTTGCTAGAAAATGATGTTGCTCCAAAAGCCTTAACTGGACAACAAGTCTATGATCGAGTTAAAAACATCAAAACTGTTTTTGGAAAGACTAAAAAAAAGGTCACTGTGACAAGGATATGGAAGAAAAGATCAATATTTTTTTATCTTCCATATTGGTGCAAACTTGATGTTAGACATTGTATTAATGTGATGCATGTGGAAAAAAATGTGTGTAATAGCATCATTGGAACACTTCTCAATATACAGGGCAAGACTAAAGATGGAGTCAATTCTCGACTGGATTTGGTTCACATGGGTATACGACATCAGTTAGCTCCACAGTTTGTAGGAAAGCGAACATATTTTCCCCCGGCATGTCATACATTGTCAAAAAAAGAGAAAATTTCTTTTTGTGAGTGTCTACATGGGGTTAAAGTGCCACAAGGTTATTCTTCAAATTTTAGAAGACTTGTCTCGATAAAAGATTTAAAGTTAGTTGGGTTAAAGTCTCATGATTGTCATGTGTTGATGCAACAACTATTTCCAGTGGTTATTCGTGACATTTTGCCTAAAAAAGTTAGACATACAATAAGTAGGTTATGCTTCTTTTTCAATAAAATATGTAGCAAAGCCATTGATCCTCTAAAATTGGATGAGTTGGAACATGAAGCTTTTACTATCTTATGCCAATTGGAGATGTATTTTCCTCCATCATTTTTTGACATTATGGTTCACTTGGTTGTTCATATAGTGAGGGAGATCAGATTATGTGGTCCAGTTTATCTGAGGTGGATGTATCCAATAGAACGATACATGAAAATATTAAAAGGGTATGTGAAGAATCCACACCGTCCCGAGGCATCTATGATTGAAAGATACATTGCAGAAGAGGCCATTAAGTTTTGTACAGAGTATTTGTCAGAGGTGGAACCCATAGGAGTTCCTAAGTCTCGTCATGCAGGAAGACATGAAGGTAAAGGTACACGAGGCATAACTGTGAAAAGCATGGGTCGTGCAGAAGTCCTTCAAGCACATTTGTATGTTTTGAATAATGCCGATGAGGTTCAACCTTACTTATCTATTCACAAAACTATGATAAGGGAGGAGAATGTTTGAATGAACGAGAAATGGTTGTTGAATGAGCATAACAAAACGTTCTTAAACTGGTTTGATGAAACAATTAAGAAGGAAGATGGTGCCTCTGATACATTGAAATGGCTAGCAAATGGCCTAAACTTTGATGTCATATGTTGGACTGGATACGATATCAATCATTTTTCATTTTACACAAAGTCTCAGGATGATAAAAGTACCATGCAAAATAGTGGGGTTATGGTGGTGGCAGAGTCGATGCATTTTGCAAGTTCTAAAGATAAAAATCTTGTAAAGGCTTCCATATCTTACTTTGGAGTGATTGAAGAGATTTGGGAGATTGATTACACCAAATTTAGAGTGCCTGTTTTCAAATGCAGATGGATTGATAGTAACAATGGTGTGCAAGTCGATGAATTGGGATTTACATTGGTTGACCTTCAAAAAGTAGCTTATAAGGATGACCCTTTTATCATGGCCCACCAAGCAAAACAAGTGTTTTATGGTCAAGATCCTTGCTCCAAAAGGTGGTCAGTTGTTCTTCAAGAAAAGACAACAATCGCTAGTGATGGCACTAATGATCTTTTAAATATTGATATTTCTCAAACTCTCTTATCATCAAGGATACCTAGTATCAATGAAGAAAATGAAATAGATGATATACATGCTATTCGAGATGATCATCATGAAGGAATATGGGAAAATGCTACTACATGATACAAGTTAGTTATTTATTTAATTATTTCATCATTGTATGTTTATTTTTAACTTATTTTAAAATATTTATTACGTTTTTTATATTTTAGTACATTTATTAACATATTTTTTCTTTGCTTTCAACAGGTACATGGTTGATTACTACATTTTTTTTCAACTTTCAATACTTATTTGATGTAATTTTAAGTTATTTCATTTGTAAATTAAAGTTTGATAATAAATAGTGATGTTTAGTTTAAATATATAGATTATGTGAATTCTGTATTGTCTGCTTGGTGATTCTCTATTGTCTGTCTGGTGATTCTGTGTATGTATACAGGTATTGTGAATAAATAATACGATAGTATGTCTAAACAAAATGAACATTAAAAAAAAGGACTTTTTACATCGGTTAAGGATATAACTCATGTAAAAAGTATACTTTCTACGTCGGTTGAGCTTACAACCGATGTAAAAAGTACACTTTCTACATCGGTTATAGCCTTAATCGATGTAAAAAGCTACATCGGTTGTATATTTTTTACATCGGTTCCAAAACCAATGTAAAAAGTTTTATTTTCTAAATCACCCGCTTCAACACCGCCTAAATAACCGATGTAAAAAGTGCATAACAACCGATGTAAAAAACTCATTTTCCACCAGTAATCTCTTTAATCTTTATTTCTAAAATTTTTTCTCTAATTTCTTTTCTATTTTCTTTCACTCTATTTATAAATTTTAACTTTTTTTTTTCTAAAATAACTTTTTTAAATTTACTTTCTTAATTTTTTATCTTTATTTTTTTTTCTTTAAATTGTTTTTCTTTAAATTCCTTTTCTTTAAGTCCTTTTTATCTTTCTCTACAAAAGTTTTTCCCTCGTACTTTCTTTTCCTCTTATCAAATATGTTAGGAACAAAAAAAAATTAGGAGTCAAAAAATTTAGATAGAATTTAAAATGAGAAAAATTTTAGAGACATAAAAATAAAATTATTTAATGGAAGATGAAATTTAGAGAGAAAGATAAAAAAAAATTAAAATGTTATTTTAGATAAATAAAAAAGTAGAGAGAAAAAATTAAGAGAATGCAAGAAATTATAGAAAAAAAGAAAGATAAAATAGTTAAAGAGAAATTAAAGAGATAGAAAATTCAATTACCAGAATTTAAGAGAAAGAAAAAATAAAGAAAAAAGAGAGAGAGAAAAAAATTTAGGAAGAGATACTTAAGGAGAGAAAAACAATTTAGATAAAAAAATATTTAAAAATAAAAAGATATTTTTGAGAGAAATAATTTGAAGATAGAAGTGTGAGAATCTAAAAATGAGAAAGTTTAACAAGAAAAAAATAAATTTTAAATAGAAAAAAATATTTGAAAGATAAAATTTGAAAAATATTTGAAAGATAAAATTTGAAAAATATTTAAAGATAAAATTTATAAAACAAAATATATCATTTTATACAAAAACTAACTCTTATTTAACTTACTTAATTAAAAATTACAAAATAAAAAATACAATATAAAATAGAATAACTTAACTCATGAATATAAACTATTTTCTCTCCTCAGTTAGAATTCAGAATAAAAACATAATAGAATGTTTTAAAATATTAACTAAAATAATAAGAAAAATGTTAACTTTTGCCTTTAAAATTAATTTACAGCATCTAAAAGTAATATATTTTTATTAAAAGGTATTATTACATAAAAATGTAAAATTATATTAAATATTTTATTTTTAATCAAATTATTATTTTTAAATACTTAAAATTATTCCTAAAGGTCAAGGTTAATAAAATTAAAATAATAATAAAAACAATTGTTAACAATATACAACATACCTTTCATGTTTAGTTGATGTTTTTAAAAAGTTATAGTTTTTTATAAATTAACATTTTCTTAAAAAAATATTTGACTTTTAAAATATAGATTAATCATAATGAATATGTTAAAAAAATATTTTTAAAATTATTCTAATAAAAACGTTAAAAAATATTTGATTAAAATTGATAATGTTTCTTAAATAAATTTTATTTTATTTTATTTTAACTTTTTACAATTTAGATTGACAAAAAATAATACTTGCAAGACAATTTAAGTGGTAACTTAACAGCAGATGATTTAAAAAATAGAATTGTTATTTTGCAAAATCTTTTTTTTTTATTGAACTTCTCCTAAAAATAATAAAAAAGATAAAAATATAAAAACATAGAGGCTATGGTTGTGAAATCAAGGAGTTTGGACTAGCACTTAGAAGACTTGGAT
The DNA here is from genome assembly GCA_037954105.1 of Canavalia gladiata. Lineage (NCBI taxonomy): Eukaryota > Viridiplantae > Streptophyta > Magnoliopsida > Fabales > Fabaceae > Canavalia > Canavalia gladiata. The sequence continues at coordinate 28,960,320 of CM075662.1, forward strand.
AAGTCTACATTTGTACAAAAATTCATAACCTGAACCTAACTAAATGTGCATTTGAAGTCTTAGTTGGAACGTTTTAAGATTATTGGTGGAACAATATGAAATTGAAGTCAACAAAAACAAGGCAAAAGTGATTATGGAGGCTAGACCACTACACAATGAAAAATAGCTATAAAGTTCACTTGAAAATATTAATTTCTTAAAATAGTTCATAATCAATTGAGTTGATAAGATGAAAGCTTTCACACTATTTTTTAGGTTGAAGTTAGTTAAGCAATTCATTTAGGAGGAAAAATAGAATATGACCTTTGATAAAATAAAATAGGATTTGACCAACTCACGAGTTTTGGTGCCACTCATGGAAGGTATGACACTTGTTAGAATGCTACATTAACTAAAATGACACTTGTTAGAATGCTACATTAACTAAAAACATGATCAATCAAATGTATATAAATATAAAAAAAAAAATTATCTTATAAGTTAGCTTTTAGAATTAAGGTAAATTTAAAACTCAATTTCTAACATGGTATCAAAACTTATTTTGAATCCTTTATTGAAATATTTGTAGATTTAATTGATCCTTACTATGTCCACATATCAAATGTCTAATCTTAAGACGAGACATGTTAAAATTTTACATTAATTAAAAATATGATAAATTAAATGTGTATATAATAAGAATAATTCTTATCTCACAAACTAAATTAGATTCAAATTTAATTTATAATATTATCGAAATTATACGTATGAATGATAAATAAATTAATAGATTATTCTTTTATTTAAAAAAATAAGTTAAAGTTAAAAAAATTATTTAATATTTAAAATTATTGTTAAACAATGTTAATACTTAGAGTTATACCAATTAAAAAATTGTTTTTCATTATTTTATGTCTCTAAACCGGAATACCATGTTAGCCATGTGTGAAATATCTTTTGAATAAGCTTGCTTTTCAAGGTAGATTAATGAAATGGGCAACAAAATTAACTCCATTGCACTCATATATGTTCTTATCAAAGCTGTTAAGGAGCAAGTTCTATTGGATTTCCTAACCCAACACACCTCATTCAAAGCAAATGATACATTAGCCGAAATCTATTTAGTCACCATATGCTACTCTCTTTGTTTTGTTTTTTGGTCTTGCTTTCCTTAAAGTTGTGTTAATTTCGGATGTAAGAGAGACCTCTCATCCCTGTTGAAAAAAAGAAAATAATAAAGACCTCTCGTTCTAAAGGTTTCAAATAGTGTGGGCTTTTATCACCTTTTGTTGAGTATTGCTTTTTGCATTTTTTTTTTATTTGTATTCTCTTTCCGTTTTCTTAATTTTATTTTTAATTTTTCTTCTATGTGAATATGTAAAACTAAATTTTCGAAGTTTTAATTTTGAAATGTATTTTTATATTACGATATTAAATTTTTGGAACAATTTTTTAAAATATATTTCAGAACTAATATTTTGAAATATATTTTTTATATTTTAAAATTTTAATTCCGGAATGTATTTTTTGTATATTAAAATTAAAGTTTCAAAATATAATTTTTACCTTTTAAAATTAAGTAAAAAATATATTTTAAAAAGATATGTGAATTCAACCCTCTGAAGTTTAAAGGTGCGTCCACTTTTAGTTGTTTCCTTACGATAAAGAGAAACTCAAATCAGAGATATTTTCCATCATTCGGTATGAACCGTTGAAAATAACATTCTCTTATGTACTAAGAAATGAAAATAACATTTTCTTGTTCCTTCATACGTTCAGTTACCTCCTTTATTCAACTTTCCAAAGTCAGAACTTCAGTGCTATGGTGAATCTATATATTCCACAACTTCAGACTTGTTAAGCAGATGCAACACTGGGCAGAGTGCACTTGAAAGATTCATATCTGTTGTAGCATGGAGCATATCTACCACACGCCCAGCAATTTTTGGTGTTGCTCCTTACAATCCCATTCTTGGAGAGACCCATCATGTTTCCAAAGGAAATCTTAATGTCTTAGTGGAGCAGGCACATACTTTTACATTGTCTCATGCTCATTGTGGTCACAAAATGATTACATTTCATCATCTCATATGTTATGATATACAATGGATAGTTATTTTTTTAGTGATGATTTTACTTTTTGTATTTAATTGTTTGCAGGTTTCACACCACCCTCCTGTATCTGCCCTCCATGCAACTGATGAGACAGAAAACATAGAAATTATATGGTGCCAGTATCCTATTCCAAAGTTCAATGGTAAAATTCCATGACATTGTTGTGTGATAAAATGAAGTTCTGAGGAGAGCTAGTAACACATACTCTAACATACTCTTAATTGTTGATTAAAATATATTAGAAATTGTAAGATTATGAGTGAAACTCGTTAACTTAGAAGTAGGACTCACATAGTTTTGTTATCTCAATAAATTTCTGTCAATAGTAAAGAGTGTGTTGTTAGCATTTTTCATAAAGTTAATAATTATTGTTACATGAATTGCTACTTTATCAACAGATAATTTGGTCTAAGTGATATATACGTAATTCTTAAATAAAATTTCATATTCTAAACATTATGACATGAAAACTTTCCTATCAGAAAAGCTAGTCCTACCATACTATGGATGTTCTTAGCTTAAACCTCATGTGAAGGATATCTATAGTTTAAACTTAAAAAAAAAAAAAAAACTAAATATAAATTTCAAATTGGTGTGCAAATATATGAGTGGTGTCTGCTCTTCCAAATCTTTTTCATTCTGATTATAGTCCCAAATTGTATTGGAACTTTATATTCTGATGTTCTGTCACTTAAAAGCAACTAAATAATCAGGCACTTCAGTGGAAGTTCAAGTGCATGGAAAACGGCAGCTGAAGCTCCTCAATCATGGAGAGACATACCAAATGAATTCCCCTCACCTTTTGATTAAAATTCTTCCAGTCCCTGGAATTGATTGGATTGGCAATGTCAATATCAGGTGCATAGAAACTGGCCTTATGGCAGAGTTATGCTATACAAGTCAATCTTTCCTTGGATTTGGGGGAAGTAAAAGATTGATAAAGGGGAAGATTATTGATTCATCTTCATTGAAGATTCTATATAAAGTTGATGGTCATTGGGATAGGTATCCTGCTTTGAAATAATGATTGCCTATCTGAAAGCATTCCGTTTTTCTTGTTTATATTAACAAGCAATGGCCATCAATTGGTCGTTTTTTGTGATATTCTGATGATGATATGTTCCTAATCCCATAACATGCTGCAGTACTGTAACATTGAAGGATACAAACAATGCAGGAGTAAGAGTGATATATGATGCAAAAGAAGTCATTTCATGGCTTCAAGCTCCTACTGTTAAGGATGCAAAGGTAATAAATTATATATATTCCACTTGCTAGCCCTACACTGTCACCCCCGGGAAGTTGAGAGTGCCTAGAGGAGTTGTGTTATGAAACAGTTTTATTAACTTCAATTTTTAGAACTGATTTTAAGCATTCAAAAATAGTATTTTTTTATTGAAAGAAGAAAACATTTGTTACGCTTTGTTTTATTTTTTATGTAATAAATATTTTACATTCTCAAATAAAAATTTACCATATCTGATGTTTAAAATAAGCCTTAAGGATTAAGATTTTATATTTTCTTTTATGAAATACTAGATGCAGTATTTTGCGTAATGTACCAATCACATTTGTTCTTTGGTCTAATTTTGTGTGTTTAATGGGAAAGAAACTGGGAGAGTAGAAAAAGGTGAGATGAAAAATAGCAAGAGAATTGTATCTGGATTTCTATCCTTGTATTATGTCATGACATTGCTATTACTTACCTCTTCATTTTCTATATGCATATATTCAGTTCTGCCAAGCACATTGTAAAAGAAGAAGAAATTATCATTTTTAATTCAATCAAATCAACTTTTTTTTCTCCTGCACACAAACTTTTATTGCTCTTAATCCAATCAAAATATCAACATTTAGAAAATGAAAAGCAGTCATGATGTTCTATGCATATGTCAGATCAATAACAATGCATTTTTTATGCAGTATGTGTGAATGTGCATGTCTTCCTGAGTTTAATCTAAGATTTTCTTGTGCATACTTTATCAGAGTGTGTGGCCAACTGAATCAACTCTTGTTTGGAGTGAGGTGAGCCAAGCCATCCTGAACAAAGACTGGGAAAAAGCAAGAGAAGCAAAGAAAGCTGTGGAGGAAAGACAGAGGGAGCTGTTGAGAGAAAGAGAGTCAAAAGGAGAAACATGGGTTCCTAAACATTTTATGCTGTCTCAAAGCAATGAATGGGTCTGGGACTGTTTACCTATTCAAAAGTGGGTCCCAGCCTCTGCTATTGCCACCTTGTAATTTGTCATATTGTTTATATTAGCCACAACTACATTATTAGTACTATTTTATAAGCTTTGACAATGTGGGAATTGTTGTCAAAGTCATCATTAGCTTGGCCAACCTTCCCGAGAACAAGAGCAATTAAAGTCTACCTGGTAGCCCCCTTGTTGGGTTGGTGATCAGAAAAAAGAAACCATGTCCAAGACTAATACACAACTTTGGCCATCAGACTCTTATCAAAATATTGAGTATTTGAGTTTAATCCTTTCCTTTCCCTTCTTTTGGACTTCCAAAATATCATATCGGTTGTTTATAAAGTTATAAATTGTGTGAATTCTATAATTGTTCAATCTACAGATTTCACATTCTACCAAAAGAATTTACAGATTTCACTAGTAGAAATTTCTCTTCATCTGACTGCTGCATTAATTTTAATTACAAGGCACATAATTCCAATAACTAGAACATCGTGTGGCCCAAAGATTGTAGGTAATGTAACTCTCCTAAATCACACTTCACTTAATTCTAACTTTCTAATTCAAACTAGATTTTATCAAGAAATCTAGAAACTGAAATTTCAAGTGCTTAATCAATTGGATCATGCCTTGATGAGAAACATTCTTAAGTACAATATAGGAGAAGAGTTATACCCAATAAATTTTCAATAAACAATTCTCTCAAATTTCATCCCCCCCCCCTCCCCCCTCCTCCCTCCCCTTCTAACTAGTCAAAAGATTCATGAAACCACCTAATCCAAGGTCTTGCTAACATCAATTATTTTCTTGCAAATCAGATTCACTCCTCCTATTGAATGACTTTTCTTTGATGGTGTCCAAGATAGGTTTCCATGGCTGCACTCTACACGGGCTGCGTCCACCATAGGGCATACCAATTTGCTCAACCATACCAAGCCTGCCAGGACTCCTAGAAGGTGAACTCCAAACAGTGCTCAACTCATATTGGCTTAACAAAGGACTGCCATTCTGCGAGCACTTTTTGTCCTCACATTTGCTAGTTTTGGCTATTGAAGTGAGCCTCTTTGCAAGGGAAGCCAGGTCCACAGGAGAAACATCAGATTGAAGTATTGAGTATGGTAGCATGAAGTACACAGTTCCAGGTTGGAGTTGTGCATCTCCCTTCAATGGTTTTGAGCAAGAGGAAAGAAGCTGAACTGAGGTACAAACAAAGTGCTTCGAGGGGTTGCCAGTGACTTGACTCACTGAAATTGGTTCCTCAAAATCCTCTACATAACCGCTTAGATGAACCAAACGTACATTGTTGAATGTGGAGGATGGTTTAGAAGAAAAACAGCCTCCCATCTCTGCTCCTTTGTTGGTAAAATGACGCAGAATGAAATGGTACTATTAGGGAAGTAGTTATATATGCCTATATTAACTCTATATACTATTCACAACTGGGGTTTGATTATTGATGCGTAGCTGGATAAGTTTCTGGTTTTTTTAAGGCTCAGCAGACTCTTGGAATTGAGATGGATGGTTATTGGTTACCTAAGAAGTGGTTTTTCTGACTATTTCCTTGTGTATATCTCCTTGCTGATTCAACACACAAAAGGGTGACTATTTAATTAAAGGGTTTCTCTCTGGAAACACAAGTTGGAGCTGAAGCCTCATGTGGCCAATAATGGCATTTATATATGTTAGTTTAAGTGAGAAATTGTGCAGTAGTGCAATGACCAAGTTCAACTAAATTTAGAAAGCACCAATTCCATTCTTTTCAAAGACCATAATTTCTAACCCAACCGTATGAAATGGGTAAAAGACCAAGTATACCTGGCCCTTTTCATGTGCTAAGATGATGCAAGCTTGAACCATTGAAGCAGTCAAATTAAAACCAAAGTACTAATTATAACCATACATTAAGAAGTCAATGATAACAAGGTTATAAGAATTGGCTTTTGATTTTGGTTTTTGGATGAACTTGGAAGTGTCTTGGCCGTGATGCTAAGGTCACAAACATTGCCTGTCATATGCTAAGATTAAGTGTAAGGTAGGTCCCTTTGACTATGATGGAAATATACATTAAACAGTAGAAGGTGGACTTAGAACACGAGGTCTTGACTGAAGTATAAGAAACGCAAACTTGTTACTATCTCTTCTTGGTGATGAGCATGACCCTTTTGTTTTGATGCTAGTTATCTTGCTGTTGAGGTACTACCCTTTGTTTTGTGCTAAGTTTATGCTTACATAGTGTGTGGTAGGTAATCTTATTTTGAATCCATTTATCTTTGAGTAAGACTTACGCTTCCATTATTCTATACTACTTATCGCTATTATACGTGTAAGCAAACATCTCTGAATAACACAAAATTACAACATTGCACCTTGTTTGCATATTGAAGGCAGTGGATAACTTACGCGTGTTTTTTTCTCTTATTTTTTTATTAAACAACCAAAAGACAAGAAGTGCTATATGAAAAAGCAAAGTGAGTGCCAATAATTTTGCAATTAAATGGTCTCCATCTCAAACTGGAGTAATATGGTGGTATTATCTGGTTTTCATTTTTCTACAATTAAAATTTTTTAATATTTTTTGCAATAAGTGACTAATTTAAAATGGATGATATAGAATGTTAATATTTTTTATTTAAATATATATTTTTAATTCTTAGAAATATATTTAACTTTGTTTGTAATCATTTAAAAATTATTAATTTTAATTTTTATAAAATTTAAATTTTTTTAAAATGATTCTTATTACCCATTTTTTTATGATGTGTCAAACTGTTATACATATTGTGCCATATATCCTCTCAACATAATGTGACATAGTTAGATGTCTGTTAGGTGATAACAAGAATTATTTTTAAAGAATTTTAAAATTTATAAGGATTAAAATTAAAAATTAAAAAATTAAAATTAAAATTAATTTTATTTAAAGAAATTAAAAATATATTTAATCCTATCTTTTTATTCATAATTAAGTCTAAAAGTTAAAATTCAAAACACAAACCATATTTCTCAAGGTATTTCATTGCATTGTTCCACTTTAATAGATAAATTGATTGATGACAATTTTTAAAAAAATATTTTAAATTTCAGTTATCAGCTTATATTGACCTCCTTAACAACGGTAATAGCAAATATCTGCAAAATTAATCCCACATATTTTAATAAAAATACATATTGTAATAAAAATTTATAGCTAAAATTAATTTAAATACTATACTATTGTTACTAGAGCCATTGGATCATGGATCCATCTACAGGGGCGATATCATCAAGATGTTGAAAAGAGTGTGCTAACTTTGTATCCTGCCTTTATTTATTTCAATGGCAGCTTCTAAATTGGAATTGAGTGAGCAAGATCCAGATCAGATCGGAATTGGAATTCATACCCCACTGCAAGACCTATAACAGAGTTGAAATTATCAGTGATTAAGGAAGAAAAGTGAAAAATAAAAAATAATAATAATCAAAAGGGATTCTTTCATAAATTTTAAACTTTCCCTAATAATTTATTATAATTTTTAAAATTTGTTCAAAATAGAAAACTTTCAAATCATATATTTCTGTTACTTTAAGCATGCATTCTCCTCTCTAAAATCTATTCTCATTGATTATTTATTTCCTTTATATATATTTGTTCATTATTCTAGCATCTGAGACGAAAAAGGAAAACAAGTTGAAAATACGATGGACTTGGAAGTCTCCGATTTGAAAATTTGACATTCAAGTGGAAAAACAGAACAGTGTTGCGTCTATTTCTCGGTGGGGTAAAGTGGAATTGAATGCGGGTGGCTTATTAATTATTATTACCATAAAATGACCTCTAATACTTTAAATTGAGCCCTTTTCTTGTATATTTTTCTTTCTATAAATATAACTTGATATTATTCATTGAATTTTCCATTTTTTTATTTTTGTTAAAACTAAGTCGTTACAAATAGCATCTCTTTTTCTAATAATTAATTTGTTATGGTAAGAGAAACATGAAAAAAGAGAAGTAAAAGTTGAAGTTCTTGACTAGAAGACTGACCAAGGTCAATTCTTATTATTGTAGTCCAAATGTGAAATTGGGTCCTTATACCTGAAACATGCTGTGACACGAAAAACTCGAATAACCTGACCAACTATGTGAACTAGGGTGGGTAAAGGAACTACTACATGAAGAAATTGAGTTCAAGGTCTTGATCTTGTTGTAGGTCAAAAATTGTGTCGCATGATGGACTCATGATGCATAATTCACATGGGATAAAATTCCTCAATTAACTTTCGCCAAGATAAAAAATATATACCATTCATTCTACTTTCTGTCTTTTTTCTCTGTACACCTTCAGTCTTAATTTAGTATTGTTATTCTTTAGAGTAAAATATATTTTTAATTTTTTATGAATATGACTTAATTTAGTTTTTTAATTTTTAAAAATATTTAAAAGTTTTAATTTTATAAATTTTATAATTTTTTAAAAATATATTATTTATTAATAATATAATATATATTATTTATTAAAATAAATATTAATATGATATAATTAGATATATATATATATATATCATATTGTTATAAAATACTAATAAGAATTATTTTATATCAAAATTAATAAATAATCTAAAAAATTAAAATTATATTTAACTATATTTTTCAATTATTAAGGTTCACTTTGTTGTTCACTATTTTTAATTATTAGGTATAATTATATTTTTATTTTTTAGTTTGATTTATGTGTAATTTTGGTTCTTTTTTAAATAATTTTGATAGTTTTACTTTCAATAAAAATTTTGGTTCCTCTATAATTTATTTAAATTAAAATTTTAAATTATTATTATTATTTATTTAAATTTTAGAGGAGCTTGTGATTATATTGAAACATAAAATTATTTTAGAATTTTTCAAGTAGAAAATAAAATAGAAATTTGATAAGTTTTGAAGGATTTATTTCGATGTGAGATTAGAGTTAAATTATTTTATAATATTTAATATTTTAATTGATAAATTTTAAATAAATAATTAATTTTATTTTATAGATATTTAAACAATAATAAAAAAAATTTAGAAAAAATTCAATATGAAATTAAGTTTACTAAATTTTAAAAGTATAAAATTAAAATTATTAACAAAAATTTGAAAGATTAAAATTATACATAAATTTTAAAATAAGAAAAATTAATTAAGCCTAATTTTTATTTATTTTTATCTCGTCACGCAGCTCATGATTTCTCTACACGCTTATTCTTTTCCATTTTATGTCTTTTGAGGACATATTTAAGCTTCGTCTAATCAACTTCTTTGAAAAGTTCAACCCTTTGAACTTGGCACCAATAGTGTTAGGCCCAGCGAAACAATTTACTTCACCAATTTCATCTAAGAATGTTTAGGAAACTAATTAGTTCCAAATTATATAATTTAACTAAAAAAACTGAAAATTAATAAAATTAAAAATTATAATTTTTTATTTAATTTAAAAAATTATCCAAACCAATTAAAAAATTACTTGTAATCAGATTTGGTACGGTTGAAATATATTATGAAATCCAATTTTTTATGTTTCAATTTTTTTTAAAAAAAAATCTAACAACAAAATATAAAAAGTAAGTTAATAAAAATATAAGATAATAATTTTATAAGCATTATAATAAATTGTATATGTAATGATAGATAAAATTTATTATTAAATATAAAAAAATTATTGATATAAATTTTAATACAATAATAATTATAAATATTTGAATGTCATTATAGGTTGTAACTACAATTTTATGATTTTATTTAAAGTTCATTGTGATTACATGTAAAGAATGTGAATCTTTATCTTTAATATTTTATATAAATATTGGTAAAAGTCTATATACATTTTTTTTTTATATCTTTACCTACAATTTTATTAAGTTGTAGTTAAAGATTTACATATATAAATAAAAGTTCATACAATAAACTAAACTGATATTGTTGCTAAATGGTTTTCACCTAAATTAAATGATTCAATTTTTTAAAATAACTTAAATAATCTTTGACTTAGACATACAAAATTATGTGTATTATATTTTTATTTTAAAATTATGGGATGAAATAATTGGATATATATATATATATATATATATATTTACGTCATCACAAACTACTAATAAATGTGAAACAAATTTCAAAATTTTCTATATTAAAGTTGTCAAACTTCATTAAATCAACAGTTATTTAGGAGAAATAAGTTTACACAAGCAAGAACTTAAAATTATTTAATAAGATATTTTTCAACGATGATTAAATATTCAAAAGAAAATTCTTACATGTTCATGTATGTATAATTAACTGTTACAGTTTAGAAAGAACAGATAAAAGGTTTTTTTATCTAAAAGATTAATGTGAATAGGACATCCATTTAAAAAGTTTCAAAGATAAAATTAACAGCAATAAAGATAACAATGATAATGATAGCGTATCGGGCATCCCATAAATTCTTTATTCGAATACATTTGTAAGAGTCTTTCTAATATTGCTCCTGTAACTTCATTATTTTTTCTGCATAAAAAAAATTACATGATGATAATATATTTTTATAAAGGACAAATGATCAATAAAGAATCAAATAATTTAACAAATAAAACATGAAACTTGAGATTCAATGTTGACACTTATCAACTATATACTTTAAATCAAAATAATTCTTATAATTATTTTTAAGAATCACAATAATTGTAGTTTATAATTTCAAGAATTATAATGCATAATTTTATTACAATTTACATACTACTATTTCTTCCTCCCTCTTCAATGACCCTACCCCAATTAATAAAATTAAAATCTTATTCTTATATTAAAGAAGATATAGAATAAAGAACTCAAATCACATTTTTTTTCTCTCTTTTTTTAGGATTTCCTACTTGAGAAATTAACAAAATAATCATGTAAGTTCTTAATTCCAATAAATTCATTAAAAAAAATAGCCATATTTTCATGGCTTATAACAAACTACAAATCCAACCATCAATATGATTGTTAGTTTGATAAATTACCGCAAGAACCCACTTAATTCACCAAAGAATAATCCAACCATGATGTATAAATGATATATAATGATGTTCATGAATCTTCAACATGCATGGATATATCCATTACTCAATATTAAAGTCACGCATATAATAATTTCACACAAAGATAAAAGAAACAATTAAAAACTAAGAATGATTGTATCACCAAAAATTTGATACCTCTCCAACAACAAGTTGTAAAATAACATTAACTTGAGGATCTTCTAAAATCATGTTTATAGAACAAAGACAAGATTTCCAAACCAAATTCTCTAATTTCTGAAGCCTAATATCAGCATTAGAGTTTTGAGATGTAGCATTTGAACTTGCTTGGCGTGTGTCGCAACCGTAATTACGACGAGACGACGAACTCACTAAATTTTTTAAAAGAATTTGATTATTAATGTGGAGTTGCCACTAAATTTTATTTTTAGGGAAAGATTTGCAAAAACACTATCTTGAGGAAGAGATTTTAGGTTTGGAAGTCGGTTACGAGTAGGGAAGGTATTAGGCACCCTACTCGTGCGTTCCGAAGAACGATACCCTTAAACTGAATGTGTGATTTATTTAAAAAAATTTTGATCCCTTTAATTAGAGTGAAAAATAAATAGATTGATGGAAGATAGTCTGACAGGACTTGATCTTGCTCCTACGTATTCCTGGGTGCAATGAGAAACTCAAGGCTTACGTAGTTCTGGTTTGAAGGTTTGACCTTCGGAGGTGCTTGAAAAAATAATAGAGTATTTTGAAATTATTTTAAAGAAAAATCCTTAGTCCACGTATGCACAGGATCCGAGGCAAACGAGGGTTGCACTGGGATCCATATGAATCTCTAAATATCGAACAACAGTGAAACTGCCAGTTCTATTTTAGAGCTCATTGCGTGAGACTTGGGATTTCAAAATAAATTTAATTTAAAAATAATAAGGATGAGAAAAGAATTGGGCTTGATTTAAAATAAATGATTTGAAATTAATTCGACTCAAAATTTGAAGAAAAGAATGAAACTTGATTTAAAATGAACATGATCTTGAACTTGACCTGACTAAGAATGAACTTGACTTGAACTTGAGAAATTGAACTTGACACAAATTTGAAGCAAAACTTGATTTGGTTTTGAGGAAAAAGAAATTATACTTGATTTTGGAATTTGAAAAAAAAAGTTACACTTGATTTGAAGTTTTGAAGAAAAAAATTAAATTTGATTTTAAATTTGATAAAAAGAATTAAACGTGATTTTACATAAAATTGAATTGGACTTGATTTTATTTGAAGAAATTGGATTGGGATTGATTTTAAAGAAAAATAAATTTTATTTGAAACTTGATGAAAAGAATTGAATTGAATTTGAACTCAAAGGAATTCTATTTGCAACTTGATGAAAAGGATTAAATTGGATTTGAGATTTGAAGAAGAGTTAATTAAAAGACTAAGTTAAATTTGATAAAAGGAATTACTTTTATTTTTATTTTTGAGTTGGCCAGTTGTTTTATTTTTCTAGTGCTATCCATAGGCCCAATTTGTGGTCTCATTTTTTCCTCCACATGGCCATGCTAGGTGGGCCGCTGTGAATGCGTAGGCCCAAGAGCTGCTACCCCTCGCCCCTGCAGTTCCATAATACGTTTAGGCAGTCTACACATTAGGTAACAAGGCAGACCATATGCCCAACCACTTGAGCTACACCACTTTATGGCTTACAACCATGAACCATATATATATATGTATAGAGTGGGCTGTTTCCTTTATTTTAAACATTCCTCGCTAGTGGGCCCTATGTTCATTTTAATTCCACTATTTTTGCATGTCTCTGCATGGTGTCGCGTCGAATTATTTAGCCTTTCCCCGTAGTAATTCTGATGCAGCATCTGAATTCAATATATTCCTCACACACATAAGGGTGGCGCCAGTTATGGATCCGACGTTCAAACTAGGTGCATAGTGGTAATATTCTGCCATAACAAAGATACCCCATCGTCATGGATGAACTATCAGAACCAACAGAAGAGTTGTACCTACATATGCATTGGCTATTGTACTGATTCAATGAAGTTCTTGGCATTGGTCGAATGGATTCATGAGTGCATAGAAGTGTCTAGCCCCTTATCAGATGCTGCATGACCACTCTCCCCTGATCCATGTGAAAGAACGTCCACGTCGGATTCAAACTTCTTACAAAGGATGGGTAAAAACCCATTTGGAAATTCGTAAGCAATGTATTCCTTGAGATGTTGCTCCCGACTTCCTCAATGAGAATAGGGATTATATTTTTTAAGTTCTTTCTGTGCAAGTGCGCTTCTAGAGATCAGGGTTTTTCCCGAGAAAACGAGAGGCCATATCCAGTGCTGCGGAAATCTTGCCAAGCGAAGACTAAAACCGTGATCTTAGCGTGCCCAGAGATTGAACAGAAGGTCATTTGATGGTAAAGAGCTAATGGATGCATGCTTCGTGGGTCTCAGTATCATATATGAACCCTACATCATGGTGCATTTCCAACTCCTTTCTCCTTTGAGCCAAAATACCCACTGAACCTTCCATCCTTCCATTACCTAAGCTACCATTTCACATGATCCCCTGAGAGAATGAACACTTTCATCCCTTTTGGGCAGGACTCAATACTTAAGTATCAAAATTTGGCCTCGTCAAACCCTGCTCCTCGGATTAACTTTCTGAATTGGAATTCCAACTTGAGAAGAATCAAGATTTCAAGTTCGGATATGTGACTATAGCATTAAAGGCAACGAGGATTGGCTTGCTTCTGGTGACACCCTCCCATCCAACAAAAGTATGGTCTAGCTAGCTTCCATGGCATTCGCAGCTATAATGGCCACAGAGTCTAAGAGTGTAAGAAAACCATTTATGATCGTGTGGGAACACCAAGGACCACACTACTACCACCGTGGAGCAGGCGAGGGAAAGATCATATATGTTAACCATCAAGAGTATTGCACCAAAAAAGGAACATTCACAGTATATGTATGTGACTGTATGAACACTGAACCATGCTCTTGATGATTCCATGATTCATTCCATATTCGGTGGCATTGTATCATGAACACAAACTTACCGATCTAAATAAATAACGACGGAGTATGGAAGTATTTGATTGTTTATTTCAAGAATAATGAATCCTAAGCCTTGATTGCAAATATTGAAGCCATGCCAATAGATGTAAGTAGAAAAAATTCTACTATCCATGACGATAATTGTAGATCTTACCTAAGAAAATCTATCTAGAGATCCTGATTCGTTCTTTTGACGTGCTGCATGGGCTCATGTAGCCATTCAAACAGATTTGTGCCTTGGAACAGTTTGATTTGAAGCACCGTATGCAGGTTTTTGTATCTTCCTTGGCCTCAGAAATTCGTCTCCCCAAAATTACAGCAAGTAGGTAATGATTCTAAATAAACCTTAAGTCTGAATCCTGAATTGTAATCATTTATTCGTGGTTATCAACGAGGTTGTGCATTTTGTTTTAAACTTTAAAAGTACGGGAGAACCAAGTCTTGACTCTCATGATCCTTATGAGACTGATGACTCTTGCAATGACCTTTTCACACCAAGATTCAGACTATGTTAAGGGTATTCATAACCCTCTATCATAACTACTTTGATGATTTCACAACTATTGCTACAAATTATACACTGGAGAGAATCAACTTCTTGAGCTTCCTTTGCAACTTTCAGTTGAGACTGGATCCTATCCTCGTTAGGGTGAACATCTAGTGAATTTTCTGATCATCTTTGCAAACCTTTTTGCCTCTCTCTTGCCTTTTTAGAGCCTAGAGTCCCCACTAGTTATAGGATTTTCCTTTGCTATAAGCTTTGAGCCAAATCCCCCTTGCAAGGTGCAGAGCTTCCTTCCTTTTCATGCGCATCCCCTTTGGCATCTATGTCTGCTGAGTTTCTTCAGAATCCCTCCTCCTTTTAGAGATCCTTTCCTTTTTCCTCGCCAAAACCTTTTTATATTCTATTATTTCCTTTTTGTTTTTTCTCTCTCTTTTTTGTTTGTTAGTTTTTTTAGTTATTTAGAGAGTTTTTTTTTTCAGTTGTTTTTCTGTTTCATTTTTTTTATTTTTTTATTTCTCTTATTTCTTTTCTATTTTTTTAATTTTATTTTATTTTAGATTTTATTATTATCTTTATCATTTTTCATTTTAATTATATATTCTTTTTCCATCTTGCTGTTTTAAGTTTGTTTTTATTCTTTTCAGTTTTGTTTTATTTTTAATTTTTCTATTTTCAGCCCTTTTTCCATTTCTTTTATTTTTATTTTCTTCTTTTCTTTATTACTTTTTATTTTTCTGTTTTACTCCAGAAAAAAAAATATTTATTTTTTGTTTTATTTTATTTTTTATGTTTTCTATTTTTTATTCATTTATCTGTCTGTTTATCTGTTTTTCTGCTTTCTGTTTACTTGTTTTTCTCTGTCTTTTTTTTTTTCAATCTTGATATTTATTTATTATTTAAATTATGGCTTAGTTACTAACTAAATTTAATAATGGGGCCTCAGACATAATTGGGTGTTTACATCATGGAAGTTTTCCTAGGCAATGCAATGTCCTATATTTTCGGGTCCTTTTACTTTTGAGTATAGATCATTTTTCCAATTAGTGGAATCATGTGAACTTCCTGCTTTTGTTATATGCTTCTTTAGTTCATCTTACACAAAACATATTGTAAATATTAAACAACCAATTATATTATTAATTTCTATAATAGAATTTAGTTAAATGTTTTCATTAAAATTAAGATTATTACAATCACTTCAGCTACCTTTTTAGTCACAGTACTCTCATCCTTTCAAGTTCATGTATCAATATAAACTTGAGCACGTGAAGCTTTCACGCCTTTAGCCTTTGTTGTTTAACATTAATAATAGAAATATAAATAATATTATTTATATTTGTATTAAAAATAATTATAAACTAGTCATATAAGTAACAAAATGTGAATTAAAATAAAAATACGCAAATCATTTCATTAATTAGCCATGGAAGATTCTTTGTTCCCTCGCAATGCAAATCTTCATATTTTGAACGATTTTTTTTTTATGTTTCTTATTTGCTACAATCATTGAATAGTAAATGTATCATAATATTCAACATATGTTATGTAAATTATTTAGTTAAAAAAATTAATAACGTTATACATACATTGAGTTATAAATATATAATTATAAATTGAATTATAAATACATTTGCACCTTTATTCCATGGAAGTAAGATAGCTTCTTGACAATATTATTAAGTCAAACGTGACACATTTGAAATTGAAGATCAAATCATATATGGTTTGGTAGCAATGTATTTAGAATTTTATATCACTTGATTTTACTCATCAATTACGCATATTCCAAGTTAATTTCAGTCTAATTTCGATAAAATAAGCCTTTCCTAAGGAACAGAAATATATTTCCCTTTGGGGCAATTAGAATTAGAGGGTGAAGCAATATTATTGGAGCTAGTTCCTACAGATATTCATAAGAAAAGCAAGGTTCAAACAAGGTAGAGAGAGAGAGAGAGAGAGAGAGAGAGAAAGAGTAGTCCAAGGTCATGCAGGAGCCAAAATGATTAAATTTGTCACACATGGGCACATGTTCCATGTTGGAGAGTTCAATTAATTGAGTTGGCATTCAACTTGATGAGTATGAAGTCCATGTCACATTATGACTAACTGAATTTTAAAACAAGTCAAGCTTCACGATGTGAGATCAAATGTCCACACTCTATTTATCCATACCATGTACTTGCTAGCTGCATAATCACACTTGCACAGGTATCATTTATCCTCTACTATGAAGAACCTCAGCACCCTTTGTACCCATTACTTTTGTGTTGCTCTTCTTAGTATCCCATTTCATAGAAAACACGTTCCATTTGGAAAATCACATATAAGTAGCCCAATCTAGATGCAAAAAACACTCTACAAAGACCTATTTGTCTCGACCCTGGCCACATTCCCAGATCTTGCCTCAAAATTTATCCCACAAGTTATCTCCTTAATGGTAAACCACACAATGAACGAGATGAAATCATCATCCTATACCTGTAGTGACCTGAAAAATAACTTATAAATCTTAACTCACTTGATCAAAGAGCTCTCAATGACTGTCACTAGAGCAAGGTAGTGCTCTAGTGACAAA
Organism: Canavalia gladiata; assembly: GCA_037954105.1. NCBI lineage: Eukaryota > Viridiplantae > Streptophyta > Magnoliopsida > Fabales > Fabaceae > Canavalia > Canavalia gladiata. The sequence goes on from CM075662.1 coordinate 28,977,759, forward strand.
TGAAATCAAGTGGTTAGCACATGGTCCTTTAAAAATGGCAAGAAAATATAATGGTTATATTATTAATGAAGTTAGATTCCATACAAAGAAGCGTGCAAGATGCTTAAAGACTCAAAAAACTGACATTGTAGTTATTGTTAAGACAAGAAGTTATGCTAGTTCAAGAGATAAAAATCCCAAAGAATGAGAAATCAACTATTATGGTGTATTGACAGATATAATTAAAGTGGATTTCTTAGGAAAATTCAAGGTTGTACTTTTCAAGTGTGATTAGGTTGACATAAATAGGGGTTGAAAAATTGATAATTTAGGTATGACATTAGTAAACCTAAATTATTGGCAGCATGCAGGGAATGATGTATGTGATGACCCATATATTTTGGCTTCTCAAGCCTAGAAAGTTTTCTATATGGAGAATAAGAAAGAAAATGGTTGGCTTGTTGTTATGCATGCTAAATTCAGAGATGTATATGATTTGGATGATGAACAGTTTAATGATATAGACAAAGGAATGAACAAGTCTTACAAGAGATAAAAGACAATGATTTCCTCAAATTAGAAGCTCATGATAATGATGATGTCATGGAAGTTACACTAAATCTGGAAGATATTTTAAAAATAATGATAATGATTTTGATATAGAAGATGAGGATGAGGATGGAGATGACCTTTTTTAATTTATGATATTTTTTAAAGTAATTTAACGTAAGGTGTGTATTACTTTTTCTCCTTCTATATGTTTAGATCTATTTCTTTTGCATTACATTATGTAATCATTATATTCATAATAATTATTCTATTTTGACTATGAAACAGATATCATGGAAAGACATAAAATGTTGAATACCTTTCAAAAAAGGCATATCTTAATCTATGGAGAAATCAATTGATAACTCTAATGAAATCAACCAAAGCAACCATTCTATAGAAGGAAATACACAATTTGGAGAAGGTATAGAACTTTTATGTAGTTATCTTTTTGTCTTTATGTTTCATAATTTTTATTTGTGATTCTAAGAATACCAAATCTTAATCATTATATTGATTAATCCTAATTAGAGCAACAAGTACAAGAGGAAATTCATGATATATCTCATTCAAATGAAAGTTCAAGTGCATGTTAGTATAGTATATGATGAATAATTTATACTTTTCTTAAGATATATTTTGTTAATGTGGCATTCCTACATGTTTTAGGTGGAAAGAAAACTAGAGGCTAGATGTGTGGGATTTTCCATATGGAGAATTCATACTTGTTGAAGTAGATTCTTTATGCAATCCTATGGGATAAGAAGGAAAAAATTTACTAAATGCAATTGGCAGCTTGGTAGGGAGGCACCAATGTGCTCCTATCAATTAACTTAGCTGGAAAAACATGCCCCAACCTTATATTACTAACATACTTTAATTGATCCAGGTGCTATATAAATGTTTGTAATTTTATTTCATTTTTCTTATTATAATAGATTATGTTTTAACAATATCTGTAACAAATATTTTATGAATGTTATCATAGGATAAATTTCAATTTATTCCTGAATTGACTGAGCAGACAAAGAAAATCTTGAAGGATAACATGAGTTACAAGTGGATGCAATTTAAGCATGACTTAAAGGAAAAAAGGATATGATCAAAGTAAGACAGAGGAAGAAATGGCTGCCAACATTCATGATAAAAGAGTTGATCCTTTTCAATATCGTGATTTGGTGCATCATTGGTGTTCTGAGAAAGGAAAGGTATATGTGTAATGTAATTAATTTTTTTAACTAAATGATTTACATAACATATGTTGAATATTATGATACATTTACTATTCAATGATTGTAGCAAATAAATAACATAAACAAAAGAAATAATTCAAAATATGAGGATTTGCATTGCATGGGAACAAAGAATCTTCCATGGCTAATTAATGAAATGGTTTATGTATTTTTATTTTAATTCATATTTTGTTACTTAGATGACTAGTTTATAATTATTTACTTATACAAATATAAATAAAATTATTCACATTTCTATTATTAATGTTAGAAAACAAAGGCTAAAGGGGTGCAACCTTCATATGCTTAAATTTATATTGATACTCGAACTTGAATAGATGGGAGTTGTGACTGAAAAGGCAGCTGAAGTGATTGTAACAATCTCAATCTCAATGAAAACATTTAACTAAAGAAGCATATGATAGAAGCACGAAGTTCACATGATTCTACTAATTGGAAAAATAATCTATACACAAAAGTAAAAGGACCTGAAAAAAGAGGATATGTGTGTTGCCTAGGAAAACTTTCGTGCCAAGCAAGTTCAAATGCTACATCTCAAAACTCTAATGTTGAGATCAGGCTTCAGAAATTAGAGAATTTGTTTGGAAATCTTGTCTCAATTCTACAAACACAGTTTTCAAAAGATCCTCAAATTAATACTATTTTGCAAGCTGTTGTGGAAGAGGTATCAAATTTTATGATTCAAAATCTTTGAAAATTTAATTATGATATGTAATTTTACAATTTTTTTAATAGGTACATGAGCTTCGAGTGCTCCAAATAATGTCATTGGAGATAATCAACAAATCACAAGCAATAACAACAATTGAGTGATTAATGAGTGTAAACACTCAATTATGTCCGAGGCGATGTTTAAGTCAATTAGTGGATAAACCTAAATTAAAAATCCCGACAAATTCAAAGTACATAAAGAAACGTAATTAAACAATGAAAAAGAAACAAAAAGGAAATAAAAATCAGTAAAAATAGATATTATGAGAAAAAGAAACGGGAATCTTTAAATCAGAAAACTTTCAAAACAAAAGAGGAGAGGAAGAAAAGAAAAAATAAAAAATAAAAATAAATTAATTAATTAAAAATCTGGAAATTGAAGAAAAAATCTAGAAAATTGAAAGGGAAATTAAAAAATGAAATAAACAAATAAATAAAGGAATAAAAACAAAAAGAATAAAAAAAAGAGAATAAAAATAAAATAATAAAATGATTAAAATCAAAATAATGTAGTTAAGTAAAATAAAATCAGAAAATAAAGAATTAAAAATCAGAAAACAAGAAGTAAAATCAGAATTTAAAATTAATTAAAAAATTAAAAAAAAAGAGATTTTTAAAATTGAAATTAATAGAAAGTTTAAATTCCAAAAAATGAAGAAAAATTCAGAAAAATTAATTAGAAATCTAATTTTTTTTTTCTGGAAAAAAAAGTAAATTCTGGAAATAAAAAAAAATAAAAACAAAAACAAAAACCAAAAATTAAAATCTAAAGAAAAAGGGACCTTTTCAAAAGGGTATAATGGGAAAAACAGAAAGAAAGTAAAGGTTGGAGCTTATAAATACCCCAAAATTCTCTGAATTGGGGTGGATTTTTTTGAAGAAAATTGAATAGAAAGAGAGCGGGACTAAGCAAATTGAAGGATCAGAGAAAAACTTTTCTCGGGGAGCTTTTCCATTTCAGAAAAAGGGCAGAACAAGAACGTGAAGGGAAACTTGGTGTTGATCCTTTCTCTGCAAGAATCGGATTCAACCAAGGGGCGACGAGTGAGAGGTTAGTTCTTTCGAATCGAATCAGAATTTTCGTTAAACTGAGGCTTGAGAATGTACATTACTAGGTAGAAATCGATGCGGTTTTCCTCTGTTAAACAGAGAATGTTTGTGTCCAATTTTCAATTCAAGATTTCGATGAAATTGCTAGGCTGATTTCCAAGATCTTTATGATAAACTCTTTGAATCTTCCTTTGAAATCTTGCAAGTATATTTTTAGCATTTTGAAAAGTCATAATAATGGTTCTTGGATGAAAACCGCCCCTGTCCCTAGGAGATTTAGTGATGTTCAATGATTAAAACCTCTGAAACTAGAACCTGAAGAAGGCGTGAGGCCATTTTCGAAAGCCATGGGGTGAAACTGGTTTTAGCAAAGGAATGAGGTGATAACAGTATGCTCTGTTCTCATGAAATAATGCCAACGAAAACTTTACTTATAGAAGACAACCCTGTTTCTTGTACTGTCATGTAGACGTCAAATAGGATCCCTCTTAGTTCAGGTTTCTGCGCCTAATTGCTAATGCGAGAGAGATCAGTAAGAGGGTCCCTTAGTAAAGGTTATTCCATGGGTTCTACTGCCAAAGTTTTGTCAATGGCTGACCCATGACTTGCCCCTACTCGATCAAGAGACGGGGTTACACATGCAGGGGTGCATGAACTCATCACCAATATTAGCCACTGTCCGGAATTGTGGTGAATGCATTACCAAATCTAGGCTCACCCATGTATGCAACAGAAAAACAGAGTAGCCGAGAGCTCATTTTGTTGGGCATAAAGCCTCTCCACAATAGGGGCACATTGAATAGAAGGTAAGTGCAACAGTGTCTAAGCTCAAGAAAAACTGCAACAGATACACTCGAAGAAGAGGAAGTCACCTTAGCAACAAACTTACCACAACATTTCCTAAGACTTCGAAACTCTGCATCACTAGACGACCAGGCTGAACCAACTCCAGTGCTGGCCAAAAGTTATCCTGAAGAACCGTAGTCACAACCCATCAAGGTACATCCGGTACATGCCGGGGTTCTTCGTTAAATTGACAAAAACACCATGCAGCACCATGGTCCCACTCTTAACTTACATGAGCTCTTTTAACATGTGAAGAACACCTGAGCTCTATGAGCATAGAACTTCCAAGCTCGAGCCATAACCCTTTAGAAAGGGACCCCCCACGCCTTTGCTTTACGTAAAATGAACAAAAACCATGCAAAGGGCCAGGTTGAAAACCATGTAGGAGCATGTTTTACGTCGTGCTCGTAAGATTCGCTTTGCATGTGCTGGAATTACCAAAATGAAAGGTTAAATTATCCCCCATGCATGCACGATTAGGCGTCTAAACATAGGGAATTTGTAGTGGGAGCCACCTATGAAGTCTTACTCAATTAAGAGGTGAATTCCATGACGCACTACACATAATAGATTCACAGAATATTAATAAAACCGAAAGCTTGGTTCAGATGGCCAACTCAATCTGGTTTTGGGTAAGTGGAGCAAGTTCGATCCCCTTGGCTACTTTGTTGGTAAATAGGAATTAACACTCATTTCTCTCAAAAATAATAAAAATTCAAAAAATTAATTAAAATCGTAAACTTTCATAAAAATTCGTAAAAATTAATAAAAATTAACAAAAATAATAAAAATTAATAAAAATTCCAAAAATCCAGAAATTAATAAAAAATTCAAAAATTCCAGAAATTAATAAAAAATTAAAAATTTCTCCAAAACTAATAAAAAATTCAAATTTCCAGAAATTAATAAAAATTCAGAAAATTAATAAATTTTCAAAAATTCATAATAAATAAAAATTCAGAAAATTAATAAAAAATTCAAAATTTCCAGAAAATTAATAAAAAATTCAAAAATCCAGAAATTAAATAAAAATTCAGAAAATTAATAAATTTTAAAAAATTCATAAAATAAATAAAACTCCAGAAAATTAATAAAAAATTTAAAAATCCAGAAATTAATAAAAAATTCAAAATTTCCAGAAATTAATAAAAAATTTCAAAAATTCCAGAAATTAATAAAAAATTCCAAATTTCTAGAAATTAATAAAAAATTCCAGAAAGTAAGAAAATTAATAAAGAATTAATAAAAAATTCAAAATTTCCAGAAATTAATAAAAAATTTCAAAAATTCAGAAAATTAATAAAAAATTCAAAAATTCCAGAAATTAATAAAAATTTCAAAAATTCCAGAAATTAATAAAAATTACAGAAATTAAATTTTTTTTTCCAAAATTCCTAAATAAATCATAAAAATTCTATAATTCCTAAATGAATTCAAGATTATCAAGTATTTTCATAAAATTCATTAATTGATAAATTCCCTCCTAAATTTCTAATCATTATTTGTGTCTTGTCCTTTTCATTCATCGTTATTCAAAAATAAAAATCTTGTTTTGTGATTCTTAATCTCACGCGACAAGCTCTAAGCACGAACTGGTAGCTTTTTCTGCTGTTCGTTGTTTAGAAATTCGTATGGGTCCAAGTGCAGCCGTAGTTGTCTTGGGCCTTGTGCATATGTGGAATAGGGTTGCCTTTCCTTTGTACAAAATAAAAACCTTGCCCATTTTTATTCCACGATTTTCAAAATAAAAAAAATCTTATTTTGCGATTCTTAATCTCACGCGACGAGTTCTAAGCACGAACTGGTAGCTTTTTCTGTTGTTTGTTGTTTAGAGATTTGTATGGGTCCAAGTGCAGTCGTAGTTGTCTTGGGCCCAGTGCATATGTGGATGAGGATCGCCTTCCTAAAAATTGTTTTCAAAAATAGTGAAGCTATTTTTACTTTCCAGGTAGCTCCGAAGGTCAAGCCTTCGAGCACATTTCAAACACTCTTCTAAACGCTTTCGAAAGTCAAGCTTTCAAAACATAACCAGAACTACGTAAGCCTTGAGTTTCCCATTGCAACAGGGAATACGTAGGAGCAGGATCAAGTCCTGTCAGGCTAACCCCCATCAAGTATTTATTTTCATATTAATTAAGGGATCAAACATTTTCAAAAATTACACACTCAGTTTTAGGGTACCGTTCTTCGAAATGGGCAAGTAGGGTGCCTAACACCTTCCCTACTTGTAACCGACTCCCGAACCTAAATCTCATCCTCAAGTCAGGGTTTTTCCAAATATTTTTCCCTTAAATAAAAATTTGGTGGCGACTCCACACATATCAAATAAATTCATTTCAAAAAATTTAGCGAGTTTTTCGTCTCGTCGAATTACGGTTGCGACAATAAGTAATGAGTAATTTAAATTATTTCCTTTATATTTTACTTGTTGAAACTTTAAATACGTCCTGAAATATGTTTATAATCATTTACTATTATTTGGTTTGGTAGAGCTTGATGAATTTGGTTCCTCTATACTCATCTTCTTTTTTTCAAATTGTACCTTAATTGCTTGTTAAAATTCTTAAACCATTAAACTCTTCATGTGATGCTTTTATTCATAATTTTAGAGTGTCTTCCATATTCTCAAGTTGCTTGAATTTCTTTCTTTTTTTTTATTTGGTTTTCTGTGGATTGTAGGGCTAGCAATAATATGGTTGTTCATTTGCACTCTTACTAGTTTAGTTTCGTTGTCCTATGTTAGTTAAGGATGTATTTTGTTTTCTTTCAATTTTTTTAAGACAAGAATTGATTTTTTCCCCATCAATCCTCTTCATGATGTTTCATAATGAAGTGTGGAGTTAAAGAAATACAATTAGTGATGCCTAAAAAGTTTAACAAAGGCGTTGATTTTGATTTTCTTATATTTGCACCAAGGTGTATGAGACTCCATTTTAGTGTACTGTTCTATTCACTTTCCCTGCACCGTTATGTATTATACTACTATGTTTCAATTGGTATTAATGTGAGTCTGATTGCATACAAAAATAAATTAATGATAGTTCTCGGAAAGGAAGTGATCCAGCAAGTGACATAGGATCCTATCTTTCTTCCAGTTATTTGGTTGGTCCATGACTTTAACTTATGTGTAACATCCCAATTTTTATATGATGAATATTTGAAGCTACCAATAACTCATGAATGAAACTAGGTGAAATTAGGAGTTAAAAGTAGAGAAATTAATAAGTGTGCTGCAAATGATGAAATGCCCCTCCACTTGGGCAACTCAAATAATGAGCTAGAGAAATGGGAAGACAAGTAAAAGAAATCCTAAATAGATTATAAAATATCATGAATGGTTAAAAGTAATGAGAAAAATTTAGAAACCTGAGTAGGGGCGAAAACGCCCTTTGAAAATTCCAAAAATGACCAAAATACCCCTAGAAGCTATACTTTTTGCACAAAGCTAGTCAATTACCATAAAAATAATAAATGACCTTAGATTAGTATGGGAACAAACCAAAAAGTCTTATAAATGTTAGAGGAATAATTTGGAAAATTTTTCAATAATGCTAAGAAAAATTACGAAAACATCCCTGGAAGGCCAGGAGGGCAAGATAATGTGATAAGCAAGTCAAGAATGAGTCTCACACCAATATGCATGAAAATCAATGGTTGGAAAAGGTGGTGATGAGTTACCAAACTCAAGTCAATCAAGTCTTCCACAAAAAGACAAAAGTGAATAGTAAAAAGGTTCATTTAACCATGGTTAAGACTAATTAATCTTGGTTAATTAAAAGTAAAGCATGCTTAGGCTAAGTTAATCATAATTAGAGGTAAAATCAGCCTAATTAACACTAATCTAAACCTAAAAGGATAATTCTTTGAATTTTGATTTATTTTGGAAAATAGGAAAACTTCAGGCAAAATTACCAAAATACTCCTAAGTACAAAATTAATTCCACTAGGCCCATAAGTGGCCGAATTCTTTTGGCACCCTTAAGACCCCATTTTGCTTCAGTTTTCAGCCTAAACACTTATCAAAATCCTCTCCATTCTCTCTAAACTCATCTTAACTCAAATCACCCAAAACTTATACCTTTAAGCCTAAGTCTTCATCTTTAAGACTTAAGCTAGATTAAAGCCATAAACACCAAAGCCCCACCAGCATCACTTGACCACATTCAGATAAGACAAGAAGGGACCCAAAATAGCCATCAAATCCCCACAAAACACTTAGGAGGTCTTCAACAAGTAGGATCTTTCTACTTGTCTTTTTATGCTTGTAACTTGTCTTTTTATGGTGTGTTTGTTTTTTTTCATGCATCTTTTCTCCAAGATCTATGTGTCTCCTTTTGTTTTCATTTTTGAGAGTTTAAAATTTTATTTTAACCGTTTAAAATCATCCCCCACCCATTTTTAGTGATTTTTGAAAAGAAAAACAAAGTTTGTTTGGTTAAAAGTGCTTCTAAGGTGTCGCAACCGTAATTCCGACAAGACGACGAACTCGCTAAAATTTTAAAATGAATTTTTATTAATATGTGGAGTCACCACCAAATTTTTATTTAAGGGAAAACACTTGGAAAAACCTTAACTTGAGGAAGAGATTTAGGTTCGGGAGTCGGTTACGAATAGGGAAGGTGTTAGGCACCCTACTCGCCCGTTCCAAAGAATGATACCCTTAAACTGAGTGTGTGATTTATTTGAAAACTGTTTGATCCCTTTTATTAGAATGAAAATAAATAGATTGATAGAGGTTAGCCTGACAGGACTTGATCATGCTCCTACGTATTTCCCGGTGCAATGGGAAACTCAAGGCTTACGTAGTTCTGGTTTGAAAGCTTGATCTTTGAAAGTAAAGAACTCGGGTGACAATATTTTGAAGGATTTCATTGTTTAAGAGGAACCTTTAGTCCACATATGCACAAGGTCCGAGACAACTAAGGCTGCACTTGGGCCTATATGAATCTCCAAATATCGAACAGTAGTGAAACCGCTAGATTCCCATTTAGAGTTCATCGCGTGAGACTAGTGATTCCCAAAAATATTTTTGAAAGGTTTTATTATTTAGGAGGAACTTTTAGTCCATATATGCACAAGGTACGAAGCAACTAAGGCTATACTGGGGCTTATATGAATCTATAAATATCGAAGAGCAATGAAACCACCAGTTTCCCATTTAAAGCTCATCATGTGAGACTGGTGATTCTCAAAATGAATTTACTTGGAAAAATAAAAAAAGGTTTGATTTGAAAAATAAATTTGATTTAAAACGAATTTGACTCAAAATTGAAGAAAAGGATGAAACTTGATTTAAATAGAACTTGATTTTGAATTTTGGAAATTTGAACTTGATTTGGAGATGAATATTTGAATTCGAAGAAATTGGTTTGAAATTGATTTTAGGAAATGAATTTTATTTAAAACTTTGATGAAAAGAATTGAATTGGATTTGATTAAAAAAAATTTATTTGAAACTTGATGAAAAGAATTAAATTGGATTTGAGAAAAAATTAAAATGGATTTTATTTGAAACCTTAAGGAAAAGAGTTAGATTGGATTTGAAAAAAAATTAAAATGGATTTTATTTAAACCAAAACGAATTTTATGAATTTGAACCGGAAAGGATTTTATTTGCAATTTTGATGAGAAGAATTAAACTCGATTCAAATTAAATTTACTTGATTTAGCATTTAAAGGAAAAAATTGAACTTGATTTTAACTTTAGATGACCTTGATTTAAAATTTGAGGGGGGAGGTTTGGTTAAAAGAAAGTCTTGACTTAAAAACTTTGATTACAAAATCAATGGCATGACCTGGATTGCTAAATTAAAGGATTAAGCATTTTTGCTAGAGTTATTTTAACTTGAATTATAAAATGCCTTAATTCTTTGTTGGGGGCAATAGCATGTGACCCAAACAAATGTAAAAATTGTTGGCAGAATAGCATATGGCCCAAACAAATGTGAAGAGTGAAGCATTGTTGTTGGCCTAATTGCATTGCCACGTGAGGACTTTAAAGCGGCTTAATTCACGATTAGCCTGCTGGCCTACCTGAATTGTACAATAGCCCAATTGAATTTAAGCCCCCTGACCCACATGACGGTTTTAAAAATGAATAGCCGTACCTGGGAGTCAAAGGCGGAGTCGGATAATTATATGCATTACCAACTAACCATTGAACCAATCTTGCCTTTTGAGTTTTTAAAACCGCTGATTAAATCTAAGACACCCTTTAACAAGCATGGAATTATAACTTGCATGCATGGGGTTTTCTTTTTCCTTCACTTTGACTGAACGTCTTGACCCAAGTGAGAGCTATATGGTCAACGTCAAGTTTTATTTTGTCTCGGTATCAGAAGCTATAACCCCTGGTATAACCAACTTTGGCAAATGGCCGTTTTTAGCAAACCCAAACCTTCTTGGTTTTTTCAAAATGTTAGGAGCAACGTCACATTTGTCATCAACATATGCTTCATCTTAACCCTACTTCTTCTTGATCATGGGCTTCATATGGTGGTACGCTCTTATGCCTATTTTCATAGCCTCCCTGAAAGTAGAAGCTCCAAAGAGAGCACCATGGACCCCTGCACATCAAGTTGTTTCCCGTAGGAAGGAACTTTCAGCTCCACTTTGCAGATTGCCAGGGACTCCGCCCATTACGACGTTTGCGATGGGAACTTACAACCCACCAAAATGCATATAAGAGGGCCCTATAAACTACGATAAGCTAGCCATACATTTTCCGTTCTGATAAGTAGCTTCCAGGAATCACAGTAGTACGAGGATCTCAAGAGCAAGGGCACCATCGTTGAAGGGAATATTCCAAGGATGTAAATATCATCCTCTTGAGAAGGGGCACCAGCCTCATTTTTTTGAGCTGGGTTTCCAGGCTGAGGGGGGTTCTTTTCCTAGGCCCAAAATCGGCACATCAGCGACCATTATTGGCCATTTTGCATGCTCATTTCTTGATGTTGCATGTAGGTGATAAAGGCATGTAGTGCAAGAGATTCTGAGGGTTCTGCATGGCTTCTCGCCTTGCAATTTTTGGAACCAACTAGCCAAACCCATTAGGAGGATTTTGTGAGAATCCTTCCTTAGTACGTCGCCTCCTTCCTTATGCATGATTTCATTGATACCTGATATTATTGAGATTTGATTATTCGTTTCTGTGGCAAGGTTTTGATATGGCTTTGCTTTACTGCTAACATGAGCCAGATTATGCATGGCTGTGCATGGCCTTCCTGAAGCTTCATCCCTATGTCTCGAGCATAACAACAGCAAGGTAGGGTCATTGAACATTGCATGCTTTGCTTTGGTTTGCTTTTATCTCATGCTCTCACATTAATATTTCCACTTGCTAAGTAGGTGCTTAAAGTATTGAGATCGTCTCTTTTCGACCCTTTGGACCAGAACATCAAGTTCTCCATATAATAATCCAAATCAGCAGAAATGGAATTTGTTGTCACAGAATATCAAGTTCTTCATGCAACAATCAAGATCAGCAGAAATGGGATTTGTCGTTCTCGAAGAAGGCCAATTCATTTCCATGTTAATTGCTCTTCAGAGTACCTATCCTCATTGAAAGCCAACCCGACATAGCCTATGTCTGGTTCAGTGAACCTCTTTCACTAAACAGTTTCACCACAGCTCACATCCTTGTGCAATGATTCCAATGCAATGTCTGAATCTCAAGTGGTTCCGTCCTTAGTTTTCTTCATAGTATTATCGAATTGACTTCAACCTATTTTGGAGGGGGTGCACATGTTACAGCTCTCCTTTACCAAAACCATCTTTTCTTTCCAATGTACTCAAGGACTATCAAACTCAAGGCTACGCACTACAAAACCAGTATTCACCTAATGATATTCTTCTGCCTACTAAACCTCACTTCTGCGATGTGGACGTTAATACCAAGACGTATGAATATAATGACAAGATTCGGTTGAATCAAACGGAAATGTCACAGGATTCACGAGCACAATCAATGATTCTGGCAATTATATCTCACAGAGGTTCCTAATATTTTTTACATTGATAATCAAGTAGTATCATGGTTTATGTGGAATCAAAACACACGCACTGTGATCTTGAAGAAGATTTAATTTTGTTCTAATATATTGAAGCTTGCATTATAATCAAAGTTATAAGCATAGAAATTAAGATTATTAACAGGATTTGAATTGGAGTCTAAGAATCATTTTCATCAAAGTAATCGTGCATAAGAGTAATCGAGGTAGGGAGACTTACCTGGTTATTTGAAGAAATCTCTTTCTTTGTTCATAAACCAAGAGCTTTTCCTCTTCGATCTTCTCAAATCTATAGGCATAAACTCTCCCCAAGAACTTCCAGAGACCCCCCCCCCATTTTTTTTCTTTTTTTCTTTTCTTTTTTTCTAGTTATTTTTTTGTTTCTTATTTCTTGATTTTCTATTTTTTTTGTATTTTCTGTTTTTTATTTTTTTTTATTTTCTGTTTTTATATATATTATTATTCTTTTCCTTCTATTATTTCCAAAGAATTTATTTAGTATTTTTTGTTTGTTTATTTATTTATTTATTACAAATTTCTTCTTCTTTTTTTCTTTTTTCTTTTTAATTTTTCTATATATTTTTATTATTTTTATTATTTGTTTTTATTTATTATTTATTTTTATTTTTCTCCCTTTTTTGTTTTATTTTGTTTTTGGTTTTTTTTTCTTCTTCTTTTTTTTAGTTATTTATTTTATTTTCTGTTTTTTTACTGTTTTTTTTTATTTTATTTATTCTGTTGTCTGTTTTTCTGTTTATTTGCTTTTTTCTTTCATTTTTGCTTTTATTATTTAACTTATTATTTACTAATTAATTTTAAAAGTGGGATCTCGGACATAATTTGGTGTTTACATAAGGCACTTAAAAGAAATTTAATTGGGGATTTTGTTTAAAAATAATTTTTAAGGCTTTGATTAGTTTTAAGTACTCATAAGAAAAGTTTTTGAAGTATACTTGAAATGAGATGTGTGGATATTGGAGTAGATCATGAAGATCTATATTTTAATGCTTAAGAAAAGGTGTTATGTTGCTTGTTTGCATGCTTGTTTATGCTTAAGTTTGCAAGTTGTAATTTTTCTATTTATGGTGAATTTTTGTATGAGCTCTGGACCAAATCTGAATCTCTGGGCATGTATGTTAAAAATAGAATAAATTCATGTAATAATTTCCAAAGGCTCCATTTGGACAAAGATTAAAAAGCTACTAAGTAAAGGATGGGTTTTTAAGCATAAAAGTGGCAAAAGCTTTGTATAGAACCCAAGACTCATCATGGCCACCACCTAAGCCTTATAACTTGGACGAAATAAGCATGAACCAAAGGCAAGAGGGGCTGCACAAGCATAACACAGCTTAACCAAGGTGGTGTGAGGTGGAAGATTGGAAGAAATTACTTTGGCTAACCAAGGAAGGCTTTCGGCCACCACTCCAAAGCAAAATTTAATTTGGTTAAAATTTTCCTAAGAAACTTAACCTCTGAAACTGATTTATTAATGAACTAAATCAACCTTTGAAAAAATTTAATCAAAGAAAGAAAAATGGGTAAAGACCTCTAAGAGTGCATTCGGCAACCTAGAGAGATTTTGGCAAAAATGGGTTTAAAATGTGATTAAGGATAAATCAACCATTTTCAACAAGTAAATAATTTATTAGGAGGTTTAATCAACATTTAGAATGCTAAGTTTTAGAATATATACCCTAGGTAAGCTTAAGGTAAAATCCCAAAATTACTAAATGGTAAAAATCCCAAAGAAGCTTAGAATAGGTAACTAGAAAATTTACCATAACTTAAGCAAGGGTAAATGTGAAATTCGGCCATTCCATTAAGATTTAGGTAAAAAGACGTAAAATTACCTTAGACTAAGTCAATTTTGAACTATAAACTTGGTCCCCAAGTAATGGTCAACTTAGGTCAACTAGGATTAAGAAATGGTCAACTTAAGCCAACTAGGGTTAGGAGAAGGAAACCCTAAACCTAGAAGAGTGACATTAGGCCACTTAGTGGTTAATTAACTTAAAAGAGGTTTTAATTTCCAATTAAGTTTAATTAAGGACCTTGTTCATGTGAATAAAATGAATCTAAAGTATGAAAAAGTTTTAAGATGGATAAAGAGACCTATTCATTTTTTGTTAGGTAAATGATCTTCGGGTTAAGAAGGAAATTGTGAAAACCTAAATGTATGAGGTTGGAATTCGGCTACCATGTTTTAAAATAACTAAGAATGAGTTCAATCATTAACTAGGCCCAAATAATGATCCTAAACATGTAAACAAAATATAATTAAATTGTATGGAAGGTAGGATTTAAGGAAATAGGTCATTTGGCTACTTAGGAATAAATTGACCTAGAAAATTAATTAATTTCTACTTGTCTTAATTAGATATTATTTGGTCTAGAATAAAAGATATTTTAAAGGTTTAAGAGTCAATTAGACCTAATTATTAAGGTAGTAAAAAGGAGAACACAAGGTAACATATTCTAAAGATTTATTAGAGGCATGATTAGGAAGGATGGATAGGACTTAAACATGAAGTTAGAAGTTCACTAAGTAATTCAATCATGGCATACCTTAATGAGAAGGAAGTTCTAAAAGTATCTAAGTTGGTTTCAAATGAATGAGTTAGACTTCAAATAACCTAAATTTACTTATTAGAAGGGAGGAAATGAATTAGAAGGAATTAGGATCCTAGAGTTTATATTCGGCCATTCTAAGTTAATAAAGAGAAAAGAAGTTTAAAAATCCTAATTTTTATAACCTAAGAAGTCTTATAATGTTATAAGAAGAACCAAAAGTTTAAAAGAAAGTAAACAAAGGTAGAAGTTACATTCGGCCATGTTTAATCAAAAATTCCTAAATAAGTAAGAGTTTGTAAATACTTAATACTTGAACTTAAAATAAATTAGGACATGCATAAGACTTGAACAAAAGAGAACACAAAGAGTAAAGAACTTAAAAAGATTCCATTTGGCCACCAAGATTTGTATTCTAAGATGTAAAAATTTTAATGAACAAATATAAACTTGAGAAAAGGAAAAGATGAAAGGTAACTTAGAAGGATGAGTGGAATAAGTTCCTTGAGTGATTCAACATTAGAAATCAAATTGAGAAATTGTTTGGACTTGTATTTGGGATACAATGTTATGTGATTTACCAGTCAACTTGTATTATTAATTGTGAATGCCCATGAATAAGGAAGAAATGATGATTATGTATGAGATTGGTCTATGTTGATCCGAAACCTATATGTGCATTCCATATTGGTTGGGAATTTGTTTGAGCATGCATAATTATCGGGAAGCTACTAAAATGAACCTAAAGAGTTTAAGGGATCACTAAAGCAAACATATGTGAAGATGTAACTTACTCCCTTTGTGTCATGTGCACACTAGATTCTGGAGGGCCCTTAAAGCCCTACTAAAGAGAAGCCAAAGGTTTCTTCTTGGAGCCAAAAGTTGTTCCCAAAATCCTTCTACTGTGAAGACTTAAGATTCTTCACAATCTTATAAGGTGACGACCACCTCGAAATGAGCTCATATCCTTAATTAAATAGAAGGTAGGAGGTCTAGCCAGTGAAAAGATATTGTTTGACAAATTTTAATACATATCTATGTCTAAATATGTCCCCTTAATTTGTGGGACCAGATTTATGATTTTCCCAAAGAATGAGCTAGAGAATGACAAAGAATAACGTATAAGACATAGAATAATATGTATGTCAAATAATATCTTATTTGTGATCCTAAAGTTTATGAATGTTAAGAGAAATGTATATTAAAGCACTCAGATGTATGTTTGTTAATAAAATTTATCCACTTCAAAGAAATGTTTTCAAAGAATTAAAAGTAACCTTTTATGCAAGAAACTATTTATGAAATAAACTGAAGTGGCTAGAATTAAAGTGATGACGTTAGAACTAAGTAGAAAGCCTACTAAGAAACTTAGTTTTTCATCCCCTACTCCTTCCACTTTCTTCCCAGATGTCCTGAGCACTGTTCATAATGGTAGTAGTTCATGTGCTTGAAAAGGATGTGAGACACTTTCTCTTAAAGAAGATCTATGTCGCACCAATGTTGAAAATAACTAGATGCAAGCATCCTAGCTACTAATATGTAGTAGTAAGCTAACTTATATATATATATATATATATATATATATATATATATATATATATATATATTGTATTAGGATATGTAGAAGATGACTATGTAAATTATGGTTTGTATGATATGTTACATATAATTATTTTATGATGTGAATGTTATGCTTAAATCTTGTTTGACTATTATATTCAAATGATAAACGGAAAGAACAATATGAACACTTAGTATTTCTAATGTTTAGAACGTACGTAAAAATTCACATAACAATTTATTTTACCACTACGCACGTTTTATCGACGAGACTTGCATTTTATATCAAACAATTTTTAAAAAAAATTATCGTATTTTTATATAAATATTTTTTAAAATAAATTCTGCATCATGAAATAACAAACTAAAAATGGAACCGAAAAAACGACTTAAACATATAGTCGATATTCGTTTTTAGGGTGTTATATAATGTCTGTTTAAAATTTAGTCCTAAAGTGATTGGAAAAGGTCATTATCATAATTGTTTGGAAAAGGTAGCACTAATCCTTTTCATTGAATATCTATGTGATTTTGTGTCATTCTCTTATTTTCATATTTTTCACTAATCTTTTGGAGGCCTGAAGCTTAATTCTCATTATAAGATGAAACACTTGAAATTTGTTTGAACTTATGTGTTTTCTAGAATGAAATATAAATCCTAAGTTACTTTTTCCTCCTAGGATAAGGTTCAAGTTCAAGATGTGCCTATGCATATCACTTCCTTTTATGATATAAATAATGGATTAGGGATCAAGGTCCATTCATTAATTAATCATATCTTTTGTAGTTGCATAATATTTAAATTTGTATTTTATTAACTTTTCTAGTCAGATAGCCTGATGCCTTATCTATTGACTTATTGAAAAAAGCCTCGATTATCTTATTGATTGATAGGTTGTATATCTTTGCTTGAATTAGCTTCTAATTTATGAAAGCTTCTCAACTGTAAAATCCCACTGTTAATATTTAGGCAAAAATACTTACCTTCGCTATGATTACAGGCAAATAAGATAAAATTTCCAAAAAAGTTAAGTGCACTATTATTTTAATTTATGTGAAATGTTTGATTTTAAATATTATAAAGAATATGATTTATTTCTAATTAATGTGAAATATTTAGTACATTCTTTCATAAAATATTTGATGTTTAAAGTTTTTAAATTAGGCCTTTATAAATAATTTAAAATTAAATTTAAATAAATTCAGATTTTATCTAAAATTAAATTTATTTTATTTTTTAAAAAATTATCTAAATTTATAAATAATATTTTGTTTTGTTTTTAACTAATATATTACATCTTAACAATGTTAAGTATGTTTGTTGCCTTGATTTGCTTTTGTTGGGTTCATTTTTCCATGATGGGAATGTAGAAGGCAGTTTTATTTTCTTTTGCCTTGACGTTTCATCGAGTATCATTATCCATTTTCATCATTTGTTAGTAGTTAGTATCTAATGGGGTTTGATAAAGTATTTTTTGTTTCGCACATTGATTATTGTGATTCTTAGAAATAATAATAAAAATTATTTTGATTCAAAATATATAGTTGATTTTAAGTGTTAACATTGAATGTTAAGTTTCATGTTTTATCTTTTAAATTATTTAATTCTTTGTTGACTATTTGTCCTCTATAAAAAGATGTTATTATCATGTAATTTTTTTTGTGCAAAAAAATAATGGAGTTGCAGGAGCAACACTAGGGAGACTCTTGCAAATGCATTAAAGTGAAGAAAGTATGCAATACGTTATCATTATAACTTTTATCTCCATTGTTGTTAATTTTGTCATTGGAATTTTTTAAATGGGTATCCTATTCACATTAGTTTTTTAGATTAGTAATCTTTTATCTGTTCTTTCTAAATTGTGACAATTACTTATACATACATATATGAACGTGTAAGCATTTTCTTTTGAATATCTAGTCATCGTTGAAGAATATCTTATTAAATGATTCTAAGTTGTTGCTTGAGTAAACTCATATTTTCCTAAATAAATGTTGATCTAATGAAGTTTGATTACTATAATATAGAAAATCTTGAAATTTGTTTCACATTTATTAGTAGTTTGTGATGACATATATATATATATATATATATATATATATATATATCCAATTACTCCATCTCATAATTTTAAAATAAAAAATATGACACACGTAATTTTGTATGTCTAAGTCAAAGGTTACTCAAATTATTTTGAAAATTAAATCATTTAGTTTTGATGGAAACCATTTAGCAACAACATCAATTTATAGTTTATTGCATGAACTTTTACTTACACATGTAAACCTTTAGCTATAGCTATGTAAAATTGTAGGTAAAGATATGAAAAAAAATGTGTATATAGACTTTTACCTACACCCATACAAAACTATAGATAAAGATTCACAATCTTTACCTACAACCACAACAAATTGTAGGTGAAAATATTAAATTGTAGATATAATCTTAATGACATCCAAATTTTCACAATTATTCAACACACATAATGGATAATGAATCTGTCCAGTTATCATTGTATTTAAATTTATATCTAAGATTTTTTTACATTTAATGATATATTTTATCTGTCACTATAAATATAATTTGTTGTAATGCAACAAGGACAAATCTTAGGAAAAGATAAAATTGTGAGAAAAATATACCTACAATTGATAATATCCTTTATATCAAATATCTTTAAGTACAATCTACTAAGCATAAGTTAATTTTGTAATAATAATAGTAGCATTTCCTTTCACAAAGATCAATGTAGAATTTGAAAGTCTAATAAGTTAATATCATTTTTTACTCCAAACAAATATAAACATATATATAATATTGAATTGGACGAGCAAAATAGTCAAAATATAACATGTTTATTCTCAAATAATAATGAGAAAAGGATTTGGCACAAAAAGTATGGGCATGCTAATTTAAATATATTTCTAAATTTTGTAAAAAAAAAAATTGTAAAGGATTTTCCAAAAATATCTTTTAACACCAAACTTTTGTGCAATATGTGTTAGAAAGAAAAACAATACAAAACCTCTTTTAATGTAAGAATGTTGTTTTCACTTCTAGACTACAATAATTGTTTCATATGGATCTATTTAGTCCTATTAGAATGTTAAGTTTAAGTTGTAAATAGTATGGTTTAATCATAATAGATGATCATACTAGATTAATATGAATTTACTTTCTAATCCACAAAGATGAATCTTCTAAGAACTTTAAGATCTTGTGTAAAATGGTATAGAATAAGAAAGAATTTTGTATATCTACTATTAGAAGTGATCGTCACAAAAAATTTGAAAATGATTATTTTAAAATATTCTGCAATAAAAAATGGTATTACCATAATTTTTTGTCCAAAAACTCTCAACAAAATAGACTTGTGGAAAGGAAAATCAAATATTACAATAAATGACCTGTACTATGCTTTGTAAAAAATTTTGTTCCTAAACACTTCTGGAAAAAACTATCAACACAACGTGCTATATACTAAACAAAATTCTCATCAGACTGCTCTTAACTAAGAAATTATATAAATTATGGAAAGGAAAAAGGTCAACATATCATACTTTTACACCTTCAATTATGATTGTGACATTTTAGACATTAAGAATTAAATTTGAAAGCTTGATTCTAAAAATGATAAAAGAATTGTTTTAGATACTCAAAAACATCTAAATGATTTAGATATTATAACTTTAGAAACATGATTGTAAAAGACTCTATTCACATAAAATTCAATGATGATCTAAATTATGATAGAAAACTATTAGAACTAGATGATGATTTTGGATAAACTCTAGTAAACAAAGTCAAAGAGATAACTCTAGAGGAAGCTAAGGATGAACCATATAGCAATAACTAGATCCTTCAGATTCAGTATCCTTCAAATGATCAACCGCAAGACAAAGACTAAAAATTCAAAACCTTGTCACCTACTGAGACCATATCATTGGAGACATATTTGATGGAGTGAGAACCAAATCCAAGGTTATAGATCAGTTAAATATTACATTATTTTTAGAAATAAAGCCCAAAATGATTAAAGAAACTTTTTAAGAGGATAGATGAATTGTTGTCATGCAAGAAGAAATGAATCAATTTACACAAAATTAAGTTTGGACCCTTGTCCTTACACTACACTAAAAAAGTATTATTGGAATAAAATAGGTATCCAGAAACAAGATAGATAAAGAAGGAAAAGTGGCAAAAATAAAGTTAAACTTGTTGCATAAGGGTATAATCAATATAAAGATATACATTTTATTGAAACCTTTACATCGCTAGTTAAAATAAAAGTTATTAAAATCATATTTTTCTTTGTTGCATAAAACAAAATTAAACTTTTTCAAATGAATGTAAAAAAAATGCATTTTTAAATGGTTTTACAGAAGAAGTTTACATTAGAAAGTCTCTTGATTTTGAAGAATCATCCTTTTTGAAAACATGTTTTTGGATAAAGAATAATATTATATGGTTTGAAGTAAGTTTCCAAATCTTAATATAACAGGCTTAACAATTTCTTAATTTCAAAAGATGTTTTGAGGGAAAGAAAACACTACTCTTTAGAAATAGGTCTGACAAATATTTTATCATAATCTAAATCTATATAAACAATCGTTTGAGAATTATTTTTTTTTAAGATAATGCAGAACAAATTTAAAATTAGTACAATAAAAAAAGCTAAATTTTTTAAAATTGTAAAATAAATAACATAAGGACAATATTTGTGCATCAATAGAAATGTACCAAGGAGCTTCTTATAAAGTTTAATATGGAAAATTTCAAACATAAGCACTCTTATGTACCCTCCAAGCATCTTAGTTAAAGGTAAGATTGGCAAACCTCTTGAGATATAATTGGATCAATATATTATGTTTATATTATGTTTAGTATTTGTTTATCTGCTTAGATTTTAATATGATTTTAGAGAATCTCATTTAAAAATTATTAAAAAAATTTAAAATATTTTATTATCATAATTAATTTTAGTCTAAATTATAAACACTTAAATAATTTTAAATTGATAGAATTTTATGAAGTTAAATACGTTGGAGATAGAATGGACCATACTAGAGAGAGTGTCATTAACTTATCTAAAATTTTCATTAAGCATTTTTTAGAACTAAGCACGTAAAAATTAGACATCAAGACTCATGTTTGTCGCAACCGTAATTCCGACGAGACGACGGACTCGCTGAAATTTTAAAAATGTTTTTGAATGATATGGAGTCGCCACCAAATTTTTATTTAAGGGAAAATATTTGGAAAAACCCTGGATGAGATTTAGGTTCGGGAGTCGGTTACGAGCGGGGAAGGTGTTAGGCACCCCACTCGCCTGTTCCGAAGAACAGTACCCTTAAACTGAGTGTGTGATTATTTGAAAATAGCTTGATCCCTTTAATTAGAATGGAAATAAATAACTTGATAGAGGTTAGCCTGACAGGACTTGATCCTGCTCCTACGTATTCCCCGGTGCAATGGAAAACTCAAGGCTTACGTAGTTCTAGTTTGATTTGAAGGCTTGACCTTCGAAAGTGTTTAAAAGGAATGTTTGAAAAGCTTGAAGGTTTGACCTTCGGGGCTACTTGGAAAGTGATATTTGAAAATGACTTGATTTTTTAAGAATATTTCAGAAAAGCAATCCTCATCCACATATGCACAGGGCCCAAGACAACTACGGCTGCACTTGGACCCATACGAATCTCTAAACAACGAACAGCAGAAAAAGCTACCAGTTCGTGCTTAGAGCTCGTCGCGTGAGATTAAGAATCACAAAATAATATTTTTATTTTTGAAGAACGATGAATAAAAAAGGGCAACTCACAAGTAATTATTAGAAATTATGAAGGGAATCTATCAACTAAGAAATTTTATGTTAATACTTGATAATCTTGAATTTATTTAGGAATTATAGAGTTTTTACGAATTATTAAAAAAATTATTTCTGAAATTTTTTATTAATTTCTAGAAATTTTGAATTTTTTATTAATCTCTGGAAATTTTTGAAATTTTTATTAATTTTCTGAAATTTTTGAATTTTTTAATAATTTCTGAAATTTTTGAATTTTTGAATTTTTATTACTTTTCTGACATTTTTGAATTTTTTATTAATTTTCTGAATTTTTATTTAATTTTTGAAATTTTCTTTATTTTTTATTAACTTATGTAATTTTTGGATTTTTTATTATTTTCAGAATTTTTATTTTAATTTTTTGAATTTTTTATTAATTTTCTGTTTTCTGGAATTTTTGAATTTTTTATTAATTTTTTTTGTTTTCTGGAATTTTTGTTAATTTTTAGAATTTTATTAATTTTTAAGGACAAAATAGGGATTAACAGAATTCCCTAAGGGTAAAATGGTAATTTCAAAGGCAATGACCTGTTGGGAATTAAGGAAATTTGACAGGGGTACTGTGGTCTTTTGGCTTGGAGGGCAAATATGCGAAATATCCTTACTGTGGTCTTTTGGCTTGGAGGGCAAATATGAGAAATATCCTTCAATCAATTGAGCAAAATGCCAAGCCTGGGATTCGAAGTGAGGGCCGAGGGGGTTGCAGGCTAGACGTTTAACCACTAGGCTATGTTACTGGCTAGGTATTTAACACCTTGGTTATATTTTAAAGCTTACTCAACCGTCAAATGCATATATATCATAAAGGAAATGCCCCCTGTGAGATTCGAACCCAGTATCTTGGTGTGAGCATAGCTTCAGCTAACCACTTGGGCCACGCTGCTCGTTAAGCTTCTTCCTTCTTCAATTAAATTTAAAGTGCACTTCGGGGAGTTGGAGCCCATACAGTCGCGTGCTATGCACATGAATCAGAAAGTGCCTTAGTTTGGTACGCCTCTGGACAACATAGACATCCTTCTAATTCTGCTGAATGGAGGTATTGCCCGCACTGCTCAGAACAGGCCAAAGCTGATTGGGATGGTTTAATTTGTGTGATTTAGTGGCTCCTTGCTCTTGCTGAGGTTGAGTCCTTAATGAATGAATGGACGTGGCCTCAAAATTCTGCTACTCAGAATGAACCTGGTGATCATGTGGATGGATTTCCCAGACGGGTTTCATTCTCAAGGCAATTCTAGTGAAGAACTTAAATCAGGGGAAGACATATTATAGGCAAGCTCGACTCTGTTGTTACCCCCGCATCTTTAGTCAAACATGCGATTTCTTGGCTGAGTTAGGACTTATCTTATTAGCTATAGAAAGTGAAGCTTGTGAGGATAATTATCTTACTCGAATCTGGTCTAAGAACACACTCACAGCAACCTATTCAGACTAGCATCTCACTATTCATTTGATCCTTGAATTTCTACTAATCATTATATAGTCAGGTTTTGTCCAAGCTTTGATGCAGAGAAATAAGAATACTCTAGACTCTTTCGATCATTGAATTTCATATACAGGAAGGGGGTTTTAGGAAAGAAGAATTGAACCCAAGTTATCTGAATCCTATTATTTCGCTAATAATGCAAGAACCGCATACCACATTTTAATGATTCGAACAAAAAGCAAAGGATCGTACTTATTCCAGATTTGCTCCAATTCTTGCAACGTATATATTCAGATAAAGACTTTATATCTTAAATGAACCTGGAAGTAGCTGAGAGATTGCAAGTGCGAGGTGCTCCTGGAGGTCAATCCCTTGTTCTTCTACAACGTGAAGATGATTTTCTTGGGGGAGTGATCTTGAAAAGCCACCGAGGGGGAGAACGAGTGTGCTTCTGATCTTCCAAAAAAATGACTAAGGACCCCCCCCAAGAATCCCCTTTTATATGGCCTCTGTTCTTGGTTAGGCAGAGATCGTTCAAGGGAACGAGTCTAAGGTTCATGCATATCTTGGTGAAAACAACAAGAATACTAACCTGGATACAAGATTCCACTCCAAGGGTGTGATTTTTCGGTTTTTGGTGAGAATGGATGCTGATCGGAGGTCTTCCCCTCTCTTCTTCTTTTCTTGGCTTTTCTTTATGCTCTTGCTGAGAACAGATGTTCCCAGCTCTCCTCCTCGATCACCTTCTTCTAATGTGAGAAAGGCGCTTCCAAGAAATCCCACCAAAAAGCCAGAACCTCTCCCTCTGCACGCCCCCTCCTCCTTTCTAATTCAGTTTTTTTTTCAATTTGTTCCTCATTTCCTTTATTCCTTTTTTCTTTTTATTTTTTCTTTTTTTTTAAAACGTTTTCTGTTTTCTTTTTAAAACCGTTTTTTGTTTTTTCAATTTCTCTTTTTCTTCTTCTTTTTTTTATATATTTTTTTGTTATTCTTTTTAATGTTTTTATATATTATTTTTTTATTTAAGTATGATATTTTTATTTTTCTTTATTCTTTCATTTTCTTTTCATCTTTTTGTTGTTTTTCTTTTTTGGAATTTTTATTATTTTTAATTTTTAATTCCGGATTTTGTTTTAATGTATTTTTTTATTTTTGTTTATTTATTTTTATGAATTGTTTTTGTAAAATGTATTTTTTATTTGTTTATTCTTTTCAGTATTTTTCAAAAATGCTTTTCATTTATTTTGTTCACTTATCTTGTAATTTTTACTTGCTTTGTTTCTATTTTGTTTCATTTTTTGTATTTAATTTAGTGTAGGTTTCTTGATTAATTTTAATAGTTGGGGGCCTCGGACATAAACGAGTGTTTACAGTTTGCCCCTCTTTACTCATTTTCTTACTCAGTAATAAGAGAAATGATTCTCTGAATTATTGAGGTAGGAAATGAGTAAAGACGTGAACACTTTATGTCCGAGGCAGGCTTTTTGAAGAAAGTCCGAGAGTAACACTAGAAGCCTTGAGCTTAAATTGAAAGGTTTGATTGCATAACCTGATTAGGCTATGAATACTGTTGAAGTACAAGAAAATGAGGTGAGAAGGGCCTATTTGAGGCAGGAAAGCATGCAAGAAAAAAATGTAAGATATGTACAAGGTGGCCTGACAATGTAGGCTGAAGTGCAAAAAGAAAACTTTAATATGCAGAAAGGGAAACTTGATGGTGGCCTGACACTATAGGCCGTGATGCAGAAAACTAAACTTCATGAGGCCTGACAACATAGGCCATGATGCAGAAATGTAAACTTGATGGTGACCTGACACTATAGGCCTTGAAAAAAGGTAAACTTGATGGTGGCCTGACAACATAGGCCATGATGCAAAAATTAAACTTGATGGTGGCCTGACAACATAGGCCATGATGCAGAAACTTAAACTCGATGGGGATCCCGTTGTTGACGGGAAGAATGCAAATGAAATCCTGCTGTTGCCAGGATGAATGCAAACCTGCTTGACAGGTGAACAGAGAAATAAACATGCTTGAAGTCCTGTTGTTGATAGGAGAATGCAGATGAGGTCCCGCTGTTGCCGGGAAGAATGCAAATGAAATCCTGCTGTTGCCAGGATAAATGCAAACCTACTTGACAGGTGGACAGAAAAATAAACGTGCTTGAAGTCCTGTTGTTGACAGGAGAATGCAAATGAGATCCCGCTGCTGCCGGGAAGAGGCAAATGATGAAATCCTGCTGTTGCCAGGATAAATGCAAAGAAAATTTGATGAGGCCTGACAACATAGGCCATGATGCAGAAAATTAAAAGTTGATGGCGGCCTGACATCATAGGCCTGAAAGCAGTAAATCTAAACTAGAAGGTGGCCTGACAACATTGGCCTGAAAGCAGTAAATCTAAGTTACAACGGCCTGACAACATAGGCCTAAAAGCAATAAATCTAAACTACGGCGGCCTGACAACATAGGCCTAAAAGCAGTAAATCTAAACTACGGCGGCCTGACAACATAGGCCTCAAAGCAGTAAATCTAAACTACAGGGTGGCCTGACAACATAGGCCTGAAAGCAGTAAATCTAAACTATAGGGTGGCCTGACAACATAGGCCTGAAAGCAGAAAATCTAAGCTACATGGCGGCCTGACAACATAGGCCTAAAAGTAGTAAATCTAAGCTACAGCGGCCTGACAACATAGGCCTAAAAGCAATAAATCTAAACTACGGCGGCCTGACAACATAGGCCTAAAAGCAGTAAATCTAAGCTACATGGCGGCCTGACAACATAGGCCTAAAAGCAGTAAATCTAAGCTACAGCGGCCTGACAACACAGGCGTAAAAGCAATAAATCTAAACTACGGCGGCCTGACAACATAGGCCTAAAAGCAGTAAATCTAAGCTACATGGCGGCCTGACAACATAGGCCTAAAAGCAGTAAATCTAAGCTACAGCGGCCTGACAACATAGGCCTAAAAGCAGTAAATCTAAGCTACTTGGCGGCCTGACAACATAGGCCTGAAAGCAGAAAAGTAAACTTGAGGAGGCCTGACAACATAGGCCAAAGTGCGGAAAAGTAAACTTGAGGAGGCCTGACAACATAGGCCGAGGTGCAGAAAAGTAAACTTGATGAGGCCTGACAACATAGGCCAAGGTGCAGAAAAATAAACTTGATGAGGCCTGACAACATAGGCCAAGGTGCAGAAAAATAAACTTGATGAGGCCTGACAACATAGGCCAAGGTGCAGAAAAGTAAACTTGATGAGGCCTGACAACATAGGCCAAGGTGCAGAAAGTAAACTTGATGAGGCCTGACAACATAGGCCAAGGTGCAGAAAAGTAAACTTGATGAGGCCTGACAACATAGGCCAAGGTGCAGAAAAGTAAACTTGATGAGGCCTGACAACATAGGCCAAGATGCAGAAAAGTAAACTTGATGAGGCCTGACAACATAGGCCATGATGCAGAAAAGTAAACTTGTTGAGGCCTGACAACATAGGCCAAGGTGCAGAAAAGTAAACTTGATGAGGCCTGACAACATAGGCCAAGAATGAATGATGCATTCTACCTTGCGCTTGAAGGTTATTTCCTTGAAGAGACTTGGGCGACCATTTTGCCCTAGTTTGGAAATTTCTTGATAACTGAGAGACGTCTTGATTTGAAAGAATTTTGGGCCAACGTTTTGCCCCAGTTTGAAGGGTTTCAATAAGCTTGACTTGAATTTTTCTGGGCAACCTTGCCCTATTGAACTCAATTGGAGTTGAGGAATTGAGGATTGCCTCAACTTGGATTTTCTCGGGCAGATGTTTGCCCCAGTTTGAACTTGAATTTAAATATTTCTTGGGCAAATGTTTGCCCCAGTTTGGACTTGACTAAGAATTTGAGGATAACCTCAAATTAAATTTTTTGGGCAAACGTTTGCCCCAGTTTGGACTTGATTCATCATTCGAGGATGACCTCAAATTACATTTTGTTGGGCCAGCTTTTGCCCCAGTTTAAGCTTGATTCAGAACTTGAGGATGACCTCAAATTGACACCCCCTTTTTTGTGTGGGCAGGCGTTTGCCCCAGTTTGGAAGTCTTTTAATTATGATCGATTTAGGCAATTTTACCCAGGTCTTAATTAGTTTTTGAAAAATGAGTTATGAAATGCTTGAATGAAAAAATGCTTATTGCGATGTTTGAATGAATGAAAGGGAATATGGTATTTGTGATGCTTGAATAAGTGCAGAATGATGCAGGGTTCTTATTTTAATGCTTGAAATAAATATTTGATGAAACAGATGCTATTGAATGCAAACCATGAAATGGTGTAAAACTTTTTTGTTTCTCTTGATTTTTAATTTTTTTTCTAACACATTCTTCCTCGACAACCCCCTAGTTGGTATGACAAGAATCAAAAATCAGGACAAGCTAGATTGACTTAAGTTCGGTGTTTTAGTCAATCTCTTGGCTTCTGATCCGCTTTGGAACTTTCTTTTCCAAGATCTTCGAGATCCAACGGTGGTCAATATTATTGAGCAAGACACACTCCTTTTTGGTGGCATCATGGCTGGTAGGAAGATGAATCCTTGGGAAACAAACCTATCGTGTTGCAACGGTCAAGGATTCATCCGACTTGTCATAACTTTTCAAAATTAATCCTTTTTATTTTTACATTTTCCACATCTCCTTTGGCATGTGCGCTATTGAGGTGTGCGAAGTGATTCTGGATGGTTAATGAAAAATATAGAGAAGATTTGCAAAGGATGTTTGAGGTAGTGTACTTGAAAGGGAAAGATGACAAAGGATGTGGGTTCGATTGCTCAAATGGCACCTTTTGGTGAAAAATGCCAGTGCTGCTTTTCATAATCTTGATTGTCGAATTAATCGAACTCGAGAAAATGGCAAAATTTTGCCCCAGTTTTATGAATATATGAGATGTAGGATATCATGTTGTCCTGGAATTCCTGGTTTGACCTTAATTTTTGCCTGGGTTGTTCTTTTGAGTTTTCAACCCAGCAGGTCTTTTGTATTGCCCTAAATTTTGCCTAGGTTGCCCTTACGGGTTTTCAACCTAGCGGGCTCTTGATTTTGGTACCCTAACTTTTGCCTAGGTCTCTTTTGTTGTCGAATTGTGCCCTATCTTTTGCTTAGGTCGTTCTTGATTGTTGACCTAGCGGGCTTTTGCTTGATTGTGCCCTAACTTTTGCCTAGGTCGTTCTTGATTGTTGACCTAGCGGGCTTTTGCTTGATTGTTGACCTAGCGGGCTTTTGCTTGATTGTGCCCTAACTTTTGCCTAGGTCATTCTTGATTGTTGACCTAGCGGGCATTTGTTTGATCGTGCCCTAACTTTTTCCTAGGTCTCTTTTAAAGATTGTCGACCTAGCGGGCTCTTATATGATCCTGATTTTTGCCTGAATTGTTGTTGGAAACCGACAAGACCTTTTTCTAATCATGATTTTGTCAATCATTATTTTGAATTTTAACCCTATTTTGTCTGGATTCTTTTAGCTTTTAATCCAGCGGGTTTCTCTTCTTCTTGAATTTCATGTTTTGACCTTAATTTTGCCTGGATTATTATTTTTTACTTTAATCCAGCAGGTCCTCTTCTTTTCTTTGAATTTTGAATTTTGACATCGACCTTGCCTGGGTCATCTTGGCTTCCAATTCAGCGGATCTTATTTTGCATCCCTAAATTTTGCCTGAATTTAGACTTGATTCCAGCGGGATGTTTTTTTTTTTGACAAGACATTTTGAATAGGGATCTAGAATCCCTGGTTGTTATTCTGCTTCCTCTTTGGGCTTTTTTCTTTGAGCTTGATTAATCCGACGTTCAAGATTGTTTATTACAGCACTAGCATTATCACCAATCAGTATTTACTGTTTGGGTATAGGAATAAGGAGTGGGTTGAATGGATAAAAAGAATGGTAAATTTTAAAGTAAGGCCAATGATGTAAAGCACGTGCTCAAGAAACATGAAAAATGTTCATTAAGATTTATTTACAAAAGAGTGATTTTGAAAAGTATGACAAATCTTGGATGATCTTCCTCGATAGCTTGATTTGCACAAAGCAACTGGTCGTGCTGTTCTCATTTCTTAGCCAGCGGTTGAGCTCTCATGATTCAGCACTTGGATTAGGAGCGATTTTCCCAAAGTCTAGCCGTTTAGCATCAATTAGACCTTGCACCTTATGCTTCAGAACCTGGCAGTTTTCGGTAGAATGACCGATGTACCCCGCATGGTAGCCACATATGGCATTGGCATCGTACCATTTAGGGTATGGTGGTTCTTGAGGTTTCAGAGAGTAAGGAACCACCAAGGAGCTCTGGATTAACTGAGGGAGCAACTCAGTGTAGGTCATTGGAATTGGATCAAACTGGACAGGATTTTTCACCTTTTTCTGACTTTGGCTAGAATTTGAGCTCATGGCTTGTGTTCGGACTGTGTATAGTGTGGGCGGTCGTATTTGCGTTGGATAGTTGTAAGCTGGATGGTAGGGTGTTTGGTAGGTAGAGGCAATGTAAGGGTATGGTGTGTAGGGTGTATATGGTGGTGGTTGGAAGCTAATCGGTCCAAAAAGTGCCATCGGAGGTGTATACTGTCCTTGACCAGAAGCTACATTATAAGCGTCACTTGCCCTCTTCTTTTCTGTAGAGGCGTCAACTGTCGTTGTGGCGTTGTGCGTGATTCTTCCTCGACGCATGCCACCCTCGATCCTTTTTCCAATGATGACGACATCAGAGAAGCTAGGAGTCACACTGCCAATCATCTTGTCATAGAAAGGATCTTGGAGTGTGTCAATGAATGTGCTGACCAGCTCTTTCTCGGATAATGGAGGTTGTACTTGAGCGGCTAGCTCCCTCCATCTTTGAGCATACTGCTTGAAGGTCTCATCCCCCTTCTTGGCCATATTCTGGAGTTGGGTTCGATCGGGAGCCATCTCGGCATTGTACTGATATTGTTTGAGGAAAGCCTCAGCCAGATCCCTCCATGAACGGATGTGTGTTCGCTCTAGCTGAGTGTACCAGGTTGCAGCTGCCCCTGTTAAGCTGTCTTGAAAAAAATGGATAAGAAGCTTCTCATCGTAAGTACATGCGGACATCTTTCTACAGTACATAGTCAAATGTTTCTTTGGACAGCTGGTTCCTTGGTATTTCTCGAATTCAGGAACCTTGAATTTGGGAGGGATGACCATGTCTGGTACCAAGCATAGATCAGATGCATCTTTGGCTTCATAAGCGTTTCCCTCAATTGCCTGGATCCTGTCCTCTAGGCCCTTCCATTTTTCTGTATCCTCAGTTGAAGGATGGCTTGGGTATTCCTCAGGCATGTGGTGATGGTGAGAAGACGGTATGTATACAGGGCGAGGCCCTTGGGTGAACATAGGGTGCGTTCCCCCAATGGCTGCTTGGTAGGCTTGTGAGGTGGTGTTTGGAATGGCATAGGGGATGCCTGTGGTGTTAGAGGGTAGGTTGTGTGTTTGGGTTTGTATTTGGGCTTGTGTTTGGTTGTATGAAGGTGCATGCCCATGAGGAAACCCATAATGAACTCCTTCGGTTGGCGGAGGCATAGTTAATGGCGAAGGGTTTTGTGGAGTGAACCCAGGAGGATATGACGGGTCTGTGGGTTCTCCCAGAGATTCCTTCTGTTTTGACAATTGGATGGCCTCCATCAGCTTGGCCATCTGCTCCTTTAGAGTCTTGACCTCATTTCTCAGTTCCTCGTTTTGTCTCTCCAGCTCATCCATGATTCTTGATTGTATACGAGTCCTATAAGGATGTAGAGGAAGCTATGTTTCTCCAATTTTCTGCTAGAGTTAAAAATTAATTTTTGAAAAATAATTTGAATGCAAAAATCATGAATGATAAAGATGTTGGGGTAAAATGAGTATGTGGATGAAAAAGGATTTTTGAAATATTGTTTTTTTTATGATAAATTTATTAATGAATGAATGCATGCCATGTACAAATAATTTTTTAGAGACTTTTGAAGTTTGACTATTTTGAAAATAAACCAGAGCAATTTTTGTGTTTTGAGTTTTGGTGTTTTTTATTTTGCTAAAAACTTTTGGTTTTGTTTAGAAACACTCTTTAGTTTTGCTAGAATTTTTTCTAGAAAGCGTTCTTTAGGTTTTCAAAATTTCATTTTCTATCTATTGGATCTTTTTATTTTTTTAGTATTTTCAAAAGATTATTTTCCATAATTCTTCCTATTTCTAAGACATCCTTTTAAGTTTTCTTTGGAATATTTTCAATATTTTCAAAATATATTTTCTCTAGAAGTTTTTATTTGAATTTTTCTTGACTTTTTATCTTGATTTGGAATTTTGTATCTCCCCGATTTTAGCTTTTGGCTTCCTTTTGCTGCTTCATATTGTTTGGTTCAAATAGGTGCATGTGAGCGGTGAACCTTGTATCTTGAAAAGGGTGTGTGTGCCCTCTTTGCTTCTTATGAGGGTTACCTGTCCTAAGGATCTATGGCCTTTTATATGAACCTCTCAAAGGTGGTTTGTAATCCTGGGGTGTTGAGGTCACTAGAGCCAAGTTCCAGTTTGCAATGCTTGCCACAACAGCAGAAAAAGCTACCAGTTGTGGGGCATTACAAATAGGACGCACTCTAGCTGGGATTTTCGTGATAGTCAAACAGGACGTAAGCCCCAAAGTGACACCACTAGATCCCTCTATTCCTAGGTTGCACTCAGACCCGGGTATAGGGCCCCACTCATGATAAATGTGTATGCAATGTGTATGAGGGCACACAAGTAATTGGGATACCTGCAATTGGGGAAATTGTACAGATATATATTGCAATTTATGATTCATCTATCCCAGGGTTGTACAAAGAATAGACAAACAAACAACAGATAAATAAACAAGTAAATGAATCGTGCAATAAAATGTGCAAACAAATAGGGAAGAGATCAAATATAATGTACACTCAATTGATCGGGCTTGACTCTCTAATGGTCCCCAGTGGAGTCGCCATCTGTCGCAACCGTAATTCCGACGAGACGACGGACTCGCTGAAATTTTAAAAATGTTTTTGAATGATATGGAGTCGCCACCAAATTTTTATTTAAGGGAAAATATTTGGAAAAACCCTGGATGAGATTTAGGTTCGGGAGTCGGTTACGAGCGGGGAAGGTGTTAGGCACCCCACTCGCCTGTTCCGAAGAACAGTACCCTTAAACTGAGTGTGTGATTATTTGAAAATAGCTTGATCCCTTTAATTAGAATGGAAATAAATAACTTGATAGAGGTTAGCCTGACAGGACTTGATCCTGCTCCTACGTATTCCCCGGTGCAATGGAAAACTCAAGGCTTACGTAGTTCTAGTTTGATTTGAAGGCTTGACCTTCGAAAGTGTTTAAAAGGAATGTTTGAAAAGCTTGAAGGTTTGACCTTCGGGGCTACTTGGAAAGTGATATTTGAAAATGACTTGATTTTTTAAGAATATTTCAGAAAAGCAATCCTCATCCACATATGCACAGGGCCCAAGACAACTACGGCTGCACTTGGACCCATACGAATCTCTAAACAACGAACAGCAGAAAAAGCTACCAGTTCGTGCTTAGAGCTCGTCGCGTGAGATTAAGAATCACAAAATAATATTTTTATTTTTGAAGAACGATGAATAAAAAAGGGCAACTCACAAGTAATTATTAGAAATTATGAAGGGAATCTATCAACTAAGAAATTTTATGTTAATACTTGATAATCTTGAATTTATTTAGGAATTATAGAGTTTTTACGAATTATTAAAAAAATTATTTCTGAAATTTTTTATTAATTTCTAGAAATTTTGAATTTTTTATTAATCTCTGGAAATTTTTGAAATTTTTATTAATTTTCTGAAATTTTTGAATTTTTTAATAATTTCTGAAATTTTTGAATTTTTGAATTTTTATTACTTTTCTGACATTTTTGAATTTTTTATTAATTTTCTGAATTTTTATTTAATTTTTGAAATTTTCTTTATTTTTTATTAACTTATGTAATTTTTGGATTTTTTATTATTTTCAGAATTTTTATTTTAATTTTTTGAATTTTTTATTAATTTTCTGTTTTCTGGAATTTTTGAATTTTTTATTAATTTTTTTTGTTTTCTGGAATTTTTGTTAATTTTTAGAATTTTATTAATTTTTAAGGACAAAATAGGGATTAACAGAATTCCCTAAGGGTAAAATGGTAATTTCAAAGGCAATGACCTGTTGGGAATTAAGGAAATTTGACAGGGGTACTGTGGTCTTTTGGCTTGGAGGGCAAATATGCGAAATATCCTTACTGTGGTCTTTTGGCTTGGAGGGCAAATATGAGAAATATCCTTCAATCAATTGAGCAAAATGCCAAGCCTGGGATTCGAAGTGAGGGCCGAGGGGGTTGCAGGCTAGACGTTTAACCACTAGGCTATGTTACTGGCTAGGTATTTAACACCTTGGTTATATTTTAAAGCTTACTCAACCGTCAAATGCATATATATCATAAAGGAAATGCCCCCTGTGAGATTCGAACCCAGTATCTTGGTGTGAGCATAGCTTCGGCTAACCACTTGGGCCACGCTGCTCGTTAAGCTTCTTCCTTCTTCAATTAAATTTAAAGTGCACTTCGGGGAGTTGGAGCCCATACAGTCGCGTGCTATGCACATGAATCAGAAAGTGCCTTAGTTTGGTACGCCTCTGGACAACATAGACATCCTTCTAATTCTGCTGAATGGAGGTATTGCCCGCACTGCTCAGAACAGGCCAAAGCTGATTGGGATGGTTTAATTTGTGTGATTTAGTGGCTCCTTGCTCTTGCTGAGGTTGAGTCCTTAATGAATGAATGGACGTGGCCTCAAAATTCTGCTACTCAGAATGAACCTGGTGATCATGTGGATGGATTTCCCAGACGGGTTTCATTCTCAAGGCAATTCTAGTGAAGAACTTAAATCAGGGGAAGACATATTATAGGCAAGCTCGACTCTGTTGTTACCCCCGCATCTTTAGTCAAACATGTGATTTCTTGGCTGAGTTAGGACTTATCTTATTAGCTATAGAAAGTGAAGCTTGTGAGGATAATTATCTTACTCGAAT
The DNA here is from genome assembly GCA_037954105.1 of Canavalia gladiata. Lineage (NCBI taxonomy): Eukaryota > Viridiplantae > Streptophyta > Magnoliopsida > Fabales > Fabaceae > Canavalia > Canavalia gladiata. The sequence continues at coordinate 29,012,602 of CM075662.1, forward strand.
CTGGTCTAAGAACACACTCACAGCAACCTATTCAGACTAGCATCTCACTATTCATTTGATCCTTGAATTTCTACTAATCATTATATAGTCAGGTTTTGTCCAAGCTTTGATGCAGAGAAATAAGAATACTCTAGACTCTTTCGATCATTGAATTTCATATACAGGAAGGGGGTTTTAGGAAAGAAGAATTGAACCCAAGTTATCTGAATCCTATTATTTCGCTAATAATGCAAGAACCGCATACCACATTTTAATGATTCGAACAAAAAGCAAAGGATCGTACTTATTCCAGATTTGCTCCAATTCTTGCAACGTATATATTCAGATAAAGACTTTATATCTTAAATGAACCTGGAAGTAGCTGAGAGATTGCAAGTGCGAGGTGCTCCTGGAGGTCAATCCCTTGTTCTTCTACAACGTGAAGATGATTTTCTTGGGGGAGTGATCTTGAAAAGCCACCGAGGGGGAGAACGAGTGTGCTTCTGATCTTCCAAAAAAATGACTAAGGACCCCCCCCAAGAATCCCCTTTTATATGGCCTCTGTTCTTGGTTAGGCAGAGATCGTTCAAGGGAACGAGTCTAAGGTTCATGCATATCTTGGTGAAAACAACAAGAATACTAACCTGGATACAAGATTCCACTCCAAGGGTGTGATTTTTCGGTTTTTGGTGAGAATGGATGCTGATCGGAGGTCTTCCCCTCTCTTCTTCTTTTCTTGGTTTTTCTTTATGCTCTTGCTGAGAACAGATGTTCCCAGCTCTCCTCCTCGATCACCTTCTTCTAATGTGAGAAAGGCGCTTCCAAGAAATCCCACCAAAAAGCCAGAACCTCTCCCTCTGCACGCCCCCTCCTCCTTTCTAATTCAGTTTTTTTTTCAATTTGTTCCTCATTTCCTTTATTCCTTTTTTCTTTTTATTTTTTCTTTTTTTTAAAACGTTTTCTGTTTTCTTTTTAAAACCGTTTTTTGTTTTTTCAATTTCGCTTTTTCTTCTTTTTTTTATATATTTTTTTGTTATTCTTTTTAATGTTTTTATATATTATTTTTTTATTTAAGTATGATATTTTTATTTTTCTTTATTCTTTCATTTTCTTTTCATCTTTTTGTTGTTTTTTTTTTTTGGAATTTTTATTATTTTTAATTTTTAATTCCGGATTTTGTTTTAATGTATTTTTTTTATTTTTGTTTATTTATTTTTATGAATTGTTTTTGTAAAATGTATTTTTTATTTGTTTATTCTTTTCAGTATTTTTCAAAAATGCTTTTCATTTATTTTGTTCACTTATCTTGTAATTTTTACTTGCTTTGTTTCTATTTTGTTTCATTTTTTGTATTTAATTTAGTGTAGGTTTCTTGATTAATTTTAATAGTTGGGGTCTCGGACATAAACGGGTGTTTACAATGTTCTAAAAGGTATTTTCATATTAATTTTTCAATCATATTTTGTAATAATATGGTGACATTTTCACACAACCTCTGGTTGATGATAGATTTACTTTTATTAGAAATAATATGAACATACATTATATCCTCTTATTATGTCATTTAACTAAATGGTGCTTGTTTATGTATTGTATATCGTCTATTGTCTTATGTGACTCGCATGCAGTAAGTTAGTGGAATCATGTCTAACCGCGCCTACTCCTGGGAAGGTCTATCCGTAATCCATTCACCTACTTGTCATGTGATCTTTTGACAATTGAAAGGACAACTACTTAATCCTAAGTTTTAATTTTGTTGGGACGTTGCATCACATTTAATGTCATTAACTCATATCATTTGAAAGGTTTGTGGGTTTCTCCTTGGAACATTTCCAAAACCAAATTGTCATTCCCATTCTTAAACATTTTTCTCACTTATTCATCTTTTTCCCCATATTTCTCTCATTCTTTATATTCTCGACAAACTTGCTCTCTCAAACTCTTTTCCACTCTTCCTCAAGAAACCAATGTAAGAATTAGAATCCATCCTGAGATGATCATGCCTGGACGATTCATGAGTTCTTGTGGACTTATAAGAGATGACTACAACATTACCAAAGTGCTCAATGGGATTGGATGGTACAACTATATGTACTTCCATGGTCTAGTTTAACTAAACCTCATTCTAAAAGCTTTGGTGCAATGCTAAGTTATAATTCATATGAATATTTTTTATACATAATTTAAATCTTTTATCCGATCTTCTCTTTTGATCAATATTAAGTTTTTTAAATTTATTGCTCTTAGTGGGGAGCCTTTTAGTTTTTACATTAATGAAAAGAAGATTCATGAAATCATAATGTTTTTATCATAATCAAAAGAAGAAATTGTTAGAGATAAGATGGTTGATATCTCAAAATGTTGATAAATTTAAAAGATATGTTAAGATTTAGTATAGTTTTTATCCTACTAATGAATTTTATTTAAGTAATAAAAGTAATAGAAGATTGTCTTATGAAGTCAAGACCAGGGTGCAATTTCTTGTACTAGCATTTAGCATAATCAAAAGTTTGATGACGAAACGTCTAATCTAATAGACTTAAGACGTCTGAATTATTTTACACACAAGTCCAAACGTAACAACTATTTTAGAACCAAACAGAAGTTAAAACTATCTTTTTTAGAGTATGATCTAATCAAATATTAGAAAAATGTTACCATATTTTGAAGTTTCATAACATGTGCTGAGAAGAATCGAAAATTGAGGTATGCCAAAAAAACATGTTGGACTGCCAGAGTTGGTTCTCGATGAAATTGATTTTTCGCTTCCACCAACACTTGGATCATTAATTAATTCAGCATGCATAAAGGATCTCGAGTTCAACTATCTTCAATTTAACACTCACCTATAAACAGAGGAATTAATACTCAAAAGAAGATAGATAACTACAATTTCAAAATGTTGACCAAGTTGCATAGACTTTCAGTTATCATTATTCAAGCTCTGTACATCTTTCTATAGCCTAAGATTATTTTTATTTACTTATAAATTTTCTACATTTATCTTGAAGAGGCTTATAAAATAAATAGTTGGATTTAAAGTCGGGAGAGACTTATTTGTTAAAAAACACTTATGAATAGTCTGTGTAAAACTTTATATAATTTTCTACATTTAATGAAATTTTTTATTCAGATTAAAAATTAGTGTAGGCTTTTGTTCTGCAAAGATGAATCAATATAATTTATTTTTAATGTAAATCTCTCTTATCTTTTTAAAAAATTTTATTTTCTTAATTATCTTATAAAATTTTTGCTATTTACTTATTTTAGTCTGAAAGGAAAGGAAACTAACTCAATCCCTTCTTATCAACTTTTATATCTAATCCTTTTCATAATTAAATAATCGTACAAAATTTGACTTTTATTGGTTTTATATCTTTACTAGTTTATTAAATAAGTTACATTAGTATATTTTTAAAACCATATTTAACTAAATTTAAGGTTCTATTTAGGGTTTATATTTAAAAAATAAAAATATACATCATCTTTATTAATATGATATATCAAAGTTTTAAAAATAAAATTATTTTTAAAAATTTAAATTTAAATTGATTAAAATATAATGATCTAAAACTATAATTTATTCAAATGAAAAATATCTTCAATTTTATAAAGTGACTCAAAATTTAAGATTTAAATCAAATTAAAATTAAAATCACAATTAACAGAAATAATACTTATAAATAAAAATTAAATTAAATGATCAATGCTAGAGAAGTTACAAATTAATATTTTAAAAATATTTACATTCTAAAATAAAAATTAAATATAAATTATATCATATAAATAATTATTATTAATATCATGCAATGTGAAATGTGTAAATGTATATGGCACCATTAATAAGGGAGGATAAGAATTATTTAAAAATTTTAAAATTTATAAACATAAAATTTGATAAATAAATTTTTAAAGAATAATATTTAAATTTATTCATGTTTATATATCTCAAAAAAATTTATTTACAAAATATAAAATGTTGCTAACAATATTTAATAATGTTTAAGTATTAGAATTATTTTAAAATTTTAAAATTTATAAAAATAAAAGTCAATAAAAATTTAAAGAATAATATTTAAATTTAGTCATGTTTATATATCTCAAAAAAACTTATTTGTAAAATATAAAATGTTGTTAACAATGTTTAATAATGTTTAACCATTTTGTGATTTGAAAAAAAAAAACCACACAAAATATTATGAAGAATTTTTGTTTTGAAGAAAAAAATTCAAATAACATCACATATTTTTTAATAGAATAAATTTAAAGATCAACTAAAAATTATCATAAATATCTTAGATATTTATATTTTATTGTGATTCAAAATATCTAGAGATATTTAAAAATTTAATGAAGATTCTAGAATTTTGTTAGCATGGTAGGTCAAGTTATTTCCTCAATCAACTTCCTCTACCATTTTATGAGAAGGTAAGACAATTATAAATAGGTAAATAGTTGATGGTAAAATCATAGATATATAAACTTTATTTTTTCGAAAGTATCATTCACTATTCATATTGTATTTTTTATATTAAATTTTTAAAAAATAAAAGCACAGTCAGTTCATGAAACTTCTAGTTTTTTTTATGAAATATGATTCTAAATTAAAATAGTCTGAATTAACTTTTAATATTATATTAGCAAGTCTTTTATCTATATTTTATTAAATAAAAATTAAAAAAACTAACTTAATTAAATTCATTTTATATCTATTTTAAAAAAATTCATTTTTTTCATTTATTAATTATATTTGATTTATTTTATATTTTTTAAAATATTCTTAAATTTAATGTTAGTTCTTCAACTAACCAATCGTACCAATTTAATGTATCCATTTCTTATTAAAATTGAAGGACAAAAATTAAAAAATTATTGTAAAAAGATTAAATCAAATATATTAAAAGGAAAAAGTATGCATTTGCAAAACTGTTGTTATGGATTAATTATACTAATGTTTTTATGTATCACTCACTTTATTATTATTCTTGTTCCACTTAAATTTTATAAGAATCTTATAATAAGACATTTGCAGGTTTGGATGGAGTGCATGATTCATAACTCATCCCATTGTTTGAATGGAGTGCAGGTTCATAAGTCATCTCATACATTTTTTTTATGAAACTTTTTCAAGTACACAGTAAAAGAAAATAATCCTATAATAAAAAAATAAAGATAAAAAGAGACAAAAAAAATTAAATAATAAAACTTAATAAATTTGAACATCAACATTTAACTTTAAATTTATTTTTTTATTTTCTTTTTCTTTTGTTAGACCTAATTTTGTTTTGTAAGATTTTACATAAAAATATGTATCCTAGAAAAAATCATAAAAAGAAATAATATTGACTGTAAATCACTAAAAAGTAATTAAGTATTACAACTTTATAAATATATGTTATATGAATATAAGTGAAAAGCCAATTTTATAAATAAAATTATATAGATAGATATAAGTTAGGTTTAAATTGGGTTAATTGGATTTTTAAAATCAAATCTGAAATTTGATTCAATTTAATAAAATAAGTTCATTTTTTTTCAGTTTTTCTGTTAATTTAATTTTTTGTTCAATTTTTGCAATTTATTTTAAAATTTTTATCAATTTATAAACATATTAGCATATACTAATTTTATGAATTCTAGTTTTCAGTTGGTATATATATTTTCCTTATTGAGGATACTTACACTAACGATCTTGAGCTTTACGACTTTATTTTTTTACCATTAACTTGACAATCTCAATTAGCTATCAAGACAACATACACAATAATTCAATTAATTCTTTATATCTATTTATTGTTGAAAAAAAATAATTATTTCATAACGTTTTGATTGAATACTTTATCGTAATTGTGTCACATCCCTTATAATTGCATGAGAAAATAGTAAGGGTGGATGGTGGATGCACAATGAAAATTTATTGAGAGTGTGATTATCATTGGCGCTATGAAAAATTTACAATCTTTCCATTCTTTCTTGTAAGAAACTGTGGAGGCTCCATATTAACATTGGTTAATAAATCTTTGTTGCTATTATTAGTCAAGATTAGGTGAAGCAACCCTTTACGATAAATATTTTTATTGATTTTATTAAGTGTGTTAAAAATATAATTTTTTATCTTTTAAATTAACTTAAAAAAATCAATTAAATAATCAAATAAAAATATAATTTCATACTGATGAGGCTATTTTACTAAAAGATTTATTTTTCTTAATCACAAATTTTTAATTTACTCGTAAAAAACTTAATTCTAAGATTAAAAAAATTGTTAGCAAAAGTATATGAAAAATAAAGACTGAAATGTTGTAAATTAAAAAAAATTGTAAACTAAAAGTTGTTAGGTGTCATGTAAATAGCACGTATAAACTAACAATCTTTTCATATAATATGTTGTCTGACTAGTATTTCTATCAACTTTGACGAAGTAATATGCTAATATGCTTTTTTGGCTATCAACCTTCTCCACTGATATGTCAATATCTTTTCATATAATATGTTGTCTGACTAGTATTTCTATCAACTTTGACGAAGTAATATGCTAATATGTTTTTTTGGCTATCAACCTTCTCCACTGATATGTCAATAACTATTACGCTTCTCAATTAGTAACTTTATAAACTAAACAACTATCTTCCTATCTCAAGCTAATGTTCTACTAACTATTTTGAAGTTAATCTATGCTCAACGTAATTGTTCAAATTGTTTTACTTTAGCTAAATTTTTTTTAACAAATTCTAAGCTTAGGAACCACTTTTCAATTAATAGCTTCTATCTTAGGAAACTTTTGTTATAACACCCATTTAATTTTGTCATGATTAATGTGAGCAGTAACTTCGTAATTCATTCCAATTGATCTTTCCATTTAACGAATTAAATTGAAACTAAAAGTATTTAAAATGACATAGTTAAAGTTTTATTTTGATGAGAATTAAAAGTTCCTTTTTCTATTTATCAAAGGATCATCCACATTACCAAATGATTTGATAAATCAGAAGAAGCTAAACATTTAGAACATTGCACAACATATAAGATAAAGAAAACCAAGCATGCTTGCTTAAATTTAAAAGAAGCATAACAATTCTAAAATTCCAAACACAACAAAAATAAAAAAAGCATAAGAATCACAATATTTTCTTACAAAAGAATCTTTAGAGCTTCAAAATAAAAATATTTATTATTTTTAATTAACATAAAGACTAACAATAAATAAGATTAATTCAAAAATAATATTATTTTTAATAATATAAATTAAAACAAAAAATAGAACGATATTTATGTTACGTAGATCATTAATAGAAGTGAACTCACATTTGTTTAAATAAAAGAAAAATAAGAGAAACAAAAAGAAAAAAATGTATAAAAGAAATTGAAACTTGAAAAAGAGATAATTTATAAACATTGAAAGAAAAAAAAGACAACGAGCAAAGAGTATGAGAAGAGGAGAAGACAGACAAGCAATTGTGTTGAAAGATTGTAAATGTAAATATGTTCCATTTTTGCTAAAATTTTAGTACGGTGATCTGTGCCTGGTAAATTTTATTTTGATATCAATATTTTTATTTTTTTTTTCTTTATTGTTTGGCCTATATATTCATTGGTGGATTTATTGCGTTGATATCCACCTACTTATGAAGATTAAATATTTGTTGATCCATGCTGGTTCAGGGAAAACTTATGGTATACCCATTAATTTTTTATCAACGAAAGATTTCACTAGACTAGATCTTGTAGATTTTTCCATTTCATTGAGAGATTTTTCATGTTAAAATTTTGGTACTCTCTAATATTATTTATCTATTTCATGCATGTGGATATTTTCATAGCATTATCTGTTACTTGTTTGAAATTTCTTGTAGAGATTATTTTAATTGCACAGGTGAAAAGGGGATCTAGTTTGCTTGCGTTTGTTTGAGTATTATTTGTTATCTTTACCCAAAAATTGGTATCAAAACTCACTGGTTAGAGTTTTGGTTAGTACATTTAAAATAAGTGAAGGTGATGTTTCCATAACTATGATAAAATTAGACTCTATAAAGTACTCTATTTGAAAATCTTGAATGGAATACTTGTTATTTTGTAAAGACTTGTGTGATCCTATTGAGCCTGATGGTACTAAAGCTACAGATAAATTTAATGAAGAGTGGAAGAAAATAAATAGAAAACTATTAGTACGATCAAACACTAGGTAGACCAGAGCTTTCATCATTATGTAACTAGTGAAACTAGTACCCATGGCCTATGGAAGACATTGAGAGGAAATGTTTGAGTCTAAAAATGCACAAAACAAGGTATTCATGTTTTAGAAATTGGTAAATTTAAAATACAAGAATGTTTCATCAGTGTAAACACTCAATTATATTTGAGGCTCGTTTTTAAAATTAATTAGTGGATATACCATAATTTAAATAAATATTAAGATCAATAAACAGAAGTCAGAAATAGAAAATAGAAAAACAGACAATCGAATGAATAAAATACAGAGAATCAAATAAATAAAAATAAGCAAAAATAAAATAAAATACAAAAGAGGATATAAAACATAAAAAAATAAAAAAATAAAGAAAATTTGAAGATAATAGTTTAAAATAAAAAATAATAATACGGAAAAAGGGGAGGAAAAATTTTAAATAGAATTAAAAAAATAGAGTAATAATAAATATATAAAATGAAAGTATAAAAGAAAAAAGAATAAAAACAAAAAAAAATAGAAAATAGAAATAAATAATAATAATAATAATAAATTAAAGAAAAATAATAAGAATGAAAAATAAGAAAAAAGGAAATGGAAAAATAAAAAAGTAGTAGAGAATAAATAAAATAGAAAAGTAAAATGAAAAAATAAAAACAAGAAAAAAAAAATTAAAACAGAAAACGAACTAAAACGGAAAAACAGAAAAATGAAGAAGGGAATGAAAAACGAAATATAAAAAGAGAAAAGGCATGCATGGAAAGGGGTTTTTTTTTCTTTTTGGGGGGTCTCTTCTGGAACTGGCGTAAGTGACGTAAGATTTGAAGAAATTCACCAAGAATTTCTCCACTCAAGCCACATCAATTTCCATAAGAGCAAGAGAAAAATCTTGAAGATTGGATATTCAACAATAATTTCTTTCAGGTTTGTAATCTTTTCTTAAACTTCGGGTAGAACAATGATATTTTTTGTGCATTGCTCCATTCAAACGCATATGTTTCTGTAGTTAAAGTGAATCTTGAATCACATGATAGAATTTTTCGTCGATAATCACTGCATCTATACTCACATGGCATAAGAGTCAGGCAGAGGACAAGTCCTTTAAATGACTTAGATCTAGTGTCATTATCATCTTGTATAAGCTTCAGAATCACCGTCGTTTTATCCAAGAATTCACATAAACACGTGGTCCGGCCGTAGCCAAGATGCAAGAGGCCAATGAGTGATTCCATGACAAGCATCGCTCAAGAAAGAGGTCATTTCTATAGTTTTATTGCTTGCTGAAAATTGTGCAGTGATTAGGTTAGGTGTTTTATATTCCATTAAAATTTCCTCCAAAGAAACGTCTTCAAACAATCAAGGGAGAATCCTTAAGTTAGGTACCTTGGTCGATGCTCAACTAAATCCATATCCTTGCATGCAATGAGTCGTCACTTGAGAGTATGAAAGAATAGCCACCAGACACAAAATTGATCTTGATAGATTGTGCAAGTGCTACCTATACAGAAGCCTTATAAGGAGTTGTTGAAGCGAAGTGCATTGACTTGTAGAGTATGCGGTTCCCTATGGATACGCCAATAATTCTAAGACCCAAAGGTCATGACCATCATGATTGTTGGCTGGTCACCATTCAAGGAGCTCTAAGTGCCCCCGAATCCATCAAGCAGCGTAACCTCGTTTACCACCTTTAAGGTAGACCCTATCTTGGTGGTTTCCAACTCCTATCAGGTGAAGTTTCCTCCCTCGATCAAGAAAGAACCCCATGTATCGCTCACTGCTAGAAGGTTGATGGTATATAAGCCAAATTCATGTTCAGTTTGGAGGATCATATGGAGACCTCATGCGCATACGAGTTCAAGCAAATCCTGAGGCTACTGCAGTTCTGATCCTAAGTCATTGGCCATGGGTGTTCCGAGTGGCACGAAATCTTGCAGACCGAGATATGATGACTGATGCAAATGGAAGTGCATTACCCACCAAAAAGTAACACTGGGCACCCACCCATTCGACTAGGAGTGCATTTGATATTTTTTTCTACTCCTACTAAGTGCAACCAGCCATGGAAATTCGCTCCGCAAGATGCAGCACTTTCGTAGGACTTGGTTTCAAGGAATTTGTGGTCTTTAGAAACTATGGAGCATGCCTATGCTCCGCATTCTAACGTCATTTGAAGCAAGCTAGCCGTTGCACCCAAGCTTTTCATGGTTCCCCACCAGCACCATATTCCACAGGTAGGCATGGTGGTAAATAACGCTCGATATCAAATTCAACGATGGGAGACTATCTACTCGTTGCATAACGCCATTATTGAAGCCGAAAGGGAGTATTTGGCCTTCTTCTTAGGAACTGAATTCCTTAAACCGGTGAGCACATTTTGCTATAGAATTTTTTATGCTTGTGGTGGTAGCAGGTCATGCAGAAAATAACGAAACGAGTCTCATGCAAGTCCCATGCATCTTTCATGCAATTCAAATACCCAAAGCTAGCTTTAAATGTTAATGGGAGCGCTTGAATCTCAATCAGCAGCGTGGTCTAGCAGTTAAGCATGTTGTCTTTGCCGTCCAGGCCTTGAGTTTAATTCCTGCACACTACAATTTTAATTTCAAAATCGTTCCATGGGTTAAACATGCTTTAAAATTAATCCAACGTGCTACACACTCAACCAAACGCTTAGCCTAGTGGTTGGAGCATTACCAGGACCGATTTTCCTTTTAAACCAGCGAGCCACTTGTCAAGCCGCAAGCCGAATGAGCCATCCAACAAGTCGCCAACAAAATTCTTCCAAGCCAGCTTATCCCAAATGAGCCATCGAGCTGTGAGCCACTAAAAGAGTTCTTCCAAGCCAGCCCATTCAATTAGACCATGCATTCCATATCCTTTTCATTTTTTTTCTTCTTCTTTTCTTTTTCTTGCTTCTTTGCAAACTCAAAACTAAGTACCAATTAACTCAAATTCACTTTCCCAAAAATTAATTCAATCCAATTAAATTAAACCCAAAATCCATCTCAAATAAAATCAAAGTCATTCTTAAATCAAATTTTTTCCAAATCTAGATCAAGTTTGGCCTTTCTTCTCAAGTTTCATCAAGTTCTTTTTAGATTTCTAAATCCCAACCTATTTCATTTTTCTCAATTCCAAAAATTCTTTTGAAAATTCAAATCAAGTTTATTTCACTCCAATCCGTTTCCTTGATCCTGAATCAAGTTTCAATCCAATTCTTCAAATTCAAAAATAAATATTTTTCTTCCTTCTATTTTAAATCAAGTCAATTAAATTAAATTCTAGGTTTCACGCAATGAACCCTAAGCATGAACTGGTAGCTTTTCTGTTGTTCGATGTTTAGGAATTCATATGGGTCCCAGTGCAGCCGTAGTTGTCTTGGACCCTATGCATATGTGGACTAAGAATCTTTTTTGTAAATAATTTCAAGAAAAAATTTATTTTGGAATCCCTAGTCTCACGCAATGAACCCTAAGCACGAACTAGTAGCTTTTTCTGTTGTTCGATGTTTAGGAATTCGTATGGATCCCAGTGCAGCCGTAGTTGTCTTGGATCCTGTGCATATGTGGACTAAGAATTTTCTTTAATACATTTTCAAGATACTCTGCTCATTTTCAAACACTCTGAAGGTCAAGCCTTCAAAAATAAGAACTACGTAAGCCTTGAGTTTCCCATTGCACCGGGAAATACGTAGGAGCAGGATCAAGTCCTGTCATGCTAACCTCCATCAATTTATTTATTTTCACTCTAATTAAAGGGATCAAACAATTTTCAAGTAAATCACACGCTCAGTTTAAGGGTACAGTTTCTTCGGAACGGGCGAGTAAGGTGCCTAACACCTTCCCTATTCGTAACCGACTCCCGAACCTAAATCTCTTCCTCGAGTTAGGGTTTTTCCAAGTATTTTCCCTTAAATAAAAATTTGATGGCAACTCCATATAAATCAATAAAATTCCTATTTTCGAGTTTTAGCGAGTTCGTCGTATCGTCAGAATTAGTGTTGCGACAATCAGTGGCTAAGCATATGAATAGTTTTTAAAATATTATGAACTAGTTAAACACTATTGAGACTGTGTTAAATGATAAGTTGCTTACATTGATGTTGCTTAGCTCAATTATAGATAGTTGGAAAACACTGACAGTATCTCTAAATAACTCTACCTCTAATAGAAAAATAATCATTAGCATGATAAAGGATAGTTTTCTAAATGAAGAAACCAGGGGGATGGGACATGGTTATGCTAACTCATCGACTCTCACTAAATCTTTGATTATGGAGTCATAGGGAAAAAGTCAATATAGAAATTTTCATAAACTTGATGATCATAGTAAGTCAAGATCCGGGAAAGACATTAGGTTCTTCCAATGCAACAAAATGGGACACATGAAGAAAGAATGTGGATTGCTTAAGCGAGAGAAATCAAGGGAAAAGGGTAATAATAAGAGAAAAGATAAAGGCATCATTGCAGTTGTATCTAATGGTGAAGTTGTCATTGTTTATGATGATAATTCTATTAAGATTATGAATGAATTATTGATTTTACTTCCTTATTTCATGTCATAAATCATTATGAGTATTTACATCCTACATTGCTGGAGATTTTGGACAAGTGAAGACGAGAAATCAAGGGGTAAGCAAGATTATTAGCATTGGAGAAATTTGATTAGAGACTAATATCGGATGCGAGTTGCACTTGAAAAATAGCAAGCATGTTCCTGATATATGTCTTATCTTGATTTTAATATAGGCACTTGATGAAGATGGTTACCATAATACTTTTGGTGATGGTAAATGAAAGTTCACCAAAGGGAATTTGATTATAGCAAAGGGAGTAAAGAAAAATACTCTTTATTGGACATTGATGAAATTGTCTACACCTCAAGTGAATGTAATTACAAATTTCTTTATAGAGTTATGGCATAAGTGTCTTGATCACTTGAGTGAGAAATGACTTAACATTCTTTCCAAATAGAGCTTTCTTCTAGTTAGAGATACAACTCTTAAAACTTGCTATCATTGTCTTTTTGGTAAAAATAATAAAGTTTCTTTTCGCACTTACCCTCGTTATAGGAGGCAATATATCTTGAATTTAGTTCACACTAATGTTTTCACTATGAATGCCAAATCCCTTAGTGGTTACTCTTATTTTGTTACATTTATTAATGATCACTCTAGAAAAGTATGGACTATTATTTTAAAATCCAAAGATCAAGTACTTGAAACCTTGAGACACTTCCATGCTAATGTTGCAATAGAAACAGGTAGACTGTTGAAATGTGTTAGAGCAAACAACAATGGTAAATATTAGGGTTCGTTTAAGCATTACTATAAGAATCATGGAATCAAGCTTCAAAAAACAGTTTCAAAGACCTCATAATATAATGAGGTTGTAGAAAGAATGAACCACATAATTAATGATAGAATTATATGCATGCTCTTTCACGCCAAATTGCTTAAAGCCTTCTAGGGTGAGGTAATAAGAATTACAGTAAATTTAATCAACCTTTCTCCTTCAGTTCCTCTCAATGGTGATGTTCCTGAGAGGGTGTGGAAAGAGAAAGATGTCTCATACAATCACTTGTGGGTGTTTGGTTGTAATGAATTTGTTGATATTCCTATAAATGAAAGGACCAAGCTTGATGGTAATTCTAAACAGTGTATCTTCTTGGGTTATGGCCGTAAAGATTTTGGTCACAAGTTTTGGGATCTAGTTGATAAGAAAATTATTAAAGTTGAGATGTTTTTCTTGAAGAACGGACCATTGAAGATATTGATAAGAATGAGAAGTAGAAATAAGTTGTTTGTGGGTATATTGATGTTAAGCCAGAACCTCGTACTAAGGTTACTAATAACAGGGAGATATAAATGCAAAAGTAAAGAATACAGTTGATGATCCTAAGCCCTAGATTAATGAATTTTATTAATCTAAGTCCTTTAGAACCATCTCTACAACCTCAAGTGAGAAGATCTACTAGAGAGCGTCATCTTCCAAAAAAAAAAATCCTCCATATGAATATGCATTACTCACTGATAGGGGAGAGCCAAAAAGCTATGAAAAAGTTATGTCACATAAGTAGAAACATAAATGGTACAAAGCCATGCAAAAAGAGATGAAATCCTTACATTAGAATCACATATTAATGAAGTTGCTTGATGGATGTTCAGGTTGAAATTAGGAGATAATTCCTCACAACCAAGGTACAAGATAATGTTGGTTGTAAAAAGCTTCAATCAAAAGAAAGACATCAACTCTGAATAAATTTTTTCATCTGTGGTTAGAATGTCTTCAATCCAAGTTATGCTTAGCTTAATAGTTAGTTTGAACATAGAGGTTGAGCAACTTGATATGAAGACAACATTCCTCCATGGTGACTTGGAGGAGAAAGTTTATATGGAGCAACTTGAAGGATTCACGGTCAAAAGTAAAGAGAAGCTTGTCAGCAAGTTAAAGAAGAACTTGTGCAAGCTCAAACAAGCTCCAAGGAAAAGGTATAAGACATTTGATTCCTTCATGATAAATCACGGGTAAAGTAAAACATCTTTTAATTGTTGTATGTTTATGAAGAAAGTTTCTAATGGAAAATTTATTATTCTCTTACTTTATGTCAACGACATATTGATTGTTGGTCATGACATGAAAGAGATTGAGAATCTCAAAAGGAAGTTGAATAAGTCCTTTGCAATAAAGGATTTGGGTCCTACAAAGTAAATTCATGGCATGAGGATTATTTGTGATAGGAAGAATGGTAAATTATGGTTATCACAACAAAGGTACATTGAGAAGGCATTGAAGAGATTCGATATGGAAAATTACAAAGCAGTTAGTACTCCACTTGTAGGTCACTTTAAATTGAGAACTAATTAATATCCTACAAGTGAGTAAGATAAAGAAGAAATGTAGAAAACTTTATATGCATCTACAGTTGGAAGTTTGATATGTGTGATGGCATGCACAAGGCTGAATATTGTTCATGTTGTTGGCTTAGTCAGTTGATTTCTCTCTAATCCTTGTAAAGAGAATTGGCAACCTGCGAAATGGATACCCAGGTATCTTAGAGGCACTTCTAGAGTTTGTTTATGCTTTGGAAATGAGAAACCTATGTTGGATGGTTACACAGATGCAGATATGATTGATGATGTGGATTCCCAAAAGTTTATTTTTGGATGCATGATGATTTTTGCAGGGAGAGCAGTGTCATGGTAATCCCAACTACAAAAATGTGTAGCTCTGTCTTTTATAAAGACAAAATATATTTTTATTACAAAATTTACTAAAGGAACTTTTATGGATGCCAAAATTCCTACAAAAGTTGGATCTCTCCCAAAAGAAGTATATCTTGTATTGTGCTAGTCTGTTGAATTCATCTTAGCAAGAACTCAACCTTTCATTCAAGGTCAAAGCATATTGAACTACTGATGTGAACCTTAATACCACTTTGCATGATCAAGTTCACCTAGAAAAAGATGTAACTCGGAGAGAAGGTTCATTGAAAAAAGGAAGGTTAAAAAAAATAAAAAAATAGGGGTTTGGAATCCACGTAAATGCACTTTCAAGAAAAAGCGGCAAATATGATCGTGATTTTTATGGACGCAAATCAAGAAGATCTCTACGAAAGGACTTTTAAGAAGATATTTTATTTATTTTATTAGATTTAGTTTTCAATTGTTAGGATTAATTATTTGACTCAGATTTGTTAAGATTTAAGTAGGATTATGTTAAATATTTGAATTATGTTATAGATAGATGCTACTAGAGTTTAGTTATGATTTCCTTTTATTAGTAATTGCACAAGTATAAATAACTTTTCTATGAGCAATGGATGACAAATTATTGATGAATAATAGTATTTTCTCTTTGAGAGTTTTTCATCTCTGTGTGTGAGTTGATTCCCTAGGTTCTTGGGCAAAGAACTACCCTTGATAACGTTGGTTATTCCGACAAGTCGCGGTTTGTGTCAGGTTTCTTATCTTTTATTATCCTGATTCTCAAGATGTTTTATTATCGTTTCTGCATTCTGATTCATTCATGTAGGGTGAATCATATCAAGTACGATATCATTGAATACAATATGCATTAGAGATAAAGCAACTATCATTATATAAAGTCTATAATGGTGATAATGGTTCAGATATGATGACGAAGACCTTACCTATGGAAAAGTTTTCTACTTGTAGGAAGAAAGTAGGTTATGACTATGACCCCACTTGAATCGTGAGGGGGAGAAATGTCACGTGGGTCACCAAAGCAAGTGGGCCTATGTTGATATTTGTTTAAATAAAAGAAAAAAAAGAAGGCAAAAAATGAAAGGCGTACAAAGGAAGTCAAAACCAAAGAAAAAGAGAATTTGAAAAAGTTGAAAAAAAAAGGCAACATGTAGCAAGCACAATGAGAGGAGGAGACGAACAAGCAACTATGTTGGAAGATTGAGAGTGTAAATGTGCTCCATTTTTTCTAAAATTTTTGTATGATGATCCCTCCATTGTGAGATTTATTTTGGATACAAAATAAAAATTCTCATAAATAGAGATGAAAATAGTTCAAGTCAACTTAAACTTTAAGTGTTCAACCCTAGACAGTTTAAAAATTTTGAGATATGAGTTTAGGTGTTTTACTTGTCATGGACTTTTTTTTGTTACCAAGATCTGACCTATTTTAAAGGTTATTAGGTTTACAAGTCTGTTTAAAAGTCAACAATATAAAAAGATCAATATATATGTTTAAAGCTTATATAAATGATTGATTAAAAAGACTTGTAAATATATATATATATATATATATATATATATATATATATAGCCACATACAAATAATTTAAAAGGCTCACAAAATTAAAACCTTTTATAAAAATATATTTTAATAACATTTTTTTTCGTATCAGTATTACTTGTACAAAAAGAATCAACAATTTCATTACTTTCAAATTAAGAAGACATTTGGAAGACCTACATTATTATAAATTAAAATTTTTAGAGCATTTATATTGAACATTAACTATATACAAATATAATAACATATAAAACGAGGCCACCATAAGTTTAATTATGATAGATAAACAACACTTATAAAATGAGGACGAGGTGGGTGAAAATTAAAGATGATATCCAGATAAAAAAAGGGTAGAAAATAAAAATTTTCATAAATAGAGATGGAAATAGTATAAGTTAACTTAGATTTCGAGTGTTCAACCTTGTACAGTTTAAAAATTTTGAGATATGAATTTAAATATTTTACTTGTCATAGACTTTTTTTGTTACCAAGGTTTAACCTGTTTTAAAGTTGATTAGGTTTACAAGTCTGTTTAAAAGTAAACAATACAAAAAGATCAATATATATGTTAAAAATTTGTATAAATGATTGGTTTAAAAGATTTATATATATATATATATATTCATATACAAATAATTTAAAAGGCTCACAAACTTAAAATCTTTTATAAAAGTATATTTTAATAACATTTTTTTTAGAATTTCCAAACTAGTCCGTACCAATATCATATCACCGGTAGAAGAAAAATCAATAGTTTCATTACTTTCAAATCAAGAAGACATTTGAAAGACCTATGTCATTATAAATTAAAATTTTTAAAACATGTATATTGAACATTAATTATATACAAATATAATAACATATAAAAAAATATAACACATGTACGTATAAATAAGTTTATATATACATAAAATTAAAGTAAAATATATAGAAATTATTTTAAAATTAGAGTAACATACACAATATTTATAATAAATATTGATTAAATTTAATATCAAAGAAAATTTTATAGTTATCTATTTTAGAATATTATATTAGGTGATGTGTCAGCTATGACAAAATCACTTCAAAATTAAGGTTGAGTGAAAGTAGACCACCTGAACTATATTTTTTTTTAATTAAAATATATGAAGTGGAGCTTTGAAATTGTGAAAGTAAACAAAGATAAGTAACAAAATGTTCTATTTTGAAGGTAAGAAGAAAGTTAATTGGTTTTATTTAAAGTTAAAAATTAAAAAATATATTTTTTAACAAATTATATAAATATAATATATTAAAATAAATATATTAAATATAAATATATAATATATAAAAATAAATAAACCTCTAAATAGATTAATTAAAATTTTTTATAAATTTAAATTTAATTTATTTATTTAAAAAAATTAATAAATTTAAACCTATCTATTTATTAAATAGATTAAATTAAATTAAATTTTAACCGATATATATCATACATTTCTATTGAACTATATATCTCATTTTCATTTCTCCTTATAAAAGGTAAAAAAAATTTAACTAATATAATTATAAAATTAAAAAAATAAATGACAGACCCTTAAACTGATAAGTATGGACGTAAATGGCCCAATGATAAAAATACAAAGATTGTTTAAGATTCCTTTTTCCCATTACGAACGAAAGAAAAAAAAAAGGAATTTGCAAGATTGCCGTGTGATAACCTGCTTTCTAGTTTTAGATCCGATAGCTTGCTTTTAACTTTTAAGTGGTCAATTTTAGATATTGTAATAAAAATTGAATTTAACTGATTGATTCAGATTAAAAATAGGCAAGCTTTTGAATTGTTCGAATCATAAATTTATTTTAACAAAATAATTTACAGCAAACTCATAAAATTAATTTATATATAAAATAATATTATTTTAATTATTTTTATAAAAAATTAAATTTAATATATTTTTTATATTATAAAAAATATAAGGTTTAAATTTAAAACCTTCATATAAAATTACTCTAATTTTTAATTTTGACCAATTTTAATGGTTTATATTTTATTTAAATTTATAGGTATAATTTAAATTTAAAAATTTTAAATGATATATAATTTTATATTATTTAAATCATAATATTAATATATTTATAATATTATATTTATACTTTTTTATATATTATAACTATATATAAACTCATAAAATGAATAAAAAATTAATTTATATTTCAAACCTTGATTTTAGAATTTAGGTTGGATGCATAGGTTTGGGCCAAGTAACGATATTGGGCTAAGCCCAATACGAGAGAGAGGGACCAATACCAACTCCTTACTCTGCCTCCAACTCAAAAATAAAGTAAAGGGAAGTAGCATAGCACTAACAGCAGCATTAACATTACCATCTGATCTTGGAAAAACATTGCTTTACGAAATCCAAGTGCCGTCTTTTCCTTCCTATGTTGTTCCACCCAAGGCCCTTGTCACTCCAAACGTTACTTAAACGTGGCTTCACCCCCACTCTGAAACCCATCAACAGCTTCATCGTCTTCCTCTTCCACCTTCACAAGTTCGACCTAATCATCCACTTCTTCTCCCAATTGAACACCAACAAGGTCCCCATCAACAATAAAACACACTCAATTCTCACATGGGCACTCCTCAAATCCCACAGATTCGAAGAAGCGGAACAATTCATGAACACTCACACGTCCATCACCCACTCCTTCATGTGGGACACCCTCATCCAAGGTCTCCAAGACCCCGAGAGGGCACTCTCCATTTTGCAACGTTGCATAAGGGGCCGTGGTGTGTTACCCTCTTCCTTCACTTTCTGTTCCATCATTCACAAATTGAGCTCAAAGGGTCTCATGGGCAAGGCCATTGAGGTGTTGGAGTTGATGGCTGAGGATAGAGTTAAGTACCCTTTTGATGATTTTGTGTGCAGTTCTGTGATTTCTGGGTTTTGCAAGATTGGGAAACCTGAACTTGCGTTAGGGTTCTTCCAGAATGCAACTGGTTTGGGCCTGTTGAGGCCCAATGCTGTGACTTGCACGACTCTTGTGTGTGCTCTTTGTAAATTGGGAAGGGTTGATGAAGTGTGTGGTTTGGTTAAGTGGATGGAGAAGGAAGGGTTGGGTTTGGATGTTGTTTTATATAGTGCTTGGGCTTGTGGGTATGTTAAAGAGAAGGTTTTGGTGGAGGTTTTTAGGAGGATGAGGGAAATGGTGGAGAAGGGAATTGATCATGATATTGTGAGTTATACCATAGTCATAGATGGGTTTTCCAAGTTAGGTGATGTGGAAAAGTCTTTTACTTTCTTGGCCAAGATGATAAAAGAAGGACACAAACCTAATAAGGTCACATTTAGTGCTATCATGTCTGCTTATTGTAAGAAGGGTAAAGTGGAGGAAGCGTTTGCTGTTTTTAAGAGCATGAAAGATTTGGGAATTGAACTGGACGAGTTTGTGTTTGTAATTTTGATTGATGGGTATGGTCGGAGAGGAGATTTCGATAATGTGTTTCATCTGTTTGATGAAATGGAAAAGAGTGGGATTAGTCCTAGTGTTGTTACATTTAATGCTGTTATAAATGGTTTATCCAAGTATGGGAGGACATCTGAGGCAGATGAGTTCTCAAAAAATGTTGCTGCAGATGTCATTACATACAGCACATTGTTGCATGGGTATACTAAAGAAGAGAACATTCTGGGGATGTTGCAAACAAAGAGGCGACTAGAAGAAGCTGGAATCGCTATGGATGTTGTGATGTGTAATGTGCTGATCAAAGCACTGTTTATGATGGGGGCTTTTGACGACATTTATGCACTTTACAAAGGAATGCCGGAAATGGATCTGGTTCCAAATTCTGTGACTTACTGCACAATGATTGATGGTTATTGCAAGGTAGGTAGAATTGACGAGGCACTTGAGATATTTGATGAATTTAGAAAGGCTTCAATCTCTTCAGATGCATGCTACAATAGTATTATTAATGGTCTTTGCAAGAAGGGTATGGCAGAAATGGCCACTGAGGCCTTACTTGAACTCTGTCATAAAGGTCTTGAGTTGGATATAGGTACATATAGGGTGTTAATGAAGACAATATTTAAAGAAAACAATACAAAAGAGGTTTTAGATTTAATTTACAGAATGGAAAGTTTGGGACCAGACATATATAATGATGTATGTAATGATTCCATCTTTTTATTATGTCAAAGAGGATTACTTAATGATGCAAACCAATTGTATATGATGATGAAAAGGAAAGTCTTATCTGTCACAAGCAAGTCTTATTATTTGATTTTGAGAGGGCATCTTAATAATGGGAATAGGGAGCAAATTTTGCCCCTTTTGAATAGCTTCCTGAAAGAATACGGTCTAGTTGAACCAATGGTACCAAAGATACTTGCATGCTACCTCTGTCTGAAAGATGTCAATAGTGCCATTCGATTTCTTGAGAAAACAGTGGATCACTCTCCAGCGATCACTTTTCCTGACTCTATTCTCAATATTCTCATAAAGGAGGGTAGAGCTCTAGATGCATATAAGCTTGTCATGGAGACTCAAGATAATTTATCAGTCATGTATGTTGATTATGCCATTGTGATTGATGGCTTGTGCAAGGGAGGCTATCTCGATAAAGCATTGGATCTTTGTGCCTTTGTTGAAAAAAAGGGGATGATTTTGAATATAGTCATATATAATTCAATAATAAATTGCTTATGCCATGAGGGACGTCTTGTTGAAGCATTTCGACTATTTGATTCTTTAGAGAAACTTAATTTGGTGCCCTCTGAAATAACTTATGCCACATTAATTTATGCTCTATGTAGGGAGGGATTTCTGCCAGATGCAGAGCGTTTTTTCAGGAAAATGATCTTCAATGGATTTCAACCAAAAATACAAGTTTACAATTCATTACTAGAGGGTATTTGTAAGTTTGGTCAATTAGACAAGGCATTTGAGCTTCTAAATGATATGGAAACAAAATGTATTGAGCTTGACAGTCTGACTGTTAGTGCTGCAATTAATTGCTATTGCCAGAAGGGTGAAATGGAAGGAGCCCTTGAATTCTATTATAAGTTCAAGAGGAAGGGCATATCTCCTGATTTTTTGGGGTTCTTGTATTTGATAAGAGGTCTATGTGCCAAGGGAAGGATGGAAGAAACCAGGAGCATCTTGAGAGAAATGCTCCAGTCCATGAACATAGCAGAGTTAATTAACATAGTCAACAAGGAGGTTGATACTGAGTCAATGAGTGATTTTCTTGCCACTTTGTGTGAGCAAGGAAGGATTCAAGAAGCAGTTACAGTTCTCAATGAAATTGCATGTATGCTTTTTCCTGTCCTAAGGTTGTCCACTTATAATCAAGGATTCCATAAACAGCAGATTTATGAATGGAAGGATTTTGTTTCAAAATCTTCTAGCATTCTACCTTCTTGCCAAAGTGTTTTGAATTTTGAAGCTTGTTATGACAAAGATGGAAGGAATCTTTCAACAGATAATGGTAATTATATGACAAGATCCCACGTGCATGGTTTTGACTTCTATTATTCTAGAATTGCTGCACTTTGTGCTAAAGGGGAGCTGCAGAAAGCTAATCAATCAGTAAAGGAAATGCTTTCTGACCTGACTGAGTCTATGAACTGAACATGTGGGATAAAAAGGAAAATGATTTCTTGTAATGTCAAAACTTGTCTCCCTGTTGTGCCAGCAAAAAGAGCACACAGATGACACCTGAAGGTAAAAACCTTCCTTATAATTTTCTGATGTGTATATACATATATAATCATTTACTATCCTTTTGGTACTCACACTTAGTGTAATGAAACTAGTCAAATCAGAATGGTGCTTTGAAATATTGCCTGAAAGATTAATGTCACCATATTTATTTAGTATATAAATTCATAACTTCTTTATCAGATAATTTCAGCATCCCTTTCATAACTATATTATTTTCATTTCATTTTTATATCAAATCCATTGCCTTCTACTTTATTAAATTTATTCTAAGTCCTAGTGTCTGTTGGCTTATGCGCTTTTTCCTCTTTGTCTTCCAATTTTATCTTGTTAATCTTTGTGTGGCTGTGCTATTCCCACTCCCTGCTGTTAGTAGATATTGGGGTTATTAGTCTTATTGTCTGAAGGCTTGGGTCTAAACTAATAGTACTAGTACTTGATCTGTTGAACTAATTTTATTAGTAAAAATAGGATTATTATATTAGAGTATTGTAATTAGTTGCTATCAGAAGCTGTGCTGTTTTCCTTCTTTCCTAATCTGAAGCTTAAAGCATTCCATCCACAATGACCTATGTGTTCATGCTTCCATTAGACTAGTTTATGGAACACAATGTACTCCTTTTCTGTTTTTCCTCAAAGGCCTAAACCCTTTTTTTCATCTATACATAATCAGTAATATATGTGTATTTAAAAAAAAAATAGAAAAATTTCTCGGCCATGTTCAATCTTCTGCACAGCCAAGGCCAAGGGGTGGATGCTGTTTGAACTTAATCAGGCAACCCTGAGGTGGTGTTGCCAGTGAAGATGAGGCTGGCAGTGGTCTTTTTCTTTTTTCTTTCCTCCTTGACCCAAAAGGCTAAAACCTATAATTCTTAATACCCACTACGACATAAATTATTAAGTTCTCTAATTTTAATTGTGATTTCAACCAAACAAACGAAGATGATTTTCTAACCATCTATTTGTCTTGTTGCTTTAATCACCAATCTGAAAAGGACAACTATCTAAAATGGCTGTAAAAGCTAGTCTAAAATACATTGTAGAAATAATGATAACTTGTGATTTTTAACCTTATCATAAAATTTTGTTTCAAGCATGAGACACTGATATTTTATTCAGGGTGTTGGGAAAGATATCATGACCTTTAGGTCTTTTGTCTGTTTTTACAATTTACATTTGATATTTCCATTTTATTTATTTGTGCCTTGGGTTCAAGTCACAGAACTGAATATTCTCATAGAAGCTGGTGCTATATCTGAAGACTGATGAGAACTGACATCCATGATGGAGAATTCAAGTTATTGATTGAAAGATACAGCTGCAACAGTTGGAACAGAATCATCTCAAACTCTGGATCCTGTATGAAAAAGGCAATTATATACTTTGGTTAATAAGTAGCAAGATTGTATTTTTGTTCCAATATGTAACTGCTGACTGTCATTGCTAAACTCCACTCTCCTGTCTGCAGTTTCTAAAGTGACTATTGATGAACCTGTTGGACTCAGCACCGAGCCATTATAGGATCTGCTATTGTAGAAATGGTAAATATACATAACCTTTCACCTTTGTATCATTTAATTTGGGTTTGTTGCTTAAATTATAAGCTTTTCCCCATACAGGGCTTCAGCTACAGCATTAATTTTGGCAAAGTGCATCTTGAAGGTACAATTCAACCTTTAATATATTTTTAGTTATTCCTATTTAGTTGTAGCTTTGATTTAGTCGTAATAAATTGTACAATGGTTTTATTTTTTTTGGGTTTATCAAACTATATGAAGACTTTACTAACACTGGATAGGTGATGAAATTTGTTTTGTACTCTATTTGTTCTGCTTTCAATTATATGTGGTTCTCATCTGTTATTAAGCCAATATATGCTGATATGTGCTGGCAAAACTAGTACTTCTATTTAAAAAACTGGAAATATTTTTTAGGCTCTAAATGAGCATAGTGAAACACTTTTCTTTAAATTATTTGTGCGAACTAATTCCTTAAGTAGAAGACAACTGCTTTTCTGTGGTAAATCAGTAAATGTTATTATTATTGTGTCATGATTGCATTTTCTGTTCAACTGTTATTTATCGGGCACCTTTATTTGTACCATAAATGATATGGACTCAAGAATTGTAACATCTCCGTACTTTCCAAAGAAATGTAATAAAATAGGCTTTATTAAACATAAAAGAAAGAAATAGAATTTTATGAATTAGGAAAGGTGTAAAAGGAAACCAAGATACTAGGAAAAATTAAAGAAAGCATGTTGTGTACTCATCATCCAGACTGTTTTTCATAATCTCAAAAATTGCACCTCATACTTTTTTTACTTTCATAAAGTTTGAATTTATGGAAAAAAAGTATAATCTGCATTTTGATGAGGGAAAATGGTCACCCTGAACTGTACTTTCCAGAAAATTATGAAATCCAACACTGAATTTCCTGAAGTTTAATGGACAGTCATTTCTCTTTGTGGAATCTAACTATGTTGTTTCCAATGCCTACTGAATTGTTGTTTCCTTCTACTTTTCATTAACTACAAAATTCTGGTTGTGATTATACTTGCTAGCTATACTTGTTGATTTCTAGTTATTTCATATGTTGTTTTAATAACCTTGAATCTGGAGGTTTCTTGAATTGGTGGAAATAAACCTCTGGCCAAAATTACTAGTAGTCCTGTGTCGGTTTATCTTAGTAAATTGCTTGGGTCTTTTATATGATTCTGAGAATTTTTGACATTTTTAGGTCTTCTTAATTGTTTCATTATTATTTTCAATTGATTGGCAAGTTAGCTGGTAGGCGCAAGCACATAGTTGTCAATTTTGTATAGTGACCAGGCCCAAAAACAGTATAGTGAAATGAGTGTTATTTTTTTTTTTATAGAATATATGTATATATATATATATATATATATATATATAGATAGATAGATAGATAGATAGATAGATAGATAGATAGATAGATATGCATAATTACATATATAATGCTCAAAGAAGTACTCAAATTTATATTCATAGCATATGCATAACTATCAACAAAAAATCATAGGTCTGGTCTTGTGAGTCTGTCTCTGTCCTTGAGATGAAGCCATCATTTGCCGTCCACTCTTGCAAAGAAGAAGCAACAAAGACCAGAATAGAGACATACAAAACCACAATATAGAGAAGAAAGGAGAAGGATGTTGTTGTAAAAGAGATAGGTGGCTCCATTGGAACAAAGAAGGAGATCAGAACAGAGACAAGAGAAAGGAGAGAAAGTTGAACAGAGAAGAGAGAAGAAAAGACATGGGAAGATACTGAGGCCTGAGTTTTCCTGAAAAGGAGGAAAAGTTCTGTTTTACCCTTAAAACACTGTCATTGCAGAAATGGAATTCTCCCCATTTCTTTGTATTACAAGTTCCACATTGAGCAAAGGGAAGACCAATTAGACATATATAGTCTAAGGACATCCTTTACCCTACATGCTAGCTTTTGGAGTTGAGTTAGTAGGTTCATGTCTAATTTTCAATATGGTATCAAAGCGTACCTTAGTTTGTTAATGAGCCACCACTTCAAACTTCACGCCCAAATGTCCAGTTGTACAATCCTGGGTGTGAGGGGAGCGACCCTACAAACTAGCTTTTGGGGTTGAGTTAGACCCATGTTTAATTTTCAACATGTTATAGCATATTGTAAACAATTAAAGCACAGGGGAAAAGAAAAGCATGTACATGAGGACTTTGTACATGACACCTATTCATAACAAATTCACGTGACATTACCCAACACCTTTTAATCTTGTTATATGAAAAGCATGTGCGTCGTTAGACAAAATGCATCCACGTATCTATTAGCTGATTTCTATTTCTGTGAGACCCCTCGCAAGTTGAAGGACGGTGAATATCAACCATTCCCAACTTGGGTAAAAATTCAGAGAATGTTTGTGGTAGTCCTTTGGTAAACAAATCTGCTAGCTGGTGAGATGAGGAGATAGGAAAGAGTTTCATGAGTCCTTCACATGATTTTTCTCACACAAGATGACTTTCAAGTGTTTTGTTCGTTCATGAAAAAACAGGGTTAGCAGTGATATAGAGAGCACTTTGATTATCACAATACAGTGTGCTTGGAAGTGAACAGATCACATTCAACTCTTTGAGTAAATATGTTAGCCATTGTAATTTACATGTTGCATATGCGAGAGACCCATATTCCGCTTCAAAGGAAGATCGTGCTAGCATAGTTTGCTTCTTTGTGCGCCAAGAGATCATGGACTCACCAATAAAAAAATAGTATACGGAGAGAGACCTCCTAGTGTCAAGACACATGCCCTAGTCAACATCACTAAATCCTTGAACTTGAGTTGATGAAGATGATGGAAATAATAATCCTCGTGTTGGGCTTCCTTTCAAGTATCGTAGTACACCAATAGGAGCTTGATGATGTTGCTTAATGGGCTTGTCAAGGAATTGACTCAACTGTTATGTAGCAAACATGATATTTGGTCTGGTGTGGGTTAGATATAAAAGTTTTCTGACGAATCTTCGATAATTGGCTATATCAAAATAGGCCCCACTATTATCATAATGTAGATGATTCTATGGTTCAATAGGTACAGTTATAGGCTTGTAACCCAAGTATCTGGTTTCTTGTAGAAGGTCAATGTAATACATTTGTTGATAAAGATGAATCCCCCTGAGGTGATCGCTCCATTTCAAATCCTGGAAAGTATTTTAACGAGCCCAAATCCTTTATGTTGAATGCCTCATGTAATGTGGCCTTAATATTATGAAATTCATCCAAAGAAGTTCTAGTCAATATTACTTCATCAACATATACTAGTAGCGCTATCAATGATGTTAGTCCTTTTAACAAACAAGGAGTGAGTAGACGATGCCTGTGTGAATCCTTCTTTAAGAAGAAAATTGGTAAGACGATCATATCAGCATTGGCAGGCCTGTTAAAGCCCATATAATGAGCGCATTAAACGACAAACTTGATTTGGTTTTTGAGTTTACACCCAACGGTATCTCCATATAGACTTCTTCCAAAGTTCCATGTAGAAACACATTGTCCATATCCAGCTAATGCAAATGCCAATGTTGTGAGGCTACCAGAGTAAGGATCACCCATATAGTAGTGACCTTGGCAATAGGTGGAATATGTCTCGAAGAAATCCACCCCCTCTGTTTGACTAAAGCCCTTTGCAACATGTTGTGCTTTATAGCATTCAATTATCCCATCAGAATGTCTTTTTATCTTAAAGACTCATGTCATGCCTATGGGTTTAATCCTTGGTGGGTGATCCACAATAACCCATGTGTGATTGCATTCAAGAGCATGAACTTCATTTGCGATAGCCTTTTGCCAATGCTCATGTTTCATGGCTTTCTCATATTTCTTAGACTCTTCATTTGAATCATTACTAACAGTAAAGGCTTTATGATTGGAAAAGAGACAATTATGCTTAGCATGATGAGAAATAGGGTACTTAATGGATGATTCACGAAGAAAATCTTTGAAACATGCTGGTGGTTGTCTTTCTCGTATTGTGATGTTATGGGGTGATGATGGTGACTCATTTTGTATTTTTGCTCTTGCTAGCTGAGAATTGTTCGATTGATGCAAAAAATCCAAATCAAGAATTGGTCCATCCTCGTAATTTGTTTTATGTTGGATAAACTCAGTCTGTACCTTTTTCATAAGAAGGGGAAATGTGGACTCATGGAAAAAGATATCATGAGAAATAAGCTACCCCTTGTCTTGACGTCCAACACTATATCCTTTTATTCCATACTTACATCCCATGAACACATAATGTCATGCTCGAGGGTTGAGTTTGTCTCGATGAAGAGATTGTGTGGAGGCAAAACACAAGGATCCAAAAACCTTGAGATCACTTAAGTCAAGAATTTCTCCATGCAATCGCTCATATGGACTTGTTCCTTTCAGTACATGGGACAGAGCTCTATTAATCAAGAAGGTCGCATGCTTCATAGCATAACTCCAGTAACACTTTGGTAGCCTGTATTGTAACATGAGAGCACGACTAACAACCAATATATGTTGGTGTTTCGTTTCCACCCTTCCATTTTGTGAAGGAGTAGCACACAACTTAGTTGATGGTGAATCCCTTTAGATGCATAGAATTGAGGCATTATGAATTCTACCCCATTGTCTAATCTTAACATCTGGATTTTCTTATTAAACTGCACCTCCACCATTTCAATGAATTGTATAATATGATTTTTGGTCTCTGATTTGTGTTTCATCAATACAATTCATACAAATAGGTTGTGATCATCCAATATAGTCAAGAAAAAATGATGTCTATGAACAAAATTAACATGAAACAGTCCTCAAATATCCACATGTATTATCTAAAAGGAATTTATGGCTTGGTCATTGCTAATACGAAATAGGAGATGTTTCTGTTTAGAATACTGACAAATATTGCACGGTTTACACTCATCTCCCTTTACATATGAGTAATTATTTTTCATAATTGAAAAATGAGCATTTGATATATGCCCAAGGCAAAAATGCCAAAGTGCCGATTATGGGAATGTGTCTCTAGTTACAGCAGCTACATCTACCAAAGTTGTCTTTGGTGCTTTCAAATAGTAGAGACCATGGTGAAGCTCACCCGAACCAATCCTCTTCTTGCTCTTCCCATTCTATACATAACTGCCATGCTCATGAAATGTGAGAGAATAATGTAAGTTTTGGCATAGTTTGGATGCAGCTATCAAGTTAAAATGAAATTCTTGTATATATAAAATGTGATCAATTAGAAGTTCAGGAGAAATTTGGATTGTCCCTACATAGTTGGCTATCACACCAGCTCTATTAGGGAGTTTCACATGCAATGGTTTTATCATGTGGCATGATGAGAACCATTGTTTATGTGAGCATATGTGGTCAATTGCCCAGAATAAAAAATCCAATCACTTATGTCAAGGTTTTTTTGCACAACATAGGATGGTGGTTTTACCTGGCTCAGGTGGTTTTAAGGATCAAGAGATTACATGATTAGTGTTGGTTGGTACCACCATCTGTTTGCTTGATCAGTGCCAAAAGTGCCTGACACTGCGCTGGTGTGAAGGGAAATTGAGTTTCCTTTGATTCATCATCTTTATTGCCTATGAAATCCTCCTTCTTATCATCCTCAACATTAGAGATGGTGTTTATGGATGTACTTTCCTTAAACTTTCCATAACCTAGAGGGAATCCATTCTTCCTATAACATACTTCAATGGTATGCTTGATTCTCCCACAATGAGTGCATACCTTCCTCTGATTCTTGTTAGCAAGACTATATCCTCTCCCTTGCGCATACATGTTATTGCCATCAGTCATGTTAATGGATATTTTTTATTTTTCGTTTATACCATTTTGTCTCTCATGTTGGAGGACCAAGGAAAATACCCTGTTGAGAGCTGGAAGAGGATCCATGAGCAGAATTTGTGATCGGACTGCTGTGAAATCATCATTCAATCCAGTGAGAAAGCGGATGACATGATCCCGACATCGATATTCCTGTGCACTTCGCATGGTCGCACACACACAGGGGTGAGGACATGAACATTGAGGCATTAGTCTTCAATTCTCGAGTTCTTCCCAAAGTCTCTTTAACTCTGTGAAGAAGCTGGTCACAGATAATCCTCCCTGTTTCAGGTTATGAATCTCTTGTTGGAGCCAAAAACACGGATTGGATCGCCCTAAGCAAAATGTTGGATCAAAACGTATCAGAAACTGAATTGAGTATCCAAGAGTGTGTTAAGTTATTACACCTTTCCTAGTGTTCATAAGTTGGTCAAACTGAGTTGGTGTGGGTATAGTCCCATCATAAACTTGAACTTATTTTTAGAAACAAGTGCTCTCTTCATTCCCTGGGCCCAAGTGTGATAGTTATTACCTGTCAAAGGAATGGTTACCATTGTTGCAGATGGATTTTCATTTGGGTGAACAAAATATGGGCTGGCTTGATTTTGAGAAGGATCCATGGTTTGGGTGTGTCCGGGTTGATGAACATTACTATGAGATGATCCTGAGTTTCTAGCCATGGCTTGAGCGCAGCAGAGCTCTGATACCATATTGTAAACAATTAAAACACAAGGGAAAAAGAAAACTTAATGGAGGAAGAAGCAACTTTTCACTCACTCAGCATAACGTACATGGCCTACATTTATACTACTGTCCTACCCTGCATCAGAATACAATAAGGACATGTGTACATGATACCTATTCATGACAAATTCATGTGACACTTTGTAGTGGCACTATTGTACTGTGAGAACCCAAAGGCGACGTGACAGTCATGACAGCAAAACACTCCCTCTGGCAGATTTGTGGTTCTCTGCACTGCACCGCCATGATCATGCCAGTATCACTTGCAATGGTCAAGCAAACCACCTGTGTTACAGGTATAATCTTGGAGGCATAGGAATTAAAATAAAATTCACCATGTGATCATTATAGGAGTAGGCAGTTATGTATTCGGAATATAATGTGTAATTTGTGTGTTAATGGCTGTTATTGTAGTATTTTATTTTCTGGGATAGAGAAAGCTCTGTTGGGGTTTCTGAAACTCTGCGACATTGAGATGAATTGCTGTAATTCTGTGTGATTTAATATAATTTCTATCAAACCAGTAGTGTTCTATCATTAGCACATTAGCATGTTATAAATGAAACAAAAGTGGTTTTCTTTCTTGTCCTGGCTGATGAAAAACTGTTGATCTTGAATTTTTCTTTTTTAAATGGGCATTTTGATGAGCTTGACCCGTGAACTTCTATGGAGGAACTCACGGAAAATTTTCTCAAAAGAAATGTGTTTTGAAGCAACCCTTGAACAATGGTTTTGTGTGCTGTGATGAGAAATGTTTGACAAATAATTTAGACTATTTTGTCCATCAAATTACTTAATAAGTGGGAACATTTCTGTTCTCCCTAAACATTACATAGATTAAGCACACTTGAAATAGTGTGGCTATCTGTTACTACCAGCAGTAGAATAAGGGAGTTGCACCAATGCTAGTGAATCATCTGTTTTGTGTTGAACATTATTTTGTATGTTCTGTAACATTTTTGCCATCTGTGATTTGTTCTTCTGCTGTTATAATTTACTGCCCATGGTATACATATAGGATGGCTGCTTTCACAATACTCAAGAATACTAAAGCTGTCATAATGTTGTGTTTCCAAACAAAAGGTGATGGTACTACATGCTACTTGCTGCATAGGCTTGAATTGACCAAAGTCTTGCTCCCCTATTTATGGTGATTAAATGTAAGTATTCTCTCCCCTCTTTTCTTTCTATTCATGGTACTACAAGTATATTGAGTTGGATTTTTTTTGTTCTTTCTTGCATGTATTTCTCTCTTCCCCTCTTCTATAAGCTGGAGGATTGTTGGTTTTGAAACATTAAATTTTTACCTTTATCTCTCTTTGGCGTTCATAGATCTTGAGTTTATTTATTTTTGCTTTTCTTTTTTTTTTCCATATTAGGTCTAGAAATCACCACCAAGAGGTACTCTCAGCAAGCTAGTTGAATGCAATTGCAAACTGACTGTGTCATGAACTTGTGACAAAGTTGGCTGGGCTGCGGCGAAAGCTCGAGTTAGGCATTGAATAATGTTTGGCTATCAACCCTCATATAACCAAAAATAAAAGTGTGAAATTGGTAAAAAGGGTGGAAGAAGATTTTTGTTGGTATTGAAAATAAATTTTAATGCAACAATTATGATGTATTATAAAAACTTCAAAATTTGCTTCTCAGTCCAATAATCTATTTTCACTTTTATGGAAGCATTAATTTCATTCTTTATATTACAATCGGAAACTGCATATATTATATTAATTTTTATTTATTTTTGACTCTTATTTGGAATTCTCATGTTTTGAGAATATAATCTGGCCGATTAAATATTCAGAATACCAAGGTTATAATTATGTAATTGCGGCAAACACAGTGAGGGTACATGTTGAGGTGGGGGTAAAAATGTATGGGGGTTGATAGAAGATCGGGATAATTGAGAAAATGAACACATGCAATTACCAATATTTAATTATAGTTATAGTTTTTATTATTTTCTTCATATACATATATTTTGGTTTGTATATTTTATTTTTTTATTCTCACATTTTACCTTCTAGGGGATTATTTGGTTTAAAAATTGTTAATTTTATATTTTGATTATTTGAATATGTTATTTTTATTTATATTATTCATAAATTGTTCATATTTTTGTAAAAAAAATTAAAATATAATTAAATTATTAGCTTATGTATATTAAAAAAATTTAGGAATTAAAAGTATATACGATATAAATTTGGAGGTTAAACTGTATATTTGCATAAAAATATTATTACTTAGAAGAAATTTTTAAAATAGGAATTAAAATTTATAAAAAAATTTAAACCATTTAAAAAATAACATAATCAACATTAAAAATAAATATAAAATGAGTATAAAAAACTTCATGTTTATTGTGATTGAATATTATGTTAAGCAAATTTGAATTTTTTATTATGGTGCCCACATGAATCCAGGTTCAAGCATGATTGATTGTGAATTCACACCGCTCGAGCTAATATTGAATAGAATGGATTATTGCAATTTAAGGAAAATCAAAATTAATATAATTTTGCTTCCAAATGCGTTTAACTTATTCGAACCACTAAGAAGTTTGATTTGAATTATCACTGATAACCCTCGATCATTTTAAGTATAAAATGTTTATTCGTAATCACACTTCATTTTATTATAACAAACAACAATACTCTTTCTCGGAATCATGTCTAAAATATTTAGCAAGTCGTCTTTCATTGAGGAAATAGTATTTTAGTTTTTGAAATATTTAAACTCAAGTCTGGTAGATTTTGAAAAATAAAAAATAATTTTTTATCATAGAAGATAGAAAAGTTAATTAATTTATCTCTAAAAAAATAAAATTAATTTATATTTTCATCTTTCATAAATAAAAATAATTATTTCTATTTTTTTTAAAATTAATAGAATCAACCTAAATCTTCCAACAACTAAAGTAATTATATTCACTTACCTTTCAGTCTTTAACATGGGATAGATATTTAGACAATACTTCTTTGTTCTCTTTTCCAACCTCAATCTCTTTTTCATGCATAATATACTCTATTGCTAATCTCTACAATCTTGTGTCTTAATTTATTGATAAAGAACACTACATTTCACATTGTTGTTAAATTTAAAATAATTACAGCCATATATATGCCATGAGAAATAGCAACGCATGGTTGTTTACATTGTAGTGTACAAATTATGCATCTGGACTTTGCTCTAATATCAAATCTTAAAAGGGAAATTTGATCTATGCATTTTGGAAAAGAGTAGTTCTGAATGCATCCATAATCATCAACCACTAAGAAGTTGACAATCAATTCTTTGGAAGTAAATATTCTGATTAACCAGATCATATCCCACATTGTAACTCTGCTGTGCTAATAATCCAATAAGCGAAGGTGTACTTCCAATTTCAATGTTTCTGGTTGGAGACACACTCATGCAGAATATATTATCCGTTAATTGATGAAAAAAGCTTCCTGAGTCCAAAGCCAAATCTGCTCCATCAGCAAAATGGAATGTAACCACTGGAAACCCAGAAAGATCTCTACTTATAGTTCCAGCATAGCAAAGAATCCATGGACTATTTCCATTCCTAACTCGTCTAAACGTCTGACCAAGGAGATTTCTAACTTCCTTGTATAGAACTTCATGTACATCATCAACTAGGTAGGTGAAAGTAGTACCTGAGTCAATGATGACTCCACCTGTGCCATTCTCTTTCATCTCAAAACTTGCTGGATCTATGTCAAGCCTCTTTTCTCCTATACTTATGCCTTCCATTGTGATATAATATAAGCCATTATGCACTTGAAAAGGGGTAGAATAGCCTTCAAGATCTGCCCCTTCACCTAATATCAATTGGTTGTAATTGTAATATTCATCAGCTAAGTTGCCTATGCAGTAAGAGAACTTGTGGCCAATTTTTGATGCCAAAGAGTGAGGAGAATTGCTTAGTCCCAACACTCCATTGTACCCTGGATCCTTATTATATCCAATATTGTGGCCACATCCAAATGCTACATTGGGTATCTTAGTGGTACCTTCATCAATTGTCTCAAGAATCAGCATGTCACTGCCAAATGTTCCTGAAGAGAAGGAGTTGTCAGCATAAGTGACAGTGAATGGAAGTTGATCCAAGCATTTGCAGCCCTTGAAGCCACAGAATGTTTTGCAAAATGGGGTATAGGTGGAAGACTTTGAAGGGTTAAAAAGTACACCTACATGGTGGTCACAATTTGAGCAAGGGGTGCACATGACCCAGAAAACCTCACTGCCAGTGTCCATAATTACTAGTTGTGGGATAGGGGGTTGGCCTATTGAGACATTGGCCAGAATGGTTCTACCTGTTATTGATGGAGATATGTTAGCCTTGTACTCATTAGAGACCAAAGAACCTTCAATCCTTGCTTGTATGTACGCTAAACGTGCATCTGAGTGTTGCATATCAAGTTCCATTCGGTCTTTGGCTGTTGCATGTGGATTGTAGTGTGGATGGTGAACTGAGCCAGGGTGTATGAGTTTGGAGACCAATCTCTGAGGTTTGGTTGTGGAAGTGGTGCTAGTTGATGACAAAGAACAAGTTGAGAAGGCTAACAACAGAAGAAGATGCAAAGGTTCATATACAAATGCCATTGATCTTCTTTGCTTTTAAATTTGATATTTGAGTTTAGGTAGTTTGTAGATATAGCTTCCAAGACATCCAGGATAGTAACATATCATGAAAACAAAAAGGTTTAACACTCAATATGTAGATTGACCTCTTGGTGATAGGGAATGAAAATCCAAAGGGCTTTTTAAAAGGAACCAAGCACATGAAAATTGCAAGATCTTGTTTAGTACAACCATCTTTACATTCTCTACCAAGAACCAATCCAGAGAACAAAACAAGGAACAATGATTTGATTAACTTTATTTTGAGAAAATCAACTAATTTTCTTTCCCTTTTTTATTTTACCTTTTCCTTTTGGGGGGTCTTCAAAGGTCACACACAAAGAAAGTGGGTCCACAAACAAAACAAGAGTGTGACCGTAGCTTGAAAATTTAGATGCTTATTTGCGCGAGATTTCACCATTATATATCAATATTGACCCTACTATGACTATCATCATCGATGTTGGAATTTGACAATTTTTGAGAGGTTTGTAAAAATAGTGTTGTCAAGTCTCATTTTCTTGCTATTAAGGTGTGGTAGTGTGGAGATCAATTGAAAAAAGAAAAAACAAAATATATGGTGGAACCTAAACTGGAGATTGAATATGACACATGGATCTCAGGAGATCGAACACAAAAATATTAATTAAAAATAGGAATATATATATATATATATATATATATATATATATATATCATGATTAGGCTAAATTATCGAGAAAACATGAAAAAAATGAAAATAAGGGATTGTTCGCATTGAGAAAATATTTTTACTTTTTAAAAATTAATAAATGATCTAAAAATATTAGTTAAAAATTAAAAATAAAAATTTTAATAAAAAATTATTTGTTTATCCTTAAAAATGTTATTAATACATATTTTTTATAATTTTAAATACATTTTAATATAGTTTTTTTATTTTTAACTCATTAACAAATGTTATCATACCACTTTATTTATTTCCATGGTATTCTTAATCTGTTACATTATTTTATTTCTATTATCAATTAATAGTAAGAATATAAATATTATCATAAAATTCTAAAATAATAATTAAAATCTAAATTTTTAAATAATGATAGATAAAAAATAGAGAAGTTGTTCTGACTTTTCATTAGAAAAATGTAACTTTATTTTCATTTTATTTTAAAATATAAAAATACATGTCATAATTTTAATGAGAAGTTATAAATGATTCTTATGAAAATGATTTATCAATAAAATTTTATTCATGATAGTCAAATCATAAAACCTAAAAAAGTAATAATTAAATTTCAGCTTCTGATTATTTATATAAAAAAATATTTTATAAAAAAATTATGTATTTACATTTTAGAATACATTATAGATATATAAATCTTTAAAAATAATATTATTATATATCAAAATTTTTCAATAATCTTAAAATTTGAACAATTAAATGTAAGTTCTAATATTTTTTTTATTTATTTTTATTCTATAATATTATTCTTTCTTATATTTTGAAAGTATATTATTGTGTAGATATTTTTATTGTCATATAAGAAAAAAAAATATAATATTAAGATGATAATGATGTTAATAAATATAAATATTATTTAATTATGTTTATTAAATTTATAAAATATTTTATAGATATCATATATTATGATATTATATGTAATATTTTTTATTATATTAAAATAGTATAGTGATATTAATTAAATTTAATTTATATAAAATAAATTACAAATAAATTTAATTTTAATTTTAAAAAATATCATAATTTGGATTATTCATGTATTTGAAGATGCATTCTAAAAATATTTTTTAGCAAATATTTTATATAAAAGAGATATATATTTTTATATAAATTTATTGTGAAATGATTAAGCATGTTAATAAATATAATTGAAATATGTACATGTATATTATAATGACTCTCTCTAAAGAACTATGTGATTATACTCCTAATTAATGTGAGATTAGATGTGAATTTAGTCAATTCTTTAAATGTTAAGTCAAAATTTTTTTTTACCAAAAATAGAAGAGAATGAAACTTTAACTAATTATAAAATTAAAAATATGAAAATTTAATCTTTATAATTAGAGATTTATAAAAAAAATTTATATAGATAATAATAAATTATTGTTAACTCTTTTAGTATTGTTAATTTTTTATTTTTATAATATATAGAATGTTGATATATATTAAACTAGAAGTTAATGTTATTTTTTAATGATTATTGTATTTCTTATGAATAATGTATAAAAATATAAAATATATTAATAAAATTATCTATATTTATTTAAAATGATAAAAATTTTATGTATAAGATGTAATGTCACATACATGAATCTTTAATTTACATTTAAATATTTTTGATTCGTAAAAATTATATTTTATCAATATGTTGTAAGTTAAACTTATAATTCTATATTTTGATTTATAGTTCAAAAGATATGCATTTGCCTTCTTGATATATATATATATATATATATATATATATATGGTAAAAAAAAATTTCTTTTGTTTTTTTTAATTTAAATTCTTTTTAAAATTACTTATTTTAATTTATTTTTTAATAATAATTAAAAGCTAATGAGGTTCAAAATTAGGATCTTAGATAAAATTTGTAGAATTAATTAAATATTTATTTAAACTTCAAATTTAATTTATAAACTATTTTTTTATTCAAAAATTATTGATATATTATTGTACTATTATAATTTTAAGTATTAAATATATTTGTACTTCTTCTAAAATAGTTAATTTTTTATTTTTATCTTTTAATTTTAAAATTTTTAGTATATATTTTTATTTTTAAAAATAATTTAATTATAATTTTTAATATTAATTCAAATTATATTAAATTAAAATAGATTAATCTTAATAAAAAAATCATAATCAAGATATTTAAGAAAATAATTAAATTTTTTTAACGATAATCACTTTAATTTAAGTTAATATCAAATATTATAATTAAAATATTTTAAAAATAAAAAATTTGAAAATTATAAAAAGAAAATCAAAATTTGATTATTTTAAAAAAATAAAAATATATTTGATCTAAATAAAAATATAGTTGCTAACATTAATTTTTTTTAAATCTATATATATATATATATTATCTTCTTCTTGGATTTGTATAGTTTTGTATTTCATTAATTATTTATTAGTTCAATCATGTATTTTAAAAAAATCAGATTATAACCATATAAATTTTTGCTTAAAGACTATTACACATTTCATCGTACAATATATTAAAAAAATTTAACATTATTTTTCTTAATGCACACTAAAAATCTCCTACAAAGATAATTTTTGATGATATTGGAAGTTTACTAAAAATCAAGTGTATTATTTACAATTTGGGTTAACAGGTTGATATACATAAATTATCTAAATTTTAAAATTATTATTATTCATAATACTTTTTGTGTATTGTAACTATTATTTTGAAGAACATATATTATCACGCTTCAGTAAAATAAAATGATATGATAACCGGGAAATTCAAATAACCTTTTGGATTGTGGCTGTATTGTTTTTAATTTGTAATTACACTTAGCTTTTCTTTAAATTCTTTTAATCAAAGTTACCACACTTCATAAAATCGTTCTGGGTTTGAAAATACTTCTTAAATTATGTGAATTCCATAATGAACTTTATATATTATTTAAATCTACAAAACGAATATGGAAAGAAAAAAAATTACAATTTAAAGAAAAAACAAATATAACATAAGAATTACCTTCAGGTGAGGATTATACATGTAATCCTCACTGCTATTTGTAATTTTTTTCTTTTAAATTTTAATTATTAGCTAAGATTCCATCTTGAGTTTAACACCACCAATTTGGTTTTTGTAGTGAGTGATAAATAAAGCAGCAAAAACACCGGTCCATCTTTTGAAGGTGCAAAGGTGACAACAGTGCCATCACAAAACATGCCAAATTTCCTTGTCATCAGA
The DNA here is from genome assembly GCA_037954105.1 of Canavalia gladiata. NCBI lineage: Eukaryota > Viridiplantae > Streptophyta > Magnoliopsida > Fabales > Fabaceae > Canavalia > Canavalia gladiata. Next base: position 29,051,879 of record CM075662.1, read on the forward strand.
AACTAAAAGAAGAAAAAGCTTAATATTATTGATGAAGGACCACTAGTAAAAGTGATATTGGGTCAACCCGAAGTTTGGGTCACGCTCATTGGGTGATACCTTCCATGGTTTTATTGGAACATCAGTCAACAAATACTTAATTAACACGCACTACCCTTTCATCCTCCAATTGTTATTATTTTATTAATAGGTTAAAGTATAATAATTTAGCGTATGTTTGAAATTATAATTTATTTTTAAATGATTTTTATAATATTATTATAATATACAATAAGAATTAATAAATATACAATATTATATATAAATTTTTATTGTATAATTTTAGATATATGTTAGAAAAACTTTATTTTAAAATAATCTAATCAAACATATTAAATTACATATAAATAATTTTTCTTTGAACAAAAAAACCAAATAAAAAAATTTCCATGATAAAAAATATTATGCAAATATCTGAGTTATTATATTGAACAAATTATGCATAATTTATTAAGCTATGCATATTAACTTTATGTAGGATCCCCCCCCCCCCCTTCATATATATTAGACGAGGGTCGATATTATACTAATTAATATACGTATTCCATAGATAAAAACCATTAGACTATAATTTGATTTGTTTAATTGACTAATTTGACACTTTCTTTTTTGAATACCATTATTCCTTTTCTGGGGAATGACTAATATGATAATTGAAAAATAAGGTTGAACCCTATAATAATATTATCCGACAATAAATATTACTCGGTCATGATTTGATTGGTTGAATTAGCCAATCTTATCTAACTTGTAAACACCACCCGGCACACGAGGAATTTTTTGGCAAATGAGTCATGAATATAATAAGAGTTTCTGGAATTTTAACCATACCTTTAAATAAAATTATAAATTTATTTTAAAAAATTATTAACCTTAAATTTAAAGTTAATTTTAAACATTTAAAAATATTTTTTCTATTTTTTATTTATTATCGTTTTAAATTTTCTATTATTTTTAATTTATTAAATTAAAATTTTAAATAATATTTTATTATTATTCTCTATTATATTTTTATTTTATATAAGATGTGAAAAAAATCAATTAATATAAAAGATAAATAACATAATAAAAACTATGACAATTTTAATGTAAATAATAACATTAATAAACTTTCTTAATTTATATAAAATAATTTTATACAACATTAAGTATAGATTAAAAATAAAATAAATATATACTACATAGTAATAGTTAATGTTTAATAAAAAAATTATTAATTTTTTAGATATTTAACTTAAAAAATATATTAATAATATTTTCAATCAGCGTGTTAAGAACTTTTGCAAAACCAAAAATTTAAGAGTAACAACATTATTTAATAAATTCCTTAACCATAAGCAATTTATTATGAACCACCAATAAAAAGGTCTAATACGTGTTAATTTTTTTATTTTTCAATTTAAATAAATTCTATTTTAACCAACAAATTCAATAAGAACTTTTAAATAAATTCTACAAACAAACTTATATTTATTAGTTTAATTATTTTATATCTGACCCTCTTTTATTTTAACAATACTCTTCAATAATACAAAAATGTTTAAAAGAATTGTTTCACTGAAGGATCTATTCACTGGTTACTGTTAGCATATTTTTCAAAATAATCTTAAGATTAAACTTCACAAAAAGTGATTTATTAATTATTATTATTATTATTATTTATTAAATTATTAAATAATGATATGGACCAATCGGCGGCTGCAAACAAGAGCGGAGCAAAGCAAAGCCGAAGGCAAAGCAACTGTTTCTTCGTTTTGGTCTGCGACTGCGAGTTCTCTCTTCATCTTTTGAGAGAGAGAGAGAGAGAGAGAGAGCAAAACGCACAGCGCAGATACTAAAGGAAACGGTTCGCGTTTTGAAGAATCACTCACTACATCAAATAGCAGAAAGAGAGAGAGACTCTTGTTGTATATGTGTTTGTGATTGTGCATGGTTCCCTGTGATTCTTCCCTTTGCCCTAGATCTTTCTACTCCATTCCCCTTCTCTTCTTCTTAGAGATCTTTCTATTCACGTTTCTATTCTTCGTCTTCATCTCTTCACAGGTACCACCACTCATTTCTCTCTGCTTCCACTGCTTTTAGCGTGATAGAGATAGATTGATATATATATATATATATATAGAGAGAGAGAGAGAGAGAGAGTCTTTGTTTAGAAATTGTTCTATTTAATTGTGTGAGGTGTTTGTTATAGAAGTTTTAGAGACAGAGAGGATTTTTTTTAATAAAAAAGAAAAAAATAAAGTAGGTGGGATTATGGTTGCGACTTAATTCAATTTTCGTTTCACTGTATTCTCGTTAACCAAACAGGTTGTTCGGTGGCTCGGGTTTTTCGACGTGTTTTGTTTTGTTTTGATTTTTGACTGGTTATAGTTCGGGAGGATGTTCGTGTGTTAGTAGTAGTGGTTCTCGAAATTGGAAATCATGAAATGTATATTGTGGCTGTTTTAGCTGTTGAGATGCTCCGAAACATTGAATTGATTAGTCGAATTGTGTTTATTTATAAGATGGAATGAAATGTTAATAAATGCTTGATATTTTTCATGCTTCCTGTGATTTTATCTCTGGAACTTTCCTTATTCTGATTCCTAAATGTTCTTGTCGTGTTTGGTTAAACTAGAAAGGCCTGGTGGAAATGGATATGATTTTAAATTTAAGGATGCATCCCTTTCTCTCCCCGATCATGGGTTTTGTTATCCATTCTTCTTACTTACTAGCTCTAATGATCGAGGAACTGGGACTATGCAGGATCACACTGGAATGGGTTAGTTATGTAAATATTTTTCTTTTTTAAATAATGAAGTAACATTTTCCATATAATTGGTTTAGGACAATTGCTTCTGATTTTGGGTTTAACCTTACACAGATCAGTTCCTTCCTCCTCCTCATTAGTTGTTGGTTAGTCATGTATGGTATTTGGGCTGTCTATTCTCTAATGGATGTTTAGAATTAGATAATTGGTTTCTGCATCTATTACTTGAAGTTTGGAATCCGACCTGATTATTTTCATTGTACTGCATATTATGTGGGGTTGGACAATGTCTAAAATGTTTGCTTCTGATCATACCTGGAGTTAATGCCTCAATTCTATGGTGAACTTTTAATCTAGCTTGCACTGTGCATATCAGTTTGGGTCCACATGTTAGTTTCTGAGCATGGATGGATTTGAATGGCTGAGTTGTTTGCTAATGTATCTGCCTTTTGTGTTTTGGTTTCAGATTTTTCTACATCAACCAATTGAAGGTTTCTTGTTGGCCATTTATATTGATTTATTGTACGATCAAGGGGTGCTGAAGATAAATGAAAAGGAGATTTGTTGGAGGTGAAAACTGTGATTCACTTGCGTAGATGAAAACAGCAAAAGTTTGGCGCCTAGGCATGGGCGATATGCAAATCATACCTGGGGCTCGGCACCGTCCTCCCATGAAGAAGCCAATGTGGATTATTGTCTTGGTTTTGTTTGTGTGCGTATTTCTAATATTTGCTTATATGTACCCGCCAAAAAGCAGTTCAGCTTGTTACATCTTCTCCTCTAGAAGGTGCCAGTCTATTGCTACTTGGCTTCCTCCTGCTCCTGCAAAGGAATATACGGATGATGAGATTGCATCGCATGTTGTTATTAGGGAGATATTGAACACACCACCAGTTCTTTCAAAAAATCCAAAAATTGCCTTCATGTTTTTGACACCTGGTTCTCTGCCATTTGAAAAATTGTGGGATAAATTTTTCCAAGTAAGGAATTGTTACCTGTCTATTTTATCTGTTATTATGATTATTATTTGATTATTTTGTTGCACTGTATCAGTTCAAGCACACATCTTATTTTTGCCAATAATCTCTTGTACAAACAAATATGTAATAAGTTGAGTATGGCCATTGTCTGAGCTAGGACAAGGAATGATGGCTAACTTGTACAAGTGTTAGGATGTGCAAGCTCTTGTTTCTCACCAACTAAAATCAAATAATGTGTTATCCTTTCTAAAATTTATATAATACTTCCTTTTTAAAATATATATGATACTTCTAAAACATATTATTCTTTAGAAATAGCAATTTAGTTATAATAGTTTAGTTGAAATTTAGCATAATTTTGACCTGACAAGTTAGAGAAATGGCCTCTTGTACTCTTAAATGACATTAGGAACTCCCTTGATTTTGTAACTCCTTTGTGTTTTATGATTCTTGTTTTAAAAGCACTAAGATGAGAAGCATCCGGTTGTTGGGACTTGATAGAATTTGGAAATTTTATTCCTTCTGTCGGGATGGTGAGACTGAATTGGAATGTTAAACAAATGTAGTGGTTTATTGTACTCTTATCTGAGTACTGAACAAGTGTGTGCTTTGAGGAAATTTGTTAGTGGTCTTTCTCATGCTAGGGAATAAAGGGGCAAAGTATTTGGTTGTATGATTTAGGATTTGTTTGGTTACTCGTTGGAAAGTCATAGCACAGTTACAATGGAGAAAACAAGAAAGGGAAAAAAATTTATGTTGACCCAAATCTCTTAGACTTTGTTCCAATAAAAAGCCAAACACAGGCTTAACTTAATTGGATGTTCAAAAAATAAAGTCACTTTTTCTTTTCTCTATTTCCATCATGGGTTCCTAACAGAAAGCCATGAATAATGGGGTAGATATTTGGGTTTAGTACTTGTGCCTTTAAATATTCATTTGCATAAACGTACAACACACAATGTGAAATATGTTTTATTCATAAATTTTTTATACATGTATGGTAGAATTAACAGCCTTAGTTTGTATTTGTAATTTTGTTGGTTGATTGCCTTTGCTTCTGAATCATGTTAATTATTTAGTGTGTAGTGTACTTACCTGGAAGAATGCTCTTCTTCTTTTTGGTAGGGACATGAAGGGAAATTCTCTGTTTATGTGCATGCATCTAAAACTAAACCAGTTCATGTGAGCCGTTATTTTGTTAATCGGGATATACGCAGTGCCCAGGTGTGTGACTAGTCTCTTGACTGTCCTATTTACTATTTGGCAATTGTTGTCTCTTATGCATATGAATTTAATGTTATGTATTTAATTTAAATCATTGTTTAATGTTGTGACAACTTGTTTTTCCTCGTCAATTTCCTTTGTCTGCATCCTCTGTAATTGTACGTGTCATTTTCTTTTAACCACTTGCCAAAGTAATGATTGAAGTGAACTTCCACTTTAGAGGACACAAACATATGAGTATATTATATGACACCAAAATCTCCTTTTAACTTATTATCAACTAGAGAGATTAGCAGATGCTGTAACTATTTAATACACATGTCTAGAAATATAATATTGTTGGCTTTATGTCAGCCTGGCCATCTGAGATGCCAAAATTTTGCACTGGTAGCTTAAAGCCCCAATTTCACACTTGTTAATTGGAAATGAGATTTGGGATTATAGAAAATGTTTACTTGTTTGCGTAATCTTAGAAGCCAGCAAGTTCAGTCTATTTTTACCTGTATGAATTTACTATTTTTAAGAATGCCTCAGCAACATATCCTGTTTTCATGAATTGATATTTTTCTCAAATAATTTCTGAGTTTAATTTTAAGTTAAACTATTTGTTCTAAAAGTAGACATTGTGGTTGTAAGTGTAATCATCAGTTGTTTCCAACAATCTGTTATTTTCTAGTTAGCAGCTTGGATAATAGTTACCTTATTGCAGGTGGTGTGGGGTAAAATATCTATGGTTGATGCAGAGAGACGACTACTAGCAAATGCTTTACAAGATCCTGACAACCAGCAATTTGTTTTACTTTCTGATAGGTAAATGGGCCATGAAATTGCTTTTTTAATTCCGTTCTTATTGCCGAGTAATTTGCAATATTTATATTGATTTACTTTGGTTTCTAATATTTTTGTATTGGTTTTGCAGCTGTGTGCCACTGTATAACTTTGACTATATTTTTGATTATCTGATGTACACAAATATCAGCTTTGTGGACTGGTATGTCATGCTTTGCACAGTGTGTACCTACCTACCTGTGTTTGTTTTTTGTAGAGTGGGTTGTCTTCTGGTCCCTGCTTTCCATTATCAATTTGGGGTCCTTGACTAATGCAACCTTTCCTTTTTTTTATTAGCTTTAAAGATCCTGGTCCTCATGGCAATGGCAGGTATTCAGAACGCATGCTACCCGAAGTTGAGATGAAGGACTTTAGAAAGGGTGCACAGGTATGTTTTTGCTTAAATCTTATTTTTGTTGCTTGCTTTCTGTATTTTAAATAGAAACTTTGCATGGTTATTATTATACAGGAAATGTAAAATTTGAACTTAGTATTTGGGCTACTTTATCTTGCAATTGCCCTTTTCACAGGATATCAATTGGATAAATGGATGTGACCATGATTTATGTCAATAGGCTTTACTAAAGCATCAGTTGCAACACATGGCTGTAGTTGAGTTTTTATCTTAAAATGTAGTGGTGAATAGATTATCTATTGGAAGTAATTCTTTGTACTAGTCTTTTTACTTTTTTGCAGTCTAATTTGCATCCTATTGAGCTTTAGTGTCACCATCAATGATGAGGAGGCACACAAGTTTTTATATATTATAAATTATTAGCTCATTTAAATATGTTATCCATTTATATGTCTCTGTCTTGTTAAATACTTAAATTCCTAATGCAGTGGTTTTCGATGAAGCGGCGGCATGCTATTCTAGTTATGGCTGACAACCTGTATTACTCAAAATTTCGGGCTTACTGTCAGGTTCAGTTCTTAAATATTGTTGCCATTTACAATTTAAAGAAAATTTCTTTTATTATCAATTTTGAATATTTTCTTATTTCTCTTAAGTGTTTGTACGTAAAAACATTTAGTTTGCTTTAAACTGGCATGGCCATCAAACCAAGCAAGTGTAGTATATCATTTTTAGGGTCAACATGAGGGTTTATAGAATGTGCCTTTGGCATATGATACTTGAAATAATTTTTTATGCAGTATATGTATTCTGCAGAAGTTCCTTATTCCCTTAACGATGGTGTATATAGAGCTAGTTTGAATAATTTTTATAACCCTGTGCCTTTGGCATATGATTACTTGAAATAATTTTTTATGCAGTATATGTATTCTGCAGAAGTTCCTTATTCCCATAATGATGGTGTATATAGAGCTAGTTTGAATAAATTTTTTAACAAGCACTTATAGGAAAAGAAAATAAAATGAATCGAGAAAATAAAAAAAATCAAACTTTTTGAATAAGTTGTAATTAACTTATGCACCTTAACTTCTCCAGAAGCTTGCATCTAACTTCTTTATGAGCACCTACAAACTTAGTAAAGCTCAGCATTCTTGTTAGGGATTAGTCCGTGATTGTTTTTTGAAGAAATAATCACATATTTTTATCAGCTTTTTGAGAAAACTTCTAAAAAATAAGATATTATTTCTTCAAATTTAAGCATTTCCAAACATTCACTTAATAGTAGGTCTTACAATTGAAAGGCTTCCATAAGCTAGAAGCTAGTCCAAACTAGGCCTTAATAACACTTCTAACCGAATCTGAGCTGGTCAAACTAACTCAGAAACTGACAGTTGTCAGTTGGTTAACTGTGTAAAGAATGCTACTATTCCTCACTGAGCCACCAGAATGCCTTTTCCCTAACAGAGTGCTAGGGGTTGGCACAGTTGTTTTGATTCTGCATTCTTTGTTTTAGCTAAAGTCTTGTATCATCGCAATCGCATACATTTACTCAATAAAATTAAGCTTTAGACCTACTGTGATATTCCTTCCCGTGAAAGAAATGTTTATTTCTTCAAGCATAAAAAATTGGATTCTTTGGAGAAAGTGTCTCTACCTTTTTATGGTAACTAAGAATAGTAAGAAAATTCATTATATTGGAAAACTACAAATGCTGACCTTTTACATTCACTTCCTACTTTAAGAAATTTCACTTTTAATATGTTGGTTTATACTTTAAGAAATTTCACTTTTAATATGTTGGTTTATATGCGGTTGCAAGTGTTTTTGAATAAATAGTTATTTTGGTCCCAGAAAGATTTGGAGGTAGTCATATTTGTTCTTGAAAGATGGAAATCATCACTTTGATCCCTGAAAGCTAAATATTGTCATTTAGTTCTATAAAAAGAACTGTTATTTTAGTTTTTGTAAAAGGATTTAAAATGACTGATTATTTTATCCTTTGAGGGCTAAAATGATCGATGTTATCTGAGGGACAATAATGATGATTTCTATCTTTTAAGTACAAACGACCCATCTCTAATCTCTGAAGGACCAAAATGGCTATTCACTCAATTTTGTTTTTGTAAAACATGTTGTCTTGGTACTTAATAAACCTATTATTATTATTAATTTATTTTTAAGTGAAAAACCTGCTCCATATGTGCCTCTTATATTGATATTCAGAAAGTAAAATCCTAGATACCTAGTACTGATAACATCTTGTTGTAGCAAGCAACATCATACATACATATATATATGTATTATATATATATATAGAGAGAGAGAGATAGATAGATGGATGGATGGATAGATAGATAGTGAGAGAGAATGCCAATTTAATGTGAAAATGGAAATAGTAAATATAGTCTGTATAACCATACATGAATGGATAACATTAAAAGTTTTTTATATCATATAATCATTTAAAAAAGCCATGGCTTTTTAAAAAGCTTACATGATTTCTATATTCTAAGCTTAATTATTCATAATAGTGTCTAATGGTGAAAATTTGTTCTCATGTTTACATATAAAAAAAATGTTCTCATGAATTTAAATGTCTGAATATATATATATAGTCAAATGTCTGTACAAGTATGAATTTAATAAATTTTAATCTTGATTGGTGATGTTCAATTATTGATGTGAATCTTGATATTACAGCCTGGTTGGGAAGGTAAAAATTGCATTGCGGATGAGCATTACTTACCTACCTTCTTCCAGGTGAGAATTTCTCTGGTTACACCGGCCTAATAATTTCAACTGTCAGCTAATTGGCTTACGATTATGCTGTAGATTATTGATCCTGGTGGAATTGCAAACTGGTCGGTAACTCATGTTGACTGGTCTGAGAGAAAATGGCATCCAAAATCGTATAGGGCTCAGGATGTTACGTATGAGCTCTTGAAGAATATTACGGTACGGTGCTACTATATCTTACACTTATCCTATTTGTTTGTAAATATGGAAATAGCCATCTGCGATGCGGGTGTGAAGAGAATCCAATCTTATGTTAGGCATGACAATATTCTCGTTTTTGAAATCCGAACAAAAAATTTTGAATAGAAACACTTTAAAAAATATTCTTTGATGATATGTTTGCGTTTTAGAGGATAAGAAAAGAGAAGGTAAAATTTTTTATTCTAATAATACTTTCTAATTCATAGATTTTCAAAATGAAATAAATAAAATAACAAACTTAATGTCTTAACTTTTTGTTTGTTTTCATAAACATTATTATATATTTCCTCTTTCTTTTTATGAGAATCAAAATAGAGAAACCTTGATACCTTTTATAAGATTTTCAATTTATTATGTCTGTTGCATTAATTATTTTTTTCACAAAGATATTGTTAATTAAATGAAGATGCAACAATTAATTAAGTAGAGAAAAATTTGAAGAATATGTGTCATTAATGTTAAAGATAATATTGAAAAAAGTCATAAATTAATGATAAAGTTAGTGCTCCTAACTAAATTAAATAATTTTTTTAATTTTTATGAATTAGTTAAGTTAATTAGATCTTATATAAAGAATAAGAGGAAATAATTCTTAATTTAAAATTAAAAAAATTATCCTCTTTTTTCTTTCAAAACTCTACTCAGACGGACCCTCAGAGTAATAGGTAGTGTAAGCAGAGGGCCTTTGCTGTTAAATTGTAATGACAATTTTGCCTCCCTTTATTTGTAGTATAAAGTCTGAACTAAGCATTGGGCATTTAGGAAAAGTGAAAAAAATTACCATGTGGAAGAATCTTATTGATATGTAGCCTGTATCTATAAATGTTGTTAGAGTTTGTATGAGTTATCTTTAATTATTTATGAAGTTGCCTCAGTTTTGGCAGTCTCTGTCAAGTTGGCATATTTTTTTGTTCTTTGTATCTCGTTTCTTCGTCTTTTATAATGCTTGCTGCCACCAATTGCTTCATGTAGTACAGTCGTATCATTTAGGCAACTCCTCGATGCTTTCTTATCTGCATTATGATAAAAAGAAAATTGAATATCTTAGGTGACGTTTGATTTACAAAAATGTTTTCTATTTTCATTTTCTATTTTTATCTTTATTTAAAAAATGCTATATTATTTTCATTTTGTTTTCTATTTTTAAAATTTTGTATCAGAAACAGGAAGATAGAAAATGAAAATAGGAAACAATTTTTTCTTATTTTCATGAAAATGTTGAAAATGAAAACAAAGTGGTATTTTTGTAAATAAAAATGAAAACAAGAAATGAAAATAGAAAACGTTTTTTGCAAATCAAATGTTACCTTATTTTCTTGTTGAATTTCTCTTACAAATTGCTTTCAAATTTAGCTCATGGATATTCGTGATAACTCCATTATATTTGCAGTCCGTTGATGTTAGTGTGCACGTCACCAGTGATGAGAAGGTATGCTCTCTCAGAGCTCTCCTGATCCTTAATTTATTGAGAATGCGTTAAGCGACTTAACAAATTATCACGTGTTGCAACAGAGAGAAGTCCAAAGTTGGCCTTGCTTATGGAATGGGATTCAGAAGCCATGTTATCTGTTTGCGAGGAAATTCACTCCCGGAACACTGGACAGTTTGTTGCATCTTTTTTCTAATTATTCATCACCTTGAGCCAGTAATTTTTGATCGATTCTTTGGTCCGATCAGCTGTTGCTTTCGGCCCCCACCTTGGTTTCTCGCAGGCCACGGGAGTTGTAAATTACAGCATTATTGAGGGTTGATCACCTGTCAGCCATATATACTGAGTTGCAAGGTGAAGTACTAGCATTGCAGTTAGGGTGGCCTAATGTATGGATAGGAGGCTAACGATTTAATGTTGCTTCCTTAGGTATCAATAGTTTGACTCATTTTGCCCCCCTTCATTTTGAGGTTATTAAAGTTTACTAATTGCCTGACAAATTTTAGGGGGGAATCATATCAACTCATTTTGTAGTTCGTCTATGTAAAACTTCTGCAAATTTAGTTGAAAATACAAATGTTACCGCTCCTTTAGAAGTTCACGGTTTACTCCTTGTGCTATATAGCTGGCCTTGTCTCATCCATTTTAAATTAGGGTTTTTAAATATAACATGAGGATGTGTAATTTTAATTTTGAAATATTATTTTATGAATGTATACAATTGCAGTAGGTTTTGTATCACTTCTTCCCTTTTTTCATGTCATTATTTCAAAAAATTCTTATTCTCTTGTAATTGCCACTTTAAAAATTTTAAGATGATATTTATCATTATTTTTCATTACATTTTTAATTTTTTTACAAGAATATTAATTGATAAAAAAAATAGCTGATGAAAAAATATTGAGAACATAATAGAAATTTATATAATAATTTTAATACTCCTTCCACTTCTTTTAATTTGTTCTTTAAATTTATTTTATACCGTTTATAAAATTTAGTTAATGTCTGTGTTAAAATTGTAATATAATTTTTTTATTATTATATCTTCAATTTTTTAATTATTTTCCTTATGAAAATAACGGGCATAACAGAGAAAAACAACAAATGTTATTTTAAACTTCTAAATTGATAATTAAAGCACACATTTAAGCCGATCTATTTGTGGACAAGTCAGATATGTGTAGAATGGTGATAAACCACTAGTTAGCTAAAGATTAAAGACATATAAAAAAACCTTTCAAGAACAATGAAAGATGGTTCTTATGGCTGAAGCTTGAATTTATTGATCAAAATATAATTCAGTTCTTCTCGTCATTTTTCTACAATTCATATCTCTATATCATCTAGACTTGTTCGGTATTTTTGGGTTGCTTTGTCTCTTGATTATCCATTATTTGAGTGATAACCGAGACCCTTGAAAAATCTAAATATGCAAAACTTAAGATATTTAAGTTAGAAGATTGTTCTCGCAATTGTTTGAATGTTTTAAGGTTGTGGAAGCTAGTGAGAAAGAATACCAGCTAAGGATTTAGAGAAGTTAAATAAGAATATTCTTGTGTAACCTTTGTATGGTTGATAGTCAAAGTCTCACAAGATTGTGAGAACTATGCATAGCCTCTATGATTTAAAGGTGTACCAGTATATGGAAACTTTATAGTATGAATTTCTCACATGGTTGATGGTGAGGACTATGTTGAAACTTTCTCTCTAGTCATCAATGTAGGTACTATCTGGTTAATCATTATTATAACCCATGTTAAGACATGATCATACAATAAAAAAATTCTTTTTACGTGGTGTACTGAAAACTTATACATGGAACAACTACTAGTATGGCTAATCTTCACTTTCGAAACCAAGTTTGCAAACTCCACAAAGCTCTTTAGGGCCTTAAAACAAACACCTCGAACTTGATTTGATCGCTTTAGTTCTTTTCATCTTAAATATGATTTCTTTGTGGCATGGATGACCCATCTTTATTTTATTTTTTTTTCACTTTGATCTAGGATCACCAATGGTATGCTTGTCATAGGATCCACTACCTTCCCGATTTCTTCCTTCATCCAACTTTGTAATTTGAATTTTCTATGAAGGATTTGGAACCTCTTCACCCCTTCCTTGAAATTCAGATATTTTTTCAACAACTTATGGCCTCCATCTATCCCAATCAAACTATGATCCTATTATCCTTGAAAGGATTAACATGGTTGATTTGATTGTAATCTAATGAGCACCTATCTGGAAGCTAAGACCAAGATAGTGTTAAATGCCATTCCCTTTAGAATTCAAGCTACTTTTGTAGGCTTGTTAGAAGAGTCTTAGAATACCTCACTCTTACTTGTCCTGATCTCTTGTTTAGTATTAAATATGTGGTTCAATTCATGCATCCTCCTATTGTTATGCATTTAGAAGAAATATGAGAAGTATATGAAAATTTTAAGATGGGAAAAAATGGCCCAGATTTTTGGAAAACTTTGGGAAAATCTGAAAATGGTTAACTTCAAATAGGCGCAGAAGCATAACCGTGCTATGGTATTGCAGGGAGAAAGCTAGGGAAGGCACTTTCTTCATATTGTCCACAGTTGGTTTGACAAGAAAGGCTTACAATTTCATTTTTCAATTAGAAAAAGAAAAATTAGGAGGCCCAAACAGCCGTAGATCTGTTTCAAGACTATGCTGACTTGTGATATAATTATGATAATGGTAATTATAATATAAAAATATTATATAATTATATAATTTTATATTTTATATATTATTTTATAATTATTATATAAAATAAATAATTTTATATATAATTTATATAATATTTTTATATTAATTAATATTTATTTTATATAAAATAATATAATATGTATGATATGATATTGTAAAAATTTATATAATATAAAATTATATTATAATATTATAAATTAAATATAATTATTATATATTAAAAAATATTATCTATTTTATTATAAATTCATAAAAATAGATAAAAAATTTAAATTATTTTAAAATAATAAAAAATATATTATTATTATTATTATTATTATTATAATAGTTATAATAGTGATGATGAAATCATAATTATAATATGAGGATAATAATGATAATTATAATAAAAAATAATAATTTGATAATAGTAAAATGATGATTATGTGTAGTTTGATAAATAATAAAAATATTTTAAAATTAAAAATATTAATTAAATTTTTTATTTGAATATTTAAGTTAAATTTTTTTAAAAATATGTTAAAAATTTTATATTATTTTTATCAAACTTATTTTATTTTTAAAATTAATTTAAAAATTAAAATCTAAAAAGTAACGACCATACGGCCTTACATTCTTTGGTCTTATTTTCAAATTAAACTGAAGTAAAAGATCTAAGTTTGGTCCAATAAGTAACGCATAGGTTTAGAAATAAATTTGAAAACTGTCAATTAATGAAAATAACTTCAATAATATATCCTGAATAATGGTGGTTTTCTTAACCTACATTCTCTCATAAATTTCTCATGGGTGTACAAACCACCAAATAATAACCGTCACGATTTAGTATTTTTTTTATTAATTAAAATAATGCGATTTTGAATGATCTTGAAATAATGCTTATTTTTAATATTGTATGAAGTTTTTGATAAAAGTAGAAATACCATAGAAAAAACACATTGAGAGTCCAAGCTAAAGAAACTAAGCAAACTATTTCTATCTAATCGGGAACCCAATCTCAAATTATACTCTTCTTTTCCTCATCTTGGTTTTGGTTGTAATAGGTAATTTGTTTAACATTGTGATGATAGTTATTAAACTGCAATTGACATAAGTCCTCAATATCTTTTTCTTCATAATTTTTTGGGTGTTTTATACTTTGGATTGTAGGAAAAATGAAAGTGGAAGGAGGTGGATGTTCGCCAGCTATGGGTGCTTGTGGTCCCATAGGAGATTGTGACCAGAGGTGTAAAGTCCTACATAGTGATGGACAAGGTTCTTGTGATCTCAATTTGTGCACTTGTTTTTACAATTGTGGGCCTCAACATCCAAATCAACCTGATTGAAAATGCACTGGTGGTCTTGGACTTTGCAGTAGTTGGTGCACTGATGCTTGCTGCAATTCAAAATGTTCTACCAAATTCAATCAGGGTGTAGGGTTTTGTGACACTCTGAGTGTTATGATACAATTATATATGTGGATTGTAATATGATGTTATATGTGTCAATCATGGACAATATGACTTGAGTATTATACAATTTCTTGACTTTTCATGCACATCATGTCTTATTTGTTTTGAGTTAGGAATAAAAATTTTAACGTAGGAACTACATCCCATAAGTTTCCAATAGCAATTGGAACGTCCTTTTTTGTCCGTTATGTGTACATTTTTCAAGTTTTTGTAAAAAAATAGGAAATTAGATTGTTAACAAGGTCATTTCATTTTATAATTGGTAATGATGCTAAAATCTCCTTGATATGAGAATTTAACGTAGAAACGTAAACATCTTAACCTCTCTAAGTTAAAGATCGCACAAGTTTGACATCTTACTCCAAGTTTTTTCTTGGAAAAATATTTGCCAGATGGATCATTTTGTTAAAAAATGAAGTTAAATTTATATTCACAAAGTGATACATATACCATTTCATCCCGTTAATGATTCCTTGATTTTTTTTAAATAATAAATAATTTTTTCTATTAAATAAAAAATACATTTAAATATATATACTGCATATTTATATGTACACATATCACCTTTGTTAAAAAATTTAACCCAAGCCCTTATTTGAGAATGAACCTGAAATTTTGAATATCAAGCCGAGGGCTTGAATTGTTGTCTTGTTGAGAGAATCATTATCGGGTAATGGACCCAAGTTTTTCAGAAATAGCGTGCAAAACCAAGTGCTTTGACGAAGTGTTACTGGGTTAAAGACTAACTTAATTTTTCTCAAAAAAGACATGAAATGATGGGTTTGATAAGTTTTTTTTTATTAACAGGTAAAAAATGGTTACCAGAAGTAATTAAGTTTTATAAGGTTCTAATTTAGCACGATTTTTGAAGCTTATTTTATTTATCTAATATATTATTTTTAAGATTTAGTCTGATTTTTAAAAACTTTATCTTGACTTGTAAACCTACTTAAAAATATAATTTATAATAAAACTTTTAAAACCAGTTATAAAGCTTATTCTTAATTACCTAATAAGATTAAACATATATATAAAATTAGTAGATTTAAGTTTTTAAATAAAATAAATATATAATTTTAAAATATTAAATTATTATTATTATTATTTAAATAGATGAAAATATCCATGTAAAATGTATAAATTTATTTAAATATAAAAATATAAAATAAATATGTAAAAATAAAAATATTTTTTTATTAATACAAAGTTTATCATAAATAATTCGTAATGTATAATTTTAAGTATAATATGTATGTTTTTTTTATTAAGATCAGCAATGTAAATTAATAATTTTAAATAAAGTTAGGTTAAGATGAAATATATCAAATAAAATTATATTGATATAATTAATGAAACATTTAATCATATATTAAATTTTTAATGACAATTATTTTTTAATATTTTGATAATATATTTTTATAATTAGAGATGGAATTTTAGATAAACATTTATAACTTAATTTATTTAAAATTTGATTTAGTATAATTTGTTTAATAAATAGATAAGTTTAAATATTTTAAAAATATTTTTAAATAAATAAATTAAGTTAAATTTGTAAAATATCTATTTAATCTATTTAAAGGTTATATAAATATTTATTATAATTTTATAATTTATTATTTTATATAATATTATATATATATATATATATAAATTTTAAATATATTTTTTAATTTTTTTTATATCGTAGATTTTTAAGAAAATTCGTAAACTTAGGAATGAAAAACCCATACTCATCCTTCTTTGAGTTGGTCGGGATTAAGAATAATGACATGTATGAAACATTGATATTTTTAAATTTAGAGATACAAAATTATTAAAATATTTTTTTATTATAAAAAATTATATAAAATTATAAAAATAATAAAATATAAATTTTAAAATATAATGATTTAATAAATTATAAAAAATTAAAACTAAAATATAAAATTATTAAAAAAAGTTATAGAATAAATTTTTTTCAATTTGATAAGAAATGAGAATATAATTTAATTGTTTAACTTAAATAAAAATGAGATTAATTGTTAAAAATTACTTTTTCTCTAACTGAAGTTTTCCTAACCTTATTTTATTTCAGAATTTTCTTGATGACCTGCAATATGATAAATTAATCTAGAGTTAAGAATAGAAAATTAATACATTATAATAATAATAATAATAATAATAATAATAATAATAATAATAATAATATATATATATGTTATAATAATGAGATTAATACAAGTAAATAATATAATATTAATTACCATTATTCAAAAATTAATATTTTCTTCATTCTTTTATTTTATGTATGACCAATGTTTTTTACTTTTTTTTTCTATTTTTTATATCAAATTTAAATTTATATTTTCATATTTATTTAAATAAAAAATATGTTATATTTAAATAAATATTTTAAATTTTAAATTTTACAAAAAAATCTTAAATTTATACATTTACCGTTTTTTGTCATTATATTTTTTCGTAATATAATACAACCATCTTTCATTTTAAATATCATAAATATGTAAATTTAAAATATTATTTATAATTTATAATTTAAAATATATGTATTTAAAAATATTTTTAATTTTTAATTTGTAGATATAACGTTTTTTATATCACATATTTTTTTTATATAAATTTATAATGCACCTATCTATTATTTTAATATATATATATACATAGATTTAAAATATTATTTATTAATTTTAAATTTAAAAATTATATTTAAACAAATATTTAATTCTAGATATTATGTAACGTATTTTAAGTTTATATATATAGCGCTTTTTATTATTATATATTTTAGAATCATAAAATTTTCGATACAATCACTATATGTATATACGTGGATTGAGAATGTTAATTATAAATATATTTTTAATTTTTATAATTTATTTTTATTTTAGTTTTAGTCTTGATATTTTGATTTTATTTTTTTAAATAAATTAGGAAAAAAAAGAAATAAAAAAAATAGAATCAACATGAGATCCATAAAAAAAAATTTAAATAGGAAAGAATTAGAAAAAATATTCTATTTTTTTAGCTTTTTAATAAATATTTTAGTATTAAAATAATAACATAATAAAAAAATAATTTTTTTAAATTTAATTTTTTAATTAAGATAAAATAAAAATTCTATTATCAATTTTTTTTACTCATCTAAATAAAAGAATTTTTTTATTTCTATCCATTTAAATAATTTATTTTTTTTATCATATTTTTACTTTATTTTTTATCTTTTTATTTTTTATTTTTTTATTTTTTCTTCCTATTTTTCATATCATCCAAATAAAAATATTTTGTATTAACTTTTTTATCATTATCACACCAATAATATGACACCACATATATTTTTCAACAGATTTTTTTTATCATTATCATGCAAACAATATGTCATCACATATATTTTTAAGCAAAAAATACTGAAAATAATGTCAAAACAAAGTAAATACTTAAAGTATAGAAATAAACTCAATTTTATACAAAGACAAGTATATTCAAACCAATTTTTATTTTGCATTCAATTTTATTTTATATTTAACACGGTTTAATAAATAGCATTAAATGTGCCATAAATATTGCTACCCTCTAAATGTATGCTAAGCTTCTTACAGTTCCACATAAATCACAATGAAAATCCAAGCCTGAAAAAGAAAATACCGCATATAAATTTTTTTTGAAATGGGAAATCATGTCTCAAACTATTATCTTCTCTTTGTCGTTTTGGTTCTAATTGTAACAGGTAAATCTCTGACTTGCTTAACAGTATGCTTGTTACACTACATAAAAAGATGAAACTCATCCTATTTTTTTCTTTATTTTTACGTGTTTACTATTTATTAGAAGCAGAAGCAGATACAGGTTTAGAAGAGCCCAAAAGAAAATGCTTTGTTGATCTTGAAAGTCATAATAAGTGCAACGAGGCTCCCTACAAATCAAAATGTGTCAATCAATCTAATGAAGATGTGAGGATTTTGTGACTTTCTTTAGTGCAAGCATCGAATTTTGTGATTTGTAATTTTTATTTTTATTATAATTAAATATATTTTAAATTTTTTAAAAATTTAAATTTAAATTTTTTATTTTAAAACAATAATTTTTAATCTTTCATTTTTTAGTATAGATCATTTTTAATCGTTAAAGAAACCACTGTTTAACCCAGTATATTTTAAAAATTGGGAACTAAAAGCTCTTATTTTAAAATAAGAGACTAACAAAAATTTCAAAATTTTAAAGGAAATAAAAATATTTAACCCTCTTCATTAATAGCCTGTACTCTTAATTTTTTTTTCTCATATTTTACACAAATAAAAACAATATTTACTTTTATTTTATTTCGAGTATGTGAATTAAGTTGTGGAGGTCAATTTATCATAAGAAAAAAAATCTTAGATCCGATGTTAAAAATTTAGAAAAACAACTTTACCTTTCATAATAATTCCATCTGGTTTAAGTAGGAATATATCCAATATAAAAATATTAGTACTTTTTAGATAAAAGATTACTCTTGTTTAATAATTTTCTTTTCTACATTCTAAGTGTTTCCAACAAGGTTTAATATTTTCTAATATTTTAAAAATTAAATTCATTAATATTTTAGTCTCTAACTTATTTAATTTTTATAAATTCATTTATTTCTAATCTTTAATATAATATAATGCAAATTAATCTTCATTTATTTAAAATTATGTAAATTAATTTTTTAATAAATAAAATTAAAGATAAATTTAAAAGATGAAACAGTTGCAGATAGTTAGGAACATTTTTTTAAAATAAAGGATTAATTTATAAAAATTAAATAATTTAAAAATAAAAATACTAATAAACTCTTTAAAAATCAATCATATTTAATTATACAATTTAAAAGTCAAATAACAAGAGTATGTAATATATTTAATACATATATTAATTTACTTTTTATATATAACTATATGATTTGATTTAGTTAATTTAACTGAACTATTTTAATATAAAGAATTCAATTTTTTTCTTTTAACCAATTACGTTTCTATAGGACAAAATACAACATTATAATCAATGAGCTGAAGATAACGCTCCTTTCTAACATGCGTAAATTTTTTTATAGACTATAAATACGACAGAAAATATATATTGACTATTTCAATCTATTTTAAATTATTCTCTTCTCTTTATCATCATCAACATGTTGTAACGGATCAGTCTTCTATTTAATATTTATCTTTATGTTGATACTTGTTAAACTATAAATGTAATAACCTCACTATTTTCTCTTCAATTTTTTGCAATTTTTATTTTAGATCATAGGAAAAACGGAAGTGGGTGGAGGTATATGTTCCCAGGCTTTGGGCTCATGTGGTCTCTTGGGAGAATGTGATAAAAGGTGTAAAGTACAATATAGTGGTGGACAAGGTTTATGTAACCTGAACTTGTGCACTTGTTTTTACAACTGTGTTAAACCAAACGAAGTTGAAAGAAAATGTACGGGTGGTCTTGGATATTGCAATTATCAATGCAATGATGCATGTTGTAATTCAAAATGTGCTAAAAAATATAAGCAAGGCATGGGATATTGTGACAACATTGGTACACTCCACTTATGTACTTGTTACTATGTTTGTAAATGAGTTTTATGACATTAAATAATCCCTTACAATAAGTTTAAATATCTATTTATTTGTGAGATAAATATGTTTCAAAAGTGTTTGCGTATAGTATTTATCTATATTGTACACCATTGGCATAATAAGTTTATTTACTTGCCAATATGTTAGTTGCTGAGTTTATGACATCTCATTATATAGGTGGATTTTAAAATGGGGAATGTTTTATAAATGGTAATCATGAACCATCCGTCGCTCATCATCAAAATCTTGTCTAAGGACTTATGAATGCATAACCAATTTAAATGGCTTGATGGAAATTTTACATTTGAGTAATACTTTAAAACTTTCCAATCTTAAACTACGGTGAATGAGCTTCAAATATAATTGGTTCCATTCAAAAATAGTTGGTTACACAGCTCAAATTATATTCATTTAATTTCAGCTGCAACAGTGATTTTCCAAGAGTATATTTAATAAAATTAAGCATATAAATTAGCTGGAACTTGAAAAGTTAATTAAAAATTATAAAATAAGTAAAAATTAAAAAGTTAACAAAAAAATTGAAAATTTTGTTGATTAAAACAAAATTTTTTTAGTAAAAATGCTGATTAATTTAAATAATAAAATTAAAATGAAAATAAAAACATTATCATAAGAGTATAATAAGTATTATAATTTTTATTAATTATATATTTTAATATTTAATTATTTAAATTAAATTATTAGATTAAAAATAACAATAATATTTTTAATTAATTCTTATTCATATATTTTATTAAAAAATATTATATATATAAATTTATAGTTATTTTGATAATTATATATTATTTTTTTATTATTTTTATCTGTCTACTTCAATTTTTAAAAGAGTATTAATTAAGGATTGTGTCTTGGTATATTCGTAACTGTCGGAGTGTAGCAATGAAAGTTGTTTGTACGTTGGTCAGCACAAGTAGTGGTCCAGGTATCAAGAGAGTTTGTAGAAAATCGTTGGTCAGTTAGGGTGGTCCCAGTATCAAGAGAGTTTGTAGAAAATTGTTGGTCAGCTAGGGTGGTCCCGTAACACAAGACTTTACTTAAAATCAATGGTCAATCTTCTTAGAACTTTAAGCAATCTAAATCTAGGAAAAAATAATTCAATAATAGTTAGAATAAGAAATGAAAAAACCTCTTCTAACAACAATTTATCATCTGAATTAAAAATAGCCAAGTTAGAAGAAAGACTACATAACTAGTCTTTATCCATTATTAAGAAAAGTGAAGTTTATAAAAGTTAGCACTTTTGGTTCCAGAATAAGGAAGAAACTCATATGTTTCAATATAGCTATCGAAGAACTGGGAATGACAGTATTATTAGCATGTTAGAAGAAGAGAAAATAAAAGAGCACATAGAAAAGGGGTTTGTAAACACCCAATTATGTCCGAGGCCTTCAACCATTAAAATTGATCAAGAAATTTGCCCTAATTTAAATAATAAATAAACAAAAACCAAACAAAAGAAAGGAAAAAAATCAAATAATATAGCAAAATTTTTAAAATAGAAAAGATAATAAAGAAAGAAAAGAAAAATATGAAAAATTAAAATATTTCAAAAATATAAATCAAAATAAAAAAATAATTAATTAAAAAAATAATTAATTAATGAAAGATCAAAAGTCTGAAGAATTAATAAAAAATTTAAAATCTGAAAAAGAAAATAAAGTCAAAAATAAAAGAAAACAAAAATATGAAAATAAATTAGAAAAAATAAAAAAAAATCAAAATAACAGAATTAAAAAGAAAATAGAAAATTAGAAAAAAAAATTAGAAAATCAAAAAAATCAAAAAATTAAAAAATCTGAAAAAGGAAAAATAATAATAAACCAGAAAAATCTAGAATTATCAAAAGAATAGTAATAAAAAGAAAAATAAAATCTGATTAAAATTGGAAATAAGAAAAATAAAAAAAATAAATAAAAAAAGAGAATAATAAAGTTTGGAAAAAACAAAAAAAGAAAAAAAACAGAAAAAACGGATTTGGGAAAAAAAACAGAAAAAAGAACTTATGAAGAAAGAAAGAGTGGGGGAGAAGAAATTTTCTCGCTGAAGATTCTTGGCTTTCTCAGGTTCCCTTTTGGTTTTTTTTGGCGGCAAAAAGTTCTTTCTGGACCGGGGGAGATTTCTATCAGCTCTTCAGCATTCCTTGAGGAAAATCCTTCTCAAGATTGCTCTCTGTTCTTCTAGATTTCCGTCATCTGCGATAGAGAAATTAGTTTTTGTCCTCACCTTCTTTTAGCTCCTCTTTAGTTCCCTTGGCTGATTGGCAGAGTTTCTTTCATTTTCTGTTTAGCGACTCAAGGTTAGGTTCACATTCTCATCTCTTTGGCACCTGTATTTGTTGTTCTGTTTCTCTTTTTGTACATTGTCTCTAAGCTTTGGATGAATTGTATGTCGAAATTCATAAGGAATCTGATTCTTAGCTAACTGTGATGTTTGTTTAAATTCTAATTCAGAATTGTTAGCTAGATTGCATATGTGCTTCTATGCAGAAATAAGATTAAGGTCCATAAGAAATCTGTAAAAGTTGGTCCATGTATTCGCTTTCCTATGCAAAACCTTAATCTTGATCATTAAGTGAACATTAGGATCTAACTGCTGTAAGTTTGTTTGAGCCGAGAGATCTAGAAAGCTACTCATCTCTGTAACCTTTTGAATTCAATAATTGCTCAATAATCAGATATAGTCAGACTTTAGGAAAGTAAGGATCTCCATTTTACTGTGTTAGTCTCTGCTATATCAGTATGACACCACAAGAACAATGTCAGGAGCAGGTAAGCATCACAAATCTGAGGATTAGAAGCATTTGCCCATGCTTAATACGAGTCTAAGTAAGATAGACCTTAGAAAAAGGTTCTAGCCAAAGTAATAGAGGGACTTTTTCTACTGAGTAAGCATAGATGTGCCGAGGATATTCGAACTCAAAGTAGGTACAAGTGTTGTTCCTATATAAGTGCATCATGAGAATCACATGATCCTACTCATCCAGCACCAAAATTTAGATATGACCACGCTTTCTGTTCTTATCTGAATGAGCTTAAATTCAGTTCCACTGTTGTCATAAGGTGGCAAGGTTTTGTCTAAGAAATCTTGAGATGTTTTCATTGCAGAATCTATTAAGCATGGTTCACCTGGAATTCATTAGTGGACAGTGGCTATGACTGTAAATGGTTTAGACTGTAATTCAGCACCTAGGGTCTCAGGTCAGGTTTTAGCTTGATTAGTTACCTCCTGATGTGTACATGTTTAGTCAGGATTCATTTAGAGTTCACTAATAGACAGTGGCTAGGACTAAAGATGTCTTAGGCTATAATTCAGCACCACCAGTCTTGGACCAGGCTTTGGTCAGAAGGAGAATAGTCCCCAATCTAGTTAAAGGCAAACGGGGGTTCTGGTTAAGCAAGTTGTAGCTGCATTAATGCTTGGGCAATGCCTAAGTACAAAATTAATCCAAGGGAATAGTATATCAATTATAGTTAGACTTTAAGGCTGTAGTAGCAAGCCTGGTTTCAGGTTCTACACCTCTTGGAGACAATTTTAGCTGTTAGTTTATGTCATAACAGAACCAATTTTAGCTGTTAGTTAATATCAGGCTATGATGCAATTCTTTGGCAGGAAGGTTATTGATAGTCATGATTTTGGGAGTGGTTTAGATTATAAAAAGATCCTAGGACATGTAGAGATCAGGAGAAATCAATCTCTAATCCTGTCATGACTTCTGCTAAAGGAGTTGCGAATAAGTGTTAGGCTGGGTATATTGGGGCAGGCCCTGATAAACAGGAGCTTAACCTCCTATCCCAAGTCCCAGATCTCCCAAGTTGCTTTAAAATGAAGACTGGGATCTTTATGATCCAAACAAGAGCATAGCCTGGTGGTCAGACTCTCATTTATCAGCCTCAGCGTCCATGCTTCGATCCCCAGTAGGCATCTTTTACCATTTTTAATAAATCAAATCCCATACCTCCTCCACATGCCTAAGATTAAAACGAATGGTTCGAATATCTAACCTCAAGCTTGGCTCAATGGCAAAAGGTGTTGCCTATGACCAATGAAACCCTAGGTTCGAGTCCCACTATACGCAGTTTCGTCAGTTTAATTTGGTATAGGTTATATATGGTTTAAATTTAGGCATCTTTTACCATTTTTAATAAATCAAATCCCATACCTCCTCCACATGCCTAAGATTAAAACGAATGGTTTGAATACCTAACCTCAAGCTTGGCTCAATGGCAAAAGGTGTTGCCTATGACCAATGAAACCCTAGGTTCGAGTCCCAGTGTTGCCTATGACCAATGAAACCCTAGGTTCGAGTCCCACTATAAGCAGTTTCGTCAGTTTAATTTGGTATAGGCTATATATGGTTTAAATTAAAGCGATCACACCATAAACCTAACCAGGTATTTGGCCTAGTGGTTGGGAGCGATGAATACCTTCCCATCGTGGGTTCGAACCCTAGGCAAGGCATTTTTCCCCTAATCTTTCCAAATAACCCCAATTCTGTCCTTGAGTCACAAATTACCATTCTACCCCTAATCTTTCTCAAAATTACAAAATTACAAAACTGCCCCCAAAGTTTCCAAAATTACAATCAAGCCCCTACTCTTTCCAAAATCACAATTAAACCCCAAAAAAAATCTAAATTAAATCCTTTTCCCCCGAAATTCAAAAATTCTTTTTCCACAAAGTTCTTTTTTACAAATCCTTTATTCTTCAAAATTCACAATAAAATCTTTTTCTTCAAAATTCAAATCAAATTCTTTTTTAAATCAATCAAAATCAATCTTTTTTTCATTTTTAAAATCAAGTTTATTGGTTCTAGGTCTCACGCAATGAACCTTAGGGACAAACTGGTAGCTTTTTCTGCTGTTCGCTTCTTAGGAATTTCATATGGGTTCCAAGTGGAGCCGTAGTTGTCTTGGACCCTGTGCATATGTGGACTGAAGAATCCTTTTGTAAAACAATAAAATTTCATTTTGGAATTCCTATGTCTCACGCAACGAATCCTAAGCACGAACCGGTAGCTTTTTCTGCTGTTCGGGGTTTCAGAATTCGTATGGATCCCAGTGCAGCCGTAGTTGTCTTGGATCCTGTGCATATGTGGACTAAGGATTCTCCTTAAAATATTTTCAAAACAATCAAGCCATTTTCAAATGTTACTTTCCAAGTAGCTCCGAAGGTCAAGCCTTCAAGCACTTGTCAAACATTTCTTTAAACATTTTCGAAGGTCAAGCCTTAGAATCAAACCAGAACTACGTAAGCCTTGAGTTTCCCATTGCACCGGGGAATACGTAGGAGCAGGATCAAGTCCTGTCAGCCTAACCTCCATCAAGTATTTATTTTCACTCTAATCAAAGGGATCAAACCATTTTCAAATAATCACACACTCAGTTTAAGGCACCGTTCTTCGGAACGGGCGAATGAGGTGCCTAACACCTTCCCCATTCGTAACCGACTCCCGAACCTAATCTTTTCTCCGAGTCAGGGTTTTTCCAAATCTTTTTCCCTTAAATAAAAATTTGGTGGCGGCTCCACACATATCAAAAAAATCATTTTTAAAAATTTTAGCAAGTTCGTCGTCTCGTCGGAATTACGGTTGCGACAGGGTTCAATTTTATACATATAAGACTTATCCAAGTCGCTATAAAACCAAATTTTATAATAGGAATCAGTACTCCTATACTCATACTTTTGAGAGACATAAGATTCAAACAGTTTAAAGATTCACTCATAGCCACTTTAAAAAGCAATTGTCATGATGAACCAGTATTTTTTAATTGCTATCCGAACTTTTCAATGAACTTAAAAAATGAATATACTCTTGAAGCCTTAAAATTATATATAAAAGCTCTAAATGATATATTAGAAGAAAACTGTGACCCATACCAAGTAATCTATAAAATTTATTACAAGGTCACAAAATTAGATTATAACTTTAGAGCTTTAAGAAAATCACCCAAAGATAAGACAATCTTAATAGAGAAAAATCTTAAGAAAACCAAAGTCCAAATACCACATAAACTAAAACAGGATGAAATGATAACTAGGGTTCCCCCAGAATGGTTATTACAAGAGGTGATAGAACAACCAAAGGTCAATAATACCCAAATTAGAGAAATAATACAAGAAGGAAATGATGTCAGAATAAGAATGAACAAATCTGAGTCTATAAAGGTAACTCAACCACAACAATATAAGATAGCAAGTTCCCGTCATTCTGTGGATAACTCCTCAATTAATATAGACCTAACAGGAATAAATAACCTAACTCCCAAAATAGCACTTCCAATATATGAAGATAGATCTGACTACTCTCCTACATCTTCACAAGTATTAAATACTATCACTAAAATTAAACCATTCTAGATAGACAAAGAATGGATAAGAAATGACTTTGAAGCAGAATACAATAAAAAAGAAAGAGAAGAATTTTTTAAAACCTTTTCAAAAGATGAAACTATACAAATAAGAAAACTATTTTATGAATATTTAGAAGAAAATGAAGTCAACCTTTATTTCTTCGACCACTGTATGGAAAACCTTAATAGAGAAAGTAGTAGAGGTTGAGTACCCCCTCAAGAAAGTATCAAAATACAACTATCAGAAAACCCCTTAATAGAAGCAGGGCCCTATAAAGATATAGGGATAGAAGGTAAAATTGAAAAAAAGGATATAAAAAAGATACATGAACAATTAAATTATTCTAATATTATGTTAAACAGTATGAGTAAACAGTTAGTAAGAATGGAACATAAAATTGAAACTAGTGGTTCTAATAACATAGAAATTATGTATCAACTCCTACAATAAAAAAGATAATATACAAGATTACTAGTACACTTGAATCATTTAAACTAAAAAATACTCTAGAATTAGACATAGATGAACTAAAAGAAAGAAAATTAGGATTAGAAAAACAAACTATTAATGTTATAGACTCAAATAAATAAGATAAATTTCAGAAATAATAATTATTCTAAGACTAGAAATTATTATCCAAGACCTACCCTTGTAGATGTAAATTTTGAAGAAAGAACCCAATTTGTACAAAATAGATTTTCAAGAACTGACATAGAAGAACGGAACTTAGATGAATAAGTGAACAAGCTATATTAGATATAACCTGTCAAATGACTATGGCAGCAACAACCTACAAAACTAAAGGGCTGTCCGATAGGAGTGCTGCCCAAGCTATTATACAAGAATTCACAGGACAATTAAAAGGATGGTGAGATAATTTTTTATCAGCACATGAAAAAGAATTAATAATAAATAGCATAAAAAATGAATCTCACGAAGAAGACGCAACTACCACATTAATATTTACAATTATTAAAAATTTCATAGGAGATCCAAGCATCTTTAGAGAAAGAATAAGAGCCCAATTAGCCAACCTCAGATGCCCTACCATGTCTGATTATAGATGGTATAAAGATATTTTTATATAAAAAATTATGATAAGATAAGATGCGTCCGCACCATATTGGAAAGAAAGATTTGTCGCAGCCCTTCCAAGACTCTTTGCCAAAAAGGTAATTCAAAAATTACAAACCCATTTTGGACCACAAATTCCTTATGAACAATTAACATTTGGACAACTCCACAACACAATAATAAAAATAAGAATACAAATATGCACCGATGCAAAAATACAAAATAGTATAAGAAAACAAAAACTAAATAATAGAAAAGAATTAGAAACATTTTGCTAACAATATGGAATGGAACCCTTAAAAGCTCCAAGTAGGCAACACAAAAGACAGATGAAAAAAGCCACAATTAGATCGCAAAAACCTTCTAGTTTTCAAAAGGCACCTAATTTTAGGAAAAATAAGCCCTTCGACCAAAATAGCAATTATAAAAAGAACAAGTTCAAGAGAACAAATAAAAGAGATAGTGTATGCTGGAGATGCGGGAACCCAGGACATTATTCTAAAAATTGTAAAGTGCAACAGAAAATTAATGAAATAAAAAATGAAGAATTAAAACATACCTTACTAAACATCATAATAAATTCTGATCTTGAACCTGAAATAGAAGACAACGAAAACTCTGAAGGAAATGCACAAGACAATGAAATATACCAAATAGATAATAACACGACAAAAGAATCTGACAACCCCGAAGCAAAAGAAAACTATTGCCTAGGACCAGAGTTATGTAATTGTGAAAATTGTATAGAAAAAAAAAATAAATGTACTAACACGCGACCAAACCACAACTTTAATTTCCGTTATTGACAAATTAGAAGACTCCCCACTTAGAGAAGAATTCCTAATTCAATTAAGTGAATTAATTAAAAAAGAATAGCAGAACATAAGAGAAATGAAACTAATTGAAATAAAAGAGGTATATGCAAGATTTAAACAACCTAAAGAAGAAGTATCAGTAAAAGAACTACAGAATGAAATAAAAACAATAAACAAGAAATAATGAACCTAAAACAACAAAATATCTCTTTAGAATATAGGTTACTCCGACTAGAAGGAGAATAGATAATTTCAAAAGAAAAAGAAGACAGAAAAAAACATTACCACAGAAACAAACCCATTTATTAACCTACTAAGCTTAATAACTATCCACAAATGGTGGTGCGAAATCACTTTGGTAATAAAAGGAGAAAGTTTTGATATGATAGCATTAATAAATTCATGACCAAATGTAAATTGTATACAAGAAGGCCTAGTTCCCACTGTATATTATGAAAAAACTGCAGAAAGACTTACCAGTGCGAATGAGTCAAATATGTTAATAAACTACAAACTAACAAATGCAAAAATATGCAAAAATAAAATATGCTTTACCACTTCTTTCGTATTAGTCAAAAGTATATCCAACCAAATAATATTAGGAACTCTTTTCTTGTCCCTATTATACCCATTGTAAATAACAGAAAAAGGAATAATTACCAACATAATACCTGAAAACCCTATCTGCTTTGAATTCCTACAACCTCCTAAAATAAAAGAATCAAATCTCTTACAAGAAGCTTCAACATTAAAATTGAAGCTTCAAACACCCATAGTTGAGCTTCAGTTGTACAGGCATCAGGTAAATCATTCATGACACGCCTATAGAATTTTCATGTGATCTGTATAATCGAAGACATAAGTTAATGACCATTGATATTTAAATGAAAAAATGTTAATCAATTCAATATGGGTAATTGTAAACTTCATCTCATATCGATCCATCAAATCAAAACATATGTTTATAAAACCTATGTCGTGTCGGTGAGGCCTAATGCACCCCTATTTCCATCTATAATGAGATGGACATAGTTAACATTCACTATATGTAAACAAAAAACACTAAACATAATGGCAATTGGAGTGTCTTCATACCTTGTTCCATATGGAATAGCATCATCATCATATAGACTAATTGGGTGCAATCTTAGGAAAGCATTCCTAAGCCCACAACTACAATAATAATGTAAAGCCACAGATCTTATTTTTATCATAATCTGTGCAACTACATAGTTCATGATAAAGATAACT
Organism: Canavalia gladiata; assembly: GCA_037954105.1. Lineage (NCBI taxonomy): Eukaryota > Viridiplantae > Streptophyta > Magnoliopsida > Fabales > Fabaceae > Canavalia > Canavalia gladiata. The sequence continues at coordinate 29,081,749 of CM075662.1, forward strand.
CAATGCAACTGAACCCCGTTTGTAATGATCACATTAGTCAAAGTCTGCAAGTAGTGGCAAGTAATGTAGTGGAGCCTATCCAGCTGCAAGTAGCTGCTGCTGGGTCTCCATGTGCTCCTCCACTTGCCCAAAGTGTTGGAGTCCTCCCATGAGCTCCTTTTCAGTAGGTGACACGTCTAACAAGTCTTGGACGATAGGCTCTCGAACAGTCAAAGATGTACCACCAATAACAGGATGTCCATCAATGGACAAATCTATTAGCGCGCCAACATCCTGCAATGTAATAGTATACTCTTTAGGCAGAGTGCGAAATATATGGGTCTCTGGTCTCCATCTTTTTACCAATGCTTCAACTGATGAACCATCAACATGTATTAATTGTAGATGAGCTACACCTAGGAAACATGCTCTCGGTAATCTATCTATTACAGCACCCGAAACAACTGGAACGTTGTTGGCTCATGCCATAACTTCACTCTCTTAATCTTCATCTCTTTGTCAGGCTCTCTATTTCATAACTATTTGGAGATATGGATATTCTGAAGCGTGAGAAGAGATGGATTGTTTGAACCCGGTCTAATCATACACGACGATTGCAATAATGATATCATAATTTACGACATCATATATAATTACTGATTATGAAGACGAGAATAAAAAAACTACATTAACAATGTTTTTCTAACTACTTAGCCAATAAATTATTATGCAATTTTATGAAACTTAATTACTTTAATATTTTGTTAACTTAAATAAATTAATTTTTTATTGTAAACTAATTATTTTTTCTATTTAAATCTCATATAATTTTTAATATATATTTAAATTTTAAATCCTAAAATTGTATCAAACCTAATTACTTTAATATTTTAATAATTTAAATAAATTAAATTTTTTATTATAAACTAATTTTTTTTCTATTTAAATATTATATAAATTTTAATATATATTTAAATTTTAAATCCTAAACTTTTATGAAACCTAATTACTTTAATATTTTTCTAATTTAAGTGAATTAAATTTTTTACTATAAACTAATTATTTTGTTCTAATTTTTTTCTATTTAAATCTTTTATAATTTTGGGAGATATATTTAAATTTAAAATCCTAAAATTTTATGAAACCTAATTACTTAATATTTTTCTAATTTAAATCAATTAAATTTTTTGTTGAAAATTATTTTTTAAAGTTTTATCTACTTAAAACTTATATAATACTTTAAATATAATTAAGTGTTAAAAAATAAAATTTTATGCAACATAATTTTATTTCTCTAATAACTTCAAATAATCAATTACATAAAAAGTAAATTAAGCAATAAATAAAATAATAAAATAATAAAAAAATAATTAATTAAATAAATTATGTAACTACAAATAACTTAAATATAATTTTATGTTATATTTAATTTCAATTTATCTAATTTATTTATCATAAATAAATTAACGTATTAACATATTCTAAACACTAACTAAATGTAACGAAATGTGTTATATTAAATTATCATAAATAAATTACCATTTGATTAAATTAATTCATTTTTTAGTTATATAATATATTATTTATTTATACATCAAATCTGAATTTTAAATTCATTTAAATGAAATGAATTACCCTATATCAAACTACATACGTACACCATAATATTAATTATATCAGTAAAATCAAATAATAAATTTAAATATTTTTTAAATAAATACGGCTTTTAATTTCTAATTTTTTTTAATTAAATATTTTTTCTACTTAATAAGTTAATATGATTTTTTAAAATTTTTTGTAGTATATAATTTTTTTTATTATAAATTATTTTTTATACTAATTAAAAATTTTAATTTTTTATTTATTAATTAAGGTCAGAAAAAGTTTTTAAGTAATTATATTTATTTTCTATTTAATAAGTTAATATAATTTTTTTAAATTTTATGCAATATATAATTCTTTTTTATTTTAAATTATTTTTTATAATAATTACAGATTTTAAGTTTTATTTTTTAATTAAGGTAAGTGAATATTTTTTAGTAATTATATTTTTTCTATTTAATAAATTAGTATTTTTTTAAAATTATATACAATATTTAATTATTTTTTATACTAATTACATAATTTTGTTTTTTATTTTTTAATTAAGGTCAGCAAATATTTTTTAACTACTTAAATATTTTTCTACATAATAAGTTAATATAATTTTTTAAAGTTTATGAAATATATAACTATTTTTTATTTAAAATTATTTTTTTATACTAATTACAGACTTTTATTTATTATTTTTTAATTAAGGTCAGAAGATATTTTACTAATTAAATTTTTTTCTACTTAATAAGTTATTATAATTTTTAAAATTTTATGCAATATATAATTATTTTTAATATAGTTACAGATTTAAAATTTTTATTTTTTAATTAAGGTCAGCAATATTTTTTAGCTATTTATATTTTTTCTACTTAATAAATTATTATAATTTTTTAAATTTTATACAATATATAATTATTTTTTAATTTAAATTATTTTTTATAATAATTACAAATTTTAATTTTTTTTAAATCAGGTCAGCAAATTGCTTTAAACTAATTATATTTTTTCAACTTAATAAATTAATACCACTTTTTTAAATTTTATGCAATATATAATTATTTTTCATTTCAAGTTTTTTTTTATACTAATTACAGATTATAACTATTTTACATGGAAAAAATTATATATATATATATATATATATATATATTCTATAAACTATTTACATGAAAAAATTTAATTTTACTAAGAAAACTACAATAATTTAATTTACAAATTATATATAATTAAATATTGCAGAACAAATTTTAATGAAAATCGCTAAATTTTTTTAAATTACTTTATAATTTTATAATCTATCGTAATAGCATTATGTTTAATATTGGAAATTAAAATAACATAATTATTAATTTTTTTTAAAATATTTTTATTCTTCGAATAATCCAAAAAAAAAGTTTCAACAATTCAAAATCAATACAAAATAAGAGAGAAAATGAAAGAATATAGAAAAAGAAAGCATGTAAAGATTATATTTGACCTTCCATGTGCCAATTAAAATATTTGAACAAGTGATGCATAAATAAATGTGTAAAACTCATTGTCCCACATCTAAGATGCATTAAATTATGTGTAACAGGGGTTAAATGCATTTGTGCGTTATACCTCCTTGTAACACATAAAGTAATGTACCATGTGCCACACTACACTGGTATGATGTACAAATAAATGGATCTAATTCCTAACATTCCACGTATCTCCATCCGTCATCTATATACTTCAATTTGAAGCTTGTGATGCATAATAAAATATTTCTTATCCACAACATAGCATATTTTATTATATATCACAAACGCGGTAGACATTCTTGCACAAGAATATTTTTAAATTTTGGTAATTATTTTCAAAATTAACCCAACTTTCATAAAAATAAAATGCTTGGGACACTGATTGAGTTAGAAAACAAATAGGCAAACCAAACATAATAAAATACAATTCTAAGTGTCCAGAATGTAATAAAAAAGTTAGAATAACGTTGAAAAAAAAATACAACCCAAAAATTAGTAGAAAAGGAATAGTAAAAAGCAGCCTTCTTGATTCTTCATCACTTCAGCTTTTCATTTTTTGTTCTGTCTCTCCCCTATTTGAACAAAGGTACCATCCATAGCCACCATCTCTGTGTGGTTCCTTGAAACCTTATGTTCCTCCAACCACAACAAGCCCCTTATCAAACATTACTCACATTACTCCTCTGGTTTCTAATCAGTTTTCCATTGTGTTAAGAATAATTAGATCTTTTTCTATTTCTATTCATTTTTCTCGATCACGTGCTTTCTTTTTAAGGATAGGTCAGTGTTATATCTCATCAAATGACTATTGTGTACGTCAATAGTTTCACGAGTTCTATGCCTATCTTTTTTGATTTGATTTTTTTTAATATTATTTAAGCATATAGATATAGGATTTTAACTCATTATTCCCGCATTATTTATTAAACATTTAACATTATTACTTTCTTAGTAAGTTTACTAGTATTTAACTCCTAACTTATTTAAATTTTGCAAATGAGTTTCTTACATAAAAAAAATTCTTCTATTAGTTCTCAATTTCTATCACAATTTTTAATTTCATCTTATGTGTCATTTGCAAAGGGATTTATATGCATTATTTTAAAGAAATGAAGATACTAATTTTTTAAAACTTTTAAAAGTGAAAGATAAATTTGAATTATTTTAAAATTTATAAAAATAAATAAGTTAAAAATTAAAATGTTAGTAAACTTCTTCCTTACTTATATATGTTGATGAGATGACACAATTCTTACTTGAAATTCCATATCATAAATCAATTCTCTTTAGAATCTCCTTTACGAACAATTAGGAATTAAGGATCTGGATGTCAAGAATTATTCTTAGGACTTAAAGCAAACCATTCTAAGTATGAAATTTCTCTCAATCAATATCAGTATTGGCTAGATTTGCTTAGTGGTATAGGTATGCTTATCTGCAAACTTGCTTCCATCCCTTATCACTAGGATCTCAACTACATTAGGATGAAAGTCCTTTATAAGACTCTTAGCTTATCATCATTTTATTGAATGACTTCTTTATCTTATCATTACAAAAATTGACATTGCTCACATTATTTAATAATTAGGCCAATTTATGAGTAGTCCTACAACTATTCATCATACATCAATTATTCAATGCTGCATTATCTCAAAAAGAAACCTATGATGTAGTTTATTTTTTTAATGAAGATCTTTTCCTTCATACAACTATTTAACTCCTCACTGTACTTAAGCTATGGTCTAGTTTTTTACTAAAATATTAATTTTTTTCACAATGAACTTCATTAATACTAATCGAAAAGGTTGTTCAAACACTTGATGACCTATTAGTGGATTTTGCTTATATTTTGAAAACTATCTCATCACTTGGCAATTAAGTATTATTATTATTATTATTATTATTATTATTATTATTATTATTATTATATTTTTATTTAATTTTAACATAAATTCTATTGTTGATATTTTAAAATTCTAATTAATAATTTTTTTAAAGCACAATCAAAACAATTAACAACTTTATATATTATTAAATTTTATTAATTTTTTGTTTTTAAATTGAATAGTGACAAGTTAGTTTGAACAAAATTAGGTGTCCACAAGTAAATACCTTGGAGTTAAAATACTCACCCCAAAAATCAATAGAAAGATTACCTTGCAATCACAAAGTTTGTGCTATATTAAGGCTATGTTTTGTCCTTCCTCAACTTTCCTATTTTTCTATTGTGTATCGACATATAAGGTTTGAAAAGAAATCTATTATTTATGAAGATAACGCTTCATGCAAATGAATTATGTTCTATTGTCACTCCTAAAAATCTTCATTTTTTTTATCAATTTTCCTTTAAATCAATGTTAAGAAATTCATGTATATTCAGAAAATTTATATTTTATCATGAATCAAATAGATCCACACACCATAATAATAAAAACCCACAATTATCACAAAATAAAGTTAAACTCAAAAAGAAACAGTTTTATAAGGATCCATAAATCATAATGAATTAATTCAAACACATTGCTAGCTATATGCTTACTTAACAAAAACTTTTCTCTTATTTTCTTTGCTCTTAAACATATACTACAGTTGTTGTTCAAGTGTATATGCTCTTATATCTAAGATAGTAGAGTAACCTTTAAGGAGAGGTGTCCTAAGATGCCACAACTCCAGTTGATTTGTTCTCGAATCTCTATGAGCTTGCATTCCTCAAACTATCTAAAAGTAATAAAGTCCATCTCTCCATTCATCCATTTCAATCAACATCCTAGAGGAGTAGTCTTTCACAATGCATAGTTTGTCAATGAACTAAATAATGCAATCCAAGTCATTCATTAGTTAGGAAAGAGATATTAAATTGCACTAAAAATTTGGAACCTAGAGATTGTTATGGAGTTTCATCCTTGCATCTAATAGGACAACTCCTTCCTTAATTACACTTATGTTTCCTCTATTTGACATTTCAACTAGACAAGTTTGCATATCACGTATGTCACAAATGATTTCTATGGTCCCTACTATGTGATTTGATGCCCCACTATCTAGTATCCACAAGTTTCTATGTTGCTTACTTGTCATTTATTTGCCACATTTATTCTATGTATGTTTAAAATCTCCATTAGCCTCTACCATTATGTAGATGTTATTCCTGTGAGACGATTATTTTCATTCTCTCTTACATATGAATTTTCATCAACTTGTTCAACATCGATATACATAATTCTCTCTTTCGTTGGCATGCTCTTCCTTAATGTTGGCATTTCCTCATCCATCTATTTTGCCTTTATTTTTTGGCATATCACTCCACCAATTAGGATATCTAATCAGTAGAAACCAATTTATGGTATCATGTCCATTTTAGTTATGGTTGATACAAAACATAGAATTATCTTTCAAGTTTCATATCCTTTAATTTTACCACAAACCTATACCACGAGTCCTATCACATCTCCTCATTCTTATGTGGCCCTTATGATAGTTTCAACCATTCTTATATGATGATCAAATAGACTCTGTTAAGAAAGGACAATAAATCTGTAGCAAGAAGATTGAAATGCACTATTACATAAACAACATTGTTGAGTCTCATTAGAAACTTATGCACTTGTTCCTTTTCTTTGCATTTCTTAAGTTTGGAAGTTATTCCACAAATGCATCCTTCATAGATACATACTATTATTTACTCATAATTTGAAAGTTTAACACGTAATACATTTATCTTCCTATTATACACGACTATAGTCATCCCTTATTGCTTACAATCGACTAGGTCTTCTTTCATGACTCATTCTCATTCTTCATAGTTTTCACATTGGATTTATAGTTCATTTGTTATTACATATTAAGGGTGGACATTAGACAAGTGCAGGTAATATACCCAACTATTGGAAATCAAGTTCAACGATGACGTTGTCTAATTCCATTAATGTATGATATTGGATTAATTGGGAGCAGGTGTAACTGATCTTTGGTTTCATTAAGTGATTAATGGAAATTTAAGGTGGAGGATCTTGATGAGGTTGTGACAAAACTTCTCAAACTAAGCAGCAACGATGGTGGAGGAAGACGATATAGACTGAGTAGCAGTGATGGGGAAGGAAGATGGTGGTGTGTGTGCTTCTAACGTGGTGCATATTCATGGTAGAAAAAATAACTCGTGATTTTGATGTTTGTTAACAACAATAACAATAATGAAATTTGGTAAGAGAACTTGGGAGTTATGCATTTGTGGAAGAAACATGGATGAATCTTGGAAACTTGAGAGACTGAAATATTCTTAATGGACTTTGTTAGATTTAATGGTGAGAAGAAGATAGAGAATGAGATGACATTCATAAAAATTAGTAATGACAACCATGAAATCTAGTGAGGGAGAGCAAACAACCTTTTAGTATATGCATCATCAGTCAAGTTTGACTTTTGTTGAATTTTTTTTTTCAAAATTTACATCTAACCGATTAATTCATAATTAACCAGTCATTTGAAATCGACATAATTTGATCATCTCTCTCACTTATCTGTTCATAGTTGTCATTCGTTAATCCCTACCAATTTTCGGTTGATGAGAGATAGTTTCCTATCCTTATTACATTAGGTAATATTAACAAAAGATTTCATGTTTCATGATTTATGTTTATTTTTCACATTAAAAAATAAAATGAGTTACTTTATGTGTTTGGGAATGGCCAATCAATAACCATTTTTACGTGTTTTCGGTGAAAGAATACAAAATTAATTTAGATACAAAATTTTATATAGGAAATCATGGAAAGAAAAATAAAAATCAATTATGCATGTTTTTAGTGATTGAGGTAAATCATATACAATATTGCAAAAATGGTTACAACACATGATAAGTTTTACATTTGTATCAATATACAAACTTAAAACTGCTGATTTTGTAGTTGATCATAAAGTGGATAACCATGAATAGAAATTGATGGCAGTTCCTTATAAAGGTACGTTACTAATTATGATGATGCAAGATGGAAATAATTGTGTGCTCCTAATTGCATTTGTTATTATTGAGGTTGAGATTTTGAATGTTTGGAGTTAATTTTTGATTTTATTAAGTAGCGCATGACTCAAAGATAAGATAACTATCTTATATCCAATTGACATAAAAATATAAAATCTATTGTTTTAAAATACATATTATTTTATATAAAAAATATATCACTTGATGTTACATTCTTAAAGGATTTTCTCCTGCAAATGAACTATAATAGAATCTAATACACAAGTATATTACTATCAATAACAAGCATACCATTAATTAGTAAACCGATCAAAATATCAACATCTCACATCTTACACAGTTATTGTGTATTTATCATATAGCAAGTGAAATATATAGGTTTCACCTCCATCTCTTAATAAGAGCTAACATCAAATCTAGTTTATACTGAAAAAATTGTAATTGTAAAAGTTCAAAAAATCTAACTCTTTCCTTATAAGAAAATACTTGTTCCGAAATATGAAAATATTATCATGCTTATATAAATATTTTGTATATGATGAATTTTAAACAATTAATTAAGTGTTCTATTTCATATTTTCTTAGACGTGTATACTTTTAAAATCTAAAGAATGATGATTATTTGGATCGATCTAAAATCTTGCAATAATAATAATAATGTATAAAATAATTAAGCGTGATAAAAAATTAAAAAATTAAATAAAGTTTAATTAAAAAAATATATTACGCAAAATTATTTATCTAGTCTAATTGAATATATTTTTCAAAAAATATAGTTATGTGATAACTTAAAATATACAAATAATGAAGCACTAAAATGAAAAAAAAAAATTCTTAGGTGATAAAGTAAAATATACAAACACTGCAACATGTTACCGAGGCATTAAAATGAAAAAAAATACTTAGGTTATAAATTAAAATATACAAATAATTAAACATTTATATATTAAAGAACTAAAATGACGTTAAAAAAAATACTCTTAAGCGATGGATTAACATATACAAACAATAAAACATTTATATATTGAAGCACTAAAATAACAAAAAAGAAATTATTCTCTGATGACAGATTAAAATATACAATCAATACAACATTTATGTATTCCAACACTAAAATAACAGAAAAAGAAAATCTTAGATGATAAATAAAAGATACAACCTATAAAACATTTATGTATTGAAGCACTAAAATAAAAAAAAAATGAAAAGAAAAAATGTAACAATTAAAATTGAATCAAACTATCCTTTTACAAATATTGTGAAGAAAATATTAAAAGAAATTTGCTAAGTAGAGCCCCCAACAACAAATAATTTAACAAAGAAAAATATGTTAGGAAAGTAAAATAGATCTTACTTACACATTCACGGTCTCTTTCTCGCTTCCAATATATCTCTTCATTGAATAAAGAAAATCTTACCCGTGAACAGGTGCAAAGACATTGTGCCATTGTGGCATTTTTCCGAGATGGGTAAGAGCCCCATATGACACCTTTTCCGCAACAAGTACTGTTTTTATCCCACACAAGTATATTGTTTTCTAACTACATTACTATAATGTTTTCAATGAATATACATATTTTTTTATGTATGATACTCAAAAAAATTATATAAAAGTAATAATAAAATTAATTATTTCTAACTCAAATCTATTATTTATTACAACATTTATCATTTATCATCTATCATCCTAATCCAAATTCAATTACCATGATTAAAATATAAAATTACTATACTGTATAATCAGAAGAAGAAAAAAAGGTGCCTATGATCACCTACCGTAAATAAGTATAATAATCATTCGTGGTCTTCCTTCCTCTTAATTATCTTGCATAATGAGAAAGGAAGCTAAGCTAAGACAGGATCTCAGCAACTGTGTATTTATATGAGGTTAATTGTAATTTCATTCATTCGTTGCTGTTTTGCTCATCATCTTCATCTATTTATCTAAAAAATCGTTTTTTTCCACTTGTCAATAATAAGGGTAAATTAAAACTGATTAATATTCCATAGTTCTTTTAAATAAGAATTAAAGGAACAAAAAGAATATTCTTATTGAAATAATAAATTAAAAAAGATATTAATTAATATATAGTTTATTGTATGTGAAGGAACACAGTGAAGTAGTTTAACTACAGGTAATTTTTATATTTCGATTTGGACTTGTTTTTAAATGAATGAAGTAACTTGAAATTTTTAATATTTTATTTTACATTTATTTTTTAAAAATAATCTTACGACTTTAAATTTTAGTTCATCACTTGACTACTTTTTGACTCTTCCAAAAAAATTAGTAAATCTTCGCCACCGTATGCATGTATAAGAAACATTTTCCTAATGTTATGTTCGGATATAAGAATAAGAAGAATGGAATTAACGAAATAGGAAAAGGATGGAATGAAGCTCATCTACCACGGGCATCTGTCTCATCAAATATAATGTCCTTGCCAACTAATAAATTTAGAACAAGGTAAGGTGTAGAGCGATTGGGTGGATTCTGAGATGGTATAAATTTATAACAATGAACAATTTATTATTACAAATTATTAAAACAAATGATTTAGATTAAAATCTAAAGCAAAATATGAATGGTTAAAATTTGTGGATATATGAAATTTTTTTTAACCTTTTAATTTATTGTGTGCTCACACAAATGTATCCGATGATACTTGTCATTTATGAACATATTTATTTGTGAAAATTTTTTTTTTGAAATTTTATAAATAATTATAAAATATTATATATTTAAAATAATTATTTTAATAATAGGTTGAACAATTAAAATTTTTTATTTTTTCTATATACTTTTTTTAAAATAAATAATTTTTAAGTATTTATTTTAATCTCAAATATAAAAATTTATTTTAAATATAAAAATATTTATTTCATAAAAAAAATATCCATATTTTAATCTACGTTCTCTTCTCAATTTGTTATTGATCCAAAGAACTCAAGTCAAGGGCAAAATGCAGCATGCCCAGATCTCTAAACTCATGAGCTAAACATCCTTCCTTTCCATTTTGCTACAAACATGGGTCGTTTATTTTGCAGAAGCCAATCACCCATCTGGGTTTGAATCACCTTTTATTAGCAGTTAAAAAAGGAACTTGGTTTCCTGCGAATAGTGTGTATTTTTTTTTATTCTGTTTCATTTTAGATTTACCGCAAAAATCATAAGTTTTGTTGGTTATTTCAATTTCTTATTTACTAAGAAAGTTCACCGTAGATACTAAATCAGTTCCGATTATTAAACATACAAATATACCTATATACATTTTAAATTTATTTGTAATAATTAATTACTAATTTTTTATAATAAAAAAATCATAGCTAATACTTAAAAAATATAATTAACTCAATTATATACGTAATTATTTGAAATAAAGTGATAATTAATTATTAAAATTATATTAATTAAATTAAGCAGTTATAATAAATAATCAATTATATATTTTTAGTAATCGATTATTTATAACATTCCTAACTGATTTAATCATTATTTTTTATATTTTTAACTACATTTTTTTAATAATCGATTATTAAAAGTTTAGTAATCAATTATTAAAAAAATGTAAATGAATAGATTTATTGTAATTATATAAAAAAATTATTTTTTATAGTAAATGATTGTATTTCTTAAATATGTTTACAAGAATTTAAATTTTAACCATAAGTATAAAAAATAGACTTCATTTAAAAAAGATAAAACTTACTTTAATTATCTTTATACCTCAAAAAACAATTGCTTCCAATTGTTGACGAGGGAATACTCTCACTATATGTATAAAAAAGATTTAATTTTTTATTTTATAAAACTTTTATTTTTAGCTTTTAAGTTTGATATATTATAAAATTTCACACACTTTAATTCTTTTTCTTATCAAGAATTAAAGTAGGATACACTAATATTTTATAAAATTATAAATTAAACCAAATTTTATAAAATTCAATATTAAAATAACTTGTGTTCATAATTTTCAGGATAAAAGAAAAGGATTTACTCCAGGTTTAAGGCCAAAAATTTTATTTTATAACAATAATTTACTCGAGACAATCATCAATGTGTTCGATGTAAAGTTGATATAGCACAAGTGAGCGCAACCCAACCACATTTTTCTTACCCGTCACTGTTACACAATCTAAAACAGAAAATAAACATTTTGCTGAGTGGAATGATTCTAAAAGTTGATCGAGGATGGCAAGGTGAGTCAAGTGTCAACCGCTGTATTAATTGACACACATTTTTGGGGTAACCTTGCAGATTTGGGTTATGTCCGATTTACCCAGTTTATTTTTTTATATGAAAAAGAAAATATCATTATGTATTCAATCCAAAAATGATACCAAAAGAAGAGTGAAACTACCCTTCAACTTGATAGCTTGATTTCTAATGGTTTGGCCATTGATTGGATATCCTTCTAATGAATCATGCAAAGCATTAACACATACCTTTAAACTACATCTGATTCCAATACAATCCTGCTAGGTTGCTACCTCAAACACCCAGTGAACAAAATCATTCAGCCATTTCAGAAGTATTGTGAGTAGGATAATCATTTTCTTGAATAGGATCCAAAGTCTTACTATGTAAATGTATGTCACTGATGCAATTTGATTGATGTACGGCTTAACAGACACGTATGCTTCCTGTCAAACAAGATGTGACAATATATTGGAGAAATTGCCACATGATTATAAACAAATTAGATATATGTATGTTCATCTTTACCTGCATGAATGGTATTGCCACATGATAAGCCTCTAAAGTTTCAGCAACCAGAAAATCAACGTGAAGCTTGAGCATGGATACGAAAGTCAATAACTGATTCTTCAAAATTGGTACCCATTCCTTCATATAAAAAAAGGGGCGAAAGTAATGATTATTTGTGTTTTGATCAAGTCATAAAGGAATTACTGTTTTTTCATTAGGTTGTCATTGACAAAAGTCTTCTAATTTGAGGTATTCTGGATCAATGAACATTGGTAAGTAACATTGAAAAATGGACAAGACCATTCTAAAGTACTTAAAAAGAACTAAATACTAATTTCTCGTATGTGGAGACTTTGAACTACAATTAAAATGTTATACTGTCACCTAAAGATCATAAATCCATTTAAGGATGTGTTCACCTTAAATGGTGGTGGAAAGAGTTAAAAAAGTTCAAAGCAAGCTATGATAACATATTCAAGGATTGAAGTATATTGCGGCAAGTGAAGCTATTAAACAAGCAGTTTGAATGAAGTTCATATCTGAACTTGATGTGATTCCTTCAATAGAAGAATCATTCCAGTGTGTGACAATAATGGAGCTATCGGTCAAGCAAAGGAACCTATATCACTTCAAAAGTCTAAACATATCTTGCAAAGATATCACTTGATTAGAGAAATCATTGAAAGACTGAAGAGAGAATGCAGCATATTGGTATAATGAAGTTTCACAAGTACAAGTGGGAGTTGGGATGATATACATGATAGATTGACTTTAGTGTAAGAGGGAGATTGTTGGAGATAAATAGGCATATCTAAGATCCAACCCATCATGTAATTATAATCAAATTACTTTGGTTAATCAAATGGTATTATTATTATGTTGTTGTTAATAGTAAGATCCTTGATTAAATTAGAGACTTGATCTTATTTTTTTAATTACATACAGAGATGATGCATATGGAGATATGATCATTGAACTAGCTTAAGGAAGATTCCAATGTTTAGTATTAAGTATTACCTTTAAAATGTTAACAGAAAATTCTTAGGAAAATTAATAATTTTCTTTTATCTATGACTATCAAAGTAATTAACAAGTTATTTACTATAGTGTGATTCTAGATATCTAATGTGTCAAAGCACTGGTTGAATGGATATTGAGTATGATTTAATACTTGTAAGATTAATGGTAAATAAAGCATTAATCTATCATCTCTTGGTAATGAGTTTGAACTCTACAATAAAATGAAAATCTTAGTCAAAGTAATTTAATAAATGAACAAACGAGTTTCTTAAGTATTACCTTTCAAATGTCAACTTAATAGAGTTTGACAGTTAGACCACCCTACTTTAGAGTTAACCAATATAAAGTTGGAAGGAAATATTTCATTATTTTTCTAATAGTTCTTAAAGTAAAAGTTCTTATTTTATAGTATCGGAACATTAAGAAATTTCACTAGATGTCAATCTTAATGGTAAATTAATTTGATTAATTTGTCACCACCTTGGTGTTGAACTTACAAAAGGTCACACATTATTTTCGTTCTAATTTTTGCAAAAGAAAATTTTTAATATTTGATAATTAAATTATAAAATTTAATCATAGAAATATATTGTATAAAATACAAATAATATATATAATGAAGCACCTTGTTCTTTAGATATTTGAAAAGGTATGACTTGATAAAAAGTTTTTAAAAAGTGGTTACCTTGGGTTGCAATTTGATCGCAAATGGTTAAGCCAAAACAATAAAAACTGTATTGCAGCTGAGTCAATTGATTTCAAAACCAGTCAATTTGATTCCAATTTGCATAAGAAATTTGGAAGTGAATGCGATAGATAGATCAAAACTAATTTAGTGGTTAGCCAGCTTAGTGGTTCCTATTTTGTGAAACAATACTTTGGTTACTTTACAAAATAAGTTACAAATACTCTTCTCCGTTATAGAAACTTTTTCTTAGAAAAGTGCTGATTTTAATTTGGAAGATTCCACCAATCAAAAGTTAAGAGCAAGGATTAGTCTTGGTGTGAATACACGACTCTTCAACCAGTACAAATCCTGATGAAACTACTTTACTGTTTCTTAGTAATTTTGGGCACAAAATAGATCCTTTTCTTTTTGGTTTTTTCATTAAGTATGTTATGAACACTAATTATCTTACACAAATATGATGGAACAATATATTGGAGAAATTGCCACCTCATGATTATAAACAAAATAGATATATGTATGTTCATCTTTACCTGCATAAATGGTATAGCTGATCTTTGTAACTTTACAGCAAATGATTCTAAAGTGTTCATGGACACATGATATGCCTCTAAAGTTTCAGCAATCAGAAAATCAAAGTGAAGCTTGAGCGTGGATATGAAAATCATCAACTGATTCTTCAGAATTGGTAGCCACTCCTTTATCTAAAAAAAGGGATAAAAGTAATGATTATTTGTGATTTGATCAAGTCATAAAGGAATCTACTGTTTTTTCATTTGGTTGTCATTGTCAACAGCATAATATGAGAGTGTAAAAAAGTCAGTTTGATCCCTTCAGTTCTATGAAAATGTCAGGTAAATTAGTGTTCTAATTTGAGGTAATCTGGATCATATTGACATCTATTGGAAGTCTACCTTGATAAATCACAGGATAGTCTTGGTCACAAAATAACATCCAAATTCATATTATACCCATTCTTCCCTTTCCCATTAATAGACAGATTTTTTACATCAGAACTTGGATATTGAAATACCCGGTGTTTTAATGCCAGATTTATATTAGACATTCTGTAATTATATAAAATCTCAAAGCCACTGAAATCTTTAAAAATAGGATTATAGTTCATTGAAGAATAAATTCTCATACCAAAATACTCATTCAGGGTATTATTACTATTGCTACTCAGGGAACTATTGTTGATTGAGGTTGATGTGGTACCAGAAGTCCTTGAACTTTGAAGGTCAATTGAAGTGAGAAGAGAAAGCCTATGATTAAATTTATTACAATTTTACTGAATTTTCAAAGATTTTAATTTTGAAACACTGTCAGTGTAAAAACTTTTAGATTATCAACCAATTAGAATTCACAGTAGTTATGACTTTTTGAAATAATTATTATAAAAGTCAATGTTTCTTAATGATATGACAATAAATAATAGGATGAAAGGGTAAAAAATTTTTACACCACCAGTGTATTCTACTTAAATTCATTTTCAAGTTCATTGTCATTGTGTAAAAGTTCTTAACACAGTCCACATGCTTCTAAAAGTGTTTAAATACATCTATACTTGCCAACGGCCATTAACTCTTGCTAAATTATATGGACATGCTTGAAAACTCAGATAATGTAGAAGGATCTATAAAATTGTGCTATCTATCAAATATATTCCTAAATTATTAGTCTAACTAGCTGAAACAGTTAAATATGTTGATTGCTAACACATGATATATTTTGAGCACCCTACTCTACTGCTTAAGATGCATTCATTTTTATAGCTTACAAGGTGCTAAACATGTGACCTTCACCCATACCCAGCCCTAAACTTGGTACTTTCCCTGGGGCTCAATTAGGTACTTAATTGTTCTTTAACGGTTTGTTTTTTGCTCAGCAAATTCTTCACAATAGGCAACAAGGAAACATTATATAAAGAGTGCAAGAATAAGTGATCATGAAAGAAATGCAAGCATAACAAACCTGTTTCTCAAGCCCACCAACTGGAGAATGTGGTGTATTCATCTGGCATTTTGCATCTACTGATCCTTGCTTCTGATAACAAATTTGATTAGAAACACATGTTATGTAATTTCTCTATAGATAGATAAA
The DNA here is from genome assembly GCA_037954105.1 of Canavalia gladiata. Lineage (NCBI taxonomy): Eukaryota > Viridiplantae > Streptophyta > Magnoliopsida > Fabales > Fabaceae > Canavalia > Canavalia gladiata. The sequence continues at coordinate 29,098,323 of CM075662.1, forward strand.
CTGGTAAAGTTCAAACATGCTCAAAAAACAAGTTGCTTTTCCTATCATTAGAAAAAAATGTGCCTTCAACCTTTTCGCTCAATGACAAATGTAGCAACTAATAGATTCCACAAAATACTAAGCTTCCCTGTACTACAAATAGATCATCTAATCCATTCAGGGTATGTCAGGATGGAAAATTTTGGAAGGAAAGGAAAGAGACAAAATTAATTTATCATTATAGATAATATTCTCTTATTTGAGAATTTTTTAAAGAAATGAAATGAATAAAATGAGATAATACCATGTAACCTAATCTTTTCATATTCATTTTCATTAACACTTCATTGCTCTATCAATTTAAAAACAACTAACTATGGTCCTATTCCTTTCTCACCAAACACCTTGATCCAAACATTTCCTTATATCTTTGAGATTCTGCTTATTAATTACTTTCAACTTTTGGTTAGGTAGTAAGCTACCTTTCAGTCACACGCTATCCCAACTTGAGAAATTTTACTGTCTTGGAAGATTGATTGACATTGTTCTCCTATATATATCTGAATAGCTTAATTTTTTCTTCCTATGGGTCATACAAAATAAATTGTGCATCTGTGACAAGAAATGTAGAAAGATTATTTGAATAGAGTCAATAGAAAGCTTACTTGAATAGAGTCAAGCATATTCTTTAGGTTAGCAATTTCTTTTTCAAAAATCATCTTTTCCATCTGTGCAGCACCATCCTCTTTACTTCGCAATTCGTGGTAACTCTTCTCAACGCTGGATTCTTCCATAATGTAAAAGGAAGACAGATATCAAAATCCCAAAAGAGAAAAACGTCCACTAGAAACCAAAAAAAATGGCAGAAAAATTAACAAATAGAGCAAATTATTAAGAATCATAATATCCCGCTAATATACTAATGTTTCATATTTTCAATCACCACTAATATATTAAAGTTTCAATCACCAGACAAAAGCCGGGTATAAGGTATTGGGAAGTAGCAGAGTTTTAGTGTTACTGAAGTTTCAAAGCTTTAAGTTAAATCGCATTGGAAGGTGAACTGTCCCTCAGATTTGGAGTTTCAACATGAAAAAATTTCTCCAATATACTCACAGTAATCGATTTTGCCTTTGGTGACCAACGGCCTAATCGCTGACTGGATAAAAATGTGGTTAACAATATAGAAAATTATGGTTAACTACTTCATAAAGTGATGAACCCAAAATAAAGTTGTAATCTATTAACAAAATAAGGTAATCGATTGCGTATATGTAGAGTAATTGATTAATCCACATCTTGTGATTAACTATATAAAAAAATGGTTAATCGACTAACAAATATGATTAATGGATTGGGGACGGGTGTAATGGATTACAAAACGGGATGTAGCCAGGTGTAGTATGTAGCTCGATCATTTCTCGCTTCAATATCATCAAAAGTAGTTTCCACAGTACCTAGACGATGACATTCACAGCATATGGAATCGTTCATTGGAACTAGAGAATGTCATGTAATCAAAACTGGATCAGAATTGAGTTTCAAACGAGATAATCTCACAAAAATTAATCACACAACATGAACAAAAAAAAAGTGATAAAATTAGAAAAATGCCAAAAGAAAAAATATAATATGAATATTCTCTGTCCTTTTATTATATGAATATTAAACTATCACATTTTTTCAGGTTTTCCATGAGTACTGAAGTCATGCATTTTTTACTAACAGATTGAAACAGAGGGTAAAAATAAAATAAAACACGGGAATATTGAAGTGTGTAAAAAACTCTTGTAGTTTCCCATTCAGTTATTCGGATTGCAAGTGGCAATGTTGTAATTTCAGAATTCAAACCAACAGTTAAACAGATAAACATGTGTTGGTTAGGAAATGACCTAATAGGGAAAGCCTTGAGTTGAGTTGTTCGAGTTCAATCCTGAGAGATGAAAGATGTTGGCGTTGTTTCTCGAGTGCAAATAGGATCAATATGAAAGGGAGAACGGTGGAGAAGATGAAGGGCTTCCACCTCGTCATTGGTGAATTCATCATAAATTTTCCAAAGAAGACAGAACTCACCAGTGAGAGGGACACGTTTCAACTTCAAGTCCCTGTCCAGTCAACACTGCCGTGTTTTCCACATATATCAAATTTTGAATTTTAAATCATATTTAACTATTTAAATTAATTTTTTCAAGATTTTAAAGAGAAAATATGCCATGCTTCAAAGTTAATTCAAACGACAAAATTGCATCACAACAATTAATTGAATTAAATATGTTTTTAATTTTACAAGTATAACTAAATTTAATTTTTAATTTTTATAAATTAAAAATTGTTAAAAATAATATTTGTTTTTATTTTGTGATAATATAACATATATTTAAATATATTGTATTAGAAATTTTTAATTTAAGAGATTCAAAATTGATAATTTTCGAGAAATAGGTTTGAGAAACATATTTGAATTCTTCTATATATTTATGAAATAGGTTTGAGAAACATATTTAAATTCTTTTATATATTTATATTTTATTTGAATAAGATAAAATAAAAAATATTTATGTTTTGTTTCAACAAAATAAAATAAAAAAGAAAAAAATATATAAATTTTTTTATTATTTATTTATTATAAAAAAAGAAGAAAAAAAATAAATTTTGACGGATTTCACTAAAATTTATTTTCTCTCTAAATTGATGAGAAAAGAAAAGAGAAAAGTTTATATTTTTTATTTTTTTAATTTTAAATTGTTAAATTATTATATATTTATAAAATATAAAAATATATTAATAAAAAAGTTAAATTTTTTTACATTAAATTTTATATTACTAATATATCTTTTTTATATATATTTAAATAATACAAAATTTTCTCTTTTCTTCTGTTTTAACATATTCAAACAATTTATTTTTACTTTTTTTCTTTTTTTTTTCTATTTTTTTCATAAACCAAACAAATAAAGTATTAATAACCTTATTAACCGTTGTATGAGCATGGATATGGATGTCTTCATCCTTAAAACATTTGTTGTTCTTTGCTAACCAGAGAACATAGCAAACTGAGAATTACTTTCATTACTTTTGGTGAGGACTATTAGAATTCTCCTGGAAAAATGGATATGCTATGAGACTGTTTTTAGTTTCCACAAATTCAGCAAATGATCTTTTCCATGCTCCTTTGAAGCTCCAACTTGACTACTGTTATGCCATTTCTTTACATTCTGATAAGCAGATTTCACCAAATATTTTCCACCCTTGTTACCACCCCAAATATTCACATCTAGACTTCCTATTCTAGAAAATTTGTTCACCATGTTTTTGTTCCAACACCTAACTTCCTGATCAATTAGCCCCCTCTCTATATTTTGATTGGGAGTCCATATTTGATATCCACTTTGAGTAGGTAGCCAGTTGTTTTCCCAAATGCTTACATTATAAATGGAACCTATTCTTTAGCAACTTCATTTTTCATGACCCAAGAAGCCTAATCTATACTCCTTCATGTATAGTTAGGTCTATATCCCTCTTTGGCTCTGAGAAAATGCACTCTGGGAAAGTATGTCTCTCAAAGGCATTGAGCCATAAAAAAAGTCAGGATGTGATAAGTTTCACCGCTCTTGTTTTGTTAAGAGTGCTATGTTGAAAGCTTTGAAGCTCCTGAAACCCAAGCCTCCCCGATTTTTGGGTTAAAATATACCATTTAACCCAATGTTTCTCCTATCATGCTGCTTACTCCCCCACCAAAACTTTCTTATGATGCTCAATCTATTCATAGTTCAAGCAAGCAAAAGCATCCCATTGTATAATTAGGAAGGGCTTGAGTTATGGGTGCCCTTGTGGCAATCCTGATACCATGTAGTGCCTTTCTCTCTTTGGCTCCAAGTATAAGCCCTGAAAATACCTCAACACAGGGTACAAAAAATAGGGTGAGAGGGGATCTCCATAGTCCCCTGTGAGGAGAGAAACTTTGACAATAAGAGCCATTCAAAAGCATAGAGAATGAGACAAAAGTCATACATCCCATTACAAGATCCACCTATATTTTTGGGAAGCCCATAAAAGAAATGACACTACACTACTCAGAAAGCTTCACTCACTTGTGTAATATGCTTTTGACATGTCTAGTTTTAAGCCAGCATAGCCAATAACACCTACAGGTTTTTTCCTCATGTAATGGAAAGTATCAAAAGCTATCATAGCATTGTCAGTTATAAGCCTATCAAGGACAAATGCACTCCAATAGGGCCCAATAATATCAGGAATAAAATTTTTGAGCCTATCAAAAATACATTTTGTAACAATCTTGAAAATAACATTGCATAATGAAAGGGGTCTGAAATCACTAGTATGCTTTGGTCTTTTAATTTTAGGAATAAATCATCAGTGTATTACCAATACTAGTTGACCTCATTATTTAAAATCCCCAAAACTGAGATGTTACCTCACCACCTACAATGCTCCAAGAATTCTTAATAAAATAATGCTTTTGTGGGCCTGATCTGAAATAAGGCATTAGTCACCTTCTCGATGGCAAAATCCTTCTCCTTCTCCGCAATCTACCTTATATAATCAGTAAAGCCTGTTCTCTACTAAAGAAATTATTTTTTGTATCTTCGAAGGATAGGAAGTAGCGAAAAGTGATTGGAAAAAATTTATGATCACTTTTGCTACTCGTTATATATCACACCAACATCATCCCTTATGAAATTTATCCAATTGTCCCCTTCCTATCAGATGCCTTATAGTGGAAAAATCTTGTGTTCTTATCACTATGTTTGAGCCAAATAGCTTTGGATCTCTATTCCTTCATAAACTTTAATTCTATCAACAGCATCTAGCTGGTCAACATGGGCATTTAATTCATTTGGACTTATTCCAAATAATTTTTAATTTTTAGTTTTAAAAATTTTAAAAATTAAAACTAATTTTTGTTTTTAACTTTTAATTATAAAAGTAAATTAAATTATTTTATTATAAATTCATAATAAAATAAATAAAAAATTAATTTAAAAAATTAAAGTATATTACAAATAATATTAAAATAATAAAATTAAATATTATTATTATTATGGTGATGATAGTTATGCCAATAATAATATTAGTGATAATTGTAAAAATAAGAATAATGTTTATAAAATAACGATAGTGACACAGTATAATATAAAGATTATTATATAATTATATAAATTCTTATTTTACATATTATTTAATTATTAATATTTAAAATATATAAATTTATATGTTATTATTATATTATTTTTATTTTATTTGATATTTATTTTATATAAAAATAATATATATTATAATATTATATTATAAATAATTATATAGTATAAAATATTATAATATTATAAATTTAATATAAATTATATATTAAATAACGTTAATTTTTTAATATATAAAAATTAGATAAATAAAAAAATTAAATAATAAAAAATAAATTATTATTATTATTAGTATTATTATAATGGTAATAATAATTGTGATGATGATTATAATATAAAAAATATTTTATAATCATACAGTTTTATTTTTATATATTTTTTGATAATAAATATATAAGATAAATAATTTTATATATTATTATTATAATATTTTTCTATTATTAAATATTTTTTTACATAAAATAATAAGAATTACATTATTTTATAAAAATTTATATAATCGAAAATTATATTATAATATTATAAATTAATATAATTTTATATGTCAAACTGTATCATTTATTTATGAATTTATAAAAAAATAGATAAATAATTATTATTTTAAAATTATAAAAATTAAAAGTAATAAAAATTGTTATTATTATTATTATTATTATTATTATTATTATGGTGATAATGGTAATGGTGAAAGTAAGAGTAGAGTTTATAAAATAATGATAATGGTAAAATGGTTATAATATAAAGAATTTTATATAATTATATAAATTTTTATTTTACATATTACTGATTATCAATATTCAAAATAAATAATTTTATATATTATTATAATATTTTTATATTAATCAATATTTATTTTACATAAAAGTAACATATATTATAATATTATATTACAAATAATTATATAATATAAAATTATATTATAATTATAAATTTAATATAATTTATATATCAAATAATATTATTTATTTTATTTTTAATATACATACATAACAATAAAGCATATAGATTCAACAATTATGAAGTATACCATATATGTATATATCTACATCAATCATAATATCTGACAAAATTAGTAACAATTATATAATTCATGATATAAAATCATGCAATGCATGTATATAGGTTTACTCTATCATTGTTTTCATAATGACAAATCCAAGATTAATGCATTCTATTTTATATTTTATTTTGTCAATCTTAAGTCTATCTCATCTCTATGTCATATGCTATGCATGTCGATCCAAACATATCAATACCTAATCGTGTTGCATCCACAACAAATATAAATAAATGATCAAGGATTTATTCTACACAACGATGTCAAACTCATGATCCAAAACAATTCACCATATGAATTTTTTTCATCATATTTTGGGAATAGTCTCCACCTACGATCCTAGTAATTCTTGCTTTAGTAGAAGCATGCTAAGTTTGAAAAATAGCAAACACAATCCTAGGCATGACCTTGCAGGATTGTGGTTCCATTCCAAAAATTCTCCCAAAATCCTTCTTAGATCGTAACACTTGACATCTCAAAGTGTCCCAAATTTTTACTTCTTTTTTGTGTATGATGCATGAACATGCCACATGGATCATCATTTATCTTTCTTATTAATTTATAACGGTACATAGACCTCGCAAAATTTTCTATTATCTAAAAAAAATAAGTCATTCATAGAACTCATTCAAGTCATGCATGAATGAATTCACATGGCTTACACAAGTCACACAAGCATAAATTCACACAACTCATGTAAGGAACAAATCCACAAAGCTCACATAAACCACACAAACCCTAATCCAACTAGTTCATATAAGTCATATAGGAACAAGTCTATATAATGCATATAAGTCACACAAGCTCAATCTCTTATGGTAGTTGGGGTTGTAAGTGTTACATTTAAATTAGAGTTTCTTGTTATACCTTTACCGCATTACCTTAGGCATCTTATGAAGGATCTTAGCAATCTTTTCTTGAAATCACTTCACTAACTTCCTCTCTTAGATGTTAAATCTTGTCCTTTAGATTCATAATCCAAATTGTCACTCATTGTAATTAACTAACATCTTTTTCATTAATTATGCTCACAACAAAGATGTTACACAATATACTTTTAAATTAAAGATATTAAGAAAATGCAGGATTAAATTCTAAATAGAAGAATTACAAAGGATGAAAAGACCTTTGAGATAAATCCAATAATTTGATTAAATAAATTCAACATAGTTAAAATAAACTTATATAAAAATATTTACAATAGAAAACTCGATCAAAACATCTTGAGTATCTTTTTATTTATACCTGGGAAAGCTCCTATGTCTTGCATAAAATATTATATCACATCTATTATTCTAATAAAATGTCACATGATAGTGTTTGATAAAAAAATTTAAATACAAAAGATGTTTGACTAGATACTTTTCGATCATGAGATTCCTTGATAATTGCATTTTCATATGCTTGTTGAGGTCTTTTTAATTGGAAGTTTATCTTCTTTATGCTTTATTTGAATGATTTGAAAAATACAAAGAAAATAAATAAAAGAGAAAAAAATGGAGTAAAAATATGATGGAAAAATAAGTTATTTATATTAATTGAAATAAGAAAAAATGAAAAGGAAAAAATTTCTTTCGGTTGTTTGGATAGTTGGAAAAGAGGGTAGAAAAAATTATTGATAATATAAATTTTGATTTAAATAAAATTTTTAAAAGATAAAATTTAACTTTAAAAAATTAAATTTTTTACTATATTTTATATTAATATAATATTTATTTTGTATTTTTAAAGAATATTTAATAATTTTAGCAATTTAAAATAAAATAAAATAAAAATTTTCTCCCCCATTTTTACAGTTGTGTAGAGGAGAAAATTAGCTCTACATAAATTAATTTCATCTTTTTATATAAGATAAATGCAAGCAAACAAATAAAGATAAAATCCATCCAACTTCAAAAATAAATTATTTCATCTTATTTCCTTCTAACCAAACACCATGTTAATGTCAAGTGATTATTAGATGATAACGAACCTTAGTAAGACTATTGGTAGGGATGAAGGTAAAAATTAATATACCATAAGTTAAAATAATCATAATATATGTATTATTTTTAAGGGAAAACTGTCTAGAAAAGGATCTAGATTGATAAAAATTTTGGTTCCAATATTTGGGCTGAAATGATTTTAACCATTTTTTTCCTTTGAAAATAGTATTTCTTGTCCTTTGGGATCTTCATGGTGATGAGTTTATATTAAAAAAATATCTACAAATATAAACTCATTGAATTTTTGAAGTTTCCAAACGTTATTTGGAATGTAGTGAAATTTAAATAAAAAGGTTTTTGGATTATCTCTCTTGGGGAAAAATTTAGTCATTTTTTTTCAATTACCAATATTTTGAATTTTTCTTATTATGATAGATTAGTAGATGATGAAGTTTAGGTCTTAGTAATGTTAGAGGATTTTACCAAAGAGTCATGATATTATAAAAAGATGAAATAGGGAATTATCGGTTATCATAGATATTTCTTTTTTAATTAAATATTTTTAAACAACTTGGGTCAAAGTGGTTGCCCTTCTTTGGATCTATTTATGAGGTTAATAGGATTGTAGGTATTAAAAGTCTTATTGGGTCTTGTGTTCATTGTAGTAGTAATTGGCCACTTAGTGGAGGTCATATTGATCTTTTAACAAGGTTTTAACACCATTCAAATTGAACCTTCTAAACAATTTTTTATGAATTGGATAAATTATTTTTATCTTCATCTACATTAATAATATCAAAATTAAAACATGAAATTAAATATTGTTATCTCTTAAAAATATTATAAATCAATTTTTTAACATTATTTTGTAAAAAATTTGGTGTTACTTTACAATCAATAATTATTATATATCTTTTGAAAAATAAATTAATTATCTTAAAACTTGGTGATAAATAAAATGATAAAATTTATTTTTTAATTTTTAAATACTTTTGTTGAGTTGCATACGAAACACTTGATTAATTTACTCTGTGCCCCCAACTTGTTTTTAACAAAAAAATATAAAAACTAAATATAATTACTACATAATGTAATAAAAGTTTAAATAAATAGATTTTTTCATTAAATTATTTTACACAGAATATTCCATATGGGTTTTTGAATAATTGCAGAATCCTTTAATAGATTGCATGCATTCATTGCTCTATGATAAATAAAATAATTAATGAAGGTCATAAACAAAAACTTATATAAGAATAATGACTAGAAATTCTTATTGTATAAATACATGTCATAGAACAAATGATATAAAACTTACAAATCAATATGCTATTTGATTTTCTTTCTTTGGTTTATTGTAGGCAGAGCATAGAAGGATGACAACATTCTGAGTAGGACACTAATGATTAATTGCCAATGATACCTACATAATTTGATTAAAAATTACTCAAAATAAAGATTTAAATGAATTCTACCTATAAAATTTAACTTACAAATGAAAATATAGTGTCAAGTATCATTGCTTTTCTACTTGTAACCTACTCTAAATGTATGTTTGTATCTTGATAGGATTATTCCTTGTTTTTGGGATATGGAGAAGATCATTGAATCCATAGATGTGATTGTTCCCTCTTGGAATGCATAGGTGATGACTATATCTAAGTAATTTAAATAAATGTAAGTTTGATACTTAGTTAAAGTGATATAAGTTAAGAAACATACTTACATCTTCCATAGTTGTATCACCGATATGTACAATAGATCATTACCCACTGCAAGGTCCAAAATATCCTTCTTAGTGACATAGAAGGGGATTGAAGTGGGCTTACCTATGACATCTGGTTCCATATGTAGTTGCAAAGGATGGTTTCCTAAGCCAAAGGCAATAAAGCTAAAGGCAAGTTCAGATTCCTTTTGTATAGAAGGAACATCCTCTTTAGCACCAACATGAAATTCCTAAATAATACTTAGAAAGTATTAATAATCATTATATTTAAATCAAGTAATAACACAAGTAAATCTTTGTGAAAAATGAAATGAAGTGATTTGGAGTCTATCCTACTATTTGAACCTTCTTAGCAGGCATAGGAACATGAGAATTTTCTTCTTTAACTTGTTCAATTACTACCCTCACTTTATCATCATCAATTTGGATATGGTGTATCGTTGAACCTAAATTGAATACTTTCCTGACAACAACTTCATGGAGAGGACCCTCAATATATAACTCATGGCCATCTAGGATCTATAGAAGCTACTCTTCTTATGTGATTGAACCTTTCGTTGTACAACTTCCCTTTAAGCTCACACATAAAGGATAAGGATCTGGTTGGACCTGTACATTTTACTGCAAAAGTTCCAAAGATGCTAACTCCTATCTAAATTCCTCTATAAGTTTTCAGCCAATTTTCTGTCTAAGTCATTCGACAAGTTCCTCACTAATCTCTTGTCTTACATCTTCTCAAGCCTCCAACTCATCTCTAGACATAGTTCCTTCCTTGTATCCTTGTCTAATGGAAGGTGAACTAAAAGAATATTGTATCCCCACACCACATCCAATAACATAAACATGACCTAGATGCTCTGGTTGCCCAATTATAATAGTTGGGATATCATCCTATGCAATAGCACAAAGGCTTCTTAGAAGCTTTGTTCACCTAGAAAATCCTATAAAATATATTAAACAAAATGATAATAGTATGTAATTAGAAATTAGAAGTATAAATATAATTTTTAATTAATTAATTACAATATTTTCAGCAATAATGCAAGATAAATTGGAGGTATACTCTTCTAAAGGCTTCTGTCATGCTTTCTTCCTTTTCTTATGACTACTAGGAAGAGATGGGGTGAAAATTATAGTAGATGAGTTTAATTGAGATGATTCTTGATGTTCTCTCTACTTCTGCCATATAATCCTTTTCTCAAGAAACTTATATCCCCCACAAGACAATTTATGAGGGTAATAGTTCTTTGTAGAAATTTCTTGACCTTTCATATTTTCTCCTATTTTAGTATATCAAATTAATTAAAAATAATGATATTTGGCAAGTCAAATAAAATGATATGTAAACTTGTAAGTCAACTTACAAGAAAAGTAGGATCCTATCAACTTTAAAAAAATTGTTGTCATGTCTCTTCATCAAGAAACTAATAGTCCTCACAAGGAGAAACATCCTTAAGTATCTTATATATGTAGTTACTACTTATATGTGTCTTAAATCCCCTCCAATGTTCATTCACAAATGAAATTCATTTCCTCTTTAGTAAGTCGATATTTGGTATATCAAAAGTAAGCTACATTGAACAATAGATATAAATTAGTAAATGAAAATGATATTTATAATATGAATAGTTAAAAGCATAAATAATGAGTGTACCATAATGATTTCCCAAATTTGGTTTTTAATTTAAAGTTCTACATCATCTCAATTCTTCTTAAAGATACTAGCTATATTACATCCAAAAAGGCCACATAACTCTTGAACTTTGTTCTATTTGGCCTTAAAGGACTTCTAATTCTCTTATCAAACTCTATTGAAATCTTTTGATCACCACTTTGGCAAAATGTTAACTCATTTAACTATGTAGCTCATCTTCCTTTATTTTACATAGATTAGGTTTCGACCCACTCTGTGAAAGAAGGTTCTCTTATGAATAAGTCATGTACCTATTTAAACATGTAAAAAATATAAGTTAAGAACTTAAATCAATAAAAATTAAGTAACAATAGATGAATATTATAAGCATAAAGAAAAATTTATTAAATATTAACAATAAAATAAAATAAAATACTAATATGTAGCAATATTCTCCTATATCCTTTCATGATGGCCATCCTGAATAGCATGTACATCATCAATTTTTTTTCTCTTTATTTATAATAGGACTGCTTGATAAGAATGGAGTTTGTAAAATATCACCACTTGCCATATCAATGGTATCATCACTGCCAATCATGATTTTTTCTTAAAGAACTACTAATCACTTTTTGTTAGAAGGATTTTTAACATAAAATGCTTGTTTTCCTTAGTAGGCCATGATAAAATGGTCATCCTTATAAGCTACTTTATCAAAGTTAACCAATGTAAACCTCAATTCATCAACTTGTAAACCATTGTTATTATCAGCCTACTTACATTTAAAAACAAAAACTCTAAACTGAATGTAATCAACCTCTTAAATCTCTTCAATAACTCCAAAGTAAGATATAGATACTATAATAAGATTTTTATCTTTCAAATAAGAAAAGTGCATTAAGTCAACCACCATCATTACCCCATTGTTTTACATAGTAATTTTTTCATCCTGGATAAAAGGAAAAGTTATTAATATCATATATACACCAACATATGATATCAAAGTTAGGGTCATATGCTAGCCATTTTAAAATATCAGATACAACATCATCAATCTTGATGGTGTTATTAAACCAGATTAAATATAGTTTTGTGGTGCTCATTTAACAACACTTTTTATTCATTTGAAGGTATTTTTTTTCCTAATAATGATTTTGTGAGAACTTAAATAAGGTTGAACCTTACCAGTTATATTAAAATTTATCAATAAAGGACTTTCGTCTGACCTATGCTTTTAACAGTTATGTCTCGTGCACCCTTACCATCACATCTTCCATCATGACGAGATTTAAGAATCCCTATAGGTTTTGTTTCTAATAAATACTATATACAAAACTCAATAGTATATTCTATTATGTACCTTTCAACAATAAATGTTTCAAGATATTATGGATTCCTAATATACTCTTTTAGTATTTTCATGTACCGTTCAACTAGATATATCCAACTGTAGATAAATAGGATTGCATAACCTAATCTCCCTCATCATATGAACAATTAAGTGAACTATGATATAAACAAAAAGATGGAGGAAAATACATCTTCAATTAGCATAAGATAACCACAACTTTATTTTAAAGCTTATCCAATTTTTTAGGGTCAACAAATTTGCTACATATAACATTGAATAGGAAGCACAAACTATGTAGGTAAAATATCATCTATAACCAATGATAGTAGTTGTTGCATCAAGACATGACAATCATAAAATTCTAAGCCAACTAACTTGAGATCTTTCATCAAGATAAGTCTTCTGAAGTTTGAAGAATAACCATGTTGAACTTTCACATCATGTAGGCATTCAGAAAAATTCTTTTTATCTTTTTCTTTACAATGTATAACATGATGGAGGTAAATAAGTTCACTTACCAATAGACTGTAAAGCTAAGTCTTATCTTATACCAATATGAAACAAGTCTAGTTGAGAATTAACACCATCATTTATTTTTCCTTATATGTTTTAGAGTGTTCCAATAACACTATCGTACATATTTTTTTCCTACATGTGTGACATTGATATGATGCCTTACACCGAGTTTGCACTAATATGGAAGAGCAAAGAAGATTAATTTCTTCTTCTATATGTTTCTCTTAGTAGGCTTCTTAATGACTTTCTAAAACCAACTTGGATGCTTTTCACTTATTCACAAACTTCCTCTCAAGTTGAGGCCTTTGGAGTTGCTCTATTATTAGACAATCCATTAAAATATTTCCTTAATCTATGATAGAAGTTGTTATGTCTAAGAAATATTCAATGATCAAGATAAGTTGTTTTCTTTCCATGATGTAATTGATGGTAATTTGTGCCTTCTTCCTAAATAGGACATGTTTTATACCTCTTAACATTATATTGCTCCCATTTTCATATCCTATAAAGTTATTAATAGTACAAAAGATCATGGCACATATCTCAAAATATTCATTGCCATATTTGTAAAAATACATCCACTCCTTTTATCCATAAAATTCTTGTTTCAATGAAGGATACAAAGGGAAGATGAATAAAAAAAATTATAAAAATAAAGGAGCTTCGAGCAAAATTTATTAAAATTTTTTTACAAAAACTTAAAAATTATGACCTTTGAGACTAAATTGGATTCAAGAGTCATTTACACATAGGAAAGGTATAGCTACCTACAATGTTCGTTAAAAAATGGTCATCTTCTAATTAATTATGCAAAAATATGGTTAATTTTATTCATTTTTAGTTTTGGGTTACTATATGAAAGCATATGAGTCTTGAAGTTCTTTTTATGATTTAGTGGGAGATATATGTTCCACATAAGTTTTTGAAAAGATAGAGAGAGATTGATTTTGGATTTTTTTTAGATTTTTGGAATTTTATTTTTAGAGAAAAATGAGTTTTGTTGTTCGTATGCAATATGTTTTCAAATTTTAGAAGGAAAAAAATGTATCTAGGTATATACTTATTTTGAAATCTGGAAGGAAATTATTTTTAAAATTTTTTATTGGAAAAGAAGGTATATTTAAAATATTGAATTTAAACTTAGAATAGAGGTTATTCTTATTTTTTATTTTTTTAGAAAATGGTTAAGCTCACTTTTTCATAGGTTTTAAGGTAGAAAATGGCTACCCAATAAATTCTTATAATCTAATTAATATCAAACATATTTTTGAAATATTCCTAAAAATTTTAATTTTTGAAATGGGAGATGTAAACACCCTTTTATGTCTGAGGCCCCCCTTAAATTTAAAATTAATTAATGAATATTTAAATAAATTAATAAAAGGAAAACATTAAAAGTGATAAGTAGAAACAGTTAAAAAAATGAAAGAAAATAGGAAAAAAAAAGTTTGAAGCAAAAGGAAGATAGAAAAGAAAAAGAGAAATGGAAAAAGTAAATATAAGGAAAGTAGGAAAGGAAAAAAAATAAAAGAAATGAAAAATTAATTGAAATAAATTGAAAATTAAATTTCGAAAACAGAAAAACCAAAAAGAGGGGAAGATTAACTAAAAAATAAATAAAAAATATGAAAATATAAAAAATAAAAAACAGAATAGAAAAAAAGGGAAAATATAATATAGAATTTAAGAAATAAAAGATATAATATAAACAGAAAATTGAAAATCCAAAAATATAAAACGAATAACTAAAGAATTAAAAACAGAAAAGGAACAAAAAAAATAAAAAATAAAAAATGGAAAATAAAAAACGAAAAAAGAAAAGAAAAAAGAGGGGAATACAACAAAATTGAAAAGGGCAAGGAAAAGAATGGAGGAGACACAAGAAAAAAACAAAAAAAAAATTTGAAAAGCCGGAATATAAAAAGAGAAGAGGGATACAGAGAAGGGGGATAGTTTTTGAAAATTTGGAGGGAGAAGAGAAAGGAGGGGAGGATTTGGATTCGGCACTCAAAGGAGACCCCTCTCAAGAAGATTATGGAGGTTTCTCATACCCCTCCACGATTGGAAGTTTATGTTTCGACGATCTCTGCTCCTTCTCCGCCATAGGCTAGGAGATCCACTCAGTTTTCGATCTTCCTCTTCGGGTCCTCCATTGATTGCGCACAAGTTAGTCACCTCTCATTCATGAATTCTAGATCTAAGATTCTACATGCATGAATATTGTCCAAGATTATACTCGCACCAAAAGCTTAGATGTTAGGATCGGTTAGTGTTAGGAAAATACTCGAGGATATTCCTATGTGGAGAATCGGTCCTCAATGTTACTCTCAATTTGATAAGGTGCACTTTTAGTCTCCACCAGCTTATATAAGACTGAATTCGGATCCAGAGGAATATCATTCTGAGGCTAGAATTAGGCTGGCTCAAAACTCGTTTTGTTCGACGACCAGATTCGTGAAGATTACGAGTTATTGGCTTCGGCGGGATGATCAGTTTCCACCAAAAGTCTTCCATTCAGATGTGCATCATTCTATAACCTTGTTCCCCGAACCCTCCGTTAGTTGCATGTGTAATGCAGGGTCAGAAGCGGGATACCTGACTCTCCCTCCTTCCACTCATGGTTCGGACAAAGAGGTTGTTGATAGCCTCGTCTAACCAAGTCCCGCATGAGTATTGATGGTTAATGCCAGCTGCTCGGTCGAACGACCCTCACATTACATTCGAGAAGCTTGGGAGATAATCATATCAACCAAAAGGTTAGCAACATAAAAACAGAGATTTGCTTAGGACGAACAATATGGTGACCCTGCTCATCGCCTCTCGTTCATTTCGAAGGGTGAACACTGCAATGGGTCAAGCTCCAAATGCCAGATCTTTGGGTCCCCCTTCAAAAGACGAAGACAACCCCACTCACTCGACACCTCGTTCTAGGGAGGTGGCAGATCCTGTACCTACGCATGAAGGGGAAGATAAGAGATGCAATTCACCCCTGAATCGACTTGATTTGTGTCACCCCAGCAGATTCGTTTTGATTCGCTGTACGCGACGCGCCCATGCAAATACTGGGATTGGTCAGAGCTATTAAAGACATGAATATACGAAAGACTATCCAAGGCAAAACAGGGGACCAGAAGGCATTACATACAGGTGCACCGGGGACGGAATGCGTGGCCAGAAGGTGCGTGATTCGGTAGGGCCTATGCGGATCATGTAAGGGTGTGTGTCAATGACCCGAAGAGTGCGCCTTGGAAATGTTTTAAAGTAGTTAATACCCTCAAACTATTTAGGAATGGCTTATGTATTGAAATTCTAGTTGAGTATGCCAAAAGATGATGATATTTTGGATGGCATGCGCGCTTGGTTCGGCGACAATGCGACCACTGTAGAAGTGGTGAAGGCCAGCTTGTGAAGGAGGAGAAGTGCATTTATACGTAAAGCCTGAGTACATAAGGTGAGTTCATGCAAAATTAAAAGTATAACAATTATGTGGGGCCCACCCTCTGGTAATATATGAAACGAAGGAAAAGACCTCGTCCCATAGCACACAGCTTTAACCCCACATTCCTCCATATTGCAATTTAGCCCTCATACTCATTAATATTGCAATTTAAACCCCATACCCCTCCATATTGCATTTTAGCCCTCATACTCATTAATATTGCAATTTAAACCCCATACTCCTCCGTATTGCAATTTAGCCCTCATACTCCTTAATATTGCAATTTAAACCCCATACTCCTCCATATTGCAATTTAAACCCCATACTCCTCCATATTTCAATTTAGCCCTCAACTCCCACAAATTTACAATAAAGCCCCTTAACTTTCCAAACTCACAATTAGGCCTCCAAACTTCCTGAAATTACCAATAGGCCTCCACACTTCATAAATTTGCCTTTAAGCCCCTGTGCTTCCCAAATTTTTGAGTTGACCCCTACGTTTTTAATATTTATATTTTGACCCCAGCACTTCCACTATTTACGATTAGGCCCATGCCTCTCCGGTCACTACAAACAAACTTAATTCCTTTCGTCGCCTAAAAAAATAGAAAACTCTTTCAATGAAAATCTTATTTCGCATTCCTTAATCTCACGCAACGGGCCCTAAAAACGAACTGGTAGCTTTTTCTACTGTTCGTTGTTTAGAGGTCTGTATGGGTCCAAGTGCAGCCGTAGTTTTCTTGGGCCATATGCATATATGGATTGGGATTGCCCTTCCTTTTCCAAAAAAATAAAAATCTTATTATGCATTCCTTAATCTCACAACGGGCCCTAAAAACGAACTGGTAGCTTTTTCTGTTGTTCGTTGTTTAGAGGTCCATATGGGTCCAAGTGCAGCCGTAGTTGTCTTGGGCCCTGTGCATATGTGGATTGGGATTTTCCCTCCTTTCCCAAACAAATAATAATCTTTTTTTCATTCCTTAATCTCACGCAACGGGCCCTGAAAACGAACTGGTAGCTTTTTCTGCTGTCCGTTGTTTAGAGGTCCGTATAGGTCCAAGTGTAGCCGTAGTTGTCTTGGACCCTGTGCATAGGTGGATTGAGAGTGCACCCTTTAAATATCTTCAAATAGAACCTGTTCACATTTAAATTCAAACACCTTCGAAGGTCAAGCCTTCAAATCAAACTAGAACTACGTAAGCCTTGAGTTTCCCATTGCATCGGGGAATACGTAGGAGCAAGATCAAGTCCTGTCAGGCTAACCTCTATCAAGTTATTTATTTCCATGCTAATTAAGGGATCAAATTATTTTCAAAAACACACACTCAGTTTAAGGGTACCGTTCTCCAGAACGGGCTAGTGAGGTGCCTAACACCTTCCCCACTCGTAACCGACTCCCGAACCTAGATCTCGTCCTCAAGTCAGGGTTTTTTCCAAGTATGTTCCCTTAAATAAAAATTTGGTGGCGACTCCACATAATCAAATAAATTATATTTTCAAAATTTTAGGGAGTTCGTCGTCTCGTCGAAATTATAGTTGCGACAGGAGGAAATAGATTTATTATTTTTATTTTAAAATACATTTTACACATAGTTTAAGGGAGAAAATGACTACTTAATAAACTTTCATGCTTCAAAATGACATCAAAAGTGAATCAACCACTCAATTAATATCGAATTTTATTATGTAAGTTCCAAACAACAATATTAGTTATTCCAAGAATTGAATATTTTTTAATTTTATTGATTGAAGAGAAGAAGTTAAGATTTTATTAAAGCGAAGAAGGATAAATTTTATTTTTATACCAAATTTTTTTTAAACTTTCTTTATGAGATTCGACGTATAACAACACAGATGACATTAATGATAAATAGAAGCTAATATATGAAGAAATATCAATCACATGACTTATTTACATAAATTTTGTACATTTCCAATAAATAAATGGAAGGGGGATGCAACACACCGCCTTGTTTATTCTCAAGATATTCATGAACGTTTCCCACATCATACAATTTTGATTGATTTAAACTATTATTTATACTTAAGTTGATACGAGAAGAATAACGAGCCCAATTAGCCTTATGATTTCCTTATTCTTTAATTATGAAGTTTGAAAAAAATCATGCACTTTTAGAATTATCTTGTCGACTGTCCATATAGTCTGGCTTTCCTTTACTAAAATTACCAAAGAAGCCTTGCCCATTTACCTTGCTTTTTCATAATTAAATATAATCCATTTATCTTTCTTCTCCCACAATTCAGCAAGTGCCCTTAATTTAAATGGATGGGTGGTTCACGTTCCTGGAAACATTCATCCGTAAGAAGATAAAATAGGGCGCCTTTCCATTCACATGTAAGCGAGATGGGTGCATGTAAGTATGGATTTCGTAAAAGACAAACTTAACAAAAGGACAAAAAAACTCCTAATATTTTTCCTTGTTTTAATAAGTACACATATAAACAACATCACTCAGAATACTTGTTGGTGTTTTATAAGTGTGTAAGGCAAGTGCACCTTATCGCTTTTCAGAGTAAAAGGTGAGAAGGGTATCGTCTCCACAGGGATTTGGGATCAAGTATTGAATTCCTATTAGTCCACTATTTGAACTAAGGTTATAGGAAGTTGTTAACCTGAATGTAACAGAAACACTACTCCAGTATGCATAAAACTAAATAAAAACATGTGCAAAACTTGTTCAGCACTCACTATTTGGCACAAATATGAGAAAGTTTGGTTTATGAAAGATGTTAGGGTCAGAGTCCACCAAAACTGCACCTAAGTAATCTTAATTCATTGCTTTTATTCAAGTTAAAATTATAATTGAAGATTGAATTCCCTTAGACTACTTAAAGGTCAATCCCTTAACTCATCAATACTTCTCTCTAGTTAGTAATCCTAATCCCTTAGTAATTCCTAATTAGAGTGAGCTTTAAGTTTAAATATCCACACGATCTCACAACCATGAATCTTTATTCCTAGAGCATCCATAGTTATGTTGTTCAATCTCAGTTCCAATTTCTAATCCAATTTCCCAATCGTGAAGAGGAATTTAGATTCAATCTACAAGTGGCCAATTTATAGAAGCTTTAAGCAAAGAGACGAACAATCAACTTAAGAAAAAGTGAACTTGAATTAATGTAAAAGATCCAGATTACATAGGTTCAGGATTGGTTCCTCCTTCCCTAACAAAAGTCTAATTACACATAATGGGAAAGAAATAAAACAGAGAAGAAGAGTGAAGAGGTGGAGTTCGCATCCATGGGTGGTGGCTGCACGTTGATTCCTCAACCCTATAGGTTTTCCACCACCAGAGATGAATCCAGTGAAAGGGAAGGTTTGAGCGAACTGATAAGATAGAGACAGCTCTATTTCTGTGTTCAAAAGGTTGCCATGCTCTGGGCCTTTTATAGGTGCTGGTCTATCACGTGCGTCTCCAACGCAGTTGCTTTTGCGTTGGCAATGCAAAAAGTAACAGAGTGCCTCCTTCCTCTCATATTTTCATGTACTCTATGCACTGATATTTATGTTCCAACGCGAAATCTTGTGAGAGGTTGCACACAGTGAAAACACATCAAATTCAGAGATTTATCACCAAAAAACTTTAAAACTGTATAATGCAGAATTTGCATGGGTTACTCAGTTTTCAGTCAGTTTCCAATGAATTTATGATCATTTATGTTCCAATTGCTTGTTCTTATACCAGAATTCTTATCAAATAAGTGTCATGTTGGACACTTATCAATATTCATTCAAAAAATAAAAATGAGGGTGATTTTAGGGTGCTCAGCAACATCACATCTTCAATAACGAAAATCTAATTCTCGTTTAATTTGAAACATGAAAAGAATGATCCCTTCATGCACAAAATTTCAATTGTCTTTGTGGTGAGTTTTGCTACTTTCAATTTTCATTCCTACTTTATTCATTTTGCTATTGGAATTTTTGGATGCCTACCAATAAGAATTTTCTTTTTCTACTTTTGTGTTTTTCTTTATTTCTCAATTGATCTCCCAATTCCTCTCTCTCTTTGACTAGTGTGTTTAGATTCTCTAAATTTTGTTGCTCTTTCTCTGTGTATTTTCCCTTGCTCCTCTTTGATTTCTCTCCCTTTTTGTTAGCTTTAGAATGCATAGCTTTCTTATCCTGCTAGGAGCACCATCTCTTATTTTTTATGTTTCTATCACAATAACCTATGTTATCAACAACTGATCGTCCTACCTTTATCCTATTTTTTCAAATTTTAAATTTTCCTCTTTTTCTATTTTTTATTTTTGTTTTGAAATTTAAATATGGTAATGGTGATATGGTTCAATTTGGATAAAATTGGTTATTCGCAGTTTCTCCTCTTTACAAATTTGTTACTAAATAAGATGAAAAATTTTCATATTATTATGGTAAGAAATTAGTAAAGAAGTGAGTTAGTTTTATCCAAGAGTTGTCTATACAAGGATGTAAGGGGTTAATTCAATGAACTAGGGCATCCAATGCAGGTGACAAGCAAAGTGCATGAAAAAAATGTGATGATCTTGACCGATGATCACAATGATAAGAGTACATGATACTGTAACCCCTCATTGTGAAAGCATAAAGTATTAATTCCTAAGTAATGAAAGCGGAGGACCCACAGGCCTCGAACTGTGAAGCAAAGGGTGCACGATCTTGAAGTTTAGAGGCAGAGGATACGTAAACCTTTAGAATGTAAAAGGTGCATGGACCTTTGGGATGCAAAGGGTGCATGGACCTTTGGGACGCAAAGGGTGCATGGATCCTTGGGATGCAAAGGGTACGTGGACCCTTGAAATACAGAGGGTACATGGACCCTTGAGATGTAGAGGGTATATGGATCCTTGGGATGTAGAGGGTACATGAAACATTGATATGCAAAGGGAGTGTTAATCCTTTGGATGTAAAGGATGTGTGCACCCTTGGTATGCAGAAGGTACATGAGCCTTTTAGATGTAGAGGTTGCATGGATCCTTGAATGGAGAGGGTATGTGGATCCTGGAGATGTAGAGGGTGCATGGACCCTTGGTATGCATAACGTGCATGGACCATTAGAATGTAAAGGATGCATGAGTCCTTAGGATACCAAGGATACATGGACTCTTGAGATGTTGAGGAGACCCTTGGTATGCAAATGTTGGGTGGATCCTTGGAATACAGAGAGTGCATGAACCCTTGAAATACAGAGGGTGCATGGACCCTTGATATGCAGAGGGAGTGTTGATCCTTTGGATGTAGAGGATGCGTGAACCCTTAAGATATGAAGGGTACGTGGACCCTTGAGATACATAGGGAGCATGGACTCTTGGTATGCAAAAGGTACATGAACCTTTTAGATGCAGAGGTTGCATGGACCCTTGAATGCAGAGGGTACATGAATCCTTGAGATGTAGAGGGTGCTCTTAATGTCAGAAGTAACCCTTTATAAGGGCATGGAGGACCATCAGTCAATGTTATTAAAGAGTATGACAAACACCGTTGTTTTTAAGTATGTAAAATATTATTATTATTATTATTATTATTTATTATGATGGTAGATTTTATGAAGGTGTTAATTTTGAAGGAAAACAAAAGCTCATTCAACTTCGAAAAAATATAAGTTTTAATGGATTAAAAGAACAAATTTACAAAAAATTAAAATTATCATCAAACCAAATAATTTCATGTTTGGTTGATAGATTTGTAGTTTCAATTAATAAATTAGAATATAATGGATTTCAAATATGTGAAGTAAAGATGTGAAATGCATGATTAATGCATTGGATCAACAATCATTGATGCGCGTATTTGAAAGTTAGGAGTTCGTCAACAACAACAATCAGTGAAGATGATACAACTATATTAATAGGTATTAAAATAATACAATGTGTTATTAATTTTATGTTAATATTTAAAATAGTAATCATTACTTGAATAATTTGCAGGAGTTATTCCTTTAACAGATGATGATAGTCAAAATTACTATTTATCGTAAATTGATGAATGCAATGATAAGGACGATGGTCGTGATGATGATTTAAATGAAAATAAATCTGATTAGGAAAATTTTGGGAACATAGAAAATGATGATGATGATGATCAAGATCATATTTTATCTATTTCAAGACCAAGTTCATATAATAGACCATGAGGGTCACAATGTGCTCAAGTAGAACAATCAAGTCAATTAGGTAATGAGTTTATAAAAAATATAATGAATGATAGTTTTTATTAAGATATATAACAAATAAATAAGAAATGTGTTTTTATTTTGAATAAGACACTGCATTTTGGAGTAGCAGTTCTCACTACTCCAGTATTTCTTGGGAATATTTGAACATAGATAGAAACGTTTGTGAAAATGATGAGCTACCTAATTGGGTGATTGATGATGAATTGTATGTTGGTTTATAGTTTAAGAACAAAGAAGAGGTCCAGTTAGTCGTGAAGCATTATTCGATGAAGGTACATCAAACCTTTATTGTTATTGAATTAAAACCAACATTTATTTCTATTTTTTGTTCGAATCATGTCACCGATTGTCCATGGAAAATGAGGGCATCACTAAAAAAGAAATTAAATAAATGGTGTATCACAAAATAGGGTGGTCAACATAATTGCATCAATCCTACTCTCTCCATGACCACAAAATTGGATTCAGATTTTATTTGTGCATGCATGTTAGGCATGTATACATAATGTGCAAAGTGTTATATCTGTTTTATATATACTCCATTTTTCTATGACGTGGTTTTTAAATGTGATTTGGTTAATTATCAAGTATGGTCAATCAAGAACCATCTGTTTAGATATCATTAATTCATGTGAGAATACTTAGTCAATACGAGTATAAGATCTCATATAAGAAAGCGTGGAATACAAAATAGAAAGCGATTATCCGTGTATTTGGTGATTCAGATGAATCATTTTCTTTATTACCGAGATGGTTGCATAAGATGGTTACATCCTAGGATGTGTTACACTCCAAGTACCGTAGCATACCATGCGTCACAAGCTTAAATTTCTGAATTTAAGCTTATGACGCATGGTATGCTACGTTACTCGGAGTGTAACACATCTCACGATGCGTTACAGACACTATTACTACACCAGATAGGAAAATAGTTTGAAAAAAATCCTATTTAGGTCATTTGTTTTAAAAATTACCCCATCGGGGTAAAAAGCCTAAAGAGGGAATGCCTATTATAAAGACCTAGCCATCCAGTGCTTCTGCGATGGTAGCAAGAATCATGCTTAAGAATGGGTATCAATATGACCATGGTTTAAGAAAATATAAGCAGGGGTTAAGCAAGCTACTAAGTCTAATGGAGAATAAAGACCGCTTTAGGTTAGGCTATGGACCTTCAAAAGCACATAAAAGAAGGATTACAAAGGAAAAAAGAAAGAAATGGCTGATCAAGTTGGAGAATAGAGAGCTTGAGACTGAGGAAGAGATTTTGGAATGCAAGATTTGAGTTTTTGAGCCCAATAGTTGCAACCAAAGAGTACACTCTAGAGGATGAGCATGTCAACTAGGTCTACTCTTGTCTACTAAACACAAAACGTGGAAATTGGGACATTGTTGAGCTTCCTGTGATTTTTAATTTAGACATCAAACAATTTTGTAATGCTAATCCTATTACTCTTCCCAAGACTTTAAGAATCCCTTTGTTGTGGGCATACATGTTCCTTTCAATATACCATTAATAAAGTACATTTTGAATTCTCCAAAATTTGGTCTTTCTCTTCTCCCCTTATTCTCTACTTTGTTAAACTTTCTATTTATTTCTTTCTTTCAAATCCTAAATGATGCATATCTATAAATAGCATGCTTCAAGATGAAAATAATGTTATTATAAGATCAAGTAACTTTGATCTGCTTATTAATCAAGCTGAGGAGGACGATGATTATGATTTAGCACCTTTCACTGGATTGCTACGATTGGTGGGGCAAGAGGCCATTAAAATACAACCTTATAAGGATCCAAATGAGATGATTAATTTGGGGATCGATCAAGAGAAAAAGGAAATCAAAATCGGCATACCTATGAAAGAAAATGAGCGTTGCAAGTTGATGAAGCTCTTGCATGATTAAGAGATATTTTTGCATGGTCATATCAGGATATGATTGGCCTCGATACCAATATAGTATAGCACAATTTTTCATTGATGGCAAAATGTCCACTAGTCAATTAGAAGTTGAGGAGAATGAAACTAGAATTTTCCTTAAAGATAAAAAAAAAGGTTAGAAAGCAACTTGACGCTGGTTTTCTCGTTATTGCAAAATACCCCTAATGGATTACCAACATAGTTCTAGTACCTAAGAAAGATGGGAACATTTGGATGTGTGTTGATTACTAGGACCTAGATAGTGCTAGCTTTAAAGATGATTCTCTGCTACCGTATATTGATGTGCTAGTGGATAATATAACTAAACATTCTTTTTTCTCTTTCATGGATAACTTCTCATGATACAATTAAATCAAGATGATTGAAGAAGACATGGAAAAAATCACATCTATCACACCATGGGGTACCTTATGCTACAAGGTCATTCCATTTGAATTGAAGAATGTCGGGGCAACTTATTAGACAGCAATGGTGACCTTATTTCATGACATGATGCACAAGGAGATTAAAATCTACGTGGGCGACATGATTGCAAATTCAAGAAATGAAGAAGATCATGTTACCCATCTACAAAAGTTGTTTGAGTGATTAAGTTTAGGTTGAGGATGAACCAACTAAATGTACATTCGAAGTAAAGTTTGACAAGTTATTGGGGAGTGTAGTTAGCAAAAGGGAAAACAAAGTGGATCTTGACAAAGTTTGAGTTATTTTTGAAATGCCTCCTCTTAGCACAGAAAAGGAAGTTTGAGGATTTCTTGGAAGACTAAATTATTTTGCTCGATTTATATCCCAATCGATAGTTACATGTGAATCAATCTTCAAGTTGTTACACAAGAGCTAACTAATGGAATGGAATATTGATTCCCAAGAAGCCTTCGAGAAGATTAAGAGTATTTGTAAAGTCCCCTAGTCTTAATACCACTAGTCCCAAGAAAGCCATTTATTATGTATTCGACAATGCTTGATGATTCTATGAGTTGCATGCTATGTCAACATGATGAGTCTAGAAGAAAAAGCATGTTATTTACAATTTGAGCAAGAAGTTCACCAATTATGAGGTCAATTACTCATTATTAGAGTGAACTCGCTGTATTCTAGCCTAGGATGCCCATCGTTTAAGGTAGTATATGCTGAGTCACACAACTTGATTAGTGTCTAAACTAGATCCGATCAAGTATATTTTTGAAAAACCCTCTTTAACAGGAAGAATTGCCTATTGGAAAGTTCTCTTATCAAAGTATGATGTTGTGTATGTCACTCAAAAAGCAATCAAAGGAAGTGTTCTTGCAGACAACTTAGCACATCAACCATGGAAGATTTTCAATCAATGTAATGCAAATTTCCTCACAAAGACATAATGGAATCATTTGGTGAGAATAAACTATCAAATGAAGGAAGATGGACAAAGTTATTTGATGGCACTTTCAATGTAGTACGGCATAGGATTGGAGCTATACTAATTTCCCTAGAAAATCAATATGTCCCAATTACGACCCGATTAAGCTTTGATTACACAAAAAATATGGTAGAATATGAAGCATGCAAAGTAGAGATTAAAGCTGCAATAGAATCCAAGGTTCAAACCCTTGGTGTATATGGTGATTTAACTTCGATCATTCATCAGTTAAGAGGATAATAGGAGACTTGAGATGCTAAGTTAATTCCTTATTAGTCCCACATTAAGGAATTAGTAAAGTAGTTTGATGAATTTACCTTTGATCATATCTACCAAGAGGAAAATTCCTTGGCAAACGCATTGGCCACTTTGTCATCCATGTTCACATTGAGTTAGGAGGAAGACATGCCACTTATAAAAATCCAACGTCGTGATCATCCTGCTTATTATCAATCAATACGAGCAAAACCAAATGAAAAATATTGATACCATGATATCAAGAATTTTATCAAGAAAAGATAATATCCATCAAGTGCTTTAGAGAACGTAAAAATGAATCTAAGGAGATTGGTAATGAGTTTCTTTTTAAATAGAGATGTGTTGTATAAAAGAAATCATGATATAGTTCTCCTTAGATGTGTTGATGTTATTGAAGCCTGAAAAATCATCAAAGAAGTGCATGAAGGATCTTTTGGGACATGTGAATGGGCATGAAATGGTAAATTTGTTCTTTTAATCCATTAAAACTTATATTTTTTCGAAGTTGAATGAGCTTTTGTTTTCCTTCAAAATTAACACCTTCATAAAATCTACCATCATAATAAATAATAATAATAATAATAATATTTTACATACTTAAAAACAACGGTGTTTGTCATACTCTTTAATAACATTGACTGATGGTCCTCCATGCCCTTATAAAGGGTTACTTCTGACATTAAGAGCGTCCTCTTTAAAGTTAAGTCACTTAGCATTAATCAATTCTTACACTTTAAATTTTAATCCTCAAGAATTTTTATTCGAGTGGCTAACAACACTTGGATGGTAATCATATTTGGCGCTTGGATCATACCTCCTAGGATAAGGCAGTTCTATTGGTTTCATTAGGTGAGGTACCACTAAGGAATTTTGGATAAATTGAGACAGTAGTTTTTTTGTATTAGGTCAAATTAGACTAGCATCCTACCTTGGCTGCTAGGATTGTCTTAGGGGTTTGTATTTTTGTTCTATGGTTGATTAAATTGAGGTGGTCTTATAAAGGGTGAACTAGATGGAATGGATGAGATTGAAAGGTGAGGTTGAGGATACGAATTTTGTAAGATGATAGTGACGTGTAGGTAAGGCATACAAGGGATGTTGTATGTTGGTTAGAGATTAAGAGGTTGAAATATGAGTACCCTAAGGGGTTGAAATGTTACTATGCTGGTTTCTCCTTCTTTCTTCTTACCTAACCATGTTAAGGGTTTCTTTGCAATGTTTATTCCAGATGGAACGTGAGCGATCTTTCTACTTTTTAGGTCATTCTTGACTCTTTCTCCAATGATGACTATGTCATAGAAATTTGAGAAGATGCTTCCAATCATCCTGTCATACAAAGGTGCTCGTAGTATATCGATGAATAATGTCACCATTTCTTTAACAGATAATGAAGGCTTCACTTGAGCTACCAATTCTCTCCACCTCTGAGCATATTCCTTGAACGTCTCCTGATCCTTTTTTAGCATGCTTTGTAGTTCCAAGAAGTCTAGTGCCATGTTAACATTGTATTTATACTACTTGAGAAAAACATAAACTAAATCCTTCTAGCAACGAATATGAAAACACTCAATGTGCATGTACCAACTTGAGTTGCCTCAATCAAGCTGTCTCGGAAGAAATAAATCAGAAACTTATAGTGCATGGTCAGATTAATTTTTGGACAAGTGATCCCTTTGTACTTATCAAACTTTGACACTTTAAACTTTGGGGGTATAACTAGATCAGGAACCGTGCAAAGGTCCATAGTTACTTCGATATTGTAGCTACTACCTTCTGCAGCTTTTAACCATGCTTTTAACATTTGTAATTTCCCCTACTCAAAAGGATTCTCTTGTTGAAATCTTCGGCCTTGGTGGATATTTGTTGTAGTATTACGTTGGGATTGTAGGGTGACTTGTGGATTAGTCTTGGGAGGTGCTTCAAGGGTTTTGTAGCTAATCTTTGTGGATTAGTTGGGCGCATAACTAGAAGGAAGGTCATGTTTTGGCCATTTGTCCTTTTAAGAATCAGTAAGTTCTTGCACAGGTCTATTGCAATGCAGAGTAAGTGGTTTTTTTGACTAAGTGTGGGGGATCTATCTAGAATCTTTCTTTTCTAGAGATCGTAAAGCCTATAGGAAAAGTGTCATATGCTCCTTTAGTTGGTTGAATTCACTCTTCAATTCTTTATTTTGTTGTTCTAACTCATCCTTGATCTTAGATTGCAAGTGACTTTTGTAAGGTTCTCGGAGGATTAGCTTATTTGCTTTGTTATTAATTTTTTTTATCCAGAATAGAAAAATGATGTTAGTGTATGTAAAAAATATAAAAGGTTTTGAAGGAATGATTTTATTCAAGCATTCAATATTAGGAAGGTTCCCCACACTTTCATTCAAGGATCACTCGTCTCGATAAGGAAATGTGTGGTTTACACTCAAGCAAAGGAAGTATTCACTTCTCAATAGATGAGATCTTGTCAACTTGCAAAGCAGTTCATGACCCATATCTTTGACCACAATCATCTCAAGATGAAGACATGGTTGACACTTAATCTAAGGAATTATTCACTTCTTAGTGGATGGATCTTGACCAAAGAAACCAATGAGTGAAGTGGAATATTAAAGCATCACTTTATATAATTGAAAGTTCAAGGAATATAGAGCCAGTATGAACAAGGTTCCATGCAACATTACATTAATATCTCCATTCACTTATAAATCCTAGTTAATTTCTCATAATGTTTCATTAGCTTAAAGGTTTGTAGAAGGAGCTCATTTATATAGATATCCTTTATTGTACCTTGGGAATATCCCTCTAATTCTACAGTATGGTTTTGGACACAATGAGTCATATCTCGGCATCTCTTCCTCCACCGGTTCCTCTCTTCTCTGTAGCATGTTATGAATGATTTCCATTCCTTCACCTTTCGTTCTCCTCACGTCCAAGCATTTGAACCTCAAATTTGAACTTTTCTCGTTCCTGTATCAACTTTTCAATTTGCTTCCTTAATTGTTGTTAGTTCTAGTTAGCTTTTATTGGCAAAATAAGTTAGTTGCCAACTAGATTTCTCCATTTAGTCACTTTAGCATGTTTTGCAATTAGGTCCTCTTACATGACATCTACCTTCTTCTCCTACATGCATGTCTTTGTTTCCCATTGTTCCTTTTCATTCTAAATTATGGTCATCTCTTCCTCCATCATCTTGATTCTATCATGCATATTCTCAAATTCAGCTAAGGTAATCTATGTTTCCTTTTTCTTCTCTTTCCTTCCCTTTTTTGTGCTAGTAAGGTCATCACGAATATAAGTATACTCCTCTTTTAGATGAAATACTTCTATATCTTTCTTCACACATTGTCTCTTGAAAGCTTCCATTTCTATCGTGACTCGTTCCTTTCTTTCTTCCACTAATCTCAATTAGGCTTTCATTGTTTCTAATTAAGAGGTTAGGGAAGTAATTTCTGAACTTGACACCTAGGGTGATTCCCCTTTGTGCAGGATCCTATTAAAGGTTGGATCTCATGTTCTTCTTGCCTTCCTCCATTCCTTATATTCAGCTAGAGCAGTTACACATGGTTTCTTGATTTCTTGTTTTTTTTCCTTCTTATATTATCTCAAGCAACTTTGACATCCTCGTGTATCCTATTAGTGTTGTCTACACCATACTGAAAACTCCATCCATTTAGTTTTTTTTTTTAGGGACGACTTGAGTCCATTTAAGTTGTTTAAGGACTATAACCAGAATGTAGGCTATGCCCCCTCGAGGTCTCATTAGTTAAGCATTTGGAAAATTTCCACAACTGAAGATAGTATCTTAGGATGATACCAAGGACATACCCACATGAAGTGATTTACACTAAACTGTAGGAGGTATTCCTTCCATGCATGGGCTTCTTGCTTTTCAATTGTGATGCAACTGATTTGAGGGGCTTGGCATGAGGCCCATATGATTGGCTGCATACAAATGAGTCATGATCCAAATATATAAGAGACTTGAGCAACATCACAAAGTCCCTACATCCTTTTGATGCCATACCTCCATTGAAAGTAATGTTTCTGCTAAAATGGCTGGAATAAGGTTTGCCCCTTGTGCTTCCCATTGATGAAACACATCCATGGCTTCTTGGTCAACCATAACCAATCTAAACAGGAATAAAACCAACTCATAGATTAATAATACTAGAGTCTTGTTGAAAATTTTCCAATTTCCTAGCTTGCCTTACCTTTCCAAGTGATCTTCTAACAAAGATTTCTTCCAGGTTGTCTTCTCAACTTCTACTTGACTCGGTTGCAAGCCAATTATCTTGGCTATTATCCTCCCTTCTACACAATTTCCCTTATATAGATACATTCCAACTTTCTTCTTTGTAGGGTGTCCATAGCGTTATGTCATACTCCTCTATGTTAGGCACCAAATCTATACCAGGCAGTTTAAGACACTTGAGGTTCGAGTTTTAGAACTGAGCCAAGACACTTAACATAGGTGCTTCTATTGTAATAGATAATAAATCCAAGAGCAAAATATTTTTTGATGGTCATCTTCCTAAAGTTTAAACAAGTCTCTTTGGTCATCTTCTTGCAAACTGCGTTCACTTTCTGGAGGTCATTAATTTGTGCAACAATTTTGATACTTCTCATTTGGTCATATGAATTGTTAATACAACCTTGAACTTTCCCCATTTGAATGTTGTTAAATCTTTCCCCAAAATATAAAAAGATGTTTCAGTAAGTCAAAGCAATAGAAAAGAATTAAACGATGCAATGTTATGTGGAAAATATGCATGAACCTATATGAACATGTTATCCTTTATTTGTTATTTGTTATTTTTGTTTATTTAGAAACCTAGTTAATGCATAAGATATATGTTACATTATTTATTTTTTAAAAAAATATGCATGCACCTATATGGACATGTTATCCTTTATTTTTTATTTTTTGTTTACCTAGAAGTTTAGCTAATGCATGAGGTATATGCTATTTTTAAGAAAAAGAAAGAAAAAAAATGCATGATCTT
The DNA here is from genome assembly GCA_037954105.1 of Canavalia gladiata. NCBI lineage: Eukaryota > Viridiplantae > Streptophyta > Magnoliopsida > Fabales > Fabaceae > Canavalia > Canavalia gladiata. The sequence goes on from CM075662.1 coordinate 29,129,871, forward strand.
ATATGAATATGTTGTCTTTTTTATTTTTATTTTTTCTAAAAACTCAATTAACGCATGAGATATATGTTAATAATTTTTTTAAAAAAAATATGCTTGGACCTATATGAACATGTTATTTTATTTATATATTTTTTCTAGAAGCATGGCTGTGTGATATATGTTAATTTTTTGAAAAAGAAATGCATGAACCTATGTGAAATGTTATTATCTTTTGATGAAGATGATGATGGTGATGATGATAATAATAATAATAATAATAATAATAATAATAATAATAATAATGTTTCATTATGCTCCTCTACAAATATGTCCTAACATTAAATATGAATGAATATGTACAAGAGAAGGAGAAAGAAATATTCTCCCCATGTATCCTATTTCAAGTGAAAAAAAAAAACTATGGTAGGATATTACTAAGATTCAAATCCTAACTTGGTAAAGCTGCTTAGGTCTACATGGTTTCATGGGTAAATCTAAACAACTAATATACTATAATGGCCCTCAGATTTCCCTTATCAAGTAGATAAGGATCCATTCATGAGATAGTCACAAGTAGTGAAATGTCCTTTCAATATGACTAACTCGTTATAACAATAACAGTTTGAATATTGACTTAATATTACCAAGTGGGCATATAGCTTTTCAATAGCAACCATCAAGGCACAAACTAATCCTAGGCTCACATAGACTTGGATATAGAGCCCAAAGAATATGAGGTAAGTGAAAGTGAAGTGTGTTTAGGGAGCATACAAACTTTCTAATCCTAAAACTATTGAATGGAGCATACAAACTTTCTAATCCTAAAACTACTGAATGAAGCATACAAACTTTCTAATCCTAAAACTACCCAACCTCATCTACAAGAAAAACAAACAATTAAGAATATATAACAATAATAGTCATCTACCCTATAGTTCACAACACTCAACATATATAAATACAATAAAATTGTACTAATATTTACAATAACAACCAAATATTTACATACAAGTAAGACAAGAAAAAGGGTTAAACAAATATTTATAAAGTTAAAAACTTGCACAATTAAGTACATTATGCTTGACTCTCAAAAAATTTCCAATGAAGTTACCATTTGTCGCAACCAGAGTCATAGCAGGATGATGAATAAAAAAAATTATAAAAATAGAAGAATTGTCACCAAAATTTATTTAAATTTTTTTTTTGAAAAAACTTAAATATTATGATCATTGAGACTAGATTGGATTTGAGAGTTATTCACATATAGGGAAGATATTAACACTCTACAACGTCTGTTAAACGGTTACCTACTAATTAATTTATGCAAAAGTATGATTAATTTTAAAATATTTATTTTATTCCACTAAAAGCCATTTTTATTTTTGGGTTATTATATGAAAGTATTCAGAGGAAGTCTTGAAGTTCTTCTTATGATTTGGTGGGAGATATATGTTCCATATAAGTTTTTGAAAAGTTAAAAAGAGATTAAGTTTGGATTTTTTTTTAAATTTTTGAAATTTTATTTTTAGAGCAAAATGAGCTTTGGTCTATATATGTAATATTTTTTAAAAATTTTAAAAGAAAAAAAAAACTTGTATCTATGTATATATTTATTTTAAAATCTAGAAGGAAATTATTTTTTAAAGTTTTTTATTAGAAGATAGGGTAGTATTTAAAATATTGAATTTAAACTTAGAGTAAAGGTTATTATTATTTTTTAATTTTTTTAAAAATGGTTAAGCTCACTTTTTCATAGGTTTTAAAATAGAAAATTACTACTTAATAAATCTTTATAATCCAAGTAATATCAAAGGTGGATCAACCATTCAATTGATCTCATTCGGTCATTACGTGAATTCAAACATACTTTTGAAATATTGTTAAAAATTTTAACTTTTGAAATAGGAGGAAATAAATTTACTATTTTTCTTCTAAAATACATTTTACTGAAAGTTTAAGGTAGCAAATGATTACTCAATAAACTTTCATGTTTCAGAATAACATTAGAGGTGGGTCAACCACTCAATTAACATCAAATTTTATTACGTAAATTTTGAACAACAATATTAGTTATTCCAAGAATTGACTATTTATGAATTTTATTTTTTAAATATAAAAGGCTAAGGTTTTATTAAAGTAGAGAAGGATAAATTTTATTTTTATATTAGAAATATTTTTAAACTTTCTTTATGATATTCAACATATAACATGTTCGTAACACGTACGATACTAATAATAAATATAATCAAATATATGGAGAAATATCAATTACATGAGCTATTTACATAAATTTCTATACTAACAATAAACAAAATGATGAGTGATGCAACACACCGCATTATTTATTCTCAAGTTATTCATGAACGTTTCTCACATCATATGCAATTTTGAGCGATTTAAAATTTTATTTATTCTTAAGTTCATACGATGAGAATAACGAGCCCAATTAGGCTTACCATTTATTTATTTTTTAATTACAAAGTTTGAAAAAAATCACGCACTTCTAAAATTTTATCTTGTCTACTACCCACATAGTTTGACTATCCTTTACTAAAATTACCAAAGAAGCCCTGCCCATTTGCCTTGCTTTTTCATAATTAAATATAACTTATTTGTCTTACTTCTCCAACAATTAAACAAGTTTCCTGATTCAAATGGATGGATGTTCATGTTCTTGGCAACATTTATTCATAAGAAGAAAAAATAGGGTACCTTTTCATTCATGTGTAAGTGAGGGGGTGCATATAAGTATGACTTTCATAAAAGACAAACTTGACAAAGGAACAAAAAAACTCCTAGTTCTTTTCCTTGTTCTAATAAGTACAGGTATCAACAACATCACTCCAAATATTCGTTCAAAAAATAAAGATGAGGATGATTGAAAGTGCTCATCAACATCACATCTTCAGCGGTAAAAATCTAATTCTTGTTTAATTTGAGAGATGAAAAGAATGATTACTTGGTGTTTAAAATTTTTGTTGTCTTTCTGGTGAGTTCTACTACTTTTAATTTTCCTTCCTCCTTTATCCGTTTTCCTTTTTCCATTTTACTGTTGGAATTTTTTTATGCCTACCAATGTAAACTTTCTTTTTATACTCTCTTGTTTTGCTTTGATTCTTAATGGATCTCCCAATTCCTCTCTCTCTCACTAGGGTATTTGGGTTATCTCAATTTGTTCTCAATCCTTTTCTCTCAATTTTCTTACTCTTTCGCCATCTATCTACCCCTTCTCCTATTTGATTCCTCTCCCTTTTTATTAGATTTAGAATACATAACTTCCTTATCCCACTAAGAGCAACATCTCTTACTTTTTGCATTTCTATCACAATAAATCCTCATGTTCTCCTTAACTGATCATACTACCTTTAGCCTATTTTTTCAAATTTTAAAAATTTACTTTTTTTCTATTTTTTTAATAAAAAATTTAAATATGGTAATGGTGATATGGTCCAACGATGATAAAATTGGTTATTCATAGCTCTTAAATCTTCAATCAAGATATCCAAATAAACATATATTTTGTTTCCTTGTTTTAGGCCTAAAATTATCATCAATAACATAATATTTTTGTCCTTCATGCAAAACTTAGAAGGAAGGTTGTAAAGGTTTATTCCATTCGTTACAAATTAAATCTCAAGTTTCTTGGCTCCATTACCAAATAATTAGCAGGATGAAAAAAAGCTTCCCCACCACTTTGTCTTTCATATGTGTGTTATCTATATCTTTTTGTATCATTAGCATTAGCAAACAACCATTTAAACCTTGAAATCATTAGAAGATACCATTATACTTTTGTTGGAGGCCTCTTTACATTCTTATCAGAACTAGAATCGCCATCCTTTATTTTATAATGTAGGAAATGACATACAAGACATTAATGCAACCCTTCAAACTCTTTTTTGGTATAATATCAATTAGTTAAACATTCATGTATTTTATTACACTCCATACCCACTGAGGAATACCTTTTTCATATCATAATTACACTTTGAAAATATATTTCCTTATGCAAGAATATCTTTCAACAACTCAAAGCAATTGGGTGAAACTTTTGTCACTCCATCTATTTCTTTCCTTCAAATTAAAAAATCTTAACACTAGTAATAGTCTTGTGAAATTAGTACAACCTAGATACAAGGACTTATCTACATCATTGAACAAGTTTCCATATATATATATATATATATATATATATATTTGCTCATAGAAAAGGCATATGTCCCACTTTGTGAATCATATAATTTAGTTGATCTTCTATATCTACATCAATCTCCATACTTTGGGGATGACTTGATATGTCTAACAATTCACCATATCAAATCTATTACAAAGAACATGCTTCCTGATTTTATAAATTCTCAACCGTTTCATTCAAATAATTAATACGAGAACAATAAATTCTTTCATTACTATAAACAATATTTTATTATAAAATTCCAAAAAAGGTTCTACTTCATTCTTATACTCATCACTTATGTGTGCTGTATTTATCCATGTACGATTCATACTATGCAAGATTTACAAGTTAAGGATGTTAGACCTACCCACTAACTTCACTAAACATATCACAATCCAACATCCTTATTGGTAGGATCCTATTCTATTTGAGGGTGAAGTTTTCCAATTACAAGTGAAATGTTTCTTCTTAAATCTTAAATATTATACTTGGTAAAATTTTGGCAGCATTTTATATTAGTATTTAAGTACACAACTTGATTATAGTGTCATTACATCGTGATCTAGCATGCACCCAAAGATAATGCAATATGCACTAAATTGAAATTTCATCAAGTATACTATAGAGCATTTAGGTACAAATTTTTAATTAGTAAATGAAAAATTTTATTATCAAACTATCCAACATGGATAATACAATATTGGACATAATTAGTGGTTTACTTATTATATTCAATCTTAAATGAAAAACTAAGATTATATTCATTGACAATAAGGTTACCCAATGTATTCTCAAGCATCTCAGTTATAAATTTATGATATCAAGCATATTATGATCACAAAAATCAAAATCCTATCAAGCATATTACAAGATGTGAAATGTATAAATTATAAAGAATAATGGATCCAAATGGTTCCATTAAAATGATCTTATTGGTGGAGCCTCACAACAAGATACTTGTCATATAAAGATAACTACTTAACCAAATTATCTTAATAGAGGATGATAATAAAATGGAATGCATCATTAAGGATCTGTTGCAACCGTAATTCTGACGAGACAACGAACTTTCTAAATTTTAAAAAATAGAATTTATTGGATTAATACAGAGTCACCACCAAATTTTTATTTAAGGGAAAAAGATTTGGAAAAACCCTGACTCAAGGATGAGATTCGAAGTTCAGGAGTCGGTTACGAATGGGGAAGGTGTTAGGCACCCCACTCGCCCGTTCCAAAGAACAGTACCCTTAAACTGAGTGTGTGATTATTTGAAATTTGTTTGATCCATTTAATTAGTGCGAAAATAAATTACTTGACAGAGGTTAGCCTAACAGGACTTGACCCTGCTCCTACGTATTCCTCGGTGTAATGGGAAACTTAAGGCTTACGTAGTTCTGGTTTATGAAGGCTTGACCTTTAGAGGTTTTTAAAAGAAAAATGACATTTTGAAAAGATTTTCATTTTTGGAGGAACCTTTGGCCCATTCATGCACAACACCCGAGGCGGCTACGGCAGCACGGGGACCTATACAGACTACTAAATGTTGGACAGGAGGTGAACCGCTAGCCCCCCATTTAGAGCCCATTGCATGAGACCAAGAATCCCAAAATATTTTAAAAATGAAAAAGAGCTTTTATTTTTTTGGGAGGATCCATAATCTACTCATGCACAAGACCCGAGACAGCTACGATAGCACGGGGGTCTATACAGACTACTAAATGTTGGACAGCAAGTGAACCACCAGCCCCTCATTTAGAGCCCATTGCGTGAGACTGAAGATCCTAAGATATTTTCAAAAAGCACAAAGAAAAAGAAAAAGAAAAAAGCTTTTATTCTTTGGGAGGACTCATGCACAAGACCCGAGGTGGCTACACAGCAGAGGGGTCTATATAGACTACTAAACGTTGGACAGCAGGTGAACCGCTAGCCCCTTATTTAGAGCCCATTGTATGAGACCAAGGATCCCAGAATATTTTGAAAAATTTTGTGTTAAAGAAGAAGAAGAAAGAAAATTATTCTGACTATCAGAAGCATAGAGTGTTTTCTGGGAAGGAAGCAATTTTATTGGGAGTTCAGGGGTTTAATAACAATTATGGAATTTATGGAAATTTTATTAACAGATATGGAATTTTGGGAATTTTATTATCAATTATGAAATTTTGGGAATTTTATTAATAATTATAGAATTTTTGGGAATTTTATTGGAATTTATGGAACTTTGGGAATTTTATTATCAATTATGGAACTTTGGGAATTTCACTATCAATTATGGAATTTTTAGGAATTTTATTAACAATTATAGAATTTTTGGGATTTTTATTGGCAATTATGGAACTTTGGGAATTTTATTATCAATTATGAAATTTTGGGAATTTTATTATCAATTATGGAATTTTTAGAATTTTTGAGAATGAGAGGGCAGTTTAGGAATTTTTGGAAAAGAGGAAGGGCAATTTGGTCTTTTTGTAAGGTAGGGATAAGATGGGAATTTCTGGGTTTGTGGAGGGGCAGTTTGGTCTTTTGGCAGGTAGGGACAGAATTGGAATTTCTGGGAAAGGATAAGGGTAAACTGGTCCTTTGGGGTGGTAGGAACAGTTTGGGCATTTCTGGAAATCAGAGGGGTATTTTGGTCTTTGGGGATGGTAGGGACAATTTGGGCATTTGGTGATTTGTTGAGGGGTAATCTTGGAATTCTGAGGGCAGGGGACTTGGCTGGAATTTTGGATTTAGCCAAGGGCAATTTGGTCATTACATGTGCTGAAGAATAAAATGGGGAAAAGTGGCACTCGGGGATCGAAGGCGAGGCTTGAGATTTGCATACAAATGCATCAGCCACCAAGCCAAGTGCATGGTTGGCTTTATAATGACTTTCATTTGCCTTTAACTCAGAGTCTGGCTTATTCGCCACAGGCAACAAGGCAAGCTTAGGCCAAGTACCTGGACTTGGCTTCCTTCAAGCCATTGAGGTTTTCCACTGGGGTGAGCGTGGTCTGTCGCAACTGTAATTCCGATGAGACGACAAACTCGCTAAATTTTAAAAAATAGAATTTATTGGATTAATATGGAGTCGCCACCAAATTTTTATTTAAGGGAAAAAGATTTGGAAAAACCCTGACTCAAGGATGAGATTTGAAGTTCGGGAGTCGGTTACGAATGGGGAAGGTGTTAGGCACCCCACTTGCCCGTTCCAAAGAACGGTACCCTTAAACTGAGTGTGCGATTATTTGAAATTTGTTTGATCCATTTAATTAGTGTGAAAATAAATTACTTGACGGAGGTTAGCCTGATAGGACTTGGCTCTGCTCCTACGTATTCCCTGGTGTAATGGGAAACTCAAGGCTTACGTAGTTCTGGTTTATGAAGGCTTGACCCTTAGAGGTGTTTAAAGGAAAAATGACATTTTGAAAAGATTTTCATTTTTGGAGAGACCTTTGGCCCACTCATGCACAAGACCCGAGGCGGCTACGGTACCATGGGGGCTTATACAGACTACTAAATGTTAGACAGCAGGTGAACCGCCAGTCCCCCATTTAGAGCTCATTGCGTGAGACCAAGAATCCCAAAATATTTTAAAAATGAAAAAAGAGATTTTATTTTTTTGGGAGGATCCATAATCCACTCATGCACAAGACCCGAGGTAGCTACGGCAGCACGGAGGTCTATACAGACTACTAAATGTTGGACAACAGGTGAACCGCTAGCCCCTCATTTAGAACTCATTACGTGAGACTGAAGATCCCAAGATATTTTGAAAAAGCATAAAGAAAAAGAAAAAAGCTTTTATTCTTTGGGAGGATCCATGGTCCACTAATGCACAAGACCCGAGGCGGCTACGGCAGCACATGGGTCTATACAGACTACTAAACGTTGGAAAACAGGTGAACCGCCAGCCCCTCATTTAGAGCCCATTCCGTGAGACCAAGGATCCCAGAATATTTTGAAAAATTTTATGTTAAAGAAGAAGAAGAAAGAAAATTATTCTGACTATTAGAAGCATAGAGTGTTTTTTGGGAAGGAAGCAATTTTATTGGGAGTTTGGGGGTTTATTAACAATTATGGAATTTATGGGAATTTTATTAACAATTATAGAATTTTTGGGAATTTTATTGGCAATTATGGAACTTTGGGAATTTTATTATCAATTATGGAACTTTGGGAATTTCACAATCAATTATGGAATTTTTAGAAATTTTATTAACAATTATAGAATTTTTGGGAATTTTATTGGCAATTATGGAACTTTGGGAATTTTATTATCAATTATGGAATTTTGAGAATTTTATTATCAATTATGGAATTTTTGGAATTTTTGAGAATGAGAGGACAGTTTAGGAATTTTTGGAAAAGAGGAAGGGCAATTTGGTCTTTTTGTAAGGTAGGGACAAGATGGGAATTTTTGGATTTATGGAGGGACAATTTGGTCTTTTAGCAGGTAGGGACAAAATTGGAATTTCTGGGAAAGGACAAGGGTAAACTGGTCCTTTGGGGTGGTAGGAACAGTTTGGAATTCTGAGGGCAGGGGACTTGGCTGGAATTTTGGATTTAGCCAAGGGCAATCTAGTCATTATATGTGCTCAAGAATAAAATGGGGAAAAATGGCACTCGAGGATCGAAGGCGAGGCTTGAGATTTGCATACAAATGCATCAGCCACCAGGCCAAGTGCCTAGTTAGCTTTATAATGAGTTTCATTTGCCTTTAACTCAGAGTCTGGCTTATTCGCCACAAGCAACAGGGCAAGCTTAGGCCAAGTACCTGGACTTGGCTTCCTTCAAGCCATTAAGGTTTGCAACTGGGGTGAGCATGGTGTTGGCATGGCTCAAGCCATTCAGGTAGACCATGACCTGAGGGGTGTTTATCTACAATTTCAGTCTAGGGGGTACAATCCAGTGTTACAAAGACATGACACTACCAAAGGACCTTAGGCTCTTTTCTGGTTTTGGTGATGCTACATTTCTACCTAGTTACAGTGAGGGATTGGCTTAAATTCAAAGCAGAGTCACAGAGGCAGTGGTTGGTATATGCTTATGGCATTCCATCATAGCACCTCAATAAGGATTCAAGAATTTCGATCAATTCATTCTTTCATTAACCAGTTTTCAGGTATAAGCCAATGCAGAATCCCCGAGAAGGACAAGGTCCCCATAGGCATGTGACATATTGGATGAACCTATTAGTGACTTAATGCAGTGATTCACCTGTTACTCATAGCAAGCTATGCACGAATTCATGTATAACACACGCCAAGCAACTCAGCAACGCGACTCCAAACCATTTGCAGGTACTCATGACATCGAATGAACATCCACCATTTCCAATATTCAAATCCAGTGTATGCTTAACATTTCTCACTAAACAAATCCAATGCATGCTATCTAATTCAAGCAATCAAGTCTGATACATGCGTAAAACAGTTCCAGCCAAGTGAATTCAGTAAATACACAGCAATTCCAACGATCGAATCTAATGAATGCGATTCAATTCAATTTCAACGAGCAGATCCAACGAATGCATAACAATTCCAGCCAACAGATTCAGTAAATGCATAGCAATTCTAACGGTCGAGCATGGTGAATTTAACGAGAACATGAGCGATAGAAACCAACCTCGGCGAAGCTAATTAACTATGGTGCACGAGTCGAGTTGCAGGTGAAGAGGTTGAGGCTTCGATCTTGAAGGGAAGCAGCGTCGGAGCACAGTTTCCCGCCGCGGGAGCTGCCGGAATCGAGGAGAAGAACCTCTGGAAAGCTTTGGGAATCACAAGGAGATTGGAGCGAAAAACAGAGAGAAAAATGGAGAACCAGAAGGGAGGGGTAAAACCATAGAAGAAGAAGTCGAAGCTCTACACAGAGCCCCCCATTTATATGCCTCCCTTTTTTATTTTTTATGATTTCCTTTTTTTTTAAGTTCTTTTTTGGTCATTATTTTTATTTAGCATTAAGATTTTCAGAAGTTTTTGGTTTTTCTTAATTTATTGATTTTTTTAGATTTTCATTTTCCAGATTTTAAAATTTTCCAATTTTGAAATAGATATTTTTTAATTTTCTAATTTTTTAAATTTCCTTTATTTAATTTTCATTTTTTTCCAAAATTTTAATTTTATTTTTCTTTTAATTTTTTTAATTTCCCCTCTTTTTCTTCAGAATTTTGGATTTTTGAATTTTCTTTAATTTTCTCCCATTTAATTTTCTTTAATTTTCTATTTTTCCTATTTTCGTTTTTTTCAATTCTTCTTTTATTTTCTTTTTAATTTTCAATTTTTTTCTGGATTTTTCTAATTTTATTTAAATTTTCCAGATTTTCTTTTCTTCTAATTTTATTTTTCCTATTTTCGTTTTTTTTCAATTCTTCTTTTATTTTATTTTTAATTTTAAATTTTTTTTCTGGATTTTTCTAATTTTATTTAAATTTTCTAGATTTTATTTCATTTACTTTTTCTCTAATTTTCCTTTTTTTCCAGCATTTTATTTTTATTTATTTCTCAGATTTTCTTTTTTATCAATTTTCTAGATTTTTAATTTTCTAATTTTTCAGAATCTCTTTTTTATTCTTTCTCTGTTCTTTTTTTTTTCTTTTTCTGATTTTTGTATTTATTTTTTTTATTTTTAATAATTTTTTATTCTTTGTCTATTTTTTATTTTTTTTTCTTTTCCTGTTTTTGATCTTTTATTCTTTGTAATTTTTTTGATTTTTTTGTTTCTTTTTCTGATTAAATTTTTTTATTTATTTTTTGACTTTTGATTTTTCTTTTTCTGTTTTTTTTATTCTTTTGATTTTTAATAATTTTTTAATTTTTATTCTTTTCCTTGATTTTTTTATTTTTCTTTATGTGATTTCTTCCCAAAATTCAATTTTAGTTTGGATTTTTTTATTATTAATAAAAAAAATATGTAATTTACATTATTTAAATTAGGATTAATTAACTTTAGTGACCGGGAACCTCGGACGTAATTGGGTGTTTACAGGATCTTATAAGATAGGCTAAACTTCAACCACAAAACGAATATTTATTTATGTGCTCTCTGCATCAAATAAAGTCACTTAAGTATATACAACAACAATTAAATATATATAATCAAATTTACTTAGGCATACAAATAAAGTTACTTAATTAAAAATATATAGTAACAATTAGGCATATATATAATAATAAAAAATTATAAACCATGTAGTCTATGATGTTGGGAGCTAGCCAAATGATAAATTAAAAATATTAAACAACTAAAATACCTAATAATAAGCCGTGTTAGTTGTTATGACAATGGTAAGTCCATAGTGAATATAAAATGATGAAGTCAAGGCATGAGAGACCAATAAAAATACTGAATAAGAAATAAAACATAGTGAAAATGACAATAATGGTGAACTCAAGAGTAAGAATGATGAAAGTAATGGTGACCTTAAACCTTATCTATATTCATAATTTAGAGCATTAGCAATGGTGAAAGAGATGTTTCTTCTTGAAACACATAGAGTAATATCATGAGTTTTTACAAACAAAAATGAACTTAGAAACCTCACTCAAGCACAATTTTCTCCTTGGATAATGGAAAAAAAAGGAACAACAATGGGGATACTAAGAGAAAAACAATGTGAGAAAGATGAAAATCTTATTAAAAAAATAAAATTTAAATATCGATCCTTCAAACAACTTATGTAAAATATATTTTTAGATCAATTAGAGAGCATAAACGAGGTAAAATATGCATTTTCAACATAGATTAAAAAAGTAATCAATATAAAAATATATATTCTACATCAATTAAAAAATAATTAATATAAAAATCTTTTCCTGTAACGTAAACTAATTTTACTTAAAAAATGTTATCATAATTTTTTAAAAACGGTTCCAACAATGTAAAAAACTAGTTATAAAATTTTATTTTTACCCTTGTGTTAATAATTTCTATAAATATATGTAGATGTTGAATATTTTGATTAGCTTTTTTTTTTAAATATTAACATGTGATTTAAAAATATAATTAAAATTTTTATATGTTTATAACATATATCATTCATATTATTTTAAAATTTATTAAAATATTTAATCTTTAGGAAATTATATTTAATTTATAGTAAAAAATAAAAAAATAGTTTTATACAATTAAACTTAGTATTATTATACTCTAAAATTGTTATATATGTAATATAATATAATATAAAATAAAGTGAATCGTTATTATGATTTTGAAGGATGAGTTTATTATATTAATTTATAATAATAAAAAATATTTTTTTATTTTTAAAAGATGAAAAAGATAATATTCAATACATTTTTATTTTTAACATTAGTTTAATTTTTAAAAAGATAAAATTTATTGATATTTTTATTATTTTAAAAATAAAAAATTTGTAGTATTTAGTTTTAAAGCTTTAATATAATCTATTTTAAAATTTTTAAAGAATTAAAATGATTATTTATTTATATATTTTTTGTAACAATTATTATAATTTAGAAGAAATGTAAAAGAAAATATGGTTAATGCATGGTATTATAAAAAAAAATATTATAAAAGGTGATCTAAAAAATTAGGTAAGCATGAGAGAAAAAATAATATAAGAGAAAATAATTATGTAAAAAAAATAAAGGAATGATCATATTAATCCCTTACTTTTATTTTTCCCATCATTTTAGTTTTTTTTTAAAGATTAATATAAGAGAAAAATAAAAAAAATTTATTTCTATTATTTTAAATTTAGAAATTAATTTTATGACCCATATAAATGATAGATATGAAGTTAAAAATTACCTCAATATCCCGATAAATATTAACTGCCTAACCCATGTGAGAAGGTCATGGAAATCTCACATAAAAGGAAGAAAGCCAAATATAGCCATAGGATAACCTGCCAGGAAAACCAGGCAAATGAAGTTAGCTTTATAGCAAGTTGATGCCGGCAAGTCATCCTTGGCTCTATTTGACTTTCAACCTCTGCATCAAAGACCCTTGGACCTGAAATGTGTAGATTACCACATATTGATTTGTTTTCTTCACAATAAATAAATTAAGGTGCCAAGGTTGTTCCATTTTATAGGTAGAGAGTTATACATGTTAGTGGCAAATAGTGATGCTCTCTTGCATTCTCCAATATTCTTAATTTGACTTACTATTCACAAGAAGCAAGCGATTGTTGTTGCGTTGTATGCATGATTAAAGCATCCATTAATTAGTGATGTATTCCAATTTCCTCACAAAGCTTCTGAGTACATTTCGGGTAAGATTTATGGGATTCCACCTTCCCTTAAGTCAATTGCTATGGAACCAATGCTAAATTCCATTTTTTGTGGGAATAGAATCTTTCAAAAAAAAAAATGAAGGAATTGAATGGGGCGTGGCATGTATTTGTGCTTCGGAATTATCATCTTCTGTCTCGCCCTTATGGGCATGCCAAAGGCTCAGGGGAATTGGGTAATGAGACATGACTCAGCTACGTGCAAGTATGAGTGGACTGCTACTAGGTAAGAATAAATATACTTTTGATTTTTCCTGCTGTATGTCTATTGTCATATTATAATAAAAAAATTATTAAAATGTTTAATTTTATAAAATTATTTAATATTTAATTTTTAAATAATTTGAAATATTTTATAAGTTATATTCAATGATTTTTATCATATACTTATAGATGTATAATAAATAATTTCTTTACTTTCATTATTCATTTATAAAAGGCAATATGATTCAGATTTTCTTTCAAATGATTACATGAACTCTTTATCATATTTTTTCCGTCTCATGTTGTGTATTTTTTTAGTGTTTTATTTTATTATAATATTTTTTATTTTTTAAAATTAAGAAAATAGTTTATAACAATACCTTTTTTTATTAATATCAACATCCTAATACCTAAACAATTTTACAATTATTTTAAGAAAAGTTTTTTAAAATATTTTATTATTAAAATTGTGTGATTAATAATTTTGTTAAAAATATTATATTAGTTTAGAAAAATAAGTAATATATAAGATCGAAAAAAGTATCATAAAAAATAAATAATATAATAACGAGAAAGTATCTTTCTACAGCTCGAAATTGACATGGTGCTAAGGAATAAAAAAAATTCAAACCAGCCTCGGTAAAAGAAAAAAAGACTACAGACATATTTTCTTGCGAAATTTCCCCGAGAATGAGATGCTTTAATGGAATAATAACTTTAGCCAACGAACAAACAGTCATAGAAATTGTTAAACAGGAACTTATTAAGATTACAAACTGATGCAATTCAACGGATCTTATTGAATAATATGTTTGTTAAATTTTTGGTCAAAAGAAAACTTAGTTTGACTGTTTGAGTTTTGACAGGTTGTCAATAATGATTCAGTTTTAAAACATATGATACATTGTAAACCAGTAAAGCAAATTCACAAGTCAATTATTTTAAATTCGTTAAAAAACCTTGAAAAAAATTATGTTTAAGACATGATTTGTTTATTTAAATAAGTAAAATTAATTTATATTTAAATTATTTAAAAATATGCAACTTGAATTTATCTTATTCTGTATACTTATTATTTATTTATTTTATTTTTATTTATTAAATATATTTTTAAAATATTTTTAAATTTATTAATTTAATATTTAATAGATATTTATGTGTTAGAATATAGAAGAAAATTAAAACTTCTGATCATAGTTATTAATTTTTAAGTTAATTTTTAAATATAAACCAGTAGAATTGATTTATCAACGAAAAATTAAAAAATAGTTTTATATGAAATTTTTAAACTTAAATTTTATTATTTTTTATATTATACTAAAAAATTTAGGTATTTATATAAAAAATTGTAATCTAGTTTAAATTATATTATTTTTTATATTATATAAAAAATTTGATCTTTATATAAAAAAGTTGTAAAATAATTTTTGCATAAAAATTTATTTTTAAAATAACTATTTTTATAAGTGACGTATTATGTAGAGTTGTCAAGTTGATTCACAATCTTAGTTGTATGTTATATAATTTATTTAAAAATAATTTTTTTTAAAATTTTAATCTATATAACTCTTAATTTAAATTATTTAATTTAATTTTTTAATTTTTTATGATGTAACTAATTTAAAAATAATTTTTTTAAACTCTAATCTATTTAATTTTTAAATTAAATAAAATAGATATGTATTACAACATATCATTTATGTTTAAAAATATGATTTTTTAAACTTTAACCGGCATATTTTTCATTAAATGAAATGAATATGAATTGATATTTTTTTTAATTTTTTAATTTTTTTTAATATATTTTATTATATTAAAATATTTTTAATTTATTATCTATTTTTTAGATTTTTTATTTTTTAAAATATTTTTTTTTATTTTTAAATTTTTTTCTCTCCTTATTTTTCATTGTTTCTCAACTTTTTTCAATCTTTCTATACTTTTATCTTTTTATTTTTTTTATTTTTTAAATAAATTTATATTTTTATATTTAAAATTATTTTTTTTTCTATTTTTTTTAAAATGTATTAATTTTAATTTTTTATTCTTATTTTATTTAAAGAAAAAAAATTATAGATAAAAATAAAAAAAAATTCTAAAAAAAAATTGAATAGAAAAAATTAAATTTATAAACGGATCTAACCTATAAATTTATTAAATTTTTAATTTTATAAATTTATATAAATCAAAATTAAGTTGAGTTGGATCAACAAATTGATACTTATAATATTATTATGATACTTTCGCAACAAATCTTGCGTGGCTAATGAAATTCTTCAATCCTTCTCTAAACTAACTCATAAACGGCCTTTCGAAGCATCGATAAACAACTTTACCACATATCGGGTCTAGGACCTTATATTAGTGAGGAAGGAATAAAATAAAATTAATAATAATTATTATGATATGGTGATAAATATATAAATTTTAAAAATATACCTTATGTAATAGTATTGTGAAAATTATATTAAATTGGTTGATGAATCAATTAGATTGAGAGAATAATTATCCTTTAAGATCATTTAAATTTTTGATAGATACAAAATAGTGGCAAACCGGTGCAACCGGTAAAACATTAATAAATTGAAATGAACTAATGAACCGGTAAAAATAAATTCATAATAACATTATGTTAATAATTTTATAAAAAAAACATATTATATTTTTAATCTTAAATGTGTAACCTGAATTAAAAATTTAAAATAATTTTTAATTTTAATTATATAAAAATATGATAAGATATTATTACATTTTTAATATATAATATATTATAAATATTTTAAAATAATATTTAATTAATATAAATTTTATTATAATTAGATCATTAAATATTAAACAATATTTTAATTGATTTACTATATTCAATTTTATAAACTTTAGTATATGATGTTGGAAAGTAAAAGAGAACATTAAAAAAATAATAACATTCATATAAAGATCTTTCATTATTTTGCCTAAAGTAAGAGCTAAAAAAGATATATATATATATATATATATATATATATATATATTAAAGGATCAATTTATTTAAACAGTAATTTATAATAAATTTGTTTCGTTTAATAATTTTTTAAAATTGTTAAATTTTATTAATTTATTTATCAAATTAAAAGATATATGGTATAAATCAAGTTTATAAAATTTTGTAAATTTTAAAAAAATTAATATTTTATTAAATAATTTTAATTTGATGTATAGTATATTTACTCTAATATACGTTAAATTAATATTAAATATTTTTAAAATTTTATAAAATTGATATACATAATAAAAAAATTTAATTTAATAATTGGATAAATAAAATTTAAATTTAAAAACTACTAAATAGAGTACGTTTATCATAACTTATTTTTAAAATAAGTTAATTTTTTTTTATATATAAAATGAGTTTTTAACTAAAATAAGATAAATATGAGTGTAATATTAGTAAGTTTAAATATACTATTAAATTTAAATTTAATAAATTGAAAATTATAAAATAAAAACCTTAGTACCAATAAACTTAAATATAGTTAAATTTCAATTTAATGGATTTAAATTTGTAAAAAAAATAAAAGGTGAAAAATTTTAAAGCATTTATCCACCCTCACATGCACATAGGTCCACCACTGATCGCAAGCCCTATCAATATAGGTGTTTCGTTGTGGACACATCTTTGCTATTGCAAAAACTCCATAAAGCATACCTTTTTCTTTCCTTCATCTTACAACTGAAAAAAAAAAAAACCAAAATCATACACCCATCATCGATCCCATATATGGATCCTATTTCACTATGTCAAATAAATTTTAGCATCAAACCATCACTAGCAAAACTGGTGTGAATGAGTGAGAGTGAGAGAGATGTCTTCAACTTTGGGAAGATGGTTTTCATGAGGGGACGTTTGGGATGAAGATTAAGACAAGGGTGAGTAGTGAAATCCCCAAAAATCATATCCCACTTTTGTTCAATAAAAATTACATTGAAATCCACACGTTGTGTCAATGACTTAGATATTATTAGACATAGTTAAGAAATTTTATTGGATGATTTGGTTAACGAGATTGAAATCAGAAATATAAAAGATATAAAATGAGAGAAATTTCACGAATGAGAATTCTTCCTCTTTCTCATGATTTGATTACAGGGGTTCGACCATAGATTCATCCTCCTTGAGTTCTCTGTTGTTAGTAGCAATGTTAATCAAAGTTCCTCACTAAGATTTACCAAAACATTGTGGGAATCCATTTTTCTTGTAGCATACTTCCACAATATGGACAATTTTTCCATAATAGGTTGACTTTCCTCTAATTCTTCTTACAACTTTTTCCTTGCGAATATGATTCATTTCTCTCTGTAAAATTAATAGAAATTTTTGAATCCTTAGTTGGACAAGTTTGTCTTTCATGTCGAAGGACCATGGAGAAAAATCTACTGAGAGTGGGGAATGGATCCATCAAAAGGATTTGAATCACAAGATCTTGTTGTTTGTACTCACCAGCATTTCTCACAGTAGAGAACAGGGCATAAACATTGGTGTATGGGTTTATAGTTTTCAAGCTCTTTCAACTTTGTGAAGTAGTTTGTAACTAATACAATTCCTTGTTTAAGATTATAAATTTCTTGCTGCAACCTTGAACCTTATATTAGCTCCCCTTGAGCGAAGCATTCCTTTATATTAAATCCTAAATCTTAAACTTCACGAATTAGAAATTTTTTCTTTTTAACAAGTTTACTACAAGGGATGGTATGTATTTATAGAAAAAATGAGACTCATGACATGATTAGGTCAAATATGTATGTGATAAAATCAAAGGCAACATTTGTTAACAAATTTATGTGATTGCATGTGCTATATCACGCTGTGGATCCTCGTTAGTTACATCGTTGCTTGCCAATGATATTGGTTGCATTCCTCACTGCATCAGGCTGATAATGGATCTTGTGCGATAATTTTTTTTTTTAAATTAGATTTTTCCTCTCTAATTTCATGCTAAAATAATCTCTATCTCCCAATTGATTTCACCTTTGAGATTCTTCATCGTCATAATGAATTTATTGGAGACTTATAATTTCTTAACATTCTTGTAGTTGTATATGCATAAATGCATCTTAATTACTCCATCTAACATTACCATATACAAAATAAATAATGAAATTGTTTGTTTTAGTAATTAAGATTTTGTAGTGATTTAATAAAATTTTAAAATAGAAAAAATTATGGATAAAATAATCATATATATTTAAGATTAGACATTTACAAATAATTCATTAACGGAACTAAAATAGAATTTTATATCATATTAAAAATTAAATTTAATCTAATTTTAAAAATCAACTCAATAGTAAAATTTGTTTTTATAATATGTATTGATGATTGATTTTATTATTAAATAATGTGAAACTTGTAATATTAATTTTAATTATTAATTTATTTCTTCATAAAGCTTTTCAAATACTTCCTTCATTTTATTTAAAAATCCTCATATCTTTTATTTGTAGATCTAAATGGATCAAATTTAACTTTATCACATAATTTAAATTTTTTTCTTAAAACATAGGTAAAATTTTACTTTTCAAAACTTCCTTTCCATTCATAAATAATATATAATCAAATTTTCTTTCCAAAATCTTTTAAACTAAATCTTATAAACATAAAATAAAACTATAACTTTTTTATATTTTTAGTTAATCCTTTAAGTGGATTAAAACATAAGTGCCCTATTATTAGTCTCAACATAGTAACTTAGAAAATTCATATAATTTTTTTTTAAATAAATAAAATTTTAAAAAAAAAGTTGGAACCACAAAATCTTGTAATCAAATTCCAAATAAATTTGGATAAATAAATTAAAGAATTCACGTTCTCCAAATAGGGCTAAAAATGAGTTACTTTGATTAGATATACTTTCACAAAGTTTTCTACGGATTCAATTGAACTTGAAAATTTATAAAACTTTCCAGATTTTAACTTTAGTATGCTCATTCCATGGTAAAATTTAAATTGAAGTTTAAGTGGAAAAAATCATGCATAAAGCTCCAATGGTCATTTTTTTTGTCATAGTTTCTTCCAAAATTCATTAAAATTTTAAAAATTTACAAAAATTATAAATTTTGTTTCTAATCTGTCAACATGGAATAAAGAGAGACTGCCACAACCTTGATCATGGTGCGCAGGAAGAAAGAAAATTTAAAAGATGAATTTTGAAAATACCTATCACAAATTTTATTTAAATTAAAAAATTTAAAAAATTATTTAAAAAATATAAATAATCTACAAAAATTAGGAAAAAATTAAAGTTAATTTATGCATAAAAAAAATAAAAACTTAATTTTATAACATTTCTAATATATCCATCTTAAAATAGTTATCTTAAATTAAATTGTACAAATAAATAATAGTTTTAAAGTTATTTATTTTATCTTTTTTAAAGAAAAAGATAAAATAAAATAAAATAAATTTAAATAAATAAATAATAAAAATAAAAAATATTATAAAAATTAATTTTAACATGATATGATAGATTAAAAAACTCAAATTTACATGATTGTCTAGAAATATTTGTATACTAATTGGATTTTATATTTAAAAAAATTAATATTGAAAAGTTTAAGTAGGATTAAACTATTTAAAAAATATTAAAAAATAATAAAAGTAGTATTTATTATTTAATCATTTCTATTAATCATCGGATAAGTTAAAATATACATTTATTTTATCTTTTTAAAAAAATGATTGACAATTTAAAAATTAAAATTTTAAGTAAATATTTTTTTTTTAAAATTTGTATATAGGACATTAATGGAAAGAATCAAAGTTAATCTAATTCTTAATATGTTTAAGTAAAAAAGTAGAATAATTTAGAGTTTAAATCGAATCACTTATATTTTTTATAAATATAAAAAATGATGAAAATTAAATCTTAAATTTTCATATTAAACTATTATAAAAATGAAAGTAAAAAAAATTCTAAAATTAAAAATAATAAAGACAGGAACATTTTGAAAAAATTAAAAAAATAATTTTTATCATAATTATAATTTATTAAAAAATTAATTCAAACCATTATATATATATATATATATATGTTGCATTTATACAAATTACTAAAAATTATATCTTTTTCTTTTGTGGTTTTTCTGAAAGTCAAAATAATTATAATTTTTTTTTCTGCATTGAACAAGTTATATAGGATAAAGGCCAAAATGAAATGTACATTTATATAACATGCAAAAAATTCTACTCAGCTCAACCGATCACCTTGCATAAACTCGTGAAACTAAATAAACATATAATAAATTAGCCTTTTCACCCACGTGCAAACACGCTTGCCAATTGATCCAAAGAAAACTCACCTTTCATAAATTGCAAGTCAAGTAGTTAGCATATGGAACTTTTTTCCTTCACATGTATTAATTATAAATAAGGCCTTTTCTTTTTCTTTGCTCTAAGTTCATATATTAAAGGAACAGAAGTAATTTTTTATTAAAAAACATTCATCCTATCAGGAAAATAAAATTCATTTAATTATTTTTGTTTATGAGTAACTAAAACATTTGAGAAGGTATATTTAATATTTCTTAACCAACATATCTCATGCAATAAAAAAAATAGTTAAAATAAACTGTTATTATTTATTTGTATTAAGCACATAAAATTTAGGAACCCTCAAATTCAACCTAAATTGGGTAGGACAATTGAACATAGTTATAAATAAACTGAAATTAACTAATTTTTTTGACAAAAAACAAAACATATTTAAACGCGAACCAACTCAATTAACTATCGGTTAAATAGGGTAATCTTAGTTGGCTCACTTTTCCAGGTCAATAATTTTATAACTTGACTTGTATACATTATTATTAAGGTAACGTTAAATCTTTTCTTTTTTCGTTTTTATAGACTTGACAAATAGATTCAAATTCGTAAATATTTATCCAATTTTGATCCAATTTTAATTGAGAAAAACTACTTTAAAATTTTTTCTCAATTTAAAAAAGTCTGGGGGAGGGGAGAACAAGTTAGAAAATTAGTTACTCATCTTATCCTGCAAGTAATATTTCTTTCACACACATTACAAAATACAAATTTTGTCTAACTTTTGTTTGTATAAACTGTTTTTTAATAAAAATTAAATTGTTATACGTTTTGGACGTATTATTAAAATATATATTATACTATTATTTGATGTATTGATAATATATTTACTAAAATTTTATATTATTTTATTTCTTCTAATATAAGTTATTTTATTGTTAGTATAAACTCTTAATATTTATATTAATAGTTTAATTTTTATTAAAAAATATATTAATAAAAAGTAATACAACTTTAAAATATTAGTAAATATCAATTTTATATATATATATATATATATATATATATATATATATATTGAATTGAAAAAAAATAAAGACTCGTAGATTTTCTTTTTCTCCAACAGGATTGAAATTGAGATTAAGTTTTAAAAAAAATTACCCTCACAATCCTAAATTTAGATGAATTATATACGATATTCGTATTTTTTAAAATTTACACAAATTTTTTTAATTTATATAAAAATATAATATAATATATCCTGTTCAATTATATAATTTCACACAAATTTTTTCTAATTTATTATAATTTTATACGTATAAAAAATATATAACTTTACATAAACCTTTTTAAATTTCTTATGATTTTATATATATAAGGAAAGTTAAAGTAATATTAAAAAAGATAAAAATATCATATGTAATTTCATCAAAATATAAAAATGTTGAATATAACTTTCTTAGATTTTTTATTCCTATATCTTTTTCAAACTCAGCTCCAAACATAACCTATTTTTGGTAAAAATATGGATAAGCAAGGTAAAACCTCTTCTTAATCTGACCCGCTGTTATGTTTTTTGTCTTTTAAAAAAAATATAAGTCTGATTAATTTATTTTTTTTGAAAATAACATTAGTTTTTTCCAATAAGCAAAAGAGTATAAGATAGAGATACTAAATCTTAATTGGAAGAGTTTCATAAAGAAAAGCTCAAAAGAGCTAAGTGAACAACTAGCTAAACACGTTCTATAGGGATTGATTTGACTTCTTTTTACCACATTAATCAAACTTGCTTATTTTGCCAACCTCTGAAATGCTAGCCATATCAAAGAGCTCCATGCTATACAAGGGTGTTTTCCTAGCGCATATGAGAAGGTTATTAGTGTCTCACATGAGAAGAAGAAAGTCAAACATAGCCACAGGACAACCTGCCGGGAAAACCCAGCAAATGAAGCTAGCTTATAGCAAATTAATCCCGGCAAGTCATCCTTGGCTGCATTTAACTTTCAACCTCTTCATGAAAGACCCTTGACCAAAATCTTATGAATTCATTACCCCAAACTTGTTTCCCTTTCCCATTTAAATTTGGATCTATTGCCAATTCAAGCTCTCTACATATTGCTATAGTTAATAAATTGCTTCCCTTTTATAAGCTAGAGGCAAGGCCTAGTGGCTAAAGTTGATGCTCTCATGCAATCAGCAATATTTTCATTTTGACTCACTAATCACAATCTTTTGGAGAAAATTGATAGTTATTCTTCCAAAAGGGAAATCCAACAACATTCTATCTGTTTGGGGAATGCACCCCATTTGCAAGGTATCCATATTTCTTCCAAAAGGTTCCTTCAACATTTGGAATGGCCACTTTACACAAGATTGCTGGGGCCTCCACCTTCCTTTCAAGTTTCAATCAATTGGCCTCAATGCCAAATTCCCTTTTGTGGGAATAGAATCCTTCAAAAAGGGGAGGAATTGAGGATTTATGGCCATACTTTTTTGGTTCTGAGCAAATCATATGGGCATGGGATTTGAGTTGTGGCTGAGGATATGTGCTTGTAAGAGACTAACGAGTACACCTATGCTACTTGCTCAGATTTGTTTTTTCTTTCTTTAATTTTTTTTGCAAATGATAATGGATATGATTTGACTTCAAAGGGTAGACATAAAATAGTGTTCATGATATCATAATTGATAATGTGCATGCTATGGAATAATATAATTCTTTTATATATATAGATATGTGTGTTGAAAAGGGTTTGATAAGGATAAGGTGACCCGGGCCCCTTTTTACTAGCGAGATTTTCCATTTAAGAATAAGATATTATAATATGTAATGGAATAAAGAGAGCGAATGAACAATTTCCGTGAAAGTTAAAGGAGAATTGAAAAGCTTCATCTTATTTTATTATAGAAAAATTTGTCAATTTTTTTAGGTCAAAGAGAAAGATATAGTGTGTTAAATGCGCTGACTTTGCTTGCTAGGATTTGTTCTATTCTCAGATTAGTATTTTTCTTTATTCTGTGGCGTGATTATCTTCAAGTTTACTTTTGTATCGATGGAGACAAACTTTATATTATTGATAACATTTAATTGGTAATAGAGTTAGAAGAACTAAAACTAACTCTTCTATATTAGGTGTTCGTCCAACATTCGAGAATGAATTGTTAAAATACAAAGTATACTTCACTTTGGGTTTATCTAATTGTTTTTACGAGATTATATAGATACAATTTATTTTATAATAGACTCAAATTTGAAACAAGAAAATTTATCTCTTACAATATACGTTTGATGGTGATTAGTATTTATCTAACTGATAACACATTTAGAGGGATTAATTCTGTTATGCTATATGTTGGTCCAAAATTTAAAGATCAATTGCTAATTAGCTTTCCTTCTTAGTATACGTTTGAATTTGTGTTACGTTTATATTATTGGAATATGATTGTATAGAAAAATTTAGTACTTAGTTACTTTCAACTAAAACTGATTTTACCTTTTAATTTATCTTTAGACTAACGTAATAAATTAACTAAAATTTTAATACAAACTTAATTTAAAAAGAAAAATTTTCAAACATGAATTACATCATTTTAAATTTAATGCTAAACAAAATGAATTTTATAAAATTAAATTTATTCAAAGTTTCAAACTCAACTTGTAAATGCCCACTCAAAGACATAATCACTAGCCTTCTCGTGGACATGAACATTGGCATATTCCTTTCTAACATGTGAATCGAAATCCAAAAACTCCTTGTTCCGCAAAATGTTTATAAATATGCAATCTTCCTTCCATGACAAATAACTTTTTATTTTCTGAAATTTTGAAAATTTAACTGTCTTTACTAAAAAGAATTAATTGGAGCTATCATGGCTCCCTCTCATTCTTCATTTTATTTTTTTATTAAATGTATTTTTAATTTTATAAAATAATTAAATTTTAGTTTTAATTCATCAATTTAAAAATTTTTATTTTCTAAAATACCTTCATTATGATCTTTAACCTTAACTTAAGTTAAATATTTCAAAAAATAGAAGACCTAAATAAAAAGAATTAAAAATTAAAAATTAAAAATGAAAATGAAAATTTAATTTTTTGCATAAATTAAAAATATACTTTAACATTTTTTTTTGTCCTTAGTATAATGCATCATTGCATTTATTAGATGCACAAAAATAGATTTGGACCCCCCTTAGACTGTATTCATGTAGGATTGGATCGTGGGGTTATAATTTTGAAAGTCTTTTAAAACACCCTAAAGGGTATATATAGTGCGGGTTTTTAAAACACGTTAAAATTTTCAACACAAAAACAAATTTAGGTTTATATTTTTAGAATTATATTAACCAAATAGAGTAATTTTAAATTATTAGACTATTTAGATAATAAAAAATATTTTAAAAATACTACAGAATTTAATTGAATAATTTTTATATAATATAAAAAGAATTTGAAATAATACTTGTTTAAAGAAAATTACAAATTTTTTGTGTTATCCTTGATTTTTATTATTATTTATAATTATTTTTACTTATAAATTTTGAAATTGTAAAATTTTTCACCCGAACAGAGGAATATAAAGTACTTACATTATTGTATAAGCGTAATTTGTTGGTCTGAATCAAAATTAATTAATTTTAGTTTTAAATTTACATCTGATTAAACCTGATAAATTATAAATTTTTGTATTAACTTGATAAATTTGTAGAAAATTTTACATGTAAGCTAAGAAACATGCTTTTAAACATAAATCATATTATTTAAGTTCACCTTAACTTAAAATCAATTTTTAAAATCATATATATATAGATAACCTGAATGAAAATAGCTCTTTCCAAGTCTTATATGAGAGGAAAAGGAGCAAACATGAACCAAGGATAACTATCAGCTATAGCCGTCAAATGGGCCAGCCCTACCCTAAAAAGCCCTAACCCTATGGGCTAGGGCCTAAAAAGCCCTTAGGGCCAAGTGGGCTAGGGCCAGCCCATGGGCCAGCCCTTACATAAAAAATTATTATTATCTTAAACTGCTGACTACAAATTTTGGTTCAAAAATAAAAAGGTTACCGGATGAAATTATAAATGCTTGTGCTTTTGAAAATGATTTTAACTAAGGACAATAGACCGAACCAACTCGAAATTAGTTCGAGACTTGATTCAATAATTAATTTGTTGAACTTAGTTCATGAAGCAAATAAGTTGAACTTGAGATAAAAATTAAACTTGTTAACTAAACCAGCTGAACCTGAGCTATGTATAACTCTACTCGTTTGGTTCATGAACCAGCTTGTTATATATAAATTAAATTCATATAATTTTTAATATTTTTGTATAAAATAGATCAAATATATAACTTAATCATAATATATACTATTATAAGTTATATGTTTAGAAAATTTTTTAATTTCAAAATTGGTAACAAAATATAAATTTAAAATGTCCAATGTATAAATTAGTTATTTGATTTATTAATTATTAATAATAATTTAAATGTAAATATTTATATTTTATATAGACTATAATTATATTTTTAATTTTTAATTAGACAACCATTTTATCAAAAATATATTGGTAAATTACAAATTTTAGATATTCTACATTTATTAACTTTTAGTTCATATGACTTGACTTAACGAGCTAGCAAATCGAACCAAGTCGTTCACCTTAGTTCTAACAATGAAAACATTTCAAGCAAAATAAAAAAATTTGTATTAAGTAGAAAAAATGTAATTGACGTCATGTCCTTCACTTCATGAAGATTAGGAAAAGTAAACTCCAAAAAACTACAAATGATAAGCAATATATAACAAGTTCAAAATAATTTACAATCTTAAAAGAACATTACACACATAATTATATGTCAAAAATCAAAACAAGTTTGTCACACGGAAACAATGACCAATATTATAAGATCAATTCATCTTTAACAATTTTCTCCAACCAAGATGTTATATCTAATACAGGTGGTCACTCACTTGAGTTTTCTTTAACAACAGGTTCTTCTATATCAGTAAGCTTAGGTAAAGTTTGTTTAACTTTATAAACTTACATAATTATATTTCCTATTCTATGAAATTTTTGACTAAAATCGCTTCAGTTTGGAGTTGTTTTTTCTTTATTATTATGATAAGAAGTGTTCCTGTTAATAGAGGTGTCAATTTGATTCATCCAAACCAACTCAACTTTAACTCATGTGGGTTAAGGTCAAAATAGCTTGGTTACCTATGAGCTTCATTTTTTTTTTCAAATATTTTTATTTTTTCTATAAATTTTTTTTCCTCTCTAGTTCTTTTCCTCTTTTAAAATAAAGTAGTAATGAAAAATTAAAATAAATAAAAAAATTTAGAAAGAGGAGAAAGCAAAAATATGGAGAAAGGATAATTTTAGAGATAGAGACGTAAATATATTAGAAAAAATAAATTAAAAAAAGCTAAAAGTATAAAAAAGTTGAAAAAAATTTAAAAAAGAAAAAAATTCTAGGGACAAATGAAAAAATAGTTAGAGAAAAATAAAAAATCTAAAAAAAAAGATAAATAAATTAAATAATATTTTAGTATAATAAAAATATTGAAGATTATTTAAAGAGAAAAATAAAAAAATGTGAGAAAAAATTAAGAAAAAGGATAAAATTTGAAGGTTATATGGATTTAAATTTAAAAATTATATTTTAAGACAAATTACAAAAAAAAAAATAGGGCTAGGGCTGGCCCTAGGGCCAGCCCTAACTAAGCCCTTTAAATTGAGGGTCATGTAGGGTTAGGGCTTAAAAAAGCCCTACTTCTAAGTGGGCCACATAAAATAGGGCCAAAACTTAGGGCTAAATAGCTGGCCCAAGGGCCATAGCCCATTTTGACAGCTCAGCAAAGGCCACAGTTGAAGTCTTTGGTTAGCAGATGCCGGCAAGTCATCCTTGACTCAAATCCACTCTCTCTTCCTTTCATGCAAGCCATTTGAGCATATATAAAACACAGCTTCAGCTATTTTGTTCAATAACTTCTCTCATTTCTTAATTCCTTGTATGCACTTGATCATCAATTGGCAATGTATTTATAGGTAGGGAAGACTCGCAAACATTTGGTATATCATGTATCTCTTGATGCACACATTTCAAAAAGTAACACCCACAAATCTTTTCCAAAGTAAACTCTCACCCACATCCTAAAAAATTTCATCTTGTGCTTGTTTATAACCAATTCAATATTTTTTTTTCATGTGACTGAAATTTTTTTAATGATGATTTTCATTTTTATTATATATTTTAATAAATTTATAGTTTTTAAAAATTATTGATTAATAGATATTTTAATAATAATTAAAGATAAAATTTAATATATTTTATATCAATTTATATAACTATTCAAAAATAACTATTAAAAATATATTTTTAGTATGTATATTTTAAAGTTAGGGTCACTGAAGCATATAAGATTCTCGGTAGATTTACTGTAAATTTTGAAATCATGCATTTAAAATATGTAAAGCAATGCATGCTATGAAGAACGAAAATAGAATAGGAAGGCAAGTATATATATATATATATATATATATATATATATATATATATATATATATATATTACATGTTATAAAATTGGTTTTAAATATTAGTGAAAAAATAATATTTTATAATAAGAGTTTACATCGGTTGGTCATGAATCGATGTAAATAAAAATGTGATGACATTTTTTGTAAATAAATGTGAACTTTCTACATCGGTTGTTTTGAGAACCAATGTAGAAAGTCGATTTTTTATACAACTTTCTACATCGGTTCTCAAAACAACCGATGTAGAAAGTACTTTCTACAGCGGTTATTCTACAATTGATGTAGAAATTTCTACAGCAATTCTTTTGAGAACTGATGTAGAAAGTCAATTTGTTTAAATAATTTTTTACATCGTTTCTTAGGAAATTGATGTAAAAAGTTGGCGATGACATTTTTGTAAATAAAATGGCAAATATTCTACATCGGTTATTCGTTTAACTGATGTAGTAAGTACTTTCTACATCGATTTTGAGAAACAACAGATGTAAAAAGTCTTCACCTTTCCCTTTTTTTTTCGATCCTGGTCGTTTTCAACCTCATTCTCTAAATCCCTAGTTTCTCATCTCAGTCTTTTCTATCTGTTTTTCGTTTACGTCTTAACCCTTACCACCGTTGCTGTTGCTCTTCGTTGCACTCCGCCATTACGTTCGTGGTTGTTGTCCCCGTTGTGAACATTGCTTCCGCTCCAAGTCGTCGTCGTGCACCCTAAGGTATGAGCAACCTCCGTCATCTTTGTCGTTATTTATCTATCTCCTTCTATTATTATAGTTGAAATTTACATTCATTTTAGTTGTTTTTTATAATTTGCAAGTTTTTTATTTCGCTACTAACGTGCCTTCACTTGACTACTGTTGGTGTTTAAATGTATGAAGGCACGTGCACCTTATTGTTTTACAGAATAGAGAGTGAGTAAGAGTATCGTCTCCACAGGGATTTGGTTCAAATATTGAATTCCTAGTAGTCCACTAATTGAACTCTGATATGGGGGTGCGTAGGCAACACAAATAGAAAATAACAAGAATCAAAGATTTCCAGTATGCTTAAACACTTCTAAATAAATTCAAAACTATCTACTACTTAATGATCAATATGAATGTGTAAGAAATCAATGTATGGAAGGCGTTAGGGTTGGATTTCACCAAAACTTCCCCTATGTAGTAATGAATCATTACATGTATTCAGTCATGGAATCCTCCTTCCCTAACAGAGATCTAGTTACACATAAGTAGAAAGAAAGAAAACAGGGGAGAGGGAGGAAGTCATAAGCATGACGACACGCTGCAGATGGTCTTTACCCTCAACCCTAGGGTTTTTCCTTCACCCAGAACAGAACCTACGTCTGGGAAAAAGACGACTTTATTCTCTAAGTCTGTGTTCTAGAGATAAATCAGTGGATAGAGTGATTGATGCCCTGTTTTCGTTCTGTTCTGAGCTTTTTATATATACTAGTCTGTAGCGTCACGTGTCCAACGCGACGCAGCTGTGTTGCCAACGCGACACGAATAACAGTTGGCTTCTTTTCCTTCAAATCTTCATGTGCTCCACGTAAGTCTGGTGGCGTTGCCAACGCTAGACCCTGTAACAAATTGCAGAAATTAAAACACATCAAATTTGTGAGACTTTATCACCTAAAAGGCTCTAAAACTCTATTTTCCAGATTGTGCATGAGTTATTCAGTTTTATGTCATTTTCTCATGTTTTAATGGTGTTGTATGCTTCAATTACTTGAAATTACATTGAATTATGTTCCAAATAAGTATCTTCTTAGACACTTATCACAACCCCAAACTTGAACTCTTGCTTATCCTCAAGCAAACATTAAAATATAGGAACATAATTAATTCTGAACTACTCACATCATGCACATTACTTCTCTCAAGTGTAATTCACTTTCCCTATTCATATCCGACTTACGTCACTCAAGTATCCTTGTTCCTAATTCAACGTCACTTTTAATGAGCTAGGAGGGATTGATCAGAACTGTTATATAGACAAGAAACAGTGTGTGTGTATTGATTCAAAATAGCACTAGGGCTATGAGATCAACAACTTCAAGCAGAATGACATGGTATAAACTTGTGGCCCCTTACATAGTTAAGTGTCTCACTCTTTCACTCAAGTGTTTAAGGTTGTCTCTCAAGGTCATCAAGTTCAGACTTCATTACCATAGGCTTGCTCATATTCTCTATTTCCATTAGATTTTCACATGCATTCAAAAATCAAGAGGTCTTAATTTAGGTTGAAACATGGCTTGGGTATGGGTGGATGCGATTTTTGGAAAGGTGGCTTACGAGGGTCAAAGAATTTTGAACAATTGACTTGTTACATTTGCGGTTACGACTTCCTTTAATGTTTATTTTCCTGTACTTCTTTATCTCTTTTTACGCTTTTCTATTTTTTTTTATCCTTGACAGTGGTGCGATGGTGTAAGTGGGTATTCCACAACCCCAAACTTAGAATGTTGCTTGTCCTCAAGTAACCCCAAACTTAGGCGTAGACTTATTCTCAAACTATCAATTGTTTTCTAATTCTTTGACCGGGTACTTTTCATGGTTCTTCTGCTTAGTTAAGGCTGAGTTAATTTCAAGGAAATGGATTTTTTTTTGGCTCAAGGAGCTGTGCAAGGGTTAAATCTAATTTAGGTAGGCTATTTGGTTAAGTGGGTGTATGCAAGAAGGTGTCTCTATCATGTTTATGCAGCACGTGTTGACTGATTTCAACCAAGAAACTGGGCAAGTTCTGGAATGAACTATCACTTGTGATTTAAACACTCAGAATGGATATACTGTATGGGCTCAAGTGCTCACGGTGCGTTGGCTACACGCCTAGATCATGCATCTTAACAGTCTTATTGTCAATATCATAGCATAGTGATTTCCAGTTTTCAATCACCCGTGCTGTATCTATCCAGGCAGTTTGTTCAATCTACTCTTTACTTAATCAGTTCATATCACAAGGAATCAGGAGATTGAATGATGCAAGTTAGATTAGAAGTGAATGAAAATACTTAAGGGAGGATCAATATGCATCGTGTGTCAGTCAATTAGCTTCAGTTATTAGTGCAAGGTTACGAAAATTCCCTGTGTTCTGCATGCTCTGTACTATTCAGGGGACAATCCTCTGTTATGTTACAGTGCAGTGTTCTGTTTTGTTCCACTTCTTCCCACCTGATGCATGGTCTTGCTGTGGGTTAGTGGTGTGTGCACGTGGTTTGGGTAGTACTCAGTATGTGTAGTACCTGAATAATTCATGTGGGCAACGCACTATGTTAGAATCAGATTTCTCAGGCAAGATTTGCATTAGTTCAGTGTTCAATTTTCATAATTTAGTATTTACATAGTAAGGATCAGACTTCCTAACTACTTGGTTATCCAAAAAAACTTGAAAGAAAACTAAGTCTTAAGAAAAAGAAAAGAAAATAAAATAAAAGAGAAAAATATTTGTCAAATGAAAGAAAAATTTTCCAAAGCAGCTGTTGCTCAATCTTCGTCCATGCCATCCCCTCTTGCAGGTTCTTCATCGCTCTCACTGTCCTCCAGATCGATCCACTGTAGGATCTGTTCTTCGAATATATCGGAGAGGTTTTCATTAGTTAGTCCCACATGTTTCCCAATTTTCTTGAGAAACTTCTGGTTCATCCTCATTCCGATATGGACCTTTCGTAGGTTTCTCTGCAACATCTCTACCTATCCTCCAATGCGACAGTTGAAGGCTTGCTAGGCTATCAGTAGCTCTCTTTGCTCAGCCAACATCTTATGTATTTTGGATGGAAAAGGTGGACCAGGCTTCCTGCGTGGTGGTGGTTCCTGCTCCGTTAGTATATGACGCTCAATGTATATTTTGTTGAGCGTTGCCTGCGGAGGGACCTTGGTGCACCCTTCAACACTGACTCCTTGGGCCTGACATAGAGCAATTATCAGGCTTGGATACCCGAGGGAAGCTTTGGGCTTGGCAGCTATCTCCTCCATTTCTTGGGCAATTATGTGACCCAAGTCTAGTGGTCCAGGTTTCATGATGACCCAGACTAGTACAATCCTTTTCTTGGCAAGGTCATTTGAATGGAGCAGGGGCAAGATGTTGGATTGCACGAAGGTGCACCAAATTTTCACTGTAGGCGCCAAGTTTGCCTTCCGCAGTGATTTCCTATCTCTCAATTTGTCCTTCTTCTCGTCCCACCTTGCTTATGGGACGCACAATACTTGCAGCGAGCCTTCCTTGTCCACTAGGATATCCTTCAGCTTGTTGTATTGACAATTTCTTCTGGGGACATTGACCTCCAGCAGTTCATTGATTACCTGAGGCTTAAAGGAGATGGTTTTACCCCTCACGTAGGAGGTAAACCTCGGTTCTACTCTGGTTAGTACCAGATTGGCGTAAAATTCCTTGGTTATTGTAAACACCCAATTATGTCTAAGGCCCCTTCTCTAAATAAATTATAAAAATAAATAAATAAGCAAAAAACAACAAAAAATGAATGAAAATAAATAAAGAGAAAAATTAAAATAAAATTAACTAAAAAGGAGATAACAAGAATAAAGAACAAAAGAGAAAAAGAAAAATAGAACAAATAAAAATTACAAAATATAAGAGTAAAAAAATAAAATCAGAAAAAAGAAGAAGAAAAAAAGAGTGAAAAATATATATATAATTGAAAATAAAAATAATAAGTAGAAAAAACAAAAAGGGAATCCAAAACGTAAAAATTGAAAAAAAAATAAAAAAATAAGTAATTAAAGAAGGAAGATAATCGGAAGGAATAAAAATAAAAATAAATCTAAAAAATAAAAAATAAATAAATAAGAAAAATCAAAAGCAAAGACAAAATAAGAAAGGCGGGAGAAAATTTCAAAAATGGGAGAAGGGTATAAAAAGGAGAACTCTTCTGAAAAGAGGGGGATCTTGGAACAAATTAAAAAAGAGCTTTCGGGGGGGGGGACTTTTGGAAATTTTGGGAAAAAGGTAGCAAAAGGCTTTCCCTAGCACCCACGTGGGAGGCTCTCCAGATTGGGGATTTTGTCTTTTTTTTGCAGTAAAGTTGGAACTCCTCTAATGTTCTCTGGATCCGGAGGCCAAAAGGAAGAGTGGCTGAGAAACCCTGTAGAAGAAGACGAGTATCCTCCCCAAGAGAGTACGCAGATCATTAGAAAAGTGCTCGAGGTGCTAGCAAGCGGCTGAAGGAAGGAGAGGAGTCATTCAGCTCGATTCAAACTCAGACAAACAGATCCATTACAAGTTAGCTGAATCTATCTGATCCTTCAATCAAAGAACTCGATGTTAGTTTATGTTTCATATGAAGGTATATCTCATCTGTATGCATGCGGCATCTTCACCCACGATTGAATGGGAAACCTATTTTGCCAAAACCATTTCGGATTGAACATTAATACATCCCCTGTTACTGGTAACGAATCTGTAGCAAATCTATTTGTCGATTTAAGGACTTTCTCTTGTTTTAAAGAGAAACACGATTCTGAGAGGTTCCCCCTCACTTCCTTGTATTCACGTAAAGTCTCCAATCCTTCGTAGATCGAATCTTTGAGAAAATCTTGGTTAATTGTTGTATATCGATCGGGATTATGAAAGACTATATCTAGTTGATGAAATCGGCGGTTGTTCCTTCTCTGTTCAAAAGTGAAATGAAAAACTGTCCTCACAGAAAAATCTTCCATGTCTTGATGCTTGCCCTTAGGATTATTGAAAAGAGGGTCATCTAGCATAAGTAAATCTGGCTGGGGTCGGTGCTGACGCCTCACCTTGGTGTATCTAAGAAACCAGAGTCAAGATTTTGCTAATGTAGACGAGGCTTACGTCTTTAAGATTTTGGCGTAATGGCGGCTGTGAACAAATGTCAAGTCCTTGGTCCAGACGAATCTTCTCGAGGGGGCGTGGATACTGGGTAACGCTAGGCTACTCATAGACCAAGCAACGTTCGAATATGGGGAACGCCTAGTTGAGACATGCAACGACAACTTCGACTCTCGAGGCAATATCCAGTTTACGTAAAGATGGCCATGCAAAAGCTCAAGGGAAGCCTCTTTTTATTTTGTTTCAAAGTGGAACCGAAGCAGCTAAAGAAAGTCCCATGCGGAGTGTATCATAAGTGCTCATCCCAAACATCCAATCATGAAGGATGATGGCAGGGACAACTAAAACATGAATCTGAATCCACTTCAACGTCGGGAATCAGAGGAGCCATTGTTACAACATCAAAGCCAAGGGATGATCATGGCACGACTTTGTTTTATCGACATGCACGGAAATCGGGAGGCAATCAGTTCTGGCTCATGCACCCTCACGATAGCCCAGGACCTTGCTTCACGTTTAGTGCATGAGCTCCGCACCACTCAGCAGCTGAGTTCATCGCACGCGATCCCCTCATGCAAAAGTTGTACACGGCTGGGGAAGCAATGATCCCATGAGAACCTGTAACCCTGCTAGAAGTGATGTTGTTGGCCTTATATAAGCGCAGGAATCAAAGGTTTCGTAGGATCCTCCAAGGTCCCCTAACATCGACGTATCTAGGAAAAGGGAAACCAAGCTATGGGCAGGACGAAATTCTAAAACCACGCAACAACGTGCACCAAGAGTGTTCATGCAAGAAGTCGGATGAACACGCTCAATCCAAGGCCACTAACCTCCCCCGATGAGCGCAGAACTACGCCAAATGGTCTCCCTATGCCCACGGTAAGGCCCCTCTTCCACGAACCAAGTCCCTAGCCGGCTTGAGTCGATTCCAGGGAGCGTGATCTACTTGGAGGTCGAGCACAAAAGGAGTGTTCCATAATCGGATGGTGGCACCAGACATGGATCAGTTCGAAGCGTATTTTCGATGAACAGATTTGGACGGAGATGGCAGAATCAGTGGCGTTGAGGCTGTCTCTCTCTTTCAGGGATCCAACTGGCCTAAACAAGCTCTTGCTCAAGTAGAGGCATATGCTGATCAGGCCAAAATTGGTTTCCTTGGGCGGAACAAGTTTTATAATGCGTTGAGGTTAGCAATCGCAACTCCGAGTGAGAGAGATTTAACACCTGATATTGTGAAGGCTGTGTTGTTTGGTCCTTCTACTGCTAAAGTCCCTGCATGTAGGCATTCGAACAGGACCCTTGGGCAGTGAGGGATCCTTGTTGCATGGGTATTCAACGAAAGAGCGTATGCAAAAGACGACAAGGCTTGAGGGCCCACCAGCAATTCCTACTTATGGCCTTGAATCTCCCGAAACTGCAATTAAGCCCCCCAATTTCCCAAAATTGCAATTAAGCCCTTAAACTTCCCAGAATTGCAATTCAGCCCCTCAATTTCCCAAAATTACAATAGAACCCCTCAAGTTCCCAAAATTATGACTAAGTCCCTAAACTTCCCAAAACTTCAATTAAGCCCCTAAACTTCCCAAAATTGAAATCGAATCCCTCAATTTCTCAAAATTCCAATTAAACCCCAAGATTCCCAAAATTTCCAATCAACCCTCTTGTGACTAATTCATCTACCTCTTTTAAATCCATATCAAGTCTAATTCTTTTCATTTCAAATCAAGTCTATTCCAATCAAATGTTTTTCAAAATCAAGTTCATTTCTTTAGCTTAAATCAGTCAATCCGTTTTTACTTAAGCTCATTTATTTCTTTGTCTTTATCATTTTCAAGTAAAATTCTTTGGTTCCAAGTCTCATGCAATGAACCCTAAGCACGAACTGGTAGCTTTTTCTGTTGTTCGATGTCTAGGAATTCATATGGGTCCCAAGTGCAGCCGTAGTTGTCTTGGACCCTGTGCATGTGTAGGCTAAGAATCCTTATCAAATAACCTTAAGAAAATTCCTTGGTTCTAAGTCTCACGTAAAGAACCCTAAGCACGAACTGGTAGCTTTTTATGCTGTTCGATGTCTAGGAATTCATATGGGTCCTAAATGCAGCCGTAGTTGTTTTGGACCCTATGCATATGTGGGCTAAGAATCCTTTTCAAATAACCTCAAGAAAATTCTTTGGTTCTAGATCTCACGCAATGAACCCTAAGCACGAACTGGTAGCTTTTTCTGCTGTTCGATGCTAAGGAATTCATAAGGGTCTCAAGCGCAGCCGTAGTTGTCTTGGACCCTGTGCATATGTGGACTAGGAATCCCTTCTAAATAACTTCAAAGAAAAATTCATTATTAAACCCCTAGTCTAACGCGACGAACCCTAAGCACAAACTGGTAGCTTTTTCTGCTGTTCGATACTTAGGAATTTGTATGGGTCCCAGTGTAGCCGTAGTTGTCTTGGATCCTGTGCATATGTGGACTAAGGATTCTCCTTAAAATATTTTTGAAACACTCTAGCTATTTTCGAATATCCTCTTTCTAAGTAGCTCCGAAGGTCAAGCCTTCACACCAAAACTACGTAAGCCTTGAGTTTCCCATTGCACCGGGGAATACGTAGGAGCAGGATCAAGTCCTGTTAGGCTAACCTCCATCAACCTATTTATTTTCACTCTAGTTAAAGGGATCAAACTATTTTCAATAAATCACACACTCAGTTTAAGGGTACTATTCTTCGGAACGGGCAAGTGAGGTGCCTAACATCTTCCCCACTCGTAATTGACTCCCGAACCTAAATCTCATCCTCGAGTTAGGGTTTTTCCAAATATTTTTCCCTTAAATAAAAATTTGGTGGCAACTCCACATAAATATAATTAAAATCATTTTCAAAAATTGTAGTATGTTCGTCGTCTCGTCGGAATTACGGTTGCGACAGTTATCTCTTCATAACCCTCCCCAGCCAAACCGCACAATTTGTGCCATTTCCTGCTTTCGATCTCTTCCGCAATCATGAGGAACTCTCCTTCACTCAGGCTGATTTTTCTATCCCCCACCACAGAGCTTCCCTTAAGTTTGTCAAACCGTTCTTCATTTTCTGCAAATTTGAAGCGGTGAGTATCTCCAGCCCTTGATTTCCCACGGAGGGCTGCGGCTGGCGTCGTCTTGATGCGCATATTCTGTGATGACGATGCCATTCTGCAGAGAACACGGTTAGTAGATACTCTGAGCTATAACAGGTTTAGCCATTTAACAGCCATGCATGGAGTAGTGTAGGGTTCAGAAACCCTTAAGATCTGTTATGGCACAACCTGTTTGCAGTTAAAAATTAAATCGACCCCCCTTGTTTCAGGGGTTTGGCTCCTTATCAGGCTCTGCACATGCAGGTTAGGTTTCACCAGAGTTTCTTTTCAGTGTACAGTTTTGAGGACACTTACCTCCATAGGGTTTAACACATTCCTTATTCACAGAATTTATAACTGCAAAGTATGGGTGTAAAGGATGTGCATACCTTTGTCTTGCAGTTGACGATGTGAGAAAACTACTTTTGGAGTGGGAGATGAGGAGTGGGGTGAGTGGGAGTGTTCAAAGGTACTTGGGTGAGTGGGAGTTACTTACCTAGTGCCTTTCTATATCTGCTGCGTGGGCTACAAAGGGAAAGATGCGTTAGGGACAAATTAGGTCAAACTCCTTTAGTCCCACTTACCTGTGACACTGCGTAGGTAACGCGACATTGGCTGCGTAGGCAACGCAGCCCTGTACAGCTGCTAAATTTCCATTTTGACAACCCCAAACTTGTTTCCTGCTGGTCATTTATTTAACTTGCTTTAAGTTTGCATAGCAGGACAGAGCTGGTGTTTCTATGTTTTGAATTACCCCCTTTTTTCTTTGCTGTTCATGTGTAGAAATTTGTCATGCTTTGTATATCAACATTTTGTCTCCTGGTTGGAACTTGATACCTGTGATCCCAAGGTTAGGATCTGTGTCTATTGTTCTTGGCTTTGTGGTTGTAGATGATCCTTGAAGTAAGGCCTTGGTGGGTGCAATTTAGGCACCTTGTATGCTCTGTTGCAGTAGTAGTGTACTGCATCTCGGTGGTCTCTGCTGATTCAACTGCATTGCTTTACCTTAACCCATTTGCGTTGGCAATGCAACTGGGCACAGGGTCACGTCAGCTCTGTGCATTTGAATTGCTTTTCATTTGCTAAGCCTAGTGGTTAACTTTGCTGTTAAAGTTTGGGTGTGCAGTTTGTTACTTTTGTTCTGTATTGTGTACTGTGGTCGTTATTAGGTGGGGTACCTATATTAGATCACATATGCAACAAGTCAAGTCAGCTTTGAAGTCAGAAATAGTCATGTGGGAAACACAGAGTTTATAATTAGAAAAATATATATGTTTTGCTGTGCTGTTACAGATTTCAAATTTTAAAATTCCTAAGCTGCAAAACCATATTATGTACGGGGAAGGGGCGAACATGTAGATACATTAGCAGAATCAACACAAATAAAACAGAAAACTGAGTCCTAAATGTTGTGCTCAGTCTTCCTCCATCTGTGTTGCGGCTGCTGGTCCAACTTCGCTCTCGATGTCTTCCAAATCATCCCACTGTAGTATATGCTCTTGTTCGGCATCAGAGAGCTCATGCTCAGTCATGTCTATTCTCCTCCCGATATTCATTATAAGCCTCTTGTTGTCTTTCGTCTCAATATGGACCTTCTTCATATTTCTGTGCGTAACCTCGACTTGCTTGCCTAGGCGGCGCACAAGGAGGTAAAGTTCACTCAGACGCTCTGTTTGCTCATTAAGGATCTCATAGATCCTTGGTGGGAGCAGGGGTTCGGGTTCCCTGCGTAGTTGGTTTGGGTCATTGAGGATATGACGCTCAATGTATTATCTAGAGTGGGTTGGGGAGCCACTCAGGTGCAGCCTTCAATTTTGACCCCTTGGGATTCGCACAGAGCCGTAATAAGGCTCGGGTATCCTAAAGAGACGTCGTCTTTTTGAGCAATATTCTCCATTTCTTGGGCGATTACATGGCCAATATCCAGCTCGCTGGATACCATTATCGTCTATATCAGAACAGCCCACTTTTTAGTCACTTCATTGGAATGAAGCAACGACAGCTGCACAAAGGTGCACCAGATTTTTGCCACTGGAAGTAGGTCGGCCTTGCGTAGGGACTTCTCGTCGTTAGATCCGTCACCCTTCAGTTCCCATCTGGCCCCTGGTACACAAAGTACCTTTAAAGACACCGCCTTATCTACTGGGGCGTCCTTCCGACGATGATACATACAACCGAATATTGTAGGTCTAGTTCCCAGCAAGTCCTCTATGACTTGTGGTTTGAAAGAGATGGTACTCCCGCGAACGTAGGACATATAGCTATGCTCTGCCCTGGTCAATGCCATATTGGCATAGAACTCGCGGGTGATTTCCTTGTATCCCTGACCAACCAAGTTGTATAGCTTTTCCCACTTCTGGAATTCGACCTCCATGTCGATTGATGGAAACTCCCCACCGTGTAGGTCTAGTTTCCGGTCCCCTACTATGGAGTTTCCTTTGATCCTTTCAAACCGTTCTTCATTCTCTGGATATTTGAACCTGTATGTGTCAGTTGCCCTAGGCTGGGTCTGCAGGGCGTCAGTGAGTGTAGTCTTGCGTTGCATTCCCTGTGGTCTAGAGGAAGAAACCATTTGGACAATGCTTGCGATTATGGAGTAGAGGAGCAGTTTGTGCAAAGGGAGAGTGAAGAGTTGCAGTGAGGAAGTTCAAATAAATTTGGTGGGAGTTATGGTTATTTGGATGCATTTTTATATTCAAATGTGTGGGATACGAGGAGTCAGGTGGGTGGACAACAGACCTGGGTAGTTAATGCTGAGTTAACTGCTTATGGGCCACCTTGCCCACTTATGTTGAGTGTTCCTTTTTGGCATTTTCTGTTGCCTTTGCATTGGACACGCAGTCACGTTTATGCTGACAACGCAATTTAGAACAGATTACAGAACTGAAGTTTGTAAACCTTACTAACCTGGTTTCTGTCAGCTATGCACTTGAGCTTACCTCCCTCACACACTATAAAATAGATTTCAGAACCTTGAGCTCTTGTTGCATGTCTTTGAGCTCTTCAACCAGGGTACAATATGAATTGGCATCTGAGGTATGCCTCCCAAACTAGCAGCAGTCGGTTTCTGCCCCTGGACTTCCCTGGAAGGTGAACTTCTGTACTGTGAAGGGGCTGACCTCCTCTATCTCAAATTTATACTTATTCCTGTGCTGCATAACCCTTGTGTTGGCCAGGCAAATCGCCTTTGTTGGCTGCGCAGCTCAGAACAGCAAGCTTATTCTGCTAAAACAGCATTGTTTAGCAGCTAGATTTTTTTTCTGCACACAACTTAGTTGTGCTTCAAACCTGTAACTTGTATAAGTATTTAATTGTTCTGCTTTTAATTACTCCATTTGGTAGATATTCTTCTAAAAAACTAACCTAAAAACAAAAGAAAATTAAAACTAGTTCCAAGGGTTTCCTCCCTTGCAGCGCTTGTTTAATGTCTCTAGCTTGACAATTTGAGTTTTCAGTTTATGGGTTGAAGGGTGCAGGTAGTCTTTTCCCTATTGATTTCACCTCAATGATAGAGCTTGACACGTCGCCCATTAACCTTGAAGCTTCTTTGCGACTACATATCTTCAAGAGTGATGGTACCATGGTCTAAAACTTCTTTAATCACAAAGGGACCTGACTACTTGGACCTTAACTTTCCTGGAAATAGTTTGAACCTCAAATTGAACAGCAGAGCCAGTTGTCCTGGTTTAAACACTTTGTGTTTGATCAGCTTGTCATGCCATTGTTTGGTCTTAGCTTTGTAAATCTTTGTATTTTCATAGGCGTTGAGGTGGAACTCTTCTAATTCATGCAGTTGTAATAGTCTATTCTCTCTGGCTGCATTGGCATTGAAATTGAGGAACCTGGTTGCCCAGTATACTTTATGCTCAAGTTCCACAGGTAGGTGGCAGACTTTCCCAAAAACCAGCTGGTATAGAGACATACCAATCGGTGTTTTGAAAGTTGTTCTGTAGGCCTAGAGTACGTATCTAACCTGTTAGCCCAGTCTGTTCTGGAGCTGTTCACAGCTTTCTCTAGGATCTTTTTTATTTCTCTATTGGAAACCTCAACTTGGCCGTTACTCTATGGGTGATACGTTGTGGTGATTTTGTGCCTAATGCCATATTTGCTCAGAACTGCTTCTAGCTGCTTGTTACAAAAATATGTTCCCCTATCACTGATCAGAATGCATGGGACACCAAATCTGGACAGAATGTGCTTCCTCAAAAATTTTATTACAGATTTGGCATCATACGTGTGTGTAGGGACAACTTCCACCCACTTTGAAACGTAGTCCACAGTTAGTAGTATATACTCATTAGAGTATGAGATAGAGAATGGTCCCATGAAATCTATGCCCCACACATCAAAGAACTCCACTTCTAAGATGTTAGTGAGGGACATTTCATCTCTCTTTGAGACATTCCTGTTGCGTTGGCAAGCATCAAATGCAACGGTAAAATCCTTAGCATCCTTGAATAATGTAGGCCAGAAAAATCCACTCTGGAACACCTTTGCTACTGTCCTTCTTCCATTAAAATGACCTCCATAGGTTGAGCTATGGAAATGCCATAGGATGTCTCTTTGCTCTTAATGTGGGACACACCTTCTGAGCACTCCATCCACACCTTGTTTGTACAGAAAAGGTTCACCCCACAGGTAAAATTTGCTGTCATGGTACAGCTTCTTCCGCTGCTACCAGGACCATTTTGCTGGAATAATCTGTCCAGCTTTGAAATTTTCCATATCTGCGTACCAAG
Organism: Canavalia gladiata; assembly: GCA_037954105.1. Classification (NCBI taxonomy): domain Eukaryota; kingdom Viridiplantae; phylum Streptophyta; class Magnoliopsida; order Fabales; family Fabaceae; genus Canavalia; species Canavalia gladiata. The sequence goes on from CM075662.1 coordinate 29,171,950, forward strand.
GTGCAACAATAATGGCTAGCAGTTTCTCATCTGGAAATTCCTCGTTAATCAAGACCTTCCCATCCTCTATGATTTGCATAGGCAACCTGGACAGGTGATCAGCTGCACCATTGTCCTTTCCTTTTCGGTCTTGGATTTCAAAATCGAACTCTTGGAGGAGTAGGATCCACCTGATCAGCCTCGATTTTGCCTCTTGTTTTGACAGTAAATGTTTCAAAGAAGCATGGTCAGTATACACAATTACCTTAACACCAATTAAATACGATCTGAACTTGTTAAAAGCGTAGACAACAACCAACAACTCTTTTTCAGTTATTGTGTAGTTCAACTGTGCACTATTCAGCACCTTGCTAGCATAATTTATGACATGGATCTTCTTTTCCTTCCGCTGTCCTAACATAGCACCTACAACAAAGTCACTTGCATCGCACATGAGTTCAAATGGAAGACTCCAATTTGGGGCTGCAAGTATAGGTGCTATGATAAGCCGTTCCTTGAGTGTGTTGAACGCCTTCAAACATGCATCATCAAATCTGAATTCAGCATCCTTCATCAAGAGGTCACACAATGGTTTAGATATTTTAGAGAAGTCCTTGATGAATCTCCTGTAGAATCCAGCGTGCCTAAGGAAACTTCTCACTCCTTTATCATTTACCGGAGGAGGGAGCCTTTCAATAGCTTTGACCTTGGCTTTGTCAACTTCTACACCTCTTGATGAGACCTTGTGTCCTAACACAATGCCTTATTGTACCATAAAGTAACATTTCTCCCAATTCAGCACTAAGTTGGTCTCCTCACACCTTTTCAGCACACAAGATAGGTTGCTTAAACAATTGTCATAATCAGAACCAAATACTGAGAAGTCATCCATGAAGACTTCAATAAAATTCTCCACCATGTCAGAGAAAATGGCCAGCATGCATCTCTGAAATGTGGCAGGTGCATTGCATAACCCAAAAGGCATCCGACGATATGCAAATATCCTATAAGAACAAGTAAAAGCTATTTTCTCTTGGTCCTTGGGGTCCACCACAATCTGGTTGTAACCAGAATATCCATCCAGAAAACAGTAGTACACGTGCCTAGCTAGTCTTTCCAGCATCTGGTCCACAAATGGAAAAGGAAAGTGGTCTTTCCTGGTGGATTCATTGAGTCTTCTATAGTCGATACACATGCACCAACGAGTGACTGTCCTTGTAGGAATGAGCTCATTTTTCTCATTAGGGATCACTGTTATCCCTCCTTTTTTGGGTACAACCTGCATTGGGCTAACCCAAGAGCTATCTGAAATTGGGTAGATGATACCTGCATCCAATAACTTGAGGACCTCTTTCTTTACAACCTTTTTCATGGTTGGATTAAGTCTTCTTTGGGGTTGCACCACAGGTTTAAAATCTTCTTCCATTAGGATCTGGTGCATGTAGAAAGAAGGACTTATTCCTTTTAAATTTGAAATGGTTCATCCAATAGCAGATTTGTGAGCTCTTAGAATCCTCAACAGTTTCTCCTCTTCTTCTTCATTGAGGGAGTTGCTCACTATCACTGGGAATGTGTTCTTTTCCCCTAAGAATGCATAACAGAGGTGGGATAGAAGCTGTTTCAGTTCTGTCTGTGGACTGTCCACTCTTCCTTTTTGCTTTGGAAAACTTTCGGAGAGTTGTGAGCTTGTCTTCATGGGAAGATTAACTTCAAGTGTGGCTATGCACTCCTCCACATCTTGACTCTCTTTTTCGTTCTCTTGGTTCAGGCCTTTAGATTTCCAGAGTACTCCTTCAAGAATGGACTCACTGTCATATTTTTCAAGAAGGACTGACAATGGCGTTGCCAACGCGGTTACTGGCAGTGTTGCTAACTCATCCATCCTCATGCAGTGTGGCTGTTCAGCAGGATGCTTCATAGCTTCAAACACATTGAATGTTACCTTTTCGTCCTACACTTTCAACATCATTTGCCCTTGCTACACATCAATAAGTGCTCGTTCTGTAGCAAGGAATGGTCTTCCTAGGATCAATGGAATTTCAGCGTCTTCCTCCATGTCTAGCACCACAAAATCTACTGGAAAGATGAATCTGTCCACCTTAACTAGGAGGTCTTCCACCACACCATATGGATATTTGATTGACCTATCACCCAGCTGGAGGCACATCATGGTAGGTTTCACCTCCTCTATTTCTAGTTTCTTCATTATAGAGAGAGGCATCAAGTTGATGCTAGCCCCTAGGTCGCACAGTGCCTTGCCAATCTGCAAATTTCCAATGGTGCAAGGGATTGTAAAAGAACCTGGATCCTTCAGTTTCTGAGGGAGTTTCCTTTGAATGATGGCACTGCATTCTTCTGTGAGAGCTACAGTTTCATCCTCTTTGAGATTCCTCTTCTTGGACAACAACTCCTTCATGAATTTCGCGTAGGAGGGCATTTCTTCCCGCTAGTGGTATGTTGATCTGTAGTTTCCTGAATATATCCAGGAATTTAGAGAATTTCCTCTCCTTCTACTGTTGTTTTAATCTTTGAGGAAATGGAACATTTGGTGATGTCAACATAGCTTTTTCCCCGTTGGCCACGACTTCCTCAAATAATTGCTTTTTGCTTTTTCTCACTGGCCTATCATGGAATTCCCTCTTCTGTTCCTCCTTCGTTGCTGATTGGGGATTGAATGCTGGGCCTTCTTCAGATTGTATTTCTGTTTCCTCCTTGGATGGTTGATCTGCTGGATCAGCAACACTATTTGTTTGTATGGCTACACTTTCTGTTGTCTTTGGCAGTTTGGGTAGTCTTGGTTCTATCATCTTTCCACTCCTTGTTGTGATGGAGTTACATTGCTCCTTGGGGTTTACTGTCGTGTCACTAGGAAAACTCCCAGCATTCCTTTCTGTGAGTGTAAACACTCAATTATGTCCGAAGACATTTTTCATTTTTTACTTATTTAAATGAATAAAAAAAGGATAATAATAAACAAAAAGCAAAAAATATATAAAGCAAAATTAAAAGGAAAAGCAACAAACAAAAAATGAAAAAAGTGAAAACCAAATAAATGAATAAATAGAAAATAGGGTTAGAAAAATTAAATCAAAATAAATCTGAAAAAAAGGAAAAAGAGAGAAATTTGGAAACAAAAACAAAGAAGAAAAGATAAGAAGAAAGGAAAAGGAAAAATTAGAAACAAACAATTAGAGATAGAAATAAATACAAGATTCAAAAATCTAAAAATCTGAAAATCTTAAATAAAAAAAAAGAAAAAATGAGAAAAGAAATAAAAAATATAAAACTAAAAAAATGAAATAATAAAAAAGGAAGAAGTAAAAAAAATAATTATAAAATTTGGAAAAAATAAATAAAGAAAAAACAAAATTTTCAAAAAATAGAAAAACTGAATTAGTGCAAGAAAAGAAAAAAGAAAAAACAAAGGAAAAATTAAAAATTTGGAAAAAGGAAAAGAGGGATACAGAGAAGGGGGGTTCGAAAAGAAGCAAGCTCCAAAAAAATTTTAGAACGCTCTTGGCGACTCGCAAAGCTGGAGGCAGATTCCTCACGCCAAAGCGACCCGGTTGCACCCCAAGCCAATTCTCTCTCAAAACGATTCAAGAAAGACTCCTAAGGCGCGCTTGAAGAGCATCGATCCAGGTTAGGTTCTCGATCCCAATCTATCAGTTGAAAGCTTGTTTAAACCGTGATGCAATCATCTCTGTGAATTTGTAATTGTCCCTGCAAATTGAGCTAAATGAAGATGAAAACCCGTTTGAAATGTGTTCGTTGTTATCCGTATGACCACTTGAGTAGGGATCTGGAAATCTGGTAGATGAGTGTCAACTCTCTGATAGAAATTTAACATAGATCAAGATCTTTAATATCCGATTTGAAGCTAAGAATTAGTGCATCGCGGATGATGTTCGGTGTGCATATGCTGCCATCTCATTCACAACTCAGTAGCTTGGAGTCCGGTACCCAGATTTACTTGTATGGCTCTACAACAACTTTGATGTAATGGTGCTCTGGCTTTGCAACATTGATAAGTTGAATTGAAATCTAACAAGAGCAAGAACAGAGTCCTATCACTGATACCAATTGGAGTAGAGAGTCTGCATACAATATGTTATGGTTGGACTTGAATCACTTTTAAAGCCTCACGCACATAATGCACTATTTCTTCCTCTTAGCCAAGGATGCGATGGCCACCAGAGAAGTTTCTTTTTCTAAAATTTTCTCTCGCGTTCGCTTCAAGCAATCTCTAGAATTAGGGGCAGTTTCCTTCATCATTTAGCTGGGAACATCGTTGGTGAGCCGGTGATACCGAATCTCCAGCTGGAGCTCCTCCTCTTAGGCATGGAAAGGAAGACCCCATCCAACGGACGTACGGATTTAGGGGAGCGTCGGTTAAGGAATGCTAAGTTGAGCTGGGAAATTGCACGTGTCGAGTGCCATATATCATGCTTAGAGTAGCCCCACCCTAATTCAGATTGTCCCAGGGGCAGCTAAAGTACGACTTTGATACAAGCTTAAAGAATAACGCGAGCACGACTGGTGCTTAGATCATACGTTCCTGTAAATTCCGCACGTGAACCCAGTATTTTGAAAGAATCCTTAAAAATTAATTTAAAGTGTTAAATGCATAATCAAAGGGTTGGCCAAGTGGTTGGGGGCGCTGCTGGGTTCTCCTTGGATGTGGGTTCGAACCCCCTTTGGCACCAAAACTCATTTTAAGAAGATCCATCCTCTTTAAGCTGCCTAAGCTACCGCCTAAGCCGCATGAGCCAAGCTTCCCCCCAAGCCATGTGAGCCATGCTCCATTCACAAGCCAGGCGAGCCAGTCAAGCTTCCCTCAAGCCATGTTGAAGCCATGCAAAGCCCCAAGCTTCCAGAAATTCCATTTAGGCCCCCTAAATCCCCAAAAAATACAAATTAACCCCCAAGCTTCCAGAAATTCCATTTAGGCCCCTTAAATTCCCAGAAATTACAAATTGACCCTAAGCTTCCAGAAATTGTAGATAGGCCCCCTCAATTTCCTATATTTACATTTTGACCCCTCAACTTTTCATATTTACATTTTGACCCTCCAAACTTCCCATATTTACATTTTGACCCCTCAACTTCTCATATTTACATTTTGACTCCCAAACTTTTCATACTTACATTTTGATCCCTCAACTTCTCATATTTACATTTTGACCCCCAAACTTTTCATATTCATATTTTGACCCCCAAAATTCCCGAAAGTCTGCTTAAGCCCCTGTGCCTCCAATAGTTACAAATCAAGAAAACAATTAAATAAAAATGTTGCTTTTGCTTTCCTTAATCTCACGCAATGGGCCCTAAAAACGAACTGGTAGCTTTTTCTGCTTTTTGTTGTTTAGAGGTCCGTATAGGTCCAAGTGCAGTCGTAGTTGTCTTGGGCCCTGTGCATGTGTGGATTGGGATTGCCCCTCCTCTCCCTTGTAAACAATTAAATAAAAACGTCACTTTTGCTTTCCTTAATCTCACACAATGGGCCCTAAAAACGAACTGGTAGCTTTTTCTGTTGTTCGTTGTTTAGAGGTCCGTATGGATCCAAGTGCAACCGTAGTTGTCTTAGGCCCTGTGCATATGTGGATTGGGATTGCTTCTCCTTTCCTTTGTTTTCAATTAATTAAAAATCTCATTTTACTTTTCTTAATCTCACGCGACGATCTCTAATAACAAATTGGTAACTTTTTCTGCTATTCATTGTTTAGAGATTCGTATGGGTCCAAGTGCAGCCATAGTTGTCTTGGGCCCTGTGCATATGTGGATTAGGAAGCACCCTGAAAATACTTTCAAAAAGAATTTGTTCACCTTTAAATCCGAGCACCTCCGAAGGTCGAGCCTTCAAATCACACCAGAACTACGTAAGCCTTGAGTTTCCCATTGCACCGGGGAATACGTAGGAGCAGGATCAAGTCCTGTCAGGCTAACCTCCCTAGACCTATTTATTTTCACATTAATTAAGGGATCAAACTATTTTCAAATAATCGCACACTCATTTTAAGGGTACCGTTCTTCGGAACGGGCGAGTGGGGTGCCTAACACCTTCCCCATTCGTAACTGACTCCAGAACTTTGAATCTCATCCTCGAGTCAGAGTTTTTTCCAAATCTTTTTCTCTTAAATAAAAATTTTGTGGCGGATCCACAGCAAAAATAAAAATCCATTCTCAATTTTTAGCGAGTTCGTCGTCTCGTTGGAATTACGATTGCGACAGTCAGCTGTTTAGACAATTGCCCCACTTGATTCTCCAAATTCTTGATGGATGCTTGAGTGGATTGCATGAACTGGTTGAGTATGTTCCCCAGGTCTACAGAGTTGTCCTGTGGTTGGTTTGCTTGCTGTTGAGAAGGTTGTTGCTGCGCATATTGCCCATTCCTGCTAAGGTTGTTTTGATTCCTGAAATTAGAATTATAAGAATTAGAATAAGGAGGATACTTAGCCTTTGTGGCTGGCCCATATAGTGCACTTGCTCTTGGATGGATGTTCCTGTTACGTCTGTGTCACAACATCCGTTTTCATGTTCTCCCCCACAGAAATCACATTTCAGGGCTTGTACTTGTTGTGGGGTTCCCTCGTTGAAGACTTCAACTATTTTGTCAAAGCTTCCAGCTGCTGTGAGATCAGCTTGTTCTGAACAAGTATTGCAGTTTGCGTGTCCAACTCCAGCACACCTCTCTTCAACACGCTTCTGTCATTCGGTGATTGGTACTCATTGGAGGCCATTATCTCAATCAGCTCCATGGCCTCCTCTGCAGCTTTGGTATTCAGAGATCCTCCAGATGAGGCATTTATAATGAGTCTTGTGGCTGGCTTGACTCCGTTGTAGAAAATGTGAACTTGATGGACATCTGAGAAGCCATGGTGTGGACACTTCCGCAGAAGTTCCTTAAACAGCTCCCAAGCCTCATAAAGTGACTCTCCTTCCTTCTGGATGAAACATGAAATCTCTCCTCTTAGCTTGTTGTATTTAGAGGGTGGGAAGTACTTCATGAGGAATTTGGATACCAATTCCTCCCAGGTGGTAATACTCCCTCTTGGTTGGGTTTGAAACCATTACTTGGCATGGTCTCTTAAACAGAATGAGAATAGCCTCAATCTGATTGCTTCTTCAGAAACGCTATTCATCTTGATTGTGTCACATATTTGGAGAAAGCTTGAAAGGTGGAGGCTCAGGTCGTCCACTTCACTGCTTCCAAACTGGTCCTGTTGCACTAGATGGAGTAGTGCCGGTTTGATTTCGAAATTGCTGGTAGCGATCGGTGGTCTCACGATACTAGCGCTGCAACCTGCAGAATTTGGGACAGCGTACTCTCCCAATGTGATTTTCCTGTTAAGTTGGTGTTTCTCCATGATAGAGTGGTGTACAAGGTTATGTTCGTTGGTCCCTTGCAGTCTCTGTTGCTCTTGCTGTGCTTTTCGTATTCTCAATTCCTTTCGGTTTCTTCTTGTGAGCTTTTCGATCTCAGGTTCGAAAATCAATTCTTGTTCTTCTTCACCTCGCATAAAAAAAATACACAAGATTAAACTTAAAGGAAAATTCAGTATGCAAACAGAGTAAAAAAAATCAAACAGAATTGCTTAATCTAGTGGCATTCATAGTACTCTTCAATATTGAAAAACAAATCCCTAACAATGGCGCCAAAAACTTGTTGGTGTTTAAACGTATGAAGGCAAGTGCACCTTATCATTTTACAAAGTAGAGAGTGAGTAAGAGTATCATCTCCACAGGGATTTACTTTAAGTATTGAATTCCTAGTAGTCCATTAATTGAACTCTGATATGGGGGTGCGTAGGCAACGCAAACAGAAAATAACAAGAATCAAAGATTTCTATCGCTGATCTGGAATGCTGTTCCAGTATGCTTAAACACTTCTAAATAAATTCAAAACTGTCTCTACTCAATGATCAATATGAATGTGTAAGAAATCAATGTATGGAAGGTGTTAGGGTTGGATTTCACCAAAACTTCCCCTATGTAGCAATGAATCATTACATGTATTTAGTCATGGAATCCTCCTTCCCTAACAAAGATCTAGTTACACATAACTAGAAAGAAAGAAAACAGGGGAGAGGGAGGAAGTTATAAGCGTGACGACACGCTATAGATGGTCTTTGCCCTCAACCCTAGGGTTCTTCCTTCACCCAGAACAGAACCAGCGTTTGGGAAAATGGCAGCTCTATTCTCTAAGTCTGCGTTCTGGAGATAGATCAGTGGATAGAGTGATGGATGCCCTGTTTTCGTTCTGTTTTGGGCTTTTATAGATACTGGTCTGTAGCGTCGCGTGTCCAACGCGACGTGAATAACAGTTTGCTTCTTTTCCTTCAAATCTTCATGTGCTCCACGTATGTCCGGTTGCGTTGCCAATGCTAGACGCTGTAATAGATTGTAGAAATTAAAACACATCAAATTTATGAGACTTTATCACCTAAAAGGCTCTAAAACTGTATTTTCAAGATTGTGCATGGGTTATTCAGTTTTATGTCATTTTTCTCATGTTTTAATGGTGTTGTATGCTCCAATTACTTGAAATTACATTGAATTATGTTCCAAATAAGTATCTTATTGGACATTTATCAACTACCGTTGTGCCTTCGCTCGGACATCGCTTGGCCACTGCTTTGCCACCGCTCTACCATTGTTGTGTTGATTGTGAGGTATTTATGTGAAAGTTTGCTTGTGTTAACTTGAACAAAGAATCCTCTGCACTTTTGCTTTGTTAGGTGATCTGTATGTTATAGTATTGATTTCGTTTTAAATATAGGTAATACTTGAGTGCATGAACCTGGTTTTGAAACATTGAACAATCTTCATGACTTAAGAATATAACCTAAGTTCAACCTCTGTAGATAAATTGTTAAGGAAATATTTTTAATTCATAAAGAATCTATAAGTAAGTTTATTAAGGTCATAATATATATGAGATAGGTTACTTGCAATTGATCACAACTTATTGTTAGTTACTAAAATGATAATTACCATAATTATATGTCTAAATTGTATGTTGATCTTTCTAAGTTAAGTTGGTTTCTTTTCTTGAGTTCAAATATGAACATATCCTTAGTTTCCCGTTCCATGTTAAATACAATGAGTATATTATTGAATAAGTAAACAATTCATTGTATTCAATCTTAAATTGTCCAAGTTGGACAATTTGAAACTAAAGTTTTTTATTCAATGGTTAACAATTTCTTCTTAAATCCTTATTTTAAAACTTTTAAAATTACAACGCTTTGATGTAATTTTAAGTTATTTCATTTGTAAATTCAAATCTTATAATAAATAATGATGTATTTAGTTTAAATATATAAATTCTGTGATTTTTGCATTGTATGTCTGGTCATTCTGTTTGTATATGTAGGTATTATGAATAAATAATATAGTAGTATAACTAAACAAAATGAATATTTTAAAAAAAAACTGGACTTTCTACATCGGTTAAGACTATAACCGATGTAAAAATTGATTTTCTACATCGATTGTAAGTAGAACCGATGTAGAAAGTATGACTTTTTACAGCGGTTTTGCTCACAACCGCTGTAAAAAGTCCTACTTTCTACATTGGTTCTGCCCACACTCGATGTAGACAGTGTACTTTTCACATCGGTTCTATAACCGATGTAAAAAGTCTTATTTTCCTATATCGCTCGCTTCAATATCACTCAAATAATCGATGTAAAAAGTCCATAACAACCGATGTAAAAAGCTCATTTTTCATTGATGAAAAATTCAAGATTTTTTTCTATTTTTTTATCCTTTTGTAATTGTTTGTTCTTTCTTATTTTTTGTCTGTGTCATTTATTTTTAGTTATTTTATTTGTTTCTAATAATATTATTTTAATTTATTAAATTTTTAATTTTACTTTAACATAAAATATAGTATTTATTCTTTGAAGTTAATTGTTAAATAGACTTTCAACACCCTTCTATCTAGATTATTTTATTTTATTTCTTTTATTTTGTAGTTAATCTTTTAATATTATTATTATTATTATTATTATTATTATTATTATTATTATTTACCTATCTTAGATTTTCTATGTATCTTTTATCTAAGTTACTTTTTTATTTAGCCTAATATGTTAAAACAACCTAAATAATAATTTAGTAGCCAAAAGAAAAATAAACAAAAAATTTTATAAAAGGAAAACAACTTATAATGTAGAATGCTATTCTAGATTTAACAAAGAAGAATATAAAAGTTAATTAAGAGAAAGTAATAAAATAAATGAAATAAAACAAATATAAAATAAGATAGGTTAAATTATGTGTTAGATATCCTAGGTCAAATTTAAGATATTACTAAACTAGTTTACAAATTTAAAATAATTAGATATTGTAAAATATAATAACTTAGTTTATTGTAATGTTTTCGTGTAAATATGCTATAAAAGAGTTGTAAAGTAGAGTATTTTTATTTATTCTAGCATTTTCGTATGACCAATACATAAAAAAAATTAAACTTTTTGATGATGTATTAAATTGATAATTGTTTTAAATTATATTTATAAACATTGTTTTTTTTTAAAATGTATTACAATATTTTCATAGGACACTTATCCCTCACACCAACTCCTTACCTTTCGGTCCCTCCTTGTGATTGGGACAAAACACACTCCCAACCCATGTGAAGATGAACATCATTTTTGCAGCACTATCATAGAGCTGCGGTTTCCTATTGTCCTTCCACATTGCATTTCCTAGGAACTTGAGTGGATTTTAGATTTTTTGCATTTTTATTGTGTGGATTTGGTCTAATTGGTTTCTTGATTTCAATTTTAGCATCATAATGCGTCTACTTATAGGGCTATGGTGGGGAGGGATCATAGTCTCAATGAAAAGAGGTGATTGTTTGATAGAGTTAAGAGAGAGATGTCAAATGCTCCATAAAGAATGAGATTTGGGTTGAAACACTAGTGGAAAATAAGCTTTTTACATCGGTTGTTATGAACTTTTTACATCGGTTATCTGAGCGGTATTGAAGCGGGCGATATAGAAAATAAGACTTTCTACATCGGTTGTAGAACCGATGTAGAAAATACACTTTCTACATTCGGTTATAAAGCAACCAATGTAGAAAATACACTTTCTACATCGGTTATAAAGCAACCGATGTAGAAAGTTTGAGTTTCTACATCGGTTGTGACCTTAACCGATGTAGAAAGTGTACTTTCTAATCAGTTGTAGTCTTACAGAAATAACAGAGTGTATATATTTAAAGTAAATACATTAATATTTATTATGAAATATAATAAAAACAAACTAAATATCTAAAAATTCCATGATTTCAAACCAAATTGGAAACCTCTATCAGAAATTCCTCCCACGTCTCCTGATATCATCAATTTCTTCATCTAATAGAGGTTGAGGATTGTCAAATATCTACAAAATGTTTTTGAGTAAAATTAGTGAAAATGTCATGTTATGCATTAAAATTAAATAATTAAATTAGGACAATTGTAATTACTTGGTGCCAAGAGTTAACAATAGAAGTCGAGACAATGAGAAACATATGTCTTATCACATAATATCCACACTTGGTTCCTCCGGGTTGTCTTGGAAACTTCAAAAAAAATAAAAAGAGTATCAAATATAATTAGAGATGGTGATAAAAGAATTAAAATAATTGAATAACTTTTAATAAAGTACTTACCTTTGGAATTATCCACACAAGCTTTTTAATATTTGATGAATGCATCCCTTTTAACCGAAGTCGAGCATTCATTTCTCTACAGTAAAATAAAAAGCAAATGAATACCTTTAAGAATAAAAAATTATATGAATATAAATACCAAAATCCTAAAATGTTACAAATCTATAATGTCCTTTATGTCTTTCTTTGGTTTCTGCCAAGCAGAGCATAGAAATACAACTACATTCCGCTTTGGACAAATAATGATTAATTGCCAATGGGCCCTACAATATGGATGACAATGAACAAAAATTAGGAATTTAAATGAATTCATTAAATAAAGCAATTAAGTATTGACTTACGATTGAAAATAGGGAGCTAGGTAACAGCCTTATTCAGACTGCAATCTCCTCTGAAGGTATCCCTGTATCTCAGCTGCCTTGTTCCCAGTTTTCTGCATATGAACTGGTCCAGGAATCCATAGAGGTGTAAGTTACCTCTTTCAGTGCAGATACGATACAGGTACCTAATATTGCGAATAATTTTCATATGTTAGATTTTGATAATGAAATAATTCAAGTAAGGTTTAGAAATTTACTTATATCAACCATAATTGTAGAACTGTTACACATAGGAGATCGTTACCCATAACCAATTCCAATATATCCTTCTTAGTAATATAGAAGGGGATAGGTGTAGGCTTCCCTATGATATTTGGTTCCATTGTTATTTGCAAAGTTTGGTCGCCCAAGTTCATGGCGATACCAAATAAACATGTGAGCAAATCAACCTCATATTTCTTTGGAGGAGGCTCAGGAAGATCTCCTTTAGTACTTAAATCAATCTTCTTCCCACGAACTTCCTTATAAACCTACGATAAATTCACAAAATAGTAAGAAATATATATATATATATATATATATATATATATATATATATATATATATATATATATATATATATAGACACACACACAATATATATATATTAAAAAATTAGTAACATAGGCTAAAATTATTTAATACCTGAGGTTGAGCTCGCTGCACAAGTCTCCTCGGCCATATACTAAAATGATTGGGGGCTTGCCCCATGACATGAACCTCCTCAGTAGGAACAGGAACAGGAGCATTTGCGTCTTCAACCCGTTCAACCACCACTCTAACATGATCATCATCAATTTGCTAGTGATGGATGGTTGAACCCAAGGTGTAGACTTTCCTAATTGCTACCAAACGATATGGATCATCAACATATAACTCATAATCGTTTGTAGCTGCATCCACATCCTCTTCTCCCTGTAGTTGCTCCTCCCTTGGAGCACAACTTCCCTTTGTGCTCACGTGCCTAGGAGAAGGTGATGGATGGTGACCCTGTGTCTATGTTTGGGAAAGTCCCAAAGATGCAAGCTCTTGCCTAAGCTCCTGTCTAAGCTCTTCTCGAAGTTTTTGCTACAGTGCTTGCCTCATGTCTTCGCGCATGGCATCCAACTCATCTCTGGACACTAAACCTTCTTTGGAAGTGTATCTAGAAGACAATCCAAAGTACTGTCTAAGGCCAACACCTCGCCCAACTGCACGAACACGACCTGGATGCTTCAGTTGGCCAATAGCAGTACTCAAGATGTCATCCCGGCCAGCTAGAACAAAGACTCCTTGTGAGCTTTGTTCAACCAAAGAATCCTACAAAACAAAAAAATGACTGTTATCAGTAATGTACATGTTTGAAGATAAATAAAAAAAACTTTACAAAATTGTGTGATTACTTACAATCTTCTCAGCAACAATGCGAGAAGGCTTTGATGTGTACTCTCTAGATGCCTTTTGGCGTGCCCTCTTCCATTTCTCATGGCATGAAAGTGGAGAGGGTGGAGAGAGAAGTGTATAGGGGTCTGCTTCAGATGATTGCTAACGATCTTTCAACTTCTGCTCCATCAGCCTCTCCTGAAGCAACTCATAACCCCCACGAGATAATTTGTGGGGGTAATAGTTCTTGGCAGAAATTTGTTGAGCCTTCTTTCTTTTCTCCTGTTATAAGAAATCAAATCAATTAATCATAATATTGTTTATATTAGTCAATTAAAAAATATAATATTAGAAAGATACATACAACGAATGCAGGATCCATTCGAGACTCAACAAATCTCTGCCAAGTGTCATCATCAAGGAACTGGTACTTATCACAAGGAGACACATCCTTGAGTGACCCATATATATATATATATATATATATATATATTTGCTGGTGAGATGTGTCTTGCAGCCCCTCCAGCGCTTACCAGCAAATGAAAGCCAGTTCCTCTTCAGGAAGTTAGTGTTTGGTACATCATATGTAAGCTACATAAAAGAAGATGTAATTGGTTAGTGAATGATAAATTTATGGAAAAACTTAAAGCTTTAAAGTTAAATACCATGATAGTCTTCCAAATTTGATCCTTCACTCGCATCTCAACATCATCCCAATCCTTCTTCAAAATACTGGCTTTGCTTCGTCCAAGGAGGGCCACATAACTCTTAAACTTTGTCTTGTTTGGCTATAATGGATTCCCAGTGGCCTGATCAAACTCTATGGGAATCCTCTACTCACCGCTCCAACTAAGGGTTAACTCCCTTAACCGTGTGGCTTGTCTTCCCTTCTTTTACCGAGAAGAAGGGTTCTCAGACCCACTTTGTGAAGGAGGAACCTCAGAAGGGTCAACCATGTATCTGTTGAAAGTAGAGAAACAAAAATTAAAACTAAATACAAAAATAGCAAGTTATGAAGCAAGAACAACAAGATATGAAACAAACTACTAGGTGTGAATATTAGCTATAAAAAACAGCAAGCAAGTTATGAACTATATTATCTGTTAGTGTTTCAATTACCTTATTAAAAAGAAATGACAACAAATTTCAATTACCTTACAAGTTAACACTTCATTACAATACAAAGGAAATCATTACCAAGAATGGCAAGCATTTTTAGGTTGATTAAACGTAAATTGATTATAATTCGATATAAAAAATGATAAATCCCATATTAGAAATAACAAAAGGAAACTCATCATGAGAATTAAGTACTCATAGGCTTAATTGCAAAACTTGTGAAGATCCATCCTATTGGACCAAGTTGTTTGTTTTAACTTAGCCTTAACCAAATTAGGTTGACTTGAATAAGAATCGACATTGAATCATATATCTCATGCCAGGTCCTCAAATATTCTAGCATTTTCCCTTAAGACCCTTATCAAGACAATAAAATTGGAACAAATGAGGATGACAATAAAATTGGACTCGTGTTATAAGACTATGCTCACTCATGTTTGTACTTTATCATTGGCGTACTCTCAATTAGATCAAGGTACACTTTCATTCTCCTATTATTACATTGTCAAACTCTCAACTTAAACATCATAGTATCTTTATAGATATCCACTTCTGCACACTATCATGAGCATCCATTGGAGAAGAGTAATATCACCATAAAAGAAGAAATAAATTCCATGGATTCAAAGTCTAACACAAATGACTTTTTGTGAACCTAACGTATCCTTACACAAATCCAAACGTTTCAGAGCATCTCTCATAATACTAAGATTTTTTTGGTTAGGTAAGTAGATCTAGGTGGCTCAAAATGCAACTACTAACTTTATAATAATCTGAGAACATATCAGGAATCAAGTGGCTCAAAATGCAGCTACTAACTTCACAATTTAAATACAAGCAAAAGCCACCTATAGGGGAACAAGATCACATTTCATCTATGTTCTAAAAGTATATCTCAGTGATAGTAGACACAAGATATCTTGTTTTGGTTTACTTACTGATTGATAAAATAATGATACAACTTGTCCAAAATTTGTAATCAACAAAATATTTGTCACTAAAACAGACTGCAAAGAAACCAATATTGTAAGTTCCAGAAATATACCTTAGCTTAGCGACGGCGATGGTGTAGATGACGGCGTGCTTCGCCCCTGTTTCAGACGACGGTGTGCTTAGGACAATGATGTGCTTCGCGTTCGTTCGAACGACGGCGTGCTTCGAGACAGCAAGGGCAGGGAGAGGAAGGGGGATGACAATGGAGATTTTAGAATTATGTTTAGAGACAACGGTCGCATCAGGTTTAAAGGAGGGAAAACAGATTTTACGTCGGTTGTTTGTAACAACCGACGTAGAAAGAACTTTTTACATCGGTTACTATACTTAACCGATGTAAAAACTCAAACTTTCTACATTGGTTGCTTTATAACCGATGTAGAAAGTCACTTTCTACATCGGTTATAAAGTAACCGATGTAGAAAGTTTAAACTTTATTTGCAAAAATACCACCATACTTTTCTACATCGGTTGTAATGTAACCGATGTAGAAAGTGTCAACTTTATTTACAAAAATACCACCGCCTACTTTTCTACATCGGTTGTAATGTAACCGATGTAAAAAGTGTCAACTTTATTTACGGATAACTGACATAAAATCCTGTTATAAAAGATAATTTTTCTACTAGTGAAAGGAAATTTTCTAAATGTTGATCAACTACATTTACATTCAATTCTAATGTTGTCTTTTTTACCCAAATAAATAGGAGGAATACAGAAAAGAGGTCTATAAAATAGTTCAAGGTTTGCTAAAGTTCAATTTTTTAACATTGTTTACCACACAATTCAATTAAGCTTTTGGGATATTACTATGGAGATAATGAAAGATGAATCCAACCGTTGTTGTAGAAGTTCATTCCCAACAGGAGCATAGAAAATTATGCTGCAAATGATGCTTGGTGCTGCTTAAGGATTACATTATGTACATGAGGGATTAAAAGTTCAAGTGCATCATATTGCTTAACTTAGGTGCATATTATTTTTTATATTTTTTTTTAATTATATAAAAATTATTTTAAGATTTTCTATATTAAAAAATATATCTTTAAATGATGATTTTAAATAATACAGTAATAATTTTAATTTTTATCAAATTTTTATTTATCAAAAAATATATGTTAAAACATGATGGTTTAAATAATATAATTATCAAAATTTAATCTATATTGTGTTCATTTAATATATTTTGTACAGGTTTATACAACCGTTATAAAATACTTATTGAAAAAGTCTATTTTTTTTAGTGTTAATCCATTTTCTTTTGTTATAATAGAGTTAAAGAAATATGTATCATAAAAATATAAATTTTTTTGTTAAAACTCATCTTCCTTGCAAGATTAAATATAACATGGACCTTAATTTAACTTGGCGGATGAAAAAAGTAAAATGTAAATCCAAAGCATATAATAATAATTTAGATGATATTATATATTATCAACACGATTAGATATTCAATTGCCTATGTTGGTTTATAATTTTTTTAATTGGAAAGTTGATTTATTGAGATTTCAAACCTTCAAATGTTATATTGGATGAAAAATTTCACTCTAAGCTCTCACATTTTAGTCTTAATAGAGAAGATCTAGCAGGTGATTAAACTCGTGTATCTATTGAGTAAATTGATGCAGGACAAAAAGTTCCACCTCAAACGCTCATATAACTTCCTCCATTGCTTGATCATGCAATTATTTTAAGTTGCAAGAACAAATCAATCAACCTAAGTCTAAGTTTATGAAGAGAAGTTCTAAGTTCAATTCAATATAACATCATGTGTAGTCAAGAAATAGACCTGATTTTTGCATTTTAGTTACTACCTAAAATTGAATTATTTTTCTTATAGTTACATTTTGTATTACTTTAAATTATTTTTTTGACTCCTTTCATTAGAAAAAAATTATGATGGATGTAAAACTTGTTAATGTATATATTAGAAATCTATATCTTTTAAATATTTATTTATATTATATTTATTATTATACAATAAAATATTTTAATCCTTAATAATATTAATATTCAATTATGTATATGTTTAATAATAGTACTATTTCGGATGTCATAAGCAAGTTACTACTGAACTTTTTACAAAAATAGCATTGAAATATAATATATTAAGATTAATGGGTAAATGGATGATGGTCAAACCTCTTGAATAGAAGATATGAGATATCAAATCTTTACACGGATACAAATTAAAAGTAATGATGCATCAGATTGATCCATCATGCATGAATCATTAAAAAATGTCGTAAAAGATTTTCAATGTGATAATGATATATATATATATATATATATATATATATATAATTTTTTTACATAAAGACATTATAATGACTATATAAAGAGTTATGTATTTTAACATTATTGAATTGTAATAAAATAATTAAAAAAATAAAATAAAATATTAAAAGAATCATGTAAAAGGATATAAATGTAAAAGGATATAAATGATGTAGATAAGATTTGTCCTTTATATATAATAGAAGTAATAGTTCTAATCCATTTGATAGAATAAGATTTCAAAATAATGGTCATGTTTAAAAAAGATAAATATAAAATATTTATTTCTAAAAACTTACTAGAATATTAAAAATATAAATTAAAATATATAATAATTACATAATTATGCCTTATATTGTTTTTATATAAATGGTTCTTTCATTCTTTTACACAAGCAAGCAGTGGTCACATGCTGTGGCTCCGTTCCATAAAAATTAGACTAACTTTGATTTTTTCATAAGAAATTATTGAATTGGAAGTCTTGACGCGGGTGTTAGAATTCGTCTAGGACATTTCTGGTTCAATGTACTACAAAGGGTGGTATCAATTCTTATACCAATGCAATCCGAAAGGTGCAGTTTGGGGACACAGTGTCAAGGGATTAACTCACTAGTGTAAATATAGCTTTTTATAACAGAATTTTACGTCGGTTATTTGTCAACCGAGGTAGAAAAAAGGCGGTGGCATTTTTGTAAATAAATTTGCCACTTTCTACATCTGTTGCTTTATAACCGATGTAGAAAAATAGGCGGTGGCATTTTTGTAAAAAAATTTAAACTTTCTACATCGGTTGCTTTATAACCGATGTAGAAAGTCACTTTCTACATCGGTTGATTTATAACCGATGTAAAAAGTAACTTTCTACATCGGTTATAAAGTAACCGATGTAGAAAGTAAGACTTTCTACATCGGTTGAGTAGTGTAACCGATGTAGAAAGTTCTTTTTACATCGGTTCTCTGAAACAACCGACGTAGAAAGTCTGTTTTCCCTCCTCTTTATCTGATGCGACCGTTGTCGTCCTCATAAGTTAAACACTCCATTTACGAGCTTCTGCCCTAACTCATCGCTGAGCCTCCACAAGTGTAAACCTAAGCACGCCGTCGTCGTCGTCGTCGTGAAGAGCCCCGTCGTCGTCGTCGCGAAGAGCCCCGTCGTTCTCTGAAACAACCGTCGTCGTCATCTACACCGGTATGTAGCATTCTGGCTCTCTGCTTAGGGTCTCTGTTCCTGTTTCTGCATTAGTGCTTAGCCTTAGGTTCTCTGTTTTGTTAAATCACTATGTTGCTTAGGTCTCTGTTGAATGCTTTGACAATGCATATGACGTTCAATCTGGTTGACGATTGGAGCGGAAATCTAGGTTCCCCATCCAATTAGAGTAGTAAATCCAAACCAAGCGTTGCCCTTGTAACCTGCATAATTTTACAAGATTACCTTAGTAGCATAGGGCCCGTCTTAGCCATGAAACATGAGAATGAATCTACTGATATGTTTTTGGAACACATCAGTTCATCTACTTACCTAGCAGAATAATTTGCAAAATAGAAAAGGGCACCTAGGATGCATAACCAGCCTCTTCTAAACTGATCTTGAAAACATCCAGTTCTGTAGTCACCATTGATGCTGCTTCCTGTAATTGCCACCACATGACCATTTAGTTTCATGCATTTTCGAGGATCACTATAATTAGTTCTATTACTATTGGAATTGTTGCTTTGGGACTAGGCGCAGAATTTGGTCATATATATCTCCATAGATTGATCTTGCTTGCTGGCCTTTATTTTCACTTCAAGCACTTGTCAAAAGTCATTGCAATTATCAACAAATTTTTCCCCTGACCATGCCACAGTAAGTTTGTTGGTCCCACTGTTGCGTTGAAGATAGCCACTGATTTGTAGATGAAATTTGGGAAGGTAACCCATAGAGCACAGGAGCAGTTAGATGGCGTTAAGAGGACGAAGTAGAGTTGCAATCGATACTGGTCTAGACATTCCAAAATGTGTGGCTCTGATATTGGGAGTGGTAGTTTGGTAAGGCCAAATTCTATGATCAGATTCACAATCGGAACTAAAATATATTCAAAGCTTAGGTCTCTGTTTCTTGTTTCTATTTCTGCATTAGTCTTAGTCTTTGCCTGTTACTTTGTATGAGGTAAATAGCCTTAGTCTTTGCTTGTTTAGGTCTCTGTTTCTGTTTCTGCATTAGTTGTTGTTAGCCTTAGCCTGTTTCTGTTTAGGTCTCTGTTTTGCCTGTTTCTGTTTTTCCTGTACCCTTAGCCTGTTTCTGTTTCTGTTTCTATTTCTGTTTGTGTTAAGGTTGAAATTTGCAATATAAATATGAATTGTATTTATTGTTTCTATTTAATAATTTTTTCATATTTGTTTTCTCTGCTTTTAACAGATACATGGCTGACCCTTCATAGGTTCCTCCTTCACAAAGTGGGTCTGAGAACCCTTCTTCTCGGCAAAAGAAGGGAAGACGAGCCACACGGTTAAGGGAGTTAACCCTTAGTCGGAGCGGTGAGCAGAGGATTCCCATAGAGTTTGATCAGGCCACTGGGAATCCATTAGGGCCAAACAAGACAAAGTTTAAGAGTTATGTGGCCCTCCTTGGACGAAGCAAGGCCAGTATTTTGAAGAAGGATTGGGATGATGTTGAGATGCGAGTCAAGGATCAAATTTGGGAGACTATCATGGTATTTAACTTTAAAGCTTTAAGTTTTTCCATAAATTTATCATTCACTAACCAATTACATCTTCTTTTATGTAGCTTACATATGACGTACCAAACACTAACTTCCTGAAGAGGAAGTGGCTTTCATTTGCTGGTGAGCGCTGGAGGGGCTTCAAGACACATCTCACCAGCAAATATATATATGGGTCACTCAAGGATGTGTCTCCTTGTGAGGAGTACCAGTTCCTTGATGAAGACACTTGGCAGAGATTTGTTGAGTCTCGAATGGATCCTGCATTCGTTGTATGTATCTTGCTAATATTTTATTTTTTTAATTGACTAATATAAGCAATATTATGATTAATTTATTTGCTTTCTTATAACAGGAGAAAAGAAAGAAGGCTCAACAAATTTCTGCTAAGAACTTTTACCCCCACAGATTATCTCGTGGGGGTTATGAATTGCTTTAGGAGAGGCTGATGGACCAGAAGTCGAAAGAACGTCAGCAATCATCTGAAGCAGACCCCTCTACACTTCTCTCTCCACCCTCTCCACCTTCACGCCATGAGAAATGGAAGAGGGCACGCCAAAAGGCAACTGGAGAGTACACATCAGAGCCTTCTCGCATTGTTGCTGAGAAGATTGTAAGTAATCACAAAATTTTGTAAATTTCCATTTTATTTATCTTCAAACATTTACATTACTGATAACGGTCATTTTTTGTTTTGTAGGATTCTTTGGTTGAACAAAGCTCACAAGGAGTCTTTGTTCCAACTGGCCGGGATGACATCTTAAGTACTGCTATTGGCCAACCGGAGCATCCAGGGCGTGTTCGTGCAGTTGGCAGAGGTGTTGGCCTTAGATAGTACTTTGGATTGTCTTCTAGACAGACATCCAGAGAAGGTTTGGTGTCTAGAGATGAGTTGGACGCCATGCGTGAAGACATGAGGCAAGCACTGCGGCAAGAACTTCGAGAAGAGCTCAGACAGGAGCTTAGGCAGGAGCTTAGGCAAGAGCTTAGGCAGGAGCTTGCATCTTTGGGACTTTCCCAAACACAGACACAGGGTCACCATCCATCACCTTCTCCTAGGCGCGTGAGCACAAAGGGAAGCTGTGCTCCGACGGAGGAACAACTACAGGGAGAAGAGGATGTGGATGCAGCGGCAGACGATTATGAGTTATATGTTGATGATCCATATCGTCTGGTAGCAATTGGGAAAGTCTACACCTTGGGTTCAACCATCCATCACCAGTAAATTGATGATGATCATGTTAGAGTGGTGGTTGAACGGGTTGAAGATGCAGATACTCCTGTTCCTGTCCCTACTCAGGAGGTTCATGTCGTGGGGCAAGCCCCCAACCATTTCATTATATGGCCGAGGAGACTTGTGCAGCGAGTTCAACCTCAGGTATTAGATAATTTTAGCCTATGTTACTAATTTTTTAATATATATATTGTGTGTGTCTATATATATATATTTCTTATTATTTTGTGAATTTATCGTAGGTTTATAAGGAAGATCGTGGGAAGAAGATTGATTTAAGTGCTAAAGCAGATCTTCCTGAGCCTTCTCCAAAGAAATATGAGGTTGATTTGCTCACACGTCTATTTGGTATCGCCATGAACTTGGGCGACCAAACTTTGCAAATAACAATGGAACCGGATATCATAGGGAAGCCCACACCTATCCCCTTCTACATTACTAAGAAGGATATATTGGAGTTGGTTGTGGGTAACGATCTCCTATGTGTAACAGTTCTACAATTATGGTTGATGTAAGTAAATTTCTAAACCTTACTTGAATTATTATTTCATTATCAAAAGCTAACATATGAAAATTATTCGCAATATTAGGTACCTGTATCGTATCTGCACTGAAAGAGGTAACTTACACCTATATGGATTCCTGGACCCAGTTCATATGCAGAAAACTGGGAACAAGCCAACTGAGATACAGGGATATCTTCAGAGGAGATTGCAGTCTGATAAAGTCTGTTACCTAGCCCCCTACTTTCAATCGTAAGTCAATACTTAATTGCTTTATTTCATGAATTCAATTAAATTCCTAATTTTTGTTCATTGTCATCTTTATTTTGTAGGGCCCATTGGCAATTAATCATTATTTGTCCCAAGCGGAATTTAGTTGTATTTCTATGCTCTGCTTGGCAAAAACCAAAGAAAGACATAAAGGACATTATAGATTTGTAAGTTTTTATGATTTTGGTATTTATATTCATATAACTTGTTATTGTCAAAGGTATTCATTTGCTTTTTATTTTACTGTAGAGCAATGAATGCTCGACTTCGGTTAAAAGGGACACATCCATCAAATATTAAAAAGCCTGTATGGATCATTCCAAAGGTAAGTACTTTATTAAAAGTTATTCAATTATTTTATATTCTTTTATCAACATCTCTAATTATATTTCATACTCTTTTTATTTTTTGAAGTGTCCAAGACAACCCGGAGGAACCGAGTGTGGATATTATGTGATGAGACATATGTTTCTCATTGTCTCGGCTTCTATTGTTAACTCTTGGCACCAGGTAATTACAATTGTCTTCAATTAATTATTTAATTTTAATGCATAACATGATATGTTCACTAATTTTAATCAAAAACAACTTGTAGATATTTGACAATCCTCAACCTCTGTTAGATGAAGAAATTGATGATATCAGGAGACGTTGGGGGGAATTTCTGATTGAGGTTGCCAATTTGGGTTGAATTCATGGGATTTTTAGATTTTTAGTTTGTTTTTATTATATTTTATGATAAACATTGATGTATTTACTTTAATTATATAGACTCTGTAATTTCTGTATTGTCTGCCTGGTATTCTGTTTATATACACAGGTATTGTGAATAAACAATATGGCAATTTCCTTAAACGAAAATAATATTTAAAAAAAAATATAAACTTTCTACCTCGGTTGTGACCATAACTGATGTAAAAAGTTACTTTCTACATCGGTTGTGACCACAACCGATGTAAAAAGTCAGACTTTCTACATCGGTTGTCGTCTAACCGATGTAGAAAGTTCATTTTTTACATCGGTTAAAACTTCAACCGATGTAGAAAGTTGACTTTCTACATCGGTTATGGTCACAACCGATGTAGAAAGTATGACTTTCTACATCGGTTGATGTTTTAACCGATGTAGAAAGTGTATTTTCTACATCGGTTGTGGAACCGATGTAGAAAGTCTAAGTTTCTATATCGCCCGCTTCAATACCGCATTTATAACCGATGTAAAAAGTCCATAACAACCGATGTAAAAAGCTTATTTTCCACTAGTGACTTCTTTTGTGTCTCTTCTCTTACTAGGCCACTGGAGCAAAAACTTTAAGCGCCTTGGAGCATTATTGACAAAATTAGACTTGCTGTTACATAGGGAATTAGTCGACTCATAATTGTTTATTTCACTTGACCATGAATTTGGCTCTACATTTTCCTAATCATAATATGCATCATATGAATTTTCAATACCTGTGTACAATAATATCTAAGCATATGATATTGTAAATGATAATAAGTGCATTTCTTGCTATATAATCCTCACAATTAGAGCTCAATTTACTTGTCTAGTCTACGGAAACCAGGGCTTTACAAACCAACCACAACCATTTGAAGAAAAGTATCTTCATAGCGATTAGTTAACATTGTTAACGAGGAAGATGCTTGAATCAGAATCTCTGCCACAGGTAAGTAACCTCTGTAAGAAGCCACATGTAATGCTATATTTCCTTGACCATCAGTTGAGTTGATAATATCATATGATGATGATGTTGATATAATTAGATTTTTCACTACACTGCATCATTAGAATAATGATTTAGTGAAGGTTAGTTTATTAAGCCAAATCATAAGTTTGGGCATAGTGAACATCTATACAATACGTCACCTAATTTTTAAGTAAAATATTTAACATTTATAAACTTTTGGCTTGAGTCCATGTACACAAGATTTAGTTATAACATGGCTTGTATTCATATACATTGTACCAATTCATGAAGTGAACACCACACGTTGCACTCTTGTTTTTGCAGCGCTATGATCACACACATTCTTTGTTCCATTTCACTGCTGCCATTTCTTCCTTACTCCAATCAATGATTCATCTCAGTTACTTTTTATATAGTCAATTTTGTATAGAATCAAAATTATACTATATAGAGAAATCATTTTTTTTTTGGGTGAAATGGTGGGCTCGATGTTCCTGAGTCTAATGCAATTTGTTGATGTGTTCATTAGTTAAAAAGCACACACAAAAAAAAAAAAAAACAAAAACAAATGTTTGGTGGTTGGGAAGTGGGATGTATAACACTCCTAAATTGTAGTACTAGGATTTATGAAAAATCCACAGAAAGTTCTAATGCAGTTGCCAAATGCTCCAATCCTAAGTGGCCAGGTGAATGCCGATAAATGTCTCAACCCACAATACATTTTGTTTGGGTAATGTTTTCTTCATTGTCTACATTGAGTCTAGAATTAGGAAAACAAAAACTTCAAAAATGTGATGAATAATATGATAGTTTTTTGAAAATATAAAATATATATATAAGAAGAAGTTGGTACTTAAAAATTAAAATCTTCTTTAATTATGGAAATTACTTGGCAACCTTACCTCTAACACATAATAAATTTGAGCCATCCATTACACACCACCTTAAAAATTATGGTAATTTTTAATTTCATTGTTTTCTATTATTTTCCAGTTACGTTCCGAAATTATAATGTTGAAGGTGATTATTATCTTTAATTATAATATGATTAGAAGTTTGAGACTTTGAATTGTTAATTTAATCTTTTATATTTGCAATGTCTAATAAAATATTAGTTCTGAATAAATCATTAATTATGTTGAATATATGTGATCTGAATGTTCAATGTGGAAAGTACCTGAATAAAATTTAAATCATTTTACTTGAGTATTTAGTTAGAAGTTATCTTAACTTTACATTTTTTTAGTTGTAGCTACATCTTCTGCAGTGTGTCCGTTCTGTTATTTATCTTTAGTTTCGAGGTATTGGGCTTAAACTTGTCTACAATAATACATAAGCAACAAAAAAATTCTCAGATTTAACAAGTATTCCTGAAAATGAGTTTTTTATTCGAGTCTATGACTAGGCAACTTCTATGGGTTTATTGTTTCCGCCAGTAACTTTGCTTATGATGCATATGCTGATTTTACTTAATGCCTATTGTATAAATGATGTTTCTTTTGGTACATATATAAAGGATGATTTTGATAATGCCATGGTAATATTTTTTTAATTGCTCGTAGTTTAGTACACTAGATTGCAATCTCATTATGTTCTAATGGAAGTTTCGTGTTTGAGATTATATTTAAAAAAAAATATTCTTAAATTCTATCTAAATATAAAAAGTAATTTATTTAAAATAATGAATGTAATAGTTTTTATGTTTATGAACTTTGATGTGTAATATTTATTTTTTATGTATATTTTAAAATATAATAATAGTTAAAGTTATCATAATTTTTTTATTTTTTATTTTATTTACTATATCAATTATCATTTTAATTGATAAAAAAATAAATTTTTTTATATTGGTTAGATGATATAAATAATACAAAAATTTCATTTTTTAAATCAATTAAACTTAGAATCAATGCAAAAGTAATTACTTTTTATACCGATTGTTTTTATATTATTAATAGAATCGATCTAAACAATCTAAAATAATTGATGTAAAATATTTTTTTGTACTGGTGTATAATTCTTAGGGTGATTTCACCAATAGTGAAAGACCTATATCTTTCATGATTAAATAGAGTTAAAAAAAAAAGTCCAAACTTTAAAAAACTTTGGTATTTTTCACTTAATCTAGCAATCTAAATACAATCTTACCTAAAACCTAGTGCTGCTTAGTAGTTCTTTTTTCTTTTAGGATAGATTCACTAACATTTTTTGCATATCCTATGATATGATAGTTCACATTCTTTTTAATGCGGTTATCATTACTAGTCTTCAATCTTATCTTTCGTCTTGGGTTAAGTCTAAACATTTTAGTGTACTTCTAAATTTATCTAAAATAACTTAGCAATCATTAATTTTATAAAATAACTTAAAAAAGGATCAAGTTTATGATAAAGAATATATAGATTTTTTTTTTATATTGATTTTCTACTTTCATCTTCTATTGTTAATCTATTTATATGTCAAAGTCAATGTTTCCAATTGGCATAACTTTTTCATGAGGGAATTTTAATGTTCTTCAACAAATTATTTCTAGAAAATTTACATGATTGTTTCTTAGAAGTAATTGAAGATCTTCTTTCAATTGAAAAATCTCTAAACAATATAGGAGGTTAAGGACCTTTTTGCTTACTCTAACTTTGACATTCTAGAAAACCAACTCATTAGCAATACTACATCCAAAATTCCTTGAAACATTTAGGGTTTCAAACTTCCTATCCTTAATAGCCTAGTTTTAACAAATTCCTTTGACACATTTTTTTCACTTCTTACTTTTCTTTTTTAAAGAAAAAAACATAATCTCTAATTGGTCACTTTTGCCTTCCTCATACATGAACTAGGACAGTTCAATAGATCCTTTCCCTGTGACACCCTAAGGAAATAAGTGAAATCATTGAGATGTGAAAACAATTCTTAAATTCACAAATTCTATTTTTAATCTTCAACGAAAAATTATTAAGACTTATTTCTTATCAACCCAAGATGGTGGTGGGACAATTTGTCACAATATCCATGTTTAAAAAATTAGAACATGTGTTATTTGAAGAGAGTGTTTTGGCGTGCAAAATGTGAATGTAAAACTCTTTTCCAAGTTTCACTTGCGGGCAAGTATACCTGTCCATGTAGAAAGGAAATATTTAGGACTTTCAGTATTGATCTCACAGAAACTATGTCGATATTCTATAAGAGAAGTTTAAATCTCAACTTTTGACCTCACCAAAAGAATATTTTTGTGTGTGATTATCATAAATGAAAAAAAAAGTTTGAGGATATTCAAAAGAAAGAAAATAAGAACATGAATGCAAGTTATAGATTGACATGGAACTTTGAATCTTTTGTAACTTTACTTACTTTTGCCCCCAATTTTTCCTCTAAGAATGAATTCGAGCGACAATTTCTAACCACCTACTCTAGTAATATTACTATCTAATGATCATGCAATGGTAATAATATTTCTCCTAAATACCACCTCTACTGATAATGCAAAGCATATAAGTAAGAAAAGCATTAAACATAGGAGGTTGTTAGATACTGTTAGGTAATTAAGTAGTTAGAAACCAAGGATTTTGATTGACCTTCCAAAATCCTTAGATTCAGTTACCTTATAGTTTTGTCAAGCACATTATAGATCAACAAGATTAGCTACCTCCAATTAATAAGTTAAACATAATAAAACAACACAATTGTATAATAAAATAACATTGTTCACACTGTAATGGCACATAATTATTCTTGGGGAAAAAATAAGGTTCAAGCAATTACATCATAAGATTCATAAAAATCCTATGAATTGGGGATTAGTTACAAATGATAAAATTTAATAAAAAAATTATCCATAACTTAATCCTAAGATAATAAATACAAAACCAAAATGCCAACAAGGTCAACAAGTAATTTTGCAACTTGCACCGTGAAGGGATTCTTTCCACCAAGATCCTACGGGAGGATGCTAAAGGATGAACCATGAATAGAGGGGATAGAAAGTGGAAAATGAAGGGAAATATCTTTGAAATAATGAGAGGCATATCCCGTAGAGAATCAATTGTGTTGCCTTTGTGACCTAGAGTTATGTGTAGTATGGTGTGTGATGAATCATCCCTTTTATAGACATGGATTAGGGCTTAAGATGTTGTGGACTAAGTTAACCTAACTATTTTCTCAGCCATCATGGTCGCTCTAGGTCATCTGCAACACTATTAGGGTTGATTGGTATTTTCTTTACGTCACTAAGGCTGATGTGGCTCTTTTCTAGAACTTCCTAGTCTTGGCATGACTATGTTGGAACCTTGGTCTGTTGTGAGGATCTATTGAGGGGAATTTTATTCTTTTGTTTCTCTCTTGTCTTTTATGCCTTCCCTCCCCCCTCTTTCTAACATAAAATTTTCATATTTTCTTATTCTCTGTTTACTTGATCATTTATATAAAAACAAGGAAAGCCAGGAAGAATTACTAGTTAATAATAATGAATTGTACAATAATTGTGCTTAAATTCTCATAGATAAATTGATAAAATGACAGTTTATCAAGTGTCAAGATAAAAAATCTAAAAAATTTAACTGAATCATTTTATTTTGAGAATAATTTATGGTGTGAACAAACATATATATGAAGTAATTTTAAAGCAAGATGAAAATCATAGAGACTTTTTTTATTGATCCTCTTAAGACTAATTTTGAGAATTTTATTCAGTATTTCCCGTTTTGCTGAATTATAAATTTGGTTGGCATAAAAGGTGATAACTCTTAAGAATTTACTCTTTTTATGTCAAAATTAATTTTAAATGAATGTTAACCTCTCCAAAAACAAGTAACTTGCTCAAAATTAAGCTTAAAAAACTAATCGCATCACGAAAAATTTGACATATCATAGGTTAAGATCCTTTATACCGTTCCACTAGGTATATTTTAAAATATTTTAAAAACTTAATTAAAAGATTGATTTCACATAAATCAACCATCATATTATCTTTTTCATCCAAAAGAACTTAGCTTTTCAAAGATCCTAAGTAAGCATGGCAAATACCTATACCCATGGGTACTAGCCTCGTCCCATCCCAATTTTGACTGGGAAAACAGTAGTAGACAAAAGTTGGAGATGAGTTTAGGTAAAACTCAATATTTTAGGTAAGGAAGTGGGTAGGTATGAAAATATTGATACCTACCACGCCCTTGGTTAAGCTAACCCTATGTAATTAACTTGAAAAAAATATCCTTATTATCTAGAACATTTCATAAAATTGGTTAGGATAAAAGAGTAATAATTATATATTATAAAAAATATATAATAATCTAATATAATTTGATATAACTAAAATAAAAATATAAAAATAGGGATGGATGGGTGCATGATGGGTTTCCCTGACCCTGATCAAGGATGGGGATGAGGTTTAATTTTTCAACTTTAGTAAGGATGAGGAGTTAGGAAAGAGGATGAGAGACATGAAATCCAACATCAACCTAGACCAAGAAAACTAGAAAAGAGATGAAACCTCTTCAAAGAAAACAAGGTCTTCTTGAAAATGGTCTACCTCACGTTGAGCTTATGTGAATTATTTTCATAAGATTAAAATTAATTTTAATATTGTAATATTTATAATTATGTGATGTTTCCTTATTATATTAGTAAAAAAAATCTTGAGATTCTAAACTCTCTTGAAAAATCTTATAAAGAAAAAAAAAACTGGTAAAAAATAGACAATTGTATTCAATTATATTATTATAATACATGGAATTTTTTTTGAGCAAATAAAGATTTATTTAGATGGAGTACAATGGGTACTCTAGCAATTTACATATTGGCTATCTGGGACAACATCTATTTATACATGTCACAAGATTAATATACCATTCAATAAAAGATACCTCAAATCTATGATTCAATCTATTATTAAAATAATACTAAGAGAAAGCTTTAATGCTATTAATATCCCCAAGAGGTTCCAAGCTTCGTTTGCAAAATTGATTACTTTCTACATGATTCATATGAACGATATCACTATATGCAAAATTCTTATTTGAATTCATTTTTTTTCCTCTTGTCACAAAATATAGCACAAAACATCTTGTTTAATCCTACTATATTCCCTAGCCTCTCTTCCTCACTCTTGATGTGCAAAAAGTGTATGCCAAATTTTATCTACAAACAAGTATACCTGTTAGTATATAAATTGGATATTTAGACTCCCAATGTCGACCTCACATGGACTATATTAAGAGTCCTTAAAAGAGGTTTGAATCCTAACTTTTGAATTCACCAAAAAATGATTGTATTGTAGCGTATAGAAATAAAAGTACAAATGCATGAATAAAAATAGAAAGAAAAGAAAATAAGTATGAGTTTATGGATAGACATGACATATTGAATTCCTTTATGACTGTCTATTTTTATCCTTAAATTTTTCTATGAATGATTGAAATGTTAATTTCTAACCATATGTTCTAATACTAATACTATCTAATGATCATGTAATAGTAATATTTTTCCTTTAAGTATGACTCCTAATAATCATGCAATGTATATACATAAGAGAAATATGAAGTGTATTCAGATTTGTTAAGTTAATAATTAGTTAGAAGCCTATGATTTCAATTAATCCTCCAAAACTCTTAGACCTAGTTTACCTTATAGTTCCACTGAGTGAGAAATGGTAAAATCGTCTACACCCCAACCAACTTAGAAATCAATAAAAATGATAAATTTCCATCAATTAATTAAGCAAAAAAAAAAGTAAATACAATAATCCATAATTATAATTCTAAGGTAGGAATACAAGACCTTAGTGTCAACGAGGCTGGCAAAGAAGCTCTACAACTTGCATTATGAAGGGATCCTACCTTCAAGTTCTACGGGAGAAGGTTAGAAAAATAAATAGAAATTGGAATAAGAAAAATGAAAAATGAAATGGAAATAAGTGTATTAAGGTATATCAAAGCATATGAGACAGGTTTTTTTTCTAAGGTGTAACCTTCCTTTTTATAGGCATAAGTTTGGGCTTACTCTATTGTGAACCAGGCTATCCTAACTCACCTTTTTAAGCCATTAAGGTTGTTTTGAATCATCCACCATGTTGCCAAGGTTTATTCATATTAATTTCTACATCATCCAAGTTTAGCACAACTATGCTTAGGTATGCATTGCTGTGTTGGAAAATTTCAACTATTATGAGGGAATGCTTGAATGCAACATAACTATGATGGCTCCTTCTAAGGATATTTTTGTCCATCCAATGATCTTTAGTCTTTCTATGTAATTTTTTCCTTCCTTGTAAGGATATTTTTGTCCATCCAATTATCCTTTGCTTACAATTGTGGATTTTAGAGTCTAAGATTGACCCTTTTAACATGAGTGGGACCAAGGTACTAGTTCATTCCCTATGTATCACTTTTCTCCCCAGTCTACCCCCTTTACACCCTTGTAATTTAGAGCCACGGGATTCTGGGACTTTAGAAGAGTAATATTATGGCCTTGCCCCTCTTGTGGACTCTTGATCCATGCTCACTATAGTTTTATCACCTTTAAGGAACTTAGTTACCACTATCTGATTATAAGTATTATTAAAGAGTACATGTTTTAGAGATTTGGTCTAAGGTGGGTTAATCCTTTGTTGGGCTCTCCCTTGATTGGCACTATCAATGTCTAGGCCATCTTTCCCATGGCCCATTTAATCCTTCTTTTGGCCCAATTTTCGGTCATCATGGTTACACGTTGCATATCTTGTATTGTTTTTCCGTTGACTCCCTTCAAGTTGGTTACTCTCGTTCTTTTCTTCTTTGTATTTCTAGTACCATTCTAAACCCACCTTATCCACATCTGCTGCATTCATATTTTCCATAAGCTTTGCTTCTGCCACTGAGTAGTTATTGCTCCCCTCTTACAAGTCATCATTGCCAAAATGTCCATCATAGTCTTTTTCTAAGGTCGCTATTAAGCCTTCGTCACATTGACATTTTTCATATAGAACCTATAAATGAGAATTGTAGGTTTCAACCACTGCAAATGGTTCTTCCATGATGCAAACTTGAACTTGTACACCATTGACTAGTATTGGTAAAAATTATGGTAAGTGTACCATGCCATTTCAAGAGTAAATGCTGAGAGAGTATCGTTTGTATAAGAACTTGGTTCAAGTATTGATTTTCCAAGATTAAGTGTTTCCCAAAATAATATCAAAGTTATGGTTATGATAACTTCTTATGAGAAAACATAACTTAAACTTGCAATCCCTCCCAAGATTAAGTATTTCACTATATGCTCAAGTATTTAAGATGAGTGTTTCTCTCAATGTTACCAAACCAAGATCCCACTACCATAGGATTGTCCATATTCTCTATTTCCTCCACTTATTCTCATTGAGGTATTATTATGAGTAATAACATGTCTTGGGTAAAGCTTAATATAATATTTGAATGCTAGCTTATAAGAGTCAAAGAAACTAAGTAAAGATTGGAGAATGAGTTCATTTATAAGTATAAAATGTGATACCAACCAAATCCTAATGATAACTTATTTCACTTTTACTTAAATGTTTCCTTGACAAATTCATTGTGCTAGAAATTTTTATTTTTTAACTTCTTCCTTTTTCTTATATTTTTCTTTTTCTTTCTTTCTTTTTGTTGTCAACAATTTTTTGTTGTAATCAATTTTTTTTGTAAGCATTACTTTTTTTCTTTTTTTTATTCTTTTTATTTTTGAAAATTTTAACCAATTGATACCTTAACCCACTACAATCCATTTAACAATTTACAATTAACACCCACCTTTAAATTTAATGATGTTGTTTGTTCTGAAGTAATCCCAAACTTATGCAAGAACTCATGCTCTTATGAAACCAATATTTTTCTAGTTTTTTTTGGCTAGATAAATTCATGGTTTTTCACCTTTAAACTTGTAATGACCTAATTAAAAACAACAGAGAAATATAAAGCTCAAGGGGCTCAACAAGGGGTAATGATGTAGGTAAGTCATTTGGTCAAGTAAATGTATAACAAAGAAATGTCTCAATCATATTTATGCGTGCATGTGACATTTGATCTCAATTAAGAAACAAGTCAAGTTCTAGAGTAAAACCTTAATTTGTGACCAAGCACAAAAATATATATAAATTGATGAAGGCCCAAACTTTCACAGCCAATGGATAACAAGCCAAAATCATGTCACTCATAATATTCATCATTACCAACCACAACAAAACAATGATGAAATTTTCATCCAACCATACCACAATGTGAATCAAACAAATGAGCCAATCTACCTAATGCTCATTTTACTCATGTATTAAAGAATAAAATTGTGTTAAGAATAATTCTCATTAGATGAAGAATGAGAAAAGAACAACATTGTGTGATGATCACAATGTAAAGAAAAAAAGGAAAAATTCAAAATAAATGGGTAAAGAAACCCTTGAAAATATGTTCGTTCTGCAAGGTGAAGGTGTGCATGAGTGTTGTTATGACCTTGTGAATGAAGATGGTTCTCGATGTGAAGTTGAGTTCTACATACAAAAGATTGAGTCAATAAATTAGACAAAACACAACAGTTAAAATACCTAACAAAATAACTAGCATTGTAATCAAACACACTATAACATGCTAAGTAAACTATTACAAACCATAAGTTTAAATATATCATAAATACGATAATAATAACAAGAAAGAAACAACTAAGACTAATTTCCAAACAAATGGAACATCTTATAACAACAAACTAAACACATTATAGATGTGCTTTTACTTGAATCTTTCCATCATTCATTATCTTCATCTTTATCCATGTTATCGTTTCGTGATGTTATAGAATTAGTTGGCTTCATCAAAGTCAATCCATTTCAGAATCTGTTCTTTAGTTTGAGAGAGATCATCTTTGTCCAAACCAACATGGTGCCCTATGTTTCTTAATAAATGTTGATTCATCCTTGTTGCAATATATATGTTGATTCATCTTTGCAAAAACAACGTTGAATATCTCTAGTTATGAAGTGAGGGTAGCATGTGTAGCACTTTGCTTTACTAAGATCTCTCTTTACTCATCAAACATTTGATAAATTCTAGGGGGAATTGTTAGATTGGCTTCCCTACATGGTGGTGGCTCGTAATCTATTAGAATATGCCTCTCAATATAGGTGTTATTAAGTGTTGACTGAGCTAGAATCTTGGTACATCAAGAAATAATTACCCGTTGTGATTGACAAAGTGTAATAATAAGAGTAGGATACCTCCAAGGAAGCATCCAGTATACTTATTATATGTTCTATTTTTTAATTTCAATTACCCCTTTCTTCTTAATGATCCAAACCAAGATAGCATTATTTTTTGCCAAGTCATTTGAGTGAAGTAAAGGTTACAAATTAGATTGCATAAAAATGTACCAAATATTGGCCATTAATAATAAATCAGCTTTGTGAAGAGAGTTTCCATCATTCATATTATTTTTCCTCTCATCCTATTTGACACCTAGGACACACAACACTCAGAGTATGTCTTCTTTGTCTACATAACGCTCTTTCCATTTGTGTCTAAATCTTGGTGCATATGTTTCTAGAATAGCATTGATATCCCTTGGTGTAAATGAAATATTCTGGCCTTGTACAAATGATATGAAATTTTTTTCTCCTTTAATTAACACCACATTAGGATAGAACTCTTTGGTTATTTCTTCATATAGTTCTTTTGAAAAATTACACAACTTGGCCCAATCTCTTTTTATAATCTTATCAGAAACTTTAGGAATTTCCCTTCTAGTAAAATCAATTTCCTTTTGTAAACACTCAATTATGTCCGAGGCCCCCAATCATTAAAATTAACCAAAAATTAAGTTAATTAAAAATTTGAAAAGATGTAAAACAGAAAACAGAAAGAACAGAAAGCAAAAAATAAAAAATAATAAAAATAAAAGGGAAATTAAAGAATAAGTAAAAATGATAAATAAATAGAAAAAAAATAAAGATAAAAAACGAAAAAGGTAAAAAAAATGAAAATTGAAAAAAAGAAAAAGCTGAAAAATCAAAATAGGGAACAAAAATTTTGAAATCAAAGGGGGTTGGCTTTTGGCTCCTAGAAAGGGGTGGCTTTTGGCCCTTTGAAAGGACTTGGCCCTTGCTAAGAGAGAGGAAGCTGGCTTTTGGCTCTTTGAAAGAGCTTCACCCCTTGCCAAGAAGGGATGTGTCTATATATACCTACAAACAAGAAATTAAGGGGGTTTTTCTCATTTTTGCAAATTCTTGGGAGGAGGAGAACTTGGAGTCTTAGAAGGGGATTTTCAGAACCTTTGAGGGGAGGACCTAGGAGACTCTCTGGACTTCAATTCAGCCCTTGGCCTCCATAGAATCAGCTCTTCATCACCTTCCAATGGAGGTTAGGTCCGAATTTTATCCCTCTTAAGTTTCTTGCTTCTTCTCGGATTTCCGAGTTCATTCTCGTGTCTGTTTTCGTTTTAATTTTTAATCGGTCAAATGATCTCCGATTTTGGTGATTTTTGTTGCGTTTTTTTCTTCTTTCTCTCTAGTTTCTGCAATGATATTATTTGTCCACTTTGGATCTGAAATGAAATTTTTATCACTTGATTACCGAAGCATGTTCATCCTGGTGCGCGAATTGACCTAGCTTGTTTGATTTGTGCATATCTTGCTCATTTCTGATTGGATTGATGTCAAACTTGTTTTGTTTCATTCTTATGATCCATATCTTTCAATTGATAGGTTTTTATTTTTGAGATCTACCAAAAATATTTTCTAAAAATTCTGAGATTCGAATTCAAATTTTGGCGCCAAAAACCTGTGTGTTCTTGAGGTTCATTTTCTTGTCTGTTTTCGTTTTAATTTTTAATCGGTCAAATGATCTCCGATTTTGGTGATTTTTCTTGAGTTTTCTTTTTATTTTTCTCTAGTTTCTGGAATGATATTATGTGTCCAATTTAGATCTGAAATGAAATTTTTATCACTTGATTACCGAAGCATGTTCATCTTAGTGCGCGAATTGACCTAGCTTGTTTGATTTGTGCATATCCTGCTCATTTCTGATTGGATTGATGTCAAACTTGTTTTTTTTGATTTCTATGATGCACATCTTTCAATTGATCAGTTTTTATTTTTCATATCTACCAAAAATATTTTCTAGAAATTCTGAGATTTGAATTCAAATTTTGGAGCCAAAAACTTGTGTGTTCTTGAGGTTGATTTTCATCTCTGTTTTTCGTTTTTGTTTTTAGTCAATCAAATGATCTCCGATTTTGATGATTTTTGTTGCATTTTCTTTTTCTTTCTCTCTAGTTTCCAGAATGATATTATTTATCTAATTTGGACTTGAAATGGAATTTCTATCACTTGATTACTGAAGCATGTTCGCAATTCCTTTCCTTAACTTCAAATCAAGTCAAGTTTATGTTAAATCAAGTCTAATTCAAGCCCAATTCTTTTAATCTCGATCCAATTTTCCTTCACTTGGGTCAAGCTCACTTCTTTTTATTTAATTCTAAATCATTTCTTTAAAGTTGGATTTTGCTTAATTTGGATCAAGCCTAATTCTTTTCTTTAATCAATTCTTTGGGTCAAGCCCGATCTTTTTCCTTTTCTTGAAATCAAATTCAATTTTGCCATGGGTCCAGCCCAAGCCCCTCTTTTCACTTAAACTCAATTATTTTCTTCCATTTTCTTTTAATTTGGGTCAAGCCCAATTTTGGTTCTGTAACTATTAAATTAAATCCAATCGTTTTTTTTTGAAACATTATCTTCACTAACTCTGTAAAAACATCTGTTTTCAAAACATCTGTTTTAATTTTCTAAAATGTGTGCAATCAGATTTTAACACGAACATGCAGCCTTCCCTGCTGTTCTGTGTTTTAATTCGTGCGGATTCAAATGCGGCTTACGACGATTTGAATTTTGCAAGCACGCAATTTTAGAAAATCATTGTTCACTAACTTTACTAAAAAAATGTTTATTTCAAAATATCTGTTTTAATTTTCTAAAATGTGTGCAAGCGGATTTTAACACGAACAGGCAGCCTTCTCTGCTGTTCTGTGTTTTAATACGTGCGGATTCAAATGCGGCTTACGACGATTTGAATTTTGCAGGCACACAATTTTAGAAAATCACTGTTTACTAACTCCACTAAAAAATGTATTTCAAAATATCTGTTTTAAAATGTGTGCAAGCGGATTTTAACACGAACAGACAGCCTTCTCTGCTGTTCTGTGTTTCAATTCGTGTGGATTCCAAATACGGCTTACGACGATTTGGATTTTGCAAGCATAAATTTTAGAAAATCTCTATTTACTAACTCTGTTAGAAAACGTCTATTTCAAATATCTATTTTAAATCTCTAAGATTCGTACAACGGATTCTAATACGAACAGGCAACCTTCTTTGCTGTTCCGCGTTATAATTCGTGCAAACTCACTCACGGCCTACGACGGTTTGGGTTATGCAAGTACGCAATTTTAGTCTATTCAAAAATCAATCGTATCCTCAAATCACCCCTCTGCTTCTTCAAAAGATCAAGTCTCTTAAAACCAGAACTACGTAAGCCTTGAATTTTCCATTGCACCGGGGAATACGTAGGAGCAGGATCAAGTCCTGTCAGGCTAACCTCCATCAACCTATTTATTTTCAAATTAATTAAGGGATCAAACTATTTTCAAATAATCACACACTCAGTTTAAGGGTACAGTTCCTTAGAACAGGCGAGTGGGGTGCCTAACACCTTCCCTACTCGTAACCGACTCCCGAACTTCGAATCTCATCCTTGAGTCAGGGTTTTTCCAAATATTTTTCCCTTAAACAAAAATTTGGTGGCGACTCCACAAACAAATCAATCAAATGATTTTCAAATTTTAGCGAGTTCGTCGTCTCGTCGTAATTACGGTTGCGACAGATGGCGACTCCACTGGGGACTTTTAGAGAGTCAAACCCTGTTTCAAATTGAGTGTATAAATTCATGTTGATCCCTTTTCTATTTATTCACATGTTGTTATTTATTTCTTATATTCATGATAATTCAAGTTTGTATGTCTCTCACCTTAGGGTAGAAGACATATATCTATTGTGTTTCAAATTGCAGGTTATTCTATACATTCTAGTCCTACATGCATAACATGAGTGGGGCCCTACACCCGGGTCCGAGTGAAAACCTAGGACTAGAGGGGTTTAGTGGTGTCACTTGGGATGCACGTCCCGTTTGACTATCACGAAAACTCCAACTAGAATGCGTCTTTTTCTTAGTGCCCTGCAACTGGTAGCCTTCTCTACGGTTGTAGCAAGCACTAGGAATTAGAACTTGGCTCTAGTGACCATCATAACCTCCAGGATTACAAACTACCCTGTGTGAGAAGCATATATTAGAAAGACCTTAGATCTATGACAATCACCTCACATATGACACAAAAAAAAAGGGGGCAAAAACATATTTATTTTGGGAAAAAAACACAAAATATTAAGATTTGAAATTGATTTAGATTAGAAAAAAAAAACCAAAGAAAATTGGAAACTAAAAAGGAAGAAAATAAATAGATTTGACAAATGAAATCAAAAAATTAAAGAAAATTCAAAAAATAATTTCTTATACTAATAAGTGAAACTGGGGCAAATTTTTGCCTAAACCAATTCAAATTAAGATTTTGGAACATAAACATATACAAATCCAAAAGTAGAGGAGAGTTAGAACATTTGAAAAAGAAATAGAAAAATTAAATTACTAAAATAAACAGATTATGAAAAATCCAAAAAAAAAGAAGAAAAAGGAAATTGAAAACAAAAAATGCTTTTAGGTTTGAAAGAAAACTAGGGAAATTCTAGCAAAACCAAAAGATTTTTTGTTTTAGCAAAACTAAAAAGTACCAAAATTACTAAGAATCCAAAAAGAAGCCAAAATAAATAAAGATCATTCAAAATGATCAACTTTCAAACCTCTAATTATTTGTGCATCCAACATTGCATTCATCCATTTGTTAAATAAGTTTATCATCGATTTTGAAAATTATCCCCACCTCCCTCATTTTAATATTCACTGAAGCATTAACATTTTTATCATTCATTGATTTTGGCATTCACATTGTTTCTCAAAAATTAATTTTTAATTTAATAGAAAGATTAAAAATTGAAGACAGACAACTTTCTTAGCATCCTTATAGAACCCGTTCCAAATCAAGAATCATGGATGAGTTGGAGAGACAAAAACGAGGAACTGAAAAATGAGGTCAAATCTCTAAAGGAACAGATGGCCAAGCTGATGGAGGCCATCCAATCATCCAAACAAAAAGAGGCAAGGGAATCTCTACCGGGAGAACCAAATGACCCGTCATATCCTCCTGGGTTCACTCCACAAAACCCTTCAGCATTAACCATGCCTCCACCAACCGAAGGGGTTTATTATGGGTTTCCTCACCACCATACACATACACTACCCCAAACACAAGCTCAAACACAAACCAAAACACATAACCTACCGCCAAACACCATTTCACAAGCATACCAAACGGCTGTTCGGGGAACGAATCCTATGTTCACCCAAGGGCCTCACCCTATGTACATACCATTTTCTCAAGCTCACCATATGCTAAAGGAACACCCAAGCCATCCTTCAAATGAGGATACTAAAAAGTGGAGAATCCTAGAAGATAGAATCCAGGCGATCAAGGGAAGCGCTTATGAAGCCAAAAATGCAGCTGATCTGTGCTTGGTTCCAGACGTGGTCATCCCTCCAAAATTTAAGGTTCCTGAATTTGAGAAATATCAAGGAACCAGCTGTCCAAAGAAACACCTGACTATGTACTGCAGGAAGATGTCTGCATGTACCTACGATGAGAAGCTGCTCATCCATTTCTTTCAAGACAGCTTAACAGGGGCAGCTGCAAACTGGTACACTCAACTGGAGCGGACACGCATCCGTTCATGGAGAGACCTTGCCGAGGCTTTCACAAAGCAGTATCAGTACAATACGGAGATGGCCCCTGGTCGGACTCAGCTCCAAAATATGGCCAAGAAAGAAGAAGAAACCTTCAAGCAGTACGCTCAAAGATGGAGGGAGTTAGCTGCTCAGGTACAACCTCCTTTATCCGAAAAAGAGATGGTCAGCATGTTCATGGACACACTCCAAAATCCTTTCTATGACAAGATGATTGGAAGTGTGACTTCTAGCTTCTTCGATGTCGTCATCATTGGAGAAAGGATTGAAGGTGGCATGCGCCGTGGAAAGATCATGCAAAGGTCCGCAGGCGTAGTCAACGCTTCCAGTGGATCTGGGAAGAAAAAGGCAGGTGAAACCTACAATGTGGCTTCTGGTCAAGGCCAGTACATTCCTCAAATGGCACAGTATGGTCCAGCTAGCTTTCAACCACCACCATATACACCATACACACCTTACTTACTATATCCTTACATTGCAGCTACATACCAAACACCATACCCTCCTACTTACAACCATCCGACACAAGTTCGACCTCCAACACCATATACGACCCAAACACAAGCCATGAGCCAAAATGCCAACCAAAGCCAGAGAAAGGAGAGGAAGCCCGTCCAATTTGACCCTATCCCAATCTCTTACACTGAGCTACTACCTTGGCTGATCCAAAACTCGCTGGTTGCGCCTTATCCTCTGAAACCTCAAGAGCCACCATATCCTAAATGGTACGATGCTAACGCCAGATGCGATTACCATGAAGGGTTCATCGGCCATTCTACAGAGGATTGCCTAGCTTTGAAACGCAAGGTACAAAGCCTAATCGATGCGAAATGGCTGGATTTCGGGAGGCTTGCTCCTAATACAAAAAACAATCCGTTGCCAAATCACGAGAGCCCATCAAACAGCTGAAAAGATGGGAGAAGCACGACAAGTTGCATTGTACAAATCAAGCTATCGAGGATACTCATCCAAAATTGTCGTACTTTTCAAAATCAATCTTTTGTAAACAAATCTCAATGAATATTACAAAAGTTACATTTTCATGTTTCTTGAGCGCGTGCTTTACATTTTGACTTTACTTCTAAAATTTATCATCCTTTTCTTCACTCAACCTATTTCTTATTCCTACACCAAAACAATAAATACCAATTGGTGAGGATGCCAGTGCTGTAATAAGTAATCTTGAACGTCGAATTAATCAAGCTAAAAGAGAAAAACCCAATGAGGAAGCAGAATAAACAACCTGGGATTCTACATTGCCACTCAAAGTAAAAATATCCCACTGGAACCAAGTTTAAATCCAGGAAAAATTAGGGATCCAAGAAAAGATTCGCTGAATTGGAAGCCTTAAATAATCCAGGCAAAATCAAGGTCAAAACATAAAATTCAAGAAGAAGAGAAGCCCGCTAGGTTAAAAGCCAACAATAATCCAAGCAAAAGTAGGGTTAAAGTCCAAAATAATGATCGACAAATTCATGATCAGAAAAAGGTCTTGCTGGGTTCCAAAAGCAATTCAGGCAAAAATCAGGATCATATAAAAGCTCGCTAGGTCAACAATCAAAAACGACCCAGGCAAAAGTTAGGGCACAACCAAAATCAAGAGTCTGCTAGGTCGAAAACCCTTAAAGGGAGGCCTAGGCAAAAGTTAGGGCACAATTAAACAGAAACCCGCTAGGTCGAAAA
The DNA here is from genome assembly GCA_037954105.1 of Canavalia gladiata. Classification (NCBI taxonomy): domain Eukaryota; kingdom Viridiplantae; phylum Streptophyta; class Magnoliopsida; order Fabales; family Fabaceae; genus Canavalia; species Canavalia gladiata. Next base: position 29,213,679 of record CM075662.1, read on the forward strand.
CCCTTAAAGGGCGGCCTAGGCAAAAGTTAGGGCACAATCAAATGGAAGCCCGCTAGGTCAACAATAAAAGACGACCTAGGCAAGAGTTAGGGCATAATCAAACAGAAGCTCGCTAGGTCAACCATCAAAGAAGACCTAGGCAAAAGTTAGGGCACAATCAAGCAGAAGGCCTGCTAGGGCGAAAACCCTTAAAGGACGGCCTAGGCAAAAGCTAGGGCACAATCAAGCAGAAGCCCGCTAGGTCGACAACCCTCAGAAACGGCCTAGGCAAAAGTTAGGGCACAATTGAGTAAAAAAGCCTGCTAGGTCAACAATCCTCAAGAACGACCTAGGCAAAAGTTAGGGCACAATCAAGAGCCCGCTAGGTCGAAAACCCGTAAGGGCAACCTAGGAAAAAGTTAGGGCAATACAAAAGACCTGCTGGGTTGAAAACTCAAAAGAACAACCCAGGCAAAAATTAAGGTCAAACTAGGAATTCCAAGACAACATGATATTCTGCACCTTATATCTTCTTAAAACTAGGGCAAAATTTTGCCATTTCTCAAAAGTTTGGCTAATTTGACAATCAAGATTATGAAAAACAGCATTGACATTTTTCATCAAAAGGTGCCATTTGGGCAATCGAACCCACCCCTTTCATCATCATTTTCCTTTCAAGTACACCACCTTAAAACATACAATCTCAAAATTCTCTATCTCCTTCTTCTGACCATCTAGCATCACTTTTCACACCTCAAAATGCACGTGCCACAAGGAAACATGAAAAATGTAAAAAGAATTAAAAAGGGATTAATTTTGAAAAGTCATGACAAGTCGGATAAATCCTCGACCGTTGCAACGCGACAGGATTGTTTCCCAAGGATTCATCTTCTTACCAACCAGGATGCCACCAAAGAAGGAGTGTGTCTTACTCAATAATACTGACCACCGCTGGGTTTCAAAAATCCTGGAAAGAAGATTTCAAAATTGACCAATAAGCCAAAAGATTGAGTCGATCCAGCTCGCCTTGATTCTTGATCCCTTTCACAACACCAACTATGGGGTTGTCGAGGAAGGAGGCGTCAAAAAAAACAAAAATCAAGAGAAACAAAAATTTTACACCATTTCATGGTTTGCATTCAATAGCATATGTCTAATCAAATAATTATTTCAAGCATCAAAATAAGAACCCCACATCATTTCTGCATTTATTCAAGCATCATTAACACCGCATTCTTTTCACTCATTCAAACAACACATAAGCATCTTTTTATTCAAGCATCGCATGAGCCATTTTTCAAAAGTAATTAAGACCTAGGTAAAATTGCCCAAATCAGTCATAATTAAAACTGAATCAAGTCCAAACTAGGGCAAACGCTTGCCCACAAAAAAGTTCAATTTGAGGTCATCCTCAGATTCTGGATCAAGTCCAAACTGGGGCACATTTTTCCAAGAAAGATTTGAACTCAAGAACAAAGCTGGGGCAAGCTTTTGCCTAGAAATTCAAGTTGAGGCGATCCTCAATTCCAAAAATTTCATAACAGAGGGAGACATTCGCCTAGATAATTCAAATCGAGACAGTCGAAAAATTTTGAATCGAGTTCAAACAAGGGCAAACACTGGCCCACCAAATTTCAAACTGAGGTCATCCTTAAATTTTCAGTAAAGTTCAAACTGGGGCAAACATTTGCCGAAGAAAATCCAAGTTGAGGCAATCCTCAATTCCTCAACTCCAATCAAGTTCAATAGGGCAAAGTTGCCCAGAAAAACTCAAGTCAAGCTCATCTTCAATCTCATCGAGGCTTAAACTGGGGCAAACACTTGCCTAAACTCCCTTCAAATCAAGACATCCATCAATTATCAAGAATCCTCTAAACTGGGGCAAAATGGTTGCTCAAGTATTTTCAAGAAAATTATTATCAAGTATCTATCTTCATTCCACCCTGTTAACAACAGGACCTCCGCATGATTCCCGCCTGTCTTAACAGGCTCATTTCTGTCCTGTCAACAACAGGGCTTTCCTTCGATACCTATCCTAATAGATTCTTGTCTTTTTTCCTTTGCCTCTATTAACAGGTCATTCATGCTTTGCCTGCCCCAACAGGCCATTCTTTCAAGTTAGTATAGATCACTTTACTTTTCCTTTGCCTGTCTAGCAGGCTCGCATCTTTCCTGTCAACAACAGGATCTTTTTGTTTTTTCCTGTCTTAACAGGCTTTTATCTTTCCTTTTGCTTGTCTAGCAGGCTTATTTTTTTTATCAAGAGTCCATCTACATTCATCCTGTCTTAGCAAGATAGTTTTCGTCATTCATTTTACCTATCTTAACAGGCTTCTTTCATTCCCCTTTGCCTCTCTACCAGGCTTGCATCTTTCCTTTCAACAACAGGATCCTTTCTTTGTTGCCTGTCTTAACAGCCTTTTTCATCTTTCATTTCCTTTGCTTGTCAAGCAGGCTTGCATCCTCCTGTCAACAACTGGACTTCAAGCATATTTAATCTTTTGTCACCTGTTAAGCAGGTTTGCATTTATCCTGGCAACAGCAGGATGTCATCATTTGCATCTTCCCGGCAACAACGGGACTTCACTTGCATCCTCCTGTCAACAACAGGACTTCAAGCATATTTAATCTTTTGTCACCTGTCAAGCAGGTTTGCATTTATCCTGGCAACAGCAGGATGTCATCATTTGCATCTTCCCGGCAACAGCGGGACTTCATTTGCATTCTCCTGTCAACAACAGGACATCAAGCATGTCTATTTTCCTGTCACCTGTCAAGCAGGTTTGCATTTATCCTGGCAGCAGCAGGATGTCATCATTTGCATCTTCCCGGCAACAGCGGGACCCCATGTCTATTTTCCTGTCAACAACAGGACCTCAAGCATGTCTATTTTCCTGTCACCTGTCAAGCAGGTTTGCATTTATCCTGGCAACAGCAGGATGTCATCATTTGCATCTTCTCGGCAACAGCGGGACTTCATTTGCATTCTCCTATCAACAACAGGACTTCAAGCATGTCTATTTTTCTGTCACCTATCAAGCAGGTTTGCATTTATCCTGGTAACAGCAGGATGTCATCATTTGCATCTTCCCGGCAACAGCGGGACTTCATTTGCATTCTCCTGTCAACAACAGGACTTCAAGCAAGTCTATTTTTCTGTCACCTGTCAAGCATGTTTGCATTTATCCTGGCAACAGCAGGATGTCATCATTTGCATCTTCCCGGCAATAGCGGGACCCCATGTCTATTTTCCTGTCAACAACAGGACCTCAAGCATGTTTATTTTCCTGTCACCTATCAAGCAGGTTTGCATTTATCCTGGCAACAGCAGGATGTCATCATTTGCATCTTCCCGGCAACAGCGAGACCTCGTGTCTATTTTCCTGTCAACAACAGGACATCAAGCATGTTTAATTTCTTACGTCTTTTCCAGCAATAGCAGGACCTCATTTGCATTTTCCCGGCAACAGCGGGATACCAAGCATGTTTAATTTCTTGCATTTTCCCGGCAACAACGGGATATCAAGCATGTTTAATTTTCTTGCATTTTTCCCGGCAACAGCGGGACCCCCCTTTCTACATTCCTTCCCGTCAACAACGGGATGTCTTCATATTTACTTTCTACATCCTGGCCTATTTAGGCTACAACACGTTTACTTTTCTGCATCCTGGCCTATTCAGGCCCCTGCACGTTTATTTTTCTGCACCCTGGCCTATTCAGGCCCCAGCACGTTTACTTTTCTGCACAGTGGCCTATTCAGGCCCAAGCGCATTTACTTTCTGCATCCTGGCCTATTTAGGCCCCAGCATGTTTACTTTTCTGCATCCCGCCCTATTCAGGCCCTAGCACTTTTACTTTTTCGCATCGTGGCCTATTTAGGCCCAAGCACATTTACTTTCTGCATCCTAGCCTATTTAGGCCCCAACACGTTTACTTTTCTGCATCCTGGCCTATTCAGGCCCTCCTCAAGTTTACTTTTCTGCCCCCTGGCCTATTCAGGCCCCTGCATGTTTACTTTTCTGCATCCCGGCCTATTCAGGCCCTAGCACGTTTACTTTTATGCACAGTGGCCTATTCAGGTCCAAGCGCATTTACTTTCTGCATCATGGCCTATTTAGGCCCCAACACGTTTATTTTTCTACACCCCGACCTATTCAGCCCCTAGCATGTTTACTTTTCTGCACCATGGCCTATTCAGGCCCCAACACTTTTAGTTTTCTACACCCTGGCTTACTCAGGCCCAAACACATTTACTTTCTACATCCTGGCCTATTTCGGCCCCAGCACGTTTACTTTTCTGCATCCTGGCCTATTCAGGCCCTAACACGTTTACTTTTCTGCACCCTGGCCTATTCAGGCCCAAGCACATTTACTTTCTGCATCCTGGCCTATTTAGGCCCCAGCACGTTTACTTTTTTACATCCTGGCCTATTTAGGCCCTCCTCAAGTTTGCTTTTCTGCACCTTGGCCTATGTTGTCAGGCCTCATCAAGTTTACTTTTCCACATCCTTGGCCTATGTTGTCAGGCCTCCTCAGGTTTACTTTTCTGCTTTTGGGCCTACGATGTCAGGCCTTACCAAGTTCGTTTTTCCACAGCTGGGCCTATGATGTCAGGCCTCCAACTTAGATAGATACCTCGGCCTATGCTGTCAGGCCACCTTGTACATATCTTACATTTTAGTTCTTGCATGCTTTCCTGTCTTAAAACAGGTCGTTTTCACTCTACTGAGCCTGTCGTAACAGGCCATTTCTCTTATGCTTTTCCTGTTTTAACAGACCATTTTCATTTCATTTTGCTTGTCCTAACAAGCCATCCCATTGAATTCCACGCCAGTCCTAACAGGCATTCATTCATTCCACTTAGCTTAGTTAGGTTATACAGCTAAGCCTCGCATATTTAAACCATATCGATACATGAAGTCGATAAGGTCATTCAATCATCCTTCTCCAGGCATCCATGAGGTTCAATTTCAAGTTCAAGGCTCCTTCTGTTTGTCGGACTTCTTCAAGGCCTGCCTTGGACATAATGTGTTCACATCTTTACTCATTTCCTATTACGATAATTCAGAGAATCATTTCTCACATTATCTGGTAGGAAAATGAGTAAAGAGGGGCAAACTGTAAACACTCAATTATGTCTGAGGCCCCCAATCATTAAAATTAACCAAAAATTAGTTAATTAAAAATTTGAAAAGATGTAAAACAGAAAACAGAAAGAACAGAAAGCAGAAAATACAGAAAACAGAAAGCAAAAAATAAAAAAATAAAAAAAATAAAAATAAAAGGGAAATTAAAGAATAAGTAAAAATGATAAATAAATAGATAAAAAATAAAGATAAAAAACGAAAAAGGTAAAAAAAATTAAAATTGAAAAAAAGAAAAAGCTGAAAAATCAAAATACGGAACAAAAATTTTGAAATCAAAGGGGTTGGCTTTTGGCTCCTAGAAAGGGGTGGTTTTTGGCCCTTTGAAAGGACTTGGCCCTTGCTAAGAGAGAGGAAGCTGGCTTTTGGCTCTTTGAAAGAGCTTCACCCCTTGCCAAGAAGGGATGTGTCTATATATACCTACAAATAAGAAATTAAGGGGGTTTTTCTCATTTTTGGAAATTCTTGGGAGGAGGAGAACTTGGAGTCTTAGAAGGAGATTTTCAGAACCTTTGAGGGGAGGACCTAGGAGATTCTCTGGACTTCAATTCAGCCCTTGGCCTCCATAGAATCAGCTCTTCATCACCTTCCAATGGAGGTTAGGTCCGAATTTTATCCCTCTTAAGTTTCTTGCTTCTTCTCGGATTTCCGAGTTCATTCTCGTGTCTGTTTTCGTTTTAATTTTTAATCGGTCAAATGATCTCCGATTTTGGTGCTTTTTGTTTCGTTTTCTTCTTCTTTCTCTCTAGTTTCTGGAATGATATTATTTGTCCAATTCGGATCTGAAATGAAATTTTTATCACTTGATTACCGAAGCATGTTCATCCTGGTGCGCGAATTGACCTAGCTTGTTTGATTTGTGCATATCTTGCTCATTTCTGATTGGATTGATGTCAAACTTGTTTTGTTTCATTCTTATGATCCATATCTTTCAATTGATCGGTTTTTATTTTTCAGATCTACCAAAAATATTTTCTAAAAATTCTGAGATTCGAATTCAAATTTTGGCGCCAAAAACCTGTGTGTTCTTGAGGTTCATTTTCTTGTCTGTTTTCGTTTTAATGTTTAATCGATCAAATGATCTCCGATTTTGGTGATTTTTGTTGCGTTTTCTTTTTATTTCTCTCTAGTTTCTGGAATGATATTATGTGTCCAATTTAGATCTGAAATGAAATTTTTATCACTTGATTACCGAAGCATGTTCATCTTAGTGCGCGAATTGACCTAGCTTGTTTGATTTGTGCATATCCTGCTCATTTCTGATTGGATTGATGTCAAACTTGTTTTGTTTGATTCTTATGATGCATATCTTTCAATTGATCGGTTTTCAGATCTACCAAAAATATTTTCTAGAAATTCTGATATTTGAATTCAAATTTTGGCGCCAAAAACTTGTGTGTTCTTGAGGTTGATTTTCATCTCTGTTTTTCGTTTTTGTTTTTAGTCAATCAAATGATCTCCGATTTTGATGATTTTTGTTGAGTTTTCTTTTTATTTCTCTCTAGTTTCTAGAATGATATTATTTATCTAATTTGGACTTGAAATGAAATTTCTATCACTTGATTACTGAAGCATGTCCGCAATTCCTTTCCTTAACTTCAAATCAAGTCAAGTTTATGTTAAATCAAGTCTAATTCAAGCCCAATTCTTTTAATCTCGATCCAATTTTCCTTCACTTGGGTCAAGCTCACTTATTTTTATTTAATTCTAAATCATTTCTTTAAAGTTGGATTTTTCTTAATTTGGGTCAAGCCTAATTCTTTTCTTTAATCAATTCTTTGGGTCAAGCCCGATCTTTTTCCTTTTCTTGAAATCAAATTCAATTTTGCCATGGGTCCAGCCCAAGCCCCTCTTTTCACTTAAACTCAATTATTTTCTTCCATTTTCTTTTAATTTGGGTCAAGCCCAATTTTGGCTCTGTAACTATTAAATTAAATCCAATTGTTTTTTTTTCAAACATTATCTTCACTAACTCTGTAAAAACATCTGTTTTCAAAACATCTGTTTTAATTTTCTAAAATGTGTGCAATCGGATTTTAACACGAACATGCAGCCTTCCCTGCTGTTCTGTGTTCTAATTCGTGCGGATTCAAATGCGGCTTACGACGATTTGAATTTTGCAAGCACGCAATTTTAGAAAATCATTGTTCACTAACTTTACTAAAAAAAATGTCTATTTCAAAATATCTGTTTTAATTTTCTAAAATGTGTGCAAGCGGATTTTAACACGAACAGGCAGCCTTCTCTGCTGTTCTGTGTTTTAATACGTGCGGATTCAAATGCGGCTTACGACGATTTGAATTTTGCAAGCACACAATTTTAGAAAATCACTGTTTACTAACTCCACTAAAAAATGTATTTCAAAATATCTGTTTTAAAATGTGTGCAAGCGGATTTTAACACGAACAGGCAGCCTTCCCTGCTGTTCTGTGTTTCAATTCGTGTGGATTCCAAATACGGCTTACGACGATTTGGATTTTGCAAGCATAAATTTTAGAAAATCTCTAGTTACTAACTCTGTTAGAAAACGTCTATTTCAAATATCTATTTTAAATCTCTAAGATTCGTACAACGGATTCTAATACGAACAGGCAGCCTTCTTTGCTGTTCCGCGTTATAATTCGTGCAAACTCACTTACGGCCTACGACGGTTTGGGTTATGCAAGTACGCAATTTTAGTCTATTCAAAAATCAATCCTATCCTTAAATCACCCCTCTGCTTCTTCAAAAGATCAAGTCTCTTAAAACCAGAACTACGTAAGCCTTGAATTTTCCATTGCACCGGGGAATACGTAGGAGCAGGATCAAGTCCTGTCAGGCTAACCTCCATCAACCTATTTATTTTCAAATTAATTAAGGGAACAAACTATTTTCAAATAATCACACACTCAGTTTAAGGGTATTGTTCCTTGGAACAGGCGAGTGGGGTGCCTAGTACCTTCCCTACTCGTAACCGACTCCCGAACTTCGAATCTCATCCTTGAGTCAGGGTTTTTACAAATCTTTTTCCCTTAAACAAAAATTTGGTGGCGACTCCACAAACAAATCAATCAAATTATTTTCAAATTTTAGCGAGTTCGTCGTCTCGTCGTAATTATGGTTGCGACACCTTTCTCCCACTATCATTCTTTCTTTGATTTTTTTTCAAATATCACTTCATGTTCCCTTGACTTATATCACCTAGTGTCATAAGCCGGTGATTGATTTTCAGCACTAGCAGCTAGGTTGGATTTCTTTGGCTGGTTTTATGAAGTAAAAGTCATCCTACAATGATGAGAAAGATGCTAATAATCAATGAACCTTGAAAAGGTGGCACCATAACTTGACAAACACACATTACATGAGTTATGGAAAAGTTAGTAGCCCATTTGTTAACAATATCACCATATTTCATCAAATAAACACACTAACACTGAAACTCCAAGATAACTTCATTTGACAACGATATTCATCAATTATGAGCATTTCAAACTAAGAAGCATGTTACCAAACACTTGGTGGGTGTATATACTTTTTGAAAAAATAGGTTCTATTTATTTCATGAATCACACTAAATCTGTAAAAATCGGTACAACATCATTAAACCCATCTAAAAATGTTGATGCTTTGTGTAGTAAAAGGATAATATTTTTTTTTAAAGCATACAAAAAAATCCAAACTTTATCATGAAGATGTAATCTTTTCATATGGAAGACAAAATTTTATCAATAAGAATCCATCTTAGGAAAAACATCCATTATTTAAAGGGGAATTAAGAAGTTATTTACAACCTTATAGTGGGTATTATGGAGAATCCAAGTTCAATAAAACAAAATCCATTTCAATTTCATGGATGGAGAGAAAGGTGAGAGAGTATCTTTAAGACTAAAAAGAGTTGCAATGAGAGTGAGAAGGATCATTTATTAATGCAAAAAGTAGAGGTGGATATTGGGGAAAATGGTCATCAAGGAAGATAGGGTGAGAGAAAAAGGGAATGGATGTGACAATTAGTAGAATGAAAATGGGTAAGTCGCTTGTTGTGCATTTTTAACTTAGAACACTTGAGGCACGCAAAAGAGTTTACGTTGGAAATGTAAAGTGGAGACAGAGTAGACTCTTTTTTTAACCCCCAAATGCGTTGGCCACGCAAAATGGTTTATATTGGCAATAAAAACTAGATAGAATGAACTTTTTTACACCAAATGCATTGGAAATGCATAATAGATTACATTAGCAACAAGTGTTGCAACCATAATTCCGACGAGACGACGATCTCGCTAAAATTTTTAAAATAGAATTTTTTTATTGATTATGTGTGGAGTCGCCACCAAATTTTTATTTAAGGGAAAAAGATTTGGAAAAACCCTAACTCGAGGATGAGATTTAGGTTCGAGAGTCGGTTACGAGTGGGGAAGGTGTTAGGCACCCTACTCGCCCGTTAGAACGGTACCCTTAAACTGAGTGTGTGATTTATCGAAAATAGTTTAATCTCTTTCACTAGAATGAAAATAAATAGATTGATGGAGGTTAGCCTGACAGGACTTGATCCTGCTCCTACGTATTCCCCGATGCAATGGGAAACTCAAGGCTTACGTAGTTCTGGTTCGTGAAGGCTTGACCTTCAGATTGCTTGAAAAGGAAAGGAATATTTTGAAAAGAGTTTTATTTTTTGGAGGAACCTTCAATCCACTCATGCACAAGGTCCGAGGCGACTAGGGTTGCACGGGGGCCTATACGAACCTCTAAATATCGAACAACGGTGAAGACCTCCAGTTTCCCGTTTAGAGTTCGTCGCGTGAGACTATAGATCCCAAAGCATTTTGAAAAGGGTATTATTTTTTAGGAGGAACCTTTAGTCCACATATGCACAGGATCTGAGGAAAAGTAAGCCGCACTGGGATCCATATGAATCTCTAAATATCGAACAGTAGTGTAGACCGCCAGTTTCCCATTTAGAGCTCATTGCGTGAGACTTGTGATTCCCAAAAAGAATTTAATTTGAAAGAAGCAGTAAAGATAAAAAAGAATGGGTCTTGATTTGAAATAAAATGAACTTGATTAGAAAGACGCTTGATTGAAAATGAACTTGCTTTGAGATGCGCTTGATTTAAAACTAGAAGAAAAAACTAAATCAGATTCGAATTAAGATGAATTCTGTTTGAAGCTTGAAGAAAGGAATAAAGTTTTTTTTGAAAAAAAAAAGAATTTTGAATTGAATCTTGAGGGAGGGAATTAATTTTGACTTGAAAGAAATGAATTTTTTTTTGTCTTTTAGGAAAAGAATTGAATTATATTACAAAAAAAAAAGAATTTTATTTGTCTTGAAGGAAAAGAATGAAAAAAATTGCTTGATTTTGGGGGAGTTAAATTTAATTTGAATTTTTCGTTTGAGTTGGGTTTAATTTTAACTAGCCTATTAGTCATGCCTCATATTGCAAATGGCTTGAGAGATGGCTCGCGACTTATTTGATGGCTGGAACGACTTGCGGCTTGACAGGTGGCTTAGAGGCTGCTACGACTCGGTGGCTTATTTGGCTGGCTAGAGACTTGATGGCTGGCTCGGGCGGCTTATCCAGCTTGCGGCTTAGTGATGTTTTAAAAAGGAAAGTCTCTTCCCAGGGGGTTCGAACCTATGCCCTGGGAGTCGTGGACCGCAAGTAGCATCACCAAGCCATGCTCATGGTTGAGCTTATGGTGCCTTTATTTTAATATAAACCATGCATGAGTTGTATTAAATTATATTAATAAAACTGCATGCTGTGGGACTCAAACCTGGGGTCTTTGAGTTTGTGGACGGCGCGTCAACCATTAGGCCAAGCGCCTGGTTGATGATCTAAAGCTCTATATTATATTTAAACCAGTACTTTTGGGGTTCCTAATTTACATGAAAAATGTCTGAGACGTGCGATCGAATTGCATGGTGCTTACTCCTTAATTGCACTAGGGTCACGCACCCCTTTTTTGGTACCAAATCAAAGCTTGCAGTCACCTTGGTCCGCTAGCTAACATGTACTGGTATCAAAGGCCCTATTATCCTTGACTATTATATCACCTAATAATGGTAACGGCACTAAACGTCTGCATCTCGAGATCAACTAGGGACCTATTTATGGCACTTGACAACCCAACAATTTACTACCCGACACCTCCTTTCCTTGGTTATTAAGAAGATCAAGCCAATGGGACTAACAACTCTATTCTCCCGTAGAACCATGACTGGGCAAGGGACTGACATTGTTTACAATTTTGTCAAGTGCCTCGTCAATTGATACATGCATGGCACCAGCCACTAACATATTCACTTACTGCTCACCATACACACTCCATATAAAACGAACTTGATCTCTGGTACTAACATGCATGCACTGTAGTCACGTAGGGCCCAAGGCTATATACAATTACTTGTTCCTAGTTAAATGTGGTACCACAGGACCCTTTGGGTGCACCTACTGGCTCATGCCACTCCACAAACCATTAACTATCTAGTTTTGGGCACATGATACCGCCTACACGTACTATTGCATGTATTGATTGATAACCAAGCATATGATACTGACCTTGTACGGTGGAAGTGTCTTCTGCATGGTTGGCTGGGCAATTAAAATTGAAGGATATGCCTGGCTTGGCGTGGTACTCCACTGTTGATTGGACGCAATGACGTGGGCATCAGGAGTGGACGTTGAGATCTTATGTTTTGTTGTGGCCCCAGAAGCTAAACCAGCATGTTCTGTATACCTAAAGTCACGCCTATGATCCATGAACATGGTCTCCTGTATTTTGGCGAGACCATCCTTAGAATGCTCTTTATGATGTGAGAGTTACTTCTCAATTTTTACTTGGAGAGGGGACCATATTCATGAGTTAAGGCAGTTGGTCGTAACAATTATATCTTGATCATCAACGTCTTCTGAGTTTAACCTCGCCTCTACATACCACGCAAGAGGCCATGCATTTGCTTCATGCAATGCATATTTTGAAGACTGATATCTGCTCTATGGGAGCATGAACAAGAGACCTGAATTGAGACGGTTCCAAGGGTGATCGAAGCGTGTATAGTAACCCCCTAAGTTGAATTTCTTCATCACTGTTCACAACAATTCATAATCACCTCCAAGGCCCATATTGCACATAGTGATGATTGATATGTTTTCCGAGCATGTAGCAGAACCTCTGTCCATTCATTCCCTTGCCCAGAACTCATGAAAGAAGGTTCAAGACTTAGCAGTCATGAGCCCGAGGCATGATTGCTCCCTGTGGTCTACCTCACTTATTGCACCCCTAATGCTTTTTAGAAGTTGTCGCAACCGTAATTCCGACGAGACGACGAACTCGTTAAAAAATTTAAAAAGAATTTAATTGTATGTGGAGCCGCCACCAAATTTTATTTTAAGGGAAAACATTTGGAAAAACCCTAACTTGAGGATGAAATTCTAGATTCGGGAGTCGGTTACAAATAGGGAAGGTGTTAGGCACCCTATTTGTCTGTTCCGAAGAACGGTACCCTTGAACTGAGCGTGTGATTTTCCTTTAAAAATTGTTTGATCCCTTAAATAAAATAAAAATAAATAGGTTTGTATGAAAATAGCCTGACAGGACTTGATCCTGCTCCTACGTATTCCCTGGTGCAATGGAAAATTCAAGGCTACGTAGTTCTGGTGTTTGGAAGAGTTTTTAGAAGAATTTTGAGCTATTTGGTTTTCAAATATGCTTTCAGTTCCACATATGCAGAGTCTAAGACAAACGAGGGTTGCACTTAAACTCATATGACTCTCTAAATGTCAAACAGCAGGGTATGTTACCAGTTCGCACTTAGAGTTCATTGCGTGAGAACTAAGGTTTTGGAGAACTTTTAGAAGAGCTTTGAGCGATTTTGTTTTTAGATATGCTCTTAGTTCCACATGTGCACAGAGTCTAAGGCAAACGAGGGTTGCACTTAGGCTCATATGACTCTCTAGATGTCAAACAATAGGGTATGCTACCAGTTCGCACCTAGAGTTCATTGCGTGAGAACAAAGGTTTTGGAAGAAGTTTTTAGAAGAGTTTTGGACAATTTTAGCCTTTAAACATCCTCTCGGTTCCACATATGCACAGAGTCTAAGACAAACGAAGGTTGCACTTAGACTCATATGACTCTCTAAATGTCAAACAGTAGGGTATGCTACCAGTTTGCACTTAGAGCTCATTGCGTGAGAACCAAGGTTTTTGAAGAAGATTTAGAAGAGTTTTGGATAATTTTAGTTTTCAAAAGTCTTCTCAGTTCCACATATGCACAGAGTCTAAGACAAACGAAGGTTGCACTTAGACTCATATGACTCTCTAAATGTCAAACAGTAGGATATGCTACCAGTTTGCACCTAGAGCTCATTGCGTGAGAACCAAGGTTTTTTAGGAATTTTGGAAATTATTTTGTAAGAAAAGGAGTAATTTTTAAAGGAGATTAAGAAAAAGATCCTCAATCCACATGCACAGAATCGAAGGCAAGCGAAGGTTGAACGACGATTCATATGATTCTCCAAACGTCGAAAGACAGGGTATGCTGCACTTTCAACTTCGGAGTTCATTGCGTGAGATCTCAAATCTTTTAAAGCTTTGAAAGTTGTTGTTTAGAAAAATGGAGTTTTTGAAGATTTGATTTAGAAAGGAGGACATATAAACATAAACAAATCAGAAATAAATACATATAGAAGGATCCACACATGGAAACTAATACCTAAACAAGTTTAAAAGGACAAGATCTACATAGGAACTTCAAGAACATAAGAGATTTTAGCACCAAAATTTGAATTCAATTCTCAGAATTTTTAGAAAATTTTTTTTGGTATATCTAAAAATTAAAACCAACCAATTGAAATATATGGATCATAGTAATAAAAAAAAACAAGTTTGACACAAATCTAACAAGAAATGAGCAAGTTATGCCCAAATCAAATGAGCTAGGTTCATTCATACATCGAGATGAACATACTTCAGTAATCAGGTCCTAGAGACTTCATTTCAGATCCAAATTAGACAAATAATAACATTTCGGAAACTAGAAAGAAAGATGAAGAGAACCCAACAAAAATCACTGAAATCAGAGATCATTTGATTGATAAAAAAAAAACGAAAAACAGACACGAAAATGAACTTGAAGAACATCGAATTTTTGGCGCCAAAATTTGAATTCAAATCTCAGAATTTTTCGAAAATATTTTTTGTTAGATCTAAAAACTTAAAACCAAAAATTTGAAAGATATAGACCATATAAATCAAACAAAACAAATTTGACAAAAAATAGACCAGAAATGAGCAAGGCATGTACAAATCAAACAAGCTAGGTTCATTTGCGCATCAGGACGAACATCATTTATTAATCAGGTCATAGAGACTTCATTTCATATCCAAATTAGACAAATAATATCATTTCAGAAACTAGAAAGAAATAAGAAGAGAACGCAACAAAAATAACTGAAATCGGAGATCATTTGACCGATCAAAAATGAAAATGAAAACAGAGACGAAGATGAACTCGGAAATCCGAGAAGACGCAAGAAAATTAAACGAAATAGAAGCAAGATCTAACCTCCATTGATGTTCTTGAATGCCACCTGATAGCATCTTGGAAGATGATGAATAACTGGTTCCATGGAGGCCAAGGAGGTGCTCAATTGGATGTAGAATTCAAAAGTTTCTTTGGTGCTCCTCTTAGAGAAAACCTAAAAGCCCCCTTTCAATGACCCAAAGTGCTCCTCTCTCTCCCTCCTTAGAAATTCTGAAATTTTTTATTAGAAATCAAGAATCCCCTTTGAACTAAATGAAAGTCCCTATTTATAGATAAAATTTCAAAAAAAGAAAAGGAAAATTTTTTTAAAAGTGAAGAAGCTTTCGTCTTTTGTTTTCTGATTTTTCTCTTTTTTGTTTTCTTTTTATTATTTTCTTTATTTTTATTTTTCTTTCATTTTATTTTTTTTCTTTTTTCTTTCATTTTATTTTTTTTCTTTTTTCTTTTTTCTCTAACTAATTCTTAACCATCATTAACTAATCCAACTAACTTTCTAACTAAATTCTTAACTAAAAATTATTTTTTCTTTCATTTTCTTTTTTCTTTTTTCTTTTTCTTTCTTTTTTTCTCTTTTTTTTCTAACTAATTCTTAACCATCATTAACTAATCCAACTAACTTTCTAACTAAATTCTTAACTAAAAATTTATTTTTCTTTTTTTTTTCTATTTTTCTTTTTCTTGTTATTTTTTTTATTTTAGACTAAAAAAACAAAATAATTTATTTTGGGTTTTAAATTTATCCTCGAACATAATTCATTTATGCAGAAAATTAAACATGTAGAGCCTCGTATGATAGGCTGAAATGCAGAAAATTAAACATGCAGAGCCTCGTGTGATAGGCTGAAATGCAGAAATTTAAACATGCAGAGCCTCGTGTGATAGGCTGAAGTGCAAAACTGTAAACATGCAGAGCATCTTGTGAGAGGCTGAAATGCAGAAAATGTAAACATGCAGAGCCTCGTGTGATAGGCTGAAATGTAGAAAATTAAACATGCAGAGCCTCGTGTGATAGGCTGAAATGCAGAAATTTAAACATGCAGAGCCTCGTGTGATAGGCTGAAGTTTAGAAATGTAAACATGCACAGCCTCGTGTGATAGGCTGAAATGCAAAAAATTAAACATGCAGAGCCTCGTGTGATAGGCTGAAATACAGAAAATTAAACATGCAGAGCCTCATGTGATAGGCTGAAATGCAGAAAATTAAACATGCAGAGCCTCGTGTGATAGGCTGAAATGCAGAAATTTAAACATGCAGAGCCTCGTGTGATAGGCTGAAGTGCAAAAATGTAAACATGCAGAGCCTCGTGTGATAGGCTGAAATGCAGAAAATTAAACATGCAGAGCCTCGTGTGATAGGCTGAAATGCAGAAATTTAAACATGCAGAGCCTCGTGTGATAGGCTGAAGTTTAGAAATGTAAACATGCACAGCCTCGTGTGATAGGCTGAAATGCAAAAAATTAAACATGCAGAGCCTCGTGTGATAGGCTGAAATACAGAAAATTAAACATGCAGAGCCTCATGTGATAGGATGAAATGCAGAAAATTAAACATGCAGAGCCTCGTGTGATAGGCTGAAATGCAGAAATTTAAACATGCAGAGCCTCGTGTGATAGGCTGAAGTGCAAAAATGTAAACATGCAGAGCCTCGTGTGATAGGCTGAAATGTAGAAAATTAAACATGCAGAGCCTCGTGTGATAGGCTGAAATGCAGAAATTTAAACATGCAGAGCCTCGTGTGATAGGCTGAAGTGCAGAAATGTAAACATGCAGAGCCTCGTGTGATAGGCTGAAATTCAGAAAATTAAACATGCAGAGCCTCGTGTGGTAGGCTGAAATGCAGAAAATTAAACATGCAGAGCCTCGTGTGATAGGCTGAAATGCAGAAAATTAAACATGGAGAGCCTCCTGTGATAGGCTGAAATGCAGAAATTTAAACATGCAGAGCCTCGTGTGATAGGCTGAAATGCAGAAAATTAAACATGCAGAGCCTCCTGTGATAGGCTGAAATGCAGAAATTTAAACATGCAGAGCCTCGTGTGATAGGTTGAAGTGCAGAAGTGTAAACATGCAGAGCCTCGTGTGATAGGCTGAAATGCAAAAAATTAAACATGCAGAGCCTCGTGTGATAGGCTGAAATGCAAAAAATTAAACATGCAGAGCCTCGTGTGATATGCTGAAGTGCGGAAATTTAAACATGCAGAGCCTCGTGTGATAGGCTGAAATGCAGAAATTTAAACAAACTTGATGTCCTGTTGTTGACAGGAAAATGCAAATGAGGTCCCGCTGTTGCTGGGAAGAATGTAGATGAAATCCTGCTGTTGCCAGGATGGATGCAAACCTGTTAAGACAGGCGAACAGAATTTAAACATGCTTGATGTCCTGTTGTTGACAGGAAAATGCAAATGAGGTCCCGCTGTTGCCGGGAAGAATGCAAATGAAATCTTGCTGTTGCCAGGATGAATGCAAACCTGTTAAGACAGGCAGACAGAATTTAAACATGCTTGATGTTCTGTTGTTGACAGGAAAATGCAAATGAGGTCCCACTATTGCTTGGAAGAATGCAAATGAAATCTTGCTGTTGCCAGTATGAATGCAAACCTGTTAAGACAGGTAAAGGAAAGACAGCCTGTTAAGACAAGCGACAAAGCTGGTTTGTCATGCCAGACAAAAAGCGCGGAATGACCTGTTAGGACATGTATGGAAAAGAGAGGGTTGTCAAGACAGATAGACAAGTACAGAAAAATAGATGTCTTACCAGGACAGAATAACCTGTAGAGACAGGTGTGGCAACATGAAAGTAATGGCCTGTTAGTGCAAGTAAAAGAATGACCCATTGAGACAAGTGTGGGAAGTAATATGATGTGCCTTAGGAATGCACGTGAGGATGGAATATGGACTTCTTCGTCAACTGCCTCAGACAACTTATTTTGAAGTTTGTTTTTCTTGGATTAAAACGAATAGCTTATTCTACCTTAAACTCGAAGGTTTTTTAAGCATTTGATAATTATTCTCTTGAAGAAACTTGGGCAACTATTTTGCCCCAGTTTGGAAAATTTTTGATAATTAAGAGATGTCTTGATTTGACAGAACTTTGGGCAAACATTTTGCCTCAATTTGGAGTATTTGTAGCAATCGAGGAATGCCTTACCTTGAGGGGATATTGGGAAAGCGTTTACTCTAGTTTTGAACTTGATTGGAGTTGAGGAATTAAGGATTGCGTCGTCTTGAATTTTTCTGGGCACACGTTGGCCCTATCTTGAATTTTGGGGTTGAGGAATTGAAGATTGCCTCAACTTGAATTTTCTGGGCGAACGTTTGCCCCAGTTTAGGCTTGACTCAAAATTTGAGGTTGACCTCAAATTATACTTTTGTGTGGGCAAGCGTTTTCCCTAGTTTAAACTTGATTCCAAATTTGAGGATGGCCTCAAATTGAATTTTTTTGTGGACAAGTGTTTGCCCCAGTTTGAGCTTGACTCAAAATTTAAGAATGACTTCAAATTGGATTTTTGTGGGCAAGCATTTGCCCCAGCTTGAGCTTGACTCAGAATTTGAGGATGATCTCAACTTGAATTTTTGTGGCAAACTTTTGCCCTAGTTTGAGCCTTGACTTGAAATTGTCAATTGTCTCAATTTGAATTGTTTGGGAAAATGTTCGCCCTAGTTCTGGCTTGATTTTGCATTTGAGGGTGCCCTCAAATTGGATTTTTGTGGGCAAGTGTTTGCCCTAGTTTGAATTTGATTCAGAATTTGAGGATGACCTTAAATTGAATTTTTGCAGGCAAGTGTGTGTCCTAGTTTGAATTTGATTGAGAATTTGAGAATGACCTTAAATTGAATTTTTGGTGGGCAAAGTGTTTGCGCCAATTTGAGCTTGATTCAGAATTTAAGGATGACCTCAAATTGAATTATTCGGTTGGCAAGCGTTTGCCCCAGTTTGAGCTTGATTCAGAATTTGAGGATGACCTCAAATTGAATTTTTGGTGGGCAAGCGTTTGCCCCAGTTTGAGCTTGAGTCCTGTTTTAATTATGATTGGTTAGGGTAATTTTTACCCAGGTCTTAAGTAGTTTGGAAAAATGAATTATGGGATGCTTGAATGACAAGATACTTATTGCGATGTTTGAATGAATGAAAAAGATGCAATGTTTGTGATGCTTGAATAGAGAGGATGCGACGTTTTAATCTTATTGACTACTTTTTGATGCTTGAATTAAATATTTGATGAAATGGATGCTATGGAGTGAATGCATGCCATGCGATGGTGTAAAACTTTTTGTTTCTCTTGATTTTTGATTTTCTTCGACATTTTACTTTCTCGACAACCTTATAGTTGGTACAAGGGGAATCAAGATTCAGGATGAACTGGACTGACTCTCTCTTGGCTTCTTGGTCAATTTCGGAATTTTTCTTTTCAAGATCTTTGAGACCCAACAGTGGTCAGCCTCATTGAATAAGCCACACTCCTTTTCTTTTTGGTGGCATCATTGCTGATAAGAGGATGGCTCTTTGGGAATAATCATGCCATATTGCGATGATTGAGGATTTATCCGATTTTCATGACTTTTCAAAATTAATCTTTTTATCATTTTTTTTTACATTTTCCACATTTCTTTTGAGCATACGCACTATTGGGGTGTGCGAAGTGATAGGATGGTTCAGAGGAAGAAGATAGGGAATTTTGAGGTTGCATTTTTACGGTAGTATTTTTGAAAGGAAAGGGCGAAGAATGTTGGTTTGATTGCCCAAATGGCACCTTTTGGTGAAAAATGCCTATGCTGCTTTTCATAATCTTGATTGTCAAATTAACCAAACTTAAGAAATGGCAAAAATTTTGCCCCAGTTTTGGAAAGTATGAGATGCAGAAATGTCAGATTGTACTGGGATTCTTGGTTGACCTTAACTTTTTCCTAGGTTGTTCTTTTGATTTTTTCAACCAAGCAGGTCTTTTGTTTGTCCCAAATTTTGCTGAGATCACCCTTGCGGGTTTTCGACCTAGCGGGCTCTTGATTGTATGCCCTAACTTTTGCCTAAGCTGCCCTTTGAGGGTTTTCGACCTAGCGGGCCTTTGTTTGTGTGCCCTAACTTTTGCCTAGGCCGCCTTTGTAGGTTCTCGACCTAGCGGGCTCTTGATTGTATGCCCTAACTTTTGCCTAAGCCGCCCTTTGAGGGTTTTCGACCTAGCGGGCCTTTGTTTGTGTGCCCTAACTTTTGCCTAGGTCATCTTCGAGGGTTCTCGACCTAGCGGGCCTTTTGTGCCCTAACTTTTTCCTAGGCCGCCTTTGCAAGATTTCGACCTAGCGGGCTCTTGATTGTATGCCCTAACTTTTGCCTAAGCCGCCCTTTGAGGGTTTTCGACCTAGCGGGCCTTTGTTTGTGTGCCCTAACTTTTGCCTAGGCCGTCTTTGAGGGTTCTCGACCTAGCAGGCCCTCATTTTGATCCTAATTTTTCCTGAATTGTTTTTGGAATTTTAATCCAGCAAGACCTCTTCTGATCATGACTTCATCGATTTATTTTTTGAATTTTAACCTTACTTTTGCCTGGATTATTTGGCTTTTAATCCAGCAAGTTTTTTATTTTACTTGAATTTTGCATGGTCAGATATTGATTTTTCCTGGAATATTTTGGCTTCCAATTTAGTGGATCTTATTTTGCATCCCTAATTTTGCCTGGATTTGAATTTCGACGAAGCAGGATATTCATTGTTAGACAGGGTATTGAATGCATGTGATTTGGGAATCCCTGGTTAGACTTTTGTTATTCTGCTCCCTCATTGGGCTTTTCTTTGAGCTTGATTAATCAAACATTCAAGATTATTTATTACAGCACTAGCATTGTCACCAACAGGTATTTATTTGTTTAGATAAGAAGTGGGTGGAATGATGAAAAAGAATGATAAATTTTTAAAAGTAAAGCCAAAATTTGAGGCACATGCTTAAGAAACGTGAAAAATGTAATTTTTCATTTATTCATTGTTGTTTATTTACAGAAGATTAACTTTTGAAAAGTACAACAAATCCTGGATGATCCCCTCGGTATCTCAACTTGTACAAGGAGACTCATTATGTTGCTCCCATCTCTATCAACTGGTCGACGGGCTCTCGTGATTCGGCAATGGATTGTTTTCTGTGTTAGGAGCAAGCCTCCCAAAATCTAGCCATTTTGCATCAATCAAGTTTTGTACTTTACGCTTTAGTGCTAGGAAATCCTTTGTGGAATGGCCAATGAATCCTGCATGGTAATCGCATCTGGCATTCGCATCATACCATTTAGGATAGGGTGGCTCTTGAGGTTTTAGAGGATAAGGTGCAACCAACGAGTTTTGAATTAGGCGAGGTAGCAACTCGGTGTAAGAGATTGGAATTGGGTCGAATTGGACGGGCTTCTTCTCCTTTTTCTGGCCTTGATTGGTATTTAGGCTTATGGCTTGTGTTTGGGCCGTATAAGGTGTTGGTGGCCGGACTTGCGGTGTTGGAGGTAAGAAACCAATTGGGCCATAAGGTGCCAGTTGTGGAGTATATTGGCCTTGACCAGAAGCCACGTTGTAGGTTTCGTCTGTCTTCTTCTTAGATCCGACGGCAGCGTTGACTGCCCCTGTAAGCTTATGCGCAATCTTTCCACAGCGCATGCCACCTTCGATCCTTTCTCCAATGATGACGACATCAGAGAAGCTAGCAGTCATACTACCGATCATCTTGTCATAGAAAGGATCTTGGAGTGTGTCGATGAACATACTGACCAGCTCTTTCTCAGACAAGGGAGGTTGTACTTGAGCAGCTAACTCCCTCCATCGTTGGGCGTATTACTTGAAAGTCTCCTCTCCCTTCTTGGTCATATTCTGGAGCTGAGTTCTGTCAGGAGCCATCTCCAGGTTATACTTGTACTGCTTCAGAAAGGCATCAGCTAGGTCCCTCCATGAACGGATATGTGTCCGTTCCAGCTGAGTGTACCAATTTGCAGCTGCCCCGGTCAGACTGTCTTGGAAGAAATGGTTGAGCAGGTTGTCATCACGAGCACAGACGACCATTCTTCTACAATACATGGTCAAATGGTTCCTCGGACAACCAATTCCTTGATATTTCTCGAATTCAGGAACCTTGAACTTTGGAGGAATAACCATGTCTGGGACTAGACATAGATCAGATGCGTCTTTGATATCATATGCACTTCCCTCAATTGCTCGGATTCTTCCTTCCAAGATTCTCCATTTTTCAACTTTATCGTTGGAAGGACAACTTGGATACTCTTCTGGCATGTTGTGAGGCTGAGAGGATGGTATGTATATAGGGTGAGGCCCTTGAGTGAACATAGGGTTTGTCCCCCCAAGAGCTGTTTGGTAGGCTTGGATAGGTTGTTGTGTGGTAGTGTTTGGGATGATTTGGTGAGTTTCTGTAGGATTTAAAGGTTGGTTTTGTGTTTGTGTTTGTGTTTGGTTGAATAAAGGTGTATGTCCATGAGGGAATCCATGGTGAACCCACTCATTTAGTGAAGGAATGGTTGATAGTAGAGAGTTTGGCGGACCATAGCCGTGAGGATGTAATGGGCTAGCGGATTCTTCTGGAAGGGACCTCGTCCTGTCCTTCTGTTTTGACAGCTGGATGGCCTCCATTAATTTGGCCATTTGATCTTTCAAAGTTTTGACCTCATTTCTTAGTTCCTCATTTTGTCTCTCCAACTCATCCATGATTCTTGATTAGGAACGAGTTCTATAAGGGTGCCGAGAAGGTTGTCTTCAACTTTTCTGTTAAATTTTAAAAATTAATTTTTTGAGAAACAATGCGAACGAATGAAAAAAATACTAATGCTTCTATGAGTATGAAAATTTATGGGATGATTTTCAAAATCTCCTTTTTCATTGATAAATTAAATTTATTTTATGAATGAATGAATGAATGTTTGAAATGCACAAATAATTTTAGAGATTGAAAGGTTTTGAAAATAATTGGGTGTTTCTTTCTTATTTTTTTAGCAATTGTATATTTGGTATTTTTTTATTTTGCTAGAAAAAACCTTTGGTTTTGTTTGAAAATCTATTAGTTTTGCTAAGATTTTTCTAAAAACAAAAAAAAAAGCGTTCTTTAGGTTTTCGAATTTTCATTTTCTCTTTTTTGAATCTTTTATATTTTCAGTGTTTTCAAAAATTATTTTTCTAATTTTCCTAGAAGTTTTTATTTTTCTTGATTTTTTTTCTAATTTTTATATTTTCTTTCTTTTCCTTTGATTTCCTTTTTTGATTTTGTATCTTCCCAATCTGAGATTTCCTTTTCTTCTCCTGCCACCTTGGGTGACTCTATTCAACTGCCCGTGAGCAGTATATGAGTCTTTGTATCTTGAAAGGGGTGCGTGCCCTCCTTGCCTCCTATGTTGGTTACCTGTCCTAAGGGTCTATGACTTTTAATGGATGAACCTCTCATAAGGGTGGTTTGTATTCTTAAGGTATCAAGGTCACTAGAGCCAAGTTCTAGTTTACGATGCTTGCTACAACAATAGGGAATGCTACCAGTTGTAGGGCATTGTAAATAGGACACACTCTAGCTGGGGTTTTCGTGATTGTCAAACAGGACGTGCATCCAAAGTGACACCACTAGACCCCTCTATCCTAGGCTTCACTCAGACCCGGGTATAGGGCCCCACTCATGAGATGAAATGCATTAATGTAATGTGGAGGGCACACAAATATTTGGGATGCCTGCAATTGGGGAAATCGCAGCAGATATATGTAGCAATTTATTGTTCGTCTACCCTAAGGTTTACACAATGAATAAACAAACAACAATAGATAGATAAGCAAATGAATAAACCGTGCAATAAATAAATCATGAAAATAAACAAGGAAGGGATCAATACAATGCACGCTCAATTGTACGGGCTTGACTCTCTAATGTCCCCAGTGGAGTCGCCATCTGTCGCAACCGTAATTCCGACGAGACGACGAACTCGCTAAAAAATTTAAAAAGAATTTAATTGTATGTGGAGCCGCCACCAAATTTTATTTTAAGGGAAAACATTTGGAAAAACCCTAACTTGAGGATGAAATTCTAGATTCGGGAGTCGGTTACAAATAGGGAAGGTGTTAGGCACCTTATTTGTCCGTTCCGAAGAACGGTACCCTTGAACTGAGCGTATGATTTTCCTTTAAAAATTGTTTGATCCCTTAAATAAAATAAAAATAAATAGGTTTGTATGAAAATAGCCTGACAGGACTTGATCCTGCTCCTACGTATTCCCTGGTGCAATGGAAAATTCAAGGCTACGTAGTTCTGGTGTTTGGAAGAGTTTTTAGAAGAATTTTGAGCTATTTGGTTTTCAAATATGCTTTCAGTTCCACATATGCACAGAGTCTAAGACAAACGAGGGTTGCACTTAAACTCATATGACTCTCTAAATGTCAAACAGCAGGGTATGCTACCAGTTCGCACTTAGAGTTCATTGCGTGAGAACCAAGGTTTTGGAGAACTTTTAGAAGAGCTTTGAGCGATTTTGTTTTTAGATATGCCCTCAGTTCCACATGTGCACAGAGTCTAAGGCAAACGATGGTTGCACTTAGGCTCATATGACTCTCTAGATGTCAAACAGTAGGGTATGCTACCAGTTCGCACCTAGAGTTCATTGCGTGAGAACCAAGGTTTTGGAAGAAGTTTTTAGAAGAGTTTTGGACAATTTTAGCCTTTAAACATCCTCTCAGTTCCACATATGCACAGAGTCTAAGACAAACGAAGGTTGCACTTAGACTCATATGACTCTCTAAATGTCAAACAGTAGGGTATGCTACCAGTTTGCACTTAGAGCTCATTGCGTGAGAACCAAGGTTTTTTAGGAATTTTGGAAATTATTTTGTAAGAAAAGGAGTAATTTTTAAAGGAGATTAAGAAGAAGATCCTCAATCCACATGCACAGGGTATGCTGCACTTTCAACTTCGAAGTTCATTGCGTGAGATCTCAGATCTTTTAAAGCTTTGAAAGTTGTTGTTTAGAAAAATGGAGTTTTTGAAGATTTGATTTAGAAAGGAGGACATATAAACATAAACAAATCAGAAATAAATACATATAGAAGGATCCACACATGGAAACTAACACCTAAACAAGTTTAAAAGGACAAGATCTACACAGGAACTTCAAGAACATAAGAGATTTTAGCACCAAAATTTGAATTCAATTCTCAGAATTTTTAGAAAATATTTTTTGGTATATCTAAAAACTAAAACCAACCAATTGAAATATATGGATCATAGTAATAAAAAAAAACAAGTTTGACACAAATCTAACAAGAAATGAGCAAGTTATGCCCAAATCAAATGAGCTAGGTTCATTCACACATCGAGATGAACATACTTCAGTAATCAGGTCCTAGAGACTTCATTTCAGATCAAAATTAGACAAATAATATCATTTCAGAAACTAGAAAGAAATATGAACAGAACTCAACAAAAATCACTGAAATCCGAGATCATTTGATTGATCAAAAACAAAAACGAAAAACAGACATGAAAATGAACTTCAAGAACATCGAATTTTTGGCGCCAAAATTTGAATTCAAATCTCAGAATTTTTCGAAAATAATTTTTGGTAGATATGAAAAATTAAAACCAAAAAATTGAAATATATAGATCATAGGAATCAAACAAAACAAATTTTAAAAAAATCAGACCAGAAATGAGCAAGGTATGCACAAATCAAATGAGTTAGGTTCATTTACACATCAAGATGAACATACTTCAATAATCAGGTGATAGAAATTTCATTTTAGATCCAAATTAGACAAATAATATCATTCCTAAAACTAGAGAGAAAGATAAAGATAAAGAAATAAAAATCACTGAAATCGGAGATAATTTGATTGATAAAAAACAAAAACGAAAAATAGAGACGAAAATGAACTTCAAGAACACCGAATTTTTGGCGCCAAAATTTGAATTCAAATCTCAGAATTTTTCGAAATATTTTTTGTTAGATCTAAAAACTTAAAACCAAAAATTTGAAAGATATAGACCATATAAATCAAACAAAACAAATTTGACAAAAAATAGACCAGAAATGAGCAAGGCATGCACAAATCAAACAAGCTAGGTTCATTTGCACATCAGGACGAACATCATTTATTAATCAGGTCATAGAGACTTCATTTCATATCCAAATTAGACAAATAATATCATTTCAGAAACTAGAACGAAATAAGAAGAGAACGCAATAAAAATAACTGAAATCGGAGATCATTTGACCGATCAAAAATGAAAATGAAAACAGAGACGAAGATGAACTCGGAAATCCGAGAAGACGCAAGAAAATTAAACGAAATAGAAGCAAGATCTAACCTCCATTGATGTTCTTGAATGCCACCTGATAGCATCTTGGAAGATGATGAATAACTGGTTCCATGGAAGCCAAGGAGGTGCTCAATTGGATGTAGAATTCAAAAGTTTCTTTGGTGCTCCTCTTAGAGAAAACCTAAAAGCCCCCTTTCAATGACCCAAAGTGCTCCTCTCTCTCCCTCCTTAGAAATTCTGAAATTTTTTCTTAGAAATCAAGAATCCTCTTTGAACTAAATGAAAGTCCCTATTTATAGATAAAATTTCAAAAAAAGAAAAGGAAAAATTTTTTAGAAGTGAAGAAGCTTTCGCCCTTTGTTTTTTGATTTTTCTCTTTTTTGTTTTCTTTTTATTATTTTCTTTATTTTTATTTTTCTTTCATTTTATTTTTTTTCTTTTTTCTTTTTTCTCTAACTAATTCTTAACCATCATTAACTAATCCAACTAACTTTCTAACTAAATTCTTAACTAAAAATTTATTTTTTCTTTCATTTTCTTTTTTCTTTTTTCTTTTTTTTTCTTTTTTTCTCTTTTTTTTTCTAACTAATTCTTAACCATCATTAACTAATCCAACTAACTTTCTAACTAAATTCTTAACTAAAAATTTATTTTTTCTTTCATTTTCTTTTTTCTTTTTTTTCTTTTTTCTCTTTTTTTTTCTAACTAATTCTTAACCATCATTAACTAATCCAACTAACTTTCTAACTAAATTCTTAACTAAAATTTATTTTTCTTTCTTTTTTTCTATTTTTCTTTTTTTTGTTATTTTTTTATTTTATACTAAAAAAATAAAATAATTTATTTTGGGTTTTAAATTTATCCTCGGACATAATTCAGTGTTCACAGTTTGCCCCTCTTTACTCATTTTCTTACCAGATAATATAAGAAACAAGTTTCTAGATTATTACGGTAAGAAATGAGTAAAGAAGTGAACAAATTATGTCCGAGGTAAAAGACAAAAACTGGCATGGGTGCAAGCCTTATTGGCAAGTCGTGAATATGTCAGGGAGTTGAATGATGCTTCCGAGGTACCAGAAAAGTTCTGGGCTTGACCGAAAACTTAGGAATGCCTGCCCTAATAAATTGGAGGATAGTAGTTCAAATGTGAAAATTTTGCATAAGTTTTGCAAGCCTTGTATAATGAGCTGACGGGCTTAAATATGAAGGGCGTGATACGGTAGGCCAAAATGTGGAAATTTGGAATACAGAGCCTGATTAGGCTAACAGAATGGAAAAGAATGGTCTGTTAAGATAGGCAAAGTGAAAAGACCTATTAAGACAAGAATGGAGGAGAATGGCCCGTTAAGACAAGCAAAGCAAGATGGAAACTACCCGTTCAGACAGGCTAGGATGCAAAAGATTAACGATATTGGGGCCTCAATAGGCCAGGATGTAGAAAAGTAAACGTGTTAGGACCTGAATAGGCCAGGTGCAGAAAAGTAAACGTGCAGGGGACTGAATAGGGCAGGATGCAGAAAATAAATGTGCTGGGGCCTTCTGTGATAGGCCAAGATGCAGAAAAATAAACGTGCTGGGGTCTTATGTGATAGGCTAAGATGCAGAAATTTAAACATGCAGGGGCCTTGTGTGATAGGCCAAGATGCATAAATTTAAACGTGTAGGGGCCTTGTGTGATAGGCCAAGATTCAGAAATTTAAACGTGCAGGGGCCTTGTGTGATAGGCCAAGATGCATAAATTTAAACGTGCAGGGGCCTTGTGTGATAGGCGAAGATGCAGAAATGTAAACATGCAGGGGCCTTGTGTGATAGGCCAAGATGCAGAAATTTAAACATGATGGGGCCTTGTGTGATAGGCCAAGATTCAGAAATTTAAACGTGCGGGGGCCTTGTGTGATAGGCCAAGATGCAGAAATTTAAACATTCAGCGGCCTCGTGTGATAGGATGAAGTGCGGAAATTTAAACATGCAGAGCCTTGTGTGATAGGTTGAAATGCAGAAAATTAAACATGCAGAGCCTCGTGTGATAGGCTGAAATGCAGAAATGTAAACATGCAGAGCCTCGTGTGATAGGCTGAAGTGAAAAAATGTAAACATGCAGAGCCTCATGTGATAGGCTAAAATGCAGAAAATTAAACATGCAGAGCCTCGTGTGATAGGCTGAAATGCAGAAATTTAAACATGCAGAGCCTCGTGTGATAGGCTGAAGTTTAGAAATGTAAACATGCAGAGCCTCGTGTGATAGGCTGAAATGCAGAAAATTAAACATGCAGAGCCTCGTGTGATAGGCTGAAATACAGAAAATTAAACATGCAGAGCCTCGTGTGATAGGCTGAAGTGCGGAAATTTAAACATGCAGAGCCTTGTGTTTAATTGAGTGTTTACAGAAAGAAGACTCCACTCCTCGCATTATTGGTGCAATTCACATTGGTGAAAAACAATTGTCTTGTTGAGTTGTGCAAGTTCAAAAATTTGCTTTCATGCTTCCTTGTTCTTTAAAATTTGTGACCTAAAACAGAAAAAATCAAATGAATAAATTTCAACACCTATATCTATTATATACATGAAAATTTACAATGAAAAAGTTGAGTCAATCCAAAGGTTTCCTCCCTTATAGCACTTGTTTAACGTTCAAGCATGACGATCCAAAACTCCAAGTAACTAAGTGAAGGTTATAAGAAACATTCTCCCTATTGGAATTACCACCAAAATAATGTTTCACATGCTGGCCATTAACTTTCAAATTTCTTTTAGAATCAAAGTCTTCTAGAATAATGGCACCATGAAGAAAAACTTCCTTAATCGAGAAAGACCTTGAACACCTTAATTTTAATTTTTTGGGAACAAGTTAAGTCATAAGTTAAAGAGCAAAACCAATTGTCCAAGTTTAGAAATTTTGTCTACAATGAATTTATAATGCCATTGCTTGGTTTCTCTTTATAAATTGTTGAATTATCATAAGCATTTTGATGAAAATGTTTTAATTCATGCACCTGTAACACTATATTTTCTCCTGTTTCTTTTGCATTGATTGAAATTTAAGAACTTGGTGACTTATTAGGCTTTATGTTCTAGTTTAATGGGTAGGTGACATGCCTTCCCAAGATGAGTTAGTATGGAGACATACAAATTGGTATCTTGAAAGATCTTTTCTTAAAAGCCCAGAATGAATAATCCAATTTTTTTGTCCAATCCTTCCTTGAACCATTTGTCGCAACCGTAATTCCGAAGAGACGACGAACTCAATAAATTTTGAAAAATAAGTGTTTTATTGATAATGTGGAGCCGCCACCAAATTTTTATTCAAGGGAAAATATTCGGAGAAACCCTAATTTGAAGATAAAATTCTAAGTTCAGGAGTCGGTTACGAATGGGGAAGGTGTTAGGCACCCCACTCGCTCGTTCCGAAGAATGGTACCCTTAAACTGAGTGTGTGATTTGGAAAAAATGTTTTGATCCCTTTTATTAATGTGAAAATACATAATTTGACGGAGGTTAGCCTGACAGGACTTGATTCTGCTCCTACGTATTCCCCGGTGCAATGGGAAACTCAAGGCTTACGTAGTTCTGGTTTATGAAGGCTTGACCTTCAAAAAGCGCTTGAGAAAAGAGTATTTTAAAGATTTCGTTTTTGAGAAAGTATTATCTTTGAGAGGGATCTTCAGTCCACTCATGCACAAGGCCCGAGGCAGCTAAGGCAGCACGGGGACCTATACGAACTACTAAATATTGAATAGCAGGTGAACTGCTAGTTCCCCATTTAGAGTCCATTGCGTGAGACCTAGAATCCCAAAATATTAGAAAAAAAGATTTTTAAAGTTTTGAAAAGGACCTCAAGTCCACTCATGCACAAGGCCCGAGGCGGCTAAGGCAGCACGGGGACCTATACGAACTACTAAATATCGAACAACAGGTGAACCGTCAGTTCCCCATTTAGAGCCCATTGTGTGAGACCAAGAATCCCAAAACAATAGTAAAAGATTTTAAAATTTTTGAAAAGAGGTGATTAGTAAACGATCTTGATTCTTGAGTAAGAAGAAAACTTGAGCTTGAGAGAGAGGGGTTTCGTTTTGAGTTTTGAGGCGATTGAGGTTTAAATGGAATTTTGGTGTAGTGTAATTATTAGGAATTTTGGGACAATTTGGTAATTATTATAAATTTTGGGATTTATCTAGCAATTATGGAATTTTTGTGAATTTATTTAGCAATTATGAAATTTTATGAATTTATTTAGCAATTATGAAATTTACATGAATTTAATAGCAATTATGGAATTTTTATGAATTTAATAGCAATTATGGAATTTTTATGAATTTAATAGTAATTATGGAATTTTTATGAATTTGGAGGGGTAAATTGGTAATTTCTAGTCTTGGGGACAGAACAGGTATTTATGGAATTCTCTAGGGACAGTATAGTAATTTCTGGTCTTGGGGATAAAATAGGTATTAATGGAAAGGCTGGGGGCAGCATAGTAATTTTGACACTTGGGGATAGAACTAGCATTAATGGAAAGGCTAGGGGTAGAATGGTAATTTCTGGTCTTGGGGACAGAACAGGTATTTCTGGAAATCTATTGGTCTTGGGGATAGAACAGGTATTAATGGAAAGGCTGGGGGCAGCATAGTAATTTTGACGCTTGGGGCTTGCAATGTAAAAGGGAAAATTGTTCCCTGGCCGATTTGAACCCTCGACCCAGGGGTGTGTGGCGGTGGTGCATCTAGCCACTGAACCATGTCCAAGTATTGTTGTAGTTTCATCCCCCTCATGCCTATAATGGGAATCCAGGTTAAATCACCCATTATTCTGAAAATGGTTTACAGGGGATTTCGAACCCCACTTCATGGACCTAAGGACAGCACCCCTTATGCCACTAGGCCAAGCTTCTGGTCATACTATTTCTCTCCCCAAACTAAATTATCAAGGGACAACTTCATGAGCATGAGTTTAGGCTCTGCATATTCGGTTATAAGGCAAGGTAAATTCTTTAATCGACGTCAGGACGCTGCATGGGCATGTGATTAGGCTGATTGGTGGGTCCTCTACTGATTTGAACTCCCTTTTTGCCTGGGATAATCGTAAACGTATGTGCATGTGCAGAATGCCTATCTTTGGCTCCAATGCTGTCTTGGCTATCGCCATCCCTGGTGCATTTGGTTTGGTAACAGTATTGGAATGCCTGAACGTACAATCTCAGAAAATAGACTCTGATTCAGGTGGTTGTACTTCTGAAAAGCCATGCATGACCCTTCTCTTGCCGCTGGAGCAACATTGGAATGAAAATCTCAATTTTTAAAACTTGGGTGCTTTCTTCCATTAGCAAGTTGTCGTACTTAAAACCCAACTGCAGGGAATCTTTCCTCTCTAGAGCTGCATGAGTACAAGTCATTGGCACGATCTTAACCTGCTTAGTCGTTAAGTAGTTGGCCCTATCTACTGTTGACTTAAGTAACCTAAATGTTCGACCCTCTTCAAGTTCTTGAAACATGGTTTTTGAGATGACGAAAGAAGCCCATAGCAGCCAGCATGTCTTTCTCAAAAGACTCACCTATAAACCTAGGATGTGGTGTATCAAAGAAGGACGAAATGATCTTGGATAAATGTCGGCTATTCTCTATCCCTAGCACAAGCAGCAAGAAGTTGCTCCTAACATGAATAAACATGCAGCAACCTAAAGTACCCTGCCATTTCACAAGTGTAACTCACATCCCCTGGCAATTGAAGAGATCTTGCAAGCCTCTCCACTTCACTTAGTAATTTCAGTCTTCTAACAAGCATTGCACTAACACGACCTCGTCTCCTAAGATCCAAATCAGTGGCTAGCTCTTGTTCTCCTTAACCAAGTCGGAGAGGATATCATGCAGGAACATCTCTCGATATTATCTTCCCAAACAGGTTATTCAAAGCCAAGTGGCCCAAGATTATAAGTTGACTAATTCCATGGATGGAATGCCTACACACTCACGCATGCAGATACGTGGTAGGCTCATTCTAAGGGTGATTATTCGTGTGCTTATTAACTCATGCACGATGTATAGAGGCCCGCCGTGATCTCTACTCCAAGGATTCATAGCCACCTTCTTGAACAGAGCAACTATTGTTGAAAACAGAATATGCGATTGAGAGGGTTACATACAGGACTCTTTTCACCTCATGGCTTCCCAAGAGCTGGCTCAAGCCATTTGCAGATTTAATTTTATGGCGTTCGGGAGCCATTA
Organism: Canavalia gladiata; assembly: GCA_037954105.1. Lineage (NCBI taxonomy): Eukaryota > Viridiplantae > Streptophyta > Magnoliopsida > Fabales > Fabaceae > Canavalia > Canavalia gladiata. The sequence goes on from CM075662.1 coordinate 29,245,802, forward strand.
TATTTAGAGGGTGCAAGGGAGGACGTTTTGTTTCAGGTCTGGTTTTTAACATAATTAATATCATTGATCTTTTAGGGGAAAAAACGACCATTGAAATCATTCTTCAAACACTCACCAATCGTCCCCGATCACTACCCAAGCGAATCCACCACAAACTAACTAAACTAAAGATAATCCTCACATAAATCTTGAAGAAAACCAAAAGAGGTAATCGTGGAATCTCAAAGACAAACCCCAAAAGATCAACCCAAGTATTGAAGCAAAACCAGATTATCAGGGGCGGTTCTTGGTTAATTGAAGAAAGGTGCATCAACTTGGTTAGAGGTGACTTAGATGTTCTGGTTCTTCTCACTAGAAGAGGATAAGGTTCCTCAAGATATGATTCAAAATTACTAGTTGTGAATCACTCCGAATCTTCATAGTTTCCTTATATAATTCAGATATTGAGATTAAGACCCCCTAGGTTCTCTAACATGAAGATAAATCTCAACCATTCTTCAATTTCTTTACCAAGATTCAGTTATTCTGCGTTCCTTCTTGCATTCAATTCATATAGAAGATAGTTTCTGTATACGAACCATGGTGTTTAAAGCAACTAAACCAGATAGGGATGCTAACCTCGACGGAGTTGCGCCTGAAAACTGATCTTGATCGGAGTTGGAGAATCGGACAAACGCCACCAAGTAGAATTGCAGGGTTCTTGAGTTTGATGCGGTGAGGGAAATCAGAGTCTTCTTGCCACAGGTTCCGGAAGCAATTCTCTCTTCTTTTTCAAAACCAAAAAAAGCCAAAAAACCTTATTCTTACTCTCTCCCTATTTATAGGGATTCTTTTTCCTTTTTGATTTTAATATTTCTCAATAATAATAAAAAAATTTGCTTTGTTTTTATTTTTGATTTTTGTTGCTTCTTCAACTCTTTTAATTTGATTTTTTTCTTTTTGATGTTTAATTATTTATTATTTCTTGTTTTTCGGATTTTAATTTTTCATTCATTTTCAAATTTAATTTTTAATTTATTGTTTTCAGATTTTTAGTTTTTGTTTTATTGTTTTCAGATTTTTAATTTTTAATTTATTGTTTTCAGATTTTTAGTTTTTGTTTTATTGTTTTCAGATTTTTAATTTTTATTTTATTGTTTTCAGATTTTGAATTTTTGTTTTTATTTCTTAGTTTTTTGGTTTTTTTAAAAAAATTATTTTCTCATTTTTTTTTATTTAATTTCCAGATTTTATTTATTTTTTATTTTTCCCAATTTTTTTTTTATTTTATCTTTATTTTACAGGTTTTTGATTTGTTAATTTCTTTTTCAAATTCTTTTTCAGATCTTTAATTTATTTTTTTGATTTTTACTAAATTTTCCAGATTCTAATTTCTCGTGGATATTTTTTATTTTCCTCCTTTCTTTTGCTTACTTTTATTTTCTACTTTTTATTCTATTTTCACTATTTGTCTATGTTTCTTTATGTATTTTGAATTTCTTAGGGTTTTTAATTTAGGTTTATCCACTAATTGACTTAAAATGGGCCTCGGACATAATTGAGTGTTTACACCATTTACCATTTTTTCTAAGATTCTCTTGATTTCCTTATTAGAAACTTCAACTTAGCCGTTGGTTTGAAAATGATATGTTATAGCCACTTTATGCTTTACATTATATTTAGCATCAAAACAATTTTATTCGTCAGTTACAAAATAAGATCCACCATCACTAATAAGGACTCTTGGAACATCAAATCTTGATAAAAAAAAATTTCTTTACAAATTTATCACAACCTTGGTATCATTGGTTCTTATAGAAATGACTTCAACCCATTTTGAAACGTAATCAACAAATAATAATACATAAACATTGGAATAAGATGAGGAAAATGGCCCTATGAAATCTGTGTTCCACACATCAAATAATTCAACTTCTAATACATTTGTGAGAGACATTTAATTGCTCTGAGACATTTCCATTTCTTTGACATGCATCACACAACACCATAAATTCTTTAGCATTATTGAATAAAGTAGGATAAAATAATCTATATTGTAAAATCTTCATAGCTTCCCTTTTTCCATTTAAATGATCTCCATAAGCTGAGTTATGATAATGTCATAAAATATTCCTTTATTCTTCTTTTAGGATGCACCTCTTTCAATAATCCATCTACACATATTTTATACAAAAATGGTTCATCCCATACATAAAACTTGCTATTATTAAACAGTTTCTTCCTTTGTTGCCAATGCCATCCTTTTGGAACAATATTTGCAGCCTTAAGATTAGCCATATCAGCATACCATGGTGGAGTAAAAATGGAAAATACTTTCTCATTAGAAAATTATTTTAACAAAGATTTTTTTATCTTCCTTGCCTTCAACTGATAGTATAGACAAGTGATTCGTTGCACCATTCTTTTTTCCCCTCCTATCCCGAATTTCAATATCAAATTCTTGAAGGAGTAAGATCCACCTTCTCAATCTTGGATTAGCTTCCTATTTAGACAAAAGATATTTCAAAGCTAAATGACAGTATATACAATAACTTTGGCACCAATGAAATATGAGCAAAATTTATCAAAGGTAAAGAAAATAGCTAAAAGTTCTTTTTCTGTTGTGACACAATATACTTGAGCATTATTAAGAACCTTGCTAGCATAAAATATAACATGAAAAATCTTGTCTTTCCTTTATCCCAGAACAACACGTATGGAAAAATTACACAAAATCACTAGCATCACTCATAAATTTAAAAGGTAAGTTCCAATTAGGAGCTATGATTATAAGTGTAGTGATTATAAGTTCCAAGATATAGAAAAGTAAACTTGATGGTGGCCTGACACTATAGGCCAAAATGCAGAAAAGTAAACTTGATGGTAGCCTGAAATTATAGGCCAAAATGCAGAAAAGTAAACTTGATGATTGCCTGACACTATAGGCCAAAATGCAGAAAAGTAAATCTGATGGTGGCCTGACACTATAGGCCAAAATGCATAAAAGTAAACTTGATGCTGGTCTGACATTATAGGCCAAAATGCAGAAAAATAAACTTGATGGTGGCCTGACACTATAGGCCAAAATGCAGAAAAGTAAACTTGATGGTGGCCCGGCACTATAGACCAAGATACAGAAAAGTAAACTTGAGGGAGGCCTGACATCATAGGCCAAGATGCAGAAAAGTAAACTTGATGGTGGCCTGAAAACATAGGCCAAGATGCAGAAGATTAAACTTCATGGTGACCTAACAACATAGGCCAAGATGCAGAAGATTAAACTTGATGGTGACCTGACAACATAGGCCAAGATGGAGAAAGGTAAACTTGATGGAGGCATGACAACATAGGCCAAGATGCAGAAAAATAAACTTGATGGTGGCCTGGCAACATAGGCCAAGATGAAGAAAATTAAACTTGATGGTGGCCTGACAACATAGGCCAAGATGCAGAAGATTAAACTTAATGGTGACCTGACAACATAGGCCAAGATGCAGAAAGGTAAACTTGATAGAGGCCTGACAACATAGGCCAAGATGTAGAAAGTAAACTTGATGGTGCTGTTGTTGATAGGAGAAAGGGTGAAGAGAGACCTGTTAAGGCATGTGAAAGAAATAGCTTGATAGGTGTACGATGATGTGTCCTAGGAATGCATGTGAGGACGGAATATGGACTTCTTCGTCAGCTTCGGACAACTTAAAAATAAAATGCTTATTCTACCTTGAACTCGAAGGTTTTTAAGCACTTGATAATTACTTTCTCTTGAGGAAACTTGGGCAAACATTTTGCCCTAGTTTAGAAGATTCTTGGCACTCGAGAACGCCTTGACTTGAAGGGATTTTGGGCAAGGGTTTACCCCAGTTTGAATTTTATTCTTGAAATTGAGGATTGCCTCAACTTGAATTTTTCGGGCAAGCGTATGCCCCAGTTTATATTTTGATTCAGAATTTGAGGATGACCTCAAATTGAATTTTTGTGGGCAAACATTTGCCCCAGTTTGAACTTGATTCAGAATTTGAGGATGACCTCAAATTGAATTTTTTGTGGGAAAACGTTTGTCCCAGTTTGAACTTGATTCAAAATTTGAGGATGACCTCAAATTGAATTTTTGTGGGAAAACGTTTTCCCTAGTTTGAACTTGATTCAGAATTTGAGGATGACCTCAAATTGAATTTTTGTGGGTAAACGTTTGCCCCAGTTTGAACTTGATTCAGAATTTGAGGATGACCTCAAATTGAATTTTTGTGGGCAAACGTTTGCCCAAGTTTGAACTTGATCTCTAGAAGTCTCCATTTTTTTTAATTGGTTCGGGAAATCTGCCCTGGTCTTAATTAGTTTTGAAAAGGAGTTGTGCAACACTTGAATGATAAGATGTTGTTGTACTGTTTGAATGAATAGAAAGGATGTGATGTTTGATGCTTGAATAAATGCAAAAGGATGCGATGTTTTAACTTAATCGTTGTTTCTTGATGCTTGAAATGATTATTTACTGAAACGGATGCTATGGGATGAATGCATGCCATGATATGGTGAAAAAGCTTTTGTTTCTCTTAATTATTTTTATTTTTTCATCATGCTCTTTCTTGACAACCTCATAGTCAGTGAAAGGAATCAAGAATCAGAACGATTTGGATTGACTCAATTTCAGAATTTTCCTCTTCAAGATCTTGGAGACCCAACAACAATTAGCATTATTGAATAAGACACACTCCTTTTATCTTGGTGGCGTTATGTCTGACAGAAGGATGATCTTTTGGTAAACAGTCATGTCGTGTTGCAATGGTTGAGGACGCATCCGATTTTCTTGACTTTTCAAAATTAATCTTTTTATTTTACATTTTTCACATTTCTTTTTAGCATGTGAGCCACTAAGGTGTGCAAAGTGATTTTGGATAATTAATGGGACGAATAGAGAGTTTTGCATATGAGGTTTTGTGTATTTGGCAGGAAAAGGCGAAAGGTGTGGGTTTGATTGCCCAAATGGAACCTTTTGATGAAAAATACCAATGTTGCTTTACATAATCTTGATTGTCAAATTAACCAAACTTGAGAAATGGCAAAACTTTTGTCCCAGTTTTAGGAAAGATGAGGTATAGACATGCTAGGTTATCCTGAGATTCCTGGATTGACCTTAACTTTTGCTTGGGTTGTTCTTTTGTGTTTTCAACCTAGCAGGTCTTTCGTTTTGTCCTAACTTTTTCCTAGGTCGCCCTTACGGGTTTTCAACCTAGCGGGCTTATCGTGCGTATACCCTAACTTTTGCCTAGGTTGTCTTTTGAGGGTTCTCGACCTAGCGGGCTTTATGTTTGATGCCCTAACTTTTGCCTGGGTCGCTTTTGAGGGTTGCCAACCTAGCGGGCTTTTGTTTAATTGTGTCCTAACTTTTGCCTAGGTCACCGTTGAGAGTTTCTGACCTAGGGGGCTTCTGTTCATGTGCCCTAACTTTTTCCTAGGTCATTTTTTAGGGTTTTCAAACTAGCGGGCTTTTGTTTTTATCCTAATTTTTGCCTGAATTATTTTTGGAACCCAGCAGGACCTTTTCTGATCATGACTTTGTCGATTTATTTTTTTTGAATTTTACCCTACTTTTGCCTGGATTATTTTTGGCTTTTAATCTAGCGGGTTTCACTTCTTCTTGAATTTTGGATTTTGACCCTGATTTTTCCTGGATTATTTTTTGATTTTAATCCAGCAGGTTTTTCTTCTTTTTCTTGAACTTTGTGTGGTTAGATATTGATCTTGTCGGGATCATTTTGATTCTCAATTCAGCGGATCTATTTCCCATTCCTAAATTTTGCTTGGATTTGAACTTTAGTCCAGCAAGATATTTATTTCTTTGTTAGACAAGATATTCCTTGACAGGATTTACAATGCATGGTGATTTGGAATCCCTGGTAGGATTTTTCTTATTCTTCTTCCTCATTTTTCCCTTTGAGCTTGACCAATAAGACGGTCAAAATTATTTATTACAGCACTGACATTGTGACCAACAGGTATTTATTGTTTGGGTGTAGGAATAAGTGATGGGTTAAATGATGAAAAGAATCGTAAATTTTTAAGAGGTAAAGCCAATAATGTGAGGCACATGCCCAAGAAACAATGAAAAATGTAATTTTCGTATTATTCATTGAGATTTATTTACAAAAGATTGACTTTGAAAACTACGAAAAATCCTGGATGATTTCCTCAATATAAGGCATCTCATTGTGTTGCTCCTATTTCTCTAATAGTTGATGAGCTCTCATGATTCAACAATGGATTATTTTGTGTTAGGAGTAAGCTTCCAAAATTTATCCATTTTGCATCAATCAAGCTTTGTACCTTACGCTTCAGAACCTGGCAGTTTTTTATCGAATGACCAATGTATCGTGCATGGTAGTCACATATGGCATTTGTATCATACCATTTAGGATATGGTGGTTTTTGAGGTTTCAGAGGGTAAGGAACCACTAGAGAATTTTGGATTAGCTGAGGCAGCAGCTTGGTGTAAGTCATTAGGATGGGATCAAACTAGACAGGTTTCTTCTCCATCTTTTGACTTTGGTCATGATTTTGGCTTATGGCTTGTATTTGGACCGTATATGGTGTTAGTGGTCGGATTTGCATTGGATAGTTGTAAGTTGGAGGATAGGGTGTTTGGTAGTTAGTGGCAATGTAAGGATAGGGTGTATAAGATGGATAAGATGGTGGTTGGAAACCAGTTGGTCCATGAGGTGCCATCTGAGGTGTGTATTGACCTTGACCAAGAGCCATGTTACAGGTCTCTCCTGTCTTCTTTTTCCCAGATCCAGTGGAAGCGTTGATTTCCCTTGTAGGCTTTTGCGCAATCTTTCCACAACGTATGTCACTTTCGATCCTTTCTCCAATGATGACAATATCAGAGAAGCTAGTGGTCACACTGCCAATCATCTTGTCATAGAAAGGATCTTGGAGTGTGTCTATGAACATGCTGACTAATTCTTTCTCAAATAATGGAGGTTGCACTTGAGCAGCTAACTCTGTCCATCGCCGAGCATATTGCTTGAAGGTCTCGTCTCCTTTCTAGGCCATATTCTGAAGTTGAGTTCGGTTCGGAGCCATCTCCATGTTGTACTAGTATTGTTTCAAGAAGGCCTCAGCTAGATCCCTCCATGAACGGATGTGTGTCCGCTCTAGCTGAGTATACCAGTTCGCAGCTGCCCTAGTTAAGCTGTCTTGAAAGAAATGGACAAGCAGCTTATCATTGTGAGTGTAGGCAGACATCCTCCTCTAGTACATAGTCAGGTGATTCCTGAGACAACTCGTTCCTTAATACTTCTCGAATTCAGGAACCTTGAATTTGGGAGGAATGACCACATCTGGGATCAGACACAAATCAAATGCATCCCTGGCATCATAAGTACTTCCCTCAATTGTCCGAATCTTGACTTCTAGGACTTTCCACATTTTAGTATCCTCCTTAAAAGGATGGCTTGGGTGCTCCCCTGGCATGTGGTGAGGATGAGAAAGTGGTATGTATATAGGGTGAGGCCTTTGGGTGAACATAGGATTCGTCCCCCCAAGAGCTGCTTGGTAAGCTTGTGAGGTGGTGTTTGGAAGTAGGTTATGTGTTTGAGCTTGTGTTTAGGTTAATGAGGGTGCATGCCCGTGAGGATACCCGTAATGAACTCTTTCGGTTGGTGGGGGCATGGTTAATGGTGAATAGTTTTGCGGATTGAAGCCAGGAGGGTATAATGGATCAGTTGGTTCTCCCGGAAGGGATTCCCTTACATCCTTTTGTTTTGACAGTTGGATGGCCTTCATTAGCTTGGCCATCTGTTCCTTCAGATCTCTGACATCATTTTTCAATTCCTCATTTTGTTTTTCCAGCTCATCCATGTTTCCTAATTGTGATTGGGTCCTATAAGGATGTTGAGGAAGTTGTCTTTCTCCAATTTTTCTGTTAAATTAAAGTTTAACTTTTTTTGAGAAACAGTTTAAATGTGAGAAATCATTAATGATAAAGATATTGATGTAAAATGAGTATGAAAGGTATGGAATGATTTTTGAAATCTCCTTTTTTCAAATGATAAATTTATTTAATGAATGAATGCTGTGAATGTTGTGCACAAATAATTTTTAGAGATTTAAGGGATTTGAAAATAAATGAGTGTTGCATTATTTATGCACTCTTTGATTTTTTTTTTTTAGCAATTTTGTGTTTTTTTATGAATTTTGGTATTTTTTTATTTTACTAGAAAAACCTTTGGTTTTGTTGAAAATCTTTTTAGTTTTACTGAAATTTTCTAAAAACTTTCTTTAGGTTTTCTAATTTCTCTTTTTTTTTTTTGCATTTTTTCACATTTTCAATATTTTCAAAATTATTTTTCCAATTTTTTTCTAGAAGTTTTTCTTTTCCTCCCTCTATTTTGATTTTTCTTGAATTTTTTATTTGTTTTGATTTTTCTCTCCTTTTGCTTGACTTTTCTTTCTTGATTTTTATTTTTCAATATGCATTTTCTCAAATTTTGGTTAATGCATCTTTATTTTTCCTAGATTTTCTTTCTTGATTTATTTTTGTATTTCCCCAACTTCAGATTTCACATCATCTCTGCTATCTTGGATCATTCTGTTAACTTAAGCATGTGAATAACATATGAGCCATGTATCATGAAAGGGGTATGTGCCCTCCTTGCCTCTTATGTGGGTTACCTGTCCTAAGGGTTTAAGGTCTTTAATGCATGAACCTCTCGAAAGTGGTTAGTAATCCTGGGACGTAGAGGTCACTAGAGTCAAGTTCCAGTCCATAATGCTTGCCACAACAGTAGAAGTAGTCACTAGTTACAGGGCATTATGTATAGGACACACTCTAGCTGGGATTGTCGTGATAGCCACACAAGACGTAGGCCCCAGCATGACACCACTAGATCCCTCTAATCTTAGGTTGCACTCAGACCTGGGTATAGGGCCCCACTCATGATAAAATACATATGTAATGTGTGGAGGGCACACCATTTCCTATTTGAGGAAAAAGAACTAAACTTGATTTTGATTTGAGAAAAGGAATTGGAATTGATTTAAATAAAATAATTTGAATTTTAAGGAGAAGAATTGAATTAAAAAAATGCATTTAAATTGAAACTTCGAGGAAAAGGACTACATTTTATTCGAATAAAACGAATTAAGACTTGAGGAAAAAAATTTGATATAAGTAAAATAAACTGAGGAGAAAAAAAAAATCAAATCGGGATACAATAAGCTTGATGTAAAATTTAGCCTTGAATCGGATCTAGTCCTAAAATATTGGGTTTTTAATTAAGACCCGAAATTTTTTTTAACCTCAAAACTGCTTAGGATTATGAAACTGTAAAATTATTTGTTTAATTAGAGTGGTAAATATCGTTGGAATTAATTCTGATGGCCCAATATTCAACAGGGTCCAGGTACAATGGTTTAACTCGGTGGGGCCTGGGTCAAAATTACCATTTCATGCCTCTCCCTTCATAAAAAGTTGTTGGAATAACAAAAGACCGTGGGCGGGAATCGAACCCGCGCTTTGGCGGAGCTATGTGCAACGCTCCACCCACTATCTCCCAGCTTGGTCTTATTATTCACGCATGTTAACATAATAGAAATTGGGGGGGGGGGGCATGGAGATGAATGATGTGCTGAAGATTAATAACGGGTCTTCACAACCACAAAATAAATTCAGAGGAAAGCCTGTGGCAGGGTTCGAATACCAGACCCTGGGATTGGTGTGTGGGAGACTAACCACTTGGCTATGTTACCAACTGAGATTTAGTACTTAATATCTTGGTTAAAAATGAAGGAAGGCAGCACAAATGAAACCATGCACATGCACGTTTTCATGTACCGTCTTTGTCCCATGCCAAAACTGTACCCATTACCTTTCTCACCCATTTTTAACACATTATGCACTCGTGTGAACCATATACAGAACAAGCGACTACTCCCTGGAATTTGAAATCAACACCTTGAGACCAAGAATAGATTAGGAGACTTCTCATCTATGGTTATACATGGCTAAGTTGATAGGTTTCTAAGCTCCTTGCCACCTGTTTCATTCGCTTGTAGTCAAAGCATAATTTGCAGATGATCAAACAGAACCTCCAGGAGTTGCCTTTACACTATTCAAAATAGACCATCTCTCCAATCTTTCATAAATCATCATGAAACAAGTAATGTGCAGTGAAGCAAATGATCAAACCTAAGTCATATCTTTGACTAGGCTGGAGATTCGATAATAGCTGCTACCCATTTGCATGAGGCAAATGACATGTAGTGGAATGAGCCCGACACTAATAATGGTGTGATGCTCCTTTACCATGCATCCAAAAAATTTGTTTGCATACCTGGACTGCTGTGAGTGAAGGTGGGGGACCCGTAGAGGCTACACTCGTTGAGAAAGTTGGAAGGAAAAAGGGAGGGTATATGCCCAAAGGCTGGGCCAATTTGTTCGATATGCATGAGTAGAATAGATGCCTTCTTGAACGTCAAGTTCTGAGTGAAATGACGAGCATTTAAGTGATGGAACGAAGGATTATGACAAGAGGAATCAGGGAGAACATCCTTAGATCGATGACACAGAGGAAGAGAGAAGAGCTTGAGCAAGGCGTCTAGCGTAAGGTGCTTGGATGCTAACTGCATTGTGACGTTAGGATTGTGGAGATCCTTCAATTTGGTATCAAGCATGTAGGGGTGCATGTTGCTATATCTAGGATCATTAATTCTATGGATAACCAGGCAGCAAATTGAAGGTGAAGGTAACACTCGAGAGGATGGTAGTTCGAGGCGTCTCACTGCTTCATGTGCAGTGTGATTCTTTCTTGGCTGAGATAAGAGACTTCATATGATAGGAATTATAGCCCACCTGTCTTGTACACTCTTGTACCATTGAGCAAAAGACTTGTGTTTCGCAGGAGCTGTAGCCACTCATACAACGCAAGGATACAACAACACTTCAACTAAATTTGTCTTAGCTAGAGTAACTTTGGAGTACTTGCTAACCCGAAACTTCAGATAAAGCACCTAGCTACTTATTAGGATACCATATTTCTGGGATTTAGTATGCCTTCAGGAGTTAACAACCTTGATGAGTGATTGTTGTTGACCCTGATGCTCATCGCTAATAACTTGCAATGGAACACCTAAAGACCATCTTAAGCTGAACTTGCTTCGAATTTCAGAACCATTCACTGATTTGGTGTCCTTACCAAATTCACGAGCATGTTATTCGTGGTTATTTTGTTTCAGATTTTAAAAGTACTGGAGAGCCAAGTCTTGAATGTCATGCTCACTATGAGATTGAAGACCCATGCAATGACCTTACGACCTTTTGGGGACTTATGCCTATCTAACGTTGAGTTTGAGTAACCATGCAAGACTCTTAACTTATGCGTACATGCAGAACCAGCATTCGACCACGTTCATTATTTTGAGTGGGATTTTCAAGAGCCATGCAACAAAGAAGATAGTAAAAGCACGCTGGTCTCGTATTCTTTGACTCTTTCAAATACTGGATAATCACTTTGGCATGGTGGGTTTTCACTTTTTCTTGTTTGTGTTTACAGAATTGTCATCGATGCTCATATTCCATTAAGTAAATACTCCTAAAATAATTCATGACTAAACAACAATTTATTCCTACCATTTTTCATGCAAAGATGGGCTATAGTTGAAGATGATCTTACCTGCTAAGGATTCACCTCAATTATCCTTGGATTGACGCTCCCTTGGCTGAGAAAGTAGCAAATCTTGAGCTCCCCCATGTTCTAGAGATGCCTATACCTTTATGATTCTTTTTCCCCTCTTGTGACAGGGCTTGGAGATCATTTTTTACACTCCTTTCGAGAGCCTACCTTAGCCTCCCCTCTCAATGGGACCCTCTTCTTGGACGTGCTTCCCCTGTTCATCCACTGGAGAAGAGGCTACAGAAGTTCCTTCTTTTCAAGGCCTGGCGTTGCTGCCTATTTCCTGAGCGAGAGAGAAAAACCTGCCTCCCTCTTGGTCTTGAGGTTGCTCCACACTTCCCTCCGAAGGTGTCCTCCTTCTTTGAATTGAGGATTCGCCTTTTTTCTATGCAGGAGTTTTGTTTTGGCAGTTAAACGGTGGTAGTTAGAAGTGTAACCACCGATTTCTCACGCTATCGTCACTACACTACCAAAAATCAAAACACTCAAGTTCTTTTTTATTTTTTCCTTCGTCCTCTTTTTTTTCAGTTTTCCTTATTTTGAAGTTAAATTATTTTTGTTATTCGTTTCTGTTTTTCTATTTTTTTTTATCTTGTTTTTAATTTTCAGTTATTGATTATTTATTTTATTTTACTATTTCTTATTTTCTATTTTTTTAATTTTTTTGTTTTAGTTTTTTTATTATTATTATTATATCCTTTTTTAATTTTTCTATTTTCAGTTTATTCATTTATTTATTTTTTGTTTATGTTTTTCTTATTATATTTTTTCTTTATTTTTCTCTTTATTGATTTTCTTGTTTTATATTTTTGTTATTTTCTGCTTATTGTTTTTTTTATTTTGATTTTTTCTATTACTTTGTTTTTATTTTCATTTTCTACTTTTTATTTTATTTATTTATTTATTCTATTGTCTGTTTCTCTCTTTATCTGTCTTTCTCTTTTCTGTATTTCTACTTTCTGTTTTTTTTTTGTTTTTTTTTTTATTAACTTTAATATTTATTTATTATTTAATTTATTATTGGTTTCTGGATTAATTTAACAAATGGAAGGCCTCAGACATAATTGAGTTTCTATAAAACTTAGTATCTTTAAACAAAAGATCACGCAAGGATTTTGAGATTTCTGAGAAATCTTTGATGAATCTGCTATAAAACCCTGTATGATGAAGAAAACTTTTCACTTGTTTGATGTCCACCAGTGGTGGGCTTTTCAATGACTTCAATCTTGGCTCTAGCCACCTCTACAACTTTTGCTGAAATTTTATGTCCCAAGACTATACCTTCTTGTACCATAAAATGACACTTGTCCTAGTTTAGTACATGATTAGTCTCTTGATATTGCTTCAAAACACAAGCAAGGTTACACAAAGAATTATCATAAGTAGAATCAAAAATTGAAAAATCATCCATAAAAAATTAAATAAAATTTTTTACCATATCAGAGAAGATGGCTAGCATGCATCTTTGAAATAAGATGCATGCATTACATAATCCAAATGACATTTGTTGATAGAAAAAGACTAAATAAAGGAAAGTAAATGCAATCTTCTCTTGATCCTTAGGATCCATTACAATTTGATTATATCTAAAATATCCATCTTGAAAGAAATAGTAAGCATGGTCAACCAACCTTTCTAGCGTTTGACCTATGAATTGTAATGGAAAGTGGTCCTTACAAGAAGAATCATTAAGCCTTTTATAGTCAATACACATGCATTATTGAAACTATTCTTGTAAGGATGAATTTATTTTATCATTTACAATTACTATCATCCGTTCCTTCTTAGGTACTATCTGAACCAGACTAACCCAAACACAATAAAAAATAGGATAAGTGATGCCAGCATCAACTAGTATAAGAACCTTTTTCCTCATAACTGTTTCATGATCAGATTAAGTCTTTGTTGAGGTTGAATTATACTTTCAAGTCTTATTCTAACAAGATTTTATGCATAAAAAATGGACTTATCCCTTTCAAATCTAAAATAGTCTACCCAATTACGAACTTGTGAGCTTTTACAATTCTCAATAAATTCTCTTCCTCTAATTTATTGAGAGCACTACTCATAATCATATGAAATGTTCTTCTCTCACCCAAGCATGAATACTGAATATGAGATGGAAGTTATTTGAGTTTTACCTTGAGGTTATTCATTTTTCTTCATCCTTTTCCAACTCTTCAATCGGTTGAGAAATAGTTGTCATAGGGGGATTGACTTCAAGATTAGATATATGTGTCTCCACCTATTGGCTTTCTTTTTCATCTTTCAATCCTTTAGAATGCATCAATGGTCCTTTAAGAATTAAGTAATCATCAACATTTTTCAAGAGAAAGTAAAATAGCTAAAACTTGCACTCTCATATAAGGAGAAATATTAGTTGGATATGTCATAGCCTCAAATACATTAAAAAGTAACTTTTTCATCTTATACCCACAACACAAGTCCATCTTGCTACACATCAATTAGAGCTCACCCTATAGAAAGGAATGGTATTCCTAAAATGAGAGGTATTATTGCATCTTCCTTCATATCAAGGATTACAAAATATGTTCGAAAAATAATTTTTTCGAATTTGATAAGGAAATTTTCTACTACCCATGAGGATGTTTGGTTGATCTATTCGCTAATTGAAGAGACATCATAGTTGGCTCCACCTTCTCAATTTCTAACATTTTCATGATAGATAGGGGCATTAGATTGATATTATCCCTTAAATCACAAAGTTCCTTTCCAATTTGTGAGTTACCAATAGTGCATGAAATTATAAATTATGTTGATTTTTAATTTCTTGAATACATCAAGGAATTTAAAACCTACTTCTCATCTTATTTCTTTAACCTTTGTGGAATTGGAATTTTCGCATAAGGAGAAATGTTCTTATTGTTCACCTCTTAAAATAATTTCTTCTTACTCTACCTCTTCGGTCTCTCAATCAATTCTTCTTTTGCTTCTTTGTTGGTGTTGGCTGAAGATTTAAGGAAGAACTACATTTATGTTAGATTTCTTTCTCTTTATTAGAGCAATCTCCTACTAAATCATCAATTTATTTCTTTTTTTCCATCTCTAGATCATTTGTTTTCTTCAACTTTGGTGGTTGAGACTCTATAACTTTTCCATTCCTTGTGATAATAACTTTACAATCATTCTTCAAATTTACCAATGTATCACATGGAAAATTACCACTAGTTCTTTCTGCCAATTTCTTAGAGAGTTGGCCCATTTAATTTTCAATATTTTTAATAGAGGCTTGAGTGACTTGAATGAATTAGCTGAGAACAATCTCAAGATTAAAAAACTTATCTTGAAATGGAGTTGGCTGTGGTTGAGAGGATTGATTTTGCACATAAGGCCCATTCCTCCTAGAGAATATAGGATGATTGTTATAGTTGGGATTATATGAATTAGGAAGTGAGGATAATTATGCCTTTGTCCTTGGCCTATATAAGACTTACCCTTGGTTGTAGGCTCCTATCAAGTTGGTGTCATAACATCCATTTTCATGGTCACCTCCACAAAATCACATGTTAGTACTTATTGTTGTTGTGTAACTCCTACATTGAAGGCTTGCATTTGCTTTTTCAAAGTTTCTAATTGTTAAGAGATCAATTTATTTTGAGCTATTATTAAAAATATACAAATGTGCTTGAAGAACTTCTGCACGACCCATACTTTTCATAGTTATGCCTCATGTACCTTTACCTTCGTGTCTTCCCTCATGACGAGACTTAAGAACTCCTATGGGTTCCATCTCTGACAAATATTCTGTACAAAACTCAATGGCCTCTTCTGCAATGTATCTTTCAATCATAGATGCCTCGGGATGGTGTGGATTCTTCACATACCCTTTTAATATTTTCATGTATTGTTCTATTGGATACATCCACCTCAGATAAACTGGACCACATAATCTGTTCTCCCTCACTATATGAACAACCAAGTGAACCATAATGTCAAAAAATGATGGAGGAAAATACATCTCCAATTGGCATAAGATAGTAAAAGCTTCATTTTCCAACTCATCCAATTTTAGAGGGTCAATGGCTTTGCTACATATTTTATTGAAAAATAAGCATAACCTACTTATTGTATGTCTAACTTTTTTAGGTAAAATGTCACGAATAACCACTGGAAGTAGTTGTTGCATCAACACATGACAATCATGAGACTTTAAAGCAACTAACTTTAAATCTTTCACCGAGACAAGTCTTTTAAAATTTGAAGAATACCCTTGTGGCACTTTAACCCCACGTAGGCACTCACAAAAAGAAATTTTCTCTTTTTTTGACAATGTATGACATGCCGGGGGAAAATATGTTTGCTTTCCTACAGATTGTGGAGCTAACTGATGTCGTATACCCATGTGAACCAAATCCAGTCGAGAATTGACTCCATCTTTAGTCTTGCCCTGTATATTGAGAAGTGTTCCAATGATGCTATCACACACATTTTTTTCCATATGCATCACATCAATACAATGTCTAACATCAAGTTTGCACCAATATGGAAGATAAAAAAATATTGATCTTTTCTTCCATATCCTTGTCTCAGTGACCTTTTTTTAAGTCTTTCCAAAAACAGTTTTGATGTTTTTAACCCGATCGTAGACTTGTTATCTAGTTAAGGCTTTTGGAGCAACATCATTTTCTGGCAACCCATTAAAAGCTTTCCTTAATCTACGATAAGTGTGATTAGTGCAGAGAAATTTCCGATGACCAAGATACATTGTTTCCTTCCATGATGCAGTTGATGGTAACTTGTGCCTTCTTCACATATGGGACATGCTTTGTGCCCCTTAACGTTGTATCACATAAATTTCCATATGCTAGAAAGTCATTAATAGTGCAAAAAAGCATTGCCGGCATATTGAAATTTTCATTACCATACGCATCAAATACCTCCACACCTTATTCTCATAGATTTTGCAAGTCTTCAATTAAAGGAGCAAGATAAACGTCTATGTCATTTCGAGTTGTTGTGGACCTGAAATCATCATGGACAACATGATGTATTTACGTTTCATGCACAACTCCAGAGAAAGGTTGTAAATTATCAAAAGTACAGGCCATGAACTATGTTTACTACTTAAATTACCGTACGGATTCATTCCATCTGTTACAAGTCCAAGCCTTAGGTTTCTTGGCTCATTCCCAAAATTGGGATATAGTTGATCAACCATCTTCCATTACAAACCATCAGCTGGATGACGAAGTTTTCCATCAATCAGTCTTTCATCTACATGCCATCTAAGGTTCTTTGCTTCATCTTTATTACAAAACAATCGTTTGAACCTTGGAATTATTGGAAGATACCACAACACTTTGGCTGGAGGCCGCTTTGTGCTATAATTGCAAATAGAATCACCATCCTTCAGTTTATAACGTGAAACTTGACACACAGGACATTCATCTAATCCTTCAAACTGTATAGTATGCAATCATTGGGGCAGGCATGTATTTTCTTATACTGCATACCCATCGGACATAACACCTTCTTCGTCTCATAATTACGCTTTGGTAATGTGTTACCTTCCGGAAGCATCTCTATTAACAGTTCAAGTAATTCGGTGAAACTTTTATCACTCCACCCATTCTTTGCCTTCAGAGTGAATAATCTTAACACAACTGACAATCGTGTAAAGGTAGTACATCCCGGATACAAAGGTTTCTCTGAATCAGTAGACAAGTTACCATACATATTTTCCCGCTCAAATGACACATGCCCTACATCACGGATCATATCCTCTACCCAATCTTCCATATTTATATCAACCTCCACCGTCTATGACACACTTGGCATACCTAATAACTCATCATGCCATGTCCATTTTGTATAACTTTTGCAAAATCCATCACAAATAATATGCTCTCTAATTTGACCAACACCCAAACGTCTCTCATTTAGACAATTAACACACAGACAGTAAAATTGTCCATGACTCTGAGGTAGATTTGTCTGCGCAAAATTCAAAAACTCTGCGACCCCATTCTCGTACTCATCGCTCGTTCGTTTAGCATTTATCCAACTACGATCCATACTATACAAGAATCATCAACACATGATTTAGGATTAACCTTGTCACTCATTGTTGTTAATTTATTATCCTCACTATTGGTAAGACCCTATCCCATTCGAGAAAAAAGTTTTTTATTCATCGATTAACATACTTCTAAAATCTTGAATATCATACTTGGTGAAATTTCGGCAGCATTTCGCATCAGTCTCCAAGTACATAACTTGATTATGGTTTCATTTACCATAATGAAGCATGTACCCAGAGACAATGCAAAATGAACTAAACCAAAATTTCATCAAGTACAATTTACAAGATTTATGAAGAAATTGTTAACTACTGAATAAAAAACTTTAGTCCCAAACTGTCCAACTTGGACAATTCAAGATTTAATATAATGAATGATTTACTTATTTAGTAATATACTCATTATATTCAACCTTGAACGGGAAACTAAGGGTATGCTCATATTTGAACTCAAGAAAACAAAACAACATATTTAAACTCAAAATCAATACTATAACATACATAAACCCTAAGCAAACTTTCACATCTGCAATCACAAAGTAGAGGTGCATAGAACATACCTCACAGTCAACACAAAATGGTTGAGCGGTGGCCAAGCGGTGTCCAAACGGAGGCACAATGGTGGTTGAACGACGACACAACATGGTAGCCAAATAAGAAGCTTAAAATTTACAGAATACACCCAAAATAAATGTATATTTCAACCATAATAATAGAATGAGATGCATAAATAACAACAAAGACGACTTCGAACCTTACGGTGTGCGACGACGACTTCGAACGAACGAAATCATTCCAACGGCGACGACGACCACTAACGTAAGCACGGAGTGAAACGACGAACAACAAGGATGTCGACAATGGTTAAGACTTAAACGAAAATAGAGAGAACAAGCCGAAACGAGAAACTGGGGTTTTGGAAAATGAGGTTAAACACGAACAGCGTCGAAAAATAAATGACGGGGGAAGACATTCTACATCGGTTGTTTCTCAGAACCGATGTAGAAAGTACTTTCTACATCGGTTATTTTCTAAACCGATGTAGAAAGTTTTAAAAAAATCCACTTTCTACATCGGTTACAGAGCAACCGATGTAGAAAGTACTTTCTACATCGCTTGTTTCGTAACCGATGTAGAAAGTTTGAAAAAAATACTCACTTTCTACATCGGTTGGGAAAAGAACCGATGTAGAAAGTACTTTCTACATCGGCTTTTTACATTGGTTCTTTTCCCAACCGATGTAGAAAGTTTACATTTATTTACAAAAATGCCACTGTGTTTTTATTTATATTGGTTTTTGAAGAACCGACATAAAATCCTGTTATAATATCGTATTTTGCATTAGTGAATAAAGAAGAATAGTCAATTTAAAGAAGATAAACTTGAATTAAAAATAACAATTAAAATTACAAGAATGTTAGGATTAGGATCTCTCTTTTCCTAACTAAAAATTTAATTAAATATTACAAGAATATAAAACAAAAAAAGAAAGAGAAGGAGAAGAAGAATATTAAATAACTCTATGAAAAAACTTGATTAATCTTTCATTTTGATCCCTTAAATCTACAAATGCTTCGTTTCAAAAATCATATAAGATAGAATTTGAAAAAGTTTTTCATTTTTCAACCTTAAAAAATTATTTAAATCTAAAGGAAGATGCTATTTAAACAAGTTGGTTAAGCAAAATGTGCATCTAAAGCATTTTGTTTGCGTTGTCAATGCAAAAATGATAGAAAGTATCATTTTTGGCAGCTTTTATATGCTCAAAGATAATTTTCAACGTTGTCAAAGAAAACTTCTAAATACCTATACTACTAACAATTTCTTTAGAACATCAAATTTCACCAATTTTTTTATAATTTATACTCATTATAAAAATGCTCATTATCTCCTAAAAATCACCACATAAATATCATGTTCCAGCACCAAAAGGATACATTGCACCACCTCCCACTTTGTTGTACATATGAGGATTCGAGCAAGTTCCCGTAGGCATGTATACCATGATCTACTCCCCCACTACCCCTCCTACCTTCTTGAGGAACTTCACTGTCGATGCATGTAAGGGAATGCCCATAGACCGTATCCATGCGGTCTTTCCGTAGCCATGTATTCATACATCCAAAGTTTAAGCTTTGCAAACCTCTAATCAAACCATCCTTACATGTCCATGAATAAGTAAGCGAAATAGATGGTAGTGATGTTCTGAACTCCATATCCAGGGCAGGTTCCTCACTTCCCAACTGTTTTTCGAAACACCATATCCATGAGTTCGTATCGTATTGTATTGATCCAAAATATATAACACAACGCCTATTTATATGCGTTTATTTAAAACAGTAAAATCCTAACTACAGACACATGACACAGCACACATGTACATATTAACTACTAAAAACAATCCTTAGCATTTGTTTTCAAATTTTCACACGGAACATCTTTTGACACTTAAAAAAATTTCTAAATCTTCTACTCCGTCTAGTTTTCAACCTTGAAAATTCACTAAATATTATTTCAAATCTAATGTTCGTGATGATGGCATGACTTTTAAGTATTGTTGATCAGTTGTGTTATATTAGGTTGGAAGAACGATAGTAAAATTATGTAGTAAAAGTGTTGTTTTACAATCATTCCCATCTTTCTCCAACTGCTCTCACTTTTTTTTTTAACCCGAAAGAGGTTAGGCATGGAGATCCTCTGCAGCTGTCTTTTTTTGCATTAAAATATTTATTATTATATTTACATGCAGTTATTATAAAAATTGAGTAATTTTATAAATAGTCAATCCCCACGTCTTACAATGATCAATATAATTCTATATTGGTGAACATCATTGGAAAGGCAGTACTACTACGGTTGATCCAAATTTGGTTAGGGACCCTTCAACATTTATAAAAGAATTCTTCTAATGAAAACTGTTTTATGAGTTTCAAAGAGCTAACGTTTTATCAATTGTCGATTCTTTCAAACACTGCCACCCGATTTCGCACTCAAATTTATGAAATTTAGCATTGGCCTTTCGCCATTTCATGGCTCACACTCACAAAAGATGGTCCAAACTCCAAACCATTATATAATATATATATATATATATATATTCTACTAAAGGTTCGTTGCAGAAACATTCTCATAATTAAACTTGTTTAAATGATGCCTCAGCTATCTGAACGGATCAAAGGGCTTTGCATTTCTTGCAAATGGAAGAGAAAGTGGATCCTCCAAAACAAAGATGTAAAAAAGGCATCACGTCAAATAGCTCAACTAGATGTATAATAATATCAACCAAACCCGAAGCTGTCCAGTTTCGTGTTACTCCGTTTTCCTTCTCAAATTAAATATACTTCATGTCACATTCTTGCAGCTAATACTGTACATTTCAACAGGCACAACATTGGACATCACTTTTTCAATTCAATCAAGCTCTTTTCTAAGTCTTATATGAGAGGAAAAGGAGCATAAATGAACCAAAACAACTTGCCGACACTAAGTGAGAGAAGATCTCATGTTTATGCCGGCAAGTCATCCTTGGCTCAAAATATACTCTCTTTACCTCTTCATGCAAGACATTTGAGCAAACAACATTCAACTTGAATCACACTCTTCTAATACACATTTCACATCCTTTAATACCCTATTTTCCTATGTATTTATAAGCACAGAAATTCCATTAAGAAATTCTTTCGTACCAGAAATTGACACTTTTTAATCACCTATGTACCTTTCCGTGGTTCTCCTTATCCGAAACCATTCTTGTTTTGTTTGGAATCAATCTTGATCATGCTACGTGGAGCTTTAAAAATTAGTTAGGAATAAGCAAAGTTGACTTTGGCCCATTTTCCTCCCATAACTGTTTGTTGATTGATTTGTAATTGTTGTTGTGGGAATAGAATATATAACAAGTGAAGGAAGCCAGATAGGAGTGTGGTCAATGGTTACCCATGTTTCTGCCAAGGCATTGTCAATGTGAATTTGTTCTCAGAAATTTAGCAGATCGAAAGGGTATCTCATAAGATTTTGACTTAATTAATTAGGTTCCATAGCAACATGGGAAGAGACGCTTAAATCTCTTTGCTCATAGATGATACGTCTCCGTCTCACTACACTGTTGCAGTCTAAAGTTCATCGTCCAGATTCCCTTTTAGCCTTTGTTCACCGAAGAATTTGCTTTTCCTTCCTCTCCATCAAATGAGATAGTTCTTATGTAAAATTGAAAGGAAAATATCTCAACCATTAAATCTTATCTTAAATGATTAAGATTAAAATATAAATATTATAAACATATATATGATTGTGTTTTCATATTTATATATTAACCTCCCTTATAGTATAAATCATTAGAATCACTTCGAGAATGAGATCTTTAATAAACTCTATTCAATCAATTAGTATACTTTCTATTTTTTTTTTTATATAAAATGTAACTTCTACACATATATAATTTATGAGGAGAGTGATATTCGTCATAATTTATAAATTTTATTTTTAAAATAATCATTATTTTCATGATTTATAAATTTATTTATTTTAAAATAATTATTATCTCCATAATTTAAATTCAAATATTTAATTGTATATCATTATATTAATTTTAAATTCAAAACAATTATTCACTAATATCTATATATATGAAGTAAAATTTATTTTAAACAAATTACCTTTTTATAATGTTAATATATTTTTTAACTTAATATATTATAAAAATTTAATATAATATTAAATTTAATATAATAAAATATTTAATATTAATAATAAAATATTTTTTAATTTTATTTAAAATTATTTAAATTTAAAAATATTTATACTATTCATAACATCTTCTTAAAATATATTTGATAGAGTATTTGATCAAGATAAAAGATAAAATAATTAGCTAAAAAATTTTTAAAATAATTTTATCTATATTTAACATGATAGTTATTTTAAAAACTAGATAAAATAAATAATTTTTTTAATATTATCTTTAATAATTTTTAAAATTTTTAGCTAATAGATAAAAATTATTATTTCATTTTTATCCTTCCTATATTTAATAATTTCTTATATATTATAAAATAATATTTTTTATATCAATATATAACATTGTTACAATCGAATGATCAAAATTAAAATTTAATTATTTTAAAAAAATTTAAACATATTTAGTTCTGTAAAATTTTTTTTAAAAAAAATTTATTTTAAACAAAAAATTATGTATTTAAAATTATATTTTTATTAAAAATATATCATAAATAAAAAAATAAATATATAAAATTATAATTTTTTTTATTTTATAATATATAATCATCAAAATAACTATAAATATATTTGTAAAATAAAATATGTATAAATAAGAATAAATTTTTAAAAAAATTATCCTTAATTTTAATATTATAATTTAATTTAAATAATAAAATTAATTTATCATATTATCTTTATCTGCTAATTTAATAACTAATCTAATTTTAACAATAATTTCAGCAAATTTTTCAGCTAGTATTTAAGTTTCTACTTAAATTTTTAATTTTCAAATAACTTATCTAATATTATTATAAAATATTTGTATATATATTAAGAAATTTAGTTAAAGTTCCACCACTGTTCCTGTTCCTGGCATGATCGGAAAATTCGATTCAGTCGATATGATGCACGTTACGGATTTTGCGTGATACGGAAGGATCTCATCCACCATCTTCAACTCTCACCGTAGTCAGCCGATTTGTCATTGTCATTTCAGAATAGATATTTGCATTTCAAAGGGTAATCACTCGTTTATCAACACAAAATGTCAAACAACAAAAGCTCTTCTATTTAACACAATACCATTTGGAAAAACTTTTTTTCACACACCAAAAGCAGTGTTGCCCTCATGTTCCTCGCCTCATCCTCAACATCTGTCCTAATTTCTGATTTTTTTATATTTTTATTTTAAATTTTTAAATTTTATTAACTTATTAATTTTTAAAATATTTATATAATTTATTATTTTATAACTTTATTAATTTTATATAATATTTTTAAAACAATAAAAGTATTTTAATAATTTTATATAATAGAATGGGTTTATGGGTAGGACAAATATCATTTTCCTATATATGTCTTATTGTTTTTTCAAAATTCGAATTTTATTCCAACCCATCCCCTACTTTGATCAATTTAGATTTTTTCTATTAAAATAAAGATAAAACCGGATGGAACAAATATGTTTTCTTATCATCCCTAATCAAAAGTAATATACATCTATTAGATCCAGTTGTAAATTATTAGATTTTTTTTAAATCTTTAATCATTAGATTAAAGATATAGAAGTTATAAACTATTTTTATAGTAAAAATATCTTTGGTCATATTATTTATCTCTAAAATACTTTTTCATAAAATAAAAATTTAAATTTATAATATAATAGAGAATTTAATAATAAAATTTGGCTAAAAAATATAAATAATTTCAGCCTATATAAGTAGATTTTTTTAACCCTATTTTCAATCAAAGTATCAATTGCTATGATTTTGTGCAGATAAGGAGAGGAAGCTTAAAAGACTAATCCATTAAGGAGATCTATTTTCTTAAGTAAATTTTTACTCACACCGTTAGAGTAATTTACACTCTCCCCTAAATAAATTTGGGTGTAAGTCCTCTATCCTTTCTTTTTAAAATAGAAATTCTCAACTGAACAATCTAGATGTATTCGAATTCGGATGTAAGGACACGGTACGGATGTGGGTAAATGAGCATTCATTCTCTTAATAAAGGACAAAATAAGTAGGATTGAGATCAAGTTGATTAAAAACTGTGTTGCACATTAACTATATTCGATTACATTTTATCGATTAATTATAATATATAATTGACTAACTAATTTTTTATATATCATTAACTATACAGATAATTAATTAATTACATAAATAATCAATTAATTGTATAGGTAATCAATTAATCATATTTTGTTAATAGATTATCAATTACATTTTTTATTTATATTAAATTATAAAATTTTTTATATTGTCAATCATTAATAATCATTTACATAATCAGTTACCGAAATATTTTATTTAGTTTAACATGTATGACTTGAATTTAAAAATTTAAAATGGTATGTAATATTCAGTTTTTAATCATAAAAAATTATAATGTTATACTATTATATTTTTATATTTTTTTAATATATCATATATCATAAATATTTTAAAAATAATTTTAATTATTATGATCTAATCATATTTAAACTATTAAATTTTATATTAATACTTTAACCAATTGAATGACAAATTCAATTTAAAAGCCTTGGTTCAAATAGTCACTTTACAACTTTAGTATTGTACAAAAGATGCCTTGAAACAATGGTTTACAAATTCATCAAGTTAGGGTGTATAGCACAAAATAAAATTACTGTAAAAAGAAATGATTGAGAGAGAGCCCCACCTATAGTTTTTACGATGTTTTTCAAATTCTAAAAATTAAATAACCTTTCCACTTGTGAGAGGGAAACTGTGTATATATCTATCGTGTTCAAAACTCATTAGATAATAATCTCATGTACTAAATTTCTCTTCTGTATATACCAATATAATAACTTAAAAATAATTGTTCATATTTGACAAATTTAAGTAATGTTGATATGTCGATATACATGCTTTTGCTTTAAAACTTTCCGTGCTAAAATCGTCCGAACGATGTGCACTATAACTTAAAGAATTGATTCTACACTCAACGACATCGACTTGATGAAACTATAATGAAAGAATCTGCACTTTAATTTACTTAATTAAATAAAGACCTAGAGAGTTAATTTAAATCACCCCCCCCCCCCCCCCCCATATAAGAAACCAGAAAAGCTGCATTTTTGTCAAACTAGCTAGTAAACAGTGACATACTAATTCAATAATGATTCATAAGAAATTGAACTCTAACTCCAGTTTTTAAGATATTCAAGCAAACAATCTTTCTCCAATGCTAATTAGAAGGAAGAAAGCATAAAAGGATCACCTAAATTAACAAGAACCAAACCTTCCTGTATTCCATGTAAAACTCTGTTTTTCCTCTTCAATTATATGGTTCACGCCATTATACTTTGCATATAGCAAACATGATGTAAATTTATATACCAAGAAAAATAACACAATGTACATTTGAATGAGGTACAACGAAAATCATGCATTCAAGCTCTTTCCATAATCTTGTATGAGAGGAAAGAGAGCAAAAGTGAGCCTGGATTCCTCGCCGGCGACATTCAGAAAGGAAATTCAGTTTCTGCCGGCAAGTCATCCTGGCTCAAGTATACTCTTTCTACCTCTTCATGCCAGACATTTGAGCAAATAACATTCAACTTCAACAATTTTTCTAACTTTAACCACTCTTCTAATACATAGCATTTCATATTTTATCCTCTATGCTTCTGGATCATTTCAGCCTACCTATTTATAAGCAGAGAAGGTCAAAGGTTGAAATTCCACCACATGAACATTTCCATGGTGTTCCTTATCCAAAACCGCACTTGTTGTCTGGAATCAATTTTCATCTAGCCACTTGTAAGTGTAAGAATTGCTTAGCCAAAATGTTTTTCTGAACAATTTTGGAAATAACTTTTAGCTGCCTCCTATATTAATTTTTTGGATGCATTTACATAGAAAAGAAAAAGTTAACTAGGAACAAGCAACTGTTGACTTGGCCCATTTTCTTACCAAAACAGTTTGTTGATTGAATTATTAGTTTATTAGTACTGTTATTGTGGGAATAGAATAAAATAAGCAATCAAAGACTGATAGTGGTTTCCAGTTACCCATGTTTCTGATATGGCATTATCAATGAGAATTTGTTCTTGGAAATTTTGCTGATGAGTAGAGAATCAGATTAGATTTTGACTTAATTGGGTTCCAAAGCAACATGAGCAGAGGGTAAGTAACATTTCTAATTTGTTCCTACCTACGTATCTTGTGTACGCTTTATCAGTCTAAAGTTTACCATTCAGATTCCCAAATAATCCCTATCCCTTTTATCTTTATGCCTTTATAGAAGATTTTACTTTTCCTTCTTCCTTTGTCCCTTGGCTTAATTTGAAAATTTTAACTCTCTAAGCTGATTTGATAAATATGTATTCTAGGTTTTCCATGCGTGTGGGAATACAATTCGATCCTTTATACCCTATTGATGTCTCAGTCAATAGATGTGTTAACATTGTGAGTTAGATTGTTTTTTTTTAGTTTTAATTATTAAAAGAAAAGTAAAGTATTAGAAAAATTATAAATAATAATTTAAGAAAAAACAAGATTTTAAAAATCTTTTCTATTTAATGTAAAAATTTTATTTAAATAAAAATTTATATTATATTTAAAATATTTTTATCATCTAAATAGATAAATTTAGTAATTTCAAATTATTTTATCTAAACACAAACTAAGAAAAATGTGAACCAAGTTCACGTAGAATTATGAATCATCTACTTAAATTTTAACAATTCAACTTTTTAACTAATTAAATTTGGATAAAGAAATTAAACTTTTTAAAACATATGATTTATATATTTCCACTAATTAATGCCAAATTAAAACAAATTTAAGGGATTTGTTACTAAAACGAGTGGGGTATGCGGGTTAACATGTGGAGTTAAATCAGTTTTACCATTGTTACACGTTACCAAATTTATACTCTAAAATATGTGTGCATAGTATTCAATTGATTTCAAGGTTGTAGAAGTTGTTCCTTAGTATCTTTATATCTTTAAAGTAGTTAATAATATTATAAAAAATTATATCTTTATTTATTAAAAATAATAAAATTATATTTAAAAATTAATCTAAAATTTTTCGAATCAAAATTAGCTTTCTAATACCAAATGAATGAAAATATGTAAAGGGGTTTGTTTATGATATGTCCATGCGCACATAATAAAAAATTACTCCAAACCAATGTATTTGATGCATTGAAAACACAAAAGTCATATAATGTTTAATTTTTAAAATAATTTAAAATATTTAATAGGATGTTTTTGTATAATTTCAAATCTTTTTACTTTATTTTTAATTTAAAAATTAATAATGATAAATAGAAACTAGAAGTAGAAACTAAATATCTAAGAATTTTAAAGAAAATTAGAATTTTTTTTAGAAGTGATAAAAATACTCCTAAAATTAAAAATACAATAGATAAAGTATAGTAAGCTTTGGATAAAAACTTAGAAACCTCCAAGAAACGTAAAACCAAATAATAGTTATTACAATATTATTGAAAGAAATTAAGGATAGGTAAAAAATAGAAGCTTTACAATAGAAAACCTAAGAAATTCACTAAGAGCCTAAGTCTCCTAAGAAAAGAAATGATAAACAGCCCTAAAAAATAAGTAGACGACCAAGAAATAAATCGGACAGTACTAATTAAGAAATAGAATCTTTATGAATAAAGTTTAGAAATATTTTTGGAAAATTTTTTAAAATAACCAAAATACCTCTGGTAGTCCAGGTAGGCTAGAAACTACTACCGACAGAGGCTCATATCTTGTGCTTATCTACAAGCATATTTTTCAAGAGCAAATGATGAAGGGATAGACATGTCATTATGAAGGGAGGTGAGTCATCCATGCATTAAACACTAAAAGATAAAAATCTTAATGAAAAGAGAGAAAACTAACCATGATTAGGTTAAAATTTAACTATAGTTAGGTTATATATAACTATAGTTAGGTTAATCTAATCATGATTAAACTTAAAAGATAAGATTGTATGATTTACAATAAACTTTAAAAGGGTAAAATTATAAGTGCAGTGACCATTTTTCCTTTAGTTATAAATTAAATCCCTAATGACCTATACATGGTCAAATGTTTAAGCTAGATTTTAGTCATCATTTTTCTACATAAAAATCTCTCTAAACACTTAGATAAATCCTCTATTTTCCAAGTCTCCATCTTCTACCTTTCCATAAACTAAAAATAATTAAGTTTAAGCTTCCATCTACCTTTCCAATCTTGTTCTTTTTTCATAAAAATTTAAAATGTTAAACTTAAAAACTTAAAAATCTTAGATTTACACTATTATGGTCATAATCCTAAAACTTTGAATGGAATCCATAAAATTTAAACTTAAAACATAAAGGTTAGGTCTTTATAATCAAAGGGCTAAGAGAATGGCTCATGGACAAGGAAAGTTTCAAACTTTTTTACACACAAGGACAAAGGCATTAACTAATGACAAATACTTGCAAGAATTTGATGGAATTGAAACAAAAACAAACTCATGAAGTCCTTAACTTTAAATCCAAAAGTTATGGTAGTCAAAGCTTGATAAAAGTATCATTTTGGGGAGAATATAGGCCATTCAGCCATTATCACTTCCATGAGGAAGAAAAGACTTAAAATTTACAAATCGATGATAAATATTATCCTCTATAATTTTTTAACATATAAGATTCACACATGAAACTAGAAAAAAATTTAGTTAAGAGACTTTGATGGGAAAAGTAGCATTCAGCCTTAGCTCCTAAAATTCGGGGATGAGAGGTTGAAAAATTTATAAAACTAATTAGCTAACTCTCTTAAGATAAGACTTTAAGAAAAACAATTTGGGACAAGGAAAACAAATTTAGTGACCTTAGGAGGTACATAGGTCATTCTGTCATACTTTATCAAGAAAGGTGCAATGGAGCTACAAAATTTTAAAACTAAGTAGTCTAAGAACATAAGACAAAACCTCAACAAACAACTTCTAGGGATAAGAAAAAATAAAGAACAAGTCTTTAAAAGACATTAAAGTCATTCGATCAAGGAGGATTAAAATTTAACAAATAAAATTTAGTAAACAAACTCTTGAGAAAAGGAAAAGTAAAGAGGACCTAGAAGGAATGAGTGATTGTAATCACCCAATTATGTCTAAGGCTCCATTGGTAAAATTAATTAGTAAATAAAATAATACTTAGGTATATTCAATTTAAATTATTTTTGTAAAAGTAGATTAAATAATAAAAACAAAATAAGAAAAACAACAAAAAAAAGAATGAAAAAAAAGGAAAAAATTAAAAAAACTGTAAAAAATAATAAAAACCAAAACAATAATTTAAATTATCTAATAAAAATTTTGAAACAAATAAAAAAATTCAAGAGAAAAAAGGGAAAAATAACAAAAGGTAATAAAAAACAAAATAATAATAAATTAATAAAAGAAATAAGAAAATAAATAATAAATAATAATAATAATGAAAAAACAACAACAGAATAAAAAACTAAATAATTGAAATGAAAAACAGAAAACTAAATTTTAAAAGAAATAAAAAACAAAATAACAAAAAATAAAAAAAAACAGAAAACAGAATAGTAAAAATTAAAAAACAGAAAATAGAATAACTAATAAAAACAGAAATTAAAATTGAAAAACGGAAAAATGATAAGCGAAACAAAAAAACAAAAAAAAACAAAAAGAAAAAGAGAAAAAAAGGGTCCACGTCAAAAAAGAAAGGAGAGGTATGCATGAGGGTTGGAAAGGATTCTTCTTGGGGGGCAGCTGAAAGCTTTCTGAAATTCCATCATCTTCTCTTTGTTGCGAGGAGTTTTTTTGGGGGGGAGGGTTTCTCATCCTTTTTAGACTTTTCTTTGGAAGAATACATCTCCTTCACCTGAGAGAACGGGAAGCTCTGGAGATCTTCTTGCATCACTATTCAGAACCCATTGGAAGCATTGGAGAATTTCAATTTCCAACAACTCGGGCAAAGCTGGTTGTTCGAAGGAATTGACACCAAGATTCATGGTAAATTCACAAGCTCAGGCAAGAGAGAAACCTGCAGAACTAAAGCTTATAGCGATAAAAGAATAACAAGCAGTGATCCAAGCAAGAGTGACATCAAAGTTCCCTTTGAATTCAGCAGGTAAGGTCCTAACACTCGTTCATGTGACTATGGCCTGATAATATGATCATGAAATTGAAATGAATCTGAACAGTAAGCTAGGGTCCTGTTTACAAGCATTAGCATAGAGAGTCTGTCATGATAGAAACAAAAACTGCATTTGCCTTCGGTGATACTAAATTATGATCACTTTACTGCTCTTGATAATCCCACCTGAAAATGATACGCATGGTTCAAATTGAGCATTAAGATTTAAGCAACCATATTATAGATTTCGTTGTAATAGAATCTATAGATCTTGGAGAGAAGTTCTCTTTGTGTTACTTGGATGTACGATCTCTAGCACTCAGTCGGTCTCTATACTCTCTACTTTTCTTACAACACCCAAAGTGCATTAGCCATCCCTCGAGGTGCTTGTTAGGTTTCTTGAGCAGTAAATGAAGATCCCATAGCCTCACATGCCTATTATAGTAGAACCTTACACTGATCAAGACATTTTCTCCACCCAACCTCTCATGCTATACGTTGGAATCACTGAATATTTAGTTTAGGGTCTATAGTTGTCACCTATGGTTGAAGTTTTCAGTTTGCATGCACCCCATGATTACTCCAGCTTGAATAAGATTAGTCAAGGTTCTACTATAATTTCAACAATCACCTTTGTTGTTTGAACACGACCAAAATGTCCCACATAATGGAGTCAACAAAAAGGTAAATATAGATTCTAACTAGTCAAGGTGAATGTGTTGAATGTGGTATAGGCATTAGTTCAGTTTTCTGGTTATCATATGTGACCATACAGAAAGGCAGCCAACTCCAAGACTTGAAGGACTCATGCTCACTTAGTTATCACCTAGCCTAAGGGTGTCACAGATGTTGAAAGAGGCAGTTCTTCACTCTAGAGTTTTAGTTTCAGTTCTACAAGTGACCAAAGTTGTGGAGCTGCATGCATTCGGTTGGTAATATCTTGAGAGCACTGCCGATTCAAAAGATTTAAAACAGGTTGTTAAGCTTGAGTTGATGGGCCCGTAGGGTATTTCATATTATTTCCTAACTTGCGCGACGTACAAAGAAGAGTTGGAGATTTTTGATGAAGAAAGAATCAAACAGTAAACAGGAAATGACAGAACCATCGTTATTGTCTTCAATGCTAGCAGCGAAGTCCGATGCCAAGATAGAAGAAATGCTGGATCGGATGCTGACTCGTTTGGCTCTGTGCGACAATTCTAAGCTGGAACCCTTGCTCTCGAAGCTTCTCCCAGCTGCATTGGTTGCTAGCATCACACAAAGATTGGTAAACCAATCATCTGATTATTGTAGGTTACCAGATTTTGATATGAACCCACGAGCACATCAAGCCTTTTATTCTGGGTGCCAGGCCATCATGTATATTCTGTGTTTTCGAATGAGATATTCCTAGGCTCAAATTGTAGCTTCTCGACATACCCAAAGAGTCAAGGCCTAGCGTCAGCCTCTTGTAAGGTGTCCTTCTAGCATTGGCAGGGTCATTAACCATCATTGGGCCATTATCCAAAGTGTTTTATAGAACTGGACCTCGTGAAAAACATAGCTAAGGATGCTGCTCCCTAGCCTCACGTAGCTATGATGTTCAAGCAGCAAATCAGTGGGATGCATCGATGCTGAAACCTGCTCGGATACCTTCAATATATTCTCCCATTCTAAGTTCATCACGTGAGAACTTCAACCCATGCATGGAGGGGTTCGGTCATGTGGTGTGAGCATGAAAATGGCCTCAGCTGGCCCAAGGTCTAGGAAACAGTCCAGGAGGTTGCATGTCGTTTTATTGTTTAAAAATAGCAAAGAGTCAAAACTGATCTTGAGCTTCTACATGCATGCAGGACCTCTAAAGTAAGCTCATACTGAAGTTGACGATTTACCCTAGATTCCTTGGAAATTGAGCCATATGTTGTTGCTTAGTTATACATAAATCTGGTTGTTAAGCTAATGCAAGATCGGATACAGTATAGGCATATGCATTCACTAGAAACACCATCCACATTGATTCCACTCAAATTTCTGCAAGAAAACTTTCAGGCACGTGAGGGTTATAGAAGGCTTCAATATTGCAGAGATCAATATCATGGAACCAGGACTATGGTTGTTTTTCCGCTGGCACAAATTGTGGTTTTAGAATCCATAATTCTGACATACACGTTGTTCCCTCTTTTAGCCGTGTTAGTGTGTACTAGAACTAGGTTAGTACTTCAGCTTAGTGGTTAAGCTGATCGCATGCAATTCCCTAGTCCACGACTCGATCTTTGCATGCAACAATTCCTTTTAAAGCCCCTCATACCCAATTGGGCTCGCATTTCAACCAGTTTACAAGCAATTGGGCCTAGCTAGCTTCTGCCTTGGCTGTATATGAGTGCAATATGGTTCATTTATTTGCAATCAGGTTTGGCCGGTTGTTTAACTTGTTGATTACATTTGATTATTGCCAAATTAAGCCCAAAACAGATCGCCTTACGAGCAATTGGGTCGCCCCGTGTCTCACGTGTTCGATTGGGCTTTGTTGGTCCTTAATCTGCCAAGCCCAATGAGCCTCTGAATTAAAATTTGCCTTTCTTCGAGATAATTCTATTTAAAGTGTTGCAACCGTAATTACGACGAGACGACGAACTCGCTAAAATTTTGAAAAATAGAATTTTATTTTGGTTATGTGGAGTTGCCACCAAATTTTTATTTATGAGAAAAATATTTGGAAAAACCCTAACTCAAGGAAGATATTCGAAGTTCGGGAGTCGGTTATAAGTTGGGAAGGTGTTAGGCACCCCACTCGCCCGTTTTGAAGAACGGTACCCTTAGATTGAGTGTGTGATTTTTTGAAACTAGTTTGATCCCTTAATTGATGTGAAAATAAATAGGTTGATAGAGGTTAGCCTGACAGGACTTGATCCTGCTCCTACGTATTCCTTGGTGCAATGGGAAACTCAAGACTTACATAATTCTGGTTTAAGAGACTTGATCTCTTGGAAAATAGAAGGGTGATTTCAGGAAAAATAGATTTTGAATGGAGTGAGAAAGGTGTTCATGCAAAGTTCAAATCGTTGTAAGTCGCATGTGAACCCGCACGAATTCCAATACGGAATAGCAGAGGTTTTGAATAAAAACGGATATTTGTTGGAAAAACATCCATGCAAAAGTTCAAACCGTCATAAGTCGCGCTTGAACTCGCACGAATTCGAATAGGGAACAGTAGAGAAAACTGCCTGCTCGTATTAGAATCCGTTAAGACGAATTTCCAAAAAGAATGAAGGTTTTGAATAAAACAGAGATTTTTCAAAAAAACGTTAGTGCAAAGTTCAAACTATTGTAAGCCACGTTTGAACCTGCACGGACTCGAATACGGAACAACATAGAAGGCTGCCTGTTCGTATTAGAATCCGTTTAGACAAAATTCCAAGAAGGAAAGAGGAGGCTATAAATAAAACAGTGGTTTGTCGAAAAAACGTCTGTGCAAAGATCAAACTGTCGTAAGCTACGTTTGAACCCGCACGAATTCAAATATGGAACAGTGGAGAAGGCTGCCTACTCGTATTAGAATCCGTTTAGACAAAATTCCAAAGAGGAAAGCGGAGGTTTTAAATAAAACAGAGATTTGCCGGAAAAACGTCTGTGCAAAGTTCAAACCGTCGTAAGCCGCGTTTGAACCCGCACAAATTCGAATACGGAACAGCAGAGAAGGCTGCCTGCTCGTATTAGAATCCGTTTAGATGAAATTCCAAAGAGGAAAGCGGAGGTTTTAAATAGCAATTTTCTAAAATTATATGCTTCCGAAAATCCAAACCGTCGTAAGCCGCGTTTGAATCTGCACGAATTAAAATATGAAAATTAAAACGGATATTTTGTAATAGACATTTTTTAGCGGAGCAAACAACAATTTTCTAAAACTCCATGCTTGCGAAAATCCAAACCGTCGTAAGCCGTGTTTGAATCCACACGAATTAAAATACAGAAAAACAGAGAAGGCTGCTTGTTCGTATTAGAATTTTTTGCACAAATTTAAGGAAATCAAAAACAGAGACGAAGATGAACCTCAAGACACAAGAGATTTTGGTGCCAAAATTTTAATTCAAATCTCAGAATTTTTGAAAATATGTTTTGGTGGATCTAGAAAAATTAATACCAATCAATTGAAAGATATGAATCATAATAATCAAACAAAACAAGTTTGACAAAAATCAGACCCGAAATAAGCAAGTTATGCACAAATCAAACAAGTTAGGTTCATTTGCGCACCAGGACGAACATGCCTCACTAACTAGGAAATAGAAATTATATTTCATATCCAAATTAAACAAATAATATCATCACAGAAACTAGAGAGAAAGACAAAGAGAATGCAACAAAAATCATTGAAATCAGAGATCATTTGACCGATCAAAAATGAAAACGAAAAACAGAGATGAAGATGAACTCGAAAATCCGAGAAGAAGCAAGAAAATTAAGTGGAATAAAAGTTGGATCTCACCTCCATTGATGTGCTCCGAATTCCACTTGGTAGCATCTTGGAAGATGATGAAGAAACTGGTTTAATGGAGGCCAAGGAGAGGCTGAATGGGATGTGGAAGCAAAGAGTAACTTAGGCACCACCATTTAGAAAATTCTCCATCCTCTCTCAAAGTGCCCCTCTCCCCTTATATATACCTCTTTTTTTTTTGAATTTTGGTGGGTTCTCTCCTTTTTCCCTTTTCTATTCTTCTGATTTTTCTTATTCTTTTCTTCTTTTTTTCTTTTTTGTTTTTATTTATTTATTTATTTTGTTTTATTTTTTCCATTACTTTTATTTTGATTTTTTGAATTATTCTTCAGTTCTTTATTTATATATTTTTTTATTCTCTCTTTTTTTATTTTAATTTGTTTTATTATTATTTTTTATTATATTATTTTTGTTTGTGTTTTTTCTTCCTTTTTTTTGTCATTTTTCCTTAACTTTTTTCTATTTATCATTATTATTATTTTTTATAATTCAATTTATTTTTATTTTCCTTATAACTTTGTTTTGTCTTTATTTCTTTTTTCTTCTCTTTTTTATATTTTTCTTTTTTTCTTTTTCTTTTACTTCTGTTTTTATTTATTTTTCTTTTTTCTGTTTATTCATACTTATTTATTTTTTAAATTAGTATTCGTTTCTTGATTAATTTTAACAATTGGGGGCCTTGGACATAATTGAGTGTTTACAAAAGATAATAAAAAAAATCAAAACAATTTTGTTTAATCCATGTAAATCTCTCTATCATTTTTGTTTTTATACCAGACTTATTTTTAATGGGAAATTAACCCCCCTTTTAATATTGGATCCAAGTCCAATTCTTTTCCTTAATTTTTATGAAGTTTATTTTATTTTAAATTAAGTCCAATTCTTTTCCTCAATTTTAAATCAAGTTTATTTTATTTTAAATCAAGTCTGATTCTTTTCCTCAATTTCAAATCAAGTTTATTTTATTTTAAATCAAGTCCAATTCTTTTTCTCAAATTCAAATCAAGTTCATTTTATTTTAAATCAAGTCCAATTCAAGCCTAAATTTCAAATCAAGTTTATTTTATTTTAAATCAAGTCCAATTCAAGCCTAAATTTCAAATCAAGTTTATTTTATTTTAAATCAAGTCCAATTTTTTTTCTCAAATTCGAATCAAGTTCATTTTATCAAGTCCAATTCTTTTCCTCAATTTCAAATCAAGTTCATTTTATTTTAAATCATGCCTAATTCTTTCTCTCAATTTTAAAGTCAAAATCTAGTTTTTTTGGGGTCAAGCCCAATTCTTATTCTCATATCAAATTCAATTTTTCTTAAATTGGGTCAATCCCAATTCTTTTCCTTTAAATTTAATCCAAACCCGATTTCGTTCTTATTTTTGAAATCAAGTCTTAATATGGATCTAACCCATTTCCCAATTTTCCTTTTTAAACAATTTGAAATCAAGTTTCCTTTAATTTTGAACCAAGTCTAATCCCCATTTATTTTGGTATTTTACGAATTAAAAATCTACTTTAGTGATTTTGAGTCTCATGCAATGAGCTTTAAATACGAACCAGTGGCTTCTTCTGCTGTTCAATATTTAGAGATTCATATGGGTCCGAGTACAGCCTTAGTTGTCTTGGACCCTGTGCATATGGGGACTAAGAATCCTTTTAAATAATAAAATATTCTAGAAAACATCGTCTTAATAATTCTAAGTTTCACACAATGAGCTCTAAATACGAACTAATAGCTTATTTTATTGTTCGATGTTTAGAGATTCATATGGGTCCTAGTGCAGCCATAGTTGTCTTGGATCCTGTGCATATGTGGGCAAAGGATTATGCAAAAATATTAAAACTGCTTTTAAAATTGTCTTTCAAAATTCTTTTAACATCCAAAGATCAAGTCTTCAAAATAAAAACCAGAACTACGTAGCCTTGAGTTTCCCATTGCACCAAGGAATACGTAGGAGCAGGATCAAGTCCTGTCAGGCTATTTTCATACAAATCTACTTATTCTATCAAAGAGATTAAACAGTTTTCAAAAATATCAAAAATCACACACTCAGTTTAAGGGTACCATTCTTTGGAACGGGCCAGTAGGGTGCCTACCATTCTTCCTCATGTTAGGATTTTTCCAAATGTTTTCCCTTGAAATAAAATTTGGTGGCAGCTCCACAATCAAATTAAATTCTTCTTAAATTTTTAGCGAGTTTGTTGTCTCATTGTAATTATAGTTGCGACAGTGATATATATTTTCTTTTAGAAACTTATCATAAAACATCAAGAATGTAGGTAACTTGAAAAATTTTAAGAAAATAGTACATACTATCCAAAATTTAAGGACCAAGGATAAGCAATAAATTTGAATAAAGGAGTGAGTTTTTGGAAACTATTTATGTTTATTTAACATGATGATTCGTGAGCATGTTTATTTATGTGCAAGTGTGCTATGTGCTCTTTTGATTGATGCAAAGAATTGATGTGAATTATGATTCCATATGTTGATAGACTTGAAATGGAACCTAATAAATCAAAGATTAGTAAGAAAATAACCCTATGTGAAAACTTAACATCACTCTTAGTGTGCTAAGTGTTATATTCGTGCACACTCAAAAGGCGAAGATCCTTCTATGGTGAAGCTGTAGGTCTTCAAAAATATTTCTATTATGAAGTCGTAGGTCTTCAAAGAATTTATGATGGTGAAAACCATCAAGGAATGAGCTCATATCCTAAGAATAGAAGGTAGAGTAGCAGACAAGTAGAAGATATTGTTTGACTAAATTGTGAATAATATACCTTAAATGAAACCGCCATTGAGAAGTGACTAGAGAATAAGAATAATTATGATTAAGGTATAGAATAAGTAAGAGTCAAATAATATCTATGTTAAGATGAGAACATGATCTAAAGAATGAATAATTTGTATGTTATGCAAAGTTTCATGAGAATGTGACTTGAGAAGTCAATAAGATATATGTTTGTATAAAATTTAATCCTTGTTATTATTAAAAGCAATCCACTTCAGATAAATGTTATGTTAAAAACAACTAATTAAACTTATATAGTTATCATCTTTTCGTAAATAAATTGAAGTGACTGGATTCGAAATGATGTCACCAACCCTAGAGTAAACGTCTACTGAGGAATTATGATTTCTCATTTTCTACTTCCTGTTTCTCTTCTAAACCTTAATTATGTTGTTGATGACAACAATAATCTACTTGAAACTGCATAGCATGGATTGGCTCTATAGCACTTATGGGTTAGAATAAACAAGAAGGAGAAGATGCCATTAGTTCATAAGGAGATATCCAATGAATTCATTGTAGAGGATTTATTTTGTTTGCATGTACTCCATAGGTTTTGTTATGGATGACTATAACATACAATGGACATTAATGCCCCTGTCTTGCTTTAAAGTACTCACTGAGAGTGTTTGACTTGTTTCTTATATGTTGTACTATTTAAGTGAATAATAATGTATACGTTGTTGTATAATAAATGTATATTACCTTAAATAAATGAACGCGAGTTTTCAAAATTAACATGAGTAGTGACGTTTTAGCGTTTATTACTTGCTACATTAGTTATTATGAAGAGGCTAGCACTTTCAAAAATTATTTTTTAAAAAGAAAATTGTACCATATTTTCAATATAAATATGTCATGAAAGAGTTCCGCATTATGAAGCAACAAATTGATAGTGAATCTACAATACAACTCAAGCGTAAGACGGGTGT
The DNA here is from genome assembly GCA_037954105.1 of Canavalia gladiata. Taxonomy (NCBI): domain Eukaryota; kingdom Viridiplantae; phylum Streptophyta; class Magnoliopsida; order Fabales; family Fabaceae; genus Canavalia; species Canavalia gladiata. Next base: position 29,284,519 of record CM075662.1, read on the forward strand.
CGTTATTAGGGTGTCACAGTTTGAATACTTTCACACCATACATTCATTACATAAAGAAAATCATATATAAAATATGCGTTTAGAGTAGAGTATAATGTTGATGTATTTTTTATTGTAAAATTTTTTATATTATCAATTAATTAAAAATATGGTAGATACAGTTTTAAAATAATTTTTTTTAAATTAATGTTTTTAACATGAGCGTTGGAATCAATTTAATGTAAAAATAATATTTTATTGATAAAGAAAATATTTATATTACATTTTTTTATATTTTTCTATAATAGTTATTTAATTTTCTTACAATTTTTATTATTTTTAAAATTAGTTTTAAGAGTTAATATTATATTTTTTAAATTATTAATAAATAATATTATCTTTCATATATGATTTTAAACATGCAAAAAGTGATCGCTTATATTAAGAAATTTTTTTATTAAATTTTTTATTTTTGAAATAATAAATAATATTAGTTTTAGATGCTTAAAATTAAATTCAAAGTATTGATGTTAATAAAATTGTAAATTATACTACTTTATTTTATAACATGCTAAAAATGAAGCATGTTTTACGCTTAAGTCATGTACGTGGTTTCATTATTAAATTGTTACTTTATGATGTAAAATTTTTTTAAAAATTATTGTTAGTGAAAATACGGTAATTTTTTTTCAAAAGACCTTAGTTGAAAATGGAAGTCTCGTCGTGATAATCATTGTAACAAAAAATAAATAATTGGACATCCTCACTCGTGTTAAATTAATAACTCGTCTATGTAACTTAAACAGACTTACTACTTATTTCAATCATTTAGATTCAAAATTTAGTACAAACATTTATATGTCATGAATTATTAAAACATTATAGTTACACAATCCATATGCTTTAAAGAAAGTTAAGTTAAGACACCAGTATCTTTATATACTTAATTACATATATAACTACTACTACCATATCTACATCATATACAATATAATAAAAATCTACATACTACCTATTTATATCACAATTAGTCAGGCTATCAAACAAAATGTACATTATGAGTATGACTTAAACTTCACTACTTCAAGGTCCTCTCACAAACGCTTCATTAATGGGGACCACGACGCTCTAGCCACAAACTCTCTTCCAAGGTGTAAAAGGTTCCATCTTCCATCTCCCATCTCTTGGAAGGCTTGAAATGAATGTGACCTAGGATATGGAGAACTACCTTGCGATGACCAAACATGAGAAGAACTATGGTACTAAGAGGGTATTTGAGGGTCAATCTCCCCTTCAAATGAAAAGGAGTCTACCACTAGTACAGCTGGAGGCGCTGATAACCGGGTGGCGGAGGAAACACCATATTGAGATGAAAAGCCTTGAAAGGAATGACAAAGTCCGTTATGGAGAAGTTTGGTCTCATTACATTAGATACAAACAGATGGCCCAAAGAAAGGTAGACCCTCACAATGGCTTGGGTGGTAATAACTAGCCCATGAGTGTTTGCAAACGAATTAACGTTGTTTAGCTCAATGAACACTACCGCGATCGTAAACAACGTGTGTAAAGTTTGGGAAGAAAATGATGGAAGGGGGTGAGAAACTAGGTTTCTCAATAGGAATCTACACTATAACATCCAAAAATTTTCATAATGAACTCTTAAAGCTAGAAATAATCTCTAAAATGAAACTAAGTAGGATTCGGAACAAAAAATAGAGAAATTAGGAAGCTTGGTGCAAATGATAAATATACCCCAGCATCTAGCCAACCCAAATAATGTGCAAAAGAAATATAAAACAAGAGTTAAAAGATATTTTAGAGGATTAGAGAATATTAAGAATGATAAAAAGTAATGAGTAAAACTTAGAAAATAAAGAAGGGATGAAAACACCCTCAAAAAACTCAGCAAAACAATTAAAATTCCTCTAGAAAAGCTCTACTTTCTGCATAGGGTTAATCAATTCCCAAAAAAATATCAAAGGACCTTAAATTAACTTATGAATGAACCAAAAAGTGTTAGAATTGTTGGAGGAACAATTTGGGAACTTCTCAAGTAATTCTAATAAAAATTACAAAAATGCTTCTAGAAGATCGGGAAGGCAAGAAAATGTGAGGAAGAAGCCAAAAGTGGTTAAAGTAAATTAACCATGCTTAAACTAAGTTAACCTTGATTAGTGATAAAGTTAAATTAATTAATATTAAACTTATCCTAAAGGATTATTCCTTACATTTTTATTTAATTTGGAAAATGGAAATTACATGTAAATGGATCAAAATTCCCTTAAATGGGAAATAAATTTCCAAACTTCCCCTAATTGACCGAATGGTATCTTAAGCCATAGGGAGCTCATTTCATTCATATAAAAACTTCTAAAACACTAAGGAAAATTCTCTAAACTCACCCAAAAGTCCAACGTCTCTCAAAACACCAAAATCTACTCTAAGCTTAAACTTTCATATTTGAAGTTTAAGTTTAAAACAAAACAAACGAACCAAGCAACACCACCATCATTAGAAGATTTTGTGTGGACCACCAAGGAGGAAGGAGACCAACCTCAAAGATCCACCAAACCTTCATAAAAGTCTTCAACAAGTAGGGTCTCTACCATACACTTTTTCTAAGCTTTTAATTATGTGTTCATGCTTTGTTTTTCTTCTTATTTTGGTGAATCTCTCTCTAAGTTCTATGGATCCCAATTCCTTGAGTTTTATGGAGATAAAAACTTTCCTTGATGGGTAAAAATGAACATCAACAAGTTTTTAGTGATTTGAAATTTAAAAGGGGATTTTGATGGATTAAAGTGATTCTAGTAACCTTTGGAGAAATTTAATCGATTAAAATTTCTTAAAAATTATTCCTTTGAAGTTTAGGCAAATTTGAAAGTTTTTTATGAAAATTTTTGAGCTGTTCAAAGTAAAGGATGGATAGATCTTGGAGTAGATCTAGAAGATCTCGACTTGGTTGTCTTGAAAAATGCTTTCTTTAAGATCTTTATCTTTAAAGTTGTAAGCTTGTTTATGTCTTGTCTTAAAAGTTTTCATCTTGAATTTGGAATTTGATAAAAGTTTAGATCTAGACCCATATTATAAATATTCTAAAAGACTAAAAATGTTAAGTCACATAAGTTATAAGCTTATCTTAAAGCTTGGACCTTAAAACTAGTGAGAGAAAAGGTGGACTTATGGATCCAAAGCTGAACTAGACACTTAAGACCCTCCATGATCATGATCAAAGCTATGGAGAAAGGAAAAATCTTGATGGACCCAAAATCATGTGATGTAATAAGTGCTAAAATTGATGACATACAGGTGAAGTGAGAAGAAATTGAGAAAAAGACCCTTGTTGGGATATACAGTGGTTTTGACCACTTACCACTAAATTAAGGAAATTTAAAATTTTGATTAAGGTGTGATGAGGAGCCTAACCATGTATAAGCGATAAATTTTAAATTTGAAGGACTTAGTAATGGTTTGGGTAACCATTCGGCCATACTTAGGTAAATTGGTGAAAATAAGTTAAAATCTTGTGAAGACTTAAGAATGAATCCAAATATGCATAAGGTGGTGAGTAAAAATTAATTATGGAGTCGAGGGAAGGAGATGAAGCATTCAACCATACCTACTAAACCAAGAGGAAAAATTTCTAAGTTCGTGTGAATTAATAGCCTAAGTCCTTACTAGTGTAAACCACCTAATTTAACAAAAAAAATGAACCATAATATTTTAGAACCTTAGGGAGTGGATTCAGCCACCTATTAAATACATTAAATAGAATAAGAGTAAGAAGCTTTGAATTCATAGGCAAAAAGATACAAAAAAGTAAATTAATTAATGGTTTAAATTTGATTATAAAAGTTATTAGACAAGAAAGCATAAGATTTCTAATACTCAAACCCAACATAAGAAAATTGTGCATGAAACATCCAAATTCATGAATACCAAGAAGGAATAACTAAAGAGGTTATTTGGCCAACTAAAATAGGAATTCAACATTTCATAATCTTACATTAAAAATATTAAAAGAAACTTAAGTTTGAAAAAAAGAAAAAGTTGAGAGGTAACTTAGAAGGATGAGTGCACTAAATTCCTATGAGAGATTTCTCATAAATCTTATGAAATAAAGTAAGATGGACAAACTCTTGGAGGAAGGTTGCATGTTATCCAAAATATTTACATCAAGCATAATTAAGAAATGTTGATTGAAAGGTAGATTTCTACACTAGTGCAGAAAACACTTTTTACCTCAGTTGTAATTGACTTTCTACCGTGGTTGTAGAATTGGTATAGATACAAGTGCTATAGTATTTACTTTCTACATTGATTGCTCAACCGATGTAAAAAATTAAGTTTTTATATTGATTCTATAATCCAACTGATGTAAAAAAAAATATACATCGATTATTGTTACAACTGAGATAAAAATATAAAAAAAGTTAAAAAAAAACTTTGTGATGGTCTTAACCACAAAATTTTAAAATATAAATAAAAATAAAGTTGTGTCAATATAGTGAACCATTCCTTTCCTCCTTTTTAGCATTAAATCATTTCTAGCATTCAGTTATTCTTTTAGGTCGTTACTGGACAAACCAGAACAATATTGTAAGCTTCAATAATTAAAAATAATTAAACCAAGCACAGAAATATTTCAATAAAACTAGTAATGAAATTGTAAACTCTATTAATTAAAACAATTATTAACCAACAAACCATAATAGTTTGATTTCTTCATATTTTTATTGGCCACAGCTATATAGTCCAAGATTTAAATCATTAACTCCTTTAACTTTTGAGAATTAAAATAATTATGTTTTTATTTTTAAAAAATTAAAATGATGATGTCTATTTTTTAAGATAAATATAAGCAATTCTTAATCTTTTCAAATGATAAAGTAAGAATTTGTTTATTCATGGTACATCTCCACCATCGTGACAACATATTTTGTTACTATTTATAAGCAAATTTTGATAGATGAGTTTTTATATAAAGATCTAAAAGATTCAAGACCAAGGAGACAAATACTTGATTTACCATCAATCATGTGAAATTATACTAAAAAAGAAGGATAATGTCAAAGGTTATTTTTTAAATTAACTAAAAAAAAACCAATATAGATCATACTTATTATTGAGTGTGGACAACTATGGACAACTTTGGCATTATTTAAAACTTTGAAGATTTATCAAGTTCTTTTTGACTTTTATTTCTAAGGATAATCCTAAAAATGTGCAAAAATATCAAACTTATTAAAATTAGTAGCATCAGCAAAACTAATCATGGTAAACAATAAATTCAAGCAAATTATACCTAATAACATGCAAGTGTTGGATTTTTTATTTCTTTAACTAATGCTCTTAAAATACTAGTTAACCCGTCTATTTGTTAAATAAATCATATAAAATTCTTCTAATTATTTTAAAAAATAAATATTAAATAATTTTATATTTTAATAAACTAAATTCTTTCATTTTTTCTATAGATAAAAAACATACACGTGAATCACCAAAATGAATGTATGTTCATGTTTTCAAGCTAATCTTCTTTAGACTTGGCTATGAATTCTATTCCATCGTTCTTTGTTTATTATACTATTTGATTAGGATTTATGATATGGTATGATTAAGATTGGTTTTATCTAAATTATTTAATAAGTTGATAGGTTTTGATTATTTAAAAAATATTTTTTAAATAAATAAATTAAACTTAAATGTATAAAAAAATTATTAAATTTTATAAAATGCTATATATATTTATTAATAATAAAAATATAATTATATATTTATAAATTACTATAGTATATTATATATTTTTTGTAATCGTAATTGCAACAAAATGGAAAACTCACTAAAAATTAGAAAGAATTTATGATTATGGAGTTGTCTAAATTTTTATTTTAAAAGGAAAATATTTCGAAATATCCTAACAGAGGAAGAGTTCTAAGTTCGAGAGTCGATTACGAATGAGGAAGGTATTAGCACCTCACTCGCCCATTCCAAATAAGGGTACCCTTAGATTGAGTGTGTGATTTTAATATTTTGAAAAGTGTTTGATACCTTGAATAAAAATAGAAGGTTTATGAAAATAGTCTGATAGGACTTAACCCTACTTCTACGTATTTCATGGTGCAATGGAAAACTCAAGGAATGCAGTTTTGGTAAAGAGACTTGATCTCTTGAAAAATATAAGAAATTTTGTAAAATTGAGAATTTTGTAAAAACAACGGGAGTGATTTTAGGTGGAATTGATTTAAGTATAATTTACGTGTTAACAGAGTCCAAGACGAACATAACTTGCGCTTGAATCCGTATGCATTAAAATACAAAACGGTAATGAATAGTACCCGTTTGTATTAGAATTCGTCATGCGAATTTTAGAAGATAAGAAACAAATTTTTTTTTTGGAATTAATTAAGATTGTAATGTTTTAAAATTTACGTGTTTACAAAGTTCAAACCAACCATAGGTTGTGCTTGAACCTGTACGAATTAAAATATATAACGGTAGAGAACGCTATCCATTCGCTTTAGAATTCGTCACGTGGATTTCAGAAAATTTGAAAACAGATGTTTTTAGCCAGTGTTTGTTAAAACTATGATTTTCCAAAATTTACGTGTTCACATAATCCAAGCAAACGTAAGTTGTGCCTAAACTCATACGAATTAAAATACAGAACGGTAGATAACGTTACTCGTTTGCATTAGAATCCGTCACGCAAATTTCAGAAAATTAAAATTAAAATATTGAGATAATTTTAAAAATGGAGATGGAACTTTAGGAGGGTTTTTTTATTTATTGTACCAAAGAATTGATGTTTAATAAATGTCGCAACCGTAGTTACGACGAGACGACGAACTCGCTAAATTTTTTTGAAAGAATTTAATTTGATTAAGTGGAGCCGCCACCAAATTTTATTTAAGGGAAAATATTTGGAAAAAAAATCCTAACTTGAGGAAGAATCTAGGTTCGGGAGTTGGCTACAAGTAGGGAATGTATTAGGAACCCTACTCGCCCGTTCCGAAGAATGGTATCCTTAAACTGAGTGTGTGATTTTGATAATTTTGAAAACTATTTGATCCCTTTAAATAGAATGAAAATAAATAGGTCTATATAAAAAATAGCATGACAGGACTTGATCCCGCTCTTACGTATTCCCTGGTGCAATGGGAAACTCAAGGCTATGTAGTTCTGGTTTTGAAGGCTTGACCTTCGGAGGTAAAGAATTTGAGGGATGATTTTGAAAGAATTTTCGATATCTCGGAGGAATCCTTAGTCCACATATGCACATAGTCCAAGACAACTAAGGCTGCATTGGGACCCCTGAATCTCTAAATATCAAACAACATTGAAACTGCCAGTTCTTATTTAGAGCTCATCGCGTGAGACTTGGGATTCCCAAAACAATGTTTTTTCTGAAATATTTTATTATTTACCAAGGATTCTTAGCCCACATATGCACAGGGTCCAAGACAACTAAGGTTGCACTGGGACCCATATGAATCTCTAAAGATTGAACAGTAGTGAAACCGCTAGTTCTTATTTAGAGCTCATTGCGTGAGACTTTAAAATTATAAATGGACTTGATTTAAAATAAAATAAACTTGATTTGAATTTAGTCAAAAGAATTGGACTTGATTTAAAACAAAATAAACTTGACTTCAATTTGAGGAAAAGAATTGGACTTGATTTAAAATAAAATAAACTTGGTTTGAAATTTAGGCTTGAATTAGACTTGATTTAAAATAAATTAAACTTGATTTGAATTTTAGGCTTAAATTGGACTTGATTTAAAATAAAATAAGCTTGATTTGAATGTAAGAAAAAGAATGGGACTTGATTTAAAATAAAATAAACTTGATTTAAAAGGATTGGTTGGCAATGGTTTGGACCCATTTTGAGAATGACTCTGCATGGTCCATCGTTGCCCAGCGTGGCCCAATAACCTGGTTGGCCTAGGAGGTAATTAAACTGGCCCAATAATCACAATGGCTTAGTAGGTAATTAAACTAAAAAGTCGCGTGCGAGGGATCGAAGCCGGGACGTGAGGTTACATGCGCAATCAACCAACCACCAACCTACACTCCTAGTTAGACTTCTAACACCCCTGATTTAATTTAAGGCAAGCACAGTGGCCGCGAGATTACATTCTGCATGTAGGTTGCATGGGGTAGTTTACATATTCGTGATGAAGACTTCATATAAGGATCCAATTAATGTTTTGCAACTCTTGACCCCAGAGTTCAGCTTATCCCTTTAATCATATTTTCTAGAACTACCCAATACATTAGGAGGCATTCCCCCTTCTTTTGACGTCTCATTCGAAAATTTCTTGCATGGAGCTTAATTCGACGTTGAAGCCAATTTTCATGAGGTTCCATAAAGTTTGCTGCTTGGACACAGAGCGACCCCGACAGTAGCCATGATGGGGATTTATCAGAATAAGAAAATTCACACCCATGTTCAAACCATTTTCATCCGTTTTCGTTCATGATCAGTTACTTGCGGGTTGATTGTAAAATGCTACGCCCGACACTTATATATCAAGATACCAACAGCCCCAGAACGTGTCTATTAACAAAGAAGTTTTCTGCAAATTAACCCTCGAGAATTCCTTTTATATGTGTTGTATTTCGGCTAATTTTGGCAGCCTTCACTATGATTTCATCATATCCAAAACTCAATACCATACCCAAACACCAGCATCCACAGTTTTCGTGTGTAACAACCAGGCCAAACCATTGATAATGCATGAGTCTAATGATGAAAGTATGAATGCAACAATTAATACTAAAATACTCATCCTCTTTTAAAATTCATTCTAGCCGTAGGAGCACATGCAAAGCATTTAGATAAGAGGATTCACATAAGTTAAAAGAAAACCTGGAAGTAGCTAAGGCCAATTCCTTCTTTGCTTAATGGAGATTTGACAGGTTGATGTAGAGCACGTCGAAGGTTCTTCCTCTTCGAAGCAATTTCCACCAAGAAAAGATTCTTTCCTCTCCAAAATTCACCGAGACATGAGTGTATTCTTGAATTTCTCAAATCGATGAAGGAGAATTTCCGCTTACTGCAAAGCTTAGGCTACGATTAGCAGTGTCTTCCATCTTCTTGGTAGATGCTTTCAGAGGTTGTTGAAAGCTGCCTAAACAAAAGCCCCTCCAAGAAGATCAGAGAATTTTAGAAAATTTCAAAGAAGTAGCAAGCAGAGCCCCCCTAACCGAACCATCCAAAACCCGCCCAAAAAAGAGCGCCCCTTTCCCTTCATTCTGTTGGTATTTATATGCTCCTCCCTTTGTTCTGTTTTCTGTTTTTTTTTTCATTAACTAATTCTTAACTTATCCCTAACTAACCCAACTAATCCCTAACTTCCCAACTGAAAACTTTTTCTCTTCTCTTCTTATATTTGCTTTCTTGATTTTTGGATTTGCTTTTCTTATTTTTCTGTTTTCTATTTTTTTTTCTGTTTTTATCTTTAACTAATTCTCTAACTAAATTTCTTTTCATTTCTTTTTCATTTTTTGTTTTCTTTTTTCTTTTCCTTTCTTTTTTCCTTATTATTTTTTCTTTTTTTTTTCTACTTCGCTGTTATTATTATCTTTTATTTTTGTTATTTATAATTAATTAATTTTTTTATCTTTATTATTTGATAAATTTAATTAATTTACTCTCAGGTATAATTGGATGTTCACAATAAGAAAGTAAAAACTTGTGGCCAATAAAAATTTTAACTAGTCAAACTTATTTGATGAGTGAATTTTTTGAAAAATATTTTAAAAATAATAATTTTTTTTTACTTTTTTAATTTATAAAATCAATATAAATTTAAATTATTTTTCTTTCTCTTTTATTTTTATGTTTTCTATTATTTTTTCTTTATTTACTATTTTCACTTTAATTTTACAGAATCCTTGAAAAATATTTTTAAAGATTGGAAATTAAATGGATAGAAACTTTTTATTATAGATGGAAGATAATTTAGATAAATTTTTTATTTTTCTTAATATATATATATATATATATATATATATTATTCCCTAGTACTCAATTGGCTTTGTTGTTTATCTAAAAATTTGGATGAACAGGATCTTTGAAATTCAATGGGATAGAACATATTTTAGGATCAACTTATAATGTGCTTTTAATGATATATAAGGCCAATAAAAATTTTAACTAGTCAAACTTATTTGATGAGTGAATTTTTTGAAAAATATTTTAAAAATAATAATTTTTTTTTACTTTTTTAATTTATAAAATCAATATAAATTTAAATTATTTTTCTTTCTCTTTTATTTTTATGTTTTCTATTATTTTTTCTTTATTTACTATTTTCACTTTAATTTTACAGAATCCTTGGAAAATATTTTTAAAGATTGGAAATTAAATGGATAGAAACTTTTTATTATAGATGGAAGATAATTTAGATAAATTTTTTATTTTTCTTAATATATATATATATATATATATATATATATATATATATTATTCCCTAGTACTCAATTGGCTTTGTTGTTTATCTAAAAATTTGGATAAACAGGATCTTTGAAATTCAATGGGATAGAACATATTTTAGGATCAACTTATAATGTGCTTTTAATGATATATAATAATTTATATATACTAATTTTTTATTAAAAATATAGAATGTAATGTATTAATAAGCTAAAGATTATTAATTTAATAAACATATATTATGAAATATTTTATTTATATATTTTTAAATTTGTATTAAAAATCAAAATTTATTTTATATTTAACTTTAAAATTTTACTAAATAATATTCTAAAAATAATGGTTAAAAAATAATAATAGAAATATATTAAAAAAATCAGGTGAAATATACATTGAAAATTATTGTGAGAGTGTATTATCAATCATTTAGAACAAAAAATTATCTTTAATTTCTTAAATAATATCTTTTAAATAATTTATAAAAAACATTCATAGTTTGAAAATGGTCAAACCTTTATTTTGTTAAAACAGAACTTAGTAGATGTTTGAATTGATCTAAAAGTAAATTTCTTCCATATTTTTATTTCTCTTTTTTCATAATGTGTGACGGGATGTATAAAATTCAATTTAACTTTCTAATCCTATTCAATACATGTTAATTTTGACATATTAAATTTTAGAAAATAAATTTAATATATTTTAAGAACAAGTTTCAATTGTCATAACCTAACCTATATCATATATTATTTTAAAGTTTATTATTTTAATAATTATATATTAATAATAGTATTTTTAAATTTAATTTGTTTACATAATATAACCATAAAATTATATTAATAAATTTTATAATTTTATTTTATGTAATATTAAAATTGATATATTATATCAATAAATTAATATTAACTCACCTCACAAAAAACTACCTATGTGACAAAATTTTTTACGAATAAAATCGAACACACTTGATTATTTTGTAGAGAACTTATTTTGTCAACACGATGACGTGATTCTTGTAGCTTGAAAACTAGATATCTCATTTCTTGAATTTTTATTTTTTTTGGTCTGTCTACCAAATAATGTTTTATTCCATTTTGATATGGTCTAGTCATCATTATTTATTAATTTATTTTTACAATTATAACAATCAACCATTGAATCAATTAATTAATTCATTTATCAACGGTCTATAAATAGTGCAAAAAAGAAAATAGTACTAAGAAATTAATTATACATGATTCTAAAGAAAAAGAAAATAATGTTTCATTTCAATGCAAGACACGCATGTGTTATCTTTCCTTCGACGAAAAAATAAATTAAAATTTTTAAATATTATTTATTATGATATACCATTTTTATATATTATAATATAATCCAATATAAGAAAATATAAAGAAAAATTGTAAAACTAAAGTATACCTTACATGATAAGGGATTAAAATTTAAGATCATTGTATGAGATATATAGGCATCATGGTTTTCAAATATGTACCAATATAATCTTGCTTGATGTTTTGAGATTTAGATCGAATATTAAAAAGGTAAAAAATATTAATTTATGATTTAGTGATTTTGTTATGATTAAAATTATAAGTCAATAATTATTAATTGTATCATTAATTAAAAGTAGCTAGACTTAATTAACCATTGAACGAATTCTTGATTGAAGTACTCAAACTAACTAATCAATTTTCTCAACGAGCGTTAGAGTGCCAAGTTCCTGCACAAAATAGATTTTGTTTAATATTATTTTCTTAAAAATTCACTTGATCCCCCACAAAATGTTAAATTAAAAGGGAGAAATAAGAAAAAGAAAAAGTGAAGTCTATTTTAATGATTTAGGTAAAAAATGATGACATGAAATAATGAGTTTGACTCATAAATTTAGATAAATGGATACATCTTAATTGACTCAACTAAAAGTTTCATCTAACTTTGATATCGCAACAAAATAAAAATAGGATGAAATTAGATTCTAGTTGCATTTTAGCAAAAATAAATATAGAAAAAGATAGTTTTTGGTTACTGAACAAATCATTTATTATTCCAATTTATTTTATTTTGATTTTATTTCTCTTTTACGAACATATTCTCTAGTAAAACATTAAAACTTGAAAATTATAATTTTACATTAATTAAGAATGTGTTTTCTATCAAGAATGAGAAAAATATCGATCATTAGTAGAGTAATAAGGCATACCTATTTTAACAATTTTTTTTGTATGTAAAACCTATGGATATAGGAACATGTGTGAAAGAATGAATAAAATTGATCTTCATTGTATATATATTAAAACAAAATATTTTGTAATGTCTATCTACATTCTAAGCTATTTTGAAAGGTGGAGATTTAAGAGAAGGATTTGCAAAAGGACCCTCGATCAATCCTTTTGCTATTTGCTTATAAGCTGCTTCGGTAAAGTGGGCTCCATCCCAGTTTATACGTTTTGAAGGCTCAGAGCAAATTGTTGAGATAGGACTTCCACAAAATATTTTCATGTCGACATTGTAAGGTTCACCTTTGCCACAACATGCTTTAAAAGTCTCCCTCTTACCAGAAGAAAAGCCTACATCACAGAAACTAATGCACGTAAGAATAATAAATCATAATAAAATTAGCAATAACAGGAAATTATCATTTACCCAATGAAATAAAATAAAAATGCAACCCACCATATTTATGTGGTGCCTGAAATAAACGTTTGGCAGCACCATAGTAATCAAAATATATTATCTTAACTTGTGGGTTATTTTGTTTTAATGTTTTTATGGCTTGTTTGAGCTGCTCATTATAGTACTCAATGAAAGCATTGTAAGCTTTCAAGCATCCAAACTGATCATAGTCATTTTTGTTGTCGCTATTTATTATTGTTAAAACAACAGAATTGCACCCAATTGGAAAGTTTCCTGGCACCACTAGCTTTATTGCTCCTTCTCCAATTAATATCTAGCAAGGAGAAAGAAAAAATCTCAATTTCAAATTCTAATAAATCATATTTCAAATCAAAGTATAATTACTCTTAAAATAAAGTTGACATTACAGTGGTCGCATTGGTAATTTCTCCAATAATTAGTGGAGCCAATTCTCGAAGTTGTGTAATATTTTTATAAGGGATAAGTGCATTAATATCATTCCCACCAATCTCTCCCACTAAAAACAATGATTCTTTGAAGCACTTATTGCACTCTGCATCATAAAAACAAATAAAAGACGTTAGTTATATTGATAAATTTTCAAACATTTGGACAAAACATAATTAAAGGAGTTTGATAAAACCTTTTTTATTTTTGCAAAGTGAGGACTTGAGTTTCTTAAACCAATCAAGTTGAACTCTCAATGAATATGCTGATGCCTCTGGTATATTGATCTTTTTTTGTATGAAATAGTCTTTACCAAGTGCAGTTGCACCAGCATATGCAAAATTTACTCCTTTATTAACATCATCTCCTTTGGTTATATTTAAAAAGGGTGGCAACATTGGTAATCCATATGCCTCAGCTACAAATAAAATGGCATAGGTTAGTATGTTTTTAAATCAACAATGTAAAATTAGATGTTAAGATATCTTGTTTTACATCTCTCTTGTAGTAAGGATTTCTTAAGTTGCTAAAAAATAAGGATAAATACCTATAAAATCTATGATTAATCGTCCGTTTGACATACGTCCTGAGGGATGTTTGAAGTACGTTGATCCATACGGGCTATTACTAGGCATAGCTGGATGGTAAGTTGCAGCATTTCCAGTGTCGCTTATAGAGTCACCAAAGTTGAAAATGGCTTTATATGGAAGAGGGTTGGCATTTGAAACAAATTTTTGATGAAATCCACAAGCAAAGATAATGCTAAAGAGAATGAAGATCTTCATGATATTACTATAAACTAGTAATAAAGGAGACCTTGTGTGATGATTGATGTTTGGAGATTGAAATTGAACTATATATGTGATGACCCAAACCATCTCTGTGTCTAGTTATACAACTGGCATTTTTATTTTAACATTATTTAACTATTATAATTCTTAAAAAAGAGAATCATGAGTTGTAGTTTAATATTTTTATCCAACCTAAATATAAGATTCTTAAAAAAGAGAGTCATGAGTTGTAGTTCAATATATTTATTTAACCCAAATACAATTTTGCATGTGGGGCTGTAATTTTTAACATTATTATTTTTTGTTATTTTTTGTTTTTATTTTAAATTTTTTATATTTAATTATCTTGACTGTACTTCTCTTCTTATAACATGATTTATATACTACAAATAGAGTTTGTAACGATTTCTTTATATGTATTGATAAAAAGTATTTTCATTCTCCCATTTCTAAAAACTATTTGTAATGTTGTGATTCATTTTGAAAAGTAATAAAGAATAAAACAAAGTAATAAGAATAAACAAATAAACAAAAGCAGAAAAAAAGAGAAAAAAGAAAAGAATCAGAAAAGCAGAAGAATAGAGAAAGGAAAAATGAAAGAACACACGAAAATTCAAAAAGAAGAGAGGTCTATATAAGGGGAAGAGGGGCACTTTGAGTCAAGAGAGGGGATATTCAGAATTTTCAAAGGGAGGACCTAAGAGACTCTCCACTTCTACCTTCAATTCATCCCTTGGCCTCCATGGAACCAATTCTTCATCACCTTCCAATGGAGGTTAGATCCGACTTTTATTGCTCTTAAGTTTCTTGCTTCTTATCGGATTTCCGAGTTCATTTTCGTCTCTATTTTTTGTTTTCATTTTTTATTGGTCAAATGATCTTCGATTTTGGTGATTTTTGTTGCGTTCTCTTAATACTTCTTTCTAGTTTCTGGAATGATATTACTTGTATAATTTGAATGTAAAATGAAATTTTTATCTCCTGATTAGTGAAGCATGTTCGTCCTAGTGCGCAAATGAACCTAGCTTGTTTGATTTGTGCATAACTTGCTCATTTCTGGTTGGATTTATATCAAACTTGTTTTGTTTGATTCCTATGATCCATATCTTTAAATTTATCAGTTTTAATTTTCAGATCTACCAAAAAATATTTTTGAAAAATTCTGAGATTTGAATCCAAATTTTGGCGCAAAAATCTCTTGTGTTCTTGAGGTTCATCTTCGTCTCTGTTTTCATTTCGTTTTTAATCAGTCAAATGATCTATGATTTCAGTGATTTTTGTTTCATTCTCTTTTTCTTTCTCTCTAGTTTCTGGAATGATATTATTTGTCTACTTTGGATCTGAAATGAAATTCCTATCGCCTGATTACCAAATCATGTTCGTCTTGGTGCGCAAATGAACCTAGCTTGTCTGATTTGCGCATAACTTGCTCATTTCAGGCTGGATTTTTGTCAAACTTGTTTTTTTTATTCCTATGATCCATATCTTTCAATTGATCATTTTTAATTCTTCAGATCTAACAAAAAATATTTTCAAAAAATTATAATTTGAATTCAAATTTTGGCGTCAAAATCTCTTGTGTTCTTGAGGTTCATCTTCGTCTCTGTTTTTCATTTTCGTTTTTAATCAGTTAAATGATCTCTGATTTTGGTGATTTTGCTGTTCGCAATTCTTTTCCTCAATTTCGAATCAAGTCAAGTTTATTTCAAATCAAGTTTAATTCAAGCCTAAATTTCAGATCAAGTTTATTTTATTTTAAATCAAGTCCAGTTCAATCCTAAATTTCAAATCAAGTTCATTTTATTTTAAATCAATTCCAATTCTTGCCTAAAATTCAAATCAAGTTCATTTTATTTTAAATCAAGTCCAATTCTTTTCATCAAATTCAAATCATGTTCATTTTATTTTAAATCAAGTCTAATTCAAGCCTAAAATTCAAATCAAGTTTATTTTATTTTAAATCAAGTCCAATTCTTTTCATCAAATTCAAATCAAGTTTATTTTGTTTTAAATCAAATCTGTTTTGCAATTCTTAATCTCACGCGACGAGCTCTAAGCACGAACTGGTAGCTTTTTCTGATGTTCGATGTTTAGAGATTCGTATAGGTCCAAGTGCAGCCATAGTTGTCTTGGATCTTGTGCATATGTGGATTAAGGATGCCTCTAAATAAATAAAAAACTCGTTTTGCAATTCTTAATATCACGCAACGAGCTCTAAGCCCGAACTGGTAGCTTTTTTTGTTGTTCGATGTTTAGAGATTCGTATGGGGCCAAGTGCAGCTGTAGTTGTGTTGGATCTTGTGCATATGTGGGAATATGTAGGAGAAGGATCAAGTCCTGTCAAGCTATCTTCCATCAATCTACTTATTTTCACTCTAATTAAAGGGATAAAAAAGTTTTCCAAAAATCACACACTAAGTTTAAGGGTACCGTTCTCCGGAATGGGGGAGTCGGGTGCCTAACACCTTCCCCACTTGTAACTGACTCCCGAACCTAAATCTCTTCCTCAAGTTAGGATTTTTCCAAGTATTTTCCCTTAAATAAAAATTTTGTGGCGACTCCAAATAATCCAATAAAAATTCTATTTCAAAATTTTAGCGAGTTCGTTGTATCGTTGTAATTACGGTTGCGAAAGATGGGAGTATGGTTCCCCAAGAATATGATTGGGAGCCTCTTTTTTGGATGTGTGAATATAGGTGAGTAAGATTGGATCCTAAAGAGTAAGGGGTCAATCTGTTGGATAGGTGAAAAGTGTGAGGAATGAGAGTTTCTTTGGATTTGGCTTTTGTGAGTAAATTTATATCTGAGAAGGAGGAATATGGGCCCGTTTTTAGTGTGTCCAACGAATGAAAGGCTCAATTAGGAATAAATGACCCTTGCTCTATGATATGTATGGACCCGTGACATTTTTGGAGAGAAGAAAGAAGCTAGTATGCATGGGTTTTCCAAAAGTTCCAAAGGAGAGAGAGGGTAGTCTTTTTTGGTTTGATAGTAGGTGTGTGAGTTCATTTGTTGAATTGCAAGAGTGGAGTAATAGGAATCTTGCCTAAATTTCCCTAGGTTGGTGTCGTAACCGTAATTCCGACAAGACGACGAACTCGTTAAAATTTTAAAATGAATTTATTTGATTAAGTGGAGCCGCCACCAAAATTTTATTTAAGGGAAAAAGATTTGGAAAAAACCCTGACTTGAGGATGAGATTTAGGTTCGGGAGTCCGTTACGAATGGGGAAGGTGTTAGTCACCCCATTCGCCCGTTCCGAAGAATGGTACCCTTAAACTGAGTGTGTGATTATTTGAAAATGGTTTGATCCCTTTAATTAGAGTGAAAATAAATACTTGATGGAGGTTAGCCTGACAGGACTTGATCCTGCTCCTACGTATTCACTGGTGCAATGGGAAACTCAAGGCTTACGTAGTTCTGGTTTGATTTGAAGGCTTGACCTTCGAATGGAGTTTAAACGAAAAGGCAAATGCATTGTTGTTTTTTTTTTAAAGTATTTTGATGGTGTAATCCCAATCCACCTATGCACAGGGCCCAAGACAACTACGGCTGCACTTGGACCCATACAGACCTCTAAACAACGAACAACAGAAAAAGCTACCAACTCGTTTTCCAGGCCTATTGCGTGAGATTAAGGAATGCAAAATGATTTTTATTTAATTAAAAAAGGAGGGGCAATCCCAATCCACATATGCACAGGGCCCAAGATAACTACGGCTGCACTTGGAACCATATGGAGCTCTAAACAACAAACAACAGGAAAAGCTACCAGTTCGTTTTTAGGGCCCATTGCGTGAGATTAAGGAATGAAAAAATGACATTTTTATTTAATTATTTTCTTGATTTGTAACCATTGGAGGCGTGGGGCTTAAGCGGACCTTGGGGAGGTTCGGGGGTCAAGATACAAACATGAAAAGTTTGGGGGTCAAAATGTAAATATGAAAAGTTTGGGGGTCAAAATGTAAATATGAAAAGTTGAGGGGTCGAAACATAAATATAAAAAAGTTAAGGGGTCAACATGTAAATATCAGAATTTTGGGGACCTGTTAGCAATTATGGAGACTTTAAGGACCTATTAGAAATTATGGGAGTTTCGAGGACCTATTAGCAATCACATAAATATGGGAATTTAATAGAAATTGCAGAGAGGGGTTCTTCTCCGTTGAGACGTCCTGGGGCCTTCGTCGCGCGCCGGATTTCGTTCGCCACCTCCCTCGGCTCCGGTGGGCATGGGGCAGCCTGGAAGTTCCCTTCGAGCTGTGACACGGCCTGCTCCTGGAGCCCCTGGCTGTTAACATCCTTGCGCGGCCAAGCGTACGTCAATTGCTCGCGACCGAGGCTGCCTCGACCTGGCTTGAGGCCCAAACCAGCCTCTCCTGCCTTAGAGACTCAAGCGCGACTCGACTACATTCATGGCGGGCATGGTTTTCAGCTGGATTTCTGGACGTCGAGCTCCCGGAGTCGACCACATAGAAAGCTACCATAGGCCATGGTCCCCGGTGCATAGTGCAGAGCAGTGGGGTCTCCTTCACGGGTCCTGCCGCGCCCGAGCATGAGCTTGCCTCGTCCGGTGAGGCTCTCCGGCCTTCAGCTACTTGTCTTGCTCGAAGGTGGGGGGTCGGCGGGGAATCTCCTCGTGACCACGATGTGAGAGGCAGGGGAGTCTTCGAGATCAGTTCCATCTACATGGCGCCTTGCGATATGACGCACTAGGGGGTGCGATTGGAGATGACCGACATGGCTCAGTGGGAGTTTAAAGGTGAGCCATAAGGGGTGGTCCGATTCGTATACAGGATAGTCATTCGTGGTACAGTGATGGGTGGATGTTAATTGCAAAGCAAATGTTAATATATGACTTGGGATTATGGCAGAATTAAACGAGAATCAGTAAACATTCAATGCCTCCGTTCGTGATTTGTAATAGGTTACTCAGCGCCTTATAACCAAATACTTAGCCATCTAGATCTCCGCGATCGGACCTTAGCTCTATACTAGCCCTACTTCAATTTTATTAACAGCACATAGGAATTATGCAGGCAGGGAAACATCGCATTAATTCAAGTTAGAAAATAGGGGACGAAGTGTACGAACCTGAATCGGCGGAGCTATCCTAGTGCCGGTGGTTACTTCCAACGTCCGCAGATCTTCCGTGGAGACAGTGACTCTTCCTCGAGTGTGGTGGGGGGCCGAGCTCCTTCTTTCACAGGGTACTCCTCAACTTTTCTCTCCCTTTCCCAAAAAGCCGAAAAGTCCCTTTTCTAATACCCTCCAGTTCTACTTATACTCCCTTTTCTTTTTGCGATCTTTTTTGCTTCTCATTGTCTCCCCACCTCTCTTATTACATTATGGTGCCATTTATTTATTTGGTTTTTATTTTTGATCATAGGGTTTTTATTTTTATCATTGTCACTTATTATTATTATTTTTGGGATTTTTTCATTTTTTGTTTTTTATTTTAGTTTTAATTTTTAATTTTTGTTTTCAAATTTTTATTTTTGTTTTTATTTCTTATTTTTTTAGTTTTTAATTTTATTTTCAAATTTTTAATTTTTTGTTTAGTCTTCATATTTTTTTATTTTTTATTTCATATTTTTAGTTTTTAATTTTTATTTTCAGATTTTTATTTTTTGTTTTTATTTCAGATTTTTTTATTTGATTTTTAGATTTTTAATTTTTTGTTTTTATTTCAGATTTTTTGCTTCCCTTTTTTTTGTTTTTATTTCAGATTTTTGTTTCTTTCTTTTTGTTCTTTTGTTTTCTATTTACCTTATTTTTGCTAGATTCTTGCACTTGTTTTTCCTTATTGATAAGCATAGATTTCATAAATAATTATCTCTCACTTTTATCTCATTAAGACTTCTTATATGTTCAATTAAGTGATCTTTGTCATATTTTATGAGTTTGGGTTCATATGAAGTTTAATTGAATTTCTTTGCTTACCCGATTAAAATGACACTATTATAGTATTTTGAGCATAATAGGAGTTGTAGACATCCAAAAATCATGAAATCTATCTTGAATGAAAGCTTAAAGAAGTTTCCATATTTACAAAGTAAGAGAAGATTCTAAATGGGATGTTTAGGACTCCGAAATTATCTCAAAAGATGAGATAGTGTTGCTGACGTGGAATTTGAACAGTGTGCAAAGATTCGGCCATATCTTGAGATATAGAAGTCATATTGAGATGAAATCAACTTTGTTGGACAGCTAAGATCCAGGGCTACAACTTTTGTTCAGAAGGCAAGCTCTAATTCGGACATGTGAACATCCGAAATTGCGGTGCAAGAAAGTCAAAATTGTTGTGCTCATTGGTGGCAAAAATTCAAAAGTGTTTTGCAATTTCAACAAAGCCCATGTGAAAGCAAGAAAAGGGTAGAAAAGTAATATCCTAGTTGGTGACTTTCTGAAGATGATGCCTCAAAAATCCTCTATAAATAGAAGGGTTTGCAAGAGGAGACACACACCAATTTTGGAGATCAACTCCAATACCATCTTCTTTCTTTCTTTCTTTCTTCCTTTCTTTCTTGTTAGTTTTGCCTCCTTCATGGAAGGCTTATGTTTTCTTTCTTGTTAGTTTGCCTCCTACATGGAAGGCTTAGTTTTTCTTTATTGTTAGTTGCCTCCTACATGGAAGGCTTAGGATTTATTTCTTGTTAGTTTTGCCTCCTACATGGAAGGCTTAGGATTTATTTGTTGTTAATTTGCCTCTTTCTTTGTTGTTAATTTGCCTCCTTCATGGAAGGCTAGGTTTGTAGTTTCAATTCGAGGATTCAAGCTATTTTCATTTTAACTTTGAGGTCTTGATCTTTATTTACATGCTTATTAAGTGGTTTCTACTCTACTTCACTATATTCTTCAATTTTATTCTTTAATCAAAGTTTGATCGGTTGACGTATTTTGATTAATGCATGATTGATTTATAATTGGTTTTTGATTGGTAAATCACTTTCCAAAAGTTTGAAGAGTAGAAATTAAGTAATTTAATTGAAGGTTTTCATTTTATTACTTACTTCAACTGAATTCTGATTGTGAAATTGGTTTAGATAAAAGATTAAGTGGTTACTAAATCTTGTTGATCATAATCAATTAAATTCTGAGAGGTTTCTCAGTAGAGAATTCAAGGATCATTGTAGGGGTTCCAGATGATCCTAGGTTGATAAACACAATGCATGATTTTAGTGATCAATGATTAGTTAAGAAAATAGCCTCTGAATTCCTTGAGTTGATTATTGTTAAGTCAAATAAATTTCATTCTGTATTTTGCATTTAGAACTTCATATCAAATCTTTCCAAAATCCCCTTGTTCTAACCTTCTCCTTATTTGCTTAAGAATCTGAAATGGTCTTTGGGAGATGACCTAGGTTGCACCTTATACTATACCAATAGTTTGGGGGAAATCTAGAAATTATTTTTGCGCGTTTACGACGAGCGTGTCAAAATTTGGCGCCGTTGCCGGGGACCATTTTAATTTCCTAGGCTCATTTAGGAGTTTGTATAAAAATTTTAATCTTTCTAACAATTGTTTTTACTTTAGGTATATCATTCTTGGATTTTCTGTATGAATTCACCTTTTTGTGTATGACCCGATCCAATCCTGAAAATTTATATGCATATGATCCTGAGATTGATAGAACATTCCACCACTTGAAAAGAGCACATAGAAGACATTCATCCAGTAATAACCAAGAAAGTAACAGTAGTGATTTTTCATCTTTAAATTTTGATAGTTTTAAATATTTTGCTAAGAACATGGCTGATAGAACCTTAAAAGAATTAGCTGCACCTGATGTTGCTTATCAACCATTGTGTATTCAATACCCTGATGTGGATGCACCATTTGAACTGAAGTCTGGACTAATACATTTGCTACCTAAGTTTCATGGCCTTGCAGGTGAGGACCCTCATAAACATTTGAAGGAATTTCACATTGTGTGTTCTACAATGCGGCCACAAGGAATTCCTGAAGATCATATCAAGTTGAAGGCATTTCCTTTCTCCTTAAATGATGGAGCCAAGGACTGGTTGTACTATCTACATCCAACATCTGTTACAAGCTGGAATGATATGAAAAGATTATTCTTGGAGAAATTCTTCCCTGCATCCAGAACAGCAGCTATCAGAAAAGAGATTTGCGGCATCAGACAGAACTCCCAAGAAACTCTCTATGAGTATTGGGAGAGATTCAAGAAACTATGCGCCACTTGTCCACACCATCAAATCAGTGATCAATTACTGATTCAGTATTTCTATGAAGGACTCATGCCAATGGACAGAAGCATGGTTGATGCAGCTAGTGGTGGAGCACTTATGGACAAAACTCCTACAGCAGCTCGAGATTTGATTGCCAACATGGCAGAGAATTCTCAGCAATTCAATTCTCGAACTAATTCCTTGTCTAAAGGAGTCCATGAAATGACCACCAAGACAGACCATACACGATTGGAGAACAGAATTGAAGAACTAACCTCCATCGTAAGACAGTTGGCCATCGGACAACAACAGCAACTTAATGTTATTGACAAAACCAAAACATGTGGCATCTGCACTTCTGCAGATCATCCTACTGATGCATGCCCAACATTGCAAGAAAGTGAGACACCTGAGGCTGCAGTAAATGATATTTTTGGCACAGGACAACAATACAGGCCTCCTCAACATTATCAGCAACAGAAGTTTGAACCACCTTCTGGAACATACAATCCTAGTTGGAGAAACCATCCTAACTTGAGATATGGCCCTCCACAACAACAAAGGATTCAAACATCTGACTCCCAAAATAAATACCAACCACCGCCATTCAGACAACAACAACAGCATATGCAGCAATCTGTACCCTCTAATGCTTCTGAACCCTCTCTTGATGATTTGATGAAGCAATTAGCAACCAACAATCTTCAATTTCAACAAAATGTAAGTTCTACCATTCAGGATTTACAAACTCAAATTGGGCAGTTGGCTACCACTGTCAACCAATTGAAATCTCAAGGTTCTGGTCAACTACCTTCTCAACCTGTCATAAATCCCAAAAGTGTGAATGCCATGACCTTGAGAAGTGGGAAGAAAGTGCAGACAGACCCTACAATTTTAAAGCAACAAAGCTTCAATCAGACTAATCCACACCAAAAAGAAGCATTTATCTCCACACCTGGAGATATCTTTGATGAGCCATCTGAATCAGAAGGAAAGTCTGATGAAAAAAGTACACCAGCCTTCGATAAGACATCGAATGATCAACAAAAAGAAGCTTGCCATAAACGATCTGCACTTGAAGCATCTGATGAGAAGAAAACCCCAAATTGTGCTGATCAGAAGGTATCTTTACCTTTTCCAAATAGAATGGTTCAATCCAAGCCCAATGTTCATGCAGAATTGGATAAGGAGCTTCTAGATACTTTCAGGAAAGTGGAAGTCAACATACCACTTCTAGATGCTATCAAGCAAATTCCCAAATATGCCAAATTTCTAAAGGATTTGTGCACGCATAAGAGAAGACTCAAAGGGGATGAGAAGATTAGTGTGGGACGCAATGTTTCAGCCTTAATTCAACCCAGCCTCCCTCAGAAATGTAAAGATCCAGGAACTTTCACCATTCCTTGCACAATAGGAAACTCTACATTTGGTGATGCATTGCTGGATCTAGGTGCTTCCATTAATGTTATGCCCTCATCAGTTTATAAATCTTTGAATCTGGGAGAACTGAAGCCAACTGGTGTGGTGATTCAATTAGCCAACAGAAGTACAGCACATCCAGCCGGAGTACTTGAAGATGTGCTAGTTCAAGTGAATAAGCTGATCTTTCCAGCTGACTTCTACATTTTGGATATGGAAGATGAGTCATCCATCAATAGAGCAACCTTGATCCTAGGGAGACCTTTCCTCAAAACTGCAAAAACAAAGATAGATGTGCATACGGGGACTCTCTCTATGGAATTTGGAGATGATATCATCCAATTCAACATATTTGAAGCCATGAAGCATCCCATAGAGAATCATTCACTCTTTCAACTTGATGCCATAGACCTTCTTGCGGATGATTATTCTATTGACAATCTACTTTTTAAATTTTTTGATTTTGATTTAGATTACTTAGATAATTTTACTTGCACATGTGATGAATTTGATTCATGTATTGTGTGTTCCAGGATTAATGCTGCAGACCAACCTTCGTTGAAAGATGACATGTTAGATGCAAGTGTTGCAGACATTTCAATCTCAGATAGATCTCTTCCTTCCATAATACAACCACCTCCTTTAGAGTTGAAGCCTTTGCCTGAACATCTAAAGTATGCTTATTTGGGGGAAAATGAGAAGCTTCCTGTCATTGTAGCAAAGAACCTTCTACCACAACAGGAAGAAAGGTTACTGCAAACCTTAAAAAGCCATAAACAAGCAATTGGATGGACTTTGGCTGATATTCCAGGTATTAGCCCATCTACTTGTATGCATAGGATACTGCTAGAGGAAAACACCAGACCTGTTAGACAACCACAAAGGCGTTTGAATCCAACCATCCTAGATGTGGTAAAGAAGGAAGTAGGTAAGCTTTTGGCAGCTGGTATCATCTATCCCATCTCAGACAGTGATTGGGTAAGCCCGGTGCAAGTAGTTCCTAAGAAAACTGGCATGACTGTAGTCAAAAATAACAATGATGAACTAATCCCTACCAAAATACAAAACAGTTGGAGAGTGTGCATAGATTATAGGAAGCTTAACCAAGCTACTCGCAAGGATCACTTCCCTTTGCCCTTCATAGACCAAATTTTGGAAAGATTAGCAGGAAAATCTCACTATTGCTTTCTAGATGGTTTTTCAGGTTATTTTCAAATACATATAGCCCCAGAAGACCAGCATAAGACCACCTTCACTTGTCCTTTTGGTACTTTTGCCTATCGAAGGATGCCTTTTGGTCTATGCAATGCCCTTGGAACCTTTCAAAGATGCATGGTAAGCATTTTCTCTGATCTCTTAGAAAGTTGCATGGAAGTGTTTATGGATGACTTCACTGTATATGGTTCTTCTTTTGATGCATGCTTAGAAAGCCTTTCTAAAGTTTTGGACAGATGCATTGAGACTAACCTGGTTTTGAATTTTGAAAAATGTCATTTCATGGCAACAGAAGGTATAGTCTTAGGACACTTGGTATCTAGCAAAGGTTTAGAGGTTGATAAGGCCAAGATAGACATTATTACTTCTCTACCTTACCCCACTTCTGTGCGAGAAGTACGTTCTTTACTTGGTCATGCAGGTTTTTACAGAAGATTCATCAAGGATTTTAGCAAGATTGCACAACCTCTTTCTAAACTACTACAAAAAGATACCAAATTTGTGTTTGATCAAGCATGCAAGGATTCATTTGATGAACTAAAGAAGCGGTTGACAACCACTCCCATCATTCAACCACCTAATTGGACGCTTCCATTTGAATTAATGTGTGATGCATCCAATTATGCCCTTGGTGCTGTACTGTCTCAAAGAGTTAGCAAGAGATCTCATGTCATTGCATATGCCTCTCGCACACTTGATGCAACCCAATCAAATTACACAACTACTGAGAAGGAGCTTTTGGCAATTGTGTTTGCATTAGATAAATTTCGCTCCTATTTGCTTGGATCTAAAGTTATTGTCTTCTCTGACCATGCAGCTTTGAAATACTTGCTGAAGAAGACAGATGCTAAGCCAAGACTGATTCGTTGGATGCTTCTGTTGCAAGAATTTGATTTAGAGATTAAAGACAAGAGTGGTGCAGAGAACCTTGTAGCAGATCATTTAAGTCGGATCCAGCAACCTTGTGAAGAAACTTCAATTGCAGATTCATTCCCAGAAGAGCATCTCTATCATTTGCACGGGAAGGATCCTTGGTATGCAGATTTGGTAAACTATCTGGTTGCAAAAGAAATACCCAAACACTTCACCAAATCGCAACTTGCCAAGTTGAAAAGTGATGCCAAACACTACATATGGGATGAACCATACCTTTGGAAGACATGCAGTGATCAAATCATTAGAAGGTGTGTTCCAGATCATGAAGTTCAGTCTGTACTTACCTTTTGCCATTCCCTAGCTTGTGGTGGACACTTTGGGCCACAACGGACAGCTAGAAAAGTACTAGACTCAGGCTTTTATTGGCCTACAATATTTCGTGACGCACACAGATTATGCATAACTTGTGAGCAGTGCCAAAGAATAGGGAGTATTTCGCGCAGAAATGAGATGCCCCAACAACCACTTCTCTTTTGTGAGGTATTTGATGTATGGGGTATAGACTTTATGGGTCCATTCCCTGTCTCTTTTGGCTTTGTTTACATTCTGCTAGCTGTTGATTATGTTTCAAAATGGGTGGAGGCAAAAGCCACCCGTACTGATGATGCTCGAGTTGTTGCAGATTTTATCAGGTCTAACATTTTTAGCAGGTTTGGCATTCCTAGAGCTCTAATTAGCGACCAAGGTACTCATTTTTGCAACCGCACAATGGAAGCCCTACTCCGCAAATATGGAGTCATGCATAAAGTCTCCACCCCATATCATCCTCAAACAAATGGTCAAGCTGAAATTTCTAATCGAGAGATCAAGAAAATCTTAGAGAAAACAGTTCAGCCTAACAGGAAGGATTGGAGCTTGCGCCTTGTTGATGCATTATGGGCATATAGGACAGCTTACAAGTCACCCATTGGCATGTCTCCCTACAGGATTGTCTTTGGTAAAGCATGTCATCTTCCAGTTGAATTAGAGCATAGAGCATTTTGGGCAGTAAAGAAATGCAACATGGATCTAGACCAAGCAGGAATCTATAGGAAGCTTCAATTGCAGGAACTTGAAGAAATTCGATTAGAAGCATACGAAAACTCCAAAATTTACAAAGAAAAGGTCAAAGCTCTTCATGACAAAAAGTTGGCAAGAAAGGAGTTTTCCGTTGGACAAAAAGTTCTCCTTTTCAATTCTCGGCTAAAGCTTATGCCTGGTAAGCTACGCTCTAGATGGTTAGGACCATTTGTAGTTACTAATGTTTTTCCTTATGGTGCAGTTGAAATAAAAAATGAGGTAACTGAAAAAATCTTCAAGGTGAATGGACATCGTCTTAAACCATTTTTCGAAGGTTTTCAAAAGCACACGGTAGAAGAAGTGCATTTGCACAATGCCACATACCTGCAATAAATTCAAGAGAAGTCTCTCTCTCTCTCTCACTCTCTCTCTTTTTCTCTCTTTCTCTCTCTCTCTCTCTTTCTCCCTCTCCCTCTCTCCCATTCCTCGCTTATAAGTTTCAACTACTCTCTCAACTTCCTTCTTCACCTCTTAAATCATCCTAACTATTACACCACATTGAGCTTGCAGGAATAATAACTTGAGTGTTTTAAAAAAAAAAAATGGAGAAAGCTCTCACCAGGATCAAAATTTTGTTCCCTACTCTCCCCAGAAATTTTCTTAAAGACATTTACAATTGCAGACTTGAACGATTGAGAGCATTAACACTCTTAGGCCTTCCAGAAGATGTCCGTTGGATCATTGAAGCTAAGGCACGTTTAGCAGGTGAATTTCAAGAATCATTTGTTAAAAACATGCCAGGTATGGGAAGAAGTTCCTATGCAAAGAAGAGAAGGGCAAAAAGAATTGGAGTTTGCTACAGGTGTGCAAGATGGACCTGTAACACAAGATGCAAGAACCCTGGAATGGTTTCAAGAAATCGAGAGGACAAAATTCAATTCATAAAGGATGGACTGAGTAAGGAGTCATTGGATGATATCATTCAGACTCTTGAGACGCATCCTAGTGGGCATGTACAAGGAGTCCTTCTTGATTTGTTTGAACTGTTCCGTAAGGAAAAAGCACGTTATAGTCTTGGGAATCTGACTTTAAAAGACCCTGTTGTCAGTTTACAAGAAAACTGAATGGGAAGCACATCCTCGACTCTTAGAAGGCGTTTCAGCCGTTACTGGACGTAAAACCAGAGGAAGATGTGAGCCACAATCACAACTACTGTTCATTCTCATGCGTGTATGTTTGTCATTTACATTGTCTTTTCAATTTATTGGGCCACCGTTTTTTTTGAAATTTTCACCCCTGCTTAAAGTCTTTCCCCTCTGACATTCACCTTTTCCTTGAACCCAAAATTCAAACTTTTGCAACCAAAATTCAAACTTTTACAACAAAAATTCAAACTTTTGCTACCAAATCCTGATCCCGCACTATTCAAGCGATCTCCTTGTCTGATATTGAGTCCCTATAAATTATCCACCTCTATGACATATTTTTTCAAAAAAAAAAAAAAGACAGAAACACCGTATATGGATAAGATCAATACTATCTGTGTTTTTGGTGGGTCTAACCTTGGAAAGGATGGAGAATTTCAACATGCAGCTTCTACCCTTGGTAAGGCATTAGCTGCAAGAAAAATCAATCTTGTTTATGGGGGAGGGATTCAGGGTTTAAAAGGATGTGTTGCAGGATCTGCACTCACAAAGGGGTGTAACGTCTTAGGTGTTGGCTTAAAAAATGGGAGCACCTCCTACTTCACCCTGGGTACTGAATTGAAGGTTGCAACCATGCATGACCGTATGAGACACATGTTGGTTAATTCTAATGCATTTATTGCATTACCTGGTGGTCTTGGAACAATGGAGGAAATTTTTACCATTATATTTTGGGCCTATCGGAATTTTCATAAAAAACCTTTGGGCTTATTGAATATTAATGGCTTTTATAATGGTTTGATATCCTTTTTAGATCATGCAGTAGAGCAGGAGTTCATGCCACAATCCATGCGCAACATCATAGTATCTGCTTCAACTGTTGAACAGCTACTTGAGATTTTGCAAAATCCTACATCTGAGCTCAGTCAAGCAATGCAGCTGGTGAACCAACCAAATCAGGATGGCAGAGATAAAAGAGAACCAGATACCACTCTTCGGTTATAACTTTGCCTTACTTTGATGGTTTTCTTACATTTCTTTTCCTGTTATATGAAATTTCATCTAAGACATTGGGGACAATGTCTTGGATAGGTTGGGGGGAAGATGGTCCGATATCTAAAATTTAAAAAAAAAAAAAACAAAACAAAACCCAAAAAAAAAAAAAAAAACAAAAAAAAAAAAAAAAACAAAAAAAAACAAAAAAAAAATTAGGTTAGATTCATAAACTTGCTTTGAGTAAGATGGCTGAGTAAGGAGTTACACTTGACTCTTGATACGCATCTTATGATTTAAAAAAAAAAAAAAATTGAATGTGGAAGTATGTTTTTCTTTAGATTTCATAAAATAATTGAAGCAAAATGATTTACATTTCGAGATTAATTAGTTTGGCAACACATATTTGAACTGGATAGATTAGATTTGATAAATATATTACCTGTGAGATTTTGAGCCTTATTATTATTTTCTTTCTTGTGTGATTTTCATCCATGGAATATGTTACTTCAGAACTTGCATTGATTCTTTTTGAAGCTACATTTTCACATGATTTGTACAAAAATGATTGAGGCACTGTT
Source organism: Canavalia gladiata (assembly GCA_037954105.1). Taxonomy (NCBI): domain Eukaryota; kingdom Viridiplantae; phylum Streptophyta; class Magnoliopsida; order Fabales; family Fabaceae; genus Canavalia; species Canavalia gladiata. Next base: position 29,314,291 of record CM075662.1, read on the forward strand.
TTTCTTGAACAAACCACTTGGCCAAATAACTAAACCATATAATTTTATCCTTTGATCAGCCCTTTGAGCCGATTAACCTTTTCTTCTTTTTAGCTCACCACAAATAAAAAAAAAAAAAAAAAAAACAACTTTGTCTGACCATAGAAGGTGAGGAATACTGGATTTATCATACCATAAGTGTTTCAATAAGTGTGGGGGAGATTATTGTTGTGTTCATCAATATCATGGTTGAAAAAAAAAAAAAAAAAAAAAAAAACTGAAGCAATAAATTAATAAATAAACTATTATATTGAAAAAAAAAAAATAAAAAAAAATTGAAGAAGTGATATCTGTTTCTCACACTTGCACTTACAATCAATTCTCAATCCTCACCATTTTCATTGGTCTAACATTGTATCTCTTCAATATATCATTTCATCTTTCTAATCCCGTTAGAACCAAAATAAAGACCTCTTGATTTGTGCATTGCATGTGTACATAGTAGTAGAGAAGTAGAAGATATGCAAGCCTATGATAGTTCATCTTTCATGGATTGAATTTGAGAGAAACACTTACCAAATCAAACACTTGAGAGATTCAGAGTATATCATGTGAGGTTTTATCTTTCTCAATCTATGTTTTTCAAATTAAAGTTGCCTTTCTAAGTAATTTCAAAAATGTGATGAAAGAATGCTTCATGAAATTTTGTGAATTCTTGAGAAATCAACTCAAAACTTTGATGTTCTTTCAAAAAAAAAAAAAAAAAAAAAAAAAAAAAAAGTCACCAATCCTTAACTTAAGTTTGCCCGAGACGTGCAAAAGATAAGTGTGGGGGAATTTGATAAGCATAGATTTCATAAATAATTATCTCTCACTTTTATCTCATTAAGACTTCTTATATGTTCAATTAAGTGATCTTTGTCATATTTTATGAGTTTGGGTTCATATGAAGTTTAATTGAATTTCTTTGCTTACCCGATTAAAATGACACTATTATAGTATTTTGAGCATAATAGGAGTTGTAGACATCCAAAAATCATGAAATCTATCTTGAATGAAAGCTTAAAGAAGTTTCCATATTTACAAAGCAAGAGAAGATTCTAAATGGGATGTTTAGGACTCCGAAATTATCTCAAAAGATGAGATAGTGTTGCTGACGTGGAATTTGAACAGTGTGCAAAGATTCGGCCATATCTTGAGATATAGAAGTCATATTGAGATGAAATCAACTTTGTTGGACAGCTAAGATCCAGGGCTACAACTTTTGTTCAGAAGGCAAGCTCTAATTCGGACATGTGAACATCCGAAATTGCGGTGCAAGAAAGTCAAAATTGTTGTGCTCATTGGTGGCAAAAATTCAAAAGTGTTTTGCAATTTCAACAAAGCCCATGTGAAAGCAAGAAAAGGGTAGAAAAGTAATATCCTAGTTGGTGACTTTCTGAAGATGATGCCTCAAAAATCCTCTATAAATAGAAGGGTTTGCAAGAGGAGACACACACCAATTTTGGAGATCAACTCCAATACCATCTTCTTTCTTTCTTTCTTTCTTCCTTTCTTTCTTGTTAGTTTTGCCTCCTTCATGGAAGGCTTATGTTTTCTTTCTTGTTAGTTTGCCTCCTACATGGAAGGCTTAGTTTTTCTTTATTGTTAGTTGCCTCCTACATGGAAGGCTTAGGATTTATTTCTTGTTAGTTTTGCCTCCTACATGGAAGGCTTAGGATTTATTTGTTGTTAATTTGCCTCTTTCTTTGTTGTTAATTTGCCTCCTTCATGGAAGGCTAGGTTTGTAGTTTCAATTCGAGGATTCAAGCTATTTTCATTTTAACTTTGAGGTCTTGATCTTTATTTACATGCTTATTAAGTGGTTTCTACTCTACTTCACTATATTCTTCAATTTTATTCTTTAATCAAAGTTTGATCGGTTGACGTATTTTGATTAATGCATGATTGATTTATAATTGGTTTTTGATTGGTAAATCACTTTCCAAAAGTTTGAAGAGTAGAAATTAAGTAATTTAATTGAAGGTTTTCATTTTATTACTTACTTCAACTGAATTCTGATTGTGAAATTGGTTTAGATAAAAGATTAAGTGGTTACTAAATCTTGTTGATCATAATCAATTAAATTCTGAGAGGTTTCTCAGTAGAGAATTCAAGGATCATTGTAGGGGTTCCAGATGATCCTAGGTTGATAAACACAATGCATGATTTTAGTGATCAATGATTAGTTAAGAAAATAGCCTCTGAATTCCTTGAGTTGATTATTGTTAAGTCAAATAAATTTCATTCTGTATTTTGCATTTAGAACTTCATATCAAATCTTTCCAAAATCCCCTTGTTCTAACCTTCTCCTTATTTGCTTAAGAATCTGAAATGGTCTTTGGGAGATGACCTAGGTTGCACCTTATACTATACCAATAGTTTGGGGGAAATCTAGAAATTATTTTTGCGCGTTTACGACGAGCGTGTCACTTATTTATCTTTTAAATTCCGTATTGGTTTTTATTTTTCTAGTTATTTCTTCCTTTTCCCCTTCTTTTATTATTTTCCATTTTCTTCTATTTTCGATTTCATTTCATCTCCTTTTTTAATTCCTTTATCTTTGGTTTTTTCTTTTTATTTTTGATTGATTTTATTTATCTGTTTGTTTATTTGTTTAGTTTGTAAATGTTTTGGTTTTATTATTTTTCTTATTTTCTATTTTTTGGCTCTTTATTTAATTTGGGCTTTCGCTTTATTTATTTCTCCTTGTTTTTGTTTTTTTTTTGTTTGTCCATCTTTTCGTATCTGTCTTTGTTTTTCAATTATTTTTATTTTTCTGCTTCTTGTTTATTTATTGATTATTTAACTTAATGCCGGTTTCTTGGTTAATTTTAACCATTGATTCAAAACTGGAACCTCGGACATAATTGGATGTTTACAGTTGGGTGCTGGAGAAAAAAATCGCGAGAGAGTGGACTATTAACGTCCTTCATGTGAGGTGTTACTATTGTTAGAGAAATTAATGAGAAAGATATAAGAGTCGAGTAAATGAGAGTGGGTCCGGATTCTCAACATGAGAGAGAGTGATCTTGGGAGAGTGAGTAAAAATCTTAGGGAGAATGAATTTGTTATTTTTATTGTTTTGTGTGTTGGTAAACAATTAGTGGTTCTTTTGATGGAAGGGTCAAAGAGTGAATAATGGGGTGTGAGTTTTTGTGAAATGGGGAGGAAGAGCATGTGGGGATTTTACTGGGAGAAGGAAGAGAGAATCTCGAAAAATCCGTTTTTAACTTTGTATGTTGGTTATTAGATGTGAAGGCCTCATGCATGGGTACCTTTTCCTTATGAGTGAAAAGACAAGAGTGACCATGCTAAATTGAATAAAAAAATTAGAGGGGCCACTAATCAACTTTATATTTTAGATTTGTTTCAGAGGAGGAATGAATAAATTTATTATTAATCTTTTTAGATCTTTTCTCCAATTTTTTTTAAAAAAAAACATTCAAAGCAATTAAAAAAATTTAATTAATCATCTCATTATTATTTTTATTTTTCTTTTCAATAATTTTAATGAAAGCGGAAAGAAATTAAATTGGAGAAAATGTGATGCTAGACATAATTAAGTTGTGACAAATAAAAAGAGATAATATTTTTGTAAATAAAAGTGAAAACAGAAATTTTTTTCTCAGACAAAACATCACCTTAATTATTTCTAAGCTCCATGATGTGAAAGCTTTGTGCAACCCTGTCCCTTGTACGTTGCCTTTTTGGCATTTCTCCTCATATTTGCTTGTCTCATGAATTTGTCTAGTATCATATTTATTTCTTTGTTTTATTCCATTTATTTGATCAACTTGTTTCTTTGCCTCCCATGTAATAGAATGGTTGATACTCATGTTACATAATGAAAATATTTAGATATAAAAAGCATTTCAAGTCTTCTTTGTTGAAAAAAGAAGGAAGCTATCATATATCTATATTTTGGCATGTTAGAGTCTATATATAGCACTTTCTCTAATGCTTATAGCATCATGTTATGATAGCTTAATCTAATGTATGTTTATGTTAGTTAACGATGTTATATCCCAATTCACTTTTGAAGATAATTAATAAAAAAGTAATATATAAAATTTAAAAAAAGAAAGATATGAATAAGATATATACAAAAAATAAAATATATCAAATCAAATGAGATAGAAACAATGATGAAATAGAAAAGAAAGATATGAAAAGGATAAAAACAAAAAGTAAAATGTATCAATGTTAAAAGAATAGGAAGACAAGTTAGGCTCATGTCTAATTTTCAATTAGGATATAGAAAGAGTTACCTAATTAATGGAGGAAAAAATATCATTATACACTAAGAATTGGTCAAATAACACAAATAATAGTTAAATAAATAGAAAAGAACAAATGAAAAAAGATGTATAGAAAAAATAAAATATTTTTTAGGATTGTAAACACTCAATTATGTCCGGAGCCCCCAATCGTTAAAATTAACCAAAAAATTAAGTTAATTAAAAATTTTAAATAATAAATAAATAAACAGAAAACAAAAAAATAGAAAACAAATACAAACAAAAAGAATAATAATAAAAATAATAAAGACAAAGTCTGAAACTGGAAGGTGAAGAAACTAAAAAGAAAAAATAAGGAAAAATAAAAAAAATGGAAATAAAAAATAAAATCCAAAAATAAAAAGAAAGAGCCGAAAAAAAAATAAAAAGCAGAAAAAATACAAAAAAAGAAAAAGAGGACAAATATATATGTGTAAGAATAGTAAATAAAAATTAAAAGAATATAAAATCATTTAAAAGAATAATAATAAAAATAATAAAAAACAAAATCTGAAATTAAAAAGAAAATTAAAAACCAGATGACACAGAAACTAAAAAGAAAATTAAAAGGCAAAAAATAAAACAGAAATTAAAAGGCTTTGAGAAAAAAAACAGAAAAGGTAATAACAGAAATTTTTAACAGAAAGACATTTTTTTTTTTTAAACGGAAATGAGGGGCCAAGATAGCAAGGAGATAAGAGGAGAGGGAGGTTCTCATCGGGGGATTTTTCGGCTGAAAGAGAGGCATAAAGAAGACCGACTTTGGCTCTCTCTGGATCTTCTTTGGTGTGGAGGCCACCCTCAGATCCTCCATAGTCACGTTATAAGTCTCCGGGGAGCAGCACCCTGTGGAAAAAGAGGACTCCCCTGTGATAAAAGACATCAAGAATTCAAGGAATAGCTCTCCACTGATTGGATCCGGTTGCAGTGGAAGAAGGCCCATACGTTGCTAAAAATTCACATCCAGGTTAGTATTGTTTGTAAGTTATGTTTATGATCGGTAAAATATGGATGATCCTAGCCTCTATCATAGAATGTGACCTAGAGATCCTAGTGTAACCCCATGAATTCTTCAAGACTTCCTAGCACGATAATAGTCTGAAAAATCACCTCCACGCATGCTGTCTGGGTAAATCTAAGGATGAACCCGGTTGCTTCCTGACAAGGTCATGTCTCTAGCCGTCTCCCTGATCCACAACATTCAAGGTTTATAGATTGATTATTGCGGGGTGGGAGCTTATTTCTATAATGGTGATAAAAACCTAGTGTTGGCAACAAGAAGTTCAGGACGAAGACCCAGTTACTGTCCTTCTGATAGCCATGATCACAAGAACTCGTATCAAGAAGGCCATGCAAAAATCTGAGTGGATTCTGGCTCACTTGACAGTAAAGTTATAATCCATGGCTATCGACTATCAATACGACACCTATAGAAAAGAGATGTTATTGAGCCTTTGTGCCTAGTGACATCGTTTTCTCTTAATACTTAGTTTCAGCCAAAACAAAAAAACCCTTCGAATGCAACACTGATTCACTTCATTAAGCACCTCAATCGTACCCCCTATTCCCACCTTTTCCTTCCTCATCGCCTTTTCTTTATTCACCAGACACTTTGAAGGGCCTGTTGAAGGAAGTCTTACGAAGGATTTTATAGGTGGTCCTCAAGGACAAGCCATGATGAGTGGCTTTATGCCTAATGGTTTCTCGCCTAATGAAGCTACTTCTATTAATCTGGTGCTTGACCAAGACAGATGATTGCTAGCTAAAGAGAGATCTGCAAAGCCAATGGCACATATTCAGCCCAATCAACAGTCGGAAGAACATCGAAATGCTATAGCATCTCATGTGCAGCGCCTGATCATGAAGTGCTTCTCTTATGAGGTGTTCGCATTTGGGTCTGTACCACTGAAGACTTATTTACCTTATGGGAATATTGATTTAACAGCATTCAGCAGCAATCACAATGTCAAGGACTGTTGGGCATTTAAGATGCGGGATATTTTAGAAAGTGAGGGGAAGAATGAGGAGGCTGAATTTCATGTGAAAGAGGTTCAATGTATACAATCAGAGGTGAAGAGCATAAAGTGCCTAGTGGAAAATATTGTGGTTGACATATCTTTTAATCAGCTTGGTGGTTTATGTACGCTTTGCTTTCTGGAGGAGATTGATAATCTAATAAGGAGGAATCACATATTCAAGCGCATTATTATATTGATAAAAGCTTGGTGTTACTATGAGAGTTGCCTCCTGGGTGCTTCACATGGACTTATTTCAACCTACGCGCTGGAAACTTTAGTCCTGTACATATTCAATGTTTACAATAATACATTTGCTGGACCACTTGAGGTACTCTATCAATTTCCGGAGTTCTTTAATAAATTTGACTGGGATAACTATTGCCTTAGCCTGTGGGGACCAGTTCCCATAAGTTCACTTCCTAATATAAGAACGCAGCCTCCAGTTGAATCAATGTGCATTAAAACCCGAGAGAAGGCCCATGATAGAAGCCACGCACGTGCATGGAAATTTCTGATCGTCCCATGCAGCATGCAAGTAAAATTGGGTGGACGTCCAGGGGTAGAATGACGTCGGTTTTAATTTACAGAAAAGGAAACAGATCATAAATAGAAGAATGACCCAGCGGCTGGGTGGCTGCATAGCGCTCCCCAGGGACGTGGGTTCGAAACCCCCTGGGACCAGTTTTGATTTTAATGGGGTCAAGCCTCCAAGCCGCAAGTGAGCTGCCAAGCTGTGAGCCCTTCAGGCGAGCCGCGAGCCACCAGAAGCCTCCAAGCCATCCCATGAGCCACCGAGCCGCCAACAGCCCCCCAAGCCATCAAAGCCATGCCTAGTCACATGAGCCAGCCCCAAAATTCCCAAAATTTACAACTATGCCCCTGAACTCTTCAAATTTGCAATTGAACCCCAAAATCCTCAAACTTTCCAATTAAGCCCCTCAACTTCTCAAATTTTCAATTAAGCCCCTACTCTTTCCAAAATCATAATTAAACCCCCAAACTTCCCCAAAACTTAAATTAAATTCTTTTCTCCCAAAATTCAAATAAATTCTTTTTCTTCAAACTCAAAAATCAAGTTTACTTCAAAACAAATTCCTTTTTCAAGTCCAGTCATTCCTTTTCTTTATTATGCTCAAATTAAATTCTTGTTTTCAAAACTCAAAAATCAAGTTCACTTCAAAACAAATTCATTTTTCAAGTCAAGCCATTTCTTTTCTTTATTATGCTCAAATTAAATTCTTTAACGTTTAGTAGTTCGTATAGGCCCCTGTGCTGCCTTAGCCGCCTCGGACCTTGTGCATGAGTGGACTAAAGGTCCTTCCAAAAATGAAAATATTTTCAAAATATCCTTTCCTTTTCAAATAATTCAAAGGTCAAGCCTTCTCACACTAGAACTATGTAAGCCTTAAGTTTCCCATTGCATCGGGGAATACGTAGGAGCAGGATCAAGTCCTGTCAGGCTAACCTCCATCAAGTTATTTATTTTCACATTAATTAAGGGATCAAGCATTTTCAAAAATCACACACTCAGTTTAAGGGTAACGTTCTTCGGAACGGGCAAATGGGGTGCCTAGCACCTTATCCATTCGTAACCGACTCCCGAACCTAAATCTCTTCCTCGAGTCAGGGTTTTTTCCAAATCTTTTTCCCTTAAATAAAAATTTGGTACGGCTCCACATTAATCCAAATAAAATTCTTTTTTAAAATTTTAGTGAGTTCATCGTCTCGTTGGAATTGCAGTTGCGACAAGGATAATAATGTTTATAATCATATTGTGAATAAGACACATGCTAGAATTTTGTGGAAGAAGATTTTGTATTTATATGAATCTAAGATAGGGAATAATAATTTGTATTGTGAGTTTCAAGTACAACGAAAAGACTTCTATTTTAGATCACTTAAATGAATTTCAAGGGCTCCTTGATCAAATGTCCGGAATGGGTATCAAGTTTTATGATGAGATTTAGGACTGATGTTATTGAATTCGCTACCTAAGTCTCAAGAGACATTTACGGTTTTCGTTGCCAACTCACCCCTAATTGTGTTGTCTCTTTGCAAATGGTAAAGGGTGGTGTGCTTCATTAGGAGATGAAAAGGAAGGAACATGGTCCTTCATCTTGGTCTGAGGTGCTTGTCATTGAAAATAGGGGGAGAAGTTAGAAAATGGAATCAAACAATGGTAGTGAAAAGAGAAAAAGTAAGTCCAAATCTAGTTAAAAGAATATAGTGCCATTATTGTCACAAAACAAGACATATACAAAAGAATTATTTTCCATGGAAGAAGGAGAACAAGGGAAAGAATAAGAAGCCAAAAGAAAAGGATCATAATGATGATGATGGAGATTGTGTCACTACTTCCACCTATGATGATCTTGTTCTTCTACATTAGTTTGAGTCAGTTAATCTTGTATGAGATAGGATCCTGCGGACAATTGGTAGTGGTGCTACACTACATGTTACACCAAAGAACGAGTTCTTCACTTCTGGTGATTTTGGAGTGCAAAGGATGGGTAATCATGATGTGTGTAAGGTTAATGGTGTTGGTGATGTTTTCTTGCAAATCAATAGGGGAATGAAGTTATTGCTCCAAATGTTCGTTTTAATTTGATCTCTACATAGATGCTTGATGATTGTGGTCATGATAACCACTTTGGTTCTGAAAAAATGGAAGCTCATCAAAGGTAATTTGGTTTTGTCCAAAGGGGATAAAATTTTTAAGTTATATTAGACTAGACAAAAGCCTTGGTTGCTGGAGACAGTATGGATGCCATCGATGTGGAGGCATCTTTGTGGCATCGAAAGCTTAATTATATTAGTGAAAAAAAAGGTTTAGCTAAAATGAATGAACTTATAAGATTGAAGATGCAGAGTTGGAGAAGTGTTCTCATTGCATGGCTGGTAAGCAAAACTAGAGTATCCTTTAAGAAGGATCCTTCCTTAAGGAAGTCAGAGTTACTTGAGTTAGTGTATGCCAATGCTTAAGGCCCATTAAAGGTAAAGTTGTTTGGTGGTGCACTTTACTTTGTTACTTTTATTGATATTGGTCTAAGAATATTTGGGTTTATTCTTTGATGATAAAAGACCAAGTTCGTGAGTAATTCAAATAGTTTCAAGCTTTGATTAAGAGATAGTCAAGCAAAATGATCAAATGCATTTGTATTGAAAATGGTGATAAGTATTATGGACCTTATGATTGCTGTTGCAATCAATAAGGTATTAGACATTAGAAGACTCCTCCTAAACCTACATAGCTAAATGGTATAGTAGAAAGGATGAACAAGACTTTGATTGAGAGAGTTGGGTGTATGTTTTTTGAAGCAAAATTGCCTAGATATTTTTGGTGTGAGGCATTATACATGATAGTGCATATTATTAATCTATGTTCAACAGTTGCTTTGAACACTAAAGTGCTAGAATAATGAGCAATATGATTATGTTTATGATTATAAGCATGGAGATTAGTTAGATATTTCAAATAATGTTGTTGAATAAAAGCGTGGGATTTCACAAGATGAGAATCTTGGTGATACTCATCAACCACCTCAAGTCCAACTCAAGAGGTTTGCGAGGCAAAGACAACCATCTGCCAGATATTTGTCTTATGAGTATCTGACCCTGATTGATGTAGGGGAGACTGAGCATTATCAAGAGACCATAGAAAATGATGAAAAAAAAGGTGGTTGGATGCAATGCCAAATGAAATGAAGTCTTTGCATGATAGTCACGCATTTGATTTGGTGAAGTTGCCTAAAGTTAAGAAGGCTTTGGATAATAGGTGGATTTAAAAGGTAAAACAATAGAGAAATTCTACATCTCCAAGATATAAAGATATATTGATGGTGAAGGGATTTGGTCAAGGAGAGGATGTTCATTTTAAAGAGATTTTCTCACTTATTGTAAAGATGTCTTCCATTAGAACTGTATTGAGTTTAGCTACAACTCTTTATTTGGAGGTAGACAAAATGGACATAAAAAGCTTTCCTCCTTGGTGATTTGGAGGAAGAGATCTACATGAAGCAACTTGATTATTTTTAGGTCAAAGAAATGGAAGAATATGGTTTGAAGCAGGTTTTGAGGCAGTGGTATAAGAAGTTTGAGTTTGTTATGTGTTAGCAAGGCTAAAAAAAACTACTTTTGACCATTGTATCTTTATTAAAAAGTTTTCTGATCATAGCTTCATTATCTTATTGTTGTATGTTGATGACATACTTATTGTTGGAAAATATATTTCCAAGATTGAGAAGTTGAAGAAGTAACTGGATAAGTTGTGAAAGACATGGGAGCTACTAAACAAATTCTTAGTATAAGAATCATGCATAATAGACAAGAGAAGAAACTTTGACTATCATAGGAATACTATGTTAAAAAGATGTTGTAGAGATTTCAAAAGGAATATGCTAAGGCAATAAGCATTCCTCTTGTTACTTGTATTAAGTTGAGTGCTAAACAAAGTCCTTCAAATGTAGCTAAGAAATTATGTATGGAACAGGTTTCTATGCATCTATTGTAGTTAGTTTGATGTATGGAATGGTCTGCTCAAGACTAGGTATATCATATGTTATTGGTACAGTCAGTATATTTCTATCAAATCTAGGTAGAGATCATTGTAATGCTGTGAAATGGATATTGAAGTATCTTACGAGTATTACTAATTTGAGACTTTGCTTTGAAGGAGGTAATCATACTCTTGTGGGCTATACAAATTCAAATATGCTTGGAGATATTAATTCTAAAAAGTCCACTTTAGGCTACTTGATTAAGTTTGGAGGGGGAGTTATGGCTTGGCATTTTAAATAGCAAAGGTGTGTTGCATTGTCCACAACTGAGGTAGAATTCATTGCATTATAGAAGCATGGAAAAAAATTTTATGGATCAAGAAATTCTTGCAAGATCTTGGTTTTGTTCAAGCTAAATACTTGCTATTTTCTTATAGTCAAAGTCCTATTCATCTTGGTAAGAATTTAACTTTTCCTTATAGGTTGAAACATATTAATGTGAGATATCATTGGACACGTGATGTATTGGATGTTAGGTTGTTAGAATTTGCTAAAGTTGATACTGATGATAATGATGCTGATATGATGATTAAAGCATTACCAAAATGAAAGTTTGAAACTTGTTATGAGATCGTAGGAATAACAGTCATCTCCACATAGTTTTGAGGGAAAGATTTGTTGGGTATTAGGCTCCCTTCCTATGTGGACATAAGCCCAAATGTGTTAGCCCACTTTATTTTCATTTATTTAAATGGAAAAGAGTTCAAAAAAAGGATGTGATAGAGAGAAATGTAAGCCATCTTGAGAAAGAGGAAGAGATAAAGTCGTTCTTTAATTTGAGATATTTTCATCTTCCCGGTTCTCCTTTGTAAGCATTGTTCCTTGTTCAATTGGCTTAATGTACGATCGATTTGTGTACTTGCTTGAAAATTTCTTGTACTTCTTATTTGATCATGGTAGAGCTATTTTTTTGGTCTCGACGATATTTGGTTTTTACTTCTGACATTGAGGAGGTTTCTCATGTTAATAATCTCGAGGCCTATTATTTATTTGTACTGTTATAGTTGCTGTTCTATATTTGTTATTACTCCTAAAGGTTCTTCAAATTTTGAGAGAATTTATTTCCTCAATGTTTATCACATGTTTATTGTACCTTTTCATTACATTATTATTTTCCCATTAGAATATCTATTAACTAATTCATAAAATATCTAATAGCATGTCAACAATAGAGATCAAGACAATATCTTGAAAATGTTAAAAATAGAAGTAAACTCGCATGTACTTTTTTATGGATAAATATACAGAACAAAATTCAAGTATATTTGTAAAATTAATATATTAAACTTAACAAAAAACATATAAAGCTTAACAATAAAATTTATTACATTTATAAATATATTTGTGTTAATTATTAAATTATTAAAAATAAATGTGTTTAAAAATTTGTTCAATATTTGAACGCTTAGGACTAAATAATATAATGGTTAAAATTAATGTGATAATACTAAAAATTTAAAACAAAAAAATTAAAACATTTTAGACTCATTCATAATTATTTATTATTGTTAAAATTTTCATATACATTAAAGCATGAATTAAAGTGTACAAATTTATTTTTAAAATTAAAAATAGATTATTTAAACATGTTGAGGAAGTATAATTTACACAAATAATGATTTAGAAGAAGAAAATCTAATGGAACGAGTATTAAATGAGGTTTGTTTACATGCTATATATTATTTATGGTGCTGCTTCCATCAACATATATCATTTATCTCTCATTATAAATTAATTTGTCTAGTCTTTGGAAATAAATCCTAATAAATAACATTGATTTTGGTGAAGCATGCTTACCTTCTCATATAAAACTCATATGATGAACCTTTCCTATGTTTTTTTTCTTTTGTTGAGAAGCATTTTCTTTATGTTGTTATTACCAGTTTAACACACACACAACAAAGAACACACGTATAAACAGAGAGAAAATAATGTTAACACTAAGGATACTTTTGGACGATAAAATGGAATTATAGTTAGAATTTTAATTTTAATTCTAGTATACAATTATAAATTTTGTTATTGAATTATATAAAAAAAAGTATACCTCAATCAAAATTTAAACACAATTACAATAGAATGTCTTTTAGATTGAAACCTAAATTTTATGTCAGTTAGAATTTTATAAAACTAACTCACTCTCCCACACAATAGAATAGAATATATGGAGAGTTTGATTTCATCGAATAATATTTGCAGTCATAGTTGATACTCATACATTTTGTAAGAAATTTTTACAATATAGATAATAATAAAACATGAAAAACTTAAAAGTAGAAGGATTTTGTTTTAAGTGATAGCATGCTATTAATTTCTACTGCAATCCAAGTTCAATGCTATAGGTGGTGTGACTCTGGTTAAGGTAGTTGTAAATCATAGTATAAAAATTTATAAGTAAAAACTTGTAGCCAATCAAAATTTCAACTATTCAAACTTTATTATTTAGGTGGTGAACTTATTTTATTTTATTTTAAATAATTTTTTATTTTGAAAAAATAGATATTTATTTGATGAGTGAATTTTTTGAAAATTAATTTACAAATAATAATTTTTAAAATTTTTAAATTTGGAAAATCAATATAAATTTAAAGTATTTTTATTTCTATGTTTTCTATTATTTTTTCTTTATTTACTTTTTTCACTTTAATTTTACAAAATACTTGGAAAATATTTTTAAAAATTGGAAATTAAATGGATAGAAACTCTTTGTTATAGATGAGATATAATTTACATAAGTTTTTGTTTAAATATTTTATTTTTCTTAATATATATATATATAATTCCCTAGTACTTAATTGGCTCTGTTGTTTATCTAAAAATTTAGATGAACCTTATCTTTAGAATTCATTTGGATAGAACATATTTTAGGATCTACTTATAATATGCGTTTAACGATATATAATAATTTATATATACTAATTTTTTTTATTAAAAATATAGAATGTAATGTATTAATAAGCTAAAGATTATTAATTTAATAAACATATATTATGTAATATTTTATTTATATATTTTTAAATTTGAATTAAAAATCAAAATTTATTTTATATTTAACTTTAAAATTTTGCTAAATAATATTCTAAAAATATTGATTAAATAATAATAATAGAAATATATTATTAAAGATCAAGTGAAATATACATTGAAAATTATTATGAGAGTGTATTATCAATAATTTAGAACAAAAAATTATCTTTAATTTCTTAAATAATATCTTTTAAATAATTTATAAAAATTTTCATAGTTTGAAAATGATCTAACCTTTATTTTTTTAAAAACAGAACTTAGTAGATGTTTGAATTGATCTAAAAGTAAATTTCTTCCATATTTTAATTTCTCTTTTTTCATAATGTGTGACGGGATGTATAAAATTCAATTTAACCTTCTAATCCTATTCAATACATGTTACTTTTGACCTATTAAATTTTAGAAAATAAATTTAATATATTTTAAGAATAAGTTTGAATTGTTATAACCTAGCCTATATTATATATTATTTTAAAGTTTATTATACCTAAGTCAGAATTTAAACACAATTACAATAGAATGTCTTTTAGATTGAAATCTAAATTTTTAGTTCAGTTAGACTTTTATAAAACTAACTCACTCTCCCACACAATAGAATAGAATATATGGAGAGTTTGATTTCATCGAATAATATTTGCAGTCATAGTTAATACTCATACATTTTGTAAGAAATTTTTACAATAAAGATAATAATGCTATATGAAAAACTTAAAAGAAGAAGGATTTTGTTTTAAGTGATGGCATGCTATTAATTTCTACCGCAATCCAAGTTGAATGCTTTAGGTGGTGTGACTTTGATTAAGCAAGTTGTAAATCATAGCATAAAAATTTATAAGTGTCGTAACCATAATTACAATGAGATGATGAACTCACTAAATTTTTTTGAAAGGAATTTGTTTTCAATCGTGGAGCCGCCACCAAATTTTATTTTAAGGGAAAACATTTGGAAAACCCCTAACTTGAGAATGAGTTCTAGTTTCGTGAGTCGGTTACGAATAGGGAAGGTATTAGGCACCCTACTCGCCTGTTCCAAAGAACGGTACCCTAAAACTGAGTGTGTGATTTTGAAGTTTTTGAAAACTGTTGATCCCTTTTAAATAAAATGTAATTAAATAAGTTTATGGAAGATAGCCTGACAGGTCTTGATCCTGCTCCTACGTATTCCCTGGTGTCGCAATCGTAATCACGATACGACGAAGAACTTGCTAAAAATTTTAGATTAAATTTTGTTTGGTAATGTGGAGTCGCCACCAAATTTTTATTTAAGGGAAAAAGATTTGGAAAAACCCTAACTCGAGGAAGAGGTTTAGGTTCGGAAGTCTGTTACGAATGGGGAAGGTGTTAGGCACCCTACTTGCTTGTTCCGAAGAACGGCACCCTTAAACTGAGTGTGTGATTTTTTGAAAATTGTTTGATCCCTTAATTAATGAAAAAATAAATAGATTGATGGGTGTTAGCCTGACAGGACTTGATCCTGCTCCTACGTATTCCCCGGTGCAATGGGAAACTCAAGACTTACGTAGTTTTGGTTTTTGAAGGCTTGACCTTCGAGTTGCTCGAAATGGAAAGGAGTATTTTGAAAATATCTTAGGGAGGAATCCTCAGTCCACTTATGCACAGGATCCGAGGCAAACTTAGGCTGCACTGGGATCCATATGAATCTCTAGATATCGAACAGCACTGAAGACCGCCAGTTTCCCATTTAAAGATCATTGCGTGAGACTTGAGACTCCCGAAAATAATTATTTTAAAAAAGAATAGGGATAAGAAAAGAATTGGGTTTGATTTGAAATAAGAAATGAATTTGATTCAAAATTTGAAGAGAAGAATGAAACTTGATTTAAATGGAACTTGATTTTTGAAATTGGGAAATTGAACTTGATTTGACTAAAAATGAACTTGGTTTGGAATGAACTTGATTGAGAAATTTGATTAAAAAAGAACTTGATTTTGAATTTGAGAGATGAAACTTGACTTGAAGTGGACTTGCTTTAAAACTGGAGAATTTGAACTAAATTTTGATCTGAGAAAGAAAATTGAATTTGTTTTAAGAATTTGAGAGAAAAAGAATTAAACTCGAGTTGGATTTGAAAAAAGGCATTGAATTTGTTTTGGAAACTTGAGGGAAAAAGATTTAAACTTGAATTTTGTTTGAGTTTATTTGGAGAAAAGAATTAAACTCGACGTTATTTGAAGAATATGAACTTGATTTTATTTGAGCTTGAATTGAACTTGATTTGAAGAATATGAACTTGATTTAAAAGCTTGAAGGAAAAGACTTTTGGTTTGAAAAAGAATTCGGTTTGAACTTTGAAGAAAAAGGAATTTAATTTGAATTTTGAAAAAAAAAATAATTTGGTTTGAACTTGAAGAATAAAGGAAATTAATTTGAATTTTAAAGAAAAAGAATTTAATGAGTTTTGAAGAATAAGAATTGATTTTAATTTTAAAAAAGAATTTAATGAGTTTTGGAGAGTAAGAATTGATTTGAATTTTGAAAAAAAAGAATTTAGTTTGAAATTTTTGAAAAATAAATTAAATATGGAATGACTTAAACTTGATTTGAAAAGGGAATATATTTTTTTATTTAAAAAGGAAATTAACTTGATTAAAAATAGTTTAATTTTATTTGAAAAGAGAAGAAAAAGAAGAGAAAAAAAGAAGATCAAACTAGATGTGAAAAAAAAAAGAATTTTATTTTTATTAAAAAGAAATTCATCTTGATAAAAAAATTAATCCAAAGTGAACAGACTGGTATTGAAACTTTCTTGACTTGGCTTATTTGGTTTGTTAGTGTAATAAAAAAACCAATTAACTGTAAGAGGGCAATGGCCCCGCAATAGCCCAAAAAGCGTTCTGCAAATATATTAACCTAAGAATGTGAGATGCGGCGGTCGAACCAGTGGCACGAGGTTTGCGTACAATGAATTAACCACTTGGGCCATGCCGCTCATTATGATTTGATTCCCTACCTCTTAATTAAACCCAATACAATTTGTCTCTTGACGTGCATGGAGTTTCCACTTGCATTAATGGTCCCACCGCCTTTGAGCAGGCCGAATGATTCCCATTGAAGCTAACCCGGCATGTGCAACTAGACCTCCTAACTTATCAGATATAGGCTTAGCATAACGTTTGAGACCTACTAGATTCATTTAATTCATAACTCATTCACTTGGGTCTGTGACTTGGGGTTCTCTCTCGCTTGTTCAATGTCTCCATGAAGAGCATTATTGATTCGGTGTTATCATGTGCTGCCTTGGCCTTTTGTTATGCATGCAATTCTTGAAGCTTTCTCAGGGTATAACAGGACCTTCTCTTCATTTTAAGGTCGACAACCCCAAAGCAAGTATGAACCAACATACCCAGCCTTGTACTGACCTAGTTTCTTTGTGAGCTTTGCTGCCTCTATTCTAGGGAGGAAAATTTTAGCACCCCCTATAGTGCACCACACCTGAACCGGTGGCGTATCTTTTTAAATCTTTCTTAAAAGGAGGACGTCCTCGGGCAACCACGAATTGAAACCCTAAGAGCATGTTAGAAGCTCCAATTTAAATCTGATAGTCCTCATCCTGAATTGCTCCAAACCCCATTGTATATTCCAGAATAACATCCCCAAGCCCCAAGTTTCCGGTCACGCACTACTACCTTTCAACGCGACCAAAAGAGCTACGACCGAGTCCCAAACCAGATACTCAGCCAACTTCTACAAATATATCACCTTCCTTGGCCTATTCTTTGTTTGATCTTTAAGTCAACGAGGTCATAGAATTAATGTCTTCACCTGAAATGACCCCTTACCCACCTGACCAAGCAACAGTAACGTGCGCGATGTGTATGGCAAATGAACCTCAGGTTAATTAAGTCGTACATGGCATTCTCTAATACGAAGAGAGAGCAAAATTGTTATTGAAGTCTCGTCCAGCAGCATCCGTCCAGTACGAGTGCCTAGGCCTATCCATAGGATGCAAAAAGAGCACAACGCTTTTCATGGCATGGCTGACCTATAATCACAGTCCGGAAGGTATCCTGACTAAGGTCTTGAGATGGGAGACCTTATGACTGTTGTCTGTCTGGCCCTGATGAAGCTATCCTAATCTTCACCACTAATACTACCTCCTCCCAATATACTTAGCTACAGGGTCTTGGAGGTGAATGCGATGCAGTAATTAGATCCAAGAACACTGATTAGTGGTGCAATTACAGAGCATGGAAGTCTCGGAAGTTTGTTCAAAATTAATGAGCTCAAGAGCATGAATTAATGCCGACGAATGCGAACAAAATATGAGCTATCCTTTCAAGATTTCAAACGATTGGAGATCCTAGATCTAATACCCCTGTATACCCGAGTTCGAGGTTCTAGAGCGGAAGAAGAAAAGAGTGCACAATCATGTGAATTGTTGCTACTAAAATGGATCGTTAGTTCATGATCATTTCTATTCAATAACTTTATTTGTAGAAACTGTAGTATTGAATCAACTAATGGCATCACTATGGATTACGAAACAATTCTAATTTTATGCCATGTGGTGGCGAAACCTACCTTACCTCAAGGATCTAAAATGTACGCAGTGACCCTAGCCCTTGCATGCTATGATCCAGATCATAATTTAAGATAGCGAAAAAGTTTGAGATCTTACCGATGATATGCAAAAGAAAGTATTCTTTCAGATCTTCCACAATTTTCTAAATCTCCATGGCATCAGGAGAACTAGCATCCATTTTTTGGGAGTCTTGTTGAGAGCTTTTTCTAGGAGTTTCCAAAAGCCAAATACAGAGCAATCCCAGAAAATAGAACTCTGATCCTTTCCGGAAATTGAGAGAGAAACTAAAAAAAAAAACCTTTTTACTTTCAATTCCTTTTCTTTTATATAAGGGACTTCCCCATTTTTTCTTGAGATTTGGCAACCCGCCTTTTCTTTTTGTTTCGTTTTCTTTTTTAGTCAGTTATTTTTTTTATTTTTTACTTTTTATTTATATACTTTGTTTTTATTTATTTTTCATTTATTAGTTCCCCTTTTTTGTTTTCAGATTTTATGTCTTTTCAACACATCGTATGAATCATTTGATTCCCATGCCAATATCACATTCATTTACTATAAATAACTTAGTGCAGGATCTAATTTACATATGAACTACCAGACCAGTGCAGAATCTTGGATTCAAGGGTGAAATCGATGTAGAATTTTGATTCAAAGGGTGAAGAAAGTTCCACTAACCTGCGATGCAGCGAGCATAAAATTAATGAGAGCGTGCTAGAATCAATGGAATTGAACCGCTCTTCTTGTGCGCTGTGAGATTTTTGTAGACCATCAGAGCAAGGTTTCTTCCCTTCCGAGTTGATAAGAATCTCCTTGAAATTTCCAGCCTCCCCCAAAATCTCTTTTTCTCTCAGCGTTCTTAGTGACCTCTCTTTCTCAATGGTCTCTTCCTCCCCTGTTTCCCTTCTGACTCCCCTTTTTTCTTATCTTTTCTGTTATTCTATTTTTCATTTTCAGTTGTTTTCATTTTTTTTTATTTTCTTTTGTTTATTTTCTTTCGGGAGTCGGTTACGAGTGGGGAAGGTGTTAGGCACCCCACTCGCCCGTTCCGAAGAACGGTACCGTTAAACTGAGTGTGTGATTTTTGAAAATTGTTTGATCCCTTAATTAATGTGAAAATAAATAGATTGATGGAGGTTAGCCTGACAGGACTTGATCTTACTCCTACGTATTCCCCGATGCAATGGGAAACTCAAGGCTTACGTAGTTCTGGTTTGTGAAGGCTCGACCTTCAGAGGTATTTAAAAGGAATGATAGTTGGAAAAGAATTTTATTTTTTAAGGACCTTTAGTCCACTCATGCACAAGGTCCGAGACGGCTAAGGCAGCACGGGGGCCTATACGAACTACTAAACGTTGAACAACAGATGAAACACCAGTTCCTCGTTTAGAACCCCTTGCGTGAGATCAACGATCCCAAAATATTTGAAAAAGACTTTTTGAAAGGACCTTTAGTCCACTCATGCACAAGGCCCAAGGCAGCTACGACAGCACGGGGGCCTATACGAACTGTTAAACGTTGAGTAGCAGGTGAACCGCCAGTTCCTTGTTTAGAGCTTGTCGCGTGAGACCAAAGATCCCAAAATATTCAAAAAAGACTTTTTGAAAAGGAACTTTATCTTGAACAACCGTCATAATCATGACGTAGATTAGTCATATTTTAAAAGAAATAAGAAATATAAGGGTTAAACTTGAGCTATGGAAAGTTAGGGAGGCAAATTCTGATTATGGAAAGTTTGGGGGTGAAATTCCAATTATGGAAAGTTTGGAGGTCAGTTTGCAATTTGGGATAGTTTAGTGATCAGTTTGCAATTAGGGAAAGTTTGGGAATCAGTTTGCAATTAGGGAAAGTTTGGGGACCTGGTTGTAATTTTGGTAGGTGTGGGGCCTGCTGGCTTGGCTGGCTTATGTGGCTTAGGAGAGCCTCTTGGGCAGCTTGTGGCTTGGTGGCTTGGGAGCTTGGTGGCTCATCATACGGCTTCCCGGCTCATTCGGCTGACCTGCGGCTTGTTCAGCTTGCCTAGCCAGGGGTGCATGAGATGCATGTGATATGGTTATGTAAAAAAAAACAAGGGAATTTACTCTCAGGAGGGTTCGAAGGCTGGCCTTGGAATATGCTAGGAGGCGTGCCAGTCACTGAACCAAATGGCTACTTAGTACTATACTGCTACACATATTATTTACCCCAAGGTTCTAGGGGTACATGACCTGCATAGATGTTCCCCCCTCATTTCTGACTTGCATGCCTCATGACCTGTATTGGTAACCAGGGATGTTTGGTAATGGAGCCCAGGGTGTTGTCGTTCGTCAGTCTTGTGAGGTAAGAGCCCTTCAAGTTCGACGCGCGTTGCCACATCTAGAAACACTAGGCCGCATTTTCATCCAGGGATATTACCAGCTTCCGTGCGTCATGGGGATCAAAAGGCCTTGTTTACTCATGGGGTATTCTGCGTTTGAGCTTTTTGATCGAGTGGGAGAGGCATCTTTAAAGCAAGGCCAGCCACAACGTGCATATGAGGGACATGTTTCAAAGCAATGGCATCATGAGCGACCTCTTGTCCATTGTAATTTTGTTCGTAATCTTCACATATTGTTAGAAGCAAAGGAGCAGTCACAACACGACATGGCGAAGGTGCTCATTTCCCGGAAGTATTCGATGAAAAGCCTTCAAACGAGCACTCGCCAATATGCCAATTTCCATTGGAGCACTGTTGCTAGCTTTCATTCTAGATTGGGATTCGGGCCCTTGATGATCTGATCACTCGTAGGGTTCCATGGACAAAGCTTCCATCCACTAATATGCATGCATGCATTTATTCTACGTAAAACAATTTTCACTCTCAATTGTCTTCGTAGCATATGGGTGTGGGTATTTTTATTGGTGAAGAGCCATTGAACTTGGACCTGCTCATAAACTCACCATTGGGAGAACGAACGAGAGGTAGAGACGCATGGACGATGTAACCACAACATTATTGGAATATACAGCCAAGTCAATATTGTCGTTATCATCTATGCCACTGTTTCGACGATCACTTGATACCGAACCCACTTTTTACAAAGATATTGACAAGGTGACGACATATTCGCATTGGATCGGGCATTTCGCATGGTTTCAAAAGCTTCTATATGTCATCGGAATCCCACGAGTGTTGCAGCGGTGGACCCCGAGGAGATGGCTTGTAAACTTTGTGAACTAATCAAGACTTTCCTCATCAAAGTATCCAGTATCACCTCGCATACATATCTGACACTAGGCGATTTTCACATTCGTTGAGCTCTGTAGGAGTTGTCTTCGTTCACAACCTACTCCAATCTTTTCAATGCTCTCTTGAGTGGGAATGGGGCTTGGAAGAACAAGACAAGAGTCGGGCTCTATTATCTATTTGAGAGGCTTTCCATCCTTAGGCTCCAAGGCTTTACTTCTGCCACCCGCTCCTGTATTGGTCAACCGAATCAGGATAATTTGTTGCTATAATAGCTATGGTCACACCTTCGGCATTAGCATTTATGTGAGGATTTTTATGGAATAGACCTTAGCATTAGCCCCTGATATTCATGTGACGATGCGTCAATGGTTGGATGAAGGGATTTAGCTACATCTTCATGGATGGTAGGTCAAACTGAACCTAGGCCGATAGATTATTCATCATTCTTTCTTAGGTCGGAAAGAGTTAGGGATGGTTCTATTCTTTCACAGATTTGATCAGCCTAAGCATAAACAGAGTCCTTAGGACATCCAGCAAATAAGTTTTTTTATCATGTTAATCATAACGCCCACAGCCTAGTCATCTCTACTGGTTACTCCTCACCGAATCCATCTTGGCTCATTCAAGTGTGTTTGTTCTGTGGTTTCTCATTCATTTCCAATTTAATCGGGCTTATTGTATCTTACAGATCAAACCTTGCCAATTCATCATAAGCTCGACATTTCAGCTATAATTCGGAACGCTCATAGCTCAAGAATAGTTATCGATTCAAGATTTGCACAACTTTGTTTATTGATTTCCACAAGAACGCATAATAAAATACGTAGGCATATGAATCCTAATGAAACCAAGTAATTCGAGCAGTTCGCACAGCATTAATCTAAGTTTTATAAGCGAACGAAGATTAATTAAAATGATTTTGAACTTACCAGGAGCAAGGAGCTTGATCGAGAATGGATCCTTCTGCAATCAGAGAAGCACGAAGGTTGCGATGAAGGCCTCTTCTAGAGTCTGCGGAGAGAAATCTGAGAACCCAAGACCCTGAGCCTCCTTCTTTCTTTTCTTCCAAAAAAAGAGACCCCCCTTTTTTGCCTCTCCTCCCTTTTTATATTGGTTTTCATATTCCTGCCTATTTTCTTTTTCTTTTTTGTAATAATTTTTCTTTTTTAATTTTTCAATTTTCCTTTTTCATTTTAAAATTTTTTGTCATCTGTATTATTATTTTTATTAATTCTTCCTCTCTCCCTTTTTTATTAATATATATTTTATTCTTTATTTTTCAGATTTTATCCTTTTTTGTATTTTTCCTTATATTGTCATTATTATTATATTTTTTATTTTCAGATTTCATTTATTTCATTCTTCTAATTTTTGTTTTTTTTGTTTTTGTTTTTATTTTTATTTTGTTTTTGTTGTAAATTTTTAGTTTTATTTTTATACTTTTTCATTTTTTTCATTTTTTTTCATTACTTTGTTTTATCATTCATTTTTCACTTTTTTCTGTTTTATTTATTTATTCACTCTATTGTTTGTTTCTCTATTCTCTGTTTATCATTATTATTATTTTTTCTTTCTTTTTTATTTTTTTTTGCTGACTAGTGCTTCTGTTTATTCATATTTACTTTTTTTTAGTATCGGTTTTCTTGATTAATTTTAACAATTGGGGGTCTCGGACATAATTGGGTGTTTACAATATCCACTAATTCTTAGGCAAATCAGCTTCTTCCAAGATTTTCATGCAAAAAACACAGAAAACTCCCTAAGACCTTTCAATGATTGGATTTCACAAATTTGGATCAAATTTTAGGCAAACAAAATTGAACTTAACCTACCTGCTCGCCTATTATTCCACTGATAATGCTTGAGACTAATGATGAAAGTATGAATGAAACAATTAATAATAAAATACTCATCCTCTTTTAAAACTCATTCTAGCTCCAGGAGCACATGCAAAACATTTAGATAAGAGGATTCACATAAGTTAAAGAAAACCTGGAAGTAGCTGAGGCTAATTCCTTCTTCGTTTAATGAAAATTTGATAGGTTGATGCAGAGCGCAGCGAAAGTTCTTCCTCTTTGAAGCAATTGCCACCAAGAAAAGATTCTTTCCTCTCCAGAATTCACCGAGACATGAGTGTATTCTTTAATTTCTCAAATCGATGAAGGAGAATTTTCGCTTACTACAAAGCTTAGGCTAGGATTAGCAGTGTCTTCCATCTTCTTTGTGAGATGCTTTCAAAGGTTGTCGAAAGCTGCCAAACCAGAAGCCCTCCAAGAAGATAAGAGAATTTTATAAAATTTCAAAGAAGTAGCAAGTAGAGCCCCCCCTAACCGAACCATCTAAAACCCACCCAAAAAAAAGCCCATTTCCCTTCATTCTATTGGTATTTATATGTTCCTCCCTTTTTTTCGTTCTCTATTTTTTTTATTAACTAATTCTTAACTAACCCAACTAATCCCTAACTAACTTCCCAACTGAAAATTTTTTCTCTTCTCTTCTTATATTTTCTTTCTTGATTTTTGGATTTGCTTTTCTTATTTTTCTGTTTTGATCTTTAACTAATTCTCTAACTAAATTTCTTTTCCTTTGTTTTTCATTTTTTGTTTACTTTTTCCTTTTTCTTTCTTTTTTCCTTATTATTATTTTCTTTTGTTTTTTTCTACTTTGATATTATTATTATCTTTTATTTTTGTTATTTATAGTTAATTAATTTTTTTATCTTTATTATTTGATAAATTTAATTATTTTACTCTCAAACATAATTAGATGTTCACAATAAGAAAGTAAAAACTTATGGCCAATAAAAATTTTAACTAGTCAAACTTTATTATTTAGGCGGTGAACTTATTTTATTTTATTTTAAATAATTTTTTAATTTGAAAAAATATACATTTATTTGATGAGTGAATTTTTTGAAAAATATTTTAAAAATAATAAATTTTTTTACTTTTTAAATTTAGAAAATCAATATAAATTTAAATTATTTTTATTTCTATTTTAATTTTATGTTTTCTATTATTTTTTTTCTTTATTTACTTTTTTTCACTTTAATTTTACAAAATCCTTGAAAAATATTTTTAAAGATTGGAAATTAAATGGATAAAAATCTTTGTTATAGATGGGAGATAATTTAGATAAATTTTTGAGTTTAAATTTTTTATTTTTCTTAATATATATATATATATATATATATATATATATATTATTCCCTAGTACTCAATTGGCTTTGTTGTTTATCTAAAAATTTAGATGAACCGGATCTTTGGAATTCAATGGGATAGAACATATTTTAGGATCAACTTATAATGTGCACTTAACAATATATAATAATTTATATACATTAATTTTTTATTAAAAATATAGAATGGAATGTATTAATAAGCTAAAGATTATTAATTTAATAAACATATATTATGTAATATTTTATTTATATATTTTTAAATTTGTATTAAAAATAAAAATTTATTTTATATTTAAATTTAAAATTTTACTAAAAAACATTATGAAAATAATGGTTAAAAAATAATAATAGAAATATATTATAAAATCAGGTGAAATATACATTGAAAATTATTGTGAGAGTGTGTTATCAATCATTTAGAACAAAAAATTATCTTTAATTTCTTAAATAATATCTTTTAAATAATTTATAAAAAAATTTGATAGTTTTAAAATGATCAAACCTTTATTTTGTTAAAACAGAATTTAGCAGATGTTTGAATTGATCTAAAAATAAATTTCTTCAATATTTTATCTTTTTTCATAATGTGTGACGGGATGTATAAAATTCAATTTGACTTTCTAATCCTATTCAATAAATTTTAATTTTGACATATTAAATTTTAGAAAATAAATTTAATATATTTTAAGAACAAGTTTGAATTGTCATAACCTAGCCTATATCATATATTATTTTAAAGTTTATTATTTAATAATTATATATTAATAATTATTTTTAAATTTAATTTGTTTACATAATATAACCATAAAATTATATTAATAGATTTTATAATTTTATTATATGTAATATTAAAATTGATATATTATATCAATAAATTAATCTTAACTCACCTTACAAAAAAACTACTTATATGACAAGATTTTTCAACGAATAAAATCGAACATACCTAATTATTTTGTAGAGAACTTATTTTGTCAATACGACGACATGATTGTTGTAGCTTGAAAACTAGATATCTCATTTTTTGAATTTTTATTTTTTTGGTTTGTCTACCAAATAATGTTTTATTCCATTTTAGTATGGTCTAGTCATCATTATTTATTAATTTATTTTTACAACTATAACAATCAACCATTAAATCAATTAACTAATTTATTTATATAAATAGTGCAATAAAGAAAATAGTACTAAGAAATTAATTATGCATGATTCTAAAGAAAAAAAATAATGTTTCATTTCAATGCGAGAAGATTATATGACAAGATTTTTCAACGAATAAAATCGAACACACCTGATTATATGACAAAATAAAAAAAAATTAATTATATGACAAGATTTTTCAACAAATAAAATCGAACACACCTGATTATTTTGTAGAGAACTTATTTTGTCAATACGACGACATGATTGTTGTAGCTTGAAAACTAGATATCTCATTTTTTGAATTTTTATTTTTTTGGTTTGTCTACCAAATAATGTTTTATTCCATTTTAGTATGGTCTAGTCATCATTATTTATTAATTTATTTTTACAACTATAACAATCAACCATTAAATCAATTAACTAATTTATTTATATAAATAGTGCAATAAAGAAAATAGTACTAAGAAATTAATTATGCATGATTCTAAAGAAAAAAAATAATGTTTCATTTCAATGCGAGAAGATTATATGACAAGATTTTTCAACGAATAAAATCGAACACACCTGATTATATGACAAAATAAAAAAAAATTAATTATATGACAAGATTTTTCAACGAATAAAATCGAACACACCTGATTATTTTGTAGAGAACTTATTTTGTCAATACGACGACATGATTGTTGTAGCTTGAAAACTAGATATCTCATTTTTTGAATTTTTATTTTTTTGGTTTGTCTACCAAATAATGTTTTATTCCATTTTAGTATGGTCTAGTCATCATTATTTATTAATTTATTTTTACAACTATAACAATCAACCATTAAATCAATTAACTAATTTATTTATATAAATAGTGCAATAAAGAAAATAGTACTAAGAAATTAATTATGCATGATTCTAAAGAAAAAAAAATAATGTTTCATTTCAATGCGAGACACGCATTTGTTATCTTTCCTTTCACGAAGAAAAAAATTATAATTTTTAAATATTATTTATTATGATATACCATTTTTATATATTATAATATAAGAAAATATAAAGCAAAATTGTAAAACTAAAGTATAGCTTACACGATAAGGGATTAAAATTTAAGACCATTGAATGAGATATATAGGCATCATGGTTTTCAAATATGTACCAATATAATCTTGTTTGATGTTTTGAGATTTAGATCGAACATTAAAAAGGTAAAAAATATTTATTTATAATTTAGTGATTTTGTTATGATTAAAATTATGAGTCAATAATTATTAATTGTATCACTAATTAAAAGTAGCTAGACTTAATTAACCATTGAACGATTCTTGATTGAAGTACTCAAACTAACTAATAAATTTTCTCAACGAGCATTAGAGTGCCAAGTGCCTGCACAAAATAGATTTCGTTTAATATTATTTTCTTAAAAATTCACTTGATCCCTCACAAAATGTTGAATTAAAAGGAAGAAATAAGAAAAAGAAAAAGACAAATCTATTTTGATGATTTAGATAAAAAACGATGACATGAAATAATGAGTTTGACTCATAAATTTAGATAAATGGATACATCTTAATTGAGTCAACTAAAAGCTCCATCTAACTTGATATAGTTACAAAATAAAAATAGGATGAAATTAGATTCAAGTTGCATTTTAGTAAAAATAAATGTAGAAAAAGATAGTTTTTGGTTACTGAACAAATTATTTATTATTCCAATTTATTTTATTTTGATTTTATTTCTCTTTTTCGAACATATTCTCTAGTAAAACATAAAAATTTGAAAATTATAATTTTATATTAATTAAGAATGTGTTTTCTATCAAGAATGAGAAAAATATCGATCATTAGTAGAGTAATAAGGCATACCTATTTTAACAATTTTCTTTGTATGTAAAACCTATGGATATAGGAACATGTGTGAAAGAATGAATAAAATTGATCTTCATCTTAAATATATTAAAACAAAATATTTTGTAATGTCTATCTGCAGTCTAGGCTATTTTGAAAGGTGGAGATTTAAGAGAAGGATTTGCAAAAGGACCCTCGATCAATCCTTTTGCTATTTCCTTACAAGCTGCTTCGGTAAAGTGGGCTCTATCCCAGTTTATACGTTTTGAAGGATCAGAGCAAATTGTCGAGATAGGACTTCCACAAAATATTTTCATGTCGACATTGTAAGGTTCGCCTTTGCCACAACATGCTTTAAAAGTCTCCCTCTTATTAGAAGAAAAGCCTACATCATATAAACTAACGCACATAAGAATAATAAATCATAATAAAATTAGCAATAATAAGAAATTGTCATTTACCCAATGAAATAAAATAAAAATTCAACCCACCATATTTATGTGGTGCCTGAAATAAACGTTTGGCAGCACCATAGTAATCAAAATATATTATCTTAACTTGTGGGTTATTTTGTTTTAATGTTTTTATGGCTTGTTTGAGCTGCTCATTGTAGTACTCAATGAAAGCATTGTAAGCTTTCAAGCATCCAAACTGATCATAGTCATTTTTGTTGTCGCTATTTATTATTGTTAAAACAACAGAATTGCACCCAATTGGAAAGTTTCCTGACACCACTAGCTTTATTACTCCTTCTCCAATTAATATCTAGCAAGGAGAAAGAACAAATCTCAATTTCAAATTCTAATAAATCATATTTTAAATCAAAGTATAATTACTCTATTAAAATTAAAGTTGACATTACAGTGGTCGCATTAGTAATTTCTCCAATAATTAGTGGAACCAATTCTCGAAGTTGGGTAATATTTTTATAAGGGATAAGTGCATTAATATCATTCCCACCAATCTCTCCCACTAAAAATAATGATTTTTTGAAGCACTTATTGCACTCTGCATCATAAAAACAAATAAAAGACTTTAGTTATATTGATAAATTTTCAAACATTTGGACAAAACATAATTAAAGGAGTTTGATAAACCCTTTCTTATTTTTGCAAAGGGAGGATTTGAGTTTCTTAAACCAATCAAGTTGAACTCTCAACGAATATGCTGATGCCTCTGGTGTATTTGTCCTTTTTTGTATGAAATAGTCTTTACCAAGTGCAGTTGCACCAGCATATGCAAAATTTACTCCTTTATTAACATCATCTCCTTTGGTTATATTTAAAAAGGGTGGCAACATTGGTAATCCATATGCTTCGGCTACAAATAAAATGACATAGGTTAGTATGTTTTTAAATCAACAATGTAAAATTAGATGTTAAGATATCTTGTTTTGCATCTCTCTTGTAGTAAGAATTTCTTAAGTTGCTAAAAAATAAGGATAAATACCTACAAAATCTATGATTAATCGTCCGTTTGACATACGTCCTGAGGGATGTTTAACATACGTCCTGAGGGATGTTTGAAGTACGTTGATCCATACGGGCTATTACTAGGCACAATTGGATGGTAAGTTGCAGCATTTCCAGTGTCGCTTATAGAGTCACCAAAGTTGAAAATGGCTTTATATGGAAGAGGGTTGGCATTTGAAACAAATTTTTGATGAAAATCACAAGCAAAGATAATGCTAAAGAGAATGACGATCTTCATGATATTACTATAAACTAGTAATAAAGGAGACCTTGTGTGATGATGGATGTTTGAAGATTGAAATTGAACTATATATGTGATCACCCAAACCATCTCTGTGTCTAGTTATACAACTGACATTTTTATTTTAACATTATTTAACAATTATAATTCTTAAAAAAGAGAATCATGAGTTGTAGTTTAATATTTTTATCCAACCCAAATATAAGATTCTTAAGAAAGAGAGTCATGAGTTGTAGTTTAATATATTTATTTAACCCAAATACAATTTTGCACGTGAGGCTGTAATTTTTAACATTATTATTTTTTGTTATTATTTTAAATTTTTTATATTTAATTATCTTGACTTCACTTCTCACATAACCAAAGGAGCATTTCCTGGGTTCACCTTCTCACATCAGTAGGAGTATAATATCCCTGATAGTAACATTTGTTTAACGCTGCATATAGATGAAAAATGCATGCGGTACAAGAGATTTCAAGGGTGCCACGAGATCACCTCATTGCATTGATACACTGAAACTTGTAGAGTTTATTCTTGAAACACCATCAAGTCAAACAACAACTGCATACCTGGTTTCGAGTCCTTTTTTATACAAATAATGCATCCAACTTTCATGCAACACGTTGAGAATGCTATCAACTCAAATTGTCTTCTTCCAAAATCATATTGTGCTGTATTTCATCTATTTTTACTGGATTCGATTTTAACTCGGTATCACGGTTGCAAGACCACAGAACGAGCAGTGAAGTTAACATGTGGCAGACTCAAGAATCTTAAGGCAGCATATACAAAACCTAGTATCGAAACTCATGTTATTAAATCATGAATGAGAAGGTAGCATATACAACCATTCATCATGCAGTAATCCTCAGAGTTTAGGTTCTTACTGGAATATGCTATCTTAATTGGATACAAAAGGCTAGAACTAATTTAATGCAAGCAATTATATGAAAAGAAGAAAAATAGCGACTACCACGTTTCAAATTTGTTCTTATCTTCAGTTTGCTCGATTTACAGGGAAGATTACATCACAATTTCACTCAGCAAAATCTTAATCAATGAGAAAGAACAAAGAATCGAACCTGGCTTGTAGTTTTCCAGACACGCACCAGGAACGCTTCTTGAATTCGTTGGAGATGAAACTAGATTTGCAATCAAATCGGAGATCCGAAGCAATCTTCTGGAGTCGTCCCCCTTAGAAGCAGAACCTTGAGAAGCTTTTAGAAGGTTAAGGAGTTAGAGAAATTTCCAGAATCGGTCTCCTCTAAAAGAAAAATCCCCCTCTCTATTTTCCTTTCCTCTTTTTTATACTTGCCTTCCTCTTTTTTTTTTTTTTTTAATTTTGGTGGCACTTGATTCTCTTCCTTTCTTTTTTGATTTTTTTTGTATTTTATTTTATTTCTTTGCTTTAGTTTTTTTATTTTCCCAACTAATTTTAAACTAACTCCTAACTATTCTAGCTATTTTGTAACTACCCTTTTTGTCAAATTTTTCTATTTTCTTTTCTTTATAATTTTTCTTCTTATTTTTTCTTATTATTATTATTTTTCTTTCTTTTCTCTTTTTTTATTTTTCTCTTTTATATTTATTTATTTTTATTATTTATTTTTTATCGATTTTAGGCTAAAAAGAAACAAAATGATTTATTTAGTATTTTAAATTTATCCTCGAACATAATTTAGTGTTCACATATAAATAATTAAATTAGTATAAAAATATGGTTAATTTATATATAATATTTGGTTAACTTAATACAGAAATTTGCTTAACTTTTATGAAGAATTAACTACTTCATATATATATATATATTACAAAAATTAAATTTTTATAATTTAAAATATTTAGACTGTATGTATTATTTTTAAAATATAATTTTAAACTTAAAATCTTTTATTTGAAAATATTATTAAGTTTCTCTTTAAAAAATCAAGTTAGAAAGTTTGATCAAAATTTAAAAACTATTAATGTATATATATAATTCTAATACTTAATTATATTATTATTTGGTGAAAGTCTTCATCAAAGTTCATTTTCCAACAAATATGAAAGATCTCTCTCACAATTGGTAGGTTCCATATTTTCCTAATCTTACCCCTGATAAAGAACTGGTACTTCTCGGTATTTTTCTTTAAGTGATAAAATTAAAAAAAAAATTAGGCGATCATCTCATCCTAATTTTTCACAAAGTGAAGGGGTAATAACATTAACCATCTTAGGGTTTCTCCCTTTCATATTCGAGAAAAAGTACTAAACATTACTACATTAAATTCTTTGTTGTACATCATATCCATAATGAACACAACAAGATGTTTTTATGGATCAACTTCTCCTCTTTTAATAGATAGGCAAATGTTACCTAAAAATTTTAAAATTTATTTAAACTTTGACATTAACAATATCCCAAATGAATGGTGGTTAACAATAGATGATACTTGTAATATAATAGGTTGACTGAGGGATAGATTCATGACCTTGTTCATGTTTTTGGCCATAGTCTTCACTATCAAACATTCTACTTTTCTCTTATTCATATTCCTAGGTACAACATCTGTAAAAAAATTTAAAAACCTTTTTATCTCCTTGATTTTTTCCTCTAGGAAACAATTGTGTTTTTCTTTAGGATCATTCTCATTAGAAGGTTCAATGTTGACGATGGCTTATGCCTCATGGATAGCTAGTCGTTCATTGATGTGGATGTCAAGAAAGCTACACGAATAATAGTAGTAGGTTGACAATAAGTGTACATTATTTTCAAAACAAATAATAATAGAATTTGGGAATGGAATGGATTTATTGTTTTCTATAGGCGAAGCCAAAATAATTTAAGTATAAACGAGAAAAGTTCACATAATATATGGAGGTGCTCTACGAATGATGAAAGAAGTTGTTTCCTCAATGAAAAACTCAAGACAGTCTCTATTTTATGATTATATATATAGAGAGAAATAGATAGATGGGTGGTTAGTTTTTCTTCAATATGTTAACCCTTTATAACAGTAGAAAGTTCAGGTGTCACTTGAGTGTGAGAATTATGATTCGTATAGCTTATTTCCTATGTTTTGAGGGTACAAGATTCTTCTTTATTACCTAAGGTAATGCATTGCCCACAGGCCAAGAAGAACTAATCTAGCTTTATGTGTTGACTACACGAATGTCTTCGACGAGAAGTGCTATGGGATTGGCCAAATATATCTTGACCTAGGATAAATATATTATATCTTATATATCTTACGTTCCATTTCATTTTTGTACCGTTTTTTTTACTAAGTGAAATTATTTTTTTCATGATGAGTAAAGCATTATTACATCATGAAAAAACAACAGGTCATGACAATTGAAAAAGGATTAAAATGTTATTAAGATTCATGTATTTCATAGGTTGTCCAATATATGTCAAGGTAAAATTATAAAATTCAATCAGATAACTAAAAAAAAGATTGGAGAGATGTTAAAAACCTATGTCAAATCGGTTGAAACCGTTTTCCAAAAAAACTGTTCTTGTAACATTTTTTAAACCAGGTGGAGTTTTTCTTTGTTTTCATAATGAGTAAAGTGTTATTACGATATGAAAAGAAGGTCATGACAATTAAAAAGGAATAAAAATGTTATTAAGATTCATGCATTGTCATAATACATACCAAGGAAAAATTACAAAATGCAATCAAAGCATTACCATATAAAAGTGATTGGAGAGCGGTTAAAAACTTTTACCAATTAGTTTTAACTGTTTTCCAAAATATCACATTCTAAACATGGTATTACGAACAATTCATTCATAATTTTTTAAGTGAAGCGTAAGAGCGGTTCCACTTGATCACTTGAAGAGTGATTGTGAACCACTTCTATTGCTAATATTCTTAGTTTCAGTTGTCGCTATTTTTTAAAGATAAAAGTTTTATACATAAAAATTTGTAACGGTTTTAACTATCATTATTTTTAAAAATTTTAAAAATATTTTAAGTAATAATAAAACCATAAATAGACCTACAAGAAATCTAATAGTACAAAGAAAATTTTCATTAAGCTAACCTCAAAAGCATAGATTAGAAAAAGAATGAAAATGTAAAAGGGACATGAAAATGTAATAGTTTAGTGCAAGTATCTACTTATGATGTTTCATTTACCAATCAAGTGGGACATCATCAGCTTTAGTACAAGCTCCCACTTGATTGAGTAATAGGACAAGATTCTTATAAACCATCTTAGCAAGTTGTTTACAGGTGTTATTCATTAACAAAGCATCGCAATTGCGAACTTGATTTTGACGTTGGAAGGCAAGAACAACATCTATATTTCACCTTGTTTAATCTACAAGGAGAACAGAAGGGATAACAAAAAATGATGACGTTGTAGATTTAGCCACTAGTTCATAGAACTCTAAGAGTACCATATCTGTCGACAATTTTGCATTTACTACCAGAGCCTTCTTAATGGTGAGAATATGTGTTTTGTCAAATACAACTCAATTGACTTACAAGACAAACCATAAACAAATTCAAATATTGTGTGCTTTTCTTTCATAAGAACAACAAAAAAAATATTGTTGCACATCTAAATTAGGTAGAAAGAATAGAAAGATAGAAAGAAAAAAAAAATGTATGGTGTGATAAAAAAGAGAGAAAAAATAGGATGTATTGGAATGAAAGTACTGTTTGAATGTTTAATTATAAGTATTATAAGCAAAATATCTCACCCCTTTGAGTTTGTCTAAAATAAGTAATGTGTGTGCCAAAATAAAAATATAAGCTAATCTAGTCCATGTTACTTTCACCAACATTAACGAAGAAAAACTTGAATTTAAGTAACTATATATATATATATATTCTAATTTTAAATATTGACTTATCTTCATTTTCTAATGCTTGACACCTTGAGATGCACTAATCAGTGCCAACCATCATAACAGTTGGTAACTTAAGGCACATGCATAGGCTATGACCATGATGAAAATTTAACCAAAACAAGTTGAAAGCAAAGTATAAGAAGGATTAACTTTATGTTTGGATGAGGTATTTTAAAAAGGAAAAGTAATCTTTGAGAAAATTTAAAATTTTAACGATTGAAATGTTTTATTTGGAATTTTTTTGTAAAAAGTTTTAAATTTTATGATTTTTAAAAGAATATTTTAATAAAGAATATTTTAAAAAAATTTTAAATTTTTTTAAAATAGGTTGAATTTAAAATTTCTCAACTCATTTTAATGAACAACAATTCCCTTTCCATGTTAGTTTCTCTCTCATTGTTCTCTCTTATTGTTCTCTCTTCTTTCTTGACATAATATTTTCAATATTACATGATATAATCATATTTTGTTATTCTTTTAATTATATATATTTGTTGAGTTATTATTTCTGTTTAAATATGTTGCACAATAAAAATATTTGTATATTTAAATTTTTTGGTGAACAAAAAAAATAGGAATAAAATTAAGAAGAACCTATGAATATTTAAATGTAAAATTATGTATATAGTAAAAATTAAATTATTTAATCTAAATAAAAATTGAAATTCCATATATTTTAAATTCACCATCCAAATAAAGAATTTTAAATATAATAAATTTAAATTTTTTAATTTAAATAAAATATTTTTAAAATAAAAATATTTAAATTTCAAAATTATTTCAAATTATTTAAAATATTAAAATGCTTCATCCAAATATAAGAAAAATTTGCTTGGACATTCAAGATTGCTTCGACATTCAAGATATTTGCTTTATGCTTAGGAGGGAACGGAAAAGAGTAATTCACTCTAATAAGCATGTCCATATCTAATATTTTGCCGATAATTCAAATGCTTAAGTGATTCATGATTTGAGCAGAGAATAAATTGTTCCAATGTTGTAAATCACAAACGACATATAACTTCTTATCATAAAATGGAGTACTCGAGCTTGCCATTATTAGGTTTCTCATTGTAGAAAGCAGCTAGACGTCTTTCTTGGCTTAAAATAGCATCGATTTCATTATTAGAAATTTTACAACTGACTTTGAACACTTGGTTAAAAGTTTATAAGGTTAGCGTAAAGGCTTTCATCAAGTTCTTCTTTAACTAATCAAAACTTTCTGAGCTTGGTTTATCCATTAGAAATTATAAATTTTAATACAATCTATTAGTGTTATGAGGGTAGTGAAAAAACTAAAGTTTTTTATAAATCTTCATAAAATGAAGCTAATCCATTGAAATCTATCATAGATATTTTTTAGCATGGGCCAACTATTAATGACTTGATCTTTCTTAGGTTAACTTGAATTCCTTTAATAGTAATGATATACCCAAGTTGGTTTACAACAAAAAAATTAAAACAGAAAAGTAAAGGACATGATATTGGAATTGTGAGAAGAAGGAAAAAATGAAAATTGTTTTTCTTGTTTCATTTAATGAGAAACATTACATTTATAATAAATTAATAATAACAAAAACAAAAACAAAAATCGACTTGCTCCTAAAGTCTAGAAACTACTTGCTTGCTCACAAAGTTTAGAAACTACTTATTTGCTAGTAAAGATTAGGAACTAGTAAAGATTAGGAACTACTTACTTGATCTTAAAGTATTACTTATTAACTAAATTGAACCAAACATATTAAAGGTAATTACAAAAAATTTATGTTGAAATGTTTAGTTTTCCCATGATACACTAGATCATTTGCAATTGCAATTGTTGCTTGATTGTCAAAAAAAAAATATCAATTTCATTCTTCTATTGCTGTGTAAATCATACAAGATGTTTTTCAGCCATAATGTTTGATTTACAATTGATGTTGTTGTTATGAATTCAATCTCTACCCAAAATGTTTTAGACAACTTCTCATGTAACATACATCTAGCCATCTCTAGCACTATTTTGTTTCTCCTTTTACTAGTCCTTCATTTTGCTCTGAAGTGAAAGAGTTGTGAGTTGATGTTCAATGCTACCATCTTCACAAAATAGATTAAATTGCGTTGAGGTATATTCCTTTCCATTGTCAAATCTTAGAAACGGAATGTTGTAGTCACTTTGAATCTCCATCATTTTCTTGAACTTTATAAATACTCTAGCCACTTCATGCTTGAACTTCAAAAAAAAGTCAAGCACATTTTCTTGTATAATCGTCTATGAAAAGAATGAAGTATAGATTATTTTATAATGGTGGTATTCTTTGAGGTCCTACCATATCTATGTGAACTAGTTTCTACTTTTGAGAGGCTCTCCAAGATGATTTTAGGAATGGCTTTCGATTTTTCTTAGCAAATTGACAAGCATTACAATTTGGCAAATGATCCAAAAATACTGGTAGACCTTTTGACATGTCTTTCTTCTCTATGTTCAACATTCTTTCAAGATGACAATGGCCAAGTCTCTTATGCTAAAGTTCTATGGGACCAACTTAAATATAATAGGCTGTCCGCTCCACTTCTATTGGATCAAATGATAAGTTTTTACCTCTCATTTTAATCCTTAGAATCTATTAAACAACAATGTCATAAATAAGACACTGTTGATCTTGAAAGGATACTTTAAATCCTTTTTCAATCAATTAACCTACACTTAGAAAATTTTGGTCAATGTTAGAAACACAAAGAACATCTGAGATTGTTTTTGTACCTGAACCTGTTGAAATTACAATGGTTCTTTTTCCCTTTGTAGAGATATAACCATCGTTCCCTATTCTGACCTTATAGACTTTAGTGGGCTTCAAGTCTTTGAATAGAGTCTTGTCATATGTCATGCATTTTGTACAATCACTGCAAATAAGCCAGCATTTTCAACTACTCCTTGCTAAAAAAATTGTTGCAGCAAAAATGTAATCTTCTTCATCTTGCTCAACAACTTGGGCATTCACTTCATGTTGTTGGAATTTGCTTCTACAGATCACTGTTTCATATCCAAGCTAATTGCACTCACTGCACTTTGTGTCTGACCTTTTCCAACACTAGAATGGTGGGTAACACATTTTGCCACAATGTTGACAAGGTGGGTAATTTTTCTTTATACCCTTATCCTTACTTTGGTTGTGGGTATTATTTTCATTGCTTGCCAACTTGTTCTTCTTGTAATGATTCTTTCTATTATTTCCAGCTTCATGATGCTTGGCTAGTAGAGCACCTTCAACCTCATGATCTTGTCTCATAAGCCTCTATTGTTCTTAGCCCTGCAAGGTGTGTAACATTTCAGCCAAAGTCATCTTGGACAAATCCTTTATATTTTGCAACATGACTATTAATGCTTCATATCTCTCAAACATTGTAATCAGAATTTTTTCTACAATTTTAGAATCGAAAAAATTAGTGCCCAATAATTTTACCTTCTTGGCCATGTCAAGCAACTTGTCTCAGTATATTTTAATTGTCTCAGACCCTTTCATTCTTTAGAGCTTGAATTTCTTAATTAAATTTAACACTTTCATGCCTCAAATCCTCTCATCTCCTGCATATTCTCCCTTCAAATAATCTCATATTGGTTTCTTTGTTTTTAAAGTTATAATCCTAGGGAAAATAGTCATTGAAACACTAGTAGAAAGACATGATTTTTCCTTTGCTTCTGAGTTTTTCTCTCCTTGAGGAGTGTTATCTAGGCCATGGTGGGGTTGTGTGGCAATAGAGGTACTTTGTAATCTTCTTCAACAACTTCCCAAAGAGCCAAAGCCTTTAGGTAAGCCTCTATTTTAATAGTCCAAAGATCATATTTTTCTCCATCAAAAATAGGAGGATAAACTTGTGAGAAATTTGATTCAACATCCATTTCACAGGTCCGTAAGAAAAACAACTCTTGATACCAATTTGTTGGTTTACAACAGAAAAGCCAAGGATAGGATATTAGAATTGTGAGAAGGAAAAAATGGGAATTATTTTACTTGTTTCAATGAGAAACATTATATTTATAGTAAACTAAGAATAATAAAACAAAAACAAAAATCAACTTACTGCTAAAGTCTAGGAACTACTTACTTGCTCACAAAATTTAGAAACAACTTGTAAACACTCAATTATGTCTGAGGCCCCATTTTAAAAAAAATATTTAATTAGTGAATAAATCACAATTTAAATAATAAATAAGAAAAATATCTAGAAATAAAAATAATAGAAAAAAAATTAGAAAAAAGAAAGAATAAAATAACGAGATAAATGAATAAAATAAAAAATCAAAATAAAAATATAATAAAAAAAATATAAAAAATTGAAAAAAAGGAAAAAAGCAGGAAAAGTGTTTGAAAAACCCTATAAATAAGAGAAAGGAAATTGGGAACGGGGTTCTTTTCTCATTTTTTGGAAATTCTTGAGAGGAGGACTTGGAGTCTTAGAAGAGGGATTTTCAGAATTTTTGAAGGGAGGACCTAGGAGACTCTCTAGCCTTCCATTCAGCCCTTGGCCTCCATGGAATCAGCTCTTCATCACCTTCCAATGGAGGTTAGGTCCGACTTTTATCCCTCTTAAGTTTCTTGCTTTTTCTCGAATTTCCGAGTTCATTTTGGTATCTGTTTTTTGTTTTCATTTTTGATCAGCCAAATGATCTACGATTTTGGTGATTTTTGTTGCGTTTTCTTCGTATTTCTCTCTAGTTTTTGGAATGAAATTATTTGTCCAATATGGATCTGAAATGAAATTTTTATCGCCTGATTAACCTAGCTTGTTTGATTTGTGCATAACTTGCTCATTTCTGATTGGATTTATGTCAAACTTGTTTTGTTTGATTCCTATAATCCATATCTTTCAATTGATCAGTTTTGAGTTTTCAGATCTACCAAAAAATATTTTCGAAAAGTTCTGAGATTTGAATTCAAATTTTGGCGCCAAAATCTTGTGTGTTCTTGAGGTTGATCTTCGTCTCTGTTTTTCGTTTCTGTTTTTAATAGGTCAAATGATCTCCAATTTCCATATTTTTTTTGCATTTTATTCTTCTTTCTCACTAGTTTCTGGAATGATATTATTTTTAAAATTTGGATCTGCAATGAAATTTTTATCGCCTGATTACCAAAGTATGTTCATCGTGGTGTGCAAATTAACCTAGCTTGTTTGATTTTTGCATATCTTCCTCATTTATGATTGGCTTTATGTCAAACTTATTTTTTTTATTCCTATAATCCATATCTTTCAATTTATTAGTTTTAATTTTTCAGATCTACCAAAAATATTTTCTAAAAATTCTGAGATTTGAATTCAAATTTTAGCGCTAAAACCTTTGGTGTTCTTGTGGTTCATCTTCGTTTCTGTTTTTCATCTTCGTTTTTAATTGATCAAATGATCTCTAATTTCTGTGTTTTTTGTTTTTTTCTCTTTTACTTATCTCTAGTTTATGTAATGGTATTATTTTTTCTAATTTGGATCTGAAATTAAATTTCTATCGCTTGATTACTGAAGCATGTTCGCAATTATTTTCCTTAATTTCAAATCAAGCACAATTCAAGCCCAAAATTCAAATCAAGTTTATTTTATTTTAAATCAAGTCCAATTTTATTTCATCAAATTCAAATCAAGTTCATTTTTTTTAAATAAAAATCGTTTTGCATTCCTTAATCTCACGCAATGGGCCCTAAAAATGAACCGGTAGCTTTTTCTGTTGTTCGTTGTTTAGAGGCCGTATAGGTCCAAGTGCAGCCGAAGTTGTCTTGGGCACTGTGCATATGTGGAATGGGGATTTCCTTTCCTTTTTTCAAATAAATAAAAATCATTTTGTATTCCTCAATCTCACGCAATGAGCCCTAAAAACAAACTGGTAGCTTTTTCTACTGTTCATTGTTTAGAGGTCTGTTTGGGTCCAAGTGCAGCTATAGTTGTCTCGGGCCCTGTGCACATGTGGATTGAGGATTTCCTTTTATTTTTTTCTATCAAATAAAAATTATTTCGCATTCCTTCATCTCACGCAGCGAGCCCTAAAAACGAACTGGTAGCTTTTTCTGCTGTTCGTTGTTTAGAGGTCTGTATGGGTCCAAGTGCAGCCGTAGTTGTCTTGGGCCTTGTGCATATGTGGATTGGGGATTTCCTTTCCTTTTGTCAATTAAATGAAAATAATTTTGTATTCCTTAATCTCACGGAACGAGCCCTAAAAACAAACTGGTAGCTTTTTCTGCTTTTTTTTGTTTAGAGGTCCGTATGGGTCCAAGTGCAGCCATAGTTGTCTCGGGCCCTGTGCATATGT
Source organism: Canavalia gladiata (assembly GCA_037954105.1). NCBI lineage: Eukaryota > Viridiplantae > Streptophyta > Magnoliopsida > Fabales > Fabaceae > Canavalia > Canavalia gladiata. The sequence goes on from CM075662.1 coordinate 29,354,923, forward strand.
GGATTGGGGATTTCCTTTCCTTTTTTTTTTCAATCTAATAAAAATCATTTCGCATTCCTTAATCTCACGCAGCGAGCCCTAAAAACGAACTGGTAACTTTTTCTGCTGTTCATTGTTTAGAGGTCCGTATGGGTCCAAGTGCAGCCGTAGTTGTCTTGGGCCCTGTGCATATGTGGATTGGGGATTGCCTTTCCTTTTTTTCAATCAAATAAAGATCACTTCGTATTCCTTAATCTCACGCAACGGGCTCTAAAAGCGAACTGGTAGCTTTTTCTGTTGTTCGTTTTTTAGAGGTCTGTATGGGTCCAAGTGCAGCCGTAGTTGTCTTGGGCCCTGTGCACGGGTGGATTGGGATTGCACCCTCAAAATATTTTCGAAAAAGGACAAAAATGCTTTCGCTTTTCAATTTAAACTCCGTTTGAAGTTCAAGCCTTCAAATCAAAGCAGAACTACGTAAGCCTTGAGTTTCTCATTGCATCGGGGAATATGTAGGAGCAGGATCAAGTCTTGTCAGGCTAACCTCCATCAAGCTATTTATTTTCACATTAATTAAGGGATCCAACATTTTCAAAAATTATACTCAATTCAAGGGTACCGTTCCTTGGAACGGGCGAGTGGGGTGCTTAACACCTTCCCCATTCGTAACCGACTCCCGAACTTAGAATCTTATCCTCAAGTTAGGGTTTTTTCCGAATCTTTTCCCTTAAATAAAAATTTGGTGGCGACTCCACATAAATCAAATAAATCTATTTTTCAATTTTTAGCGAGTTCGTCGTCTCGTCGAAATTACGGTTGCGACTGATGGCGACTCCACTGGGGACTTTAAAGAGTCAAGCCCGTCCAATTGAGTGTACATTGTGTTGATCCCTTCCTTGTTTATTTGCACGATTTATTTATTGCACGGCTTATTTAGCTGTTGTTTTTTGTTTATCCACTGTATAAACCTTAGGGTAGACGAACTATAAATTGCTATATATATCTGTGCAATTTTCCCAATTGCAGGTATCCCAAATATTTGTGTGCCCTCCACACACCATGCATACATTCATCACATGAGTGGGGCCCCCTACCCGGGTCTGAGTGCTGCCTAGGATTAGAAGGATCTAGTGGTGTCACTTTGGGGCTTATGTCCTGTTTGACTATCACGAAAATCCTAGCTAGAGTGCGTCCTATTTGTAATGCCCTACAACTGGTAGCTTTTTCTGCTGTTGCGGCAAGCATTACAGACTGGAACTTGACTCTAGTAACCTCTTATACCTCAAGATTACAAACTACCTTATGAGAGGTTCACATGAAAGGCCATAGACCCTTAGGAAGGTAACCCACAAAAGAGGCAAGGAGGGCACACACCCCTTTCCGTGATACATGGTTCATATGTTATGAACATGCTCAAGTAAACTGAATCACTCAAGATGGCAGAGAAGAATGCGAAATCTGAGATTGGGGGAAATACAAAAAATCAAGAAGGAAAAATCATACAAAAAATCAAGAAAGAAAATCTTGAAAAAAAGAAAGATGCATAAACCAAAATTTGAAAAACAAATCAAGGAAAAATCATGCAAAGGGAGAGAAAAATTAAAACAAATAAAAATTTAAGAAAAATCAAATGGAAACTTCTAGGAAAAATTAGATAAATAATCTCTGAAAATACTGAAAATATAAAAAAGATTCAAAAGAAACAAAATGAAACTCAAAATAAAAAAACCTAGAAAGCCTTTTAGAAAAATTTTAGCAAAACTTTTTCAAACCAAAACAAAGGTTTTTTTAGCAAAATAAAAATACCAAAAACATAAAAATAAAGGACAAATAAATTAAATTATTTTGAAAATGTTCAAATCTTCAGTTATCTGTGCATAGCATGCATGCATTCATGCATAAAATAAATTTATCATTGAAAAAAGATTCTAAAAAATCACTCCACACATTTTTCATCTTCATTTTCATTTTTGCATCAACATTTTTATCATTCATGATTTTTGCATCCAAATTGTTTCTCAATTTTTTTTTTAATTTTAACCAAAAAATTAGAGAAAGACAGCCTCCTCGACATCCTTACAGAACCCGTGCACAATCAAGAATCATGGATGAGTTGGAAGACAAAATGAGGAATTAAGAAGTGAGGTCAAAACACTGAAGGAACAAACGACCAAGCTAATAGAGGCCGTCCAACTGTCTAAACAGAAAGAGGCAAGGGAATCCTTACCAGGAGAACCAATCAATCCATCATACCCTCCTGGCTTCACTCCATAAAATCCTTCACCATCGACCATGCCTCCACAAACCGAAAGGGTTCATTATGGGTTTCCCCATGGGCATGCACCCTTATCCAACCAAACACAAGCCCAAACACAAACCCAAACACATAACCGACCTCCAAACACCATTCCACAAGCTTACCAAACAGCCGTTGGGGGAACAAATCCCATGTTCACCCAAAGGCCGCACCCTATATACATACCATCTTCTCATCCTCACCACACACCCAAGGAACACCCGAGCCATCCTTCGAATAAGGATATCAAAACGTGGAAGGTTCTAGAGGAAAGAATCAAGGCAATTGAGGGAAATTCTTACGAAGCCAAAGACGCATCAGATCTGTGCCTAGTTCCAAATGTGGTAATCCCTCCTAAATTCAAGGTTCCTGAATTCGAGAAGTATCAAGGAAATAGCTGTCCGAGGAACCACCTGGCCATGTACTGTAGGAGGATGTCCCCCTGTATGCACGATGATAAGATACTTGTCCATTTCTTTCAAGATAGCTTAACCGGGACAACCACTACCTGGTATACTCAGCTAAAGCGGGCACATATCCGTTCATGGAGGGATATGGCCGAGGCCTTTCTGAAACAATACCAGTATAATATGGAGATGGCTCCTAATAGAACTCAGCTCCAAAACATGGCTAAAAAAGGATATGAGACCTTCAAGCAATACGCTCAACGGTGTCAAGAGTTGGTTGCTCAAGTGCAACCTCCTTTATCTGAAAAAGAACTGGTCAGCTTGTTCATCGACACACTCCAGGATCCTTTCTATGACAAGATGATCGGTAGTGTGACCGCTAGCTTCTCTGATGTCGTCATCATTGGAGAAATGATTGAGGGTGGCATGCGCAATGGAAGGATCGCGCACAAGTCCGCAGGGACAGATGATGCCTCTATAGAAAAGAAGGAGACAGGGGAGACTTTTAACGCGGCTTCCAGTCAAGGATAGTAATGCCTCAGATGGCATCTTATGGACCAACTGGCTTCCAACCTTCACCATACACACCTTATATACCATATCCTTATATCGCCACCACCTACCAAACACCCTACTATCGAACCTACAACTATCCAATGCAAATCCGGCCACCCACACCATACACGGTCCAAACACAAGCTATGAGCCCAAATCCTAGTCAAAGCCAAAAAGAGGGAGAAAAATCCTGTCCCGTTTGATCCCATTCCAATGACCTACACTGAGCTGCTACCTTAGCTAATCCAGAATTCCCTGGTGGTCCCTTGTCCTTTGAAACCTCAAGAACCACCATACCCTAAATGGTATGATGCAAATGCCATCTGTGACTACCATGCGGGGTACATTGGTCATTCTACAGAAAACTGCCAAGTTCTAAAGTGTAAGGTGCAAAGCCTGATTGATGCGAAATGGCTAGATTTTGGGAAGATTACTCCTAATATGGGAAATAATCCAGTGCCAAATCATGAAAGTACATCTACTGGCTAAAAAATGGGAGCAGCACAATAAGTTTCCTTGCACAGATCGAGTTATCAAGGAAAATCATCCAGGATTTGTCGTACTTTTCAAAATCAATCTTTTGTAAACAAATCTCAATGAATAATGCAAAAATTACTTTTTCATGTTTCTTAAGCATGTGCCTCACATTGTTGGCTTTACTTTTTAAAATTTACCATTCATTTTCATCATTCAAACCCGCTCCTTATTCCTACACCCAAACAATAAATACCAGTTGGTGATAATGTTAGTGCTGTAATAAATAATCTTGAACGTCTAATCAATCAAACTCAAAGAAAAACCAAATGAGGAAGCAAAATAAGCAACCAGGGATTCCAAATAAACCATCCATCGTGATCCTAAAATCAAGAAAATATCTTGTAAATAAAAACATCCTGCTGGAACAAAGTTCGAATCCAGACAAAAATTAGGGATGCAAGATAAAATCCGCTGAATTGAAAACCAAAATAATCCAAGCAAGATCAATATCTGACCATGAAAAATTCAAGAAAAAGAAAAAGAAACCCCGCTGGATTAAAATCAAGAATAATCCAGGAAAAATCAAGGTTAAAATCCAAAATTCAAGAAGAAGTGAAACCCGCTGGATTAAAACCCATAAACAATCGAGGAAAAAGCAGGGTTCAAGTTCAAAAGATTAAATCAACAAAGGCATGATCAAAAAAGGTCTTGAGGAATTCCAAAAATAATACAAGAAAAATCAGGATCAAAACAGAGCCCGCTAGGTCGACAAGCTTCAAAAATGACCTAGGCAAAATTAGGGCACAATCAAACAGAGACCCGCTAGGTCGAAAACCCTCAAAGGGTGGCCTAGGCAAAAAGTTTGGGCACAATAAAAAAAAGCCCGCTAGGTCAGAAAACCCTCAAAGAGCGGCCTAGGAAAAAGTTAGGGCACAATCAAACAGAGGCCCGCTAGGTCAAAAACCCTCAAAGGGTGGCCTAAGAAAAAGTTAGGGCACAATTAAATAGAGGCCCGCTAGGTCGAAAACCCTCAAAGGGCGGCCTAGGAAAAAGTTAGGGCACAATCAAACAAAAGCCTGCTAGGTCAGAAACCCTCAAAAAGCAACCTAGGCAAAAGTTAGGGCACAATCAAGAGCCCGCTAGGTTGAAAACTCGTAAGGGAAACCTAGGCAAAAGTTAGGGCAAAACGAAAGACCTGCTGGGTTAAAAACTCAAAGGAATAACCCAGGCAAAAGTTAAGGTCAGTCCAGGAATCCCAGGACAACATGACATTCTGCACCTCGTCTTGAAACTGAGGCAAAATTTTTCCATTTCGCGAGTTTGGTTAATTTAACAATCAAGATTATGAAAAGCAGCAATGGCATTTTTCATCAAAAGGTGCCATTTGGGAAATCGAACCTACATCTTTTGTCATACTTCCCTTTCAAGTACACTACCTCAAACATCTTTTGCAAAATGCTCTATTTCTTTCCATTGACCATCCAAAATCACTTTGCACACCTCAATAGTGCACATGCCAAGAAAGAAATGTGAAAAATGTGAAATAAAAAAAAGATTAATTTTGAAAAGTCATGACAAAATCGGATGAATCCTCGACCATCGCAACACGACATGACTGTTCCCAAAGGATCATCCTCCTGTCAGACATAACGCCACCAAGACAAAAGGAGTGTGTCTTATTCAAATAATAACCGTTGTTGGGTCTCCAGGATCTTGACCAAGAAAACTCCGAAATTGAGTCAATCCAGCTCGTCTTGATTTTTGGTTCCCTTCACACCCATTATGAGGTTGTCGAGAAAGGACATGTCAAAAATAAAAAAAATCAAGAAAAATAAAAGCTTTTACATCATCTCATGGTTTGCATTCATCCCACAACATCCATTCCATCAAATAATTATTTCAAGCATCAAAAGGCAATCAATAAAATTAAAACATCGCATCCTCTCTATTCAAACACCACAAGCATCGCATCTTTTTCATTCATTCAAACATCGCAATAAGTGTCTTGTCATTCAAGCATCTCATAATTCGTTTTCAAAGCTAATTAAGACCTGGGTAAAACTGTCCGAGTCAATCATAATTAAAAAGGACTCAAGTTCAAACTAGGGAAAACTCTTACCCATACAAAAATTCAATTTGAGGCCACCCTCAAATTCTGGATCAAGTCCAAACTGGGGCAAACGTTTTTCCCCAAAAATTTAATTTGAGGTCATCCTCGAATTCTAAAACAAGTTCAAACTGGGGCAAATGCTTGCCCCCAAAAATTTAATTTGAGGTCATCGTCGAATTCTAAAACAAGTTCAAATTGGGGTAAACTCTTGCCCACAAAATCTGATTTGAGGTCATCCTCAAATGCCAAATCAAGTTCAAACTGGGGCAGATGTTTGCCCACAAAAATTCAATTTGAGGTCATCCTCAAATGCTGAATCAAGATCAAACTGGGGAAACGCTTGCTCACAAAAAAATCCAATTTGAGGTCACACTCAAATTCTGAGTCAAGCTCAAATTGGGGCAAACGCTTGCCCACACAAAAATTCAATTTGGGGTCATCCTCAAATTCTGAGACAAGCACAAACTGGGGAAAACGCACACCCACAAACATTCATTTGAGGTCACCCTCGAAGTCTTCATCGAGATTCAAAATGGGACAGACGCTTGCCCAAAATCCCCTCAAGTTAAGGCATTCCTCGATCGCCAAAAATCTTCCAAACTGGGGCAAAATATGTGCCCGAAATTCCTTCAAATCAAGGCATTTCTCGATTATCAAGAATTTTCTAAACTGGGACGAAATGTCGACCCAAGTTTCTTCAACAAAAAAGAATACTCAAGAAACCTTCGAGTTCAAGGTAGAATAAGCTATCTGTTGTAATTCAAGAAAAAAAAATTTTCAAAATAAGTTGTCCAAGGCAGCTGATGGAAAAATCCATGCCTTCCCTGGACACGTCACACCTTTTCCACATTCCGCCCTCACATACACTCCTAAGGCACATCATGTCATTTTCATTCCATACCTGTCATAATGGGCCATTCCTATTTTGCCTGTCCTCACAGGCCTTCTTGGCAAGTTTAGTATAGGTCGCTTTTCATTCCCTTTTACCTGCCTCAACAGGTCATTTTCCTTTACTTCGCCTTTCTAGCAGGCTTGCATCTTTCCTGTCAACAACAGGACCTTATCTGCATTTCACCTATCTTAAGCAACAGCGGCACCTCATTTTGCATTCTCCTGTTAACAACAGGACCTCAAGCAATTTAAATTCTGTCCACTTGTCTTAACAGGTTTGCATTTATCCTGGCAACAGTAGGATTTCATTTGCATTCTTCCCGGCAACAGCGGGACCTCATTTGCATTCTCCTGTCAACAACAGGACCTCAGGCATGTTTAAATTCTGTCCACCTGTCTTAACAGGTTTGCATTTATCCTGGCAACAGCAGGATTTCATTTGCATCTTCCCGGCAACAGCGGGACTCCCTTTGCATTCCTTCCTGTCAAAAATAGGATTACCCTCAAGTTTACTTTTTTGCACCTTGGCCTATGTTGTCAGGCCTCATCAAGTTTACTTTTTTGCATCTTGGCCTATGATGTCAAGCCTCCCTCAAGTTTATTTTTCTGCACCTTGGCCTATGTTGTCAGGCCTCATCAAGTTAATTTTTCTGCACTTCGGCCTATGATGTCAGGCCACCCTCAAGTTTAAATTTGCTGCACTCCGGCCTATGTTGTCAGGCCTTTACATGTTTAATTTCCTGCACTACGGCCTATGATGTCAAGCCTTTGCATGTTTAATTTTCTGCACTCCGGCCTATGATGTCACGCCTTTTTTTCTGGACTCCGGCCTATGATGTCAGGCCTTGCATGTTTAATTTCCTACACTCCGGCCTATGATGTCAGGCCTCTGCATGTTTAAATTTCAGCACTCCGGCCTATGATGTCAGGCCTTGCATGTTTCATTTCCTGCACTCCGGCCTATGTTTTCAGGCCTTTGCATGTTTAATTTTTTGCACTCCGGCCTATGATGTCAGACCTTGCATGTTTAAATTTCATCACTTCGACCTATGATGTCAGGCCTTGCATGTTTAAATTTCTGCACTCCAACTATGATGTCAGGCCTTGCATGTTTAAATTTCAGCACTTCGTCCTATGATGTCAGGCCTTTGCATGTTTAATTTTCTGCACTCCGGCCTATGATGTTAGGCCTTTGCATGTTTAAATTTCAGCACCCCGGCCTATGTTGTCATGCCTTTGCATGTTTAATTTCCAACACTTCGGCCTATGTTGTCAGGCCTTTGCATGTTTAATTTCCAGCACTTCGGCTTATGTTGTCAGGCCTTTGGATGTTTAAATTTCAGCACCTTGGCCTACGATGTCAGGCCTTGCATGTTTAATTTCCTGCACTTCGGCCTATGTTGTCAGGTCTTGCATGTTTAATTTTCTGCACTCCGGCTTATGATGTCAGGCCTTGCATGTTTAATTTCCTGCACTCTGGCCTATGATGTTAGGCCTTGCATGTTTAATTTCAGCACCCCGGCCTATGATGTCAGGCCTTGCATGTTTAATTTCAAGCACTCTGGCCTATGATGTCAGGCCTTTGCATGTTTAATTTTCTATACTCCGGCCTATGATGTCAGGCCTTTGCATGTTTAAATTCAGCACCCCAGCCTATGTTGTCAGGTCTTTGCATGTTTAATTTTCTGCACTCCGGCCTATGATGTCAGGCCTTGCATGTTTAAATTTCAGCATCCCGGCCTATGATGTTAGGCCTTGCATGTTTAATTTCTAGCACTTTGGCCTATGTTGTCAGGCCTTTGCATGTTTAAATTTCAGCACCCCGGCCTATGATGTCAGGCCTCGTATGTTTAATTTCCTGCACCCCGGCCTATTATGTCAGGCCTTGCATGTTTAATTTCCTTCACTTTGGCCTATGTTTTCCGGCCTTGCATGTTTAATTTCCTGCACTTCGGCCTGTGTTGTCAGGCCTTGATGTTTAATTTTCTGCACTCCGGCCTATGATGTCAGGCCTTGCATGTTTAATTTCCTGCACTTCGGCCCATGTTGTCAGGCCTTTGCATGTTTAAATTTCTGCACCCCGGCCTATGATATCAGGCCTCGCATGTTTAATTTCCTGCACCCCGGCCTATGATGTCAGGCCTTGAATGTTTAATTTCCTGCACTTCGGCCTATGATGTCAGGCCTTGCATGTTTAATTTCTTGCACTCCGGCCTATGATATCAGGCCTTGTATGTTTAATTTTCTACATTTCGGCCCATGTTGTCAGGCCTTTGCATGTTTAAATTTCTGCACCCCGGCCTATGATATCAGGCCTCGCATGTTTAATTTCCTGCACCCCGGCCTATGATGTCAGGCCTTGAATGTTTAATTTCCTGCACTTCGGCCTATGATGTCAGGCCTTGCATGTTTAATTTGTTGCACTCCGGCCTATGATATCAGGCCTTGTATGTTTAATTTCCTACATTTCGGCCCATATTGTCAGGCCTTTGCATGTTTAAATTTCTGCACCCCGACCTATGATGTCAGGCCTTGCATGTTTAATTTTCTGCACTTCGGCCAATGTTGTCAGGCCTTTGTATGTTTAAATTTCAGCATCCCGACCTATGATGTAAAGCCTTGCATGTTTAATTTCCTGCACCTTGGCCTATGTTGTCAGGCCTCATCAAGTTTACATTTTTGCATCTCGGCCTATATTGACCGGTTTCATCAAGCTTACTGTTCTGCGTTATCAGCCTAGGTTGTCAGGCCACCTGGTTCTCTTCAGTTCGCCTCGCCTCTCCAAACAAGGCATCCCATTCTTTGCCCACATCCATCCTCACGGATCCATCTCACCTCACTTTGCCTGCACATCAACAGCATTCATAGGGTAATTAGGCTATGTAATCCAGCCTTGTATAATCAAACCCTGCTAGTTTAGCACACGAACCCAGCATAGTCTCCCGGGAGCCATCATTCCCCACGCAGCCATCTCCAAACCCAACATTTTCCATTCTTCCGCGAAAGCTGCCTTAGACATAATGTGTTCATATCTTTACTCATCCCCTGCCCCAATAATTCAGAGAATCATCTCTCACATTATCTGGTAAGAAAATGAGTAAAGAGGGGGAAAATGTAAACACTCAATTATGTCTGAGGCCCCATTTTAAAAAATTATATTTAATTAGTGAATAAATCACAATTTAAATAATAAATAAGAAAAATATCTGGAAATAAAAATAACAGAAAAAAAAATTAGAAAAAAAAAGAATAAAATAACGAGATAAATGAATAAAATAAAAAATCAAAATAAAAATATAATAAAAAAAATTTGAAAAAATTGAAAAAAGGAAAAAAGCAGGAAAAGTGTTTGAAAAACTCTATAAATAGGAGAAAGGAAATTGGGAAGGGGTTCTTTTCTCATTTTTTGGAAATTCCTAAGAGGAGGACTTGGAGTCTTAGAAGAGGGATTTTCAGAATATTTGAAGGGAGGACCTAGGAGACTCTCTAGCCTTCCACTTAGTCCTTGGCCTCCATGGAATCAGCTCTTCATCACCTTTCAATGGAGGTTAGGTCCGACTTTTATCCCTCTTAAGTTTCTTGCTTCTTCTCGGATTTTCGAGTTCATTTTCGTATCTTTTTTTTTGTTTTCATTTTTGATCGGCCAAATGATCTTCGATTTTGGTCATTTTTATTATGTTTTCTTCATATTTCTCTCTAGTTTCTGGAATGATATTATTTGTCCAATATGGATCTGAAATGAAATTTTTATCGCCTCATTAACCTAGCTTGTTTGATTTGTGCATAACTTGCTCATTTCTGATTGGATTTATGTCAAACTTGTTTTGTTTGATTCCTATAATTCATATCTTTCAATTGATCAGTTTTGAGTTTTCAGATCTACCAAAAAATATTTTCGAAAAATTCTGAGATTTGAATTCAAATTTTGGCGCCAAAATCTTGTGTGTTCTGGAGGTTGATCTTCGTCTCTATTTTTCGTTTCTATTTTTAATAAGTCAAATCATCTCCGATTTCTGTGATTTTTGCTGCGTTTTCTTATTCTTTCTCACTAGTTTCTAGAATGATATCATTTGTCCAATTTGGATCTGCAATGAAATTTTTATCGCCTGATTACCGAAGTATGTTCATCGTGGTGTGCAAATTAGCCTAGCTTGTTTGATTTGTGCATATCTTGCTCATTTATGATTGGATTTATGTCAAACTTGTTTTGTTTGATTTCTATAATCCTTATCTTTCAATTTATTTGTTTTAATTTTTCAGATCAACCAAAAATATTTTCTAAAAATTCTGAGATTTGAATTCAAATTTTGGCGACAAAAACTCTTGTGTTCTTGTTGTTCATCTTCGTTTCTATTTTTCATTTTCGTTTTTAATTGATCAAATGATCTCTGATTTCTGTGATTTTTGTTGTGTTCTCTTTCTATTTCTCTCTAGTTTATGGAATGATATTATTTGTCTAATTTAGATCAGAAATGAAATTTCTATCGCTTGATTACTGAAGCATGTTCGCAATTCTTTTCCTTAATTTCAAATCAAGCCCAATTCAAGCCCAAAATTCAAATCAAGTTTATTTTATTTTAAATCAAGTCCAATTTTATTTCATCAAATTCAAATCAATTTCATTTTGTTTTAAATAAATATCATTTTGCATTCCTTAATCTCACGCAATGGGCCCTAAAAACGAACTGGTAGCTTTTTCTGTTGTTCGGTTTTTAGAGGTCCTTGTGGGTCCAAGTGCAGTCGTAGTTGTCTTGGGCCCTGTGCATATGTGGATTGGGGATTTCCTTTCCTTTTTTCAATTAAATAAAAATTATTTTGCATTCCTCAATCTCACGCAACGAGCCCTAAAAACAAACTGGTAGCTTTTTCTGTTGTTCATTGTTTAAAGGTCCGTATAGGTCCAAGTGCAGCCGTAGTTGTCTCGAGCCCTGTGCATATGTCGACTGGGGATTTCCTTTCCTTTTTTTTCAATCAAATAAAAATCATTTCACATTCCTTAATCTCATGCAGCAAGCCCTAAAAACGAACTGGTAGCTTTTTCTACTGTTCGTTGTTTAGAGGCCCATATGGGTCCAAGTATAGTCGTAGTTGTCTTGGGCCCTGTGCATATGTGGATTGAGGTTTGCGTTTCCTTTTTTCAATGAAATTAAAATCATTTTTTTTCCTCAATCTCATGCAACGAGCCCTAAAAACAAACTAGTAGCTTTTTCTGCTATTCGTTGTTTAGAAGTCCGTATGAGTCCAAGTGAAATCGTAGTTTTCTTGAGCCCTATGCATATATGGATTGGGGATTTCCTTTCCTTTTTTTATCAATCAAATAAAAATCATTTCACTTTTCTTCATCTGACGCAGCGAGCCCTAAAAACGAACTGTTAGCTTTTTCTGCAGTTCGTTGTTTAGAGGTCCGTTTGGGTCCAAGTGTAGCCGTAGTTGTTTTGGGCCTTGTGCATATGTGGATTGGGGATTTCCTTTCCTTTTTTCAGTGAATTATAAATCATTTTGTATTCCTCAATATCACGCAACGAGCCCTAAAAACAAACTGGTAGCTTTTTCTACTATTCGTTGTTTAGAGGTCCGTATGGGTCCAAGTGCAGCCGTAGTTGTCTCGGGCCCTGTGCATATGTGGATTGGGGATTTCCTTTCCTTTTTTGTCAATCAAATAAAAATCATTTCGCATTCCTTAATCTCACGCAGCGAGCTCTAAAAACAAACTGGTAGCTTTTTCTACTGTTCATTGTTTAGAAGTCCGTATGGGTCCAAGTGCAGCCGTAGTTGTCTCGGGCCCTGTGCATATGTGGATTGGGGATTTCCTTTCCTTTTTTTTTCAATCAAATAAAAATCATTTCGCATTCCTTAATCTCACGCAGCGAGCCCTAAAAACGAACTAGTAGCTTTTTATGTTGTTCGTTGTTTAGAGGTCCGTATGGGTCCAAGTGCAACCGTAGTTGGCTTGGGCCCTGTGCATATATGGATTGGGGATTGCCTTTCCTTTTTGCAATCAAATAAAAATCATTTCGCATTCCTTAATCTCACGCAACAGGCCCTAAAAGCGAACTGGTAGCTTTTTCTGTTGTTCACTGTTTAGAGGTCTGTATGAGTCTAAGTGCAGCCGTAGTTGTCTCTGGCCCTGTGCACGAGTGGATTGGGATTGCACCCTTAAAATATTTTCGAAAAAGGACAACAATGCTTTCGCTTTTAAATTTAAACTCCGTTCGAAGGTCAAGCATTCAAATCAAACCAGAACTACGTAAGCCTTGAGTTTCCCATTGCACCGAGGAATACGGAGGAGCAGGATCAATTCCTGTCAGGCTAACCTCCATAAAGCTATTTATTTTCACATTAATTAAGGGATCAAACATTTTTAAAAATTATACTCAATTCAAGGGTACCGTTCTTTGGAACGGACGAATGGGGTGCCTAACACCTTCCCCATTCGTAACTGACTCCCAAACTTAGAATCTTATCCTCAAGTTAGGTTTTTTCCAAATCTTTTCCCTTAAATAAAAATTTGGTGGCGACTCCACACAAATCAAATAAATCTATTTTTCAATTTTTAGTAAGTTCGTCGTCTCGTCGAAATTACGGTTACGACACTACTTACTTGCTCATAAAGTTTAGGAACTACTTACTTGCTTGTAAAGTTTAGGAACTACTTATTAACTAAACTAAACCAAACAAATTAAAAGCAGTTGCAAAAGCATATGTTTAGTACCAAGGAAAATGACTTTATCGATTAAGAAAGAATAATTTTTCAAGTTGATGTAGAGTTTCTGTTCACAAAGAGTTTGTAGCACTTGTTGAGGGTGCTCTAAGCATTTTTCTTATCATTATTGTAGATCAAAATCTCATCAAAATAAATTAATACAAATGTTATAGTGAAGGGATGAAACACGTCATTCATCAAGTGTATGAGAGTTCTAGGGGAATTTGATAACTCAAATGCATCACACTCCATTCATATAGATTGTCTCATTTTTTGAAAGTTATCTTACATTCATCTCCTACTCAAATTCTAACTTTACGGTATGCATAACACAGATCGATTCTGGAAAAGATAGTGGCACTGTGCAACCGATCTATCATATCATTAAGTCTTGGTACTAGATTCGATAATTAATAGTGAACTTATTAATGGATCAATTATTAGTACACATTCATCAACTTCCATCCTTCATTATTATCAAAAGTGTAGGTATCACTCAAGGACTAACATTCTCTCAAATCATTGCTTTTGATAACTCTTGGGAATGACAATTCATGTGAGGAAATCAATTGCATGTTGGATATCTCTCATAGGTTATAGACCATGCAAAATTTCCTTTGGAACAACATTTGATTAGGTCTCCCAAAGTAACATCTCCAACATAAATAAAAATATTTTTTTTAAAAAGTTAATAATAATAATAATAATAATAATAATAATAATAATAATAATAATGAATAATGAATAATGAATAATGAATGTAAATAAATTTCTATATTCTTACAATTATGTTAATTTAATATTTTATTTCAAAATATTCTTAAATAAATTTCTTTCTTCCGAATAGATTACTATTATCATCATTTTTAAATAAAAAATTCTTTTATTTTTGTTTCTTTATCTTATCAGAAAATATTATTTAAAGATTTTTATCAAATGTGAATGCACCCTAATATATTATGAGCATTAAGTTTATTTCGTAGAATAATGATTATTTAACCACTCATTTGCTATTGTAATCATTTATCATCTTTGATAATTTGTAAGACACAATTGAGGCAAAAAAAATTAAACAATAAGTATTTCATATAAAAAGTACCAAGTTAATTAATTCTAGAGATAACAATAAATTAATAAGTAATTATTTTTCAAAAGGAAAGGTGTAGGATGTTATACTTTTATTTTACTTGTGTTTAAATTCTGAATTTAGACTCTAAAATACAGTTTATGCTTTTCGAGGTATATTCACTTGCACTATTTTATTTTAATTCATAAAGTGATTGGTTAAATTTTAATTGTTTTCTCATGGCAGCCCCCTTCAAAAGGGATGCAAGAAGAAGGTTAACTATACTCTCATTTTCACTTAAACAAGAAAGCTCTTGTATTTGAGCTAGCTTCCATTCTAGTGTAAGTTTGCAATTGTACAAAAGTTACCAGAGTTAGGGAAAGCAAAATGCTAAGGATAAAATCATTCACCAGCGGAAAATGAGCTTTTTACATCGGTTGTTAAGCACTTTTTACATCGGTTATTCAGGCGGTGTTGAAGCGGACAATATAGAAAATAAGACTTTTTACATCGGTTCTGCAACTAACGTAAAAAGTATGACTTTCTACATCGGTTAGGCAAAGAACCGATGTAGAAAGTACACTTTTTACATCGATTGTGGGCAGAACCGATGTAAAAAGTATACTTTCTACATCGGTTATAGCTTTAACCGATGTAAAAAGTCATACTTTTTACATCAGTTCTGCTTGCGACCGATGTAAAAAATGTACTTTCTACATCGGTTATGGTCGTAACCGAGGTAGAAAGTCCTTTTTTCTAATGTTCATTTTGTTTAGGTATACTACCGTATTATTTATTCGCATACCTGCATATACACACAGAATCCAGGCAGACAATAGAGAATCACCAGACAGACAATACAGAATTCACATAATCTATATATTTAAACTAAATACATCATTATTTATTATCAAACTTTAATTTACAAATGAAATAACTTAAAATTACATCAAACAAGTATTGAAAGTTGAAAAGAAATGTAGTAATCAGCCATGTACCTGTTGAAAGTAAAGAGAAAAGATGTTAGAAACTCTACTAAACATAAAAAACGTAATAAACATTTTAAAATAAGTTAAAAATAAACATACAATGATGAAATAATTAAATAAATAACTAACTTGTATCATGTAGTAACATTTTCCCATATTCCTTCATGATGATCATCTCGAATAGCATGTACATCATCTATTTCATTTTCTTCATTGATACTAGATATCCTTGATGATAAGGGAGTTTGAGAAATATCAATATTTGAAAGATCATTGGTGTCATCACTAGCGATTGTTGTCTTTCCTTGAAGAACAACTGACCATCTTTTGGAGCAAGGATCTTGGACATAAAACACTTGTTTTTCTTGGTGGGCCATGAGAAAAGGGTCATCCTTGTAAGCTACTTTTTGAAGGTCAACCAATGTAAATCTCAATTCATCGACTTGCACACCGCTGTTACTATCAACCCATCTGCATTTGAAAACAGGCACTCTAAATTTGGTGTAATCAATCTCCCAAATCTCTTCAATCACTCCAAAGTAAGATATGGAAGCCTGTACAGGATTTTTATCTTTAGAACTTGCAAAATGCATTGACTCTGCCACCACCATAACCCCACTATTTTGCATGGTACTTTTATCATCCTGAGACTTTGTGTAAAATGAAAAATGATTAATATCGTACCCAGTCCAACATATGACATCAAAGTTTGGGCCATTTGTTAGCCACTTCAATGTATCAGAGGCACCATCATCCTTCTTAATTGTTTCATCAAACCAGTTTAAGAATGTTTTGTTATGCTCATTCAACAACCATTTCTCGTTCATTCGAACATTCTCCTCCCTTATCATAGTTTTGTGAGTAGATAAGAAAGGTTGAACCTCATCGGTATTATTCAAAATATACAAATGTGCTTGAAGGACTTCTGCACGACCCATGCTTTTCACAGTTATGCCTTGTGTACCTTTACCTCCGTGTCTTCCCTCATGACGAGACTTAGGAACTCCTATGGGTTCCACCTCTGACAAATACTCTGTACAAAACTCAATGGCCTCTTCTGCAATGTATCTTTCAATCATAGATGCCTCGGGACGGTGTGGATTCTTCACATACCCTTTTAATATTTTCATGTATCATTCTATTGGATACATCCACCTCAGATAAACTGGACCACATAATCTGATCTCTCTCACTATATGAACAACCAAGTGAACCATAATGTCAAAAAATGATGGAGGAAAATACATCTCCAATTGGCATAAGATAGTGAAAGCTTCGTTTTCCAACTCATCCAATTTTAGAGGGTCAATGGCTTTGCTACATATTTTATTGAAAAATAAGCATAACCTACTTATTGTATGTCTAACTTTTTTAGGTAAAATGTCACGAATAACCACTGGAAGTAGTTGTTGCATCAACACATGACAATCACGAGACTTTAACCCAACTAACTTTAAATCTTTCATTGAGACAAGTCTTTTAAAATTTGAAGAATACCCTTGTGGCACTTTAACCCCACGTAGGCACTCACAAAAAGAAATTTTCTCTTTTTTTAACAATGTATGACATGCCGGGGGAAAATATGTTCGCTTTCCTACAGACTGTGGAGCTAACTGATGTCGTATACCCATGTGAACCAAATCCAGTCGAGAATTGACTCCATCTTTAGTCTTGCCCTGTATATTGAGAAGTGTTCCAATGATGATATCACACACATTTTTTTCCACATGCATCACATCAATACAATGTCTAACATCAAGTTTGCACCAATATGGAAGATCAAAAAATATTGATCTTTTCTTCCATATCCTTGTCTCCGTGACCTTTTTTTGAGTCTTTCCAAAAACAGTTTTGATGTTTTTAACCCGATCGTAGACTTGTTGTCCAGTTAAGGCTTTTGGAGCAACATCATTTTCTGGCAACCCATTAAAAGCTTTCCTTAATCTACGATAAGGGTAATTAGTCTTGAGAAATTTTCGATGACCAAGATACACTGTCTTCCTTCCATGATGCAGTTGATGGTAACTTGTGTCTTCTTCACATATGGGACATGCTTTGTGCCCTTTAACGCTGTATCCACATAAATTTCCATATGCTGGAAAGTCATTCATAGTGCAAAAAAGCATTGCCCGCATCTTGAAATTTTCATTACCATACGCATCAAACACCTCCACACCTTCTTCCCATAGATTTTGCAAGTATTCAATTAAAGGAGCAAGATAAACGTTTATGTCATTTCCAGGTTGTTGTGAACCTAAAATCATCATGGACAACATGATGTATTTACGTTTCATGCATAACTCCGGAGAAAGGTTGTAAATTTCAAAAGTACATGCCATGAACTATATTTACTACTTAAATTACCGTATGGATTCATTCCATCTGTTGCAAGTCCAAGCCTTAGGTTTCTTTGCTCATTCCCAAAATCGGGATATAGTTGATCAACCATCTTCCATTGCAAACCATCAGTTGGATGACGAAGTTTTCCATCAATCAGTCTTTCATCTACATGTCATCTAAGGTTCTTTGCTTCATCTTTATTACAAAACAATCGTTTGAACCTTGGAATTATTGGAAGATGCCATAACACTTTGGCTGGAGGCCGCTTTGTGCTGTCATTGCAAATAGAATCACCATCCTTCAGTTTATAACGTGAAACTTGACACACAGGGCATTCATGTAATCCTTCAAACTCATTTCTGTATAGTATGCAATCATTGGGGCAGGCATGTATTTTCTTATACTGCATTCCCATCGGACACAACACCTTCTTCACCTCATAATTACGCTTTGGAAATGTGTTACCTTCTGGAAGCATCTCTACCAACAGTTCAAGTAATTCGGTGAAACTTTTATCACTCCACCCATTCCTTGCCTTCAGAGTAAATAATCTTAACACTGCTGACAATCGTGTAAAGGTAGTACATCCCGGATACAAAGGTTTCTGTGAATCAGTAGATAAGTTACCATACATATTTTCCCGCTCAAATGACGCATGCCCTACATCACAAATCATATCCTCTACCCAATCTTCCATATTTATATCAACCTCCACCGTCTGTGACACACTTGGCATGCCTAATAACTCACCATGCCATGTCCATTTTGTATAACTTTTGCAAAATCCATCACAAAGAATATGCTCTCTAATTTGACCAATACCCAAACGTCTCTCATTTAGACAATTAACACACGGACAGTAAAATTGTCCATTACTTTGAGGTAGATTTGTCTGCGCAAAATTCAAAAACTCTTCAACTCTATTCTCGTACTCATCGCTCGTTTGTTTAGCATTTATCCAACTACGATCCATACTATACAAGAATCATCAACACATGATTTAGGATTAACCTTGTCACTTATTGTTGTTAATTTATTATCCTCACTATTGGTAAGACCCTATCCCATTCGAGAAAAAAGTTTTTTATTCATCGATTAACATACTTCTAAAATCTTGAATATCATACTTGGTGAAATTTTGGCAGCATTTCGCATCAGTCTCCAAGTACATAACTTCATTATGGTTTTATTTACCATAATGAAGCATGTACCCAGAGACAATGCAAAATGAACTAAACCAAAATTTAATCAAGTACAATTTACAAGATTTATGAAGAAATTATTAACCACTGAATAAAAAACTTTAGTCCCAAACTGTCCAACTTGGACAATTCAAGATTTAATATAATGAATGATTTACTTATTTAGTAATATACTCATTATATTCAACCTTGAACGGGAAACTAAGGGTATGCTTATATTTGAACTCAAGAAAACAAACCAACATATTTAAACTCAAAATCAATACTATAACATACATAAACCCTAAGCAAACTTTCACATCTGCAATCACAAAGTAGAGGTGCATAGAACATACCTCACAGTCAACACAAAATGGTTGAGCGGTGTCCAAATGGAGGCACAACGGTGGTTGAACGACGACACAGCACGGTATAGCCAAATAAGAAGCTTAAAAATTACAGAATACAACCAAAATAAATGTAAATTTCAACCATAATAATAGAATGAGATGCATAAATAATAACAAAGATGAGTTCGAACCTTACGGTGCGCGACGACGACTTCGAACGAACGAAATCGTTCCAACGGCGACGACGACCACGAACGTAAGCACGGAGTGAAACCACGAACAATAAGGATGTCGACAATGGCTAAGACTTAAACGAAAATAGAGAGAACAAGCCGAAATAAGAAACTGGGGTTTTGGAAAATGAGGTTAAACACGAATAGCGTCGAAAAATAAGTGACAGGGGAAGACATTCTACATCGGTTGTTTCTCAGAACCGATGTAGAAAGTACTTTCTACATCGGTTGA
The DNA here is from genome assembly GCA_037954105.1 of Canavalia gladiata. NCBI lineage: Eukaryota > Viridiplantae > Streptophyta > Magnoliopsida > Fabales > Fabaceae > Canavalia > Canavalia gladiata. The sequence continues at coordinate 29,374,729 of CM075662.1, forward strand.
GAAAATAACTGATGTAGAAAGTTTTAAAAAAATCCACTTTCTACATCGGTTCCAGAACAACCGATGTAAAAAGTACTTTCTACATCGCTTGTTTCGTAACCGATGTAGAAAGTTTGAAAAAAAACTCACTTTCTACATCGGTTGGGAAAGGAACCGATGTAGAAAGTTTACATTTATTTACAAAAATGTCACCGCATTTTTATTTACATCGGTTTTTAAAAAACCGATGCAAAATCTTGTTATAATATCGTATTTTTGCACTAGTGATTAATTCTTCAATGTTTTTCTCTATTTCCCTCCTTCAATTCTTCAAGATTGCCTTCTAACTTGTATCCTTCATATTTTGCAAGCCATTGGAACGATATCAGAGACTAAAAAATAGTCTCTTTAATTCATGAAATGTGTATCATATCCAAATAAGCAAAAAAAAAAAAATAGTATATTTAATTTATAAAATGCGTAGCTTATCCAAATGAGCAAAACTCATAGTAGATGCTAGTTTTGTTTTGTAGTAAATTAATTTTCCAAAGTGTCATTTTTTCATTGATATATTTTATTTCACAATTGTGATATTTTGAACAATGAAGATTGATTTTTTTTTCTATGGTACTAGATCTTAATCAAAATAACGTAGAAATATTATACTCGTTTGTTTGACTTTAGTTGTGTGGATATATCAGAAACATTTGATTGAATTAGCTAAATAAGATCCGTTGAGTGCTAACTCAATGATCCTTCGTTTAATTAGATAATTGCATTAAGGAAGGAGCTTTGTTCCTTGACTGTGGATTTCTAAACTTTAAAAGAAGCATTTATTGTGCAGAACGACTAAAATGTAAGAGATTTTTTACTAAATATAAAGCATAAAAGTAAGAAAAAGGTTTGTCAAGGATTATAGCTGGTGAGTTGAAATAAAATAAAAGGAAAATAAAGTAATGAGGAAAATGTTTCCAAGTGTTGTTGATTTGTCTGCAAGTTGTGAGTTTTTCAAAGAATTGCCTATTATTGTATCATTGGTATTCATTAAAATTGTCGTAACTGGAATCACGACGGGACGGCGAATAAGGAAATTTTAATTAAAAAACAGAGGAGTCGCCACCAAAATTTATTAAAGGAAATTTTGGAAAAACTTGAAATTTTGATCTTTGAAACCAGTTTGGATTCGGGAGTTGTTTACGCATAGGGAAGGTATTAGCACCCTATGACGTCCGTAAAAAACGGTTACCTTCTAATTAATTGTGCAAAATTATAATTAACTTTCAAAATATTTATTTCACTCCAAAGGAAAATTATTTTTAGTTATTTAAAGAGTTTTTTTTTTGTATTTTTTGTCTCATAAAATAAAAGGAGAAAAATGATCCGGAAAAATTATTTGGGCTTGACGGGTCCGGTTCCCGCTCCTACGTATCCTCAGGTGCAGTGAGGAAATCAAAGCTACGTAGTTCTAAAAATCAATTTCAATGGATTTTATGTTTATGAAAAAGATTATGATGTTTTTGGATTTTTAGAAAAGTATTTTTAAAAGATTGGAGAAAATTAGTTTTGTGATTTTTATTTCTTGGAACTTTGAAAATATTAAAATTTGAATTTGAAAAAATTGATTATTTATTTTATTTTACTTATAATTTTTGAGAAGAGAAATATTTTTTTTAAATTTTTTTTAGAAGAAATAGTTTAAGAAGAAAGAAGTTTTCTCTTGCACATAATTCAAGGTAGCAAATGACTATTCAATAAATTCTTATGTTCCAAGTAGTATCAAAGGTGGATCGACCACTCAATTGACCCCACTTGGCCATTGCGCAAACTTAAAATATATTTTTTTAAAAAAATAACGAATCTAAACTAAAAACAATATTAAAAACAAAAATAAAGAAAATAAAATAATAAATATTAAAAAGAAAGAAAGGTTAGTTGCACTTACCTGAAAAAAGGTTGAGAAAGTGACCCATAAGCTTTCCTCCTTAGAATGGCCCCCATAAGCTTCCCTCCTTGAAATGGGGACTAGATGGGCTTACGCATTTCTGTGTACTCCCAAACTTAAACTATTCACGAAGGAATAAAATTTTATAAATGATGGGCTTACGCTTTAATGCGTACTGAATAAAATTTTATAAATGATGGGCTTACGCTTTAATGCGTACTCCCAAACACAAGCTTTGCAGCTCAGGTGTTCCCCCTTTTTCATGGAAAAAACGTCTCCTTATATTGGAGAGCGGGAGACTCCTGAAGTCTGTCCTACCCGATGTGGGACTTGTAGCTCCTTATATAGTAGTACGAATGACTGGAAGAGCTTCACTCTTCCGATGTGGGACTACCAAAATACTTTTAAAGTTTTAATTCTGTCCGATGTGGGACTTCTATTTTTCTATTTCTTTCTTATTTTGTTTTTATTTTTTTATTTTTTGTTTTTAATACTCGGATAAATTGGGTATTCACAGTTGCCCCTCTTTACAAATTTCTTAAATAATATGAATAATTACATTATTCTTATTATTTTTGTAAGAAATTAGTAAAGAAGTGAATTAATTTTGTCTGAGTATACGTGGATCCTTGAAACAAAGACCCATGAAATTACTCAGGGTGCGTGGACCCTTTGAATGGAAAGGGTGAGTGGACCCTTAGGATGGAGAGGGTGAGTGGACCCATGAAATGGAAAGGGTGTGTGGACCATTTGATAAGGTGGGTGCGTGGACCCTTGTGATAAAAAGGGTGCGTGGACCTATGGGATACAGTGGGTGCGTGGACCCATGGGAATGGAGTGGGTGCGTGGACACATGGGAATAGAATGGGTGTGTGGACCCTTAAAATGTAGAGGGTGCGTGGACCCATGGAATGGAGTGGGTGCGGGGACCCTTAAAATGGAGTGGGTGTGTGGACCCTTAAAATGGAGTGGGTGCGTGGACCCTTAAAATGGACTGGGTACGTGGACCCTTAAAATGGAATCGGTGCGTGGACCCTTAAAATGCAGAGGGTGCGTGGACCCTTAAAATGCAGAGGGTGCGTGGACCCATGGAATGCAGTGGGTGCGTGGACACATGGAATGCAGTGGGTGCGTGGACCCATGGAATGAAGTGGGTGCGTGGACCCATGGAATGAAGTGGGTGCGTGGACCCATTGAATGAAGTGGGTGCGTGGACCCATGGAATGAAGTGGGTCCGTGGACCCTTTAAATGAAGTAGGTGCGTGGACCCTTGGAATGAAGTAGGTGCGTGGACCCTTGGAATGAAGTAGGTGCGTGGACCCTTGGAATGAAGAGGGTGCGTGGACCCTTGGAATAGAGAGGGTGCGTGGACCCTTGGAATAGAGAGGGTACGTGGACCCTTGGAATGAAGTGGGTGCGTGGACCCTTGGAATGAAGTGGGTACGTGGACCCTTGTAATGAAGTGGGTGCGTGGACCCTAGGAATGAAATGGGTGCGTGGACCCTTGGAATGAAATGGTTGTGTGGACCCTTGTAATGAAATAGGTGCGTGGATCCTTGGAATGAAATGGGTGCGTGGATCCTTGGAATGAAATGGGTGCGTGGATCCTTGGAATGCAGTCCTTGGAATGAAGTGGGTGTGTGGACCCTTGGAATGAAATAGGTGCGTGGACCCTTGGAAAGCAGTGGGTGCGTGGACCCTTGGAATGAAGTGGGTGCGTGGACCCTTGGAATGCAGCGGGTGCGTGGACCCTTGGAATATTGTGGGTGCGTTGACCCTTGGAATGAAGTGGGTGCGTGGACCCATGGAATGATGAGGGTGCGTGGACCCATGGAATGCAGAGGTGGGTGCATGGACCCTTGTGATGAAGTGGGTGCGTGGACCCTTGGAATAAAGAGGTGGGTGCGTGGACCCTTAGAATGCAGAGGGTGCGTGGACCCTTGGAATGCAGAGGGTGCGTGGACCCTTGGAATGCAGAGGGTGCCTGGACCCTTGGAATGCAGAGGTGGGTGCCTGGACCTTTAGAATGCAGAGGGTGTGTGGACCCTTGGAATGCAGAGGGTGCGTGGACCATTGGAATGAAATGGGTGCATGGACCCTTAGAATGCAGAGGGTGCGTGGACCCTTGGGATGAAGAGGGTGCGTGGACCCTTGGGATGAAGAGGGTGCGTGGACCCTTGGAATGAAGAGGGTGCGTGGACCCTTGGGATGAAGAGGTGGGTGCGTGGACCCTATGAATGAAATGGGTGCATGGACCCTAGGGATGAAATGGGTGCATGGACCCTTGGGATCAAATGAGTGCGTGGACCCTATGAATGCAGCGGGTGCGTGGACCCTCGGAATAGAGTGGGTGCGTGGACCCTTGGAATGAAGTGGGTGCATGGACCCTTGGAATAGAGTGGGTGCGTGGACCCTTGGAATAGAGTGGGTGCGTGCACCCTTGGAATGAAGTGGGTGCGTGCAACCTTGGAATGAAGTGGGTGCGTGGACCCTTGGAATGGAGTGGGTGCGTGGACCCTTGGAATGGAGTGGGTGCGTGGACCGTTGGAATGCAGTGGGTGCATGGACCCTTGGAATGCAGTGGGTGCGTGGATCCTTGGAATGCAGTGGGTGCGTGGACCCTTGGAATGCAGTGGGTACGTGGACCCTATCAATGCAGTGGGTGCGTGGACCCTATCAATGCAGTGGGTGCGTGGACCCTATGAATGCAGTGGGTGCGTGAACCCAATGAATGTAGTGGGTGCGTGAACCCAATGAATGCAGTGGGTGCGTGGACCCTTGGGATGAAATGGGTGCGTGGACCCTTGGGATGAAATAGGTGCGTGGACCCTTGGATGAAGTGGGTGCGTGGACCCTTGGATGAAGTGGGTGCGTTGACACGCTCGTCGCAAACGCGCAAAAATAATTTCCAGATTTCCCCCAAACTATTGGTATAGTATAAGGTGCAACCTAGGTCATCTCCCAAAGACCATTTCAGATTCTTAAGCAAATAAGGAGAAGGTTAGAACAAGGGGATTTTGGAAAGATTTGATATGAAGTTATAAATGCAAAATACAGAATGAAATTTGACTTAACAATAATCAACTCAAGGAATTCAGAGGCTATTTTCTTAACTAATCATTGATCACTAAAATCATGCATTGTGTTTATCAACCTAGGATCATCTGGAACCCCTACAATGATCCTTGAATTCTCTACTGAGAAACCTCTCAGAATTTAATTGATTATGATCAACAAGATTTAGTAACCACTTAATCTTTTATCTAAACCAATTTCACAATCAGAATTCAGTTGAAGTAAGTAATAAAATGAAAACCTTCAATTAAATTACTTAATTTCTACTCTTCAAACTTTTGGAAAGTGATTTACCAATCAAAAACCAATTATAAATCAATCATGCATTAATCAAAATACGTCAACCGATCAAACTTTGATTAAAGAATAAAATTGAAGAATATAGTGAAGTAGAGTAGAAACCACTTAATAAGCATGTAAATAAAGATCAAGACCTCAAAGTTAAAATGAAAATAGCTTGAATCCTCGAATTGAAACTACAAACCTAGCCTTCCATGAAGGAGGCAAATTAACAACAAAGAAAGAGGCAAATTAACAACAAATAAATCCTAAGCCTTCCATGTAGGAGGCAAAACTAACAAGAAATAAATCCTAAGCCTTCCATGTAGGAGGCAACTAACAATAAAGAAAAGCTAAGCCTTCCATGTAGGAGGCAAACTAACAAGAAAGAAAACATAAGCCTTCCATGAAGGAGGCAAAACTAACAAGAAAGAAAGGAAGAAAGAAAGAAAGAAGATGGTATTGGAGTTGATCTCCAAAAAATTGGTGTGTGTCTCCTCTTGCAAACCCTTCTATTTATAGAGGATTTTTGAGGCATCATCTTCAGAAAGTCACCAACTAGGATATTACTTTTCTACCCTTTTCTTGCTTTCACATGGGCTTTGTTGAAATTGCAAAACACTTTTGAATTTTTGCCACCAATGAGCACAACAATTTTGACTTTCTTGCACCGCAATTTCGGATGTTCACATGTCCGAATTAGAGCTTGCCTTCTGAACAAAAGTTGTAGCCCTGGATCTTAGCTGTCCAAAAAAGTTGATTTCATCTCAATATGACTTCTATATCTCAAGATATGGCCGGATCTTTGCACACTGTTCAAATTCCACGTCAGCAACACTATCTCATCTTTTGAGATAATTTCGGAGTCCTAAACATCCCATTTAGAATCTTCTCTTGCTTTGTAAATATGGACACTTCTTTAAGCTTTCATTCAAGATAGATTTCATGATTTTTGGATGTCTACAACTCCTATTATGCTCAAAATACTATAATAGTGTCATTTTAATCGGGTAAGCAAAGAAATTCAATTAAACTTCATATGAACCCAAACTCATAAAATATGACAAAGATCACTTAATTGAACATATAAGAAGTCTTAATGAGATAAAAGTGAGAGATAATTATTTATGAAATCTATGCTTATCAAATTCCCCCACACTTATCTTTTGCACGTCTCGGGCAAACTTAAGTTAAGGATTGGTGACTTTTTTTTTTTTTTTTTTTTTTTTTTTTTTTTTTAAAGAACATCAAAGTTTTGAGTTGATTTCTCAAGAATTCACAAAATTTCATGAAGCATTCTTTCATCACATTTTTGAAATTACTTAGAAAGGCAACTTTAATTTGAAAAACATAGATTGAGAAAGATAAAACCTCACATGATATACTCTGAATCTCTCAAGTGTTTGATTTGGTAAGTGTTTCTCTCAAATTCAATCCATGAAAGATGAACTATCATAGGCTTGCATATCTTCTACTTCTCTACTACTATGTACACATGCAATGCACAAATCAAGAGGTCTTTATTTTGGTTCTAACGGGAATAGAAAGATGAAATGATATATTGAAGAGATACAATGTTAGACCAATGAAAATGGTGAGGATTGAGAATTGATTGTAAGTGCAAGTGTGAGAAACAGATATCACTTCTTCAATTTTTTTTTTTTTTATATTTTTTTTTTCAATATAATAGTTTATTTATTAATTTATTGCTTCAGTTTTTTTTTTTTTTTTTTTTTTTTTTTTCAACCATGATATTGATGAACACAACAATAATCTCCCCCACACTTATTGAAACACTTATGGTATGATAAATCCAGTATTCCTCACCTTCTATGGTCAGACAAAGTTGTTTTTTTTTTTTTTTTTTTTTTTTTTTTTTTTATTTGTGGTGAGCTAAAAAGAAGAAAAGGCTAATCGGCTCAAAGGGCTGATCAAAGGATAAAATTATATGGTTTAGTTATTTGGCCAAGTGGTTTGTTCAAGAAAAACAGTGCCTCAATCATTTTTGTACAAATCATGTGAAAATGTAGCTTCAAAAAGAATCAATGCAAGTTCTGAAGTAACATATTCCATGGATGAAAATCACACAAGAAAGAAAATAATAATAAGGCTCAAAATCTCACAGGTAATATATTTATCAAATCTAATCTATCCAGTTCAAATATGTGTTGCCAAACTAATTAATCTCGAAATGTAAATCATTTTGCTTCAATTATTTTATGAAATCTAAAGAAAAACATACTTCCACATTCAATTTTTTTTTTTTTTTTTTTTTTTTTTTTTTTTTTTTTTTTATCATAAGATGCGTATCAAGAGTCAAGTGTAACTCCTTACTCAGCCATCTTACTCAAAGCAAGTTTATGAATCTAACCTAATTTTTTATTTTTTTTTATTTTATTTTATTTTTTTTTTGGGTTTTGTTTTTTTTTTTTTTTTTTTTTTTTTTTTTTAATTTTAGATGTCGGACCATCTTCCCCCCAACCTATCCAAGACATTGTCCCCAATGTCTTAGATGAAATTTCATATAACAGGAAAAGAAATGTAAGAAAACCATCAAAGTAAGGAAAAGTTATAACCGAAGAGTGGTATCTGGTTCTCTTTTATCTCTGTCATCCTGATTTGGTTGGTTCACCAGTTGTATTGCTTGACTGAGCTCAGATGTAGGATTTTGCAAAATCTCAAGTAGCTGTTCAACAGTTGAAGCAGATACTATGATGTTGCGCATGGATTGTGGCATGAACTCCTGCTCTACTGCATGATCTAAAAAGGATATCAAACCATTATAAAAGCCATTAATATTCAATAAGCCCAAAGGTTTTTTATGAAAATTCCGATAGGCCCAAAATATAATGGTAAAAATTTCTTCCATTGTTCCAAGACCACCAGGTAATGCAATAAATGCATTAGAATTAACCAACATGTGTCTCATTCGGTCATGCATGGTTGCAACCTTCAATTCAGTACCCAGGGTGAAGTAGGAGGTGCTCCCATTTTTTAAGCCAACACCTAAGACGTTACACCCCTTTGTGAGTGCAGATCCTGCAACACATCCTTTTAAACCCTGAATCCCTCCCCCATAAACAAGATTGATTTTTCTTGCAGCTAATGCCTTACCAAGGGTAGAAGCTGCATGTTGAAATTCTCCATCCTTTCCAAGGTTAGACCCACCAAAAACACAGATAGTATTGATCTTATCCATATACGGTGTTTCTGTCTTTTTTTTTTTTGAAAAAATATGTCATAGAGGTGGATAATTTATAGGGACTCAATATCAGACAAGGAGATCGCTTGAATAGTGCGGGATCAGGATTTGGTAGCAAAAGTTTGAATTTTTGTTGCAAAAGTTTGAATTTTGGTTGCAAAAGTTTGAATTTTGGGTTCAAGGAAAAGGTGAATGTCAGAGGGGAAAGACTTTAAGCAGAGGTGAAAATTTCAAAAAAAACGGTGGCCCAATAAATTGAAAAGACAATGTAAATGACAAACATACACGCATGAGAATGAACAGTAGTTGTGATTGTGGCTCACATCTTCCTCTGGTTTTACGTCCAGTAACGGCTGAAACGCCTTCTAAGAGTCGAGGATGTGCTTCCCATTCAGTTTTCTTGTAAACTGACAACAGGGTCTTTTAAAGTCAGATTCCCAAGACTATAACGTGCTTTTTCCTTACGGAACAGTTCAAACAAATCAAGAAGGACTCCTTGTACATGCCCACTAGGATGCGTCTCAAGAGTCTGAATGATATCATCCAATGACTCCTTACTCAGTCCATCCTTTATGAATTGAATTTTGTCCTCTCGATTTCTTGAAACCATTCCAGGGTTCTTGCATCTTGTGTTACAGGTCCATCTTGCACACCTGTAGCAAACTCCAATTCTTTTTGCCCTTCTCTTCTTTGCATAGGAACTTCTTCCCATACCTGGCATGTTTTTAACAAATGATTCTTGAAATTCACCTGCTAAACGTACCTTAGCTTCAATGATCCAACGGACATCTTCTGGAAGGCCTAAGAGTGTTAATGCTCTCAATCGTTCAAGTCTGCAATTGTAAATGTCTTTAAGAAAATTTCTGGGGAGAGTAGGGAACAAAATTTTGATCCTGGTGAGAGCTTTCTCCATTTTTTTTTTAAAACACTCAAGTTATTATTCCTGCAAGCTCAATGTGGTGTAATAGTTAGGATGATTTAAGAGGTGAAGAAGGAAGTTGAGAGAGTAGTTGAAACTTATAAGCGAGGAATGGGAGAGAGGGAGAGGGAGAAAGAGAGAGAGAGAGAGAGAGAAAGAGAGAAAGAGAGAGAGAGAGAGAAAGAGAGAAAGAGAGAGAGAGAGAGGGAGAGAGAGAGACTTCTCTTGAATTTATTGCAGGTATGTGGCATTGTGCAAATGCACTTCTTCTACCGTGTGCTTTTGAAAACCTTCGAAAAATGGTTTAAGACGATGTCCATTCACCTTGAAGATTTTTTCAGTTACCTCATTTTTTATTTCCACTGCACCATAAGGAAAAACATTAGTAACTACAAATGGTCCTAACCATCTAGAGCGTAGCTTACCAGGCATAAGCTTTAGCCGAGAATTGAAAAGGAGAACTTTTTGTCCAACGAAAAACTCCTTTCTTGCCAACTTTTTGTCATGAAAAGCTTTGACCTTTTCTTTGTAAATTTTGGAGTTTTCGTATGCTTCCAATCGAATTTCTTCAAGTTCCTGCAATTGAAGCTTCCTATGGATTCCTGCTTGGTCTAGATCCATGTTGCATTTCTTTACTGCCCAAAATGCTCTATGCTCTAATTCAACTGGAAGATGACATGCTTTACCAAAGACAATCCTGTAGGGAGACATGCCAATGGGTGACTTGTAAGCTGTCCTATATGCCCATAATGCATCAACAAGGCGCAAGCTCCAATCCTTCCTGTTAGGCTGAACTGTTTTCTCTAAGATTTTCTTGATCTCTCGATTAGAAACTTCAGCTTGACCATTTGTTTGAGGATGATATGGGGTGGAGACTTTATGCATGACTCCATATTTGCGGAGTAGGGCTTCCATTGTGCGGTTTCAAAAATGAGTACCTTGGTCACTAATTAGAGCTCTAGGAATGCCAAACCTGCTAAAAATGTTAGACCTGATAAAATCTGCAACAACTCGAGCATCATCAGTACGGGTGGCTTTTGCCTCCACCCATTTTGAAACATAATCAACAGCTAGCAGAATGTAAACAAAGCCAAAAGAGACAGGGAATGGACCCATAAAGTCTATACCCCAAACATCAAATACCTCACAAAAGAGAAGTGGTTGTTGAGGCATCTCATTTCTGCGCGAAATACTCCCTATTCTTTGGCACTGCTCACAAGTTATGCATAATCTATGTGCATCACGAAATATTGTAGGCCAATAAAAGCCTGAGTCTAGTACTTTTCTAGCTGTCCGTTGTGGCCCAAAGTGTCCACCACAAGCTAGGGAATGGCAAAAGGTAAGTATAGACTGAACTTCATGATCTGGAACACATCTTCTAATGATTTGATCACTACATGTCTTCCAAAGGTATGGTTCATCCCATATGTAGTGTTTGGCATCACTTTTCAACTTGGCAAGTTGCGATTTGGTGAAGTGTTTGGGTATTTCTTTAGCAACCAGATAGTTTACCAAATCTGCATACCAAGGATCCTTCCCGTGCAAATGATAGAGATGCTCTTCTGGGAATGAATCTGCAATTGAAGTTTCTTCACAAGGTTGCTGGATCCGACTTAAATGATCTGCTACAAGGTTCTCTGCACCACTCTTGTCTTTAATCTCTAAATCAAATTCTTGCAACAGAAGCATCCAACGAATCAGTCTTGGCTTAGCATCTGTCTTCTTCAGCAAGTATTTCAAAGCTGCATGGTCAGAGAAGACAATAACTTTAGATCCAAGCAAATAGGAGCGAAATTTATCTAATGCAAACACAATTGCCAAAAGCTCCTTCTCAGTAGTTGTGTAATTTGATTGGGTTGCATCAAGTGTGCGAGAGGCATATGCAATGACATGAGATCTCTTGCTAACTCTTTGAGACAGTACAGCACCAAGGGCATAATTGGATGCATCACACATTAATTCAAATGGAAGCGTCCAATTAGGTGGTTGAATGATGGGAGTGGTTGTCAACCGCTTCTTTAGTTCATCAAATGAATCCTTGCATGCTTGATCAAACACAAATTTGGTATCTTTTTGTAGTAGTTTAGAAAGAGGTTGTGCAATCTTGCTAAAATCCTTGATGAATCTTCTGTAAAAACCTGCATGACCAAGTAAAGAACGTACTTCTCGCACAGAAGTGGGGTAAGGTAGAGAAGTAATAATGTCTATCTTGGCCTTATCAACCTCTAAACCTTTGCTAGATACCAAGTGTCCTAAGACTATACCTTCTGTTGCCATGAAATGACATTTTTCAAAATTCAAAACCAGGTTAGTCTCAATGCATCTGTCCAAAACTTTAGAAAGGCTTTCTAAGCATGCATCAAAAGAAGAACCATATACAGTGAAGTCATCCATAAACACTTCCATGCAACTTTCTAAGAGATCAGAGAAAATGCTTACCATGCATCTTTGAAAGGTTCCAGGGGCATTGCATAGACCAAAGGGCATCCTTCGATAGGCAAAAGTACCAAAAGGACAAGTGAAGGTGGTCTTATGCTGGTCTTCTGGGGCTATATGTATTTGAAAATAACCTGAAAAACCATCTAGAAAGCAATAGTGAGATTTTCCTGCTAATCTTTCCAAAATTTGGTCTATGAAGGGCAAAGGGAAGTGATCCTTGCGAGTAGCTTGGTTAAGCTTCCTATAATCTATGCACACTCTCCAACTGTTTTGTATTCTGGTAGGGATTAGTTCATCATTGTGATTTTTGACTACAGTCATGCCAGTTTTCTTAGGAACTACTTGCACCGGGCTTACCCAATCACTGTCTGAGATGGGATAGATGATACCAGCTGCCAAAAGCTTACCTACTTCCTTCTTTACCACATCTAGGATGGTTGGATTCAAACGCCTTTGTGGTTGTCTAACAGGTCTGGTGTTTTCCTCTAGCAGTATCCTATGCATACAAGTAGATGGGCTAATACCTGGAATATCAGCCAAAGTCCATCCAATTGCTTGTTTATGGCTTTTTAAGGTTTGCAGTAACCTTTCTTCCTGTTGTGGTAGAAGGTTCTTTGCTACAATGACAGGAAGCTTCTCATTTTCCCCCAAATAAGCATACTTTAGATGTTCAGGCAAAGGCTTCAACTCTAAAGGAGGTGGTTGTATTATGGAAGGAAGAGATCTATCTGAGATTGAAATGTCTGCAACACTTGCATCTAACATGTCATCTTTCAACGAAGGTTGGTCTGCAGCATTAATCCTGGAACACACAATACATGAATCAAATTCATCACATGTGCAAGTAAAATTATCTAAGTAATCTAAATCAAAATCAAAAATTTTAAAAAGTAGATTGTCAATAGAATAATCATCCGCAAGAAGGTCTATGGCATCAAGTTGAAAGAGTGAATGATTCTCTATGGGATGCTTCATGGCTTCAAATATGTTGAATTGGATGATATCATCTCCAAATTCCATAGAGAGAGTCCCCGTATGCACATCTATCTTTGTTTTTGCAGTTTTGAGGAAAGGTCTCCCTAGGATCAAGGTTGCTCTATTGATGGATGACTCATCTTCCATATCCAAAATGTAGAAGTCAGCTGGAAAGATCAGCTTATTCACTTGAACTAGCACATCTTCAAGTACTCCGGCTGGATGTGCTGTACTTCTGTTGGCTAATTGAATCACCACACCAGTTGGCTTCAGTTCTCCCAGATTCAAAGATTTATAAACTGATGAGGGCATAACATTAATGGAAGCACCTAGATCCAGCAATGCATCACCAAATGTAGAGTTTCCTATTGTGCAAGGAATGGTGAAAGTTCCTGGATCTTTACATTTCTGAGGGAGGCTGGGTTGAATTAAGGCTGAAACATTGCGTCCCACACTAATCTTCTCATCCCCTTTGAGTCTTCTCTTATGCGTGCACAAATCCTTTAGAAATTTGGCATATTTGGGAATTTGCTTGATAGCATCTAGAAGTGGTATGTTGACTTCCACTTTCCTGAAAGTATCTAGAAGCTCCTTATCCAATTCTGCATGAACATTGGGCTTGGATTGAACCATTCTATTTGGAAAAGGTAAAGATACCTTCTGATCAGCACAATTTGGGGTTTTCTTCTCATCAGATGCTTCAAGTGCAGATCGTTTATGGCAAGCTTCTTTTTGTTGATCATTCGATGTCTTATCGAAGGCTGGTGTACTTTTTTCATCAGACTTTCCTTCTGATTCAGATGGCTCATCAGAGATATCTCCAGGTGTGGAGATAAATGCTTCTTTTTGGTGTGGATTAGTCTGATTGAAGCTTTGTTGCTTTAAAATTGTAGGGTCTGTCTGCACTTTCTTCCCACTTCTCAAGGTCATGGCATTCACACTTTTGGGATTTATGACAGGTTGAGAAGGTAGTTGACCAGAACCTTGAGATTTCAATTGGTTGACAGTGGTAGCCAACTGCCCAATTTGAGTTTGTAAATCCTGAATGGTAGAACTTACATTTTGTTGAAATTGAAGATTGTTGGTTGCTAATTGCTTCATCAAATCATCAAGAGAGGGTTCAGAAGCATTAGAGGGTACAGATTGCTGCATATGCTGTTGTTGTTGTCTGAATGGCGGTGGTTGGTATTTATTTTGGGAGTCAGATGTTTGAATCCTTTGTTGTTGTGGAGGGCCATATCTCAAGTTAGGATGGTTTCTCCAACTAGGATTGTATGTTCCAGAAGGTGGTTCAAACTTCTGTTGCTGATAATGTTGAGGAGGCCTGTATTGTTGTCCTGTGCCAAAAATACCATTTACTGCAGCCTCAGGTGTCTCACTTTCTTGCAATGTTGGGCATGCATCAGTAGGATGATCTGCAGAAGTGCAGATGCCACATGTTTTGGTTTTGTCAACAACATTAAGTTGCTGTTGTTGTCCGATGGCCAACTGTCTTACGATGGAGGTTAGTTCTTCAATTCTGTTCTCCAATCGTGTATGGTCTGTCTTGGTGGTCATTTCATGGACTCCTTTAGACAAGGAATTAGTTCGAGAATTGAATTGCTGAGAATTTTCTGCCATGTTGGCAATCAAATCTCGAGCTGCTGTAGGAGTTTTGTCCATAAGTGCTCCACCACTAGCTGCATCAACCATGCTTCTGTCCATTGGCATGAGTCCTTCATAGAAATACTGAATCAGTAATTGATCACTGATTTGATGGTGTGGACAAGTGGCGCATAGTTTCTTGAATCTCTCCCAATACTCATAGAGAGTTTCTTGGGAGTTCTGTCTGATGCCGCAAATCTCTTTTCTGATAGCTGCTGTTCTGGATGCAGGGAAGAATTTCTCCAAGAATAATCTTTTCATATCATTCCAGCTTGTAACAGATGTTGGATGTAGATAGTACAACCAGTCCTTAGCTCCATCATTTAAGGAGAAAGGAAATGCCTTCAACTTGATATGATCTTCTAGAATTCCTTGTGGCCGCATTGTGGAACACACAATGTGAAATTCCTTCAAATGTTTATGAGGGTCCTCACCTGCAAGGCCATGAAACTTAGGTAGCAAATGTATTAGTCCAGACTTCAGTTCAAATGGTGCATCAACATCAGGGTATTGAATGCACAATGGTTGATAAGCAACATCAGGTGCAGCTAATTCTTTTAAGGTTCTATCAGCCATGTTCTTAGCAAAATATTTAAAACTATCAAAATTTAAAGATGAAAAATCACTACTGTTACTTTCTTGGTTATTACTGGATGAATGCCTTCTATGTGCTCTTTTCAAATGGTGGAATGTTCTATCAATCTCAGGATCATATGCATATAAATTTTCAGGATTGGATCGGGTCATACACAAAAAGGTGAATTCATACAGAAAATCCAAGAATGATATACCTAAAGTAAAAACAATTGTTAGAAAGATTAAAATTTTTAAACAAACTCCTAAATGAGCCTAGGAAATTAAAATGGTCCCCGGCAACGGCGCCAAATTTTGACACGCTCGTCGCAAACGCGCAAAAATAATTTCCAGATTTCCCCCAAACTATTGGTATAGTATAAGGTGCAACCTAGGTCATCTCCCAAAGACCATTTCAGATTCTTAAGCAAATAAGGAGAAGGTTAGAACAAGGGGATTTTGGAAAGATTTGATATGAAGTTATAAATGCAAAATACAGAATGAAATTTGACTTAACAATAATCAACTCAAGGAATTCAGAGGCTATTTTCTTAACTAATCATTGATCACTAAAATCATGCATTGTGTTTATCAACCTAGGATCATCTGGAACCCCTACAATGATCCTTGAATTCTCTACTGAGAAACCTCTCAGAATTTAATTGATTATGATCAACAAGATTTAGTAACCACTTAATCTTTTATCTAAACCAATTTCACAATCAGAATTCAGTTGAAGTAAGTAATAAAATGAAAACCTTCAATTAAATTACTTAATTTCTACTCTTCAAACTTTTGGAAAGTGATTTACCAATCAAAAACCAATTATAAATCAATCATGCATTAATCAAAATACGTCAACCGATCAAACTTTGATTAAAGAATAAAATTGAAGAATATAGTGAAGTAGAGTAGAAACCACTTAATAAGCATGTAAATAAAGATCAAGACCTCAAAGTTAAAATGAAAATAGCTTGAATCCTCGAATTGAAACTACAAACCTAGCCTTCCATGAAGGAGGCAAATTAACAACAAAGAAAGAGGCAAATTAACAACAAATAAATCCTAAGCCTTCCATGTAGGAGGCAAAACTAACAAGAAATAAATCCTAAGCCTTCCATGTAGGAGGCAACTAACAATAAAGAAAAGCTAAGCCTTCCATGTAGGAGGCAAACTAACAAGAAAGAAAACATAAGCCTTCCATGAAGGAGGCAAAACTAACAAGAAAGAAAGGAAGAAAGAAAGAAAGAAGATGGTATTGGAGTTGATCTCCAAAAAATTGGTGTGTGTCTCCTCTTGCAAACCCTTCTATTTATAGAGGATTTTTGAGGCATCATCTTCAGAAAGTCACCAACTAGGATATTACTTTTCTACCCTTTTCTTGCTTTCACATGGGCTTTGTTGAAATTGCAAAACACTTTTGAATTTTTGCCACCAATGAGCACAACAATTTTGACTTTCTTGCACCGCAATTTCGGATGTTCACATGTCCGAATTAGAGCTTGCCTTCTGAACAAAAGTTGTAGCCCTGGATCTTAGCTGTCCAACAAAGTTGATTTCATCTCAATATGACTTCTATATCTCAAGATATGGCCGGATCTTTGCACACTGTTCAAATTCCACGTCAGCAACACTATCTCATCTTTTGAGATAATTTCGGAGTCCTAAACATCCCATTTAGAATCTTCTCTTGCTTTGTAAATATGGACACTTCTTTAAGCTTTCATTCAAGATAGATTTCATGATTTTTGGATGTCTACAACTCCTATTATGCTCAAAATACTATAATAGTGTCATTTTAATCGGGTAAGCAAAGAAATTCAATTAAACTTCATATGAACCCAAACTCATAAAATATGACAAAGATCACTTAATTGAACATATAAGAAGTCTTAATGAGATAAAAGTGAGAGATAATTATTTATGAAATCTATGCTTATCATGCGTCGACCCTTGGAATGTAGTGGGTACGTGGACCCTTGGAATACAGTGGGTACATGGACCCTTGGAATAGAGTGGGTACGTGGACCCTTGTGATAGAGTGGGTACGTAGACCCTTGGAATGCAGAGGGTGCGTGGACCCTTGGAATGCAGAGGGTGCGTGGACCCTTGTGATGCAGAGGGTGCGTGGACCCTTGGAATGCAGTGGGTGCGTGGATCCTTGGAATGCAGTGGGTGCGTGGACCCTTGGAATGCGGAGGGTGCTTGGAACCTAGAGATGAGGGGATGCTTGGAACCTAGAGATGCAGGGGATGCTTGGAACCTAGAGATGCAGGGGATGCTTGGAACCTAGAGATGCAGGGGATGCTTGGAACCTAGAGATGCTGGGGATGCTTGGAACCTAGAGATGCAGAGGATTCTTGGAACCTAGAGATGCGGAGGATTCTTGGAACCTAGAGATGCAGAGGATTCTTGGATTTTATTTTTATTATTATTTTTTTTAAATCTAGGTTAGAGTAAGATCTCATTTAATTGTATGAATGCACAATATCTTTTTAATGTAAGAATGCATGAGAAAATTATGATGATGTAATAGTATGATGATTAAATAATGATGCACTGATCTATAAAATTGAAAATGATTATGTAATGATGCAAAATGTCATGATATTAAGTGTATAATGCATGTTTTGGATTAGGAAAATTGATGTTTTGAAAAAAGTTGGTGCAATAGGTTGTTTTTGACTTTTTTTTCTTATATTCTCTCTTTTTTTTTGCCTTTCTTTTTTTTTTCTTTTTCTTTTTCTTTTTCTTATTTTTTTTTTGTCTTTTTCTTTTCTTCTTCTATTTTTTTTTTGTGTTTCTTTTTTTTTTCGATCCTTAGTCCTTATAGTTTCATGTCAAAGGTATCAAGGATGAGCGAAAAATTGATGGTGTGCTTTGATTGTTCAACTTGAACAATTGTTGAATGTATGACCAAATTGCCAATGGTTGTTGGAATCTTGGTAAATTACAAATGGCAACATTCTTGTTTTACCAGGTTGTGTCAACTAAGATCTTGCTAAGTTAACATAATTTTTAAACCATCAAAATAACTGTGATGCTTTTTTTTTAGTGGTAACACATGTTTTCTTTCGACATATATGATTATTGAAATGCATGAAGAGATTATTGGTGAGGGGAATAGAATTATTCTACGTAAAGAAGATGAGGTCATATCTACAAAGACAATCAAGGTTTTAGAGAATGATATGTACAAAGAATAATGTTTGGAAGGAATGGAAGAATTTACAAAGTAGAGTGATTTTGATATTGTGTGGAATGATATGTACAAAGAATAATGTTTGGAAGGAATGAGAGAATTTACAAAATAGAGTGATTTTGATATTGTGTAGAATGATATGTACAAAGAATAATTTTTGGAAGGAATGAGAGAATTTACAAAATAGAGTGATTTTGATATTGTGTAGAATGATATGTACATGAAGTAAATTTTGGGAGAAAGAAAAGGATTTACAGAATGGTATCATGTGCAGAGAAATTTGTAATTTGAGTCATGCTTTCTAGATGAACAACGCTAGTACCACACTCTAGTAACCTTGAAGATCCATCAATAAGCTTTAGAAGGAAATAAAATTGCCCCGGTTTGAACCTTTAAGCACATTGTTCGCCTTAGTTTATAACTGCAAAGACATTTTTTGCTCCACTTTACAACCAGAGATGTCATTTTCCTCCACTTACAACTGTGAAATTCTTTTGTGATTTCCAAAACATCATTTGCCCCAGTTTATAACTTTCAAAGCATAGTTTGCCCCAGTTTACAACTTCCAAAACATCGTTTGCCCCAGTTTGTAAAGTCTGACGCATTCTTTGTGTTCGTTCATCTTCTAGACCACCTATCCAGGTTTTTAGTTTGGTGATCACTTTATTTGACCCTAATTTTTGCCTAGATCGCTCTTTTCGAGTTTTCAATCTAGCGGGTCGCTCTAACTTTTTCCTAGATTGCCTTACAGGTTTTCAATCTAGCGAGCATTTTTTTTATTGCTCTAACTTTTGCCTAGATCGTTTTTTGAGATTTTCGATCTAGCGAGCTTTTTTCGATTGCCCTAACTTTTACCTAGATCGTTTTTGAGATTTTCGATCTAGCGAGCTCTTTTTTCAATTGCTCTAACTTTTGCCTAGATCGTTTTTTGAGGTTTTTGATCTAGCGAGCTCTTTTTTTCAATTGCTCTAACTTTTGCCTAGATCGTTTTTTGAGGTTTTCGATCTAGCGAGCTTTTTTTCAATTGCTCTAACTTTTGCCTAGATTGTTTTTTGAGGTTTTCGATCTAGCGAGCTTTTTTTCAATTGCTCTAACTTTTGCCTAGATTGTTTTTTAAGGTTTTCGATCTAGCCAGCCTTTTTTTTTTAGAATACCTTTCATCATGAGGCTTTTGACTATGTAGAATTTCTCTTTCAATGAAAGTTAACTGATCAAAAATCAAATTGAACTCATTCTACTTCCTCCATCTTGTTTTCTAAAAAAGAGGATCTTCCACTATCTTTTGTATGTTGGCAACTCCCAAGATTTCATTATCTCTTTAGTGACTCATTCCTAATATCTTCATCAGTTTGATTGATAGAGTGATCAAAAATACTTCATATGGTACTATCGTTTTCATTGTCAAGTCTATTTCTTTCAAACATGAATTATTTAGAATATGAAACAAATGAAGAATGAAGGAGATCAAGTCAAAATGGGTTAAAACGTTGGGAAAATTGTTTACAGAATGCATTTCAAGTAAAGTATATTACAAGAAAACATGTGTGCCCAAAATTTTTTTTTCTTTTTTTTTGCTTTTTATTTTTGTTCTTTTGTTCTTTCTCTTTTTTTTTCTTTTTTTTTCTTTTTTTTTCAAAATCCCTATAATGATATGATTTGCATCACAAATGTATTTTGAATTAGTTTAAAAACCATATTAAATTGACTTGGGATACTCTATTTTAGAAACTCCATCTTCCATAGCAACTTTTAGGTTCGAACTTTGAGTCCCCTTTATGATGCCTTATAAAAGGTGCAAGAAGTTTGGTTAAGACGTCTTGCAACTTAATGAAAATGAGAAGGAGAAAGACTGGTAGATTTTTTGGATGCAAATGTTGATTGTTTGAGGTTATGGAATAACTTGTAAGTTTAAGATTATGGAATGACTTGTAGGTTTGAGGTTATGGAATGACTTGTAGGTTTGAGGTTATGGAATGACTTGTAGGTTTGTCTCAAGTGGCATGAGATTATTAGCATTGAATTGGGAAGAAAAAATATGTGGTGGGTTGAGGTTAAGGGATAAGTGTTTAAAGGTTAGATTGGGTGGTTGGGTAGGGTGTGGTGAGGTATTGTTTGATACATTGACAACCATTAGCATGTTACAATGGTCCACTAGAATGCAAGGATTACAGTGTCATGTTTTTAATGGTCAAAATCTTGTGATTATGCAAGATTGAGGTGGACTCAGGTATATGTTGACATTGTAATCACTAGAGAAGTAATATCTCGAAGATTTTGACCATTAATTTTTTTAATCTTGCTTAACAACTTCTCATTGCATCATCCTATTTCATCCATGATCTATCTTTGAGAACTTTCTATAAGGAGGATAGAAGAAACATTTTTTTTTTTTTGCTTTCTTTTCTCTTTTCTCTTTCTTTTTTTTTATTTTTTTGTATTTTTTTTTTACAACAAATGAAATATTTATTCGTGTTTAAAGATTAGAAAGGTTCCTCATATTCTCAACTAAGGACCAATCGTCTCAGAAAGAAGATATGGTTGACACTTAATCCAAGGAAGCATTCGCTCCTCAATAGATAAGGTCTTATCAATAGCAATGCGGTATGTACCCTAACTTTTTCAAGATAATGTGTGATTGATAATCTATTGATGAGGAAAATTTATTTTTCAATAAATAGATACCCCACACCTTTAAACAAGGACCAATCATCTCAAGAAGGAAGTATGGTTAAGACCTATTTCAAGGGAGTATTCACTCCTCAATAGATAAGGTCTAAGTTTTAACACATTGCTAATATGACCATGAACCTTTCTTTTCTTCAAGAAATATTTTTTTAAGCCAATCAGATAAAAAAAAAATCAACTCATTATGCTTCTTATATGTCATTTGAGTCTGATTTTAAAAGGATGAATGCATGAATGTGTAAAAAAAAATAGTATTTTTATGCAACATGACTTAATGGTGTCAAACCTGGAGAAATGCATGGGATATATGTACAAATATGTAAAAAATGAAATATTATGCTCATATGTTTATGACTATTGTTAGACAATAATGGATATGTACAAAGAAAAAAAGGATGATGAAGTACACTTCATTCATAGTATGACTATGAAGTTATATCATTTTTTTTACAAATATATTTTTTTTTCAAAGCTAATGAGAAGAAAAATTCAAACTATTATGCTTATTATATGTCATTTGAATCTCACATAATTTAAGAAATGAATGAATGAGATACATGTTAAAAAATGCATGAACCCACACAAATATATTAATGCATGAAATGTATGTTGAAAGAAAAAAAAAATTGGCTAATGCATGTGTTATATGTAAAACAAAAATGTTTGCACTTATAAGAGCATATGGTTTTTTATTTTCCTTGTATAAGCATAATTAAAGCATAGAATTTATTTTATTTTATTTTATTTTACAAAGGTATGTACATGTTATTTTTATTTTATTTTTTTAACTGAAAAGTCAAGCTAATGCACATGATATATGTTAAAAAAATGCTTGTGACTTTTTGTTATGTAAAAGAATTATTTATTTATTTATTATTTAAAGATGTAGTTAATACGAAAAAAAAATATGGACCTATATGAACATTTTATTTTTTTTTTATTTTTTCAAAAGTTCAAGCTAATGCATGAGATATGTGTTAAAAAATGATTATACATATGATTTTATTATTTTTTTTATTTTTTTAAAAGCATAAACATGTTATTTTTATATTTTATTTATTTCAATGTAAAAAAATGCAGGGATCTATATGAACATTTTATTTCATTTTTTTATTTTCCTAAAAGTCCAGCTAAAGTATAAAAATAAAAAACAAAGAAGTAAATGTATTATGTAATTTTTTTATGTACAAATGTGATAAAAAATGCATAATCATATTATTTTTGTATTTTGTTTATTTAAATGTAAAAAAAGTACATGAATCTATATGAATTTTTTTTAAAAGTTCAACTAAAATAAAAACAAAAAAACTGAATATAATCAACATGTGATTTTTTTTATAAATGTGATCAAAATTTTTTTTAAATGTATGAACATATTATTTTTGTATTTTATTGATCTAAATATTCAAAAATGCATGAATCTATTTGAAAAAAAATTATTTTTCTAAAAGCCCAATTAAAACAAAAAAAAACTGAATGTATCTAACATATGATGAAAAAAAGGCATGAACATGTTATTTTTATTTTTTGTTTATCTAGATGTTAAAAAATGCATGAAATTAAATGTACCTAAACATGTATTTTTTTTATGTATAAATGTGAAGCAAAATGTATGAATATATTATTTTTGTTTTTGGTTTATCTAAATGTTCAAAAAAAATTATTTTTCTAAAAGCCTAACAAAAAAACTGAATGTGATTTTTTTGTATAAATGTGTAAGAAATTTTTTTTTTTAAAATGCATGAATATGTTCTTTTTGTATTTTGTTTTCAAAATGTACGGAAAAAATGCGTGAACCTACATGAATATTTTTTATTTTTCTAAAAGTCTAACTGAAACAAAAAACTGAATTTACCTAACATATGATTTTATTTATGTAAAAAATCTTTAAAAAATGTATGAACAGACTATTTTTTTATTTATGTACATGCCCGGAAAAAAAAATACATAATAATTTTTTTTTTATTTTCAAAAAGCCCAAGTGAAACAAAAAATTGAATGTATATAAAAATCTTTTAAAAATACAATTTTTGACATTTTAATTTTTTGTTTGTTTAATTAATGTATGAAAAAATGTGTGGACATATATGAGCATTTTATTATTGTTTTTTTAGGCCCAACTAATGCAAAAAAAAAAAACAATGATTGTGCTTATATGAAATTTTTTGAATTTTTTTTAAGACATGAATATGTTATTTTTTGGTTTATTCGTAATTCTAGTTAATGCATAAAAAAATGCATGGATGAGCATTTTATTATATTTTTTTTAGCCCGACTAATGTGTTTGAGTCTATATGGGTATTTTATTCTATTTTTATTTTTTTCTATTTTTATTTTTTTCTACAAGTCTCGCTAATACACAAGATATATGCAAAAAAAATGCTTAGACCTATGAGAACATTTTTTTTTATTTTTTATGATTAAAATTCATGTTTAAATTTTGAAAAATCTAGTATTATCTTTTGATGCAAAAAATGATGATAATGACGTGATTGATTATGCTCATGTTCTAATATGACCTATGATTAGACGTGAATATAGATGTACAAGAGAAAGAGAAAGAAATAGAGAAAGAAATATGCCCCCATGTGTCCTATTCCAGGTGAAAAAACTAAGGTAAGATATTGTTAAGATTCAAATCCTAAATTTGGAAGGCTGGTTAGTTTATCTATGTGCATAGTTTCATGGATAGATCTAGACAACTCACAAACTGTCATGGCCCTCTGATTGCCCTCATCGTATAGATAAGGACCCAGTTCCTATATTAGTCATAAGTAGGGAAATGCCCTCTCAATGTGACTAACTCATGATACCAGTAATAATTTGAGTGGTGACTTAACAATTACCAAGTGGACATAAAGTCCCTCAATAGCAACCGTCAAGACACCCGCTAATCCTAGGCTCGCACAGGCTCGGGTATAAAGCCCAAAAGGTGTGTGAGGTAAGTGCATGTGAATTGTGTGAAAGGAGATCATACAAACCTTTTAATCCTAAAACTACCCAAGCCCACCTGCAAGACAAACACGCAACCAAGAATATATAACAAAAAGTCTTCTATCCTATGGTTCACAACATGGAATATATACAAATACAATGAACATGAACAAAAATAAAATAAAATAAACAATATTTACATAAAAAAAAGAGTGAAATAAATAAAACAAAGTTAAAGAGAACCTGCACAGTTAATTAGATTAGGCTTAACTCTCGAAAATGTCCCCAGTGGAGTCGCCATCTGTCGTAACTGGAATCACGACGGGACGGCGAATAAGGAAATTTTAATTAAAAAACAGAGGAGTCGCCACCAAAATTTATTAAAGGAAATTTTGGAAAAACTTGAAATTTTGATCTTTGAAACCAGTTTGGATTCGGGAGTTGTTTACGCATAGGGAAGGTATTAGCACCCTATGACGTCCGTAAAAAACGGTTACCTTCTAATTAATTGTGCAAAATTATAATTAACTTTCAAAATATTTATTTCACTCCAAAGGAAAATTATTTTTAGTTATTTAAAGAGTTTTTTTTTGTATTTTTTGTCTCATGAAGTAAATGGAGAAAAATGATCCGGAAAGTTTATTTGGGCTTGACGGGTCCGGTTCCCGCTCCTACATATTCTCAGGTGCAGTGAGGAAATCAAAGCTACGTAGTTCTAAAAATCAATTTCAATGGATTTTATATTTATGAAAAAGATTATGATGTTTTTGGCTTTTTAGAAAAGTATTTTTGAAAGATTAGAGAAAATTAGTTTTGTGATTTTTATTTCTTGGAACTTTGAAAATATGAAAATTTGAATTTGAAAAAATTGATTATTTATTTTATTTTACTTATAATTTTTGAGAAGAGAAATATTTTTTTAAAATTTTTTTTAGAAGAAATAGTTTAAGAAGAAAGAAGTTTGCTCTTGCACAGAATTCAAGGTAGCAAATGACTACTCAATAAATTCTTATGTTCTAAGTAATATCAAAGGTGGATCGACCACTCAATTGACCCCACTTGACCATTGTGCAAACTTAAAATATATTTTTTAAAAAAAAATAACAAATCTAAACTAAAAACAATATTAAAAATAAAAATAAAGAAAATAAAATAATAAATATTAAAAAGAAAGAAAGGTTAGTTGCACTTAGCTGAAAAAAGGTTGAGAAAGGCTTACGCATTTTTGCGTACTCCCAAACTTAAACTATTCACGAAGGAATAAAATTTTATAAATGATGGGCTTACACTATAAAATGGGCTTACGCTTTAATGCGTACTCCCAGGCTTACGCTTTAATGCGTACTCCCAAACACGAGCTTTGCAGCTCAGGTGTTCCCCCTTTTTCATGGAAATGGCGTCTCCTTATATAGGAGAGCAGGAGACTCCTGAAGTCTGTCCTACCAGATGTGGGACTTGTAGCTCCTTATATAGTAGTACGAATGATCGGAAGAGTCTCACTCTTCCGATGTAGTACTACCAAAATGACTTTTAAAGTTTTAATTCTGTCCGATGTGGGACTTCTATTTTTCTATTTCTTTTTTATTTTGTTTTTATTTTTTTATTTTTTGTTTTTAATACTCGGACAAAATTGGGTATTCACAAAAACTATTTATATAAATAGTTACACCAAGTTCTCATCTCTCTAAGCTCATACTTTGTTGATGATTAATGGCTTCATCAACCATATATGGTGCAGATATTAGTCTTGTTAACTAACTTTTTCACATTTTATAATCGTTGACTAAGGTTTTCTCTTTATAGTTGGCCTTTATCTTTAAGATGCAATCCTATCCTTTCAATTTTAAGATGACTTGACACTCAAGGTTCAAACTAGACCGTTGGTAATGGAAAAAAAAATTGTTACTTTATGTTCAGATCCTTATCTCTAAAATATAGGGGTTTGTAATGCAATGCTCTATTTATATAGTTTCTTGATCAATACCATTCTTATTCACATAACCTTATATTTTCATATTCAAACTCATATCTACCAACAGTAGGTCAATTACTTGACGTTTAGTTTGAAAAAAATATTTTTTGTTTTTATTTTTATTTATAAAAATATTATATTGTTTTTATTTAATTTTTTATTTTTAAAATTTTGTATTGAAAAATTAAAATAAAAAATAATTATTTTTTTATTTTTACTATTTTTTGTATAAAATGTTAAAAATAAAAAATAAAAATAAAAAACGTTTTTTCAAATCAAACACTATCTTAGTTTTTCATTCTACTCGGTTGCCATTACCAACTTTAACAAAGACCTATTTTCTTTACATACCATCCTTCTAACTCGATTTTTAAGTCCTTCATTGGCATCTCAATTGACTATAAGATTTTGGCAACTCCAATTTTAATGTTAACACTAGTATAATTAAATTTCAAACATTTGTTTCGCACAACAAATGGAGATTGAACTCATTTTAAAATGTTACAAAATGAAAATTAAAATTCAAACAAATATCAAACTTTAGTTGCGACATTATTAAAGAATTTAAACAAATCAATCATGAGACAAAAATTACATCTGCATTGCCCTAGCAGTGAAGCAATATAATCGACAAACCAGAAGTTATTTTCAAAGGGATCGGTGAAATTGATCATATATATATGGTTCTTATAAACGAAAACAATAGTAACAAGGATCGTTATACAAATTATTCTAGATTACCGAAAGAAAAAATAACAGAAGAATTTTCCATTTTGTTCAGCTTCCAAGGAAAATTCAGTTGTACCATCTTCACCTTTAATTCAGTACCCTGCAACTAGATAAAGGTTAAGATAAACTATTGATTACTCGGATTGAGTAGTATGTTATTCATTGTGCAAAAAAGTTAACATAAAATAAAGTATGAAAAAATAGCAAATATTTAAAAGTCTTATATGAGTAAGAAAAGTAAATAAGAACCAAAGAGGACTTAAACCGGTTGCTATTATACAACCGGCAAGTCATCCTTGGCTCACATTTACTAATCTACTCTTTCATGCAAACCATCATCGAACAATCATATAGAAATGATCAACTTCCTCTTTAATTTATACATATTTTTTATTTCTCATATTTTGCTTCTACAGAACTTGTCTAGTTCACTTATTTATAGACATTGCTGAGCATGCATTGATATCATAGTTACTAGTGATGCATTGATTTGGTTATGCGGGTATAGAAAATACGAGATTGATTCTGTGTCATGTGCAAAAAGAGATAATTGAACGAATGATACACGTCAACACTCATCAGGAATTTGTTCAAAGTTACAAGAGTGAAGCGCGTTTGAACCGTGTTATCCTTATCAGCTGGTTACTAGCTAAGGCTATACGTACCGATTAAGACTACATAATTTAAATGATGTAGAAATTGAACAATACTTAGATACATATTGTAAGAATTTAATATAATTATAATTAATATTTCAGTTTATTTTTTTATTAAAATGATAAAAGTAATAGAGTTTGAATCTTAAACTTCATGTATCTTTTAATTGGATAAATAATAAGGAACGGAAAGGAGTTAATTATAGGTTAACAATATATATATAGTACTGTTAAAAAAATAACATAATTTTTTTTATCAAATTTAATTAGGGATATTTACAACTAATTATGACAGGTTTTCTTTATCCTTTATACGTTGGTTATTGTTCAATAAAATATGCGTTCGTCTCCCTCT
Source organism: Canavalia gladiata (assembly GCA_037954105.1). Taxonomy (NCBI): domain Eukaryota; kingdom Viridiplantae; phylum Streptophyta; class Magnoliopsida; order Fabales; family Fabaceae; genus Canavalia; species Canavalia gladiata. The sequence continues at coordinate 29,402,289 of CM075662.1, forward strand.
AATATAATTATGTTATTTAATGAAATGATCCAAAGTCAAATGAAAATAGGTATCCCACATATACACACACGATGAAAACGACAAAAGAAATTAATATAAGAAAATTGGACTTTATTTTTATTTTTATTTTTATTATTAATTAAATAAAAGAAATAGAGTTTAATTTTTCTTATATAATAATAATAATAGAAACAATAATAGGAGAAATAACAACAATTGTCAAAATGGATACTATCAATCCATTATCAGTGAAAAATGTTTTACGACAAATTAATACATGATAAAAAAAATTATCTTTTTTAATGTACTGCAAAATAATTTGATTTATTAAAATATGAAAATTTATAAATAATAGGATAATCTTAGTTAGTATTAATTTGATCTATAATAAAAATTAAATTGTTAGTTTAAAATTTAAAATTTTATATATTAATAAATAATATTTGGTAACTGATGGTATAAATATATCAAAATTTTGTATTAGCAATTATTTATTAGTATAAGATAGAATAAATAATTGTTTTTGTTTTTCGAAAGATTAGAGATTAGTTATATTAATTAGTCTTTAAAGATCGATGAAAATTTTATTTTAACTTTTGAAAGATAAATAAGTTGGTAATTTTGATTTCTAAAAGCTAAATAGTCCTCAATCATTTTAATTTCTAAAATATAAAAAATTGATTATTTTAATTATTATAAAAGAATTAAAATTATCAAATTTTAAACATGACCAATACTTGATCCTTCACAAACTAAAATAACTATTTATTCTATAAAATATCTTACATATACTATAAACTCAATATTTGTAGTATATAAGTTAATTTTCATTAGAAAAATCTATACTACTAAGTAAATATAACATTAAAATATTAATGAATGAATTTTTTAATAATGTTAGTAAATAGTTTTAATTAAAATGAATGTACATGAGAAAAGACAAGGTAACATCCAAATTATTTTTCATAGTTTTTTAGGATACATCAAACTAGTCTCAACTTTAAAAAATAATAAGAAAGTTTTCAAACTAATTTTTATTGATTATATTAATTTTTTCAGGCTATTTAGTTATTTTAAGAATTAATATGATTGATAAAAAAATTTTAAAATAATTTGATATGCCCTTAAAAACAACTAAGACTAATTTAAAAGTTTTCTGAAAAAGAAAAAAAAAACTGAGATTATGAATACCACTTCCCAAGCTTAATTGTTTGTGTCAGCCTTAGCATCTAAAAATCAAGGAGTTTGTACCATTTGTTTCCTTTCTTTACATCATATACGTATATCTGGAAAGATCGAAGGAGACATCTCTCTCATATCATGAAAAGTGGAAAGCCATTTATTTATGATAATTTGTGGAAGAATTGACATGGGAGATTAAAATTGGGTTGACCATGATCAAGGTTCGTATAAGGTACATAAGGAATATTTTCAGTACTGTCGTCGTCAAAAGATTATGATCCCCCGTAACAAAGGCCAATGCTAATGGAATACTTATTCCGCAGAACAATCAATAACGATAGATAAAGTTCAAAGCACAAATCACAAAATGTGTCCGATTTTTATTTTTATTCTTTTTAAAAGAAAAAAGATAAACGCTTTTATCTCTCAGCGGAATAGGAGAAGGGCTTTTAAACTCATGAAAGGTCATTCTTTAGAGAGAAGCAACCATTGGACTCAATTCAATATTTATCCTGTGTAAATGCATTAATATTATTATTATTTTACAAGTAAGAAATGGTCATGTAAATTATTTTAATTTAAATTATATCATTAGACTAATTTTAATAGATTGTGTAAGCGTATTATTTAGTAATTAAAAAAATAATTAAATATATAGTGATAAACAAATTAACGGTGATAAAAATTTAATCATAGGACAGTTCTTGACATACTTTACTGATAAATAAGTAGTTTAACTAAATCATTAGGATTATATAATGGTGAAGAATTAAAAATTACAGTAATTTAATATGAGAATTTATAGTTTAATTTTATCGCTTTTTATATTATAAAAAAATAAATAAATTAATTTTAATTTCAATAACATAAAAGATTGGAATTAATATGAATGAAACTTATTATTTTATTAAGTTAAGAAATAAAAATTTGAATGAAATTAAATAAAGATGTATTGAAATAAATTTTGGTGCTTCCTAAAAGAACAAGATACAGAATATAGCCGTATCATTATGCAAAGTTGGTGCGTTACAAAAGAACAAAAATTAATGTAACTTTTAACTTCATGCAAGTCAAATGTTAATTTTTATGAATTTAATTTTAGTATATATTGCTGTAAAAGTTTTTATATTGTCAGCCAAATAAAAATTATAACTGATATAATTTTGAAAATAATTATGAGAAAAGTTAATAATTTATAGTGATATAATAATTTATAATTAAATAAAAATGTAAATCATATTTATATTCTCAGTACATTTAAATCAAATTTTTTATTTTATATATTAATTTATATTTACTATATAACTTTTATAAATAATTAATAATTAAGATATTTTTTAATAAATTCGTTAATGTATATTAGATAAATTACTTCATTTATATTTTCAAGTAATAATACACACTTCAAAAAATAATTATTTACCAACAGTGTTACGATCTAGTAACCACCATTAGTATAGGTTTATTTTAACTAAAATTAAGATATTGATATAAGCATTAAAATTTATATTAATAGTGTGCTACATTATACTAACAAATAATTTTGTGAATACATAATATTAATAAACACTTTCACATCGAATATTTTTATAAAACAATATCTATTAGCTGACCTTAAAAAACTATACCGATAATTTTTTCATAAAGTGACATATATGATATTTTAAGTTTTATAATTCAAACTCAATTTTCTAAAAATTTATATTCTATCTAATATTATTTTTAAATTAATTTTTGTAATTTTCTATAATCTTAAATTTTATATTTAATACTTATTTTTAACATATTTTATAAATTGATTTAGTGATTTCAAATATTTAATAATTTTTATTTTCATTTGATATTATATTTGAATGAATTTAGTTTATTTTTAATGAATTCATAAAATATGTTTTTAAATTTTATATATTTATAAAAAAAATATGCATTACATGCATTTAAGTTTAATGAAAGACTATTCCACATTATTTGCAACATATATATGATTTTTTTATGCATATAAAGGTATCGTTCAATCAATAATTAAAAATTAATTTTTTTATATAAAAATTATTAACATAATTTTTATATATAAATATTTAAACTCCTATTAACATATTATCAATTATACCGAATTTTATTACTTCTATTTTCTGCGATATGTATGATAGTTGAATGTTTTCTTTTCTTTTTGCTAATCCACATTGTGTCTTGCAAGAATTCATGTAAAATGACATCTCTATTTACATCATTATGCAAATATATATATATATATATATATATATATATATATATATATATATTCTTTACAATAAATTGTTTTAAAAAATGTTTGAATAAAATGCTGCTACGAAATCATATCATCGAAATGTCTCTTTCGCTATCGTTATGCATTTTGTTCTCTCGAGATATATGGTGGTCCAGTGATTTATGATTGTGGTGCAAGAAATAACAAATTAAATAAGATTTCAATTGGGTTGACGAACCTCAACTTCGTACCTATATGCAGCATGCAGGAACAGTGTTTGTACTGTCATCATTATCTAAAGATTACGTGCCTTATGAAAGACAGTGCTAATGGAAATTTATTCCATAGAATATTGGAATTGGCAGTGGATAAAGTCTCATGCACAAATTGAAACAAATTCCTTATTTGAAGATATGCATATATCTGCACGAATTCGAATGTTTTTACAACTTATTTCTCAGAGTAAAACGATAATGGGACCTTAATTAGTATATTGGATCAGTATTTAAGTTGTTCAACAACATCTCAAAAATTAAAAACAAATAATAATTTAATTTAAAATCAAAAAATTAATTTTATATTATTGAATTAAATTAATATATATGCATTATAATAAAATTAATTTCTAATAAAAATTTTAAATAATTTTAAATTTTAATAGATTCATTTTAACGAATTTTTATTTATAAAAAATTATCTATAAAAATATATTTTAACAATAATTTAAATAATATATTTTTTAATTTTGTCAATTTAATACATTTTTTAAAATTATCAACTGTCATAAAATATCTATAAATTTTTTTTAGTAATATAGAATTAAACAATTTACATATTTTATTAAAATATATTTTTTAAGTAAAGATATGAAAATTAATTTGCAACACTAAAATAAACAATTTTTTAATATTTTTCTATATATATAATTAACTTGTTCATTTAAATTTAAATCATATAAATACTTAATATTACAAAAAAAAATAATTATTTATTAATAAACATAAATTTATCAAATGTTGAAATAATTTTTGATAGTATAAATTTTATCTAACAAAAATTGAATTATTAATATAAACTTAATTTATAAATAAATCATATATTATACTAATAGTTGATGTATAATAGCATATATTAATATTTTATATTAATAAAATTATTTATTAATATAAGATATCTTAGTGTTAGTATAAATTATAGAGTGTATACTAACAATTTAATATTTATTAGAAAAATATCTAAACTAATAAGAAATAGCCAACATTAAAGTGTTTGTAGTGTAATTTAGTCAAGGTAAAAAATGAAAACACAAAAGTAAAATAAATTAATTAATAATTAAAAAATAAAAATAATAAAAGTTTAAATTTATTTTTTAACTTTATATTTCCAAGTAAAATTATAGCAAATACAGAATTTTTTTTTGCAGATGCACAGTGATTTACATCTTTTTCGGCTATTTGGGATGTCACCATGTTCCTCTTTAGTTCCACCATATACTTTGCTTGTCCATGCTAACATTATCCCATTATCCAAATAACAAGTACTAGCTCTCTGAGAAATCACAACTCAGAGCAACTTAGCTACCCATAAGATCACTCATTCTTTCAAACCACAGGATAGGACCCCTCAATAATTATATAACATTTAAATAATAAAATTGAATTATCATATTTTGTTAATATTATAATTTTATTATTAATTTTTATTTTTAAAATTTTTATGTCTGTATTGTATATTATTTAAATTAAAAATGTTAGATATAATTTTTAAAAAATATAAACATAAGTGAATACAATTTAAAAAAATTAACAACAATAAAGTATGAATTTCTGTGGGTTTACACCTCAACCTCTCTTGACCTATCATTTTTCCATGTCTAGATCCACTTCATATATTATAGCTTCTTTTCAAAACATAAAAGGAAGATATCTCTCGTTAAAATGTAAGAAATGTTTAAAACTATAAAATATCAACCTATTTTACAATACACTAGCAAACTTCACCAAAGAATATCACATTAAAGTGAATCAATAAAAATGAAAACAAAATCCCTACACTTCTTTTTCATTCTTTCACATCTTATCTTTTACAATTTTTTTATTTTAACATAATAAAATAAAATTCTAACACATCTTATTTTTTATGATATAAGATATATTTAGTAAAAATAATATTTTTATTTTAAAATAATAATAAATTTATCTCGTGCAACTATATATGAATCATCAAAATTAAAATTTTTAAAGTTACATAAATATTTAAAAAACTTTGTGAATTTTTTAAAACTCATGATTACCTTTTAATGTCATTCTTGACAAAATTTAATGGTTGAAATTTATTTCTATCATTCTCGCATAATTTTCAACCATTAAATAAATTTTAATAAAATAAATTTTATCTATTAAATCTTATTATGTACCAAATAATTGGCCACAGGAAAGAATCTATAAAAAAATAATTTCCCACGAAGGAATTTCTACAAATCTAAATTTGATAATTTCCCACGAAGGAATTTCTACAAATCTAAATTTGCAAGAAAATCTGTAGGAAATGAAGAAATTCAAATTTCTTGTAGTGTGAGATGTTGTAGTTCCAATGGTTGTTATATCTAAGAAAACATAATGTTTCTAATTTTTTGTTATTTTAAAATAAATATAAATTTAACTTTGAAAAGAAATTATTTTAAATAAAATATCTTGTTAATCCTGTATTTAAAAAAATTATCTGTAATTCCTTCGTAATCTTATTTTTTATATCAAATTAATCTTATTTTTTATATCAAATTAATCTTCGTTTTAACTTAACTAACTAACCTTAGAATACCTTTTAAATAATTACGCGACTCTGAATTTTAAATCAAACTATCAATCCAAATTTAAATTTTCATAATTTAGTTTTTTATGATAAATAAATTTGTGATTTATCCATTAAATTTTATTTTATTAACTTTTTTTATTTCAAAGGTTAAACAAAAAAATGAAAATTATTTTAAATTTAAAAAATCAATTTGAGATAAACATTTTTTTAAACAAATAAAATAAGATGTTAATAATTTTTCTATGTGTAATTAACTTTTAAATTTAAAAAAATTTTAATTGTATTTTTAATATTTATTTTTTAAAAATATTTTTAGAAACTATTTTTTAAAAATAAATGAATAAATAGATAAATTGATACAACATGAATAACAAATCATAAAGTTAAAACAGGTTAAACTTTTTAACTTTTTAAACCAAAAATTATATCTTTTTTTAAAATAATTTTCAAAAATTACAATCATCAAATAAATATCAAATTTTCTAAATAAAGGTTTTTTTCTAACTTTTTTCTCAGTAATTGAACTTTTGTAGTAGCTACTTTCTTAACTAGTTTTTTTTTTTTTTCGTTCACTCTCCACCATGAATTTGATCACAACACTAATATACTCTTTAGCATGTGCATGAAGGATGTCTACATGTATCTCAATGCAGTCAGTACTCCAAACATCTAAGCTAGTGCAAGAGAACCCTTTCTTTCTTCGAATGTGCTTTGCTATAGGGTTTTAGAGGAACTTCTGTCAAAAGAGGAAGAACAATAACTTCAACCGAAGTATTTAGAAGAAAGACCCATATGAGGCTTCAGAGGAGAATGCGTCATATAAGGATTGTTTGATGGGGACAATATAAGGTGGTGGTGAAGCTATACTAAAGAAGTAGGTAGGACTATATTTGGTTGCAATAGAATGTAGTGGAAAGAAATTTGGAGTAAAATTAAGTGGGAATGAAGAATCTCAATTTGCTTGGTGGACATGAATTAATTTAGTGTAAGAAGTGAATTTATTTCGTTTGTGGATCAACACAAAACATTTCTATCCGTTGGAGAGGTCAAATTCAGCATAAAAAAGCAGCAGTTTTGAAACAAAATTAAATGGATGTCATTGCCCTTGTCCACTTGTGAGCCTTTATATATATATAAATATATATATATATATATATAAATATATATATATATATATAAATATATATATATATAAAAATATATATATATATATATAAATATATATATATATATAAATATATATATACACGAGGATATTATAGTTTTTGCAATAACTTTTTATTTCCTTCAATTTATTTTTTATTATTCCAAATAGATAGAAAGAAGTTTATAAAATTTTCTTTTCTATTTTTTATTTATTCAAATATATATATATAATAATAATTTATTTTCCTTTTTATTTTATTTTTCTACTCTATTTTTATCAAAATCCAAAAGATAGAAATTTATTATTGATTGTGTGGGACACATTCATCCTCTAAAATTTAATGGAAAATATTTTTTTTAATAAAAATTTAAGACCTATTATAAGTAATTATGATGTTAAGAATAACATCACATATGTAATAATTTTTTTATAAAAGTTAGGAAGATGGACCAAAGTTCCTACAATCTACAATTAGGATCAAAATGTTTTCTACGGTAGAGTAAATCATAAGTATGGTCTTTAAAATTATAAGCTTTTCTTACTTGAGTGTTTAATTTTATAAAAGTTTTACTTTAATTTCTAACTTTAAATTTTAACTCACTTGGTTTCTTTATAAATAACATGGAAGTAAAAAATAAATAAAAATAACTAAAATTAATAACAATTTATAAATTTATGATTTAAAATAAATATTTTTAAAATAACACAAGAATTTCATAAGAAAGCATGTTAAATTGTTTGGTAGAGATTTTTTTAATATATTTTTTAAAATAAGTTCTAAAAAAGATTGAAGTTGAATTTCTTCTTCTTGAGCATGTTTCAAAAAGTTAGCATCTTTAAAAAGATTTTATAAAAATATTTTTATAACATAGATATCACAGTCAATCTAATTAATTAAAAATAAAAGATGAAAGATAAAAAAAAGTTGAAACACTATAAAATATACTAATTTACTTTTACAATTCAAAATTTATGTTCATTCCCATTTAAATTTAACAAGAATTTTATTAAGAGAAAATATATTTGAACAACAATAGAAATGTATTCAAATATTCTTTTATGAAAGAAATATATACAGAGTCTATGTGTACTTAAAAATTTAAATATTTTTGAACAAATATTTTTAATTTAAAATAAAAAATATAAAAAAATTACTAACAAAAAGTAGAATAAAGATAATAAAAAAAACTTTGTTTATAAAATAATAGATGTTTAAAAAGTTCAATGTATATATAAAAAGAATAAAAAATAAAAATACTTATAAGTTTTGTTTTCATGTAAATCAATGTAAAGTTTTTATTATTTTATTTTTTAGTGATTTATTTTTATGTAAAAATATAAACAATGTAAGATGGATTAAGTTTCCAATAACTTCTATCTTCCATTAATACATGACCTCATTTGCAAAGTCAAGTTCTTCTTTTGGGTTATTTTCGTATTGTATCTGCAATTGTTCTTTAATGTTGTATTTTTATCAATTTTTTATCTGTGTAAGCATGTGTACCAACAGTTCTAAGAGTCCCTTTTTGTATGATGATGTTTCAGTGTAAGAAAATTGATTGGTTGTACATTTACTTTTCATTTTGGTTTACTTACTTCAATGAAAAGAGTGCTACAGTCAAGATTGTGCATACTTCAAATATTAAGTTTTTGATATGTTTTTCTTTAAATAGATTTGGAGTCTTTAGATGTCAAATGTTTAAAATGTTCTTTAGAATAATTTCTTCAAACAAACTTTTTAGATGCTTGTTTATTAGTCTTGATCATGTTAAATCCTACAAGTCGAACAAGAAAAAAATTATATGCAAACTCTATGCATAGTTAAATTTAGTATCACTGTTAAAAATTTTAGAACATAAAACCGCATACGTTCAAGATTTTAACAATTTTTTTAATATCAAAGATTAAACTGAATAATGTTTATAATTTTAAAAATTAAAAAATTATTTAGTCGATAAAATAAGAATGACTATACCATAGAATTTAGTTTTAAATAACATACTAACTATTTTTCGATCATAATGTTTTATAAAGGATACAATTAATTCAACTGTATACATTCTTATTATAAAGATAAAAATAGTATTTTCGTTTATAATTAAAATGGAATAATTTTGTTATTTTTTTAGTAAGTTATTTTAAGATATATGTGTTAAAGTTAAAATAATTGGTACTTATTAATTTTGGTGATATTATAAAATTATTAAGATTTAATAAAATATTTTATGCACTAACGAATTTAAATATTATATTTTTTAATAAAGTTTTAATAAAATGTTACATGATCTTCGAAGATCTAGAATAAAGCATTTTTTATGTAAATATTTTATCATAAAAGAATAAGAATCAAAATTATTTTTTTAGAATATTTTTTTAAAAATAATCTAATAGTCCAAAATGATATTAAAGATAAAAAAAATTTAATATTTCTAAAGATTTTGTTAAGACAAAAGAGGAAATACCTTCTTATAATGTAAAAAGAATAAAGAATTAGTATAAAAGATCTGGTTAAAGATGTTTGAGGATACAAAGCATACCTTAATGATCTCAAACATTAAATAAAATGATGTCCAAGTTTATTTTAAGATACAATGGTTAAGGAGTAACATGAAAATATAATAAAAGATTTAATTTAGTAAAAAGAAAAACATGAACTAGCATTCATAACTCTTAACTATTGTTTTATTATTATTCCTTTACCATTTATCTTTTGATATTATGTAACTTTTCTTTTATGTATACTCTTAACTATTGTTTTAATTCAAAAAATTTAATACCAAAATTCACCTTTCAAATTTATTTTTAGTATTTAAAATTAAATAATATTATTTATAAAATTCAAACAAACATTACATATATTTTAAAGTTCAATAAAAATTACATAAACATAGATAAAAAAAAATTTAAAATAAAAGCATAGTTTCAATTCACAAATTACAATTACTCTAATCCTAAGATTTTAGTATCTAAAAAAAATTCTAACCTCAATCTATTTAGTTTACTTTAAATTATTTTAAAAAGCAGAATTTTTAAATATATTAATTAAAAATATATGCACATTTTTCTAATATTACCTTTTCTCTAAAAAGTTTTCTTTGTATTTAATTTTAGAAACTAATTAAGTAAAAAAAAACTTGTATTATTTACACCTGTATGCTTTCAAAAATTGTATTTTTTAAAACTATTCTATTAAAAATTATTATTTTCATCTTCCTTATCTCTTACTCTCTAAAAACCCTATATCTCAACCCATGATAAGAAATTTACAAGCATAAAAGAGAAGTATTGCAAAAAAAAATAAAATATTATTATTATAGGACATTACATTAGTTCTCATAATCTCATATGCCAATGCATCAATATCATACCTAAACTAAATTGTGCTAGTTAATACAAGATTGTTTATTTTATTGATGTCTCTACTTAAATATAATCTTAGAATTCTAAATCATTATAAGGAAAATGGATATTGAAGTTTTTGGGACCATGAATGGAAAGCTAGTAACCTTCAATAATCTAGGACTCAATGGAGCTATTAAGGAAAAAAGGTTACTATTTTCATTATTGATCTTATAAAGGCTACCAATACAATTCTTGGTGTAGAAAGAGTTTAGTTGCTAACATGTTGGTAAAAAAACATAGAAAGAAGCTAAAGAACATGTCCCTTCCACCATAATGAAACCTTAAATAGATGAATTTAAAGGTAATTCTTTAACTCTTCATGGATGAATTCATGTTATAAAATGAAAGTCAACCTTCTACCTTATGTAAATGTTGAAGATGTTGTAGATGTTAAGAAGCTCTATAAGATCTTAATGGAAGAAAAAATTGTTTTAAAGAGACAATTCAAATGAAGGGCAGACACTAGAAAAGTCTGTTAATGGGCTGGTTACTAGATCTTAACACTACATCCTTATTACCTCAAATAATCTATTGCTAAACTTGCCTACTTACAATTCAAACAAAAATAAAATTATGTATATCAAGTTATATCCTACTTCTTTTAACCTTATTCTTTAACCTAAGTTTATTTTTAATGCTAAGAGGAAGAATTTGATAGGCAAAAAAGATAAAGATGAAGTTGATGTCAAACATTACCTACAAGTTCATATGGCTTGGATGCTAAAAGCTCCAGCAACTCCAATCACTTTTCAGAAGCTAAAGTTGAAGTTCCAATCATCTTAAGCAATAATTATTGTTTTATCACTCCATCTCCTTTTTATCTTTTTCATGATTAGTCCATCATTTAAAAATTGAAACATTTTTATCATTATCATTTTACTTTCTAAAAAAATTCTTTTTAAGGTGTATTTTCTTCTAGGTGCTTATCATTTCATCCTCTCAAAAGGTTCAACCTCCTCTTGTTTTAATTAATCATCATTCCCCAAAACCATCTAGCCTTACTATGGAAGATACATCAGGAGCTCATATTTCTCTAGAGGCCAAGGTATACTTGCAAGTTGCTGAAATCACTCGTTTAACTTTTAAGGTTGATAGTTTGAAGACATTCTCTTATACTTCGTGAATCTTATTAGAAGGATCAAGAACTTAGTTTTTTGTTGATAAAATTTAAAGATGGTGTTTTTATTTTATATAAGTTGTTTCCTACTTTTGATGTTGTGAAAAAAAAAATACATTGTCTTGATTTCCTATATTAATGATATATTTTCTATGATACTTATTTATATATATTCTATTTATGCTACAAATGCTTTTAATTTATTTATTTATTTTATATATTATACTATATCTTTTACTAGAAAAAAACTTACAAAATCATAACGGTTTATTATAAGATGGTTGGCATATCAAAATTTTGATGATATTAAAAAATATTAAGATTTAATAGTATCTTATATGTTAACAAATTTAAATATATTTTCTTATATTCTAAGAAAATTTAGAATCAAGCATAGAAATATCTTATCATTGAAAAGTGATCAAAATTACATTTTAAAATATCTTCTAAAATCTAAGTTCTTGTTAAAAGAAAAAAAAAATCTCTTAATATAAAGCAAAAGACCAAATAGCTGGTACAAAAGAATTAATTAAAATTCCTCTCACGTACAAACATATACTAACAATCTTAAATTTTAAATGTAATGATATACAAATTTAATTCAAAACATAATGATCTGAAAGTATAAATAAAAAATTTAATATGTCGCAACCGTAATTTCGACGAGACGACGAACTCGCTAAAATTTGAAAATAATTTGATTGATTTGATTGTGGAGTCGCCACCAAATTTTTGTTTAAGGGAAAAAGATTTGGAAAAACCCAGACTCAAGGATGAGATTCGAAGTTCGGGAGTCGGTTACGAGTAGGGAAGGTGTTAGGCACCCCACTCGCCTGTTCCAAGGAACAGTACCCTTAAACTGAGTGTGTGATTATTTGAAAATAGTTTGATCCCTTAATTAATTTGAAAATAAATAGGTTGATGGAGGTTAGCCTGACAGGACTTGATCCTGCTCCTACGTATTCCCCGGTGCAATGGGAAGTTCAAGGCTTACGTAGTTCTGGTTTTAAGAGACTTGATCTTTTGAAGAAGTAGAGGGGTGATTTGAGGATAGGATTGATTTTTGAATAGACTAAAATTGTGTACTTGCATAACCCAAACCGTCGTAGGCCGTGAGTGAGTTTGTACGAATTATAACGCGGAATAGCAGAGAAGGCTGCCTGTTCGTATTAGAATCCGTTGTACGAATCTTAGAGATTTAAAATAGATATTTGAAATAGACGTTTTCTAACAGAGTTAGTAAATAGAGATTTTCTAAACTTTATGATTGCAAAATCCAAATCGTCGTAAGCCGTATTTGGACTCTACACGAATTGAAACACAGAACAACAAAGAAGGTTGTCTGTTCGTGTTAAAATCCGCTTGCACACATTTTAAAACAGATATTTTGAAATACATTTTTTAGTGGAGTTAGTAAACAATGATTTTCTAAAATTGCGTGCTTGCAAAATTCAAATCGTCGTAAGCTGCATTTGAATCCGCACGAATTAAAACACAGAACAACAGAGAAGGCTGCCTGTTTGTGTTAAAATCCGCTTGCACACATTTTAGAAAATTAAAACAGATATTTTGAAATAGACATTTTTTTTAGTAGAGTTAGTGAACAATGATTTCCTAAAATTGCGTGCTTGCAAAATTCAAATCGTCGTAAGCCGCATTTGAATCCGCACGAATTAAAACACAGAACAGCAGGGAAGGCTGCCTGTTCGTGTTAAAATCTGATTGTACACATTTTAGAAAATTAAAACAGATGTTTTTACAGAGTTGGTGAAGATAATGTTTCAAACAAACGATTGGATTTAATTTAATAGTTACAGAACCAAAATTGGGCTTGACCCAAATTAAAAGAAAATGGAAGAAAATAATTGAGTTTAAGTGAAAAGAGGGGCTTGGGCTGGACCCATGTCAAAATTGAATTTGATTTCAAGAAAAGGAAAAAGATCGGGCTTGACCCAAAGAATTGATTAAAGAAAAGAATTAGGCTTGACCCAAATTAAGCAAAATCCAACTTGAAAAAAATGATTTAGAATTAAAGAAAAAGAAGTGAGCTTGACCCAAGTGAAGGAAAATTGGATCGAGATTAAAATAATTGGGCTTGAATTAGACTTGATTTAACATAAAATTGACTTGATTTGAAGTTAAGGAAAGGAATTGCGAACATGCTTCAGTAATCAAGTGATAGAAATTTCATTTCAAATCCAAATTAGATAAATAATATCATTATGGAAACTAGAGAGAAAGACAAAGAAAACACAACAAAAATCATAAAAATCGGAGATCATTTGATTGATTAAAAACAAAAACGAAAAACAGAGATGAAAATCAACCTCAAGAACACACAAGTTTTTGGCGCCAAAATTTGAATTCAAATATCAGAATTTTTAGAAAATATTTTTGGTAGATCTGAAAAATAAAAACCAATCAATTGAAATATATGGATTATAGGAATCAAACAAAACAAGTTTTACATCAATCCAATGAGAAATGAGCAAGATATGCACAAATCAAACAAGCTAGGTTAATTCGCGCACCGGGATGAACATGCTTCGGTAATCAAGTGATAAAAATTTCATTTCAGATCCAAATTGGACAAATAATATCATTCCAGAAACTAGAGATAAATACAAAGAAAACGAAAAAAAATTCTCCAAAATCGGAGATCATTTGACCGATTAAAAATTAAAACTAATACAGACAAGAAAATGAATCTCAAGAACACACAAGTTTTTGGCGCCAAAATTTGAATTCGAATCTCAGAACTTTTAGAAAATATTTTTGGTAGATCTGAAAAATCAAAACAAATAAATTGAAAGATATGGATCATAAGAATCAAACAAAACAAGTTTTACATCAATCCAATCAGAAATGAGCAAGATATGCACAAATCAAACAAGCTAGGTCAATTCGCGCACCAGGATGAACATGCTTCGGTAATCAAGTGATAAAAATTTCATTTCAGATCCAAATTGGACAAATAATATCATTCTAGAAACTAGAGAGAAAGACGAAGAAAACGCAACAAAAATCACCAAAATCGGAGATCATTTGACCGATTAAAAATTAAAACGAAAACAGACACGAGAATGAACTCGGAAATCCGAGAAGAAGCAAGAAACTTAAGAGGGATAAAATTCGGACCTAAACTCCATTGGGAGGTGATGAAGAGCTGACTCTATGGAGGCCAAGGGCTGATATGAAGGCCAGAGAGTATCCTAGGTCCTCCCCTCAAAGGTTCTAAAAAAATCCCCTTCTAAGACTCCAAGTTCTCCTCCTCCCAAGAATTTCCAAAAATGAGAAAAAGAGCCCTTTTCTTTTCTTGTTTGTAGGTATATATAGACACATCCCTTCTTGGCAAGGGTGAAGCTCTTTCAAAAGAGCCAAAAGTCAGCCTCCTCTCTCTTAGAAAGGGCCAAGTCCTTTCAAAGGGCCAAAAGCCACCCCTTTCTAGGAGCCAAAAGCCAACCTCTTTGATTTCAAAATTTTTGTTCCCTATTTTTATTTTTCAGCTTTTTCTTTTTTTCAATTTTCATTTTTTTTTACCTTTTTCGTTTTTTATTTTTATTTTTTTTCTATTTATTTATCATTTTTACTTATTCTTTAATTTCCCTTTTATTTTTATTATTTTTTTTATTTTTTATTTTTTTCTTTCTGTTTTGTGTATTTTCTGCTTTCTGTTTTTTCTGTTTTCTGTTTTACATCTTTTCAAATTTTTAATTAACTTAACTTTTGGTTAATTTTAATGATTGGGGGCCTCAGACATAATTGAGTGTTTACAGTTTGCCCTTCTTTACTCATTTTCCTATCAGATAATGTGAGAAATGATTCTCTGAATTATCGTAATAGGAAATGAGTAAAGATGTGAACACATTATGTCCGAGGCAGGCCTTGAAGAAGTCTGACAAACAGAAGGAGCCTTGAACTTGAAATTGAACCTCATGGATGCCTGGAGAAGGATGATTGAATGACCTTATCGACTTCATGTATCGATAGGGTTTAAATATGCGAGGCTTAGCTGTATAACCTAACTAAGCTAAGTGGAATGAATGAATGCCTGTTATGACTGGCGTGGAATTCAATGGGATGGCTTGTTAGGACAAGCAAAATGAAATGAAAATGACCTGTTAAAACAGGAAAAGCAGAAGAGAAATTGTCTGTTACGACGGGCTCAGTAGAGTGAAAACAACCTGTTTTAAGACAGGAAAGCATGCAAGAACTAAAATGTAAGATATGTACAAGGTGGCCTGACAGCATAGGCCGATGTATCTATCTAAGTTGGAGGCTTGACATCATAGGCCCAGCTGTGGAAAAACGAACTTGGTGAGGCCTGACATCGTAGGCCCAAAAGCAGAAAAGTAAACCTGAGGAGGCCTGACAACATAGGCCAAGGATGTAGAAAAGTAAACTTGATGAGGCCTGACAACATAGGCCAAGGTGCAGAAAAGCAAACTTGAGGAGGGCCTAAATAGGCCAGGATGCAGAAAAGTAAACGTGCTGGGGCCTAAATAGGCCAGGATGCAGAAAGTAAATGTGCTTGGGCCTGAATAGGCCACGGTGCAGAAAAGTAAACGTGCTAGGGGCTGAATAGGCCGGGATGCAGAAAAGTAAACGTGTTGGGGCCTAAATAGGCCAGGATGCAGAAAGTAAATGTGTTTGGGCCTGAGTAAGCCACGGTGCGAAAAAGTAAAAGTGCTAGGGCCTGAATAGGTCAGGATGCAGAAAAGTAAACGTGCTGGGGCCTAAATAGGCCAGGATGCAGAAAAATAAACGTGTTGGGGCCTAAATAGGCCAGGATGTAGAAAGTAAATGCGCTTGGGCCTGAATAGGCCACTGTGCCAAAAAGTAAATGTGCTAGGGCCTGAATAGGCCGGGATGCAGAAAAGTAAACGTGCTGGGGCCTGAATAGGCCAGGGTGCAGAAAAATAAACGTGCAGGGGGCCTGAATAGGCCAGGGGGCAGAAAAGTAAACTTGAAGAGGGCCTGAATAGGCCAGGATGTAGAAAAGTAAACGTGTTGGGGCCTAAATAGGCCAGGATGCAGAAAGTAAATGTGCTTGGGCCTGAATAGGCCACGGTGCGAAAAAGTAAAAGTGCTAGGGCCTGAATAGGCCGAGATGCAGAAAAGTAAACATGTTGGGGCCTAAATAGGCCAGGATGCAGAAAGTAAATGCGCTTGGGCCTGAATAGGCCACTCTGCAGAAAAGTAAACGTGCTGGGGCCTGAATAGGTTAGGGTGCAGAAAAATAAACGTGCAGGGGCCTGAATAGGTCAGGATGCAGAAAAGTAAACGTGTAGTAGCCTAAATAGGCCAAGATGCAGAAAGTAAATATGAGGGCATCCCGTTGTTGACGGGAAGGAATGTAGAAAGGGGGTCCCGCCGTTGCCGGGAAAAATGCAGGAAAATTAAACATGCTTGATATCCCGTTGTTGCCGGGAAAATGCAAGAAATTAAACATGCTTGGTATCCCGCTGTTGCCGGAAAAATGCAAATGAGGTCCTGCTGTTGCCGGAAAAGACGCAAGAAATTAAACATGCTTGATGTCCTGTTGTTGACAGGAAAATAGACATGAGGTCCCGCTGTTGCCGGGAAGATGCAAATGATGACATCCTGCTGTTGCCAGGATAAATGCAAACCTGCTTGACAGGTGACAGAAAAATAGACATGCTTGAGGTCCTGTTGTGGACAGGAAAATAGACATGAGGTCCTGCTGTTGCCGGGAAGATGCAAATGATGACATCCTGCTGTTGCCAGGATAAATGCAAACTTGCTTGACAGGTGACAGGAAAATAGACATGCTTGAGGTCCTGTTGTTGACAGGAAAATAGACATGGGTCCTGTTGTTGCCGGGAAGATGCAAATGATGACATCCTGCTGTTGCCAGGATAAATGCAAACCTGCTTGACAGGTGACAGAAAAATGGACATGCTTGAAGTCCTATTGTTGACAGGAGAATGCAAATGAAGTCCCGCTGTTGCCGGGAAGATGCAAATGATGACATCCTGCTGTTGCCAGGATAAATGAAAACCTGCTTGACAGGTGACAGGAAAATAGACATGCTTGAAGTCCTGTTGTTGACAGGAGAATGCAAATGAAGTCCCGCTGTTGCCGGGAAGATACAAATGATGACATCCTGCTGTTGTCAGGATAAATGCAAACATGCTTGACAGGTGACAGAAAAATAGACATGCTTGAAGTCCTGTTGTTGACAGGAGAATGCAAATGATGTCCCGCTATTGCCGGGAAGATGCAAATGATGACATCCTGCTGTTGCCAGGATAAATGCAAACCTGCTTGAGAGGTGACAGAAGATTAAATATGCTTGAAATCCTGTTGTTGACAGGAGGATGCAAGCCTGCTTGACAGCCAAAGGAAATGAAAGATGAAAGAGGCCTGTTAAGACAGGCAACAAAGAAAGGATCCTGTTGTTGAAAGGAAAGATGCAAGCCTGGTAGAGAGGCAAAGGGGAATGAAAGAAGCCTGTTAAGATAGGTAAAATGAATGACGAAAACTATCTTGCTAAGACAGGATGAATGTAGATGGACTCTTGATAAAAAAAATAAGCCTGCTAGACAGGCAAAAGGAAAGATAAAAGCCTGTTAAGACAGGAAAAAACAAAAAGATCCTGTTGTTGACAGGAAAGATGCGAGCCTGCTAGACAGGCAAAGGAAAAGTAAAGTGATCTATACTAACTTGAAAGAATGGCCTGTTGGGGTAGGCAAAGCATGAATGACCTGTTAATAGAGGCAAAGGAAAAAAGACAAGAATCTATTAGGATAGGTATCGAAGGAAAGCTCTGTTGTTGACAGGACAGAAATGAGCCTGTTAAGACAGGCGGGAATCATGCGGAGGTCCTGTTGTTGACAGGGTGGAATGAAGATAGATACTTGATAATTATTTTCTTGAAAATACTTGAGCAACCATTTTGCCCCAGTTTAGAGGATTCTTGATAATTGATGGATGTCTTGATTTGAAGGGATTTTAGGCAAGTGTTTGCCCCAGTTTAAGCCTCGATGAGATTGAAGATGAGCTTGACTTGAGTTTTTCTGGGAAACTTTGCACTATTGAACTTGATTGGAGTTGAGGAAGTGAGGATTGCCTCAACTTGGATTTTCTTGGGCAAATGTTTGCCGCAGTTTGAACTTGACTGAAAATTTAAGGATGACCTCAGTTTGAAATTTGGTGGGCTAGTGTTTGCCCTTGTTTGAACTTGATTCAAAATTTTTCGACTGTCTCGATTTGAATTATCTGGGCGAATGTCTCCCTCTGTTATGAAATTTTTGGAATTGAGGATCGCCTCAACTTGAATTTCTAGGCAAAAGCTTGCCCCAGCTTTGTTCTTGAGTTCAAATCTTTCTTGGAAAAATGTTTGCCCCAGTTTGGACTTGATCCAGAATCTGAGGATGACCTCAAATTGAACTTTTTTGTGGGCAAACGTTTGCCCTAGTTTGGACTTGATTCAGTTTTAATTATGACTGATTTGGGCAATTTTACCTAGGTCTTAATTACTTTTGAAAATGGGTCGTGCGATGCTTGAATAAAAAGATGCTTATGTGCTGTTTGAATGAGTGAAAAGAATGTGGTGTTAATGATGCTTGAATAAATGCAGAAATGATGTGGGGTTCTTATTTTGATGCTTGAAATAATTATTTGATTAGACATATGCTATTGAATGCAAACCATGAAATGGTGTAAAATTTTTGTTTCTCTTGATTTTTTGTTTTTTCTGACGCCTCCTTCCTCGACAACCCCATAGTTGGTGTGAAAGGGATCAAGAATCAAGGCGAGCTGGATCGACTCAATCTTTTGGCTTATTGGTCAATTTTGAAATCTTCTTTCCGGGATTTTTGAAACCCAGCGGTGGTCAGTATTATTGAGTAAGACACACTCCTTCTTTGGTGGCATCCTGGTTGGTAAGAAGATGAATCCTTGGGAAACAATCCTGTCGCGTTGCAACGGTCGAGGATTTATCCGACTTGTCATGACTTTTCAAAATTAATCCCTTTTTAATTCTTTTTACATTTTTCATGTTTCCTTGTGGCACGTGCATTTTGAGGTGTGCAAAATGATGCTGGATGGTCAGAAGAAGGAGATAGAGAATTTTGAGGTTGTATGTTTTAAGGTGGTGTACTTGAAAGAAAAATGATGATGAAAGGGGTGGGTTCGATTGCCCAAATGGCACCTTTTGATGAAAAATTCCAATGCTACTTTTCATAATCTTGATTGTCAAATTAGCCAAACTTTTGAGAAATGGCAAAATTTTGCCCCAATTTTAAGAAGATATAAGGTGCAGAATATCATGTTATCTTGGAATTCCTAGTTTGACCTTAATTTTTGCCTGGGTTGTTCTTTTGAGTTTTCAAGCCAGCAGGTATTTTGTATTGCCCTAACTTTTGCTAGGTTACCCTTACGGGTTTTCGACCTAGCGGGCTCTTGATTGTGCCCTAACTTTTGCCTAGGTCGTTCTTGAGGATTATCGACCTAGCGGGCTTTTTAACTCAATTGTGCCCTAACTTTTGCCTAGGCCGTTTTTTAGGGTTGTCGAACTAGCGGGCTTCTGCTTGATTGTGCCCTAGCTTTTGCCTAGGCCGTCCTTTGAGGGTTTTCGCCCTAGCGGGCCTTCTGCTTGATTGTGCCCTAACTTTTGCCTAGGTCTTGTTTGATGGTTGACCTAGCGGGCTTCTGTTTGATTATGCCCTAACTCTTGCCTAGGTCGTCTTTTATTGTTGACCTAGCGAGCTTCCGTTCGATTGTGCCCTAACTTTTGCCTAGGCCGCCCTTTGAGGGTTTTCGACCTAGCGGGCTTCTGTTTAATTGTGCCCTAACTTTTTCCTAGGCCTTCCTTTGAGGGTTTTCGACCTAGCAGGCTCTTGATTTTGGTTGTGCCCTAACTTTTTCCTGGGTCATTTTTTATTGTTGACCTAGCGAGCTTTTATATGATCCTGATTTTTGCCTGAATTGCTTTTGGAACCCAGCAAGACCTTTTCTGATCATGAATTTGTTGATCATTATTTTGGACTTTAACCCTACTTTTGCCTGGATTATTTTTGGCTTTTAACCCAGCGGGCTTCTCTTCTTCTTGAATTTTATGTTTTGACCTTGATTTTTCCTGGATTATTTAAGGCTTCCAATTCAGCGAATCTTTTCTTGGATCCCTAATTTTGCCTGGATTTAAACTTGGTTCCAGCGGGATATTTTTACTTTGAGTGGCGATGTAGAATCCCTAGTTGTTTATTCTGCTTCCTCATTGGGTTTTTCTCTTTTAGCTTGATTAATTCGACGTTCAAGATTACTTATTACAGCACTGGCATCCACACCAATTGGTATTTATTGTTTTGGTGTAGGAATAAGAAATAGGTTGAGTGATGAAAAGGATGATAAATTTTAGAAGTAAAGTCAAAATGTAAAGCACGTGCTCAAGAAACATGAAAATGTAACTTTTGTATTATTCATTGAGATTTGTTTACAAAAGATTGATTTTGAAAAGTACGACAATTTTGGATGAGTATACTCGATAGCTTGATTTGTACAATACAACTTGTCGTGTTTCTCCCATCTTTTCAGTTGGTCGATGGGCTCTCGTGATTTGGCAACGGATTGTTTTCTGTATTAGGAGCAAGCCTCCTGAAATCCAGCCATTTCGCATTGATTAGGCTTTGTACCTTTCGTTTCAAAGCTAGGCAATCCTCTGTAGAATGGCCGATGAACCCTGCATGGTAATCGCATCTGGCGTTAGCATCGTACCATTTAGGATATGGTGGCTCTTGAGGTTTCAGAGGATAAGGCGCAACCAGCGAGTTTTGGATCAGCCGAGGTAGTAGCTCAGTGTAAGAGATTGGGATAGGTCAAATTGGAAGGGCTTCCTCTCCTTTTTCTGGCTTTGGTTGGCATTTTGGCTCATGGCTTGTGTTTGGGTCGTATATGGTGTTGGAGGTCGAACTTGTGTCGGATGGTTGTAAGTAGGAGGGTATGGTGTTTGGTATGTAGCTGCAATGTAAGGATATGGTAAGTAAGGTGTGTATGGTGTATATGGTGGTGGTTGAAAGCCAACTGGACCATACTGTGCCATTTGAGGAATGTATTGGCCTTGACCAGAAGCCACATTGTAGGTTTCACCTGCCTTTTTCTTCCCAGATCCACTGGAAGCGTTGACTACGCCTGCGGACCTTTGCATGATCTTTCCACGGCGCATGCCACCTTCAATCCTTTCTCCAATGATGACGACATCAGAGAAGCTAGAAGTCACACTTCCAATCATCTTGTCATAGAAAGGATTTTGGAGTGTGTCCACGAACATGCTGACCATCTCTTTTTCGGATAAAGGAGGTTGTACCTGAGTAGCTAACTCCCTCCATCTTTGAGCGTACTGCTTGAAGGTTTCTTCTTCTTTCTTGGCCATATTCTGGAGCTGAGTCCGATCAGGGGCCATCTCCGTATTGTACTGATACTGCTTTGTGAAAGCCTCGGCAAGGTCTCTCCATGAACGGATGCGTGTCCGTTCCAGTTAAGTGTACCAGTTTGCAGCTACCCCTGTTAAGCTGTCTTGAAAGAAATGGATGAGCAGCTTCTCATCGTAGGTACATGCAGACATCTTCCTGCAGTACATAGTCAGGTGTTTCTTTGGACAACTGGTTCCTTGATATTTCTCGAATTCAGGAACCTTAAATTTTGGAGGGATGACCACGTCTGGAACCAAGCACAGATCAGCTGCATTTTTGGCTTCATAAGCGCTTCCCTCGATCGCCCGGATTCTATCTTCTAGGATTCTCCACTTTTCAGTATCCTCATTTGAAGGATGGCTTGGGTGTTCCTCTAGCATATGGTGAGCTTGAGAAAATGGTATGTACATAGGGTGAGGCCCTTGGGTGAACATAGGATTCGTTCCCCCAACAGCCTTTTGGTATGCTTGTGGAATGATGTTTGGCGGTAGGTTATGTGTTTGGGATTGTGTTTGAGCTTGTGTTTGGGGTAGTGTATGTGTATGGTGGTGAGGAAACCCATAATAAACCCCTTCGGTTGGTGGAGGCATGGTTAATGCTGAAGGGTTTTGTGGAGTGAACCTAGGAGGATATGACGGGTCGTTTGGTTCTCCCGGTAGAGATTCCCTTGCCTCTTTTTGTTTGGATGATTGGATGGCCTCCATCAGCTTGGCCATCTGTTCCTTTAGAGATTTGACCTCATTTTTCAGTTCCTCGTTTTGTCTCTCCAACTCATCCATGATTCTTGATTTGGAACGGGTTCTATAAGGATGCTGAGAAAGTTGTCTGTCTTCAATTTTTAATCTTTCTGTTAAATTAAAAATTAGTTTTTGAGAAATAATGTGAATGCCAAAATCAATGAATGATAAAAATGTTAATGCTTCAGTGAATATTAAAATGAGGGAGGTGGAGATATTTTTCAAAATCGATGATAAACTTATTTAACAAATGGATGAATGCAATGTTGGATGCACAAATAATTAAAGGTTTGAAAGTTGATCATTTTGAATGATCTTTATTTATTTTGGCTTCTTTTTGGATTCTTAGTAATTTTGGTACTTTTTAGTTTTGCTAAAACAAAAAATCTTTTGGTTTTGCTAGAATTTCCCTAGTTTTCTTTCAAACCTAAAAGCATTTTTTGTTTTCAATTTCCTTTTTCTTCTTTTTTTTTTGGATTTTCCATAATCTGTTTATTTTAGTAATTTAATTTTTCTATTTCTTTTTCAAATGTTCTAACTCTCCTCTACTTTTGGATTTGTATATGTTTATGTTCCAAAATCTTAATTTGAATTGGTTTAGGCAAAAATTTGCCCCAGTTTCACTTATTAGTATAAGAAATTATTTTTTGAATTTTCTTTAATTTTTTGATTTCATTTGTCAAATCTGTTTATTTTCTTCCTTTTTTAGTTTCCAATTTTCTTTGGCTTTTTTTTTCTAATCTAAATCAATTTCAAATCTTAATATTTTGTGTTTTTCCCAAAATAAATATGTTTTTGCCCCTTTTTTTTGTGTCATACGTGAGGTGATGTGACATAGATCTAAGGTCTTTCTAATATATGCTTCTCACACAGGGTAGTTTGTAATCCCGGAGGTTATGATGGTCACTAGAGCCAAGTTCTAATTCATAGTGCTTGCTACAACCGTAGAGAAGGCTACCAGTTGCAGGGCACTAAGAAAAAGACGCACTCTAGTTGGAGTTTTCGTGATAGTCAAACGGGACGTGCATCCCAAGTGACACCACTAAACCCCTCTAGTCCTAGGTTTTTACTCGGACCCGGGTGTAGGGCCCCACTCATGTTATGCATGTAGGACTAGAATGTATAGAATAACCTGTAATTTGAAACACAATAGATATATGTCTTCTACCCTAGGGTGAGAAACATACAAACTTGAATTATCATGAAGATAAGAAATAAATAACAACATGTGAATAAATAGAAAAGGGATCAACATGCATTTATACACTCAATTTGAAACAGGGTTTGACTCTCTAAAAGTCCCCAGTGGAGTCGCCATCTGTCGCAACCGTAATTCCGACGAGACGACGAACTCGCGAAAATTTGAAAATAATTTGATTTGATTGTGGAGTCGCCACCAAATTTTTGTTTAAGGGAAAAAGATTTGGAAAAACCCTGACTCAATGGATGAGATTCGAAGTTCGGGAGTCGGTTACGAGTAGGGAAGGTGTTAGGCACCCCACTCGCCTGTTCCAAGGAACAGTACCCTTAAACTGAGTGTGTGATTATTTGAAAATAGTTTGTCCCTTAATTAATTTGAAAATAAATAGGTTGATGGAGGTTAGCCTGACAGGACTTGATCTTGCTCCTACGTATTCCCCGGTGCAATGGAAAATTCAAGGCTTACGTAGTTCTGGTTTTAAGAGACTTGATCTTTTGAAGAAGTAGAGGGGTGATTTGAGGATAGGAATGATTTTTGAATAGACTAAAATTGCGTACTTGCATAACCCAAACCGTCGTAGGCCGTGAGTGAGTTTGCACGAATTATAACGCGGAACAGCAGAGAAGACTGCCTGTTCGTATTAGAATCTGTTGTACGAATCTTAGAGATTTAAAATAGATATTTGAAATAGACGTTTTCTAACAGAGTTAGTAAATAGAGATTTTCTAAAATTTATGCTTGCAAAATCCAAATCGTCGTAAACTGTATTTGGAATTCACACGAATTGAAACACAGAACAGCAGAGAAGGCTGCCTGTTCGTGTTAAAATCCGTTTGCACACATTTTAAAACAGATATTTTGAAATACATTTTTTAGTAGAGTTAGTAAACAGTGATTTTCTAAAATTGCGTGCTTGCAAAATTCAAATCTTCGTAAGCCGCATTTGAATCCGCACGAATTAAAACACAGAACAGCAGAGAAGGCTGCCTGTTCGTGTTAAAATCCGCTTGCACACATTTTAGAAAATTGAAACAGATATTTTGAAATAGACATTTTTTTTAGTAGAGTTAGTGAACAATGATTTTCTAAAATTGCGTGCTTGCAAAATTCAAATCGTCGTAAGCCGCATTTGAATCCGCACGAATTAAAACACAGAACAGCAGGGAAGGCTGCCTGTTCGTGTTAAAATCCGATTGCACACATTTTAGAAAATTAAAACAGATGTTTTGAAAACAGATGTTTTGAAAACAGATGTTTTTACAGAGTTAGTGAAGATAATGTTTCAAAAAAAAAACGATTGGATTTAATTTAATAGTTATAGAACCAAAATTGGGCTTGACCCAAATTAAAAGAAAATGGAAGAAAATAATTGAGTTTAAGTGAAAAGAGGGGCTTGGGCTGGACCCATGTCAAAATTGAATTTGATTTCAAGAAAAGGAAAAAGATCGGGCTTGACCCAAAGAATTGATTAAAGAAAAGAATTAGGCTTGACCCAAATTAAGCAAAATCCAACTTTAAAGAAATGATTTAGAATTAAAGAAAAAGAAGTGAGCTTGACCCAAGTGAAGGAAAATTGGATCGAGATTAAAAGAATTGGGCTTGAATTAGACTTGATTTAACATAAATTTGACTTGATTTGAAGTTAAGGAAAGGAATTGCGAACATGCTTTAGTAATCAAGTGATAGAAATTTCATTTCAAATCCAAATTAGATAAATAATATCATTCTGGAAACTAGAGAGAAATACAAAGAAAAAGCAACAAAAATCATAAAAATCGGAGATCATTTGATTGATTAAAAACAAAAACGAAAAACAGAGATGAAAATCAACCTCAAGAACACACAAGTTTTTGGCGCCAAAATTTGAATTCAAATCTCAGAATTTTTAGAAAATATTTTTGGTAGATCTGAAAAATCAAAACCGATCAATTGAAATATATGGATTATAGGAATCAAACAAAACAAGTATTACATCAATCCAATGAGAAATGAGCAAGATATGCACAAATCAAATAAGCTAGGTTAATTTGCGCACCAAGATGAACATGCTTCGGTAATCAAGTGATAAAAATTTCATTTCAGATCCAAATTGGACAAATAATATCATTCCAGAAACTAGAGATAAATACGAATAAAAGGAAAAAAAAATCGCCAAAATCGGATATCATTTGACCGATTAAAAATTAAAACTAAAACAGACAAGAAAATGAACCTCAAGAACACACAAGTTTTTGGCGCCAAAATTTGAATTCGAATCTCAGAATTTTTAGAAAATATTTTTGGTAGATCTGAAAAATAAAAACCGATAAATTGAAAGATATGGATCATAAGAATCAAACAAAACAAGTTTTACATCAATCCAATCAGAAATGAGCAAGATATGCACAAATCAAACAAGCTAGGTCAATTCGCGCACCAGGATGAACATGCTTCGGTAATCAAGTGATAAAAATTTCATTTCAGATCCAAATTGGACAAATAATATCATTCCAGAAACTAGAGAGAAATACGAAGAAAACGCAACAAAAATCACCAAAATCGGAGATCATTTGACCGATTAAAAATTAAAACGAAAACAGACACGAGAATGAACTCGGAAATCCGAGAAGAAGCAAGAAACTTAAGAGGGATAAAATTCGGACCTAAACTCCATTGGGAGGTGATGAAGAGCTGATTCTATGGACGCCAAGGGCTGAATTGAAGGCCAGAGAGTCTCCTAGGTCCTCCCCTCAAAGGTTCTGAAAATCCCCTTCTAAGACTCCAAGTTCTCCTTCTCCCAAGAATTTCTAAAAATGAGAAAAAGCCTCTTCTTTTCTTGTTTATAGGTATATATAGACACATCTCTTCTTGGCAAGGGTGAAGCTCTTTCAAAGAGCCAAAAGTCAGTCTCCTCTCTCTTAGCAAGGGCCAAGTCCTTTCAAAGGGCCAAAAGCCACCCCTTTCTAGGAGCCAAAAACCAACCCCTTTGATTTCAAAATTTTTGTTCCCTATTTTGATTTTTCAGTTTTTTCTTTTTTTCAATTTTCATTTTTTTTACCTTTTTCGTTTTTTATTTTTATTTTTTTTTCTATTTATTTATCATTTTTACTTATTCTTTAATTTCCCTTTTATTTTTATTATTTTTTATTTTTTGCTTTCTGTTTTCTGTATTTTCTGCTTTCTGTTTTTTCTATTTTCTGTTTTACATCTTTTCAAATTTTTAATTAACTTAACTTTTGGTTAATTTTAATGATTGGGGGCATCGGACATAATTGAGTGTTTACATAATACATTGAAGAAGAATATCCCTGCTTGCAAACTAGCATTTTTAGCTCTTAACTATGCTGCTGTCATTATTTTTTCACCATTTATTTTTACCTAGTCTAAACTTTATTTTCTTGTATTTTTTATAAATGTATTACGATTTTATAAAAGCTTGTATAAGAATACTAAGAATTTAAGTTTAAAAGATCTTATGCTAAAATATATAGAAGGTACTTAAGTATGTTAGTTTTATTATAAAAATATATATATTTTATTAAAAGTCTTAACCAAAAATTAAGAATTTGATACAATCCTTAAATTTGAAGGTGAGATGGTATATATATTTTAGTGTTTATCTTTCTATTCTTTAAATTTTTTTATTATATCTAATACTAAACATGGAATGATTTTAGATTGACATTTTGTTCTTAATAAACTATTTGTTTTCAAAAATCGTTTTATTTAACAGGTTTAAAGTGTTTACTTTCATAAAAGATTTTGTTAAAATTTTTGAAAAAGCTAATGAAGAAAAATCATATTAATTCCTTTTAAAATTTTCTCTATCTTTGTTTTCAGCGTGGATAAAAATAAGTGAAAAATAAAATATTATATAATATTAAATATAGTGTCAATTATTTAATTTTAAAAAATGAAGTCCTAATAAATTAATAAAAACTTAAAGTAATGCTCGAATTACACGTCCCGTGCTCACCCCAGAAAAAGGAAAAAAAAATACACATCCCCAATCCTTTATAGTTAGTCCTTTGACCTAGATTTTGATATTGCAGGTTCTTCAAAAAACGAAAAAAAAGAACCCAAAAGAGATGTCATTTTGTTTTTCTTCCATAGTAATATCATATCTAGTGTACATATCTCAAATTAATTTTGTAGGAGAAACAAAAATTTGCAAATTTAGCTTTGCAATGGGCTAATTAACTCTGTTTCCCCTCTAAAACCATATAGTTAATACCACATTCATATTGCAAATGTGATACACAATGGTAGATATCATGCATTGAAGCTCTTCACTGTCTCATATGAAAGAAAAGAGAGCAAAAATGAGCAAGGATGCCTCGCCAGCAACACCCTGAGTGAGAGGGGAATCAGCTTTTGCAGCATATGCCGGCAAGTCATCCTTGGCTCAAATGCACTCTCTCTACCTCTTCATGCAAGACATTTGAGCCAACAACATTCAATTTCAACCACACTCTTTAACTCACATTTTACATCTCAAATTCTATGCTCTTCTGCTTCATTATTGCTTATGTATTTATAAGCAGTGAAAGTCAAAGTGTTTGTACTAGAAATTGGTCCCTACTTACCTATGATCCTTTTCTCATGGTGCTCCTTAGTCCTTATCCAAAGCTATTCTTCCTGTATGGAATCAATTTTTTTTATTTTGATACGTGTACCTCTAAGATTTAGCCAGGAACATGCAAAAGTTGACTTGGCCCATTTTCTTCCTAAAACTGTTTCTTCATTGGCTAGGTACTATTGTTGTGGGAATAGAATATAAGAAGGGAAGGTACATGAGACTAGTAATAGTGGTTACCTAT
The DNA here is from genome assembly GCA_037954105.1 of Canavalia gladiata. Lineage (NCBI taxonomy): Eukaryota > Viridiplantae > Streptophyta > Magnoliopsida > Fabales > Fabaceae > Canavalia > Canavalia gladiata. The sequence continues at coordinate 29,431,348 of CM075662.1, forward strand.
GTTTCTGTTATGGCATTGTCAATGAGAATTAATTTGTTCTCAGGAATTTTGTGTGTCATTGTTTTAAAGTTGAATAAAATTAACTTTAATCAGTTGAAATAACTAATTAATATATATATATATATATATATATATATATATATATGTTCACATTAGAATGTATATATACAATATACGAAAATTGGTTCTTTTAGTATAAAACTGACACCTTTTAATTTATTGGAAGAGGATTTGTTAAAATTTTCATTTAAATGGATTTTATTTCATAGTGTTTTTTTTTTCCTAGATCACATTTTTTATTGAAGAGAATCATGTTTGAATTGAGTATAATTATTAAATTTCATTTCATAGTTTGCAATTAAGCTCTCATTTTTTCACTCATATATGCTATACTCACTTTACATGGCATTTTATTTCCTACCATCTCTTTCTTTTTATAAGTATTTTTAATTTCATCATATATCACGTTTATTATTTTTTTCTCTTCCCTTGTCATGTCTCTTCTTATTATGGCTTATATATCCTTTCTAAGTCAAAAAAGTATTTTCCATTTGCAATATGGACAGAGATGCTAAAATGACCTTATTCATGCATATCCTTGTCTAGTTGTCATTCCCAGTACACTCCGTCAATCTAAAGTTATCATTAAGATTCCCAATTTGCCCCTATTGTTCTTATCTTCAAGCCTTTCCAGAAGAATTTGATTTTCCTTCTTCCATCGTCATGTAAACAATTCTTTGAATTGTGCTGTTCCTTACCTTATAGGAAATTCTAATTCACATATATGGTTTAAGAAGTGTGAATTTGGAATATAGCTGAAGCTCTTTTACCCTCTTCAACTCTCACCCTTGTACTTCTCCATTGACAATCAATCTTTGCATTTCAAAAGAGTAACAATATATTTTATGTAATGATTTATTTACATATCAAAATTATCCTACATTTATCTATGCAATTTATCAGCTGATTTTTTTTTATGTTTTTAAAAAAATATAAAAGATAATCTATCATCATAAATGAAATAGAAATAAGTGTAATATATTTTTTATATGTGTGACAATTATTTTGCATATATTTTTTAAGAAAAAATAAGTATAACTAAAAGGTTATGTATCTTTATGTGACGCGAATAATTTTTTGTAATGGTAGGATTAGTTAGACAGCATTTTCTGACAATAATATTATGCTTCATTTAGTGTAATCAAACAAAGGAGAACCACCAATCTTGTGGGTGTAGCCTCAAATTTTAAAGGAGAAAAGAAGATGCAATTATTTACACTCACTTTTAAAGAAGTAATAGAATAATTTTTTTAAAATAATAATTTTGAACTACACTAATAAAATTTTGTAGCAATTTTAAAAAAAATTATTGCTAATAATTTATTAATAAAATTATTTGAGTGACGTAAATATTTCAAATATTATTTTAATATTGGATCCACCAGTTTGAAGTGAAGACTCGTAACTATAGTGATGCAGAACTTGGGAATATATATATATATATATATATATATATATATATAGTATTAAATTTTATTTAAATAACCAATATTGTATATATAATATTAAAGTAATTATATAATCATTAAAAATTTAATATTGACCATTTATCTTAATTTATTATAATGAGTTTTTAATTGTCATCCCAAAAGATTTGTTATAATTTTAACACTTCACCTTAATCTAATAGTTCCAATACTAAAAAATTATTTGTATAGTTCAAATAATTTTACTAAAAACTTCTAGTAATGATTAGTTACCTAATTTATATTTATACTTAAACAAGTGGAGGCTCGAATATACACCCTATAAAAATAATAAATAATTATAAAAAATATATTAGAGTTTATCATAATAAGAATAGACGATAATAAATTATTTTTATTATAAATTTTTATGTTTAAGACGTTTGATGGCTATAATAAAAGAAAAAAATAATAAATTATAAGTATTGAATAAGGATATAATAGGATAAGTGTAGGATAGATTTATATTATATCCTTAGATTTAATGTATATATATTAAGATAATAAATCATATAATATATTATCCTATCCAATATTTAAAATTAGCAAATAATTATATTTAGATCATATAATTATAGTTTTAATCAAAATTGATATTATTTTTAATTTAATTTTTACTTTTTAAAATGAATATATATAATAATAAATTTTACTTGTGTACAAATAATACTGATCAATTGGTATTAAAATTATAATAGTTTTTTATGTTTTTAAAATATATTATAATAATATGAAAATTTTAAAATTGTATTTTATAAAATGAGTAGTAAAATATTTATAAAAAGTAATTAAATTATTTTATAAAATATTAAAAAGGGACAAGATAAAAAATAAGAAAAATAAAAAAATTATCCTATCCCAATAAATTATAAATAAATAATAAGGTAATTCAAGAGAATAAATTATTATATTTTATTGACATAATAAATATTAAAAAAAATAAGATAACATAAATTATAATATCTTACCCTCTTATCTTAATCATTAAGTAGACAGTTAATCTCTTAGTTCCATGGCAACGGTAATAATTTAGTATATCTTCAAGAGATTAAATCTATTTTTACAATTGAAGTTTCAAATGCAATTTCAGAGTTTTAATATTATTAAGTGCTACCTTTTAGTAATTTCCTTAATATCTGACACAAAGCAAAAAGATGGCCTAACATACTACTTTCGTTAAACTCACTAGAAATTGAATCAAAAAGCAATTAGACATTCTCGAATAAGAGGATAATCAAATCAAAACTCTTCTATTAAATTTGTCATTAGATTATCCCCAATCCTAAAATAAGAGAAATTACTTATGTTCAAGTCACAAAACTATATTCACAATATGCATTAATTGGACAAATAATTAGAACATATTATAAAAGGGAAGAGAAAATTATGATCTCCATTGAATCTCTGTTAATTGTTTGATTGAAAACTGGCTTGCACTTGAATAATCCTTGCCTTATTCATCGATTTCTCTCCGTTTGAGATCAAATTTGGATTTAGATCAGTTCTATAAGGTGTCAACAAAAAAGTTTTAAAACTAGTCTAAAACAGGAAGAGAAAATGTTCTTTCATGATATTTGTTTTATGCTGATACCATATGTATTTTTTATAGAAGGAAATCATCCTATTCAAGCTGGACTTTATGACCTTTCAATTACAAGGGTGAATGAAAAGATACAAAAGAATAGAGAAAAATAAATGTAAAATGCCAATTGTTATGTGTTAAGATTTTAATTGACAACATAATATACTTGACAAATTTTACATATGTTGAAAAGTAATGTTACTTTTCATATCATTTTGACTAATATAAAGAAGCAAGTAAAGGTTGGGATTGATAGGATATTTACTCCTTAAATAAGTATTAATATGACAGATTGAGTTAGCTAAAGTAGTGATTGAATACTAATTAAAAACTGATTTAATTAGCACTAAATAACAAATTTTCAAGCTTAACACTTAAGAGTAGGCATACATTGATTAGTACTTTTTCATTGAAGCAATAATGGAGTAGTGAAATATACATATGTGGTTTAATCATTTCTGTTTCCACATTTTGCACCACCTAATAACCAACTACCAACTACCACCTACCACCTGCAACTGAAGCTGCGAAAGTTGAACCCATTTACTTTCTTCTAATGGAGACTTATTTGGCAGGTCTGGAATGAATCTTGTATAATTTTTGAATTTGTAGAATGATTAGTTCAGAAATTTGATGGTTAAAGTGGTAATAAACATTATAAAAGAACTTTGGATTAAGGGAAAAAAAAAATAGACCAGCCTAAACACTAGGCTTAGTATAGGCCAGTACTACCAAAGCTCGATTCAACCCACCTGCCAACTGGCTGAATTTGCAGGCCTGAAAGTTGACACATTTGTTGCCCAAAATGAAGGGAAGTGGTCTAGTTTTCACACACGATTAGTTTTCTTCGGTCTTGATCCTTTGGGCCCAAACCCAACCAATGACCAATCCTGGTTGTGTTTATTTTTCTCTTTACTTTTATTTTCCTTTTCAAACAATCTCATTTGTGCTTTGTTCAACTTTTTTTCATATCATGTCAAATGAATTTTAATATATAAAAATTAATTAATGATTCAATGAAAATATTAAAAAAATAAATATTTTTATTTTTATTAATCACCCACATAATATTTCATGATTTTAAGATGAATAATTATTAAAAAAAATATTTTAATAATAATTTTAAAAAATAAATAATGATAATTTTATTTTTAGTTTATTTTTTAATAAAATTATATTTATTAAAAATTATCCGTTAAAAAATATTTTACTGACGGTTTGAACAATTTAACCGTTAAAAGTTAATATTTTGTATTAATTTAATATATTTTATCAATTTATATAATTATAAAAAAATTATTATTAAAAAAATTATTTTTTATAATAAATATAATTAATTGATAAAGATTTATTATATTTTTCTAAAAATTTTATATTTTATATTTTTATTTAATTATATTAATAAAGTAAAATTACCTTTAATTTTACATGTTTCTTATTAAATTATATTTAAATAAAGTAAATATCATAACGTGAGTTTTCAAGTAGAAATATGATATGAAAGTTTTGCTTTTAAAATAATTAATAATTCCTGCTTCGAGCATGATCTAATGGCTTGCTTATTTTTCTATCATTGTTGCATTTTAAAGGTTCGAGACTTAAGACATTCTTCAAAATAATTAATAATTATAAATGTTTTAACAAATTGTTGTTAGGTTGTGCTTGAGTTTTAACTAATAGTTTATAATTTTATTTTATTAAAAAATAAAGATTAAGTTACATATCGAAAATTATTTATATTTATTTACATTTTAAAATAAATGGTTAATAATTTTTTATTTTTAAAAAATATAAAAAATTATATGATCATAACTAAAATAAAAAATAAATACAATATATATATATAAATTATTTCGCTTTTATTTATAGTAAAACCTAATGAGAGATATTATTCCCTCATTTTTGCTTCTTTTTTGTAAAAAAATAAAATAAAATTATAGCTTCTATTGCCTATTATTGTATGAACAATTTCCTTTTCAATTTGAAATAAAATCTCAATAAGTGATGGTATTATTCAAAGGAGGATATATACATGACGATTATATCTTCCTTTATTTTGAAGACTACTGAATGATTTTACCTTAAATTGAATTATATATATTATTTATGTGAAATTTGTTCATTTGCTTCCTTTTGCTCACTTTAAAATTAATTTTAAACCTTTTCATGGTACGAGCCTTGTTAACTTTTAAATAATTAAAACTATTTAGAAATATTTATATATACATAAAAGAATTAAAATGCACAAGTCTATTGACATAAACTTTGATAAATAGATATTTTAAAAACATAATAGATAAATCTATACTTATAATAAATAATATTTCGAATTGCAGCTAAAATATACTGTTATAAATTAGTACAGTCCACAATTACAGAGCGATATAGTTGGCCAAATCATAATTAACATTATTTCTCTAACCACATATCTGATTATCCAAAATATAATACATTTAATTGTAGTTATAATTTGATTAAGATAAATATAATTGATCCACTACTTTATTCATCCTTCCTCGTGACCAGATTTAAGAAAACTTTCCAATATTCTTAAAACACATACTTCTTTTAAAATCATAATATATTACATAAATAATTAATTTTTATCTTATTTTATTTTTTAAATGAAAATAAAAATATTATAATTTAACATCATAAGACAACGAGTAAATGAATAAAGTAGTGTGAGTTTAATTTAATTTAATCACTAAAATAATAAAAAATTAATAACAATTTTAAAAGATAAATGGTATAAATTTTAAATTTTATCACGTATTTTTTTTGGATAAATTGATATTTATTAAAAATTATTTTTTTTAAAACATTTTATTGATAGTTTGAATAGTATAATTATTAAAATTTAATATATTTTATATTTATTTATACAACCACAAAAAATATTAATTGAAATTTTTTTATTTTTAATGAATCATGTATCTTTAATTTAAATTTTAAACATGTGGTTATATTAAAAACTCATAAAAAATTTGTATATAATGGTTCAATTAATTTTGTTTTAATATATACAATATAAATTTTTATATAGTAATATATACACCTTTTTAATTAACTTTTAAAGTTTTTGTGTAAATTTATCTTTGATAAATATTTTTAATCCAATAATAGATAAATCTAAAATTTATTAAATATTTTTGTGCAAGATTTTTCACAATAACTTTATGCAAGGTTTATCTTTGATAAATTTTTTTTTCTAGTTGATCACTAAACATTAACTTTCTCTTACGCATGTCATATATTTCCATAAAAAATGTTATCTATTAAAAATGTTTTTTTAGTATTTTATTTTATTAATGCTAGTTTCATTAAAAAATTAATTAATATTTTTTATTTTTTGTTTAATACTGTTTATTTGTAAAGTAAGTATGAAATTTTATTTTAAAATACATAAATACTATTTTTCTATTTTATTTTATTTTATAATGGTTCAACAATATCAAAAAAGTTAAAAAAGAGTTGTGGAACCATTTAGAAATTTATAACCTATCTCTTCGAATTGTGTTTATTTTAACTATAACCCTTCGTGTTGATTAGTGTTTTTTTTAACCAATTACTAACTCTTTCCATACTCCATAAAACTTGATCACTTTGACCTTACTTGATGTAACTACTGTTTTGAGAATCAAATCGATCGGAAGCAATAACATCTCATCTCTCTCACCTTGATGATTCATCGAACCTTATTTGAGCAAATTGATTTGATCTCACTTCCTATTAAGATATACATATTTAAAAAATTCAACGCTTTAAAAAATATTATAAAGTCAACATAATCCAAAGACTATCAATGTGATGGTCAAAAAAGTAGCGAAAGTTTTAGTCGAAAGGACCAAGACTTTTAAAAAATAGGAAGATCCAAAAAAAAATAAATGAGATTTGCTTCTTTGTTAAATGCTCCTTTTAGCTTGAAAAAAATCTATTATAGGATCCCTTAACAAATTACCAAATTTATGACTCCTTGCACTTTCTCGTCAAGTTATCTTCTTCCATCTTTTCATCTAAAATTATCCATATCCACTCTCTCGTGGTACACATTATTTATAAAACTTTCCATATGGTAAATTTAGTTTCATTTTATTTACTTTCATGCACTATTTTTGATTGAAAGGCATTATATTGTTAGGTATTGAGAAAATTAAGGTCTGTTTACTTTTAAAAATTATTTTCTGTTTTTACTTTTATTTACAAAATGCCATCTTGTTTTCATTTTATTTTCTATTTTTAAAATTTTTTATTGAAAAGTGAAAACAAAAAATAACTCTTTTTCTATTTTTACTGTTTCCTGTATAAAATGTTAAAACTAGAAAACAAAAAATATTTTCTAAAACCAAACACTACCTTAATGTACTCTCAAGCCTTAAAGGTTGAAGAGAATTGGTCATCTGATGTTTATTCGAAATCCAAAGCTCCACCCAATGTAAGCAAAGCTATTGTATTTTATCTAATCCCTATTTTAATTTTTACATTATTTATTTTTTACTACATTTCCTTTTTAGAAATAATCCAAAGGAAAGAAAAATCACATTGCAAGCATGGATCTTATAACACCCTAAAAATGAATACCGATTTCACGCTTAAGTCGTTCATTCAGTTCCATTTTTAGTTTTTTATCTTATGATATGGAATTCATTTAGAAAATATTTCTATGAAAATACGGTAAATTTTTTTTAAAGACTGTTTGATATAAACTGCGAGTCTCGTCGATAAAACGTGCGTAGCGGTAAAATAAATCATTATGCGAATTTCTACGTACGTTTAAATCATTAGGAATACTAAGCGTTCCTATTGTTCTTTTTTCTAATCAGTTGCATATAATAGATAAACAAGATTCAAGCATAACATACACATCATACAATAATTATACATATCATAAGTCCTAGGCGTGTGAGTCTTATCATATAGTTATTACAAACCATAATTTACATAGTCATCTTCTACATATCCTAATACAGTATATATAACTATAAGTTAGTTTACTACTACATATTAGTAGATAGGATGCTTGCATCCAGTTATTTTCAACATCAGCGCGATGTAGATCTTCTTCAAGAAAGAGTGTCTCGCATCCTCTTGAAGCATGTGAACTACTACAATTACAAATAGTGTGCGGGGACGTCTGTGAAGAAAGTGGAAGAAGTAGGGATGAGAAACTAAGTTTCTTAGTAGGCTTTCTACTTAGTTCTAATGTCATCACTTTAATCCCAACCACTTTAGTTTATTTCAGAAATCATTTCTTGCATAAAAGGTTACTTTAAATTCTTTGAAAACATTTATATGAAGTGGATCAATTTTATTCAAAACATACAACTTAGTGTCTCATCATACATTCTTTTTAACATTCATAACTTTGCGATCACAATTAAGATATCATTTGACATACAATTATTCAATGCCTTCACAGTAAAAGGATTTTTGGAGCGACCTTCGGCTCCATGAAGCAACCTTTGGCTTCTCTTCAGAAAAGGCTTTTAAGGACCCTCTGGATACTAGTGTGCACAAGGAATGAAGAGAGTAGTATTGTGTTTTCACATAACATTTGCTTTAGTGATCTCTTAATCTTTTTAAGTTCATTTTAGTGGCTTCCAAATAATTATGCATGCTCAAACAAATTTCCAACCAATATGGGATGCACATATAGGTTTCGAATTTTCATCTCAATCATCATCATAAACCAATCTCATACATGATCATCATCTTTTCTCATTCATAAGTATCCATCATTTATTCATTCATAAATAGTAAGCATTCATAACTAATAATGCAATTTGATTGGTAAATCATATAGCATCATGTCACATTTACACAACCCTTCCAATACCTCAATTCAGTTTGATGTTGAAATCACATAAGGGACTTACATCACTCAACCTTCTAAGTTACCTCTTATCTTTTCCTTTTCTCAAATTTACATTTGTTCATTAAGATTTTACGTCTTAGCATCTTAATCTAGGTGGCCGAATGACACCTTTCAAGTTATTTACTCTTTGTGTTCTCTTTTGTTCAATTCTTATGCATGTCCTAATTATTCTAAGTTCAAGTATTAAGTATTTACAAAACTTTTAACTCATTTAGGATATTTTGATTAAACATGACTGAATGGAAATTTTTACCTTTTCCTACTTTCTTTTAAACTTTTAATTCTTTTTGTGATATTCTAATACTTTTTAAGTTATCCAAATTAGGATCTTTAAACTCTTTTTCTCTTTATTATCCTTGAATGGCCAAATATAAAATATAGAATCCTAACTTCTTCTAATTCAATTTCTCTTGGTTAATAAGGTAGTTTAGGTCATTTGGAGTCTAACTCATTAATTGGAATCCAACTTAGACACTTTTAAAAATTTTTTCTCATTAAGGCATATCATGACCAAAATTACTTAATGTACTTTTAACTTAATATTTAAGTCCTAACCATCCTTCTTAATTATGCCTATAATAAATCTTTGAAATATGTTAATTTTTATTCCCCTCTCTATTACCTTAATGATTTTGTTTAAATAACCCTTAAACCTTTGAAATTACTTTTAGTTTTAAACCTAAGAAGGTCTAGTTAGGTACTTAGAAATTAATTCTTCTACTAGGTCAATTAACTCCTAGGTGGTCGAACGACTTACTAACTTGAATCCTTTCTTCCTTACACTTTAACTATATTATACCTACATATTTAGGACCATTATTCAAACCTAATTAATAATTAAGGCTCCTCCTTAAATAATCAAACACATGGTGGCCGAATGCCACTCTTAAATTTAGGGTTTCATAAATTTTCTTCTAGGCCCTAAGTACTTTCACCTAAAATGGTCAATTTGATCCCCTTTCTTTCTTAAAACTTCATCACACTTTTGATTCATCATATTTACATGTAGAGTGACTTTAATTAATCCTAGTTAGGAATTAAGATCTTTCCTAAGTTAATTAAACATTAAGTGGCCGAATTCCACTCTTCTAGGTTTAGGTTTTACTTTTATTAACCCTAGTTGGCTTAGATTAACCTTTTCTTAACCCTAGTTGACCTAAGTTTACCATTACTTAGGGGAAAAGTTTAGACTTTAGAATTGACTTATTGTAAGGTAATTTTAAGTGTTTTTACCCAAAATTTAATGAAATGACTGAATTTGACATTTACCCTTACTTAAGTTACGGTAAATTTTCTAGTTATCCATTTTAAGTTTATTTGGGATTTTTACCACTTAGTAATTTTTTTTTTATTTTACCCTAAGCTTACCTAGGCCATATATTTTGAAGCTTAAACTTTAAATTGTTGATTAAACCTCCAAATAAGTTATTTACTTGCTGAAAATGTTTGATTTATCCTTAATCACATTTTAAGCCCATTTTTGCTTTGATTAACTTTGTTCAAAGGTTGATTTATTTCATTTAAAACCTGATTTCAGAGTTTAAATTATTTAGAAAAAATTTAAATAAACAAAAATTTGCTTTGTAGTTGTGGCCAAAATCCTTCCTTGGTTAGCCAAGGTGATTTCTTCCAAGTGTTCATCTCACCCCTCCTTGGTTCAGTGGTATTAAGCTTTTGCAGCCCCTCTTGCCTCTGGTCCATGCTTGTTTCGTCTAGGTTATGATGCTTAGGTGCTGGTCATGATGAGTCTTGGGTGCCATACAAGGATTTTGCCACTTTTGGGCTACAAATTACATCTTTTGCATGGTAACTTTCTAACTAATGTCCAAAGGAAACCTTTGAAACTTATTACAAAACTCTATTCCACCTCTTAACATACATACTCAAAGGTGCAGATCCAGTACAAAGATCATACCACACTCATCACAAAAGAAAATCACAAGGTTAAAACTTAAGCATAAAGAAAAACACGAAAACAACAACATAGCATATTTTTCCAAGCCACAAAGAGTAGATTCTCATGATCTACTCCAAGATCCACACATCCTCTTTCAAATAAGCTTCAGAAAACCTTTCTCATGAGATCATAAAATAGATCAAAGCTTCAAAAATAATTTTAAAACAAAACCCACCAATTAAATTTCTTCTAAGTTCCTTAGAAGCACTTTTAATCGAACAAACTTTGTTTTTCTTTTCAAAAATCACTAAAAATGGGCGGGGCTGATTTTTAACGGTTAAAATACAATTTTAAACTCTCACAAATGAAAAAAAAAGAAGACACATAGATCTTGGAGAAAAATTCATGAAAGAAAACAAATATACCATAAAAAGACAAGTTAAAAGCATAAAAAGACAAGTAGAAGGATTCTACTTGTTGAAGACCTCCTTAGTGTTTTGTGGAGCTTTAAAGACTGCCTTGGGTCCCCTATTGTCTTCTCTGGATGTGGACAAAGGATGGTGGTGGGGCTTTAGTGTTTATGGCTTTAATATAGCTTAAGTATTAAAGAAGAAAACTTAGGCTTAAAAGTGTAAGTTCTAGATGTTTTGAGGTAAGATGAGTTTAGAGAGAATGAAGAGGATTTTGATAAGTGTTTAGGCTGAGAAATCTGAAGCAAATGGGGTCCCAAGGACCCCAAAAGAATTTAGACTCTTATGGGTCAAATGGAATTATTTTTGCACTTAGGGATATTTTGGTAATTTTGCCTAGATTTTTTCTATTTTCCAAAATAAATCAAAATTTAAGGAATTATCCTTTTAGGCTTACATTAGTGTTAATTAATCTAATCTTACCTCTAATTATGATTAATTTAACCTAAGCATGTTTTACTTTTAATTAACTAAGGTTAATTAGTCTTAACCATGGTTAAAGGCACCTTTTTACTATTCACTTTTGTCTTTTTGTGGAAGACTTGGTTGACTTCACTTTGGTGACCAAGCATCACCTTTTCCAGCTGCTGAATTTCGTGCACATTGGTGTGGGGCCCACTCTTAGCTCACTTATTACATTATCTTACCCTCCTGGCCTTCTAGGGGCTTTTTCGTAATTTTTTTCAACATTGCCGAAAAATTTTCCAAATTACTCCTCTGACATTTCTAAGACCTTTTGGTTCATTTCCATATTAATCTAAGGTCATTTGCTATTTTTATGGGAACTGACTAGCTTTGCGCAAAAAGTATAGCTTCTAGGGGCATTTTGGTTATTTTCGAGATCTTCGAAGGGCGTTTTCGTCCCTTCTTAGGTTTCTAAATTTTTCATACTACTTTTAACCATCCATGATGTTTATAATCCCTTTAGGATGTCTTTCACTTGTATTTCCATTTTTCTGGCTCATTATTTGAGTTGCCCAAGTGCGGGGGCATTTTCCTCATTTGCACCAAACTTCCTAATTTCTCTGTTTTGGGCTACTAACTTCACCTAGTTTCATTCTAGAAACTATTTTTAGCCTCAAACATTTATCATAGAGAAGTTGGGATGTTACAGGTCTGCTGTGTAGTGTACCTATCATTACATTGAAAAAGGTATCCTATTATGTTGTTTGTGTTGCTTGTATTTATACCTTCCTTAATTTATACCTAATTGTTTGTTATTCTTGTTGACTACTAAGACCCTTATTCCACTATCAAAATCACCGTCTTGTGAATTCAATCCTATCTCTGTAACTAAAATTTTTCATGTTATTGACCTAGATTCCACTTCTTCAAAATCTTCATTAAGGGGCAATGAAAGACTAACTCGAACCGTTTCTCAAGTACAGAGGAGTCCCCGTGGTAAGGCTTCAACCAGTGATCTGACCTTCATTGTTTCAATAACTCTGATCACTATAGTGCTCCTCAAGTCTTGTATTTCACTAAGCCCTTTCGTCACTTAATATCTTCTGACTGTCATCTCCTTGCAAAATTTTTCCTATAACGGGTTCGCTCAACCTAGCCATGGTGGAGCAACTACTCGATCTCGATCCATTCCCGGTGTTTGATAATATTTTAGAATGATGTATTACCAGTTCACTTAAAGCCAGCATTCAAGCACTAAGCTGGTAACCCGTGATGTCGATAACTTTCCTCTTTAATTAATACTTTCCAAGATCGAAAAAGAATTTTTCTCCTTGAGTGATTTATGCAGTGTCTCCATTGATATGTTGGAGGTTTCCTGACGCAAAATTTCTTTAGAACTTGCCTAGAATTGCAAGATAAGCTAGGTCCCGTCCAAGTTAAAATCTTGAAGAAAAGGCTTTAGGTGCTCAGAGAATTCTGTCATCCTTCAAAAACAAATATCACATAGTAATAAAACAATCACCTCAAATGAAACGTTGCTAGAAAAATTGAAAGAAAAGGAGGAATAACTCAGGGACTAGGTCCACCGTATAAGGACCTTTTGAACAAAGCCGAGAAAAAGATCATTATAGTAAAGAAAGACATGGTCAAAGTCAAGATAAAGATCTCTCGCTTAACGAATCACCTTACTCAATTAAAAGAACAACATGTGCTTCTCACAAAAGCTTCAGTAAAATGGGACGAGAAGAAGACTACTCTGAGGGAGCATGTTCTTGTGATAAGTACCAAGTTGATTAAACTAATGAGAGCTATTAATGATAACACACAAAACTTAGAGAAGGTGAATCTAGCTCTGGAGGCACTTACTTAATCTTTTGATAGTCTCAAAGAAAATTTTAAAAAATAAACTTGTTTGTTCAATGCCAAATTAGCTTTCTTATGACATTGAATAATTTTTATTTTAATTGAGCATTTAAGGAATTTTCTACTATCTTGCTTGGTATAATTTTAAGTATTTCTTGAAAAGGACCTTTTCATGTTGGTGCCCACTTACTGTATACTTTATCTTTTTTATCCATGGGAAAGATAAGTTTTAATACACTTGATCCAACATCGAATTTTCTTTTTATCACCCTTTAATTATAGATTCTATGTGCATATTTTTTTTGTGTCAAATTACTTTTTTTAACGCTACCATTTGTCCATCATCAAATTGGTATAACTTATCCATCACAGAATTAGAGTAATCATCGATTGATAGCTTGAATTATTTCTGAACTTGCACTAACTAGATACTAATCTCTAAAGGAAAAAAAATGTTATAACCATAAAGAAGTTGGTATGGGATCATCTTGGTTGCTTGTTGAGGTGAATTTTGATATGCCCATAACACTTGATTCAATGTTTTAGGCTAATTTCCATGTTTCTTATTAATGTTTTTAAATCAAATTAATAATCATTTTTTTCATAGTCTCGACTTGATCATTTGCTTATACATAATAAGGTGTCTAATGGAGCATTTATATATTTCTTGATCAAGCATAATCTTTCACTTTTCTTCCAATGAAAATTGTTCCCTAATCCGTGGTTAAAATTTGTGGAATTCCAAATCAAAAAATGATATTTTCTTCTATAAAGGTAATGACTTTATCGTGATCGATGATTTTTAGAGGGATGACCTTGGCCCATTTAGTAAAATAATCAACAGTTACTAATGTATACTTATGGTCTCTTGACGATGGAGGATGTATTTAACAAATTAAATCATGAGCTCATCCCCTAGGTCATGGTTTTACAATAATATGAAACTCTGCTACAAATACATTATGTTTAGAAACATGTTTCTAACATCGGTTGCATAGATTTGCATACTCGAAACAATCCCAAATCATCAATGGCCAATATACTCAATGACAAAACACAATCCATTTGATGCTTTCCTTTCCCTTCCTTATGGCTTCCAAAAATACCTATGTGTACCTCGAATAGAGCAATTTTCGCTTTTTCTTTACTCAAGCATTTTAAGAGATCTCCCTTCATCGATCTTTTATATAATTTATCCCTTAACATTACACACCTTAACGTATGTAACTTTACGTTTTATCAACTGGATAACTCGGGTTATTTAAGCACAATTTGACTGAATCTTGTCAATCTAGATCATAATTTACTATCATGATAGTCGACTTAGCATGTCAACTTGATTTTGGTCCTTCTATTTTAATTTACTTACCAATTTTGGTGTTAACAATTTATATCCTGATTCCATCTCAATGAACTTGTTAAAACGTGTATTTTCTTCCTAAGGAATATATCGAAGATTTACTTGATCAAACGATACAAATAACTCGTTAACCTTTCCATAGTATCTGTGCAGTTTTGTATTGACACATCTAAATTCTTGGGTAATTTGATTAATCATTAATTGATAATCCCTAGATATTTCCATGTTTTTATTTCCCTAGATTCTTCAGCTCAAAAGGTATGACTACTCATTCGTACGTTCAAATAGTCCCAAGACACCAGAAAGCTTTTTTGATATGTCTTCCTTAATGATAAATTATATTCGAAATACCCATCTAACATGCTTAAAATTCAATTTCAGCAACATAATCAATTAACATATGTACTACAGGCATAGGGTATTTGTCTTTTAGGGTAGCTCAATTCAAATATAAAAAATCTATACAAACCCTTAGACTATCATTCTTTTTCATAACAGGTAGTTTGAATGAATTTATTCTTGAAAAGCCATTTGATCTCTTTTTTTATCTTGCTCATGATTTGTTGAGAAAGATGTATCGATATCTATTTGACACACTTATGCTCAGAAAATAATGGTCATCAATGTTTAACCAATTCTCCAACCAAACTAGACATTTATTCATACCCCTACTCAAAACACTTTACAAATTCTTCCCAAAGATTTATCATTTTTTGTTGAAACATAGGATCAACCAAGATGCTTATGTATGTGATCCTTTTCTTCCTTTCTATTTCTAATTTTACTTCCATTAATTGGTCTTGAACTTCTACTTTTTTTGATCCTCCATTGCACTCTTTCTCGAATCCCAATGCATCATTGTAATAAATACAATAAAAAATCTGCTTGTCAACTTAATTTACTATTCATCATGTCTCGTTTTCATAAAGAGATAAATATTGCAAATGTTGTCTTGAGAAAGTTTTGAATATATTAGTATTTGACTATGATTTAGAAAAAAAACGGTAAGCAAAACATTCAATAAGTACATGTAACATATTACATAACTATGGTTGTTTATGAAACAAAGAAAAAAAAAACCTACACACAACATGTAGGAAAATAAAATGATGTTTATGTCGACATTTATATAATTAAGTCGCACTATATTCCTATTTACTCTTTGACATTCGATTAATCGAGGTCGAATGGATTTTTTCATTAAGATCATGACCTCCATCATTCTCCATAGCTTCGACAAATAAAGTGAAAGGATCCTTTAGATTCATCATTCGATTCTCAACCGCTTCTTCATCCATAATGATCCCATTCAACTATTATGTCATAACTTTTGTGATCTCATCTTTATTTTGCTCGCACTTAATTATTTTGATTAATCAGAATTAAAATTTGTGGGTCGTCATCCCAACTATTATACCTCATCAGGATCTTGGGCCTAATATTTCACCGACCATTGACTTATTCTATTAGGATCCCTTATCTCTTTCCTTTTAACTCGAGAAGGACTAAAACCTAGATCGTCTTGTGCAATTCTCGAAAAATATTCAAATATTTTTTTTTATCTTGGAACCGCTAAGTTAAATGAAAACTGGCTTTATCAGTAGTCATTTCAAGCATGTGTAATCCTTCGTCTAGGTGAGGATGCTCTAGCAACATATTGTAAGGCATCATGGTCATATAGTGTCTTCCAAACCCAATATTGTTGATATCGATCCTATACATAGAACTATTTGCTTTAATTCATTTGGTTTCTCCCTAGTTGTTTCAAAATATAAGTTCTTGATGCAGGATAGAAGGCATGGCTTTCACACTCCATGAATCCACTCTTAACCTAATAGGAGATTATAGTTTGCTTGAGAAGATACTACTACAAACAAAGTGTTTCTTCTAACTAACCCCACAATTACCTCTAAGGCTAGATAAGTTGATGAAGTCAAACTATTACCATTTGTAAACACTGAATTATGTCCGAGAATAAATTTAAAACCCAAAATAAATCATTTTATTTTTTAGTATAAAATCAAAAAATAACAAAAAAAGAGAGAATAGAAAAAGAAAGAAAAATAATTTTTAGTTAATAATTTAGTTAGAAAGTTAGTTGGATTAGTTAATGACGGTTAAGAATTAGTTAGAGAAAAAAATAAAAAGGAATAAGAAAAAAGAAAATGAAAGAAAAATAAATTTTTAGTTACGAATTTAGTTAGAAAGGTAGTTGGATTAGTTAATGACAATTAAGAATTATTTAGAGAAAAAAGAAAAAAAGAAAATGAAAGAAAAAATAAAAATAAAGAAAATAATAAAAAGAAAACAAAAAAGAGAAAAATTAGAAAACAAAAGGCGAAAGCTTCTTCACTTCTAGAAAATTTTTCCCTTTTTTTTTTGAAATTTTATCTATAAATAGGAAATTTCATTTAGTTCAAGGGAGGATTCTTCATTTCTAAAAATTTTTCAGAATTTCTAAGGAGGGAGAGAGAGGAGCACTTTGAGTCATTGAAGGGGGGATTTTAGATTTTTTCTAAGAGGAGCACCAAAGAGACTCTTGAATTCTACATCCAATTGAGCACCTCCTTGGCCTCCATGGAACCAGTTATTTATCACCTTCCAAGATGCTATTAAGTGGCATTCAAGAACATCAATGGAGGTTAGATCTTGCTTCTATTTCGTATAATTTTCTTGCGTCTCCTCGGATTTCCGAGTTCATCTTCGTCTTTGTTTTCATTTTTATTTTTGATCGGTCAAATGATCTCCAATTTCATGGATTTTTATTGCATTCTCTTTGTCTTTCTCTATAGTTTCTGGAATGATATTATTTGTCTAATTTTTATCTGAAATGAAGTCTCTATGACCTGATTACTGAAGGATATCCGTCCTGATGCGCAAATGAACCTAGCTTGTTTGATTTGTGCATACCTTGTTCATTTATGGTCTGATTTTTGTCAAATTTGTTTTGTTTTATTTCTATGATCCATATATTTCAATTTTTTGGTTTTAATTTTTCATATCTACCAAAAAATCTTTTCGAAAAATTCTGAGATTTTCATTCAAATTTTGGCGCCAAATTTTCAAGTTCATCTTCGTCTTTGTTTTTTCATTTTCATTTTGTATCGGTCAAATGATCTCCGATTTTGGTGATTTTTGTTGCGGTATCTTTTTCTTTCTTTCTAGTTTCTGGAATGGTATTATTTGCCTAATTTGGATCTGAAATGAAGTATTTATGGCCGAGTTACTGAAGCATGTTTGTTCTGGTGTGCAAATGAACCTAGCTTGTTTGATTTGTGCATAACTTGCTCATTTATGGTCTGATTTTTGTCAAACTTGTTTTGTTTGATTCATATGATTCATATATTTCAATTGATCAGTTTTAATTAGATTTCTGGAAAATTATTTTTGAAAAATTCTGAGATTTGAATTCAAATTTTGGTGCCAAAATCTCCTGTGTCTTTGAAGTTCTTTTGTAGATCTTGTTCTTTTAACCTTGTTTAGGTATTATTTTTCATGTGTTGATCCTTTTATATGTATTTCTTTCTAATTTGTTTGTGTTTATATGTCCTCCTTTGAAAAAAAATTCCTAAGAGTGCATGACCATGTGCAGTTATCCTATATGCTAAGTCTAGCTTAAGTGATGCACAATTAAGTTATTAAACCTACAGAGTTAAGTGTATGCTTGAATCAAATAAAAAAAACACTTAATTCTTACATTTGAACCTTATGACCTAAGCTGAATTGGAGACAATTGAATAAGGAACATCAATGGAGGTTAGATATAGCTTTTATTCCGCTTAATTTTCTTGGTTCTTCTCGGATTTTCGAGTTCATCTTCATCTCTATTTTCAATTTCTCCTCAACTGTGCAACGGATTCTAATGCGAACAAGTAGCGTTCTCTACTGCTTCGTGTTCTAATTCGTGCTAATTCAAATACGGCATACGACGGTTTGGATTATGCAAGCACGTTTGTTTTTTCAAAATTCATTCTTTCTTCAAAAACTCCTGTTTTAAAATTTTCTTCAACTGTGCAACGGGGGTTCTAATGCGAGCAAGTAGCGTTCCCTACTGCTTTGTGTTCTAATTCGTGCAAAATTCAAACACGGCTTACGACGGTTTGAATTTGGCGAGCACGTTCATTTCCAAATTCATCGCTTTCCTAAGAAATGTTGGTTTTAAAATTTTTACCTAAATTTACTCTTTTCTTCTCCAAGAGATCAAGTCTCTTAACCAGAACTATGTAGCCTTGAGTTTCCCATTGCACCTGGGAATACGTAGGAGCAGGATCAAGTCCTGTCAAGCTATTTTCCATGAACTTATTTATTTTCTATTCTATTTTAAGGGATCAAATAGTTTTCAAAATATCACACACTCATTTTAAGGGTACCGTTCCTTGGAACGGGCAAGTAGGTGCCTAATACCTTTTTTACTCGTAACCGACTCCTGAACCTATATTTTTTTTCTCAAATTAGGATTTTTTTCAAATATTCTCCCTTAAAATAAAATTTGGTGGCAGCTCCACAATCAAATTAAAATTTCTTTTCAAAATTTAGCGAATTTGTCGTCTCGATGTAATTACGGTTACAACACCATTGAAATCAGTTATAATTATATTATTTGAGATCGAATTATGGTGATATTTGTTCAACTTACGCATTACAATTTTTAGAAAAAGGTTAATAATTGTACATCCATCAACAATAATCTTGCCCCGCTGACCTGCCTTCGATAGTTACCTTTATGAAGAGAGACTTCATATATTTATTAGGCACAATTCACTTGAAGATATCATATTTTTTTTATTCAAAACTATCTTCCTCCAACTTGTAAGTGAAAAGTCCATTATTATCATAATCGTTAAATATATTGAGAAAATAATAGATAAATCTATTATTATGATAAAAAATATTTCACATTACAGTTAAAATATAATATTATAGGTTAGTACAATTCATAATTATGGAATGATACGAAAAACCATAATTACCATTATTACTGCAACAAACACCTTAATCGATTCAAAATATAACATTTTATCATATTTATATTTAATTTAATTAAGACAAATACAGTTGATCCACTATTTCTTCATTATTTTATTTAAATTTTTTTAATATTATTAAAATATATACTTCTTTTAAAATTATAATATTTTACATAAATAATTATTTTTTATCTTATTTTTAATTTTTTAAATTTTCTTATATAAAAATAAAAAATATTATCAATTTAATGCAATAAAACAATCAGGTAAATGGATAAATTGGTGAAAATTTAATCTAATTTAATCATATATTTCTATTTCAAATTTTAAACATGTAATTATATTAAAAATTTATAAAAAATTTGTTTATAATATTTATATTTGATTCAAGTAAATTTTTTAATATATATAATATAATTTTTTATATAATAATATATATTTTTTAAATAATTTTTAAATTTTCTATGTAAATTTATTTTTAATAAATATTTTGAATCTAATAATAGACAAATCTAAATTTATTAATTTTTTTTCAAAAAATTTGGCTATTTGTTTTGTGCAAGTTTTATCTCTAATAAATATATATTTTTCTAGTTGATTACTGATCATCAGCTCTTTCTCTTACATGTACTCATATAATATATCAAATACTTGTGTGAAAGAAATATTATCAATTAGAAATGTTTTCTTGGTATTCTTTTTCCGCACTTCTTTCATTAATACTAGCGTCACTAAAAAATTATTGAATACATGCTTTTTAATTTTTTGTTTAACACCATTTATCTGTAAAGTAAGTTTGAAAATTTCACCTTAGAATAAATAAATACCATTCTTTATATTTTATTTTATTTTTATATTTAATATTTTAAACTAAAAATTAAAAAATAATAATTAATATTTTTAATTTTATAATATTATTGTATAATTTTTTTTATATCTCTTATATTAATTAAGTTATTTCCATGGATACATACTAATATTAGTTAAAGATATAATAAAAAAATATTTAATCTTTCATTGATATTATGAAACATAAATAAAAATAAAACAAAAATATATTAAATAAAAAAATAAAATAAAAGATAATGTCGAATAATTAATGCATTGCTTCCGAGTGCATTTTAAGAAGAGAGAGACGTATGTGGTATAAGAACTGTTAGTTAATCTTTGTACCTATGTATGGGCAAGAAATCTTAGCTGCATTACTCGGCTCATTAAAAAAACATAATAGATAGTGACTATGCTAATACCGTTTCACCAGAAAATAAAGATTTATATGCTCGCAAAAGAAATAGATAATAATGTTAATTTGATATCATTTTTTAAAAAAAATCTAGCACTAGAGGTATCTTTGTTAATATAAATTTTTATTAAATAATAACTAAATTATTAGTATAAATATTTTCAATTTGTATTAATAATATGATATATAATTAGTATATATTAATGTTAAATTATAAGGTCGGATCCATGAAATGATCCGTTACTTTCCAAAATTAAACTGCATGTCATGCAATTATAATTGGACAGTGATTATTATTTAGAAATAGTTATAAAAACATAACTTAAAAAAATGAAGGTGAGATTAAGAATTGCACCATGTGCAGTTAACGCTTCAACCATAGATGAATCCTTAATAGGGATAATAGTGATGAAGGTTTTTGCCAGAGCCTTGAGTGAGAAAGGTGGTGTAAATATGTATAAAGACGTTCCAACATTAAAGTCTGTATAAATATTAACAATTAATATGATAAAGAATTAGTACCTTGAAGTGAGTATGTATCTTTTATGTAGAGTTCGGATGCAAATGTATTACAACCTTGGGAGATATAATAAACTTAACATGAGATCTAGAACCGTTTAATATTTTAAAATCTCTAGCATAGATGACGTAAATTTTAACATGTAATCCTTTGTAGTGAATCATAGAGACTGGTTGTTCTAGGTCGGTGTGATTGTTTTAGATCTCATATGGTCTCAAGCTTTAAAAATATATTCTAACATATTTGTTAATATAGATACAATTTTTTTTAATTATAATACATATTTATACTAACAGTTTATTAAACAAAAGATATATCAATAAAAATTTATCAAATATAAAATTATTAACATAATTATTTTACTATATAGGTTATAAATAAAAGTAAAAAAGTCATAAATATATCAAAAGTCTTGCATAAAAAGAAAGAACATAAATTAGAGTCAGAAAGACTTTGCCGAATGCATTTTCCGGCAAGTCATTCTTGGCTCAAATTCACCCCCTTTCTCTTCATGTGAGACACTAAGACAAAGAGAAATGCACCATGTAATTGATGATCAGAAGACAACATTCGAGCTTCAAGGCACAAGCTATAATGGTTTCAGATATCTATTTATTTATATGCCCCGTGAATCGTGATGTAGTGTATCGAGTGTCCTTATCAGATAAAAGAAAAAGAAAAAAAATATATTTTTTATTCTATAATACGTGGCCGTATAATTAAAGTAACCAGATGGATATGTTTCATCCCACTTCTTTGCCAATGGATTTAAAGCATTGAAGATGGAACATTGCGTTGGTTTTGTGTGGGAATAGTATCTCAAATATGGGTTCCCTGCCAGCGATTTATGTTTGTGTGTCAACGGGAACTTGTTCTTGGAAGAATTGCTTCACGCAAAAATCAGGGTTTGACCACTCCATATCAATAATGATTGTAACTTTTGATCATATAAGTTGATGTTTAATAGATTTTTTTATTTAAATTTTAAAATACATACTAAGAATGTATATATTAAACTTTTATTAAAATTATAAGATTTAATTTATCATTAATATTAAATTTTATAGTTTTTATTTAAAAAATTTATCATTTATTAATTTTTTATAATGTATACATATTAGAAAAGGCAACATTTAATCGTATTGAAGTTTGTTTTTTTAAATTGTGTGATATTAATTTTTTAAATTTTATACAAGATTATTTATTTTAAATATTAATAATATATGGTTGTTGATAACTTTTAGTACTCGGTTCGATTCATCAATTTGTTTACAACACTAAATGTAAAGTTTGAGTACCCTGCACGCATGCTACAAAAAATTTAGTTTTTTTTTTTTTTAAGTTATTTCTTTTACAGTTGTATAATAAATTGATAAAAATATATTAAATTAATAAAAATATATTAAATTAATAAAAATCTATATTTATTCTAACGATTATACTGTCATAATTTTATTAAAATATCTTTCAACAGATAATTTTTTATAACAATTATACTGTCATAAATTTTATTAAAATATTTTTTAAAAGAATTTTTATAAATAAATTTATAAAAAAATATAATAAAAATTAAAATCATTATTATTTATTTTTATAATTATTATTAAAATAAACTTTTTTTTATTAGCATCCTGATATTATCATTTTTTTATCTTATAAAAAAAATTAAATTTAGATATGGATCAATGAATTTTTTTCCTTGACATTAAATATTCTAGCACACAACCTTTAAAATAAAATAAAATAAATTAGTATTTAATCCCTTTATATGTATATAACCAAATAATATTTTGTTTTAATACTGAAACCAGCAAGCAGTAAGTGCTTACAATATATGTATCTTTGTTTTTGACCTGTGTATAAGCTGTTTAACATTAGCTTGTGTGCCCCAACAAAAAACATGGGTTTATAGAGCTTTACAAGAGGAAAGAAAAGAGGTAAGTGTAGAGAAGAGCAACTTGCCGGGGTTATAAAAGTACAATTGGATAGCTATTAATTCATACATTAGTTACAATCCACTTTCTGCTACTTCTTGTAAACTCTCTAAAACCTAAAACCAAACTTGATATGGTAAATGGTTAAAGGATTTATTGAAGCCCATAATATGTAAGAACATTAATGTCCAAAGTTTTAATTTTATATTCAAAATGAGGCCGAATTTCAAGCTTATACATAGGGGAAATGATTGAGACAAGGAATATTGGCGGTGATTATTCCATTTGAGTGGAATATATACTATTAAATGTTCTACCTTGCTAGCCAAATTTCCCCAAAAATAACAAGTTTGCATGCAACCATGAGAAATTTGACACATATAGTGTTTACAGCCATCCTTGTTTGTCCACTAACTACAAATTGATTTGTTTATTTTTATGTATTAAATCGCAATAGAATCTTAGTGTCTCTCAAAGAGAGAGTGAACGGGTATAGGGGAACCCAACGATTAAATTTTAAACTTTTGTATTTCAATTTTTTTAAATAAAGTAATGTAAATTTTAATATATAAAATTTTATTTTTTAAATATTTATAAATTTTTTATAATTTTATTTTTACTTTTTTATTTATAAAAATAAATATATAAATATTTTTATAAGATGGTACAGCAAGTTTAAATAAAATAATAATCTAACAACAACTATATTAAATAAAAAGATAAAAAATATAATTAAATTATTTAATTATTAAAAATATTATATTTAAATATAAAGAAATAAAGAAATAAAAAAATAATCAGAAAATAAAAAGCAATCAAAGAAAGATGAAAAAAGTTAAAGAAAAAAAAAATAATAATAATAATAAAGAAAATAACATGAAGAGAAAAACTTTTATTTATAAAAATAAATTAGAAAGTTTAAAAAATTTAAATTTAACCTATTTTATGATAATTTTAAATTATTTAATTTAATTTATTAAAAAAATTTAAAAAATTTTTAAAATTGAATTTTTTCTAAAAAATATTTAAACAAAATATTTAATATTTTAATTTTTAAAAAAAATTAATTTCCAACCCTTAAAATTATTCATTCAGATACAAAATTATAGTTAAAGTACCATGCAGTTTTATCCTACCTGTACAATAATCCACACTTATATATAAATTTCAATCTTTATTTTTGAGAATTAGATAATTAATTCATATATGTATCCTCTCACGGATTGCTAAAACTTTACATTGCACCAAGATTTTTTTAATGTTATAATAAAAATAAAAAAATAAGCTTTTTCTGGAAAAAGAAAAGCTTTTCATCTAGCTTAATATATACTACCCCGTCTTTAACAAAAATTAAAAAAAAAAAAACCATCAGGGGCTTATTATTTTTGCTAAAAATTTAAATCCTGTTTGTTTAAACCTAAAAATTGATTTTTAAAAAGTAAAACAATATTTATCTTTTTTACGAGAATTGACAGAAATTAAAAGTTATTTTAATTTTATTTATTTACAATCATAAAAAAAAAAGTATTTTAAAGGTAGTTACCTAAGTTTGTAGCAACTTATAAACCCCTTAAAACATCAGCTAAGTTACACTGTCTTGTTCGCTTAAGACTTGTCTCTCTAATAAAGCAGTCACGTCTAATTATTGTAAGTTACTTCTAACTAATTTATACATATTAAAAAAATTAGTTAATAATTCAAAAGAAATTATATATTTTTTAAAATTATTCTTATTTCATAAGTCAATCATTCTTTTATTTTTTTTTATCCACATAAATTGAATCTTTTAATTAAAATAGGTATAACTCTTGAAAAAAATAGAAAAAAATGTAAAAAATATAAATTGATTAAATAAAATTTATTAAATGTTGAAATTAACTTAAAAAAATATTTAATGATTCATAATAATTTTAAAATAATTTATATTAATGGATACTAAAAAATTATAAATATAATTTATAATAAAAAAGTTTAAATTTTATAATATAAGATAAGTCTAAAGAAAATATGTTTTATTTATTATATTAAATATTTATCTTTTGTTAAAAATTGATGATGTTGTATTATAAAAAAAATATTATTTTAAAAGTAAAAATATGATAAATTTTTAATATAGTCTGATTTTAACTTT
Source organism: Canavalia gladiata (assembly GCA_037954105.1). Taxonomy (NCBI): domain Eukaryota; kingdom Viridiplantae; phylum Streptophyta; class Magnoliopsida; order Fabales; family Fabaceae; genus Canavalia; species Canavalia gladiata. The sequence goes on from CM075662.1 coordinate 29,457,121, forward strand.
AACTTTTACTATTAACAGAATGACATATAAGAGATCGTTCAGAATATTTATATGTTGGAATTTCACATAAGAATGTCTAGAAAAGAAGGAGAAAGGAAGAATGGAAGAGCAGGAGACTGGAGTATTATATTTAGTGATTAGAAATTTGTAATATATATAGCATTCGAGTAAAATTGGAGTCCATTAAAATGGTAGGAAAAATAATTACATAGTTATGAGAATATAATTTTTAATGAAAAACAAGGTTATGAAAATTGGATCAAACCGACCAGTTGAACTGAGAACTAATTTTTCTCTCGGCTAATTGAATCACAAAATCGTATTAGTAAAAAATTTATAACAAACCAGCAAAACTGGTAAAAAACAGGTAAATTGAGAAAATCGAAAAAAATAAATAATTCATATATAAAATAATATTATTTTGATACTTTTAAAAAAATAAAATAAAAATGTTATATTTTATTTAATTTTATAAATAACTTAATTTTAAAAAATTAAAATATGCAATTTTCAATGTTTAATCATTAAAATTATGGTATTAATGAATTTTATTATATATATATACATATTTTTATATTTTTATATTTTTAATATAATATATATTATAAATATTTAAAAATAATATTTATTTAATACCGATTCAATCACGATTCAATCATTGAACCTTGAACTAGTACTTTAATTGGTTCAATAACTAGTTTGATTCTAAAAATCTTGATAAAATGTATGGTCAAAACTATGATTGAATAATTATATAATTATGTAGAATAATAAGTGGTTGTCTTCTATTGTTTTATAATAATCCTGAGGGTGCAGTTTGTGTGTTGGGTTAGCTAGGCAACCTATATCTTAATCCATTATCCACGTGATGTGAACGTGGGCCCCACGATAAGTAAAAGAGATTATCTAGGAGATTATCTACAAGGAATGGAAGATCCTATGACGAGAAATAGGACCAAACGTATGGAACAAACACTTGAAGGTCTTATCAAGGAAGTTCAAGGAAAAGACTACGTGGATCCAAGCCCAATTCCAACATGGGTTAATTTATGTAGTCATATCATTGAAGATATTAAGTGATAAAGTTTATGATTTGCTATAGATTACATTAGAATTTTATATTTATCTAGAAGTTATTTGTTTTAAATTAGGATTTTATATTATCTAGAAGTTATTTGTTTTAAATTAGTTACAATTTAAATTACAATCTAATTAGGATTTCTAATTTGTTATCTTTTTTTATTAGATTTGGTTAGCTATAAATAGGAGTTAGGGATTCAGTGAAAAGATAGACTTTTGAGTATTAATCATATTTTCTTTCTAAGAGTTTTTTCATCTATGTGTGAGTTGATTCCCTTGGTTCTTGGGCAAAGAACTATCTTTGATAACGTTGGTTCTTCCGGCAGGTCGCGGTAAGGGTCACGTTCCTCTTGATAACTTTGGTGCTCTCCGGCAGGTCGCGGTTTGTGTCGGGTTCCTTTACCTTATCTCACCTTATCTTACCTTACCCTTTCTTATCTTATCCTGATTCTCAAGACGTTCCGTTATCGTTTCCGTATTCCGATTCATTCGCGTAGGGTGAATCATATCACCAAGATAATTAATTAGGAGGAAAAATATATATAAAGGTTTGTAAGTTGAGCATTGTGAGACTTTTAAGAGTGAAAATAATCACATGTTATCCATTTACCAACAATTTTCTACTAATGACTATGCAAGTGATAGGAAAGTTTTGGACAATTCTTAAGAGTTAATGTTTTAAAGATTGAATTAACATGTAGTGAAGTGAGACAAAAACTTTGTTCGAAAAAAGTGAATTAGTCTTGAACTTAACTGAACTATGTTAAAATTTTCAATACACACATTATAACATTAAATTAGAGACTTCGTGATAAAATTAAAATTAAAGTCATTCTCAAATTATCTTAGATTCATGCAAATGTTTTAGAAAGGTTATCTAGTTTTTTATAGAAGACAACTTTTACCACCTCACTTACATATTTATTCACATAGATTACATGTACCTTATAAACATTGAGTGTGTCTCAAAAAAGCACCAATCAAAATTGTGAATAAACTTTACTTTATAAATTATTTAAAAGTATATCAAGTGCATATCAAAAGTACTATTTCATAAATACATTGAATCTTAGAAGCTGTCTCAGAGATACATACAATGCATCTCAAAAGCACAGTCTCATAAATGCATTAAGTGTATCCCGAAAATATGATCTCATAGATACATTAAGTGCATCTTTGAAGCACTTGAACTAAAGGTTATGTATCCTTTTCAAAAGAGTATTACCTCATGCTATAGGGATGGAAAAGTAATCATATAACTTTGTTTGACCAATAATTGAGTATCCATCATATTTTTCTCATGTTTATGCCTTAAGGATCATCTCCTTTAATAAATCTAAAACTATTTTCTTAATTAATCCTTTAGTAAGAGGATTAGTAAGATTTCTTTTACTTTTGACATATTCAAGAAAATTATAATGTTCTTAATTAATTTCCTGACAACATTATGTCCAACACGTATGTGTCTTTTCTTTTCAAAGTAAGAACTTTTATTAACAACTCCAATTGATGCTTGTGAATTGTAGTGAAATGACACTATTGATACAGGTTTTTCATATAAAGGTATGTTTTCTAAGAGATTCTTTAGTCATTTTTCTTCTTAACCTACTAATTTAAGAACAATAAATTTAAATTCCATATTAGAACGTACTCTGCAAGTTTATTTGCATATTTTCAAGAAATAGCATCTCCTAAGATGAAAATATATACACTAGTGGATCTTACTTAATCATTATCTAGTACCTAATTAGCATCATAAAATCCTTCTGACAATAAGAAAAATTTTAAAAATGCAAGTCCTAATCTATAGTACCTTTTAATTATTTTAAGAGATTATGAAAAGAAGTTTGTTTCTCTTCATTGATGTTATGAATATAACAACTTAATCTTCTCATAATATATGCAATATCAAATCTAGTATACTTTACTTAAAACATACCGTTGCCAATAATTTTAGCATACTCAGATTAAAATATACTTTTTTTATTAATATTCTTTTTCAAACACATACTCATGTCATATGGAGTTTTAGTAGGAATTACATCAAAATCGTTGAATGTCTTCAAAAGCTTCTCAATATAATATGATTTATTTAGAGAAAAATCATCTTTTATCTTTCTTATTTTAATTCTTAGAATCACATCAGCTTCTCCTAAGTCTTTTATTTCAAATTTAAAACATAAAAGTGACTTTATTTTATTCATCACATTCAAATTGGATCCAAATATAAACATATCATCTACATATAAAAAAATTATAATACGGTTATTTTTAAATAGTTTTGTATATACACATGTATTAGAAGTGTTTACCACAAAGTCATGCTCAATCAAGACACTATTGAATTTTTTATACCATTGTTTTGGTGTTTACTTTAATTCATACAAAGATTTTTTCAGTTTGTAAACTTTATGTTCCTCACCAAAAATAACACAACCTTTTTGTTGCTTCATATAAATTTTCTCTTTTAAATCTCCATCTAAAAATATTATTTTTACATTAATTTGGTGTATTAAAAGATTATTTATTGTATCTGAAGAAATCAACACTCTAACAGTGAGATATTTTTGTATTTAGGGAATAGGTATCACAAAATTCTATACCATGTTTCTGAGTAAAACTTTTAATTACTGGTCTCATCTTAAAATTTTCATTTTATTTTGAAAAATCCACTAACTACTTGTTGATTTGTTGCCTATTAAGGTAAGTTTACTAGCTTTTGTCGCAACTGTAATTCCGACGAGACGACGAACTCGCTAAAAATTTAAAATGAGTTTATTTTATTTGTGTGGAGTCGCCACCAAACTTTTATTTAAGGAAAAAATATTTGGAAAAAACCCTGACTCAAAGATGAGATTTAGGTTCAGGAGTCGGTTACGAGTGGGGAAGGTGTTAGGCACCTCACTCACCTGTTCCGAAGAACAGTACCCTTAAAATGAGTGTGTGATTATTTGAAAATTGTTTGGTCCCTTTAATTAGTGTGAAAATAAATACTTGATGGAGGTTAGCCTGACAGGACTTGATCCTGCTCCTACGTATTTCCCGGTGCAATGGGAAATTCAAGGCTTACGTAGTTCTGGTTTGGATTTGAAGGCTTGACCTTCAAAGGTATTTGAATAGAGTGTTTGATAATGGATGGTGTTCGAAGGCTTGACCTTCGAAACTGCTTGAGAAAGGGATATTTAAAAATTGCTAGAGTATTTCTAAAATATTTTAATGAGAATCCTTAGTCCTCATATGCACAGGATCCAAGACAACTACGGCTGTACTGGGATCCATACGAATTCCTAAACCCTGAGCAGCAGAAAAAGCTACCATATCGTGTTTAGGATTCATCGCGTGAGACTTAGGACTTCTAAAATGAAGTTTTGTTATTTTACAAAAGGATTCTCGGTCCACATATGCACAAGGTCCGAGGCGGCTAAGGCAGCACGGGGACCACACAAACTACTAAACGTTGAACAGCAGGTAAACCGCCAGTTCACCATTTAGAGCCCATTGCGTGAGACCAAAGATCCTAAAATGTCTTGAAAAGAATTTAATTTGAATATAATAAAGGAAAGAAATGGCTTGATTTGGAAAAGGGATTAGTTTTGAAGTGAATTTGAAAATTTGAGGGAAAGAGGATTAAACTTGAGTTTGATTCGATTTTATTCGAAGGAAAGAATAAAAGGAATTTAGTTTGAATTTTGAAGAAAAAAGATTTTATTCTGAATTTTGAAGAAAAAAGATTTTATTCTGAATTTTGAAGAAAAAGATTTTATTCTGAATTTTGAAGAAAAAGATTTTATTATAAACTTAGAAGAATAAAGAATTTGTAGAAAATAATTTTTAAATTTTGGAGAATAAAGAATTTGTAGAAAAAGACTTTGTAAAAAATAATTTTTGAAAGTTTTATAGAGGGAGTTTTATAATTAATGGAAATTGAAAGTTTGAGGACAGATTGGTAATCTGGCTTTGGCTTTGAGGATATATTTGGAATTAATGGAATGTTTGGGGGTTATTGGTAATTTGGCTTTGGGGCATATTTGGGATTAATAGAATGTCTGAGGGCAGATTGGTAATCTGGCCTTGGCTTTGAGGATATATTTGGAATTAATGGAATGTTTGGGGGGTTATTGGTAATTTGGCTTTGGGGCTAATAGAATGTCTGAGGGCAGATTGGTAATCTGGCCTTGGGGATAAATTTGGTTGCAAAATTGTGAAACATGGGGCTCGAACCAGCGCCCTGAGGGTTACGAACAATGCATTCGACCACTAGGCTGAAATCCTTTATTGAGATTTAAGGCTCTAGAGCTGAACTTAAACCACACCTATGGGCCTGAAATCTGCTATGGTCTGTGTAAAAATTACCACATTAAAGTGTAGCGTACAGGACTCGAACGTCGGACGAGGGGGTGTTCGACATTTCGCCAACCACTGTGCTAGGCATTTGAGTTAGAAGTCTAAGGCCCTGGATCAACTATAATCATTCATAAATTCCAAATAAGCAATTGAAACAAACAGTAGCACTCAAGGTTCGAACTTATGGTCAAAGGATGGGGTGCAATGGTTTATCCATCTGAGCCAGATTTCAATTACGCATGATATTTCACAATATAATAAAAATTGTGTGTACTTGATAAGAGGCCATGCATGTTAGGCACACCCTTATATCTACCCATGCACCTCGGGGAGACTTCCTCTTGGACCTCGTTCTTCAGCTGTACTACGTCAAGCCAGCTTGGACCTTCCACGAGGTTATCGTACCTAGAATGACTTTTCATGATACCAAAACAGCTGAAGTTGAAGACTGAAACCATCCTAGCATTATGATACTGTTTTATTTGACTTTGGATTTCCCCTGCAGCATAAGGCTTCTTCATTTCAAATGTTTGGGATAGTCCGGCATGCTCACTTGACTCGACTAACCAAAACCCATTGGCATCTTTAAGATGGTTTCACCTCAACCTGCCTATCGCTTCCCTGGATCAGTCAGAATTACTATCTTGTCGAGCCTTATCTGCAACATGCCTCTTCAAGGCAGTTTACATGGTTCATTGTCAAGGTACCACTCAGTAGTATGAACCCTTAGTCAAAGGCTCACCTCACAAAATTGATGAAAGTGACTCGAATAGCTTCACTTCTTTGCATAAGTCAGAGCAAAATCAGTAGCCACTAGTCCCTTGGCTCCCCTCTTGACTTGTTCATCTTTTGATAGGCCGTGAACCATCTTGAAGGTACATATATGACATATGCATTATTGATGAAACGTTGTGCCCTCCATGCAAAGAAGGCTAGCCTATTGATCATGAGACTCAAACTACATCCCTTGGCAGAGGACCTCGTGTCTATGGTTTAGAGGTCTAATTTGATCGCTGCAAGTGAGGAACTCCGCATCCTCGTGATGCCTTCATAGCCATGTAACTAATTCCTGGAGTTAAGCATGCTGCAACAAACTTGAAGATTCAAAGCTCACAACAGAATTTCGGGTCTGCTACCCTATTCCGATTTCATGCCTGTCATCAAGAGATAGTGACCATACACCTGGTTGTCTGCTATCATTATTGCCATGTAAACCCATGGATCTTGGGTGATGTACACCCTTGGTCCCTCTCATAGTCCCTTCCTCATGTTGCATCTTTGGGAACGACCATCCAAACCGGTGCATGCAACGACGAAACCTGTGTGGTTCTTTCGATCTTTTATTTTAGAGCCCCTCACACATTCGTGTAATCTTGGCACCATGACCATGCTTGATCCCACACTCACAAAATGCGTCATGACCCACGCGAGGACTTACAAATAAATTAATTTCCCAGGTACTTCATAGTATTTCTCAAGTTGAGTTAATTAAATGAGCTTGAACCACAGGGTGACTCAAATAACAGCATTGAACCTAAAACTGTCTAATTGGCCCATCGTTCATTGGGAATCCTTAAATTATGATACGAATGTGGATGGATGCAGAGAACAACTTAGCTGAATGCATGCAAGTCTTATCTAGTAATTTTGACTCAAGATTCAAGCAAGGGTATTTTTTACTCGACTCAAAACCAAATTTACGAGTTATTAGAAATGAACACTTACCCGAATGATGCTAACTTCAGGACCAGAGTCTTCTTTGAAATGAGGAGATCCTTGGGAGCGTAAGGATCTCTTCTTTTTCCTTTAATGCTAAGCTAGCTCCTCTATCCAATTTGAAAGATCTTGAGAAACTGCTAGTGAAATGAGTTTCCTTGGCCATCGATCGAACCTCCTCCCTCTGCCTTAAATGATGACTTTTTGAATGCTTTTCTTGTCATAGAGGAGGACTGAGTCAGTTCTGCAAACAGAAACCTTTTGGTTCAGCGACAACGGATGTCCATGCACTGAATTCTTCCTGATTCTCCCTCCTCTTGGGTGCCAAAGCTAGAAAAGCCTATTAGCATGACCAAGTTTCTCCTCCTCCTTCTTCCAGAGCTTCCCTCTTCTTGAATATCAGATGCCAAACCCTCCTCTTTCTTTTTTTTCTTTTTTCAATTCCCCTCCTAAGCTTTGAACCCCCTCAGTGTCATCTCTCCTCCTTCTCTCTCTTTTTAGTTAATTTAGTTAATCCGTTCCTCTTTTTTTTTGTTTCATCAGTTAGTTTTTCTTTTTTATTTACTTTTCTATTCTGTTTTTTGAATTTTATTTTCTTAATTTCTATTTTTTTATTTTTATTATTTCTGTTTATTGATATATATATATATTTTATTAAATATATATTTTTCAGCTTTTTTAATCTCCATTTTTAGATTTTTTTATTCTATTTATTTATTTATATTTTCGTTTAATTTTTTAATTTGTGACTTTTGGTTTATTTTCCAGATTTTTGTTTTATTACTTTTTCATATTTTCTGTTTTAAAATTTTTTCTATCACTATTTTTTATTGTTTATTATTTTTATTAATTTTTGTTAATTCTCTTTTTTATTTATTTTATCTTTAAAAGAATTTTTTTTATCATGTATATTTTTTTATTTTCTAAAGAGTTATTTATTTTATGGTTATCTTATCTATTTTATAATTTCTTTTTCTATTATTTTTCTTATTCTTTTCTTTTATTATTTGTATTATATTTTTATTTATTATTTTTTTTTCTTGATTTGTTTTTGGTTGTTTCTCATTTATTTTTTCTTATTTTTTTCTTACCTATTTTTCGCTTCTTCCTTGTTTATTTGTTTTGTTTTCTGCTTATTTAATTTGACTTAGCGTTGGATTTTTTGATTAATTTTTTAGACATTTAGGGGCCTCAGACATAACTTGGTGTTTACAGTTTTTCCCTCTTTACTCATTTTCCTACCGGATAGTGTGAGAAACACTTCTCTAAATTATCGTGGTAGGAAATGAGTAAAGATGTGAACACATTATGTCCGAGGCAGGCCTTTGAAAAAGTCCAAACAGCGTGAAAAGCCTTGAGATTGATGCCTGGAAGATGGTGGTTTCTGAGTGACCTTGCCAGCTTGACAGCATAACCTAATTAGGTTGTGAATAAGCCGATAAGGTTTGCAATGCTTGATCACATGGCCTAATTAGGCTACGAGAGATGAATAAAGGCCTATTAGGACAGGCGTGTAATGCCACGGGATTGGCTTTTAGGACAAGCAAAAATGAAACGAAAATGGCTTGTTAAAACAAGCATAGTAGAAGAGAGTGGCTCGTTATGACAGGCTCAGTAGAGTGAAAAAATGACCTATTTCAAGCGGGAAATGCATGCAAAAACTAGAATGTAAAATATGTACAGGTTGGCCCGACAACATAGGCCGAGATGTGGGAATCTAATCTATGCTTGAGGCCTGACATCATAGGCCCAGATGCAGAAAAGTAAATTTGATGATGCAGAGAAGAAACTTGATCATACAAAAGGAAACTTGAACGTGCAGGAAAGAAAACTTGAATGTGCTAGAAAAAAATTTGAACGGGCAGAAAAGGAAACTTGAACGTGTAGGAAAGAAAACTTGAACGTGCCGAAAGAGAAAACTTGAACGTGCTGAAAAGGGAAAACTTGAACGTGCAGAAAAGGAAAACTTGATCGTGCGAAACGGGAAACTTGAACGTGCTGAAAAAGGAAACTTGAGCATGCCGAAAGAAAAACTTGAATGTGCTGAAAGGAAAACTTGAACGTGCAGAAAAGGGAAAACTTGATCATGCGAAAAGGAAAACTTGAACATGTAGAAAAGGAAAACTTGATTGTATGAAAAGGGAAACTTGAACATGCTGAAAGGAAAACTTGAGCGTGCAGAAAAGGGAAAACTTGATTGTGCGGAAAAGGGAAAACTTGATCGTGCGAAAAGGGAAACTTGAACGTGCTGAAAGGAAAACTTGAGCGTGCAGAAAAGGGAAAACTTGATCGTGTGGAAAAGAAAACTTGAACGTGCAGAAAAGGAAAACTTGATCGTGCAAAAAGGGAAACTTGAACATGCTGAAAGGAAAACTTGAGCATGCAGAAAAGGGAAAACTTGATCGTGCGGAAAAGGGAAACTTATTCGTGCGAAAAGGGAAACTTGAGCATGCCGAAAGGAAAACTTGAACGTGCTGAAAGGAAAATTTGAACGTGCAGAAAAGGAAAAACTTGATCGTGCAAAAAAGAAAACTTGAACATGCAGAAAAAGGAAACTTGAACATGCTGAAAAGAAAACTTGAGCGTGCAGAAAGGAAAAATTGATGGCAGCCTGACACTATAGGCCGTGATGTAAGAAATTAAACTTGATGAGGCCTGACAACATAGGTCATTATGCAGAAATCAAAACCTGATGAGGCCTGACACTATAGGCCATGATGCAAAAAGGTAAACTTGATGGTGGCCTGACAACATAGGCCATGATGCAGAAATCAAAACTGGATGATGCAGAAATTAAACTTGATGATGCAGAAATTAAAACTTGATGAGGCTTGACAACATAGGCCATGATGCAGAAATTAAAACTTGATGAGGCCTGACAGTATAGGCCATGATGCAAAAATTAAAGCTTGATGAGGCCTGAAAACATAGGCCAAGATGCAGAAATTAAAACTTGATGAGGCTTGACAACATAGGCCATGATGTAAAAAAAATAAAGCTTGATGAGGCCTGACAACATAAGCCATGATGCAAAAATTAAAACTTGATGAGGCCTGACAACATAGGCCATGATGCTGAAATTAAAAGTTGATGCAGAAATTAAAACTTGATGAGGCCTGACAACATAGGCCATGATGCAGGAAAAAGGTAAACTTGATGGCAGCCTGTCACTATAGGCCATGAATGGAGAAATTAAAACTTGATGATGACTATTTGGACAATAATAGAAAAGAAAAAAAGGAACTGTTAAGACAGGTGACATTGAAATGGGAGGGACCTACACTAACTTGAATGAAAGGTGATCTAAGCCAACTTGAAAGGATGGCCTGTTAGGGCAGGCGAAGCATGAATGACCTGTTAAGACAGGAAGAGGGGAAATGACATGATGTATCCCAGAAATGCACTTGAGGGTGGAATGTGGGCTTCTTCGTCAGCTGCATCGAACGACTTATTTTGAAATTTGATTTCCTTGAATTAAAAAATAAACTGCCTTGAACTTGAAGGTTTCTTGAGTACTTTGATAATTATTTTCTTGAAGAGACTTGGGCAAACATTTTACCCTAGTTTAGAGGATTCTTGATAATTGATGAATGTCTTGATTTCAATGAAGTTTGGGCAAACATTTTGCCCCAGTTTGGAGGGTTTTTAGCAATCGAGGAGTGCCTTAACTTGAGGGGATTTTGGGCAAGCGTCTACCCCATTTTGAATCTTGATTCATACTTTGAGGTTTACCTTATCTTGAATTTTTCTAGGCACATGTTTGCCCTATCTTGAATTTGGGGTTGAGGAATGCCTCGATTTGAATTTTCTAGGCAAATGCTTGCCCCAGCTTTGTTCTTGGTTCAGAATTTAAGGATGACCTCGAATTAAATTTTTGTGGGCAAGTGTTTGCCCCAATTTGGACTCGATCCAGGATCTGAGGATGTCCTCGACTTGAATTTTTGTGGACAAGCGTTTTCCCCTAGCTTGAACTTGATTTAGAGGAATTAAGGATGGCTTTGACTTGAATTCTTCTAGGCAATCGTTTGCCCCAGTTTTGAAATTTTCTAGAGTTGAGGAATTAAGGATTGCTTCAATTTGAATTTGTTATGGGCAAGTGTTCATCCCAGCTTGATCTTGATTCAGAATTTGAGGATAACCTCAAATTGAATTTTGTGTGGAAGAGCGTTTGTCCCAGTTTGAGCTTGACTCGGTTTTAATTATGATTGATTCAGACAATTTTACCCTGGTCTTAATTAGTTTTGAAAAATAAGATGTGCAATGCTTGAATAAAAAGATGCTTATGCGTTGTTTGAATAAATGGAGAGAATGTGGTATTTGTGATGCTTGAATGAATGCTGAAATAATGTGGGGTTCTTATTTTGATGCTTGAAATATTTGCTTGATGAAACAGATGCTATGGGATAAATGCAAACCATGAAATGGTGAGAAAAAATTTGTTTCTCTTAATGTTGATTTTTTTTTTTGACATGTCCTTTCTCGACAACCTCATAGTTGGTGTGACAGGAATCAAAAATCAGGACGAGCTAGATTGACTTAAGTTCGGTGTTTTGGTCAATCTTTTGGCTTCTTGATCAACTTTGGAACCTTTTTTTCCAGGGTCATTGAGACCCAACAATGGTCAGCAGTATTGAATAAGAAACACTCCTTTTGGGCATCATGGCTGGTAGGAGGATGATTTTATAGGAGCAATCATGCCCTGTTGCGGTGGTCGAGGATTTGTCCGACTTGTCATGACTTTTCAAAATTAATCCTTTTTTAATTTTTTACATTTTTCATATTTCCTTTTGGCACGTGCACTATTAGGGTGTGCAAAGTGATGCTGGATGGTCAAAAGAAGGAGATAGAGAATTTTGAGGTTGTATGTTTTAAGGTAGTGTATTTGAAAGAAAAGGATGACGAAAGGTGTGGGTTCGATTGCCCAAATGGCATCTCTCGATGAAAAATACCAATGATGCTTTTCATAATCTTGATTGTCAAATTAACCAAACTTGAGAAATGGAAAAATTTTGCCCCAGTTTTAGGAAGATATGAGGTGCAGAATGTCATGTTCTCCTGGGATTCCTGTGTTGACCTTAATTTTTTCCTGGGTTGTTCCTTTGTATTTTAACCCAGCAGGTCTTTCGTTTTGCCCTAGCTTTTTCCCGGGTCGCCCTTATGGGTTTTCAGCCTAACGGGCTCTTGATTGTGTGCCCTAACTTTTTCCTAGGTCTCTTTTGAGGGTTGTCGACCTAGCGGGCTTCTGCTCGATTGTACCCTAACTTTTGCCTAGGTCGCCCTTTGAGAGTTTTCGACCTAGCGGGCCTTTAGTTTGATTGTGCCCTAACTTTTGCTTGGGTCATTTTTTAGGCTTGTCGACCTAGCGGGCTTTTGTTTGACTGCGCCCTCTTTTGCCTATGTCATTTTTTAGGCTTGTCCACCTAGTGGGATTTTGTTTTGCTGCGCCCTAACTTTTGCCTAGGCCGCCCTTTGAGGGTTTTCGACCTAGCGGGCCTTCTGCTTGCTTATGCCCTAACTTTTTCCTAGGTTTCTTTTGAGGGTTGTCGACCTAGCGGGCTTCTGCTTGATTGTGCCTTAGCTTTTTCCTAGGTCGTTCTTGAGAGTTTTTGACCTAGCGGGCCTTCTGCTTGATTCTACCCTAACTTTTGCCTAGGTCATTCTTTGAGAGTTTGTCGACCTAGCGGGCTTTTGTTTGATCCTAATTTTTCCTGAATCGTTGTTGGAAACCGGAAAGACCTTTTCTGATCATGACTTTGTCGATTTATTTTTAAACTTTAACCTTACTTTTTCTTGGATTATTTTGGCTTTTAATCCAGCTGGTTTCTCTTCTTCTTGAATTTTATGTTTTGACCTTGATTTTGCCTGAATTATTTTTTGACTTTAATCCAGCGGGTCTTCTCTTTTTCTTGAATTTTATGTAGTCAGATATTAACTTTACTGTGATCATTTTGGGCTTCCAATTCAGCGGACCTTATTTTTCATCCCTGATTTTGCCTGGATTTGAACTTGATTCCAGCGGGATGTTTTTGTTTGACAAGACACTTTGAATGGTAATCTAGAATCCCTGGTCCTTTAGTTTGCTTCCTCATTGGGTTTTTCTCTTTGAGCTTGATTAATTAGATGTTCGAGATTATTCATTACAGCAGTGGTATTATCACCAATTGGTATTTTATTGTTTGGGTATAAGAATAAGATGTGGGCTGAAGGGATAAAAAGAATGATAAAAAAATTTTAGAAGTAAAGCCAACAATATAAAGCACGTGCTCAAGAAACATGAAAAACGTAATTTTTGTATTATTCATTGAGATTTATTTACAAAAGATTGATTTTGAAAAATATGACAAATCCTGGATGATTTTCCTTGATAGCTCGATTTGTACAAGGCAACTTGTCGTGCTGCTCCTATTTCTTAACCAGCAGATGAGCTTTCATGATTCATCACTTGGATTAGGAGCGATTTTCCCAAAATCTATCCGTTTAACATCAATCAGGCTCTGCACCTTGCGTTTCAGGACCTGGCAGTTTTCTGTAGAATGACCAATGTACCCTGCATGGTAGCCACATATGGCGTTTGTATCATACCATTTAGGGTATGGTGGTTCTTGCGGTTTCAGCGGGTATGGAACCACCAAGGAATTCTGGATTAGCTGAGGTAGCAGCTCAATGTAGGTCATTGGAATGGTATCAAACTGGACAGGATCCTTTTCCTTCTTTTGGCTTTGGCTAAGATTTGAGCTCATGGTTTATGTTTGGACCGTGTATGGTGTGGGTGGTCGGATTTGTATTGGATAATTGTAAGCTGGATGGTAGGGTGTTTGGTGGGCGGTTGCGATGTAAGGATATGGTATGTAAGGTGTGTATGGTGGAGGTTGGAAGCCAGTTGGTCCATAAGGTGCTGTCTGAGGCATGCACTGTCCTTGACTTGAAGCCACACTATAAGCTTCACCTGTCCTCTTCTTTTCTGTAGAGGCTTCAACTGTCCCTGCGGACTTGTGCGCGATCCTTCCTCGGCGCATGCCACCCTCGATTCTTTCTCCAATGATGACGACATCAGAGAAGCTTGAAGTCACACTGTCTATCATCTTGTCATAGAAAGGATCTTGGAGTGTGTCAATGAACATACTGACCAGTTCTTTTTCAGATAGTAGAGGTTGCACTTGAGCAACTAGCTCCCTCCATCATTGAGCGTACTGCTTGAAGGTCTCATCTCCTTTCTTGGCCATGTTCTGAAGCTGAGTTCGATCGGGAGCCATCTCCGCATTATACTGGTACTGCTTGAGGAAAGCCTCAGCTAGGTCCCTCCATGTATGGATATGTGTCTGCTCTAACTGAGTGTACCAAGTTGCAGCTGCCCCAGTCAGGTTGAAAGAAATGTATGAGCAGCTTATCGTCGTGCCTATAGGGAGACATCTTCCTACAGTACATGGCCAAGTGGCTCTTCGGGCAGTTGGTTCCTTGATATTTTTCAAATTCTGGCATCTTGAATTTGAGAGGGATTACTACATCTAAAACCAGGCACAGATCGGCTGCATCTGTGGCTTCATAAGCACTCCCCTCGATTGCATTGATCCTTTCCTCTAGACCCTTCCACTTCTCCGTATCCTCATTCGAAGGGTGGCTTGGGTATTCCTCAAGCATATGGTGAGGTTGAGGTATGTATACAGGGTGAGGCTTTTGGGTGAACATAGGATTCGTCCCCCCAACAGCTGTTTGGTGAGCTCGTGAGATGGTGTTTGGAGGTAGGTTATGTGTTTGGATTTGTGTTTGGGCTTGTGTTTGGGTTTATGTTTGGTTGTATGAGGGTGCATACCCATGAGGAAACCCATAGTGAACCCCTTCAATTTGCGGAGGTATGGTTAATGGTGGAGTGAAGCCAGGAGGGTATGATGAATCATCTGGCTCTCCCAGAAGGGATTCCCTTCCCTCCTTTTGCTTCGACAGTTGCATGGCCTCCATCAGTTTGGCCACTTGATCTTTTAGAGTTCTGACTTCATCTCTCAATTCCTCATTTTGTCTTTCTAACTCATCCATGATTCTTGATTGTGCTTGAGTTCTATAAGGATGTCGAGGAAGGTGTCTTTCTCTAATTTTCTGTTAAAGTTAAGAATTAATTTTTGAGAAACAGTTTGAATGTGAAAAATCACTAATGATAAAGATGTTGATGCAAAATGAGTATGTAGATGAAAAAAAGTGTGGAGTGATTTTTGAAATCTTCTTTTTCATGATAAAATTTACTTAATGCATGAATGCATGCATGCTATGCACAAATAACTAAGGATTTCAACATTTTGAGAAGAGTTGAGTGGTTTAATTTATTTGTCTTTGATTTCTTGACAATTTTGTGTTTTTTATGAATTTTGGTATACTTATTATGCTAGAAAATCTTTGGTTTTTGTTTAAAAACCTTTTTAGTTTTGCTAGGATTTTATAGAAAGCATTCTTAGGTTTTCAATACTTCATTTTCTCTCCTATTGAATCTTTTTATATTTTTAGTATTTTCTAAAGATTATTTTTCTAATTTTCCTATTTCTAAGACGTCCTTTAAAGTTTTCTTTGGAATCTGTTCAATATTTTCAAAATATTTTTCTGATTTTTCCTAGGAATTTTCTCCTTCTATTTTGGTATTCTTGATTTTTATCTTGATTTGATTTTTATATCCTCAATTGTAGCTTTCAACTCCCTTCTGCCACTTCGGATGGTTTGGTTCAAATAAGTGCCTGTGAGAGGTGAACCTTGTATCTTGAAAGGGGTGTGTGTGCCCTCTTTGCTTCTTATGTGAGTTACCTGTCCTAAGGATCTATGGCCTTTTATATGAACCTCTCAAAGGTGGTTAATAATCCTGGGGTGTAGAGGTTACTAGAGCTAAGTTTCAGTCCACAATGCTTGCCACAACAGTACAAGTAGCCACTAGTTGCGGGGCATTATGAATAGGACGCACTCTAGGTGGGATTTTTGTGATAGCCAATCAGGACGTAGGCCCCAGAGTGACACCACTAGATCCCTCTATCTTAGGTAGCACTCAGACCCGGGTATAGGGTCCCACTCATGATAAATGCATATGCAATGTATGTGAGGGCACACAATTTTGGAATACCTACAATTGGGGAAATCGTAGCAAGTATATATATAGCAATTTATTTTCGTCTATCCTAAGGTTGTACAGAGAATAGACAAACAACAATAGATAGATAAAAAAATAAATGAATCGTGCAACCAAAAATGTGCAAATAAACAGGGAAGGGATCAAAACAAAACACACTCAAGAAATAAGAAACGGGCTTGACTCTTTAGAATTCCCAAGTGGAGTCGCCATCTGTCTCAACCGTAATTCCGACGAGATGGCGAACTCGCTAAAAATTTAAAATGAGTTTTATTTTATTTGTGTGGAGTCTCCACCAAACTTTTATTTAAGGGGAAAATATTTGGAACAAACCCTAACTCGAAGATAAGATTTAGGTTTGGGAGTCGATTACGAGTGGGGAAGGTATTAGGCACCCCACTCGCCTGTTCTGAAAAACAGTACCCTTCAACTGAGTGTGTGATTATTTGAAAATTGTTTGGTCCCTTTAATTAGTGTGAAAATAAATACTTGATGGAGGGTAGCCTGATAGGGCTTCATCCTGCTCCTACGTATTCCCCGGTGCAATGGGAAACTCAAGGCTTACGTAGTTCTGGTTTGGATTTGAAGGCTTGACCTTTAAAGGTATTTGAATAGAGTGTTTGACAATGGATGATGTTCGAGGGCTTGACCTTCAAAACTGCTTGAGAAAGGGTTATTTAAAAATGGCTAAAGTATTTCGAAAATATTTTAATGAGAATCCTTAGTCCACATATGCACAGGATCCAAGACAACTACGGCTGCACTGGGATCCATACGAATTCCTAAACCCTGAGCAGCAGAAAAAGCTACCAGTTCGTGTTTAGGATTCGTCGCGTGAGACTTAGGAATTCTAAAATGAAGTTTTGTTCTTTTACAAAAGGATTCTCGGTCCACATACGCACAAGGTCCGAGGCGGCTAAGGCAGCACGGGGCCCATACAAACTACTAAACATTGAACAGCAGGTGAACCACCAGTTCACCATTTAGAGCCCATTGTGTGAGACCAAAGATCCTAAAATGTCTTGAAAAGAATTTAATTTGAATATAATAAAGGAAATAAATGGCTTGATTTGGAAAAGGAATTGGTTTTGAAGAGAATTTGAAAATTTGAGGGAAAGAGGATTAAACTTGAGTTTGATTCGATTTTATTCGAAGGAAAGAATAAAAGGAATTTAGTTTGAATTTTGAAGAAAAAAGATTTTATTCTGAATTTTGAAGAAAAAGATTTTATTATGAACTTAGAAGAATAAAGAATTTGTAGAAAAAGACTTTGTAGAAAATAATTTTGGAATTTTGGAGAATAAAGGATTTTTTAATTTTTTTTTTGTAAATTTTGATTGTAAAATTAATCTTTTAAAAATGTTTGTTTGGGAGAAGTCTCTCAATGAGAAGACGTCCCCCTAACCAGTAACCATTAGGTCTTTCTTCCTTTTTCAAAAATTACCTAAAAGTCTCTATCTTTTAATCATTTCTTGTTGGATTTTGTCTTACTTCTAATCAATGAAACATTTACTAAAGGGAACAACTTGGAGATATTCATCATCCTAGGGTTAGGAAAGATTTGACTTGAGTAGAGATAGAGGGAAGGTGACTCTGGTAATATTAGATTGAAATGGATTTACATGAGTTATCTCTTCGTAACTTAAAATTGATGATTGTATGTAAAAAAAAAGTTAATGTTAGGGTTTGAGCCCTAATAAATGCAGTGATAATTATGTATGAGTGGAAGAAGCTAAATTATTTTAGTTATACATAGTTATTATTTCATATATAAATTGCTAAAGATTAGCTAAATTTGAATAGAAAATTGCATATTTGGTCACACAACGCCTCATAGATCCCAATATAGATGTCTATTTATAGAATTGATGAGTTACTTGAATTTTTGGGTTGTGTATGATTTGAATGTTGTGAATTTTGGGTTATATTTGATTTCTTGATATATATGAGAAGAAATTTGTCTATTCTTGTGAAAACTTTAAGGAAATGGATTAACTATTAGATTAAGGAAGGTTTGATGCCCTAGAATAGAAAATAATATTTTAGTATAGACTCTTGTGTGTAATGTTTAATCTTTTGAACTTTTATATGATGTGAATGTAATGGAATATGTTTGTATGAGATATTATAGCCATGGAGTGGTACTCATGATTTTCAACCATGCTCCTATGTATGGTAAGAAGATTTTGTCATAAATGGATAAAAAAAGACTTATGTGTCTTAGAATGAATATATATGTATTTAATTAAAATAATAATGAACCTTCTATATTGATGTGAATGATGACAGTTCTATCTTTGTGAGGCTGTAATTTGACCCCATTAAAAAGTAAAAGAGAAAGCTTATTTTTCAACAATTGAAGTGAAACGTTAATAGTTTAATTTTAATTGTGAGGGTTCGTTGCCTTACACTCATACGTTACATAAGAATTTTTTTTATTGTGGTTCTTAATAAGATTAATGTAACTATAGTTAAAAGATAATTAACTTATGAATTGGTTTTCATATGGTTATTTGATTATGATATTGAAAAGTGTGATAATACTAAGTATGGTATCTAACTTGTCTATTTCAATCCTATGCCATTTTATAAGTTTTCTATGTTATGATTCATTATATTCTTTCCATCCATTTGTACTTTCTTTGAGCAAAGAAATATCCTAATGGCACGAACTCTGTTCCACCTCCAAGTGAACCTACAATTTGAGGCTAGGGATGATTGACATGTGGAGCCACAAGCTCTGAGAACTACTTTTACAAGGATAGTTACTTTTCGGATTATCATGAAATGAGTCAGGACCGCAAGCCCCTACTATCCCTATCATCATTCTAATGATCGTATCATTTCCACTCCCCCGTGACATATCTCCTCGCCTATCTTCCACCATCACCTTTGTCAAATGATAATTCCCTTTCCTTTTTATCTTCCTCAATGTCCATGACCTCTAACGTAGCTACACAACCTCCTCTTTATAACACCCTAAAAATGAATATCGATTTTATGCTTAAGTTTTTTATTTGGTTCCATTATTAGTTTGTTATCTCATGATGTGGAAATCATTGAAAAATACATTATAGAAAATAAGGTAATTTTTTAAAATTGTTTATTATAAAATATGAGTCCTGTCGATACAGCGTATGTGAGAATAAATAACTTACTAGGCGTTCTTGCATGCATACATGATACTTTAATTACGTATCATTTTATGTAATTCATTTATCTTTAATCAATAGTGACCACTTAAACATGAACTATTCACAAAACACATAAAAGTTATATAATTATATAGTCCGCTTACATACATATTATAGTCTTAGGCATTAAGGCCTTTACATACACTATATTACACACCATAATGTACATACCAATTTACATGCATATTTGTTGCATGTTCTGATATATATATATATATATATATATATATATATATATATATATATAATGTTCATAAACTAGCTTACTATTACATACTAATAACTAGGATGCTTGCATCCAACTATTTACGTTATCGGTATGATGTAAATCTGCTTCTTCTTCTTCTTCGAGAGTCTAGCGTTCGCCTCCAAGTACATGGTTTGCTACCATCACAAACAGCATTTGGAGCGTCTAGGAAGAAAACAGAAAGGTAGAGGTGAGAAACTAAGTCTCTAAGTAGGATTCTACCTTAAACTTAAAGTCATCATTTGGTCTTAGTCACTTTATTTTATTTGAAATCATGTCATGCATACAAGACAACTTTTAATTTTCTTTACAAAATATTTAGCTAAAGTGGATTTATTTTACAGATACAAAAACTAACTCCTATCACACTTATTCTGAGTTTTATACATCATAATTTATAGAAGCCCTATGACTTCCAGGTGGTAGGCCCTATAGCCTCCATATGTGCACAAGTCTTATGACTTGGCCCAATAAAGATGTATGTTATTTATAATTCCTTTAACTTTATCATTTTATTTATGCCTTACTCATAACTCATGTTTGTTCTTAAGTCACTCTTTCTGTGACAATTTAATTGTAGACATATTCATTCATGTGTTATTCATAAATCATTTTCTTTCTTTAGTTAAACAATATCTTTCACTTTCCACAAACTCTACCTTCTAATTTAGGATATAAGTTCATTCCGCTTTGTCGTCACCATCATAATTTATAAAAGCCATATGGCTTTCATATGGTAAACCTTATGACCTCCATATGTGCATAAGTCCTGTGACATGGCATAGTAGAGATGTGTGTTAAGTTTTCACATAGAATTTTTCTTTAGTGATCTCTTAAACCATTTAGGTTCATTTTAAAGGCTTTCAGATAATCATGCATACTCAAACAATATTTAACCAATATGTTATGTACCTTTAGATCTAAAATCCTATCAAATCATCAATCATATAAACTCATCACACATAACATCATCTTTTCAATACTTATAAGCAATCAATATTCAACTTATATTAAACAATGCATATTCATAAAACATCACAAGTTGACTCATAAGTCACATTTGGATAACATAATTACATGCATCCAGTACATATCCAACTTATTTAACTCTCTAACTTTTTATGATGAATCACTCAAGAAACATAATTCTCTCAACCTTCTAAGTTACTCCTCAACCTTTCCTTTTCTTAAAGTTCCATTAGTTTCACATGATTTTTTTTTACAAAATTAGAAGTTTTTCTTTAGGTGGCCAAATGACACCTTTTAAGTTTTTATTCTTTGTGCTTTTTAATTTGAAAGACTTAATCATACCATATTCATAATAAGTATAGAGATTAAGTGCTAGCAAGTTTTGAACTTATTTATGCCAATTTAGTTAAGCATGGACAAGTGATGCACATGTTATTTCCAAGCTTTATTTAGACTTTTAATTCTTTACTTTTACATGACAAAACTTCTTAATGTACCTAAACCAAGTTTTTAAACTTATTCCTTCCTATTTAACTTTAAGTGGCCGAATGTGAGTCATTGGTTCCTAAGGCCTTTTAGTTTACTTTTCCTTATCTTATGAGTTACCTTTTATCAATTGAAGCCTAATTCATTAATTGATACATAACTTATTAATTTTTAAGACTTCTTCTTCACTCTTGAAAGCCATGACCGAATGGTTTAGTTTAGTTTTCCAACCTCAAGTTCCTTCCTAATTACTTAATTTATGCATGCCTAGGTTTAGTCTTGAATCATAGTGAATTCTTAACTTTTTTTTTTACATACTTAGCTAATATGTCCAAATGAGCTCCTTAACCTTTTTAAAACTTATTTTCAGTTTCGATCCCTTCTACTTATATGCCAAGGACGTTTAATTAATACTAGTTAAGAATTAGATTCCCTTCTTGATCAATTTACCCTAAGGTGGCCGAATGAATCCCTTAACTACTTTAAATATTCCTTGAACTTTTAGTCCCTTATACTTACATGTCAAGGATCCTTAATTAAACCTAGTTAAGAATTAAAACTTCTCCTTGATTAATTAACCTTAAAGTGGTCAAATGCCACTTCTAAAGTTTAAGGCATAAAACTTCATCTCTAATTAACCTAGGTTGACCAAATCTTCTAGTTAAAGTTTAGGTTACAAGTTTTACGAAGTTTAGTTAATTTTTAGGTCTTCTCCTTTGATCCTAAGGGTCATGGCCGAATAACTCCTCTCCTTCGCATAACTCCATATTTTATTTTTAATTACCAACTTATGCATATTTGAAATCTATATTAAGTATTTATTATGGATTTCACTTTATTTTATCTATTTATGTTATTATGGACTGTAAACACTCAGTTATGTTCGAGGCTTCCAATTATCAAAATTAATCAATGAATATTTAAATAAATTAATAAAGGAAGAAACACATAAAAAAGTAAAAAAAAAAATAAAAAAAAAGAGGAAACAAAAGGAAGTGAAAATAAAAGGAAAATAAATGGAAAAAAGAAAGAAAAATTACAATATGAAAAAATAATAAAAATCAAAATCTGGAAAAAATGATGAAAAATTTAAAATCTAAAAAAAATAATAATCAAAATCAAAATCTGAAAAGAATAATGATAAAAAATTTTAAATCTGGAAAAAGAAACAATATGAATCTGAAAAAGAAAAGAAAATCTAAAAATTAAAAGTCTCGAGAAAGAAAATAAAATAAAAATCAGAAAAAGAAATAAAAATTTTAAAAACAAAAAAATATAAAAATTAAAGAAAAATCATAAGCTGGAAAAATTAAAAGAAAATGAAACCTGAAAGTAAAAATTAAAATCTCAAAATAAATAGAAAAATTCTGAAAATTAAAAATTAAAAAACCTGGAAAAATTCGCAAATGGAAATCTGAAAAATTAAAAAAGGAAAAGGTTAAAAATAAAATCAGAAAAATTAAAATGTGAGAAATTTAAAGAAAAATATGAAAAATTAAAAAAAGGAAAAGGTTAAAAAGAAAATCAGAAAATTTAAATATGAAAATTTAAATAAAATAGGAAAAAGAAAGAGAAAATTTGGAAAGCAGAATAAAGAGGTTATAAAAAGGGGAGCAGGAGGCCATTGAAGGGGTGGGCGATTTTTCCCAAAAGGTTGGAGCAGAAAAAAAGAAGCAAGGAAAAGTTTCCCTGAGAATTCTGGAGCACAATTTCTCTTCCCCTCAAGAACGAGCCACCGCCGATCGTTAGATTTCAGCTCCGCCGGTGTCAATCCTCTTCCACCACTTCATCATAGTGTCATTGCACTCTGAACTCTGTTGAGCAAATCTTGGTTAGTAATTCTATCCGATCCTTATATGTTAACCTCTGTTTGTCATGATTGCTGGATTGATAATTTGGAAGCTCCAAATCCGAGCCGATTGTATGTGAATGGATTGTGTAAAGGATGTAGTTTGATCAAATTGACTTAAAACCTATGTTAACTCTGGCATGTATGAAATCGTTTGTTAAATTGACAAATACACATTGATAGAAGACCTGCTCGTTGGATTTTGATTGCAATTTAGTGAAGTCTAGGTCTATAGTTGCTAAGCCTTTTCCAGACGCGTAGGGATCCATGTACAATGAATGTCATGGATGCATGCTCTAGGCGTGACAGAAGCTGGTACCTGAATTTGATGAACGTTGGGGCTTAACCACGTGGAAACCGAATCTAAAAGAATTAGACATAGGTTAATCAAATGAGATAATCAGTGATGTAACTCATGTTGAACCAATGACTAATGCACTTAGATGCCTAGGTGTTTGATGCATTTCCAGTGAGAAACAGAGTGCAGAATTAAGCATGAACAGGTCGAGCGCCCGATTGCCATGTAGAGTCGTCTTCCGACTAGGAAAAACTGTAGGATCAAGGGGCATTTCCACGCTTGAGTCACATTACATTTGTCAGTGAGTCACCCTTGCCATGAAGAACTGATTCATTCACGATCGATCACGTCGATTCTTTGAGAGGCGAAAAACCCAAACGAATTAAAATCGAGCTAATCAACGTAAATTTCAGTGACATAATTCAGGTTAGGCCAGAACAGAGCCTTAGATTTGGCATGAAATAGATGTTTCTTTTGGTCCCGACGTGCTATGCAGAGCCAGCCCCTCACCGTGAATCGGAGGCGTAACCACAACGACCTGATTGTGCGAGCGGAGGGAAGGTTGAGGAGCATCGTCGGAGGCTGGTGATTCGAAAGGAGCTCCGACGTGATCAACCCCTGTAGGCGGGAGCTGGCTCCCCTGTTCTGCTCGTGCAACCTCTCTAGGAGATCATGGCGTGTGTTGAAAATCCCAGAGGCAGGGAACAACGAAGAGCGAGGCCAAAGATAGGTTGACCCATGCATCTCAGCAGCTCCCAGAGCAAGACCAGACGTCCACGATACAGAGAGGAAGGGCGAGGACGACGAACGTCTAAGCCTTGCAACTCCACAAGCCCAACATAACAGCCACCTCATCTTAAAAACAAACAAGGATCACTATGAAACAAACTAGGCACCTAGCCTGGTGGCTGGGGTGTTCACTTGCAAGCCCTTGGTTCTGCCTTCGAGCCCCAGGTGCTGCTTTTGGGATTATTTCCCATTTCATTTGCAGCTTGCAAATGACCATACTGCCCTTCCAAGTTTCTAAAATGCCCAGATTGTCCTTTGCCCTTTAAATGACCATTTTGCCGATCATATTGCCCCTGCCTTTCCCCAAAATCCTGGAATCGTCCCTTAATTCCATAATTGCTAATAATTCTTAAAATTCCATAAATGTCAATAAATCCCTAAATTCCATAATTGCTAACAAATCCCAAAAAATTCCATAATTGCTAATAAATCCCCAAAAATTTCATAATTGCCAATAAATCACCAAAAATTCCATAATTGCTAATAAATCCCCAACATTCCCGAATCTCAAATGAAATTTCTTCTTTGCCAAAAACACTCTTTGCTTGTGATGGTTAAAATAAATTTTCCTTCTTCTTCTTAAGAATAGAATTTTTCAAATATTTTGGGATCTTTGGTCTCACGCGATGGGCTCTAAATGGGGGACTGGCGGTTCACGTGCTGTCCAACGTTTAGTAGTCTTTATAGGCCCCCGTGCTGCCGTAGCCGCCTCGGGTCTTATGCATGAGTGGACTATAGATCCTTCCAAAAAATAAAATTTTTCAAGTATTTTGGGATCTTGGATCTCACTCGATGGGCTCTAAATGGGGAACTGGCGGTTCACCTGCTGTCCAACGTTTAGTAGTTTGTATAGGCCCTCGTGCTGCTGTAGTCGCCTCGGGTCTTGTGCATAAGTGGACTATTGATCCTCCCAAAAAATAAAAGTTCTTTTTAAAATATTTTGGGATTCTTGGTCTCACGCAATGGGCTCTAAATGGGGGACTGTCGGTTCACCTGCTTTCCAACATTTAGTAGTCTATATAGGCCCCCATGCTGCCGTAGCCGCCTCGGGTCTTGTGCATAAGTGGGCTAAAGGTCCTTCCAAAAATGAAAATCTCTTCAAAATGTCATTTTTCCTTTAAACACCTCTGAAGGTCAAGCCTTCACAAACCAGAACTACGTAAGCCTTGAGTTTCCCATTGCACTAGGGAATACGTAGGAGCAGGATCAAGTCCTGTCAGGCTAACCTCCATCAAGTTATTTATTTTCACATTAATTAAGGGATCAAACATTTTCAAAATCACACACTCAGTTTAAGGATACCCTTCTTCGGAACGGGCGAGTGGGGTGCCTAACACCTTCCCCACTCGTAACCGAATCCCGAACCTAAATCTCTTCCTCGAGTCAGGGTTTTTTCCAAATCTTTTTCCCTTAAATAATAATTTGGTGGCGACTCCACATCATCCAAATAAATTCTATTTTAAAATTTTAGCGAGTTCGTTGTCTCGTCGGAATTACGGTTGCGACATAGACTTAACCAGTTTTAGACCTTACACCTCTAAATATTCCATTTACCTAATGGAGATCCTTAATGCACCCTTAACCAATTTTAAGTTCATTTTTCCATAGATTACACTAAGGTGGCTGAATGCACAATTAGTGGGTTTTAGGTCATTTTTTCTCATTCTCTTCTTCCAAAAGTTGTTTCACATCATTTAGAACTTGGTTATATGGTTTATATCACTTCTAAAAATTTTAAGAAGTTTTATCCTTCACTTCACAATTATGGACAACGGCCACCTTTGACCTTCCAAGGTCACCTTTTCAAATTTCCTTCTCATACAACTTTGATTCTTTGATTTTTTGCACTTGTATCACCTTAAGTACTTGATCCATACAAGGCTTGTCCAAACTCCACAGTTTGGGTCATGGTCAAAATGAGTCTTAAGTGTCTTGTGAGGCTTGTGCCATTTATGGTCCCCAAATTTTGACTTTTACTTAGTAGTTTTTAGATCTATGCCCAAAGTAAGCTTTTGGGACTTCCAATTTAATTTTTCTTTCACTTTTTAATATTTAAGTCCATGAGTTTAGATCTGGACATAATATTACACAAGTCAATAACTTTCAAGCTTTAATAATAAAAACATGTAAAGTAGCATTTTTTTTTCAAGCAACAAAGTGTAGATCCACAAGGTCTACTCCAAGATCCACCCATATCCTTTCAAGAACACTTCAAAATTTACTCATGGCTTCTCAAAACTTCCCATCATCGAAATGGATTTTAAAAGAATTTTCACTTATTAAATTTCTTCTAAGTTACTTAGTAGCAGTTTAAACCAACCAAACTTCATCTTATTTTTCAAAAATCACTAAAAAATGGTGATGCTCATTTTGAATCATTTAAAGGTAGCCTTAAGCACTCATGAGTCCAATAAAAATAATATCTATAGATTTTAGAGAAATGATACACAAAAGAAAGAAAACCAACCATAAAAAGTAAGATTAAAGGTTAAAAAGACAAAGTAGAAAATCCTATTTGATGGAGGCTTGGTGTGGGGTTATGGTGGGGCGTCTTGGGCTGATCTTTCCCTCCTAGGATGGTCCACAAAATTGCTCCAAAGTATGGTGGTGGGGCTTGGTGGTTAGATGTTAATTTAGCTTATACTTCAAATATGGAAATTTAGGCTTAAGGTCTAATCTTCGGGTTTTTTTGTGGATAAAACTTTGAGAAAATTTTGAGAGCTTCTCCAAGTGTTTAGAAGGTTGGAACTACATCAAATGAGCTCCCTCCTTGGTGTTCCTAAGAAATTTCGTCCACCAAGAGCATGTGGGAATTAAATTCCCACTTAAGAGCATTTTAGTAATTTTTCATGTAATTTTTATTTTCTAAAATAAATCCAAAAGTAAAGAATTATCTTTTTAAGATTCGATTAGTGTTAATGAGGCTGAGTTTATCATTAATCATGTTTATCTTTCTTTAAGCATGGTTAATTTTAATTAATCAAGGTTAATTACTCTTAACCATGGTTAAAGAAATTTTAACATTTATTATTTTTGTCTTTTGTGAGTTTACTTATGTTTACTTCATTTGGTGACTCATCACCATCTTTTTCACATGGAAAATTTCGTGCACATCATGTGGAACCCACTCTTAACTTCTTCCTCACACTTTCTTGCCCTATTAACCTTCCAATGACATTTCGTAATTTTTCTCATCATTACTCAAGAAGTTTCCAAATTGTTCCTTTGACAATTATAACAATTTTTTGGTTCTTTCCCAAGTTAATATAAGGCCATTTGATATGTTTTTGGAAACTAATTAGCTCTGTGCAGAAAGCAAAGTTTTTCAAGGGCGTTTTGGATGTTTTCAAAGTTTTATGAGGGTGTTTTCATCTCTTCTTTATTTTCTAAGTTTTTCTCATTACCTTTGATCATTCATGATGTTCTCTAATCCTTTAAATTATCTTTTAACTCTTGTTTTATATTTTTATTGCATATTATTTGCGTTGTCCAAGTGTAGGGACATTTTCATCATTTACTAAAAATTCTCTAATTTCATTAGGGATTTTGGAAGAAAGTTTTGATTAGTCATGCAACCTAAGAAAAAAATTTGGGATGTTACACTCTTGGTGCAAAAAGAGGATGACCTCAATGGATTATTGGGATATGTTCCAAACAGGGTCATCCTCTACTATACCTTCTTATCGTCTCTCAAAAAGGGCAAGAACACTGCCCCCCATCCCAAAGAGGAGAGTTAGACAAGAAGGAATAGAGTATTTTTCTTTGTACAGTGTTGGTGGGGGTAGTGATCATGGGATGGAAGGAAGAAATGTATCCTTAAGGAGTGGCATTTTCTTATCTATTTTTATATGTTATGTACAATGATCCTATCCGTGTAATATATATGTTGACCTTACTAGTTCTTTGAAAAATTTATTCAGCTGCAATTATTTTGAAACACTATTAACTAAATGATACTTTCTAATATATATATATATATATATATATATATATATATATTCAGTATTATCATGAGCATAACCAATAAAAATATTATCAATAAGATGAGTAACTTTTTAAAAATGATAAGTTCGGTGAGTAACTTTTCCTTAACTCATAAGGTGTTTTTAATATATATTATTAGTTCTATCGACATGTTTGTGATACACTTTATTTAGATTATAACATGAAGTAAAGATAATTTTATTCCACATGTAATCCAACATAACGGAACTAAAGAACATAACATTCACCATGTCTTTTAATGTTCTATTTTTTCTTTTATCTATGTCATTGTGTTGAGGTGAATAAGATGTAATAAATTCATGTATAATTCCATTTTTCTTATAGAATTCTTAAAACTAGTTGTATTATACTCATCACATTTCTATGATCTAAGTCTCTTTATTTTAGGCCTAGCTATTTTTCTACCCTAGTCTTACATTTTAAAAGGGTTTATCAATTTTATCTTTTGATCTTAAGAGATACACCTTGGTGTATCTAGAGTAATCATCTACAAAAATGATATAATGTGTTTTTTATCCTCTACTAATTGTAATCTTAAAGTCTACCAAGTCTAAATGCACCAATTCTAAGAGTTTAGTTTATCTATTATTTACTATTTTAAAATATTTTTAGTATACGTAACTTCCACACGTATAAGATATTTTGAGTTATTCTCTTCATTCGTTGATGGTAACAAGTTCATGTGTTTAAGTTTATTCATAGAAAATGAATTAAAATATCCTACTCTACCATGTCAAATATCAATAAACATCACAATATAAATAGAAACCAAAAATATTAATAGTTATCTCAATAGTATTTAAAACAAACAAACAACAACAATTGAAATAATCATTTCCCACAAATTCTCTGTTTTATGTAATGACTATTTTATTAACTTTTAGCATAAGTTTTAAACCTTACTTATTAAGTAATGCCTCATGTACCAAATTATATGCATGAAAGGAACATATAACACATTGAGTTAAGGTTGATTCAAAAGTTAATTTAAGTAACTTTTCTTTTACTATACACTCCAACACTTGTAGTGTTGTTTTCCATGTAGACCATGTCCTATTAGTAGCTTCTTAAAATTCTTAGAAAAGATTCTTGGTTGCAAAAAGATGTCTAATTTCTCTCCTTTCAAGGATTCATTCAGTTATGTTGTTCACTAAAATTGCTTCTACCCCATTTTTATCTTCAGTGAGGTTAACTTGTGGTTTTGATTGTTGTCCATAATGTTTGGTTTTGTTATTTTTTTTGCATCTTTGTTAAGATTACATTGATAAAATTTATGTCTAATCTTGCCACAAACATGACGTGATAATACCAACTTTAGTATGTTGCATGATTTCTTTGCTTCTTGTCGTGCGACTTGTTGAACATAGGTTTCTTTCCTTTCTAAACATGCTTTTATAGGAACCACCACCATACTTAACTAAGTTAGCATTTGAAAGGTTTTGAGAGACTAGATGACACTTATCTTTAATCTAATTTTCCTTTTTAGTTCTCTTATAACTAATGAATTCTTATAAGCTAACATCTTTCTTCTTATACTTAAGATGATTTTTTAAATTATTTCATGAGGAAGAAAATTTTGCTAATAGTACATTAGTTTGGAAAATTTCACACATCTTCATTCCTTCATTTAATATGTCAACAAGTGGATTATTATATACATAAACTTGATCCATAATTAGTTTGTCATCTACCATTTAAACTTGTAGCCATTTTTTTATTACATATTTTTGTTTCAATCATCATTAGCACCATACTTTATTTCCAATATTTCCCAAATAAACTTTGCTAACTTGTTTGATATAAACAGATCAAACAAGTTACAAGGCATATGATTAAAAAAATGATTGGCCACATACCCATTTGTTATATTTGTCGTTTCTAGATTATTGATAACTTCTTCTATTGCATTGGTTTTAGCAGCAATTAGCATCTATGGAATTTTATAAATAGCACTTGATCAATTTCAAATTGTTTAAAGAAGATGAACAATCTTTGTGATCATCGTTTATAGTTGGCCCATCTAAAGGTTCAAGACAAAAGATGTTAAACAACACTTTCTTGTTGTGTAATAACACCATTGAATAAATATTTTTGCTTGTAAATTATTAAAAATTGAATATCATGTATCATAAAAAAAATCATTGTCTTGAAAACAAAAATTCAATAATCTTCTAATGTAAGTTATTTTTAATTTATTTTCTAAAAATTAACACAAAAGAATACAATAGCACTCAAAATCTTCATGTGCTAAAGTTTTACACATAAATCTCTAGAAAAAAAAGTAAAATAATAAAATAAATAAAATAAAAATAATATATTTAATAATTAAAAGTCTATAATATATATAATGCTCAAGTTTAACCAGGATAATAAAACAGAAAGAAAAATAAAATGCAGCGATTAAAAAATTATTAAATAACTATCGGAACAAAATTCTCAATAAAACATTGTGACGAACGGTTATAATTCTCAATAAAAGTATTGTGACCAAAAACTGTAATTCTCTATATAAGTAGCGACCGACCACTATAATATTATGTACAATGATATATTATAAAATTTTAAAGGTCAAAGATATTCATGTTAAGATATTTAATAATTTTTTAAAATCTAAAATTTTTAAAATTTTGCGTAACATCAAACTCGACTAAATCAGAAATATGATGAGAACAGGTACACTGAATCCACCTTGAGTCTTGGAGTAGATATTCAATTAGCTACGGGCTGAGTTTAGGTTTGAAAACTCCTATTTTAACATAGTCAATAACTTCACCGAAAATAGAAAAGATAGGAAAGAAAATTTCATCTTAAGATGCAATCAAATTTGGTCAAAAATATGGTCTTGAAAAATAGAAAAACTTTTATGATGAAAATATTCTTATTTATATAATTTTAATTATGATATTAAGAAATTAAAAAATTATAAACAATTTTTAAAATAATTAATACTAAATAATTATCAAAAACATATTTTAATAATATAAATTTATAATTAAATGATAAAATAAGAAAGTTATACTATCAACACGTTATAACAATTTATTTTTATTATATGAAATTAGAAGATAAATGATATTCTAAGAAGAAAAAGAAAAACTACAACATGTTTGATTGTTACATGTTTAATGGTAGTATTTTGAGAATTCAAATGATTGGTACTCTAAAAAGGTGGATAGATATTTTGTATTATGTTCAATTTCTCTTAAGTAAAATCTTGAAAGTTTGAACTATTTGGAAAAAAAAACATTGCTCCTAAAAATCCTAACTGTATAAATATTTTTAATTTTAAAAAATAAATAAATTATAAATTACAAAGTGCTCTCCACTTTATTGGCTATTAGTGTTAATTACGCACTTAAACTCTAATTAAGCTATATAATCGCACTCTCTGATCCCCAATATATACAATTTGTTAATTTCTTTACCCACTGGATGAACATAAAACAGAATCAATAAGCCTTGTTTGGCAAAGGATTGCGGCTACCCAATTGGCCATGTCCAGAAACTTCAGGAGCAGAATTAATCTAATCATAAAGGTACAAATATTCTATAGACTTTATATTGAAAGGCTGAGAAAATATAAAATGGAATAAGTTCCAAACACGGATTGACACACCACTAATTGTGTAGAATAAATAATCATTGACTTTGCACATTACAAATTGATTGCACATTGAAAATCAATCAAATCACCACTCTTAAAACATATGCATGAACGTCAATAATGAGGGCAACAAGCCAACAACAAATTGACACCTTTAGGGTCATTTTCTTCTAAGTCCGAATTTGTATTCCTTAATTATTCTTGATTACGGGCATGTACTTTAAATTTAAACTTCATATAAATAGACATCACATATCGATCATAGAATCTTACAGTAGTGTCTTCTTCTTTTCTTTTTTTATATTTAAACATAGTTATCAATTAACTAATTTAATAAATTTATTAATTTTTCAATTTTTTAATTTATTAAATTTAACAAATTTATGGTATAAATTATCTTATAATGTAGTTTTATTAAACAAATATTCAATTAAGTCATTTATCCAAACGTATATTATCTTATTATACACTTATAAACACTTAAATCATCCGTTGGATGTGTTGATTTTGTGGGTTTTCTTATATTTTTTTAAATCATATATATTTTCTACTAGAAATAACCTTATTTGAGTAGGGTAGAATGATTATCAACAGAAAAAAAAAATTCTTTTAATTTTTAAAACGGTTATATATTCACAAGTCAAGTTCAAAATCTTTAATTAAATTATCAAATAAGATAATCACAAGAAAAGACATCTATTCTAATATTAATTAATTACATTCATGATTGTTCCGTAAATTATGGCATCTAATCTAATCTTAAAATTTTTATAATAAATTATATTAAAATTCATATTTAAGGTGTATTTTAATTAGTTAGCTATATAAAATATTTTACATTGACAATGTATCAAAATTAAACTCTTTAAAAATGTTAATTAAAATACATTGATGGTATAATTTTTTACACAATCAACAATCACATGTTGACATATCATTAAAAATTTGACTTATGTATAATTACTTTAAAAATATTTAAGATATATTTAATTAATATAACAATGTAGAATATTTTACACATGTTAACATTAAACTTTATAAAAATAATTTCTCTCATCTAAATACATCAAATGCTCTCTCATTTCCAGTGTGGTAGATGGATTCTTTTCCAATAATTCTACCCTTAATCTAACTCTTTGTTAATTAATTTATTCATCAATTTTTTAGTATGTAGTCCAGAATATATAATAAAAAATCATAAATAATATTTTTTAATCAAAAATAATATTTAATGTTACCAATATACTAAATTATATAATTTCATAAAATCTTATATATGTGCTTTTAGGTACATATTAAAAAAATTTATATATATATATATATATATATATATATATATATATATATATATATATATATATTAGATTACAGTTATAGATGGATCAATGATTCTTTTAGTGTGGCTTTTAATTATTCTAGTACATGGGAGACGATAAGTAAATTAAAAATTAAAAACATAAATTAAGCATTTATGCCTTTATACAAGCAAGCAACTTTTATTTTTCTATCATTCCTGAAACAGTAAGCAGTAAGTTGCAATATATGGGTGAGAATCGGTGAATCTTTTTACTGCGGCTTTTAAATATTTTAGCAAATATGGGAGAGAATATAAATAAATTAAAATAGAAAGAACAAATTAACCATTTAAACATTTTATTCAACTAAGTATTTTTTTTTTTGTTTTTCTATTAATCATGAAACTAATAAGCAGTAAGTTACAGTATATAATTGTTTACCTTTCTTGCTGATAGATATAAGCTGTTTAACATAGATTGTGTCTTAAAAAATATGGGTTTATAGAGTTTCACAAGAGAAGAAAAAAGATAAGTGTAGCCAAAAACAACTTGCCGGGATCATAGAATACATGTTGGTAGAAATGCATATATTCCGGCAAGTCATTCTTGGCTGCAAATCCCACTTTACCTCTTCTTGCAAATACTCTAAAACCAAAAAGGGAAATGGTTTAGGCATGGAAGCTCACATTTCTGTATGAACAATTAGTGTCCAAAAGTTTTGTGTTTCAAAATGAGGCCTTATTTGGGAGCTTATATAGAGGGGAATGATTAATGCATGAAAATGGGAATGGATCATTCCAATTGAGTGGCATTATATTTTTATATATTCTCTCATATATTTTTTTCCTAGCTCTCTAACTTTCCGAAAGAAAGTGTTTGCATGCAACCAAGAGAAAGTTGACACATAAAGAATAAAACCTTTTAATTTCGATAGATTGATACGACTTGAAAAATCATATTCCCACAATGCTAAAAATATAATTTATTACAAATAAAGAAGATATTAAAATAAGCAAAAATATGAAATAAAATAAATAATATGATAAAAAAAGAAGAAAAAGAGAAATTAATATGTGGGTGAGAATAATATATCTCATTTGACCTGGATAGCTCACAATAGAATAAAGCTGGCTACAAATTGATTTGTTTTTGAATGTATTAAATTGGAAGAATATTAATGTGTCTCAAGGATAGAGAGTGAAGGGGTATAGTGGGACGAAATGCTTCAATTTACATATATCCAACATTTGACTGAGACAAAAGGGGATGAGAAACGGGGACAGAGCAAGCATGCTATTTATTTCTTTATTGGTAATAGTGCAAGATTCTTACAAAATGGTTTTAACAATTTTCATGCTTCCATGTAATTTATAGAACTGAGATTAACCATATTTGTGCTTGTTAAGAACAAGCATAGTTTAAATTTCAGTCTACAATCACACTTGTCGTAGCATTCTCCTCTTTTTTTTTTTTTTGGGTATATATATATATATATCAGTGGTGACTCCAAAAATAAGATCCATCAAGCATAGGTAAATTATTTTTTATTACTCAACGGAATTTGAAATTGAAGTTTTTTTTTTCACACGTGTGGGAGTGAGTGGGTGTCATAAGCCATGTAAAGGTGTTTTGTGAGAAATGGTTGGGTTATATGTATCTTTTCTTTTATGGTGATTAAATGTATCTCCTTTTATTCAGATGTGGAACTATATACACTGCATCATCATATCTTCGGTTTGAGTATTCCTACTCAATTTTTTAATAAATTTTTTTTAATTATTATTAGAAAATGGGCTAATTTAGCTCTAAAAGTAGGCCAGGTTATATCTGATTTTTATTATGATATTAATGTATTTAATTTTTGTTAATTTATTTGTATATGTTTAATTAATTATACAAATTTTACGTATCAAACGTTTAGTTCTAAATGTTTAAGAATATATTAAAATATCTCACATTAATTGAATTGTGATCAGAATATTACTTACAAAATTTATGAAATTTCTTACCTTGAACTAATTTTAACAAATTAGTTAGCTTGATATGATTTTCAAATAATTATTATAAAGAAAAGAGTTAAGTGAGAGATAACTCCAATACCCTATTTACACCAAGTCCAAATTGAATTTACTTACAATTCATTAATGCGAAAATATATTTAATTATATATCGTTTTATATTAAATTAAAATGCTCATTTGTGAATGATAGTATTTTTAAAAGTTATATTTATTTTCATTAAAAATTATGTAACTCATCCTACATTAAGTATTTAATTTTTTTCTTTAAATATTAATACACGGTAACAAAGTTAAAGATAATATTTAAAAATTAAATTAAATTTTAATATTATTGTAATCTTAATTTTAAATTTTATGTCAATAAAAATTAGAAAAAATTATAAACATATATCCGCAGTATACATATCCAGATGCGCCTCATATTTTAATCATACAATCTCTTTTTTTTTATATAAAAAATAATCTTAGTCGTTATAAGAGAAATGTATTCTGATGCACTATATATATACATATACATATATATATATATATATATATATATATATATATATATATATCATCCTTCTAAAAATCATGTCTTGTGATTTAAATAATTTATTTTCTTAATATAATTTTCTATAAGAGCTTAATTTCAACTTATTTGAACTTATTTAATGGCATAACGTCTTATATTAATGTTTCGATAAATTTTTGAAAAGCAGTTATCAGCATCCTAAAAGTTGATATAGGCTTATTTAAACAAATTTTAGTTTATCCTAGTAATATATGTGTAGCTTTTTATTATGCACCAGTAGCATTCTATTCAATTAGAAATCAAATGTCTAAAATTTCCTAGCTTTAATTTTACATTTTTATTATTTATAGTTTAAAACTTACGCATTAAATTATACTTGCTTAACATTGATATGTGGTTGTTAATTATATATTCAAACCTATTTAATTTTACTATTTTTAATATATACAAGATATATACAATTCTAATTTTTAATATTTTATTTTTTAAATCATAATTTTATTATCAACTTTTTCAATATTTTTAAATTCTATATACATGAATAGTGGAGGTGAAATTTTTCATTGATACATGATGTTAATTTTAAATTTTTTAATTTATTTTTAACCATTGTTAAAAATATTAACATAAAAATGATAATTGAAAAATATTTTTATTTTTAATAATGATTTTATGGTTATTTTAGCTAATATTAATTTCATAAATTTTTAGTTTATTCTTAACTATTATTTGATTAAATTTTTATATATTTTTAAATTATGACTTCTTATAAGTATATATATATATATATATATATATATATATATATATATATATATATATCAAACGCTTATTGTTTATTTAAGTATCCAAAACATAAATAGTTTTATTAAATTTAACTAGTTAAATTAAACAAGTTAATACTCTTTTTAATTTTTTATTCAAAAACACAGAAAATACACTGGTTATTTATATCTAAAATAAATAGCAATTAGTGCCATAAACATTCCCAAAAAAAAGGGAGGGCATTTTTTTTGTACTAAAAGTAGTGATGCAGTATTTTATTCTCTCCGTTGTTTTGTTAAAAAAAGAGTTTACAAAGCTATAACGACAATGCTAAACAAAATTATAATTACTGTTATTGTTCTAAGAAACAATTTAAAACCCTTAATACTATAACAAAAGTAAGAATAATTAGAAATGTTGAGGAGCAGAAATGTTTGAATACTTTTCGTTGTGAACTTTAAGAAAGAATAACATTCCCAAAAGATTGTCAGCATCAAATTGAGTGGGAAAATGCTATTGAGACAACTAGAAAAGGACATGCCTAAAGATATTGTTGTGTGTGCAGTGTATGTTTCATTCAAACTACATGCAACCACAAGTTCAATGATGGCATACATGCTATCTTTCTTCTATTTTCTTTTTTTACCAAAATAATTGAATCACATATTTATGATATTCTCCATCCGTCTACATTTAAGATCTAAGATTAAGTAGCTGAAATTTAATTTTAAAAAAATAAAAAAAGTAAATAGTTTATACTCATCTAATTTCATATATATAGATAAAAAAACGGTGAAGGCGTGGTTCAATTATTTCTATTTTTTAATTATATTAATTAATTTTTAAAGAAATTGATTAAAAAAGATTTTTATTAGAAATTTCAGTGAGATTATATATATTAGAGTGATAGTGAAATATGTTAA
This sequence comes from Canavalia gladiata, assembly GCA_037954105.1. NCBI lineage: Eukaryota > Viridiplantae > Streptophyta > Magnoliopsida > Fabales > Fabaceae > Canavalia > Canavalia gladiata. The sequence continues at coordinate 29,494,319 of CM075662.1, forward strand.
GTAATATTTTTTTAAAAAAATTATTTTTTATTTTTTAAATAGTATCTTAATGAAGGATATTTGTTAACTTTTTTTTCCTATAAATATAAACTTTTACTTCCTGAGAAAATTATTAACGAAATTTTTTTATGAACACTAAAATGAAACATAAAAGTTATCTCTTTTTAGTTTCGGGTTGGATTTTTTTTCCATATATACAAATAAATGAGAAATAAGAAATTATATATATATATATATATATATATATATATATGTATATATGTATATATTTACAAGAATTATTTGTTTAGGATTCTGTAAACATAAGTTCCACGGCAAGAATACCTATAAATAAATCACATTTTTAAATAAAAATTCAATATTACTATATTATTAATGTAAAAATTTTAATTTACATCAACTAAAGTTGTACGAGTGACTTTTTTTTTGTTAGTCATTAGTGACATCTAAGTCTTGAATATTTATAATCGATAACGATTTTTTAAAAATATAATATGACTGAACGTTATTGATTTAATCATATGAAAGATTAATTTAACTTAAATTATATAATTTAATTAATATATAATTAAGATAATCTTATTTTAGCAATATCATATATTAAAAAAAGTATCATGTCCAAAAGAAAAATACATTAAATAAAATAGATAAATAAAAAGCTCTTGTTATTTTTAAAGCTATATGAAAACCTACTGAATTTTTTGTTATCTTTCTTCAAATTGTACTCTTTGAATGCAGACTAATCTCCCCTCAAACATCTAATGATGTCAACAATGCAACAAAATACCTTTGGCGATGTTATTTGGTTCATAAAAATTATTTCAATCAATTAGAATGGTTATCAAAATCTTAAAGATTATTTAATGAAAACTACTCCTGTACTCTTAATTTTTAATTAGGATATTCATTAGCTTGATCATTTTTTATTCTTGTATCATGTTTTTGTTAGAAAATAAATAAGTTGAAAAAGGTATAACTTAAGGGATAGAAAAGTGGAGAATGGGTTAAAATTGAATTGTATTTATAATTGTGAAACATGAGAATTTAAATAGAGGAAAAATAATGAGCTTTTCCTATCTAAGTGCCACTTTTAAGGTGGTTAAAACTACCACTAAGCCACTAAGCTCCACTTTCAAAAGTGGTTAAAACTGAATGCAAAAATAAAACTACCACTAAGTCATTAATAGTTAATTTTAAGCAACTAAATTTGACTTCAAAAACAGAAAAATGGATTGGAACTAAAATGCCAACTCATCTAACACTCCTCCTTGGCATTTAGGTGACAAACACCAATTCTTTGTCTCAAATCTTCAAATCTTTCCTTTGGTGTTGACTTAGTAAAAATGTCAGCTAGCTGGTTCTTAGATGAGCAATGAACAAGCAGCACTTCATTAGATTGTTGAACTTCTCTAATAAAATGAAACTTGATCTTGATGTGTTTGGTTCGTCCATGAAACACTGGATTTCTTGAGATTGAAATAGCAGAAATGTTATCACACATTATCCTGGTAGCTTCTGTTTGTTCATGCCCCAAGTACTTTAGCATCTTCCTTAGTCATATTGCATGATTCACAGCAGAGGAAGCAGCAATATACTCAGCTTCTGCAGTTGATTGAGCTGTAGTTTCTTGTTTCTTATAGCTCCAACTAAAAAAACTCCTTCCCAAGGAAAATAAGTATCCAGAAGTGCTTTTAGAATCATCAATACAACCTCCCAAATCACTATCAGAGTAGCCCACCAGTTTCATGGTTTTTTCTGCAGATTTTGCAAAGAAAATTCCAAGTATGTTGGTTCCTTTAATATATCTTAACACTCTTTTAGCAGCCGCAAAGTGTGTTTCTCTAGGTGAATGCATAAACCTAGAGAGCAAACTTACAACAAATAGAATGTCAGACCTACTTGCAGTGAGGTATAGGAGACTGCCAACCAAGCTTCTGTACATACTTTCATCTACTTTTTCAGAATTCTCATCCTTGCCAAGCTTCAAACCAGTGGTAATTGGAGTGCTTACCGATTTGCAATCTTGCATTTTGAACTTGTTTAGGATATCAGAAATGTATTTCTTTTGACATATAAAGATGCCATCATTGGACTGCATTATTTCCATGCCAAGGAAGTACTTCATGACTCCAAGATCAGTCATTTCAAAGACTTTCTCCATTTCATCCTTGAACTTTTGGATTAGTTCAATTTTTCTTCCTGTTACAAGGATGTCATCTACATAAATTGAAACAATTAAAGACTCACCACCAGTGACTTTCACATATAAAGTGACTTCATTTTGGCTTCGGTCGAAACCAAGTTGGATGAGATGATTGTCCATTCTTTCATACCATGCTCTCGGGGCTTATTTTAGTCCATACAAGGGTTTCTTTAAAAGATAGACTTTATCTTCTTTACCAGGAGTTGAGAAACCATCAGGCTGCTCTACATAGATCTCTTCAGCAAGCAACCCATTTAGGAAAGCTGATTTGACGTCAAGTAGATGGATTTGCCATGAATTGTGAGCTGCAAAGGCAAGAAGAAGATTGATTGTGTCATACCTTGCTACCGGCGCAAATGTTTCTTGGTAGTCTATACCATACTGTTGTGCATAACCTTTCACCACCAGTCTAGCTTTGTGTTTGCAAATTGATCCATCGGGATTGAGTTTTGTTTTGAAAACCCATTTTACACCTATCACCTTGCGATTCGTGGGTCTATCAACAAGCTGCCAAGTTCCATTTTTATTAATCATGTCTAATTCATCTTGCATAGCTCCCCTCCAAGCTTTAGAGTCTTGTGTTTCAGCATAGCATGTTGGTTCAGAGATGACCAAGCTACACCTTTGATAAACATCTTCCAAAGTTCTTGTGCCCCTCACCGGTAGGTCATCCACTAGCTTATTTATGTCAAGTTGAGGTTATTTATTTGGAAACAAGTCAAAATGAGCATTCCTTTGATTTTTCCAATCTCAAACAGCTTCCTCATCAAATTTTACTTCTCTGCTCAAAATTATTTTTTCTGTTTTTAAACAGAAAATTTTGTAGCCCTTGGTTGATGAACCGTAGCCCATGAAAATTCCTTTGTGAGCCCTGTTGTCCAACTTACTTCTTTTAGGTTCTGGCACTTGGTAATATCATATACACCCAAAGATTCTGAGATGGTGCATTGAAGGTTTGTTATCGCTCCAAGCTTCATACGGAGTCTTATCCTGTAAGGCTTTTGTGGGAAGCCTATTCAGCAAATAAATAGAGGTATTGACTGCCTCTGCCCAAAACAGATTTGGCATCTGTTTTTCAATCAAAAGACACCTAGCCATCTCCATTATTGTTCGGTTCTTCCTTTTAGATACACCATTTTGTTGTGGTGTATATGGTAAGGTCAGTTGATGTTCAATGCCTGCACTATTACAGAATTCTACAAATTGAGCAGAGGTATATTCTCCACCATTATCAGATCTCAAAGCTTTAATTTTTAAATTACATTGATTTTCCACAAAAGCTTTAAATTGTTTAAAAATATTAAAGACTTCACTCTTGAGTTTAATGAAATAAACCCAACACATTCTGGTGTAGTCATCAATGAAGAGGAGAAAATACTTGTTACCATTTAAGGATTCAATTTTCATTGGGCTACACACGTCAGTAGGGATAAGCTGAAGTTTCTGCTTAGCTCTCCATGCTTGATTTGCTTGAAAAGGTAGTCTTGATTGCTTACCTTGCTGACAAGTCCCACAAACTTGAGCATCATATAAGATTTCAGGCATATTTACCAGCAACTCTTTTTTGTTCATTTTTGTCATGCTTCTATGATTGAGATGACCAAGCCTTTTGTGCCACAAATTTGTAATCGTCTCTGAAGCACTGATATAGGCTTGTTCGACTACTTTCCCCAAGTCTACTGTAAAGATTCTTTTGTTCATCTTGATGCAAAATAATTCTACACCAGAGGGATCAAAAACAATACACTTGCAATCCTTAAAGTGCATTGAGTAATTCTTCTCAAGCATCTGTCCAACACTCAATAGATTTTGGCTAATATCAGGTATGTTTCAGGAATAGTTTTAATACCTGAGATTGTTGAAACAGCCACTGATCCTCTACCTTTGACTTCTAGAAATTCTCCATTTCCCACCTTTACTCTATACTTGTAAGTACCATCAAGGAAACTGAACATCTCGGCATCATTACATAGGTGGTGTGTGCAACCGCTATCAAGAAGCCAAGCATCAGATAAGTCATTTGTTGAGAAGCAAGAAACTGCAAAAAGTTGCTCCTCCTGTGCATCAGTCGCTTCTGCTAGTTGTGCTTGTAAAGGCTTTGAGAATTTGTTTTTAGATTTGAAAACCTTGGTTACGTACCCCAATTGTTTGCATTTTCCACATACACCATCAGGCCTCCACCAACAGTATTTCTCCATATGTTTTGTCTTTTTACAATGCTTACAAGGAGGAAACGACCTTTGTTTTGAATCACTACTACTTCCACCATCATGCTTACCATTATTCTTCTGGTTAAGGTGTTGTTTTCCTTTACCAGAATGTTGCTTTTGAACAGAAAAGGCTCCTTCAGTGAACCTGCTCTCTCTTAAGATCCTTCTTTGCTCTTGTGCTTGTAGAGCACTCATTAGTTCACCTAATGAGATTTTGCTAAGGTCCTTGGATTCTTCAAGAGAGGAAATTTTGGATTTCAAACCTCTCAGGAAGAGTTACTAGAACTTTCTCCACAATCCTTTTGTCTGCAAAGTCTTCACCAAGTAATCTTATATTATTAACAATTAAGGAGATTCGATCAGCATACTTACCAATCGTTTCATCCTCATGCATATGCAGAGATTTGAATTCACGTTTCAGGTTCAGCACTTGCATTCGACGTGTTCTATCGCTGCCTTCATATTCTTCTTTCAATCTGTCCCAAGCCTCCTTTGTTGTTTTACAGGCCATGATCCTATAAAACACACAATCTGCCACACAATTTTGTATAAGGGACTTGGCCTTGAATTTCTTTGCTTTTTCTTCACTGTGAGATTTTATCTGAGCCAAGGTAGGATTTGTTGGTTGGAAAGGTAATGGCATATCTTCAAGCACTGTTTCCCAGAGGTTATAAGATCTTAGAAAATCTTCCATCTTCACTGACCAAATGTGATAATTTTCACCGGTGAAGGTAAAGGGTGGGTTCAAAGGAAGGTTGTTATAAGCCATTGATTTGTGGGTTGAAAAGAAAGGAAAATGTGGATCCCGTAAGATCAACTATGGCTCTTGATACCACTGTTAGAAAATAAATAAGTTGAAAAAAGTATAACTCAAGGGATAGAAAAGTGGAGAATGGGTTAAAACTGAATTGTATTCATAATTGTGAAACATGAGAGTTTAAATAGAGGAAAAATAATGAGCTTTTCCTATCTAAGTGCCACTCTCAAGGTGGTTAAAACTACCACTAAGCCACTAAGCCACTAAGCCACTAAGTCAGTAAGCCACTAAGCCACTAAGCCACTAAGCCCCACTTTCAAAAGTGGTTAAAACTGAATGCAAAAATAAAACTACCACTAAGTCATTAATAACTAATTTTAAGCAACTAAATTTGACTTCAAAAACAAAAAAATAGATTCACTAGTGGAAAATAAGCTTTTTACATCGGTTGTTATGGACTTTTTACATCAGTTATAAATGCGGTATTGAAGCGGGCGATATAGAAACTTAGACTTTCTACATCGGTTCCACAACCGATGTAGAAAATACACTTTCTACATCGGTTAAAACTTCAACCGATGTAGAAAGTCATACTTTCTACATCGGTTGTGACCATAACCGATGTAGAAAGTCAACTTTCTACATCGGTTGAAGTTTTAACCGATGTAAAAAGTGAACTTTCTACATCGGTTAAACGACAACCGATGTAGAAAGTTGACTTTCTACATCGGTTATGGTCACAACCGATGTAGAAAGTAACTTTTTACATCGGTTGAAGTTTTAACCGAGGTAGAAAGTTTATATTTTTTTTTAAATATTATTTTCGTTTAAGGAAATTGCCATATTGTTTATTCACAATACCTGTGTATATAAACAGAATACCAGGCAGACAATACAGAAATTACAGAGTCTATATAATGAAAGTAAATACATCAATGTTTATTATAAAATATAATAAAAACAAACTAAAAATCTAAAAATCCCATGAATTCAACCCAAATTGGCAACCTCAATCAGAAATTCCCCCCAACGTCTCCTGATATCATCAATTTCTTCATCTAACAGAGGTTGAGGATTGTCAAATATCTACAAGATGTTTTTGATTAAAATTAGTGAACATGTCATGTTATGCATTAAAATTAAATAATTAATTGAAGACAATTGTAATTACCTGGTGCCAAGAGTTAACAATAGAAGCCGAGACAATGAGAAACATATGTCTCATCACATAATATCCACACTCAGTTCCTCCGGGTTGTCTTGGACACTTCAAAAAATAAAAAGAGTATGAAATATAATTAGAGATGTTGATAAAAGAATATAAAATAATTGAATAACTTTTAATAAAGTACTTACCTTTGGAATGATCCATACAGGCTTTTTAATATTTGATGGATGTGTCCCTTTTAACCGAAGTCGAGCATTCATTGCTCTACAGTAAAATAAAAAGCAAATGAATACCTTTGACAATAACAAGTTATATGAATATAAATACCAAAATCATAAAAACTTACAAATCTATAATGTCCTTTATGTCTTTCTTTGGTTTTTGCCAAGCAGAGCATAGAAATACAACTAAATTCCGCTTGGGACAAATAATGATTAATTGCCAATGGGCCCTACAAAATAAAGATGACAATGAACAAAAATTAGGAATTTAATTGAATTCATGAAATAAAGCAATTAAGTATTGACTTACGATTGAAAGTAGGGGGCTAGGTAACAGTCTTTATCAGACTGCAATCTCCTCTGAAGATATCCCTGTATCTCAGTTGGCTTGTTCCCAGTTTTCTGCATATGAACTGGGTCCAGGAATCCATATAGGTGTAAGTTACCTCTTTCAGTGCAGATACGATACAGGTACCTAATATTGCGAATAATTTTCATATGTTAGCTTTTGATAATGAAATAATAATTCAAGTAAGGTTTAGAAATTTACTTACATCAACCATAATTGTAGAACTGTTACACATAGGAGATCGTTTCCCACAACCAACTCCAATATATCCTTCTTAGTAATGTAGAAGGGGATAGGTGTGGGCTTCCCTATGATATCCGGTTCCATTGTTATTTGCAAAGTTTGGTCGCCCAAGTTCATGGCGATACCAAATAGACGTGTGAGCAAATCAACCTCATATTTCTTTGGAGAAGGCTCAGGAAGATCTGCTTTAGCACTTAAATCAATCTTCTTCCCACGATCTTCCTTATAAACCTACGATAAATTCACAAAATAATGAGAAATATATATATATAGACACACACAATATATATATTAAAAAATTAGTAACATAGGCTAAAATTATCTAATACCTGAGGTTGAACTCGCTGCACAAGTCTCCTCGGCCATATAATGAAATGGTTGGGGGCTTGCCCCACGACATGAACCTCCTGAGTAGGGACAGGAACAGGAGCATCTGCATCTTCAACCCGTTCAACCACCACTCTAACATGATCATCATCAATTTGCTGGTGATGGATGGTTGAACCCAAGGTGTAGACTTTCCCAATTGCTACCAGACGATATGGATCATCAACATATAACTCATAATCGTCTGCCGCTGCATCCACATCCTCTTCTCCCTGTAGTTGTTCCTCCGTCGGAGCACAGCTTCCCTTTGTGCTCACGCGCCTAGGAGAAGGTGATGGATGGTGACCCTGTGTCTGTGTTTGGGAAAGTCCCAAAGATGCAAGCTCCTGCCTAAGCTCTTGCCTAAGCTCCTGCCTAAGCTCCTGTCTGAGCTCTTCACGAAGTTCTTGCCGCAGTGCATGCCTCATGTCTTCACGCATGGCGTCCAACTCATCTCTAGACACCAAACCTTCTCTGGATGTCTGTCTAGAAGACAATCCAAAGTACTGTCTAAGGCCAACACCTCTGCCAACTGCACGAACACGCCCTGGATGCTCCGGTTGGCCAATAGCAGTACTTAAGATGTCATCCCGGCCAGTTGGAACAAAGACTCCTTGTGAGCTTTGTTCAACCAAAGAATCCTACAAAACAAAAAATGACCGTTATCAGTAATGTAAATGTTTGAAGATAAATAAAATGGAAATTTACAAAATTTTGTGATTACTTACAATCTTCTCAGCAACAATGCGAGAAGGCTCTGATGTGTACTCTCCAGTTGCCTTTTGGCGTGCCCTCTTCCATTTCTCATGGCGTGAAGGTGGAGAGGGTGGAGAGAGAAGTGTAGAGGGGTCTGCTTCAGATGATTGCTGACGTTCTTTCGACTTCTGGTCCATCAGCCTCTCCTGAAGCAACTCATAACCCCCACGAGATAATCTGTGGGGGTAAAAGTTCTTAGCAGAAATTTGTTGAGCCTTCTTTCTTTTCTCCTGTTATAAGAAAGCAAATCAATTAATCATAATATTGCTTATATTAGTCAATTAAAAAAATAAAATATTAGCAAGATACATACAACGAATGCAGGATCCATTCGAGACTCAACAAATCTCTGCCAAGTGTCTTCATCAAGGAACTGGTACTCCTCACAAGGAGACACATCCTTGAGTGACCCATATATATATTTGCTGGTGAGATGTGTCTTGAAGCCCCTCCAGCGCTCACCAGCAAATGAAAGCCACTTCCTCTTCAGGAAGTTAGTATTTGGTACGTCATATGTAAGCTACATAAAAGAAGATGTAATTGGTTAGTGAATGATAAATTTATGGAAAAACTTAAAGCTTTAAAGTTAAATACCATGATAGTCTCCCAAATTTGATCCTTGACTCGCATCTCAACATCATCCCAATCCTTCTTCAAAATACTAGCCTTGCTTCGTCCAAGGAGGGCCACATAACTCTTAAACTTTGTCTTGTTTGGCCCTAATGGATTCCAAGTGGCCTGATCAAACTCTATGGGAATCCTCTGCTCACCGCTCCGACTAAGGGTTAACTCCCTTAACCGTGTGGCTCGTCTTCCCTTCTTTTGCCGAGAAGAAGAGTTCTCAAACCCACTTTGTGAAGGAGGAACCTCTGAAGGATCAGCCATGTATCTGTTAAAAGCAGAGAAAACAAATATGAAAAAATTATTAAATAGAAACAATAAATACAATTCATATTTATATTGCAAATTTCAACCTTAACAGAAACAGTAACAAACATAAACAGGCTAAGGGTACAGGCAAAACAGAAACAGGCAAAACAGGCTAAGGCTAAGGCAAAATAGAAACAGGCAAAACAGGCTAAGGCTAAGGCTAAGATTAAGGCAAAATAGAAACAGAAAAAACAAAGACCTAAATAGAAACAGACTAAGGCTAACAACAACTAATGCAGAAACAGAAACAGAAACAGAGACCTAAACAAGCAAAGGCTAAGGCTATCTACATCATACAAAGTAACAGGCAAAGACTAAGGCTAAGACTAAGGCAAAACAGAGACCTAAACAGAAACAGGCTAAGACTAACAACAACTAATGCAGAAACAGAAACAAGAAACAGAGACCTAAGCTTTGAATATTAAACCACTCCTAAGCTTTGAATACCCAAATCTCCTTCGTTTTTATTGTCTTGCTAATAGATTCTAATTGACCATATTATCTTCATTTTCCCTCCCCAAAAACTCTTGCTCATATACACATCACCTCTAGTAATCTTCTAAACACCACAATAACCAATTGTAGAGACCTAAGTTGAACTAAACTGCCTCAAGCTTCAACTTATGCCATTCCTTGAATTCCAAAGCTCTTAGCACTATCTTTGCAATGCCAAAACAGTAATATAATCTATTCTGGTTTATGCAATATAATGTAATATGTAGATACAAAGTATTATCTTTGCAATATAATATAATAAAAACAAAAATACATTTTATGCAATGCCAAAAAAGAGTAACATGTAGAAACAGATAAGGCAAACGAGTAACATGTAGAAATAGAGAAGGCAAACGATAAGCTAACAGAGCAACATAGTCATTTAACAAAACAGAGAACCTAAGGCTAAGCACTAATGCAGAAACAGGAACAGAGACCCTAAGCAGAGAGCCAGAATGCTACATACCGGTGTAGACGACGACGACGACGACGTAGACGACGACGGTTGTTTCAGAGAACGACGGGGCTCTTCGCGTAGACGACGACGGTGCTTTTCGCGACGACGACGACGACGGCGTGCTTAGGTTTACACTTGTGGAGGCTCAGCGATGAGTTAGGGCAGGAGCTCATAAATGGAGTGTTTAACTTATGAGGACGACAACGGTCGCATCAGATAAAGAGGAGGGAAAACAGACTTTCTACGTCGGTTGTTCCAGAGAACCGATGTAAAAAGAACTTTCTACATCGGTTACACTACACAACCGATGTAGAAAGTCTTACTTTCTACATCGGTTGCTTTATAACCGATGTAGAAAGTTACTTTTTACATCGGTTATAAATCAACCGATGTAGAAAGTGACTTTCTACATCGGTTATAAAGCAACCGATGTAGAAAGTTTAAATTTTTTTACAAAAATGCCACCGCCTATTTTTCTACATCGGTTATAAAGAAACCGATGTAGAAAGTGGCAAATTTATTTACAAAAATGCCACCGTCTTTTTTCTACATCGGTTAGCAAATAACCGACGTAAAATCCTGTTATAAAAAGCTATTTTTGCACTAGTGATTGGAACTAAAATGTCAACTCATCTAACAGTTTTTCTGGTTATATATGAAAAAATAACAAAATCAGCTGAGCCTAAGAAGAACGCCTTACGTATACATGCATGTTTAATTGTTAAATTTTCTTTTTAGTAGTTCGTATCAATATACTCTAAAATTAGTTCATGTATATTAATTCTTGTCTTTTAAATTAGTATAATTCTATATTAATTAAAGATATAATCAATTAATTATATATATAATGAAAATAATTTTTATTTCATCAACTGACTTTTAAAATTAAATTCAATCTCTAAGAGTATTTTTTTTCAGATGATGTCTTTATTGTCATACAAGAAAGGAATTATATATTTTCCATTGACATGAAAAGGCATCACTCACATAATTTGCCGCAAGTGTTGGCCCACCCATATAATTCCATAAACGTTAGCATTGAATAATTTGTAATTAGGTGATTATTTGACTTATAAGACCTTTTACCTATCCTTCTGACCTTCATAACCCAATGAAGAATTATCAACTTTGAATATCAATTCTTTTAAATGCGACCTTTCATATGAAAATTCACAACATTATTACTTCCAGAGTTGTTGCTAAAGTCTTATATATATGTGACATTTCGTAATGCGGCTAAAAAATTAGAATAATTGGATTAGTATATATAATTGGAAGGGATTGTGATAGGTTATATTAAGTATATATAGGTTTAAATTTTGTTAATAGATTTCAACATAAAATAATGTGACATTTTATATTAAGAGTTACAAACAATTAATTTGTTTTTAAGAAGATGCGAAATCACTCAGAATTAGTATAAATATAAATATAGAATTTAATTTAATTGTATTGTTAATAATTTTTAATTATATGATAATTAATAATTGAGTGATAATGTAAAATAATTATATTATAAGTATATTTCAATTAAATTTATAAATACATTAATGGCATATCTCATATTAAATGCAAGGATGCTGTCATGGTATTTTTTATAAATATATTTAAGTGATAATATTTTTAAAATTCCAATTAATAATTTAAAATTGTTACCAATTATAAATGTTTTTAACTGAGAAAATTGGATATTGAAATAATGAACTTGGTACAAATTAAGGATTTCTTTGGTCAATCACTTGAGGAATTAAGTTTAATTGCAAGATACCGCTATAATTATAGCGCATAAGTCCTACTTAAAATGGCTTATTGTTAAATGAGTTGGATTTAAGTTATCTATAAAATAAATGGATTGAAAATTTTTTAATCCATATTTAATTTGTTTTAACCTTCAAATTAGTAGGGTAATACTTTGATTAACAATTGATTTCCAAGTTAACAATCTAATATTTTAATTTATTTCATTAATAAATATTTTAAAAAATTTAAAACATTTGTAAAAAATTAAAAATTAAAAATTGTTATAATTTTTAAAACAAATTAACCTCCAGGTTGATTTATTAATCTATAGGGTCAACAAATAAAAAAATTATATTTAAGTAAATAAATATTTTTATTAACCCTACCCAATCTAATTCATAAATTTACAAGCCAATACAAATTTAAACTTATATACCCAACTCTAGTTATAAGCTAGGGATAGTATAGTAGCTATACGTTGAACTCTACTTTGCCATCACAATAATGATAAAATGCAGTGTTTCTATTTACAATTATAAAGTTTCACTTCAATTTTCAATGATTTGTCGACATGGACGACAGACAAAGTGTCAAGTTACATCAGTCGTTGTCGAGACAGATTCTTTGTTGCTTTTTAAACCCATATATGATATATACATACATATATATAGATATATAATATATATATATATATATATATATTAATTTTATACTATTATTACTGTTTAGATTTTAATAAGTCTTTACCTATTCAATATTTATTAGTATTATTAATTAAAATTTAAAATAACATTAAAATCATTTTAATATAGATTTCAAGACAGATTATTATTACAAAATGGGTAACTTAGTAATAATAAAATAATAATATCTCTCACTACAAGCATCCGTGATAAAAGGGTAAATTTTCACTTTTTCCTCCCTCCTCAATAAACATTTTTTTTATATAAAAAGTTTAAACAAATTTGATCCTAAAAGCTCATTAAAATTAGGTTATATTTAAAACTTAAAAAATATTTATAAAATACTAACTAATTAAACCCTTATATTGATAATACAATCAGAATTCTTATTTTTCTCCTTACCAGATCAATTTTGTTTAGCCCTCAACAAATATATATGTAGAGCAAGAACAATCTCCGTTTCACACTTTTTCCTCCCTCCTCAATCGGAATTTATATGAAGTGTTCCTTTCACTTAACCTGTTACCAACACTTGTTCAAATAGGTTAGTATACTTTTCTAGAACATTTTTTACACGTGTCTTTCACTACACAATTATACATATATAATTAAATAATCAAAATTAAAAATTATTTAAATCACATAGTAAAACATATAAATTTATGTTTTCCCTTTTTATCATTTAGGAGTGTGTGTATATTTATGTAATGTAATGTGAGAAAGCCTACCAAAAATTACCGAAAGGTTGAATAAAACATATTTAATTAACTCATAACTCTTTAAAATTTGTACCATTCGAATTTAAGGAATAATGTATGCACATTTTTTTCCTTGCAAGGTGTTTTCACAGGTTTTGGGACCCGAGACTGGTCCTCAATCACTACTTAAGATGTTTCCTTTTACAGGTATATTTATGATGAACTTAACATTGAATAAATCCTACCTTGCTTAATTACCACTTGGACCCGTCTTTAATTTGGGGCTACTAATAAATTATTTTACATGTGCATTTTAATTCAAATTAAAAATATAAAAAAAAATATTAATACGGTATGTTACTAAGAAACAATAAATGCTGATTAATGTATTTTTTTTTCTTGTTTTCAAGATTTATTCTAATATATAACTTAGGGGGTTAGGGCTGTATAAACACAATCTGCAGATAAGGCCGGATCTGGATCAATCCTACTCACATTATCACTAACTTCACCATCCAACCCTTCTAAATAAAATTAGGATCCTCTTCATTAATAATATAAAGTAATTTATATTTAATCTTCAATTATTTATCTTATAAGTTTTATTATAAAACTTTTAGTTATATTTAAATAGTTAGGATGGTAATTTGCATCTGCGATTATGGCAAGGGTCCTTATCTTAAATCATGATATTCACAATCATACAGAAAACTTGTACATGATAAATAAACTTATATCCATTTTGTTTTAATTTTGATGAATAAAATCTAAGCTTACAATGAGATTTTCACAGGAAAAATTCATCCCATATTCAAAATAATGAAGCTAAGTAAAAAAAAAGTGTATATATAGACTGAAAATCTTTGTTTTATGTTCCATTTCAGATCAAACAGGTGATATGGCTACGCACGTAAGCCAACACCGGTTTACACCCCTCATCCATAGTTGAAGATTTAAAAAAAAAATTAGACAACTTATATATGAATATAATCAAATATAAGTTACTACTTATATGGTTCATCGTTGCAGTTTAAAATTAAAAAAATAGTTTATCATTGTTATAATGCGATATGAGAAATGAGTGAGTTATAAGATATTTTGTGAATGAATGAGGATGATGGTGCGACAATGCAAGTGACAATGCAAGTGAATTGATTGATAGAGTCCTGAGAGAGAATCACACAAGAGAAGAAGAAAGCGAAATGTAGCCAAGAGAAACTTGCCGGCAACAGAAGAAGCAAAAAACATAAATAAGTTATTATTAAAGATTGAATAAATAATAATAATAATAATAATAATAATAATAATAATAATAATAATAATAATAATAATAATAATAATAATAATAATAATAATAATAATATGAAGTAATTAAATTAAGTGCCGGCAAATCACCCTTGGCTGCACTCCACTTTCTGGTTCTTGGTGTGAGCTGAGAGGACCATAGATTAGCACTATTAGTTTTGCGAGTGCAAAACCATTGAACATCTATTCTTATTATATAGCCAAAGAAAGAGTGAGTCATACCAACAACAATATTCTCTTGCAACTTGAAACATTTTGTCGTCACATTCTTCACTCTCACTCTCCTACTTACTGAATTGGATGCTGATGGGCGGCTACAACCCACATAAGGAAACTGCCACGTGCATTGCTTTCTCTCATCCACGTTCTCCCATTAATTTTATAATCTACACTAACTTCTAGTTTCATCATCAACCATATGAATTTAGATGCACATAAAAAAAACAGGATTATTAGTGTTAATACTTTAGTGCTTTTACCAACAACATTTATTTAGTAAATAATTGTATCTTTTGAATATGTTGATATATGGAAGTTCAAATTTTAGTTATGTATATGAAAATATTTATCAAAAAATAAATTTATTTTAATAATTTCTATATTTTAAAAGCATTAGTTTTTATTTATTGGTAGAAAATTATTTTCGATACAAAAAAAAACTTAAGTTTTTTGAAATTCCAAGTGCCTTAACTAATTCATCTTATTTAAAAATGTTTGTGTGTATGGGTAAGAAATTAGTTTATACCAATATATGTCAAATTTATTGTTATATTATTGGATAGATAATTTTTGAGAGATATATAAATAAAATTATTTAATTATATTTTTACTATTTTATTTATTACAGAATTTGACAAAAAAATAGAATAACATTTAGTCATGACAGTTGGATTAATAAAAATTACATCTTATAAAGCTATTAAGGGATGTTAGAATGATAAGCCTTACAGTAGTTTAAAAATTGGTATTTTTAAAGTCTAATGCCTAGATCTTGACTAAAAAGAAATTCTAATTCGTAGAAAATTTTCAAGGGATGCTGATGAGGATGATAGTAGACCATGACCAGTGCCATCTACGCTACTATTTAGGTTATGGGAAAATCGAAAGAATTTATCGGGAATTCCCAAAGTCATACATGAGAAATTTGATAACAAATACATAATTATTTAACAACCAAAAATATCAATCGTATTTATTATTTTTAGGAATTAATGTGCCCAATGCTTAAAATATAATATGATTAACATTTGTAGGTTTTAGGACTAACGGGAAAATTTTATATTATAAAAAACTAATGCGACCCGTTGCTATGTTTCTCAAGTTAAATTTGGAGTTTAACTCAAGAATTTGGCATTGTATCAAAAGTTTCAACAGTACAGGGGTCACGTAAAACCTTGGATTCGAAACTTTGTTACAAAGAATAAATGAGGTAATTTTTAAGTTAGTTATTATTATTATTAAGATAAGTCAAATTAATTCTTGAACCCGAAAGAATAACAAAAATTCCTTAAATTATTTTTTTTATGTATCGTACTAGTTCTTCAATTTTGTTTTGTTTAGATCATGTTAGTTAGTCCTTTGTTAGGACTAATATGATCAATAAAAAATTTAAAATTTAACATAACTTAAAAACGAGCGAAAACTGAATTGAAGGTTTCCTCCAAAAACAAAGGAACGTGCTTCAAAATTTTCATATAAATGCATCACAAAACAAAGAAATGGAAAGATGCAACTATTCGGCCAAAAGCAGACAGGTATGTATTGTAAAGGGTACCACAGCAAGGATTACTCTTCGAGAGAGAGCTAGAGCATTAGCCATTAGCAACCAACCATTTTTCTTTGTTATCATTAGCAACCAACCAGGCCTACATTATTTAAAAGTGAAAGCTCAATAATATAATAAAAGGACAATGAAATTCTTTGGTTTTGCTGATGAGATTATGAGCTTGATAAATGTTATTAGAAAAATCATTAACCAAGTTATGAAGAGAAGATATAATCTTATTTATTTTAGTTGTTTTTTGAAGAAGAAATTTTTGTCTATTAACTTAAAATTTCATAGTTATGGTACTTCAATTAGTTGCGACTTCATCCAAAGTATACAACCATACAATATTCAATATAAGATTTAACCTTATGCCCAAGACATATGCTTTAGTTATATAAATGTAGTTTCTTATTCGAACTCTTAGTTATTGACAAATCTCTTGAGATAATACTTTATATTTATCATCCAACTTGACCCTCATTCTTCGTGTCCTATAAACAACTAAATCCAATGATTTAACCAACTTTGAAGAGATAAAATTATAGATGGCACCACTGTCAAGTAGGACCAAAACGGAAATCTCTATTACTTTACCTCCAATTTTCATAGAAGATAATTCCTTTGGACATTGCACTTAAGCATGAAGGAATTCAGTCACCCTAAGATATTTCAATACTTTACATTTAGCCTCTTCATACAACTCATTCGCCTCATTCTTAATTTCTCCTACTATCATCACCTCCCCCTCCTCGTTAATCTCTTTGTCCTCCCCTAACACAATCACTCACATCCTTGGGTTAGAGCACTTGTGGAAAGGATTGTAAGACATTCCACATCGAAAACATGATCTTTTTTCCTTTTTTTGTCCCATCCCTGCGTTGATAAGTGCCGCACGCCCTTGCACCTGACAATGATTGTTTTGTTGCATCACTCATTGAACTTTCCTCTATCCTCTAATCTTACTTTTGGTAAATAATTAGCATCTCTGCTGTTTCAGTTCCATGTTTATGAGTTGGGTCACACATCCTGAGGTGTCAAGTTCCCCTCTCTACTCACTTATCCCATTTGTCCCCCCAACCAAACATGTTGTCCTGTGGTCTTCTTCATGACTAATTCAATATTTCTAGCCAATCCCATTACCTAAAGACAGGTCCTAGGATCGTGAATTTTTACCCAATTACTAATCTCTTCCTTCAAACCATTCAGAAAACACCCCACATATTGTTGTTCTTCTTGACAGAGAACCAATGAAGCTAAGTATTCAAATTCTTCCATATATTCTTGAACAGTTTCCTTCTGTTGCAGAGCTACTAATTCTTCATATGGATTTTGGATCTCCATTTCGCTGAACCATTTGAGCAATACCAACTTAAACAAAGCCCAAGTAATTTCAGGATGCACCTTCACCAAGATTGACAACGAGTGAATAGCTACCCTCTCCATACCCACTTGCGCTAGTTGAATCTTTACTTCTTACGAGGTATGGTTGATTTAAAAAATAAATTTATGCTCTCATTAACCACCCTTGTGGGTCCATTCCTTCAAATACTGATAGTTCAATTTGCTTTGTAGCGAAGAACAAGTTGTCCAAAGTTCCCACAACGTTTGACACCATGCCTTTGTCATCTTCATTTTTCTTCCCTATATTTGTCACATGAGTTGATGTTGATGATGGATTCAGCGATCCCTAGTCTTCATCATTATGTGTCAACTTCTTTGAATATCGTACCAGCCCAATAATATACTTTTGAAATTCAGTCTATTCCTTTAGCTCTTAATTCAACTTCTACTGGTTTTGGGAGATGATGTCCATCGACGTTAACAACTCAAAAAGCTTAGTCTCAACCCCCAACCAACCTTTGATCCAATCTGTCCATTCAGGTGTGGGTTCTCGTCTCCAGTATCTAGCAAGTTGAACCAATTAATAAAGATAATAATCAAATAGTAGAAAGAACTAATATAAGATTTCTCAAAATGACGTTTGTGTAACTATATTAATCTAACTATAAGTTGGAATAAGATTTACACGATTTAGAAATATGAAAAGATAAAAGAAAAAAATTCAATGAATCATGGTTTTCTTGCCCAAGCACCAGTCGAGTTACTTTAGAATATTTTTCTTTGACCTCTCATTCTCCCTCTCTCTTTCCTTATAACTAAATCTTCCTTTCTGAAACCTCTAGTGGGCCTACAACACCTTTCCCATTCAGCATAACAAATTTTTCCTTTTGGTCCCTTGCCACATGTCCTTCCTTTTAATATGAACCTCGATATCACTCTGCATGATCAAGTCCACCTAGAAAAAGACATAACTCGGAGAAAAGGTTCATTTAAAAGAGGAAGGTTAAAAAAAAGATAAAAGAGATAATTGGAATCCACGTAAATGCACTTTCAAGAAAAAGTGGAAAATATGATTGTGATTTTTGTGAATGCAAAGCAAGATCTCTACAAAAGAACTTTTAAGAAGATATTTTATTTATTTTATTAGATTTAGTTTTCAATTGTTAAAATTTGATTAAATTATTTTTACTAAGATTTGTTAAGATTTAATTAGGATTATGTTAAATATTTGAATTATATTATAGATAGATGCTATTAGGATTTAGTTATGGTTTTCTTATATTAGTAATTGCACAAGTATAAATATCTCTTCTATAAGCAATGAGGAAGATTATTGATGAATAATAATATTTTCTCTTTGAGAATTTTTCATCTCTATGCCAATTGTTTCCCTTGGTTCTTGGGTAAAGAACCACCCTTGATAACGTTGGTTCTTCTGTCAGGTCACGGTAAGAGTCACATTCATCTTGATAACTTTGACGCTTTCCGGCAGGTCACGGTTTGTGTCGAGTTCTTTTATCTCATCTTATCGTATCTTTTCTTATTTTATCCTGATTCTCAAGACATTTCATTATCGTTTTCGCATTCCGATTCATTTGCGTAGGATGAATCATATCACCTTTCCTCTCCTAAAGTAAACTTTTAAATCCTTCACCCGATGGTTAACCTGCTAAACTCGTAACGATCCTTCTTTCTCTTACTTATCAAGCCTAAAATTCTCATCATTAACATAACTTAAAAAGAGTGAAGATTGATTTGAAGGTTTCCTCCAAAAACAAAGGAACTTGCTTCAAGTTTTCCATATAAAAGTATAACAAAACAAAGAAATGGAAAGATGCAACTATTAGGCCAAAAGCATATAGGTATGTAAATGTTACTATTAGTAAGTGTCGCAACCGTAATTCCGACGAGACGACGAACTCGCTAAACTTTTTGAAATGTGTTTTCGTGATTATGTGGAGTCGCCACCAAATTTTTATTTAAGGGAAAAGATTTGGAAAAACCCTGACTCGAGGAAGAGATTAGGTTCGGGAGTCGGTTACGAGTGAGGAAGGTGTTAGGCACCCCACTCGTCTGTTCTGAAGAACAGTACCCTAAAAATGAGTGTGTGATTATTTGAAAATTTGCTTGATCCCTTTAATTAGTGTGAAAATAAATACTTGATGGGGTTTAGCCTGACAGGACTTGATCCTGCTCCTACGTATTCCCCGGTGCAATGGGAAACTCAAGGCTTACGTAGTTCTGGTTCATGAAGGCTTGACCTTCAGAGATGTTTAAAGAGAAAAGTGGCATCTTGAAAAGATTTTCATTTTTGGAAGGATCTTTGGCCCACTCATGCACAAGACCCGAGGCGGCTACGGCAACATGGGGGCCTATACAGACTACTAAATGTTGGACAGCAGGTGAACCGCCAACCCCCCATTTAGAGCCTATTGCGTGAGACCAAGAATCCAAAAATATTTTGAAAAAGAAAAAAGAGAGCTTTTATTTTTGGGAGGATCCATAGTCCACTCATGCACAAGACCCAAGGCAACTACAGCAGCGCGGGGGTCTATACAGACTACTAAACATTGGACAGCAGGTGAACCGCCAGCCCCCCATTTAGAGCCTATTGCGTGAGACCAAGAATCCCAAAATATGGTCTTTTTGTAAGGTAGGGACAAGATGGGAATTTCTGGGTTTTGTGGAGGGCAAAATGGTCTTTGTACAAGTAGGGACTGGTTGGGAATTTTCAGAATTGTAGAAGGGCAAAATGGTCTTTGTACAGGGGCAATTTGGGAATTTGCAAGGCAAGGGACTTGGCTGAAATTTTGGATTTGGCCGAGGGCAATCTGGTCATTACATGTGCTGAAGAATAAAATGGGAAAGAGTGGCACTTGGGGATCAAAGACGAGGCTTGAGATTTGCAAGCAAATGCACTAACCACCAGGCCAAGTGCCTTGCTGGTTTTATACTGATTTTTATTTGCCTTTAAGGCAGAGTATGACTCCTTTGTCACCAGTAACAGGGCAAGCTTAGGCCAAGTACTTGGACTTGGCTTCCTTCGAGCCATTGAGGTTTGAAACTGAGGTGAGCGTGGTGTTGGCATGACTCAAGCCATTCTACTAGACCATGATCTAGGGGGTGTTTATCTACAATTTCAGTCCAGGGGGCATACAATCCAGTGTTTACAAAGACATGGCATTGCCAGAGGACCTTAGACTCTTTTCTAGTTTTGGTGATGCTACCAAGAAGGGTGACTTCAGTAGGAAGACTGGAAGGGGTAAAGAACGAAGGCCTAAACCCACTTCATTGCTATGATGAATTCGAAGGAATCAAATTTCGGAAGTGAATTGTGGAGCATCTGATCCTACATTTCTGCCTAGCTACAGTGAGGGATTGGCTTAAATTCAGAGCAGAGTTATAGAGGCAGTGATTGGTATATGCTTATGGCATTCCATCATAGCACCTCAATCAGGATTCAAGAATTTCGATCAATTCATTCTTTCATTAACCAGTTTTCAGGTATAATCCAATGCAGAATCTCAGAGAAGGACAAGGTCCCCATAGGCATGTGACACATCGAATGAACCTATCAGTGACTTAATGCAGTGATTCGACCTCTTGTTACTCGTAGCAAGCTACGCACGAACTCATTTACAACACACGCCAAGCAAATGAGCAACGCGACTCCAAACCACTTGCAGGTACTCATGACATCGAATAAACATCCACCATTTCCAATATTCAAATCCAGTGTATGCTTAACATTTCTCACTAAACAAATCCAATGGATGCTATCTAATTCAAGCAATCAAATCTGATACATGCGTAAAATAGTTCCAGCCAAGTGAATTCAGTAAATGCACAGCAATTCCAACGATCGAATCTAATGAATGCGATTCAATTCAATTTCAGCAAGTAGATCCAACGAATGCATACAATTCCGGCCAACAGATTCAGTAAATGCATAGCAATTCTAACGATCGAGCATGGTGAATTAAACGAGAACATGAGCAAAGAAACCAACCTCAGCGAAGCTAATTAACTATGGTGTGCGAGTCGAGTTGCAGCTGAGGAGGTTGAGGCTTCGATCTTGAAGGGAAGCAGCGTCGGAGCACAGTTTCCCGCTGCGGGAGCTGCCGAAATCAAGGAGAAGAACCTCTGGGAAGCTTCGGGAATCACAGGGAGGTTGGAGCGAAAAGCAGAAAGAAAAATGAAGAACCAGAAGAGAGGGGTATCCAAAAACCAGAGAAGAAGAAGCCTCTGCACCAATTCTATCCTTAAAGTAGATATGAATTATATAATATAATATCATATAACTTGATGAAACCAAGGATATTATTTGAAAACAAAAAATAGCTCTTGAAAGATGTGATGTTTGAGCCACTTTTGCAAAGACATAGTATTTGGTCTAACTCAAAAAAGAAAGAAAGAAAAAAATCTCACAGACAATTTGTGAAATGATGTTGGCTAATTTGGTATTGTATGTATACTGTGTTTAAAAACTATTAAAAATACACTTTTTTTAACATATATTTTTTATTATCTATTAAATTTAGATTACAATCAATTATAAAAAAAACCTGTTGATAAAACTTAAAAATCTATCATATTTAGTGAAGTTAACGACAAAGTAACGTTGGATACTAAAAGTGATGTCACTAAATATTTACCAACAAAATTACATTTGTTATTTGACTAAATCATTCATCATGAAGGGCAAGAATAAGATAGACCAAAAAGATATTATTGATTGACGTGAAATTTTGTAGTTCCATTACTAATTTTATAATTTTTTAAAAATAATTTTCAACTTTTCATTTTATATTAACATATTTTATAAATTAAAAATATTATTTTTTAAAAAAATATGTTGATTAAAAAAAACATTAACTTATACCAAATTTGCAAAATTGAATTACCGGTAATACGCGTAAAACACATGACAATCTATATTAAAATTGCAACATATACTAATGGTAAAAACATATTTTAGGAAGATATATTTTTTTATAAATAAATCTTAGTAACAGAGCAGTAGAAGCACTTAAAAAAGCAACAACCCCATTACAAAATATAAATTTAAAAAGTGTCATTATAAGCAATTTAAAGATTATTTATTCAACAATGTAAATAAAAAATAAAAATATTATTTTAATCTTAATCTACATCTAACATTTAATTTTAATTAAATTTAATAATTTATCATAATCTATTTTCTAACTATTAAATGAGGCTTATTCCTTAATAATTATAAAAATCAAATAATTACAAATTATATTATCATCTATTTATTCCTAGTTATAAAGAATCATGCTACCAGCTATAAATTAAATTGTAAAAAATATTTTTTGAAATTGTTTTGAAGTGTATAATTCCACCTATTTAAAATACAACTTTCAAAGTATAACTACTGTTTTACAACTAAAAAATATATATAATTTATAGTTTCTTCAAAATATCATCAACATAAATCTGTTCTAACAATTTTTATCAATTATTTCTATCTTAATAAGATTTATCATAAAAAAAATCTATCAAACATCATCCTTCATATAAAAATATTTATCTTTAAAAAGTATATTATGCTGCTAAAAAAATATTTTAGTTAAAAAGATATATAGCTATATTCTATACACATCAGTGTATATTAACAATCAAATAAGTTGTATAAATTGATTTATTAAATTTGATATTTCAGTTAGATAGATTGTTATTTTTTTAGTATATTTTTTGAAGTTTTTTTTTCTTTATGGTCTATGAAAATGTTTTAAGGATAGTGGTGAGATTTTGTTTGTTTGGCCCATTATAATTTAAACTTTAAAAATAAAAGTTTAAATTTAGTATAGATTTTAGTATGTTTAAGAAAATTTAAAATTTTGAGGTGAGTTTAGAGAGTTTGTACAGGTACTTAGAAAAGTTTTAATGGACCAAATGAGCCCCCCTTGGTGATTCTAAGCAATTTCATCCACCTAAAGCATATGAGAATTAAATTTCCACTTAATAATATTTTGGTCTATTTACATGAGATTTTTATTTTTCTAAATTAAATATAAATGTAAGGAGTTATCTTTTTAGATTAGTTTAACACTAATTGATCTGAATTTATCACTAATCAAGGTTAACTATTTTAAGTATGGTTAATTTTAATTAATCAAGGTTAATTTACTTTAACTATGATTAATTTTATCTCTTATTAATATTTTTATCTTACATTTTATTAATGAAGTGATGACTCATGAGATGAGTCACCATCTCATTTTCCACATGTGAAAATCATGCTCAATGGGCGGGACTCGCTGTTCAGCTTATGCTTTGCATTTTCTTGGCCTACTAACTTTCTAGGAGCATTTTGGTAATTTTCTAAGAATTTTTAGAAAATTCCCAAATTGTTCCTTTGATGTTTCTAACACTCATTGGTTTATTTTTAAATCATTCTTATGTCATTTTTCATTTTTCCAGGAACAATTTAACCCTTATAGAAAATAGAGCTTTCAAAGGGTATTTTGGATATTTTCAAACATTTCTGATATCATTTTTGTTCTCTCTTTGTTTCTATTCTTTTCTTATAACTTTCTAATCATCATTGATGGATTCTAAACCTTTAGAATATATTTTAACTTTTATTTTGAATTTCCCACACATTTATTCATATTATCTTGATACAAGGATATTTTTGTCATTTTACAAAAGATTTCTAATTTCCTTAAAAATTTTAGGGAAATTTTCATAATTATTAATTTTTTAATCACTAACTCAATGAGATAAATTTAGGATGTTACAATTTTAGGCCCACAACAACCATGAAATAAAATAGATGTTTATCTAGTTTCCTTTATTGAAGGCTTATGAAATTTATAGGAAAAAGATGTGGATGTATTGGTATGGCAATGAATATTTCAAGATACATGTGATGCTATTTTATACTATTAATAACTTTCTAGTATATGAGAATTTGTGTGGATATAGTGTTAAGGGACATAAAGCATGTTCTATTTGTGAATAAGACACATGTTACTATCAATTGCATCATGGAAAGATAACAATTTATCTTGGTAATTGAAGATTCCTCAGACATAATCATCTGTATCTTAGATTAAGGAAATTTTTTAATGGAATGTCAGAGAATGGATCCATTCTAAATGTAATATCCTAATAATGATACTCGTCTTACACTTAAGTCATATTGCGGATTCACTATTAGCTTGTTACTTCATGATGCGAAACTTCTTCATAAAATTTTGTTATTGAAAATATGGTACAATATTTTCTTTAAAATATTTGTTGAAAATACGAGTCTCATCGTAATAATTACTGTAGCAAAAAGTAAACTTTCAAAATCATCACTCTTGTTAGTATTTAAAACTTGCATTCATTTATTAAAAGTAATATAAATTCATATATACCGTCATATACATATTATTATTTATACTTATCATACACGTACCAAGACATAATGTCAAAGGCTTTTAATGAGTCCTTTAAAGCATAACCAAGGCACTAATGTCCTTTATAGATTACAGTTATCTATAACAAAACCTATAGAATACAAGCGGTCAAAATAACATCCTCTTTAGTGGTTCATGGTTTATCTCCTAAAGGACTGATGACATCTTCTCCTTCTCAGTTATTCCATCCCATGAGTATTATAAAACCAATCCATGCAATGCGGTGTTAGGTAGATTACTATTGTGATGAACGAATAATCAAGGTCTAGAAGAGAAACAAAAGGTAGAGAATGAAAAATCATAATTTTTTAGTACGCATCTACCCTAGAATTGGTGACATCATTTCTACTCCAAACACTTTAGTTTATTAAGAAAAGGTGACACACATGCAAGTTCGATTATTACCTTTTTAAAATAATACTTATTGGAAATGGATTATTTTTGTATAACAGTAGAAGTTAAATCTCATACAATCATACATCTCATACATATTCTTAATCACTTCATAAAAACATTGATAAACTACCATTCTATTGATTTATCTAAAGGAAATTAGTTATAATTATGATATAATTTAGGATTATTTAATTTTTAATTCTACCTAATTTCCTTTATTTTTGTAGGAATGGTCATGCAAGCATAGAATTTGAAAATAAGCAATTTTTGTACCAAAAAAAGGGTAAAAGGAGCATAAAAAGATAAGACATATAGTACGACAATGTCATGTCAGCCCTAGCAACACAAGAGACATCCTAGTCAGCCTTATGATGCTGCAAGGTGACTTAGAATGATCGCGGCTGCTAGATCAAACTCGGTCCACGACATTGAAACCTTAATCCACACCTATAAAAGGAAGGCCCTAAAGGCCACACCACTCATCACGGCATAAGTCTATCACTACCCCAAGACCCATCGCTCCATTCTTATCTTTCTTTTGATATCCTCCTGTAGGATCTTAGAGGCAAAAACTCTTTCACAATATGAGTTGTAAAGTCTACTGCAAACTTTGTCGACATTATAGTTTTTTCATTCTTTTTATAAAATTAGAATTATGGATTATTTTGTAGAATTAGTATGCTTTTATTTATCTTATCTCTCTATGTGTGAAAAATCCCAAATCATGGGGCTTTGACAAAACTTATAATGTAACCAATTGAATCTTTTTCCGTTTTATAAATGATTTTGTGCTTCTATTCAATTGTGTTTTCCTTATTGTGCTTAATTAATTACTGAGAATTAGTTACTCTTGTTAATTTCTAGTTAATTAGGGTAGTAACTTGAGAAAAAGAATATTACTATTACATGATCATTGGATTACAATAGAATGAGAATGATTGGTTAGCAATTGACTTTAAATCATTCATATGGGAGTTGGGGTGAAATTGGATAAAGTTATAAGGGAAACTAAAGTCTCATATCTTTTCATAATTGAATTTGTATCTATATTCTTTTGTCTTTAAATTTTCTATACTGATTTTATTTCTTTTTTATATTTATTTTGAATATTTTCAAACAAAACTCTTTCTTTGTGAGCTCAAAAGTTAAAATTTAATCATTCTTTAAGATTGTTGAAATAGTATTTATGGGAACGATATTGAGAATTTTAAATATCCCTCTCTACACCAATGGGTGCACTTGTCCGTGAGTAAAACTTTGTACGCACAGTATACGCACAAAAAATGTTCACAAACATAAATCTCATGCATTCTTTAAATCACATTCTCATCATAACATAGATATTATTTGAATCTTCTCATTTTATGTCTTATTTATAAATCAATCTCTTTCTCTAGTCACCTTTTCAGTGACAATTTCATTTAAGGCATATCATTAACAATTTAGCCAACTAATATCTTCTACTTGTCTACTACTCCACCTTCTAATCTAGGATATGAGCTCATTTTCGATGGTTGTCACCATCGTAACTTTGGAAAACCAACTAATTTCCTATAGAAAGATTTATTTGAAGCTCCTAAGGCTTCACCATAGAAGGTTATGTACCTTCTAATTACCATAGAAGGACCTATGATCTTATGAGTGTACACAAGTCCTCGAATTAGCACACTAGGAATCATGTTAAGTTTTCACATAAGGTTATTCCTTAGTGATATCTTGATTTATTAGGTTCCATTTTAAATCTTTATAATAACATGCATGCTCAATATTCAATCTCACATTTAGCATTCAAATCATCCAATTTTGCATAATTCATCCATTCATGAAATCATAATTCACATCAATTTCTATGCATCATTCAAGAGAGCACAAGTACATTTATAAAGGAGTAAACATACTCAAAAGTCATTATGATAAATAGACATAAACATTTACTCAATAATTCACCTCCTTATCAAAATTCTTGATTTATGAATGATCCTAGATTTTTGGACAACATGGTTTTTATCTTAAAATCATCTCAGTTGCCTAAATTCTTGAAGTTTTATGATAAATTTATCATAGGAAACCTAAGTCACTCATTCCTTCTAAATTCCTCTCTACCTTTCATTTTCTAAAGAGTTGGATTTTCTAGAAGTTTCGAATTAAGTTTTTAAATTAGTTACTCATTAGGAACTTAACTGGTCAAATGGTTTCTTCCATTACAATAAGATTAGTGTTGATCATTTTAAGCCTTTATAGTCCAAATTATGTTTTAAGGCTTAATGATGATGATTCCTTATTTCTTACGTATTAACTTAATTTACTAACTTGATTATTAGTTTAGATTAAATTGTTTATATCTTTGTTTATGAACTAATCTTTATATTTAGAACACCTAATGACATTAATCTATAGTTTGTTACCCACATTTTGAACTATTGCCTCAAGACTTGGTCAAATGGCCACATGATAAATGTAAGGTTTTGTAACCCCTTTTTCTTTCCCTTAAAGTTTTGTTTCTTGAGAAATTATGATTTAGGTAGTTAAACTAATTAACTTAATAATTTTTAAGACCTTTCTTAATTAACATGTGTTGGTCGTGGTCATTATATTCCCTAAGATCTCCAATTTTTTTTTATCATAAATCCCAGTGTGTATTTATGAGTTTACCAATTATGGTGGAATTTATTTTCATGTATTGATGAATTTTATACTTTTATCCTCCCTTATTCTATCCATGGTCGAATGGCTCCCTTGGCCACCAAAAAGTTATTTTCACCAACTTTCCTCCCCTTAACTTTTGGATCTAGGACCAAGACACTTAGTCAACATATTTTGTCCTTAGATATATTAAGCTTTGTCCTTAATCCATGGAATTTGTCTTATCATGAGAAAATAACAAGCTTGAACTTTTTGAAAAAGTTAAGACATCACATAGACAAGTTTAGGCTCAAACAAAGTAAGGCTTCCAAGCTTCTCTCAAAATCTAGATCCACCACCACTTGAACATATTTTAAGACTTAATAAACTTCTCAAATATTCCCCAAAACATTTGAAAAATTATTTTCAAAAAGATTTGATCGATTAAAATGCTTAAAGAGTTCCAATAAGCGCTTTAAACCATTAAAGTTTTATTTTACACTCTTAAACTATTTTAAAAGTATAAAGGCTTATTTTAAAAGCCTGGGGAATTTTTAAACTAAACAATATTAAAATATGTTGGACCTCGAAGTTTATAGAAAATATTGATAAAGAATATTAGGCAAGAATACCTAACAAAAATTCTTAGAAAATGTTAAAGGTAGAATATTCTACTTGTTGAAACTAGGAAAGGTGTTTGATGATTTTTCTGATGATACGACTCTCCCTTGATGGACCAAAATGAAATCCTTGGTGAAGGGTGATGGGGTGTTGCTTCTTGACTTGGATTATAGTTTAAACTTTAAAGGTAGAAGCTTAAACTTGGTTAAGATTTTGGCTTAAGGGTGATTGAAGGTAAAAGTTGGATTTGTGAAGCTTGGATAAATGTTTAGAGGAGTAATGGATGCAACAAAATGGACTCCTCAAGTCCTTAATGCATTCGTCCATGAATAGCTTTTTGGATATTAAATTCTTAATTAAAGGTAATTCAGTCCATTCTTTTGAAATTTACCTTTTTAAATTTAATTGAAAAATATGGATAATTATCCTTTACGACTAATCATGGTTTATTTAAACTAATCAAGGTTTATTTAATCTAATCATGGTTAATTTTTAACTCAACCATAGTTACTTTAACTTAAACATGATAACTTTTATCTCTCTTCATAAATATTTTTGTCCCTTATGCTATTATGACTTGATGACTTATGATAACTAGTCATCCTCACATTTAAACCATGTGAAATTTCACACATAAGGATAAACACCAAGTTATAGGTCTCTGGCTAATAGTTTCTGACCTTCCAAGACTTCTAGGGGGCATTTTGGTTATTTTTTGAAATTTTTTTAGAAAAGTTTCTAAATTGATTTCTTAATATTTTTAACCCCTATTATTTCGTTTTTGACTTGTTTCTAAGTTATTTACTATTTATTTGGGAACAATTTATCACTTACAGAAGTCAAGGCTCTTTACGAGTATTTTTTAAACGTTTTCGATGACATTTTCACTCTTTCTTCCACTCTAATCTTTGTTCGTGATATTCTAATAATTATTGATGAGTTCAAGTCTCTAGAATGTCTTCTATCTTTTTAATTTGATCTACTAGCACATTATCCATTTTTGTCCTAACATAGGGATATTTTCGTTATTTATCGAAAGATTTATACTTTTTCTAAATTTTTATTTCTATCTCTGTTTTTCTTTTTGCTAGTATAAATTCATGTTTTTAGGAGTCCATCATAGAAAATTTTTTATGTTACACCAAAAGCCTTAACTAGAAAGGAAGTTTATGATTGAGTTGGGACATCCAAATTATATTCAAGAAACCACAAAAGAATCCTATTGAAAGAAATACATGGAAGAAGAAATTAATCTTCTTTGATCTTCCTTAATGGTGCAAGCTAGATGTAAGACATTGTATCAATGTCATGGATGTGAAAAAAATGTGTGTGACAGTGTTATAGGAACGCTCTTAAACATACAAGGCAAGACAAATGATGGTATCAATGTCAGGTCCACAGTTTGTTGGTAAGTAAACTTATTTACCTGTAGCATGTCATACTTTGTCAAAAAAAGAGAAAATAGTTTTTGTGAATGTCTACATGGTGTGAAAGTTCTCTACGATTATTCTTCAAACTTCAAAAGGCTTGTATCGATGAAAGATCTCTAATTGGTTGGCTTAAACTCCCATGATTGGCATATGTTGATGTAACAATAACTACTGGTGGTTATTTGTGATAATTTACCTAAGAAAGTTGGACTCACCGTAAGTAGGTTGTGTTTCTTCTTCAATTTTATATGTAGCAAAATTGTTAACTTTGAAAAATTGAATAAGCTTGAAAATAAAACTATGATGATCCTATGCTAATTGGAGATGCATTTTCGTTTATCTTTATTTGACATCATGGTTCACTTAATTGTTCATATTGTAGGGAGATTAGATTATGTGGACCTATTTATCTACGATGGATGTATCCAATTGAACGATACATGAAAATATTAAAAGAGTATGTTAAGAATCCATATTATCCATAAGCATATATTTTTAAAGGTACATAGCAGATGAGACTATTGAATTTTGTACATAGTATTTATTATAAGTAGAATCAATAAAGATTCCTAAGTCTCATCATGATAGGAGATGTTGAGGTAAGGGAACATGAGGTATAATTTTGAAAAACATGGGTAAGGAGGATGTCCTTCAAGCACATTGGTATGTTTTGAATAATATTGGTGAGGTTTAACCTTATTTAAGTGTTCACCAAACCATTATTAGGGAAAAACGCCTTAGAATAAATAAAAAGTGATTGTTAAATGAGCATCACAAAACTTCTTTATCCTGATTTAATGGCATTGTTAAGAATGATGATGTATTTATGAGATTTTAAGATGGCTAGTACATGATCCTAACTTTGATATCATACGTTCGAGTAGATATGATATTAATAACTTTTCCTTTTATACAATGTCTTAGGATGAAAAAGTACTATGCAAAACAGTGGGGTAATGGTGGTGGTTGAGTCAATACATTTTTCAAGTTTGACAGATCAAAATCCTATGAGGGCTTCCCTATCTTACTTTAGAGTTATTGAATAGATTTGGAAGATTGATTACACTAAGTTTAAAGTGCCTATTTTTAAATGTAAGTGGATTGATAATAACAGTGGCATACAAGTTGATGAATTGAGGTATACATTGGTGGACCTTGTTAAAGAAGCTGATAAGGATGATATTTTTATCAGGGCTTACCAAGCAAAACAAGTGTTTTATATTCAAGATTATTTTGATAAAAGGTGGTTAGTTATTCTCCAAGAAAAGACTATAATTGGTAGTGATGAATCATTGATATGACAAGTGATGATAGTTCATTTGACCATTCCTTATCAAATAATCCTATTCTGAATGAAGAAGATGAAATTGATGATATACATGCTATTTGGGATGACCATCATGAAGGGATATGAGAGAATATTACTATATAAATTCTACATGTTAGTAATTTATTTTATTCTATTTTATTGTTAATTGCTAATATTTTATTCATGAAGTTCTTAATTTACATGTTTAAATAGGGACATGACTGATTTATCTAGGAACCCTCCTTCACAAACAAGATCTGATAACCAATCATGGACACATGTAATTATAGTTTTCACATCTTAGTAAGATTATATATATGTTCCTTTTCAATTGCTATAATGATATTAATTCTTAAATTGAACTATACATAGATTCAATGATCCAAATCGCCTATCTAAAGAGGAAACTGATGATATTCAAAGGAGAATTTGATGGAGGTAACAAATATGTAACTTAGATGTGTACAAAAGTATATGTAGTTAGACATTATTTTTTTTATCTTTTTTGAATTGTAATTTTGGAATTTGACTGCCTAGGAATATATATTTGAAATATTTTTATACAGATTTTGATTATTATATTGTACCAAATTTAAATCTTATTTTAAAAAATAATTCCAAATTTCTACATCAGTTGTGATATTAACCAATGTAGAAAGTCGGACTTTCTACATCGTTTGGCTTCAACCAATGTAGAAAGTAGACATTCTATGTCGGTTATGATCACAATTGATGTAGAAAGTGTGGTTTCCTACATCAGTTTTAAACATTAACCGATGTAGAAATTATTTTATACACCAGTTGTACATCTAATTTAAAAAATCTAACTTTTTATAGCGCCTGCTTTTATTCTGCCTAAAATAATCGATATAGAAAGTCAATTTTAACCAATATAAAAAGTTTTATTTTTCACCAATGTTCATAGCTCTCTTGAGCATCTCTTCCTCAAAGGAACCCCCCCTCAAAGCCATAACACACCTGGTTCTCTCTCTCCCTAACATTCCCATCCCTCCATACATATACAATCCATAATATCTACATGCCCATCCGGAACACTCTCTCATTCTTTCTAACAAAGACTCTTTTTTCAACTTCATCTCTTCCATCCCTATATTATTCTCTTCTAACAATAACCCATGTGAGAACTATCTCACATCCACTCCCCTACATGCTCTCACTTAAACAACACCCACATCCCACAGCAACACATCTGACACCCACTCACACGTCCATGCACTCATCAAAGCTCATTTTCACATTGTTGTTTAGCCATGTACACATGAAAAAAAAAACCCATTCCTCTCCATTCGCTCTCACTACATCCTAAAATCACCCATTACTTCATCCATAAGCTTATTCTTTCTCTCATGCAAGACCCACTCTTTCTCGAATTCATACAAGGAGACTAGTATCACCTACAAATTCTCATCCCCTCCTTGCATCATACTGTAAAATCCAAAATTTCTATGATAGACTCCTAACCTTATAAATTCATATTAGCAAAGAGGAAAACAAAGATAGAAATGATAATTTAGAGAAATTAGAGATCTTTTGGTAAAAAGACGAAAATACTCTGTTTGAGATAACAACAGATAATGTGTAGGAAGATCAAAAAAAATGGCTAGAAAACATCTTAGAAACTTATAGATCATTAAAAAAATGGTTAAATTATCATAGGGAAAAGTCAAGAATGAAGAAAGAACAAAAATATTGCTGAAAATGCCCATGAAGAGTCCTAGCTCCTATAAGGGCTAAACTATTCATGAGAAAAATAGAAAATGGCTTACAAACAATTGGAGAAGAAATTAATAAGGATTAGAAACATTAGGAATTTAGTTTAGAAATCTTTCTAATTTTTTTAAAAAAAATAACCAAAATGTTTCTAGTAGCCTGAGAATACTAGAAATTGAAATATAGAGACATGTAACTTAGAGCTTATCCTTGTGCATGAAATTCCACATGATTTAACATGAGGATGACTAGCCATCATGAGTCATCAAGTCATAATGGCATAAAAAAAATATTTATAAGGAGAGATAAAAATATTCATGGTTAAGTTAAAAACTAACTATGATTATGTTACATTAATTATGGTTAGGTTAAATAAGTCATGGTTAGGCTTAAAGGATAAATATTTATATTTTATAGTTAAGTTTTAAAAGGGAAATTACATGTGAATGGACCAAAATACCCTTAGTTAAGAATTTAATTTCCATTTAACCAAACATGACCGAATTTGATTAAGGGCCAAGAAGGTCTTATTTGTTTCGAAAATACTTTTCGAAGCATCCACTAAAGGCCCCCACAATAAAAAAAAATCTCATTTTCAAGCACTCTTAAACTAAATTTAACCAGGTTAACCTTCCACCTTTAAAACCTATACCTTGATCTAAACAAGGAGACATAGTCTCACCATTCCTCATCAAGGATTCATGGAACTACCAAGGGAGGATAACTTTATCTTAAAAATCCATCAAGTTCTTTTCCTAGTCAACAAGTATGAGTTTCTACCTTAAAAGTTTTCTAGGTCTTTTATTAAGTGAGTTTGGCTTATTCTTTTTGTTCTTTTGTGGATTCTTCTTTAAACTTTATGCATCCAACTTTCTTAACTATTTTCTTATTCAAACTAGTCCTAGTTTGTTTAAAATAAGTATCATTAAATGTTTAAGTGATTTTTGAAGGTCAAGAGGAAGTTTTAATGGATTAAAGTACTTCTTGGAGCTTTTGAAGCAATTTAATCGATTAAAATTTCTTAAGAGTTATTTTTAATTGCATTGGGAAGATTTTGAAGGACATTTTTAAGTATTAGAAGATGCTCGACTGGAGGATAATTAGAGCTTGGAGTAGATCTTGTGGATCTTAACTTGGTTTGTCTTGAAAAATGATGTTCTGTGGCTTTTTCTCTTCAAAGTTGGAGTACTTCATAAAGATTGGACCTTTATGGTTATAAGACAAGTATTGGACTTATGGACTTAGAAGGTGTAGGGAAATCTCAAATTCTTCATAATCATAACCAAGGCCATGAACCAAATATAAAACTTTGATGGATCCAAAAGCAAAGTGTGTAATTTAGTGTCCTAAACTAAGATTCACAAGTTAAGAGGGAAAAATTGGTGAAAAGACCATCAAATGGCCAAGAAGGCCATTTGGCCAACACCCCTAAGTTAAAAAGGAGATAAAATTTTCATTAAGGCATGAAATGAATCCCTCTAAGTAAAAAATGATAATTAAAATTTTAGTTAAGATATTTTGATAGGTTAAGAGGTCATTCGGTCAAGTCATGGGAAATAAGGATAAAAAACTTAAAATTTACCAAGATAAATCTATCTAACAACCTAAGTCATAATCTCACAATAATCCCCTTTCAAAAATATGAAAAATTGGTCACAAGGCCTTAGGGTCACAAGGCCTTAGGAACCATAAGTACGATTCAGGCAAGACTTAGGAAAACTATAAAAGTGGTTAAAATTTGAAGATGAATAGTGTGGATGTTTAAATATTTCTAAAAACATTTCAAATCAATGGACATGGATTTATAAATAAAGATACAAACAAATCAAATCAAGTTCAACAATTTAAATGAGCTCATTATATTAATAATTAAGAAGTATTACCTTCATTAAAGATTGGAATAAAATGGTTGTTCATAAAATACCTAAATTAAGGAGCCCAAGGTAAGTTAAACCAAAGTAGGTCATTCGACCAATTAAATCCATGGGCCATCCTTTCACAAACTTAAACCAAAGAATATTGAGAAAACCAAGCTTTTGAGGAAAGGAAGCGTTGAAAGATAATTTAGAAAGATGAGTGACTTAGGTTTCTTATGAGAAACTTATCATAAAAATTCAAGAATTTAGACAATTGAAATAATTTTAAGATAAGAGAGCATGTTGTCCAAAAAATTAGGATCATGCATAAACAAATAATTTTGATAAGGAGTTGAATTCTTAAGTAAATTTTTATGTTTATTCACCATTATTACTTTTGAGTGTGTTTACTTGTGTACAAGGGTTCTATATGCTCTCTTGAATGATGTGTGAAAATTGATGTAAATTATGATTCCATGAGTGAGTGAATTATATGATAAATTGGATGATTTGGATGTTATATGCATATATACTATATCGGTTGAATATTGAGCAAGCGTATTATTACATTGACTTAAAATCCTATGTGAAAATTTAATACACCATTCTTACTATACCAAGTCATAGGGCTTATGCACATATTGAGGTCAGAAGACCTTCCACACAGAAGCCATAGGGCTTTAAGAAATTATGATAGTGACGACTATCCAGAATAAACTCATATCCTAAAATAGAAGGTAGAGTATATGTGAAGTGAAAGATATAGTTTAACTAAGATGGTTAATAATGTCTTAACTTAAATTTTCACTAAGAGGGTGACTAGAGAATAAGAATGATTTATGATTAAGGCATGAAGTAAGAGTCAAATAATATCTAAGTTATGATGAGAAAATGATCTAAATGTATAAGATTTATGTCTATGAACATTTTTTTGAAAATATGATTTAGAGCATGTATAAGTTGTATACTAGTGATAAATGAAATTGTTTCCATTATTAAAAAGAATCCATTTCGGATGAGAATTTTTGTTAAACAATAATTGAACTTATATGTTTGTCACTTTTTCTTAATAAACTGAAGTGGTTAAAATTTGAAATGATGTCAACATCATTAGGGTAGACGCTTGCTAAGAAATTACGATTTCTCCTTTCCTACCTCCTATTTCTTTTCCAGACCCCAATTATGTTGTTAGCTACGGTTGTAATACACCTTGGACGGTGTGGTGTGAACTGGCTCCTTGGTGCTCAAGGGTGAGGAAAGAAAATCTACAAAGTATTGAGAAGGTTTTATGTGCCCATGTACATGATATGTTTATGATGGATGACTGTAATCTATGAAAGGGCATTGGTGCCCTTGTATTATATAGGACTCCCAAGAGCCTTTAACTATCTGTAATTGGGATATGTATGATATATATGATTAATAATATGCATACTATTGTATAAATGAATGTATATTATGCTGAACAAATGAATGTGAGTTTTCAAAATTAGCATGAGTGATGACATTTCAACAATTATCATCTACAACATTAATTTATACTATGATATTCACACTTTCAATAAATGTTTTAAAGAAAAGTTTATACCGTATTTTCAATACAAGTATTTTATAACAAGAGTTTTGCATCATGAAATAACAAATTGATAATAAACCTACTATACAACTTTAAGTGTAGGATGGATATCACTATTAAGATGTTATAATTACTCTCATCTAAAATACCCAAGAAAGCTCTCAAACTCATAGAAATAGATTTAATCACAATGTCTAGAGATCCGTCCTTTTCTCGTTCAATTTTCTCTCACCTATCTTCCTCACTTTTTCTTGAATAAAGAGAGACCCACTTACAAACTAAGGAAGGATCCATTTCACAATTCGCTTTTTGATTATTATCTAAATACTAACTTAAATTTAAATTTAATAATCCAGAATATTTAATATCTTCATTGGATTTTGTACATAAATTTAATTGAAATTGAGTTTGATTTCATCCTTTAGAATGATCTTTTGCTTCCAAAAAAATATGTTTTAAAAAATAAGTATTAAAAATTAATAATTATGAATATTAGTATTAGAAATTTAAGAATATATTTTAAAAATTAAAAATTAAAAATTAAAAATTATGGATATTAGTATTAGAAATTATAAAATAGTATATTATAAATTCTTTTTATTCTCTTAATATATCATGTATATCATTGATTTACTTTCTTCATTTATTATTTTTAAATATGAGTTGAATTTTTACATTTTATTTTAATCATCAAACAATTTTAATTATTTTATTTTTATAATTATTGCTATAATATCATAATTATCATTTACTATAAATTTACAATTTGTAAGTTTTGGTTTATTTCTATATCTATTAATAATCTCTTTTTTTATAAATATTTATTTTGTTTGTTTAATCCATTAATGAGATTTATCCATCTTATGTTAACCCATAATATAGATTAGTCTAAGATATTATATTTTTTAATTATTTTAATTTTAAATCTTGTGCAACAAATTTTAAATACATATATATAAATTATTCTATCGTATCATATTTGAATAATTGTTTGAGTTTAAGTACAATCTTCCTTTATCTTAAATCTTGTGAATATGTGAATTTTGAATATTATTTTTAGTTCCATGCTTCTTAAATAATTTTTTAAATAAATTGACTTTATACATGAATAAATATTTTATTTTCAAATTCGTATAATAACCTTTAAATATGTATGTGTAGATTACTCTATCGTATCGTATTTGAAAAATTGTATAGATTTAAATATAATTATCTATTCATCTTAAATCTGATGCAAATATGAATTTAAAATATTATTTTTAAATATAAAAACTTTAAATTATATATTTTAATTCTAAATCTTATACAATAAACCATAAATTTATATATATAATGTTCACTACCATCATATATTTTTGAAATCATAAGATTTACGGTGCAATCGTCTATTGTCTTAAACCCTTTGCATATGTACATATAGAGAATTAAATAAAAAAAATAAAAAACATATATTCTCATTTAATTTGGAAAAATTCATAATTCATCAAAATTTAATCCTCCTTAAAAAATTTTCAATTCTTTTTCTTTTTTTTTCAAGAATTTCTTCTTGAAATTAAATTAAGAAGATCATCTTTCCAAATTTTAATTTTTAAGAAAACTATTTCTAAAATTTTAAAATTGTTATTTGATAATTAAAATCATTTTTCCAAATCTAAATTTTCAAGAAAGTTATCATCATTTTTTTTAAATTGTTATTTTTCTAACTAAAATAATGTTTCCAAATTTCTTAATTTTAAGAATAATTTCTTCAAGACATTTTCAATTTATTTTTTCAACGAAAATTCTCTTCGAACAAATCAAACCAATAGAAGTATATAATCTTAAATTTTCTATTTCACTAAAAAATATGTAGAAGTAGAATTAAATTGTTAGACTATTTTCTGTACATATTTTATCTTATTTACTTTATATATGTATAAATATATTATTTAATTAGCTAATTTTATATTATTCTTTTATGTACATATAAATAATTTAAATAGTTAATTATTTTAAAAAGGATCAAATAATTTTTTTTTGAAATTACATATTTAATGTGGGTATTATTTTCTACTATAAAAGAATAGGGTACTAATACTTTTCTTATGCGTAATTGATTTTAACTTAAATTTCTTTATTTTAAAATTTTTTCAAATGTTTTTTCTCAAAAATAAACTTTGATGACAACTTCACTCTTATATCATATTGAAAACAAAATTATTTTTACAAATTGTTCATCCTATCATTATCCCTATTGTGATAATATTTATTTTTAACATTTTATTTTATTTAATATTTTTTTTCTTACTTTTTAATAATAAAAATTAAAAGTAAATTAATTTTTTTATTTTAACGAAAACTAAAATATTTTATTAATAATTTAAGAAATTCAAAATAAAAATATTTATTTTAGAAGATTGTTTAATCGAATAATTAGTTAAGAAAAATAAATTTTTTATTTTTTTAATTTTTCTAAAAAATAAATAAATTAATTTTAAAATTTTTAAAAAGATCAATAATTCCAAGTTATGTTGTTTGAATAGATAATAACAAAAAAAAGAAAAGAAACTTTTTTTATTTAGATGAATGAAAAAAAATATTAAAAATATAATTTTTATTTATGTAAACTTTAAAAATCAAATTTATTTTAAAATTTTTAATTTTTTATTATATTTTTTATTAGTACAATATTTATTTTTTCATTTTTTAAAAATATTTAATAATTTTAATAATTTACAATAAATTAAAAAATTAGCTCCTCCTATTTTTTTTCTCAAATAATAAAAATATTTCTACTAATTTCATAAAACTTAATTTTTTATATAAAATAAATAAAAATAAAAAAATAAAATCCATACAATTTTTAAAACAATTTTTTCCCTCTTAATTACTCTAACCTTGCAGTGGATAATGCTCTCCCTCAAGTTATTGATCCACTAGCACACCCGAGCTGGTTCCTAGGCTCTCTCTTGTATGTTTTTTCTTTCAAATTCTCTCTCCTATTTTCTCTTTTGAAAAAAAAAAGTACACAATAAGTCGATAATATCTCTCTCTGACCCACTGTTATAAATGTTATTAATTAAAATTCAAATAAAATCTTATTTCCATAATTAACATTAGCTTGTAATAGCAACCTCATATTTGGAATTGGTTTCTATCCTTTTGGGTTTTGATAGTTTTAGTTCAACAATCATGTAAGGATAATAATAAAGAGAGCCATAGTTAATGTGTTCTAAATATTTAAATTAATACTTTCTTCTCTTAATTATTCAAAATGTTATTCAAAATGTTATATATACTGTTATTTTTTTATGTTCTTTTATTTAATTGTTTTGTTAGATGTCAATTTATATCTTTTTTAATAAAATAATAATTAATAAATATGTATAAATTAAATTTTAATTTTAAATTTTATATAATATATTTTAAACTTGTGTATACAGCATTCTTTATTATTAAATATTTTTTAAAATTA
Source organism: Canavalia gladiata (assembly GCA_037954105.1). Classification (NCBI taxonomy): domain Eukaryota; kingdom Viridiplantae; phylum Streptophyta; class Magnoliopsida; order Fabales; family Fabaceae; genus Canavalia; species Canavalia gladiata. Next base: position 29,534,434 of record CM075662.1, read on the forward strand.
TAAATGTTTACAATATAATTTTTTATTATTTTAAATTTTATACATACATAAATTTTAAATATGTTTTTAATTTTAGATTTCACACAATAAATCTTAGGTATAAATATGTTTATAAGGCATCAAAAATTTACTTTAAATCATGCCCATATATTGATTTAAAATTTTTATTTTAACATAAAATTTACATTTTTAAATTAATAAATAATTTAAATTTAAATATCAAGTAAAAAATATTAATTATGAATGTGCAATCTTATTTATCATTTTTATTTTTATAACTGTAATAATTTTTAATGCATTAAAAACTTATTTTAAATTTCATACACATATAAATTTAAAATATTAAACACTAAAAATTTAAAAAAATCTTCTTATTAAAAATTGTTAAATTATAATTAACTTTTAAATAATTTTTTTTAAAATTTTTAAAATTAATTTTTTATATAATTTAATTTTTAAATTCACAATCAAATCTTACTAAATTATATAATATTAAATTTTTCTTTACATAAAAAAGAATATGTAGAAATAGAATTATGTCAGACTATTTTTTATATATATGTTATTTTATAACATATATTTATTATATAAATTTTTATTTTTATTTTAAAATAATAAAATATATAAATTATTCTAAAATTATATATTTATAATAGAAGTAATTGTTTCAACAGAATTTTTCTCTACATACAAGGTTCAAATTTAAGATTTTATTAATAAGAATTAATTATTTATTATTATAGAACTAGTTCCTCACTCATAATATTTATCTTTTCAGTTATAACATACATTGATTTTTTATATATATAGAATTCATACTAATTTAATAAATTTAAAACTGAAGTACAGCAGTTTAGTTATAGTACCACTTAAGATTTATAGATACCCAATAATAGACAGGGAAACTTTGGTAGAGATGATTGACACGTCTTTCAAAGGAAATTATGCACACATGAAATCAGGATATATGTTGATAAGGGTATAAATAGTTAGTTAGGTGAGACTTTGAATGTTTAATTTTAATTTTTTAAAATTTATGATATTGAAAATTAAATTTATTATTTATTATAAATTTTTATTATTATTAATGTATGATCTGTTTAGAATTTATTAGATTTATTAGTTTGTTTAAAATTTTTAATATAAAAAAACTTAATAAATAAATATAATATTTATATATATAAATAATTAAAATTTATAATATAAAAATAATAATAAATAAACCTAAATTATATATATATATATAAATTATTAAAAATTTTACAAATTTGATATATTAAAATAAATATGATATATATATTTATATATTATATATTATATTATATAAATATAAATATATCATATATTTAATATTTTATGTATTTTATATTTTATTTTTTATATATTTTATATATTATATATTATAACATATATTAAAATAAATTATAAATTATAATAAGTTTATATATTTAAAATCATTTAAAATAAAAATTATAAATTTATTTTTAATTTATTTATTATATTTTTAATAAAATTAGATCTATTTATTTATTAAATAAATATAATTTATTATTATTCCTGTATGTAATTTCACACGATTTATATGTTTTTATAATTTATTTATGACAGCTGTACATTAAATACAAGTGCTGAATGGTCCTTTCTTTGTTTACATTGAATTAATTTAGCAAACCTTTGCTAGATATTTTTTTACACTACTTTTGGAGGAAACAATGCACATGTTAAACGATGTAGGATGTGGAAAATTGTTAAAAAATTGCAATTCTTTTAGGCAACAGCTCAAGTGCACAGTTGCATGTTAGATAAGAATTTAATGAAGCTGATTTTTAGTTTTTAGTTTCAAAATTTTTTAAAATTAAAATTAATTATTAAAAATTATTAAAAAATAAATTAAATTATTTTATTTTATATTTTATTATAAATTTATTAATAAATAAATAAAAATATTAATTTAAAATATTAAAAAATTGAATTATATTAAAATAATATAAATTTAAAATTTTAAAATATAATAAAATTAAATATTATTATTAAAATAATTATAATAATGGTTGTTATGATGATGAAAGAATAAGAATAATATTTATAAAAAGATAATGATAGTAGTATGATGGTTATAATATAAAAAATATTATATAATTATATAAATTTATATTTTATATATTATTTAATTATTAATATTTAAGATAAATAATTTTATATATTTTTATTATTATATTATTTAGTATTTATTTTATTTATATAAAAATAATATATATTATAAATTTAATTTAATTTATATATAAATAGTATTATCTATTTTTTAATATATAAAATTTATATAAATAAAAATTATTAAAAAATTAAATTTTTTTACATTAATAAAAAAAAATCATTATTATGATGATAATTATGATAATAGTGCTGATTGTGATAATAATGATGATTATAATATAAAAAATTATATAATTTTATATTTATATATTATTTAATAATAAATATATAAGATACATAATTTTATATATTATTATTATATTTTTTATATTATTTAATATTTATTTTATATAAAAGAATATATATTATATTATAAAAAATTATATAACATATACTATAAATTAAATATAATTTTTATAAATAAAAAATATTATTTATTTATTAATTAATAAATAATAGATAAATAATTAAAAAAATTTAAATAATAAAAAGTATAAATTTTTAAAATATAAAATTATTATTATTATTATTATTATTATTATTATGGTAACAATAATAATAGTGATGATTGTAAAATAAGAATGTATTAATAAGATAATAGTAGTAGTATAATTGTTAAAATATAAAAATATTATATAATTATATAATTTTTTTTACATATTATTTAATTATTTATATTCAAGATAATAATGTTATATATTATTATGTTATTCAGTATTTATTTTATATAAAAATAATATAATTATAATATTTTATAATATTATAAATTTAATATAATTTATATATTAAATAATATTATTTATTTTATTATTAATATTTAAAAATTCAATAAGTAAAAATTAATTTTTTTTTAAAATAATAAAAAATTAAAAATATATTATTATTATTATTATTATTATTATTATTATTATTATAATGATAGGAGTGAAGATGACATGATAGATATGATAATGATGATACTAATGGTTATAATATGATAAGAATGGTGGTTGGATAATAATTTGATAGTAAGCATAGTAATTGTAAAATTTGGTAGATTTAAAAATATAAATATTTTAAAATTAAAAATAAAAATTATTAATTTTTTTAAAATTTAAATTTAAATTATTTTTAAAACATGTTAAAAATAAATTTAACATCATTTTTATAAAAAAAAATTAAAATTAATTTAAAACTAAATTCTAAAAATTAAGACTACTTAAATATGTAAATTTTGACCATTTATTTGTTATAATTTACATATTTAGACTATTTATTTGTTATAATTAATTTATGATAGTTGTACATTTCAACAAATATGTTCAACGAGTTTTTTTTGTTTTACTTAATATTTATTATATATATAATATATAAAAACAATAAATAATAAAATTCTATTAAAAATGGTAAATTAAAAAAAAAACCATTGCTATTATTTCTTAAAAAAAGTATTCTTAACCAATACTTTAAAAAAAATCAAAACAAATTTTTTATTAAACGTAGTTTAAAATATATTAAAAATTATAATAAAAATATATTAATAATATTTTAAACTTTTTATATTTTAATGAATACTTTTATAATATTTATTAAATTTTCATCCAAAAAATAAAAATTATTTTCTTCTCTTCATCTAAGAATTTTTTTATTTGAATAAATTAAAAAGTTTATTAATATAAATTTTATTTTATATAAATTTTTAAAAATATAAATTTTTGTTATATCTTTATAAATAAATTTTATTTTTTAAAATTTTAAAAATATATAATAATTTTAATAATTTAAAATAAAATAAAAAATAAAAAAATACTCTCTTCTTTCATTTTGTTTTTTTTTTCTTCTATTTTTACCATTCAATCAAATGAAAAAAATCTTTTCATCTTCCCAACAAACCTCTTTCGTCCCTCCAACAAAACACTTCGATAATAACAACAATCATTTCATTTCTCCGATCAAAGAGTCCCTCCAACCAAATAATAACAACGATCATTTCATTTCTCCAATCAAAGAGTTAGGGTAGTAACAACAATCAATAAATGGTTGCTTAAAAATATCTCATAGTATTAATGTTTCAAAGTCAAAGCCAAAATATCTACACCATCCTGTATTAACTAATCTGAAAATATCTTGTACTACTAAATGTTTCAAAATGAAAGTCAAAAATATTTAAAAGCATTTTTGTGTTTTTAATTACAAACCAATTTTTTTTATGGATTTAATTTTTAATTTTGTATTCACATCAATTTTTTAATTTTATAAATAAAATGATTTTTTAAGAAAATAAATTTTTTATTAATTTTGTATTATAAAAGAAATTAATATTCAATTATTAATAAATAATAATCTTAATTATTATAAATACGCCTCTATTTAGTAAATAATATATATTTAAAACAAAAATTAATAATTAGTGAGTTTTGAATATAAAAGAAAAATAATAATTAAATTGATTGTGGTGTAATAAAATTAAACTCATGAAAAAGGTGTTGCAACAGAATATATAACTCGATTAGCAACCCCAAGTCTCCAACTGCGTTAAAGTTACATGGCTTCTTGGTCAGCCATACCTATTCAATAACATAGTGTTATTTTGACATTTGGTTATCTCATAGTAACTCTTTGCTTTTCTTTATATATTTTTTAAGTTGGACCTGCGATACAGAACCAACAATACCCCAACTGGATCCAACTCTCTATTTCTCAAGTGCCACAAGAATTGCACTCTTTTCTCTAACAATCCTCTATGTGTATCTTTTTATTCGTCCCTTCAAAGGTTCTAAGTGTAAAAAAGCTCTAGTAGCCGCAGGTGCATGGCCTATACTTGGTCACCTTCCAGTATTGAAAAATTCCCAAAAACCCCCACGCAAATTTGGGTGCAATGGCTGACAATATGGACCTATTTTCACCATCAAGCTTGGTACCAAAAAGGCCTTAGTAATTAACAATTGGGAAATGGCTAAGGAATGCTCACTAGTGGAAAATAAGCTTTTTACATCGGTTGTTATAAAATTTTTACATCGGTTATTTGAACGGTATTGAAGTGGGCGATATAGAAACTTAGACTTTCTACATCGGTTCTATAACCGATGTAGAAAGTACACTTTCTACATCGGTTAAAACTTCAACCGACGTAGAAAGTCATATTTTCTACATTGGTTGTGGTCACAACCGATGTAAAAAGTTAACTTTCTACATCGGTTGAAGTTTTAACCGATGTAGAAAGTCTGACTTTTTATATCGGTTGTGGTTACAACCGAAGTAGAAAGTTCACTTTCTACATCGGTTATGGTCACAACCGATGTAGAAAGTCACTTTTTACATCGGTTAAGGTTACAACCGATGTAGTAAGTTTATTTATTTTTTAAATGTTATTTTTGTTTACAGAAATTGCCATATTATTTATTTCAATACCTGTATATATAAACAGAATACCAGACAGACAATACAGAAATTACAGAGTGCATATATTTAAAGTAAATACATCAATATTTATTATAAAATATAATAAAAACAAACTAAAAATCTAAAAAACCCATAAATTCAACCCAAATTGGCAATGTCTATCAGAAATTCCCCCCAACGTCTTCTGATATCATCAATTTCTTCATCTAACAGAGGTTGAGGATTGTCAAATATCTACAAAATATTTTTTATTAAAATTAGTGAACATGTCATGTTATTCATTCAAATTAAATAATTAAATTAGGACAATTGTAATTACCTGGTGCCAAGAGTGAACAATAGAAGCCGAGACAATGAGAAACATATGTCTCATCACATAATATCAACACTCGGTTCCTCCGGGTTGTCTTGGACGCTTCAAAAAATAAAAAGAGTATCAAATATAATTAGAGATAGTGATAAAAGAATATAAAATAAGTGAATAACTTTTAATAAAGTACTTACCTTTGGAATTATCCATAGAGGCTTTTTAATATTTGATGAATGCGTCCCTTTTAACCGAAGTCGAGCATTCATTGCTCTACAGTAAAATAAAAAGCAAATGAATACCTTTAAGAATAACAAGTTATATGAATATAAATATCAAAATCATAAAAACTTACAAATCTATAATATCCTTTATGTCTTTCTTTGGTTTTTGCCAAGCAGAGCATAGAAATACAACTACATTCCGCTTGGGACAAATAATGATTAATTGCCAATGGGCCCTACAAAATATGGATGACAATGAACAAAAATTAGGAATTTAATTGAATTCATGAAATAAAGCAATTAAGTATTGACTTACGATTGAAAATAGGGGGCTAGGTAACAATCTTTATCAGACTGCAATCTCCTCTGAAGATATCCTTGTATCTCAGCTGTCTTATTCCCAGTTTTCTGCATATGAACTGGGTCCAGGAATCCATAGAGGTGTAAGTTACCTCTTTCAGTGCAGATACGATACAGGTACCTAATATTGCGAATAATTTTCATATGTTAGCTTTGGATAATGAAATAATTCAAGTAAGGTTTAGAAATTTACTTACATCAACCATAATTGTAAAACTGTTACACATAGGAGATCGTTACCCACAACCAATTCCAATATATCCTTCTTAGTAATATAGAAGGGGATAGGTGTGGGCTTCCCTATGATATCCGGTTCCATTGTTATTTGCAAAGTTTGGTCGCCCAAGTTCATGGCGATACCAAATAGACGTGTGAGCAAATCAACCTCATATTTCTTTGCAAGAGGCTCAGGAAGATCTGCTTTAGCATTTAAATCAATCTTCTTCCCACGATCTTCCTTATAAACCTACAATAAATTCACAAAATAGTAAGAAATATATATATATATATATATATATATATAGACACACATAATATATATATTAAAAAATTAATAACATAGGCTAAAATTATCTAATACCTGAGGTTGAACTCGCTGCACAAGTCTCCTCGGCCATATAATGAAATGGTTGGGGGCTTGCCCCACGACATGAACCTCCTCAGTAGGGACTGGAACAGGAGCATCTGCATCTTCAACCCGTTCAACCACCACTCTAACATGATCATCATCAATTTGCTGGTGATGGATGGTTGAACCCAAGGTGTAGACTTTCCCAATTGCTACCAGACGATATGGATCATCAACATATAACTCAGAATCGTCTGTACCTGCATCCACATCCTCTTCTCCCTGTAGTTGCTCCTCCGTCGGAGCACAACTTCCCTTTGTGCTCACGCACCTAGGAGAAGGTGATGGATGGTGACCCTGTGTCTGTGTTTGGGAAAGTCCCAAAGATGCAAGCTCCTGCCTAAGCTCCTGTCTGAGCTCTTCTCGAAGTTCTTGCCGCAGTGCTTGCCTCATGTCTTCACGCATGGCGTCCAACTCATCTCTAGACACCAAACCTTCTTTGGATGTCTGTCTAGAAGACAATCTAAAGTACTGTCTAAGGCCAACACCTCGGCCAACTGCACGAACACGCCCTGGATGCTCCGGTTGGCCAATAGCAGTACTTAAGATGTCATCCTGGCCAGTTGGAACAAAGACTCCTTGTGAGCTTTGTTCAACCAAAGAATCCTACAAAACAAAAAATGACCGTTATCAGTAATGTAAATGTTTGAAGATAAATAAAAAGGAAATTTACAAAATTGTGTGATTACTTACAATTTTCTCTGCAACAATGCGAGAAGGCTCTGATGTGTACTCTCCAGATGCCTTTTGGCGTGCCCTCTTCCATTTCTCATGGCGTGAAGGTGGAGAGGGTAGAGAGAGAAGTGTAGAAGGGTCTGCTTCAGATGATTGCTGACGATCTTTCGACTTCTGCTCGATCAGCCTCTCCTGAAGCAACTCATAACCCCCACGAGATAATCTGTGGGGGTAACAGTTCTTAGCAGAAATTTGTTGAGCCTTCTTTCTTTTCTCCTGTTATAAGAAAGCAAATCAATTAATCATAATATTGCTTATATTAGTTAATTAAAAAAATATAATATTAGAAAAATATATACAACGAATGCAGGATCCATTCGAGACTCAACAAATCTCTGCCAAGTGTCTTGATCAAGGAACTGGTACTCCTCACAAGGAGACACATCCTTGAGTGACCCATATATATATTTGCTGGTGAGATGTGTCTTGAAGCCCCTCCAGCGCTCACCAGCAAATGAAAGCCACTTCCTCTTCAGGAAGTTAGTGTTTGGTACATCATATGTAAGCTACATAAAAGAAGATGTAATTAGTTAGTAAATGATAAATTTATGGAAAAACTTAAAGCTTTAAAGTTAAATACCATGATAGTCTCCCAAATTTGATCCTTGACTCGCATCTCAACATCATCCCAATCTTTTTTCAAAATACTGGCCTTGCTTCGTCCAAGGAGGGCCACATAACTCTTAAACTTTGTCTTGTTTGGCCCTAATGGATTCCCAGTGGCCTGATCAAACTCTATGGGAATCCTCTGCTCACCGCTCCGACTAAGGGTTAACTCCCTTAACCGTGTGGCTCGTCTTCCCTTCTTTTGCCGAGAAGAAGGGTTTTGTGAAGGAGGAACCTCTGAAGGGTCAGCCATGTATCTGTTAAAAGCAGATGAAACAAATATGAAAAAATTATTGAATAGAAACAATAAATACAATTCATATTTATATTGTGCTCATTTTACTCTATAGGAATATAAAAAAATATAAACAATAAACAAATAAAAGTATGATTATTATAGGAATATAAACGGTTTCCTAACCGGTAATCAGAATAACTATGGAAGAGTTTTACACATTGTACGGAATGCATACCAATCAAAAATGAAAATCACATATCTATCCATTTTAATTAATGTAAAATTAAGACCAAAATCTAGTTTTAATCTAAATTATGATCAAAACTAATCTTAATCAGATCTAATAACATATATATCCAAATTAAAAGACTCTTCTTGAAATATCGTTTCTCAACAACCCGAAGGACTAAATAATTAACTACATGCCAAATAAATCATCGTATATACCTTCTCAGCCCTTTAAAGGGAGAACTATGTGATTTGTGTACATTAAACACCTAATCATGCTCATAGCCAAACTTGGTGGGCTAACGTAGAATCATAAACAAGTTTTGGTGATTTGTGTACATTAAACACCTAATCTAGTTTTGGTGATTCAATCCACCCTGTAAAGTCATAAACAAGCTCCCATATCTTCTTATATTTAACGTTGAAACTTTTACCCACAATCAATCTCTTCTTTTAAGCAGTTTCCATCTTCAATTAACTATCATATTAATATTAAACCACTCCTAAGCTTTGAATACCCAAATATCATTCATTTTTATTGTCTTGCTAACAGATTCTAACTGACCATATTATCTTCATTTTCCCTCCCCAAAAACTCTTGCTCATATACAAATCACCTCTAGTAATCTTCTAAACACCACAATAACCAATTGTAGGGACCTAAGTTGAACTAAACTGCCTCAAGCCTCAACCTATGTCATCTTCCTTGAATTCCAAAGCTCTTAGTACTATCTTTGCAATGCCAAAACAGTAATATAATCTATTTTGGTTTATGCAATATAATGTAATATGTAGAAACAGAGTACTATCTTTCCAATATAATGTAATAAAAATAAAAATACATTTTATACAATGCCAAAATAGAGTAACATGTAGAAACAGAGAAGGCAAACGAGTAACATGTAGAAACAAAGAAGGCAAACGATAAGCTAACACAGCAACATAGTGATTTAACAAAACAGAGAGCCTAAGGCTAAGCACTAATGCAGAAATAGGAATAGAGACCCTAAACAGAGAGCCAGAATGCTACATACCGGTGTAGACGACGACGACGACGTGCTTCGAGAATGACGGTGCTCTTCGCGTAGACGACGACGACAGCTTTGAGAACGACGGCGTGCTTAGGTTTACACTTGTGGAGGCTTAGAACAATGAGTTAGGGCAGGAGCTCGTAAATGGAATGTTTAACTTATGAGGAAAACAACGGTCGCATGAGTTAAAGAGGGGGAAAACAGACTTTCTACATCGGTTGTTTCAGAGAACCGACGTAAAAAGGACTTTCTACATCGGTTACACCACTCAACCGATGTAGAAAGTCTCATTTTTTACATCGGTTGCTTTATAACCGATGTAGAAAGTCACTTTTTACATCGGTTATAAAGCAATCGATGTAGAAAGTGATTTTCTACATCGGTTATAAATCAACCGATGTAAAAAGTTTAAATTTTTTTACAAAAATGTCACTGCCCGATTTTCTACATCGGTTATAAAGCAACGATGTAGAAAATCTCAAATTTATTTACAAAAATGCCACCACCTTTTTTTTACATCGGTTGGTGAATAACCAACGTAAAATCCTGTTATAAAAAATTATTTTTCTACTAATGGCTTCACCACAAATGACATAATAGTTTTCTCTCCCCCTCAACTTGTTGCCATTGATCATTTGAGTTACAATAAAGCCTTGATTGGTTTTGCTCCCTTTGGCTCATATTGGAGGGAAATGCGCAAGATTACAACTTCAGCGTTCCTCTCCTCTCACCGAATTGATCTACTAAGCCACGTTCTTGTGTCCATAGTTCAAGATTCCATCAAAGAACTATTCAATGTTTGGTCCAGTGCAAAGAAGGAGCACTCTAATGGCTTTGTCTTGGTGGAGTTAAAGCAGTGGCTTGGGGAGTTCGCATTCAGTATTGTTAGTGTTATATAGGTACGTACAAATATTATATATATATATATATATATATATATATATATATATATTTAATATCAAATATTAATCTTTAATATTTATATCTATTTATATAATTTTATATAAACTATAAAATTTATTAATTTAATTATTAAATTATATTATAATATATTAGATTATGTATATTAAATTTTAAAATATTTAAAATCTATACATATTTTATTCAACTATTAATATTTTATATATTTAATAATATATAAGTTATTAAAATAAAATTTTGAGATAAAGAATTTATTAATTTTTTTAATATAAAATTTTATATATATAATCTACTAAATATTATAATATAATTTTACTATTAAATTAATAAATTTTATATTTTATATAAAATTATTAAGTTGATATAAATTTAAATTTAAGATTTGATATTAATGGATTATATATATATATATATTATATAAAAAAAATTAATAAACTAGATTATGTTTTATAATAATTTTAAAATTGTTAAAAGTTATATTTTAAATTATTATAAATAATAATTTTTTTAATTGTCAATTTCTAAACACGTGTTTCACGAGATTTAAAAGGTTAAATTCTCAATGATTCAAGACGATAAATGTGCTTCATTCAAAAAATTTTCATATATAATCAGACTAAGATAACGTAACATTTTAACCAATTAAATTTGAAGTGAAAGAATTATCTTTTAACAAATGTAATTTATATTTTTCTCTTCAATTTTATTTGTTTAAAAAGTTAAGCTATAACGATGTTATTGAATAATTTTTATAATTTTATATGTTAATCTAGTCCACTCAAAAATTTGTCATCCATAAAAATAATATTTTAAAAATTAAATATAAATATAACAAAATATCATAAGTAAATTAATTTTTATTAATTAGTTATATTTTATTATTTTATTTTTAGTAGTTGATATTTAAATTAATTTCTCATCATTATTATAATATTGTCAATCTTTGAACTCTTGAAAAATTTATTAAAAAAGCATAATCATAATCAAATTTATATAAAAAAAATATTATATTCAAGTTAAAAAATAATCTTTTGTCCTCTATAGTTGATGTGTACTTTTCGTTTCGTAATAATTTTTTCATTCAAATTTAATCCCTTTAAGTTTTCTAATTGTTATAATTAAATTCTTTTATTTTATATTTAGATGGATCATATTTTAATATTTTAAAATTTTAAAAATTTAAAAATTTAAATATTTACATATTTTTATTTTAAAAATATTTTATTTAGATAAAAAAATTAATTTTTTATATTTAAAATTATTTATTTGGAAATAGATTTTAAATTTATTAAATTTTAAATTTTTATTTAGATTAAATAATTTAATTTTTAGTATATACAAAATTTTATATTTAAATACTTACAGATTATTCTTAATTTTACTCCTACTCTTTTTGTTTATCAAATAAATTAGATATACAGATATTTTTATTGAGTAATATATTTAAATAGAATAATAATTTAACAAATATATATAATTAAAAATAATAAAATATTATATTATTTAATATTAAAAATATTATGTTTAAAGATTAAAAAAAATATGAAAAAATAATATAAAAAAATAGTACAAAAAGAGAACAATGAGAGAGATTGTAATATAAAAATAACATATACAGAACTCTCCTTAATGATAATGAATTGAGAAACTTTAAGAATAAATTTCATATATTTTAAAGAGATTTTAAATTCTCTCATTTTAGTTTGTTAAAATACTCTTTCAAAATTTATAAAATTTAAATTTTTTTTAAAAATTAATCAAATAAAATTTTTAATTTTTAGAATTTTAAATTATTTCAAAAATTATTTTTCCTCCTTAAAATAACTTATCCAAACATAAAATTATCAATTTTTTTTATCTAAATTTTTTAAAATTTTATTTTTCACTTAAAATTTATAATTATTAAATTAATATATAAAGAGTTTAACACTCTTGTTAAATTTAAAATTTATTAGTCAAAATATTATATTTTATTTAAAAAATATATATTTTACTATAAACAAGAAAACATCAATTTTTTTACTCATAAAAGCCTAATATCACATCACATAAAATATCTTAAATTTATAAAAGTTTCAACCTTTCAAATCATTTCTTATCCTGAATATTTCCCATGACCTCAAATATTTGAGTAACATAAGGAATTGGAGGTTTTTTTGTTTTTTATAATTAAGTTGGGCCTAAAGCCCAAAAACAAAAGAAACTACATTGAATCAAACCGGGAAGTAGGGAACTTCCCTAGCATATAAAAAACTAAAACCTTATTAATGATTTCACACTTATTCCCTCCTCAGAGACCAAAATTGCATATTAATCATAATAAAAGGCAAAAAACATAATTAAGATTTGGTGAAATTTTATTTTGTAATAACATACATCAGGCGCTTGAGCAAGCATAATAGAACTAATCTTAAGGAGGCAATCCATCCAGAGAATATAGGCTTTATTGAGGAACCACCAAACCAAATTTACAAGCTAATTAATCTGCACGAGAATTAGTTCTTGCAAGATGTGTTTTACCTTGATAGTAGTTCATGCTTGACAATAAAGCTAGCTGTCTAATTGTTGAAATCAGAGTGCATAAAAGGGTGTGACATATGCACTCCTTGGTGGACTAATGAACCAGCACACCTAACATGTTTAAGAAGGTGAAAGTCATAGTGCTAAATATAGTGAAGAGAAAAGAAAATGACTGTTTTCTACCGGGCATCATTACCCTCCACCATGTAAACAAAGAAAAAGAATATAAAATATATACAAATGAATATAAAATTTATTAGTTTAACTGTTAAAATAATAAAATTTAACCATCTATAATAATTATTTCATTCAATAACTCTTTTGAATATTTAAATTTTATCATCCTAATTATTATATTAAAATATTTTAAAGTGTAGATGATGTTTATAAAATTTTAAAAATTTAAATATTTTATTAAATAAATTTAAATTAACAAATATTAAAAGAGATATATTATCCATTAATTTAAATTTATTTAATAAAGTATTAATTTTTTTAAAATTTTATAAAATTTTTTAACATAATTTATACAATAAAATTTATTAATTTAATAATTAAATTAATAAAATTTAATCGATGATAAAAATTATTAAATAAAGTAACTTTAACTAAAGTTATTCCTAAAATAATTTAATTTATATATATATAAAAGATTATTATAATTTAATAGTTAAAAATTAAAATAATTTATATAAAATCTTAAATTTAAATTTCATATTTTTTTATTTGTAAAAAAAAAATACAGAAAGCAATCTACAAGCGAATAGATTCGTAGCATATATTACTTTTGAATGATAAAAGTAAAGCTGGTACGAAAATTTCTATACTTATAAATTTTTATTTCATGATGCACCATATTAAATTAGTAGTTAACTTCTATAATTTGCTTTTCAATTTTAAAAGTATTATTTCTTTGATTTATTCTTATACGATAAAATAAAATTTTTATTCTTTACAATGTTGACATATCTTATTATACTTAATTTTTTAATTTTATTTTTGGTTTTGAAATTTTTTATTAACTAATTAATTTTGTATAAATTAGATTAGTTGAATAATAACAACTTATTATCTATATTTTGAATTTACTAAATTCACTAACTAAAATATAACTTTTCACTCAAAATGAAAGAAAATTTTTAAAATTTAACTTCTTCAAAACTAATATCTTATCTTATAAAATTTTTAAATTTTATTAATTTTCACAATTTTTTTTGTTTTAAAATTTTAAAATTATTTAAATTTTAATTTCATTATATCCCCCAAAATTTTAAAAAAGAGTAAAATCATAAACAATTCAAATTAAAGATATCCATAGCATAATTTTAATTCTTATTTTTTAATTGTTTAACTATAGTGATATTTTTAAAAAAATAATTATTTAAATTTAATAATACAGATACAAAACATACAAACTTGTTAGTATATATTAATTTTTTTATCTCTTCCTCGCATATGCGTGGAGTTTTCTCCGGTAAGTGGAGAGTTGTATTTTAATGAAAGATAGAGAAAAATAAAATGAAAAGAAAAAAATAAAAAAGAGAGAACTTTAACACCTCACTTATTTTCTAAATGTGTCATGTTTCTTCACGTATTTACAAGCTTAGTTTAAGGGAGAAAACAAAGTGTAAGGTAATAGATTAATTAAGATGCATCACTACAAGCTATAACAGAACAAATTCGTATACTACATAAATGAAAAGCCATCGTGGTTGCTATTTAGTTTTGACAATTTGATTCCATCATTTTGAGAAATGTAAAGCATGGACTGGTGACAACTTGCCTATGCCTATCCATTCAATCATTTAATGCTTTACTTTTAGATTGCATTATTTCCTTAATTTAGACAATATTGTATTCGGACACCCTTTTATAGGATGCATTTGGGCTAGCTTGATCAGTGTTTGGACCTCATGGGATTATGCTAACAATAATTTTTATTTGAGTTATAAAATAAAATTTAAATTTAATTTGAATATATATTCTACTTAAATATACTAAATAGATTCAAATTCGCTGAAAAAAATAGTTTAAAAATTGGATTAAAAATTAAAATTAATTTGAAACTAAAATTTAAAATTTAAGCTCACTATTACAAAAGGCTAACATTGTATTTACTTTTAAATCAAGAGAATGAAATCTTTATCTCTTCTCATGCTAAATGCATGATCAGCTGTTTCGTGTGAGAATTTTGTTTGGTGAGGTAATGATATGAGGCTATAAAAAAGGTGTGCCAAAAAAATGAAACCTGTGTTTTGAAAACCTTAGAAACAAACTGACAGAAACTTCACATTCCTATCATACAACCTTTGTGAATCTTAGAGACTGTTTCATTTAATTTCATATTCTCCTTGAGTAGCCCGGCTCTCTTCTCCTAAAAATTATGGACACTTTTAAATGATAGCTATGTTGTATCATAACCTTGTTGAATGTATATCCATAAAGAATATTATATAGATTTTTTAAGTATTTTTATAATTTTTATACCAATACTAATTGAAATATTAAAAAATTAAATAAATTTTAACTTTTTATTATAGCTATAATGATTTATCTTTAATTTTAAATATAAATTCTTTTGTGATTTTATTTTTTATTTTATATTAATTTTAAATTAACTTTTTATATTATATTATAATAATATCTAATTTTATAATTGTTTTATTGTATTTATGCTCTATCTTGATATATCCTATTTGTGTCCCATATTTTTTCTATATATATTAAAAACAAATTCAACAGTGATATAAATTGACATAAAATATATATTAAATTTTAATAATTATATTATTTAAATTGTTATAAAAATACTTTTTAACTGATAATTTATGATAAATATAAATTTATTAAAAAAAGTCTAATTAAAATTAAAATGATTGTTATTTATCTTTTAAAATTGCTATTATTTATTTTTAAAACTGTTATTAAAATAATTTTTTATTAACAATTGGTTCATCATATATGAATTGTGCGACCTGATCACTTGTAATGGTGTTTGATTTTTACATGAGTAAAAGAAGTTTGGTGCAATGGTGTTTGATTTTCATGCATAAAAAAAAAACGTACCTAAAAAATGTCTACTTTTTGTTTGTACTGATGTATCATGAATAATCAACCATTTACATGTTGGGAGTTGCTTTTTATATCTCTCAATTTGCTTTTTGCATCCCCTTTCATATAAAAAGATAAAATTATTCCTATAGATTTAACTTCCGAAAATGTAAATTCGGGAGATTTGAATTTCTTTTCGGAAACATGTATCCGGAAGGTAAATTGTACAATGTTCATTAGATCTGGAAAGGTGTATCCGAAATGAAAATATGAATTTTCGAAATATTGCATGAAAAAAGTGTGAATATATGTTCCGAAAATATATTTCCGTAACACAGTGAATGAATTTTCGGATGTTCCGGAAACACGTTTCCGCAATGTAATGAATAAATTTCCGGAAATGTGTATCTGGAAGATCTTTTTCGAAATGAATTTAATTACTCTCCGGATAAGTATTTCCAGAAGTTTAATAAATCTATTCCGGAAAAACATTTCCGGAAGCTCAATTCATTCCGAAAAATTATTTCCGAAAACTCATTAAATCTATTTTAAATAATAGAAATGAAGGATAATTTTCATATTTTATTTTACCAAAAATAAAAAAAAAGGTGTAAAAAATAAAAATAAAGATGCAAAAAAACAACTCCCTTACATGTTTGATAGGTGATAGGTTAACAATAAAAAAATAAAGCAACAACCCATGTTTCAAAAAATATCCAATGGATCCACATGCTGTTGTAGAAAGCAAAAATTCAATACAAATAGACGCTATATATATATATATATATATATATATATATATATATATATATATATATATATATATATATATATATATTAAAAGCTTTCGTATGATTATCCTTTCACTTTATTTTTAATCCTTTCCGAGATAATAAGTAAATGAGTAAGAAATCCACTCCAAATAGTGTTATTTGTCCTCAAATAAAAATTGTTCGAGTTTGCATCCTTCTAAACTGAGAAATATGAAAAAATGATAATGAAGTTAAGAGTTGTGTAGAACATACTCATACTATTTGTAAGCTGACACTCTTTTATACCCCTAATGAAATTAACTACCACAATGTTAGTAGCTAAATTGGTCTTCAAATTAATAAAGACACCACTTAATAGAAATTGAATTTATAAAATTTATTGGTTGCAAGTATTAATTATTTAGCGATTGAATCACAAATTAGGTACCAAGACTAAAATTTAAAGACGGCTTTCATTTTCTGTTTATTAGCAACCGACTTATTTTATTGTTAGGAAATTTTGTCTAATTATATTATATTATTTCTTCTATTTTTTTTGTTGACTTAATTTCAAAGTGTAATTATGTAATGTTTTATATTTTTTTCATGTTATGAATATAAAAAGTTAGCTTATAGATCGTGCTTATTGTTAGAAATTTCCTATTTTGATAGTTAGAATTAGCTAGTTGATATTTTCAATGTATTTTCTAGTATGTATATACTCTAACAATTTGTATAGGATAATTAATATAAAAAATTATTATTTTTTATTCATATGTTGCGCTTCCTAAATAATATTGTTAAATGTTAATATGATATAAGAGTTTCTATGATAAGGAGCTTTGTTATTATTTTCTTAATATATATATATATATATATATATATATATATATATTAATTTTGGTATCTTTTATAATGGATTAAAAGAAAGTTATTACTATAAAAATGTATTTAGAATTTTTAAAATTAAAAAATATCTATATCTTGAGATAAAATAATGTTTTTTTACATCTTATTTTACTTTAATAATTGTTTAGAAAAAATTAGATATTTTTTATCCTATACCATCATATATTTATGATATTTATTATAATTGTAATTTAATCCTTGTTATCAGAGCCAATAGTGAAAGAGATAATGTGATATAGTTCTTAAAAGATTTTAATGATCAATATTTTAATGTAATATCTAAGATAATGTTGATGCAACTACTACTTTCCATCAATAGAGTTTTTCTTTGTTAATATAAGAGAGACGACGATTATTGTGAAAAATTATATCATTAAATTGAGTCTTACTAAAAGAAACATGTGAATCCCTCACGTTATAGAAGAGAAGTATTATTCATAATTGTATTGTTCAAGAAAATAATTTCTAGTAATGTTAAAAGTGTTGTTTCATATCAGAATAAGAATATTGGACTATATATAACAAGATTTACATAGAATTTTAAGGATCTATAAGCCTTGCTTAACCAATCCTATAATCAAAATGGTGCTTTTGTTAATCAACTTACGACCATGACACTTCATAGTGTGAAACAAGAAATTAAAACCAATACAGGTATTGTTTTTCTATGTCTAAATATTTTGAGAAGGATTCTTGGATTATTGCATGGGATCCATAAATTATATGTTTTTCATTGTCAATATTTCAATTTATAAAAATGATTCATCCTATTTCAATATCTGTCCCTAACAATGATAGAATGGAAGTTGAATATACTGGGTTCATATTTTTTCCAGATATTTTCTTCCTCATAAACGTTCTTTTTGGTACATGCTTTAGTTTCAATCTCATTTCTTCATAAGAAATCATTAAATTTTAAATAACTCAATGAAAAATATATTATCTTTATTCCATAAGGATGGTTGGTGTATGGACTTTATGCATTAACATCACCTAAAGTACCAACTATTCATTTAAACTAATGATACTAATATTAAAGGATGGTCTACTATAAATAATTTTGTCAAATATGATTATAATTTGCGACATGTTATGCTTGACCACCTTTTTCCTAAAAAGTTCAATATATTACAATAACATTATCCTTTTTTATCATGTAAAAGAAATAATCATCCATGTAATACTTGTCATTTTGCAAAGAAAAAGTATTCCTTCCAATATCAACTCTTCTAGATCAAGTTTTATTTTTTATTTAATTCATATGGATAATTGGGTTCCATATTTATTCTTTCATTAGTTGGATACTGATATTTCTTCATTATGATTTATGATAACGACATAGATGGATTTTTCTCTTAAGACTCAAATCAAAGGTTCTCTCTTTGATACAACCATTTGTTCACTTTGTTGAGGTTCAATTTAATAACAAGGTAAATATGATATGGTCTAATAATATACCAGAATTTAGACTACCACATTTTTATTCCTCAAAAGAAATAATTCATTAAAACGCATAAAGAGTTATATTGTATAATAGAATAAAGTTATTAAAAGGAAACATCAATAAATATATATATATATATATATGTATATATATATATTAGGGATCAAATAAATCCTTATTATTTAATCTAACTTTCCTAAGCATATATGAAAATAAGTTATCTCTAACAAATACCTATTAGTTTATTAGTTACTTTTAGTTGGTTAGAATTAATAATTAATTGATAGAATAATTAGTTAGTTAGTTCTTCATGTACTTGTTAGTTAGTTGGGCTAATGCAAAGAAGAAGATTACTTATGAATAATACAAGAGATTGAGAGAAAGGGATATTTTGTCATTTGTCAGAGGGTTGAAGTCTTTGAATAATGGGAAAGAATCGGATCTCTTGGATACTAGGATTCTACTGCAATTTTTGTTAATAAAGAGTGTTTTTCTTTAATATCTAAATCAGTTCCTAATAATTGCTATCAAAGGTTCGATTGTGGAGATACGGATACTGTGTTCTTAAAGACTCTTGAATTTAAAATAAAAAAAAAATCTATTGGTGGTTGATTAATATGAAGAAACATTTTGAGACCATATGAATACTTAAAAAAAAAAAAAGATACATATGATTAACAACATTATGTGAACAATGCTTTTGATCTATAGTTTGTGAAAAACAAAAAAAAAACCATTAAAATGTATTATGATGAGATTATGTGAAAGTAGAACTTAAGAAATTTTAACTTAAATATGATCCAGATCTATTCTTTTAAGTTGAAGATAAAGGTTCTTTAGTATAAAAAAAGGTATAAAAGAAGATGAAGATCTAAAGATAAAAGCAGATAAAAAGAAAAACAAAAGATTAAAGATTAAGAATTTAAATTGCAGTAATGAAGAATAAAAAAATTTAGTTAAAGTAGAAATAAAGACAAAATCAAAATTATTGGCATCAAAAAATGAAAACAAAGACTTTGATTTCTTACATGAAGAGATAAGCTTTGTTGAATAAGAGCTAGCAATAACTTTAGAGATCAAGAATTAGAATAAACTTAGATATTAATAACTCTAAAACTAGATTCTTATAGTTTTGTTTATGTGTTACGCATAGTTGTAATCTAGATTCAAGTTCATCATAACCATTTAGGCTACTAGGTACCGGAGATAGCTCTAGAAGTTAGAGAATCTTATTCTCTTATTTATCTTCATCTTTTTATCCTCTAATAAGAGAAAAATTATAGTTATTTTGTTTTATTTTACTTATTCATGATTTTATTGGGATAACTTGGACTTCTGTAGTTTTATGAGATAAGAAATATATATTTGATAAATTTCTTGCTCACACAATTATTTATAGCAATATACATCATGTAAAAGTTTCTTCTAGTATAAGAATCATATTGAAAACTTTTTATAATCATAAGTTATTAAGTAATTGACTATATCTTTTGTGGTTGGAGATTTTTACCTTTTAAATGATATTGAGTCATTTTATCTTTCTAATAAGGCTTCAACAACAAGCTCTAACCAAGTCAATATTTTTGGATAAGATTTTAATTAGTGACCATATCGATGCTCTAAATGCAATGTAAACTAGGTGTAAAAAAAGATATATAATTACAATTTTAAGGAATCCTATCTCCCAAACCATAAGAAATTAGACATATTTTTATCATTAATTTTTATGATTATAAAAATTAACTGACTTTTTTCCTAACTGACCATTTACCACACCATCAAGGTCGATGTCCTATAGTTCTTTGTAATATTCATCGTACCACACCATCAAGGTCGATGTCCTATAGTTCTTTGTAATATTCATCGTACACACATACTAGTGTGTTTTTTCCTAAATATTTCATTTCGTATGTTGAAATAAAAAGATTCTAGTATGCGTCGAAAGTTAGTTTATGAATGAAATATAATTTGCAAACTTTACCAAGAACAATAATATTGGTCCCCTTTGTCTAAATTAATATTAAAGTCACCTTCTTTTATATATATAAAAAAAATAGCTTGAATTGCTAGTAAAATTCACTTGGTTGTATTACCTTGCAAAAAGATAACTTTGAACTTTTGGCATGACCACAAAATATGTTTGCTACAAATCAACTTTATCATTAAGTATATTGGAATTTTAAGTTTGCAAATGTTCATCTGCTTCATCTTTGTAGTATATATTTATGTTGTCTCCAAATTGTAACATTCTAATTAGATTGAACATTTGCAAAAGGGCTAGTAATAAGCTTATCTAGTATATCATTGGAAAGAGTTTCATTTTGTATAGTATTATTAAGGTTTGTGTCTTAAAATACCCTGTTATCATCGCATGTTTATGTATATGGATCATTTATATATTATATTTTTTCACCTTTCTTTATCAATATGCTTATACATTCTAGTGGTACTTCTATAAATTTACTAGATTGGTTAACCTGATATTTTTAATTTCATTATCTAAAAAAATTGTACTTTTATTCTTAAATTTATATAATATTCTTCTAGATTAACATGAGTAACCATTTTTCCCATAGCAAACTAATACAAAAAATATAATAAAAGTTAGATTTAAACTATGTTATTAACATAATCAAATTCAATCACAATAAAAAGGAAAAAAGGAAAAAAAATCCAAAAAATAAAAGTTGAATATAAATGTAAAAAAGAGAGAAAAATAATATTAGCCTCCAAATTACATATATTATTAAAGGCCAATCTTTGGTAGAAAAAAATTATTTTAATAAGATATTACAATATTAAGGAAATAAGTGGTATTAACATTGTTTCATTTTTATAATTAAAATAATTTGATTATCTTTTAATTTTTTTCATAAGTTAGTTGTGTTGGATCTTTTATTGATTAGATTTAAATACTTTCATATAGCCCACATGAAGTAGATTGCTTTATACTTGTATATTTTATTGGAATACTTCTAAGTTATAAAATCATTTTTACAAATATTTAAGATAGATGTTCAAATATGATTTCAGTATAATTTAAGTATGTTTAAATAAGGTAAGATGCTTATTCATGGTAATTTTTTATGTTATAATTTTTTGGAGCATCTAAGTTTTATCCTTGATATAAAAACATCTCATGAAAATTAAGATATATTTATAGATACATCACCACTAATCTATCAATCATGATCACTGTGTAGAAGTTTAAACCATTGAAGCGATATACATGTATGTCACTCTCATCCTAATCCTATTATTGTCATCATCACGATGCATGAAGATCACTAAAAGAAAACCTAGGTATGCATCTCTGTCGCTACCTAGTTATCATTATTACTATGCATAAATTTTAACCTTTAAAGTAAGATTGAAATGTGCAACCCAAATCTCAAATTTGAATATAGTATAAACTTCCAACATTAACATAAAACTAAATATAAGTATGACATGTACATGAATATAAATGTACATGTACACATTTACACAAGAATATAGTGTACATGTACATGAATATAACTTCCCATGAATAAAAACTCAAACTAAAATATAAGTGTAAATTTATTATATTAAAATAAAATCAAACCTATATTTATAAACAACATACATGAATATAAATCCAAAGTATAAATATTCACACAAATTATACATCAAAATAAATAAATAATTAAATTTGAATAAAACAAATATTAATTAAGCATATGAAAATAAAATAAAATCAAATAGAAATAGAAATTTAACACATAAATATAAATCTAAATGTGTGCATAAATACTACAAATGGACACACAAAAATAATATAAATATAACCATAAAATTTACATTAAATACAAATCTATTAAAATAAAATTATTCTAAATAATTAGAGTGATACATCAAGAGGTACAACCATAAATTATGCACACAATTTATTCTAGAATTTCATCTTCTTGTGCTATCATTGACTATACTATTTAAGTATCTTTACAAGTACATCATCATCCATTCTACCATCACCATATTGTGCAAGAAGTTTATTTCTAAAAGTAGGATTTAGGTATGTCTCCTCCATTTTGTTATTTGTGCAAATAAATGACACTCTTGTAACAAGATTTGGCATGGTATGAAATTTGGTTTTTTGTTCAATAAAATATATGAATTCCATACAAGAACAAAAATCTAAATGCAATCATAAATCTAACATATAAACATAAATTTAAACTTAAATATAAACATAAACAACACACAAGAAATGATAGTATTGTTTTTATGGAGATGCCTAGTAATGCACTGCTCTATGCCAATATCCACATATCCTTTTGATATATTTATTATACATGTACATGTATAGGAAGGTCCTTTGACCACTTTCTCTAATATCTTGTATTAGTTATGGTGGGATATTAATAGAGATAGGTTTAAACTTCTTCTATTTTTTACAATCCATTTGGAGTTTATACCTATTTTATGCACTAATCCAATAAGGCATATTCTTCCACTTGTTCTTTATATTAGTACATATACATATATATATATGTATGTATAAAGTCCATTGTTGAATTATGCTTAATATTTTGAAAAATTTTGCTCCAATTTAGGTCGGAACTCATATTAACTATTGCCATAATGTTCAAAAGGAAACTTTTATAATCATATTTTGAAAACTTTACTCAATAATGTGATTACCTCTCACTAACTAAAAAGATTTTTTCATAAATAATACGCCATTACACATCTAAATCTTTATTAATTTTAAGTTAAATTAAGTAACTATATAAGCTTCATTTAGGGTAACAAAGGTATCACAGTACGCATCTAAGTTACCCTATTAGGATCTCTTAGATGTAGTGAGATCATAGTCACATTGGGTTAAGGGTGCTGTTGTTTCTCTTTCCTTGTCCAGCTTGGCCCAAGGGTCAAGATTGGTAAGAATCATAGTGAGTAATCGTAGATTGACTTATGACTCTTTTAACCTTTTACTCCTATGGTACTCTTTCTTTAAAATAAGATTTTGTTGCAATAATTTATTGCTATGACATGTTCCTTCGAATAGACTCCATTTATTCTTTCTTATTAAGGAACTTCATAATGAGATGTGCAGTTGAAATTACTACTCCAAACCCATTCAACAATGATCTTTTAAGGACTATATTATACGATGAAATGTAGTCGCTAACAAGGAATCTCATATATTCAATCGTTTATTGGTCCTTTTTTCTAAGAATAATCCTTATTTCAATGTACCATTTTAGGTGTATCTAATCTCCAAAAAATTTGGTGAACTTTGCATCATAAGGAATAAGGTTATCCTTGGATATATGCATTTGTTCGAAATCCTCATAAGAGAATATATGCTAAATTTTCTTGATTAACAAATACCATGCCAACATAATCTTTGTTAATTGTGACCTTAATGATAATAGGGTCATCGTGTCCAAAGATAAATGAACCATAATCCTTATAAAAATAAAGTGATTATTGATCCTACTAGTCATTAAGCAATTTGGGCTGCATGACTTTTCTCAAACAATGTGCCTTATTAGATTAGTTGTCCAATCTCATCTTTCAAATTAAGCACATTCATTAGTGATATGTCACACGTCATCATGGACTATACAATATCTCGTATTGTGATTGAATGTCTTCATTATAGGTGACCTTTTAACATTCATAAATTTCATGACCATAACCACTTCATAAATTGTATTAAGAAAGGTGTAATCTTTTAACTGACCCCTTAACTTCTTCCTTTTTATCATCAAAATTATTATTTTCATTCTCAAACTGTGTCCCTATTCCTATTTTTATTTCTATTCCTTTTTGTATTTCCTCAATTATTCTAGTTACCTTGTGAGTTATTTTGGGTAAGTACTTGGGAGCGATTTCTTTGATTTATCCTTGGTAAACTGTCTATTCTTACATATTTTGTTGCACTCATCCTAATCATATATATATATATATACATACATATATATATATATATATACATACATATATATATAGTGGTTAAATCAGATTTTTTCAAAGATATGAAAAAATTAGAGGTATTTTCTTGTCATCTTCATTGTGATATACAGTTAGTTATTTACCAATTTCCTACACAGCAAGAAGGTGATGACATAAACTATCTAACGACTACTCCTTAGCATTCGACAAAAATTCTTGCACATCACTACCTTGGATGATCCATTTCACACCATATTCATCGTGAACCAACAAGGTGTTCGTGGGAATCAACCTTTTCCTGGTGGATAGACAAATGTTGTCTAGGAATTTCAAAATTTTGTGAAACTTCAAAGTTAGCAATCTCATAAAAGAATAAGTGGATTGACAAAAATTATATTCATGGTGTGTCGCAACCGTAATTCCAACGAGACGACGGACTCGCTAAAATTTAAAAAATGGAATTTTGATGATATGTGTGGAGTCGCCACCAAATTTTTATTTAAGGGAAAAAGATTTGGAAAAACCCTAACTTGAAGATGAGATTCTAAGTTCGGAAGTCGATTACAAGTGGGGAAGGTGTTAGGCACCCCACTCGCCCGTTCCGAAGAACGGTACCCTTAAACCGAGTGTGTGATTTCTGAAAATTGTTTGATCCCTTAGTTAACGTGAAAATAAATAGCTTGATGGAGGTTAGCCTGACAGGACTTGATCCTGCTCCTACGTATTCCCCGGTGCAATGGGAAACTCAAGGCTTACGTAGTTCTGGTGTGAGTTGAAGGCTTGACCTTCGGAGTTTGAATTTAAAAGAAAATGCATTTTTGCCTTTTTTGAAAACATTTTAAGGGTGCGATCCCAATCCACCTATGCACAGGGCCCAAGACAACTACGACTGCACTTGGACCCATACGGACCTCTAAACAGCGAACAGCAGAAAAGCTACCAGTTCGTTTTTAGAGTTCGTCGCGTGAGATTAAGGAATGCAAAACGACATTTATTTGATCAAAAAAAGGAAAGGCAATCCTCAATCCACATATGCACAGGGCCCAAGACAACTACGGCTGCACTTGGACCCATACGGACCTCTAAACAACGAACAGCAGAAAAAGCTACCAGTTCGTTTTTAGGGCTTGTTGCGTGAGATTAAGGAATGCGAAATGATTTTTATTTGATTGAAAAAAAAAGAAAACGCAATCCCCAATCCACATATGCACAGGGCCCAAGACAACTACGGCTGCACTTGGACCCATACGAACCTCTAAATAACGAACAGCAGAAAAAGTTACCAGTTCGTTTTTAGGGCCCATTGCGTGAGATTAAGGAATGCAAAATGGGACTTGATTTAAAACAAAATGAACTTGATTTGAATTTAATGAAATAAAATTGGACTTCATTTAAAATAAAATAAACTTGATTTGAATTTTGGGCTTGAATTGGGCTTAATTTGAAATAAACTTGACTTGATTTGAAATTAAGGAAAAGAATTGCGAACATGCTTTAGTAATCAAGCGATAGAAATTTCATTTCAAATCCAAATTAGATAAATAATATCATTACAGAAACTAGAGAGAAATACAAATAGAACAGAACAAAAATCACCAAAATCAGATATCATTTGACCAATTAAAAACGAAAATTAAAAACAGAGATGAAGATCAACCCCAAGAACACAAGATTTTGGCGCCAAAATTTGAATTCAAATCTCAGAATTTTAAAAAAATATTTTTGGTAGATCTGAAAAATAAAAACCAATCAATTGAAAGATATGGATTATAGAAATCAAGCAAAACAAGTTTGACACAAATCCAATCAGAAATGAGCAAGTTATGCACAAATCAAACAGGCTACGTTAATTTGTGCACCAAGATGAACATGCTTCGGTAATCAGGCGATTAAAATTTCATTTCAGATCCTAATTGGACAAATAATATCATTCCAGAAACTAGAAAGAAAGACGAAGAAAAAGAAACAAAAATCACAGAAATCGGAGATCATTTGGCCGACTAAAAACAAAAATTAAAAACAGAGATGAAGATCAAGCTCAAGAACACAAGATTTTGACGCTAAAATTTGAATTCAAATTTCAGAATTTTTTAAAAAATATTTTTTGGTAGATCTGAAAAATCAAAACTGATTAATTGCAAGATATGGATCATATGAATCAAACAAAACAAGTTTGACATAAATCCAATCAGAAATGAGCAAGTTATGCACAAATCAAATAAGCTAGGTTCACTTGTGCACCAGGATGAACATGCTTCGGCAATCAGGCGATTAAAATTTCATTTCAGATCCAAATTGGACATACAATATCATTAAAGAAACTAGAGAGAAAGACAAAGAGAACGCAACAAAAATCATCAAAATCGGAGATCATTTGACCGATCAAAAATGAAAACGAAAACCAGAGACGAAATAAACTCGAAAATCCGAGAAGAAGCAAGAAACTTGAGCAGAATAAAAGTAGGATCTAACCTTGATTGGAAGGTGATGAAGAACTGGTTTGAAGGCAGAGGTAGAGAGTCTCCTAGGTCCTCCCTTCAAAAATTCTGAAAAAATATTCCCTCCCTCAAGTGCTCCTCTCTCATTTTGGTGAAGGATCTCTCCTTATATAGAAGGAGGAGAGATTGAAGAATCCCTTCTTATCCAATGTGGGACTTCTTTCCCACATAAGAGAATTTTCCTTTTTTCTTTCCTCTTATTTTTTCTTTTCTTATTTTTTTCTCTTTTCCTTTTTCCTCTTCTCTCTTTTTTTTATTCTTTTCTTTTTTGCTTTCTCTTTTCTGTATTTTCTGCTTTCTGTTTTATATCTTTTCAAATTTCTAATTAACTTAATTTTTGGTTAATTTTAACGATTGGGGGCCTCGGACATAATTGAGTGTTTACAGTTTACCCCTATTTTCCTACCAGATAATGTGAGAAATGATTCTCTGATTTATCGTAGTAGGAAATGAGTAAGGATGTGAACACATTTTGTCCGAGGCAGGCCTTGAAGAAGTTCGACGAACAGGAGGAGCCTTGAACTTGAAATTGAACCTCATGGATGCCTGAAGAAGGACGATTGAATGACCTTACCGACTTCATGTACCGATAGGGTTTAAATATGCGAGGTTTAGTTGTATAGCCTGACTAGGCTAAGTGGAATGAATGAATGCTTGTTAGGACTGGCGTGGAATTCAATGGGATGGCTTGTTAGGACAAGCAAAATGAAATGAAAATGGCCTGTTAAAACAGGAAAAGCAGAAGAGAAATGGCCCGTTACGATGGGCTCAGTAGAGTGAAAGTGACCTGTTTAAGACAGGAAAGCATGCAAGAACTAAAATGTAAGATATGTACAAGGTGGCCTGACAGCATAGGCCGAGGTATCTATCTAAGTAAGAGGCCTGACATCAAAGGCCCAACTGTGGAAAAACGAACTTGGTGAGGCCTGACATCGTAGGCCCAGAAGCAGAAAAGTAAACTTGAGGAGGCCTGACAACATAGGCCAAAGTGCGGAAAAATAAACTTGATGAGGTCTGACAACATAGGCCAAGGTGTGGAAAAGTAAACTTGAGGAGGCCTGACAACATAGGCCAAGGTGCAGAAATGTAAACTTGAGGAGGCCTGACAACATAGGCCAAGAATGCAGAAATGTAAACTTGATGAAAATCCCATTGTTGACGGGAAGAATGCAAATGAAATCCTGCTGTTGCCAGGATAAATGCAAACTTGTTTGATAGGTGGAACGAAAATTAAACGTGCTTGAAGTCCTGTTGTTGACAGGAGAATGCAAATGAGATCCCGCTGTTGCTGGGAAGATGCAAATGATGAAATCCTGCTGTTGCCAGGATAAATGCAAACCTGCTTGACAGGTGGACAAAGAATTGAACGTGCTTAAAGTCCTGTTGTTGACAGGAGAATGCAAATGAGATCCCGCTGTTGCCGGGAAGATGCAAATGATGAAATCCTGCTGTTGCCAGGATAAATGCAAACCTGCTTGACAGGTGGACAAAAAATTAAACATGCTTGAAGTCCTGTTGTTGACAGGAGAATGCAAATGAGATCCCGCTGTTGCCGGGAAGATGCAAATGATGAAATCCTGCTGTTGCCAGGATAAATGAAAACCTGCTTGACAAGTTGACAGAAAATTAAACATGCTTGAAGTCCTGTTGTTGACAGGAGAATGCAAATGAGATCCCGCTGTTGTCGGGATAGATGCAAATGATGAAATCTTGTTGTTGCCAGGATAAATGAAAACCTGCTTGACAGGTGGACAGAAAATTAAACATGCTTGAAGTCCTGTTGTTGACAGGAGAATGCAAATGAGATCCCGCTGTTGCCGGGAAGATGCAAATGATGAAATCCTGCTATTGCGAGGATAAATGCAAACCTGCTTGACAGGTGGACAGAAAATTAAACATGCTTGAAGTCCTGTTTGACAAGAACATGCAAATGGGATCCTGCTTGAGAGGATGAATGCAAAAATTTAGACATGAAATTCTGTTTGACAGGATGAATGCAAATGAAATCCTGCTTGACAGGATATGTGCAGAAATTTACACATGAAATCCTACTTGACAGGATAAATGCATATGAAATCCTACTTGAAAAGATGTATGCGAAAATTTAAACATGAAATCCTGCTTGACAGGATAAATGCAAACGAAATCCTGCTTGACAGGATGTATGCGGAAATTTAAACATGAAATCCTGCTTGACAGGATAAATGCAAACGAAATCCTGCTTGATAGGATGTATGCATAAATTTAAACATGAAATCCTGCTTGACAGGATAAATGCAAATGAAATCCTGCTTGACAGGATGTATGCGGAAATTTAAACATAAATCCTGCTTGACAGGATAAATGAAAAATGACCTGTTAAGACAGGTGGAATGCAGAAAAAGTCCTGTTGATGACAGGAAAGATGCAAGTCTGCTAGACAAGCAAAGGAAAGTGAAAATGACCTGTTAAGACAGGAAAAAATGTAAAAGTCCTGTTATTGACATGATGGAGGCAAAACGCCTGTTAAGACAAGCAAAGCGAAATGAAAAGGACCTGTGAAGACAGGAAAAAAGCAAGCCTTGTGAAGGCAGGAAAAGTAAATGACGAAAACTATCCTGTTAAGATAGAATAAATGTAGATGGACTCTTATTGTTGACAGGAGAAATGCAAGCCTGCTAGATAGGCAAAGGTGAAAACCTGTTAAGACAGGTAAAATGTACAGGTCCTGTCAAGGCAGGGGTGTAACATGTCCTGTGAGGGCGGAACATGGACTTCGTCGTCAGCTTCCTTGGATAAGATATTTTGAAATTTGTTTTTCTTGAATTTAAATAAATTTCTTTTTCTACCTTGAACATGAAGGTTTTTAAGCACTTGATAATTATTCTCTTGAAGAAACTTGGGAAACTATTTTTCCCCAGTTTAGAAAATTCTTGATAATTAAGGGCTATCTTGATTAGAAGGAACTTTGGGCAAGTGTTTGCCCCAGTTTGGAAGATCTTTTGGCAGTTTCCCCCGTTTTTATTTTGACATTTTGGATTTAAATCTCTCTTGGGAAAACGTTTGCTCCAGTTTGAGCTTGACTCAGAATTTGAGGGTGACCTCAAATTGAATTTTTGTGGGCAAACGTTTGCCCCAGTTTGAGCTTAATTCAGAATTTGTGGGTGACCTCAAATTGAATTTTTGTGGGCGAGCATTTGCCCCAGTTTGAGCTTGACTCAGAATTTGAGGGTGACCTCAAATTGAATTTTTGTGGGAAAATGTTTGCCCCTATTTGAGCTTGACTCAGAATTTGAGGGTAACCTCAAATTGAATTTTTGTGGGCAAACGTTTGCCCCAGTTTGAGCTTGACTCAGAATTTGAAGATGACCTCAAATTACCTCAAATTGGATTTTTGTGTGAGCAAGCATTTGCCCTAGTTTGAGCTTGACTTAGAATTTGTGGGTGACCTCAAATTGGATTTTTGTGTGGGCAAGTGTTTGCCCCAGTTTGATCTTGATTCAGAATTTGGGGATGACCTCAAATTAAATTTTGGGGGCAAGCGTTTGCCCCCTGTTTGAACTTGTTTTAAAATTCGAGGATGACCTCAAATTAAATTTTTCGGGGAAAGCGTTTGCCCCTGTTTGGACTTGATCCAGAATTTGAGGGTGACCTCAAATTGGATTTTTGTATGGGCAAGAGTTTGCCCCAGTTTGAACTTGAGTCATTTTTAATTATGATTGACTCGAGCAGCTTTACCCAGGTCTTAATTAGCTTCGAAAAACGAATTATGAGATGCTTGAATGACAAGACACTTATTTCGATGTTTGAATGAATGAAAAAGATGCGATGCTTATGATGTTTGAATAGAAAGAATGTGATGTTTTAATCTTATTGAATGCTTTTTTATGCTTGAAATAATTATTTGATGAAATGGATGCTATGGGATGAATGCAAACCATGAGATGGTGTTAAAACCTTTTGTTTCTCTTGATTTTTTATTTATTTATTTTTTAACATGTCCTTTCTCGACAACCTCATAGTGGGTGTGAAGGGAACCAAAAATCAGGACGAGCTGGATTGACTCAATTTCGGAGTTTTCTTGGTCAAGATCCTGGAGACCCAACAGCGGTTATTATTTGAATAAGACATACTCATTTTGTCTTGGTGGCGTTATGTCTGATAGGAGGATGATCCTTCGGGAACAATCATGTCATGTCACGATGGTTGAGGATTCATCCGATTTGGCATGACTTTTCAAAATTAATCTTTTTATTTTTATTTTTTATATTTTTCACATTTCTCTGTGGCACATGCATTTTTGAGGTGTGCAAAGTGATTTTGGATGGAAAGAAACAAGTGGTGTTTTGTTTGGCAGGAAAAGACGAAAGGTGTGGGTTTGATTGCCCAAATGGCACCTTTTGATGAAAAATGCCAGTACTACTTTTCGTAATCTTGATTGTCAAATTAAACAAACTTGAGAAACGGCAAAATTTTGCCCCAGTTCTAGGGAGATATGCGGTGCAGAAATGTCATGTTGTCTTGAGATTCCTGGATTGACCTTAATTTTTGCCTAGGTTTTTCTTCTGAGTTTTCAACCCAGCAGGTCTTTCGTTTCGCCCTAACTTTTGCCTAGGTCGCCCTTACGTGTTTTCGACCTAGCGAGCTTTTGTTTGATTATGCCCTAACTTTTGCCTAAGTCTCTTTTGAAGATTGTCTACCTACCGGGCCTTCTGCTCGATTGCGCCCTAACTTTTGCCTAGGTCATTCTTGAGGATTGCTGACCTAGCGGGCATTTGTTTGATCGTGCCCTAACTTTTGCCTAGGTCTTTTTTGAAGATTGTCGACCTAGCGGGCCTTCTGCTTGATTGCGCCCTAACTTTTTCCTAGGTCACCCTTACAGGTTTTCGACCTAGTGGGCCTTTTTCTTGGTTGTACCCTAACTTTTGCCTAGGTCATTCTTGAGGATTGCTGACCTAGCGGGCATTTGTTTGATCATGCCCTAACTTTTGCCTAGGTCTTTTTTGAAGATTGTCGACCTAGCGGGCCTTCTGTTTGATTGCGCCCTAACTTTTTGCCTAGGTCGCCCTTACGGGTTTTCGACCTAACGGGCCTTATGCTTTATTGTGCCCTAACTTTTGCCTAGGTCTTCTTTAATGATTGTCAACCTAGCGGGCTCTTATATGATCCTGATTTTTGCCTGAATTGTTGTTGGAAACCGGTAAGACCTTTTCTGATCATGACTTTGTCGATTCATTATTTTGAACTTTAACCCTACTTTTGCCTGGATTATTTTTGGCTTTTAATCCAGCGGGCTTCTCTTCTTCTTGAATTTTATGTTTCGACCTTGATTTTTCCTTGATTATTTTTACTTTAATCCAGCGGGTCTTCTCCTTTTTCTTGAATTTTGTGTAGTTGAATATTGATCTTGCCGGGATCATTTAAGGCTTCCAATTCAGCGGATCTTTTCTTTCATCCCTAATTTTGCCTAGATTTAAACTTGGTTCCAGCAGGATATTTTAATTTTGAATGGTGATCTAGAATCCCTGGTTGTTTATTCTACTTCCTCATTGGGTTTTTCTTTTTTGAGTTTGATTAACTAGACGTTCAAGATTGTTTATTACAGCACTAGCATTATCACCAATCGGTATTTATTGTTTGGATATAGGAATAAGAAGCGGGCTGAATGGATAAAGGGATGGCAAAAAAAATTTTAAAAGTAAAGCCAATGATGTGAAGCACGTGCTCCAAAAACATGAAAAATGTAAATTTTGTTTTATTCATTGAGATTTATTTACAAAGATTAATTTTGAAAAACATGACAAATTTTGGATGTTCTTCCTCGATAGCTTGACTTGTACAAGGCGGCTCATTGTGTTGCTCTCATTTCTTAGCCAGCAGATGAACTCTCATGATTCGGGATTTGGATTAGGAGCGATCTTCCCGAAATCTAGCCGTTTAGCATCAATTAGGTTTTGCACCTTGTGTTTCAGGACCTGGAAGTTTTCTGTTGAATGACCAATATACCCCGCATGGTAATCACATATGGCATTTGCATCGTACCATTTTGGATATGGTGGTTCTTGAGGTTTCAGAGGATAAGGAGCGACCAGCGAGTTCTGAATCAGCCGTGGTAGTAACTCAGTGTAGGAGATTGGGATAGGGTCGAACTGGTCAGACTTCTTCTCCTTTTTCTGGCTTTGGTTGTTATTTTGGCTCATGGCTTGTGTCTGGGCTGTATATGTTGCTGGTGGTCGAACTTGTGTCGGGTAATTGTAAGTAGGAGGGTATGGTGTTTGGTAGGTGGTGGCGACGTAAGGATATGGTGTGTAAGGTGTGTATGGTGTATATGGTGGTGGTCGGAAGCCAGCTGGACCATATGTGCCATTTGAGGAATGTATTGGCCTTGATTAGAAGCCACATTGCAGGTCTCTCCTGTCTTTTTCTTCCCAGACCCATTGGAAGCATTGACTACGCCCGTGGGCTTTTGCACGATCTTTTCACGGCGCATGCCACCTTCGATCCTTTCTCCAATGATGACAACATCGGAGAAGCTAGAAGTTATACTGCCGACCATCTTATCATAGAAAGGATCTTGGAGTGTGTCCATGAACATGTTGACCATCTCTTTTTCTGATAAAGGAGGTTGTACCTGAGCAGCTAACTCCCTCCATCTTTGAGCATACTGCTTGAAGGTCTCTTCCTCTTTCTTGGCCATATTTTGAAGCTGAGTTCGATCGGGGGCCATCTCTGTATTGTACTGATACTGTTTCGTGAAAGCCCCAGCAAGGTCTCTCCATGAACGGATGTGTATCCACTCAAGTTGAGTGTACCAGTTTGCAGCTGCCCCGGTTAAACTGTCTTGAAAGAAATGGATGAGGAGCTTCTCATCGTAAGTACATGCAAACATCTTCCTGCAGTACATAGTCAGGTGTTTCTTTGGACAGCTGGTTCCTTGATATTTCTCGAATTCAGGAACCTTGAATTTTGGAGGGATGACCACATCTGGGACCAAGCACAAATCAGATGCATCTTTGGCTTCATAATTGTTTCCCTCAATTGCCCGGATCCTGTCCTCTAGACCCTTCCATTTTTCTGTATCCTCAGTTAAAGGATGGCTTGGGTATTCCTCAGGCATGTGGTGGGGATAAGAAGATGGTATGTATACAGGGCGAGGCCTTTGGGTGAACATAGGGTGCGTTCCCCCAACGGCTGCTTGGTAGGCTTGTGAAGTGGTATTTGGAGGTAGGTTGTTTGTTTGGGTTTGTGTTTGGGCTTGTGTTTGGGTTAATGTGTGTGTATGCCCATGAGGAAATCCATAATGAACCCCTTCGGTTTGCGGAGGTAAGGTCAATGGTGGGGTGAAGCCAGGAGGATGTATTGGGTCAGTTGGTTCTCTCGGTAGAGATTCCCTTTCCTCTTTTTGTTTGGATAGTTGCATGGCCTCTATCAGCTTGGCCATCTGCTCTTTTAGAGTCTTGACCTCACTTCTCAACTCCTCGTTTTGTCTCTCCAGCTCATCCATGATTCTTGATTGTGCACGAGTCTTATAAGGATGTCGAGAAAATTGTCTTTTTCTAATTTTTCTGTTAAAGTTAAAAATTAATTTTTTGAGAAATAATTTGAATGCAAAAATCGTGAATGACAAAGATGTTAATACAAATGAGTATGATGTGTAGAAAGAGTGTATGAGGTGATTTTGAAACTTTTCTTTTGATGATAAATTTATGAATGGAAAAATGCATGCATGTTGTGTGCAAATAATTTTAGAAATTGGAATAATTGAAAGTTGCTCTTTTCGATTCTTAGTAGTTTTGTATTTTTTGGTATTTTCATTTTGCTAGAAAACCCTTGGTTTTGTTTAGAAAAACTCTTTAGTTTTGCTAGAAAAATTTTTTAGGTTTTCAAAATTTTATTTTCTATCTATTGAATCTTTTTATTTTTTCAGTATTTTCAAAAGATTATCTTTCTAATTTCCTATTTCTAAAACATCCTTTTTAAGTTTTCTTTTTTAAATTTTCAAAATATTTTTCTAATTT
The DNA here is from genome assembly GCA_037954105.1 of Canavalia gladiata. Classification (NCBI taxonomy): domain Eukaryota; kingdom Viridiplantae; phylum Streptophyta; class Magnoliopsida; order Fabales; family Fabaceae; genus Canavalia; species Canavalia gladiata. Next base: position 29,570,382 of record CM075662.1, read on the forward strand.
TTCCTAGGAATTTTCTCCTTCTATTTTGGTTTTCTTGATGTTTATCTTGATTTGATTTTTGTATCTCTCCAATTGTAGCCTTCAAATTCCTTGTATCTTGAGAAGGGTGTGTGTGCCCTCTTTACTTCTCATGCGGGTTACCTGTCCTAGGGATCTATGGCCTTTTATATGAACCTCTTAAAGGTGGTCTGTAATCCTGGGGTGTAGAGGTCACTAGAGCCAAGTTCCAGTCTGCAATGCTTGCCACAACAGCAGAAAAAGCTACCAGTTGTGGGGCATTACAAATAGGACGCATTCTAGCCGGGATTTTCGTGATAGTCAAACAGGACGTAAGCCCCAAAGTGACACCACTAGATCCCTCTATTCCTAGGTTGCACTCATACCCGGGTATAGGGCCCCACTCATGATAAATGCATATGTAATGTATGAGGGCACACAAGTAATTGGGATACCTGCAATTGGGGAAATTGTACAGATATATATATATATATAGTAATTTAATGTTCGTCTATCCTAAGGTTTGTACAAAGAATAAACAAACAGATAAACAGATAAATGGATTGTGCAAATAAACAGAGAAGGGATCAAATATAATACACACTCAATTAAACAGGCTTGACTCTCTAATGTCCCCAGTGGAGTCGCCATCTGTCGCAACCGTAATTCCGACGAGACGACGGACTCGCTAAAATTTAAAAAAATGGAATTTTGATGATGTGTGTGGAGTCGCCACCAAATTTTTATTTAAGGGAAAAAGATTTGGAAAAACCCTAACTTGAAGATGAGATTCTAAGTTCGGGAGTCGGTTACAAGTGGGGAAGGTGTTAGGCACCCCACTCGCCCGTTCCGAAGAACGGTACCCTTAAACCGAGTATGTGATTTCTGAAAATTGTTTGATCTCTTAGTTAACGTGAAAATAAATAGCTTGATGGAGGTTAGCCTGACAGGACTTGATCCTGCTCCTACGTATTCCTCGGTGCAATGGGAAACTCAAGGCTTACGTAGTTCTGGTGTGAGTTGAAGGCTTGACCTTCGGAGTTTGAATTTAAAAGAAAATGCATTTTTGCCTTTTTTGAAAACATTTTAAGGGTGCGATCCCAATCCACCTATGCACAGGGCCCAAGACAACTACGACTGCACTTGGACCCATACGGACCTCTAAACAGCGAACAACAGAAAAGCTACCAGTTCGTTTTTAGAGTTCGTCGCGTGAGATTAAGGAATGCAAAACGACATTTATTTGATCAAAAAAAGGAAAGGCAATCCTCAATCCACATATGCACAGGGCCCAAGACAACTACGGCTGCACTTGGACCCATACGGACCTCTAAACAACGAACAGCAGAAAAAGCTACCAGTTCGTTTTTAGGGCTTGTTGCGTGAGATTAAGGAATGCGAAATGATTTTTATTTGATTGAAAAAAAAAGAAAACGCAATCCCCAATCCACATATGCACAGGGCCCAAGACAACTACGGCTGCACTTGGACCCATACGAACCTCTAAATAACGAACAGCAGAAAAAGTTACCAGTTCGTTTTTAGGGCCCATTGCGTGAGATTAAGGAATGGAAAATGGGACTTGATTTAAAACAAAATGAACTTGATTTGAATTTAATGAAATAAAATTGGACTTCATTTAAAATAAAATAAACTTGATTTGAATTTTGGGCTTGAATTGGGCTTAATTTGAAATAAACTTGACTTGATTTGAAATTAAGGAAAAGAATTGCGAACATGCTTTAGTAATCAAGCGATAGAAATTTCATTTCAAATCCAAATTAGATAAATAATATCATTACAGAAACTAGAGAGAAATACACATAGAACAGAACAAAAATCACCAAAATCAGATATCATTTGACCAATTAAAAACGAAAATGAAAAACAGAGATGAAGATCAACCCCAAGAATACACAAGATTTTGGCGCCAAAATTTGAATTCAAATCTCAGAATTTTTAAAAACTATTTTTTGGTAGATCTGAAAAATAAAAACCAATAAATTGAAAGATATGGATTATAGGAATCAAGCAAAACAAGTTTGACACAAATCCAATCAGAAATGAGCAAGTTATGCACAAATCAAACAGGCTACGTTAATTTGTGCAGCAAGATGAACATGTTTCGGTAATCAGGCGATTAAAATTTCATTTCAGATCCTAATTGGACAAATAATATCATTCCAGAAACTAGAAAGAAAGACGAAGAAAAAGAAACAAAAATCACAGCAATCGGAGATCATTTGGCCGACTAAAAACAAAAATTAAAAACAGAGATGAAGATCAAGCTCAAGAACACAAGATTTTGACGCTAAAATTTGAATTCAAATTTCAGAATTCTTTAAAAAATATTTTTTGGTAGATCTGAAAAATCAAAACTGATTAATTGCAAGATATGGATCATATGAATCAAACAAAACAAGTTTGACATAAATCCAATCAGAAATGAGCAAGTTATGCACAAATCAAATAAGCTAGGTTCACTTGTGCACGAGGATGAACATGCTTCGGCAATCAGGCGATTAAAATTCCATTTCAGATCTAAATTGGACATACAATATCATTACAGAAACTAGAGAGAAAGACAAAGAGAACGCAACAAAAATCATCAAAATCGGAGATCATTTGACTGATCAAAAATGAAAACGAAAACCAGAGATGAAATAAACTCGAAAATCTGAGAAGAAGCAAGAAACTTGAGCAGAATAAAAGTAGGATCTAACCTTGATTGGAAGGTGATGAAGAACTGGTTTGAAGGCAGAGGTAGAGAGTCTCCTAGGTCCTCCCTTCAAAAATTCTGAAAAAATATTCCCTCCCTCAAGTGCTCCTCTCTCATTTTGGTGAAGGATCTCTCCTTATATAGAAGGAGGAGAGATTGAAGAATTCCTTCTTATCCAATGTGGGACTTCTTTCCCACATAAGAGAATTTTCCTTTTTTCTTTCCTCTTCTTTTTTCTTTTCTTATTTTTTTCTCTTTTCCTTTTTCCTTTTCTCTCTTTTTTTTATTCTTTTCTTTTTTGCTTTCTCTTTTCTGTATTTTCTGCTTTCTGTTTTATATCTTTTCAAATTTCTAATTAACTTAATTTTTGGTTAATTTTAACGATTGGGGACCTCGGACATAATTGAGTGTTTACATGGTGTAATAGGTTAGTTAAGGGTTATCTCAAGGATATAACGATGGCCTTGGTTACATTATTGGCGAAAAATTTTCACTATCAAACATTAAAATATCTTTCATTCATCCATTTAGGTATAAGATTTGTAGAAAAAATGTAAGAGCCTTTCCAACACTTACCATGTGTGGTTGCTACTTGTGCTTAGAAGCTATAAGACTGATGGTTAGTGGTACTTGATGGAGCATCAGTCATTCACCAACATGTTTATTAGGAGTGACCTCATGAGTGGTGATGGTGGTAGTTTCATGGTGTGTATATACCATGTTCATACAAAAATAAAAGATATGGATGAGAATGAATTTATTGATTTTTCATAGATTCACAAACCATACCATAATGCTTTAAGAATAGTGAAGAAATGTGTTATCTTGTCAAAAAACTCAAGTAAAATATGGATAGTACTTATAATGACATTTCATTATCTAGGTCAGTCTTAACTTTAAGAGAGTAATGATAATGAAAATTAATGTATATCTCAATCATTAAGTAATCTCTTTATATAAAAATAAGAAGCAAAGTGAATTATCATAAACTAAAAAAATATCATTGTTTATTTGTAGAAAATTTTTAATCATCTCTAATAGTCAAGTAATCTCTTTATATAAAAATAAGAAGCAAAGTGAATTATCATAAACTAAGAAAATATCATTGTTTATTTGTAGAAAATTTTTAATCATCTCTAATAGTCAAGGATTCTAGAACTATTTAAACAATGTATATGTAAATCATATAATTTTTTTTTCTGTTGTAAAAATGCATAAATCTTTATATATTATCTAAAAGTAATGTGTTTTTCTCTTACTAATAAAATCCATATATTTTTTATAATAGCAATCAAACCAAAAAAAAAATACATAATTTAGACCTAATTTTAAAAATTTAAACTCAAAACAAATTACTTCAAAATATATCATGTTTTTTATCTTAACATCTTGAAATCCTAAATAGTAAAATTTATAAAGATAAAGTTTTTAAATTATTATAATATTTAATAATCTTATTACAACATATTTATTCTAATAAATAGAAAAATTAAATATTTACATATTTAAAAATGAGATGCGATAATAAGTCGTAAAACTAAAATTGAAAAAAAGAAAAGAATACTACTTTCTTTACATAGTATCATATTACTAAATGGTAGCTGGATTCCTTATCAAAATTAAAAAAAAAAAAGTTATTATTTGATTGATTTTGGATAATGATGAGATATATAAAATTAATACCTTTTATTTTTAAGGTTTTTTTAATAAGGTTATTGACGGATGCCTATAAATGTAGAGGCTAAACGAATTAAACACGTTTCATTAAATATTTAAATTATTTAAAAAATTTTGAATGAATTTTGAATTTTAACATAATAAATATTTTTTTAAAATTAAATAATTTCATACTTTTAAATTCTTATTAAAAGTTGTGAATATTTTTATAGATTAATTTAGAACGAAATGTCTTCACCTTGAATCAATATGTAATTGAGAAGTGGGAAAAAATTATCATCACAGCATGGTTGGAACAAATTTTATAAAAAATGAAATCGTCCATAAGGAGTGTTCAAGTGCAGTATTAATCCCAAAAGCTAGTTTTAATTTTTAAAAATAAAATACAATATATAAGGATGATTTTGGATAATATTTTAAATTCTTCTAATATAATTATATATTTTATCTTTTTAACAATTATACAATAACAATAAGTATTTCAAATAATTGTAATAATAATATTTTTTAACTTAATTAACAATTTTATATAACATAATAATGTATATACATGGGATTAAATATAATGGAAGATTAAGTTATATTAACATTATCATGGAAGATTAAGTTATATTAACCTAGATTGTTAGCGTAAATAACATAGCGTCATATAATTAATAAAAGAAATAGTTTGAGTTTAAGAGATAAATAATAAAATATATTATTATTTATTTAAATTATAAATATTTTAAAAAAAATTAATTATATTTTAAATCAATGTATTTGTAATATAGTTGGATCAGAATTTGTTTTCATGATAAAATTTGAAGAAGAAATCTAATTTTAAAAAAATTAAGCATATGTATTATATCTAAATTTTAAAAAATATGTTAAACTATATTAGCTTAAAAAATATTAAATTAATAAAAAAATAAAATATAAATATATAAATAAATCTTAAATTTTTAATTTTTTTATTTTTTCAATACCTTTTCCTTACCTATATTCTTTCATCAATGATATATGTCTACTATATTTAACTTATTTAAGTATGGAAATTTTAAAAATAAAAAAAAAAAGTTTGAATCACATGAAGATGATGATTTACATCTAATTATTTCTAAATGTAAATTCTTTGTCTTGTTTTAAAAAAATGTACTATTAAATAAAAAATGTAGTTAATTAAATATTATGATATTTAATTTAAATTATTAAAAATATTTTTTATTATTAAAAATAAAAATAAGTTAAATCAAATTCAATTTTAAGTTATTTAAATTTGTCTTGATTAACAATTTTAAGATCTGAGTAATTATTTATTATAATTATTTTTATTAAGACCGAATCTATTAATCCTATTAGACCTACAATCTTATTTAAAAACATATAATAAAAAAAATTAATAAATAAACATAAAATTTATATAAATGATTGATTAAAAATTATAAATTTAAAATTTTTTATAAAAATATATTTTAATAAAAAATTTTAAATTATAAAATCTACCAATCTAATTTTTACTAATGCTATTTATAAAAAAAAATTAATCAAAACTATCTAATAAGTAATAAATTCAATATATCACTTTAAACTTAGATAACAATATAACTTACATCTTATACACAATTAGATATAATATACAAAATAAAGATATGTAAATAAATATTATATTATTAGATTATTTATAATATCATAATAAATTCGATAAAAATTTAGATCTTTAAATATTAAATAAATTAATAAAAAAAATCTATTTTTTTAAAATATAAAAACTACTAAAAATAATAAATCAACATCTTAAAATTATCTTAAAAATTAATATTTGAATAAACATAAATCATCTCAACTATATCTTTTTAGATTAAAAATGTATAAAACTATGAGAATAGATGAAAGTAGTAGAAAGAATTTTATTTTAAGATAAAAAAAAGTTATCTAAATTTTTTTAATAAATTATATAAATATATTAATATTATATAAATATAATATATTAAAATAAATATAAATATATAATATATAAAAATAAATACATCATTAAATATGTTAAACATATTTTTATAAATTTAAATTTAATATATTTATTTTAAAAAAATTAAAATTTATCTATTTATTAAATAAATTAAATTATAAATTAAAATAAATTAAATTATAAATTTATTAAATATCTCGATTCATTTCTACGGGTCAAAATAATTCGTAACGATGAGAAGGAAGAAAAATAACGTAAAATATAAATTTTTTATTCAAAATATCATCAATAATTGTATTACTTTTAATAATCAACAACATAATTTTTATAAAACTTTGTTTATAAATTCTTCAACCAGTATCCCATTGATCAGCAACCGAAACCTGCAAGTTTTGATGGCAGCATCAGCTTTTCCACATAAATCAATTTCTCATAATGAAGCCAAGTCGCTTTAAATGACATCATTCAAATCATTACTTTAACTGATATTGGGACTAGGCCTCTGCCAAGCGGAATTCAATCAGAAACTATGATTGAAAATGAGACTTTAACAAAGGGTGAAAGCTCAAATATTTTAGCTAATTGGAAATCAAAATATTAATTAAAATTTTGTTAGAATATTTTAATTTTATCAAATAAAATAATTTTTAATAAATTTTGTATTAATTATTAGTTTTTAAAAAATTATTTTTAAATAGATTTTAAGTTCTCCATTAAAATATTTTTTATTTTGATTCTTGATATATTTTTAATTTATTTTTATAACTTATAATTATTTATTTTTCAAATAAAAAATTAAAATTATAGAAATAATTATTTTTAAAAATTTATTTATATAAAAATAAAAAATAAATATTTTAAAAATAAAATTTTATTCACATAAATTTTAATATTTTTATTTAAAATAAAAATATATCACACTTATCAAATTTTAGTACATTAATTAATTATGTATTTATTTATTATTTTGAATTTTTAAATTAGTTAAATCTAATTTTATTAAATATTTTAATTTATTAATTTTTATCTTTCAATTAATTTTAAATTTTATCTTATATATTTTAATTAATTTTTTAATTTTTATCTAATTTATCTATTATTTTATTAAACATATTTTTTAAAAAAGATAAAATATATACAAGAATAAAGGAAATTAATTTTTTGTTTTATTTTTAATTAATTAATTTTAATTATATATTTAAAAAATCTATTACTATTTAATCTCTAAACTTTAAAAAGAATTGGCATATCATAAAAGTTATACTTTATTTCATTAATCATGTGAAACTATTCGGTCATTAATGATTATTTTAGAAGAAGTTAATGATTCATTATATTTAAATTCTAAATTTATATTTGTGATATTATTTATTTTAAAGTATATGTTGTAAAATATTAACTTTAGTAATAATTATTTGATGGCATAATTTAATTATATATAACGTTAACCTAATTTGATTACATCGTCTTTTATACATTATTGAGTCTTAAAATTCATATTCAAATAAAAATTCTTATAAATTTCCATGCAAAATAGATATGAAATTAAATATGATTTCCAACATTTCTTACAAGAACTCCTTGTAATCCTCGTAAGTTAATTATGAGTTGGGAAATTGTAATTATCCATTTAGAGTAAACATTTCCAAAAAAATTATAAAACGTGAGATGTAATAAAAAATAAAAGAGATTAAAAAATAAAAACTTGTAAAAAGAAAAGTAAATGTATAATAATTATGAAGTGTAGTCTTATCCGTGTGGGATCCATCGAATCATGTGTGACGTTACAGAATCTTTGTCCTTATGTATTTTTGCGTAATGATAAACGAATTCTATTAAGGTAATATTTTTGTTTCTTATATTTTCTTTGGTGACTGCAAAAAGCACAGCATAAATTTTCGGCGAAAACTATAACAAAATTTTTCATTAATACACATTTTTAAATAAATTTATCTGAAAACCTAATTGTACATTACAATATTTTTTTATTTTTTTTTCTCTAAGACAATGCATTTTCTTCATGTAACATAAGTATTTGTCCCAAAAAAATACATTTTTATAATTAAGTTAATTTTTATGCAAAATAAAGATTTGTTAATTAAATCATTTTTAACATTATTATTAAAATAGAATGCATGTTATTACATTAAACTGAATTATTTACCACATGATTCATTTTAATTTTAATGACAATTCGTAATTTTAACATATATTCTCTAACATGTATTAAATTTATCACGTGTAATTACTTTATATAACTTTTTTATTAAGCTATTAGAGTTAGTTTAATAGTAAAATATTTAAAATAAAAATAATTTTATATAAAAATTTTAAATTTAAACTTTATCATTTTTTACAATGTAAAAAAACATAACTTTATTATTAATATTTATGCAAACACTATTACTTTTAAAAAACTGTGTTGTTAATTATTGTATTTATAATTTAATTATCAAAATACGTCTAAATTAATAGAAAAATAACATATGTAAAATTAATAAATAAAATTTTAATAAAAATTATTTATTTAATAGATTAACAAGCTTTTAGAGATTACTTTCATCACAATGTGAGCTGATAATTTTATAGAAAATAAATCTTATTAAATTTTGATTTATTTTGATCAGAGATCATTTTAAGATAATTATTATATTCATTCATGATTAACAATGTATTTGATTAATTTAGTTTCTACTTTTATGGTAATTGAGTTATACTAAAGTTATTTTGCAACATTTTAATTAAAACTTTTTAGAAAATTAACCTATCTTTGTAAGTAAAATTTTAGGTTTAATTTTAGAATTTTTATGTTAGCTTTCATCTTTTTAGTTCTTTCCTTTAACATATATGATCGTATAAATAAGAGGTCTAATAAGCTCATAAACATTAGAAATAATATTTAGTTTTTCTTTAACATCTTTAATCATATTTAGGTATGTCTTTAGAAGCAACCCCGTAAGGGTTGAAATTCATCTTTCGATTAAGAAACATTTGGCTGTATGGAATACAAAGTACCTATCTTTGGAAGGAAGAGTTGTCGTGTTAAAATATATGCTTACAGCATTGCCTCTATTGTTTCTATCTTTTTATAAAGCACCAATTAAAGTAGTAAAGATTATAAATCATATTCTGGTCGTTCTTGTGAGGGGAGCAGAGCAAGAAAGAAAGGTGCATTAGGGTCAAATAGTGTTGAATTTTTTTTGTGCTTAAAGACCTCTGCCTAAGTGAGTATTTATAAGGGTTTCTTTTCATAAAAAAACTATCATCAAAGTCAATGAGCATCATCATGGGTTCATAGGTTTGGGAAGGTTAGAATAGAACCATTTTTTGATAAGGTAACTTCTCCATGATCCTTAGTAAGCAATTTCTGTGTATGTACAATTTACACGTGTAACCAACCATTGATAAGAGGAAAGATATGTGAAAGTGGACTGAAGACAAGGATAGAAGGTAGTTGGTGAGGTCAGCATATCAAGCATTAATGTCATTTATAGTGAAAACTATGAAACAAGACCTAATTGAATGTGGAATAAATGAGTATCCATTATGATAAATATATTTTGGTGAAAGTGTTAGGACAACTGAATGCCGTTAAGAAAATAAATAAAAATTAAACAATGCATTAGAGTAGAGTAGAAAAAAATATTTATCCAAAATGTAAACAACAGAATGAAATGATCTCTCACTTGTTTGAGTGTACAATATAAAGGAGATTTGGTTCATAATATCTCTAAGATAGACAAGGATTCAAGAAATATCACCAAACCATGTAGAGAGGCACCATGTAAAAAACAAAGTAGATGCTTACTTGATTTTCAACAATTTGAAATTAATAGATGATAGCATAGGATAGCATAGGATAAAGAAGTAAGAAAAAATAATAGACAAAATGTAAATTCAGACTTAATCTTAGTTAAAGTATAAAATAGTGAAATTCATATTTTCATCTTTACCATATATATATAAAAAAAATATAATAATGAAAAAGAATATTAAAAAATATTAGGTTATAAAAAATAAAAGATGAAAATAAAAAATTATCAAATATATAACGTAATAATTCATATATATATATATATATATATAATAAAAAGTTTTTTATTCAAAGAAATTAAAAAAAAAACAAAATTGAATAAAAATTTATCAAAATTAAAAAAAAATACATAAAATTCATAACATCATTGTCAATCTACATTGAACTAACCTTAATTTCTAAAATTAAAAAACTGTATTTACAAATCATCGCTAAAATGAAATATAGAACAATAAAAAATAGAAATAGAAGAATAAAAAAAAATTCCCTAATATCTTCCCTTTCAAATGTGTTGCGCTTGAACCTACAGATTTGCCTTCAAAATTGTTTTTCGGAAGTGTAGAAGGTTTATTGATGACTCTCTTTCCTTTAGAGTCCTTTCACAATGTCTCTTTCTTTAAGTTTAATATAAAATATTCATAAATTCAATCCAATCCTAATTCTTAATTTTATATATATATATATATATATATAACAATAATTTTTAATATATTTTATATTGAATTTTTTTCTATTACATTATTTTTCAAGTTCTAATGTTGGAAAAGAAATACGTTTATATTTGTAAGTTACTTGACTTTTTCTTTCCTGATTTTAAAATGTTTCAATAATTTTTTTTATTTTTTTTTCTATGCACTTTCGATCTTGAAATTTTAACTCCAAAATCTACTTACCACACCAAACATACTAGATTAGTAATTTAAATTAAATCAAATGAAAAAATATAAAAAAAAATCTAAAATACATGATTGTAAATAATTTTAATGTTAATTTAAAATATAAATCTATTCATGGTACATTTCACTTATTAATTTTCAATGATCATTAAAAAAATATTTCTGAACAGGAAGCTTTTATTTGTAAATTTATCACAAAGTTATAGTTATTATTTCCTCAATCAAATTACTTTATTTTCCTACTTAATTATTTTAAACAAGTATCAAAAGATAAAAATATTAGTATATGAAATAAATTAATTAATAAAAATTTAAAAATTAAAAATTATATTTATTAATGTATATGTTATAAGATTAAAAGATAACTATAATATATATATATATATATATATATATATATATATTATTTTTTTGTATTTCCTTTAGCCAATAATTATGTATAATATTAATAAATGTTAAAAATGGTATTTTTTAGAGGAATTTTAACATTAATTTCAATTTAGTTTTTGTATAAAGATTTAAATTTAGAATTTCATTATATAAATTATTCAATCCCATTATTAAGTCGATTATAATTGCATGAGTGTGAGTATGTGTATAAATTAGTTGATCACAGTAAAAATGTGTTATAATCTCACACAAATCTCACCTTGTTATACATAGTTAAGGAAAACACAAATCTCACACAAATGTCATTTTATTTTTTCTTTTTAATGTCGTTTCCTAGTATAAAAGGCATAACATGTGCACGCGATCATAGCACAAATTACAAAATGTATACTATGATATTAAATTACAATAAGCATACCCGCAATTAATGATTTTAAGTGGTAAATAAAAGTTTAAAAGTCAAAGTTTGATGGCAGGCTTCAAATCAGCAGAAAAATAATTAGAAGGAATAACAATTTTAAATTTTAATAATGTAAGCGAGAAACCATCATTTGAATAGGAACAAAGTCTATTTATCACGTGGAAACATTAAAATCATCTTAAATTATAATATGACAATAAAATTTTATAAATTTCTCACCTCAATAATTCTATTGCATAAGAAACTGAGCCAAAATTCATTAGTCTCATAGTCATAGACCAACCTAGGTGTTGTGTTTGTTAACATTTCAACATCAGTTTTGAAATCTTTGGATATGTAGTGGTTGAAACAAATATATTGTAAACTTTTAAAAATTTAAAATATCTATCAGCACTATAGTATAACTAATTAATATGAATGTTGAGTTGTGATGTAAGAATTAGCTAGTATCTATACGTAGTTACTAGTTAGGTGGATTTCGGATGGTGAATGGATTGAAGTCTGAGATAACGACAATGAGTAAGATAACTTAGGAAAAAAAGAAGAAGAGCAAGCTAAGAAATTAAATAAGATTCGAAAAAATCAAAGCATATATGCAAAGTGAACGTAGGAGGAAAAGGTAGAATTCCTATGTAGAGTGAGAATTCCTATTTGTTGGTGTTAAAGTTATCTCTTTTACAGCTAGATATGTTGACTAGTAATAGATAACTGATGACATTAAATTTTCTTCCAGTATAAGCACAAACTCTTGCCATGAAGAAAGTAGTTTCATTACATAAAATGTGAAAAAAATGATACATGGTGTGGAAAAAAGATGTGGACATTGGTAATGTTTATGACCAAGTACTATTTGTTTTCTTTATTCATTCACATATAAGAATGAAAGAAAAAAAAAAAAAAAAAGAGCTCAACATTACCCTAAAATTTCAACCTTCAACATGATTGACCAGTATAAAACTATAAATGCACATTCATATTTTCCATATTTGGTAGATCAATATCAAGACAAATATAGGGGGTAATGGACCAGGGGTACAGTATATTGGTTAAAAATTGGAAAACAAAATTGGGAAAAAGGATTTGAACTTTCTTTTCTCAAAGGGATAAGAAATGGTGGTGAAGGGCATGCTACTCTCATAGAAATTACATGTTTTGATTTGCATTAAAATGTGGCATAATTAGGCTTATTTTATTATAACAATTTTATAATTAATTTTACAAAACTAAATTTATTCAAATTTAATTTTTTACAAATTCTTATCTAAAACACACATAACACATGCAGAAATTAAGATAAATATATAAACTCTATGAACACATTTTCTTCTTAATTGACAAGAAGATCCTAAGCATCCTACAGTTCTCCTTTTTCTTTATTATCGACTGGTATGCTTTTCTGCTTTTCTAAATTCTTCATTCGTTTTCCTTTCCTCAACTTTCAGCCTTAAAAAGCCAAACACTTGAAATAATAAAAGTACCAAAATATCCTTGTGTATCACCTACAAATTACAAAAGAAATGGGTCATCTAGTGCGTTAGAAAGAGTATGACCCCAAAAATTGTGGGGTCCCCTAACAGTTACCCTTAATATCCGGTCACAAAGTATCAAATGTTGAGACTCGTGAGTAACTTTCAGTTTCACCTAAAGGAATGTGTGCGAGTGGGGTATCTTTATTTTTTGTGTATGCTTGTTCATGTCACATGGTATGGTCTTCTTCTTCAACCTCTTCTCCTGCATGTCCCCTTTGGCAACTATTGGGATCACCAATTCACCATTCATCTAGCTCTACAAAGAATTTTATTTGCATAATTTAGATTTTCTTGAGATTTATTTTAGTATAAAATTAAAAATATTTTTAGTAATAATTTTATTTAAATTAAATAAATTATATATTATTAAAAAATTTCTCTTTTAAAGTATTTAATATAATTATATACTCTAACTTTAAATTTAGAACCAATAGTTGTGTTGAGATTATCTTTAACTAACTAATTCACGTGTTGAGTAATACTTCTTTATGTTTATGAGTTTAAGGTAAAATTATTATTTAATATTTTTATTTTTAAATTCTTTTCTTTATTTTAATCTAATTTTTTTATTTTAAATTCATCTGATTTATTAATTGTCATTTTTTTCAGCAAAATATTATGAATTCTTTTTGTCAATGATAATAACTTTTTCACTATCCCAATTGACAACTAGGATCAAGTCATAATAAAATTTTAACAAATTAAAGTAAAATAAAATAAATATTAAACGGTCAAACTAAAACAATAACATAATAAATTTAATGATCAAAACATTAATTGTTTTTTTCTAAATTTTATATATTAAATTGTTCAATCTAATCATTTTTATATTCTTAGTTAAATTTAAAAGAATTAAATTTATAAAGGTGAGATATAGCACTTATTTTGGAATTTTTTCAATAATTTAGGTGTATTATTGATTATCATAATTGTAATGTTTAAATTAAAAAAATATTTTTAATTTAAAATATTCCCATTCATTTATTATGGTTATACATCATTATACTGTTTCAAAATTTTAATATATGTATTTATGGATATGTTAAGTACTGTGTTTTTTTTACAATTTAAAAATAATAAGAATTAAATTTTAAATTTTATATTAAATTATTCTAATTCTCAAAATTTCAATCCTAAATTAATTCTAATAAATTTTAAACACTGTGCTTAAACTAGGATTTTATGAAAAAAATTAGATATTTATTATTGTTTACATCAAATGTATACTTGAAAGATCCTGTGCATATTTAAGATATATTTAAAACAGTTTAAGTTATTTTAAGATTGTTGAAAAAAAAAATTTTAAGATTATAATTTTAATATATTGTGTTAGCATATTTTTATTTTATAAAATAAGTTATATATATATATATATATTATATATATATATGAATGTACATGTATATAAAAAATATTAATTTAAATCAATTTAAATTATATTGTACTAAAAAATACTCTATTTAATAATATTTATTGGATAATTTATTTTAAAATAAACTATTAAATTAAATTTTTTTTATCATATAAATCAGGTTAATAAAATTTAATATGTACATTAAAATTCACATAATATATATATATATATATTTATAATAATCAATTTTGATAAAATTAACATAAATAATTAAAATAATATATAATATAATTTAACGGTTAAATAAAATTATATTTTATTATAAATTTATCAATAACATAACTATGAATGTAATTTATACTAATATAAATTAATCTTTCTTATATATATATAAAAGTAAGTTTTATAACATTTATCATATAAATATCATATATTTTTAATAATAATCCAGGTAAGAATGTCAATGTTAAAAAACGTTATACATAAATATAAAATAATGTTGGTTGAAGTATGGTCTGAAGCAGCAGTATATTTAAGAAATATTTTTTGTGCATATAAGAATTTTTCTGTTTTGAAATAAGTCAGATCAATCTTATATCCATAAGTTTATATTTCTTCCTTTTTCTTATTTACAAATAAAAAATATCATAATATATAAAATCTTTAATAATTTCTATTTTAACCACTGTAAAATTTAATCATTTTAAAATATTATCAATATATAAATATGTAATTTTATGTTACAAAACGAAGCAAAGATATGTAATTATTCAGAATAAATGAAATATATTATTGTATTCAATCTATTATAATTTGCTACACATCACCTAGATAAGTAATCCATTTTAGTATCTCCAAATTCTGAAATTATTAATTATTACATACTTTTAAAATGTTTTAAAAAATAAATTAAATGAGAAAGATAAATTATCCTAATTGGATTGAATTGAATACTTTCGGCAATTCAGCAGAGATGAGAAAATGTCAGTGAGCTAATTAATTTGATGAGTTAGTTTATTGTAATTTAAAATAATATAAACAAAAATACATGATTTTTATTCATTTATTTAAATTATTATAATGGAGATTGTTCTAATTAGATCACTCTTTTGATTCTTATTGATTCAAGAAAAAGCAAAACTAAGATAATAATAACTATATTATTATTCTTTTTAAGTTAATAACTAGATAATTTTTTTGGTTACATATTAACTAGATAATTAAATACATTTCTTTGAATAATTGAATAAAAGAGTTAAAAGATACTCACAGTTGTAAACGCACTTTTCTTTTAAAGGTAAAAAAAATTAATTGATAATTTCAACAAATTATTAAATAATTTTAATTATAATAAAAATATTCAAAATATGATTAAGGATCAATAAAAAAAATTAACAAATTAGCAAACATAATTTTTAAAATAAGCACATTTTACCCTTTAAAATTTACTCATGATATGTTCAATGAGTTACAAAGAATCAGCTTAATTTTAATGCAAGTTGAATTTTTATAAAATAATATTGAATCTTTTGGGTTAAATTTCTCTAAAATGAATTAACTTCTGGAATAAAAGAACCATGATATATCTATTGTTAGTTTTAATTAATTAATAATATTTTAACTTTAAAATTGAACACTTTTCACTTTATATATTAATTCATTTTAAAGGGTTTTTAATTTTTAATTCCTTTATCAATAAATTTTTGCAAATTTTTAATAAATTAAATTTAAAATTTGTATCTCAATAAAATATATATTTTCTTTTATTTTTTAATAAATTTAATTAATCAAATAAAAATAAATTTTAAATGATAATATACATTAAATTATATATTATTATCGTTATTAAATATTGAATAAGCTCTTATGTTCAGCGACCAGCATATTTGATCCCTTTTTAGTTTAAATTATTTTAACAATATAATTTTTAATTTAAAATAAAAAACTAAATTTAAAACTTATATGTTTCATCTTAAATTTAAAAACAATTACTTATTTTCAAAAAACTAAAAAATTAATAAAAATAATTATCTTTTACAATAATTTAAATTAATGAATTTGTTAACTTCAACTTAAAGCTCATTTTAAATATTCAAAAGTGATAAATTTTCATTAAAAAGTAAATATTTATTATACTTTTATATTTTATAGTAAATACTTATAATTTTTAGATATTTAAAAAAAATTAACATTTAGTAAGTTGTTAAAATAAATTCTTAAACAGTTTTTCTAATTTGTATTCAAGATAAAAATTTATATATAATCATTTTATTAGAAATCATATAAATAAAAATTTACCATTTACATTTTTATTATGTATCTCTAAGTTAAAAAATAAATACTTATTTTTTAGTAAAAATATATAATTTTTAGATACTTAAAAGATTAAGGTTAACATTTAGTAAGTTCTTAAACTCATTTATTAAACAATCTTTTTAATATATATATTCAAGATATAATTAAAAACTTATATATAGTAATCTTTATTAGAAATTATATAATCTAATGAATTAATAATATTAAATACTATAATTTTAATAAAAAATTATTATTTATTTTTAGGTTAAAAACAAATAATTATTTTTTAGTAAAAATATAATTTTTAGATACTTAAAAAATTAAGGTTAACAATTTAATAAGTCTTAAAATCAAATCTTAAACAGTTTTTCTAATATGCATTCAAGATATGAATAAAAAATTATTTATTTTATTAGAAATCACATCATTGAATATATATATATATATATATATATATATATATATATAAAATAACATCAAATGTTATAATTTTTATAAAACTTATTTATTATTTAATGATGTATTTTTGGACTAAAAGAATATTTTAAACATTTTAAAGAAAAAGATAAAAACACATAATAAGAATTTATAT
Organism: Canavalia gladiata; assembly: GCA_037954105.1. Classification (NCBI taxonomy): domain Eukaryota; kingdom Viridiplantae; phylum Streptophyta; class Magnoliopsida; order Fabales; family Fabaceae; genus Canavalia; species Canavalia gladiata. Next base: position 29,588,017 of record CM075662.1, read on the forward strand.
ATAGAAAGTTTCATTAGAAATTATATAACTTAATCCTTTAATAGCAATACATATTGTAACTTTTAATAAATAATTAATATTTATTATATATATTTAGGTTATGCAATTATTTTATACATTTTTTAATATTTCTAAAGGCAAAGAATAATAATCTACATATAATAATTTTTTAAAAGTACGTAATTTAACAAGTTGGTAATAATAAATACTGCAGTTTCTTACAGAATGTTGACGTTAGAGAAAATAAATAAACGGTTTCTTAATTTAAACAATCATTTAATATCTACCAAAAATAAGTTGAACTAAATGGACCCTAAGCAATAAGCAATAGTGGAAGTTTCCACTAACCTTCACAGCACTGTTAAAACATTGTTTGGCATATGATAATTGGGTCCCATTAATGACATATTTTGACCAGTCATTTTCATGAAAATTTTCACAACTAACAAACAAAAATTGTGATTGAGCAAAAAAGGCAAATATGTTTGTGGCATTCTAGAAATTCGGCGCAACAAGAAGGGCACTGACCCCAACTTGTCATATTCTCAAAACTCATCTTCTTCTTCCTTTATTAGCTTGCCCAACCTCATACCCAACCTTTTAATTTTCTCTTTCTTTTTTCTTTTTATTTTTTTAATACACTTAGTTTTCTTCTTCCTTGTGTTTTGACCGTTGCTTTTTTCTCAACGTCTTTTTCTGTTCACACACACCCTTCTCTCTCACTGATTCCCTCTCCACTACTCTTCATGATCAAAACACCCTCTTTGCCATTCACCTCATTGTCAGGTATGGTTCTGCGTTCTAAACCAACGTTGACATGTGCTTGTTATGTTTTTTTCTTTGTCCTCTTTCTTCTTCTCCTTTTGTAAGTTGTAACCAATATATATATATACTTTGTTTGGCTCTTACTACCAAGAAATTGAGTAAAGGTGTGATGGAAATTTTTTTCCTCCCCGAAATTGAGTACTTCGTTTTAATGTTTATTAGCTTCTTTATGTGATTTTTTTTTTCATTCATTTACCCCCTTTGATGGTTTTTTTTTTCAACAAAAAAACCATCCTTTGTCTTTTCTTTATTTTCTGACTCCATGAATTTTCCTAAATTTTATATTTATTTATTTTACATATTCGTCAAATGTACCTCTTGTTATTTCTTCACATTAATTTACGTGTATATATATATATATATATAGTTTGTGAATACTAGTTGCTATCACTTCAGAAGTTTTTTTACCTTAGGAAAAAAAAAAATTCCCAGGCAAAAAGCTGCATGCTCTCTTCATGTATTCTGGTATAGCATAGTTTGTTTTCCAGCAAATCATTGAGGAAAAGCTTTTGAAAAATCTTCACGATTTGCTTCTATCAAGCATGTTCGGGAATAAAGAAAAAAGCATCCAGCTTCATTAACATTGCTAGCTAGGCTTATGTGGTTAAATACAATATTATTTTCACTTTTCACTTTATTTGATTCGGTTTACTCATGATTGATGGAATTTTAGTATATGTTGTTGAATTTCTCAATTTTTGGTGACAGGTTTATGATTTCTTTATGAATCTGGTGAGGCATAAAGAGAGATTCCCCTTGAAATCCCATTTCAATGCAAGTTTGAGACATTCCTAGGGAACGAAGAGATGGGATGTTCACATTCAAGGTTGGATGATGAAGAGGCTGTTCAGCTTTGTAAAGACAGAAAAAGGTTCATCAAACAAGCTGTTGAACAAAGAACTCGTTTTGCCACAGGACACATAGCATACATAGAATCTCTTAGAAGAGTTTCAGCAGCACTTCGTGATTACATTGAAGGAGATGAGCCTCGTGAATTCTTATTGGATTCACCACCTTTCACTCCTGTGAAGAAGAAAACTAACCCTGCATTCATTCCCATATCAGCAAAACCCTTCACACCATCGCCAAAACCAACAACAACAACAACAGCAATTGAGTTTGGGGTTGGACCAAACTCTACTTTGAAAGTGAACTATCTTAGGCCTGGTGGTAATCCTGCAATTTCAGTTGAGGAAAGGCCTCAATCCCCGGAAATGGTTCGGGTTGAGACATATGCTCCAATGCAATATGGCATTGATGGTTTTTTCAACATGCAATCTTCACCTGGGAACCCTTCAATTTTTGCTTATTCTCCTAATGATAGGCCTAATATCCCTCCCCCTTCACCTCAAGCTTCTCAATGGGATTTCTTTTGGAACCCTTTTTCATCGTTGGACTACTATGGTTATCCTGCACGAAGTAGCCTTGACCAGGTTGCTATGGATGATGAATACAGAGGACTTAGACAGGTTAGAGAAGAAGAGGGAATTCCGGAGTTGGAAGAAGATGAAACTGAACAAGAAGAGTATCTTGTTGGAAAGAGAAATGTAGCAGAAGAAAGAGGTAGGACTAATGTGAATTCTTCTTCCAAAGAAGAAGTCATTGTAGAAGATGTTGAGGAGGAGGAGGAGGAGGAGGATGAAGAAGAGGAGGATGAAGATGAGGAGGATGAGGAAGATGAGGAGGAAGATGAGGATGAAGATGAGGAAGAGGAGGGAACAGGCATTGAAAATGAAAATGAAAATGAGCATGATGCTAAAAATTCACAAACTAATGGTAGTGTGAGTTTTGATGTGTCAAAATCTCAGACTGCGGGTCATATTGAGTCCAATCATCGAGAAATGGCGGTTGGTAAACAAGAAGGTAAGGAAGAAACACCAGGCTTTACGGTGTATGTGAACCGAAGGCCAACAAGCATGGCAGAAGTGATCAATGATCTTGAAGCTCAATTCACAATTGTTTGCAATGCTGCCAATGATGTCTCAGCTTTGTTGGAGACCAAGAAGTCTCAGTACTTATTGACATCTAATGAACTGTCAGGTTTGATGGAAATATACAAGTTAAATTTTCATTTTGTTGTAGGTGTGCTTTTGACCTGGTTTTTGACTAAGTTCAACGATGTAGTGTGTCCATGTAGCCGATCTTACCTAATGGGATAAGGCTGCTGTGTGAGTTTTCATGTTCATGCATTCTATATTAGTCAATTTATGAGTGAACTCCTAATGAACGAAAAGAAATGAATTAGGAGCCTCTAGTTTGATAATTAACACCACCAACAACATAAGTCTTACCCCACTAGGTGAGGTCGGTTCCATAGATCGTACAAGGCCATTGAACTTGGTCAAAAACCAAATGAACACCATTCTAAAAGTTCTTATTTGTGGAGGAGATCACACTATAGATCATGTGCTTGCATTATATCCTTCAATCATCTTTCTTATTCCCAATTTCTCATGTGTTTCAAGTAAATCATTTTTCTATCACACATATCTATCTGTAAGTTTTCATGAATATAAATTTGAGTGATATTCCTTTTTGTAGCTTCAAAGTTATTGAACCCAGTAGCTCTGCTCCGCTCTGCTTCTTCACGTTCTTCTTCATCAAGATTTTTAATGAATTGTTCAAGCAGTGGAAAAGAAGGTTGTGGGGGTGCTAAGGATCTTGCAGATGAACATTGTATGTTATCCGGTAGCCACCAATCCACATTGGACAGATTAAATGCATGGGAGAAGAAGCTCTATGAGGAAGTCAAGGTATATTGCCTGAACTTATTTTACACCCATGAGGAAGTCAAAACTTTATGAAATTGGGATTTCACTGAAGCTCTCTCTGGTGACATTCTTAGAAATAGATGATTGCTACTCAAAAAACTCGTGCTTATGTCGCATCTTGTAATGAGTTCAATGCTTTCTAAGTCTTTGGACCTTTTCTCAATTATGTAAGTAAGCTTCTGTGTAGAAAATCCTTCAGATCCATATCCTTACTTGCCTTGAGGGATTCATCAATGGCTATACACTGCTTATGGTTATTACAAAAATATCACAAATAAAGTAACTTCTCATAGTAATTCTGTATGAGTAATCATGAAAGAGGTGCTAACTAATGAGTATAAACGTTTCTATTAGGTGTTTAACAGGAGTGGGAAAAAATGACAGCAGAGGTCAACTTCAACCGTTTAGATTATATTCAGTTATTTTTCTTTTGGTCTCTCACTTTTTAAATTTTTTATATTATTTATTATTTATTATTTTTACAGGTCATTATGCTTGTGACATACAGTTTTATTTTAATGTTGGGAAACTTATTAGTTACTGTGGCCACTTTCTTCTTCAACAGTCTGGAGAACGAGTCCGAATTGCATACGAGAAGAAATGCAAGCAACTCAGGAACCTTGATGTGAAAGGAGAGGACCCCTCTTGTGCTGATAAAACAAGAGTTACCATTAGAGATCTAGATACCCAGATAACGGTTTCAATACACTCGGTTGAAGCTATTTCAAGAAGAATTGAAACTCTAAGGGATGAAGAGTTGCATCCTCAACTCCTTGAATTGGTGCAAGGGTATGTTATGTATGAAAGTTATTACCCCCATATATCTTTGTTTTATAGATGAACTAAACTTTTTAAGCCAAAATTTGAATTAAGAGACCACTCTTCTATACAAACTAATGTGAAATCATTATGAGTTATATAATTGAACTGCTGAAATGTTTCATTACTTTCAGCAGTTCTTGTTACATGGTATTAGAATTTTCCTTTTCCACATGTATGCCAATAACTTGCAGGGTAAAACCAAGTGGAGCCATCAAATTACCTAATATCTACTTAACCTTGTCTAGGTTTCTAGGACCTCCACAATATTTGATATCTATTAATTCTTGGTTTTTACTTTCTACATGAGCAACACTTGAATGTTTTTTAAAGAAAAACAGCCTACATTCACCTTATGAAATGCAAATATATCACACTAGCACTTCATGTACTTACATAAACTGAGTGAAAAGCCATTTTGAACCCTGAAAAGATTTGATTGAGGTCAATTGCATTAGTCATTGAAAAGTGGAAATTACTTTTGCGTTCCTGGAAGATAAAAAAAAAGAATCAATCAATTTAGTCTTTTTAAGAAACTAAATTAATGTTAAAAAAGGATTAAATTGACAGAGTTTTACATTTTTTAAAGATGAAAATGGTAATTTGCATCTTTCAAAGACTAATATGTTCAATCTTAAAATTTTAAGAACTAAAATGGTGATTTACTCTGCATAAAATATTATGTTTTCTGATTCTTCAATTATACAAATAACAGGCTGGAAAGGATGTGGAAAGTGATGGCAGAATGTCATCAGACACAGAAGAGAACCTTAGATGAAGCCAAGATTCTTCTAGCTGGCACATATTCTAAATTACATCCCAGAAAACATTCTTCCATTTCAATGACTGATCCAAACCGGCTTGCACGTTCAGCCTCTAATCTTGAATCTGAATTAAGGAACTGGAGAAACACCTTTGAGTCATGGATCACTTCTCAAAGGTCCTACATTCATGCACTAACAGGATGGCTTCTTAGGTGTGTGAGATCATCTGAACCTGATATATCAAAACTACCATGCTCTCCTCGTAGGTCCAGTGGTACTCACCCTTTATTTGGACTTTGTGTTCAATGGTCAAGGCGTTTAGATGCTATACAGGAAAAAGCAGTGCTTGATGGCCTAGACTTTTTTGCAGCTGGAATGGGGTCCCTCTATGCACATCAATTAAGGGAAGATTCTAGAAGAAATAATTCATTTGGGTCAAAACAAAGCAATGGGAATATGGAAATGGTGGAAGTTGGTCAGGTGGAAGAGGTAATGGCTCCAGAGAAACTGGCTGAAGTTGCTATTAAGGTGCTTTGTGCTGGAATGTCTGTTGCTATTAGCTCATTGGCAGAGTTTGCTTTGGATTCTGCTGAAGGGTATAATGAAGTTGTTAAGCAATGGGAGAATGTCAAGTGTCAACAATGTACTTCTAGTGATGCTAAAACATAGATGTCTCACATTTTGTGTGTTTAGTTAGTTAGTTTAGGCTTGTTTAGCAATGAGTGCTTGACAATGTAATTATGTATTTAACTCATAAATACAAAAGTAGAATAGCAAGGGTAATTGCACCCTACATGGTTCAAGTGGATTTTTCTTTCTTTTTTCTTTTGCTCTATAATTCATCAGTTTCTGAAAATCAATTTGGGTCCTAAATAAATGAATGTTTTTAGCAACTAAAAATTAGGTCTAATATACACTTTTCTCATTTAAACATAAACAAAATTCTACACCATTGCCATGCTCTCATACATCCAATTTACACACGTACAAATATATTAGCTTTTGCCTGCAATAGCTTTTGTTGGTCGTGCATCACTAATCTTCATCTTGTTTTTAAATTTTAATATTAAATAAATTTAGACGTGTGCAATACACAGTCGCATTATACAGCACAGTAGTCTATACCGTAGGTTTGCATATTAAAAAAATATATATCCATAAATATATTAATCAAATTAGATTCAATAACTTTATAGATTTAATTCTTCTAAAAAATATATGTAACCACCATAAATTAAAATATCTTAAAAGTTATCTCATTTTTAATTAATGATTAATGTATCCTTATTTTTTCACTTAACATTTCTTAGTACAAAAAATTACAAACCCAAATTTAGCAACTTTTTTCGTACTATTTTTAGATTCATTAGGTTAGCATGCAACTAATTCATTGAAACAACTCACTCAATTCTAATCACTCTCCACCATGAATATATATATATATATATATATATATATATATATATATATATATATATAAATATTAAGTTATTGCATAAATAATTTATGTTAAAATTATTTATTTGATAAATCTTCTCAATGTAAAATTAATAAATCTAACTATTAAATCATGTAATATTAATATGATAAGTAAATATTAAATTTTAAAAAATAAAAATTTAAATATATAATTTTGTAGGCGATGTTCATTTATATTTTAAAAATAATTATATGGACTAATAATTATTTATTTTTAATTATCCATATTCTCTTTATTAGAATTTGAAAGGATAAATTTATATTTAAATAAAAAATATTAGATGGGTATTATATTATAGTGTAAGTATAAATTCAACTTATTTAATAAATAATTTTATTATAAGTTATTTTGTTTAATATCTTTTTTAAAAGATTAAATTTTTTCAATTTAATTATTAAATTAACAAATTTTATTATATAAATTTTATTTATACAATTTTATTAAATTAACATATTTTATTATATAATTTTTTTTACAAAATTTTATAAATTTTTTTAAAAAAATTTAATATTTTATTTTACTAGATCTATATTATTTTTAATATATATTAATTTAAATTTATTTAATAAAATGTTAAATCTCTTTCTATTTCGATTATAATCATAATCTATATAGAAATATACTTTTTACTTAAATCATGATCATAATAAATATAAAAAATTTATTTTATTTAAATAATCAATTAATTTGAATACATCATCATGATATATTAAATAATTATTCAAACTAAATATATCTCATATATTATAATCCTAAATTATTATATATAATTTTATAAATAAATAATAAAAAATTATATAAAATATTAAGTTAAATTAACTATTTCTAACATATATTTTTATCATCATTTCTATTTTAATTTAATTATAAAAATAATATATCTTATTTTTTACATTAACTTGATGAGAATCGATATAAAAAAATATTATAAAATATTTATTTTGTAGTAAAAGAGAAACTGAAAATTATTAAAATATATAAATTATTTGCAATATTTTTTATAAAATAAAATTAGAGAAGGTTACGGTGTGTCACTGTCTCCTTTCCGAATTCTTTCTTGCTAAGTAAGTAGGTCAAAAGGTAGCTTTACACTTGTGGTTGAATCGTTAATTTAGACTGCAAGAAAGGAAAATCAATGTCAAAAGCGAGAACGGAAGTGCTTGCTATTTTGTCTTGTTATATGCAGTATCCACCAGTATGCACCCTACCTCCTTAATTTGAAGCTATTTGAATTCCTGTTTTTTAGTTTTTTGGTATGTTGGCTTTAGTATTCTTACCTACGTTGTCTTGTGCTAGCTAGCTAGATCCATTTATTTTGATCCATTTTGCATGTGTCTTTACTTCGTCTTTAATTGTGTCTTTATCACTTTTAATGGAGTTTGCTTTTTCTTTTCTTAAATTTTCGGTCCTATTCTTTCATGCTCTTATCTCGATAAAGTTCATGATTAACTTCAAATGGCATTTATACCCTCCCTAAAAGGAAAGAAATGCAAGGGAAAATAAATAAAATACCAAATTAGTATCAAAACTATCACGTGGATTTTTCACATAAGAGGGATTAGTACCAAATTAATATAAATAAAAATATATGTTTTATTTAGTAAAAATAAATAAAAAATAGAAAAATAATTTTAAAAAATTAGTTTAATTTTTTCTCTGTTTTTTTTATTTCAAATTTTAAATTTTTTTTCTCTCCTTTCTTCTCATCTTTTTTTCTATGAAAGAAAGAGAATTTTTTATTAAATGAATACATCAAGCCGTGCATGTAAAAATATTATTTTAATCTCTTAAAATTACAAATATAAATTATATTGATTCTTTTAATAACCAATGTGTCTGACTAAAATAATCAATATGAATTATGTTTATGATTTTAAACAATTAACGTAGGTTTTTTAAACTATTAGATAACAATGTATTCTACACTAAATGTATTAAAGACGAATTTAATTTTTTAATAACTATATAAATATGCATATACATGTCAAAAATAATATTGCAAAAGTGGTTGCTCCGTGCCCCTCCTCCTTGTCCCTTCCAAGGTCTACCTCTGCTCGTGTTTTTTTTTTTTTAATAAAAAACTATTTTTGAATTAAAAGAATAAAAAATTGATAAGTCTAACTTTTAAAATCTACTTTAAAAATAATTTTTAAAATTTTAAAATAAAAATGAACAAATCTAAATTATTTTAATTTTATACTTGGAAGAGTTTTTCTTACTCATATGCTCTTTTATGTTATCTCGTCCTCTTTGTTTCTTTATTTTCTTTTATTCCCTTCTAAAATTTAATTGTTAAAAAATATTTTACAAAACAAGAACACGTTCACCCACACGGCCACACCCTAAACCTAACATATATATTTTTTATGTTAAAAAATATTCCGACCAACTTATTCTCTGGTATATTGGGCTTCTTAAACCAATCGAATCTCTGGGCCACAGGTATATTGGGCTTCTTAAACAAATCCATTCTCTGGGCCACAGGCTATGTAGCTTGTTAGAGGATTTGGGCTTTGGAAAAAACATGCTACCAAGTACAAAGAGGAGTTATTACTAGGAGCATGTGGTTGATGGATGGACAACCTTTCCTATGAGTGAATGTGTCATAATTGTATATTTAGATTTTGACAAAAAATATCATAATTTTAGTTTTTGTATTATGATTAATTTAAAGTTTAAATTTTTCAACATTTTTCTTCAATTATTTTAAATTCTAAATTATTATAAATAAATCATATTTTATATTTTTCTTTTTTCGTTATCTAGCTTTTCAAATCATTATTATTTACTCAAATTTTATGTAAATGAAATAAGTTAAATTATTTGGAATATTATTTCACTTAAATTTTATAAGTCAATATTTTAATTTTATGTAAAATTATAAAAAAATAAATACTAAATTATGACATCTTTACTTATATTACTTAAAATTTATATCTTAAATAATTAAATATGTATATAGTATTTTAGTCGTGGTTGAATAGAATTTGGTATTGAAATTTTTTCTCGTCACATTAATATAGAAATAGTAAAAATGTGGATTTAAAATTTTATTTAGAAATCTAATAAGAGTTAATTGATTATAATAATATAAATATGGTCCCGTTTTAAATTTGGTAGCTTTAATATAGTTTAAACATATAGTAAAATTATGTAGTTTTAAAACTAAATATAATGATATCCTATTTTGAGTTTAAACTAAATACAATTATATAATAAATATAAAAATGATAAATCATAGTAAGTAGAAAAAAATCTATTATATCTTTATGGCAAAAATCAATATCCTTTACTTCATTTTTAATTCTTTTATCGAAGTACACAATTAAAAAAATACAAGAAAATACTTTTACAAATATATATATATATATATATATATATATATATTAATATAAAAAAATAATTTATTCAAAAAATAAGTTTATTATAATTTATTTAATTTAATTTTTTAAAATATTAAATTTCATTGATTCAACCATTAAATTTATAGATTTTATCATATAGATTATATTTATAAATTTTTTAAAAAATTTAATAAATTTAAATTAACATATATTAAAAAAGATATATTATCTATTAAAATAAATTAATATAATAAAATATTTTTTTTAATGATTAAAAATTATAAGGGCATAGAAGTTGACATTTAAACACATTAAAATTCCATTCTTTTGACTTTTACATTATAAATAACATACAAGATAGTTAATTTAACATAAATAAACTATTAAGTTTACAAACTAAGAGTTTTAAATAAAAATTAAAATTTTCAGCAAAAAAAAATAAAATAAATAGGAAAACATGTCAAAATAAAGTTATAGACTTGTTGATAAATTTTCAAAAAATTTAAAGATGACATTACATATAAACGATGAAAATGACGTGGTGACGGATAATACTGAGAGATCATGGTTTTAAATTCAAAATGAAAATATAAACAAAATCATATTAAAAATCCAAAATGTAAAAATGAAGTTGAAATTGAAATTACTGAGATTCTGTGAACATACATGAATTACAACCAATTATAATTTTTGTATATTTTAAAAATATGAACAAAAATTTAATATTTTTATATCATATTATATCATTTATTATAATAAAAAATAAAATTTATATATATTTAATAAAATTAAACTTATTATATAGATTTATCCAAAAATTATAAAATATTAAATTCATACCATTCAAATATAAACTTAGCAGGGAATTTTCAAAGTACTAAAGTAAATAACACATTTTTTTTAAATGTATAATTTCTTGAAAGATCCATATCACTCTTCATCTATAAATTTATAGTTTCAACCTTTATTTTCTTTCGTTCTTTTATCCTCGTATTTTTCATAATATATTATTTTTTATCTTACCATATTATTTTATTAATTAAAATATTTCATAATATATTATTTTTTATCTTACCATATTATTTTATTAATTAAAATATTTGAAGCTGATGCAATTTAATTTTGCATTTCTTTCTTTTCTTTATTTTATCCTCGTTTTTTTTTCATGATATATTACTTTTTATATTATCATATTATTTTATTAATTATAATATTTGTAGCTGATGCAATTTTATTTTCCTTTTCTTTCTATTAAATAAATTATTATATTGTATATAGTGAAGTCAAATCAGCATCTTCCATTACTTATTATGGTTTTGACGCTTGTCACTCGAATCCTCGGGGAAAATTGTCATCGAATTGCTGTGCATTTTTGCATGGAAGATTTGTCAATATATTTACTTGTTAACATCATTTAGCATTTTAGTTTGTTGCTTTATGAAATTATTGCCCATTTTATTTTCTTACAGACTTCATATTCTAATTCTATTTTATCCCTTTTTTAATATATTTATTTTTTAATATGTAACTATAAATATTCAAATAAACTGTACAATTTTATTATCAGACTTATAATCTATTTGTTTGTTAATGAATATTTCTCTTTGAAAAATTACAATACCTTAAAGAACATAATCTACAATATGAAAATTTATATATATTTATATTTTATAAAATGTAAATTAAACATACTTATTTAATAATTTATATAGATCAATTTTTATTATTTCTTAATTTCATATGGTAATTTTTTTTAATTTTGTCATATCTTAAATCATGATGAGATGATAAATTTTTAAAAAATAATTAAATTAAATTTAATAAAAATATGGAGCTGTCATCAAATCTTATTTTAAGAAAAAAATTTAAAATTTTTTAATCAAATCTAAGTTCGAGAATTAGTTACGAATAGTGAAGGTGCAAGGTACCTATTCATCCTGTTTCAAATAAGAGTACCAAGGTTCAATGTACAAATTTAAAATAACTTTGAAGAAAAAATTATTTAATTTCTTTTAATATAAAAGTTAAATATTTAAATTATTTATATATATGAGAGAATAAAATTTTAAATGTATAAAAAAAAACCTCACAGGATATTTAATCATGCTCCTACATATTCTTCAGTTCAACATGAAATTCAAGACTCATGTAACTCTACTAGTTTAATTTGATGAAATGATATTTTTGTAAAGAAACAATTTTGAAAATAAATTTTTTTTATGGCTTTCTTAGAAATAATTTGGTAAAATTAATTAATTACATCTTAAGAAGAAAATATACTAGTGATTTAATATCGATAGTTTGAAAAATAATTTTTATAAAGAATACATTACAAGAAAATTTTGTTTAAAGTTTAATTTAAGAAATTTAGATGATCTTTAATTAGAAAATATTTTTTGGTTGTTGATATTTAATTTTTTATTTTTAATTAATATTTTAAATCTACCCATGTATAGGATTTTAGATAACAAATGGTTATATTGTAAACTTTTACTATTCTTAATTCTATATATATATATATTGGAAGAGAATGCTACACTTGCAAATTAAAGGTTCGTTGCATATTAAAGGTTCGTTGCATGAGATCTTGAATTAACATTCTTTTATTAAATAACATAATATTTATTATTTAAGTTATAGAAAATATTAAATTCATATATGTGTAAGGTTTAAGACAACATGGAGTTGTATTATAAATTCTTGTGATTTTAAAAATATATATCGATATTTTCACAAATTTAAAGTTCATTGCATGAAATCTATAATTTATTAATATTTATTTAAAAAAATATATAAGTAGGTAAATTTAATTGATGTAATAATGCAGAAAATAAATTAATGAATATAATTAACATATATGAAATATTAGAAGAAAAAAAAATAAAAAAGGAACTAAACTATATTTTTTTTAAGATAGAATAATAAATAAAAGGTTATATAAATAAAGTAATAGTTATGTAAATTTTAAATTCTAAAAGAGCATAAAAAGATAAGGAATGTGTCAACGATAATGCCACACCAGCATTAACTCTAATAATGTAGGAGCCATCTCAATTAGCCCTATAAGGCTGCAAGATGACTTAGAACGATTGTGACAACTAAAGAAGAAGCTAGGTCCAAATCGGTTCATGATAGTAAAACTCTAATTCACCTCTATAAAAGGGAGGCTCTATCACACCGTTCTACACATCACTCCAATACTCACTCCATTCTCATCTTTCTTCTAATATCTTCTCGTAGGATCTTGGAGGTAAAAATTCTTTCACAGTATAAGTTGCAACATCCTATTGCCAACTTTACTGATATTACGATTTTGTTATTCTTTTTCTAGAATTATGATTATGAATTACTTGGTTGGATTAGTATGCTCTTGTTTGACTTATCTCTCCATGTATAACTAATCCCCAATTCATGGAGCTTTGACAAAACTTATTATGTAACCAATAGAATATTTTTCTCTCTTTGTTGAATGAGCGGCATGTGTTCTATTCAATTGTGTTTTTTTTATTGTGCTTAATTAATTGGTAAGAATTAACTACTCTTATTTATTTCTAAGTTATTTGAGGATAGGCGATCGTACTGAATCTAAGGGTTTTGTAAGATCAATCAAAATGCTTGATTTCTAACCGGTTATTAATTTAATAAATATTTTTTTAGTACAATATGGAAAACGATGAGGATCGAACCCAGGACCCTCATGTTAAACTACTTCAATACCCTCCCATTAATTTAACAAGTCTAAATATTCTTTATGCTTCTCTTAATTATATGTTTTGCATGATCATTGAGGGTAGTATCTTAAAATAAAGAATATTGCTATTACATGATCATTGGATAGTAATAGAATGAAAATAGATGGTTAGTAATTGGTTTTTAATAATTCATAAGGGAGTCAGAGTAAAATTGGATAAAGTTATAAGAGGAACCAAACCATAATTGAATTCATGCTTGTGTTCTTTAATTTTTAAATTTTATACTATTTTTCCCTTTTTATATTTATTTTAAATATTTCCAAATATAAATCTTTTTTGTAAATTTGAAAGTTAGGATTTAATTGTTATTTTAAGAATTGTTGAAACAGTCTTTCTGGGAATGATACTAAGGGTTTCAGATACCTCTACATCGACGGGTGCATTTTCACATGGGGAAAAACTATACAAACAGGAAACCAACAATAATTTTTTAACGCTATTATCAGGGAATAATCCTTAACAATCTTAGAAGTTTGAATCTTGATTGCTTGAGATGTCTATATATTTTATTAAAAAATTAAAAATTAAAAAATTATTGTAATATCCTTGTGTGTGTGTGTGTTTTTTTTTGTTAACTCGTTCTCGAGCTCCTCAATTGCAGTTCAATCCTGAGAGAGAGAAAACACCTTAAAGATTGAGATGAGAAACCAAAGTAAGAAAGATGACAACGCAAAGATGAAAGACATTATTGGATTTCATGGCCCCAAGCGATAAGGGGCTATAGAGCAATATATTGATCCCAACACTTGAAGGCCTTCCAAACATCAAATTGAAACCCACCCTTATCAACATGGTCCTAAACAGGCTTCAATTCAAAGGGATAGTTTCATAGGACCCATATCTCCATGTTTTAAAGTTACTAAAACTGACAAACACCATCCGGATGTATGGCCTCACACTGGACGTCGTCATACTAAAATTGTTCCTTCTCTCAATCACTAAAAAGGCGAACAATTGGTTAAATTATCTACCTAAGGCATCCATCGCTACATGGGAATAGTTATAACATTTATTCCTAACACAATACTCTCCATGGTCATTACAACATAGGATCATAGGGGAGATCGCCATAAGCCACGATGATGAAGGAAGCATGGTTGAAGCCCATATAGATCAACAAAATAAGGAGACTAACTATATGGGTAACACTTATAACCCCACTTGGCAGAATCACCCTAAGCTCTCTAGGGGAGAGTATCAAGGTAATAACTATATTAACAATGCTTAAAATATTTACAAGCCCCCTCACACATAAAACCAAGGAGGCTATAAGTAAAAAGGAAGGAGCCAACCTCTTCGGAATCACAATTCCAGAATATGGAAGTGTAACTCCAAAACATAGAAATGAAAAAAATACAAAACATGAAAGATCAAGTGGAAAAAATCTATCATCTCTTGATACAACAAATGCTCAAGACATTGCCCAACCAGCCCGAGATGAACCCAAAGAGTTACAGATGCTTGGCAAAAAAGAAGGAGAAGGAACATAAGGTTACTAACAATCACTAAGAGGTCACTCATGACCTTCTAACCTCTACAAAAGGGAGTTTAAAATATAAGAGTAAAGAGGTTGAAAAGATTGTAGAAAGGACCCCTAAGAAACCCCATGTGGAACCTTACCAACTAAAAATACCATTTCCTCATAGATTGAATGCCAATAAGAAATGTAGAATAAAATTGATGGTCTTAAAAGTAGACATACTCAAGGAAATGAAGATAGAGGTAATAAATTTGGCAGTATAAAGGGTCTTGGAACTCATAAGCCTAAACCATTAGTTGAAGAACCTCTAGTGCTTGAACTCAAGGCTTTTTCTCCAAACCTTAAGTATGCATTTATATCCCCTAATTTTTCTCTTTCACTTATTATTTTGTCAAACTTACAAGAACAATGGAAGAGAAATTACAGAGGGTATTGTGAGAAAATAAGAAGCCTTTGGATGGTCTACTTATGACATCAAAGACAAAAACCCTACACTTTACATCCACAAGATTCCTATGGAGGAAGAATTTGAACCAAAGAAGCAACCACGAAAGGAGGCTTGACCCAAGCTGTAAATATAAGGTTAGGATTAAGACATATGAAACTCAAGGTTCCATAAACAAAGGATAAAAATAAGACATCCCAAGCATATTTAGAAACACAAGTCTCAGGTAAGTAAGAGATTATTAATTTATAACTCATAGTTTTGTGCGTTTCCAAGAAAGCTTAAATTTAGGGAGAGCAGCCTTTACAAGGTGAATAAAACGTTCTCATATGGAGTGATGGACTTTGTCAAGTGAATGGGGAAACTTTGAAAAATAAAAAGGTTAAGAAACACATCAATATGTTGTTGGATCCTAAAGTAGTCACTCGTGGTTGTGCTTAGCCACTAGATGAAGGTATGTTATGCTCGTGATGTAAAATAGACCCTTTTAGGAGTTAACATATTTTTCAGTAAACTATTATGATTAATTATTTTATAATATTAGATAATTCTTATTTTTTTATGTATTCATATATTTATATTTTTGTATATGAATTTACAAAACCTATTTTTAGGATGTATTATTATTATCTTCTACTGCTAACATATGTGTTTAGTATGAGTAGGTTAACCTAATGCGGTAGGATTTTTTTTCTAATCATTAACATCCAACATGGAATGCATTGAGGGCATTGAAGGTCTTTAAGTTTGAGGAGGAAGAACTTCTCCCTCCTTGGTGATATTTTTTAAGGAAGTCATCTTTTATTCTCTACTATAACATATTTATGTATATATAAGAGCTTAAGTTTGAGGAAAGAGACATTCTTCCTTGTATTTATTTTTCAGATTTTCTTATGCATCCTCTTATTTTTTCTTGTTTTCTGTCATGTCAATTAATTTTTCCAGTTGAATTAAGAGAATGAAGAAGATTAAGTTTGAGGAAGGATACCTCCCTCCTCATTTTTTCTAAAAAAACTTGTACCTTGTGATGATACCTCCATATGCTTAATTGTTTGGAATGCTGGTGGATTTAGGGTTTAGAGATCTCTAATACTTTCTAGCAAAGGTTATCTGAATCTAATAAGGGTACAAAAACTTTTAATAAAAATAATTGATAATTAGTCATATTCCTTGTCATCTTATCTCATATTAGAGTAACTATAGTGAGGATTTAACCTAATTGAAGTTGCATTTAACCTCTTTCTTTGTTAAGCGATTCTCCCCTGGCTTGCACACTCTAGAGCTAGCCTAGTAACCTTGTTAAGGCTTGTGTAAATTGATTGCATAATAAGAAAATGATAAAGTAAAATTAGGCTTCTTTGATTGTACTCAAGTTTAGAATATCATTTAGTGCCCCCTTTGAGCTTAACATATTAAAAGTTACATTCTTTGATGCTTCATATATAAATATTGTAATTTCAAGTAGTCTTAGAGAAACAAAATAAATGTTTGGGGGAAGTATGAGTGATCGAAAAAAAAATTAAAAAAAGAGAAAGATAAAAAAAGAAAAGAAAAGAAAGGAAAATTTCAAAAATATTCGAAAAATAAAAATTATAAATTCATGAAACCTAAAAAAATCTGCTTAAAAGTCTAAAGGTAAAATTTATTAAAGATACAATGAAATGAAAACATTTGTATTCCCTTCCTTCTTATATCATACCTAATTATATAATTTTGTTAGCCACATTACAATCTTAATAAAGACCTTTTGATTCTTGTATATGATTTGGCTTTTAGTTAAGATTTGAGGTTTATAGGGAAGCATATGGTAGTGTACATTTGTAAGGAGTGGAACGGTAATGATCTATACCTTCACACATTTGAGAGACAGTAGGAAGAGTGACCTCTTCTACTTGTGAAACTTGGTTTCAAGGAACTAAGATCTTAATTGAATTATTGTTGATTGTCTCAATGATGGCAATTATACTTGGTTGCTGCATGTTTAATATGTGTGATTTCTAAATTCTATACTTGCTACATTCTCATTCCTTGAGATATTACTTGAGGACAAACAATGTTTAAGTTTGAGTACGCGATAAACCATCATTTTATTGATTTATATACAATTATAATTATGATATAATTCATGATTATTTATTGTAATTTACCTAATTTCCCTTAAATTTACAAGAATGGTCACGCAAATAGAGAATTCAAAAATAGATGAGTTGTGAGCCAAAAAGAAAGGAAAAAAAGATATAAAAAGACAAGGAAGGTGCCAACAATAATCCCACATCAGCCCTAATGGTACAAGAGGTATCCTAGTTAGCCTTATAGTGTTGTAGGATGACCTAGAACAACCACAACGACTAAGGAAACATTTAGGTCAAGTCCTGTCGATGACAGTGAAACCTTAATTCATGCCTATAAAAAGGAGGCTCTACCATACCATCCCAGTACCCATTCCATTCCTATCTTTCTTCTAGTATCCTCACTTAGGATCTTGGAGAAAAAAGCTCTTTCATCGTGTGAGTTGTAACATCCTATTGTCAGCTTTGTTGGCACTACAATTTTGTCACTCTTTTCTAGAATTGAGATTATGAATTATTTTATTAGATTAGTATGCTCTTGTTTGACTTATCTCTCTATGCGTAACTAATCCCTAACTCATGGAATTTTGACAAACTTATGATGTAACCAATCAAACCTTTTTTCTTTTTTATGAAGGATTATGTTCTATTCAATTGTGTTTTCCCTATTTTGCTTAATTAATTGGTGAAAATTAGTTACTTTTGTTGATTTCTAAGTTAATTGGAGGATAATCGATCATTCCATTTTCTAATTAACAGAACTATAAGATAAACTGAATCTAAAGGTTTTGGAGGATCAATTGGAATGTTTGATTTCTAATCAATTATTATTTTAACAAGTTTGAATACTTTTTATGCTTGTCTTAATTATATACCTTGCATGATCATTGAGGGTAATAACTTAAGGGAAAAAATATTGCTATTACATGATCATTAGATAGTAATAGAATAAAAAATGGATGATTAGTAATTGACTTTTAAATTATTTATAAGGGAGTCAGGGTGAAATTGGGTAAAGTTATGAAAAAAACCAAAGTATCCTATTTTTCCATAATTGAATTTGTACATATGTTCTTTTTCTTTTAAGTTTTCTACTATTTTTCCTTTTTATATAAATATTTACGAACAAAAATCTTTTCTAGTGAACTCAAACGTTAGGATTCCTTCATTCTTGTAAGCATTGTTGAAATAGTCTTTATGGGAACAATATTGAGGGTTTCAAATACCTTTTTCTAATCCGACAGATTCACTTGCTCGTAGATAAAACTTTGTATACACTATAAACAACAGTAGTATACTAGAACTTGAGCCTTAGCATATGAAAACAAATGAACCCAATATAAAACCATTCAAACAAAGAATGATACTAAAGATATTATGAGGTTATATAATTCGAATGGGCCATTACTACTAGTGGTTAACAATCATTTTTAAATTTGACAAGATCGTATCTATCAAGTTAAAAGGAACCAAATGATGAGGGAAAAAAAGGAATTAATGAGCCTGATCGATGTATGAGAGGCGGGATTGTGCATGAGTTGGTCCAAAGGAGAGAACTCAGTTATGCTCAGTGAGTTTAAGAGAATATGGTAGATAAAAATGTGTTCCTCTATATATGGAGAGATCTCCCAGGCACTAATTATGATATGCTTAGAGCTAAGGAGAGAAAGATGATAGAGAGAAGTTTGGATATAGGTGCTTTTGTGGGTTAGTTCTAGAATGTTTAGGGGGAAAGAAACAATAGTGGGGAGAGTAGGGGTTCATGCTACCTTGCATGGAGCATCTAGGGGGATTAGGTGTCTGGGTTTGCTGGACCTGGGAGCAAGAGAGAGTTAGCGAGAAATGTGTGTGTGCAGCTAGCTGCCAAGTGAGAGAATGTTTTTTGTTAGCATTTCCATGTGGAGAAAGTGATAGGAAACCTTTGGAGAATAAGAGAGCCTACAAGAGTGAGAGGAATATCGAAGTTGGGTCTTATTATGGGTCTCCTCAAGATATGACAGCACGAGAAATAGTAAAGAGTAAGGGGAGAGTGAATCGCTAGAGCTCTTAGGAGAAAGATAAGAGTTGTTGGATGTTAATGGGAGAGGGAGAAATGTGAGGCAGAGAAGATCTTCCCCCTAGTTGGAGAGAAAAAAATTTTAGTTATCAAGTGGAGGCATTCCTATGAGCCAATGGACGTGAATCGATTCTGTTCAACCACCCCTAGGAGTAATTGATAAGAGAGGACCTAGCGTGGGTGTGTGAAGTATCTTTAGGGGTTGTGATTTATTTTTTTTATTTTTGGAGAAATTATCATGATCTAGGGAAAGAGTGGTGAGAGGCAACCTAGGAGAAAAGAGTGAGTGAGCGTCCCAAAAATCTCGGAGGGAGTTAAATCCTTTTTGTTGACGATATTGTTGGGACCCAAAATGTGAAGAAGAGAGGACATCTTCATGAATGGGTTGTTCTATCTTTTAACGCATGTGGGTGAGAATGAAGAAAATGAGGATTAATTTTGTTGGGAAAGAGAGAAGCACACAATGTTCATTTTATTTTGTAATGAGTTGGCCTAACAAAAAATGAAGGAAAAAAAATCTTATTGCATATGCATTGAATTTGTTAGGTTTTTTTTTTTTTTTTTTTTTTGCATGTGCTTATGTTATCCAATAAAATTAAATATTGGATAAACAATGAACACTAAATTGATATTGCAAATAAAAAAAATTTAGTTTTATTTTGTTGGGATAAGAAAACATAAATGATATCTCATAAAATTATTATAAATGGAATTGAACCAAACATATTTTAATATTTTTTATTTTTATCCCAAAACCTTTTTTATTTTAAATTTTGAATCAAAACAAATATTTTTATATTTTTTAAATTTTTCTATTTTTTCATTTTAATGATTTTTATTGAAAGAAAAAAAAAGTCTCTCTAACATAATATAATGATGATAAATTTATTCTTTATTTCATTAATTTGATCTTTTAAATATCAATTTTTTATGTGAATTTATAATTTTAAAAGTTCAAGTAAACTTTGAATATATGAAATTAAACTATCATTTATGTTTAGAAAAAATAACTCAAATTAAGAATGAAACTTCGTGCAATAAATAAGGAAAGAAAATATATCAACACAAAATAAAAATTTAAACCATTTTAAAAGATATTTTAAATTTATATATATATATATATATATATATATAAAAAGGAGAATCAATTACAATAATTTAGTATAAGGTATATTTTAAGTGATAGGATCCATATTTTTTTAAAAAAGTTTTTATTAGTCTTTAATTTTCACTCGTTTTTTAAATTTGTCCCTACTATCATGTTTAAAAGGATTAATTTTAAGTAACTGAAAGAATTAATTT
This sequence comes from Canavalia gladiata, assembly GCA_037954105.1. NCBI lineage: Eukaryota > Viridiplantae > Streptophyta > Magnoliopsida > Fabales > Fabaceae > Canavalia > Canavalia gladiata. The sequence continues at coordinate 29,609,124 of CM075662.1, forward strand.
ATATAATTATTAAAAATAAAAGACTAATTTATATTATGTTAAAAGTTAAAAATATATTTCCAAAAATTAAATAAATAGAAAACTAAAATATTAGTATTTTTTTAAAATGTTGACTTAAGTTGGCTACATATAAAGTAAGGTAAACCTCTAAACAAAAAAATATTGCATGTTCCGTTAGTTAAAATCACAAAAGAAAGAGCATATGAGAAAAAAGTAATTTCAATCTTAGCTAATGAAATGTTATCATGGTATTTAATATTTTTTTATTTCTTTTATTTCTTCTCAAAAATAAAATTGTTAAAAAATTGATTTATATTTTTAATTAAGAAAATATTTATTTTTTAATCTATCCAATATAATTTACTTTTATCTTTTTTATTATAATTTTAATTTCTCTCATATAAAAATAATAAAAATATTAAGTATAACAATTTATTATAATTAATAATAACTAAATAGATAAAAGAATATATATAAAAAATAATTAATATTTTCTTAAAAATCAATGTAAACAAATAAATAAAAATATTTTTTTAAAGAAATAAAAATATGGAAATTATTATTTATTTATAAATGAAGAACTTTATATGTTATAGCATTAACAGAAGTATTAGAATATAAAAATATTTTTATTACACAAGTAGCATTAAAGCAATAAATATTTTTTAAATAATATTACTACAACGAATGTATAATAAGAATAATTCACACATAAGGAATTAAAAAATAAAGCAAAGTATATATTTTAAATAATTTAATATAAACCATAATTGCTTCATCTTAACTATTTGTTTTTTATTTTGTGAATTGATGTGAAATATATTTTAATTTTAATTTTCACTTTTTTTTTTACAAAACTCTTTAAATAAAATAGTAAAAAATAGTTGAACCTTCCTTAGATATATGTACTTACAAAATTAAACCATAAAAGAAATAAACTTAAAACCAGCCTAAAATAACTTATAAAAAAATAATTAAGATGAGATTTTAGAGGATTTAAGATATAAGCATAGTAGATATCTACATCTAGTTTTTAATAATACAAAAAATAATTATATTAATAATTATTTCATTTAGTTTTAATTCAACCAATTACATCATTTCTGTATAAACATTTAATAATTGAAATCCAAACCTTAAGGATTATAGAAAGGTGCATGCTCTGATATTTTTGTAAATTTGAGGATATTAAATCTTAGTTGATGTGGATCAATAAAATAATATTATGTATAATTTTATAATTAATGCAGTCAAACCTATGTATATATTTTTAAAAGTTTAACTTGAAGTACTTTAAAATATTGTTATTGCAGATTAGTCCTTTAAAAAAATTATTTTACATAACTAAATAAAAAAATTTATATTATTGAAATAAATAATATTATATTATTTAATTTAATGAACTTTTTCACATAGAAGAAGTTGCATTTGATTGATTTAAGTGTAACAGTACTTTTTGAAAAGAAAAGCTAATGGAAAAACCTCCTAACATCATTTGCAGACAAAACCAAATGGAACGTGTAACTTTTTGCCAAACTAAACTTTTATCCGAAATCTGGCAACTTTGTAGGTAATATTTATGCATTCTTTATTTTTTTTTTTAATTTACTTATTACTTATTTTAGTGGTTTTGAAGCTTTTTTTTTTCACCTTCCTTCGTAATAGGCAAAGTGTATACTATGCCTATATCTATTTGGGTAGATTCATATCCATTGTTTATGGCAATATTTTGTTATTTTAAATTTATTTGTCATTACATTTATTTAAACGTTATGGTATGCATCCGTTTGCGTACATTTTCATTTTTTTTAGATTTTTTTTTGTTTTTATTTTTATTTTTACTTTTTAGATTTTTCTTCTGTCCATTTGCTGGCTTTGTATTTTTTGTTTTTAATGGTGCTATCCTTCATTTTTAGACAAGTTAATAAAATATATCATTGAATGTGATTTGAATTCTGTGGTTATTTTTGTTAAAATAATTTTTTTAATCATATTTTGTAATAAAAAAAATAACTTAACAAGGTTATTTTGGTGTTTATTTTTTAAAAAGAAAGAGCTTTGTGGTATAGATAAATACAATGGAGACAATAACGAAAAAGTTTACTATGATTTATGACAGAACAACTCTTTTTTATTGTTTAACAAATGATGAGTGTCAACATTCAACTATGTCTGAAATTAATTTTTAAATTAATTAGTAAATAAATAGTACTTAAACATATTTAATTAAAATAAAAAGAAAGAATAGAAGAAGAGAAGAGAAAAGTAAAAAATAAAAAAGAGAGAAGAAGAATAAAAGAAAGAAAAAAAAATAAAAAAAGAAAGAATAAAGAGCCCAATTTTTTTTAAATAATATAAAAAAAGAGAAGAATAAATAATAAATAAAAATATAAAAAAAGAAAAAATATACAAAGGAAAAAAAAGCCTAACAAATTCCCAAAATAAAAAATAAAAAATAATAATAAAAGTAAGTAAATAAAAAATTAAAAATTAAAAATTAAAAATAATCATACAAGTTAGTTGAGAGTTAGTTTAAATAATGATGGAGTTAATTACAAGTTAACTGCTGAACCTTTGCCTGTAAATAAGAATGAAAAAACAAATTTGAAAAGGAAAATTTTCATTCTTTCGAGAAAAGGATTCGGAGGAGAAGATGAAGAAGACTAATCTCTCACATGCTCGAGGAACCTTTCTGATAATTGAAGACTAAGCTTTTGGAAAAAGAAGAAAAATTCTCTCTTGTGAGATTGGTGAAGAACTGGAAATGCTTTTAGCTTTCTCTCTCACAATTTTCATCCAAAATTTAGCGCTAATAAAGAAGGAACTCTTTCTTTGCTTCGAAAAACCGCTCCTACGACAATTCCTTTTCTGAAAGTTTGAAGTAAAGCTGAGATTGAGGTTGCTCCTCTTCCTCACCCTCAAGTACTTTTTATATCCTGAATTCTTTGTCCAGGCTTTAAATCTCTTTATTGCTTTAATTACTCCATTTTTAAGCTATTAAGTGCTAAAATTCCTTTGTTGAATATTAGTTTACTCTTAATTTAATGAATTCTTGATCCTTATCAAGTTACTTCTCAAGCACGATTCAGATTCCTTTCTCTTTTGAAAAATTAGGATTATACTCAACTCCTGCTAATAGAAATCAATTATCTTATCTGCACAGTGACAATGAATAGCTTTGTGGTTAAAGACCTATGTTAATTATTTGAGTTGAGTGCTGTTACAAATCTCATTCCTTAATTTAAAAAAAATCATGTATTATAGTCTAAAAATTTATCCTAAAGTCTCGATAAAGGTATATCATACGATATATCCTGTTCATATGTAGACCCTATCCTTTCTCCACACATAGTGACTTAGACCCTGGCCAAAACATACGCCAGATCGTTTATTCTCTTCATACATAACAACATCAAATCCTTTAATTCGAAGAATAAAGCTATATAATTTTAAAACCATCATCATACACACCATACCTTTAGAACCTGTATTTACACCAGCACAAATAGATCATTTTCTAGATAACACTAGCACACAAACACACCTTTTTAACAACCTAAGACTTCAAACACACACAGTATTAGTCTTTTGTTCGCAACAAATTGTTTATATAGTCCAACATACATACATTCACTCTTAGAAGATTTAAAAGTTGTAAACTGACAGATAAAGAAATAAAAATTAATACAATAATTGAAAATTATGTAAGCCAATCTTCATCTAGTATATATTATCTGCAAGGAAAATTCCGTTTAGGCCTTGTTGTATTATTCTCGAGACATAAGATAACATGCGGGTAAGGGCTTCGATACCTGGATACATTCTTACTCTAAATCATTTATTTGGTAAACGGGGCCAGATTGATGGAAAAAAAGATCCAAATGTAAAAAAAAAAAATAATTGTCAAAAATGATAAAAGGGGGCAAGAATGATGGACAAAAACAGGTCAAACATTAAAAAGAAAAAATTAATTGTCAAGGACCTAACTCTATTTTTGCACAAAAATAAAATAAAATTTATAAATTTATTTGTCCAATATAAAACTTTCTATTTAAGTTAAATGGCACACTAAAATCTAAACCCATTCCTTTAAACATTTGTTTTGGATCAAAACCTATTCCTTCTTACAATTAATTTGGATCAAGCCCAATTTTCTTCTTTTTTTAAATCAAGTCTTTTTTTGTTTGGATCAAGCACAATTTCATTTTATTTTGAAATCAAATCCATTCTTTTAAATTGGGTCAAGCCCAACCCTTTTTTTCTAATTTTAGGTCAAGCCCAATTTCCTTTTACTTCAAGGCTCGATTCCCTCTTTTTATCTTTTGGGTCAAACCCAGTTCCTTTTAGAAATCAAATTCACTCCTACTTAATTTAGGCCAAGGCCTCTTATCTATGTTTCCTAAAAATTATTACTTTTTCCAAATGTCTTTCAAAACTCCAAACGATTCTAGATCTCATGCAATAAATTTCAAAGTTGAAAGTGTAACATACCCTGTATTTCAATGTTCAAAGAGTCATATGAGTTGCAGTGCACCCCTCGCTTGCCTTTGGCTCTGTGCATATATGGGTCCAGGAACACGTGTAAAAACAAAATATGTCTTTAAATAATTCCAAGTCTCACGTGATGAGTTCTAGGTACGAACTGGTAGCATACCTTACTGTTCGAAGTTTATAAATCATATGGGTCCCAGTGCAGCCCTCGTTTGCCTTGCATCCTGTGCACATATGGACTGAGAATTTTCTTTAAAATATTCAAAATACTTTGCTTTTTTAATCATCTTCAAAGGTCAAACCTTCAAACCAGAACTACGTAGCCTTAAATTTCCCATTACACTAGGGAATACATAGGAGCAGGATCAAGTCCTGTCAAGCTGTTTTCCACCAACCTATTTATTTTTATTCTAAACTAAAGAGATCAAACAGTTTTCAAAAAATATCAAAATAACACTTAGTTTAAGGGTACCGTTCTTCAGAACGGGCAAGTGGGGTGCCTAACACCTTCCCTACTCGTAACCGAGTCCCAAATCTTGATTCTTCCTCAAGTTATGGTTTTTCCAAATATTTTTTCTTAAAATAAAAATTGGTGGCGGCTCCACTCATCAAAATCAAAATCATTTTATTTTTAATTTTTAGCGGGTTCTTCGTCTCGTTGTAATTACAGTTACGACAATGAGATTTTGGGATTGGAACTTGGTTCGAAGGCTAAAGTTGTTTATTTTTATGTTACATATGCTAGATTAAAAGGTTTTTATGCATGCAAGGATGATGTTGGCCATTGATAGGGAAAATCGAGCTAAAATAGAAGATGGAAATGCATTTGCTGATCTATATTATTTACAGGCGAAGACTGATAATGATGATATTTATTTTTCAAAGTTCACAACTAGTATTGATGATGGATTACAACACTTATTTTAGGTAGATGGTGCAAGCAGGATTGATTATGAATATTTTAGAGATGTGGAAGTGTTTGATATGACATATAAGAAAAACAAGTACAACCATCCATTAGTTATCTTTTGTGGATATAACCATCATAGAGAGACTATAACTTTTGAGTTTACTTTAATTTCTTATGAAACAACATAAACTTATAAATGAGTTTAAAGACTTTCTCTAAAGCTATGTTTGATAAACATCCTAGAGGTGTGGTGAATGATGGAGATTATGCAATGAGAGATGTTGTTAGGAATGTTTTTGCCGATTCTTCACATAGGCTTTGTGCATGGCATATACAAAGGAATGCAAGTGAGAAGATCAAGAATAAATTTTTTTTGCAAGAATTTAACCATTTGATATACTGTAATTACAACCTAGCATAATTTGAAGATGAGTGGAAGAAAATTGTTGACAAATATGACCTTGGTGAGAATAAATGGATGGGGAAGATGTATACATTGAAGAATATGTGGGCATCGACTTATATAAGAGACAAAATTTTTTCCAGTATCAGAACAAATTTGTGTGTGATGGAATGAATTCCTTTATTAAGATGTATGTTAAAAATAAAAGTAACTTGGTTGATTTGATGCATAATTTGGATTATGCTGTAAAACAATATAGACATAATGAGTTGGTATATGATTTTAAGTCTAGTAATTATTTTCCTACAATGAAGACTGGATTGTACATGTTTGAAGAAGGAGCTTTTAAAGTGTATGTTACTAAGAAATTTATAGAGGTTAAAAATTAGATTGACTGTTACACGTTTAAATATTGTGGAGCATAATAATTTTAGTTTTGATGTTAAATTCAAGATGAATGTTTTTGGTAGTCCTAATATGGAATACATTGTAGTGGTTATGAAGAAGGAAGTTAAATTTTTTGCCATTGTTGGAGTCTCGTGGGATTCCATGCTCCCATATATTTTGTTTAATGATGCAGTTACATATGGTAGACATTCAAAGTTCTATTATTTATAAATGATGGATGAAATTTTCCAAGTTTGATCGTTTTTCTTCTATGTCTGTCGTAACCATAATTACAACAAGACGACGAACTAGTTAAAAATTTAAAATGAGTTTAGAAAGAATTTAAATGATTAGTGGAGCCGCAACCAAATTTTATTTTAAAGAAAAATATTTGGAAAAACCCTAACTTGAGGAAGAAATTTTAGGTTCGGGAGTTGGTTACGAATAGGGAAGGGGTTAGGCACCCTACTCGCCCGTTCCAAAGAACGGTACCCTTAAACTGAGTGTGTGATTTATTTAAAAACTATTTGATCCCTTAATAGAATTAAAATAAATAGGTTTGAATGAAAATAGTCTGACAGGACTTGATCCTGCTCCTACGTATTCCCTGGTGCAATGGAAAATTCAAGGCTACGTAGTTCTGGTTAAGAGACTTGATCTCTTGGAAAATAAGAGGGTAACCTCAGGTAAGAAGTGACTTTTTTTAGACAAATTGGTGAAAACAATGATTTTTCTGAAATTGCGTGCTTGCAGAATCTAAATCGTTGTAAGCCGTATTTGGAAATCTGCACGAATTAAAATATGGTACAGTAGAGAACATTACTTGTCCATATTAGAATTCGTTACACGAATTTTAGAACATTTTGAAAACAGACATTTTAGACAAAGTTGATAAGAACAATGATTTTCTAAAATCACGTGCTTACAGAATCCAAATCGTCGTAAACAATATTTGTAATCTGCGTGAATTAAAATACAGTATAATAGAGAACGCTACTTGTCCGTATTAGAATTCGTTACACGAATTTTAGAAAATTTGAAAATAGACCTTTTAGACAGAGTTGGTAAAAACAGTGATTTTCTGAAATCGCGTGCTTGCAGAATCCAGATTGTCGTAAATCGTATGAATTAAAATACAGTACGGTAGAAAACACTACTTTTCCGTATTAGAATTCGTTACACAAATTAAAAAAAAAAATAAAAAATTGATATTTTGGACAGTTGATTTTGAAAATGGGAAAGCAGACATTATTTTTAAATTTGGTTGACTAAAACTATTATTTTCCATAATACTAGATTAATTGAATTTAAAATTAAAACAAAATTTCTGTAAAGTTCTTTTTAGGACTTTTTGTTATTAAAATTAACATACCTTTTATATTTATATTTTAAAGGAACCTTACTTTATGAAATGAAGATGTTGGGATCCACCTTTAATTAATTAATATTATTTGTTTCACTTTAAAACTTTTGGTGAATAGGTTATTCACGTTGTTAACTTAATTGATGTCCTCCAATGTCTTTTATATTTATATTTTAAAGGAACATTACTTTTTAAAATGAAGATGCTGGGCCCACTCTTAATTAATTAATATTATCTATTTCACTTTACAACTTTTGGTGAGTGGGCCGAATAGGGGAGAATGACTGGGATATTAACATTTGAAGTAGGTATTCAAGGTATAGCTTCCTAATCAATATATTATCGTGCCATTGGACCATCCCTACATCCAGAGGCTTTCCTTTTTATCTTTTTTTTTTGTTTTTTTCTGTATGTCCTGGGAGTACATGGTGAAGTTTGATTGTGTATACAAATAATTGTAGCTACTTTAGTCTTTTTAAAACTTCCGCTCTATTAAGCCGTATTGTGAATGAGCGGTTTCCTCACATGATTAACTGACTCCACTATTCTTATTAACTAGAGGTCACATTTAATTTTAGGGACTTTTGAACCATCCTTAATCTACCACTAATTCAGTAGGTATGGCCCACCTCTAAAGGATTCGTGGTTGCCCAAAAACTAGTTTTCTCCCTCCTATGGTTTCTATGTATCAGTCCAGGTCAAAGAATGGCTGCTTAATTTTTGAGGCCGAAATGGGTATCATAAATGGCCAGAGACTCTTCATTTGTTATCCTGACCAATATCACCTAATTCTTATTATACATGAGATTGATATCGTCCCTAATGATATGAGTTTTCTACTGATATGCCTGGGATGATGAGGGAAGCAATTTCATGCATTCATGACAGGAGACTTCTGTTACCTATAGGATTGTGGTGGGTGAGTACTTACGCCCCTGAATGGCTTTCTTGGTTCATCTTACTCTATTCTATCTACGCTTGTTGTCATCACGTTGGTTGTATATGTAATGTTATGAGGAGAAAAACTTCTACCTTGCCTAGTTCATATTCTGTTTTTTGTATAAGTTCTGCTCTAGTCCTAAGTATCGGTCCTGATTGGCTCAGTTCTGTAATATGGCTGACTTAAGGCTTTCTACAAGGGGGTCTCGTTCAATTCTGCAGACAACATTTCAACAAGGTCCTAGGTCGCTTCATACCATTTCGTATGGCCTAGATTTAATTGTAGCTCTCTCTATAGCAGGTCCTGCTTCACCCTTTGTTTCTAGATCCCTTGATGATCGTGCGTCATAGAGCTTAGGACCTACACCTAGCCTATTGTCACACCAGGTTTTTGTGTCATAGGAATTCATATATAGGCTGCTACTAATGCCTATATTCTGTTACTAAACTTGTCACTATCCCAGCTATATTTCAACCTCTTTTCTGCCATCAGATTCACTGTTGACAGGGTAGGGTCAGGTGCCGCTTTATTCCAACATCCTATGCTATCATAGTGACATTACGTACTGGTTACGGTAGTCTTGAAAAACACTGCCTGGTTTATCCTCCGATTTGGTCAAGGTTGACTACTTTATTCCAACCCCTTTAGGCCTTTTATAGGACCTTATAGAGGCTTTTGCGGATCAAATTTTCCTTGTATTTCACGGGGGATATTAGTTGGCGCAGTTTTGACAAAGATCCTATCTGAGGCCACCCCTAGATGCATCTTGCTGTGATGATCCTATTTACACTAATTCTATTGATTTGTACCAGCTGACTCAAATAAAAGGAAGTGATTTTGAGTAAGGTGCATGGTTTGAATCCGCATCGACCGCCTTAACTGACTTATGGCTCAATTGTTGTAGTACTGGTCAAGGCTCGGTGGTATTGGTTTGCAATCACTAGAGCCGATTCATTTTGTTCAGTTTCTTACATAGCATTACATGCTCCCTATCATTTGGCAACTGGATTTTTCCAATGAAGAATAGAAGTTGTCCTATCAATGTCATGCTGCTGATACACTCTGACTCACCTAAGCTACACGTCGTCTATCAGTGCATTTCAGATCACGACTTCAAAGCAAATGCAGTAAAACAGATGAGTTATTCCTCCTAATTTTATGGTGGTAGAGCTTAACAGCCTAAATCGTACGATCAGTCACATGCAAATCTTGACCAAACATTTTCAGATTAAGACACGAGGCTACGACTACGATTTAAGCAACATTAGTAGCATATTCAGCTAAATTAATTTGACTATGCACCGTATGGATCAATTTTCACCAGATGCGAGAATTTAACTACCTTTTCAGCGTCACCTTACCTCAAAATCACAGAATATTAGAGAAAATACTCCATATTAGTTAAGGTGTTTCGTTGAGAATGATCTAAAATCATCCAGAACTCAATCAGTTCCGCACATATCAGATTTACTCCTAATTGGCAAAGTTTCTACATCAATCGTTCACGCAATTTTATTGCTTCTATTTATTACGGAGCACTAGCTGAATGCAACTTCAGATTCAAAAATAATGGCCTAAAAGGGAACTCACCTAGAAGAATCCAACACTAGAATGGTGTATGTGAGCTCGAATACGGTGCCAAGATCAACGAAGCTTTCTTCACTTTTTCTATCTGCGTGGAGATCTTCTTGCAACAAAACTAGAGCAACGGGAGAGATCCTTCGCTTCTTGTGTTTGCGTGAAGAATTTCTTGTAACCAATGAGAGCACAAGGAAGGATCTCGATACGATTTCAAAATGATTCTCCCCAAAAATGAGGAAGAATCCTGTGAGATTGAAAGAACACCGTGTGAAGTTACTAGCACCAGCGAGACTTCAGAGGACTTTTCTCTAAGACAATGAGGGGTGGGTTTTCAGAACAAGATGCCCCCAAAACCAAAAAAGGAACCCTTCTCCTCTTTCTTTCTTCTATTTATAGTGCTCTCTTCCGGTAATGACCTCCTTTAACCTTTCTTTTTAATTGAAAAGTGGTAACTACCTAACTAACACTTAACCATTTTCTCTCAGGTGTCTATGTTATGTTCCCTCTCTCCATATTCTGATTGTGAAGGATCCCTCTTTTTTTCTTTTTATTGAACCACCATAATCTTTTCTCTTTGCTTGTTTATTTGTTGGGCCTTTACCCAACTTATCCTAATTTCCTTTCTCTATCCTTCTTTTTCTCTTCATTCAACCTTTTATTTATTTTGTTCTTTATGTTTTTTCCTGTTATTATTTTTTTATATTTTTTTTTGTCTATTTTTTTTTTTTATTATTATTATTATTATCACTTTTTCTATATTACATATGTTTATCATCTTTTACTACTACTATATTTTTTATTTATTGTTATTTTTGTTTATTACTATTATAGATTTTTTTAGTTTAATTTACTGTGACCTCCGACCAAGATTGGTGTTCACAATGTCAATAAATCAAAATGAATTTGAAAAAAATAAAGCATGTATGTTTTGGGAAGGTGCCTTATCGGCTACTTGTAACAGGATAGTAAAGGATGTCGGTAGAAATGGAAGAGATTTTTGGAGGCTAATGGTGATATAAAAAAACTAATTGCCAAATTTGAGCAATGAAACACTGATAATAACAACCAAGTCAATTATTCTTCTATCATCAGTGACCCTACATTGGTAAAAACCAAAATAACTCTAAGAAAAGTAAGAAACAATATGAAAAAAAGGCAGTGTGGAAATTATAGAAAAAGTGAGAATATAATAAGGAAGTGTCCAAATTTTAATTTACTAAATCTATTATGTACCGTGAAAGAATATACAAGTACATCGGACTTAGTTAGAGTTAGGCAACCATTACTAATTGTAATTATTTTAAATTATATTGCAATATGAATTTGTCAAAAAATTACGAAGAAAAGTTAAAGTTTAACCAAATTGACTAAGAGAAAGATTTTATTCCAACCCAATTGTATACTAAGGTTGTATTTTAAATTTGCTAATTTTAATTATGATTAATTGATGTGCATTTTGTTTAGTTATTAATACTATCTTGTAATCAGAGCAGATTGTGACAAACATAATTCTATTATATCTATTTTCAACCGCAATGTTGTAGCACCACATGCTAAAATGAATATGGCCTTCACTTCACTTTTACAAAATGTGGAAATGTTTTATAACATTGCTGGAGTTGTCTCTTTTTTATGCAATCCAATAAAATTACTGATGGTAAGGCATTTTTATTTGTTATATAATATGTCTTTATATATATAGATTAATTTTTAAATATGAAATATTGTTTTAATTTAGGTACTCATGTTGGCTATGATTTACTAGAAAATAATTCTTCAAAATAACTCTTCAAACAGTTATTAAGGTATTTTATCGCAAAATTATTTTAAGTAAAGTTTACTGCTTTTCTTTTCTATAGTTGTATGGGTAATGGTGATATGAATTATTACTTTGAGAGTTGGATTGTGCATTGAAAGTTTATATTTACTATCATTGTTCTACCTTTGATTATAAAGTGGTTATATCATTGTAGTTTTTAATTTGTGAAGTTAAGCTTTGTCATTGATTAAAAGTTGTTGTATCATTTTAGTTTTTAGTTTGTGAAGTTAAGATTTTATTTTGTGTTAAATTTTTATATTTTTTTCTCATAATGTTGATAGTGTTTTTTCTATTATGTAGGATTCCAACTTTGGATGAAACAGGGGTGCATTTTTAATTCTATGCTGCTATAAATTAGTGGTGTTATGGATGTTAGAAGTTGTTATTCTATTAGGTTCTATAGATAATATCTTTATATAAATACTTCGACTGTTTATATTTTTGTATTTATCAAGGTTCATTTTTTCTTCTTATTAGTTCATCATTTTGTTTTCCAATAGTATTTTAACATTGTAGGAGAATGATGATAGAAATAGTCTGGAACAAAATAACTAAATGGACTCTCCACATATATGTATAGTATGTCTTTTTCACTACAGTTTGCCATTTTTTCCCAACCTTGATCACCCTCTCGTTCATGAAATTGCTCACATGTACAAGACTGGCTAGGCCAAGTACAAGGGTACGACCTACAACGAGACACAAAAGTATGCCATGAGATGATCACACTAGTGTGAACTATTCGATGCAACACCAAAAAACTCATAATTTATGTAAAAGAATAAAAGATGTTTCAAATTCTTTAGGAATGAAACACTTGGGCATGTTTCTTATGTGTTTTATGCTTGGAAAATGAAAGCCATGTTATGGATATGTTCCATTATAAAAGTTCTTATTTTTTATTTATTTGGTTCCAATGAGTTAAAAAAAATTGTCTAAAAGGGATTCCTACTCCAATAAATGTTTAACACTTTTGTTTAATTATGATGCTTGAGAAGGCTTTTAATATGTTTTTTTTACCTTATTCATTTATTTTTTTAAAATAATTATTTGGCATGCTTTCATGGTAGATCATGCAATGAAATTAGGAAGATCTTTAAATACAAAGGAGAGGTTCGGTTGATTGGTGATTAAAAAATGGTGTTATGCATGAAAAATTCATGGTAGGCATTGCAGCAAGAGTGAGACACATTGAGCAGCAGTGAGGTCAAAACAAGTTGCTATAATAGGAGTGGTTAATACAAAAACTAGAGACTTGAAAGAAAAGTTAGCAAATGGCAAGAGGGATCACTTAGTTGATAAGAAAAATAAAGGAAGGAGATGGATTACTCTTGTGCAATGTTTGGCCTTCCCCCAACAAGAGTAACAAGTAACAGCACACGTCTTTGACTATCTTGCAAGATTTTATTTTGCCTTTGCTTCTTCCTCATGCTTAAACCAACTAAACTTCTTATATTTAGACCCATCATACGATGTTGACATTCCTTCATTTTTAATTCTCTTATTGATATGAACTTCAATATCACCTTGCATGATTAAGCCAACCTAGCAAAAAATGTAACTTAGAAAGAAAACTTATTGAAAAGAAGAAGGTTAAAAGAGATAAAAGAGTAAATTCACTTTTAGAAAAAGAGGTAGATAAGATCGTGATTTTTATGGACGTAAATCAAGAAGATCTCCATGAGAAAACTACAAGATTTAAGAAAATATTTTAATTATTTTATTAGATTTAGTTTTCAATTTGTTAGATTATTTGACTAAAAGTTTTTAAGATTTAATTGAAGATTTGAATCATATTATAGATAGATTCTATTAGAATTTATTTCTAGTTTCCTTATATTAGTAATTGTACAAATATAAATAGCTCTTTTATGAGCAATAAAAAGGATGAGAGATGAGAATTTCTATTCACCTAAAGATAGATTTTTCTCTATTATGAGAATCTTATCTTTTCATTACTCTTGTAAAATCTTGTTTTGTCAATCTTCCTTATAAGGTTGGTGATTCAAGTTAATAAAAATTCCTGATTTGTGCTTCAATTCAAATGCATTGTCGTGTGAATTAGTAATCTTGTGTTCATGGTTGGGCAAAAGCTCTAAATAGCAAGTCACGTTCCTTATAATGTTGGTTGATTATTTGTTCATGTCAAGTCATTGAACCATTTATTCTATCTTTTTTTTATTATTTTATAATTTTCTTATTTAACCTATGTCATGAAGATCAAAACCATCCTATCAATTTATATCACTTATACACACTTATTCATCCTTCGATTCTTCCAGCTATAATCACTTTATCCAAAAGATTAACCAATACAATCAATTCAGTTCTAATTTATCATGCTCTTCAATGAGCAAAGAATTTTTAAATTTCTATTTGTCTCTAATATATCTTCCAATCTCACTCATTTTCCTTACACACCCATAATTGAACACGTATTGAAAGTAGATAAGAAATTATTTTTAAAATGAACATGCATCCTGAAAAGTATATCTTTCAATCTTACTCATTTTTCTCACACATCTATAATTGAACACATATTAAAAGTAAATAAAAAATTATTTCATAAATGAACATGCATCCTTAAAAGTAAATAAAAAATTTCACAAAAATCATCAAAAATAAAATAAAATTTCACAAAAATATTGACTTCCACAATGCTAACCATAAAACCCAAAAAACATTATTTAATTAATTCATAAAAAAAAATTTAACTTAATTTTCAACATGTTCTCTATTTTTAGATATGTACCGTTGAATGTGAGTGTATTTTTTCCAAGAATTTCATCCTTGGAGGTGTTGTATAGATGAGCACGCACCCACTTTTACTACTAGCTAGTTTCAATCTTGTACCATCATCCACCTCTATTACATTAACGAAATTTAGTTATACATACATTAATTTTATAAAAACTTAGATAAACAGATATTTTAATAACTGACATATAAGTTGAAATCATCCTCACAACCATGCATCATCACATGCCTATCCAAATTTCACACTCATTGTTGAAAAAATCAATGGACATTATAATGTCATATACTAACGAATTAAGGATCTTCAATCAATTCTCTCGGTAAAAAGAGATTTAAACAATTCATGTTTTAATATTCAGAAACATTTACCAATCAGAGCCATATCCTGCTTTTCGATGCCAAATATGTATGAGACAATAGACGTCTCGGTGTTGTTAAATCTTACATTAACATTTGATTTAAAAATAATACAAATCCACTGCATTTACATAAAACCCAAAAATCAAAATTAATCTGCATTACATTTAAAGTTAAAAAAATAAAAGAAAATCAAGTCATATTTGGAACAAAGAGGGCATCTATTAGTTTTTTTTTTTTTTAGACACTTTTAATATGGGATGTGAGATAGAATCCTGAATGTGTATCAATTATATAGTACTTTGGAAGGATTATTATTGTGCTTCTCCCGAGAAAATAATTCTTTTTTTCCAGAAAGTTCAACTTTCCATTGTTGCTTAGGGGTTGATCTTCAAATTTTGAAAATATAAGTTCATTACGAACTTCAGTGGTTAAGTCACATCTTTTAGGTGTAGTAAATGTTCTCAAGTCAAATTTGTGAAGATCTTCCATCGAAGTTTGTTTTTTGGTTAGTATCAAGCAACATTATTACTATTCACTTAATTTCCTCAAAAGTAAATTCCAACTTTTGTACCTTCTCCATCGATACCTAAACAAAAAAGAAAATTACAAATCAAAACCTTCACAATAAAGAACAGTACCCAACATTTTTGAGGAAAAATTTACTTTCAATAAGCTTGAATAAAGATTAGGATAGTAGTCTAATTTGGAAAGTCTGAAGAAAGTGTAAAACGTTCTACAAAATTATGTGGCGAAATTTAAGGTATCATGTTAAATGCAAAAAATTATTTTAAAATATCCTTGCTGTGATAAAAGAAAAAAGGTAGTAGTACTAAAGTTAAATCAATATTGAAGAGAAATTAGAAGGATTTATAGTAGTTCCATCATTGTAAATGTTTATGCAAAATTTGAAATTCTACTTTGGCAACATGAGGATCTCGCAAACAACCCATTCCCAAAAATACTAGAACAGCAACATCAGGATCATGATGCATAATTTGGTTGAATATACAAGAATCTTATTGTAACATTACAATAACTACACATGATTAGCTATATCAGGATCTTATGACATTAGCAACAATTTCATCCTATATGCAAACTATTACAATTAAACACAACAAAGAGAAAGGAGGGGGTGATTGGTGGAGAGATTCTATTAATATATACAGATTAGGCAATCAATATAAAAAAGAATAATATATTAGTATCAATAGAAATCATTCAAATAGTAACAACACTGGCAATCATACTAATTAAACCTTAATTTTAGGCAAACTAAAAGTAAGTACAGTAATAGTAATTACCAAATATTATGTCAAACATTTGTAAATAGTAATAGCACTTGCAACCGCATTAATTGTAAGCACCAGATATTATAAAACTAACCTCATTTAATGTTTATTCCTTCATAATTTTAGGTGATGCATCACCTCCATTTGCTGGTCGTATTCCTCCTTTGGGTAAGAGTATGCTTCCACTTGAATGTAAGTATGACATTGGTTAATAAAATTATTTAATGGTTACAGAACAAAAGTTGTACTCACTTCAATTATGTGAAAATATGAAAATAGAAATATTACCTAGAAGATACGATAATTACTCCAAGAATATGCGAGTTGTGCTCTCTCAACAGATTTCTTGGCCAGGGAGACGAAAGGGATTAGTCACACACCTAACTACTAAATAATACAAAAATACCAGAGCACTATTTATTTTCATCGGTTTAAAAATATTAATAACCAATAGAGTCAATTGTATAAAAACGAAATTGAATCTAAAAACAATCCAAATTTCTAATTAACTTTTATTATTACTTAAAATATTGAAATAAAAATTTTAATTTAATTTATTATGTTAATTATTTATTGCATTTAAAATAAATTATACATTAACATTTTATCATAATAACATTATGTCAATACGTTAATATCATATATAATTTAAATTAAATTTTAAATAAACTTAATTAACTAAAAATCCTAAATCTATAACACTTAAATAAAATTTAACATGTTTCGATTTACCTTAATTTTACAATTCATTTATTTTCTTAATTTTTTTCATTAAATTTAAATTTCACATTAACTGGATATAATATATAAATTAAATTTTAAATAAATTTATTACCTTAAGTTAAACCATTATTCTAATTAACTTAAAATCTCAAACCTAGTTAACTTGATGAACTAAAAATCCTAAATCTATAACATTTAAATAAAAGTTGACATGTTTCCATTTACCTTAATTTTAAAATTCACTTATTTCCTTAAATTTTATAAAATAAATATTTTTTATTTTTATTTTAAATAAATAATTATTTTAACAATAAATCTAATACAATACTAAAATTAGTAATCCATAATATAACATGAGATGATTTCTATTAATGTAAAGTAATATTATTAACTATTTTCAGAAAAAAATCTAATCTAATATTTAATGTTTAAATGAAATAAAAAATTATAAAATCAAATTATTATCTTCTATTTGCCTTACTAAATCTTTAAATTATTTTAATATTAATTTATTAAATTAATTTTATTTGTATAAATTATTTATCAACTAATATTGTGAAATAAATTCTATCAATTATAATTATTGTTTAATATTCTACATTAATAAAAAAATATTAATTTTTTATAATTTTATTTATATTTTTAAACAAGTTTTACTACAAATGTATATAATTTAAAAATATTTTTTAAATAAATATTTCACATAAAATTATATCAATTATTTAAAAATAAAAAAAAATTAAAAAAATAAAACATCAAATAACTACTAAATAAATTTAACATAAGCAAGATTACTCAAATTCTAAATAAATTAAAAATCTTCTATCTTACCTTTTAAACAAACACTTGAAATTTATAAACACAACAAAGTTGAGTTTCTAACTGTCTAACACAAGATTAACATTCCAGTATATGTACACTACACAAACTATAACCCACAAACATCAAAATTGTATAAAATCCCACCACCAAGTTCATTACACCACAACAAAATTTATCTAATAACTACAGTTAAACTATTCATTCTTAAAATTAAAAATACATAAAGTAAAAAAAATTCAAATATAATCTTTCGTGAATCTTGGATTTAGCCAACAAAATTTGCAACTTCTTAATGTGATTCCTTCATTCTTAACCGTGTTTTAAATTCAACCAAATCTTGATTGATACCGATCATAATAATTATACCGCATTCAAATTTATTAAAAAAATTTAAATCAATCAATATAATTGAAAATAAATAAAATTTTAGCTACCAACATATTAATTTATAAAACTAACTTGATTATTATTATTACTCTTAATAGAATATTTGAAATTTCTTCTACAAGGATTCTTAGTAGACCAGAATATCCTCAATACATGGTTGTCTACACTTAGAGATAAAAGTGAACAAGACCGTCCAACAGGACCTACAGCTCGACTTATTTAAAACCTAGTTTGTCTCAATTCGTTTAATAAATAGAGAGGTTCAGACTTCTTAAAAAACCTTTTTAGATAAACAAGCTAGGTCTAGACTTATAAAAAAGTCTATTTAACCTATTTATATTTATATATTATATATTTATATTTATTTTAATATATTATATTTGTATAATATTTATTTTATATTTTATTTATATATTTTAGGCCTATTTAATAGCATTTTTATCTTGTTAGCTTTAAGTTTGTAACCTTTTTTAATCAATTATTTATATAGACTTTAAATCTATTTATTGATCTTTTTTGTAATGTAGACTTTTAAATAGACTTGTAGGCCTTGTAGGCTTTAAATCAGGCTAAGACAGAAAAAAACCTTTAACAAATAAGAGGCTCAAGCTTAGGCCTTAAAATTTTTAAATAGGGTAAAGTTAAACACTCAAAGCTTATTTCAGCTCGGTCTACTTCCATTCCTATTCCCAATAAGCAAAATCTCACATCTATTAAAAATATACTACCACTAACAAACGATTCTAACTGAGATGCCATTAATGCACCTAATTTTAACTAAAGGATTAAAAATATTATATCAAACAATATAAAAAAAAGTGAACACTACCAAAAATAAAAAACAACTTCATCTTTCAAACCAAAAATTTAACTTCAACACATACAATATATCAAAATTTTATGCAAAAGGACGTCAAATATGTAAATAAAGGCATAAATGAAATCATCTAACAAATATTTTTAATATTTTCAGTCACAAAAACATCAAATCCGTAATTACAAAACTTTAACTCTACAAAACAATGTCAATAGACAATTAGCCTTACTTTGAGAACAAGCCTTACTTTGAGAACAAAACACAAAACTCCACTATTCAAAACAATAATGAAAACATATAGAGTGTAAGTGTAGAATAAAAGTATATATATATATATATATATATATATATATATATATATTTGGTGAGCTTTATATTATCAAAACTCATTTGTAGGAATACCTATTAAGGATGGGGTTTTTCATTTTTTTAAAAGGTTATACTAGTTGATAAATAGATTAATGACTGATCTACTGTAGAGTCAAGTTTTCAGGATATCTATATCTTTCAATTAAGATATTTGTTATCTATTTTATATATATATTTGGTGAGCTTTATATTATCAAAACTCATTTGTAGGAATACCTATCAAGGATGGGGCTTTTCATTTTTTTAAAAGGTTATACTAGTTGATAAATAGATTAATGACTGATCTACTGTAGAGTCAAGTTTTCAGGATATCTATATCTTTCAATTAAGATATTTGTTATCTATTTTGAGAGAGGAAACACTCTTGCAACATCATGCGAGAAAAAAAATGCTTAAATCCAAAAAATATGGTACACATATCAAGAGGAAGAATATAAATATAAAGTATAAAAAAACCCACAAGTAAGAATTGTCGCAACCGTAATTCCGACGAGACGACGAACTCGCTAAAATTTAAAAAGTGAAGTTGTTTGAATTAATATGGACTCGCCACCAAATTTTTATTTAAGAAAAAAAGATTTGAAAAAACTCTAACTTGAGGATGAGATTTAGGTTCGGGAGTCGATTACAAGAGGGGAAGGTGTTAGGCACCCCACTCGCCCGTTCTGAGGAACGGTACCCTTTAAACTGAGTGTGTGATTTTTGAAAATGTTTGATCCCTTGATTAATGTGAGATAGATACTTGATGGAGGTTAGCCTGACAGGACTTGATCCTGCTTCTACGTATTCCCCGGTGCAATGGGAAACTCAAGGCTTACGTAGTTCTAGTTTGTGAAGGCTTGAACTTCGAAGATGCTTGAAAAGAACATTTGGTTTGTGAAGGCTCGACCTTCAAAAGTGCTTGAGAAAATATTATTTTAAAGATCTTGTTTTGAGAAAGTTTTATCCTTGGGAGGGACTTTTGGCCCACTCATGCACAAGGCCCGAGGCGACTAAGGTAACACGGGGACCTATACGAACTACTAAATGTTGAACAGCAGGTAAACCGCCAGTTCCCCGTTTAGAGCCCATTGCGTGAGACCTAGAATCCCAAAATATTTGTATTTTTGAAAAGGACTTCAAGTCCACTCATGCACAAGGTCCGAGGCGGTTAAGGCAGCACAGGGACCTATACGAACTACTAAATGTTGAACAGCAGGTAAACCGTCAGTTCCCCATTTAGAGTCCATTGCGTGAGACTTGAAAATCCCAAAACATTTGGGAAAAAGATTTTTAAATTTTTCGAAACAGAAATAATTTGCAAATGACGTTGATCCTTGAATAAAAGAAAGCCCGAATTTAATAGAAGAATTTTCACTTTTTTGACTTTTGGAGTAATTGGATTTTTATGTAATTATTTAGCAATTATGGGATTTTTATGAACTTAATTTAGGAACTCTAAGTATCTTATGATTTATTTGGGAGTCTTAGAATTTTTATGAATTATTTAGAAATTTTAGAATTTTTGTGAATTTTTTGGGTCTTTATTAATTTTTATAAATTTTTGAAATTTTTATTAATTTTTGGAATTTTAATTTTTTTTTATTAATTTTCTTAATTTCTAGAATTTTTTTGTTAATTTTCTTAATTTCTGGAATTTTTTATTAATTTTTGGAAATTTTGAAATTTTTATTAATTTTTGGAAATTTTTTTGTTAATTTTTTTATTTCTGAAATTTTTTATTAATTTCTGAAAATTTTAAAATTTTTATTAATTTCTGGAATTTTTTATTAATTTATTAATTTTTATTATTCTTATGAATTTAGGCAGGGCACTAGTTGGGTATTTTGGCAATTGGCCAGGGGCAGCAATGTATTTTCAGATGGGGGACATGTTGGGAATTCTGGAATTTAACAGGGGTAATGTGGTAATTTTAGGGGCAGGTTTTAAAATTGGGAGGAAAAATCAAAATGTGCCCTTGGGAGGATTCGAAGCCAACACCTCCAGGACATGCTTAGCATGCTAGCCACTGGACCAGGCATTCAAGCCATGCCTTATTTTCACCCAATATCTATGTATAGCTTGGTCAAAGAGCTACTAAAACAGTAGTGCAAGATGCGGGATTTGAACCCAGACTTGGGGTAAAGACGAGCTGCTTGTTTACCATATGGCCCATTATTTGGTTGGGTCTTTAATTTCATTCATTGAATTTTTTTTAAAAAAAACTCCTTTAGAGACATGCATCAGCTTCATGGGATTTGCATGGGACTGTGCACGTGAACCCCCTTTCATCCTGGTTTTGTTCATTCACCTACCTATGCTGAGTATCCCACTCTAAGTCGGAGGTGGCGAGATGTAGAGCGAGACGTGGTAAGTGACCAAACTGTGGGTCTCATGGCTTCTTGTATGAGTTCCTCAATAACCAAGATTTGCAGGATTCTCGCAGGGGACATGACTTATCGAGACTCAGTTGTGCAGCGTTACATAGGAGAAAATATAATACTCATGACTTCTATATTTTCCTTTTAGCCTCAATATCATACAAGCCTGGGCAGCGTAGACACACCGACTTCGGTTATAGTGACTACCCCCATAAACTGAAACCTTGAGAGGCCAGGGAGCATCTATAATTTATGGTCAGGCTTAGTTTAATGTAGGATCAAAAGTTCCGAAGAAATACATTTTTAACAGCATATGTGTACGAACCACATTCACATGCAATATTCCCACAGGCCTCTTTTTTCCACCATTGATTCATCAAGAAATAGGAATTTCGAAGGTTTGAGACCGGAGATAGAGGTGTGAAATTTGTCGTTTTTATTGTTCCTTGTACAAATCTATAAGGGCCAGATATTGACATCCTGAAATCCACATGGAATTTCTCCATCAAAGATACCACAATATTTGCAAAAACACGACAGTGTGGGCATTAAAGGTCTTAAAGTTATCCATGGTGTTCCAAATATCAACTGAACTGTGATCTTAAAGGATGACACATGCAAGGCCGACGCTATGTTTGCACTGTTGGCCTATTTGACAACTTGTTCCCTAATCAATTTATTTTTGAAACTTTAACACCTATAAAATCACCATTATTCTCAACATACCCTTCTTCTTCATGTGAAAAATTCAATTCCCTCTACGTATTTTGTTTGCATCGATTCTCCAAGGCTTTAATTTTCGAACACAATTGCTCTGATCTGATACTTCCCAATACATTTAGCAACTATTGGTCGTACTGTGTTTCTAATGATCCCGTAAATTGCCTTGTCTAAGAAAGGCCACATAGCCACCAAAACTTGTTCACAGATTCTGGTTAACGAATTTTGATCACCTAACAGACCTACAGTGCTATGCAGACCGGGTGCCCCTTGTCTACGACCAGATTTAGCATGCAATATAGCGGGATTCCAGAGAAAATACTTCTTGGAATCTTGGTGATCTCTGATTATGGTCATTACAGTGCATAGCAAATGCAAATTTCTTATGTCTAACTAAAATTTTTTTTGAATCCTGACTCTTATGATTAGTGTAGCATCTAGTGTATGAGGATTCAACATATGTGTAGGGGAGGCTAACGTCTATACTTTCAATTTTTCGTGCAAATGCTAAACGAGACTTTTATCCTTAGAACATAACAACATTCAGCTGTCATACATGCATTGCCATTGGTCTTATTACATATTATTCATGCAAAGTTGAGTTAAGAGAAGGGAGTGTATACCCTGTTTTGACGCTTTCATGATCAGCTGATGCTGGATTATGCAAATACCAGACCGATTTCTTTTACTTTCATCCCAAACATCACACAGATTATAGGCAATTTGTGAGTAAATCAAATTCCTGATATTAGGACCAAATTGAACGTGTTTGATTTGCAAGAAATCAAGAAATTCCACGTGAAAACAGAGTCCTTATTTCATCTTTATGAGACACAGTAAAACAAGAATCAATGCGTCCAAAGAAGCTAACATTCCATATGCAATACTAACTTGTTCTTGAGCCTATTGTCTTCTTGCCAAGGATCTCAGGTTTTGAATCTCTCTGATTTCTTCCTTTTCAACCCTGAGTATCACTGGGATGTATGTTCGAGAATCGTCGTAGCTCTCCTTTATTCCCCTTCTCCTTTCTTGATCTAACTTCCTTAAGCTCTCCTTCGTTATCTTTGCTTTCCTTTGTTCAACTTCCTTCTTTTTCTCAATCTTTTCTAAGGCCAATACAAGTTCTCCCTCAACTTTGCGTAACCAAGAAAGAAAAAAAACCCCATAACCTCTTACTGCCCTGCTTTTATATCTTTTTGGATTTTAAATTTTAGATTTTTGCTATTTCTTTTAGAATTTTTCTAAAAATATTTTTTATTTTTCTTTTATTTCCATATTTTTGAATTTCTTTTAATTCCTATTTTTATTTTATTTCTAATTTTCATTTATTTTTATTATTAGTACTATTGCTATTATTTTCATCTTCTGGATTTTTTTTTCAGAATTTTTTTTTATTTTGTTTAAATTTTTCTACTTTCCCTTAATTTTTATTATTTTTAGATTTTAATTTTTCTTTAGAACTTCTATTTTTCCTTTTTTGAATTTTGAATTTTTATTATTATTTTTCATTTTATTTCTTTGGTTCTTGATTAATTTTAATGGTTAGGGGCCTCAGACATAAATGAGTGTTTACAGTTGTCACAACCGTAATTCCGACAAGACGACGAGCTCGTTAAAATTTTGAAATGAATTTTATGTGATAAAGTGGAGTCGCCACCAAATTTTATTTAAGGGAAAAGTTTGGAAAAAACCTAACTAGAAAATGAGACTCGAGGTTTGGGAGTCGGTTACGAGCGGGGAAGGTGTTAGGCACCCCACTCGCCCGTTCCGAAGAACGACACCCTTAAACTGAGTCTGTGATTTCGAAAACTGTTTGGATCCCTTTGATTAATGTGAAAAATAAATTGATGGAGGTTAGCCTGACAGGACTTGATCCTGCTCCTACGTATTCCCCGATGCAATGGGAAACTCAAGGCTCACATAGTTCTAGTTTATGAAGGCTTGACCTTCGAAGGGCGTTTTTAAAGGAATATTTGAAGATGCTACTATTTAAAAAGGTTTTATTTTTGGGAGGGATCTTTGGTCCACTCATGCACAAGGCGCGAGGCGGCTAAGGCAGCACAGAGACCCATACGAACTGCTAAATGTTGAACAGCAGGTAAACCGCCAGTTCCCCATTTAGAGCCCGTTGCGTGAGACCTATAATCCCAAAATATTTAGGTAAAGATGTTTATAAAGTTTTGAAGAGGACCTCAAGTCCACTCATGCACAAGGTCCGAGGCGGCTAAGGCAGCACGGGGACCTATACGAACTACTAAATGTTGAATAGCAGGTAAACCGTCAGTTCCCCATTTAGAGCCCATTGCATGAGACTTGAAAATCCCAAAATATTAGAAAAGAGATTTTCAAATTTTGAAGAAAGAAATACCTTGCAATCGATGTAGGTCTTTGAATAAAAGAAAACTCAAATTAAGTGGACAAAATTTCATCTTAGATTTTTGAGGTAATTGGGGTTTAATGTAATTATTTAGCAATTATGGGATTTTTATGAAATTTTATGAATTTTCTATTTTCTATAACTTTTTATTAATTTCTAATTTTTTTAATTTTTTATTTAATTTTTATGTAAAATAATAATTTAAGAGGAGGGTAGGGTGGTAATTTCCCACAGCAGGGACCTATCAGGAATTATAGAATTGGATAGGGACAGTGTGGTAATTTCCCACAGCAGGGACTTATTGGAAATTATAGAATTGGACAGGGACAATGTGGTAATTTACCACAGTAACTGAGGCAAAATAAATTTGCTTCCTGGTGGGTTCGAACTCTCGACCCAGGGAGAGCATGGGGGTACTCCAAACCACTGAACCACTTCCCTGATATACTTATAACTTTGTGCCCCTTATGCCTATAAGGTGAGTCCATGCTAAATCCAACATTTCTTAAAATGGTTCGTAGGGGATTTGAACCCCTTGTCGAGGACTTAAGGATGACGCTTCTCGCCATTAAGCCAAACTCTTACTCATGTTGTTTGGCTCACATAACTGTTTTATCAAGGGACTATTTCATAAACCCTCCCCCCCCCCCCCCCCCCCCCCAAATTCTGGTCCTACATATTTGGTAATAAGGCATGGTTGACTTCTTTGGCCTCAAGACATTGCATGGGCCTGAAATTAGGACTATTGATGTTACCCTTTTACTGGTGCATGATTTCTCATTCCTTGGCGATCAAGATATCTTTTGCAAGCTTCTCTAGTCTATAACTTCATCTGCTACAATCCGCTTAAATGGCTATGGCTAGTTCCCATTCTTCTTGATCAGATTGTAGTGAGTATCAGGCGGGGACCTACGGCTCTTGATCGGGTCATTCGGAGCCAAGCATTTCGAGGTTATTTGTTGACTAATACCATATCCATAATGTGCATCTTTTTGCACATATAGCTACATGATAGGATTTCTTTCAAGCAGTAATTGCTCGAGTGTTTATCAACTTATGCATGCGATGCAGAGGCCTACTGTGGTCTCCATTCCAGGGATTCATAGCTACCCATACGAACAGAACACCTACTCCTGAAAGCAGAGTACTATAGGGTGTACGATCAAGAGGAGTGTAAGGGATCTTTTCCTCTCGTGGCTTGTTAGAAGCTAGTTTCAGCTATTGGCAGGTTCACTCATGGCTCTCAAGGGTCATTCTATTTGGGATATTGTAGGAAGAGACACTCTGCTTCAGGCCTGGTTTCTGATATCAGCGGCGTGATCGATCATTTCGACTAAACTACCCTTCCCTAGCAGTCTTAGGGGGAAACCAAGAGATCATCAGGGGGTTCTAAAGACGAATCTTAGGCGATCTTTTCCGACGTTGGACCCAGATTATCAAGGAAGGTCTTCGGTTAAAAGTGATAAACACTAAGGTTTGGAAGATTGGGTTACTCATTCTCGCTCATTCTCAGAGTTGGTTCCTGTGGGTGGGATTCGGCCCATCCCAATCAGTGGGATCAATGGCAATTGTACACGACGTTATTGCAAACACTGTATCTACTAGGATATGGGGACTTCTATCACTCCCTCGGAGTCTCAGTGAATGGACTATAATGATCCCACCTCGAATTTCACTCCATTACTTGGAAGAAAGGGTAGAACCATTTTCTCAGAACCATCCAAGATGAAAACAAGTTCATGCTGAAATCGATTTTCTCCTACGTCCATTTTAAAGAAGAAACAAACTCTTTCATGTATAATTTTTAAGCAAGAAACCAATTCTACAGTTCCCAAGCAAGAATTATATTCTATCACATACAAATTGTGAGCAAGAAATCGATCCAATGGTTGGGATCTTTTAATTCGGTCATGCATCGACGAATTCATGTAGGATCTACGTAGTGTTCGTGTAGAAGGATTTGTCAACTAACCTGTTGCAGAATCCGAAACGATGGAGCTTTGTTCGATGTAGGTTTCTTGCTCCCTGAGAATTACTTTTCAGACTCTTGCAAGGCACCTTCTCTCTTTTCTTTCGCCTCTGCTTCTCCGTTCAACCCTTTCAGAAGCTAGCTATGCTCTCTTTTTGCCAAAAGCCGAACCCTCAGGCTCTGGTTTCTGTTCTTTTTATAAGCCTCAGAAGGCCACCTCCCTCCCCTTTTTCTGCTTTTTTATTATATTCTTTTCGTCTTTTTCATTTTAAATTTTTTTACTCTTCTATTTTAATTTTTAATAAAATGTTTTTTTATATATTTTTAGGTTTTTGCTATTTAAAAAAAGAGATTTTCTTAATTTTAATAAAATCCTTTTTAATTTTCTTTTGTTTCCAGGCTTTTTAATTTTCTTTTATTTCGCTATTTTTTTTCATCATTTTTTTTGTTATAATTTTTGTGTTTCTTCAAAATTTTGGTTTACTTAATTTTTTAGATATATTATTTTGATATTATATATATTTTTTAGTTTTCATTTTCTAGATTTTTGTTTTATATATTTTTATTTGAATTTTCTGTTTTATGTTTTATTATACATATATTTTTATTTTTAGATCTTTATTATTTTATTATTATTTTTATTAAATTTTTCATTTTCTATTTTATTTCAAATTTTCTTTCCTTATAAAAAAGTTATATATAAAAGGTTTTATTTTTTTTTTCTACTTTTCCTTTTTTCTATTTCAACCTTTTTTAGAAAACAATTTTAATTTCCCTCTGATTTTTGTTTCAGATTTTGAAATCTCTTAATTTTTCATATTTCATATTTATTTTTCTATATTATTTTTTTTATCTTTTCTTTTTATTATTTAATTATAGTTCAATTTGTCTTAAAATGGGCCTCGGACATAATTGGGTGTTTACAAGAATCACCGTGATTGCACCATAAAATGCTTAAACCAAAACTTAAGCATACAAATTTCAAGAAATGTACATAAAAGACCAAACGTATAAAAAAACCTACAAGGAGACTACAAAGAATACCCAGACAAAATAGAAAACAAATGTAACAAAAACAGGAATGTTAGACTCTGAAAAAATATATGTTCCAATGTGTACTTTCTTGCTGGAGAATTTTGATATAAATAGTATAATACAAAGCTGATTTCAGCCCTAAAAATTAGCTAAATTTCTATAAATGCTATCCTACAATTGTGCTATTATAATTACAGCTATACAATAAATTTGGCCAGATATTCTATCAGAATATTCTGCTAATAATGGCAAATATCCAGCAAATAGATTATTCTGCTAATTATGGCAAATATCCAGCAATCAGATTATTCTGCTAATTATGGCAAATATTCAGCTGATAATATTTGAGCAATTAATTCCATTGACATCCCCCCTCAAATTGATGCTGGTAAATCGACAAGAATCAATTTGCTGACTAGGAAATGATGTCGTTGACGTGGCAAGGATTTGGTGAAGATGTCAGCGACTTGAACAGATGTAGAGACATGAGGGAGAGTGATTAGTCGGCGGTCATAGGCTTCTTGGATGGAGTGACAATCAACCTCTATGTGCTTTGTTCGTTCATGGAAAACAGGATTTGCTGCAATTTGTATGGCACTTGTATTGCCAGCATGTAGTGGAGTTGGTTGTGTTTGGGTGAAACCAAGCTCGGAAAGAACACCACGCAGCCAAATAATCTCAGAGCACGCAGCAGACATGGCACGATATTCTGCTTCCGTTGATGACTTAGAGACCGAGTCTTGTTTCTTGCATTTCCATGAGATTGGAGTATTTCCTAGAAAAATACACCAGCCAGTAGTAGATTTCCTTGTGTCCAGACAGCCAGCCCAATCAGCATCGCTGTAGGCTTGGAGTTGTGGGGAGGAACCAGCAGGGAAAAATAAGCCACGGTTGGAGGTGCCAAGGAGATATCTAATAATGCGGTGGACTACTGAAATATGGAAATGCCGAGGTGATTGCATAAATTTGCTAACTGTGTGGACAACAAAAGATATGTCAGGCCTTGTGATGGTTAGGTAGATAAGACTACCGACCAGCTTGCGGTATAAAGTGGGGTCTGTTAGAAGTTCACCGTCATCTCGTCTATATTTCACATTAATTTCCATGGGGGTGTCAACAGGAGTGGCATTTTGGAGATTAGCTAATTGAATGAGGTCTTGAATATACTTGTACTAAGTGACAAAGATGGATTGGTCTTGATAATGTACTTCTAACCCCAAGAAGTAAGTGAGGTGGCCAAGGTCTTTCATGTGGAAACTTGAATGCAACAATTTCTTAATTGTAGAAATAGCCTCGGGATCAGAACCAGTCACCACAATGTCATCCACATAAACAAGGAGGACCACAATACCTTTAGAAGTCCTTTATAAAAAAAGAGATGAGTCATACTGACTTTGTGTGAAAGAAAATCCAAGTAGTGTTGTTCGAAACTTGTCAAACCATGCTCTCGGTGCCTGTTTTAAGCCATATAAAGATCGTTTTAGTTTGCAAACAGTATGAGATGATGAGGAAGGCATACCTACAGGAAGTTTAATGTAAACTTCCTCCTTGAGGTCACCATGGAGGAATGCGTTCTTAACATCCATCTGATGTAGTGGCCAAGATTCAGATGCAACAATGGCAAGAATAGTGCGCACAGTAGTCATTTTGGCAACAGGTGCAAAGGTTTCCTCATAGTCAAGGCCAAATTCTTGCTTATTTCCAACAACAACCAGTCTAGCCTTGTAACGATCTATTGAGCCATCTGAACGAAGCTTTATAGTGAATACAAATTTGCTGCCAAGAGGTTTGACAGATGGGGGGCATGGAACAACATCCCACGTCTGATTTTCTTCTAATGCTAGAAGTTCTGTTTCAATAGCTTGCTGCCAGCATGCGTGCTCCATTGTCTGTTTATATGAAGAAGGAATAGGAATAGAAGCTAAAGTTGTTGTCAAGGATAAAGGGGAAGAGAAACCATACTTTTCTGGTGGTTTACGAACGCGAGAACTACGTCGTAAAGTAACTGGTTCTAGATCTTGCACTGGATCAACAGCCAGAGATTGATCGGGAGGGGGCCCGGAAGGTGTGGGAGGCTGATGTGGACTGACGACCTGACGTCTTTGGTATACCAAGAGAGGTTTTGGTGTTGCTGGTTCTGCAGAAGAGTTAGGAAACAATGGCAAAGAAGATATGGAGCATGAAGAGAAAGTATCATGGTTAGTTGCAAAAAAATATGTATTTTCTTGAAAGATCACATTTCTAGAGACCCTAATTCGATGGAGATTAGGATCATAGCATAGAAAGCCTTTTTGGTGAGCAGAATAACCAAGAAAAGCACATTTAACAAATTGAGCTGTGAGCTTGGTGCGTTCGTGTGGGGGAAGATGGACATAACAAACACAACCAAAGATGCGAAGATTAGAATAAGTGGGTGGGTGTCCAAATAACCGTGAGTAAGGGGAATTATTGTTTAATGATGGAGAAGGCATGCGGTTGATAAGGTGAACAGCAGTGGAGAGAGCTTCACACCAAAATCGAGATGGCACAAGAGATTCCAACATGAGGGTACGGACAACATCAAGTAGGTGACGATTTTTTCTTTCAGCTACCCCATTTTGTTGGGGAGTAGAAGGGCAAGACCTTTGAGATAAAATACCATTTGTTTGCAAGAAGTCTTGGAAAAGATGAGATGTGTATTCGCCCCCATTGTCAGATCGAAGTACTTTAATTTTTGAAGAAAATTGGGTCTGAACATAGGCATGAAATAATTTAAAAATAGAAAATACTTCAGCTTTTGAGCCCAAAAAATAGACCTAGGTGAAACGACTATAGTCATCAATAAAAGTGACAAAGTACTTGTAATGAGCATGACATACGACAGGTGCGATCCCTTATAAATCACTATGAATTATATCAAAAGGTTGTCTTACATGTGATTGGTGAGATGGAAACGGTAGAATTTTACTTTTACCAAGTTGACAAGAATTGCAATCAAATTGAACAGCACTAAGAGATGGGGATTTTTTATTACCAAGAACACCAGTTTGCAACAAATCATGAAGTACATGTGAGTTTGGATGTCCAAGACGCTTATGCCATATTTTGGGATTAACAATAGCAGAATTGCAAGAAACAAAAGGTAAAGAAAAACATGGAGACTGTGAGAAAGAAATAGGAAAAAGACGTCCAACTTTAGGCCCCTTCGCGATCAGTGTCCCTGAGAGTCGATCCTGCACAAGACAACCAAATTTTGAGAATTCAACTCGACAATCATTGTCAACTAACTGACCAATAGAAATAAGGTTATTCTTGAGACCAGGTGAAACAAAGACATCAGTTAAAGAGGAAGAAATATCACCAATTGCAGTGATAGGTAAATGGTTTCCATCAGCAGTATGAATTTGGAGATTTCCAGAATATTTGGTGACATTTGTAAGGGTTTCAGCATTGTTGGTCATATGATTGGATGCCCCGGAATCAAAATATCAAGGGAAAGAGGTAGAACAAAGTTTACCTGAGAGTCCTAAGGCAGAGAATGCTGAAATTATCATTTGTTGAACAATTTCAGGTGTCAAAGTTTGAACAGGGGCAGGAGCATTTTGTTGCATAGAACCAGGACCAGCAGAAGAACTAGCAGAGGCGGTAAAGGCTGTAGCATTTTTCTTAGGTGGTCTGATTGGACATTCTTTAATAATATGACCATCTTTTTTGCAGTAGTTGCAGAACTTTTTTAGGACAGTTTGAAGCAAAATGACCAAAACCTTTGCAACAGAAACATTGAATAGTACTCATGTCCCGTCCTCGAGGCTTGCCTTGGACAACATATGCAACTGGAGGAGAGGTGGATTTTTGTTGTTCCATGGCTGTTTGAGTATCTTTGACTTCCCACATGGCATATTCATCCTTCTGTTTCTCTTTGTCAGGGATAGGACTACTACCATCAACATGACCCCAAAGGTCCTTACCTTTGACAATAATTTGGAACTGGAATGCCCATGTTGAATAGTTCTTGCCAGTAAGACGAACCAAGAAGACATCAAACTTTTCAGTAGACATGATGCTGAGAAAAAAAATTACAAAGAACTAAGGCTGAACAACGAATAAATTGTAACAAGAGCTTAGACTAAGGCAGGACAGACTAGAAACAAAGGAGACAAGAGACTGAAAATTTCTGGTGGGGCTAGAATAGAATCGTAACCAGTTGTGATACCATGTTAGACTCTGAAAAAATATATGTTCCAATGTGTACTTTCTTGCTGGAGAATTTTGATATAAATAGTATAATACAAAGTTGATTTCAGCCCTAAAAATTAGCTAAATTTCTATAAATGCTATCCTACAATTGTGCTATTATCATTACAGCTGTACAATAAATTTGGCCAGATATTCTATCAGAATATTCTGCTAATAATGGCAAATATCCAGCAAATAGATTATTCTGCTAATTATGGCAAATATCCAGCAATCAGATTATTATGCTAATTATGGCAAATATTCAACTGATAATATTCCAGCAATTAATTCCATTGACAAGGAATCATATTAAAAAAATACTCACCTACAAGGAGGATATGTAAATCTGGTAGTTGGGAATAAAGGAAACAAAGCAATTCGTGTTAAAAAAAAACTTTAGACAAGATGTTAGAAGAATGACAAAATGTATGACAAAAGAATGAACTTCATAAAACATCAAGAAGACTAAAAGTCATAATAGGATTAAAAAAGCACAGCTGCAAAGAAGCTAAAGAGAATGCCTCGAACAAAATAGAGAACAAACATACCAAAAATAGGAATCATAAAAAAAATCACATGCAAGGAGGATATGGAGATTTGGCCTTTGGGAATAGAGGAAACAGAGTATTTCTCCTTACACATTTTTAAAAGAGTAAACGTTAGAAAACTAAGCAAACTTTAAAGGGAAGAAGGAACCATGTAAACCTCATGAAGACTAAAGGTCATTTTAAGATTAGGGTTAGACAACACAAAATTTAAATGGTATTATTTAAGGTTTTTTCTTCGACACCTTTTTAAATTGGAGGGTACCTGCACCGTTTCTACTTTGATCCAATAAAAAAATGACATGTGTAATTGTATAAGACCTTTTTTCTTAATGTTTATCATTTACCACATGTAAAACTAATGAACTTTTGATTCTGGGACAAGATGAAAATGAAATTATGAATGTTGTTGGCACTACCACCAAGCGATGCTTTTCAGTAAGTTGGGCATAAATAATTTAAGGAATGAATAAAAACCTTCAACCGCAGAATTGAAAGAAAAAAGAAATCCTTATCACAAACAGCAAGCTGAGAACCTGCAGGGACTCCAACCAAGGCCTTGACTGACATATGATTCCTGCAAAGCTCCACCAAAACTATTGCGGGAAGTTTTCGTTAGCTGGAGGTAGTAGAGGCATTCTCCACCCCAGTAGTAGTATATGTAGGAAACTGAAAGACGGAATTCCCAAGAAATCTTGGAAGGAACTCCTAATTTTTTAATTTAATCATAACAAATGTTAGGGGTGAAATAATATTTTTTTATAATAACATACCCTTTAAAAATATAATTAGATATTAATACTTTGATAATATTAAATGAGTAAGTACACGTGAAAATATCTTATTAGCTCACGTCGACTAAAATTTAGTATTCTCAGATTTATAAAGATATAAAAAAAATTTATAAAAAATTTTAGCACAACTTGTCTCAACATCTTAGCAGAATCTGTGTCAAATAATTTTATATTTCTATCAAATAAACTAAATTATAAAAAAAATAAAAATAAAAAATCCAAATCCAGATATAGAAAGAGAAAAAACATAAATACATATAATAATGAAAAAAATAAACTTATATAAGTGAATAAAAAAAATTCTAAAATTGATGTCCAATTGGAATAAGGAACAATTGGACAATTGGAACAAGTAAGATAATGAATTTTAGATATTAATAAAAAATCTAAAATTATTTATTCTATATTAATATCAAATAAAATTAAAAAATAATTAAAATATTACAAGTAAGATAATGAATAGTCTAAGTTAAGAAATATAAAATATAATAACATAAAGAGCATTCTTTGAATGAACCCTTAATGTTTCATATCCTATGTTTGTATGGAAGATGAATATTTTAAGAACATAAAGATTAAAAATGATATTAACAGTTACATTTGTTAAATTTAGAATAACTTTAAAATGAGATATTTATAAATTAAATGTATCCTTCACTTATAAATTTAATATTATAAAAAATAAAAAAAATAAGAAGATTGTTAGAGACCTTAATCTTGCACAATTGTATAATATCTAAAATGATAATTTTTAGTTTCTAATATATTATTAAAATATCTATTTATCTTATCAATAAAATTATTTTAAAGAATTGAAATTAGTTTATTGCTATTAAAATATGAAAAAAAATGGTAAACTTGATAAAATATTGATGGAAAAAGGTGATATTTACATATAAAACTATTAAATGAGCAAAATGATTTATATATAAGCTCACGACTAAATCTAAAAGAATGAAATATTTTAAAGTCTTAAAAATAAAAAATATTAAAAAAATCACTAAACATGATTAATGATCCATAGAAAAAATATTAAAAAATTAATTTTTAAAATAATATAATAATATTATAAATGTATTACTTATAAAATGAATAAAAATAAAATAAAATAAAATAAAATAAAATAATAATATTTCGCAAGAGGAGCCTGGTGCAGGGGGTTGTATCAAGACTACCCCTGGCTTATCCCAAGCGAGATTGGCAGGATCCTGTATGGAGTTACATATCGCCTCAACATGTAGCTCCAA
Organism: Canavalia gladiata; assembly: GCA_037954105.1. Taxonomy (NCBI): domain Eukaryota; kingdom Viridiplantae; phylum Streptophyta; class Magnoliopsida; order Fabales; family Fabaceae; genus Canavalia; species Canavalia gladiata. The sequence goes on from CM075662.1 coordinate 29,643,807, forward strand.
AGAGGTCTCACATCGGGTTACTGCATCATGTGATTAGGCATGTGTGGGGTATCCAATGGCGAACGTTTTGACTTGCAACATGGCAGAACACTAATTTTGTAGGCAGGACTTGAAGTAAGGTAAAAAAACAGAGTATACAGGGACTAAAGGGTAGTTGCTATAGGTCTTTTGTGGACCTGGAAACACGTCTGCTCACAATTCGATGGAAGAGGCTTGCTGTTTGCCTTGCTTGAATGTGGAGGGGAGCAGGATGTTGTTCATATTGGCGCTCCCAGTTGCTCTGCTCAATGGTGTCACTAAATTCAAGTACGGTTCTTAGCCAAACGATCATATCACAACAATCATGCAGATTTGGGCTCCAGGTTTACTACAGAATCTTAGATACTGACTCACAAGCATGTTGTTGCCCCTAACAAACCTATTCTGGCCATGTAAATAAATTTCTCAAACAAAAGCTTCATTCACAAGACAGTGCTAATAGCAAATCAAAGTCTTCATTCGTCCTGAAACGACATTCGCTCAATCCATGATGCACGTACCGAGATACGACCTAGATGCAAACATTGGCACTGAAAGCTCTAATCACAAGACAGAGGTAATAACAGATTCGAGCTTATTCATAATTCTGCCATGATTATTTCTCTCTCAACCTTTGGATGGTTTTGTTTTTGATCTAAGATCTATGTCCTTTAGTTAATCCTGCAATTTCTTGGCTAAGCTAAAGTTCCTCACAATAGGTACAAAGAATGCAATTTATGAAGGTAATTATCCAACTCGAATCTTGGCCAAAGAACGACTTCACAGTAGGTTATTTAGAATGGTGTCTTGCCATATTTGATCCTTGAACCTCAACCGATTATTATGCGACTAAATTTCTTTCAAGATTTGATGCGGAGAAAACAAGAATACTCTGAGATCTTCTCCTTTTTTGTTTTGACACTTGAACGTCTCTTATTTGGACTAGATTCCAAGAAAATCAACCTGAATTCCAGTTATCTACATTTTCTATTCTTCAAGAGGAAAAGATTCATACTAATTCCAACAACATATGAGTTTAAGTGAGGATTATGCGCGTGAATTGAACGAACCTGGAGAAAATTGAGAGCTACCAATGATGAATTTCTGTGGCGATGAGTGGAATTGCAGAAGAATCACCAACGCCACGATCCTCCTGAGGCCTCCATCAATGTGCCTGATCTCCTCCGTCCTTCTCTTTCGTCCAAATCAAGAACCAGCTTTTCTAACCTCCCTTTTTTTCCATCCCCTCTCTTTTATAGTTTTTTTTTTTTTGAAAATTTTCTATTCCTCTCCCGCCCTTATTTTATTTTTATTTTTTTTAATTTTCAGATTTTTTTAATTTGTCCTTTAATTTTTAAGATTTTTTATTTTTTCTTTAATTTTTCATATTTTTTTATTTTTTTTGTTATTTTTTTCCATATTTTTATTTAATTTTCCCAGGTTTTATTTTCCTTTAATTTTCCAGATTTCTTAATTTTCAAATTTTAGATTTTTATTTCTTTTTTCATATTTTGAATTTTTTATTTTCAGATTTTTTCTCTTACTTTTTAGATTTTTAACTTTTTAATTTTAATTCTTTAATTTTTTAGATTTTTTAGTTCTTTTGTCAATTTCTCTCTTCATTTACTGTAATTTATTTATTTTGGGGCTTTTTTGTTATTATTTTTATTTTTATTTTCTTTTTTTAAGTATTAATTAATTTATTAAATATTGCTGATAAATTTTAAACTGACGGGGAAAAGGCCTCAGACATAATTGGGTGTTTACATTTATTATTTTAAAAGGTTTTCAAGTCCTATGTATGCACAGGATCCTAGCACTAGTGGAAAATGAGCTTTTTACATCGGTTGTTAAGCACGTTTTACATCGGTTATTCAGGCGATGTTGAAGCGAACGATATAGAAAATAAGACTTTTTACATCGGTTCTGGAACCGATGTAAAAAGTACTTTCTACATCAGTTGGGAAAAGAACCGATGTAGAAAGTACACTTTTTACATCGGTTGTGGGCAGAACCGATGTAAAAGGTATACTTTCTACATCGGTTATAGCTTTAACCGATGTAAAAAGTCATACTTTTTACATCGGTTCTGGGTACTTTTTACATCGGTTATGGTCGTAACTGAGGTAGAAAGTCCTTTTTTTTAATGTTCATTTTGTTTAGGTACACTACCGTATTATTTATTCATACACCTGCATATACACACAGAATCCAAGCAGACAATAGAGAATCACCAGACAGACCATACAGAATTCACATAATCTATATATTTAAACTAAATACATCATTATTTATTATCAAACTTTAATTTACAAATGAAATAACTTAAAATTACATCAAACAAGTATTGAAAGTTGAAAAGAAATGTAGTAATCAGCCATGTACTTGTTGAAAGAAAAGAGAAAAGATGTTAAAAACTTTACTAAACATAAAAAACGTAATAAACATTTTAAAATAAGTTAAAAATAAACATACAATGATGAAATAATTAAATAAATAACTAACTTGTATCATGTAATAACATTTTCCCATATTCCTTCATGATGATCATCTCGAATAGCATGTACATCATCTATTTCATTTTCTTCATTGATACTAGATATCCTTGATGATAAGGGAGTTTGAGAAATATCAATATTTGAAAGATCATTGGTGTCATCACTAGCAATTGTTGTCTTTCCTTGAATACAACTGACCACCTTTTGGAGCAAGGATCTTGAACATAAAACACTTGTTTTGCTTGGTGGACCAAGATAAAAGGGTCATCCTTGTAAGCTACTTTTTGAAGGTCAACCAATGTAAATCCCAATTCATTGACTTGCACACCACTGTTACTATCAACCCATCTGCATTTGAAAACAGACACTAAATTTGGTGTAATCAATCTCCCAAATCTCTTCAATCACTCCAAAGTAAGATATGGAAGCCTTTACAGGATTTTTATCTTTAGAACTTGCAAAATGCATCAACTCTGCCACCACCATAACCCCACTATTTTGCATGGTACTTTTATCATCCTGAGACTTTGTGTAAAATGAAAAATGATTAATATCGTATCCAGTCCAACATATGACATCAAAGTTTGGGCCATTTGCTAGCCACTTCAATGTATCAGAGGCACCATCATCCTTCTTAATTGTTTCATCAAACCAGTTTAAGAACGTTTTGTTATGTTCATTCAACAATCATTTCTCATTCATTCGAACATTCTCCTCCCTTATCATAATTTTGTGAGTAGATAAGTAAGGTTGAACCTCATCGGTATTATTCAAAATATACAAATGTGCTTGAAAGACTTCTGCACGACCCATGCTTTTCACAGTTATGCCTCGTGTACCTTTACCTCCATGTCTTCCCTCATGACGAGACTTAGGAACTCCTATGGGTTCCACCTCTGACAAATACTCTGTACAATGTATCTTTCAATCATAGATGCCTCGGGACGGTGTGGATTCTTCACATACCCTTTTAATATTTTCATGTATCGTTCTATTGGATACATCCACCTCAGATAAACTGAACCACTTAATCTTATCTCTCTCACTATATGAACAACCAAGTGAACCATAATGTCAAAAAATGATGCAGGAAAATACATCTCTAGTTGGCATAAGATAGTAAAAGCTTCATTTTCCAACTCATCCAATTTTAGAGGGTCAATGGCTTTGCTACATATTTTATTGAAAAATAAGTATAACCTATTTATTGTATGTCTAACTTTTTTAGGTAAAATGTCACGAATAACCACTGGAAGTAGTTGTTGCATCAACACATGACAATCATGAGACTTTAACCCAACTAACTTTAAATCTTTCATCAAGACAAGTCTTTTAAAATTTGAAGAATACCCTTGTGGCACTTTAACCCCACATAGGCACTCACAAAAAGAAATTTTCTCTTTTTTTTTGACAATGTGTGACATGCCGGGGGCAAATATGTTCGATTTCCTACAGACTGTGGAGCTAACTGATGTTGTATAACCATGTGAACCAAATCTAGTCGAGAATTGACTCCATCTTTAGTCTTGCCCTGTATATTGAGAAGTGTTCCAATGATGCTATCACACACATTTTTTTCCACATGCATCACATCAATACAATGTCTAACATCAAGTTTGCACCAATATGGAAGATCAAAAAATATTGATCTTTTCTTCCATATCCTTGTCTCCGTGACCTTTTTTTGAGTCTTTCCAAAAACAGTTTTGATGTTTTTAACCCGATCGTAGACTTGTTGTCCAGTTAAGGCTTTTGGAGCAACATCATTTTCTGGCAACCCATTAAAAGCTTTCCTTAATCTACGATAAGGGTGATTAGTCCTGAGAAATTTTCGATGACCAAGATACATTTTCTTCCTTCCATGATACAGCTGATGGTAACTTGTTCCTTCTTCACATATGGGACATGCTTTGTGCCCCTTAACGTTGTATCCACATAAATTTCCATATGCTGGAAAGTCATTAATAGTGCAAAAAAGCATTGCCCACATCTTGAAATTTTCATTACCATACGCATCAAACACCTCTACACCTTCTTCCCATAGATTTTGCAAGTCTTCAATTAAAGGAGCAAGATAAACATCTATGTCATTTACAGGTTGTGTGGACCTAAAATCATCATGGACAACATGATGTATTTACGTTTCATGCACAACTCCGGAGAAAGGTTGTAAATTGTCAAAAGTACAGGCCATGAACTATGTTTACTACTTAAATTACCGTACGGATTCATTCCATCTGTTGCAAGTCAAAGCCTTAGGTTTCTTGGGTCATTCCCAAAATCGGGATAAAAGTTGATCAACCATCTTCCATTGCAAACCATCAGCTGGATGACGAAGTTTTCCATCAATTAGTCTTTCATATACATGTCATCTAAGGTTCTTTGCTTCATCTTTATTACAAAACAATCGTTTGAACCTTGGAATTATTGGAAGATACCACAACACTTTGGCTGGAGGCCGCTTTGTGCTGTCATTGCAAATAGAATCACCATCCTTCAGTTTATAACGTGAAACTTGACACACATGGCATTCATGTAATCCTTCAAACTCATCTGTGTAGTATGCAATCATTGGGGCAGGCATGTATTTTCTTATACTGCATACCCATCGGACACAACGCCTTTTTCGCCTCATAATTACGCTTTGGTAATGTGTTACCTTCCGGAAGCATCTCTACCAACAGTTCAAGTAATTCGATGAAACTTTTATCACTCCACCCATTCCTTGCCTTCAGAGTGAATAATCTTAACACTGCTGACAATCGTGTAAAGGTAGTACATCCCGGATACAAAGGTTTCTCTGAATCAGTAGACAAGTTACCATACATATTTGCCCGCTCAAATGACGCATGCCCTACATCACGAATCATATCCTCTACCCAATCTTCCATATTTATATCAACCTCCACTGTTTGTGACACACTTGGCATGCCTAATAACTCACCATGCCATGTCCATTTTGTATAACTTTTGCAAAATCCATAACAAAGAATATGCTCTCCAATTTGACCAATACCCAAGTGTCTCTCATTTAGACAATTAACACATGGACAGTAAAATTGTCCATTACTCTGAGGTAGATTTATCTGCGCAAAATTCAAAAACTCTTCGACCCCATTCTCGTACTCATCGCTCGTTCGTTTAGCATTTATCCAACTACGATCCATACTATACAAGAATCATCAACACATGATTTAGTATTAACCTTGTCACTCATTATTGTTAATTTATTATCCTTACTATTGGTAAGACCCTATCCCATTCGAGAAAAAAGTATTTTATTCATCGATTAACATACTTCTAAAATCTTGAATATCATACTTGGTGAAATTTCGGCAGCATTTCGCATCAGTCTCTAAGTACATAACTTCATTATGGTTTCATTTACCATAATCAAGCATGTACCCCGAGACAATGCAAAATGAACTAAACCAAAATTTCATCAAGTACAATTTACAAGATTTATGAAGAAATTGTTAACCATTGAATAAAAAACTTTAGTCCCAAACTGTCCAACTTGGACAATTCAAGATTTAATATAATGAATGATTTACTTATTTAGTAATATACTCATTATATTCAATCTTGAACGGGAAACTAAGGGTATGCTCATATTTGAACTCAAGAAAACAAACCAACATATTTAAACTCAAAATCAATACTATAACATACATAAACCCTAAGCAAACTTTCACATCTGCAATCATAAAGTAGAGGTGCATAGAACATACCTCACAGTCAACATGAAATGGTTGAGCAGGGGCCAAGTGCTGTCCAAACGGAGGCACAACGGTGGTTGAACGACGACACAGCACGGTAGTCAAATAAAAAGTTTAAAAATTACAGAAGACAACCAAAATAAATGTTAATTTCAACCATAATAATAGAATGAGATGCATAAATAACAACAAAGGCGAGTTTGAACCTTACGGTGCGCGACGACGACTTTGAACGAACGAAATCGTTCCAACGGCGACGATGACCACAAACGTAAGCACGGAGTGAAATGACGAACAACAAGGATGTCGACAATGGTTAAGACTTAAACGAAAATAAAGAGAATAAGCTGAAACGATAAGCAGGGGTTTTGGAAAATGAGGTTAAACACGAACAGCATCGAAAAATAAGTGACAGGGGAAGACATTCTACATCTGTTGTTTCTCAGAACTGATGTAAAAAGTACTTTCTACATCGATTATTTTCTCAACCGATGTAGAAAGTTTTTAAAAAAATCCACTTTCTACATCGGTTCCAGAACAACCGATGTAGAAAGTACTTTCTACATCGCTTGTCTCGTAACCGATGTAGAAATTTTGAAAAAAAACTCACTTTCTACATCGGTTGGAAAAAGAACCGATGTAGAAAGTACTTTCTACATCGGTTACAGAACAACCGATGTAAAAAAGTACTTTCTACATCGGTTCTTTTCCCAACCGATGTAGAAAATTTACATTTATTTACAAAAATGCCATCGCATTTTTATTTACATCGGTTTTTGAAGAACCAATGTAAAATCCTGTTATAATATCGTATTTTTGCACTAGTGCAGACAACCAAGGCGGTACAGGGATCCATATAAGTTTCTAAACACCGAACAGTAGAAAGAGCTACCAGTTGGTATTTAGGACTCATCGCGTGAAGCCAAAGATTTTGTAGAAAGAAATTTTATTATTTTAAAAACTTTTTAAGATCCACGTATGCACAGGATCCCAGACAACTAAGGTTGTATAGGGACCCATACAAGTTTCTAAACACCAAATAGTAGAAAGAGCTACCAGTTGGTATTTAGAACCCGTCGCGTGAAGCCAAGGATTTTGTAGAAAGAAATTTTATTATTTTAAAAAACTTTTTATGGTCCATGTATGCACAGGTTCCCATACAACTAAGGCTGTATAAGGATCCATACAAGCTTCTAAACACCAAACAGTAGAAAGAGCTACCAGTTGGTATTTAGGACTCGTTGCGTGAAACCAAGGATTTTGTAGAAAGAAATTTTATTATTTTAAAAAACTTTTTAAGGTCCACGTATGCACAGGGTACCAGACAACTAAGGCTGTACAGGGACCCATACAAGTTTCTAAATACTGAATAATAGAAAGAGCTACTAGTTGGTATTTAGGACTCGTCGCGTGAAACCCAGGATTTTGTAGAAAGAAATTTTACTATTTTAAAAAACTTTTTAAGGTCCACGTATGCACAGGGTCCCAAACAACTAAGGCTGTACAGGGATCCATACAAGTTTCTAAACACCGAACAGTAGAAAGAGCTACCAGTTGGGATTTAGGACTCGTCGCGTGAGATTGGAAATTATTAAAATGGTTTACTTGGCAAGATAATAAAACAAACAGGGACTGGGCTTGAGCTAAAATTAAAGAAATTTGATTTCGGAAAAGTTGGGTTTGACCCAATGCAAAAGTAGATTTGATTAAAAATTTAACAAAACTAATTATGCCCAACCCAAAATAAAAGACTTGACTTCAAATGATAATAATAAAAAAGGGAAATTAGGCTTAAAAGAGGATTGGGTTTGGTCATATTAGAAGTTGGTTCTTAAATAAAAATAAAAATAAAAACATAGGCAATGGCATTGGATTTATCTCAAAAGAAAAAAAAAATGAACGGGGTTTGAATCACTAATACCCTTATTTGGGAAATTGGGTAGGGCTTTAAAATAACCCCTTTGAGTATTTCGCAAACCTAGATAAGAGAGGACAACCCATGGGTGGAATTCATGACAGACTTAGGTTCAGGCAGCTCTTTGTCCTATTATGAAGTCGTGGGGTCGTTGGTCTTATTATCATGTGCCAGCATGGCTTTGTGCTTTGGGGAGCCTACATGTACACATGCTTGAACGCTAATCCGTAATCAGGAAGGCACGACTTCGTTTACTTTTCCTTGAAGACCAAGTCGATGAGAAGGTGGACCTACTCTTAAATTGGTAGTACTAGGGAACCCAGTGTGGTACCGTTGGCCTTTCATGCACACCCTCTCACCTCTATCACATCTTTGCTTGCCAAAAATCCTTTTTCTCCCTTCACTTTGATGAATGCTTTTGCAACTTCGATTGTGCGCTCTTTTATGTGTTCAGGCTAGCGGCTTGAGTTCACACTTGGTGCGCCATCTATTTAGATGAGAATTTGAGAGCGTGATGGCCGAAGCTCTTGTTCTAAGGAAACAATTAGGAAACAACACGTCAATTTCGTTGTTGCCCTACCCCGAATGGTTCACAGCTCCTGTGCTAACTACCAGCCAAGTGCATAGGCGTCTAGAAGGCCCTTAGCGAGATCAATGACTATGATTCCAGCAGTAACACCCATCCCACCAAGGTTAAGGCTATGAATATTGTGCTTGGACTTAATATGGTTTACTACCATCGATGAAGGTGGCGGAGTAGTGTTTAGTGTTCCACAACTTGTTACCGAGATTCTTATATCCTTGGATTTTACTCTTGTGACCACAAAGAAACCCTTAATTGCTCCCAACGTCCTCATAAATGCTTCTTGTCGACCCCATTTCAGTGAGCCTCTATAGCCAGGGTGAAAGACTCCTCTTAGCGAGTGGGCATCGTCATCTATACCAGATTTCATGGGCGCCCATTCTTGAAATCCAGTGGCAATATCCTTGGAATTTCCAGGCTTTTTAACCAACTTAATGAACTCAACTTTAGAGGTCTAATCGTTTTCCGGGCAGCTCCTTATTATCACGTATTGGCGTGGCTTCAGAAGATGTCACGGCCCATGATTTGAAGGCGCGACCCCACTTGGCTCCAATGGTTCCCACGAACCAGAACCTACTTGGTCTTTTGCCCTCTTTTGCTTGGCCCCGCGCTGTCTTGTCATGGAGCTATACGGAAATCCTACCTGCATGATTCTATTATCTAATACGTGTAGCAATATTGGAGGCCACTTTCACAAGCCAGAGTCTGCATGGCTTCATACATTTCATTTACGAGGGCCAAGGTAGAGGTCTCACACATAGTGGGAGGAATTGGGGTCTCTTCCTCTGGATTATGATTCGGGAGTGCAAAAAGGTAAACCACCAGCATGAGCCTTCATGAGCCTTAACCATCTTCTTCAACAAATGGCTTGGTTATGAGCATGCGTCAATTTCACCTCGAGCCTTAAACCTGTGGCCATCACTTCTCGCACCACCTCATTCCATGGGTTCTCTATCAAGGAACTCACCTTCTAAGTGCAGCGCAAGGAAGAACCCGACCCTGTCATGGTGGCCTCCACACAATCCCACCTATGATAGTTGATGTTAAAGCAGGTAAAGACATCAGTAGGGAAAGGATGTGTCAGTATATGGCTTCGGTGACTTGTGAACTTAGGATGTTGATAACTTGAGGGACTATCTCACATTGGGTATGAGTCGGTGGACGAGAGTTGAGAGTAGTATAAACGTTATTCTCATGTGATCCTCTGGAGCTTCAAGAGGGGAAGAAACAAGTGCTTTAAACCTGACATGTTGCTCGCAGAACTTCAGCAGTGGCACATCCCACTAGCTCTAGATCTCTTCCTCCTTCTTGTGTTTGTTGTCGGGCGCTAACCAAATGGCCACCATGAACATGCTAACACGAACGGTGGCTTATTCGCATATGCAGCCAAGCGGGGTGGGTAAAAGCCGCACCACGTCCCCTGTTCCTTATATCTTTCGGCTTCTCTTTTTCCTGTTCGCCAACGGAGGTGTCCCGACCCACTGGTACAGTGTCACTTAGCACAACTGGAATCTACTTTATGGGAGCCTTGTTTCGCCCTCAGAATGTTGATCGGTCTCTCTCGAGAAAGCTAATTCTACCACCTCCAACACTCAATATGCGCGGGTGGTAGCAGGGGTGTGCACAGAGAGCTGGCACAGCGACTTGAAGAATACAGGGGAGGTGTGCCTCGCTGACCATAGAGCACCATCTTTGTTGGAGGGCTACCGACCAAAGGTCTTTCTCTTGTGACGTACATCAACCGACATGACCCGACTAGTGGTCCAATTTCAGAGGTGTTCAAAATGCCAACAATGGATCTAAGCAAATAGAAAAATTTCTAGAACTACCATTCTACATTCAAATCGTGAGTAATAATTTATGTATTATGAATTGAAGCGAGATTGGTAACCAAAACACCTACTGGATTTACTCATGTTTTAGGATGGACCTCTCCACAAACGTACATTAACATCTCCTTACGGAAATCAACATGGATTACACTCAAGCGTTCGACACAATCTACTTTATCAGCTATGGGTTGTACTAATGACTATATTATGCGGCTTCACTAGCGTGCGTACAACTTGAGACACATTTTTAGTCTAGATTTAATAGGAACCCATCATTGCAGCATTTCTGAATCAAAGATGGTAATAGATGATGTAACTAACCTGAGTGAAGTTGAAGTGAAGCTCAAACTTGATTCAATGGGCTGAATGGCTTCTTCCAGCTTATAGGTGAACTCTTCACGAATGGAGTTTTCCAATCTTCCCAGGACCACGAGCATCGAGAGAGGCTAGTTAACGCCTCCTTTTTTTTAAAAGAAAATTCCCTTCCAGAAACCGTAGGAGCCTTGCGTCGCGATTCTTTCTTTTTTCGAAAAACCTCCCCCAAGGACCCTTCCTTTCTTTATTTATATCTCCTTTTTCGTACCCTTTTAGTATTGATTAGATGTACCCCTTTCTATTATGCTTTTTCACGTTCCCCCTTCTTTTCTTTCTTGTTTTTTCTATTTTCCTTTTGTCCCTCTCGCCCTTTCTCTTTCATCTTTTTTCTATTTTGTCTTTTTGCTTTTAATTTTTGTCTTTTTTCTTTTTCTCTTTCTCTTTCTCTTTCTGCTACGTCCACCACTCCCATCCAATTTTCATTTTGTTTTTTTTTTGTTTTTCCATTGTACCCTTTATAGCATGTTTCTATATTATATTTATTTAACTTTCACTTTGAAATTTTTCTCTTTTGTGGTTTTCTCCTTTCCCCTTCCTTTTTATATTATTATTTCTTTTATTTACTTTCCTCCTCCCTTCATTTCTATTTCTCTTTTCTTTATTGTTTGTTTTTATTATTTATTTATTTATTCACTATTTGCTGCTTTTTACTTAATAATTTTTATTATTTTATTATTTTATTTTATTTATTTTCTTTTTTCTTCTTTCTTTTTTTTTCTTTTCTTTTCCTTTTGATTTCTATTTTGGATTTTTTTAATTTACTACATAACTTATTACTTATTCATCGATTAATTCAAATGAGGTCTTGGGCATAATTAGACGTTCACACTTATGTATTAAAATTATTTGATACGAATTAAAAAGAGATAATAATAAAGAATAAAAGATGAGAATCTTCAACAAGGTTTAAAGGTTCTATGACGAGATTAAAAGTAAAGAAAGTCAAATAAATCTTAAATTATATAGTTATAACTATGTTTAAGACAAACATAGATATAGAAGAAAAGAGTACAAGGTTAGTCCATTGTATTCTTAATGAAAATTTAGAAGAGTGGAACCAAATTTAACATATTTTAACCTAATCTTTGTTTCATTTGTATTTTAGGTTTGAACTTTATGTTTACTCTAATAATTAACAACATGCCTAAGTTTAGTTTATTTTGTTAATGAGCTTGACCTTAATGGTTATTAATATTTTTTTAGAATTTATTTACTTATATTTCACTATGTTAGAGGGTCAGATTTTAGTGGCTAGTAAACATTTAGGGTTTTAGTTTTATTATAAATACTTATGTAACTCTCTTTAGGAGATAATTTTGATAATAGTAAGAATTGATGTTTTCTTCTCGAGAGAGCTCATATGCCTCTCAGGATTATTGGAAAGAATCATGTTTCTCATACTCTTATGACAATTCTACACCTAACTTCCCACTCTCCTTTTTTCATAGAATTGACGACGTGACATTTTCTCTTGTTCCTTCTCTTTTCCATATTTTATTCTTACAATTATCAAAATTCTAATTTTGATTTGTTTATGTTATAATCCTTTTTTTTTATGAAATGAACCAACTTAAGAAAAGATTCGTTTAATTCAAATCACCACTTTAGACATATATAATGTACATTACGTAGGGTAGTGGAATATAAAAGAAAAATTTAATAAATTTAAACTTTAGTTCATACAAATACTAAATAAAAGAAAATAATCATCAAACTTTTAATAATAGAATCAAAGAAAAAAAATTAAAAAATTATACTTCAACCCCATACGTGATCATGGAATACACACCAAAACAAAAGTGAAGACCAACAGTGCTCAAACAAACACATTTATGAACAAGAAGGATAGATAAAAAAATTAAAAAAAATTTGTTGGAAAAGTTGGATATGATCTTTGTTGAGGTGTGTGATAGTATTGTCTTCAAAGATTTGGATGCTTATTGCACGATCCTTAGGATTCAACAATCCATCTCCATTCAAATAGAAAATAAAACTAGCAAGGATGATAATTTGGGAAATCTAACCATACTAGTGATTTTCGAGTATATCAAGTTTATAGAAATAGAAAGGGTAGTCTTCTTTATATAGAAGTGAAACTTTTCAAGATTTAATTTGTTGATAAATATAATTAAATATTATTTAAAAATTTTAATCAAATTGATTTAAATTTTGAACTTAAAATTTGAAATTCAAACAAAAATTAAATAAATATTTAAAATTTATAATTAATTAGATTCAATGTATGTAGTTAAATTTAAAAGGAATAAGAATTAAAATTGGTAGGAAAAGAGTGGTTATAAAATCTATGATTAAAAGTTTAATTGTCACAATTTAAACAAGTAATTAGTAACTCATAATTACATTTTAAATAGTAATTTATTTTAAATTTTAAAATCTTTTGAAATAATCATTTTTTACAACAATCTTCCACATATTTTAAAAAGCTTTAAGAAAAGTTTTAATAAAAGAGAATATATGAAATAAGTTTTGTTGGATTCACATCAAGAATGTAATGCATCAAATCTTATGTTTTCTGGACTCTGAACTAGACTCTAGACAAATAAACTTAACTTACAATATTTTGGTGAAGCTTTAGAGGCCCACATATCACATTACACCCACACAATTCTTGCTGTTTTCGCTGATTTTGCACAAATTAGATCATGCGTGTACCTCTTAATTCATGAGTGCTCAAGAGATTGGGCCTCAATCTCATACAAGTGGCCCCACTTGACAATCATATAATTGACTTCATCAAGTGTATCCTGCATTTCATACACCACTCATAAAGGATATGATAGTCATTCAAAACATCAAGTTTAACGTCTCATTCAATGCATCCTAGCATTTCTCACATCATAGTAATGAAAAATGAACAGTGCTACAAAGACCAACAATAATTTTTTATTACCTATATGAATTTTCTTCATAAAATCTCCAATCACAAAGGTCAAATTCCTATTATTGTTGATTTTATTTTGATTAAAATTTTATTTCCTTCTATGTCATTCAGTAAGCTTTTGCTTTATTAAAAATAAGGTCAAATTAATTTTTGACTTTGCATTAATTAGGATCCATAATTATTTAATGATCATTGACAAAACTTTAACGTATATGATCAAATCTTAATTTATATTTTTCAATTATTTTTAATATTGCTTCTTGGCAATCATGAATATGCTTAAAAGAAACATATTTTTTTGTTATTGTATAAAGTATTTACTAAGAAATTTTCTTAGTACACATTTTTAAATTCTTCCAAATCAAAAAAATGATGATTTGATATCTGTAATATGTTTTACTATCTATTTAAATAATTGAAATCATGAATCCCTTTTGAGATTAAAATAAATCCACTTATTATTTATTCTCATATAAATTAATCACTATATTATTTTAATATAATGAAAAACTTATTAATACCATAATTTATGGTGTCTCTTGAACATTTAATCAATGTCACAAGCATAACAAAGTTTTTTTTTCCATAAACTTGTAATATTACTATCAATAATCTTCTCAAACATTTTGATATGCTTATATTATACAATAAGATCATTTATATATTTTTCTTCTATTACATGTCAACATCATAAGAAAATTTTAATAATATAATTTTAAAATATTTAAACTTCTCAAAAAAATCACAATATTATAATTTTGTATAGTATTATTATATCATTTTTCTTATGATTTTAAGATGAAATTTCCTTGTTCTATCTCTTTATTTGTTGTAATATAAGAACACATCTAATTAGTGTATATAATAGAGTAATTTTTAATTCAATAGTTGTCATAATTAGTTAAAAGATATAATAAGCATATTGTGTGTCAATTTCTCATATCATGTGTTTCCTACAGGGAATGTTATAGTTTATGCTTTGAAACATAACAAAAGTGAAAAAATACCAAATTTCAAAGATCTTACAAAGTTGTGTTACATGCTTGGAGAATGATAAAGATACTAATATATCAAAAGGATTACACATTAGTTAGTATTAGTCAACTTAAAATATGGTAATGGAAAAGACATATATGAATGTTTTATCCAACTTCTTTCACAAATATCATAGACATGTATAACAATTGGTTAGGTGAGAATTTAGATGATATAAAATATATAATATTTTTTTCATATCTTGACTAAAGTATGCAAAATTATATATTCAAACTTCTCATCATACATGGAAAAATATTTTCTTTTTCTCATATAATCTAATAAGATCCTTTTTTATTTTATTTTATTTTTCTGCATAATCTAATATTTAATTTCAACATTCTCAATATTATGTTTTCACAGAAAAAAAACATGAAAATTACTATACTTGCATATATACATATTAAGAAGATTTTTCAACATTTTTTATATTATAATTAAATATATTTTCTTCTTAATTTTTAATTATTATTATTAAACGAAATACAATATGCATGATTATAGAAAATTTAGATTCACATATATGGAGGTAATTAATAAATTTATTTTTTTTAAAATAATAACCTTTTGTTTAATAGAATTGACATTAAATTTATATAAATTTAATAGTAACTTTATTTTTTTTACAAGAAAAATACCAATGATATAACGATTCAATTCCCAACACATGTATGAAACATGAAATATATAATACAAAATCATACATATAGATATAATTAAATTTACATCATTCAAAAGCATCATAGATTTATTAATATATATATATATATATTAAAATATGATATTAGTCAAAAATAATGAATAAATAGTATTTTGAGAAAAAAAAAAAAAATCATGTGCACCATTGTTAAGATGATATACATAAATCCTTGAGATTGTTGGAAAAGTTGGATATCATCTCTTAAGACAAGGCATGTGACAACATTCTCTTCAAGGACTTGTACATTTATTACATGATAATTTAGAAAATTCAATAATATTAGTGATTTTCAAGTATGTGTCTATAAAATGGAAAAAGTCTCCTTTATATAGAAGTGAGACTTTCCAAAATTTAATTTATTGATAAATATAATTAAATATTATTTAAAACTTTTAATTAAATTAATTTAAATATAAATTAAATAAATATTTAAATTGATAATTAATCAAATTTAATGTATGTAGTTAGATTTAAAAAAATAAGAATTAAAACTAATAAAAGAAAGTGATTATAAAACTTATATTAAAAATTTAATTGTCACAATTTAAATAGATAATAAATATTTTATAATTACAATTTAAATAATTATTTATTTTAAATTTTAAAATTTTTTAAAACAATCATTTTTTACAATATTGTTTAAGTCCAAAAAATAAAATATAAAAATTTAAATTTTTTTTTACTTTAATCCATGCTTGAGAACTTGCAAATAACGAATTGGAATGCAGAAAGGATAATTGTGGAGGACAACATAAAGTATTTCTAATATTTAAGTGACTCTATATAATAGAAGAGTGATAAAATATGTTTTATAAATTTAAACTTTAGTACATAAAATTATTACATAAAAAATAATTATAAAAATTTTATTATAAAATTAAAAAATATAAAAAATTAAAAAATACTAATATTTCAACCCATATTTATTAATACTTATTAATAAAACATGGGTTAAAAATTAAAATAAAAAAGCTTGTACGAACAAGTGATCTTCAACAAATATATTTTTATTTTTGAGAAAAAAAGGATAAATACAAAAATTAAATTTTTTTTATCAATTTAAATAGAAAAATTTTAAAAATTTATATTAACTTTATATTTAATTTTAAAATGTACAAATAAAAAACAGAAATACCTTTAAAAGGAACCAATGTGTAGTCTAACCCAAATTCTTTTGAAATTGTGTAATATAAATTACTCTCTAAATTAAAATCACTAATACTTTGTTTAGTAAAAAAAGTTAGAGAAAAAAAATTATTTTTAAAATTTAGATGAATTTTATTTTTGTATCTTTGTTTACTTGTATTTATCTTATATGAAAATAAAAAATTAAATTTTATGGAGTCTGTAAAATATTTTCACCTCTAAAAATGAAGAAACTAAATTTATTTTATTTTAAATTATTAAATATTTTTAAAAAAAATAAAAAATAAATACTATATTAATAAAAAATTAATTTTTTTAATTTATTTTTAAAAAATTACACTACTAATTTTTTTATTCTCTTTTTTATTTTATCTAAATAATTTATTTTTTATTTTATTTTTACTTCAATTTTTATTATAATATTTTTTTCCCTCTTAATTCTTTTCTTTCTATGTATGTTTCATATCATTCAAAGACAGCATAAGTGATTGCGGACAAGAGAGAGTACTTGAGATAAAAGGGCAAAAATAAAAGAAATAAAAGCACACTCTCCTTGATTCAACTACTTTGAACTTGAAGTTGATCTTTAAGATCATAAATGTCATTTTCCATGCAATAACAATTGAGACTGTGGTGCTTTGATTCCCGACCCCGAAACTAGAAAATGCATGAGTTGCCACTGACGAACCACCACACAGCAGAGTCTCTCCTCTCACTTCTGAAACAATGTGCATCGACGAACACCCTTCAACAGATTCACACCCAAATGGTAGTGAACTCCATCCACAAGCCCAACCACCTTCTCTCCCAAACCATAAACCTCAAAAACTTCCCCTACGCTTCTCTTCTCTTCTCCCACATCACTCCCCACCCCAACGACTATGCCTTCAACATCATGATCCGTGCCCTCACCACCACGTGGCATTGCTATCCTCTCGCCCTTACTCTCTACTACAAAATGAAGTCATTGGGCCTCAGGCCCAACAACTTCACCTTCCCCTTCTTCTTCCTCGCCTGCGCTAACCTCGCCGAAGTCCAACACGGCCGTTTGGGCCATTCTTCGGTCTTTAAACTTGGTCTCCACTCTGATTCTCACACTAGCCACTCCTTGATTACTATGTACGCACGGTGTGGCCAATTGAGGTGTGCGCGCAAGGTGTTTGATGAAATTCCTCAAAGAGACTTGGTGTCGTGGAACTCGATGATCTCGGGGTATGCGAAGATGGGATACGCGAGGGAGGCGGTGGAGGTGTTTGGGGATTTGAGAAGGGATGGATTTGAGCCTGATGAGATGAGTTTGGTGAGTGTGCTTGGTGCTTGTGGGGAATTGGGGGATATGGAGTTGGGGAAGTGGGTGGAGAGGTTTGTTTTGGAGCATGACATAACGCTTAATTCCTATATTGGTTCTGCTTTGATTAGTATGTATGCTAAGTGTGGGGATTTGGCGTCGGCTAGAAGGATCTTCGATGACATGGCTAAGAGAGATGTTATCACATGGAATGCTGTTATATCCGGGTGAGTATGTTGTTGAAATTCTTTCTATAGGTAAAGTTAGTTCGATAATTCTGTCTTATGCCTTGTATGGGTATCATCATATATGGTATTTTGTACATTGATGCGCATGTTGGTTGGGCTAGGAAGCATGAATACAACACATTTGTGGGGATGCGGCAATTTTTTAATATCATAGGACCTGATATGGTTATACTCTTAATACGTGTAAAATTAATTAAAAAATTAAGATAAGATAAAATTTTTGAGAGAGTATTTGTGTTTACAAAATGAGTGAGTCATTATAGACATTAAAAAAATGCAAACATTTACCTAATTGTTATGGTATTTCAACTGGTATTAGTATAAAATTTTTAAAAATCAAAGTAAAAAACTATAAAATTATATTTAAAATGCCATGCAGTGTTGTCACATAACAGTTACGACATGTCACATCTACCTTTTCCAAGAGTCTGTGCTTCTTGATGTTGAGTTAGATGGTAGGTTTGAGTATGTTTTGTCCACGTCAAAGAAGCACAAACACTCCAAAATAGTAGCCGTGTTGTGTTTGTACACTTTGTGGACACTTTGAATACTCCTTGCTGCATTTTACATGTCCGTGTCATAATATCCATTGTTTCTAGGTTTATGTTCAATCACATTTCCAGTTGTGATTCTATCTTGAATTAGTTTTCCCAATATTTTTTAATTTATTCTGTGATTTATACTTACATGACAGATATGCTCAAAATGGAATGGCGGATGAAGCAATCTCTTTATTCCATGGCATGAAGGAGGATTGTGTTAATCCAAATAAAATTACCTTGACTGCAGTGCTGTCTGCATGTGCCTCCATTGGGGCTCTGGATTTGGGGAAACAGATTGATGAATATGCATCACAAAGAGGATTTCAACATGATGTTTTTATAGCTACAGCATTGATTGATATGTATGCTAAATGTGGGAGTTTGGACAGTGCAGAGAGAGTTTTCGAAGAAATGCCTAAAAAAAATGAAGCTTCTTGGAATGCAATGATCTCTGCACTTGCTTCTCATGGTAAAGCCAAGGAAGCCCTATCACTATTTTGGCGCATGTCAGATGAGGGTGGTGGTGCCCGCCCTAATGATATAACATTTGTAGTGTTGCTTTCTGCTTGTGTGCATGTAGGCCTGGTTGCGGAGGGCTATAGATTGTTTGATATGATGAGGACATTATTTGGATTGATACCTAAAATTGAGCACTAC
Source organism: Canavalia gladiata (assembly GCA_037954105.1). NCBI lineage: Eukaryota > Viridiplantae > Streptophyta > Magnoliopsida > Fabales > Fabaceae > Canavalia > Canavalia gladiata. Next base: position 29,663,265 of record CM075662.1, read on the forward strand.
TCTTGTATGGTTGATCTATTGGCACGTGCTGGTCATTTATATGAAGCTTGGGATCTCATTGAGAAAATGCCTGAAAAACCAGATAAGGTTACGTTAGGTGCTTTGCTTGGTGCCTGTAGAAGGAAAAAGAATGTAGATATAGGCGAACGAGTTATGCAACTAATTTTGGAAGTGGATCCTTCAAATTCTGGGAACTATATCATCGCATCAAAAATATATTCAAATTTGAATATGTGGGATGATTCAGCAAGGATAAGATTGTTGATGAGACAGAAGGGTATCACAAAAACTCCTGGTTGTAGCTGGATTGAAATTGAGAATCGCTTGCATGAATTTCGTGCTGGTGATGGCTTATGCCTTGACTCTTTAGATGTAAGTAAAACAATTGATTTGCTCTATGAGGAGCTCAAAAGGGAAGGGTATGTCCCAAAAATTGTTGAATAGTTTCGTGAGTTGTGTCGAGCTAAATTTTGTTTTATTGGAAGTTAACAAAATGAGGGATACTGGGTCCAGTGGCGATCAGCTGTCGCAGCTCAACTATTCACGTTTGTTGGATTGGTTTCATCAAGTTAGTGTGATCTGATAGCTTATTTGTTTTTCTGCTGATATTGAGTATTCTTTTGTACATGAAGCTTGGATATAGATCATTTAAAGAGGAGGAACCTATGGCGTTTACATCAGTTTAAATGCCTTATAGAAATGAAAAGGAAATTATTATGAAACTTGTAAAGCTGTCTTTTGGAGTATCCATAGGCATCTTGAACCTTTGGCGAATCCATCTGACTGAGTTTTCTCACTTTGTTGATCTGAGTGATCTGAGGGAAAAATAATGATGAGAAATTAATTTAAATATCAACTACTAAAAAATAAAATAATAAAATATAACTAATTAATAAAAATTAATTTACTTATGATATTTTTTTATATTTATATTTAATTTTTAAAATATTATTTTTATGGATGACAAATTTTTGAGTGGACTAGATTAACATATAAAATTATAAAAATTATTCAATAACATCGTTATAGCTTAACTTTTTAAATAATTAAAATTGAAGAGAAAAATATAAATTACATTTATTAAAAGATAATTTTTTCACCTCAAATTTAATTGGTTAAAATGTTACGTTATCTTAGTCTGATTATATATGAAAAATTCTTGAATGAAGCACATTTATCATGTAGAATCTTGAATCATTATTGAGAATTTAACCTTTTAATTCTCGTGAAACACGTGTTTAGAAATTGACAATTAAAAAAATTATTATTTATAATAATTTAAAATATAACTTTCGTAAAACATAATTTAGTTTATTAAATTTTTTTATATAATATATATATATATATATGATCTCAAATTTAAATTTATATTAACTTAATAATTTTATATAAAATACAAAATTTACTAATTTAATCGTTAAATTATATTATAATATTTAATAAATTATATATATAAAATTTTATATAAAACAAAAATTAATAAATTTTTTATTTCAAAATTTTATTTTAATAGCTTATATATTATTTAAATATATATAAAATATTAATAATTGAATAACATAGGTATATATTTTTAAATTTTTTAAAATTCAATATACATAATCTATTATATATTATAATATAATTTAATAATTAAATTAATAAATTTTGTATTATATATAAAATTATTAAATAAATATAAATATTAAAAATTAATATCTAATATTATATATATATATATATATATATATATAATATTTGTACGTACCTATACAACACTGGCGAACAATATTGAATGTGATCTCCCCCGGCCACTGCTTCAACTCCACCAAGACAAAGCCATAAGAGTGCTCCTTCTTTGCACTGGACCAAACATTGAATAGTTCTTTGATGGAATCTTGAACTATGGACACAAGAACGTGGCTTAGTAGATCAATTCGGTGAGAGGAGAGGAACGCTGAAGTTGTAATCTTGCGCATTTCCCTCCAATATGAGCCAAAGGGAGCAAAACCAATCAAGGCTTTATTGTAACTCAAATGATCAATGGCAACAAGTCGAGGGCGAGAGGAAACTACTATGTCATTTGTGGTGAAGCATTCCTTAGCCATTTCCCAATTGTTAATTACTAAGGCCTTTTTGGTACCAAGCTTGATGGTGAAAATAGGTCCATATGTGTCAGCCATTGCACCCAAAGTTACGTGGGGTTTTTGGGAATTTTTCAATACCGGAAGGTGACCAAGTATAGGCCATGCACCTGCGGTTACTGGAACTTCTTTACACTTAGAACCTTTGAAGGGACGAATAAAAAGATACACATAGAGGATTGTTAGAGAAAAGAGTGCAATTCTTGTGGCACTTGAGAAATAGAGTTGGATCTATTTGGGGTATTGTTGGTTCTGTATCGCAGGTCCAACTTAGAAAATATATAAAGAAAAGCAAAGAGTTACTATGAGATAACCAAATGTCAAAACAAGACTATGTTATTGAATAGGTATGGCCGACCAAGAAGCCATGTAACTTTAACGCAGTTGGAGACTTGGGGTTGCTAATCTGAGTTATATATTCTGTTGCAATACCTTTTTTATGAGTTTAATTTTATTACACCACAATCAATTTAATTATTATTATTTTTTATATTCAAAATTCACTAATTATTCATTTTTGTTTTAAATATATATTATTTACTAAATAGAGGCGTATTTATAATAATTAAGACTATTATTTATTAATAATTGAATATTAATTTCTTTTATAATACAAAATTAATAAAAAAATTATTTTCTTAAAAAATCATTTTATTTATAAAATTAAAAAATTGATGTGAATACAAAATTAAAAATTAAATCCATAAAAAAAATTGGTTTGTAATTAAAAACACAAAAATACTTTAAATATTTTTGACTTTCATTTTGAAACATTTAGTAGTATAAGATATTTTCGGATTAGTTAATAATAAGAAACAGATGGTGTAGATATTTTGGCTTTGACTTTGAAACATTAATACTATGAGATATTTTCAAGCAACCATTTATTGATTGTTGTTACTACCGAACTCTTTGATTGGAGAAATGAAATGATTGTTGTTGTTATTTGGTTATTTGATTGGAGAAATGAAATGATTGTTGTTATTATTTGGTTGGAGAGGAGGGATTCTCTTTGATGGGAGAAATGAAATGATTGTTGTTATTATCGAAGTGTTTGGTTGGAGGGACGAAAGAGGTTTGTTGAAAAGATGAAAAGATCTTTCTCATTTGATTGAATGGTAAAAATAGAAATAAATAAATAAATAAATAAAATGAAAGAAGGGAGTATTTTTTATTTTTTATTTTTTATTTTAAATTTTTAAAATTATTATATATTTTTAAAATTTTAAAAAATAAAATTTATTTATAAAGATATAATAAAAATTAATATTTTTAAAAATTTATATAAAATAAAATTTATATTAATAAACTTTTTAATTTATTCAAATAAAAAAATTCTTATTTTTATCCATTAAAATAATTTATTTTTTATTTTTTTATTTTTTTTCTGTTATTCAAATAAACCATAAATGTTAAGTTGAATGAGATGAAGAGAAGAAAATAATTTCTATTTTTTGGATGAAAATTTAATAAATATGATAAAAGTATTCATCAAAATATAAAAAGTTTAAAATATTATTAATATATTTTTATTATAATTTTTAATATATTTTAAACTACGTTTAATAAAAAATTTGTTTTGATTTTTTTAAAAGTATTGGTTAAGAATACTTTTTTTAAGAAACAATAGCAATGGTTTTTTTAAAAAAAAATTACCATTTTTAATAGAATTTTATTATTTATTGTTTTTATATATTATATATACTTTAATAAATATTAAGTAAAACAAAAAAAAAACTCGTTGAACATATTTGTTGAAATGTTCAACTATCATAAATGAATTAACACAAATAAATAGTCTAAATATGTAAATTATAACAAATAAATGGTCTAAATTTACATATTTAAGTAGTCTTAATTTTTAGAATTTAGTTTTAAATTAATTTTAAAAAAAAATTATAAAAATGATGTTAAATTTATTTTTAACATGTTTTCAAAATAATTTTAATTTAAATTTTAAAAAAGTTATTAATTTTTATTTTTGTTTTAAAATATTTTTATTTTTAAATTTACCAAATTTTACAATTACTAAGATTATTATCATATTATTATCCGACCATCATTCTTATCATATTACAACCATTAGTATCATCATTATCATAATTATCATGTCATCTTCACTCTTATCATTATAATAATAATAATAATATATTTTTAATTTTTTATTATTTTAAAAAAAATTAATTTTTATTTACTTAATTTTTAAATATTAATAATAAAATAAATAATATTACTTAATATATAAATTATATTAAATTTATAATATTATAAAATATTATAATTATATTATTCTTATATAAAATAAATACTGAATAACATAATAATATATAATATTATTATCTTGAATATAAATAATTAAATAATATATAAAAAAAAATTATATAATTATATAATATTTTTATATTTTAATAATTATACTACTACTATTATCTTATTAATACATTCTTATTTTACAATCATCATTATTATTATTATTGTTACCATAATAATAATAATAATAATAATAATAATAATTTTATATTTTTAAAATTTATGTTTTTTATTATTTTAAAAAAATTAATTATTTATCTATTATTTATTAATTAATAAATAAATAATATTTTTTATTTATAAAAATTATATTTAATTTATAGTATATGTTATATAATTTTTTATAATATAATACATATTCTTTTATATAAAATAAATATTAAATAATATAAAAAATATAATAATAATATATAAAATTATGTATCTTATATATTTATTATTAAATAATATATAAATATAAAATTATATAATATTTTTATATTATAATCATCATTATTATCACAATCAGCACTATTATCATAATTATCATCATAATAATAATTTTTATTTTTTATTAATATAAAAAAATTTAATTTTTTATTAATTTTTATTTATATAAATTTTATATGTTAAAAAATAGATAATATTATTTATATATAAATTAAATTAAATTTATAATATAATATTATAATATATATTATTTTTATATAAAATAAAACAAATACTAAATAATATAATAATAAAAATATATAAAATTATTTATCTTAAATATTAATAATTAAATAATATATAAAATATAAATTTATATAATTATATAATATTTTTTATATTATAATCATCATACAACTATCATTATCTTTTATAAATATTATTCTTATTCTTTTATCATCATAACAATCATTATTATTATTATAATTATAATTATTTTAATAATAATATTTAATTTTATTATATTTTAAAATTTTAAATTTATATTATTTTAATATAATTTAATTTTTTTAATATTTTAAATTAATATTTTTATTTGTTTATTAATAATTTATAATAAAATATAAAATAAAATATTTTATTTTATTTTTTTAATAATTAATTTTAATTTTAAAAATTTTTAAAACTAAAAACTAAAAATCAGCTTCATTAAATTCTTATCTGAAAATGTGCACTTGAGCTGTTGCCCAAAAGAATTGCAATTTTTTAACAATTTTCCACATCCTACATGTTTAACGTGTGCATTGTTTCCTCCAAAAGTAGTGTAAAAAAATATCTAGCTAAGCTTTGCTAAATTAATTCAATGTAAACAAAGAAAGGACCATTCAGCACTTGTATTTAATGTACAGCTGTATAAATAAATTATAAAAACATATAAATCGTGTGAAATTACATACAGGAATAATAATGAATTATATTTATTTAATAAATAAATAGATCTAATTTTATTAAAAATTTAATAAATAAATTAAAAATAAATTTATAATTTTTATTTTAAATGATTTTAAATATATAAACTTATTATAATTTATAATTTATTTTTATAAAATATAAAAATAAATATATAAAATATATAAAATATAAAATACATAAAATATTAAATATATGATATATTTATATTTATATAATACATAATATAATATATAAATATATATATATATATATCATATTTATTTTAATATATCAAATTTGTAAAATTTTTAATAATTTATATATATAATTTAGGTTTATTTATTATTATTTTTATATTATAAATTTTAATTATTTATATATATAAATATTATATTTATTTATTAAATTTTTTTATATTAAAATTTTTAAACAAACTAATAAATCTAATAAATTCTAAACAGATCATACATTAATAATAATAAAAATTTATAATAAATAATAAATTTAATTTTCAATATCATAAATTTTAAAAAATTAAAATTAAACATTTAAAATCTCACCTAACTAACTATTTATACCCTTATCAACATATATCCTGATTTCATGTGTGCATAATTTCCTGACGTGTCAATCATCTCTACCAAAGTTTCCCTGTCTATTATTGGGTATCTATAAATCTTAAGTGGTACTATAACTAAACTCCTGTTTTAAATTTATTAAATTAGTATGAATTCTATATATAAAAAAAATCAATGTAAAGTAAAAATGTTATAATTGAAAAGATAAATATTATGAGTGAGGAACTAGTTCTATAATAATAAATAATTAATTCTTATTAATAAAATCTTAAGTTTGAAACTTGTATGTAGAGAAAAATTCTGTTGAAACAATTACTTCTATTATAAATATATAATTTTAGAATAATTTATATATTTTATTATTTTAAAATAAAAATAAAAATTTATATAATAAATATATGTTATAAAATAACATATATATAAAAAATAGTCTGACATAATTCTATTCCTACATATTTTTTTTATGTAAAGAAAAATTTAATACTATATAATTTAGTAAGATTTGATTGTGAATTTAAAAATTAAATTTTATAAAAAATTAATTTTAAAAATTTAAAAAAAATATATTTAAAAGTTAATTATAATTTAACAATTTTTAATAAGAAGATTTTTTTAAATTTTTAGTGTTTAATATTTTAAATTTATATGTGTACGAAATTTAAAATAAGTTTTTAATGCATTAAAAATTATTACAGTTATAAAAATAAAAATGATAAATAAGATTGCACATTCATAATTAATATTTTTTACTTGATATTTAAATTTAAATTATTTATTAATTTAAAAATGTAAATTTTATGTTAAAATAAAAATTTTAAATCAATTTATGCGCATGATTTAAAGTAAATTTTTGATGCCTTATAAACATATTTATACCTAAAATTTATTGTGTGAAATCTAAAATTAAAAACATTTTAAATTTATGTATGTATAAAATTTAAAATAATAAAAAATTATATTGTAAACATTTATAATTTTAAAAAATATTTAATAATAAACAATGCTATATACACAAGTTTAAAATATATTAAATAAAAATTAAAATTTAATTTATACATATTTATTAATTATTATTTTATTAAAAAAGATATAAATTGACATCTAACAAAACAATTAAATAAAAGAACATAAAAAAATAACAGTATATATAACATTTTGAATAATTAAAAGAAAAAAGTATTAATTTAAATATTTAGAACACATTAACTATGGTTATCTTTATTATTATCCTTACATGATTGTTGAACTAAAACTATCAAAACCCAAAAGGATAGAAACCAATTCCAAATATGAGGTTGCTATTACAAGTTAATGTTAATTATCGAAATAAGATTTTATTTGAATTTTAATTAATAACATTTATAACAGTGGGTCAGAGAGAGATATTATCGACTTATTGTGTATTTTTTTTTTTTCAAAAGAGAAAATAGGAGAGAGAATTTGAAAGAAAAAACATACAAGAGAGAGCCTAGGAACCAGCTAGGGTGTGCTAGTGGATCAATAACTTGACGGAGAGCATTATCCACTGCTAGGTTAGAGTAATTAAGAGGGAAAAAATTGTTTTAAAAATTGTATGGATTTTATTTTTTCATTTTTATTTTGAATTTCTTAAATTATTAATAAAATATTTTAGTTTTCGTTAAAATAAAACAATTAATTTAATTTTAATTTTTATTATTAAAAAGTAAGAAAAAAATTAAATAAAATTAAATGTTAAAAATAAATATTATCACAATAGGAATAATGAACAATTTGTAAAAATAATTTTGTTTTCAATATGATATAAGAGTGAAGTTGCCATCAAAGTTTATTTTTGAGAAAAAAACATTTGAAAAAATTTTAAAATAAATAAATTTAAGTTTTGAAGTCAATTACGCATAAGAAAAGTATTAGCATCCTACTCTTTTATAATAGAAAATAATACCCACATTAAATATGTAATTTTAAAATAATTTAAAAAAAATTATTTAATTATTTTTAAAATAATTAACTATTTAAATTATTTATATGTACATAAAAGAACAAGATAAAATTAGCTAATTAAATAATATATTTATACATATGTAAAGTAAATAAGATAAAATATGTATAGAAAATAGTTTAATAATTTGATTCTACTTCTACATATTTTTTAGTGCAATAGAAAATTTAAGATTACATAGTTCTATTGGTTTGATTTGTTCGAAAAGAATTTTTGTTGAGAAAATAAATTGAAAATGTCTTGAAAAAATTATTCTTAAAATTAAGAAATTTGGAAACATGATTTTAGTTAGAAAATAACAATTTAAAAAAATGATGATAATTTTTTTAAAAATTTAGATTTGAAAAAATGATTTTAATTATCAAATAACAATTTTAAAATTTTAGAAATAGTTTTTTTAAAAATTAAAATTTGGAAATATGATCTTCTTAATTTAATTTGAAGAAGAAATTCCTGAAAAAAAAAAGGAAAAGATTTGAAAATTTTTGAAGGAGGATTAAATTTTGATGAATTATGAATTTTTCTAAATTAAATGAGAATATATGTTTTTTATTTTATTTATTTAATTCTCTAGATGTACATATGCAAAGGGTTTAAGACAATAGACGATTGCACCGTAAATCTTATGATTTCAAAAATATATGATGGTAGTGAACATTATATATATAAATTTAAGGTTCATTGTATAAGATTTAGAATTAAATATATAATTTAAAGTTTTTATATTTAAAAATAATATTTAAATCTATACAATTTTTCAAATACGATACGATAGAGTAATCTACACATACATATTTAAAATATTTATTTATGTATAAAGTCAATTTATTTAAAAAATTATATAAGAAGCATGGAACTAAAAATAATATTCAAAATTCACATATTCACAAGATTTAAGATAAAGGAAGATTGTACTTAAACTCAAACAATTATTCAAATATGATACGATAGAATAATTTATATATATGTATTTAAAATTTGTTGCACAAGATTTAAAATTAAAATAATTAAAAAATATAATATCTTAGACTAATCTATATTGGTTAACATAAGATGGATAAATTTCATTAATGGATTAAACAAACAAAATAAATATTTATAAAAAATGAGATTATTAATAGATATAGAAATAAACCAAAATTTACAAATTGTAAATTTATAGTAAATGATAATTATGATATTATAGAAATATTATAAAAATAAATTAATTAAAATTTTTTTATGATTAAAATAAAATAAAAATTTAACTCATATTTAAAAATAATAAATGAAGAAAGTAAATCAATGATATACATAATATATTAAGAGAATAAAAAGAATTTATAATATACTATTTTATAATTTCTAATACTAATATTCATAATTTTTAATTTTTAATTTTTAAAATATTTTCTTAAATTTCTAATACTAATATTCATAATTATTAATTTTTAATACTTATTTTTTAACACATATTTTTTTGGAAGCAAAAGATCATTCTAAAGGATGAAATCAAACTCAATTTCAATTAGATTTATGTACAAAATCCAATGAAGATATTAAATATTTTGGATTATTAAATTTAAATTTAAGTTAGCATTTGGATAATAATTAAAAAGCGAATTGTGAAATGGATCCTTCCTTAGTTTGTAAGTGGGTCTCTCTTTATTCAAGAGAAAGTGGGGGAGATGGATGAGAGAAAATTGAACGAGAAAAGGGCGGATCTCTAGACGTTGTGATTAAATCTATTTCTATATGAGTTTGAGAGCTTTCTTGGGTATTTTAGATGAGAGTAATTATAACATCTTAATAGTGATATCCGTCCTACACTTAAAGTTGTATAGTAGGTTTATTATCAATTTGTTATTTCATGATGCAAAACTCTTGTTATAAAATACTTGTATTGAAAATACGGTATAAACTTTTCTTTAAAACATTTATTGAAAGTGTGAATATCATAGTATAAATTAATGTTGTAGATGATAATTGTTGAAATGTCATCACTCATGCTAATTTTGAAAACTCACATTCATTTGTTCAGTATAATATACATTCATTTATACAATAGTATGCACATTATTAATCATATATATCATACATATACCAATTACAGATAGTTAAAGGCTCTTGGGAGTCCTATATAATACAAGGGCACCAATGCCCTTTCATAGATTACAGTCATCCATCATAAACATATCATGTACATGGGCACATAAAACCTTCTCAATACTTTGTAGGTTTTCTTTCCTCACCCTTGAGCACCAAGGAGCCACTTCACACCACACCTCCCGAGGTATATTACAACCGTAGCTAACAGCATAATCGGGGTCTGGAAAAGAAACAGGAGGTAGGGAAGGAGAAATCGTAATTTCTTAGCAAGCGTCTACCCTAATGATGTTGACATCATTTCAAATTTTAACCACTTCAGTTTATCAAGAAAAAGTGACAAACATGTAAGTTCAATTATTGTTTAACAAAAATTCTCATCCGAAATGGATTATTTTTAATAATGGAAACAATTTCATTTATCACTAGTATACAACTTATACATGCTCTAAATCATATTTTCAAAAAAATGTTCATAAACATAAATCTTATACATTTAGATCATTTTCTCATCATAACTTAGATATTATTTGACTCTTACTTCATGCCTTAATCATAAATCATTCTTATTCTCTAGTCACTCTCTTAGTGAAAATTTAAGTTAAGACATTATTAACAATCTTAGTTAAACTATATCTTTCACTTCCCATATACTCTACCTTCTATTTTAGGATATGAGTTTATTCTGGATAGTCGTCACTATCATAATTTCTTAAAGCCTTATGGCTTTTGTGTGGAAGGTCTTTTGACCTTAATATGTGCACAAGCCTTATGACTTGGTATAGTAAGAATGGTGTATTAAATTTTCACATAGGATTTTAAGTCAACGTAATAATACGCATGCTCAATATTCAAGCGATATAGTATATATGCATATAACATCCAAATCGTCCAATTTATCATATAATTCACTCACTCATGGAATCATAATTTACATCAATTTTCACACATCATTCAAGAGAGCACATAGAACCCTTGTACACAAGTAAACACACTCAAAAGTAATAATGGTGAATAAATATAAAAATTTACTTAAGAATTCAACTCCTTATCAAAATTATTTGTTTATGCATGATCCTAATTTTTGGACAACATGCTCTCTTATCTTAAAATTATTCCAATTGTCTAAATTCTTGAATTTTTATGATAAGTTTCTCATAGGAAACCTAAGTCACTCATCTTTCTAAATTATCTTTCAACGCTTCCTTTCCTCAAAAGCTCAGTTTTCTCAATATTCTTTGGTTTAAGTTTGTGAAAGGATGGCCCGTGGATTTAATTGGTCGAATGAACTACTTTGGTTTAACTTACCTTGGGCTCCTTAATTTAGGTATTTTATGAACAACCATTTTATTCCAATCTTTAATGAAGGTAATACTTCTTAATTATTAATATAATTAGCTCATTTAAATTGTTGAACTTGATTTGATTTGTTTGTATCTTTATTTATAAATCCATGTCCATTGATTTGAAATGTTTTTAGAAATATTTAAACATCCACACTATTCATCTTCAAATTTTAACCACTTTTATAGTTTTCCTAAGTCTTGCCTGAATCGTACTTATGGTTCCTAAGGCCTTGTGACCAATTTTTCATATCTTTGAAAGGGAATTATTGTGAGATTATGACTTAGGTTGTTAGATAGATTTATCTTGGTAACTTTTAAGTTTTTTATCCTTATTTCCCATGACTTGACCGAATGACCTCTTAACCTATCAAAATATCTTAACTAAAATTTTAATTATCATCTTTTATTTAGAGGGATTCATTTCATGCCTTAATGAAAATTTTATCTCCTTTTTAACTTAGGGGTGTTGGCCAAATGGCCTTCTTGGCCATTTGATGGTCTTTTCACCAATTTTTCCCTCTTAACTTGTGAATCTTAGTTTAGGATACTAAATTACACACTTTGCTTTTGGATCCATCAAAGTTTTATATTTGGTTCATGGCCTTGGTTATGATTATGAAGAATTTGATATTTCCCTACACCTTCTAAGTCCATAAGTCCAATACTTGTCTTTTAACCATAAAGGTCCAATCTTCATGAAGTACTCCAACTTTAAAGAGAAAAAGCCACACAACATCATTTTTCAAGACAAACCAAGTTGAGATCCACAAGATCTACTCCAAGCTCTAATTATCCTCCAGTCGAGCATCTTCCAATACTTAAAAATGTCCTTCAAAATCTTTCCAATGCAATTAAAAATCACTCTTAAGAAATTTTAATCGATTAAATTGTTTCAAAAGCTCCAAGAAGTACTTTAATCCATTAAAACTTTTTCTTGACCTTCAAAAATCACTTAAAAATTTAATGATACTTATTTTAAACAAACTAGACTAGTTTGAATAAGAAAATAGTTAAGAAAGTTGGATGCATAAAGTTTAAAGAAGAATCCACAAAAGAACAAAAAGAATAAGCCAAACTCACTTAATAAAAGACCTAGAAAACTTTTAAGGTAGAAACCCATACTTATTGATTAGGAAAAGAACTTGATGGATTTTTAAGATAAAGTTATCCTCCCTTGGTAGTTTCATGAATCCTTGATGAGGAATGGTGAGACTTCCAAAATTAAAAATATTTTACGTTACATTTCAATACTATAATAATAATAATAATAATAATAATAATAATAATAATAATAATAATAATAATAATAATAATAATAATAATAATAATAATAATAATAATAATAATAATAAATTTTAAATAATTAATTAATCAAAAAATTTATGGTAGACATGATTTTTAAAATAATTCTCATAAAAATTAATAATTTTTAATAAAAAATTATAGGATCAATATATTTTAATTAAATTAATGATAAATTGTGTTTGATATAATGATTGTTTTAAGTAGAATTTACATTTTAAATTAACTGCTCTAATATTCGTAGGATATGCTGTCCAGATTTTCTTTTTAATTACAACTTTTTATCAACACAAATTAGCAGTATTCTTTTAATCTTTAATAGCTTACCAACTTATTAAATAAACACCTTAAATCTCGATAAATTCTAGCTAAATTATATAATTTTTTTTACCCTTATTGAATAGCACTGTTCTTGTCAACCGGAAGATAGTTAAAATGAGATAAAACTTCTCTAAATTGAGATTATCTCTTAAGTCAACATCAATTATTGATTTAATTTAAAATACGTTGTAATCATGAATATACCTTTTTATGTCCTTTTCATAAAATCTTTCTTTTTAAGTCATATATATTAAAAAACATATAATAATATTAGAAAATATATCACTTTTTAAAAATTAATACAATGTTTGAAATTTATTTATATTTAAAACAAAACATTTTTATCATATATTAATCGTACCACTTAAAAATTATTAAAATTATAAAATAATAAATACTTCTGAAACTTTATAAAAAATATTCTATTATCCATCATTAAACTTATCTTAAAAAAATCTCATTAAAAAGACTAAGAAAAGTATTTTTAAGCTTTTTCCTAAAATGAGACTTGGTTGATGCAGAAAAATAAAAAATTAATATATACCTAAAACCACTAATTTTTATTCAAAATTATAATATTTAAAATTATCAATATATCTAATCCTGTAATTTAATAATTTTTTATTATATACTGTTAAACACAAAATTAAATAAAAAAAATCACTCATCAGAAAATAAATGTGATAAAATATTTTCTAAATAGCTTTCTTGGTACTTGAAAATGTAATATATTCATTTTAAATGAGCTTCCTCTTTTACTTATAGTAGCTTGTACTATAAAAAAAGTCGATATCTATAGTATCTTCATATCAAGCTATGCTCAAGATAATACTACCTCCGATCGTTTTATAAAAATTAAATAACTAATTTATCAAAATTTTATTTTAAAATTAATGTATTACAAATTTGTAAAATAACTAATACATTACAAATATTTAATAGTATTAAATGTTTGAATTGATAATATAAAAAAATAGATAAATCATTAACATAACTCTCATAATAAAATAAAGATATAAAAAAACTTATCAATACAACTGAAAATAAGTTTATATTTCTAATAATTAGAAAAAAAAATATTTTTTATTATTCTTATGAGAAGAATTTGATGTAGAAATATAAAAAAATCCCTCCCAAATCATGTTAATTTCCCACAACTCAGAAAACTGCACCATAATCCAATAAAAAAAGTGTAGCTACTACTCCAAAACAATGTTCAATCAGCTGAAATCAACTCGTGTAAAAAAATGGATACAATAAAGGGAAAAATTGATGTGAAGGGTAATTATCTGTACTTTTAAATTTCCATCATACACTAGAAAAAGAGGCACATCTTCAGAATTCAGTTAACCAAGGCCTTTTTCAATGAGTGGAAGATAAACAAAAGAATGCATTTTCATTAATCAAAACCATAGCCGAAATCGCCATCATCTAACTCAAAATCAGCGTTGCTAACATACCCAGGCACAACATTGAGGAAAAGAACAACAGCAACCAGCTGTGCTACCACAAAATATTTGGCCCTTCTTTTGAAGGTTTTATCCTCCTTTGTTTGCTGCTGTTTTTTGGGTCTGCTCTTAGACTTCGATCCTAATAGAAAAAAATGACAAATTGAATTTCATTAAGAATGACAGATATAAGATCTTTAAATAGCAAATGAAATTGTAACAAAATAAATAGTAAACAAAACATTTTCACATTATTGGTATATCCTAATAATATAACAAATAGTTTTTATTCAAAAAATTAAAGCAGCAGCATAATAGTCAAATGTGAAAGACACCCTTAAAGCACTAGAGGGTTTCGATGCCTTGAAGTAAGGACACCAAATTCATTCAAGTTAATATGAGAAAAACAATGAACAGTATAAATTAAAATGTTTGCTGGTTCTGTATTTCAATATGAACCAAGTGATCAAGCAAGACGTGTTAACATTCATGGTAGAAATAAAAAATTTAGATGTTCATGTTATAATATAAACCCATTTTCAAAGAAAAAGACTTACCATTTTACCCCCTTTAGTAGCCATTACAAAGTTAGATGCATTGACTGGTTATTTAAATTTATCAATAAGATGCTAGATGCATGCCATTACTGAAACAAAAAGGTGCACTTCAACCATCAAGAGGAGGTGACCCCTTTGGCACCTTACTCCTGAATTTTTAATTGCTCGCTTTCAGAAGGTTTTCTGATTCTATTGTGCATATGACAAAGCTTATAAGGCTTCTCAAAGCATCAATAGCAACTACTATGTGCATTTGTTTTAAGTTTCATGATGAAAAGTATATAATAAGAACTTTAAGGGAACCATTCCACAGAAGCTAGCTGTTTATGGTTGAATAGTCCAAGATCTTATAAACCCTACACTAGAATCTTATACTTCCAATATGGAACTTAAGTCTCATATCTTGCAATTGGATCGTACATGTTCAAGGAACAAGACAACAAACCTAAGCTATCGTTCATCATGTACATAGCTCATTTGATCCCCAAGTATGGGAACTAATTTATTATGAAATTCCACATCCACAAACATTGAAAGATTTCTTTTGATTCAAGGTTTGTATTAAACTCATTCCTATAACTAAGCTGCTGGAAACTTACACATTTCAGAATATTCCAGTCCATATCAGGAATATTTCTGACTTCAGAGTAGTTATAGGAATGGAAAAAATGCATTGGTTATGCTTGTCAAAGAAATCCATCAGATAAATCCTAAAAATATCTTACTTGAAGTAGAACGACCTCTAGGAGCCGACGATGATGGGTCTGCATGAAAATATGGATCATTGGAAGAAGTACCAGCATCTATAAGTTGTGTCTTACATTGTTGCGCATATCTCACCAAATTAGCATGTTCCATAAAATTGATTCGCAATGTTGACGATTCCTGGTAGTACATAAATGCAAGAGCTGAAGCTAAATTTTATTCCAAATAATAATTCACAGCACTTCTAGTAAGTGATAGCTGCTAGGCAGCTACACAACAGCATTTAATTAAGGACCAAAAAATCAAAAGAGAAAAATATATAATCTATATGATATTCATTGAGTGGAGAAGTCAGGAGTCTCAAAGGTACAAGAATGCAAAAACAACTAAGGTGACATTTGGTTTGCGAAAATGTTTTCTGTTTTCACTTTTACTTACAAAAGTAAAAAGAGAAAAAACTCTTATTTTGTTTTTCACTATTTCCTATATAAAATGTAGAAAATAGAAAACAAAATGAAAACAATGTAGCATTTTTGTAAATGAAAGTGAAAACAGAAAATGTTTTCGCAAATGAAATACCACCTAAAGTGCAGAGGAATACGAACACTTTTGAGCCAGAGTTAACTGCATGAATTTCCTCCTTCAAAAGTATTTCCCAGTATCAGGTTACACACAACAAGAAAAAGACAACAATACACAAATTTTCAATCTCCCACTCATCCATCATCTCTTCATTTTACATCCAAGCTAAAAATTATCCATCCAGCACCCCCTGTTTACAATTCTTCTTTCCATAATTTTTCTAACCAAAGTCAAGTATTCAAGTCCAAAAATGTCCAAATAGAGTTGATGACAGCCCAAAATAAATATCACATCTCTAGCCTAACATGTATGGTCATAAAAGAATGGTGAAAATTAAAGTTGGCAGGCAGATTGACTATTTATTGCTCATTCTTTAAATGTTTTTCCAGTACTAGAGTTTTCTCATTTAGATATAGATAAAGATTAAACAGCAACAAGGCCTGGTGCAACAGTAAGGTTGCTGCCTTGTGACCTGAAATGTCACAGGGTTCAAATTCTGGAAACAGCCTCTCAACTTCCAGTTGTAAGGGTGCTCCCCTTCCCTCCCTTCCATCCACTCCCCAGGGCAACACACACCCCCAATCCCACCAAGTGAGAGCCTTATGTACTAGGTTGCCCCTTTTAAATAAAAACTTTTTAATATCAATTCCTTCACAATAACTAAACAATAGTCTTCATTATGAACAAATTTGGCATCCAAACTCTTGGATAGCACACCTCTCTACAACACAATCCTTCTTCTGTAAATGTATCCTTCTCAATGGCATTTTCTTTTGCACTTTTAATCCATACCTTTTTTACCATAGTCATGGCACTTAAAGGTTTGTTTGGACAAGAAAAATAGGAAGGAAAGAAAGAGAAGGGAAAAAAGTAGATAGGAAAGAAAAAGAGTGAAAATAGGAAGAAAAAATAAGTTGTTTGGATGGATAAAAATAGGAGGGAAAGGAAAGGAAAGAAATTATCTTCTCTTGTTTGGATGGATGAAAAAGAAAGGAGAAAGTAAAATATTAGTACTATAAATTTTATTTTTTTTATATAAATTCAGAAAAATAAAAGTTAACTTTGAAAAAATTTAATTTTTTTACTATATATATTTTTATTAACATAATTTTTATTTCTTATTTTTTTACTTTTTAAAATTATATAATAATTTTAACAATTTAAAACAAAGAAAGAGTTTCTTCCTTCCTACTTTCTCTCCTATTTGGGGGCAGCAAAATTTTGGTCGAGCCCATAAAAAATATTTCCTTCCCTCTTGTTTCCATGCACAAACAAAAGACGGAAAATCTTTCCATATCCCCTTTTTTCTTCCTCCTTCCCCCATCCAAACAGACCATTACTAGGAATATTCAAGAGCAAGTTCCTTAATGTACGATTTTTCACAAATGGTACAATCCTAATTGATTAATTAAAAGGAGTAAAGTCTCAACCTGAAATGTGGAGAAAAGCTTCAAAATTTAAGGTTTTTCATTAGGTAGGCATAAGGAGTGTATGGATAAAAGTTCAGCAAGAAGTGAGTTGTAGTGTAGGTGTAAATTGCGGACACATCATAAAAGAAGTTGTGTGGTTGAAGTATCTCGGATCTATCTTACAAAGTGATCAACAGAAATGAGGAGGATGTCACACAGGATGCATGCCAAGTGGATGAAACAAAGAATTCCAGGCATAATTTGTGATTGAAAGATTCCTATCAAGCTAAGAGAAAATTTCTACCAGATTGGCTATATGGCCAGCAATAGTTTATGACAGTGAATGTTGCATGGAAAAGAGCCAACAAAGCACCAGTGAGATTCAAAGATAGTCCAGTTAAATGGAAAAGAGGAAGATCAAAGAAAAATTTAAGAAAAATAGATTTATTGGTTTTTGATAAAGTTCAATGAGGTAATTTAATGCACGTAACAACCACACATGGCAGGATAAGATTTGATAGTTCCTATTGTTACTAAATACAGCAACTTCTGTTTGCTACAAAGTGGAATAAAATTACAAAACCTATACTAGGGAGAATATTAGCCAAAGATCCACCAACTTCTACAAATTCCTTCCATAACCATCTGCTAATCTATTTTACTACTTCAGTTAATGGGTAGCCAAAACAACGTTCTTGGATATTCAGAGACTCCAATTACACTTGGTGCAAGCCATCAAATTTACAGCACCAAAAAGATATTGGTTTTTTTTTGCAGCCCACTTGCCCATCACCTTATATATCTGGCTGGTGCCCATTCATATTTATTTTAAAAAATTATATCAGATTCATGGTATAATTGATAATGTAACTTACAGGTAAAGCTTGAAGAACAACTAATGCATGTGCAAGAAAAATTGCATCCAAGCTTGATGGCCTTCATAAACAAAATAGAGCATATGAATACATTACCAAGAGGTTGAAGTCAAAACTTGCTCTAAACATGAAAAGAAAGCCAAAACAATAGCACATATTGCTCTGACAACAGATGTTTTGACATATCAATGGAATCACCTGTTTCCAAACAGGTAGCTTTGCTCCCCTAACCAAGTTGAGAGAGCATTGTATGCTGAGTTAGCCCTCCCATAAATCTGTTAACAAACAACAACTATATCTGAATAGCAAAATCAAAGAGAATATCTATCTATCTATTTATCTATCTATCTATCTATCTATCTATATCTATATAAACACATAAATACACACAGATTGAAACTATCATGCAGAAAGGATGTGTTTGGTTAAACACCTTAATTAAGCACATATTCAATAAGTTCTAATTACATGAGGGCCTATGACATAAATTCAATCATGAAATCTATTGGAATAAGATAAAAAGAGCATATTTTGATAAATTATACCAAGAAGCTTATTGAAGTTAAAAAGAGTTTATAGAAATTATAAGCTATTTTCATAAATTCCCCATAATGTCTTCCAAACCCACCCAAAAACCAAAATAAAACTACTGGACAGAAGGTTAAAAATTAAAAAGCACCATAAAGCTAGTAAACTTTAGAAAATGGAGCATAGAATTTTTCAATTTTCATATAGACTCAAGTATCAAGAGAAACTGGCCTCTTCTTCCTTTATTTCAGTATTGTCTTTACTTATCCCATGTTTCTGCTTTACCCAGTGAGCTTTCTTCCAAAACAGGATCTTCCCTATAGGCCATGGAAGATCAGAATAATAGATGATATAAGCAGAGGACCCATCACATCCCACCCATAGTTCATATTCAAGTGCATCAGCAAGCCAAGTGGTGAGCATCACTTTAGTTGGTATCCAATCAGGGAGAGAAGAAACCGCATCATCTAAATCACCCACATTCCTTTTCAAGTACTCAATGATCCCCTCCTTCTCATCATTATATGCCACACAATCACCAGCCTCAAAGTAAGGAATTTGATCTAAACACCAAAAACACAACCAAACAAAACATTAAAAACATAAATCAGACAAATTCAAACACCCATACGCCAAAAGAGAACAAATATAGCAAAAAGAAGGAAACTTTATACGATTGGGTATGAATGTAAGATACCCAGAAGCCTCGAACACAATCAACTGGGCAAAAGGTCAGAACTTCGAAAACATAAAAATAAAGGGACTATTGTTATTCATATTATTATAGATAGTAAATAAATAAGTTTTTTTTTTATTTAGTTTTCTAGCATAAAAAAGATGAAGATAGAGGGTTTTACCAGAATCAGGGTAGTTAAGGTGGTAATCCAAGTTGAAGGGAAGGTGAGAGAGCTTGAGATAGATGTAAGCTGACAAGCATTGAGGGCAACCGGTTGGGAGGTCAAAACATGGTTTTCTCACAACAAGGGTGTTCCTTTCTGTGCTCTCATTAGCTTCTGTTGCCATGCAAAAGAAAAAGAAAAAGAAAAAAGAGATGAAGAATGAAGAAGAAGATAACTGTGATGGGTCAAAGTGACCAATGAACCCAGAACAAAGGTGAATGTTGCTTCGTTACAAGTTACAAATTTACAAGAGAAGAAGACATTGGAAACAAGACACGAAAACGGGGCTTCCTTCCTTGTTTGAGTGGATGGGCCAGAACTTTCTAGATCCCAAAAGTGTTAGTCCAGGTCTAGGCCTATTCCCCATTTAATCACACCTCTTTTGAAGAAATGATGATATACATATTGTTAATGTATTTTAATAATTGTACAAAATATTTAATAATATATTTTAATTCACTTTTTATCTATTTATATATAATATGAAAATTATTTTCTTATAATTACTACGCTCTCGTCCAGACAGCAGCGAGTTTTTAGTTTTTAACATTTAAATTATTCTAAAATTAAAACACGTTTAATAAAATTAATTTTTAATATATTTTTAAAATAATTTAAATTTAAATTTAGAAAATTTATTTAATTTTTTTAAAATAATTTTATTTTTAAATTTACACAATTTTAATCTCATTAAATTAACATTTTATAACAATAATAATATATTATTATTATTATTGTTAATATATAAGTTATATTAAATCATAATATTATAATATAATTTTATATTATATAATTATTCATAATAAATATTATAATATATTTTTTCTATAAAATAAATATTAAATAATTTCAAAATATTATAATAATATATAAAATTATTTATTTTCAATATTAATAATTAAATAATATAAAAAATTTATATAATCATATAATATTTTTATATTATAATCATTATATTATTATTACTTCATAAATATTATTTTTGATTTTATAAAAATTATCATAATCCAGTGATTCTTCCTCCAAAATTGTCTACTTTCTTTTCTATCCTCTGGAGGACAGTATTCTGGGCAAGCGCGTTGTCTGTTTGCCAGTTCAACACTTCTTCTGCGCTCTTTCTTTCGCCTTATTCCTACCCAGGGTCCATTTTCTGGATTTGATCTCCTTCTGGGTGGAGGAGGAGGTTTGCTCCAAACAAACAAATTTGATCAGTGTGGTCTGAAAGCCACCTCCCACTGCTAGCCGAGAGCTCCTCCATTATCATATCAATACACCCAATTTCGTCTTTACTGGTTTCGCTTTCGTCCTCATGACTACTTTTCGTCCCAGTACTTGACTACTTTCGAATGCATAATATAACAACAAAGGAGTTCGTAAGACGCGGATCAAAACTTTTACAAACCCGTTCTGATATGCAGGATCCTCCTAAGAGGCAAGCATAGAGCATACTTAGGTTAAGATCAGAGTATGATATATTGCCATAATAGGACTTTCAGATCGAGAGAGAGAAAGATAGAAAGACTTAGCTACTCATGATAGAGATAACACACAAAGGTTTATTTCTTAAATCCTTGACTTCCTTGCTTACAACTGAAGAGAAATGCCTCTTATATAGGCATCAAAAGCTATTCTACTGGTTACCGGATAGGAACCGGGAATCCAGACACACTTATCCTAACTCAAACAACTTTAAATAAAGCAAGCATTATAGAGATGCTCTGTCTGCTGTCAGAGAATCTTTTGCTTTAGACAAACAACTTTTAATAAAGTGCCTTTAGAGTACTATTATTGAGATGCTCTGTCCTTGTTCCTAGTCAAAATGCACTCATGGCTAGGAGACATATTCATTGCATGATATTCCTGCTCATCTGCTTCTTCCTTTAATAGGATTTGGTCTAATTTTGTCTCGATTTCATATGGATCTTGGGCGTCTTGCCATAAGATACTTGCTGAATTCTTCATATTGATCTGCTCAGCCATCTTGGGAACATTTGCCTTTGTTGTTCCTTCATGCCGATGCTCTTCAGGTATTTCCCATTCTGGGAAGCACATGACCTGGGGACTTTTGACATTTAGACAAGAATTTTCTGTGTTTTTGCTGCTGAGCTTATAATTATTTAATTCGAACAAGTAAAGAGTCAACTCTTCTTGGTATCGAGGGGCTTCCTTATTCTGGAAAAATAATTTTAACTCAGGTATAGTCATATAGAAAGCAGCATTGTCTTGGGAATAGATATGGCCGGTGAGGGGGTGTTTGAAGTATGGTCGATGGAGTATCACTACCGATACGAATTTGTTGCACTGTTCTGTGTCAAGTTTCCAGATATTGTAAGGGTAGAGATCTTGCTTTAAATGTTTTATCCAATCTTGAATTGGACAGAACCATTTAAGACATTTCCACAGCAAAGTCCTTTTGTTTGCTTTATTTTCTAAATAATCAATCATCTTAAAAGTTGGAAAGATAATTGAATATTTGTAAAGGACTGTCACGCACCAGAGGTACCATTGGTCCATTTCAGTGAATGGGTGATTATCCATTAACATGGGATAAATGTTGAGGTACGGTGCCTGAGGATTAAACCATGTTGGTTCTGGAGTAACCTTCTTCATTTGAAGCAAACTGGCTAGGTAGTGAAACATGTGGGACCTAGCAAACTGTTTTATATTTTCTGGGCTGAGTGTTTGCAGAGTTTTTATCTCAGGTGGGAAGTTTTCTGTTTCTGGTGATGGGTTGGCAGGACTTGATGAAGATGCTTCTGGCATCATCATTATGATCGGACATTCATGGAAACTGGAAATTAGGGTTATTGGTTTTGGCCTGGATAAATAATCGGGAATTTGGTTCTGATTTCCTTTTATGTGCTTGACATTAAAGTTATATCTGGAGAACCATTCCTTAAGTCTAAGGATTTGTGGATTGGGAGGAACCCGATTCTTAAAATTCAACATTCCGGGGAATGAGGAATTGTCAAGTTGGACTTCGAAAGAATAAGCTCTAAGATGAAAGTCGAACTTCTGTATTCCATATTTTACGGCCAAAGTTTCTTTGAAGGTGGTGTGATACTGGTGTTCTGATGGCTTGAATTGACCACTAGCATGTCCACAGTAATGTTTTTCACCTTTGATTTCTTCTATGAGGACAGCTCCCCAGTGATAGTCGCTGGCATCCGTCTGTAAGATTCGTTTTCCTTCTCCGGGAATCTTCAGAGGTGGAGGGTTTTTTGCTGCCTCTTTTAACTTCCTTACTGCTTCAGTTTGTTCTGGGCCCCATGCTGGAGCATTTTTTCTGAGCAGTAGTGAAAGCTTTGATGTTAGCCTTGAGATGTTAGGGATGAAATCCCTGACATAATTGAGAATTCCCAAGAATTGTTGTATTTCCTTCTTTGTCATGTTTTCATCTGGGAATTCAGGGAGCCTTTCAACCAAGTGAGGTTGTGGCTGATACTTCCCTTGGGCAAACTTGGCCCCTAAAAAATCGATTTCTGTGGTGCCGATCTGAGATTTCTTTGAGGAAAGCATGATGCCGTACTTGTTGCAGATCTCATAGAATTCATCTAATAGGGCCTTATGTTTTTCTATGGTTGGAGAGAACAAGAGTACGTCATCTATGTAGACCAGGGCTGTATCCAATATGGGCTCGAAGATTCGAGTCATGGCCTTTTGGAATAGTGATGGTGCTACCTTTAATCCGAAAGGTAGTACAGTCCACTGGTAGTGTGCATTGGGTATGCAAAATGCTGTCTTGGGCCTTTCTGAGGGTTCAAGCCCAAGTTGCCAGAAACCCGACTTCATGTCAAATTTTGAGAAAATGTAGGCATTTCTGATATAGGAGTAAAGGGTTTTCATGTTGGGCAATGGGAACTTGTCATCTTTTAGGAAATCATTGAGAGGCCTGTAATCGATGACTAACCTTTTTTTTCCTCGGACCTTTTCTGATCTTTTTTCAACATAGAATGCCTGGCAAGCCCAATCTGATTTGGTGGGCTCAATTAACCCTTGTTTTAGCAGTTGTTGGCATTCATCATAAGCGGCTGCTCTGTCTGCCGGAGACATGCCAGGATGAACTGCTTTGGTTGGATTGATGTCTTCATTCATTTTAAATGGAAGTTTGACCTGAAAGTCAGAATTCTTCCATAATGGCTTTGGATGCCTGAACACGTCATGACTGTTTGCACATAACCTCATGATTTTATCCTGGTATTCTTCAAAATTTGGAGGTGTATCTGCTAGGTTAAAGATCTTCAGAATAGATACATATTCCTTAAAGAACCTTTTGTATTTCACCCCACTTGGAAGTATTTGCAATCGATCAGCCTTAGCATATGTATCCATACCGATCACTATGTCTTTGCCAGGAAGGTTCGTTCCTATCACTTTCGTCCATACCACACAATTTTGGAAAAACTTGATACCAATGTTTTTCTTGGTAATAAGTTCTGTGGTAAAAGTTTGGCCATCAGCAGCCTTGAAATGATGGAATTCTTGCTCCCATGCGGAAGAAGGGAGGATAGCTGGATTCATGAGTGTTCTCTGTGCCCCCGTATCCATGTATGCAATTACTTTGATAGGGACATCGTACTTTGAGGGTAAAATGGAAACTTCGACGTTTGGTAATGTCGGAGAAGAAGATATAGCTGATTGTTCTTCTACTTTATCAACTTCTTCAAACGTCAGGACTGGAAAATGAGGATAGTCTTCCTCATCGCTGCTTGATATTGCAAGTGCAAATGCAGTTTCTTCGTTGAACTCTTCCTGTTCGGTGTACAGGGATTCAACGTCATCGTCCTCTGCAAGCTGTAGGCTGTGGACCAGTTTAGCTGCTTTGTCTTGCTTCTCAGGGCAGTTTCTGGAGAAGTGCCCTTTCTTTCCACAGATGAAGCATCTGTCTTTCCCTTGGGTTTTCCCTTTGAACTTCTTTTTTCGGAAAAACTTCATCCTTTTTTCCTTTTTTCCCGGGGTTTTTCTTTTGAACTTTTTTGGAGATTTGCATACACAGTTCTTTTGTTTGCATCCAATTTCTAGGGAATTTTGCTTGCATGCTTTTGAGAAATCTTTTTCTCCTTCAAGCATCTTTTTTAGCATTTGCTGTTGTGCGCAAATCTTCTTCCTACTTCCCATTGCGAATTGGTGAATCTGTCCAAGAGTCTTGGTGGAAAAATCTATTCCATCCTTGGTTGCACTTCTATACATCTCATCTTGGATTGGTTCTGGTAAAGAATTGATATATGTACTTTTGAGGCTGGCATCATTGAATCCGTTTAGTCTATAATAGCATTGTCCCATCCTTAAGAAATGTCTGGACAGGTCTCCAAGTTTTAATGAACAGCATTTCATGCCATAGAATTTCTGTCGATTTATCTGGTCTTCCACCTCTGCATCTCCAATGAATTCTCTGTGGATGATTGCAATAACTGCATCTGTTGACTCCAGGGAGTGGAGTTGGTCTTGGTTAACATGGCCAAGACTTTGGTACCATTCTTTTAGTATGTCGACCATCCCGGCACAGAATTCCTCGATTACTTTGTATCGGTCCAATTCTTTGACCAATTTTTATCCATCCATGCTTTGAACTCAAGAATTCTTTTAGGCCATTGTTGCGGATCAACGTCTTCTAACAAGAAATATACTGCCTTTGATGGCGGTACTGGTGTCACCATTTCATCCGGGTGAAGCCTAGATGTAGAGGCTTCTCCTGTATGAGTTGCCATTAGCACATTTGTTATGTCCGCATATTCTTCTTCTGATTCAAAAGGATCTGAATGATTTTCTTGGATGGTTTCAGACTTTTCAGTTTCTGGAAAAGATTCTTCCCCTTCATACGAATCTTCTTCTGGATTGCTTTGGCCTTCTTCATCATACGAATCTTCTTCCGAATTGATTTGGACTGTCATCATTGTTTCGGGTTGTTTGTCAGTCCTTCTTTGGGTCTTTTCTGGTGATATTTGTGAGACAGATTCTTCTACTCTTCTTTTCTCTGTCATGGATCTTTCACCAAAAAATGTTGATTTGTGTGGCATGACCATCGGCAAAAGCGATGGTGGCTGCTGCTGTTGAGGTCTGCTAAACATCATTGTTGGACCTATCTTCCTTGGTGGAATTTCGTAAGGAGATATGGTGTCTCCTGAGAACATTTGGGTCCTTCTGAAATGTGTTTCAAATTCCTCAATCTTCTGAAGGAGTTTTTGCAGCTCATTGTTTTTTGCCACTTTTTCATGAAAGCTGGCCCTTTTGGAACTTTCTATCTCAGCTTCAAGCTGTTTAACTTGTTCTTTCAGGTCTTCGTATGCTTTCATCATCTTTTCTGAAAATCCAGTGATTCTTCCTCCAAAATTGTCTACTTTCTTTTCTATCCTCTGGAGGACAGTGTTCTGGGCAAGCGCGTTGTCTGTTTGCCAGTTCAACACTTCTTCTGCCTGGGAAGTGGGCTTTGTGCTACCTTCAGGCGTGACCTCTGTAGGTTGCACATAAGGTCTGGTGGTCACTTTTCTGGTCTTGTGATCTCTCCTCTCGAGGGGCGGAAAGTCTTCTTCGTTCATCATGCAAGGGGCTTTGGATACCTGTAGTTTATCCCTGTATGAATTTGATCGTCCCTTCGGAGGTGGCCAGGTGATGAGATTCTCATCTTCTGGTGGAGATAGACCTTTTTGCTTTTCTGCAAGCTTTAATCCCTCTTGATAGAGTGGTAAGGGCTCTTTCTTTCGCCTTATTCCTACCCAGGGTCCATTTTCTGGGTTTGATCTCCTTCTGGGTGGAGGAGGAGGTTTGCAGGGCTTTGGTTTTGCCCTCCATGGACTTGTATCATCATCATCATCTGAGGAGAAGTCATCCTCATCATCTGTGTAACCGTCTTCATCACAGCTACATCCGTCGTCACAACTTGAGGGATTCACATCCCACATGAAATGTCCATCTAACTTGTCTGAATATATCACTTTTCCATCTGTTTCGAATCCCCAGATAGGGATCCTTTCTTCTTTTTCTCCAAGAGTGATCATCATATTGTGGAAGATTGGGGGAGTTGTTGAACTTTCTTCCCCTGGTTTGTTGAATATAGTCTTGACGGTGCCATCTACAGAATTTCTTCTGTAGTTGGCTTCAGTTGAGACCAGCTGTCTCTGACAAGACTTAAAGTTCTCGTAATTGGTTATCCATTCAGTTGGAACCAATTTTTCAAGTTCCTTTCTGGAGATCTGTTTCGGGATCTGAATAATGGATGGCGTTTCATTGCTGTCAGTAGCAATTACCATCAGTGCGTTCTCCTGAAAGTCTTTGTTAGAGGGGAGATCAAAACAATGATCTTGTACCCTCCAGATAATTTGATGGCAGAGTGAGGCTGCAAAGGCCTCTTCATCCTGTTCTGCACCTACGATCTGAACTTGTACTTTGAAACGGTTGGGAAGTGTTGGGTCTGAGAGTAGTACATTAAAGTTCGGAAAGATCGTAAAAACGACTTGACCGTTGTTGAGTGTGGTGATGCATGTCCCTAGGACAGCATGCTCATAGTCTCGGTATGTAGTATCAAGCAATGTCACACGGGCAGTAATTGGGAGTCCCTTTCTGCCATGGTAACTGAGGACCAATCTGACAGCACCCATGTGGAGTGCTACGTACTTCTCTCTTCTCCAAAGACTTATAAGGTCTTTGCTTATGAGAAGGTTTACGTATTGTTCTTGGGAGGTGGCTTTCAGACCACACTGATCAAATTTGTTTGTTTGGATCTGCTCCTTGATATGTAACCTAGGAGTGGATACAAGCTTCTTTGCCGCAGATAGCCAGCGGTTTCCTGATCTCTGTCTTCGATATAAATTGTAAGGGCTCATCAGGGGGGGAATAGACTGGTCTATTCTTGCTTCTTCAGGAATGTACTGGTATTCAACAAGGTTGTCTATCTTGTTTCCTAGAGTCTGTTTACAGAAGTCTGGAAGAGTTATTTTGGAGTTGTGTTCAATTATCGAGGCTGAGGCTGAGGCTGAGTTTGTGTTTGGTATACTCATGGTGTGTAGGACTCTCTCTCTCTCTTTCTTACTTGTCTCTATTATTTCAATATATGCACCCTCTGTCTTAAGAAAACAGTTAAGACTAGGTAGAGCTGGTAAGGCTCTGATACCACTGCTAGCCGAGAGCTCCTCCATTATCATATCAACACACCCGATTTCGTCTTTACTGGTTTCGCTTTCGTCCCCATGACTACTTTTCGTCCCAGTACTTGACTACTTTCGAATGCATAATATAACAACAAAGGAGTTCGTAAGACGCGGATCAAAACTTTTACAAACCCGTTCTGATATGCAGGATCCTCCTAAGAGGCAAGCATAGAGCATACTTAGGTTAAGATCAGAGTATGATATATTGCCATAATAGGACTTTCAGATCGAGAGAGAGAAAGATAGAAAGACTTAGCTACTCATGATAGAGATAACACACAAAGGTTTATTTCTTAAATCCTTAACTTCCTTGCTTACAACTGAAGAGAAATGCCTCTTATATAGGCATCAAAAGCTATTCTACTGGTTACCGGATAGGAACCGGGAATCCAGACACACTTATCCTAACTCAAACAACTTTAAATAAAGCAAGCATTATAGAGATGCTGTGTCTGCTGTCAGAGAATCTTTTGCTTTAGACAAACAACTTTTAATAAAGTGCCTTTAGAGTACTATTATTGAGATGCTCTGTCCTTGTTCCTAGTCAAAATGCACTCATGGCTAGGAGACATATTCATTGCATGATATTCCTGCTCATCTGCTTCTTCCTTTAATAGGATTTGGTCTAATTTTGTCTCGATTTCATATGGATCTTGGGCGTCTTGCCATAAGATACTTGCTGAATTCTTCATATTGATCTGCTCAGCCATCTTGGGAACATTTGCCTTTGTTGTTCCTTCATGCCGATGCTCTTCAGGTATTTCCCATTCTGGGAAGCACATGACCTGGGGACTTTTGACATTTAGACAAGAATTTTCTGTGTTTTTGCTGCTGAGCTTATAATTATTTAATTCGAACAAGTAAAGAGCCAACTCTTCTTGGTATCGAGGGGCTTCCTTATTCTGGGAAAATAATTTTAACTCAGGTATAGTCATATAGAAAGCAGCATTGTCTTGGGAATAGATATGGCCGGTGAGGGGGTGTTTGAAGTATGGTCGATGGAGTATCACTACCGATACGAATTTGTTGCACTGTTCTGTGTCAAGTTTCCAGATATTGTAAGGGTAGAGATCTTGCTTTAAATGTTTTATCCAATCTTGAATTGGACAGAACCATTTAAGACATTTCCACAGCAAAGTCCTTTTGTTTGCTTTATTTTCTAAATAATCAATCATCTTAAAAGTTGGAAAGATAATTGAATATTTGTAAAGGATTGTCACGCACCAGAGGTACCATTGGTCCATTTCAGTGAATGGGTGATTATCCATTAACATGGGATAAATGTTGAGGTACGGTGCCTGAGGATTAAACCATGTTGGTTCTGGAGTAACCTTCTTCATTTGAAGCAAACTGGCTAGGTAGTGAAACATGTGGGACCTAACAAACTGTTTTATATTTTCTGGGCTGAGTGTTTGCAGAGTTTTTATCTCAGGTGGGAAGTTTTCTGTTTCTGGTGATGGGTTGGCAGGACTTGATGAAGATGCTTCTGGCATCATCATTATGATCGGACATTCATGGAAACTGGAAATTAGGGTTACTGGTTTTGGCCTGGATAAATAATCGGGAATTTGGTTCTGATTTCCTTTTATGTGCTTGACATTAAAGTTATATCTGGAGAACCATTCCTTAAGTCTAAGGATTTGTGGATTGGGAGGAACCCGATTCTTAAAATTCAACATTCCGGGGAATGAGGAATTGTCAAGTTGGACTTCGAAAGAATAAGCTCTAAGATGAAAGTCGAACTTCTGTATTCCATATTTTACGGCCAAAGTTTCTTTGAAGGTGGTGTGATACTGGTGTTCTGATGGCTTGAATTGACCACTAGCATGTCCACAGTAATGTTTTTCACCTTTGATTTCTTCTATGAGGACAGCTCCCCAGTGATAGTCGCTGGCATCCGTCTGTAAGATTCGTTTTCCTTCTCCGGGAATCTTCAGAGGTGGAGGGTTTTTTGCTGCCTCTTTTAACTTCCTTACTGCTTCAGTTTGTTCTGGGCCCCATGCTGGAGCATTTTTTCTGAGCAGTAGTGAAAGCTTTGATGTTAGCCTTGAGATGTTAGGGATGAAATCCCTGACATAATTGAGAATTCCCAAGAATTGTTGTATTTCCTTCTTTGTCATGTTTTCATCTGGGAATTCAGGGAGCCTTTCAACCAAGTGAGGTTGTGGCTGATACTTCCCTTGGGCAAACTTGGCCCCTAAAAAATCGATTTCTGTGGTGCCGATCTGAGATTTCTTTGAGGAAAGCATGATGCCGTACTTGTTGCAGATCTCATAGAATTCATCTAATAGGGCCTTATGTTTTTCTATGGTTGGAGAGAACAAGAGTACGTCATCTATGTAGACCAGGGCTGTATCCAATATGGGCTCGAAGATTCGAGTCATGGCCTTTTGGAATAGTGATGGTGCTACCTTTAATCCGAAAGGTAGTACAGTCCACTGGTAGTGTGCATTGGGTATGCAAAATGCTGTCTTGGGCCTTTCTGAGGGTTCAAGCCCAAGTTGCCAGAAACCCGACTTCATGTCAAATTTTGAGAAAATGTAGGCATTTCTGATATAGGAGTAAAGGGTTTTCATGTTGGGCAATGGGAACTTGTCATCTTTTAGGAAATCATTGAGAGGCCTGTAATCGATGACTAACCTTTTTTTTCCTCGGACCTTTTCTGATCTTTTTTCAACATAGAATGCCTGGCAAGCCCAATCTGATTTGGTGGGCTCAATTAACCCTTGTTTTAGCAGTTGTTGGCATTCATCATAAGCGGCTGCTCTGTCTGCCGGAGACATGCCAGGATGAACTGCTTTGGTTGGATTGATGTCTTCATTCATTTTAAATGGAAGTTTGACCTGAAAGTCAGAATTCTTCCATAATGGCTTTGGATGCCTGAACACGTCATGACTGTTTGCACATAACCTCATGATTTTATCCTGGTATTCTTCAAAATTTGGAGGTGTATCTGCTAGGTTAAAGATCTTCAGAATAGATACATATTCCTTAAAGAACCTTTTGTATTTCACCCCACTTGGAAGTATTTGCAATCGATCAGCCTTAGCATATGTATCCATACCGATCACTATGTCTTTGCCAGGAAGGTTCGTTCCTATCACTTTCGTCCATACCACACAATTTTGGAAAAACTTGATACCAATGTTTTTCTTGGTAATAAGTTCTGTGGTAAAAGTTTGGCCATCAGCAGCCTTGAAATGATGGAATTCTTGCTCCCATGCGGAAGAAGGGAGGATAGCTGGATTCATGAGTGTTCTCTGTGCCCCCGTATCCATGTATGCAATTACTTTGATAGGGACATCGTACTTTGAGGGTAAAATGGAAACTTCGACGTTTGGTAATGTCGGAGAAGAAGATATAGCTGATTGTTCTTCTACTTTATCAACTTCTTCAAACGTCAGGACTGGAAAATGAGGATAGTCTTCCTCATCGCTGCTTGATATTGCAAGTGCAAATGCAGTTTCTTCGTTGAACTCTTCCTGTTCGGTGTACAGGGATTCAACGTCATCGTCCTCTGCAAGCTGTAGGCTGTGGACCAGTTTAGCTGCTTTGTCTTGC
Organism: Canavalia gladiata; assembly: GCA_037954105.1. NCBI lineage: Eukaryota > Viridiplantae > Streptophyta > Magnoliopsida > Fabales > Fabaceae > Canavalia > Canavalia gladiata. The sequence goes on from CM075662.1 coordinate 29,695,378, forward strand.
TTCTCAGGGCAGTTTCTGGAGAAGTGCCCTTTCTTTCCACAGATGAAGCATCTGTCTTTCCCTTGGGTTTTCCCTTTGAACTTCTTTTTTCGGAAAAACTTCAACCTTTTTTCCTTTTTTCCCGGGGTTTTTCTTTTGAACTTTTTTGGAGATTTGCATACACAGTTCTTTTGTTTGCATCCAATTTCTAGGGAATTTTTCTTGCATGCTTTTGAGAAATCTTTTTCTCCTTCAAGCATCTTTTTTAGCATTTGCTGTTGTGCGCAAATCTTCTTCCTACTTCCCATTGCGAATTGGTGAATCTGTCCAAGAGTCTTGGTGGAAAAATCTATTCCATCCTTGGTTGCACTTCTATACATCTCATCTTGGATTGGTTCTGGTAAAGAATTGATATATGTACTTTTGAGGCTGGCATCATTGAATCCGTTTAGTCTATAATAGCATTGTCCCATCCTTAAGAAATGTCTGGACAGGTCTCCAAGTTTTAATGAACAGCATTTCATGCCATAGAATTTCTGTCGATTTATCTGGTCTTCCACCTCTGCATCTCCAATGAATTCTCTGTGGATGATTGCAATAACTGCATCTGTTGACTCCAGGGAGTGGAGTTGGTCTTGGTTAACATGGCCAAGACTTTGGTACCATTCTTTTAGTATGTCGACCATCCCGGCACAGAATTCCTCGATTACTTTGTATCGGTCCAATTCTTTGACCAATTTTTTATCCATTCATGCTTTGAACTCAAGAATTCTTTTAGGCCATTGTTGCGGATCAACGTCTTCTAACGAGAAATATACTGCCTTTGATGGCGGTACTGGTGTCACCATTTCATCCGGGTGAAGCCTAGATGTAGAGGCTTCTCCTGTATGAGTTGTCATTAGCACATTGGTTATGTCCGCATATTCTTCTTCTGATTCAAAAGGATCTGAATGATTTTCTTGGATGGTTTCAGACTTTTCAGTTTCTGGAAAAGATTCTTCCCCTTCATACGAATCTTCTTCTGGATTGCTTTGGCCTTCTTCATCATACGAATCTTCTTCCGAATTGATTTGGACTGTCATCATTGTTTCGGGTTGTTTGTCAGTCCTTCTTTGGGTCTTTTCTGGTGATATTTGTGAGACAGATTCTTCTACTCTTCTTTTCTCTGTCATGGATCTTTCACCAAAAAATGTTGATTTGTGTGGCATGACCATCGGCAAAAGCGATGGTGGCTGCTGCTGTTGAGGTCTGCTAAACATCATTGTTGGACCTATCTTCCTTGGTGGAATTTCGTAAGGAGATATGGTGTCTCCTGAGAACATTTGGGTCCTTCTGAAATGTGTTTCAAATTCCTCAATCTTCTGAAGGAGTTTTTGCAGCTCATTGTTTTTTGCCACTTTTTCATGAAAGCTGGCCCTTTTGGAACTTTCTATCTCAGCTTCAAGTTGTTTAACTTGTTCTTTCAGGTCTTCGTATGCTTTCATCATCTTTTCTGAAAATCCAGTGATTCTTCCTCCAAAATTGTCTACTTTCTTTTCTATCCTCTGGAGGACAGTGTTCTGGGCAAGCGCGTTGTCTGTTTGCCAGTTCAACACTTCTTCTGCCTGGGAAGTGGGCTTTGTGCTACCTTCAGGCGTGACCTCTGTAGGTTGCACATAAGGTCTGGTGGTCACTTTTCTGGTCTTGTGATCTCTCCTCTCGAGGGGCGGAAAGTCTTCTTCGTTCATCATGCAAGGGGCTTTGGATACCTGTAGTTTATCCCTGTATGAATTTGATCGTCCCTTCGGAGGTGGCCAGGTGATGAGATTCTCATCTTCTGGTGGAGATAGACCTTTTTGCTTTTCTGCAAGCTTTAATCCCTCTTGATAGAGTGGTAAGGGCTCTTTCTTTCGCCTTATTCCTACCCAGGGTCCATTTTCTAGGTTTGATCTCCTTCTGGGTGGAGGAGGAGGTTTGCAGGGCTTTGGTTTTGCCCTCCATGGACTTGTATCATCATCATCATCTGAGGAGAAGTCATCCTCATCATCTGTGTAACCGTCTTCATCACAGCTACATCCGTCGTCATAACTTGAGGGATTCACATCCCACATGAAATGTCCATCTAACTTGTCTGAATATATCACTTTTCCATCTGTTTCGAATCCCCAGATAGGGATCCTTTCTTCTTTTTCTCCAAGAGTGATCATCATATTGTGGAAGATTGGGGGAGTTGTTGAACTTTCTTCCCCTGGTTTGTTGAATATAGTCTTGACGGTGCCATCTACAGAATTTCTTCTGTAGTTGGCTTCAGTTGAGACCAGCTGTCTCTGACAAGACTTAAAGTTCTCGTAATTGGTTATCCATTCAGTTGGAACCAATTTTTCAAGTTCCTTTCTGGAGATCTGTTTCGGGATCTGAATAATGGATGGCGTTTCATTGCTGTCAGTAGCAATTACCATCAGTGCGTTCTCCTGAAAGTCTTTGTTAGAGGGGAGATCAAAACAATGATCTTGTACCCTCCAGATAATTTGATGGCAGAGTGAGGCTGCAAAGGCCTCTTCATCCTGTTCTGCACCTACGATCTGAACTTGTACTTTGAAACGGTTGGGAAGTGTTGGGTCTGAGAGTAGTACATTAAAGTTCGGAAAGATCGTAAAAACGACTTGACCGTTGTTGAGTGTGGTGATGCATGTCCCTAGGACAGCATGCTCATAGTCTCGGTATGTAGTATCAAGCAATGTCACACGGGCAGTAATTGGGAGTCCCTTTCTGCCATGGTAACTGAGGACCAATCTGACAGCACCCATGTGGAGTGCTACGTACTTCTCTCTTCTCCAAAGACTTATAAGGTCTTTGCTTATGAGAAGGTTTACGTATTGTTCTTGGGAGGTGGCTTTCAGACCACACTGATCAAATTTGTTTGTTTGGATCTGCTCCTTGATATGTAACCTAGGAGTGGATACAAGCTTCTTTGCCGCAGATAGCCAGCGGTTTCCTGATCTCTGTCTTCGATATAAATTGTAAGGGCTCATCAGGGGGGGAATAGACTGGTCTATTCTTGCTTCTTCAGGAATGTACTGGTATTCAACAAGGTTGTCTATCTTGTTTCCTAGAGTCTGTTTACAGAAGTCTGGAAGAGTTATTTTGGAGTTGTGTTCAATTATCGAGGCTGAGGCTGAGGCTGAGTTTGTGTTTGGTATACTCATGGTGTGTAGGACTCTCTCTCTCTCTTTCTTACTTGTCTCTATTATTTCAATATATGCACCCTCTGTCTTAAGAAAACAGTTAAGACTAGGTAGAGCTGGTAAGGCTCTGATACCACTGCTAGCCGAGAGCTCCTCCATTATCATATCAACACACCCAATTTCGTCTTTACTGGTTTCGCTTTCGTCCCCATGACTACTTTTCGTCCCAGTACTTGACTACTTTCGAATGCATAATATAACAACAAAGGAGTTCGTAAGACGCGGATCAAAACTTTTACAAACCCGTTCTGATATGCTGGATCCTCCTAAGAGGCAAGCATAGAGCATACTTAGGTTAAGATCAGAGTATGATATATTGCCATAATAGGACTTTCAGATCGAGAGAGAGAAAGATAGAAAGACTTAGCTACTCATGATAGAGATAACACACAAAGGTTTATTTCTTAAATCCTTAACTTCCTTGCTTACAACTGAAGAGAAATGCCTCTTATATAGGCATCAAAAGCTATTCTACTGGTTACCGGATAGGAACCGGGAATCCAGACACACTTATCCTAACTCAAACAACTTTAAATAAAGCAAGCATTATAGAGATGCTGTGTCTGCTGTCAGAGAATCTTTTGCTTTAGACAAACAACTTTTAATAAAGTGCCTTTAGAGTACTATTATTGAGATGCTCTGTCCTTGTTCCTAGTCAAAATGCACTCATGGCTAGGAGACATATTCATTGCATGATATTCCTGCTCATCTGCTTCTTCCTTTAATAGGATTTGGTCTAATTTTGTCTCGATTTCATATGGATCTTGGGCGTCTTGCCATAAGATACTTGCTGAATTCTTCATATTGATCTGCTCAGCCATCTTGGGAACATTTGCCTTTGTTGTTCCTTCATGCCGATGCTCTTCAGGTATTTCCCATTCTGGGAAGCACATGACCTGGGGACTTTTGACATTTAGACAAGAATTTTCTGTGTTTTTGCTGCTGAGCTTATAATTATTTAATTCGAACAAGTAAAGAGCCAACTCTTCTTGGTATCGAGGGGCTTCCTTATTCTGGGAAAATAATTTTAACTCAGGTATAGTCATATAGAAAGCAGCATTGTCTTGGGAATAGATATGGCCGGTGAGGGGGTGTTTGAAGTATGGTCGATGGAGTATCACTACCGATACGAATTTGTTGCACTGTTCTGTGTCAAGTTTCCAGATATTGTAAGGGTAGAGATCTTGCTTTAAATGTTTTATCCAATCTTGAATTGGACAGAACCATTTAAGACATTTCCACAGCAAAGTCCTTTTGTTTGCTTTATTTTCTAAATAATCAATCATCTTAAAAGTTGGAAAAATAATTGAATATTTGTAAAGGACTGTCACGCACCAGAGGTACCATTGGTCCATTTCAGTGAATGGGTGATTATCCATTAACATGGGATAAATGTTGAGGTACGGTGCCTGAGGATTAAACCATGTTGGTTCTGGAGTAACCTTCTTCATTTGAAGCAAACTGGCTAGGTAGTGAAACATGTGGGACCTAGCAAACTGTTTTATATTTTCTGGGCTGAGTGTTTGCAGAGTTTTTATCTCAGGTGGGAAGTTTTCTGTTTCTGGTGATGGGTTGGCAGGACTTGATGAAGATGCTTCTGGCATCATCATTATGATCGGACATTCATGAAAACTGGAAATTAGGGTTACTGGTTTTGGCCTGGATAAATAATCGGGAATTTGGTTCTGATTTCCTTTTATGTGCTTGACATTAAAGTTATATCTGGAGAACCATTCCTTAAGTCTAAGGATTTGTGGATTGGGAGGAACCCGATTCTTAAAATTCAACATTCCGGGGAATGAGGAATTGTCAAGTTGGACTTCGAAAGAATAAGCTCTAAGATGAAAGTCGAACTTCTGTATTCCATATTTTACGGCCAAAGTTTCTTTGAAGGTGGTGTGATACTGGTGTTCTGATGGCTTGAATTGACCACTAGCATGTCCACAGTAATGTTTTTCACCTTTGATTTCTTCTATGAGGACAGCTCCCCAGTGATAGTCGCTGGCATCCGTCTGTAAGATTCGTTTTCCTTCTCCGGGAATCTTCAGAGGTGGAGGGTTTTTTGCTGCCTCTTTTAACTTCCTTACTGCTTCAGTTTGTTCTGGGCCCCATGCTGGAGCATTTTTTCTGAGCAGTAGTGAAAGCTTTGATGTTAGCCTTGAGATGTTAGGGATGAAATCCCTGACATAATTGAGAATTCCCAAGAATTGTTGTATTTCCTTCTTTGTCATGTTTTCATCTGGGAATTCAGGGAGCCTTTCAACCAAGTGAGGTTGTGGCTGATACTTCCCTTGGGCAAACTTGGCCCCTAAAAAATCGATTTCTGTGGTGCCGATCTGAGATTTCTTTGAGGAAAGCATGATGCCGTACTTGTTGCAGATCTCATAGAATTCATCTAATAGGGCCTTATGTTTTTCTATGGTTGGAGAGAACAAGAGTACGTCATCTATGTAGACCAGGGCTGTATCCAATATGGGCTCGAAGATTCGAGTCATGGCCTTTTGGAATAGTGATGGTGCTACCTTTAATCCGAAAGGTAGTACAGTCCATTGGTAGTGTGCATTGGGTATGCAAAATGCTGTCTTGGGCCTTTCTGAGGGTTCAAGCCCAAGTTGCCAGAAACCCGACTTCATGTCAAATTTTGAGAAAATGTAGGCATTTCTGATATAGGAGTAAAGGGCTTTCATGTTGGGCAATGGGAACTTGTCATCTTTTAGGAAATCATTGAGAGGCCTGTAATCGATGACTAACCTTTTTTTTCCTCGGACCTTTTCTGATCTTTTTTCAACATAGAATGCCTGGCAAGCCCAATCTGATTTGGTGGGCTCAATTAACCCTTATTTTAGTAGTTGTTGGCATTCATCATAAGCGGCTGCTCTGTCTGCCGGAGACATGCCAGGATGAACTGCTTTGGTTGGATTGATGTCTTCATTCATTTTAAATGGAAGTTTGACCTGAAAGTCAGAATTCTTCCATAATGGCTTTGGATGCCTGAACACGTCATGACTGTTTGCATATAACCTCATGATTTTATCCTGGTATTCTTCAAAATTTGGAGGTGTATCTGATAGGTTAAAGATCTTCAGAATAGATACATATTCCTTAAAGAACCTTTTGTATTTCACCCCACTTGGAAGTATTTGCAATCGATCAGCCTTAGCATATGTATCCATACCGATCACTATGTCTTTGCCAGGAAGGTTCGTTCCTATCACTTTCGTCCATACCACACAGTTTTGGAAAAACTTGATACCAATGTTTTTCTTGGTAATAAGTTCTGTGGTAAAAGTTTGGCCATCAGCAGCCTTGAAGTGATGGAATTCTTGCTCCCATGCAGAAGAAGGGAGGATAGCTGGATTCATGAGTGTTCTCTGTGCCCCCGTATCCATGTATGCAATTACTTTGATAGGGACATCGTACTTTGAGGGTAAAATGGAAACTTCGACGTTTGGTAATGTCGGAGAAGAAGATATAGCTGATTATTCTTCTACTTTATCAACTTCTTCAAACGTCAGGACTGGAAAATGAGGATAGTCTTCCTCATCGCTGCTTGATATTGCAAGTGCAAATGCAGTTTCTTCGTTGAACTCTTCCTGTTCGGTGTACAGGGATTCAACGTCATCGTCCTCTGCAAGTTGTAGGCTGTGGACCAGTTTAGCTGCTTTGTCTTGCTTCTCAGGGCAGTTTCTGGAGAAGTGCCCTTTCTTTCCACAGATGAAGCATCTGTCTTTCCCTCGGGTTTTCCCTTTGAACTTCTTTTTTCGGAAAAACTTCATCCTTTTTTCCTTTTTTCCCGGGGTTTTTCTTTTTAACTTTTTTGGAGATTTGCATACACAGTTCTTTTGTTTGCATCCAATTTCTAGGGAATTTTGCTTGCATGCTTTTGAGAAATCTTTTTCTCCTTCAAGCATCTTTTTTAGCATTTGCTGTTGTGCGCAAATCTTCTTCCTACTTCCCATTGCGAATTGGTGAATCTGTCCAAGAGTCTTGGTGGAAAAATCTATTCCATCCTTGGTTGCACTTCTATACATCTCATCTTGGATTGGTTCTGGTAAAGAATTGATATATGTACTTTTGAGGCTGGCATCATTGAATCCGTTTAGTCTATAATAGCATTGTCCCATCCTTAAGAAATGTCTGGACAGGTCTCCAAGTTTTAATGAACAGCATTTCATGCCATAGAATTTCTGTCGATTTATCTGGTCTTCCACCTCTGCATCTCCAATGAATTCTCTGTGGATGATTGCAATAACTGCATCTGTTGACTCCAGGGAGTGGAGTTGGTCTTGGTTAACATGGCCAAGACTTTGGTACCATTCTTTTAGTATGTCGACCATCCCGGCACAGAATTCCTCGATTACTTTGTATCGGTCCAATTCTTTGACCAATTTTTTATCCATTCATGCTTTGAACTCAAGAATTCTTTTAGGCCATTGTTGCGGATCAACGTCTTCTAACGAGAAATATACTGCCTTTGATGGCGGTACTGGTGTCACCATTTCATCCGGGTGAAGCCTAGATGTAGAGGCTTCTCCTGTATGAGTTGTCATTAGCACATTGGTTATGTCCGCATATTCTTCTTCTGATTCAAAAGGATCTGAATGATTTTCTTGGATGGTTTCAGACTTTTCAGTTTCTGGAAAAGATTCTTCCCCTTCATACGAATCTTCTTCTGGATTGCTTTGGCCTTCTTCATCATACGAATCTTCTTCCGAATTGATTTGGACTGTCATCATTGTTTCGGGTTGTTTGTCAGTCCTTCTTTGGGTCTTTTCTGGTGATATTTGTGAGACAGATTCTTCTACTCTTCTTTTCTCTGTCATGGATCTTTCACCAAAAAATGTTGATTTGTGTGGCATGACCATCGGCAAAAGCGATGGTGGCTGCTGCTGTTGAGGTCTGCTAAACATCATTGTTGGACCTATCTTCCTTGGTGGAATTTCGTAAGGAGATATGGTGTCTCCTGAGAACATTTGGGTCCTTCTGAAATGTGTTTCAAATTCCTCAATCTTCTGAAGGAGTTTTTGCAGCTCATTGTTTTTTGCCACTTTTTCATGAAAGCTGGCCCTTTTGGAACTTTCTATCTCAGCTTCAAGCTGTTTAACTTGTTCTTTCAGGTCTTCGTATGCTTTCATCATCTTTTCTGAAAATCCAGTGATTCTTCCTCCAAAATTGTCTACTTTCTTTTCTATCCTCTGGAGGACAGTGTTCTGGGCAAGCGCGTTGTCTGTTTGCCAGTTCAACACTTCTTCTGCCTGGGAAGTGGGCTTTGTGCTACCTTCAGGCGTGACCTCTGTAGGTTGCACATAAGGTCTAGTGGTCACTTTTCTGGTCTTGTGATCTCTCCTCTCGAGGGGCGGAAAGTCTTCTTCGTTCATCATGCAAGGGGCTATGGATACCTGTAGTTTATCCCTGTATGAATTTGATCGTCCCTTCGGAGGTGGCCAGGTGATGAGATTCTCATCTTCTGGTGGAGATAGACCTTTTTGCTTTTCTGCAAGCTTTAATCCCTCTTGATAGAGTGGTAAGGGCTCTTTCTTTCGCCTTATTCCTACCCAGGGTCCATTTTCTGGGTTTGATCTCCTTCTGGGTGGAGGAGGAGGTTTGCAGGGCTTTGGTTTTGCCCTCCATGGACTTGTATCATCATCATCATCTGAGGAGAAGTCATCCTCATCATCTGTGTAACCGTCTTCATCACAGGTACATCCGTCGTCACAACTTGAGGGATTCACATCCCACATGAAATGTCCATCTAACTTGTCTGAATATATCACTTTTCCATCTGTTTCGAATCCCCAGATAGGGATCCTTTCTTCTTTTTCTCCAAGAGTGATCATCATATTGTGGAAGATTGGGGGAGTTGTTGAACTTTCTTCCCCTGGTTTGTTGAATATAGTCTTGACGGTGCCATCTACAGAATTTCTTCTGTAGTTGGCTTCAGTTGAGACCAGCTGTCTCTGACAAGACTTAAAGTTCTCGTAATTGGTTATCCATTCAGTTGGAACCAATTTTTCAAGTTCCTTTCTGGAGATCTGTTTCGGGATCTGAATAATGGATGGCGTTTCATTGCTGTCAGTAGCAATTACCATCAGTGCGTTCTCCTGAAAGTCTTTGTTAGAGGGGAGATCAAAACAATGATCTTGTACCCTCCAGATAATTTGATGGCAGAGTGAGGCTGCAAAGGCCTCTTCATCCTGTTCTGCACCTACGATCTGAACTTGTACTTTGAAACGGTTGGGAAGTGTTGGGTCTGAGAGTAGTACATTAAAGTTCGGAAAGATCGTAAAAACGGCTTGACCGTTGTTGAGTGTGGTGATGCATGTCCCTAGGACAGCATGCTCATAGTCTCGGTATGTAGTATCAAGCAATGTCACACGGGCAGTAATTGGGAGTCCCTTTCTGCCATGGTAACTGAGGACCAATCTGACAGCACCCATGTGGAGTGCTACGTACTTCTCTCTTCTCCAAAGACTTATAAGGTCTTTGCTTATGAGAAGGTTTACGTATTGTTCTTGGGAGGTGGCTTTCAGACCACACTGATCAAATTTGTTTGTTTGGATCTGCTCCTTGATATGTAACCTAGGAGTGGATACAAGCTTCTTTGCCGCAGATAGCCAGCGGTTTCCTGATCTCTGTCTTCGATATAAATTGTAAGGGCTCATCAGGGGGGGAATAGACTGGTCTATTCTTGCTTCTTCAGGAATGTACTGGTATTCAACAAGGTTGTCTATCTTGTTTCCTAGAGTCTGTTTACAGAAGTCTGGAAGAGTTATTTTGGAGTTGTGTTCAATTATCGAGGCTGAGGCTGAGGCTGAGTTTGTGTTTGGTATACTCATGGTATGTAGGACTCTCTCTCTCTTTCTTACTTGTCTCTATTATTTCAATATATGCACCCTCTGTCTTAAGAAAACGGTTAAGACTAGGTAGAGCTCGTAAGGCTCTGATACCACTGCTAGCCAAGAGCTCCTCCATTATCATATCAATACACCCAATTTCGTCCCTTTTGGAACTTTCTATCTCAGCTTCAAATTATAATATTATATTATAATTTTATATTATATAAATTTTTAAAAAATAATGTTAAAATTTTAATAATAATATATAAAATTATTTATTTTATATATTAATTATTAAATAATATAAAAACATAAATTATATAATTATTTAATATTATTTATTTTATAACCACCATCATCATAATTATCATAATTATAATAATAATAATAATTTAATTTTTATTATTTTAAAAAATATATTATTTATTTATTTATTTTTTATATATTAATAAATAAATAATATTAATTTATATATTATTTATATAAATTATATAAATTTAAAATATTATTGTATAATTTTTTATTATATAATTATTTATAATACAATATTAAAATATATTATATTTTTATATAAACAAAATATTAAATAACATAAAAATATTACAATAATAATATAATATAAAAATTTTGATCTCAAATATTAATAACTAAATATATATATAAAAAATATAATTATATATAATTATATAATATTTTTATATTATAATTACTATATCAATATTACTATATAATAAATACTATTTTTATTTTTATTAATATCATTATTACTGTTATACTTATTATTATTATAATAATAATAATATTTAATTTTTAAAAATTTTAATTTATATTATTTTAATATAATTTGATTATATAAAAAATATTTTTATTTATATATTTTTTTATAAATTTATAATAAAATAATTTAATTTATTTTTTAATAATTTTTAAAATTAAACATAAAAAGACTGATTTTAATTTTTAAAATTTTAAACTAAAAACCATTCTGAATAAAATTTATATATCGTTTTTCTATGTTTTATTCTTAAATTATATAAATTTATTATTTAATTTTTTAAATAAATTTTTTATTTTTTTAGTTTATATTATAAGTTAATTTTTATATTTTTAACCTTATAAATTTTATTTTTATGAATATTTTTAAATTTTACATAACAAATACAAGTAATAGTAATTTTTAATAAATCAGAAAAATGAATTTTCCTAAAATAGAAAAAAATATAAATATATGTGAATATAAATTTATTTCTACATTTTATCATATTTTATTATTATTTTTGTAATTTTTAAAAAAGATAATATTTTGATATTTTTATTGAATTTTATATTTAATTATTAATACATTCCATTTTTTATCAGTAAAAATCGTCAAATTTTGTGATATTATACATGATAACAAATAAAATATTATAAAATATATGATAAAATAATATGTTTTATTTTTATTTTTAAAAATTTTAATATAGTTACATCTTTTTTTAAAAAATAAATAATAATATTTTTTATAAAATAGCTAAAAAGTAGTAAAATTTGGTGTTAAAATTTATTTGAAAACATATTCGTAAATGTTTCGATTTTAATGATCTTTATAAAATTTATATCAATTTTTATTTTTAATATTTAATCATCTTTATAAAATTTTTGTTTACATGACACTCCATGTAACGAATTTCATATTTTAGAATATAAAATTTACTTTTCAAAAATTTATTACCTATATAATTTAATCTATATTGAAAGCAATATAATTATCTGTTCACCGCTAATTCATCGTAATATATAAATTTAAATTAACATATTAAGCTACATTAAGATTAAAACTCACAATATTATAACAGTTGTGATAAATAAAAAAATCAAAATTATAATAAATGTAAAGTAATATTTTAACAGTAAAAAATAATATATGTTAATAACTAGTTTTAATAACCTAAAAATTCATGTTATATATATATATATATATATATATATATATAATAACTATTTATTTTTAAAAATTATCATCAAAATTTTTTATAATAAACTTATTTAATATTCTTTTATCAAAATAAAATTTTAATTTAACTACTGATTTATATTATATTATCATAAAGATAATATATGCATATATAAATTTTTTTTTACTATATAAAAAGTGATAAAATTTAAATCTAAAATTTTCATGTAAAATTTTTAATTTTTTGTCATTAAATGTATGCATGCATATATAATTTTACATAATTTAAATATTTATAGTTATATAATTTGAGTAACAATTTAATTATATTTTAAAGATAATAGAAGAAATCCTTTATAGATAAATAATTTTAGTTGTTAAAGTAGAAGATGTATATAAATAAAGATCTCGGTGGACTTTGAGTCTCGAAGAGGAAACTCATATGTTAGAATAATCCATTCTAAAAACTTTGAACAATAGAGAAATACAGATCTTAGAGAAGGATATGTTAGAAAAACATAAAAAAAATAGGATATGTATTTATCCCCTTAGAATTAATTTAAGTAGCTTTAAAATTGAATTACAAAATAGGGGTAGATCTTCCAGTTTTAGCAGCTATAAGAATAAATTGCAACTTTAGAGAGCAACCTCCATGATGAATCAGTTTTCTTTAACTGTTATCCAGATTTTGCAATGAACATAAAAAATGAAAAACTACTCCAGCAATTAGATTGTTAGTACATTCACCAGAAGGAATAGTAGACGATGAGACATGGCCATTCCAGATTATATATAGAGTTTATTATTATAAAGTAACAAAGATAGGTTATGGATTTAGGTCAGCCTATCAAACTCCAAAAAATGAAACAACCATAGTAAAAGCCAATTTAAATCGTAGTAAAATACAAACATCCAAAAGATTAAGTCATCAAGAATTGATAAACAGAATTCCAAAAGAATGGCTATTAAAAGACCTATTAGAAACCCAAAAGAATATAATATAAAAATAAGAGAAATTACATCAGAAGGCAGAGATATACGTCTCAGCTTTTATAGTCCACCTAGAACAGAAACTCCTTCAAGATATTCTTAGAGTTCAGCTAGACACTCTGTAAATAATTCAACTATAAATTTTAATATAAGAGGAATTGATAGTAATAACATCCTGCATCTTACTAAACCCATTTATGAAGAAAATTCACAATACTCTCCAACAGCGTCCCAAGTATTAAATGTAATAGATAGACAAACCCCTTTTACAATAGATAAAGCCTGGATAAAAGAACATATAGATGGCGAACATAATAAATTAAAGAAAGAATGGTTTCTAAATTATTTTTCCAGAGAACAACAAATAAAGATAAGGACAATGTTCTATTCTTATCGAGAGGATATACAACAAAATCAATACTTTTTTCCATGGTTAGAAACTTATTTAGAACAAGAAGGACTAGAAAATCCTTTTAAGAAAGAAATAAATCCAACAAATAAAACAGTTTGGAAAACTAAAGAAAGTAATGTCTTTCAACAAGAATATCCACCGCAAGAAATGATTAAGGTAGAATTATCAAAAGATGTAGAAATAGAGGCATCACCATTTAAAAAGGCAGATCTAAAACAAAAAGAAATAGAGAAACAAGATATTGATAAAATACATCAACAATTAAATTACTCTAATATTGTGTTAGACATAATGACAAAACAACTAAAAAGAATTGAAACAAACCAAGAAAATGGAATAATAAAGAAACCTATAGAAAAACCCATATATAATATATCAATTATGTCACAACAATCTATAGATAGTTTTAGACAAAAATGTCTCATAGAAAAAGAATTAGAGGAAATTAAGACTAGGGTAGCTAAAATTAGTATAGGAAACTCATCGGTAAACAATATAAAAGTAAATAAATTAGGAAGTAAATATACTTAACCAAAATTAAAAACATTCCATAATCGACCAACTATGCCTGATTTATTACCAGAAGAAAGAACTCAATTTGTTCAGAATAACTATTCAGGTAGTGATTTAGTAGAATGGAATCTAGATGGTTTAAGTGAACAAGCCATATTAGATTTTACATCCCAAATGACCATGGCAGCAATTGCCTATAAAACCAGAGGATTATCAGATAAGGCAACAACTGAGGCCTTAATCCAAGGATTCACAGACCAATTAAGAGGATGGTGTGATAACTTTATCCCTCCAGAAAGTAAAAGACAAATTGTGGATCATGTCAAAAGTGAAACCAATGAGGGCGATGCGGTAGTCACTTTAATTTTTACCATAATTCAACATTTCATTGGTGATCCAAGTATTTTCAAAGAAAGAATTGCAATTCAACTAGCAAAACGTAGATGCCCGACCATGTTAGATTATCCATGGTATAAAGACATGTTTTGGTCAAAAGTAATGGTAAGAGAATATGCCTTTGCAGGGTATTGGAAAGAAAGATTTATCGCAGCTTTACCATCTCTATTTTTCCATAAGGTCATACAATCAATAGAAACCAAATATGGGTCTCCTATACCATATGATCAATTAACATATGGACAGATCCATAATATGGTAGTTGAAGCAGGATTAAATATTTATATACTCTAAAATCCAAAATCAATTGAGAAAAGAAAAATTAGTAGGCCAGAGAGAAATGAGTTCATTTTGCCAACAATATGGATTAGAACTTATGGGCTCCAAGCAGAAAACCTAAAAACATAGTTAAACCTCATAAAAAGAAAACTTCGGGTCCAAGAACATTTCATTGGCCTAACCCAACAAATAAAACTCATAAGAAGAAACCATATAAACAAGGAAAGAAAAACACATGTTGGAAGTGTGGAAAACCAGGTCACTTTGCTGACAAGTGTAAAGTCCAAAGTAAAACAAATTTAATAGAAGATGAAAAATTAAAAGAAACATTAAATAAAATACCGATAGAATCAAGATCTTAACCCGAAGAATCAGAAAGAGAAGAATCTTCTCAACATAATGAAATATATCAATTAGACTATTTCACATCTGACGATGAAAAAGAATAAAATGAAGGGTCATGTTTAAGACCAGGATTATGTGATTGTGAAGATTGTACAATACCTCAAGAAGTAAATGTCCTTTCTAGGGATCAAACAAATACTTTAATAACTATAATAGATAAATTAAAAGATTCCCCATTGATAAATGAATTTATTGTAAAACTAAATGAACTAATAATAAAAGAAGAAAATAATCAACGAGAAATTCAACCAGTTGAAATGAAGGATGTTTTAGCCAAATTTAAACAGCCAGCCCTTACAGTAGGGATAAAAGAACTTCAAGAAGAAATTAAAATACTTATAAAATTAATTCAAGAACTTAAAAGTAACCAAATTCGGTTAGAATTTGAAATATTAGAATTAGAAGGCAAAAGATAATGGAATCACAGAATCGACCTATGAACTCAGATCATCAAGAAATCTTTAATTTATTAACTTTAATGACTGTCCATAAATGGTGGGTAGAAATCAAGTTAATAGTAGGAAAAGAAGAGTTTAAACTTAGAGGGTTGATAGATTCAAGAGCCGATATAAACTGTATTCAAGAAGGAATTATTCCAACGAAATACTATGAAAAAACACAACAAAATGTCACGGGAGCAAATGGAGGTAAATGACAAATACAATATAAATTATCATAAGAAAAAGTATGCAAAGGAAAAATATGTTTTAATACAGCCTTTGTATTAGTAAGAAATATGAGTAATCAGGTAATTTTAGGAACTTCGTTCTTAACATTACTTTATCCTTTTCAAATAACATCTGAAGGGTTAGTATCTCATGTAGTACTAGACAAACCTATAATATTTGAATTTATTCAGACTCCAAAAACTAGAGAATTAAATTTATTACAAGAAAAATCAATAGAGGTAAATATGATAGAAAGAAAACAAAAGCAAATCATAATGTTAAACGAAGAAATAGGATATAAAAGAATTGAAGAACAACTGAAATCCCCAAAGATAAAACAAAAAATACAAGAACTTAGTAAAAAAATAGAAAGAGAAATTTGTGATTTAAATCCTATAGCCTTTCACCATAGGAAGAGACATGAAGTTAGTCTACCATACGGGGATGGATTCTTAGAAAATAATATTCCAACTAAATCCAGACCAATACAAATGAATGAGAAACAATTAAAATATTGTAGAGAAGAGTTACAAGATTATTTAAGAAAGGGATTAATAAGAGAATCAATTAATATTGTTCGGAATTTTATGTCAACAAAGCCTCTAAACAAGAGAGAGGAGCTCCAAGATTAGTAATAAATTATTGTCGCAACCATAATTATAATGAGACGATAAACTCACTAAAAATTCCAAAAGAATTTATATTTGATAAGTGGAGCCGCCACCAAATTTTATTTTAAGGGAAAATATTTGGAAAAACCCTAACTTGAGAAAGAAATTCTAGGTTCGGGTGTCGGTTACGAATAAAGAAGGTGTTAGGCACCCTACTCGCTCGTTTCGAAGAATGGTACCCTTAAACTGAGTGTATGATTTATTTGAAAACTATTTGATCCCTTTAATTAGAAAAAATAAATAGGTTTGTGGAAGATAGTCTGATAGGACTTGATCCTTCTCCTATGTATTCCCTGGTGTAATAGGAAACTCAAGGCTACGTAGTTCTGGTTTGAGGGCTTGACCCTTTTAAGGTGATAATAAAAACTGAGTGATTTGAATATTTTTGAAAATAATCCTTAGTCCACATATGCACAGGATCCCAGGAAAACGAATGCTGCACTGAGACCCATATGATTTCTAAACTCCGAACAGTAGAGTATGCTACCAATTCGTATCTAGAACTCATCGCGTGAGACTTAGAATTGTTTAAAACATATTTTGGAATTTGATTTTTGCACGTGTTCCTGGACCCACACATGCACAAAGCCGAAGGCAAGTGAGAGTTGCACTACGACTCATATGACTTTCTAAATGTCAAACAGTAGGGTATGCTACCAATTCGCATTTAGAGCTCATTGCGTGAGATCTAGGATCATTTAAAGCAAAAAGATCAAGAGAAATACCAAAATAAAAGGGAATTGGGGTTGACCCAAAATTAAGAATGAAGTTGATTTCTACAAAGGAAAACTGGGTTTGATCTAAGAGATGAGGAATTAAAAGGAGGAAATTCGGGTTTGAAGAAATAAAAGTGGGCTTAACCCAAAATTAACTAAAAACTTGATTCCAAAATAAAATAAAATAAAAAAGAATTGGGCTTGATCCATAAAAAAATTTGATTTGATTTGAATAAGATTGGACTTGTATTTCAAAAGAAGAAAGAAGGAATAAAATAAAAAAAGTGGACTCTCTTGATATTTATTATATTTTTTGAAATTTTGGATTTATTTAATTTTTGAAAATCTGACTTGGTTTCATATAGATGGTAGATTACTGTGCCCAAGTTGAAATTGGAGGAAACGGTGGCCCAAAATTGAGGAGGCGGTGGCCCATTTAGCATGTTTCAATGAAGAATTCACAATCTGCATGTATAGTCCAAAATTCATAGCTTGCTCCATGGAAGGCGTCGATAACTTTTTAGCCCAATTTAGGATGCGGCCCACCATGCCTAATGCTTACTCATGGATTTTTAATTGCTTCATCCATGCTTTAGGACAAGACAAACACCCTCTGTGACAACATTTATAGCATAGATTTCTACAATTGCGGACTCCCCGACAAAGCTAGTAAAAGAGTCGACAATTCCCTTAGTGGCTATATCTACTCCCCTGTGACGCTCCTTTATTGAAAGGAAGTGCTTGCTTTTATATTGATTTATTCGGTGCATCGGTCACATCCAACTCAACATGGCCACGTAATTATCTCAGCCTACCCTCAAGGCTTTTGAAATGCTGGGACTTCCCAGTTATTGTGCGTGCATGCCGCTTCACGTGCCATTTCGCTACATGTATTCATTTCATGCAGAGTCATTGCAACCATTTCTAGGAGGCATAGATCATTTGGGTCAAACACCCTCATGCCAAACTGTGTTAATTCTTCAACAATGGATCTGTTCTGGCTTTTATCCAAAAGCATGCCAGAGATCCTTATGCCATGCGTCCAACAGAGAAAGGATTATTTGTCGGACAATAGCTTCAAATGGTTTACATTATGATCTTGAGATCGCTATTGCATATCATCGTAGCCCCGGCCTTGCTAAAACTGTTGCTTTTCTAACCCCCTCATGTGAATAAAACTGAAGGAAGGAACTTGGTGTTCTTGTAGCTTGATTGATCCGTTCAGGCTCACACGGTTGCCATTTTGGAGACTGCCCTCTTTGCTCAGTTCCTATAGAAAAAGAATGTATTGGTGGGCCTATGGTTCAAAGGATATTAGATGTTGGAAAAGCCCGACAATGTGGTTCATATGCATGCGGTAGAATATTTCACCCTTCATTTCCATGTCCAAGTTTAAGATGTGGTTCCCAGTTACTATTACTTATTGTTGTGGTTGAATAACAACTATTGTTCACAGGTTTCCGTACAAGTTCCCAACAAATGCAAGTTGTTAGGTTCTCTTCATGTTTGTAAATAGGTTGTGCTACCTAAACCAAGTAGCCTCCTTCCTTTAGAAACCTATTCTCTCTCTACTTTGCATCACTTCCAGCGACTTTTAATCTTGATTCCTGTGAGGCTAAGGACAAATATTGGTGGCATATCTTCTGGGCTTGATGTTCTCGATATCAAGTTGTTCCCTAATACTCACGAGGTTTTGTCATGCATATAACAGAAATTGCATGGACCATTGTTATGGTAGGTGAATTCGTTTTCCATTAATATAGATCCATTTTTCACCCTTTTATGGATGATGACCAGGAGAATGACTTGCCGCTTGTGGACCCCAAGTATCGATCTCATGCTCTTGGCTTATCTTTGTGATGGATGACCAGAATATGTCAACATAACTCTCAAAAGTGCAGAAGCCGAGAAGCTGAAGGCAACCGGAGCATGTGATGCTTTCACCTTATTTCCCATTACTAGACTTAATCATAGAAATTCATAGTTCACACGAAACTTAAAGGGAATGTTTAATACTAGGTGTAGATGGGCCCATTTCAGAGTTTTTCCTTTTATGTTAGCAATTAGCTATGTGAGCTTTCGAATTAGCAAGGAGTATGCAATCCTACAGAGTCTTCCCAAACATTTATGAGATGACACCTCTTCTACGTCTCCAATTGTCACACTCAGTAGAAAAGGATACTGGTTGACAAAGAGTCACACCACCAGCATCCTAAAAGGCAAGAGTAGCAAAATGATGGTGACAGAACATCATGCCCTGTCATATGGAAACCGATTCTTCCTGCAATTGTGGACAACCTCAACAAGTATCTTCTGTTCATGTGCCCATTCCCCCTTACAGGATATGTCTATTACCAAATTTTTTCTCCAAACGTGCCTTCATTTATTGTATCATTAATTATCATATTTCAGTTATGATATTACTATCTAAACTGCAAATTTTTACTTGGGTACAAAAGTAGGATCCTGTAGATTGAATTCTTCAAGTCTTGGAATTGGTTGTTTTCTGTGAGTAGGATTTAATGTACATCCAAATGTTCCAGAAACATATATGTCACCCTAAAGCTGAGAAGCACACCCCTATCATGACTGACTGTTTCACTTCTATTGATTGTAATATCTATTAGCAGAACATAAGGAAGCCACAACTATTGCCATTTCAAAAGACAAAAATACATAGCAACATCGTTCAACAATAGAGCTCATTTGAGAGAGTGTTATCTAAAATATCCCTATCCACCATGTAGTTATCTAGTCGCATTGAAAAGATAGACACTGCCTCGATTTCGACATGGCTTGGCCATAAAAGGAGAAAGAGGACACTTCTCAGAGGTTTGAAACCATAGTTTGAGCAACGATTTCTCGAAGTCCAAGTCGGTCTCATGAGCAACAAGCACTCGCTCCTCCATTTCCATATCATGATCTTTTATGAACCAACCTTTCTCAGTTCATCAAGCGCTGCAATGTCTAAATTTTACTCCAAAAAATTGTCTTGAAATTTGTGGCAGAAACCATAATCATCAACTAAAGTTTTAGGACCATGCTTCTTCCATACTGATCATACTTGAACTTAATTAAACATTGTCCAATCTAATCAAACTGAGCTAGAACAATTTATAATGAACAACGACTACAACGAGCAATGTGGTCAAATGAAATCAAACATTCTGAGATTTAACAAGCTCACACAGGATTTTATCTACCTTTTAACCACGCACTACTTTAAAACAGTAAAAACGCAATCAAGATGGACAAATTCAGGAACTAAGTTAATGAGAATTTACGTGAATCTTACCTGGTTGAAGCGATCAAGCAAGGAGAAATTCTGTTGGAACTTAAGCTTTCTCTCAGAAGCTCCTCTTGGTTCCCTCTAGAAGTGAATCAAAGCCTTTTCTTGCAAAAAAAAAATGTCCCGCGATCATGAGTCCTTGTGGCACTATGTCTCCGATTTGGAAGAGATAAAAATTTCTTCCCCCCTCCCAAAAAAATCCTCTCGCCAGAAACTCCACCCCTTTTTATACTATATTTATTTTCTAGCTTCCCCATATTTCTCTCTGAAATTTTACTTTTTAATTTTGGTGCACCCAATCTCCCTTTTTTTCTCTTTTTTTTATTGTTTCCTCTCTTTTTCCTTTATTTTTTAGTTTTTTCTTATTTTTATTTTTTATTATTTATTTTTTCTGTTTTTTCTGTTCTTTTTCAGTTCTTCTGTTTTTTTTTCATTTTTTTTATTTTTAGTATTTTTTTTATTATTATTTTTTAGTTATTATTATTTACTCCCCCTTTTTCTTTTATTTTTTCATTTTTATTCTTATTGAAATTACTTTTTTCTTCTTTTTTTTTCTTTCTTTTCTTTTTATTATTTAGATATACTTAAAGGATTTGAAAAAAATTTGCATGATAAATAGGATCTTAGTCTCGGACAGAATTGGGTGTTCACAATTATAAATCTCTAAACAAAGCTGTAAAATGGATTAGGTATCCTTTACCTAATAAACAAGCTTTAATCAAAAGATTAACTAAGGCAAATATATTCTTAAAATTTGATATGAAATCAGGATATTACCAAATATCGATAAAAGAAGAAGATAGATATAAAACAGTTTTTGTGGTACCATTTGAACATTACGAATGGAACGTAATGCCCCAAGGATTGAAGAATGCTCCAAGTGAATTGCAAGAGATAATGAATAACATATTTTATCCATATATGGATTTCTCCATAGTATACTTAGATGATGTATTAATATTTTCAAAAGGATTATCTCAACGTGAACAACATTTAGAAAGATTTATTCAAATAATTAAAGAAAATTGTTTAGTAGTCTTGGCTAAAAAGATGAGTATATTTCAAATTAGAATAAGGTTTTTAGGTTATGAAATATTTCAAGGGACTATAACACCAAATCAAAGATCTCTAGAGTTTGCAGAAAAGTTTCCAAACAAAATTAAAGAAAAGAAACAACTCCAAATGTTTTTAGGATGTTTGAATTATGTAGCAGAATTTCTACCAGGAACTAGAACCATATGTGCTCCAATATATAAGAGGTTAAGGAAAAATCCCCCCTTTATGGGAAGAAGAGATGACTCGAACTGTCCAGAAAATAAAGGAATTAGTTAAAAATCTACCATGTTTAGGAATTCCCCATCCTGAGGCATTCTCAATTGTAGAAACTGATGCAAGTGATATAGGGTATGGGGGTATCTTAAAACAATTGTTTCCCAACTCTAAAACGGAACAAATTGTCAGATATCATTCAGGTATTTGGCATCTTTCTCAACAAAAATACTTCACAGTTAAAAAAGAGATTTTATCAATAGTTTTATGTGTTTTAAAATTTCAAGATGACCATTTCAACAAAAAAAAAATTATAAGAACTAACTGCAAATCTACACCTCAAGTTTTAAAAAATGATGTTAAAAATTTGGTTTCAAAACATATTTTTGCAAGATGACAGACTTTATCATCAAATTTTGATTTTGATATTTCTCATATAAAAGGAGAAAAGAATTTCTTACCATATTTTTTAACTAGAGAATTTTTACAGGGACAAAATGAGTAAACCAGTTACTTTGGACCAATATGTTCCTCCGAGATCTCAACCAAACCCAAAAAAGTCCTTAACTACAACCATAAGCCAAATAGTCCAACAATCTCCAAAAGGTAAGGAGGTAGATTCAACCCCTTGCCTATCACAACCTACCATAAGACCTTCTTATTCACCCCCAACACCTCAAAAACCAACCACATCATCACAAAATCAGTTTACAGTTCTCCAAAAGCTGATTCAAGACAATAATCCACAATATTAATATGTAACCAATGTAGAAAGTATTCCAGTAATGGTGATAGAATCAGAATGGACCCAGTGGTCAGCACAAGAAATTGCCACAAAGATTTCCCACCAAAGTGTAACTTCTTACCAAAAAGTACCCAAAGACCAAGGAAATTTTATGAGTTAATTTTGTTAGATAGCAAATCCATAGAATTAACCCACAACAAAAATGAAAAGAATAAAGTTAATTTTTCAAAATTAAAAATCCAAAATGTTCTATCAATGGAAGATTGGGGGCAACCCCTGACCCATTATAAAACATTTTCCATAGAATTTAGTCCACCTCAATATAATTATTTTAATTATATAGAGGCCTGAAACAATATTCTCTACCTATGTCCAAAGACCCATTCATGGTTCCTTTGGTTTAGGAAGGGAATTTCGTTAAAATTTCAAAATTGGTTTGAGGATTTCGGACCTGAACCATGTATTTTCCCAGCAAAGGCCAAAGTGGCATATGATTATTTTGCCGAAAAAACAAAATTTCCATAGGAAAAGAAATTATTTTCTTTTATAGCTTCCCAAGGGGTATCTTGGATATTTATGTGGGAATTCGCAAAGGGATTTCAACCAACAGATTCCACCTTAAGTTATTTAGTCTGCACAATAAAAATAAAATGGTGTGCTAATTACAATCTAGACTTTCTAGCAAGAACAAATTTAGATGCTTGGTTGCAATTAAATAAGCACCATATGGAAATTCCGATTGCTCTTTAAAAAGAATCTCCATTTTTACAAAACAAGCAACAGAAATGGCAGCATTAAGTGCTGCAAGCACTGAAGAGGATTTCTCAAAAATCCTGTCCCAAATCTCACCACAAACTTCTCACAACGAGGATGAAGAAGAAGTAAGTAGTTCCCTGGGAGGCTGGGAACTATGAAGTAGATGATTTTTTTGGAAATTTCGGTTTCTGAAGAATGTTGCTTCAAGCAAGAGTCTGACTAGATTCCAATTAAGAAAAAAGTAATTTGACAAGACTCCACCAACACTGACAAGATTTCACCAAATTCAAAAAAGCAAAAGTTTCTCCAAAAAATAAAGATAAGCCTGAATTGATAAGTATTCATCAAGTCAGAAAAAGCAAAGATTCCCTCATCATAAAGCAAGTCAAGATAGAAAAAGCAAAGATTTCCACATCAGAAAGCAAGAGACGAAGATAAGCCTTATCAGTTAGTCAATAGAATTGAGTATAATTTTGAGTTTCGGGGTCTATAAAAGCCCCATCCCACAAATGTAAAAGGCATTGAAAAAAATATGAACCTCATAATTCTCTAAGAACCTTCAAAACTTTCTTCTTTCATATCTTCAACCATTTAGCTTGTATTTTCACCACAGCTCTACTCTGTATCTCAACAATTTGTAAGCTTTTATCCATATCTTCTTAATACAAATTTTGATTACCAAAGATTGTGTATTATACTATATTTTGCATTATATTTTCATCTATATTTACTTTATAATATATATATATATATATTATATAATAAAAAATAAAAAACTACATTGATATGATACCTATTTAATATTTACTTAGAAATAAATCTATCCTTGTAAATTTTAATAAAAATAATATAAAAATAAAATTTACTTAAGTTCATTTTTATATTTATTAAGAAAATAACACAATGATATAAATTAAATATTTATATAGTTATAAATTAAAAAATGTTAGATATTTCAACTTAATAAAAAAGTTGTTTATTTCATAATATTAATCAGTAAATTGAAAATATATTATAATAAATAAATATTTTTTACAATTATTAAAAATAATTTTATTATCCAAAAATTTTGTTTTTCATTTTAAATTTTTATATATCCAAACAACATATTTTTTATTATATTTTTCTTATTTATTGAATTTTTATTTATTTTTTCCTATTTACTTGAAATATTAAAAGTCAGTTACATTAATTTTAAAAAAGTAAAAAACATTATTTTGAACCGGAATAAATATTTAATAATTTTGAATAATAAAAAGTAAAAATTTCGTTTTAATCTTATGAAAAGAACTAAATTCATGTTTAGTTCAACTTATATTAAAAAAATAATTACTTATTTTTATTATATTTGTAACTTTTTAAAATAAGTAATTATTTATTTAAAATAAATTAATCTAAACATATATTAAAATAATTAATTTTTTAAAATAATAATAATATTTTTTATTATCTAAAAATTAATATAACTAATCTATAATCTTTTAAAATTAAAATAACTATTTATTGTTTTTATTTTATCAATTATCTAAACAAAATATTAAAGTTATTCATCTTAATTTTTATTGGGTAAGATGAAAAAAATTATTTTTTAAAATTAAATATAATTTATTTATTTTACATAGAAAGATAAAATTAAATTCTATAAAATTTTAAAAAAAAATTATTAGAATAAGAAAATAAGGGAAGAAGAAAGTTCTTTTTTTAAAATTTTTAAAATTTTTAAAATTATTAAATATTTTTTAAAATAATAAATATTGTATCAATAAAAAATATAATAAAAACTTAAAATTAAAATTTATTTTATAAAATTATATAAATCAAAATTTATACTAATAATATTATTTTTTATTTTTATTTTATCTATCAAATAACAAATTTTTTTTTATTTTTATTTATATCAATAACTTACTTTTTTTTTATCTCATTTTTACTTTATTTCTTACTTTCTCATTTCTTTCTTTCATATCTTTTGATTTATCTAAACAAAATATAAATATCACATTAAATTTAAATCATTACGGTCATCAACGTCAAAAGGTGTATAAAATCTTTCACTTAGTTTAATAAAATAATTTTATTTTTAATAATAAAATAGTCTATAGTGTTATTTTATTTTATATTTTTAAAATGTTTAATTAAATTTAATGTTTTACTTTATATTTAATTTTTGTTTTAATTTTTAATATTTTTAATCTTTTATTTTATAAAATTTTTAAAAATTATATCTATACTTTAGTTTCTAAAAATATCAATATATATAAAATTTAATTTCTAAATATGTATATTTTTTCACTTTTTAATCCTTTAAGAATTAATTGGTCTTAAAAAATATCAATTTATATAATTTAGTTTTTCAGTATGCTAACTTTAGTCATATTTTTACTTATATTTTATTCATATTTTCATAAAAAATATTTAAATGTAATTAAATTAATATATTTAAGAATTAAATTGTACAAAATCAACACTTTTTGACAACTAAAAAATTATATAGGATGCAACTTAAAAAATAAATGATATATTTATTCAAATAATGTTATTATTTAAATTAAAAAATTAATGATAAAATTATAAATAATTTTTTTTATAAAATTATAATGTTAAACAAATTGATAAAAGTTAAAATCAAAATTAAATATAAAACGGAGAAATAGAATCTCTATTAAACTGTTTAAAAATATATATAAAAAAAAACCTTTCTTTTTTATTTTCACTTATTCTCTATATAAACTTTTATCTCTTTATTATGTATATATATTAAAAGAGTTTCTCAATCCACAATTGAAGATTAGCCAACATAAATTTTACCTTTCCCAAACTTTGGTCTATGTATACATAATCAAGAGCCGAACCCTGTGAACAATTTAAAAAGATAGAATGTGTATTCGATATGGAATTTTCGCATGCCGTAAACTTGCCTCATACAAAAGCTAGAGTACATTTTTTCCGAAACAGACGTATAGGTGCTATCAACGCATTTCCAAACACATAAACAATTATTTACCGTGTCAGATTGTACTGGTATATAAATTTTTAAGAATAAAATAAATATGAAAAGGAATTAATAATATTAAATATTAATATTAAAATGGGAGTAATATCAAAATTATTAACAAAATATATTTTCCTGAAATGAATTTATTATACTTTTTTTTGTCTCGACCATCTATATTTTTTTATTAGAATCAATCTTATTAAAAAGAAACATTTACAACATGATAAGATTAATTCTATCAATAGAAAATTTTCCAAATACAAAATTTGAATTTAAAATTTTATTTAAAAAAAATCAAACATGCAATATTTAAATCACTCACCTAATTATTATACTTATCTCTTCGATTGCACATCAATGATATTTTGTCATTTAAAATAATAACATTGATATGTGGAAAGCTAGCATTCAAGAAAATATTGATGTTGTATTAAATTATTAATTACTTTGATAGGTTAGAAAACAAAGTCTTAATAAAAATTAATTACAATATGAATTTGAAAACCAAAAATGGATCAAAATGTGTTATTGCCATAATGATTTTATTTAAAAATTTAATAAAAAAATTATCAAAATATAATATCTAGTTAAAAGATTATATTTTGACAGATAAAAGGTAATAATTAGAAAGATTTTTAATATCATAAAAGATTTACTTTGCATACATATAATAGATGGTTAAAATGAGAGGATTAATTTATATGTGAGCAAGAAAAATAAATACTGACCATTTTATCTTATTATAAATAGCTAATATTAAAACACAATTCATATAATTTTAAAAAAAAATCAAGTTACTTTTCTGAATGATTTTCAACTTCAACAACCTTTCAATCTTCACTATCTATATTTATCGTAGTACGGTTTAGATTTCCTATTTTCACTCTCATGTAAAAATGTATTTTTCACTAAATACATTCCCTTAACATACATATACATATACAGGAATATATAAAAATAATTTTGTTATGTGTGCTCAAAGGTACATAATAAAAAGAATAAATAATATATTTTTATTAAAAATTATAATATTTAATGTTATCAATGTATTAAATTATATAATTTTCAATAAAAATTCACTATAAAGGTTTTTATTGTTTACCTTCTAACTTACATTAGAAAAAACATTATGAAAATACTTTTCATTTTATAATTATAAAAAATATAATTTTAAATCATATAATCAGATATGGATAATTAATATTAAAAGTTGATTAGTAATTATAAATATTTAAAAATATATTTATTTTTTTCAATTTTAATAATTTAAATAAAATGTAATAGCTTAGATTTATTTTCTTATTTCTCACAGTAATCAAATTTGTTTACCTTAGTAGTTCCCTATATATTAACACATTCTTCAGCTCTAGTGGCAGCTTCTATTATTTTTTTACACTTCATACATCAATAAGATGAAAAACTTTGCTCTCTCTCTGTTCCTAAGTTTTTATTCCCACTAACTACATCTATAATAAATAAATAACTTTATACACACCCATACACAGAAAGAAAAAATCACACACATATATATTGCGAGAACAAACATTGGTTGTCACGTATATTTTGAATTAATAAGTTTGAAGGACGACAACATGAATCTGATTTTTCTAAGTTGATGTCCAGTACAATTTTAAACAAAAACAACCAAATAATTATAAATTAAATATCATACTTTAGAACAAGTCATGAAAATTAGGAAGGTATAGGAATATTTTAAAAAAAAACAATAAATCTAAAAGGATCCCTTAAATCAAAGATAAAACCAAAAAGAAAGAATAAATTTCATTTCTTACCTGAAAAGGAAAACAGATCACATTAAATACAATAATTTTAAATCTAATCTAAATGTGAAAATATGTAAAGAATTAATCTAATACCATAATTTTAAAAGCATTCAAAATTCAATGATTTTAAATAAAAAATAATGAACAATAATTAAAAAAATACTTAAATATGTAATTATACCATTAATGTTTATTTTCCTACCCAAAGATGGATACTGAAAGGTAATCTCAAACGTGGATTAAGAATAATGTTTCAGAATATGATAGAATTACTAAAGATACCAATAATTATTTTAAAACAAATATTGACCATCCACAAATAAAGAGTAAAAATATCTTGAATAAATTTATATTTATTTTATTTGATTTGAATATGATTATCTTATAAAAAAAACTTATATTCTCATATTAATAAAAAAAAGAAAATATGTTTTTAATTTTTATATATAAAAAATTTAATTTTAATTCAATATTTTTTTAATAAACTTAAGTAAAGAACATGTCTCACGCATAGAACTCTACCGACTTACAATATAAATACAAATATAACGATGACTAATAGAATGAGTTTCAAGTGATGAGAATCGTTCAAGATATTTTAGAATTCACTCATTGAAATGATATTTGATTATTTATTATGTGATTGATTATAATTTAATTTTTTTTAAATATATCTATTTATTTTTAATAATGAATTATATAAAATATTTATATTCTTTTTTAATATATTAAATATTAAAATTTTTACCAAACTTTTAATAAATAAAAAAATCTAAAAAATATTGGACAAATCCACTTATTATATGTTAGTAGAAATGAACTTGATTCGAGTATGAAATAGACATTTCGAAGTTCGAGTTCAACAAAGGTAGGTTCAAGAAAAATGGTTTTGCAAACTCAAGATCGAGAAATCGAAAAAAAAAATGTTGATTGATAGATACTAAAGGAAGCATGAAATGATCTGTTATCGGTTTGACATATGTCAACATTATTCAACATTTTTTTTTATTAGAACATGGATAGTTGTAATAAATTTTTTTATTATATGAGTCAGCCATCAATTGTATGAGCATGACATGTGTCATTTATGTATGCCTTTAATGTTTTTATTGCATGTGTCTTATATAGAAAAAGAGTCGTAAAAATATTTATATTGTAAGTAAAGTTTTATAAATAGGTCGATCTTTTCATTTTTAGGAATAATGAAAAGGAATACGTATAATTATGGATATTATCTTGTGTTTATTGTATCATTGTTTACGATCAATATTGTAATTTTGTATTGTAAGTTTATTATACATATAAAGTTTTATCTATGAGTGCATTCGTCGAATATTTCAACAATTTTAAAGAAATTAAATTATAATTTTTGAACTCATTAAAAAAGAGTTTATTTAAAAATATTTAAAGTAAATGTAATAAAGAAATAAAATAAGAATAGAACATTTAAATGCAAAAGAATATAAATACTAATTCAAATAGGTAAAGGTATGAGACTTTAGTTTCCTTTATAACTTTATCCAATTTTATCCTAACCTCTTATGAATGATTTAAAGTCAATTGCTAACCATACATTTTCATTCTATTACTACGTAAAATGATCATGCAATAATAATATTCTTTCCTTTAAGTTATTATCTCTGATGATCATGCAAAGTATATAATTAAAAGAAGGATAAATAACATTCAAACTTGTTAAACTAATAACCGATTATAAATTAAGGATTCCAATTTATCCTCCAAAATTCTTAGATTTAGTTTACCTTATAGTTCCATTAATTAGGCGATGGTACGATCACCTATCCCCAATCAACAAAATTAATAAGAGTAAGTAATTCTCATCAATTAATTAAGTACAATAAGAAAAAAACATTTAAATAAAAACATAGAATCATTCATAAAAAGAAAAAAGGGTTTAATTTGTTACATTATAATTTTTGTCAAGACCCCATGATTTGAGAATTAGTTACACATAAAGAATGACAAATAAAAGAACATTAATCCAGCAAATCAATACATAATCCTAATTTTATAAAAGAATGACAAAACTATAATGCTAATAAAAGTGGCAATAAGAAGTTGCAACTCACACTGTAAAAGAGTTTTTGCTTCCAAGATCCTAAATCCTACGAGAGGATATCGATATAGAGATAAGAATGGAATAGGTGCGGGAGTTGTGTGTCTTCAGGATAGTGATAGGCATGTACCCTGGAGAGTGGTGTGGTATGTTGCAGTAGAGCTTCCTTTTTATAGGTGTAGGTGTAGATTAGGGTTTCAATATCATGAACCAGGTTTGACCTAACTGCTTTCTTAATCGTTGCTACCAGTCTAAGTCATCTTGCAGCATCATAGGGTTGACTAGGATGCTTCTTGCGTTATTAAGGCTGATGTGATATTATCGCACTAGATGTCTACTCTCTTTATGCTACATAGGACTGATGTGGCATTGTCGTACTAGATACTTTATCTTCTTATACTCATTTTATCTGTTTTTTGGCCCAAAATTTGCTTAGTTTAGAATTTTTTAGTTATGTGACCATTCCTACAAAAATAAGAGAAATTATGTAAAATTACAATTAAATAATCATTAATTATATTATAATTATAATTAATTTCCTACAGATAAATCAACAAAATGGTGGTTTATCATATCCTTAAACTTAAACATTGTTTGTCCTCAGCCAATATCCTAATAAATGAGAATGTAGTAAGTATAAAATTTAGGAACCTCACATATTACGCATGTAGTAATAAAGTATAATTACCATCATGAGAATAATTAATGATAATCCAATTAGGATCTTAGTTCCTTGAAATCAAGTGTCACATGTAGAGGGGTCACTCTTCTCATCGTCTCTTAAATGTATAATAGTATGATAGTATGATCATTAACACTCTACTTCTAACAATTGTGCACTACCATATACTTACGTATAAATCTCAAATCTCCACTAAAAGTTAAACCACACATAAGAATCAAAAGGTCTTTATCAAGGTTGTAATATGTCCAAAGGAATCATATAAGTAAGTATGATACAAGAAGGAAAGGAACACAAATGTTTTCTTTTCATTATATCTTCAATAATATTCACCCTTAGACTTCAAGCACATTTTCTTGGGTTTAATGTTTTTCTATTTTTTCATTATTTTTGAAATTTTTCCTTTTTTTATTTTCTTTTCTTTTTCATCTTTCTCTCTCTCTTTTTTTTCGATCACTCATACTTTTACAAGTATTTATTTTTCTTTAGATATAATCTAAGGACGCTTGATTGCAACAATTAATTAAGGATACCAAACAATGTAACTTTTAATATGTTAAGCTCAAAGAGGCACTAAATGATATTATAAGTTTGAATCCAATCAAAGAAACCTAATTTGCCTTTATCGTTTTCTTGTTATGCAATCAACTTACATAAGTCTTAACAAGGTTACAGGACAAGTTCTAAAGTGTACAAGTCGAAGGAGAGTCACCCAAGAAAGAGAAACGTTGGGTGCAACATCTATTAGGTTCAATCCTTACTATACCTACTCTAATGTGAAATAAGATAACAAGGAACATGACTAATTATCAATTATTTTTATTAAAAGTTCTTATGTCCTTATTAGATTTAATTAACGTTTGCTACAAAATATTAGAGATCCCTAAACCCAAAATTCACTAACATTCCAAACTGTTAAGCATATAAGGATATCACAGGGAACAAGCATTTTAGAAAACATAAGGAGGGAGGTATCCCTCCTTATACTTAATCTTCTACCATTCTCTTAATTCATTGAAAAAATTAATCACCATATTAGAAAGAAAAACAGAATAAGAGAAAAGATAAGAAATTTGGAGAAATGAATAGGAGGGAGAAGGTCTCTCTCCTCAAACTTGAGCGCACTTATATGTTATAGCGGAGTGTAAAAGAGAACTTCCTTGAAAAATAACACCAAGGGAGAAAGTCTCCCTCCTCAAACTTAGAGACCATTAATACTCTCAATACTTTTTTTGTTGGAGGTTAATGGTTGGAGAAAAAATTCTTTCACATTAGATTAACCTACTCACACTAAACACACATGTTAGAGGCAAAAGATAATAACAATGCATCCTAAAAACAGGTTCTGTACATCCATGTAAAAAAATAAAATAAAAATATACAAATATATAAATAAATAATAATTATCTAATATCTTAAAATAAGTAATCATAATAATTTACTAAAAAATAGGTTGCTTCTTGAAAGCGCTTATTTTACATCACGAGCATAACACACCTTCACCAGTGGCTGAGCACAATCACGAGTGGCTATCTTAGGATCTAACAACACATTGATGTATTTCTTAACCTTCATCTCCTTCAAGGTTTCCTTGTTCTCTTTGATAAAATTTATCACTCCATATGGGAATGTTTTATTCACTTTGTAAAGGCTGCTCCCCTTAAACTTAAAATTTCCTAAAAACACACAAAACTGTGAGTTATAAATCAATAATCTCTTACCTATTTGGAACTCATGTTTCCAAAAGTATTTAGGATATCCTATTTTTGTCCTTTGTTTATGGAACCTTGAACTCTCATGCATTTTAATCAAAAGTTCATCTTTACGACTTAGGTCAAACCTCCTTTGTGATTTCACTTGTAGTTCAAATTCTTCCTTCATAGGAATCTTGTGGGTGCAAAGTGTAGGGCTTATGTCTTTGATGTCATGAATGGACCATCCAAAGACTTCTTTATTTTCCCATAAGGCCTTTTGCAATTTCTCTTCCATATTTCCTATAAAGTTATAAGAAATAATAATAGAAAGAGAAAAAATAGGGGATAGAAATGCATACTTAAGATTTATAGAAAGAGTCTTGAGTTCAAATACTAAAGGTTCTTCAACTGAAGGTTTAGGCTTACAGGTTCCATGACCCTTTATACTGTCAAATTTATTACCTTAGTTTTCAACTTCCTTGAGTATGTTTGCTTCTAAGGCTATTAATTTCATTGTACATTTTTTATTGGCCTTCAATATCTAAGGAAAATGTATTATGGGTTGGTAAGGATCCATATGGGAATTCTTAGGATCCTTTCTATAATCTTTTCAACCTCCTTCATCTTTTCTTTTGAGCTCTCATTCATAGGAATTAAAAGGTCATTAGTAACTTGTTTCTGGTCATAAGTAACCATGTGCTCCTTCTCATTCTATTTTTCCAAGGGAATCTCTAATTCCTTCTCACTCCTAAGAGTAATCGTAATAAATTTCTCCTTTGGGTTTACTTCAAGTTGGCTGGGTAGTGTCCCGAGCGTTTGTTATGTTAGATCATAGATTTGTCTCACTTGATCTCTCATGCTTTGAATCGGGTTTCAATATTTTGGTATCATGATTCCATATTCAGCAATCGTGATTCTAAAAATGATGGCTCCTTCCTTTCTTACTTATAACCTCCTTGGTTTTGAGCATGAGGGGACCTGTAAACATTTTGAGCATTTTTAGTATAATTATTACCCTGATGCTCTCCCAAGAAAGGTTGGGGTGGTTCTTTCAAGTAAGGTTATAAATGTTTTCTACATAGTTAGCCTCCTTATTTTGTTGGGCTATATCAGCTTCACCCATACATCCTTTGTCATCGTGGCTTGTGGATCCACAAAGATTACACGGGTTAGGCTTAGATGCAACTGGAGTTTGGATAAGCAACGTACATTGTGTCTGTGCTAGCATAAGTGTCTCTATCTTTTTATCTAAGGCTTCTAATTGGCCTGCTATCGTAGCAGTATAGTCAACTTGATACAGTCCTGTCGGTTGGGAATCCTTCTTCCTTATATGTCTATCAGCAGATCTCCATTGGTTGATAAGGGTTGGCTTCAATTCGAAGTTACGAACATATTCAAGTGTTGGGAATGATATGTTGTTTGGTTGGCCCTCACCACTCGAGGTCATGTAATCCAATAATATCCTCCATCTTTGTGCTGTCATATTTCTTGTTTTGGTTTCTCGTCTCAATCTTTTAGTTGTTTTCACTATCTTAGGATTGAACTGTAATTAAGGAGCTCGAGAGCGAGTTAGCATAAACAAACAAAAGATCACACAAAGATATAAAAAAAAAGATTTTTTATTTTTTAAAATTATTTTTTTATAAATATATACACATCTCAAGCAATTAAGATTTAAACTTCTAAGATCATTCGGAAATAGTCCCCGACAATGACACCAAAAACTTGATGTACGTTTACTATGCGCACAAAGTTTTACCCATTGACAAGCGCATCCGTCGATGTAGAAAGAGGTATTTAAAACCCTTAATATCGTTCCTAGAAGACTATTTCAAAAATCTTAAAGAATGATTAAATCATAATTTTTGAACTTACAAGAAAACAGTTTGTTTAGAAATATAAAGTAAATGTAAAAAGGAAACAATATAAGAATAGAAAATTTAAAGGCAAAAGAACATAAATACGAATTTAATTATGGAAAGGCATAAAGACTTTGGTTTCCCTTATAACTTTACCCAATTTCATCCCAACTTCCCTATGATTAATTTAAAGTCAATTACTAACCATCTGTTCTTAGTCTATTACTACCTAATGATCATGCAATAGTAATATTCTTTCCTTTAAGTTATTACCCACAATGATTATGCAAGGTATATGATTAAAAGAAGCATAGATAACATTCAAACTTGTTAAACTAATAACCGATTAGAAATTAAGGATTTCAATTGATCCTCCAAAATTCTTAGATTTAGTTTAACTTATAGTTCTATTAATTAGGCGATGGTATGATCGCCTATCCCCAATTAACGAAATTAATAAGAGTAAGTAATTCTTATTAATTAATTGAGCATAATAAGGAAAACACAATTGAATAGAAACATAGAATCTTTCATAAAGAATGACAAACAAAAGAATACTAATCCAGCAAAGCAATCCATAATCCTAATTGTATAAAAAGAATGACAAAACTCCAATTCATGCAAAACTAGCAATAGGATGTTGCAACTCATACTGTGAAAGAGTTTTTTCCTCCAAGATGGAATAGGTATGGGAGTTATGTATCTTCGGGGTAGTGATAGGAATGTGTCTAGGAGAGTGGTGTGGTCTTTAGGGCTTAGGATGGTATGGTGCGTTGTAGCATAGCCTCCCTTTTATAGGCGTGGATTAAGGTTTCAGTGTCAAGAAGGCCTAGCCGCTTTCTTAATCGTTGCTACCATTATAAGTCATCTTGCAGTATCATAAAGGTGACTAGGATGCTTCTTGCATTATCAAGGCTGACATGGCATTACCGCACTAGATGTCTAGTTTTTTATGCTCTTTAGGGCTGACGTGACATTATCGTACTAGATACCTTATCTTCTTATGCTTATTTTACCATCTTTTTGGCCAAAAACTTCCCTATTTTAGAATTCTTTACTTGTGTGACCATTCCTACAAAAATAAGGAAAATTAGGTAGAATTACAATTAAATAATCATCAATTATATTATAATTATAACTAATTTCGTGCAGGTAAATCAACAGATGGTGGTTTATCATGCATCACATAAGTTAGTTCAAAGGTTAACAAGAAAGATCTTTGTGAGTATGATAATCTTATTGGTTTATTTTTTGTTGTACTATTTCCAATTTAGATTTGATACTTGTTGTTTTAATATAAACCCATAATTTGAGGGTATTGATCTTGATAATCTTTGGATAAGTATGTAAAGTCAAGGAAAATTCAAAAATCAATTGTGTATGTACAAGTCAAGTCGAAAATTGGTTTTCACATAAACAAATTGGCATTCCCAGTTGGACACTTCTGTCTTAAATTCATAAATTTTCTATATAATGCATGCTTTTGAGAAGTGGAACGAGAATTATGACTAACAGGAATAAAAATTCTTCCTCTTCAGTCTAAAATCAAGAAGGATCTAATAATAATCCTGCCAACTTGGATTTAGAGAATCCTCAAACTAGCAACATAGGTATTAAGATAAGACGGTTAAATCTTATTTCAATTTGTACAATGACAAACCCAAATCCTGTCCCTAATTCCCTAAAAATATTTGCACAAATTTCCACATCTAGTCAAAATAAGAACCAAGGAATAACTGGTACCTATAAATCCTCCATATAGGCTGCCACTTAGTTTTACCCCTGCAACCAAAGTCAATCCTAATGTTAATACCACTAGGAAAAAATTGTCGGGTCAAGGACCACCAAATTCCCAAATTGTATCAAGAGATCAAATACCTTCAATGTCCATTACTAGTAATTCCTTGTAATCTTTTAGAAAATAGATTGAAGAAAGTAACCACGACAAGTTTAATATGCTTTCACAATAAATGACTTCGGCATTCAACCTTGTTTTGGAAGCCACTAACCAAAATTATCAACTTTTAGCCACTTAGGTGAGATGCACTGTCAATGTTTTTGGCATGTCTTGTGTTGATCAAATAAGAATGCCTACAACATCACCTAGTAATACAAATAAAAAAATAATTAGGCGTCAGGATAACAATTTAGATCAAGATGGTAATTGTTAGTCAAAATCATAATGTTCGACTAGAGAATGAGGGTAGCCAATTGCCTTTTTATATTGTTAATCGAAACCAAAATGCATACACGGTGTTGAATAATATTAAAAAAAATATGTTAGGAGGGTATAATAACATTACTAATATTATTGAAGAAATTTTGTATAGAAATGACTTTAATGTTAGTTAACTAATCGACCATATTTTACATCAGCCTTTTCTGAGCTAGTATTCCAAACTGAAATTCCAAGGGGTTATAAGGTTCTTAAATTTACTAAATTTTCTGAAGAAAATATAGATTCAAGTGTAAAACATAGTGCTAGATACACAATTGAATATGGGAATTCAACAAATAATGAATCTTGTAACCGTAATTATAACGAGATGACGAACTCTCTGAAAAATTTTTAAAGTGAATTTAATTGAATTGTGGAGTTGCCACCAAATTTTATTTTAAGGGAAAATATTTGGAAAAACCCTATCTTGAGGAAGAAATTCTAGGTTCGAGAGTTAGTTACGAATAGGGAAGGTATTAGGCACCCCACTCGCCCATTCTGAAGAACGATACCCTTAAACTGAGTGCGTGGTTTTGATATTTTTTGAAAACTGTTTGATCCTTTTTTAATAAAATATAAATAAATAGGTTAGGAAAATAGCCTAATAGGAGTTGATCGTGCTCCTACGTATTCCTTGATGCAATGGAAAATTCAAGGCTGTGTAGTTCTGGTTTGAAGGCTTGACTTTTAAAGGTGATTGAGGAAGCAGAGTATTTTGAATATTTGAATGAAAATCCTTAGTCCACATACAGAATATGAGGCAAACGAGGGCTGCACTGGGATCCATATGATTTTTGAATATTGAACAGTATGGTATAATATCAGTTCGTATCTAGAACTTATCGCGTGAGACTTAGAATATTTAAAAATATATTTTGAAAATTTAGTTTATATGCATGTTCCTAGACCCACATATGCATAGAGCCGAATGCAGGCAAGGGTTGCACTACGACTCATATGAATCTTTGAATATTGAAAGACATGGTATGTTGCACTTTCAAATTCGAAGCTCATTACGTGAGATCTAGGATCATTTAAAATTTTGAAAAGTATTTGAAAAGAGTACTTTTAAAGAAAGATTGAGAAACAAAGATCTTTGACCCACATGCACAGATTCAGAGGCAAGTGAGAGTTGCACTGCGGCTTATATGATTCTCAGAATATTGAAAGATAAGATGTGCTGCACTTTCAAATTCGGAGCTCATTGTGTAAGATCTAGGATCATTAAAGAAAATGGACTTAATTTTAGAAATAACAAAATAAAAGGGAATTGGGCTTGACCCAAATTAAGTAAGAATGAATTTGATTTCTTAAAGAAAGGAGAATTGGGCTTGAAAAAGGATTAGGCTTGACCCAAATTAAAAGATTGGATTTGATTTCAAATTAAAAAGAAAATTGGGCTTGACCCAAGTTAAAAAGAACTTGATTTCAAAATAAAAAGAAATTGGGTTTGATCCAAATTAAAAAGGGACTTGATTTAAAAAAAAAAGAAATTAGGTTTGACCCCCAAAGAAAATGATTTTGATTTCACATAAATAATGGACTTGATTTCTTTTAAAAAAGAAGTTGGGCTCGACCGAAAGGGGGGCTTGAACCCTAATTAAAAGGAAATAGACTTGATTTCAAATTAATAGGAAAAAATGGGCTTGATTTTAAAAAAGAATTGGGCTTGGTTTCAAATTAATTATTAAAATAAGTAGGAGAATTTATATTGGTTAAAAAAAATTAGTTTGCTTTGGCGTGGCCCATTTAAATAGGTAGTTGTTAGTTTTGGCCATGCCCGCTCATGGCCCAATTTAGGCTTAAATTGGCGCTAGAAGATGGCCCAATTAAGGCCCAGTTTGCAATCGGTATGCACAGTTCAATTGAGGGCAGTTGGATGCCTAGCCCTAAGTGTAGCCTTACAATTATGGCCCAAGTGTGACCTTATTCTATATGCAAGGCCCAATTTTCTTAAGCACACTGTGGTAGCATGGTCCAATTGAGTTTAGAGAGACCCACTTGCCAAGTCTCGAGAGTGCATGCAATATGTCATGATCATTGCAACCCATTTGATCACCATACATTGCTTCCGTCCATATTAAGCTATCTTTTGAACCTTATAATCCCTCGAATTGCATTGAGTTGGATGAATTTAAGGAGCACATTGCAACTAAGAGAGCTAAGAAGGTTATTAAGGTCGTCTTTGATGAGCAAGATGTTATATTTTAGACAGTAGTTGTGGTGCTTTATTGAGAAAGTATCGACTTTATTAAGGGAGTGGATCTGGGAATTAGATGAGAATACAAGCCATAGATTCCACATGGTCCTTCTTTAATGGAAGAGCTCTAAAGAAACAGGAAGAACTTGGTTTAATAGGATAAACTCAGCCTTCTGTGATCATCTTGGCCATAGCACCAACTGCATTATTCCTCGCTACATGCTAAGGCTCAGACTCACCAAACAAGGGATGAAGTTCACGTAATATATTATCATAGCATTTCAAAAATGTATCACCATCCTTTCTATACAACTCTTCACCAAGCAAAGGAAACTGCTCCTTTGACAATTCATTTTGGATCCCTCAGAGCACCCAGGATAATATGGAGAACAGGTTCCAACTTACCTTTCATGAACTCCAAGCAACCTTCTGACATGATGCCTAAAGCGGTATCAGATGCTCCCTGAAGCTTTGAGTTTTCATTTTGGTAGTTTACAAAAACAACCTCGAAAATGCTGGGAAAATACGCTTTGGGATGTTTAAAGCCATAATATCAATAACTTCTGTTGCCGCCCGATCAGCCATCAAATGATTTGAACTACCTGATACTCAAACTTTGTATCTATGAGGATTCTACCAAGGCAACCATGATGAATTCCACGTACTGTGATAGTTGCATATTTCAAAGCAACTGCAGGGACTACAAGCACCCGAGACTAATCCTTCTCCTCCCACACTTTCAAGCAATCATCAACTACTAACTTTCAAGTCAAATACAACCAATTCTACAGATCATGATGACCTTTTTACAGCAGTGATAGTTGAGCACCGTTTGTTACTGTAACAGATACCTTCACTTAATTAGGGCTGCTATTTAAATAAAGGTTGGACCATCCCACCATGGCAACAAAATTGATCCTCTCAATCAGCAGCTAGAGTTGTATATCCAATAAAAGGAGCCATAATTCCACCAACCAGCTCATCCATCTTAATGTTTGAATAGCAGAAAATGTTTCTGATTGACATAGATGCTTGTACCATCTTATGCATTTTAAGAACTAACAATATTGCTCTCTTGTAGATAATAACCTGAATCCATGATCCTTTGAAATGTCCTCCTAATAATATCTTTAAGAGAACCCGAACCTGATGTTAATTAACCAATGAGTTCACCAACCTTGTATTTCCAAAGCATTCAATTATTCAGTTGTTCTCCCTCTACGTCAATAGTTTCAACAATTATCTCCTTTTTGAATTATCGAGGGTGCATGGAGTCCTACAGCTCCATATCACTCAATGGAAGGCTTGGCCTCTCTTAAAAATTCAGCAGCAAGTAGAAATAGATTGCACGTCAAGATGAAGTTCCGATGGAACACGTGTCCCTTATTTAGAACTTTTGTTCATCACAGAGTTGAATCGAAAGACGTCAAATTCATATCACCCGTATCTATCAACCTTGTTAGACTTATGCGGAAGGAGACCATCTCTTTCTTCTGCTCTAATTCTATTCTAATGTATGTTCACATCATAGGTCTACGGAACTTAGACTCTGAAGAGCATAAGCTTATGCTAATCCTATTCTATTATGATGTTCCTGATTTTAATTTTAGCGTGAGGATTAGCAAGTAGATATAGCAGAGAAATTCAGGATTCTCAACAGAAGAATATCATGGCATAATCTATCAAGATTCTTGGCTAGAATTCAACTCTTTACAAGTATTGGTTACGAATTTGAATTTATTCTTAAAAGTGAGAAAATCCATACCTGGAGTCTGCGAGTTTCAGCGTGAACCTTAGTGCTACCGATGCCCAATCTCTACATATTTCGCTCGAGGAACATCATAATCTCTCCTCCTTCTCCTAGAAGCTTTTTGGTGAGACTTTCCTCACCAGCCTCTAAGATTTGCTCTTGCGTTTTCAGAGAATAATCGGCAAAGAGAGAAGAACAACTTCGAGATTTTCCAAGGACAAAACTTTCAGCTTGAAAAAAATGATGGAATCCCCCACTTCCAATCAGAGCAGGGCAGGAATAGTTTCCCTTTTCTTTGTTCTTTTTCTTTAGAGAAGATCAAAGCTTCCTCGAGAGGACCCCTTCTAAAAAAGCTTCTCCTTTTTATATTGTTATATTCCTTTTTTAAACTTTTTGCCAAAAGCCATTTTACTTTTATTTTTATTATTTTTTCTTTTAGTTTTTTTAACTAATTTTTAACTAACCTAACTAACTTGTAACAACTTCTAATTGAAAATTTTATTTTTATTTTTTTTATTATTTTTTATATTATCTTTACTTTTTTTTTCTTTCCCTCTTTTCTTCATCCTTTTTTTCTCTTTCTTTTTTGCTATTATTATTATTTTTCTTTTACATTTTCTATATTTGTTTTATTACTATTATTATTTATATTTTTTATTATCATCCTTTATATGTTTATTTATTTTTATTTATAGTTTATTTGATATCTTATTCTCAAAATTAGTCTCGGACATAATTGAGTGTTGACAATGAACAATTGAAAATGAAATTGGAGATGGATAGATCTTGAAATAGATCTAGTAGATTTCCCCTTGTCTACCATGAAAAAAATTCTTTCTTTAAGATTTTGGTGTTCAAAGTTGAAAACTTGTTTATATCTATATTTGAAATCTTTAAACTTGAAGTTATCATTCATAAAGTGTAGATATGGAATTAACTATTAAAAGTCTTAAAAGATTAAGAAGGATTATGTAATAAGGTCCAGAAACTTAACTTAGACTTAAAAACTACTAAGAGTAAAGATGAAATTTTGGACCAAAAGTTGAAAAAATCACATAATATTTTCCATTACCATTACCATGACCAAAGCTTTGGAGTAAGAACAAATCATAGGGAACCTAACGACAAATGATATACCAAGAACCAAAATCCATAACACCAAGACAAAGAAATGACATATTAAGAAAAAGAAGCCTTGCTTTGGCCACCTTGAGCATTCAGCCACTTCCCATTTAATTATGAAATCTTGAGTTTAAAATTAAGGTATAAATAGGAGCCTAATCAAGTATAACTATGGAATTATAAATTTGAAAAAGACTTGGAAATGGTGGAGTGATTATTCGGCCATATTGGTTGAAATTAGAGGAACATATGTTAAAACCTTGTCATAACATAAGGATGAGCCTAAATATGTTTAAAATGATGATTATAAATTAATTATGAAGTAGAAAAAGAGAGGAAGCATTTGTCCACTCTCATCATTTTAAATTAATTATGAAGTAGAAAAAGAGAGGAAGCATTTGTCCACTCTCATAAAGCAAAGAGGAAAAGACTTAAAAATTGCTAAGGATGGTAGGAACTAATAATGTAAGTCCTATTTAGGGTAAATCAACCTTTAATAGAAGAAAAAATGAACCATAACACCTTAGAAAAAAGGCATATGAATTAGGCTACCTAGGTAAGAAATAGACAAGTACACTATTTTGGATGTTTAAATATAATTAAATAAGACATGAGTAGAAAACTTTAAATTCATGAGAAAGGAGAAAAACAAGTAGATTCATTAATGGATTAAACTTAATTAGCTAAGTTATTGGGCAAAAAGCATAAAAATTATAACACTTGAGCTTGAATTAAGTAAGTTACGCATAAGATATACAATTTAAGAAACACAAAGAGTAAACAATTAAAAAAGGCCATTCAGGCAACTAGAGAAGAAATTTTATATACCATAATCAAACATTAAAATATTAAGAAGAACTTAATCTTTGAGAAAAGAAAAGGTTAAGAGGTAACTTAGAACGATGAGTGGACTAAGATCCTATGAGTGATTCATTATAAATCTTATGAATTAAGCAAGTTGGACAAAATATGAGAGTAAGTATACATGCTACTCAAGATAGCAACCTAAATTTAATTAAGAAAGTCTTGATTAGAAGATTAGTTTCTATTTAGGAATATTATGCCAACTTGTTATATTATTTTATGAGTACACAAAGATGAATGTGAGTGGTATAGATAATATTCTTGATTTTTTAGAGAGTGATGTATTATATGATGTTCATATATGGATGATATATGTGAAGATATATTGGATTAGAGGCTATATGTGCTCCCTTGAATGATGCATAAAAATTGATGTGAATTATGGTTCCATGAATGGATGAATTATATGGGAATTTAGATTATTTGATGCTATTTGTGCATATCATATTGATCATGCATATTATCACAAATACTTAAAATGGAACCTAATAAGTCAAAAGATCATTAAAGAAAAATTCTATGTAAAAATTTAAAACACTACTCTTGCATGTTAAGTCATAAGGCTTATGCACATACGGAGGTCACAGGACTTTCAATATGGAAGACATAGGACTTCAAGAAATTATGATGGTGATGAGAATCCGGAATGAGCTTATATCCTAAAACAGAAGGTATAATATGCAAGAAGTGAAAAAATATTGTTTGAATAAAAATGTTAAGATATGTCTTAAATTAAATCATCACTAAAAGGAGTGACTAGAAAATGAGAATGAATTATGAGTAATGCATGAGTGAAATCCAAAATATGTGCGATATATGCTTTTGATAGAAGTTAATATCTACAGCTGTAAAAAGAAACTCATTTCAGCCCAAGATGTTTCTAAAAATTTAAAAGACAACTTGTATGCATGTCATGTTTCTAAATAAACTAAAGTGGCTAGGTTGAAAATGTTGATACTATAGTTAGGATAGAATTCTACAAAGAAACTTAGTTTTTCACCCCTCTCCAATCATTTTCTTTCTCAGACCCCAATAATGTTGTTCATGGAGGCGGTGATATTCGTAGAGATTGACAATGTAAGTTGAGTGGTTGAAGTTGTGAGATCTTCATTACTAAAGAGTTGATGGATATTAAATCTCACCCTAATAATGCACATGTTATAAATAGTTGGATGACTATATTTTAATTACTAGTTGGTAGATGGTATCATAGTATATGTAATGTATGCAAATAGTAGTAATAATTGTACATCTGGTTAGGTGTGTGAAGGCAGAGATGCCTTTTTCTTACTTAACTTACTTGGAATAAGTGTGAATAATTACGGACTATATAATTATAAGATATATGACTTTGAGTATGTTTATATTTATGGTTAGTTGTATTACTACTTATTAAGGAAGTATTGAACAGTAAAAGTAACATAACTCATTAATGAATTAAACGGGAATGAGGACATCTCTTTGCTTATTTTTCGTTACGACAACTATTTCAACGAGACTTGAATTTTATACCAAAGTGTATAAATTTTTTTACCGTATTTTTACTAATATTTATTTTCCAAAGATTCTATATCATGAAGTAACAGTTTAATATTGAAACTGTGTGTACAACTTAAGCGTAAAAACGAACTTCATTTTTTGGATGTTACATCCCATGTTCGATGAACTAAATGAATTGGATCAAGAAAGACTGGAGGCACTTAAGAATATAATGAAATAAAAATAAAAGATAGTGAAGTTTTACAATAAGAAAGTCCAATGGAAGTCATTTCAAGAAGGTAATCTTGTTAGGAAAACCATTTTTCCCATTGATAAAAAAAACTTATACATTTTGGAAAATGGTCTCAAAATTGGGAAGGACCACTCAAAATAATTAAAATGTTGTTTAGCAATGCGTATTCAATTTGAGAAATATTACAATTATTAAATAATTCTCAAATTTCATCTATAAACAAAAGATATTTAAAACAATATCGACCAATGTAAGTAGAATGTTAAATCACTAATAATTCCATGGTTGATTTCAAAAAAAAAAATACAATGTTGACCAAGAAATGATAAGGGAAATTAGAAGGACGCTGAGACTGAAGTTTCCTATAAGGTGTTCTCATCTTTTCAAAGATTACATTGCAGCCTTCACATACCTCCAAGATCGCTTTTTTTTATTCATGAAGAATACTTCTTAGAGTCTTGGATACATCTTTTACGATCTCGACTTACTTTTTCTTTTTCTCCTCACATGAGTTTATAGCC
Organism: Canavalia gladiata; assembly: GCA_037954105.1. NCBI lineage: Eukaryota > Viridiplantae > Streptophyta > Magnoliopsida > Fabales > Fabaceae > Canavalia > Canavalia gladiata. Next base: position 29,739,960 of record CM075662.1, read on the forward strand.
TTTTCAATCAGAAGTTGATCCTTTCTAAATTTATTCAATTTTTCTCCAACTCTGAATCTCCATAGAAATGGCAGTGGATCCTTTTTTTGGCAATGGTGGAGGATTCATTTATCTTTGAGAAATGATCTTGAGATTCTTTCAATTGATCTTTGATTCATGTCATTTCTCATCCACCATTTTTCTTTTAAAAGTGAGTTGGAAAGTCTGGTCAATTATTTTATGGCTGTTAGTATAAATGTGCTTGACCTGAAGGGTCTGTTTAAATAATTGATTAAAATTCATAAGGTTTTAAATGAAATAATATGCAGTAATCAAAACATCTTACCATTTATCATGTAAAAGAGTCACTTGAAGGTGAGGATATGTTGACCAAAGGAACAGGTTCCTGAGGGTTCGGATCAGCATTATCCTTAGAAGGATTCGAAGGTGCACCTGTTGGTACAATCTCTATTGATGATTTAACTCGAACTAGTTCAGCAGGCTATGGTCAAGTAGAAGAAAATATATTTAAAAAAGGGAATTACTAAAAGGTTGTTTCTTGCATAACCAGAGTATCATCTACTCGATATCAATCTCTTCCAAGTTTGACGATAGTTAAGTTTAGGCTATCAAGTTGTGGTTTTGTCTAAACTGTTATCAAATCTTGGACGATTATTTTTCAGCTATTTTATCCATAACTAAAAATGAAATAAAAGGTTAATACTCAATCTTTGAAGTAATAATATATTGAGTAGTAAAACTTATCGAAAATGATGACTTATGTTTTTTTTTTTTCTGCTTTTCAAACGAAGCAGTTTCCTCTTGATCATTTTTAAGAAAATTTTCAATGTAAATAATACTTGAAATATAAAAGGGAAAGGAATTGAAAAGGTTGCTTGAGATACCTTTAGAGATGAAGGAATAGGGCATTTACGAACCAATTTAAGAGGTTTTTGTGGTGTTTCCTATTTCTTTGGTTCATCTTCAGTGGCAACTAATTTTGTACTTGTTGATTTCACTGCAAAAAGTAACAATGATAAGTTCAAGATCTAGCAATCATGGGGTTGAGTTTATAGATAAAAATATTGAACAAATAAAGTCATGTACCTCGATGTTTCTTTGCACGGACCCCCTTCTTGAAAGTGGAGAAGGCATTCAACATTGTGGTATGTTGTTTTACAACATTAGCCATTGGGAATACTTGCAACCAAAAGACTTAGTATAGTAGTTTGATGGATAGAAGACAAAGAGTGATGTGTGCTTGACATTTGTAATACAAAGAGAATGTCATCGATCTCTTCACGAGATTTCAGGTGTGATCTTTCCTTACAAATCACATCCTCATCCTAATCAAACATGGAGATCGAAGCGCATTGACTAAGAACAAGTTGTCTCACTATTAAGTTAGGTTGGTAAGAAACCAACTAGAAATTCTTTTTTTCAAAGCTGGTGAGAAGAGAATCGAGAAATTGAGAGTCTATTTTCATATGTTAAAACTTTCAGCTTGTTTCCCAAAACTGTCATAGGAAAGGTATAGTGAACCAGGTTTGGCCATAATTATAGGTACTGAAGGGGGCTAGGTTGGACTCATGTTTGGTTGTCTTCAAAAACATAGAATAGTATTGGAAGAATGCGTAGAACGCCTTCTTTTTTTCCAAACTCCTTGTGAGATATGACAAGCGGTATCCTTTAACTGCTCAGGGGACATTAAGAAGGGCATGTCCACTAAGATGTGGCTCGAAAATGACATTTAGCCATAGTTGTAAAAGTTAAAAGGGACCCTCCAAGTTATTGAGAGCCTTATTGATCGACCTTAGTTAGTGAACCGCATCGGAATTGTATCATAAAGGGCTCCTAAGAGTAGCTTGATTAGGCACACTAGGATGCCTTCTTGAAGCAATTATGCCAAAGAAAGCATCAATTTGGGCACTTGTAAAGATTTGGTGCAAAAACGAAGGCAGATAGCCAATATTGGAAGAAATCTATATGTTTGACATTTGAAACAAAGCTGGTTGAATGTTTATTTTTTTTTTATGAATAATTGGTAAGTGAGTTTGGAAAGGTTGGGAATGAATTTTGTATTTTTGGGGTCAAGGTAAAGGTTATCATCCCGTAAGGGGTATGAAAAGTACTAATAGTTCATTCCAAGAAAAAGAACTAATTAATGATAAGACATTATAATGGAAAGGGGTGCTTAGAGAATTGGATCAAGTCAAAGATTCAAATGCATTTCCGGGCCTCTCATTTCTCGACCTTGACTCGATCAAGCCATAGATAGTATATTCCCTCATGACTAGGGGCTTTTCTCAAAAGACTCTTTGGGTATTTTGTAGAAAACTAATATCTATGCCTGTTTAAAGGGCATAGCTTTCTTCATTTGATATCTTTGGGAGAACTAGTTTCATGGTAAGAGAAAAAGGTCCCAAAAAGGCATGGGTCATGTTTTTTATGGTAAAAAAAACTAGCATATGGGATTGATATGTAGCTTTCTATTCATCAATCATGATAAGGTTAAAGGATATATATCATTTTACCCTCTTGGATGGGGTTTTCTTGGTACACTAGAGGGAATCATTTCTTAGCAAAAGAAGAAGTCATTGAATGGTATGATTTAAACCTTAAAAGGAGGGATCAAATTGCAGAGAAGTGGTTTGTAAAAAACTCACAAGCTAGATTTTGGTAAGAGTGTGAGAAATATGAAATGGCAAAAGAGAGTAAAAATTTTAAAGGAACCAAGTATTTATAGGGTGATTTTCTACAATGAATCTTACCTTAATGATGAGGAAGCATGCAGGCGACATGTGCAACATGATTGAATTCGTGGTGAACAGTTAGTGACGTGGCCAACATTTATCAACCTATAACATCGTGGGTTTTGATGATGGTTGTGAAGTTAGCGGCCTAAGAAAAATGTTTTCATTACAGATGTTGGGAAGAGTGCCTTGATTATCAATCATCAAAAAGGTTTTTTGCCTAAAAGGAAGTTAAGAAGCCATATGATGAATTAGAGTTAAAAAAATACTAAGTATAAATATACTATTTCTTTAGAAGGCATTTGTTAGTATAGGTGAATTTGATTCAAATTTGACATAAGCATTTTAAGTTCGAGTTTAACAAAGGTAGGTTCGAGAGGTTCAAGAAGAACGATTTTACAAGCAAAAAATTGAGAAGTCGAGGGAAGAAAGAAAAGTGTTGATCGATAAATACTGAAGGAAGCATGAAATGGTCTATAATTGGTTCAACATATTTTAATATTGTTCGACACATTTTCTCTTTTGTTAGAACATGGGTAGTTGTAATAAGTTTTAGTACATGAGTCAATTGTGAGTTGTATGAGCATGACATAAGTCATTCGTGTATGTCCTTGGTGTTTTTTATTACATGTGTCTGGTATAGAAAAAGAGTTGTTGGGACATTTATATTGTAAATAAAGCCTATAAATAGGCTGGTCTTTTCATTTTTCAAAATATATGAAAAGAAATACCTATAATTGTGGAGAGTATCTTGTACTTGTCGGATCATTACTTATAACTAACATCACATCACATAAGTTGATTCAAAGGTCAACAAGGAGGATCTTTGTGAATATGAATATTGTTGATTCTTTACTTTTCATTGTTTTATTTCTAATTTAGATTCCATACTTATTTTTCTAACATAAATCCACAATTCGAGGGTATCGATCCAACTTTTGATAGTCTTTAAATAAGCATGTAAAATCAGGGGAGAGTCGAAAATCAATTGTACACATACAAGTCGAGTCAAAAATTGATTTTTACATAAATACTATCTCACTTGTTAAGTTATTTAAATTAATGTTAATGGAAGTTCAAGGAATATGGCGTGGTACTAAACTTATATGTATATCTATTTAAAATAAAGTTCACTCAACACAACATGCTCTTTAAATGAAAATCGACAATTTGAGATTGGTGACTCAAAATATGAAACATTTGAATAACAAAAATAAATAAATTACTACCATGAAAGGTAGTATGTAAACTAAACACTTGGGCCAATAATACCATCCTATTAGTTTTAAGCCTCGATCATGTATCATTATATAATACGATATTTAAAATATATTCACTTTTGTTATTTTTATAATAGTTTTAGCCATTAAAAATATAAAATAATTTTTTTATTCTTTTAATAATTAAAATTAGCATAAAAATTATAAAATTCATATAACATACTCAATAATATATTTATGTTTTTGTTTGAATTATGTAAAAAATAGAAAGAAAAAAATAGGAGAGAAAAGAATGAAAGATATGAAATGGAATATAATATGATGTAAAAATTTAGTTGTTTCGATAAATAAAAATAAACATAAAAAATTTCTTTTATTTGGATGTTAAAAAATAGAATGAAAAAATATATTAATAATATAAATTTTATTATATTAAAAATTTTATTATTTATTTTTTAAAAATTAATATTTAAAATATCAAAATCCAAACAAAACTTCCTCCCTCAACCTTTGGCTCATTGAAAAAGTATAAAATTATGAGATCCTTAAAAATCAATTCTTTTATCTCGCATGAAATAAATTGATCTGATAAAAGAAAAAAATTCATTCTATCTTTTTTCTTTCTTTACTAATAATTTCTTCCTTACTTTTTCCTTCATATTTAATATTTTTTTCTTTAATTTAACTAATCCTATGTTTGGATGGAGTATTTTAATATTTTAAAAAATTTGAAATACTTCAAAATTTAAATGCTTTTAATTTTAATACTTTCATTTTAAAAATATTTTTTTGAATAAATTTTTTTATTTTTATATTTAAAATTATTTATTTAGATGGTAGATTTTAAATTCATTGAATTTTATATTTTTGTATTCTAGATTTTTTATTTATATTAAATTATTTAATTTTTACTATATACAAAATTTTATATTTAAATATTCATAGATTTTCTTTAATTTTATTCTACTTGTTTTGTTCATCGAAAAATTTAGATATACAAATATTTTTATTGTGCAACATTTTTAAACAGAATAATAATCCAACAAACATACATAATTAAAAGGATATTAAAACTTGATTATATCATTTGATATTAAAAATATTATGTCCAAAGATGTGAGAGAGTAACAAAAGAGATAATAAGAGAAAGTAACAAGAAGAGAAAACTATTATTCATAAGAATGAGTTGGGAAACTTTGAAAAAATTTTAATTTCACATATTTTGGAGGAATTTTAAATTCTCTCATTCTAGTTTGTTAAAATACTCTCTTAAACTTTATAAAATTTAAAATTCTTTAAAAATAATACTTAAACAAAATATTTTAATTTTAAAAATTTTAAATTATTTTAAAACTTATTTTTTCTCTTTAAAATATCTAGTCTAAACACAAGATAGGAGATTATATCCTCTTCATTACCTCAATAACCTTTTTCTCATTATCATCCAAAGTAAGTAACACAACCTATCATCTATAATTATCTTGAGCAAACTTTGTGACCACTAACCCCATTGAAAATAAAAAATTAAGAATGAGATAATTAATGTCTTTTGTCTTATTTTGACCAAATATAATATGATGTAAGTCCATATTCTAACTTTACACAAGGACAATAAGATTTCATGACCCCTTACTCATGCATCATGATATTGATATTTTTTATCTTATCATTTATGAAAGTCATAGATACGGATGGGCAAGAAAATTATACCTGTTCAAGCCCGAGTAATCCGATAGTTCATACCTAATCTTACCCTTTGCGCTTCAATCACATTCTCTTGGTCTCTTTCTTATTTTCTCAGAACCTTTCACTCTCTCAATCTCTCTCAACTTTCCTTATCTCCTTCTCAAATCTCCATTGTTGTTACTTTCACTCTATTAGATTCTTGTCTTCTTCCTTTTTTAGTTTTTTGGGGTAGGGATTTAGGGTTTCAGTTTTGGGGGTTAGAGACTTAAGGTTTCTATTTTGGTTTCTCCTTCTCTTGAAGTTTGAAGGTAGTGCATGTCTATTCCTTTTACTTTTGATTTATTGTTTTGGAATTTATTTTAAGGATTTATTTTTTGTGATTGTTTTCTATTATCTTCTACATGTTGATCGAAGGATATTTTGTGCAATTGAAATTGTTGATTCTTTTTTTTCGTGAAGGTAACCCTAATCCTAACTGATTTTAATATTATTCCTATTCTGTTACCGTAACTTTTTATTTTTTTGTGAAAATTTTTTTTGACATGTTAAATTAATTTTGCATATTCTGTTAATGTATTATATGATTTCTCTCTTCTCTGTTACTATTACATTATTTTACTAATTTTTTTAAAATAATTTGTTGATGTTTTTTTGTGTTTTCTGCATTTGTAAGGTGATGTACTGAATGCATATTTTTTGTGATTGATGAAGCTTAGGAAAATCGAGAAAAGCTTGATACTTGGCATTTTCATGAACATTGAAGGTTGACTTGTACTCAATCTTAGCATTATCAGTTTTTTTTTATATTTTCTATGAAATTTATTATTGACTTATCGAATGACTAAGATTGCTTTATGCTTGAGTTACATGTTGCTCGATGTTTTTTTGTGTATTGTTTTGAGGCCATTGTATGCTATAATCAATGGTGTTTACTCTTACTAAGATTATGTTACAACATTTCTCCTTCTAGCTGAGATTTGTTGTATACTTACTATCCTTTATATATGATTAGTGAGGCTTTGTGTTGATATTAAATTATGCCATTCTCATTGGTGTTATAACTTCAAATCTGCACTTTTCCCCCTTTTCTTCATTGGCTAAGGTGACTAAATGTATACTACTTTTCCCTTTTCTTCTCTTGATTAATGATGATTTTATTCAAAGATCAATGAAGCTTATCCCTCTTATTTTCTGCGATGTTGAGGCTGAGAATTTATGTATTCATTTTTATCATCTTTTATGATGTGTAGTCCATGTTCTATGATGTTAAGGTTGGTAACTTTTTTTTTTTAACTTTTTTCCTTATTCTCTATGATCATTGATGTTTTTTTTCTCCTCGGATCATTAAATGGTTATCCCTTCTTCTTTATTAACATTGATAAACATGTTTTTGGTTCTATAATGTTAAGATTGAGTTTTTTTTTTAACTTTTTCTTCCTATGATCAATGATTTTTTTTTTTGAGATCAATTAATTAATTCTATCATCTTCTCTCTTGACTATGATATACATGTTTCTAATTATATTTATCCATATTTTAATATAATATTTTTCTTATTATGATGCCTGCAAGAATTCACAAATGTTGGAGGTCTTGCAGCAACTCTTATTGTATTATTTAAGTGGTTGTAAGTTTTTAATTTTAAAATTTTAAATTATATTTAAAAATAAAACTCATTTGATTAAAATATTTTGAATTATATTTTTATATATTTTTAAAATAGTTTTGAATCAATTTTTTTAAAAAAAAAATTCTTAATACCTATTTTTAATTTTAAAAACTTTTTATTCTAAACTTTAAATAAATCTTCTAAAATTTACCGTTATCGTCTTACTACCACCGCTACTATTATAACTATCATCCTGCTATTATTACCACAACTATCATCGGCCACTTTCTCCTTTCCAGGTTGAGGCCCATTCCAATCAATGGATTCTAAGAAAGAGAAATAAAAATATGAAATAAAACTTATTGATTTGATTGAAGGGAATTAATCCTTTTTTTTAGCTTAGCTAGCGTTCCTATTCTTTCCACCATCACCGTCTTCTACTATCGTCACAACAACTTTCACCATAATAATAATAATAATAATAATAATGATAATTTTTAACTAATAATATTTATTTGTTTATTTTTAATAAATTTATTGTAAAAAATTTAAATAAAATGAGTTGATTTATTTTTAAACAATTTTTAAAAATTTAAAATTATAATTTAAAACTTAAAATTAAATTAGATTTGGATTTTAAAAATTTTAAAATCAAAAATTAAAATCAACGCAAACAAAACCTAAATAAATTATGTTGTAGGATCAATTTTTTTTTAATTTTTCCATATTGTGTGTATTTTATACATTCCATTTCTAATCATCTTGATCATACTTTCATGCTTTATTGTTCAAACTAATTTTAATTTATTATTATAAGTAAGTATGGTAAATAAATTTATAAAAATAGAAAAACTTTATCATACATATAAATATTAATATATATATATATATATATATTTATTTATTTATATTTAATTATAAATTATTGTTGGATTTTTTTATTTTTTATTTTAAAAAATTATCAACAATTAAATAAAATATATAGATAAATGGATAATATTATTTATATATAGAAGAATCGTGGTTGCCTAGAAATAAATATTCATTCTATCCAGCTTTGTATACATTTCTAATATATTAAATTATAAATTTTTTTATTATTATAAAAATATTTAATAAAATTAGCTAAATTAAAATAATAAAAAAATAAAATTTTAAAATATAATAATTTAATTAATTATAAAATACTTAAAATAAAAATATAAAAAATAAAATAGGTGGGCGAGTTTCTCTAACTTCAATAAAAACGGAAATAAGATGAAGTATTGGAAACAAGAGAAGATACATGAAACTTATTAAACCTGCTCCTACTTGCCTCGTGATGCATAGTTACAACAAGTTAATGCTTTCACATATATAAACATTTTAGCAAATGAAAAAAAAATTTAATTGATGAAATTTTAATCTAATAAAACATTTTATGTACATAAACTATTCAAATTTCTTAATAAAATTTAACTCAAAATATTTTAAATACATTCAAATTTTTTATAATGAATCAATTTTATTAGTCTAGGGAGCAATATTTTTTAATGATATAACAGTGACGAAATAATATAGACTTCAAAGAATCCAAAAGTGAAAAGAAAGACTAAACGATAATAAACAACATTGAGTCAGAAACAAATTAAAGGACTTTTATTTAACATTCTTCAAGTACAACATAACAAACTAAGACAGCAAGGAGAAAGCTAAGAGTCTTCCATCCAATATGAGAACGAAAACAACAACACACAAACATATTTTTATAGTATCATCAAATTTATTTTTATTTATGGACGTTAACCTATAACATTATAGTGTCCATGGGCATTATGCACGGACCAATGATATGAAACGTCCTTGGCTAAAAACATTCACGCACAAACACACAGCATCTTGGAAAGTAACATGATAATATGATGATGGATCGATGTCATACGTATTCTGTGCTTAATTACAAGCGGAGTGGTTCGTCTTGTATCCACAGAAGTTGGTTATTATGTTAAAGGCCACATCAAGAGGGATTATCAACCTATTCAAAATGTTAATATTGTTCCTGAGTTCGTCACAAATGCATGTAGCGGCTCCAACTCCAACAACATCAAGGATGGAACAACAATTGGTTGATGAAGAGTTATTTAAAATATTGAGGCAAGTACCTAATTCAGGACACCCTAATTGTGGTGGTGGGGCAGGGGCAGAGTTGACAGAGCAAACCATGGAGAAGAAAAGGAGGTTGAAGGAGAGGAAAAGGACATTGAATGTTATTACCTTGGAAGCCATTTTCAAAATAGATAGATAAGTGTGTGCTTTATTTGTTTTGAACTTAATTTGTGAATGAGTAAGTGCTTTTACTTGTGGTATATCCATCAACTTAGCCAGATTATTTATAGGCAAAGGATTTGTGTGAGTTTTCTTTTCTTTCCTTTTTTGTTTACTTTTGGTGCCATACAAGTTAGTTAAATTAAATTAATGGTGGTCGAATCTGTAGGCATGTATATGTTACGTAGCAGGTATAGTGGTGGTATCCATCAAGTTTTAAATGAGCTGTGTTGCTACTCTAAATTTCCTTTTTTATTTTTTTATTTTTTACATTACAAAATAATGCAGCTAAGAATATAAGATAACCAAATTTCCCCTCACAAATGTTTTATAGAAAACAATATTGTTTGATTTAGAAATATTTATAATATAATAGAATTAATTTTTAGTAGAATTTATTTATTTTTTGTTTCAATACACAAAATATAAGTTCAAAATTTATTTATTTTTAAAAAGTTAGATATATAAGTTATTCAATCATGCATTAGTCTATTAGTCTCTGGCTTTCATGTATAAATGAAAGATCTCTTAATTTTCGGATTTCAATCTATGAGTGAAGACGGAACATTGTGCATTTAGATTTGGGTTTATTGGCTTTTATTGATTGCATTTTAGTTAGTTAAAATAAAATGGATGTGTAGGAAATAATATTTAGTAATGAATCTGTGTTAAATTTGAGTTTATAATTACTTATATTTATGGATTTATATTAATGTGAACGGATGTGATTGGAGTATTATATAGCGTATTTACAACTAATAATAAGTTTATTAACTAATTAATTAATCAATATGAACAATATTGGGAGTTTTCTTATACGCCAATAATTATGAGACTATATTTAATTAAGTTTTTGAAATAATATAGGTTGTTTGAGTAAAAAAATGAAATTCCCATATGACTTTAAAATTTAAAGTAAGGAGTGGATTTTAAAATCCAAATTTAATTCTTAACGATAATTGTGAATAATTTAAAACTAAAATGTATTAATATTATAAAAAACATTGCACTATCATTCAAATTTTGGTTATCATATCATTAAAATTTTTAAAAATTATATTCATAACTATATACTTCTATATATTAAATTAACAATTTGCTCATATGTTATACGAATCTTTTTAAATTTAAATAAGATTTATAGATAAAAATTAAAAATAACAGTAATTTTTATTGATAAATATTATATGAAAAAAAATTAAAAAAATAAATTTTTTATAATTAAAGATAAAAATGAGCAATCAAATTATATATATCTATGCATTAATATTCAAAATTTTAAATTAAATTCATGTTTAAAAGAAATAAAATAAATAATATTTAATAAAAAATTATAAATAAACCTAGTTTCTACGGACTATTAGGATTGGGTTAATGGTAAAAATTTAAATAATTTATATAAGATTATAAGTTTAAATTTTATATTTTTTATTATATAAACTAAATATAATTAACTCGTACACGCACTCTCATTAGAAAATAATAATTTTTATTTAATATATAAAAAATATTTTTAAAAATTACTCGCATACTTATTAAATAAGGTGAGATCTTTTACATCAAGGATTTAAATTTTGTAATTTAAATTTTTCTACAGTACTAATCTATCTTAAATTTTAAATATTGATAGATTATAAAGAATTTAAAAATTCATTTTTTTAAAAATTACATATTAAAATGATTATGATCTTAATCAAATTTAATTTTAAATTTTATATATTAAATTAATAAAAATTGTATATTATAATTTAATAATTTATTTTTTTAATTCATCTCTAATTTTTAAGTTTTTATTTTTTAATTTTATATTAATATAAAATAATATAATATGAATTTTAATAATAAAATTATTTACTATCTTATTTATAATTTTTATTTAATTTTAAAATAGCAAATGTAATGCACATGCTAATTTTTAATTAATTCACATATAAAACTATTTATATCAAACATTAAAGTTATACTGTTTAAAATTAAATTAAATAATTTTTAAATCTTAATCTAGAATTAAAATTGGTTTTAGTGGATAGATTAGAACGAGATAAAGTAAAATATATAAGTCCCTTGTTATAGTTAGGATAATTTAATAAGAAAAATATATTAAACATAAAATTTAAATAACTATAATATATTTGATTTATTAAAAATATGAAATCAAATAAATCAAAATAAAATAGACTATTTATTTTAATCTTTTTACATCTCAAACGTTATACTAACGAAGTGAACAACTTAACTTCAATATTTTAAACTTTAAGCTAACATCTAAAGACCACCTAACTTTTAAAAGAACCATCAAATTTGAATGTATTTTCATCTTAATCTTTGAAGGATTAAATGAGACAGTTAATTAACCTTTAAAAATTTAGAATAGTAATTCAATTTCTGAATCTATTTTTATTTAACAAATTTGCGTCGTTATGTGTCTTATTTATTTGTAATATGTGAATTTTAAATTTTTATATTAAATGAAATCAATTGGTTTTTTTATTAATTAATTATTTAATTAAACATAACTATTATATTATTTATGCATTATACTGATATTTTAAATTTAAATAAAAATTATAAAATAATAAATATTTCATTATTAATAATAAAATATTAATAAAAATTTAAAAAGATAATTTTTTTAAAATTTAGAAAAATTTAAGAAAATAAATGATTAAAATAGAAAAAATCTTTATTGGTATGATATAAAAATTTAAAATTAAAGAATTAAAATTGATTAATATTATTATAATTCTAAAATTTAAATTATCTAAAGAAGAACGATATTTTAAATTCATTATAGTGTAATAGTATTTTAAATTTAAATAAAATTAAATTTAAAAAATAAAAATTATCACACTCTTATTTAAGAATGAGAAGTTAAATTTATAATATAGAGATAAAATTTAAAACTAAATTTTTACTTTTAATTATTTATTATTTTTAAATTACATTATATTTTTGATAAAATAGTTATTTAGCATTTAAATTTATTTTTGAAATGTTTCTAATTTTTATGTTACACTTTTATTTATAAATACTCATCTAATACATAAGATACTTGTGATTAAACAGATATTTAGTTCCTGAATCTAATTTTAAATATCAATTTAATTTCTGATTTGCATGATTATTATTTTTTATTATTGCATAAAAGTGCATTTTATTAATTTTTTGAAAAAATAGGAATTCTTTCTGTCATGATTTTTTCTTCTTGTGTTTCAAAATTTTCTTTAAAATATTACAAAATACATGCAGAGCAGCAGATGCATTAAAAATAAAAGTGAAAGTGACCGCATAAAGTAATGGCAAAGTTAACACGGAATCTGTTTTACACTAAGAAATGAAATTTTAATAAAGTCATTTATTTCATTCCGGCTATATGCAGCCCCCTATTTAAATTAAATTATAGAGATTTTCAATTTTTGGGTTGGGAAGTTTGTATCAATACTATAGTGTGGGGCTATCTCTTTTGGTAAGAATTAAGAAAGAACGAATTGTAAACAGAAAAAAAAAAAAAAAAGTCATTGTGGGGATCTCAATTATCCTTACTTTAATTTTATTTATGTGATAGACTCTAATCGTAATTTTATCTTTCTTGATATTAAAATTAGGATATCTCTCTTATTCTTTTTATTATTTTTAAGGATATTATGTATGCTTTCCATATATACAAACAAAGAAAATTTGTATTCCTTTTATAATTGAAATATATTGGCACTATAAAAATTATTTATACTGTCATTTTATTATTAATTTTTATATAATTAAAAACTATTAACTTATATGATAGTTATTTTAAAAGTTATATCTATTGTTATTTTTTATTAATTGATAATGTAAATTTTTTATTTTAACAATATATTAAAATTAAAAGTATTTAAATTAACAATGATAATTTAATAATTACTAAACAAATTTAATGATAATTTTAAATTTTATCAGATAAATTTTTATTTGTTAAAAATTATTTATAAAGATTTTTTTAGTGACAGTTGAAACGATATAATTGATAAAATATAACATATTTATGGTAATTTAATATAAAAATGTTAATTTATAATAATTGCTAAAATAATATTAAGGAAACCTATTTTTTTTAAAAAATGTTAAAATATCATTATTTAAGTACTTTATATTAATAATTAGATTAAAAATATAAAATAATATTTTTTAAATAATTGGATAAAATATTATGATAATGAAAATTTTAATTATTTAAAATCAACTTTAAACACCGATATGTTAACGAAATTGCTATATTTTTAATCTTTTAGTTTGAATTGTTTGCAATTTTGTTTTTTAAAGTCTTTTAGTCTATTCTTTAACTCCATTTTTAAAATGTCAATTTGATTCAATCATCAATTTTATTCTACTATAAAATCTTCATATTGTTAAATATTTTCAAATATAAAGCGTTTATTATAGATTTGTAATATAAAATAGTATTAAAAGTAGAAATTTGATAAATTTTAAATAATTATATAAGATATGAGATTAGGGTTTAAAAATTAAAAATAATGTTATCAATATTATTTTTTGCGAAAGTAAAATAAAATTGAAATAATGTGATTTTAATTTATGATGATTTTAAGTAGAAATTAAAATTGAAAAAATATGGTAAAAATAAATAAAAGGTTGAATAAAATTTACTTAATTTAAAAATAAATATTTAATAGACTAAAAGGAAACTCAAAATATTATAATCACTCTTAATTCTAATTAAAATTAAACTAGAAGCGCTAATAAGTCAATTCTTCCAATAAACTCAATCATTTTTACTTAATAATATTTTGATAAATAATTTAATTAATTTTTTTTCTATGATTTTTTTAAGGATTCATCTATAAATTTGACAATATTTTAAAAAATAAGTTGGATAAAAGATCTTTTAAAGTTCCCCTTAATTTTGCTAAACACTCAACAAAGTCAAGTACCAGTTTACCACATATTAGGTTGCCTAGACGGGGCCTTAGTAGGTTGCCTAAACAATTCATTAAATTTTAACACGATCTTAATTGATTCCATGAAGTATATGGAAAATCATTTACTAGACTAATGAGTTAACAATTTTTTTTACTTATAATTATTTTCAGAACAAGCATGTTATTTATGTATTGAACAAACATTTTTAAATTTAAATAAACTAATAAACAAAAATAAATTTAAAAATAACTTTTATTATTAATAATGAATATTATAGTAATAAAAATTTAAAAAACAAAACACTTAAATAGAAAATAAAATTTTAAAAATTATTAAAATCAAAATATACAATCTTTGTTGATATATATATATATATAACAAAATTAAAAATTAAATGTTAAATATTAAAAGTTAAATTATAAATGAAATTAATTAAAATTATAATAATCATAATATTTGAATAATAAAAAATATTTTTTAAAATTTATCGAGATATACCAATATTTAAATTAAAATTAAAATAGTATTTAAAATAAAGAAAAATTACAAATAAAAAAATATTTAATATAGAAAAACCGTTTGAATTAATAAAATAATAACTTCTAAAAATATTTGTTAAAAAATAAAAACTCCTATTTAACTGAAACAGTTGATATTGACAAGATATCTCTTGTAAATTGAAAAATAATTTTTATTTCTTATTTTTCTCTTATATTTAGTCAATACTTATTTTTTATCTTGTTTTATCATATTAATAATAATATCCATACATTTAATTAGTGCTCCTTATGTATATATATTTTTTCCATTCCTTTTTTGTATATTTTATTATCTATTATATTTATATTTTTATTTTTTCTGATCTCTTATTAATTATATGTATCTAATAAATATTTATTATTTTATTCAGTATATTTATATTTATATTTTACACCCGTGTGAGAGAATCATTATTTAATAAGAAAATAGATTTATTTACTTTTTATAGCCATGAAAGGGAATCATTATTTAATGAAAAAAGAGATGTACGTAAGTATTTTTCAAAAGACACAGGATGTTATGATAGTGTACTTCTTGCCACAAGATAAGTTTTAACTAGCAAGTAATTTCTACATTGCATGGTATTTTTGAATTTAAATAAAGTTTTTTTAAAAAAATACACTAATTAGTGATAAAATATTTTAATTTTAAATATAATCGTTATTTAAAAAAATAAAATTAAAAACTATGAACAATCTTACTCACAAACTGTATGAAAAAAATCATATATTTCTTAAGAAGAAAAAAATATAAAAGTATACTAATTAAGAAAATAAAATTTACCAACATCCATTTTAAAATGACAAGTTTAATATAACAAAGATCAATAAAATGTACATTCATTGTCTTAAAAAAAACATACATAATTTCTAGTTATAAAAATGTAAAAAACAAGAAAAAGAATCCAACAGTATTGAACCAGATAAGTATTTTTTTTTAATATTTAACATATAGTTCCCTTTTTTTAAGTCATAATATATGGTTCTTGAGTTACCACGTCACCTTCTCCTTTTCCTTTTAGGATTAAGTTTTAAAAAGAGAAAATTCAAATGAAATTATCTATATCTTTATTATCACGTCTTTTAATTACGAAAACCATATTTAAATATTATTTTAAAATTTTTAACATATCCTTAAGTAATACTTTGATGGGTAAAATAAAAATGTCTACATGTCATTACTTAATTAAAGAGATTAATAATAATAATAATAATAATAATAATAATAATAATAATAATAATAATAATAACTTATTTTAAGATTTAGAATAAAATTTTATTTTAATTTGGAATAATATTTACACTTTTTTTTATCAATTTAATCCCTTAAAAATATTTGTTATTACTTTTTCGATCCCTCTTTCCATTAATTTACAGACCACAGGTTGAGTGCTTGGAGGGCCCACCAAGATGAAAAATAAAATAAAATAGAACAACCTTACATTTTAGTCAGAAACTATTTTCAAGATCTAACTTTAACACAATCCACCATTTAATATCATGCATAACGCATTTAATACTGCGAGTAATAAAAAAAATATATGATAAATAAAAAACTGATATTAATTACATAAACAAAATAAAAAAAAAACTAAGGTGGATAATAGAGTTGTTGAAGAATTGTTAAAAAAATAAAAAATTAAATATGGTATTAATTAAAAAATTAAGAAAAATATTGTTTATGAAATTTGGTTCAATTTTTAAATTTTATATTTATAACTAAATTAAATTTAATTATAATATACTAAATATGGTAATTTATATTTAAAATATGGTTTTGTTAAAAAAATGGTATTGTTGTTGGTATTTTAAATTGTTAAAGATGTTTTTTTTATTTATTATTTATTATTCATTTTATTTTTTATCACATATTTTTGAATTTAGTCGAAAACTGCTGAAGATATTACTTTTTTTCATTATCAGTGTATTTTTTTTATTATTTAAAAATACATTTATTAACATAATAAATACTTTTGTGTTAAGTTGGATTTTTAAAAATACATTTACCAACTAGTAAATGCTCTTACATGTTTTCCATTATTTTGTTTTCTATGCAGTTGAGACATAATTTTTTACCGGCATTTCCGTATACCGAAAAATATATTTTAATCTACACCATTTTAAAAGTATATTTTTTTAATATGCACTATTTGAGGATAAAAGACCATCTTAAAAATATATTTTTTAATATGCACTATTTGAGTATGAAAGCCCATAAATGCTTCCAAAGCCAGAATTAGTTAGATTTTTTTTTTAGCCATTTTGAAGTTTTTAGGCTTATTTAACTCGAGCAGTGCGCTGCATGAAATGTTGAGAAACTAACTGCGTCAAGAAAGGGGAAAAGAGCCCAACAGAAACATGAAAATACTTATGCTTTTAGTCAGGTAGTGGGAAAATTGCTTGTTATAGATAAAATGTCAGAAGAAATCTGATCTTAGTTATTTGCTGTCTACATGAAGCACAAAGTTAAATTGCCGCACCAATAAAACTAGTAATATCCTCCAAATATATGGAAAAATAATTTATTCTATTTAACTAAATTCTTGTTAAAATGAATTTGATAAAATTAGCAGATAAATTAATTAAAATAAAAAAATAATTAAAAGTTAAAAGATAAAAATTAAAAATTAAAAAATGAAAAATTAGATAAAAATTAAAAGCTAATAAACTATCAATTGAATTAAAAATATTTGATAAAATTAAATGTTGAATTAATTTATAAATATAAAATAATAAATAAAAATATAGTTAAATATTAGATTAAAATATAATAAATATGATATATTTTTTAAAAAATATTAAAATTTAATTAAATAAATTTTATTTCTTTAAAATAACAATATTTATTTTAATTTTTATATAAAAAAATTTAAAATAATTTTCTTAAAAGTAGTTATTTTTTAATTTCAATATTTTTCAAACGATTCAATATTTTTTAATAAAATAAAATAAATAATATAAAAATTAATAAATATTTTATATTAAATAATTTAAAATATAATATTTTATAACAATATAAAAATAAATCTATAAAAATTAATAATATTTTTAATGAAAGAATTAAATAATATTAAATTTATAAAATGAATATATAGATAAAATATTAGATTATAAAATATATTAAAGATAAAAATACAAAAATAAATTTGATTAAAGGTTGAAAAACAAAATTTATTTAAAATTTTTTTTAAAATTCTAGTAACTATATAAAAATATCAATGATTACTAAAATAAGTTACTTTAATAAATAAATTTAAAATGTTTTAACAAAATTTTAACTAATAATTTTATCTTTTAATTAATTAAAATACTTTACTAGACATATTTTTAATATTGTAGAATATGCGGTGTGAGCTAAATTTCATGAAATAAAATATTTAAGTGATATTTAAATCTAAGAAACTTTATTAGGCTCGTTAAGAAGAATTAAAATAGAGGTAATAAACCCAATTGTTCGCGTTATCGATATACAAAAATGTAGAACTATATTGTAAAGCTAACAACACGGTGGCATCAGAATAATGTTTAGCAAAAAAAAAAAAAAAAACAAAAGAACTAGGCTGCTAGATAGGATAAAAAAAGAAAAGAAGATCCCTTAAAAAAACAAAAAAATGATCAATATATTTTTATTATGTATTTTTTATTTTAAGGTAGTCAAATTTAATTAATTTAAAAATAAATAATTTTATTATTATAACTTGATATTTTAAGATTTAAAATTTTATAAAATTTTATTTATTAATTATGTGTGTAAACATAATATTTTTTATAATATATTATGATATCTAACTATATCTAAGATTCTTATCTAAATAAAGTTTATAATTTTTTAAAGTTTTTATATTTAATGATGCATATAAATTTTTATTATATTATATTTAACCTCATATTTTTATTATATATGATTATGATTTTACTTATCATAAATATGATTATGCAAAATTTTATAAAAATAAATAATTAAATTTTATTTAAATTTGATATACATATAATTTATATTAATGACAATTATATTTTATTAATATTTTTATTAATATTATTTATGATTAATATAATATACTATTTTATCTTAAAATTATATAATTATAATTTAAGATATTGTATCAATATAATAGTATAGTAATTGTTTGATTTGTAATTTTTTATGACAGTGGAAGTTAGATATTATATATTATTATGTTTTTAATAATGATTAAGTGTAGGTTCTATATGTTTGTATCTTTGTTTACGTTGTTAGTAACTTTGTATTATTGACATTTTATATATTACGTTGTTATTTATATTATTGACATTTAACTTTTATGAATGAGTTGTTGAAATTTTACAAGTGATCCCATATTTTATTTAATATATGTTAGTAATTATAATTTCATTTATATGTTGCAAGTTTTTAAATAATCATTATATTTCATAAGATTGTGAGTTACAATTTTTTATTAAATTTTCTTGAGAATTTATAAGAAGATTTTGTATTTTAAAATGTTAAATGGACATTTATAATCTTTTTAATTTTGTATGCAAAGTATTTGCTTAACTAAAAAAATTTAATTTTATATTATCCTTGTTAAAATTTCTTTTAAGTTTCATATTTTTATTTGGTAACCATTTTTTTTGTTAACTTTTTCTTAGTATATTTCTCTCTTAAAGTATAATTATTAAAGAAAGAAAGATTGTGAACTTTAAACTCATAATGAGTACTAAGTAAAATTCATATCCAGGTTGTTAGAATTACTAAACTACTGTAGAGGTTGTTAAAATCAGGTCTCACTAAAAATAATTTTTAATTTAGTAATACATCAAACTAGTTCTTGAAGTTACAAGACCAATCAACTTAGTTTAAAAAATAACTCAAAGATATCTTTTTATAACTTAAATTTTAGGGATAAAAACGAATGTCACTTTATAATTTTAAGGACTAAAATATCATCATCATTTAATAATTTCATGGACTAAAATGATATTTTTATAATTTTAAGAACTAAATTAACCTATGTTCATAATTTTAAGGACTAATTTGATGTATTAATTTTTTTGGTCATCTTTTGATTTTATTCATTAGGTTACAATGGGACAATTGATGGACAAGGATTTTATTATCAGCCATACATGATTAAGATTATGTTCTCTAATGTTGTAACTGTAATTACAACGAAATGACGAATTCACTAAAAATTTAGAAAGAATTTAATTGATCATGGAGCTGCCACCAAATTTTATTTTTTAAAGGAAAAATATTTGAAAAAATCCTAACTTGAGGAAGAGTTCTAGGTTCGGGAGTCGGTTACGAATAGGGAAGGTATTAGGCATCCTACTCGTCTATTTTGAAGAATGGCACCCTTAAATTAAGTGTGTGATTTTGATCTTTTTGAAAACTGTTTGATTCCTTTAAATAGAATAGAAATAAATAAGTTCATGGAAAATAGCCTGACAGGATTTAATCCTATTTCTACATATTCCCTGGTGCAATGAGAAATTCAAGGCTACGTAGTTCTGCAGAGACTCCCAGAGTTACCCAGCTTAGATGATTCCAATACAATCAAGGACCAGATAACATCTCTGATATAACTATGGGCTAGAGTGCAGGTACCGAACAGTACTAGCGTAGATTTGGTCTTACAAAGGAAACTCATATAGGGCCTACGACTGTTGTTTCTTCTGTAAAAAGCCTTAGATTCAACCTACACACTCCTAGGCTAAACTTACTATCAGTTTTACAAGGATATTGTAGATGATGTTTGGTGTGTCAAGTTAGGACAATTTAGTACCAATTTCATTCCACTTCAAGTTTGCATGCTAAGACCAAACATGCCAATACAGTAGCTATGTTGCCATTACAATTGGTATTGCAGAGCATTCGATTATCTAGTGCCACAGAGCTCAAGAAAATTACTGATTAAGGCAAGATTTTAGGTAGAGGAGAAATGTTTCAAAAGTTGTACAATCTCATATCTACAACCAAACTATATTAACAATATAGAAATGCAATCATAAATGCAATGAGCTGACTACAATTCTTGCTAATTTCATCATGTCAGTTTCTGATTAGAGAGTGTCATCTTTTATCAGCAATCTAATGTGATAAATTAGTTACACTCAATCAATGATAAGAGCTAAATCTAAACTTGCAACAAATTGAATATCAATTGACCAGGAATTTCAACAATTAATGAGATGATATCCTTTCCTTCACCGCTAGAAATGACATAAGCATGGCCAGATGAAGCAATCCTTTGGTTTCAAATGACACTAGAAGGAGGAATGAAGAAAGCTAACATGTGTAAAGCCAACGTAGAATGCAATATTTGTACAACGCTTGATACAAGGATTAATGGATGATGTTGCTCCTTGGACCTGTGATAGCTTCTGATTGATTCTTATGGAGAGTGATGGCCCCTTCCTCTTCCATAACAACGAGAGGATTTTCAGAAGAAAAATCAAAGCAGAGAATGACAGAGAGAAGCTTCAAAATACTTGAGACATAGAGAAGTCAGGAGAGGCAAAAATGGGAGCTCCCCCCGAAAAGTCCCCTGCCAAGAATGAGCCCCCTGCTTTATATATCAAAAGCCCTTCTTCATGCTTCCTTTTTTTTGAAATTTGGCAGGTCCGAAGATCCCTTTTCTTCTTCTTCTTTTCTTTTCCTTTTTCTTATTATCTTTTTTTTTTCAACTAACTCTTAACTAACTTTTAATTACCTTAACAACTTTTCAACTAAAATTTTCTTTCTTCTTTTTTTTATTTATTAATTTTATGACTATTATTATTTTTTAATGCTATTATTATTTTTTATTTTTTTTGTTTTTTTACTTACTATATTTTGAATGATTTTGGAGCAAAAATTTGTTCTATGCATTCTATTTATAATTTCAGCCTTGGACATAATTAGGTGTTCACATCTAACTACATCCAAATATTGAATATCACATTGATCAATTCCCCATCTTGGTTTGTGCATCCAATTTATAGTAGGTATGAGTTTCATTTGCATTAATGGACCATCTTAATGCAAGATACTGTCATTGTTATCACTCCTTATTTGAATTAAACCATTATTGCACTGGCGGACTCTTCCAACACTGATGGAATAGATCCTCGTATCTTATTTTTTGATTATTTTATTCTATACTTATTTCCACTAGCTTTCAATGTAAAATAGAATTATTTGTTAATATCATTCATATTATAATTTTAGCTCTTGAAGTTTAATTATATGTTTTCTAACTAAAGCAGTGGATCTAGTGGCTTTCATTTCATAATTTTTTAATTGTTACTACATACTATCTATATTGGTCCAAATCATAGTTATAGAATTTACCATACCATGTATCAGGTACTAGATATATGTGTGTGTGTGTGTGTGTGTGTGTGTGTTTTCTTATTCCGATATTAGGATTGAAGATGCTACATTATCTTTCGTAATGATTTTTTTTCAATATAAAGTGGTTGGGATGAGTATGGAATAAAATTTGGAATGCCAAGTCAACACATAGTAATTAGAAGGCTTGGATGTGTATCCCCTAATAGTGCTATGATAGCTTTAAGTAGTGAAATATCTGGTGGGATCCAAGATGTTAAAGTTGAAGACCTCATAGCTATCAACACTCAATCAACAGTTAGAATCAAAACTGTATTTGGTAGAGGAGCATATGTTAAACATATATTTGTTAAAAGAATGAACTTAAACACAATGAAACATGTGTTTTGGATGATAACTTCGTATGGATCACACCCTAACCCTAGCTTTGATCCCAAAACACTTCCAAACATTACTGGAATAAATTATAGAGATGTGATTATAAATAATTGTATATATTCAACGAGACTTGAAGGAATTCCTAGTGACCCTTTTATAGGTATTTGTATTTCTAATATGACTATCCATAATGGGTAAAAGAAATTGCAATGGAATTGCATTGATATTGAAGAGGTTACAAGTGATGTCAATCCTAATCCTTGTGCATTACTTCCAGAGAAGGAAGATAAATTTAAGTGTCCTTATCTAGAAGATAAAATTCCCATTGAAACTGTTTAAATGAAAAATGCTCACATATAGGATGTGCGTAAAGAATATATTAGCAGTTAAATTAATATGGAAGGCCCTTTATGTGTTGGGAACTCATAAATAGGTTTCTATA
This sequence comes from Canavalia gladiata, assembly GCA_037954105.1. Taxonomy (NCBI): domain Eukaryota; kingdom Viridiplantae; phylum Streptophyta; class Magnoliopsida; order Fabales; family Fabaceae; genus Canavalia; species Canavalia gladiata. The sequence continues at coordinate 29,763,099 of CM075662.1, forward strand.
GTTTAAAAAATATAAATGGATCCCCTGATCCCTATTATAACTAAAGGGGAGAATGATGAAAGAGGAATCTATGAGCAGGGGATGAACATTGGACAAGTGAAGTTTTAAGTTTTAAACAAGCACCACTCAAATAAAAAATATTGCACTTAATTTCTCAAGTATGGTATGCATAGAGAAGGTGTGAATTCAACAAGTCAATGGCTACCATTCTTGAAATAAATGAGAAAAAAAAAACATGGTAAGGCTACTAAGATCTAGTACTAATGAAAAAGAGATTTTGGATAATAAAGGTTCCATTTGTAACACCTACAACTTCTCATAATAGACTCCATAAGTTATAAATGTTCTTTAGCAAGAAATAAAGCAGAGATAAGAACTAAAGCTAAGAGAAATTAGAAAATTTTTAACAAATGACGAAAATGTCCTTGCACTAAGATGACACCAATGAATGCGCAGGAAACCCAAAATAAAATTTAAAAAACATTCTAAAGGTTTAAAATCCATCAATGATGGTTAGAAAAGTCATAAGAAAAGAATATAAATAAAGATGGAATGAAAATGCCATCAGAAACGCCCAAAAATACCTAAAACACCCTTAGAAAACTCTATCTTCTATAAAGGCTAAACTCTTCTCGAAAAAATGGAAAATGACATAACAAAGATTTAGAAATGAACCAATAAGCGTTAGGAACATCGAGAGAACTTTTTGGGAACTTACTGGAAAATTCTTAAAAAATTACCCAAATATCCCTGGAAATTAACCTTGATTAGTGGTAATTCAGATTGATTAGCGTTAAAATAATTCTAAAGGATAATTACTTATATTTACATTTAAATTGGACAATGAAAATTACATTTAAATGGACCACAAAGTGGAAATTTAATTCTCACATACCCTAAAGTGGCTGAATTTCGTTTAGTCCTAGGGAAAGCTCATTTGCTTCATCATCAACATTCTAAACACTTAAGCAAATTCTATAAACTTACTTAAAACTCCAACTCCTCTCAAACACAAAAACCTACACTAAACTTGAACTTCCATCTTTGAAGTTTAAGTTATAAAAAGACAAATCAACCAAAACTTGCCACCATCACTAGGAGATTTCAAGTGAACCACCAGAAGGAGAGAACCAACTTCAAAAGACCCACCAAACCTTCATAAAAGTATTCAACAAGTAGGGTCTTAACCATACACTTTTTCTTAGCTTTTAATTATATGTTTTATGACTTGTTTCTCTTCTTTTTTTGGTGGATCTCTTTCTAAGTTCTATGGATCCCACTTTCTTAAGTTTGATGTAGTTAAAAACTACCCTTGATGGTTAAAAATGAGCATTACCAAGTTTTTAGTGATTTTTGGATGTTAAAAAGAAATTTTGATGAATTAAAGTGCTTCTAGTAACCTTTGTAGCAATTTAGTCGGTTAAAATTTCTTAAAAATAATTTCTTTGAAGTTTGGGTAAATTTGAAAGTTTTTATAAAAAATTTTTAGATGCTCAAAGTAAAATATGGATAGATCTTGGAGTAGATCTAGTAGATTTTCACTTGGTTATCTTGAAAAATGCTTTCTTTAAGGTCTTTATGTTCAAAGTTGTAAGCTTACTTTTGTCTCCTCTTAAAAGTTTTAATCTTGAAATTGGACTTTGATAAAAGTTTAGATCTGGATCCATATGATAAATATCCTAAAATACTAAAAAGGTAAAGTCATAAAAGTTATAAACTTAACTTAAAACTTGGACCTCAAAACTATTAAGAGAAAAGGTGGACTTACGAACTCAAACTTTCCTCCATGATCATGAGTAAAGCTATAGAGTAAGGACAAATTTTGATGGACCCCAAAAGCATGTGATGTCACAAGTGTTAAAATTCATGACACAAAGGTCAAGTGAGAAGAAATTGAGAAAAGGACCCTTGTTTGGACACTTAGTGAATTCGACCACCTCCTACTTAATTAAGAAAACTTGAGTTTAAAATTTTAATTAAGGTGTAAAAAGGATCCTAATCAAGTATAATAAAGGAATTATAAATTTGGAATAGGCTTGGAAATGGTTTGGGTAACCATTCGACCATACTTGGTTAAATTGATGAAAACAAGTTAAAACCTTGTTAAGACTTAAGAATGAACCAAAATACACACAAGATGGTGAGTAAAATTTGATTACAGAGTAGAGGGAGGAAGATGGACTTTGACCATGCTTACTAAATGTGGAGGAAAAGCCCTAAAAAACTTTAAGTTGGTGTAAATTAGTAGGCTAAGTCCTAAATGGTGTGAATCACCTTCTAATGGAAGGAAAAGATGAACCATAATGCTTTAAGACCTTCGGAAGTGGATTCGACCATCTATGAATTAATTAGGAAAAGTGGGCTAATTTGAATGCTTAAAGACATTTAAGCAAGACTTGAGCAAGAAACTTTAAATTCATGGATAAAGTGGTAAATAAGAAGGTTAATTAGTGGTTCAATTTTGATTATCAAAGTTATTAGTAAAGAAAACATAAAACTCCTAGCACCTAAACTTTAATTAAGAAATTTATGCATAAAATATTCAAATTAATTAACATAAAGAATAAACAACCAAAGAGGCTATTCGGCCAACTATAACAGTGTGTTTGGATAAGTGATTTTAAGAGGGGAATGTAATTTTTTTAAGAATTTAAAATTCTAAAATTTAAAATAATTTGTTTGGGTAATTTTTAATAAAGTATTTAAAATACTGGAAATTTTTAAAAGAATTTTAACAAAGCAAAATGGAAGAATTTAAAATTCTCCCAAAATAGATGGAATTTTAAATTCCACCCAGCAACAGCACAGCAACACCAGCACGTTGGTTGTGAGCAACAGCACGTCGTGAGTTTCTAGCTTCTGTGAGCAACAGCACAGCAGCACCAGCACGTTGGTTGTGAGCAACAACACAGCAACACCGCACCAGCACGTTGGTTTTGAGCAACAGCACGTCGTGAGTTTCTAGCTTTTGTGAGCAACAACATGTATGGTTTTCTGATTCTTCCTGTTTGCACAATAATGCTATTCTTCCCATTTGCAGAGCTACTTCCTGCTGAGCTTTTACATCCATCAACTTTCTCCATATCTATTTCTTGTGCTCTTCCAGGTTTGTTTTAATTTTTTCTTAATTTTTCCCATCTTTTGGAAATAATTTCAAGGTAGATTGTAATCTCTTTTGCATCTCTTTTTTAATCTTTTTATTTTTACATATTAGATTTGCTTATGAAAGATTATGAATCATACAAATAATGTATGTCACCTGTTTGCTGAAATGTTTGAGATTCTTTATATTTGTTGTGAGTCATAGATTCAGTGTTTTGCCTTTCTTCATGTATGAGTATATATAGTGACTGTTTGTTTCAATTATTTTTTCACTGAAGTAGAACAACACCAAATTCAGTTTAAATTTTATCATATAACAACTGTATTTGCTTCTTAATCTTCATTTCCAATTGTTTAATCCTTACATTTACCGTTTACTTGTATATGCTAAATATTCTCAAGTAGAAATTGCTTGTTCTAAATTCCAATTTGAAATATCAGATGCTGAAGGAATTACCTGGGTACTCACATATATAGAAAATGAACCATTTGTTTTGGTTTCAAATAAGATGTTAGTGCATTTAGAAAGTAAAAAATGCAATCAAGAAGAGTGTCCACTGAAGTTCTAAATAAAAAATTTAAATTGGGTGTCGCAGTACTTATATTACCTTATCTCTGCTGTTCTCCAGAATTGATTTCTTACTTATGTGAGAAAATATTTTAAAATTTAACAAAATAAGCATGAACAGTAAAGCTGCAATTTGACTCAACGGCTCAACGTCCAAATAGCTAGCATAAAGTAGATGGACTGTGCTTAAACACAACCTGGGCTCAAAAAGCCTATTTTTCCTTAAAATGGACTAAAAGACTAACATGGACTGCTGTCACATTTTTGGCATATACTAATCCATGCTAGAATGACTTGACTCACTTGATTATGACCATACGTGTTTTTAACTGGTGTTGAACTTTCAAATTGCATCTAAAATTATTTACCATAAAAAATTAAAAAACCTACATGTAGTCCACTCATATAAAGTTTAATTTGGCAATCACTTAGTATATAGTGTCGGATTATCTTTGATCACATAATGTCAGACTTTAAATTTCTTCTTTATCCCTTGTTTATGAGTTTTAAGGTTTATAATATTTTTTATGTATATATTTTATATTTACTAATTTATATTTTTTAAAAATTGTATTGCTTAATGTATAGTTTTTATATTTAGAGATGTCTTATCTATTTATAAGTAGTCATGTACTAGTATATTTGCAATCAAGTTAAGAAAAAAAAATCAAGGAATCAAGTTAAGAAGGTTCCTAAACATAGTTTGAGTAATTTTTTTATTTCCTTCAAAAATGGGATAAAAAACCTAGTTCGGTTATGGTAAAAATATTCAACCCTGTATTTCAAAAATAAATTCATAAAAGAGAATTATGATAATTAGTATATTTATATAAAAATAATGTTTAACTCAAAATATAATAAAAATATAGGACAATGGTATAACTAATAAATTCTGAAAAAGCACTTAAAAAAATAAAAACAAAATAGATGAACATGCTTTTAACATCATTCATACATTACTTGATAATGCAATATTAATTTGAAAATGTATTTTCCTTTTCCTTCCCTACCTATCCTTGTGTTTTTATTTCTTTCAATTGGCTAAAGCATACACATTTGGAATGTGTTCTTCCTATTTTTCAATCATGTTCCTAAGAATAGGTCAATGATAGCTTTTGGTCGTGGACATGGTCAATTGAATTGAATTGAATTCCCACATTCTTCCCTCCCCTTTGTCCTTACAAGTTAGCACTACAAAAATAATATACATAAATTTGGTTAGTTAGATGTATTAGCTACAAAAATAATATTAAGTTGTATATAATATATACATATAACTCACATTATCTAGAATAAAATTATGTATCCTTGCATGCCCTTCCTTCAAAATACTCTGAAATGAGCATGAATGCTTCCTCTATGACTTTACTTCTACCCACCTTGTATATATATAGTATAGTTATTTTTTCTTGTTGTGTTTGATTTTATAAAGTAACTATGTTGTTAATAATTTAACATTATGTTTTATGTTGTGGGTAGTCAAGAAATGGAGATTAGCGTAGTTGATACTTCTATTACATCAAGCAAGCGTAAAAGAAATGAAGAGGAGGAGATAGAGATTGTGGAGCAAACAGTATTTGTTATTGTTAGTGTGATGACTATGATTTTGGGAGTATTAACTTGGTATCATAAAAAACATTTTGTTAAGGAACCTGTTCAGGATTGGGAATTAGAAAGGCGCAGTTTCCTTAATCGTCTATACAAAGGAACAGAAAAAGATTGCATTGAGCAATTAAGGGTTAGCAAAAGTGCATTTTTTAAGCTTTGTAGAATTTTGCAAGAGAACGGACAATTAGTTGAAACAAGAAATGTCCCAACAACTGAAGCTGTGGCAATGTTTCTACACATCCTTGCTCGCAATATAAAGTATAGAGTAGTGCAATTTAATTATTGCAGATCAAAGGAAACAATAAGTAGACAATTCAATAATGTCCTGCGAGCTATAATGAAAATAAGCAAGGATTTTTTAAAGAATTATGACTATAATCTAGTGGGCACAGAGGTAAACAAATGGAGATGGTTTGAGGTAAGTTTGTTTGTCATATAAGTAATTATGAAAAATTTTATGTACTTACAACTTGTTTATCATTTTACTCTTTCTTTTTTAGAATTCGATTGGAGCACTTGATGGAACACATATTCCGGTAACAGTTACAGTAGAAGATAGGCCTAGATATCGAAATAGAAAGGGTGATATCTCTACAAATGTATTAGCAGCTTGTGGTGCAGATTTAAGGTTTATTTATGTGTTGCCTGGATGGGAAGGATCAGCAGGAGATTCTCGAATATTGCGAGATGCTTTACGTCGTCAAAATTGTTTACGAATTCCAAATGGTAATTATTTATAAATGATAAAACTTTAGTTGAAAAAAAGAACACAATTGTATGACTCTTTTTTTTCATTTTGAAAAACAATTGTAGGTAAATACTTTCTTGTAGACGCAGGATATACAAATGGTCCTGGATTTTTAGCACCTTATCGAGGAACTAGATATCATTTGAATGAATGGATTGGAAACACCCCTCAAAATTATAAGGAGTTATTTAATCTTCGTCATGCAAGTGCAAGGAATGTAATCGAAAGGGCATTTGGGGTATTGAAAAAAAGATGGAGTATTTTAAGAACTCCTTCCTTTTTTGATATAAAAACACAAATAAGAATTATCAATGCTTGTTTCATACTACATAATTTCATTAGGGAGCAGCAACATAGTGATCCACTTTTGGAGATCCAAGACTTGGAGTTTTTATCTGCTGTTGATGAAGAATTAACTAATCAACCAACAGAACAGGTTGAAAGAAATATTATTGATGAGATCAGAACTATTCAAGCGACAGAAGAATGGACAACATTTCGTGATACTTTGGCAATGAATATGTTTACTGATTATCAAGTTAGAAGAAATTTTACTTAAAGAGACTTATTTTGGTTGAATATGTAGTTATTTGTTTATTAAAATGAGCAGACTTTAAACTTTTCTTATGGACATGCTTTATTTTTGTGATAGTGTTGAATAATAATATTCATTATAACTTCTATTTTCTATTATTCTGATTAGGATCTAATGCTTTTTCATTAATTTTTTTATAATCATTTTTCCATTTCAATAATACTATTCCTTTTGTATGATGAAGTATTGAACTAGTTATTGGTTATCTGCACTGATTATTTTTTATGAATATAGTGAAATGGACTCATCTAAAGTTCACAGCAAGGGAAAGGGGAAAAGAAAGGTAACAGAAACCAACAATGAAGATAAGAAAGATGAGACACGAGGTTACTTCACATGGAACTTGGAGATGGAACGTGTACTGGCTGATGTGCTTAGAGATCAAAGGAATCTTGGTAGAAAAGCTGATGGAGGTTGGAAAACACAAGCTTTTATTGCTGCAGCTCAAGCATTATCCACAAGTTTCAATCTCCATGTTGGGATAGAGAATGTTAAAAATCGTGTTAAACTTTGGCGTAATTGGTATGGGATTGTTTCTGACATTCTTAGTCAAAGTGGTTTTGATTGGGATAGTGCAAAATACATGATTACTGTTGAAAATGAAAATGCATGGAATGAATATGTGAAGGTAGTAACTTTTAATGCTAGTTATTATTCAAGTTGAATTCATTATTTTTCTATTATTAATGTGTTTTATTGTTTTCTTTTGTAGTCACATACGGAAGCAAATCGGTTTCGATATAAGGTGATTTCTAACTGGGATGATATAGTAGACTTATGTGCCAAGGATAGAGCAATTGGAAATGGAGCAGAGACTGCATTGGATGCTAATGATATGATGAGCAAAGAAGCAGTCGAAGAGGAAGCTTTCAGTCTGAATACAAGCTTAGAGGAACCAAGCTCTGCTACAAAGACAAGGGGAATATCAACTGATATGCAATCACAAAGAAGAAAGATTGGAGAAAAAGAAGGGATAATATCCTCATTAAAAGAAGTGGCGAACTCATTGAAAGAGTTCGTGGAGGTAAGTAAAAAAAGAATAGAAACCAAATATGATGATGAATTGATTCAAGAAATAATAAATGAGGTGGAAAAAATACCTGATTTAGATGAAGAACAACAGGTGAAAGCAATTGACTGGTTAACTGAAAATCCACAAAAGTTATCAATTTTAAAAGCTTTCTTAGCAGGTCGGAAGAGAACTTATATCCTAGCTGCTATATCTAAGTTGCTATGAGACTTTTTTAACAGGTATATCACTTGTCATATATTATCTAAATATTTAAAATATCATATTTGTTACTATCTTTTGTAAGTTTTGAAATTTTTTTATTATGATATTAAAATTTTTAATTTTTTTCTTAGGTTGCTTCGATGATGGTGATTTTGCTGGAATTTTTCAACTACTAAAGTGAATGGAGCAGTATACCATTTATGTTGATTTGGATGTAATTTTGAATGGATGTAATTTTGCATTTTAGACAATATATTAGTTTATAACAAAGTGATATACACATGGTTAACAACATAATACAAGTAGAGAAATGTTTTAATGAATGAAAAAATATTATATGACTTGTAGGTAATAAAAATATTATTCATTCAAATATTTATATTTGATACATTAAAATAATTTGTTTAAATTATACATTCCATGCATTTTAAATAATTAAATATTTAAAATTTAGCTAATCTATTTATTAATATTTTTTATACTTTAAAAATATTTAAAAATAAAATTTATGTATAATAAAAATTAAATTACTTAATTTAAATAAAAGTTTTAATTTTTGAGATATTAAATTTCTTTATCCAAACAAAGAATTTAAAATGTAAAAATATTAAATTTCTTCATCCAAACAAAGAATTTAAAATATAAGAAGATTAAATTTCTTCATCCAAACAAAGTATTTTAGAAATGAAAGTATTTGAATTGGAAGTATTTCAATTTCCAAATATTTTAAATTCCTTGAAATGTTGAATTACTCCATCCAAACACAAGGTAATAGAAATCCAACATTTCATAATCTTACATTAAAAACTTTAAGAAAAACTTAATCTTAGAGAAAAGAAAAGATTGAGAGATAACTTAGAAGGATGAGTACACTAAGTTCTTATGAGATATTTATCATAAATCTTATGAAATAAGACAAGATGGATAAGCTCTTGGAGGAAGGTTGCGTGTTGTCCAAGAAATCTGCATTAAGCATAATTAAGAAATTTTGATTAGAAAGTTGGTTTCTATTTAGAATAATTGCCAACTTGTTGCGTTGCCGTGTGAGTACACAAAGATGAATGTAAAGTATATGAATAATACTCTTGATTATTTATAGGGTGATGTATACATGATGTTGATGTGTGGATGATAAAATGTAAAGGTAGTTTGGACTAGAGGCTATATGTGCATGACATATTGGTTGGATTGTTTGAGCATGCATGTTATCTGTAAGCTTTTAAAAAGAACCTAATTAACTAAGGGATCACTAAAGAAAGAATTTATGTGAAAATTTAATACTACTCTTAATGTGTCTTGTGCACATTCAAAAGGAAAATGATTCTTCTAAGGTGGAGACAAAAGGGTTTTCCAAAAATCTTTCTATTATAAAACATCATATCTTCAATGTTTATGATGGTGATGACCATCAAGGAATGAGCTCATGTTCTAAGAATAAAAGGTAGAGTAGTAAAAGTCATTAAAAAGATATTGTTTGACTAAGTAAAATTATATGCCTGTGTCCTAGATTATCACTAAGAGGAATTATGGTAAGGCATGAGTGAAATAATAGTCAAATAATATTTGTAATGTGATCCCGAAAGTATATGAGACTTATGTAATCTAGACTATGTAACCTGTATGCTTAAAATAGAAACTAGTTCTTATCTATGTAAAAGGAAATCCAGTTCAGTTAAAGTTTTCTAAAGATTAAAAATGAACCTGTATGCATGTCATGTTTGCTAGTAAACTGAAATGGTTGGGTTAAAAGTGTTATCATTAAATCTAGGGTAGAATCCTATTGAGAAACTTAGTTTCCCACCTCCCCCTTCCACCATTTTCTTCCCATATGCTCCTGATGTCGTTCAGACAATATTGGTCTTCATTGAACTCAGCAATGTCAACTGGTCAACAAACGCCCACAGGTAGTCATTACCACTCAGGCCAATATGCGAGCCTACTTCTTTCTAGGTCATATCTTTGTAACTGTCGTAATGAGCCCAAACTTTTCCACTATAGACTTCACCATTCTCTGGAGGCTTTTCATCCTAATGTGGTGTTTCCTCCTCCACCTAGTTATCAAGTGCCTCTTGTTGTACCTGGGGCACACCATCTTATAACAAAATGATGCAAAGAATCTTAGATGGCATGCAAATGAAAGGAAAATTAATGGATAATATCATCATCCAACTGATGGTTTGCAATGGAAGACAATTTATCAATTATTTTTAAATTTGGAAATAAGCCAAGAAACTTAAGGATTGGACTTGCAATAGATGGAATGAATTCGTATGGTCATTTAAGTAATAAGCATAATTTATGGCATGTTCTTTTGGCAATTTAGAACCTTCCTCTGAAGTTGTGCATGAAGCGTAAATACATCATGTTGTTTACAATGGTTTCAGGCCCAAAACAACCTAAATGATATAGATGTTTATCTTACTCCCTTAATTGGAGACTTGCAAAATCTATAAGAAGAAGGTGTGGATGTGTTTGATGGGTATGATAATGAAAATTTTAAGATGCGGTCCTTGCTCTTTTTAATTCTTAATGACCTTCCAGCATATGGAAATTTTGTGGATATAGTGTTACGGGGCACAAAGCATGTCCTATATGCGAAGGAAACACAAGTTACCATCAACTACATCATGGAACGAAGATAAATTACCTTGTTCATCAAAAATTTATCAGACATAATCACCCATATCATAGATTAAGAAAAGTTTTTAATGGGTTGCTAGAAAAAAGGATCGCTCCAAAGGTCTTAACTAGACAAGAAATTTATGATTGATTTAAAAACATTAACAATGTTTTTGTAAAGATTGAAAAAAAAGGCCATTGAGACAAAGATATAGAAGAAAAGATTACAATTTTTTTATCTTCCATATGCAATCTTAATGTTAGACATTGTATTAATGTGATGCATGAAAACAATGTGTGATAGAATTATCGGAACACTCCTCAATATACTGGGCAAAACAAAGTATGGTGTGAGTTCTCAACTAGATTTGGTTCAGATGGGTATATGACAGCAGGTAGTGTCATAGTTTGTATGTAAGCAGACATATTTATCTCTAGCGCGTCATACATTATCAAAAATAGAGAAAACAAGTTTATGTGTGTGTCTACATAGGATTAAAGAGCCACAAGGTTATTCTTCAAATTTTAAAAGGCTTATCTCCATGAAAGATCTAAAGTTAGTTGGGTTGAAGTCTCATGATGGCCATGTGTTCATATAACAACTATTCTTAATGGTTATTCATGACATTTTGTCTAAAAAAGTTATACACCATAACTAGGTTGTGCTTATTTTTCAATGTCATATGTAGCAAAGTCATTGATCCTATAAAATTGGATGAGTTGGAAAAGCTTTTACAGTCTTGTGCCAATTGGAGATGTACTTTCCTCCATCATTTTTTGACATTATGGTTCACTTAGTTGTTGACACAATGAGGGAGATCAGGTTATTTGAGCCAGTTTATCTACGGTGGAAGTATCTAATTGAACGTTAAATGAAAATATTAAAAAGATATGTGAAGAATCCACATCATCCCTGATGTGAACATGAGCACCACATTAAGCGAAAGAGATCATCTAAAAGATTCTTTACAAGGAATGAGAGGTCCTATGACGAAAAATAGGACTAAACATATGGAACAAGTACTTCAAGATCTTATCAAGGAAGTTCAAGAAAATGACTATGTGGATCGAAACTCAATTCCAACATGGGCTAATTTATGTAGTCATATTATCGAAGATCTTAAGTGATAAGTTTATAATTTGCTATATATTGCATTAGGATTTGATATTTATCTACAAGTTATTTATTTAAAATTAGTTGTGTGTCAAATTGCAATCTAATTAGGATTTCTTATTTGTTATCTTTTTACTAGATTGTAAATTAAATTTCTATCTAATTAGGATTTCACATTTGTTATCTTTTTACTAGATTGCAATTGTAATCTAATTAGGATTTCTTATTTGTTATCTTTTTACTTGATTAGGTTATCTATATAATAGAAGTTAGGGATTCATTGTAAAGGAGATTTTGATGAATAATAATATTTCTCTTTGAGAGTTTTCATCTCTATGTGAGTTGATTCCCTTGGTTCTCGGGAAAAGAACTACCCTTAATAACGTTGGTTCTTCCAGCAAGTCACGGTAAGGGTCACATTCCTCTTGATAACTTCAGTGTTCTTCGACAGGTTGCAGTTTGTGTCGGGTTCCTTTATCTTATCCAATCATGATTCTCAAGATGTTCCATTATTGTTTCCACATTCCGATTCATTCATGTAGGGTGAATCATATCATTTGGCATCAGAGCTTCGGCTTTTGGAATCAAGTGTCATTTATCCCTTGTTTTATTTTATTCGTGTCTCTTGTTTTCCACTATCCTTCTTGTTCCCATTCATCTTTTGCTTTAGCCTTTCTTCTTCTTCTTTTTTTCTATTACCACCCCATAAATTCTCTAAAAAAAACTATATCTTTCTCTCTTACAGCATTAAAGTTCCTGTCTATCAAATATTCCATAAACAAGTAAAAAAATAAAAGAAGCAAAAAAAAAAGTTGTGATAGAAATTTGGAAAAAAACAAGAATTTGAATTCTTATTTCTTTGACCAATATTCCTTACCTAATTCATCTTGTATATCTGTAACTCTTTCATTATCTGTGGAAAAATAAACTTGTGAAGTTCTTGGGTCAAGGGTTTATAGGGAGAATTGAGAGGTAAAAGGAAAGAGAGTTGGCGAGAGCATTATAGAAAAAGCCAATTCGAGTGTAAACATGAGTGGAAAGTGTGAATATTAATGGTAAATAATAAGGGAGTGATTAGTGAGATTGATATGATTCACCCTACGCGAATGAATTGAAATGCGGAAATGATAATGGAACGTCTTGAGAATCAGGATAAGATAAGATAAGATTAGGATAAGATGAGCTGAGATAAGGTAAGATGAGATAAGATAGGTAAGGTAAGATAAGATGAGATAAGATAAAGGAATCCGACACAAACCACGACTTGCCGGAGAACGCCGAAGTTATCGAGAGGAAGGTGACCCTTGCCGTGACCTACTGGAAGAACCAACGTTATCAAAGCTAGTTCTTTCTTCAAGAACCAAGGGAATCAACTCACACAGAGATAAAAACTCTAAAAGAGAAAATATGATTACTCCTCAAAATCTGTTTCTACACTAAGTCCCCAATTCCTATTATATACCTAACATAATCTAGTAAAAAGATAACAAATTAGAAATCCTAATTAGATTGCAATTTGAATTGCAACCGATTTAAAACAAATAACTTTTGGATAAATATCAAATCCTAATGTAACCTATAGAAGATCATAAATCTTATCACTTAAGATCTTCAATAATATGACTACATAAATTAACCCATGTTGGAATTGGGCTTGGATCCATGTAGTCTTTTTCTAGAACTTCCTTGATGAGACCTTCAAATGCTTTTTCCATACGTTTGGTTCTATTTCTAGTCATAGGACATTTGATTCCTTGTAGATAACCTCTTAGATGATCTCTTTTGCTTATTGTGGTGCCCACGTTCACATCATTCTCTCCTTCTTCGAGAGGATTCGCCCTCGAATCTTGAAGGACACCTACATCAAATAAGGATAAATCAGAAATATTGAAAGTGGTACTTACATTACCATAGCTACTTAGAAGATCGATTTTATAGGCATTATCGTTATCCTTTCAATCACTTGAAATGGACCATCTCCTCTAGGATGTAATTTGGAACTTTTTTGACTTAGATACCACTCCTTTCGCATATGAACCCACACCCAACCACCAGAGTCAAAGACCACCTTGGTGCACCCTTTGTTTGCTTGCTGAGCATAATGTTCATTCTTCTTCTCAATATTAGCGTGAACCTTGGCATTAAATTTCTGCACAAATTCAGTCTTTTGCTTTCCATCCAAATTAAGAGAGTAATTAGTATGAAATGGTAAAACATCTAAGGTGATAAAGGATTAAATCCATATATAATCTCAAAAGGTGAAAAGGAAGTAGATGTATGAACAACCTTATTATATGCAAATTCAACATGAGGCAAACAATTCTCTCAATCCTTTAAATTCTTTTGAATTATAGTACATAAGAAGGTGCCTAAAGTTCTATTCACAACTTCAGTTTATCCATCTGTTTGTGGATGAGCCACAGTAGAGAATAATAATTTAGTGCTCAACTTACCCCATAAGATTCTCCAAAAGTGACTAAGAAATTTAACATCTCGATCACTTAGAATAGTTTTAGATAAGCCATGAAAACCTATCATCTCTTTGAAAAATAAATCAGCAATATGAGTGACATCATTAGTTTTAGATTAAGCAATAAAATGTGTCATTCTGCTAAACCTCTGTATAACGACAAAAATACTATCTTTTCCTTTTGAGGTCCTAGATAGCCTCAGTACAAATTCCATAGAAACATCAGTCTAGAGATATTCAGGAATAGGTAAGGGAGTATACAAGTCATGCTGCATTACCTTAGATTTTGCTTGTAAGAAAGTAATATATTTTTCTCTAATAAGTTTAATATCATGCTCCATTTTTGGCCAAAAAAGATGTTTGTGTAAAATATGATAATATTTTTGAATGCCAAAGTGCCCAATTAATCCTCTCCCATGAGTCTCTCTAATAAACATTCCTCTTACGCTACACTTAGGTTCATACAATTTATTTTTCTTAAATAAATATCCATCTTGCCTAAAATAGTCATCAAAACCATGATTAGAGCACGCTTTCCACAATTGTCCAAATTCAATATCATCTGCATACATGATCTTTAATAATTCAAATCCAAGTAATTTGGTTTGTAAAGTCGTAAGTAATACATACCTTCGAGACAATGCATCCGCTACAATGTTTTCCTTTCTCTTTTTATACTTGATAACATAAGGAAACATCTCATCAAATTTTAGTCATTTGCCATGCCCTTTGTTGAGCTTACCTTGGGACAAACTTCAAGCTAAATTGATCAGACTAGATGACAAATTTCCTCGACCAAAGGTAATGTTTCTAAGTTTGTAAGGCGCCCATCAAGGCATAGAGCTCCTTGTCAAAGATTGGATAGTTAAGCATCGCTTCACTAAGTTTCTCACTAAAATATGCCACAAGTTTGGAATCTTGCATTAAAACAGCTCCTATGCCCACTCTAGAGGCATCACATTCAATCTCAAAAACTTTATCAAAAATAGGCAAATTTAACATAGGGGCATTAGTTAACTTATCCTTTAGCAAATTACAAGCCTCTTGATGTTTCTTATCCCATTTAAAATTAGCATTTCTTTTAATAAGTTATTTAAAGGGACAGCTATAGAACTAAAATTTTGTACAAACCTCCTATAAAAACTTGCAAAACCATGGAAGTTTCTTCCTTCATTAGCATTTGTAGGCATGGACCCTCCTCTAATTTCCTTAAATTTTTCTTCATCAACACTAACTCTCGTAATCTTGTTGACGACTCTACAGTCCATGCACATGCGCCATGTTCCATCCTTCTTTGGTACTAAGATAACATGAACTGTACATGGACTTAGATTTTTCCTCACAAAGCCTTTCTGCATCAACTTCTCTACTCTCCTTTGAATCTCCTTAACCTCTTCGGGAACAGTTCTATAAGCTAGTCGATTTAGAATCACAGCACCAAGGATGAAATCAATTTGGTGTTTAATACCTCTTATAGGAAGTAAACCTTTTAGTGGTTCTCGAGGAAATACATCATCAGGTGTTTAATACCTCTTATAGGAAGTAAACCTTTTAGTGGTTCTCGAGGAAATACATCATCAAATTCCTGCAACAAAGATTCAACCACACTAGGAAAAGAAGAGTTATGATTGTTAGTAAGATAAATATCCTTGTACATGAGTACAAGAACTAATTCCTTTGCCCTCAAAACACTCTCAACCTCCCCCTTGTGAGCAAATACACAAACTTTATTTTCTTTTTCTTTATTTTTTTATTTTTCTTTCTTTTCACTCTCATTCTTTTTTTGACTTTCTACTTTTTTTTCACTCTCAATTTTATCTCTTTTTTTTTCTTTCTTAATTTTCTAATTCTTTCTCATTCTTTTTTTGGCTTTCTACTTTTTCTTCACTCTCAATTTTATCTCTCTTTTCTCTTTCCTGATTTTGTTATTCTTTTTCTATCATTTTACATTCTTTTGAATTTTTCATTTGGTCATAATAAGTCTCGTTTGGTTCAGGATCTTCCTTCTCATTGGACCAATTAAACTTCGATGATGAACTAAAAGCATACTTGGGATATTTGCTAGTGTTCCTAGATATGAGTTGTCTTTCCACTTGAATAGCTTTATGAAGCAATTCATCCATCTCCACATAATGTAGTTGCTCCACCATATCAGCTATCTCTCTTTTTAGCCCTCCAATAAATCTTGTCATAGTGATTTCTCTATCCTCCTCTACATTGGCTCTTATCATAGCAATTTCCATCTCATTGTAATAATCTTCAACACCCATGGCGCCTTAAGTAAGACTTTGTAGTTGTTTTTGGTGCAAGTCCCTGTGATAGTGACTTGGCACAAATCTTCTTCTCATGGCTACTTTCATCTCTTCTCACGTTCGGATAGATCTCTCTCCATATCTCCTCTTATTAAGGATAAACTGATCCCACCAAATATTAGCATAGTCGATAAAAGAAAAACTGGCTAGTCTTACCTTTTTCTCCTCTGAGTAATTGCGACTATCAAACATATGCTCAACTTTTCTCTCCCACTCTAGATAAGTTTCAGGTTCGTTCTTTCCTTGGAATGGTGGAAGGGATAATTTAATACTTCCCAAGTTGTTATCCTTTTTTTTTATATCATCTTCTTTCTCTTAAAATTTCACTATTTTATTCTAAGTTCTTCCTCCAATCTCCTTCTTCATCAAGGTGAAATAATCTTTGGGGACTACTTTGACCAGAAATCCAAGACCTCCTTCTCGAACAACCCTCCATATCCTCCAACCTCTTGTTCAACTGTTGGAATTGATCTTGAACTGATTTTATGAATATTTTTATATCCATTTCATTTTGATGGAGTTCACCACTCATGTTGGCAATGCTGCAAATTGAACAAAATAAATAAATTAGAATAATAAAGTTTCACCAATCACTCCCTTAGTATTTGCCCTCAATATTGACGTTCTTCACTCGTGTTTACACTTGAATTGGCTTTTTCTATAATGCTCTAACCAACTTTTGCCTTTTACCTTTCGATTCTCCTTATAAATCCTTGAACCAAGAACTTCACAAGTTGATTTTCCCACAGATAACGAAAGAGTCACAGATACACAAGATGAATAGGGTAAGGAATATTGGTCAAGAAATAAGAACTTAAAAAAAATTATACTGAATGAAGACTGGTTTTTTCTCTCTTGAATTTCCTTTTTTTTAATTTCTATCACAATTTTTTTTGCTTCTTTTTTTTTAATATTTATCACAATTCTATTTTTTGGAATATTTGGTAGATAACAACTTTAACATGATAAAAAAAAACAAAGGATAGATGACACCTGAATCCAAGAGTCGAAGCTCTAATGCCAAATGATATGATTCACCCTATGCAAATAAAGCGGAAAGCAGAAACGATAATGGAACATCTTGAGAATTAGGATAAGATAAGATAAGGTAAGGTAAGATTGAGATAAGATGAGATGAGATAAGGTAAGATAAGATAGGATAAGGTAAGATGAGATAAGATGAGATGAGATAAGATAAGATAGGATAAGTTGTGATAAGATAGGTAAGGTAAGATAAGATGAGATAAGATAAAGGAACTAGACATAAACCGCGACTTGCCGGAGAGAACCGAAGTTATCAAGAGGAACGTGACCCTTATCGCAACCTGCCAGAAGAACCAATGTTATCAAAGGTAGTTCTTTGCCTAAGAACCTAGGGAATCAACTCACACAGAGATGAAAACTCTCAAAGAGAAAATATGATTATTCCTCAAAATCTGTCTCTACACTGAGTCCCCAATTCCTATTATATAGCTAACCTAATCTAGTAAAAAGATAACAAATTAGAAATCCTAATTAGATTGCAATTTGAATTGCAACCGATTTAAAACAAATAACTTCTAGATAAATATCAAATCCTAATGTAACCTATAGCAGATCATAAATCTTATCACTTAAGATCTTCAATCATATGACTACATAAACTAACCCATGTTGCAATTGGGCTTGGATCCATGTAGTCTTTTTCTTGAACTTTCATGATGAGACCTTCAAGTGCTTGTTCCATATGTTTGGTCCAATTTCTTGTCATAGGACATTTGACTCCTTGTAGATAACATTTTGTTGCAACCGTAATTCCGACGAGATGACAAACTCGCTAAATTTTTGAAAATGAATTTTTTATATTAAGTGGAGTCGCCACCAAATTTTTATTTAAGGGAAAATACTTGGAAAAAACCCTGCCTCGAGGAAGAGATTCAAAGTTCGGGAGTCGGTTACGAATAGGGAAGGCGTTAGGCACCCTACTCGCCTGTTCCGAAGAACGGTACCCTAAAACTGAGCGTGTGATTTTGAAAATTGTTTGATCCCTTTAATTAATGTGAAATAAATAACTTGATGGAGGTTAGCCTTACAAGACTTGATCCTACTCCAACGTATTTCCTGGTGCAATGGGAAACTTAAGGCTTATGTAGTTCTGGTTGATTTGAAGGCTCAACCTTCGAACGGAGTTAAATTGAAAAATGAATACATCGTTGTGTTTTCTGAAAATATTTTGACGGTGCAATCCCAATCCACATATGCACAGGGCCCAAGACAACTACAGCTGCACTTGGACCCATACGAACTTTAAACAGCGAACAGCAGAAAAAGCTACCAATTCATTTTTAGAGCTCGTCGCGTGAGATTAAGGAATGCAAAACGACGCCTTTATTTGCTTGAAAAAGGGAAGGCAATCCCAATCCACATATGCACAGGGCCCAAGACAACTACAACTGCACTTGGACCCATACGGACCTCTAAACAACGAACACCAGAAAAAGCTACCAGTTCGTTTTTAGGACCCATTGTGTGAGATCAAGGAATGAAAAATAAGATTTTTATTTAATTGGAAAAAAAAGGGAAGGCAATCTCAATCCACATGTGCATAGGGCCCAAGACAACTATGACTGCACTTGGACCCATACGGACCTCTAAACAACGAACAGCAGAAAAAGCTACCAGTTCGTTTTTAGGGCCTATCGCTTGAGATTGAGGAATGCAAAATAAGATTTTTAGAAGGAGTTTACTTGATTGTAACTATTGGAAACGCATGGGCTTAAGCGGAAATATGGGAAATGCTGGGGTCAGAATATAAGTATGAAAAGCATTGGGGTCAAATTGTAATTTCTAGAAGTTTAGGGGCCAAACTGTAATTTCTTGAAATCTAAGGGCGAAACTGTAATTCCGGGAAGTCTAGGGGCTAAACTGTAATTTTGGGAAATTGAGGGCCAAACTACAATTTCTAGAAATTCAGGGGCCTTAGTGTAACTTTACAAAGTGCAGGGGCCTATTTGTGATTTTAGAGAGTGAAAGGGTCAATTCATAATTTGGAAGAGTGAAGGGGGTTAATCTACAATTACCAGAGATTTTGGGGATCAATCTGCAATTACCAGAAATTGGAATAATGGGTCAGAGGCCAAAATGTGGCGTCTGGGGTTCGAAAGTGGGGACGAAGGGCCGGCAAGCCAGATGCTCGACCATCTGGGCTATCCTACTCTTGTGCTCTATATTTCATTTGTTCCATACTTGTACATGCTGTGTGGGACTACTTTATTCCTTCAAGTGCCTTTTGTTGGTGGGTCCCGCGTATGCTTTTGGCCTTTTGCTTTTGCATGGATTCGTCCTTTTGTTAAAGCTCCTTCCTAGTGTGGGCATCACTCTGCATGAGGGACTTTAAACGAGCATCACCATTTGCATCGCATCCCTCTGTTAATCATGTTCCTATTCCATGCACGCGAGATTTCTACTCTGGGGATAGATGTTGTCCTCTGCCCTTGCTCACCTTCTTGGTCTTAGGTTGTCAGGGTGACTAATTTTCAAAGGGAAAACTGTGTTAGTGTGGCTGTATGGGTCCGAGATTCGAGTTAAGCATGCTTGATATTGTGCCTTGAGGCTCTGAATCGTATTTCATGAAGCCAAATCTGGAAGTTGATTTTTGTTCGTTCTTTACCAGCCTACTGTCGTACCAAATTCGCGAAGTTGAAGGAATTTTCGGAGTTTACTCTCATATGCTCAAAGATTCAAAGCTTTTTTCTACTAATACTAATCATACTTTTCCTCAACCCAGGGTGCCTCTCCATATTAAGCCTATTCTACAGAGTTATGCAGATTGTTGTGAGAGTGAAGACTGGAACTGAAGCAAGTGGTAATTGAGGGGTTGATGCCCTGGAGATTACTGAGAACAATAGGCACCGGACTGACAGAAATAGGGGACGTTCTGAAGGAAGACCAAGAGGAAGATGATAATTTACATGCTGAAAGTCTCCTAATCTTTGCTGCTGGTGTTTACAGACATTATGGGAGGATTAAAACAAAATAGCCGCCTGGGGGGATCAAATCCAGGGACTCAGGGTCACGGGCAGCGTGCTCGACCACTACGCTAGGCTGGGCAGCTTAGTCTAAACTGGCGTCAATAAAGTTAATTAATGTGCAAGTTCGGGGCATTCACATAAGTGTAAATTCTGCCTACCTTACGTATGAAGAGCCATGCACGGTATTGTTATCTTACGATCTTGGGCCCTGTAGAGGGAAACTTACAGCATTACTAAACATGTAGCAAATGTGGCCATCTCCCCTCATTACCATTTAATCTAGAATAATCTCTAATTTGGGTGCCCAGTCGCTGAACATGGCTATAGGAAGGAAGGTTCTGCTCTAAAGCCGCAAGGAAGCACATGATAGCCATATAACATGGGATCTCTTTATCCTTGGGCTTGATGCAAGGAATATGCATGTGTACTGGACCTTCAAGGAGGAATTATATGGTCTCGGCAAGGCCTGGAAGCAATGGCAGCGCACCTGTGACTCTCGGTTTGGCAGCAAGCACACTAAATTTTACTTATGAAGATTTCATATTCTTATACCTCAGGGATGGGGTCTTTATGATTACTTTAAACCCGAATAAGCACTAGAGATACCAGGCTGGTGTAACAGAGTTTGGCTCCAAAACTAAGGGTTTGCCAATATCTATTTTGCTAGCTCTAACTGGCCTCACCTTTCATGAATGAAACATTCACTGAGTTCGTTGTACTGGTCCTGTTTCAGTAGGCAGAAGTGCTTGCCTCAATGAGAGCTAATTGGTCATAAGCTAGGGGATTACTCGGTATAATCATAGACCAGCAACAAGTCTTCAGTTCGACAACATTTTATTAGAAATTTGGGTGGTTCTGATCTCTCATTCCTCCCCATCTCTATATTGAACACTATCAAGGGATATTGCTATGTCAAGAAATCGACCTGTTTGGCCTGTTTCTGATAGTAGCAGAATGCATGGACTCGAAGTGCACAAAGTCCTATGACATTTTCAACTGAAGGATGGGGTCTATATTGGTTATATTTTCCAATCTCTCCCTGATCATGGCCGTCAGTACTAGAATTCAGAGTGCTATGCAGACAGAGTCTGTTGTTACTTGAGGTAACAGACTTGAAGACACGATTCTTACGTCTCCCTCTATTTCACCAAGACGGTTTAGATGGTACCCAGGAAATGATTGCAGAATTGGAGATTAGTTTGACTATATATGTGCCTGGAGCCTCAGATTTGGTGATGACCAGGCTTCCTAGCTTAGGCCTCTACTCTGTTATAACAGATACTAGGACATGATGAACTCTTGTCCGCAGAGAACCAAATCATTGCTTATGCATCCTAACAGGAAATTAAGACAGCTCCCGGGACTTAACAGAATGACGAAGCATGCATTAGCGGTCCCTTTATTTTCAACTCACAATTACTATAGCAATTCAAATGAACATCGTTGAATTTGTCGTAACAGAAGACCATTTAACAAGCAAATAAGAAAGAGCAACAACGATGAATATGGAACCCAATCAACT